>JAUNZM010000011.1:0-2603185 GCA_033459285.1 Clamator glandarius | reverse complement strand
GCAAAGATCATAGAGCACAAAATAAATTGCACACACAACACAAGAAAGGCAAACTTAGATGAAAACCCAAAATACTTTCAAAGCAACTTCCAGTGGAGCAGTCTCTGAAGTCCAGCAAGAGTGGAAATGAAAGCCAGTGTTAGATGACAAGGAAGGTGATTGAGTAACTACTGTGAAATGAATAAGGGTTACACAGATTGAAAGGCAGAGAAAAGCTCTTTTCTTGATAAGAAAAATAATGAAGTACCTGTAACTTTCCCTTATATAAAACCATAGTCTCCAACACAATAATAATAGGTTTTTTGCAATAAGAGTTCTGTAAAAAACTAAATCCTAAACTGTAAGCTGAAAAGAACTATAATCAGTTGTGTTTAAATTGAACTATGTACATGATGTTTCTGATGAATCTGAGAAGAAAAAATATATATTCAGCTGACAGAACTTTTATAAGAGTAAATACGAAGCTATTTTTTTGGTCCCAGAATTTTTGAAATCTAACAGCATGGCACAAAAAGTAAGCTAAGCAGTCTTATTTAAAAAAAAACAAAACAGTGCCATATTTATTTAACATTTTTCATAGTTGCTGAAATACTGATCTAGGGCATACATACCCATTTAATTTCACATAAAGATATGGCATGTGTCCATCAAAATTCTACACTACAAAAGCCAAAAAGCAATTCAATCTTAAAACACTGTACAATGAGCACCACATTTTGGCAAAGACTTCTGAATGTTCCGTAACAGAGGACAGATATTTAATCCACAGAGGATAGATATTTAATCCATTACTCCTCTGGAAGGAGTCTTCTTAATGTATGAAATATTCAATTTATGTTTTTTTCTACTACTCCTAGCCTGCCTCTGCATCTGGTTTATATATGCCTACGTGTATTTTAGGTTTTACCACTGTATTATTATAAATATATTGCATATAAAGTCAAATTGAGAGAAACTGTGATTTTGTAAGTATATTGTGTGTACATCTGGAAACAAATCACAGAGAAGACTTTAGTGGTTTTGGTTCACATAGATTCTAGCAAATTGAAGACTACTGTCAAACATTTAAACTTGCATAAACTGAATCTGAGTACTATACCTAAAACATGAACCTTTGATTTTTTTTTTTTAAGTGACAGGTACAACTAACCACCATCCATTATTCAGGTTGTACGGTACTTCCTGTGATAAAACTGCCTTTAAAATTTCTTAAAACTATATGCAATTGCAGTTCTTGAGGCTATGTCAAGTGGCTATGATAGATTCAGGCTTTTAAATTTTCATAAAATAAAAAACAAGTTTAAGTCAAAAGGATTGTATTGTTCTTTAGCTGAGAGCATTTGAAAACCATGTATCTTGTTTTTCCTATGTTCATTTGTGTTGAGATCTTTTCTTTCTGAGCTATAAAGCTTTACCTCTTCTCTCACCATAACACAAAAGAAGAATGAAAATTCAGGACAAGAATGACTTCACATCAAATTTCTTACCACATCTGAAAATTTGCTCAAGATATAAACTTCGCGAAAATGAAAATTACAATTCATACATACTCATTAATGAACACTTAGCTGCACCTCATCTTGCCCAGAAAGCTTTGGCCACAACGTGCAGGGTGCTTCCAACCTAGGGTGCAACAACTGTATCTACAGCCTGAAGCAGGCTGGACCAGCTCTGGATCTTGACAACTGGATCACAAACAAAGATCTCTTCTCCTGGGTCCTACAGAAAACCTTTTTTAACATGTACATGGAAGACATAAACCCTGTGCAGTCCAAATGAAGCTTGCAAAAGCATAGTAACAATATCAGCAGCATAAGCAGCAGGGTCTAGAAACAGTAAGTTCAGTCACAACCTGTTCAAACAGACTGACCACTGGTAGGATGAAACCAGGAATGCAGACAAAATGCCATACAATAGAACTGAAGTTTATCTTCTTTGTACATACAAATTATGATGCAATACGGTCTTTGATTTTACATCTTCTGCTATTGTTTCCAGGGGAATCGTCTTTATCCACTACACTTCCACAGGTGCAGTACAGTTATTCAAAAGCTTCCTTTCCTTGTACAAAGTGACCAGTATTTAAGTTGATAAAGAAACCTTATTAGGAAAAATCACTGCTAATTTCCTTCTTTTACATTTCTTAAATCTCAAAACAACAGCATCTGACTTCTCCACCAGTATTAATAAGTCTGCAGAAATGAACAATTGTTCCTGTTCTCAGAAGAAAACTTGGCATATACAAGGATCAAACTCAAAAGTATTTACCAATTTTGGATACTCATCCTGAGAAAACACAAAATAATTTCTCCTACTTCAAATTTCTTGATATCTCTTTCCATAGATTTCAGCTGTTTACTTTCTCGGTATCAAGCCAGATTAAGGAACATACAATTCCTTGTGCACTGTTAGAATCCCTTTGTATGGACACAACGTAACACATAAGCTTTGTGAAAAACACAGGAATAGACAGAATTCAACTCTCTAAAAAGGCACTTTTCTACCTTAACGATGAAATCACCTTCCTATTCCTCCCACACTCGTAATCCTCATTTGTAACACACTACAATAAAGGAGGTCAGATTTTCTGCACTTCACAATTAATACACACACTTCTTACACCTCCTTGTGAAGAGAACCTGTGGAAGGGAGAATACAGCAGCATAGCTGCAGATGGGTCATAATACATACCCTTGACATTGTGATGATTTTTTTTTTTCCTGGGCACTTCTTCTATTACATTATATAGAAGACTGCTTTAAAGAAGAACTAGAAACATATGTTCAGCACAAATGACACTACCAAACGACTGAGATGCTAAAGCATAGGAAGTTTTAAAAAAGGCCAAAGAAAATCATACTTGTAACACATTTTGCTGAGCACTACCATCATTTTAGGAACATAGTGGAAAAATTTTAAAGTTCTTTGTGCATCGTTCATAATTTCAGCCGCAACATTATATTTCCACAGAGCAACTATAGACGAAACAGGTTACAGAGAGGCAATTGCCTTCATTTGTCAAGCTGATTAGCATTAAGTGGTTGAACATAAGTTAAATATTTTGCAATATTAATACATTAAAGTATCTTTATATAAAAGTAGCATCAACATCAAAATACTCTACTTCAAATGTAGTTTTAATTCTGCCACTGAATTACTTTAAAGTATTTGCATATGCATTATAAGGTAACTCATTCTCTACTCCCCTCCATTCAGCCAAAAAAAAGTTATGCAATTGAAAAGGAAAATCAAAACTTCAACATCTAGAACATTTAATACAGCGTTTCATGTCTCCTGCATAACTGCAGTAGTTGATTTGCTTTGAATTTTAATGATGACTATATCTAGAACTTTGGGTACCCTTATCTTGATTTCCACCTTAAACCCAGGCAAGCTAGATATTATGTTTTCATTTCCTTATTAAACTGTAATCCATTAAGGGTGTTAAGGTATTCCTGGCTTGTGGGTTTGCTATCTTTGCTGAAAAGGCATGATACTAATTCCTCTGTTCATTCTACATATGCAGTAAATTTGCACAGATGTTCACATAAAAGGGACAAACATAAAAAAACACATAGTCTGTGTGATACATTGCCAGTAGGATGGCATGAAAGTGTGGCTCCAAGACATTTCACAGTTGCTATAAGCATATATTTAGATGACAAAAAAAGCATAAAAGCAAAGCATTATCACATTCATTGTATTTAGGGTGTGCTGCCAATCTGCAATATATATAAACTTAATTTGGCAATTAGGCCTCAGATTCAGGTAATGTAATCTTACAGTAAACTAGTGCCAATCACAGTGAACCTACTCCTGGCATACAGTTGGATTGCAAGGGTTAAAGTGATTAACCTGCTGTAAATAAATGTGCTTCCAACTACTGTTAAATGACTCACAGCCTGGATATAAGGACTAGTATTTGATATAAAGGAAGAACACCATTGATTTCTTTCGAAAGCTGAAGTAGGGAATGTGGAAACAGCAACTAACTAATGAAGGTAAGGAAGAAAAAGTCTTAATGAAGTGAAGAGATAACCCTGTACTATCAGCAATCTCTGAATTAAGAATAGCTTGTTTCCATTCTGATTTAGCGGTATAAGCAGTCATGTGGTAACCATCATTGTAACATTGGAGCATGCTTTACAAGTACAGTAGCAAATATTACCAGCTTTCTCAAATAGGAACCTACACTCTAGCAACAAATTTGTTTGCCCTCAGAATTGCAGAAAACTATCCAAGTAGGTTACGGAGACCAGAGACTTCCTGAACCAGATGTTACCAAATTGTTGGAGAGATGAGTTCTACATCTTGTTCTCATTGTAAGCGATTTTTGGCCCAGAAGATCTTTCTTTGATATCTTACTGTGCTGTTCAAAGCAAAATACTGGCATGCGTGTGCCTTTCTAATGCCTCAAGAGGCAAAACAAATGCATTAGAGGTTATTCACAGGTCTACAGCACTGAACATACCAAATCATCTGCTGTTACTGGCTCTCCCTTCTTGTCATTAGCCACCACCATTTTCCCCAGTCTCTCCTTCATATCTTGCAGGCTGGTCGTAAGTGCCAGGATGGCCATAATTTCACTTGCAACAGCAATATCAAACTGCGCCTAAAAAAACAGAAATGAGTATCATGAACCAAATCAAAGTCAAGTACTCACAGGGAAGCATCAGCAGTAGACTTGGGAAAGACAGATTTCTCACAGGAATTTAAACAAGTTCTAAATTGTTACCCACAGCTTTTGAGATTATTCAGACCAGAGTAACTTCAAACATTTTATTTATATTTGCTCATTAATGTTCTCTGTTACATTTCATTTACTTGGGGACGAGTCTTGCAGAGTGCTTAGCCCCTTGGCTCACTTTATCCTTAGCAGAAGCTCCCTGAAAGACCAAGATTTTTTTTCTGTGGCAAAAAAGAAAATCACCAGATGTATTTCGAACTTTACTGGCATGAGCACAGCATTGTGGGTTTTTTTTCCTGTAATACTCTCCAGAAGTTTTTTTATTCTGGTTTCAAAAACATTCTTGTTACATTTGATCATTCTTTTTCTGCACAAATTCAAAACTTAGAGTCTACGTTGTTAGATCTTGTGTTTGACCTATGATAATGTAAAATACACTGACAGGTATTCTGGGAAAAGTACAGGGATGCTGCCTGATCATGCAGGGATGGGGTCAGGAATGCCAAGGCGTGGCTGGAGTTAAAACTGGCAAGGGATGTGAAAAATAATAAGGGCTTCTGCAGGTATGTCAGCCAGAAGAGGAAGGTCAAAGAAGGAGTAACCCCTGATGAACATGACTGTAAAACTGCTAATAACAATCAAGCAGAAGGCTGAGGTACTCGACAACTGGTTTTGCCTCACTCTTCTCTGGCCACTGGATGGACTGTACGATGGGGACTGGAAAAAAGATCAGGCGTGTGATCACCTGAGGAACCTGAAGATACATAAGTCTATGAGACTTGAGGAGATGCATCCGCAGTCCTGAGAGAATTGGCTGATGTAGCTGCCAAGCCACTCTCCACAATATCTGAAAATTTACAGCAGCCACGGGAAGTCCCTCGTGACTGGAAAAGGGGAAACATCACATCCATTTTTAAAAAGGGTAGAAAGAAAGACCCTGAAACCTACCAATCTGTCAGCCTCACTGCTATGCCTGGAAAGATCATGGAACAGACCATTCTAGAAGCTATGCTAAGGCATATGGAAAAAGAGGAGGCAACTGGAGACTGCCAGCATGGCTTCACCAAGGGCAAGTCCTGCCTGACCATTCCAGAAGCCTTCTATGATGGAGTGACTACATCAGTTAACAAGGGAAGAGCTACAGATGTAACCTATCTGGGTTTCTGTAAGGCCTTTGACACAACCTCTCACAACATCCTTCTCTCTAAACTGGACAGATATAGATTTGATGGGTGGTGGATGAGTGGATCAGAAATTGGCTGGATGTTCATATTCAGAGGGTAGTGGTCAATGGCTCCATGTCCAGATGGGGATCGGTGACAAGTGGCATCCCTCAGGGGTCTGATTTGGGACCAGTACTGTTTAATGTCTTCATCAATGACACAGTCGGATTGAGTGCACCCTCAGCAAGTCGGCAGACAACACCAAGATGAGTGGTATGGTTGACATGCCTGAGGGAAGAGATGCCATCCAGAGGGACTTGGACAAGTTTGAGAAGTGAACCCAGGTAAACCTCATGAAGTTCACCAAATCCAAGGTCCTGTATCTGGACTGAGGCAAACCCAGATAGGAGTGTGTGGGGGTACTGGTGGATGAACAGCTGAGGGGCTAGACTACATGACCTTTAAAGGTCCCTTCCAACCACAACCATTCTATGATTCTGTATCTTCGTCCTCTTTTTCTTAAATGAAATACATACGTTAGAAAACATTCAAGAACTACATGTGGCATCAGTACTATTGCTCTTGTAGAAATACATTTATACTGTGCAGTATTTCAGCACAATGTAAGCTGTGGTCCTTACTTTTCTTTAAGAACTTGCAGTATATGTTAGCAGTATTTGTACTAATTTATGATTAGTAAAGCCCAGGCCACATGCTATCAGAACAGAAACAGAGAAAAAAGACAAAGCCACTAATGTATAATATTATGTGACAGGAATGCAATTTTGGGGTGAACAAGAACTACATCTTCTTTAGTAATCTTTTCATCTCCAGCAATTAAATTCTACATGGAAATGTAGAAATTGACATGGTACCACTATCTATGTAAAAAAAGTCCCCAAGACTGTTTCTATGTCATACCTCTACCAGATCTATCCCATACTGACTAATACCAAAAGAATCTGTCGAAGTTGAGAACTTTGCCTGTTTTTAAGAAACATCCACATAGAAATCTGTTCAACGTATAATTACCACTCCCATTCATTTGTCTAGTACTTTTAACAACTCCTGCCCTTCCTACTTTTAACAACTCCTGCTTTTAGATTCTGTCTTGAAATCTACAGACCAGAAGCAGCCCTATTCAAGCTGACCTCTATGTACCTCTGCGTTAGTCAAAACTTCTGAAGACACAGAAGCACATTTCTGCATTGGGCACAGATAAGGAGACACACATACCATAGAAAACAAAATATAATACTTTACTTGAGATTTCAATATATGGGGTCAAATGAAATGAGAAGCACATTTTTCTGTATTCCCCAGAAGCAGTTCTATACATAACAGAATAGCTGGGTACACCATGAACATTGTTAGCACTGCGATGGCATGGATGCTACTATATTTTTTGAAGTTAAGAATGTTCCTGCCAAGTCACTGTAAGACAGGAAATAAATTTGAGAAATCTATGCCCATTATCAGAATGTTTTCAGGAGATCAAAAATAAAGTTTTTATTATCTTTGTTTCTATATAAACCCCAAAGGACAGGGAAAACAATCCCAGGTAGATGCTCAAAGAATGACATAATACTTAATTGAAAACACAGGCACAAAACACTGTGGTAGCAGGTGCTATTTTAACTCTAATAATCTTTATACACCTATGAAGTGCTGACAGAAGCCTTAGCTGTAAAGGCAGTTCTCTGTTGATGAAAGGATCCTCCCACATGGATTCAATTGCAGGATCAAGGGCATTAGTCATTTAATACTCTTTAGAAACCACAGCATCCCTGTTCATTAAAATGCAGGCTTTTGTGCCTGCTGTGCTCTGCCATTTTACACAGGTGTCATTGATTTTAAGAGTGCTAGAACATCTCTCCAAATATTTATAAAATGCATCTGTTAACTATGAAGTCTTGTTTTCTCTGGATCTCTGGTTAGGCTCTGAAATGAGTTTTCCTAACAGTTAGCTCTATTTCTCAAGTCACTAAGACCACGTTAAAACATGAATGAATATGCATCAGTCCCAACACATCAAAATGGAGAGCAACAAGGTCATTTTATCCAAAACAGCACAGAAGTAACATTTGACAGCCATACGTCAACGAATACTCTATAATGAAACAACCCACATTTAACTCAACAGCATAAATATAGTAATAAAACGCGGCATAATAAGGCTGGTAGAACCAGGCTCAAAGCTAATAATCACACTGAGTCACTGAAATAAATCTAAACATAGAAAAATGTCTCAACTGTTGAAAAAACTTGTACCAAGTATAATATTCTTTATTCCCAGATCATTATCAGAGATGAGTATTAGCTAATATTGAGATTTCTGCAAGTTATAGACAGAAAAGTCTTTACCCTGTGCATTGAAAACAAAAAAAAAGCACGCATTTCTAGTAGGCATCCCTGTCCAGTCATAACCAGATGATCTTTAAGGTCTAAATCTTTTTATAATTTCTCTTTTAACTTCTTCTCTCTAATTTGACGGCTTTACCTGCTGAACTGCGCAAAAATATTGGCACTATTTTTTGACCTCTTTATTTAGGCACAAGGCCTAGAAGCGGTCTGAAATTATTAAGAAAAACTAAAGATAGAATTTCTAAAATTAATTAAAGTCTTATCTCTACCACAACAGCTATTCACCTCAATATAGTCAGAACCTTATGAATTTCGTGATCCAGAATGTTAGATTACAATATCTTCATCAAGTTGGGAGCAACTCCACATCATCACTATGAGTTTGTTCCACTTGTTTCAGAAACAGATTTACCCAAATGACACCAGGAAAATTTGTTCAGACAGTGTTGGAAAAGTCTGGCTTTCGATTTATCAGTAAATTATTTAATAAACTTGCAGAACTCATATAGTAGTGAAGGTTAGTCTTTTACACTGCTGAAAAAACATCCATGCTCATTTGCTGAACTATCCCTTCAAGCACACATTAAAATTAAACCCATGCTCAAAGTTCTTATGGCATAGATAGAGAAATGAAAAATCTGGATAAAAATCTAATGGTCATTTTCAGTGCTCACTAGTGGGACCAATAACACAGGACGCACCCTTTCGTCCATTTTTTTAAACTTTATATTTAAATTACATAAATACTTCATAAATAGTTCGAGGGAACTTCAAAAAAATAAGAAAAAATATACAAATTAACCTTATGATGGCATAAGGACACCTTTTATACTGATAGGATCACAATGTTGAACTCCTAACATGCAATTTTTCAAGTGCTTTCAACACGGTGTGCAATATGCATTGATTTCTGTTTATGAAACTCAAGTTACTCATTAAGACAATCAGTTTCACTGCAAAAATACTATACAACAGCACTGGATGTTAGCATTAGCACTGCAGTTCACATAAGTATGCTGAAAGAACTGCAGAATCATCTCTCAGCCTTTAAAGCAAAGTCTGTTCAGAATGAGATATATTAACCGCATACATACCTGACGGACAAATCCTTTCTCTGTATTTGCTTGCCCAATAGTTATTTTGCGCAGGAATCTGTCATTTGTATCCACCACTGAAATAAGGGAATAGCAAAAGCAAAACTTGTTAACAAGAACTAGGAGACCAAGCATACCTGTTTTTACACGTGTAAGGTTCAGCTGCTTGAACAATGTCACCAGTGACGCTCCTGCATGTTAGCATTAGCACTGACTTCTAGTAGATACCATTAGGTGATAGGTTGAAATAACTCAAATACAGTGTCTCTGAACAGTGTTTGAAGCTAACAGATTCTTAATATTCTAGCATACAAATAATTGTTTTACTTACATAAAAAAAAAAATCTGTCTTAGTACATACAATGGGCCTCATAGCTACTTCAAATCATTTGCTTTGTCGTTGACATGTTAAGAATTGATTTTAAGACTGCATGATGTAGATTAAACTTTGTCTGTTTCTCCTTTAAATGATGATTATGTTGTCAGATTGGTTCTTCCAGACAAGTCACTTTCTTGCACATCACACTAACTAATTCCACATTCAGCTGCACAACATTCAAAGGAAATTTTTTTTCAACTGCCCAAATCAACCATCTGCTATTTAACACAACTTCAGTTTCAGACAATTGTATTCCTAACCTGGAAACACTTTCGATATTGCAAGGGCATGTCCCATCCATTCTGTGGAATTGCTAACTTCACTAATAATCGTTGCAAGCCAAGTTCTCCAGTTCTGCGCTGACAACAGTAAACTTCAAACATGCCTTTGTAGGAATCAAAAGGAAGGGCTGAGAATAATCGAAAAGCGCTCTCATCTACTGAGAACTGAACAGGATGTTTCTTGGGAAAAACATTAGAAGGACGTTTCTGTTTGTTAGAAAACAAGACTGAACTCCAAGATCTATTCTTCCCAGAAATGGCAATCCCTACAGAATGCTAAAACAGGCTCCCTCTTTCTTATTGGGTCTTCAGCCCTAATAAATGTTTCAATTTGCACCAACCCTAAAAGAAAGGGTGGAATGTACTCTTGATCAGTTCAGAATATATGATAGCAATCAAGTCAGTCTTCTAGTAGATGCTGACTTGAGCCCTGTTCACTCAGAAGCAGAGAATTAAGGAACATCCAGAGAAGCTACGTGTACTGAAGGCAAGTGAAATCACCTCATTCCGCTTTTCCTGCTGCTTTTGGAGATTAAAAAATTTGTCTGTATAGAAAAGGACAACATAATTACCCAAGAACAAGAGGAAATTCGAATGTCAATCCTGCACTATCCCAGTTCAGGGCTGTCAGTCAGCTGAGAGAAAAACAAGGTTTAAGACACTTCCCCTTCTTGGGCATTTCTCATGGGGCTGTTATAAATACCATACATGCCTTCTTCCTACTACTCGGTATATTCAGGCCCCTAATTTCTTCAGAAATTCCATTTAAGGGATGATGCAACACAGATTTAGTTAAGTCATTTTGTTTTCTATTTATATGCAGGCATACTCTAAAGTACTTCAGTACCGGCAGAAATTGCAGAACAGAGCTCAGTACATGGAAACAGTAGCCTCGTACCAAGCTGTGGTACCATATGCCACTTTGAAGCCATATGGCAAGCAGATCTCTCAAGCACAAACCTATCCCTCTCTCCTGCTAGGAAGCTCAGTCTCTCTCTTAGGAAGACCTAGATGTCTTTTCTGCCTACCCAAGCATTGCTGAGAGTAGGAATAAGCCTTCGCGAAAGCCTGGACAGCCTACAGTGGACTACTTTTTATCTGGCCCTTCCTCACGGAGTCATGTAACCTGAAGATCCTTATCACGAAATCATAACTACTGCAAGTCTTCCTGGTCAGTAGGATTAACTGGCTTTCTCGCCATGGTCAGAATTCATTTCTTCAGGAAGATTCAAATAGCTGCACTTAGAAGCAGTTGGTTTTGCCACAACTGCAATTTTTCCTTCTCCAAATTTTCCCTCCTAAAAATTTTCCCTCTTCCTTATCCAAAGTATATGTTTTGGGAAAGTTTAGGTTCAACCATATGTTAGGTTTAATGTACCTACTTCCTCCTCCTCTAGAGATATAAACAGGATCTGAATACCAGGGGAAAGGCACGTAGAAGGAAGCTCTCTCTTCAGCATGTTGTACCTGTTCAAGTTAGTATAAGATGACAATGAACTTTAAAGTTTGTGACACTTCTAAGGAAACAGGTCTTGATGAAAATTAATTTTCTGACAATTTGATAGCTTTCTCTTCTGCCCTACAAATTCCTTGGTATGTAGCCAGCTTCATAGACATATGGATTGCAGGAACAATCACAAATAAAACATGTTCCAAGTTACTTAAAACAATCCTAAATCCATTTTTTTTCTGAAATGTTTAAGATACATTCAACAAATTTTTTTTATTTTGCAGAATAGAAGTTTCACCAACATTGTTGGAGATTAATTAAATAACTCACTTGAGGTTAACAGCTGTAGAGTAATGTTGCCTCCTCCCAGTCCCATGCTGCTAAAAACGATGAGTCACATTACACTAAATATTTATATTACTCCTTCATCCTAATACGGTTCTTTTACAGACACACTGTGCGCTAATAAAAAACACCTTATTCCACTATTATCTTGAGAAGAATATCCTAAGTCTGAGATGGCATGCGCACAAAGGGCATAGTAAAGCATGGCCAAGACCTCTCACTTCTCAATAGATTCACCTTATTTCTCTGAGCATCACAATACATTCCATTTAACAATGATTTTGAACTAATAACTTTGGTGCTTGAGAACTTATGAAGAAAATAAAATTCAGTGGAATTCACCTTAAAAAACTTCATGCAGAGTTTACTTGCTTAAAAAAAAGAAAAAGAGAGAAACAAAAGCTGAGGTAAACACTGAAATTTAATCCAGCACTAGAACTGGAAAACGCAGACTGGAGCTGTGTACAGGGATGTGAGAGTGGATATTGGGTTGCTTGGTGTACATAGTTGAAACTGTGTCATATCTTTCACCTCTTCTTGCTAACAAAGCAAACAAGTCAAGACACCTTAACAACAGGGAAAATACAAAATCCCTGAAGCTTACTTAGTCTCTGAGCTACCCGGAATGCTGAGCTGAGGCGGATAAGAGACCAAAATCAAGTAGAGTAAATACAAATAATCTGAAACCAAAATAAATACCATTAGGAAAAGAATGGACAAGATGTCTAAAATGGACAGAAAAGCCATTTCCATATGTTTCAAGATGTATTCTCTAATGTGAGAGAGACAAGGTATTACTTAAACTGTCAGAACAATCTATCTTTCAGAATATTAGCAATGTTTCTACAGTTACTGCAGACATTTGACCAAGTTTAGAGCAACATACTGCAATTTGTTATTTCTAACTTGCAAGTGGATTCTTCTTACAGTCACAGAGTAGAAAACACTTTGATTTGGGTAAAATTAAGCAAATTAGGAAACAAGCTATGATTGAATCCAAGCTGAAGTGAGGCTTTCTAACTACATACCTCTTTGCCACGTTATGGTAGATGGGTCAATATCAAGGCGCGCAAATTTGCTGATCTCCTCTTCCGTCAAATTCCCAGGATCAGTCTTGTTTATTCCTAGCCTCTATGCAAAAATAAGTTAAAGAAATGCAATGAAGTAGCTTTTTTGCTTCAAAAGTTATAGCTGCTCTGGCTTATCACTTCCACTTTCAGCAAGCATTTTGGAAAGACCCAAACTACTAAAAAAAATACCCAAACACATAGCCCTCAGCACAGGATCTGTTGGAGTGGGTCCAAAGGAGAGCCACAAAAATGATCAGAGGGAGGGAACACCTCTCCTGTTAGGAAAGGCTAAGAGATCTGGGGTCATTCAGCCTGGAGAAGAGATGGCTCTGGGGAAACCGTTTTGTGGCCTTTCAGTACTTAAAGAGGGCTTATATGAAAGATGAGGAAAAACTTCTTAGCTGGGCCTGGTCTGTTGTAATAGGACAAGGGGTGACAGGCTTTAAACTAAAAGAGGGTAGAGTCAGACCAGATATGAAGAAAGTTTTTATAGAGTGGATGGTGAAACAGTGGAACAGGTTGCCAAGTGAGGTGGTAGAAGTATCATCCCTTGAAACTTTCAAAGTCAGGTTAGACAGTGATCTGAGCAACCTGATCTCATTGAAGATATCCCTGCTTACTGCATGGAGGCTGGACTAGATGACCTTCCAACACAAACAATTCTCTTGGAAGCAGGAGACTAAATCTGTCCTTAAGGTTCACATTCAAGGGGTTCATATTCTCTTTCTCCTACATTAGTGGACTGTGTTTTCTGCTATTTATCAGAATGGTAGTCTAAAATCAGATGTTATTCATACAAGACTTTCATAAGAAGCTCTTCTGGAAGCATTCAGGAAGCAAAATACAATGCAAAAATATACCATGCATACAAACGTACTTCTACTTGAAGGATGAGCACTGTCAGATTGACATCAGTAAAACTCCAGAAGTATATGCTATAAAAAACTCCAAAACCAAAGAATGTGAGCTTTCAAATGTGACTTCACTGTAACAGGAAAAGTTTTTTAAGAACTCCAATATTCCATCAAGAAAGACACAGCATTTAGAAAAATTATTTATTACAGGAGAAAAGAACAGCAAAAATGCTGCTTATGAATATAATTATCCTATTGTGTGAAGGGGGATGTTTTTAGAAAAAAGATTGGAATTGATAAATTCATGAGGGAGGTCTATGCAAACTTAGTCCCATACAACAAATAATTATAAAGAGGTCACATAAGAGAGCACATTCTATGAAGAGATAATAATTGAGGAGAGAGTACATTAGCAACTTACACTTAGACGGGCAAGCTGAATAGCAGAAAATCCTCTCTCACCATTAACTACGGGAACCAGTCTATTATACAAAGCCTATAAAAAACATACAAACAACTAATGAAATAAAAAAGTTACAACTAGGAAATATTTAAATAAAAAGCAAATGCTTTTGTTTTATTTAGACTAATTCCAGTAAAAATTTCCCAACTACATAAACTGTGGAATTCTGGATAACCATTTAAAAAACAATTCTGAAAAGTTGGTAGGCTTTCGAGCAATGCTTATGATTTAACAGTCTAAATTCAGTTACCAAAATGACTGTTTCTCACAAAAAAATAGGGACTATTTTTTAAATTGGGAATGCCATGTAGATATTAGAAAATAACTCTCACCTTATCAGACTGAGTGTTCTCATGCAAGATCCTAGCATCAATAGCAGCAGCCAGCAAATTATTTGCAGCAGTTATAGCGTGAATATCTCCAGTCAAATGAAGATTGAACTGAAAGATGAAAATAACAACAAAATCTTTTTCTAAGAAATCACTTAGTTCAATTTATTAATCTCAGCTAGAATATCAGAGATAATCACTACCATCTCCTTGAGTTTGCAGCACAGATTAGTCACCTATAAGGACAGATCAAATATTACCATACTGAAAATATACCGAGCTATACGAAGAACTTGTTTTCACCTGAGTACGTAGTAAACTACACTCAGTTTAGCCAAAAAAAAAAAAAAAAAAGAAAAAAGTCACAGACATCTTTATTCTTTACTAAATGACTGAAGAGCAAAAAGCCCAGGGCTCTGGTTGCACATCATTAACACTAAACCAGTTTACTGTCAGTATTTATTATATGACCTGGACCTGCAGATTTCTGTTGAATCCCCCAGACCAGATTGTGTGTGCCGGTTGTGGGTGTGTATGCCAGCCTTCTGCTAGTCACAGAACAGTCCACAGCTGATCAGGCATGAACTTTGCCGATATAAAGTTTGTCCAACAAAGCTTTGTGGAAAACTCCAAAATGAGCAGATTAGATTAGGACTTGTGTTACGTAGGTACTATATTTTTTACATATCTCTGACAGAAGAAGGCAGGTCAGTTTTAATTGCGCTGCAGCATTGACTGTAGAGGGACATCAACAGTAACCACCACAAGCCTTTGACTGTGCTCACACTCATGTGCAGCAGGGGGTCAAACTGTAGCTACGTGGTCTACATTAGGCTCTGCTTGGACGAGGAATGCATTTTCTAGGGGGTACCTTCAACAGTCCGAGCCATAAAGTGGTTTTGATGAGGTCTACATTAGAGTCTTTTGGGGTGAAACCATTGTGCATTTCCTAACAAGCACTATGAACATATACATAAGCTTTGTTATACTATCCTTACATGCCCCTTTGCCCAGAGAACTTGCTTGCATTTTACACTGTGGAAAAAAAATACAAAACCCTACCATCAACTAGAGCTTGCTGAAGCTACACACAGCTAAGCCTGCTGAGGACAAGGAAGGAAAGGTGAGGAAGGTGCCTAGCACCAATGGCAGCAGCCAACCAGCAAGAAACACTACACACTGTCTACGTCTCACCTCCATCCTTAATCCAACTTGCCTACAAATGCGCAGATCACCCAGCTTTAGCATCATGAATGCTGAGCCTGGCAAGGGTGGACACTTCAGTCAGAGTAGCGCTGTTATCACAGTGAGAGTATATTGAAAGCATGCACCCAGCCAGCTCCTTCAAAAGCTGGCACATAATTTTCAGAAGCCCACAAAGACTAAGGATGATGTCATGTTAACAGAAATCCACATTTACTTGTGGGTAGAAGAAAACTGCAGATTAATTTAGAGGTAAGAAAAGCCCCGAGCATTCCTTCCCTGCCTACTTGAGTTACCTCACAGCCCAGGACCTCACATCAGTCCCCAGGGCCATCAGCCCCTGACCCAGCAATGCCACAGCACGGCCAGTCTCCAGCTCCCTACAGCTCTGCCCTGCCTGGCAGCCATGGGCCATCTCAGACTTTCCATCCTTTCCAGAGGGACAGGGACTTGCTCTCTCACCTCCTCCATAGGAATCACTTGAGCATATCCACCACCAGCTGCTCCACCTGCACAGGAAAGCATATGGTTACATCAGACTCACATCAGTTTTGGAAGGAAATGGACCACCCTTAAACACAGAAAGCGGAACATACAGTGTTGATGACCTATTTCTTAACATTATGACTTCTGTTAGGGGACCAGTGATACACCCAAATGACCAAGACTTCCTTAGACCTTGCTTGCTCGTTTCAGCAGACAGTGAAAAGGCAATTTTTGAACTGAAAGGAAAGCCTACACGATGACTGGCTCAGACTTCGGCTAGATAAGGGTTACCCTCTGTTCCTGCCCAGACATAATCATGCACATGCAGCTGTTGATTGGAAAGACACAGCAGTCACAAGCAAGCACTGCTTTTGAACAAAACTTTCAGACCTCTGTCTGAGCACTGTTTCCCCACTGCCTCCCAGGGTACAGGCAAATGAGCTTGCTGCAGCCTACGCACAAGTTGAGTGGAGGGATCAAAGCACTCACATGCACCAGTCTTGGCTGAGAAGCACCAAGCACCAGGAGACTTCCAGCTGAAATCAAACTTGCTAACTTAACCTTCAGCAAAGCAAAGTACAGCAGATGGGGAGGGCTTGCCAAGTTAGGCACCAATCTAAGCTAAGAAATGGCAAAAAAAAAGAGAAGATTGCATTACTTCCTATCAGCATTGAAGACAGGCTTGAACTCTGGCTGGCTCTTACCTGGCCTCAGGCTCTAAAAGGGTTTCTAGACAAAAAGGCAGCAGCCTATGATTAGGGGGAACAACTCAAAAGAACAGAAAGAAGAGGTTCAGAACTAGCCAAACGTATGATGCAGACACAGCTGAACCATACACATAACTGCCAACTTCCTTAGCTTGGATATTTCAAATCAATACGGGTGCACTTAGGACTCTATCAGAATTCAACAGTAACATTTAGAGACATCTTTAGAAAGTCTTCAAGCAGAAGAGTGGCTGGAAGTGTGTGTACCACAAACAAAACTACTCCTGGCTAACTCTTTCCCATGCCTTTCAGTAAGGCTTTATCTGCCTTATCAATACATGTGGTAAGTACATGAACATAGATATAAACCTTTATTGGGAAGATGTGTGCAAGAAACCTTTATCTATTAGTTATATACTTATCAAAAAATCCAACATGATGCCATTCAGACAATCCACTGGGTGAGTGAAGTAATTACGGAATTAAAAGCTGCAGTATTTCTTCTTAATCTGAAAAAGGTCACAGAATCTATAAAAAATATGTACCTTTAACTCCAAAAGTAGGTCCTTGAGAAGGTTGTCTCAGACAAGCAAAGGAATTAATGTTAAGGTGTGCAGTAAGTGCCTGAACGAGACCAATCGTGACTGTGCTTTTCCCCTCTCCTAGGGGCGTAGGGGTTATTCTAGCAAAATAAGAAAAAAGATTAATCAAATTCTTTTCTGATGTCAGCTTGGCTAAAGATACCAGAACTTACAGCTTTTTATTTCAATGAAGAATATTTGCACAGCAAATTTCAATAAGATTACTTTTTCTCCACACGAATACTGCCACAATCTTAGCCCCTAGCTCAAGCTGGAATGCTAATATACATGTGTCTTCTATTTAAGCAATTTACTATGATAGCAAAACAGAGAAGATTACTTTGGCAGAAGTTCTAAAAAGAATATATTGAATTTAGCCATTCATATTACAACACAAAAGTCTCACCAGTTTCATTAACAAACCATCCATCAAGACACTCCGAACATGTACTCACACTTTTCTGTAGTAGTGCATGAGATGTTTTATTCCCACTGCTCAAACTGTGAATTAAATAGATTATTTTAAATTAAATAACCAACACTTTTGTTTGTAGAGCTCAACTATCCCTCTCCACATTCCACATCATCATAATCCTCAACAGTGACAGACCAACTGTTTCTTAAACAGAATAGGACACAAAAGTCACTATATTAACTGATTATGATTTATGATCTTCTACGACAAGGTGACCCGCTTAATGGATGAGGGAAAGGCTGTGGACATAGCGTACCTGGACTTTATTAAAGCCTTTGGCACCACTTCTCACAGCATTCTGCTTGAGGAACTGGCTACCTCTGGCCTGGAAAGGCACACCCTCTGCTGGGTAAGAAACTGGCTGGATGGCCAGGCCCGAAGAGTTATGGTAAATGGAGCTAAATCCAGTTGGAGAACAGTTACAAGTGGCGTTCCCCAGGTCCAGTTCTGTTCAGTATCTTTATCAGTGATCTGGATGAGAGGATTGAATGTATCCTTAGTAAGTCTGTGGATGACACTAAGCTGGGCAGAAGTGTCAATCAGCTGGAGGGTAGGGAGGCTCTACAGAGGGATGTGAACAGGCTGGATTGATGTGCTGAGACCAACGGTATGAGGTTTAACAAGACCAAGTGCCAAGCCCTGCCCTTGGGACCCAACAGCTCTATGCAGCACTACGGGCTTGGGGAAGAGTGGCAAGAAAGCTGCCTGGCAGAGAAGGACCTGGGGGTGTTGGTTGACAGCCGGCTGAACATGAGCCAGCCGTGTGCCCAGGTGGCCAAGAAGACCAATGGCAACTTGGCTTGTATCAGAAACAGCGTGGCCAGAAGGACCAGGGAAGTGATTATGCCCCTGCCTCAGATATTGCGTTCAGCCCTTCACTACAAAAAAGACATTGAGTTACTGAAGCGCATCCATAGAAAGGCAATGAAGCTGGTGTAAGGGCTGGAGAGCAAGAGTTATGAGAGGCAGCTGAGGGAACTAGAGTTGTTTAGCCTAGAGAAAAGGAAGCTGACGGGAGACCTTATCATTGTCTAAAACTACCTGGAAGGAGATTGTAGCAAGGTGGGTGTCCATCTCTTCTCCCACATGATAGTCGATGAGAGGAAATGGCTTCAACTTGCATGGTGGGAAATTCAGATTAGACATGAGGAAAAATTTCTTCACTGAAAGAGTTATCGGGCACTGGAACAGGCTGCCCAGGGAGGTGGTTGAGTCACTATCACTGGAGGTATATAAAAGATGGGCAGATGAAGTGCGGAGGGAGATGGTTTACTAGTAGATGGGTATGGTTGGACTCGATGACCTCAAAGATCTTTTCCAAACAAGTGATTCTATGATTTTACACCTATGTTTTGTGATATTTTTGCACATTCAGGGCTGATGAGAGACAACTATAATCACAGTCTGATCTCACATAAAAATGCTTAAAAACCTCATGCTGCAATACTCATATCTAGACCAAAATCGAACCAGGACAGAATTTAAAAAGACATCCAATCTCAAATCAGAGACTCTATCCTCAAGTCAAAGATTCTATTCTTATCCCCTTAATGAAGGGACAATGATGGCTGATTTTGCAAGCAGAAAACTTGCCCAGCTTTCTGTGGATGAGAGACACCTCATACATCCTGCCTGCTTTCACGGTCAGCACATTTGATTAAGATCCATATTAAAAGTAGGGGGGATGTTGAGTTTTTTTTCCTTTTATTTTTCTTCCTTAAAGTATGAACACATCTCAGGTCTCTAAAATGCATTCAGATGATTCATTTGAGACACAGCATTTCTCCTTCTGACTGGCAAAAGGAGAAAGCCACAGTTCTCTTTCCACTCACACCACTCTCACACAAGTCCTGCTTTTTCATATAGTGTACCCATTCGTACCTCTGCCTCCTTCACTACCTGTAGAGGGAGTCCCTTAGCATTTAGTTAAGAACTATTGTTCATTTCCAAGGAAATACAAGCCTGCTTACACATCCTAGTCAAAGAGGAATTCTTATTTTGACCTCCTCAAAACTTGAGCTAAAACATCTAGTTCTGATTAGAAATACTTCCTTTCCCAACTAGTAAATTTTCCAAGACATTGCTATCCTCAGTTCACAATTCAAACAGCATCAGTAAAACTGTCAGATGCAAGGAGACATCTGTGCGGTCCCCTTCATATTCAGCTTAGTTCAGTTAGATCATTGATTGATAAGAGCTCTTCTTTGTACCACAAAATGTAAACACGTGAAAAACATTAACTTGTCACAAATCTGTCTTTCACATTATCATACAACCCTGACTTTTTGGCAAAAAAAAAGAAAACTTTGCTAAATGTCTGGAAAAATTCGGGCAACAGGAGGCAAAGCTGCATTAACAATTTCTACACGGTTCTAGGAAATAATTTTCCTATTCAGAAAAGAAATGTTTTAACTTCCGGTGAAATCAATGGAATTTAGCACATCTATACAAGAGAACTAAGACTCTTTGGAAACTGTATTTTGTTAACATTTGAACTACTCTTACACAACCATGTAGTACATGGGTTACTTAATTTGGGCATTTGTTTTTAGTTCCTTTTTCCCATGTATATATACATATAAATGTTTTTATAACATCATGTTTGCCAGCCATTGGATTCTCAAGCATCATCAGTAACTTACTATCCAGACACTTTAATCACCCTGCTTTCCTAGAACCAGACTCCCTTGACTTGTAAAAGGGAATTCACAGATTTTTAGCCAAACAGAGAATCATAGAGCCAACAAAAGGTGGGAGATACAGAGCATATCCCGAGAAGAATCTACTTTATCTACTCTTAAAAGCATTTTTGGTCCCTGTTATATTTTTATCCATACTATGCCTTCCTGTTTCCTTCTGATCTACTGTAGAAGCATAGACTGTCACTTCATTTCTTTCACTTTTATGTTTGCAGGTCTTAGAAGAATGGATACTTTTTAATCTCTACATTGTCAGGACAGTGAATCCTTCCAGTTTTACTGTTGCTACAATAATAGCTTCCATTTTTCCCACTACTATTTCTGGTGGACAGTAAGTCTCAGGATCCATACTCCTGTATAAAGGTGCTTCTTTCAAAGCACCACAGCCAGGTTAACTCACTTTTCACTATCCGTTTCACCCTCCTGACTACTGTTCTAACACTGGCTGTCCCAAACTGAATCAAAACATTTTTAGCATGGTTTCTCCTTGTCCCTTGTTCTCTTACTGTCTCGTTGACTTTTGTGTATTGCCTTAATCTCATTTACTTGATCTTCTGATTCCTGTGCACTATAGCCAGATTTAAAGAATATCTGAGTCATCTTGAGATATTACTGCATTCATTCAAAGATTTAACAAGACGATAACTCTTCAACTTATTAATTAAAATAAAAAAAACACAAAACAAACCGAAAACACTCCATCAAAAGGCAACTATTCTGCTATGAAAAAGACACCCAGAACTGTTTACTGGAAGTTACCAGTACAGGACTTCCCACAAACCCTCAAAACTCAGTGCACACAATGCCTGCACTGCTAACAGAATAATCTGTATTTCCAGTGCTTCCTGTTGGTGGCTACATCTATTTTCGAACATCAGACACATGAAGTTCACTTCTGAGGGAATTCAGAGACATCATTGTCAAGTTGTTTACTGAAGCGCAGCTCAAAACATGGTGCAACGCTGACCTGGCATGCACAGCAGATTAGAGTCTTCACAACTCCTACAAAACAAGTAAAATCAAAGATGCAGCCTACTATTCAGTAAAGGAAAGGAAATTAGAATTGACAAATGCATAACCAGAAGGCATGTCGGTAGTTGCATAAAGAATAGTATCTACTTGTCCCGGCAGATACACAAAACCAACCACCGCATTACTAAAATGCTCTGGTAACCTGGCAGGCCTATTCTAAAATGACTATGTAAAATGAGCCAGAAAACATCGGGAATTCTACGAGAAAGACCTTTTTTTCCAGAGAACAAAGAAAGAGACACACAATTGCATGTTGTTTAAATGGAAAGGAAGAGATCTTGCCTCTGCTTTATTTCCAGTACATTGATACTCTGCACAAGCCACATCCGTACTGAGAATGTGGCACTCTGGGAGAACCAGCCTCCACCAAAAGGAGGGTAAAAATTAAGTAAAGCAAGCCTATTTTCACCAGTGCAATGGTGTGAAATGGACATGTAAATGGACATGTCTTTGCAGACAGGACTCTGCCTTCATCAGATCTGTTTGGCTTTAACAGCCTACGTTTCAATGTGTTCCTCAGACAGGTTTCTTCTTTTTAATCTTCCCTCCTTTCTGAAAAGTCCTGTAACCCTTAGTTTTTCTGGAACTAGAGTTACTCAGATGAATATCTAAAGGCTCAAAACATCTAAATGCAGCTGCAGTGGAGGAATAAAAATCAGCAATTGGGTTTCCATAAATGGTCTACAGCATTTGGATGACTCCCAAGAAACCTCATCCACTGCAGCAGGTAGGAATAGTAACAAATCTCCGAGAATTCAAAATCGGGAACATTTTCAGTCTCTTTCCACCTAACAGAATTAACAAAAGGCAAGGACTATTCAAAGCATACTGTTCAGAGAAGCCAGATTGGTCTAGACAATTCATTTATCTACCCCCAACTTCTCATCTTACACAAGACAATCTGGCAGGACACTTGATTCTCAGCAGCCTGCGTAAATCTTAAGAGCTAGACAATTAATAATTTCAATAGTTATTAGCATCTCAACCTTAAATATTAGTTAAAAAAATGGGCCAAACAAAATGTAAATATCTTTCCTTTTGTATCTGGCCTACTTTGATCAGTTTTTATAAGTAAAATAATCCACATAAGTTGTTTTGTGGACATTGAGATGTTTTTGCTGGCTACGCTACTGAGCCTCCACTCTTGCAACTTAGGTCAGTTGCTCACATGAGTATAAAATTACAGCTCCTAATGGCTAACTTTAGCTCAATTGTGCAATGCTGTGTTTTGACATTATGCAAATCTAGAGAAAAGAATCCTTTAAAATACAGTAAATTTTAATGAACTTCAAGAGACTTTCATACCCATTTGCATTCTTCTTCCAATTTCTTTAATATGTTTTCAATCTAAATACAGAAACCCCACAATCGTTTTCTTCCTTAAAACTTCTTTGCCACCTACCAAGAAGTCACCAGCTCCTTGGCACAGTAAGTTTTCCATAACATTGGAAAGCCTTCTCTCTTTATGTATATCAAAACAAAGATAAGAATATGCAGACTTTTTGTTTGTTTGTTATACATCATATTAGTTTACAGTAGAGCTGTTTCTGTGGGAAAGCTACATGAGGTCTCCCAAAGAGAAAATAAACAAACAGTGAGAGGATACACGGCACCAGCTGTAACCTCCTCACAGCTACCCCAGCCGCTGTGACTCCTGCAAGAACTTTACTGGATATGTGACTATTCTCTTCCAAACTTCCTATCTTCAAATCATCAGTGTCAGCAATTTTAAGGACTTTAATGAGTTCATCACTCCCTTGATCCACATGGAAACCTGCAGAGCCTAGCCATGGAGGGCATGGGCAACCTAGTTCCCATGACAGCCTCACCAACATACAACTCCCATTAAAAATTACAACGGCGAGACATTTATTTCTGAGCACAGAAGTGTTGCAACTGCTGTGACATCATCAAGATAAGATTATGGCCACACTGCAGTGGCAACCTCAAGATGGGACTGGAGCTTCCAGATACAAAAGCACAGTGATCGCTGTGAAGCTAAAATGACTGAAGAAAGCAAGGAACACATTGAGGAATTCACAACTACAAGCTCTCAAAAGCCAGTGAAGGCCCATCCAAGGCGATCCCAAGCAGCAGCTGTGCAGCAACATGGCAAATACATGACAAACTGTCTCAGCCATGATTTTTTTTTTTGACTGTTAGACATTTTAGTGCATCAACACAGTAGTATTTTCACCACTTCTTCCCCCAAGTCTTTTTATGTCTACCATTTTTCTTTTCTTTTTAGCACCCTGTGGCCCAAGAAATACAGTGAACAGAAATATTATCCAATATGCACACATTACAGGTAAAATACAATTCCAGATCATAGAATTCTGTCCCCGAGAAATTTACCATCACACAACTCCTGCAAGCATTAAGTTGGTACTGATTTTCCCCCACTTTTATCTTACCAAAAAGGCAGTTCATCGCAGAACAATTAACAAAGTGAAAAGCACTGATTTTACGTTTTGAAGCATTCAAAAATCCAACGCACTTCTTACTAAAAGCAACATTATATTTCATATTTTTTCCACATTCTGTTATTCCTCATCTTGCACTTCTGAAGTGAATAGCTTTTCAGAATTATGTGGTAAAAGTCACAGCACTGAAACATTCAAAAACAAAGTGCTGAGGCGCAGAGCGCCTGTAAAAATATTTAGATGTTGTTTCATATTATGTTTTTTAACATGGTACCTACATGCTTGAACACATGATTAAGTTACCCTGGGCACTAAACTTAGCTACTAGGTCACAGCACAAGCTTTGTTTGTTTGCATGCTCTCAGCTTGCAGTGAGGCAGAATGGGAGGCAGTTTGAGTCAACATATCCTGCACCATAATTATTCTACAACACACTAGAAGCTTGTAGACAAGGAGTTGATGCCCAAGAGCTAATTATTCCATGATAACTCGTGGCTCTGACCCTAAGATGTCTTAAAATGAGCCCTACAATAAGTCACACAAACACAAAAAAAGGTGAGAATGAAAAAAAGTGATAAGAATGCTCTCCGTACAGAAGAAAATGGAAGTTATGAATAAATTAAGGCTTCATCCTATTTTTGGGTGACATGATCTGTTAATCAAACTATAATTCTTCAGTATACAAAATATGTATTGGATGAGGCATTTGGGCATAGTTGTGTGCATCCAGAAAGTACAAAGAAGACTTGTCAGTTAGTAGCAACTTTTTAAAAAGTCATAAATACAGCTATACTTAAGTGATAAAAGGGTACATTTGGTTGCATTTTGCCAGTCAGAACAATAAGATCTGAGATATCATAAAACATTCAAAGCTGGCCATGGAGTTACAGGCACAAATGTCACTGGCTGCATCACAGATGGAGGTTAGAGATTTTGCAGCCTGCTGGAAATACACAATTTTCACTCCCTGCACATATGAAGTTTACCTCATATATAATAAATATTTCCATCAGACCAAATTCTCTGAAGTATAAGCACATATCTTAAATGTTTCCTCTGAAGCACTGAAAAATTATTGAGGACCTGCATTGCATCATTCTAAAAGAATTTCTAAACGTGTTTGGTTATTGTGAACAAACATAATTACCCAGACAGTAGGCTTTGGTTGACCTTGCCTTGGTAGGGAGAGAATGAAGAAGGCAACCAAGAATACTATTTCATTCCTGATTTCCATACTTGAGTGTGAGCATTTGCCCACCAGGTGCAGCTCCCCATTTTCCTTAAAATCATTGTCTGCTACAGACACTTCAGCAAATGAGAACAGCTCAGAACATATAAACACAAGTTTTTATATATATATATACACACACATATATGTTTTATATGTGCAATATATCAGAGTTAAACTCTGAACTCTTTCTGAAGAGAATCTTGCCATTACTGTTGCCACCTTCTTCAAACACCCCTTGTGTAGCAGATCTGGCTCTGCACTCACAGGAGTTACAAATAACAGCATTCTGCATGATTAAGTTTCGTAGACACCAAACCCAGCCACTTGTTTGTGAAACACAGTTCAGTCTTTAAACATGTTATATAAATTTATAGAAGATCCAGTTTTCTATCTGTTGCTAGCTTTTCATCTTGCTAGTCAAAACTTCCCCAGTCCTTTCACATGTATATAAACACTGTCTGGGTCAACAAACCAGCATTCGGGCAACTGCTTGAGGTACCTTCCTTGAAGAAGGGAGCTAGAGCAGCATGAAGAATTGTTAAGCACTGATGCACACAATCTAACACAGCTAAAAATCCACGTGAATGGGGATCTTCCACCTCCAGGTATTTTCAAATAATCTCTGCTTCCCTGAGACTCTGCTGCTAGAGAAGCCTGACACAGCATGCAGCACGGTGCTCAACTGATGCAGTTGACAATGTGAGATTGAAAGTATGTGGTGGCAACTTCCCTCAAACTCAGCCAAACGCTGAATCTGCTTTTCTTTCTCCAACTCAGCAAAATATTAAATTAAACTCTACGGATAGAAACAAGGCTCAATCAGTCATTATTTCCTTCTCTTAAACAACTGCTTCAATGTCGTACAGGAACATCTTTATACATTGCAGTTCTATCACACAGCTTTGAAGACAGCTTAATAATTTGCCTGCCTCAGCTTTGTAACATCAGGTCTCTCGGTCTACTTCAGGTAGTGCCAGAAATGTAGGCTGTCCCCACAAGAAGACAAACAGTTTGCAAAACATTGCAACTGAGGAGCTGGTAGATCGAGGCAGTTAAGAACAGCTTTCTGCTTCTGATCAGGCTAAAGCTATGTTTTGAACCTGACTGGGTTTACTTACAAAGAAGTCATGGTATAGTTTAATTCAGAATATAGAGAACACACTGCAATTTAAATATTAATGAAAACCTTCACATGTTTTTTCGCAATTAGAAGTTTCTACTTAGCAGACCAGGTGAATGAAAAAATGTTGAGTCACTGAAGGAGGAAAAACCCCACAGCTTTTCAAAAGAGAAGCACGTAATTCCTGCTGAGCATAGCATTTGCTGTAATCGTGGGAACAGAGAGCTGGATAAAGCCTGCCTGGAGACATGTCTACATTTCAGAGAAAAAACATGGCCTTTTCAGCTTTGTAATCTGTTTTTCAATAACAATAAGTATTTATTGTTGATATCAACAGATTAGCATGTAGCTTCTGTTAACGTTTGCTTATAAACAGCTAGAATATACACAGACTTAAATATTCAAGTTCGACATTTAAAATTCTGATAAAACAGTAAGAAAAACTCCACACCCAAACAGATAATATTTCAGAAACTTAGAACAAATTACCTTTTATAAAATATACTTTACTTCAGGAATAACAGTTTAGAAGAAAAGTTATGTTCCTTCAAAAAAATTTCAAAACCTGCTTCTTTCAGAAGACAGCAACATATAGCTGGTAACATTCAAGATTCTTATTTGTGCAGTGTGTTAAAAAAATGGAAGCTGCATGTTTATATTAATGTCCACCCTTTCCACTCACATTAACGACATTACTGTGCATTCTTACCCAGCAACTAGAACATATTTTCCATCTGGTTGATCCTTTAACCTTTCCAGCAGGGACAAACGTACTTTGGCTTTGGTTTGGCCATAGCTCTCAATTTCATCTGCAAGCAATCCTATCTCTTTGGCAAGTACATCAACAGCTTTTGGATTCTGTGCTCGGGAAATCTCAATATCACTGGAAAAGAAAACAAATAGGAGCCAGGAGATTTCTCTCAGCTTAGGTGGTCGAGGACTGAGCACAAAACAACAGCAAATACTGCAACAATGGAGTTATTGTAATCAGTTTTTCAATTCTTTCATATTTTTAAACAAACATAAATATTAACTAGCACTTAATATAATATGAAAAAATGACATGCAGTGTTTGTTATAATTTGACAGAGTTCTCTCATTTAATCAGACTCCAAATATTACATAACACTTTCATATCAAGCTAGAGACGTGTCTGCTGGATGCTCAGGCACGTCCCACTGGAATAGATGTTTCTGGTCTTGTTTTTCTTCTCCTTCCTCCCAGTATATTTCAGCACTTGCACTTTACTAAAAAGCACACACATTCCTTGGCCAGCAGTCACAAACACATAGCTAAACCTAATGCTTGTCCGTGTGGCAGCTTTCATCGGAGGGTACTGCTAAGCAAGCTAAGCCTCGCTACTCATTCATGAGGGTACCAAATTTGTAACACAATTCTCCATTCCATTTCCAGTGTCTTTGGAAATACTTCAATTAAGACTCGCGTCTCACAGAAATAAAAAAGCAGATGTTCTTATTTTTAAGCAACTAAGCAACTTTCCCTCATTATCAATGACAACTTTATCTGCTTCCACACAATGTGGTGTATTAATATAAGACTATATTTTATTGTTGGATACTTTCCATCTGATGAGTTATTTTACATTTGAAAGAAAAAAGACATAAAAGGTATAGAGTTATCAGATAAATGGAAGTCATATTACTGATTACATTGTTTGCCATTATATATTAACTATGTAAATATTTATATACTAAGAACACAATGTCATAGGGAGCGTTGGGAATACTATTTTTGAGAGTTTTTTCACTATCAAACTCACAACATCACATGTTTTAATCTACCTTTTAACAGTATTATTTAAGGAAGTATTTTTCAGGCTTTAACTCTAGAAATGTTACATGTTGGCCCAGGAAAACTTCAAATACTTCTTCCTCCTTATGCCGTTAGGCACAACAGAAAACTCATTCTTTTGGCATCTCTGTTTTAAGTTACAATTTCATCCATACCCATTAAACTGTTGTAAGCGACAGTGAAAACCAAATCAAAGTGCTTAGAAAACAAACCATTTTGTTACAGCTTTCCAAATTACAGAATCACAGAATAGTAGTGGTTGGAAAGGACGTCTGGAAGTCCATCTGGTTCAACCCCCCTCCTCAAGCAGGGCCACCTAAAGCAGATTGCCCACGACCGTGTCCAGGTGGCTTTTGAATATCTCCAAGGATGGAGACGCCCTGGGCAACCTGTGCTAGTAAAGCTCACTGTGAAAAAGTGTTTCTTGATGTTTCTGATGTTCAGTCAGAGACTCCAGTGCTTCAGTTTGTGCCTACTGCCTCTGGCCCCGTTACTAGGCAGCACCGAAGAGACAGGCTCCCTCCTCTTTGTACTTTTGCATTTATATACGTGGTATTTATACACATTGATAAGATCCCCCTGAGCCTTCTCTTCTCCAGGCTGAGTAGTCCCAGCTTTCCCAGCCTTTCCCACTACGTGAGGTGCTCCAGTCCCTTCATAATCTGCAGGGCCCAAAAGCCTGCTTATAAATAAGCATATGGCAATGTCAAAGCTTTCTTATATGGCAGAACCTCACCTTAAGCCGCTGGCTCCTCTCTCTGTTACCCAACAAAACCAACGTACAGCAAAGGGCTTGGGCTGTTCTAAATGTCAGGGATGTCAGCAACTACACCAAGGTGACCTGAAATCCCTGTGGCCTAGACATGGGCCTTGGAAGGTGAACGACAGAATCTGATTGAAAAGATTCTGGCTACAAGAATAAATACACTTCCTGCTTTTCATATCTACACAGAAATTTAAAAGTCTAATGCAGAAGAAAGTACTTCTACTGAGGGAAGAAAATAAACACAAGATCAAATGCCATTGAAACCACTGGACTATAACCAGATCCATAAACACTTCCCTACATTAGGGTTTAGCAATTAGGAACTTCTTGTACTTTGTATCTCTGTTGACGTTATAACAGGAAGGCTTTGCCTCCCTCCCTTAATGAAACATTCTAGTTTTAATTCTTGATTAAATAAAGCTTGTCTCCAATACACATCATAAAAGCAAAAATGGATAGGAAATAGAAGGACACAGTCACTATGTGGCATATAACAAAAAGGCATGACACGTATCCACCTAAGTAAATTAAAAATAATTAGACATGGACTATTTTTAGCTTCACTGTCACATTTAACACTTGTCTACTCATTTTTTTTTTAATTAAAAAAAATAATTATTACCTGGGCACTGGGGAGAGAGGCTGCAGTTTCAAGCAGTGGAGGTCCCACTTCCTATACTGCTGGGACTGGAACCATCGCTCCATGGTTTTTACCATGTTCTGGTTTTAAACAAGAAAATAGCACACACCAGCTGCATCATAAATGCCGAACACTAATTTCACACAATCTCATGAGTACATTGAAATGACTTCTATGACAAAGGCTAACAAAACAACAAACCTAAAATATCTTCCCATTTCACAATTTTTGGATGAAAGAAAAAACAGCCACTGCACTACTACTATTTCGTTGTTTGTTCATATTCCAAAAAGAGACACAATCATTAACACATAAGAGGTACAGAAAAATCTCCAATTAGGCACTTGCAAATTTTATTCTGGTAAAATGGAGATTGGGTTGGGTTTTTTTCCCCTCTTACACCTTAAAAATAATGAAAGATGTAAATTGATCACTGGCTGACTCACGCTGCTTCCACATAAAACAACAAATTTGTGGACACTATCCATCATGCCACAAAAATGTGAGCAGATATAATTAATCTTCACTGTCTTACTGGAATAAATAACATTAGTCTACTGATATAAGTGCTTCTGCTGAGCTCTACTGTAATCATCAGAATTATGATATGTTCAATTTTTAATCTACCTTGTTCTAACTAAATGTAACTGGCACAACTCACCAACTGATTAAGAGTTGCTCTTAAAATGGAAAGGTAGATAAGATGTTAAAAACAGTAAAACAGAACTTAATATCATGTCTAACTATAGAAGCAATTTCTACAACTGGCAGGAAGAGCAACAAGTTTACAATACTTAAGAGTTACACAAACCTGCATTCGCATTGCTATTGCCAGAGAACCAATACCATTTTCAGAAGCATAATTGTTTTGCTGATCATTGCTGTGTTTATCTGTAAAATAAAAGCATTGCAATAATAAATCACAAAGGTTTTGTGAGTGGGAGCATGTGTATTTGAAAGCTATGTCCAAACAAAAAATTTCTGAATGTTGACTTGAAATTTAACCATGCCACTGACAAAATAATAGGTGGCTTTTTTAATATTTCAAATTAAATCACCCAAGAGGCTGAATATAGTGCGAAAATCAGAGAGCAGCTTTATTTTCTGAAGCATATGACACCAACACACACATGGACATAATGAAGCATACACATACTTGAAAAAGAAAACTAGGAAACATAGAGATTAATTCCAGATCCAAATAATTGCTTTTGGAGAAAACCAACAAAATGCCAGACAGCTGTGAAGATTAGAAAAACTATATATATTTTTAAACTGAATGCCTAAATGGGCAAGGTGAAGATTGTTCCTTTCCAAACATCCATTACAGCAAGAGAGAACAATGGAACTATCACAGAATACTATATAGGATTATTATCCAATGGGATTTATAACTTGGAATCAGAACATGTAAAACTTTTTGAGCAGCAAAGGTTATCTTCCATCAATGCGACATTAGAAGTAGATATTCTGAAGACTACACAATTTAGAGTGACTCCAACTTTAGAGACACTAATAATTGTTTCTAGAGGCAAAATATCATGTAATAATCATACATTAGCTACTCTAACTAAACATATTATTTTGACATTTTCCTGTAATCCTTCCCTTGGCTTGCTCTTGCATTTTGACTTTTATCTAGACACAATTTCTCTAAAACTCACATCCTAGTCTCTGTGGGCATATCAAGGCCTCAGTCACATTCTAAAGGGTGTAGACATAACTGTAAAAAAAAAATAACAACTGTACGCTGACAGCTTTAACTTTTTGCCCACAGGGGAACTGAAGTGCAAACCCTGACCGGGTCAAGCTCTCACTCTACTCATTCCACCTATAACTATCATGTTGCCTGTGCACAATTACCTCTCCCAACAAGGGTCCCCTTAGTGCCAGGGTACAGAAACCTCAGGCTGAAACCAGAGCAGCAGGCAGAAGTGCCCAAAGAAACCAGCATAGCACCTCACCACACCCAGCTCCAGTCCACTCTCTAGTGCCCATCACCAAGAGAGCAAGAGATCCTTTCTGCAGACATCTTCAGCCTCATACAGTATGTTTTCTAGCCCTTTCTCAAACTTACTTGTCAGTAGACATCTGCACGCCAGTGACAATGCTAACCAAGCAGAATGTGACAGTCCTGACACTGAACTCTAATAAGGTGTCTGAAAAGCCCTTCTACTTTTATTAGCACTTGCCATCTAAAAAACAATGAAGATGCTCAGTTTTAGACTTGTACGGAGAAGTTTTACTGGAATAGTCTATCGCAGTCATAACTTGATTGTTGTTGCTTTGAGACTAGGCTGGGAGAGCTGCCAAAGAGACAAATGATGTAGGAAGAATGAAGTTTAAAATCCCCTTTCAGACAGCTGTACTCTACAGAAACACTTTGACTTTTTATGTCACTTGGCTTAATATGACTTCTTTATCAGGGTAAAGCTAGCATATGTGTAAATACATATCAGAATCAGGCATTTCCCCTTCAATAATCTACTTCTTTCAGGCTGCTTATGCTACATATTCATGCCACAAATGACTAACCAGGCTTTTACAAGGGTGAAGGTGAAGCTAGGGGTGAAAGTCATGCACACATGAGCTAGCAAGACAGTCGTAGGATTGCAACAGCTCTCTTGGGATAAATTTTTCAGATGGGGGCTGGAATAGCACTTTCTGCTTCGGATTCTAGCCGGAACATCAACTGAATGGCAGACATTGTGCTCCTTCCTCTGACTCACCCCAACAAAAGCCCATTTGCCCATCCATTTGTACCCCATTATACACATGGATGTTGCTGTCATGCAGTACCTGTCAGCTCAGGCAGTTTAGCATACAGAAGAGGTGGGGAAATGGTTGTATTTCCTACTAATGTACTTAAACCATATGGGATCCAGCTTACAAAGGAGCCGGACATCAAATCCTAAATAATTTTGGCATCCGTAAGTTTTGTTCAGAAACTTGATTTTCATGTCTATGCATTTACATATAAAGTATTTTCCTGCAAGACAGCATCAGCGTTTACTTAATTCCAAAATCATTAGTGCAGCAGAACAAGATGTTGCACCACTAGAAATCGAAGAATGTTTTAAAGTTGTGATAATTTAAAAATCTTTGTTCAGATTTTAAAAAATACACGAAAAAGAACTGTTACTTTGTAGCAAGCACTTAGCTCTACTCTCCTGCCTTACCTTGTAACAGCTGCCCAATTCAGCTACATCCTTGCAAATTTTAAGTGCTTTTGAAACATGCGAGTGTGCAAGACACTTACAGGTATATAAGACAGAAACCCAGCCATCATCTAGCAAGCTATTTCATGGCCCTTGTTGCTTGCAGGCTTCATTTAGCTTCTGTGACCCTACAGATGTTAAGCTGGACACTTCCAAAGTAAGAAAAATCCTACAACAATTTCCAAGCACCTCAGCCAGATTCCAGCACATATTAAAAGCAAAGAGTCAGTTGTAAGACTAAGTTGTTTCTCCAAGGTCATGACTGCTCTACAACAGGCTTTTAATAAATATCAAGCAATTAAACTAAGTGCATTCTTCCTGTCAGACACACACCTGTATTTCATGTACTTCTCTAGTAGCCTTGAAGCCAGCATTTTTTACAGCTGCTAAAATGCATTTCTGCTATTCTTTCGGAGTTTCTCCAAGATTTTGACAGTCTCCAAAACATAATCATAAAAACAGATGGGACGTTTGGTAGACAAGATCTATTTAAATTACCCTGCTAAAAATTTCACTCTGCCTTTCCAAAGAAATTGTTTGCTTAGCACAGCCCACTGCTACAACTTGAAAAATGTAAAGAAATTTATATGCTTGTGCCAAATCTTATGTTTCCTGCCTTAAAAATGAATGTTGTTGTGGTATAGGAACACCACTCAAATGTTTTAGGGAAATGAAACACTAATATTATCTGTAGTTCTGCAGAGCAACTCAGGCATGAAGATACTTAAGTCTCAATGTCTCTGAAGACCCAGACTCCTTCTGCAATAGAAGAGAACTAGGTATCTGAAAGCGGGACTTGCACCAGGCTGCACACAGGGCCAGGAGAGTTCAGTCATTTGGGATGCAAGCTCAGACTGCAAGGATTGGCTTAGCCCCATCCCATCTTCACAAACCTGCACCTCTACCCTAAGTCTGATACCTAAGAGGCTCCTGCTTAGAAGGATTAAAATTACGAGGGGCATTCCTTCTCATTTATTTGTTTATAGGTGCTACTGCAGTACCTTCATTTCCTCCCTTCTCTGCCCCTTTCTCTTTCTCATCCATGCCTCCTTCATGTAACAGTATGCAAGGAGTCTCCTAATCATAGTCTAGGAAAAAGAACATGCAAATTATTTTTGGGCAACTTGTGCAGCATCAGAAAGGGATAAGGCTTGGTATCAACCCCTCAGATACTTATTAGGATCAGATCACTGCTCTGGGAGGTGGGAGATGAATGCTCAAATGCCTTCAGACAACTGAGTGAATAATAGCCCAGATCTCCCACACTCACAGCCTGTGTTCAAGTCAAAAGGATATTATGACAGACAAAGTGAAGAATCTCTTGCTAAGACCATGCTTTGCATGGGAACAGCAGCTGCTTTATTGTGAGCCTGCATTAGCCCAGTATAGCGTCTGCCTAATTCATCCTTAGGGAATACCCCCAGTTTAAAAACCGTACAATTAGTTTTTCTTGGACTTATGCCCATTTTCCCAGTTTTGCATCAATAGATGTCAATAAGTACACTTATGACAGATTTAGAAAAACACATTAACCAATTGTATCACCCATGTACTTCCTTGTTCTCCTATTAATTCAAAGCATAATCTCATCAGGACATTGAACAGTCGAACTCGTATACATACAAAAAACCAAATCTATAAAATATCCAGAAATCTTCACAGGACTTTAAGGAATTTTACAGGAAATGCAAATTCAGCAGTAGAACAGTAAGTTTTCTCAGTTTCATTCCCAACAAAACTCTAGCATTTTTCAACTAATGAACATATATCCTTACTCAATCAGTCCGGGAAGGAGAAGGGAAGGGAATCCAAACTCTTTTTGTAGGAGTAATTATTGCAGGAAACATTCTGCCTGTTCTTAGCTATACAATGTCTCTATTCCTCCTCCTCCACCACTCTCTGCACACGGCCTCACAACACTTTGTAGTTGATATTTTTGCCCCCTTCCTCTTTTCCCCATCTTCCAGATGTGTCCACAGAAGTCATAAGATAACACACTGTACAAAATACCAGTAAATAATAAATCATCTGATTACTCCAAAGTCTTCCCGCCACTTACATCTTTTTCCTATTTATACATCAGACGCATGTATACATCCTCTTTACAGAAAAATCCACTTCTAAAGGTCCTCTACCAAACGTGTAGCTTTTAACCACATTGGAGTGTCACCAACATGCCATACACTTATGTCAAAGACTCACCATACATCAGTTTCAAAAATTGTTATCTTTTAACACCTCTTACCTGACACCAAGTCACGAAAACAACTGATAATGGGGGTTCCAGGCTTTATCCAGCTCACAGGAACATCATCAGGTTTTGTACTGCCAGCTACCACCACATCCACCTGATGAAGCTAGGAACAGCCCAAAACACCCCCAGAAACAAAACAAAACAAGCATTTTATGTTAGAAATATATTCTTGAATATGCACCTTATAATATTCAGAATTACACAGCAACAGTCTTTTCAGTAAAGAAAATATTTGCAAACAACCACAACAAAAAAAAAAATCCAAATTGATTCTTACCCCCCACAAAATTTAAGAACAACAGCATTTAAAATGAAATTAGGTACGCAAACTGTGAAATCAGGCAAGTGGGGTCAGAGTCAGCACCAATAATATTTAATGGTGATGACATAATTTCAAGCAAAGAGTCCTACCGTTGTCCAAAGTGCTGTCCAACAAGATAAGTTGGAGAGACTTAAGAAAGAGAAGGGCTGCAAGACAGTACACAGGCAATTACAATGAGTAAGACAAGACTATCTGACAGTGGAAAACCAGGCCAGCTGATGGGAATGCAAGATGATCTGATCACCAAACATCAATGCCTTTGAAGAATACCAATTAAAGATATTTTTTTTTCTCTCACAGTACATGTTTGTTAATCACTGCCTCTGATTTAGTTCAACCTGACAAATGTTAGGAGTAAAAATGGTTACTACAAAAATCTTATAATCAAAGACATAGGCGTCTTCCTTTCCTTCCTCCTCTGAAACAGGACCCTGTACCAATTATTGGAATCACCATGAGATAAAGGACAGCTCCAAAGGCAGATGTAAAAAGATCCACTAAAAAAACCCCAAAATATGGGCACAGGACTGCCGCAAGCCTGAATGTAAAATTTATTTCAGGGATACAGTGATTTCAGGAATATTTTGAAAAATTAAAATTAATACCAAGTCTCACAAACTCACTGAGCCTCTCTATGAACTGATTTGTGACTAACAAGCTTTCCAGCTTCTTTTTTGGCCAAAAGTGCTCTGACGCAACCCTGCCCAACTCTCCCGCCAAGAAAGAACAGCTACAAATCCTATCAGGATAGCAGGTTTTTGGCACCGTTGTGCATCCAGGAGACAAGAAGAGCATAACTGCAATGGAAAAGGCAGAAAGCTAAAAAAGCTCTATCTTCTCCTCAGAAGACATAAGGATAGCCTAAATCTCCTTAGAGATCCACTCACAGAAACAAAGCCAAAAGCGTGGGAGAAAATTTACTTGCTTGGCAAATTACTAAATGCTACGATCTGACTCACGCTTCAGTCAAAAGTCCTGTAACACTCCTACGACTGCCTGCAAACATACAGTCTCAACAGTCTGTCAGCCTTATCCAAATCGCCTATAATGCTGTGTTTGGTGCAAATATAAACTTAGATGCCACTCCTAGAAAGCCACATAAGTCATAATGCTTCACGAGTGTCAAGTCATATTATACTGAGGAATATACAAGCAAATTCAGATAAAAAGATGCTGCAATGACTTGTGTACCAATAATATACTGAAGATGCACTTTCCCCTTAGGAGCAGGAGAAACATCATCAACACAGAGAAAAACAGTGATTATTCTCGGTTATATGAATCCATTCTTTTTTTGTAAAAAAATCATTCATATTCAAGAAGTCATAATTTATATACTGAAAGTTGGTATGTCACCCCATGCAAAGAATGTGGGACAAGGACTAAGAGGCTTTGCACACCGTTTAGCATCATGAAACTATTAACCAGTTGAGACATGAGTAATAATTTTGACAAATCTTCAACCAACATACTCATGACAGAATTGATCCAATGCAAGTATAATGCCGGAAAACAGTTGAACTGACCAAATATTCATCTCTATGACTACTGATTATAATGTTAAAAAATGTTCTTAACAGCTGAACATAATCATTTTTGTAGCCAACATTAATACTAGTTCAGATTACTAATGTTGAACAGAACCATAAATATATCAGAAAAATAGCTGAACCTTTCATTTCACTGCTCTGCCCCACCTCCTCCATGAAAAAAGTCTTATTGAACAGGAGAAAAAAGGTGTCCTATGGGTTGGAAGGCACACTGATCTTGGAGCCTTTCCTACCATCATTTCCTTTTCCTTATTTCACAATGGAAGTAAATGAAAAGAGAAGGAAAAAAAAAAAGGTACAGATAAAACTGTAGCTCCCTTGCTCTAACTGTTTGTATTTTGCAAGTATTTCAACAATGCAGCTATTGAAAATGTTCCCAGAGTCAATATAGTATATCTCACAAACACTTTTCAAAACTTTTTTTCCCCAGTGAGTATTTTTAAAAAATTAAGTTCAGAAACTTGTTTGACCAAGAGACAGAGTTCTTTGTAAATGGAATACTTGTCTACAAAATTTTGGATGTCCTTGGATGAGATGTATGTGATCTCCATTAGGGCACTTCAGTTTCACTTGCAAGAAGTTGTGCCTACGCCTCCCTTGCTTTTTTCCCCTCTTTTGTCATAACCTACTCTTCTGACTACCTGTAAATCACTAAAGCAAGTAGGAAGCCTTGGGAGGCAAAGGTAGGCTTCACTCCTACATGAGAAACAAGTCACAAACATTAGAGATGGAAAACACTGTGAAATTATCACATCCAGCATCCCCAGAAAACACACTACACAGTCCCCAGACAGAGGACACATCTGAAAGGAACTAAATGCTACAGGCAGCTGTAGCCAGAAGACTGAGGTGATACCCATGAGGGAAAACATGTGGCCACAGGGCAACTGACTGCCCCATGCTCTCTGGACAGCAAGGATGTCTCCCACCAGGCAGGCTAGAGGAAGAAACAATAAGCATCATGCCAAACCACCCCTGATGCATCAGGCAATAGGCTGAAGTAAGCTAATACTTGAGTAGCACCCTGCCTTCTCGCCGGTAAATATTGTTTCAGTTGGGAAGAGCTGTGCCAATAAATAATCTAAAACCTTACATCATAACAAAATATGACTCTCTCCCCCAAGACCTAAGCAGAAGCAGATTAAGAAGCACCACCCATTCCCAAGGCAGAACACCAAATATTAAAACAATACAGACTTTCCAGCCGAGTATCTCATGATAATTGTACAAAGTAACTTTATATTCTAGACAACTGAAATCCCATTTTGCCGTGAAGTCTGCATAAAAATTCATTTCCCTATAGTTAAGTGACTGCTATGAAAGTAATTTTTAAACATACGATCAAAGGAAAAGATATTTGAAATTAACATAAGCCCTCTGTTTCCTGGGTATGAAGTTAGGCCAGCTAAAATTTCAGAAATGGAGTGAGGAAAGGAATCCGATTCAAACTTTCTTCAGAACTCTCCTTATGAAAAAAAAATCATTTTACATATCAGTTTACAGATTAGTTTCTTCAACATTTCAAATTATTTTCTGAAATTTGAAAATCTATTATGACAGTGACTAATTTCAGGTACTTTTTCCACCAGGGTATATGTGGTTTCTTCCAGCTTCATCTCTACTTGGGAAGCTGACTCTATGGTTTGTAAATCACTGGCAACCCACTGGGAAAACTACACCTGGTCTTTTCCAGCCATAGTCCTCAGGGATAAGGCACAGTGAACAGACACCAGCTCACTGTTACCATCCTTCTGCTCACATACCAACACCCCTTTCCTTACCACATCAGCCTGAATGCATTTGCCCTACACAGTGCATGTGAAAATGAGGTCCACATCCCTTCTACAGGCTCAAACCTACTGCTACGATGCATGGTTTAGGAACTGTTCCTCTAGATCGCAGGCTGGGAGATAAATTTGAGACTGTGAGGAACAGATATGATGCATATAAAATGTTGAAGGAGAAATACTTCACAGCACCACCATTGGAAACTCTCATGTAGACTCCCTTTCCTCTTCTTTTCTGAGATCTGTATACCTGGTCTCATGTTCTTTCATGCTTGTTTACGTGTTTACTATGTGAAATGTATTTTTCTGCCAGTACCAAGACTCCTGGTTTTATCAAGACAGTAAATGACTAAGAGACATCTCATAGTCTGAATCTGAAGTGTTTGCTCTAAGGAAAAGCAGACTGTAGCCCACTGTGACAAGTAGAGAGCTGCCTGCATTTCATGGGCTTGTGTTACTTTCTCGAACTCACAGATGCCTTTCCTGGCTAATCTTGAGGCTCAGTGTCTGCCTAACTGGGATATGGGTTGATACAAATCATCAGTTCTTATGAACCTGAAAAGGAACCTCCCATTCATGCACTTCAGATGAACCATTCTGCTACTTCTAGACCAGGCTTTTACAAACAAGTGTTCCATTCCTAATTATGCCTAGAGACATCAGTTTTCAGTTCTTTCATAAAATTCTCACTTGAAATGGGCACAACATCAGTTTAACAGATATAACATAGACTACATGTAAGATGATATGCTGGAATCATGACTGACTGAATTTATACAACTGAAACAAAATTAAATGTCCTCATAGGTACTAAATATTATCTGTGTTTCAGCAAGAAAATAATCTGTGTTTTTTTCATTTTGAATCTATTTGATAGTCTCCTTTAAAACTAGAAAGCCTAATTCTAACATAATAAGGTTTAAGCATGTTAGTTCCTGATCTTCACCTGTAACTATATTGAATTTTGAGTAGTTCCATTTTTAAATGGCAAGAAGTGAGATGTTCTAAAACTACGCATCTAGGCCATTCTTCAGGCACTCTGCAGTGACTGTGCTTTGACAAGTTATCTACACAAAGCTTAACAGAATGATAACACCTTACCTATTTCCACCAAAATGCTCAAGTCTTTATCTCTCACTTCATAACTTATTTTACATTCAGCATATCAGTGAAAAAAAAGTACAGCATTTCTTCACAGCAACTATCCACAGCTGTGCCAGAACCTTCTGAAATATACTTTGTTTCATTTACAATTTTATTTGAAAACCCAGGAAATTCAAGAGTGTCGAAGGACATGGCTCAGCTGTGCCATGATGATTATTTTTAATACTTAAATCCAAAATGGAACAAAAAAAAGAAAGATTAATAATCTGTCCACCTTAAGAAAATACAAAGCAGGAGGGAAAGGAACATGCAAAGTATGTCCATTATTCATACAGGTCAAAGCAAGGAAATTAAAATGTACCACTATTTATTTTATTCCCTTTTCCTGCCATAGAACAGAAAAGACTTGCTTTAAAGGAGCACACTGTGTCAGATGGTAGATGGTATTATGCTACCTCTACATTGTTCAACTTTTCCTAAGGTGGACTAAAACATACCTTTCTCTTGATCAGTTAAAAAATATTTTTGCAGAAGCGCATGAGCAAAAGAAGCAGTAAGTCCACAGCAATACAAAACCTGATCCAAAAATCCCTGCAACCTTAGTGTTGGGTCTCTCATTTAAATCGGCAGAATTTCTAAAGGAAACAGTCGTTGTTACACTACCCATTAAAAAGAAGAACAAATCAGCAGAGCTACTCAAAGGTAATGTAGTACCTGCTTAAGAAAGGCATTACATAATTAAGTTTAAAATTAATTCTTCTGTGTAAATTGGCCTGGACAATGGATTAAGATAAATAAGATACAGCTAACCTTTAAGATCCATTTTTCTTTCTTTATGGATTAAACTATTATGCTACTGTACGTTATACTTCAAGTAACAGCACTCAGACTGTTAGTATAGAAGTACCACATTCAGGGGAAGAAGAAAAAGTACACAGCCATGTCTAAAGTCGGTGTATTTTTCAGCAAAAACAAAATGTGAATTGATTTGCCCAAGGCTTTGAAAAACCTTGACACTGGCTAACACATTTTCATACTTCAAATTCAAATAAACAAACCTTGAGAGATCTTGTGATTCTTTAAAACATTTTTGCTTAATCAGCGTCTCAATGAGTGAGAGAAAATTAATCCATATCATCAATTATAATCAATGTTATCTAACAATATTGTACTTCAAACACAGGCTATCTTAAGACAGCAGTGCCTTCTTGTCCAGAAGGAAATCTGTGCTTGGTTTCTGACTCTCCAGCTTTTGGGAACATGATACAAGGCAATTTTCCCTGCATGCATTAGATTTTTATCTAGGAGCTAGAGTTAACTGTAATAGAGCTAAATCCAGCCAGGTTGAGCAGTGTTCTGAGGGTTTCTGGTGACACACTGCTACAAGCTTATAGATGAGGAAAAGGAAGGTAGGTTTCCCCTGAGCTCTGCTGATTAGTCCTCCAGGCAAAGCAGGAACTCCTTTACAGCCAAAAGTTAAAATGAACTTGGAGACTTATGTGCAAAGCCTCAAACTGCCTCCTGCTCAGTCCTCCTATTCTGTTTCCCTGTCAGTGAACTGCTGCAAGAGGTAAGCTACAGGGAATGCCAGAAAGCAAAGCATAGTTATGGAAAAGCATCTGGATGGAAGGAAACAGATCTCTCTGTAACATATTGACAGCACTGCACAAGCAGCTCTGGTCTGGTCCATGTCTTTTGCTATGAACCAGTGGAAACACCTCTGGCCACATTCAGCCCAAAGCAGTCATCTAGCACCCCAAGCAATAAGAAATAATTGAAGAATGGGACATTGCTAGTTTAAAGTTCACAGTACTTCCATCTCTGAGAAAGGCATATGTTTCCTAAGTGCTGTCAGTCACTTAAAGCACAGAGCTGAGACAAGTCTGACATAAACATCCGCAGCTGCAAAAACAGAGGCTTGCCAGAGAACTTCCTAACTCTCGCAGCTGCTTAAACTGATTTCCTCCTGCCCTCACCTCCAAAACTCAAGAGTTTGATGCTATCATTTTGCATTGGCTGCCACCTTGTGGCATATGCTATCAAACAACACTACAGTCATCCCTTGTACTTCACAGAATCACAGAATAACCAGGCTGGAAGAGACCCACTGGATTGTCGAGTCCAACCATTCCCACCAATCCCTAAATCATGCTCCTAAGTACCTCATCCACCCTCACCTTAAACAACTCCAGGGACGGCGACTCAACCACCTCCCTGGGCAGACCGTTCCAATGCCTAACCACCCTCTCCGTGAAGAATTTTTTCCTAATCTCAAGCCTAAATCTCCCCTGGCGGAGCTTGAGGCCATTCCCTCTCGTCCTGTCCCCTGTCACTTGGGAGAAGAGGCCAGCACCCTCCTCTCCACAACCTCCCTTCAGGTAGTTGTAGAGAGTAATAAGGTCTCCCCTCAGCCTCCTCTTCTCCAGGCTGAACAACCTCAGCTCTCTCAGTCGCTCCTCATAAGATTTGTTCTCCAGCCCCTTCACCAGCTTTGTTGCTCTTCTCTGGACTCGCTCCAGAGCCACAACATCCTTCTTGTGGTGAGGGGCCCAGAACTGAACACAGTACTCGAGGTGCGGTCTCACCAGTGCCGAGTACAGAGGGAGAATAACCTCCCTGGACCTGCTGGTTACGCCGTTTCTGATACAAGCCAAGATGCCATTGGCCTTCTTGGCCACCTGGGCACAGTGCTGGCTCATGTTCAGTCGGCTGTCAACCAACACCCCCAGGTCCTTCTCCTCCTGGCAGCTTTCCAGCCAGGCTTCTCCTAGTTTGTACCTCTGCTTAGGGTTGTTGTGCCCCAAGTGCAGGACCCGGCATTTGGCCTTGTTAAACCTCATGCCATTGGTCTCAGCCCAGCGGTTCAGCTTGTTCAGGTCCCTTTGCAGAGCCTCCGGACCCTCCAGCAGATCCACACTTCCACCCAGCTTGGTGTCATCTGCAAACTTGCTAAGGGTGCACTCGATGCCTTCATCCAGGTCGTTGATAAAGACATTGAACAGGGCTGGACCCAGCACTGAGCCCTGGGGAACCCCACTTGTAACTGGCCTCCAGCTGGATTTAACTCCATTTCCCACCACCCTCTGGGCCCGGTCATTCAACCAGTTTTTCACCCAGGAGAGTGTGCACCTGTCCAGGCCAGAGGCCGACAGTTTCCGAAGCAGAATGCTGTGAGAAACTGTGTCAAAGGCTTTACTAAAGTCCAGGAAGATACATCCACAGCCTTTCCCTCGTCCAAGAGTTTAGTTACTCAGTCATAAAAAGTGATCAGATTACTCTGGCAAGACCTGCCTTTCATGAACCCGTGAAAGCGGGTTCACCCCTACAGCGGGTTCACCCCTACATTCACCCCTACAGCGCCTTGCAGACAGCCCCTGGAGTCTGTATAGCTCTTCCACAGCTAATATTGGAACCCCTCTGCACATGCCTGAAGAACAATACATTCCCAGTTGCGTTACTGTATGAAATTTGGGACTAAGGAACAAACTGGGAAATTTGGCAGGAAGTCATACCAACTTCTCAGTTGTTGCTAAAAGTTCAGCAAAAAGCAGCCAGTAAGACCATGTAAATTAAATCCTTTGAATTAATTAAGGTTCCTGAATTTCTCTGAATACTTCTACAGCGGTCTTCAAAAATAAAGACTGTGATCCTCCTTGTCCCAAAAGAGGTAGCATTTTCAAGCCTTTAAGACACAAATTCAATGAAAGTGGTTTCATGCATATCACACAATGAGAAGAAAGCAGGCATCTTCCTCTCACACCAAGAGAAAAAAGGGAGACATAATGCATCTGTTTTATACTGCGCCTCTGAATTCTTTCTCTCACAGCTGCCAGCGTAAAATAATGAAGCTATAGCAGCTGCTGCTACATATGTAATATTCTAGTAGAGGCTCCTGTTTGCCTGAGCATAATTTGTGACCAAGTAGGAAGAAGAAAATATCCTAACCAACATTGGTTATCATCGAGCTCCAGTGCTCCAGTGCCACCCACGACAGCAATGAGAATGGCAGCAAAGCAGCACCATTTGGGCAGCTGAGAGGGATGTCTGGATGGCAGGGGTACAGGACGACTCCTAGGCAGTGGAGAGGCAGAAAAGCGCTCACCTTGGTTTGTAGCTGAGGGTCATTCCACTGGCAGCTCACGGTCACTGCTCCCTTCCTCTGCAGCATGCACTGCAAGGCAGCGCCCACAGCCCCACCAGCTCCCACCAGCAGCACAGTCTTTCCACCTGTGGAACACAAGGCAAGTCATTTAGCTGCCCTCGGCTGCAAAAAAAGCACTAGCAGAGGCTCTGCTGGGCTGCAGAGCTGGAGTGCCTACATGAACTCCTACCCTTTACCAGGCCACCCACTACCAAAGCCCTCCAGAAGAGCCAGCAAAATGGCTCATGACAGGACAGTGCTGCGTACCTGCACAACCACAGCAGTGGAACACTATGGGCAACTCTTTCAGAGCCCACGCAGCAACACAAATCACCTGGTTTAAATTGCTTCCTGGTGGCTCTCTAATCCGAGTAAGCAAATACTGCTCTTCTGTTTTTCTGGTATTTTATTTAAACAAATCCTTTCATTCCTATTTGTTACAAAACACATCTGACCACCTTATAAGTCGCTATATGAGAGACCACCTCTGAAACGTTGCCTTAAACCAACACCACCTTCACACACTAAAATCACTTGCTCAAACCTGCCATTTCAATGTTAGCATTTACACAATATTACCCAAAGAAAAAAATTCACTTAGTATTTACAAGCACACCTGGATTTCTGCAACTGTTCATACTAATCAGAATTGCCAAGTCAAATTCTTAAGTGATGTCTGTATTTCTGGTTTTGAAGACTTAGATGTCTTGGGTGGCTTCCAATTGATCAGATGATGGCAGGCAATCCCTGTCTAATTTCCAAAATCTATAGGACTGAGATGTATTTCTGCAAATACAGCATTAAGGTCTCACTGAGGGTCTTCGCTAGCAGGAGATAAATATATGTTGGGTGGGAAAACAACACAAACCAGAAAACAAAATAAGGTGAGTTTATATTGGTGTCTCAAAGTTGGAACTAAAACTGAGAAAATTATTCAGGCAAAAATGAATTAATTATGACAGGTCTCACCTAAATCACCAAGAAGCTCCATCACAGCACACACCATTGGAGGAACTACATAGTCACAGGAATCACCACGTACCAAGCATCCTAGGTTTACATCGGATAATCTGCAGCAGAAAAATATGGCAATTTAGGAAAAAAGAAAAAAGTTTGTGTAACATAAATCCTCAGTAAAGCTTTTAACACGACTAACAGCTAATCCCAACAGCAAACACATCTCATCAAGAAGGCCAATGGAATCCTGGCTTGTATCAGAAATGGTGTGACCAGGAGGTCTAGGGAGGTTCTTCTCCCTCTGTACCCAGCACTGGTGAGACGGCACCTCGAGTACTGTGTTCAGTTCTGGGCCCCTCACCACAAGAAGGATGTTGAGGCTCTGGAGCGAGTCCAGAGAAGAGCAACAAAGCTGGTGAAGGGGTTGTTTAACCTGGAGAAGAGGAGGCTGAGGGGAGACCTCATTGCTCTCTGTAACTACTTGGAAGGAGGTTGTAGAGAAGAGGGTGACAGCCACTTCTTCCAAGTGACAGGGGACAGGACAAGAGGGAATGGCCTCAAGCTCCGCCAGGGGAGATTTAGGCTGGACATTAGGAAAAAATGTTTCACAGAAAGGGTCATTGAGCACTGGAACAGGCTGCCCAGGGAGGTGGCTGAGTCACCTTCCCTGGAGGTGTTTAAGGCACGGGTGGACGAGACACTAAGGGGCATTGTTTAGTGTTTGATAGGAATGGTTGGACTCGATGATCTGGTGGCTCTCTCCCAACCTGGTTATTCTATGATTCTATGATTCTGAAGTAAATCCTTTGATATTCAAGTACCGTGGGATGATTTGTATCAACCCACATTCCAGTTAGGCAAACACTGAGCCTCAAGATTAGCCAGGAAAGGCATCTGTGAGTTCAAGAAAGCAACACAAGCCCATGGAACGCAGGCAGCTCTTTACTTGTCACAGTGGGCTACCCACAGGGCATCGGGCCAAAACAACTTGGTGGCTGCAGTGGGACCAGACTGGCACTACCAGAGCCACGCTGAGGCAGAGGCAATGCATCCTCTGGGCTCAGGCTGGCTCGTTGGCGGGAACGCAAAGAGCTTCCACGCTGCAGTAGTGCCTTCTCTCTCACACACAAGGATACTCTGAATTTTCCATTCTCTTTACATCTCCAGTACTCCAGGTAATGGAAAGGTAACCAATCTGTAAGATTTTCAGACTCTTTTTCCTGACATGAAAAAGAAAGGAGAGAGGAAAAAAACCCAAACCAAACAAAAACCAGGTCGTACTCTGCAGTTGAGAGCAAGAAGCCTTCAAGAGCAGCAAGATGGTAATCCAGTCACCTAAATTAAGCCAGTGTTCTTTCCAGAGAGCAGTGCAACTCAAAACTGATCAGAAAGTTGTGCTAATGGGTCCAAACTATTATAGCATTCTCTCCCACCATGAAAGGAACGTAAAATCATCCTTGTCACTTTTCCATCAATCCTTCCTGTGAAAGTGGTGGGGTTAGTGTTCAGTACTTGCTAGACACATTGACTGAGGTATCAATTAATGAAATGCACAGGAGAAAATTGATTTCACAGAGCTATCAGCTTTGTGGCTGTGAATATTATTCACAGTGTTTCACTTACCCATCCACATCCTTCTCTGGTTTCACAGCATTTAAAACCTTACTGCTATATAAGCTTTCTGGGAGATCAAGGGCAAGGCCTTGCACATTAGGATCCTCATTAAGTCTCAAGATTTCACTGACGATCTAAGAAGTTAATAACAAGCATTAAAGATCAGAACAACAGACAGAAGAATCATCTAATTAGAAGGGGATAAAATCTATATTTTAAAAATAACTTATGGCCAGCTTTCCTCCTCTCACATATTACTGCAAATTCTAAATGAAAAAGCAATAACTCATTTTGCTTGATTTGTATTTCCACAGCTTACCAAATCAAGCCCTCGTGACTCTATTCTAAATGTTTTGTAAAGTCAACGCATACATGACATGCATAATGTGACATTATGCAGCCAAAAGCATCTTGCAGTGTTCCAAAACTCAACAAAAGCTTGACACTATAATGGCTTTTAGAAATAAGAAGTCGCAGTTATAACATAGTTCAAAAAAGGACCAGATCATACCCCATCACAGAATACGCACAAGAAAGTCTAACATTTGAAAAAACAATTATACAAGAGAAAACTAATTTCATTAAGCTAGCATATATTCTTACCAGTTTTCCTTCTCAAAACACCCTGATCCTAAAAGCTGGTGGTCATCTTGTGAAGAACAGTTATTTTGAAAAGGCACCGCAAAAAAGTTTATGCATTTCAAATACTGAATCACACCTAAGTTCGAATGTTTTATACTTGGTCATATTTGACATTCAAGACTGTACTACCTATCCTTGACTGCTTCAACTCTAAAGTGCAATGCTTACACATAGTGTTATATACCCTTCTGCTGTGAACAAGAACACCATAACGGAATAAAAAAAATGCATAAGTTTTCTCATGAGACATGTCATGTGGGCACACCTTTCCATCACATAAATGAAATCAATGTGCAATCATCACAAAGCTGTATAATTTAATTGGATTAACAACAAACAGAAAATAACTATAATTTTTTTTTCCTTAGTTAATACCATGCTTTCCTAAAATGCCTTTCATGTGAACTGGTCAATATTATTGTAAACTCTATTACCCAAATGCTTAATATGTAATCAACATTAAGGCAGCGGAATCTGGCAGGGGTTAGAACGTCTGCAACTCTGAACCAGGAGAATGGGCTGCTTTCATATTAACAAAGATTATACAAGCATGCCAATGCTATAGAAATGTTCCTTTACTTTGCTTACTTCTGAGACAGAAGCAGGCATATATTAAAACCCTGTGCCATTTAACAGCAATAAGGCTAGTAGCAACAGAAAGTAAGGATGAGAGTGTATACATCAGCATACAGATATGAAAACAACCACATTTTGCCTAAAAAATCCTAAGAAGATAAAAAAGTTTAGGGGCCTACACACCAATTAAAGGAAACAGTTTATAAGTAGCTTGAAACAAAAAAACTTTGAACTACATTCCTGCTTCCTGGGAAAATAATTCAGTTTTCCATTTTCAATGCATTTTACTTTAATTTAGCTTTTCATCATTACAGCATTTAAAATACTTACAAATCATGTGGGGTAGCTTGTCTTTACTGTACACAGGCAGTTACAGCAGAACAAAAAGTGCTCAATATTGAAATCTTTCCCACTTTCTCAAACCAGGGAACACAATCAAGCACATAGATTTTAACAGATATACACTGCTCAGCTACTTCCTAAGATACTACTTTAAAGTAACAGCAGCTATTGCTCCATATTCACTATATTTTACCTATTTCCTACTGTGTTAGTAAGCAGATAGAATACATACCAACAGCAAAGTATATATGACCTTCATTTCAAAAGCCTATCTTTCTTACATGGATAGCTGACTATCCCTCATCCCCAAAACTACACTCCTAAAATTCTTCACAGTAAGTTCTTCTCAATACTTCTGGAAGCTGTTCCTGAAATTACACTGCAAGCCAGTAACATTTGAAAAACAAACTGTATCAAATACAATACATTACACAAAATCCACAGGCCTGCAGGATTATCAAACTCAGCAAGCACAAGGAGGTCAGCTGGGAACACCAACACCTTTTAGTGCACATTCCTTTGCTGCCTTTACTTTCTGGTGCCTCAGGATCATATATATCATTACGGTTTGCTGTATTCAGAACATATTCAATAGTAGTGCTGTGCCTTTGACAAGGTAAGAATTGAGCCCTCTAGTGATTTGGGGTGAATGAAGCATTACAAGATCAACAAACAAGCAAATAAATTCAACCCTCTCTCCTGCTACATCAATTAGTCTTCAACTTCCCTGAATAACTTGGGCAAGAATCAAGTACAGTCACAACAACAACTGTGGGAATTGGATACTCGTGCTGGTATGAAGAGATGCTGCATTTAAATACCAGACACAAAACCAAAACAATACTCTGCTGATTCTGCCTCGGCTTGCCAGGGGACAGCAGACAAGCCCATTAATTCCTTTTGTTTTCCCCCCAACTCTTGCCAACAGGGGGATAATACTATTGGAGTGAATAGAGGTCCGTCAAAGCCATAACAGGTGTCAGCAATAAATATAAGTTTATGACAAAAGCAACAAAGGAAGAGTCCTTCAGGTACTGCAGTTACCTCATCCTTGCTGCTGCCTTCAGGGAGACAGATGTGATTAACACGTAGACCAACCTGCCAAAAGAAAATACTGATAATTACCAAAAGCAAGTAGCTCATAATTAATAACAAGTGTATCAGCTGAAGCTTACCTCTTTGGCAAAGTTCTTGTTTATTTCTTCAATCAAATTATCATTATGTGCCTTTGGGAACAAAACAGAAACTAAGTCTTAAAATAATATTTTACATTTAAAAATGTGAGCACACTAATGCACAGGTCTACGCAAGAAAGGTAGTGAGGATGTGTGTGTCTACTAGTATTCAAACAAATAAAAAGCCTGCGAATTCTAAGAAAGAAGCAGAAGGCCATCCAGTAAATTTATTTTGGCATTATTAGTTTAAATGTGTTAGTCTGGCTTCTGTAGACAAGAGTTGCCATTTTTTTAATGTAAGCTTGCCATTTAAGAAAGGTACCAGTCTGCACCTAAATTTTTTTATCTTCTTAGGATTTTTTAGGCAAAATGTGGTTGTTTTCCATCCAGCCACGTAATGAGGATGAAGCAGACAACAGCAAAACCATAATTTTCTGCAGTGGCCCCATATAACCTAACAACACTGCTTTGCTTTACCACCAAAAATGAGGAAAATCATTATCACCACATATTACAGCGAGTTCTGACACTACAGGAGTAAGAGAAGTTACTACTCCTAGGTAGACAGATCTACCTAGGAGACCTCCTCACCCAGGGATTCTCCTCCTTCAGGTTCCTACACCTTTATGGACCATATATATTATGATATTAAATTGTAATAATTACAATTGAACTTTATACGTTCCAATTTGCATTTGACTCTTAGGAGGCTCTTCAAACATTTTCATATATTGTAACAATAAAAGTGAGAATTCATTATCCAGATCTAGAAACCTCCTGCCAACAGATCAGTGAAGGTTCCACCCTTAAAACCTTTAGTGGCCTCATAATGAAACCACAGCAATATGATTTTATGTAAAACCTGTCTTCCAACTCAGACAACAGGACCCAAATAAATACTTACAAAAGGGTTTATTACAATTTCATGAACACATTCTACGTGGCTTTTTCTACACGATTCAGTGCCAGTGACTTCCCATCAGGGTTGAGCCGCTCGCTTTGTGATTAACTGCCAGCACTGGCTTTGACTGCCACTAGCACCACCCAAAATGATTTTCATGCAAGCCTGTAACCATTTACCAACCTGTTAATCCCAAATAGTTCAAGACTGCTGAATATGAAAAAAACCCCACACTTAAAAGGACAGGCTTTGCAGAGAGAGGCAGCTCCTGAGAGGAGACAAGGACTTGCCCTCCATCCCCCTTCTCCCTCCCCTGCACTGCCAGTCTCCCACTCCCCAAATCTGGCAGCTGGGGGCAAGGGGCAGCACAGAGTCTGCTGCATTGAGAATACATGTGCAACCCACACTCTGGTAAGGAAAGAAAAGATGGGACTAATGAGAGCTCAGCAGTCACTCCCCTGTGCTATTAATTGTGGAACTGTGTCCCCATACTGAGGCGTAAACACCAGGACTGCCCGAGAGTTTTAGCTAGGATAGAGCCAATGACAGTACCACCCTGTCCCCTGTAATGTACCTGCTCCTGTGGCACTGGCTGGTGAACACTTACTCATGCGAGCACAGCAAATCTCTGCTCTGGACCAGTCCCCATCACAACTCATGGAGCAGCACAGGCAAGGACAGAGCTAGCAGAGTGCGGAGGCAGGGCAGGAGGTGCATGGGAGCTGGCAGTGCTTTGCAGAGTTTTGTGGGGAAAAAACTCTACTGCCAAGCAGGATCCTGTCACTACATATTAGCTTTCAGCTTTAACAAAATTAAGCAGCAGCCACCAATCATTTTTTTGCTGCTGTGCAGGTCCAGCCAAGGTTCAGCATGGATAACAAGCAACACAGATACCAATATTGGTATCAATTCAGGTTTAGATGGCTCAAGAGCAAAGGATGCATCTAAAACCATTCCAAAGTGGGCTCAGTCTGCAATTCTTCATTCCCAGCGCTGCTGCAGAAGTTGTGCCACGTTACCCAGACTACTGTTACCCATATACAGCCAGCAAAGGAGATCATTTTGCTGCCTCCTCCTCCGCTCCTCTGGGTGCAATGCAGCATGTGGAGAGCCACATAAATCTTTAGGCTCTGCCCGCATAACCCAGGAGAGCAGTGCACAAGAGCATCTGTAGACTAAAACAGGTCTTCTCTGCACCAACAAATACACATTTTACAGGAGTTCTCCTTCAACTTGACTAGAGTTAATTGACTGACAGCTGGAGAACATCGCCTGGGTGAATTTTATCATGGATCTAAATCACACATTCCTACAGACACACCATGATGCAAATCAAGCTGGGTACATGGGGACAAGAGAGACATTCATTTAAAGCACATCCACAATCAAAACCAAAACACTGATGCAGATGCATCTCAATTGATATTTAGAGTAAGCAGGAACATCCTGATTCTCACACAATGCTCTCTCCTAGCCTAACAATATCCTTTCCCTTATGGCAGCATAAAACATCCATGTGGCCATGCAGAAAAAGAGACTTGGAAACTGGAGTGGCTGAAAGGAAACCTCTCCAAACCCCTCCAGCCCAGGGTGGATTACTGCCCCAACCCAGCTCAGGGCACAACTGGATGGAGACAAGAGAACAGGAAGAAACAACAGGTCACTGGGAAGAAGTGTCATTGCTTTTCTAGCAGTCTTAAACTTACAGCCTTAGAGGGCTATTTAAAATATTAACTGCAATTACCCAGGGAAAGCAAGTGATGGGAAAGCTTTTTCAGTCAGCATTTCTAGAAGATCTACTGAAATTAAGTTAGTGCTGCATTTCTTAGGTTTGCTAATATTTATAGTTAAGTTTTAGAATTAAAACCTACTGGGTCAGAGCTTCAGTGTGAACCCATTTAAAGCCAATACCGCTGTCCTAGGAAAGAGGACAAAAACATTTTTGCCTGCAAGGCTCTGAGTCCCATTCTCAATGACAAACGTCCACAGTTTCCTGGCCTCAAAATCTTAAGAAATCTGAAGAGGAACATATTTCAGATTTTCAGGACAGCAGTCCTCACCTTTGAGCTTGGCTGCTCATCGCAAAGATGTCACACCAGTGGGATGAAAAGGAAAGCACTCATGATATTAGTAATACAACAGCTCTTAATTATTATGAGACTGCTGCTACTTCTAAAAGCTAATGATAATTTACACAGAGCATTTATTTCATACAGGCCACTTTGAGCTGACTGGGACTGTTCAATGCGGTCTTCCTCTCCTTAGGACAGCAGTAAAGCAGTCATAAGCTACAGCTGCCCCAAGGCAAAGAGGCTGGCAGGAAGCAGCAGGGTCTTTCCTTAACCCTGGAAATGTTATTTTAGGGGTGGGAGGTGAAGGGAGGACCATGTTTTTGGGCAAGGAAACCCTTTTTTCAGGACTGCAACAAAAGCTTCAAGCTAAATAAAGGTTGCAAACAATTGCTTTGCTTCTAACTCAATCACGTCAATCAGCTTAGACAACCTGCGAGAAGTGATTCGTACTTACAACGAGGAAGACTATGTAAGGAAAAGGAAGAAGGGATAAAATCATTTCCTTCCTTTGCAAACTCTTCCCAAAGCCTGAACATTGCTGGGGCTATTTCAGACCTAGACAAGTGTAACCTACAGTCTGGTAGAATTACCTCCACCTATCACTTCGCTTTAACAGAAGTTACTTTCTGCATCACGCTCATCTGAAGTTTCTGATAAGTGATGGTACTGAAAGGGATCTCTCACAATGCAGTGAGCTCACTGACATACTTTACCTGAATAATGGCAAGTGTTGGCTCAAGCCGAGGATTTTCTCTCTTAAGAGAGGCCAAGGATTTCTTTGCATTCTCAGTGATTTTGCTGCAACACAATAAGAAGCAAATCTTTAGCAAAATAAACCTTCCTAACTACTAGCAAACCCCAATGTTAGTCAGCAATATGGAATAAATGCTTAGGTACACATGCTTTTAATCACCTAATTTATGGATGGATGTAAACCGTGAAGGCTGGCGTTCAGCAGGCAGGTACAGAAAACCTTACCAGACCAAATTACCTTTGTTATACAGCTACGGGCATCATTGCTCTGACACGCCCAAAACTTTAGAGCCAGCCTATGCCATTTCATGAGAAGGCTTGGCTGGCACCCCCCCAGGAAGCCCAGCAGGGATCCACCACCCCAAACCCTCGGTTTCATTTCCGTACGCTAAGACCAAGGGGTGACAGAAGCATTTACGTCTGGGGCTGCCACAGCTCAAAAAAAAAAAAAAATAAAAAAGATATCCCCAGCCCTAACAGCAGCTAATCAGCCGCTTTCATGGATGCTCTTCAGAACAGCAGGCAGCAGGGAGACAGAGGCGCTCTGTTCGACTTGCTGCTTCTTGGAAAAACTGGTGGCATCAGGAACACCTTCTGGAATTTCTTTTCGGGTAAGAGGCTGCTTGATCTCTCCTGCTACCTTCTGCACACGCAGACGATACCCAGCAGGGGAAGGAGGAACCCCCCCCCCCGACATCTGTCTGTCTGTTCCCCAGGGCAGGCAGGGCTAAAGGAGCAAAGCACACCCCAGACAACTTTTTTGTTGCCGCCTCACACCCTACCCCTCGCAGAAGCCAATGGCCAATTGAGGTCAATGTCGCGGCAGACAAACCGTTCCAGCTGAGGTTTGAATGGATTGGGGGGGGGGGGGGGGGTGTTGGGACAACACACACATTTTCCAGGCGCTCGTCCACGCGCAGCCTCACCTGAACCCCCGCCACGTTCGCAACACAAAAACCACGGGAAAAAAAAAACTAAACAAACCAAAAAAGCCACATAAAACTCAATGAACAAAAAAAATTTTTAAAAAACCCAAACGGTGTCTGAGCGAGTAGTTTAACCACGTGGTCATCATCATCCCCCCCCCGCCCCCCGAGGTATCCCACACCGAGCACCCCCCATGAAATCCACCCAAACCGACCACCAAGAGAACATCCCACCCCAAACCCCCTTTACTCTCCCCTCACCCACCCACCGACCCCCCGCTTTACCTTCCCCGTCCACCCCCCGCCCCGCCCCGGTTGCATCAGCCGCCGCCGCGCCCCTCACCGCGCCGCCGCGCCGCCTTCCCGCGGCAGCCGCCCGCACAGCCCGCGGCTCGGCGGGGCCAGGCAGCGCCCGAGAGCCGCGCTCCTCATGGCTCCGGAGGGCTGCGAGGCGCCGCGGTGCGAGGTGAGGGCGGTGCGGCTCACGGGGAAGGCGCCGCCCCCCTCCCTCCCCGCCGCCTCAGGCCGCGCCGCTCCCCGCCCCGGCGCTTCCGCCCGGCCCCCGTCCCACCGCAGCCAACGCAGCCGGAGCCTTTGCATACTCGACGTTTATTTAAAATAGTACGAAATGGTCCCTGGGAGAAGTTACACGCTAGTCAAAAGTCCCTTTTTTTCCGCTCGTTCGGGCTCCCCCCCCCAACTCCGCGAGATGCGACTTAGACAACACTCCCCTAGCCGCTTAAAAAAAAAAATATCTAGACGTGCGCGAGTAAAGCACAGATTTAACTTCTATTCGTATTTACAATACTTTACAAGCTATATTAAATAAATACGGGCTCCGCTACAGCATCTTAAATATGTACAACGTAATTTCTCAGTGGGATTCTGCTTCGAGGCGGGTCCTGTTCATACATGGATGCGCTGACTGGAACAAGTATCCCTGTGGTACGGAGCTAGTGACCAACCAGCCCTCGAAAGAACAATTCCTAGCCAATGCAAGATACGTGCAGTAAATAATTTAATCCCTTCTAACAAGTTCAAGTCCTTAAATCTTAGTCTGCAAGTCATTAGCTGTGTACTGGTAACTTAAGGTTTTCCTCGTGGTAACCAATCAAGTCAAATAGTCGGCTGCTCTGGAAGCTGCTCTGTAGCTGAGGAGTACGATAATGTGGCCTGTAAAAATAGTATTTCAATTAAACTCCTTTACGTTTAACTTTCTACTTGCTTTATCCATGTACTCTGAAGAATTTAAGCACCAAAAAATGAATAACAGTCACACAAGATGATGAGTGTAGACGTGTTCAGGCTTTCCTTTAGGTAAAATATTTTCAAGTAACAGAATCCAAAGCTGTGCAATAGGGATTACGAAGGGGAGTAAAATAGGCATCATATTGGAAAGCCTGTTCTTGTGAATTACAACATTTTTTCTATACATATATTATTTGCAAATGAATGGAATGTATTCTCATTTTTTTTAAACTACCTTTAACGTACATAAATGGGACTCAATTCAGCCCTGGCTGGTTTAGGAAAGCACATATTTTACCTCTCACTGCCAGGAGAGATCATTCCTTGTGAAAGGAGACACATTTCCTGGTGAAGGTAGCTAATCACTCAACCAGCAGAACAGCTGAAACATGCCATGAGCCCAACATACTGCATGAATTATTTTTCACTCAAGCATTTGGTCAAGTCCCATTTTCTATTGGGGTTACTAGCTTTGGGACTCAAAGAAATGCCCTGCTGGCCATTGCATATAAAACACAGCTACTTGAGAAATTCACACCTAGTGAGCAACAAGATACTCAGATTTTGCCTGCCTGTCACAACCACCACCACCACTGGAGGTACTAAACTCAACCTAGCCATTTTCACAAGCAAAGGAGCTCTCCCTTCTAGTATTCAAAACATGCTCCACACAAGGGCTGTGTCATAGCTACAGATTCACATGAAAAGCTAACACTGCCCACTCACTTCCTACTATGTGATTACACAAAGTAGAAGAAGCTTCAGACAGAGACATCAGCCTGGCCTCTCTCACAAGCACTAGGACTAGATTCAGTTTAAAACCTAAGAAGCCTGTTCTGAAGTAATGTAGCATATGCGTTGGTCCCATACACTTGGAATATGTCTGTCAAAAAGTAACGTGCAAAAAGAATGTGCAACTGCACACACAGTATGTTGGTGTAATTACCAGAACCCGGCTCAGAAATCTGCACGCTTACAGGAGTAACTGCTCAGCTAAATGCTCTCATATGTAACAAAGGTAATCACATGGCTATTTAGGACACAGAATATTTAGGACACGCTTACCACCTCAAAACACTAAGGTTTCCACACAATAAACTGGTTCAAAAATCAAATGGCATCACACCTGGTATGATGGTAAGGATCAAAGAGTATCACACCTAACAAAAGGAGAGCTGCAAAGATTGAAATGGAGATGAGAAGTCTATCAGCACTATGGAGCGAGACCTCAGACACAGTGCACATTTGGCCTTTTTCACTTCCAGGATTCTAACCTATTTTTAAAAAAGGATATATATCACATCTATTTACAATAATACAGCGATACAATGCCTGATTGTGTAATATTATGAAAATACATGATGCCAGTAGTGATTGTCCTCATGTATACTTTGACATGATAAGGCATTACAGCTAGAAATTACTGAAAACGTCAGGCAAAACTACTTGAACTGAGACACTGAAACTTTTCCCTTAAAGACTGGACAATATTCTGCTGATTAGGAGATGGTACTCTCCACAGGTAGTCATTCAGTTTATCCGAATCACTATATGCAGTCAGATACGGGGTAAGTGCATGTTTGCTGCTGGCAGACTTTGCAGGAGTACAAGAAACAGTTTTTCCACAGAGCATTTCAGAAGGAACAGCATCTGCGTTACACAGTTTAGGATCAGATTTCCTTCCTTGGTTCTGAGTGGTCTCCAAGTCAGATCCCTCATCTTCAGACTTTATTTCAACATAATCATCATCGTCATCCCCTTCTCCTTCTTCAGTATCTCTGAAATTAGAAAAATAGTTCTGAGTGGCCATCTGTGCTGTCAGAGGAGAGGCTTTGTTCACTCTCAGAACCTTTTGAGAATCCTGTAGAATCATATCTGAACAGTTCTCAGGGATTTGCTTTCTCTTATCAGTCCCTGAACATCCTGAAGCAATACCCAATGTTTGACGGCTGTTGAACCGGAAGTTCCTGTTCAAATGGAGCTTTTTCTTGTCCATTTCATTAGGATATAGGATTGATTCTCCAGATCTGTTGACCACAATTGAGGAAGATGACTGTGACCTGCTGTACACCTGTGGTTTTACATTGCTTATTCTTCTCCCAAGGGAGTTATAGATGTGATCTTGATGTAAATTTTCTTTGTTCGGTTGGCTTATAATGGCACTCCACCTCTGCGCTGGGACATGCAAGCGGTTAGAAATCTGGAGGGAAGGCACTGAGCCAGCTACTGGCAACTGTGGTGAACTGCTTTTTGCAGCAGTTTCTGTATACAAGCTCTTGGACTTTGAGTCTTGAGATTCAGACCATGGAGAGAAGTCAGCTAGCTCACCGTTGCTATATGTAGAATGCAAAAGCCAATCCTCTGCTCCTGAGGACTCACTGGCAGCCTGGGAACAGTGAGGAGATGCAGCCACAGGTGTGGAATACCTCTCAGCTGATGGCTGCTGAGTAGCGGCCCAGGCTTCCTTTTGGACCTTTGATGAGCTTTCTCTAAAGACAATTTGGTCATAAAGCTGGGAATATTCAGCTATTCTGGCACCTAGAAAAAAGAGAGAATTAACTTAGCAGAAGCAAGCAATCCATTCAAATGAGTAGCATGAAAATCTAATAATCCCAAAATGCTTTGTATTGGACGAGAGAAAAATGTACAGCTATAAATATCTTCAGCCTCAACAAAGTAACATAAAACAATGGAGGCCAAACTGCCGTGTGCTGAAATGCAATGAAAAACAGCAGCATGAAATATCTTGTAACAGTGAACAGTCATGCAGGACAGAATATAGCGAAAGTTCCAATTAATATGCTGCTTGTTTCATGTTAAAATGGAAAAGAACATTCTGAAATTGGCCTGGTAAATAAGATAAGATATTCAGAGACTTTTATAAATCTCACAAGGCGGCAAGAATTACACTAGTGTGTGGAGTCTTGTGTCTCTGTATCTCAAATTTGTTTCAATCAACTGCAGACAAAAGGCTGATGCATATCCACAACTTTGCACAGTCAGTTGAAACGGCAAGACGACCAGCTCTTTCTTATCTGACCCCACTCCTTACGATTGTATATGTCATGTGGATGGTACCTGAGCAAACCTACATGACTTGTTAGAATATGAACATGCCTGAAATACATGTTTTTAGCCAAACTCTGAAGATCATGCTATTAAAAGAAATAACTGCTTTTTCAAAAAGAGGCCAACAGTGCTTCAGGCTGAAGTTCTATTTCCAGCCTAAGCTGCACTGATTTTTCCTGACACTATCCTGCTATTTATTCCCAATTTTATGAAGTAACAACAAGAACTTACTGTGATATAAAGGACTATTCATGTTAGAAGCAGTCACAGAAAAAGCATTTTGGTGGTAACACATAAAAGACAATACTGATGCTCAATTAGCAACGCGGGGAAAATACATAATCTTCCAATTCTGTACACAAATTTCATTGAAAGTTACTGAAGAAATATATCTGTATAGAAATATTTTTGACATACCAATAGCAGGACCACCTTGTTTCTTCTCCTCCAGAATGGCAGCAAGATCTTTGTGTTTCTGTTTTTGTTGTCTGTTAGCTGGCTGTTCCTGCTCTGGACTTCTAACTTTCAAAAGCTGGTTGGCCTTCTTAATTTTTTGACTGTACTGCCTTGCCATCATAAAAACTCTGTTCTTTGTTTTATCCACAACAGCCAAGTCATTTTCCATGCCCTCTGTATGCGCATTGGACAGAACGCTATTGGCAGATTCATATGGGCTGTCTACAAAATGTATCTCACTGGAGAAGGAAGATCTGTTCAGACTCATGAAAGAGTTCTCCTTGCATGGTGTACTGTCTTCAAGCCTGAAATTAGCCTCACTAATGGTGGCAGCCCTGGGCTTCACAGTTTTAGGGAAAATAGGAGTTTCTGGCAGAGAGAGTGTAGATAGCGAGTACTCTGCATCTTTACTCAGTTCAGGTGTGCTACCAGCATGCAGCCTTTCCTGCATATCATCTTTACAAACAGGAAAGGCTGCAAGGAGACGGTCTCTTGTCTTTTCCTCATTTTTCTTGATGTAGTTCTCCAGGTCATTCCAAATCTCATCTACTTCCTCTGAGAGTTTATCCGCTGCAGACTTATGAGAGAGCGAATCTGAGTTGGAGGAGCTATCTACTAAGCTCAAATAGTCATTGTCAACAGGAACACGATGGTAGGGACTTTCATCTTCACTGAACTGGAGACTCTCTTCAGAAACAAACTGCTGTAGACTGTCACAATGTGCAAAGTCTTTTTCCAGGCCCAGAAAACTCTGCCCTTTGGAGCATTTTAAGGGGTCACATTTAAAATTCAATAGAGGAGTTTCTGGAAGCACTATGGTGTCATAGATGTTGTCTTCAACAATTCTGAGCTCATCCAAACTTGAAGTAGGTGCTTCTCTACTAAGTAGTACTTCATCTCTGCTAGCATGGATTGAGGCCCTGTTTTGATTTGTTGCCCTCTTTTTGGAGGGTGAATCTAAGCTGCTTTTATTTTCAGCCCCATAGAGAGAGTCTCGAGCAGATCTCTGGGGACCATGGTCTGTCTCCTCTCTTCTTGTCAGACCCATCAGCTTTAAGTCTTCATAGCTTATATTATCATAAACATGTTCGATATCATCGATGGTCAGCTCCTCTGAAGATTCAGGATACACATTCATACTGCTCACGTCTGCTCTCTTAACTTCCTTTCGGGAATTGTGCTCCCCGATTTTATACCTTATGCTGGCTGGACACAGGTTACTTTCACCAGCACTACTGGCCCGTCTGACAATTTTGGGACGGGTGGGGCTAGACGTCTCACTTTGATGAGCTGTCCCCAAGTGCCAGCTGCATGGACGCCCAGTAGAACCCCTCCTTTCTCCACCAGCAGCTGAACTAGCTTTGGATGTAGACACTGATGGTACAAACATCTGATAATCATCTTCATCATCTTCATTCTCACAAGGTGGACGCCGGCTGGGAAACAATGCCTGCCTGATCTGATGGTCAGTCCAGATGTTCCTGATAGAGGTACTTCCCCCTAGGATATTCATGATTAGAGAGTTGCTCTGAGGTGTGCTGGATTGTCTAGGCAACTGTGGTTGTCTAACTGTGCAGGAAAATGGAAGACCCATGTTCAACTGGGTTGACTCTTTATCTGAAGGTTCCTTGGAACTCTGTGGACAATTGAAACACACAGGTAATGTTAGTCTATCCTCTGCAACAATACCGCAATTCCCTCTGTTCACGGAACAGCCATAGCACCAGTGTCCAGCAGCACAGAGTCAAGTGGATATGGGCAAAGTGAGCAGGCTCTTTGCCAGAAAGCCAAGGTGGCAATGCCAGACTACTGTGCCTCCTAACCCTTCCCACTACTCAGAGTTCACTCTTGCCTTTTAATAACATCTTACTTCAAACAAGACACTGGCTCATGCCAACACATGAGTAATTAAAGGCAAATTTGTTTGGCAGGGGATAGATTAAACCTTTTATGCTAACTCTGCAGTTTCACAATTGGATTAAGCTCATCTGACTTTGGGTTTCTGCCAAAAAAATTGTTCTCCTCCCTTTCCCCGTGCCTATAACCCTAGCAGAAAGGTATGTTATGCTCTCTAGCACATACCACTGAAAATTTCATTGTCTTTTTGGACTAAGTTTTCATCCAGCTCAGCTAGCAGATCTAATTTACAGCAACACCACATGCCTGCTAATGCTAACATCAAAGATGCTGTACATGATCTGAGCCAGAGGCTGGGAAAGAGAGGGGAAAATTAATTCCTTTTGGCTTAAGTTAATGCTGATCGGTTTGTTCAGTTATTTTTTTCCCCTGCACCCAAAAGAAGTTTTTCATCATACAGATTAATATTTCAATGATATGACTATTAATATATGACATAAGCAGACTTATCTGTCTACCTAGGAAAAACATAGATTTCTTTGACATATCTATGATGCATAGCAAAATAGAAGTAAATGAAAAAAAAACTACATACCTGTGTTTCACACTTGTTGAGATTAACACTTCGCCGTTTTTCAACATTTTCAGCAGCTTGACTATTGAGTCTTTTTCTCCCCCCTTTTGATTTCTGTAGTGAGTTTTGCTGCACTCCCTGTAATTTAAAAGAAAACAACAAGGAAGGGGTAATGAAATCTACAGTTCTTTGTACAGCCTTGTTCAGAAGAATTACTGGCAGCTAGAAAAGGACAATCATCCACACCAGGGGTACAAAACGCTCTATAGTCAGAGCACTGCCACAAGAATGATTCAGAACCTAGAAAACTTTCTTTTTGACAACAAATGAAATTAAATCAATCCATGCAGCTTGACAAAAAGGAGTTGAGAGCACAATATGTGCTTAAAAATACAGCTGTAAAAGAATACATAAAAACTGAGCAAGGGAAAAGGATTAATCTTGCAGCCAAAGTTTTAATAGAAGAAGGTGAGGGGATAGTCCTGTTATCACTTGCAGTCTTGAAAATTAGAAAGAGGTCTATGTAAAAAAACTATGCTGTCATCCAACTTCCCACAAAAAAAACCAGAACCAAAAATAAACAAAAGGCCAGAATGTTATATGTTGAGCAGCGTCCAAATTAATTCTCTGCATGTGGCCTAAAAAGGTTTCTGTCATAGCATCACCTAGAGAAGCAAGGAAAGATCAGTTGTGCACAACAGGTTAAAACAGTATCCCTCTGTCAAAGCTAGGCTTGAGGACTGCTAAGGGCTAAGTAAAATCTTTTTCAAACACTGTGAACTTGATCTTTCCTATCGGAGCTAATTCTACATCTCCTTTGTTAAAATGTAAGAGTGTTGCGTCATGTCTACAGAAAATTACTTCTAAGGAGAAAGAGTTACAAATACTTGTAATATATTCCTGCCTACTTGCAGTCTTACAGATCATTTTAATCTCTCTTCCATCCTACTCAGATAAAAGTACTTTATTTTTTTTCCCTCATTTTCCCACCTGTTCAGAATCTTCCTCATCATCAGCATCAATCTGTTCTGTAGCAGAAGTCTGGAGATTTTCGTCCTGATCACTGCTGTAGGCTGGCTCAATGGACTCATGAAACTGGCTCTCCAGCCCACTGGGTTCCAAGGAAACCTTTTTCCTAGAATTCAGCAGAGTTTCACTTGATCCTGGTTTGGTGGCTTGAGATAATAGGGCTCCTTCAATATTGATCCGCTTCAAAAAAAAAAAAAAACCACAAAACTTTGTTAGAAGTATGTAGAGATTTTAACATTCAGTTAGCCACACTGAAATGAAATTTATAAAGAAATAAGTAAAACCACTCCTGGGCTTCAGTGTTTTGGTATCCCAGTGAAGTGATATCTAATGTACCCTGCTGGTAAATCTCCCACACACACCCACTTTAAATTCCAACCCAAACAAAAGCCAAGGACCTGAAATTCAAGACCAGATTCAAGACTCCATTACAAATTCTTACAGAAAATATAAGAAAAAGAAATGTTCATTTCGATCTGCTTAAGCTGTATTGGCTCTGTTTGGTCATATAGCATGATCTAAATATATGACATATATTTATATATCAGAATAAGCTGAAACTTTCCAATTTTATTTAATAAATGCAAAGACATGCTCCAAAGAACAAGCACTATCTTTATACACACAACTTCCGTGATAGTGATATTTTAAAGTACCCGATTGTGTTCTGCAATAGAACCAATATATGGTTCTATTATATGGTTCTATATAATCAATCTGTTTTTCTTGATTAGGTATTCCTGAAATAGTTGTATTTCTATTGTTTTCATGCAAATAATTTTATTGAAGACACTAAACAACATTTATAGGTTTGTTTCCTTTCTTAAAATCAACACAACCAAGAGGATGCAGATTCTACTGTAAATACTGTACTCTGAGTCATCTGAATGTACTAAACCAAGAAATGTAAGAAATGGCTCACCTTCTGCATATCTGGGCTTATATCTAAAAACAGAAATAATACTTCATCATAAACAAATAATTAAACTGTTATCAGTATATGCCCATTTTACTCCTATACTAATATCCCACTTATGAATTCCCAAAAGGGGGTTAAATGCAGCAGCAGTTGAGCAAACAGACTATAGGGTCTCTGATCAAACAGTCAGCATGACTTGCACCCAAGGTCCTGATTTTGCAACACTGATATGATATGGGCAACTACTCACAATAGCCAAGATTTTGTGTGTTCAGTTACCAGTTGCTAAAATGCTTAAAGGACCAGACTCCAAATGTGAAAAAACAGATGTGAGATTTAAACAGTAACATTTTGCTTTCTCTGCATGCCCCTTCCCCAGCTCCTCTCTCTCCCCCTGCAATGTGTATGGGGAAGGTTTTGGAAAAAGCATTCATTGATACTTGTTCTACAAAGTACAGAAGCACTGGGTCAATAAACAGTAGATGAAGTAGCTTACCATTTGACTTCAAAACTTTATGGACTCTAGATGAGGGTTCTGAAAGAGACAACAACATGTTTAGGCACTTCAGCATTCCAAATAAAGTTTTGGGCCTCTTGGCCAGCTTTTTATAACATGGATACCAAAATACAAGCTTCTGAGCCCATGTAGGGAAGCCACATTTTCCTCTCCTTAGTCACCCAATTTCCTCACAAAAAGTATTTGTTGAAGTGTCAAACCTACAGCTGTTACCAAAACATATACTTGTTTCCTAATGCAACAGCAGCTACCTTCCATAAAAAAATCCATATGTAAATTTTCATTCTATGTTAAGATTCCTGCTTTCAAAGGACTTGGTCATCTCTGCTATTGCTCTAAGTTGCCAGAGGTTTCCTATAAGAAACATGAGATACCAACAGCTTAGAAGGGCTTGACTTGTAAAGTATAAGTAGCTGAATGTCACAAAGGAGTCCATTTGATGAGTATTTTGTACTATTCCTTTTACAAACAAAGCAGCACCACTGCACTCTTTCACCTCAGAAATAAAGGAAGATGCCTGAAAAGTTAATTAAAACTTGATTGTTTTTCTGACACAAATGCTGTCGTACGATAGATCACTACATCAGTACTCTCACAAACATTAAGTCGTTCCCAATACTTAAAGTTATATACTCCAAATCAGAAAGGTCTTTAAGGAGCTGAAGAGGGAAGTACATTGACTGCATTATGAAGTCATCTAAATACACAGACATTTGTAGTAGCTTCAAGAGGAAACTAACAGTAATTATGGATGTATATTTGAGCTAGGGGGAAGAAAAGAAAACCAACGTCAGCGTAACTACCTCTCAAATTTCTACTATCCATAAGGCAGACATTATACTAAGTAAAGATACTAATCATATTTTGAAATAATGAGCCTATCACAATCAGGATAGAACCACTCGTGAGAAAGTAATTACTTGAAGTGGAGGGAGAAATGTCAGATTTATAAAATGTGACTGGCCTTCCTGTATATGCATTCTTTTATCCATTAGAAAGTACCAACTGTTCTTTAAGCATCCATCATCAGCAATGTATATCCATGAAATTAAAGACAAATGGTGGATAAAATATATAAATCACATAAACAAGAAATAGCTAATAAGATACTCCACTCATATCTGAGAGTTACTGTGCCATCTTAAATCTGCATGGAGTACAGGCTACAGACCAATTCCAAGTGCTCAGTCTCACCCAACCCTAAACAACCCTGCCTGTTATCCTTCTTGGTGTCTTAGTAGTAGAGGAGTTTATTCACCTGATTTCCTTCTCACTCTATGAGGAGCACTACCACCTTCTTTAGGCTGGTATAACGATTTCATTTCTCCCTCGGGGGTATAATGGAAGCCTGGATGATCTGTGGAACAAGCAGAGGTACAAGGAATAAGAGAGCGACAAAGCTGTCACTTCACACAACTCCCCAGCTATCTTTGGAGGCAGTGCTGTCATCCCTCTATGACTGACAAAGCGGCACTTTATCAGAGCCTGAAGCAACATAAGCAACATTGTGTGCTGCTGTAGGGTAGCTATTAACCACCCAGCCATGGAAAAGCTTTGCACATTTAGTTGTGCCTTGCTCCAGATGGCTAAGCCAGCAACATTTGTGCAGCATCATCATGTATAATTGTTTTCCAGTTTCTCAGCCAGAGCCTTCCTGACCAATACAACTATGTAGGTAAACAAAAAGCCCGCTTTACTCTAAGACTTCCTTAGCATTTTTATCATAGGACTATTGCTCTCATTTCCCTACACTACTAGGTATCACTGGCAATGTGAAGAGCTAATGAAGCTTGCATCAGCAAAGGCAGCAGGCAGAAGATGCAGCAGCAGGGAGTGCAGATGGGACTGTACCCATAACACAGACAGCAGCATCCCACATATTCTCTAGCCCTGGCTCCTGGGACACACACAGGTAAACTTTTCAGAAACAAGCACAAGCCTACTGGGCCCCAGAAAGGAGTTTTCTTGGGGCTGTTTCTGCAAGTGCAGCTACTTTCTGCCACAGCTTAAGAGAGCATCTGCTGTGCTAACTGGGCTGCAGGCTGGTGGAAAACACCCACATCAGCCAGGTAAGCAGCCACCACAAGGGCACTAGGCTCCCTTGTTTGCCTTTCAGAGAAGCCATGCACAGTGCAGTGAGCAGTTGGCAGCTTCCCTCACTGCCCTCCAGCTGCAGGTTTGCCAGCACAATTAAATTATAACACTTCTACATACCTGAAGCTGCATTTGCTTATTGCTAGCCCTTCAGTGGGTCCTAGCGAGAAGGAGCTTGTGCTACAAAACATAAGCCTGGCCTTCTTCTATCTCAGATGAAGCCAACAGTTAAAGCCCAACTTTTGAAGATGGTTTTATTAATTTTTAAAAATGAAAGCAAAAAAGAGCCAACTTACGTATGGCATCCATTTCTAGAATTGCCTGTTTGGCCTGAAAGAGGAAAAAAAAAAAACAAGTGAAAAAGTTAAATTGTAAATAGAAATTACAAATTAGATTGCATATTATAGACAGTAGTGAGTTCACATGTAAATAAAAGAAACTTCAATTTTTTAACTAATAAATATGGTCAGCAATGCTATTTTCTGTCTTTCTCTGTGTGCTGGACACATTAAATACATGAAGAAGAATTCTGCTGGCAGGAGCTTACTAGTGTTTATATTCAGGGTTTCATAAAAAACCCTGCTGTTCACTGCACCTGGCAGCTCTGCCTTGTGTGCCCATGCCCCTTCTGGGAGCGCAAGGGGATAAGCACATACCTACACAGAACCACTGGGGTGGAATATTTCTAGAGGATGCAGCGATGGCACATCGGACTGCAAAAACTACTTTGGCTTCAAAGATAGGGCCTGTGCTGCACTGAGATCACGCTGCACACAGTGGTTCTCCTCTATGGGAACATACACCTCCAGAGATCTCTCTGCAAGTCCCAGAATTTAGAGCCATCAATACGCAGCTCCACATGGCTGGGATTGGCACAGAAGTGGTCCTAGTATCTGGGAACCACTATTTTTTGTGATTCACAAAACATTTCCTCCCTAAAATTCAAATACTTTTTGCTTCTGAAGCTGTAGACCCAGAAAACACTATCAACCTTGCTTCTTTTAAAAGTTTCCTTAGGGAACAGCTAGTGAAAAAAATCATCATTTGGTTAAAGTAAGATTGAACCAGGGTAAAAAGTATTTCATAATTGCTTAAAATGTGTCACTTTTTTAAATAGGAAAAATTATATGGCTCTTTTATTAAGTGTATCAGCTAGTAAGTAAGAAATTCAACTAAAATGATATAGCCTATGTAACCTGTGTGAACCTTACTGAACCTGCAGTTCAGCAATTTTCCTCCAGGTGTCACGTGTGGACTACTATTAAATCCTCCAGAATCTGGGCAGAGAAGAGTTTCATAATTAGCAACTGCTAGCTGTCAAAAAGTGGAGAAAAAAAAAAGCCCAAACAATGTAGACAACCTCAGATGTTTATTTGGTTAGACTTTTCCTTTCTCAAGTGAAATTATTTCTGTGAGCAGAAAATTGCATTACATTTTCGGTTACACATTTTTTCCACAGATAAAAAAAACCCAAAACAACAAATAGTGAGAAAAAATCTCAGTACAAAGGAATCTTTGGTGGTAAGCCGGCCAACTTGGTGAGATAGGCTTTAAACTGAAGGACTTGGGGGACAGAGTCCAAAGTGGCAACACTAACACCATTGCACCCAGCTGGGGAACGGGCCGGGGTAACCTGAGCAGCAAGTGTTCCTTAGCTGTGGCTGAGAGAACTGGGGTTGTTTAGCCTGGAGGAGGCTGAGGGGAGACTTTATTGCTCTCCACAACTACCTGAAAGGAGGGAGCTGGCCTCTTCTCCCTAGTGACAGAGGGCAGGACAAGGGGGAATGGCCTCAAGCTCTGCCAGGGGAGGTTCAGACTGGACATTAGAGAAAAAATTTTCACGGAAAAGGTCATTGGGCCCTGGAACAGGCTGCCCGGGGAGGTGGTTGAGTCACCTTCCCTGGAGGTGTTTAAGGGATGGGTGCTAAGGGGCAGGGTTTAGCGATTGATAGGAATGGTTGGACTTGATGATCCTGCGGGTGTTTTCCAACCTAGTGATTCTGTGACTCTGTGTGATTCTGTGAAAGGCAACAAGGGTTGCAGTCGAGATAAAGAAGCCACTATCTAACTCTACACAGCGTTTGTCAGGCCCCATCTGGAATGCTGTGTTCAGTTTGGTCCCCACTATACAAAAAAGATGTGGACAGGTTGGGGAGGGGCCAGAAAAGGGCTTTGAGAAAAGTCTTAGGGGAGACCTTAGCACCATATTCCAGTGTTTCAAAGGTGGCTACAAATATAGAGACTCCTCTTTTACAAGAAGTCACATGGAAAAGACAAGGGGTTATGGTTACAAGTTATGATTAGACACGAGGAAAATTTTTCACAATGGGAACAGTCAGCCGTCAGAATAATCTCCCCAGGAAAGTGGTGGATTCCTCAGCACTGGAGACACCTAAGATTCAGCTGGACAGGGCACTGGGCCATCTTGTCTAGACCATGCATTTTGCCAAGAAAGGTTGGACCAGGTGACTCTTGAGGTCCCTTCCAATCTGGTATTCTATGATTCTATAACTATGAAAAACTGAGATCATCCCGCAATATTTCATTTTACAACCCAATAAACTGCAACAAATATTTACAGTGTAAGCGTGGATACTAGCATAAACATTATACCTTTGAGAAACTCTGTCAACAAAAATTTAAGAATTAGTAATAGCAACTGCTAGGGCTTTCTCCTCCTCCTATAATTCTCTTTTTGTTGAAAATTAGTTTGTACAGAACTATGTACTTCAGTCACAGGTAACATTTTTTAGCCAAAACAGCATAAAATTCAGTGGAAAAAAAAAAGTCAAGGAAAACAGTGAAGTTAATTAAAAAAGCCCTGACTGTAAAACTCACTGGAAAAGAAAAAAAAATCAGAAAAAATCCTGCTTCCACATGAGTCAGTGGCGGCATTAGTTAACACTCTGAGAAATACAATATGTTACACTGGGAAACATCACCTGGAGCTGTAAGACAGGATTCCTTAAGTAAAAGGACCAGGTTTACCCACTCCTAGACATTACAGCTATAAATATGATATCAGTTCCCCGTTTTCTTTGCCATGAATCTTTCTAACTATCTCATCAAAAACCATTCAGATATTCCAGCTAGGGGTGCACCTTTCAGGATGCATTTGTATATTTGTAGAGTGAACTATGTGCTGCTAATGGTTTCTCTGGTATGATATCTAACCAAGACATTTAAACCTAGCTTGGTAATGTCTACAAATGTTCCAATTATTGCTCCTCAGTGTTGTGCAGACAAGTAATATCAAGCCAATGTATGCTCTTACAGTGAAGGGTGCTGACACTGCATCTCTGTTACTCATGTTCTAGCAGGCAAAAGCTAATGTGGACAGCAATGCTGCTAACCCAGTTAAATCCTTCTACTCCTCTATCAAGCTCAGCAGCTGCTTTTAATGGAACTTCCCCATTAATTCTGAGGAATTTTTAAAAACATAAGGATACAACTTGTTAATTAATGTCCTGGAGTCTAAACATTCTGCAAATTGTCACGTGTCTTGCAGCTAACAAGTTGGCTTTAAGTTAAATGCACATACAAGGAGGTCGTGGAGAGTTTTGAATTTTTACCTTGGCAGGAATTTTAGCGGGATGATTTTCTAGAATTAACCTCTTCAGGTGAAGAATCCAAAGACGCTTGTCTTGCTGTGATTTTGCCTGGTAAAAAAAAAAATAATCATAGCACCATGAAAAAAACGCTTTACGGCACTACATAGGCTCAGGCATAGCATGCGATCATTGGTCAGGTTACCCAGTATGCAGGGAGGCTTCTGTCATACCTGGACAGTATGTTGCATCTTAGGATTTTTGTAGTGGAAGACACTAAAGCTGAGTGGTTCCTTTGGTATTACTTCAACAAGCATAAGATTCCCACACTGTAACAAAGAGAGGCACCAATGTGAGCCACATTGGAATTTCAGAGAGACCCAGAGTCACCATACGACCATCTGCTTCCCAACATACCAGTATGTGAGCTTTGTATATAAACATCTCGTCTCTCTTTTTTGTAATTAGCAGCAGCTTGTCGAAGAGGAATAATGTGCGCTCATTTTTGGCTCGCTGAATGCGAAATGTTCCTTCTAACACCAGCTCCCCATAACTTGTGAGGTCTGGCCCTTTCCAGTTAGTAAGCAAACTCTGTATCTCCTGAAACAGATCAAAGAACAACTAACATTTATTTCAGAGATCTTACTTAAATAAAGGCTCTAATAAAAATGCTGAGGCCATTCCCATATGAAGTTCAGCATCCAACAGTATAAAGCCACCATACACCAGTACCGAGGTTGCTAGGTTATATGCAACACTACATCCAGGTTCTTGGAGGCCTATCACTAAGCCCAGTATAAAACACGTCCTTCTGAGTACCAGTTACCTCTGTACCCAGCAAAAACCCCTAAGCTCTCCAGGGCAGCCTGTAGTGTAAGAGCACAATCCCGTCTCTCGGGGCTTACAGAGATGGTGAACAGTCTGTCACTCTGTCATCAGTCTGTCTTCTGCCTCCTCCCTTTTCCCCTCTCTGCCCCTAACCAATCCCTCTGAACATTCCTCACTTGCTCTGTGTATCGTCTTGAACTTGTGTCACCTCCCACTGGATGAATTATAATGTCACGTCTATGTCCTCCAGACACACCACAGAAGACACCTCTGTGAGGTGTCCAGATTGAAGAGATGTTTCTCAGAAGACCAGAGGATCAGAAGTGATTTGGTCAACTTATCATCTGAAGATGCCAAGATTTATTTGTATTTTTTATGATTTGTATACATACCATAGATATTTCTCACCTTATTTACTACTTAAGAAAACAAAAGCTGGAGAAACATCTAAGGACATCTTCAGAAGCCTGTGTTGCTTAGCTATGGCTATTCTTGTTTCCTTCAGTTGCTTTTTTTTTTCTGTCAGTGGCAATGACGTAGCACAAATGAGGTACCACTCAAGAATGATACAGCAAATAAAAGCAGACTAAACAGAGTACTTAAGTATAGAAATATTTTTAAAAGTCCGTGGATGTTTAACCCTCACCTCATCCTAGGCTGGTCTCTCTAGGACATTACACTTTAATAGAAAACATCTTGGTACAACTGATACACAAATGTAAGCTAGAGCATTCACAGAGAGAAAATCCAAAAGCAGCACACTTTGGACTATGTACAAGACTAGTACCAGAAGAAATTAAACAAAACAAATGAAAAAACCCTGCATTTTATCAGGAACTTATAAATAAGACAGGGTACATCATAGGAATCTTGTCCACTACAGTTGAGGGAGACTGCACAAGAACGCAGATTACAGACTAAATGGTAGTGTGGTAGCCCACTTATCCTTATGGCTGGAGACACAGGTTTTACTTTTTAGAAGTATTAAGTATGAACATAAACATTTTCCACAATCCTATACATTTGCCAGTTGAGCTCAAAAAAAAAAAAAAAGTAACCTGTTTCTTACCATGAGCATTTTACTCTCATTATTGCCAAATCTTACTGATTATCATTATTTGGATTTATAGCAGACTGTTAAGTCCTTTGCATGCATTTCAAGCAATGTGTAGCAAATCTTACACTGCTGCAGGCTGCAGCCAGATTATCAAATGTAACCTTATTCTCCCTACACAAACAGAAAAAAAATCCTTAAAAAATGAGGACAGATAAGTACCATTTATGTTAAAAAAGAAAAAAAAGAAACAAAGAATAATATCCCTTCTATAAACTAAAAAAATCACCTCCATTTTCTTAAAGCGATATAAATACTGCTGATGAAATGTAATTTAAAATTGTAATTCAGTGGGAAGTTTAAAACAGAATGACTGTTCTGTAAAACATCTACAAAACAGCTTTGGCTCTTGATGCCAAAAGTTACTGAGGGAGTAGCTTTTGTTTTCTCCTTAAAAATTCTTCACTCAATGTGAAGTTAACCTTTTATACTACATTCTTAGGTTTATACTTTTCACAAAGCCACTGATAATGACTTTTCAAAAGCCCAAGAGGAAAGTACTTAAAGAAGAAGAAACACAAGAAAACCTGAAAACAAAAGTAATCAGCACAAAGAGGAGAAATCAATATCCACAGGATTTCTGAACAAAGCTGTGCCCTAGGGTTGTACAGCAATTGCTGTACAGTGAGGGAAAGAAAGAAAAGTTATATTAACTTCCATATTAGTGCAAAATAAATGCTTTACAGTATGCTGCTTGTAGGGCAGAGATGTCTGAGATTTTTCTGTGGCAGCTGTGACCATGGTCTCTAAGATTAGACAGCCACAGGCATACTCAAAAGGAGTCTAAATCATGACTAATAAAGGTTAAAATAAAAGATAAACTGAAAAATGTTAATGGCATGTACATTGACAAAAACGGCTCACAAACACCCATAAAATCTCTTTGGGAACTTACTTGAAGCCTGATGGCATGTTCATGTTTCCTCTTCATGTCATTTATATGCCATGCCACTCTCTGCATCGTATCTATGGCATCCAGCACCACATCATAGCCCTCAGTGTCCTTGTCAAGGTGGTTTTCTATCTCCTAAGAAAGGGAGAAAAGGACCTGTTATTTCTAAATTAACATTCCCAGCCAGACACAATACTATGTTATTATCTGTACTATTTTGTCTTCACATTGTGATCACCCAAATGAACCATTCCTGCCTTTGTTACTATTGCACGTTGTTATCAGCTTGATTAACAGAAGATGACTAACAAAGCCAAACCTTTACGGTCAGTTTAGCAGTGACTATACTTGTAGCAGCTGATGTGAGCAGAGAGGCACAGAGAGAGCACAACATGCTGACAGGAGACCTTTTTAGACAGCGTCTAATGGCTTTCTTAAAACGCAGAACATCTACACACTCACAAAACCCTGATGGAATTACACTAGGCATTGATTTACAGTTGGAGAGCAGAAAAGCACCAGACATTTTAAGTACGGATCAGTGTCTTTACAGTTCACTAGAACATGACTCTCTAATAGGAAACATATGTGGAAAACGTTAACAATAAAGCAGGAATTTCTGAAACTTGCTTAACTCAATTCACTGAATATGGAAAGAGTTCCCAATCCTCAGTCATTGCTCTCCACAAAAATCTTCCCAATCAGGGTGTTTAAATGTATTTAGTCCTTCTTTCAATCACCTCCAACACTGCAACATGTGGAAAAATGCAGTTTTTCACTGGAGCAGTAAACTTGCGTACAAAAGCGTTTAATCATGAAAAGAATCTTCCAAACAACTTCAGACTTACTGACCAATTATTTGGGTTTGTTTGTTTTTTAAAAATTAATTATTTGGATGCACAGATTGATTCAATGTGTTTAAAATAATTACCATAAATTCCCCGCTCCAAATATAGGCATATGCTGTGAAATGACAGAAAGAGTCTCCATATGTAGAAATCAAACACCCCCAAAAGAAAGCATCAAAAGAAATGAAGAACCTTTTTAGTCATCAAGCCTTGTACCACAGTCAGGAACTTTGACATGCAGGAAGCCTAGAAGATACATCTCTAATGGCTGCTTACGTGCAAAAGCAGGTGGTACTTGAGGATGCGCTGGACAGGTTTTAAGAGATAGGAGCCCAGGGGTAGAGAATGCTGCAGTGCTTCTTGCCGCTCTCTGAAAAACTTGGCCAGCGTCTTGTTCCTCATGCACTCTGTCAACACAGCGACTGACCTGGAAACATCAATACGCAGCATTGTCTCTGTAAGTCTGTATGTAAAGTCAAGAATTGCTTCTTTCTTCCCTTGCAAAATGGTGCAGCAGGTTCCTAAACCAAACACTGCTGGTTTAGGGTGAGGGAAAGGGGGAGGTGGTGGCATTGTAATTTAGGAGGGAGAGGGTTGTTTTGGTTTTTTTAAAGTTATGTTCTAAAGTCAGAAATATTTTTCATTTGATATGCAACCATTCTGTCTTAGCAGGAATCACATATTTGGAGCTAAGCAAAATAAGACCATCATTTCCTAAATGATGATAATAGCAGTGAAAGACAAGAAGAGTAAAACCAAAATTTCAGATAATCATATAAAAATATTCTAAGTTAAGAAAAAAAAGGGCAAACTCCTTGATTCTTCCTCCAATTTGTAGCACAGAAAGGGCACAGTTATTTTTGTATAGACTGTAACTTGCATTACATAAATGGGCAAAGGGACAGATGAAAAAAGGGAATCCAGTATTCCTACCTTGGATAGTTGGTGCAGTACTGTGTATATATGTGGAAATCTTCACTCTGCATAAGGAGGAAAGGTTTACAAACATTTAGATTTTGGCAGAACAGCAGCTAACACATATACAAGATAAAGATTATGACACCAAGACGCCTCCTGATCAATGAATTCACTGTCATGTTCTTATCATGCTACAGACCTACAAACTGAATTTCACTTTTCCTTTTTTTTGAGATTTTCCCTTTGCCTGAAGGAAAACCTAAAATAAAGGAAAACCAGAGATAAAGCAAGCAGCTTTGCAACACAGCCTCCAGGGTCCTTTATGACAATTTATGTATCTTCAAGAAAACCCAAAATGAAACAAAAAAAAAATCAAACACTAAAAACTACCCTACCACCACCATGACCTTCTCGTTCAAACAATTAACTTGCACACATCTAATTTTGTGTGCGCTAAAGCACACTCCTGCTTACTGGAGAAGAAAAGTTTAGCAGGTTATATTCAGTGTACAATTTTCGAACAATTACAAATACTTTCAAATTCGAGCACAGTCCAAGCGTGAAAATCAGAAGCCACAAAAGTGGTTTAGGTTTTTATGGTTTTTGTTGTTTTAAGGTTTTTTTTGTTAAGGTAGATGGTGACAGTTTACGGAAGTTATTACTCAAATAAGTTGTAATTAGTTTTAGGTGGGTTTCCACACTGGCCTGTAGCAGTGAAATTAATCGCACTTAATGCTGACAAACTTCTCAGAGCAAAAGTCTGAGTTTCATTTCTTTCCTTCTTGGCCTAAGATTTTTTCTTAACCATCATCACTTACTTCTATGCAAGAACAGATTTCCAGAAACATTTTCATGTGCTTCAAATTTGCACATGTTTACCAACTTCTATCCCAAATGATACATAATTTCTGCAGCTTCCTGGAGTCCCAAGGACTTAGAAAGCACTGCAGTACAGCAAAGGGCCCCTACAATAAATTATTTCTCTTTCCTGAACTCTAGACCAATAGAAAGCAATCCTCTGGGAGTAAACAAGACTCCAGATCCACTCAAAGCATCTTCAGAACAGACTTCGGCATTATGCAGCACAATAGCTATGCTCTGCAAGGGGCAGTCTCCCAGTGGTAGCCGTGAGTGAATGGCAAAGCAAACATCTTCTCAGAACGCAAGAGTGCTCTGAGGAGCAACACCACTTAGGGAGATGCCAGCTGTGGCTTTTGCTTCTTATTGTTCAGTTGAGTTTTCCTTGAGGGGCTTTTCATATAAATCATAATATATTCATATGGCTACAATCACAGAACAACTTGCGGAAGTACTTAATAGGCAAAACATTTTGTGCCATTTTATTTTCATATATATATATATTCTGCTGATAAATATAGTGACATCATTGTTATGCTTTTCAAAGAAAAAGGAAAAGAAAATACATGTTGTGAAATTTTAACAAATGAAAGCATTATCTGTAAAACAGAAGGCCAAATGCTTCAGGGTTTCAGAGTGGACAGAGTGCAAGTTCACCACAAAATCAAAAGCAAGCCTGAAATCCCCAGGAGCCTTTCACATTCTCACTCTTTGCTTTGGTTGTGGGGTCTTTTCTGTTTTGGTTAGGGTTTTTTTTTACACAAGGTCAAGACTACTTTCAACAGGATTTTTTTTGTTTTAAAAGAATTTTGGTCTCGCTATTAAATGGAACAAAACTGTATTAAAAGTAAAAGGCAGTTTTTCATGCTCTCAACACCTCTAAGAACTTTAAGTATGGTTTCACAATCATCCCCACTTTCTGCAGAGCCATGACACCAAATTTCATACTGTACTTATGTGTATACTTACTTCATTGCGCCATAGCTCATTTCATCACATGAACCACTGGAGAGCATTTACTTTTACTGAGAGCATTTGCTTTTACTGAGCTATGCAAGCATAATGCCATTAGGAAGTCAATTACATGTATTTTGCCTCCAGAATTAGATTGTTGATAGGTATTCAAACTTAGGAAGCTGGCATGAATCAATATCATACACCTTGCCTGGGCATCAGCAGGATTCACGTGAATGCATTGGCGGAGTGGCCAAGACAGTCACAGCCAAGAGAGGTTCTTCCACAGCGTAGGGAAACCACAGTACTAAGGATAGCCATACTCTCTCTGCCTGCCTGGTTAGCCAACGCCTCTGTAAGGGTCAAAGAAGGGACTTTTGGTTCACTCACAGAGCTGGTCCTCTTTACTTCGTAATAGACACTCCATAGATAACACTCTGTTACAAGAAGCATATCAGAGAAGAAGCCACACAGGATAAAGCCAATGCTGTGAACTATGTTCAGAATCACAGAATCACAGAATAACCAGGTTGGAAGAGACCCACTGGATCGTCGAGTCCAACCATTCCCACCAATCCCTAAATCATGCTCCTAAGTACCTCATCCACCCTCACCTTAAACACCTCCAGGGACGGTGACTCAAACACCTCCCTTGGCAGACCGTTCCAATGCCTAACCACCCTCTCCGTGAAGAATTTTTTTCTAATCTCAAGCCTAAATCTCCCCTGGCAGAGCTTGAGGCCATTCCCTCTCATCCTGTCCCCTGTCACTTGGGAGAAGAGGCCAGCACCCTCCTCTCCACAACCTCCCTTCAGGTAGTTCTAGAGAGTAATAAGATCTCCCCTCAGCCTCCTCCTCTCCAGGCTAAACACCCCCAGCTCTCTCAGTCGCTCCTCAAAAGATTTGTTCTCCAGCCCCTTCACCAGCTTCGTTGCTCTTCTCTGGACTCGCTCCAGAGCCTCAACATCCTTCTTGTGGTGAGGGGCCCAGAACTGAACACAGTACTCGAGGTGCGGTCTCACCAGTGCCGAGTACAGAGGGAGAATAACCTCCCTGGACCTGCTGGTCACGCCGTTTCTGATACAAGCCAAGATGCCATTGGCCTTCTTGGCCACCTGGGCACAGTGCTGGCTCATGTTCAGTCGGCTGTCAACCAACACCCCCAGGTCCTTCTCCTCCTGGCAGCTTTCCAGTCAGGCTTCTCCTAGTCTGTACCTCTGCTTAGGGTTGTTGTGCCCCAAGTGCAGGACCCGGCATTTGGCCTTGTTAAACCTCATGCCGTTGGTCTCTGCCCAGCAGTCCAGCCTGTTCAGGTCCCTTTGCAGAGCCTCCCGACCCTCCAGCAGATCCACACTTCCACCCAGCTTAGTGTCATCTGCAAACTTGCTAAAGGAGGACTCGATGCCTTCATCCAGGTCGTTGATAAAGACATTAAACAGGACTGGACCCAGGACTGAGCCCTGGGGAACCCCACTTGTCACTGGCCTCCAGCTGGATTTAACTCCGTTTACCACCACCCTCTGGGCCCGGTCATTCAACCAGTTTTTCACCCAGGAGAAGCAACAGAAAAAACAGGACTATCAATGCTTTTGCATTGTAAGCAAAATGTCAGTTATAATATATATATTCAGAAATGGCATGACCAGCAGGTCCAGGGAGGTTATTCTCCCTCTGTACTCGGCACTGGTGAGACTGCACCTCGAATCCTGCGTTCAGTTCTGGGCCCCTCACCACAAGAAGGATGTTGAGGCTCTGGAGCGAGTCCAGAGAAGAGCAACAAAAGCTGGTCAAGGGGCTGGAGAACAGGCCTTATGAGAAGCGACTGAGAGAGCTGGGGTTGTTTACCCTGGAGAAGAGGAGGCTGAGGGGAGACCTCATTGCTCTCTAGAACTACCTGAAGAAAGGTTGTGGAGAGGAGGGTGCTGGCCTCTTCTCCCAAGTGACAGGGGACAGGATGAGAGGGAATGGCCTCAAGCTCTGCCAGGGGAGATTCAGGCTTGAGATAAGGAAAAAATTCTCCAGGGAAAGGAACAGTCTGCCCAGGGAGGTGGTTGACTCACCTTCCCTGGAGGTGTTTAAGGTGAGGGTGGATGAGGTGCTTAGGGGCATGGTTTAGAGATTGGTGGGAATGGTTGGACTCGACAATCCGGTGGGTCTCTTCCAACCTAGTGATTCTATGATTCTACGTATTTCTTCGGACATTCTTAAACTTACCCAGATTGAAAGTTGTTTAGTTCACTTCAAGTGTTTTCAAACCAATTAACAATTACCTCTGCAGGGAGACTGGAATCACTCCAGAGATAAACTTTAATCTGGAGTTTCAAAGCTGTTCTGGGAGAGGATGCAAATACTGAGACCTAAGCTGAGAGTTCATGTGCACTGACTACAAGTCATCCTCAAGAGCAAAGCCAAGCACAAGCAGATCCCAGCTGTACTAAACTTGACCCCCCCACTGCTGAATTGATTCACTGTGAATTTCCCCCACATTAAGTGAAGTGTCAAGCACATGACTACAACCCCAACCTTCCCTCAACTCTTGGTGCACTGTCCTTTTTATTGCCATAAAAGGCACTTTAAAAGAAAATGGAGACTGAGAAAATGAGACTGAGTCAGAGTGTAAACTGAAGCCAATTGCCTGAATCTCCTCTTCATTAATGTGATGCTAGATTAGAGTAATTCTCCCTTTCTCCTTGGTTAAGCTGTTGTTGTGTCTTTCAAAAAACACGTTCTGCATTTCTGGGGTACTGAATGAGAAGAGCTACCTGCCAGGATTAACTCTCCTTTAGAACAACTTACTTAAATGTAAACGTGTAGTATAACAAAGTCAGTCTTCCAATTAACATTGGCATCATCGCTATGAAAATGAAATACTGAGCTGGCAAGAAAACCTGTAAGCAATATTTTATGTAAATGATTAAACTATAGCTAAGCTTGCACTGGAACCCTTTAATCAGCCTCTGATTACAGTAACCAGCAAAATGCCTCCAAGACATATAACGAACTAGAGTTAATACAGTTCTTCCAGACTAAGAGGAAGGACCAGGGCTGGTAGAAAATAAAATAGAACACCACTACCCTCATTGACAGGTTTTTATCTATGCAGCAGCCATCCCACACTGTTTAAACAAATACCCATGCACATCATCCTGGGGCAGAAAGGTAAAGGCAACAATTCATAACTAGACAGCAGGTTTTAAAAAAGCCTGCTTTTCTGCATTTGTGTCTATTTGCCTGTGCGTTATTAATGAATTAAAATATCTGGAAGCAGATGGAGTTAATACAATGTTGTAAGTTGTTATTAAATATGTATATAAAAACATAGCATTGCATGGTTATTTTATCAGTCAGTGAATTTTATGTTACTGGCTAGTTCACACTAAAGCCATCTTGCTGAAGCCTGTTAAAGCCTGTTAGCAAATAAAAGCTGCCATTTTCAGAGCTATTTACTTTGGGCACTTAGCACAACAAATTCAAATCCACAATTATTAGTTTTTGTGCTAATGTGATTTGGTAATACTTAATATATTTCCCTCAAAATAAAAGTTGCAAGGCTGTTTACCACTCAACCATGCAAGTTATACACAGTAAATGCAGTGATATAGGATTGTGTGAGGGAAGTATAATATGCTATACAACAAATCTTATTGAGCAAATCCAAATAACAAAGTCAAGTTCACAGCAATAGTCTATCAAAAGCAGTCCAAAATAAGACATTAAAAAAATTAAACTCCTTAGATATTTTCATGAGTATCAAATACTTACTTTAGTTACAACAAGCTCCAGAGTTACTTTAACCGTAACTGTCTTTATACATGCAAACCAACTTTATGTCATTTCACATGAAGAAAAATATGGCTATCGCTTTATGCAGATATGCTTTATCTCTTCAAGAGATGCAGAAAGCAAACACTCTAGTAACAGTGAAAACTTGATGACATGTTTAAATTCTTAACAGCAACAGTATTCACAGCTGAACCAGCAGGATTAAAGAAGTGGCATGAGAGCCAGAGCTCGTGTAACCTAAGCACAGTTCCACTGGAAGCATTAAAGAAGCTCCAGCAGAGCCACATCCATTAGCTGAGGCTGTTAGCTATGACTTCACCAGGATATTATGCCCATGTTTAACTCACAGTGAAGATCTAGCACACTCAAAGCAGTCAAACAATAAATGGCCGAAGTCCCATAAGACTTGAAAGACTGCATACGGCCAAAAAAGGCAGTTTTATTTCCACTACTCAATGCTGGGAAGATACAATCAACCAAGAACGGACAACTGGAGTCTGTTAAGACAGTCAGCAGTTGCTGTAATGACATCTTCATGGCCAAAACCAGAACCGTGGAGTATTTTGGTATTTTGGTATTGTTTGATTTTGCTTTTAAGTGTTTGCACTTTTCTGGATGAAGCTAAGAAATGCTTGTTAGGACTTTAAGCCCTAGCAATTTCTGGGCCATCATGCAGTTGCCTGCCAATAATACAAATGCTAAAAGTATTTGACAAGGAAGCAAATGCACAAGCAGTAATATGCAGATAGATTTTGGTACTAACAATCTAGCAGAAAACTCCTTTCAGCTGGCCAATGTGAATGAGCATAACTTTTTCCTGGACTTGCTGTTATCACTTGCACCACCTCCATTTCAAGTTCCAGCCAGGAGTAGTCCCAGTGGTTCTATGCAAGTAATACAGCAGAAGGGTCTACCAGCTCCAAATTGTGGTATCTGTAACTATCCTGATGGCCTGACATTTAGCTTTCACTGCACAGGCACTCTGATGATTTACACTTGACTTTTTACCTACCAGGAGCCTAGACACTTTTTTGCTAGGCCATTTCCTAGTCACCCAGACCCAGTGTGCATAGGGGGTTATTCCATTCCAGAAGCAGGACTTTGCACTTGCCTTTACCCCGTTCTCTCCTTCAGTTCAATACAGGTCATTTGAAGTGATAACAGCATGCCATAAATCCCACTGCAATGGGGCAAAAATACATCCTACTTCTGTAATAGTAGTGCCAACACTAAGATTGCTCAGTGCTTACAAAATATCAATTACTAGATAAATAACAGCTTGCTCAAACATGACTCAAATGTGACCAGCAGTCCTGGCTGACTTAGGGAAGTTCCACTGGACTGGAGGCTGGCTGATGTTGTGCCCATCTGCAAGAAGGGTCGCAGGGAGGATCCAGAGAACTACAGGCCTGTCAGTCTGACCTCAGTGCCGGGGAAAGTCATGGAGCAGGTGATCTTGAGTGCGATCATGAAGCACATGCAAGAGAACTGGGTGATCAGGCCCAGTCAACACAGGCTCATGAAACACAGGTCTTGCCAAACTAACCTGATCACCTTCTATGACAAAGTGACCTGCCTACTGGATGAGAGAAAGGCTGTGGATGTATCTTCTTGGACTTCAGTAAAGCCTTTGACACAGTTTCTCACAGCATTCTGCTATGGAAGCTGTCAGCCTCTGGCCTGGACAGGCGCACACTCTCCTGGGTGGAAAACTGGTTGGCTGGCCGGGCCCAGAGAGTGGTGGGAAATGGTGTTAAATGCAGCTGGAGGCCAGTTACAAGTGGGGTTCCCCAGGGCTCAGTGCTGGGTCCAGCCCTGTTCAATGACCTGGATGAAGGAATCGAGTGCACCCTTAGCAAGTTTGCAGATGACACTAAGCTGGGTGGAAGTGTGGATCTGCTGGAGGGTCGGGAGGCTCTGCAAAGGGATCTGAACAGGCTGGACTGCTGGGCAGAGTCCAGGGGCATGAGGTTTAACAAGGCCAAATGCCGGGTCCTGCACAAGAATTAGGTGTCAGAAGGGAACAAATTAATCTCATTCTCCCATATCATTCTGCAACTGGTATTGTGTTGCAGTCCTGCAGCAGTAGCCACTTACCTTGGAAACAAAACAGTCTGCTATAGCCACAGGATCATTTTCACAGTTTTCCAAATCTTGCAAAAGTTCACTAAAACAAAGAATAGGAAAAGGAAAGACAATTATGGCACACCTTGGAATAGACACAACTGCATATTCAGAGCCAGACATCATTCATGGCAGTGATGCCCAAAGCGCTTAACAACACAGCGAGCCCTAAAAAGGGAATAAACCCCCTTTGATGACCCATCATGCTGGGTTGTGGTGTTCTTTTCTTTCTTTTTGGAGGCAGAGGAACAGCTAAGGAAATGGTATTCCACATATTGAAAAACTCAAGTCATCACAATGACCATGGATTGCTGATCTCCTAAACAAAACTGCACCCCTTCCTTAGTTTGACAGCTCTTCTTTGACACTTATAGTGGTGTAGTTGGGACAACTGTGCAGCTTATATATCAACTAACACAATCTAGTACTAAAAAAATCTAAAAGATATTGAATACTGAAGTACATGCCCTGTCCTATAAAATCTTCACATATTCTAGCAGCTCTATTTGATTGATGGGGATGAGAAGCTGGTCTGAAAGCCACAAATGAGAAACAGGGTTGTATTACACATACAAGAAGAATGGCAATAAGCTCACTCAAGAAAATCTGTCTACCTTTAGTGAGTCTCTTCACTAAAGGAAACTAGTTAGCCTGGAAAACATTTTCTGAAAGGGAATATAAAAATTGTACATGCATAAAAATAAAACCTTACTGAGAGGATCTTATAATTTTGACATGCCAAGCAGGAAATGAGTTCATTGTAACTGGAGTGAAGCAATACGGGAGCATGTTCACTGTTATATGAAACTCGGTTCTCGAAAGCCAATTCAGTGAAAGAAAGACTTTGAGCACAAGAAAACCTCAAAGGCCTTTCCCTAATCCAAATAGTCTTTAGTCTTACTAAAAGACATATGCAGAAAAAAAAGAGAAGAAATTGTGTTTTCTGCCAAATGGTTCCCTGATAGAAGATTTTCCATTTAGGGCACCTTTTTCCAGTTCATAGCTTATTCCCTGAACGAGTTTTGCATAAGAGGTGCTAAGCCTGTATCTAGGGAACTACCCTTTTCCCCCTCAAAGCAGACACAATTTCCCTCTCTAAGTAAGAAAAGGAGTAAACCAGAAAAGTTTCCTGACTTGTTCTTTGCTTCTTTAATTACTGGAGGAAGGAAGGAGAGAAATCAGCAATCTGTCATAAGGAACAAAGACTCTAGGTTTAGTGGTCACTAAATCACTCTGTACAGCAATAATTTAACCTCCAGACATCAATTTCTCCCTTCATCAAAATAGGAATAAAAATATGACCCTTTCTTGATAGCCCATATTCATGAAGTTTTTTTACATCAGCAAAAGAAGCATTGCTGTAGCAATGGTGACCACAACACTGGTTATAATGACTGACTATCCCACACATGAGCTTTGGAAACAACATCAAACACATTGAACAGGCTCAGAGGATTCCTGATTTCTAGCAGGCAGATGTTCTCCTGATGGCTTAGAATACGTAGCATCTCAAATACCATTTTATTCCTACTGGTTTCCTATGATACCACATTTTTCTTCTACAGGATACTGTAATGCACCATTAAAAAATTTTATACATTCATGCAATGAGTCCAAGCTTGGGCAGTAAATGTGCTAGTGTCTTGCGTCTTCAGTACAAGCCCATAGTGTAAGGGATGTGCTCTGAATGATTTTTTTTTTACTTATATTGCACTCTCTTTTTGCTTACCTGGCTGGTAAGAATGGGATTACTAAGAGCAGCCTGCCACTGTCAAAAATCACAAACCTGTCGTGCCCAAGAATCCTGAAAAACTTCAATAAATGCCTAAAGTACCATGCTGACATGAAAAAGTGGGGCTATTATTATAGGCTACATCTAAACACCTGGCAGGATACAGAAGAAACAACAGAGAAATGCATTAGTTTTCTTCACCTTAATATCCAGAGGTTTTATGCTGTTCATAGATGGCACCACAGCTCTTGGTGTCTGCGACTCTTGTGCCTACCATCAAGGCAGGAGGGGAGCAGAAAGGAGCACTGTTAGAAGAACTCCATATTCTTGGATCTAAATCACTAGCAAGACTCAGATTTAAGCATTTCTCAAGTGCCAGCACCATTCAAGACCGTGTACTTTGTTAGGTAATATGGGCTGGAAAAAATCTGAATCTGTACAATTCTCATCAATAGCCAATTCCTTTGTGATGAGAGAGGTAAGCATAAAGAGACTTGACAATTTTTCATGCAGTGCATTCATTATGTTTTCCAGTCAAATGAACAGAGGTATCATTACAATGCTTTTAAGGATGCTTTGATTTTTTTTCAAGTCCCAATTATTTTCAAGACAATACACTTATCTTCCCCTCCTTGTGGATGAAGATATTCAGTGGGACAAAGCACAGGTTGGTATAAAACTATTGACTACAGGAGGTCAAGAGGAGTGAGATAAGCACATTTATAGGTCTGAAAATAATCACCATATTTGTACACATAATTCAGGCAAAGCACTTCATTAATTTTCTATCATCACCACCACACCATTTTAAAACAAGACAAGTGTTTTTCTCCTCCACTTTGATCTGAATTGGAAGTGAGTAAAGAAGGTAATGACTGGGGCATCAGACAAGCAGTTTTGGTGGAATAGAAGGAATGGAAAGGCACAGGAAGGAAGCAGCATGTTTTTTCCTGAACCCATGCCAAGAAAAAAAACCAAAACAGTTCATGACCCAAGTACCGAGCAGTCTAGCCATAAATACTGGAGTAACATCATGTCTCAAAAACTTCATTCTCTCAACACCTGACAGAGTATAGCATTCAAAACAAAGATGGACACAGGAGGGAAAACGTGATCTTCATGGTAGAATGCATTCGTCACAAAGTTCTGGAAAATTAAAAAGATCCTGTCACCAAGACTAATTTCTTTCCACTCAGGAGAAAAAAAAAAAAAAAAACCCAAACACTTTCCATTAAAGGTGAGGTCTTACAGGTTTTACAAAGGCTTCTTCTGACAACAAGCCAGCCCTTACCACCATGAAGTTCAGAGCATAGGAACTGCTGAATAAGGCAGCTACAGAAAACAGCTGTGAACTTTATTTCCATGCTTCAATGGTCACCTATGGACAAGGACCATGCAGGACCATCTGCGTAAGCAGTAGAGTTATCAGCTTGGCCTCTCCTAAGGATGTCTGAGTGTTAGTAGACGTACTAAACTTCAGCACATTTCTCTGCAGAGGTTCACCTTCAGAACAGAGTTCTGATAGATCAGAGTGCATTTCTCTGATATATACTAAGTCCAAAAAAAAACCACACCCAAGACTAAAATCATTAATCATTAATACTTGAAGTTGACGAAACCAAGGTAATTCTGAGACTATAAAATCATGCTCACAAAAAGCATCTGAAACTACTAACAGAAAACTGCCAAATGGACTTTTTTCAAAGGTAAAAATAAATAAAAAGGCAATAGAGTTTGTTTAGGATCCAGAAGCTACACGCCAAGTTTCACAGAGGAGGGAATTTAATCCTTGAAGCTATATTGGGATGTACAATGAGAGTTCAGTCTTCACAATTTCCACACAGAATTTTAAATCAGAAGGCCTGAAATACATTACTAGTTTATTAGAGTTTTTTGACAACCTTCCAGTCAGTTTTAACCGTTGTAAAATATCTATCTTTAAAATTGCCCCAAACTGCTTTTTTCATTTTTTTTCTTTTTAACCTCTGCAAATCTTTTTTTGCAACTCATTTATTCTGTATAATGATTGATTATAGTTGAAGTTATTTTCATCAGGTAATATTTGCAATTGTTTTTTTCCGTCTTGTGACTTGTAAGAAGCTGCAAGATCATAATCACTGTGTCATTGCTCTAAAACATATGATGAGGCTACCACTATATATTTTCCATGGTGTTAGACATTTAGTCAAGTCAGTTGATGTAGCTGAACTGTGACACAGAATTTTTCTAGTTAAGCTTATTTCCATTACTCTGCAGTGGTTGGTTAAAGTTTCAGGAAAAGATTTTAGGTTTCATTTTTGTCTGTAAGTTCTGACTAGATCCATTCTCGCTCTTCCCTTTGATACTGAACAGTGCTCCCAGCAGCTGAAGAACTTTAAAGTAGCTTTCCATGATGACAGAAGAACATTGAAGATGCCCTTTGACACTAGTCACAGAATCCTCAATTAAATCAACTGTTCTTCTTCAAAGAACACAGTAGTTTGGGAGATGTTTTGTCAACTATACAGCAAAGGTAAGAGAGCTTTTTCAAGAGTAATGGGATATAAAAGATGTAGGAACTTTATGCCAATGTATTTCTCACATCAATCAAATATTGAGGTTTTTCTTAAATGCTGAATAAGTTAATTATTCTTCTAGTAACACAGGATTCAGACAAAAGTAGCAGTTGCATGCTACTAAAACTGCAGCTGCTACAGGTTCCACACAATGTAGCACAAGGTATGCAAGTGAGAAATTTTACTTCAGGCTCTCAATGTACACTAGAATCCCATCTGCGTAGTTTTGGAGAATACTACAAAGATACTGAACAGAAGCCTTCAATAAGTGGAAAGGTACTTGAACACTGTTTTGAGAAATTAATTCAGAGCCCCTCATACTATGAAACATAATAAAAGTCAGATCTGGGTGATGTATAACACTACACAAAAGCACCCAAACCAGTAGGAATAAACCAACGTCTCTCTAGTAAGGCAAACATTTCATTCACAGTGGTCTTGCATTAGGCTCAGTTAAGGCACAGAGCAGGTTAGACTTAAATTCATGGAAATGCCTAGTGTGAAGACAAAAAAAAAGAAAAAGTATACAGCTAAAAAATCTAATCTCAGCAAACCAACCCTGCTGAGCATCAAAGAAAGTCTAGTTCTCAATTTATGTATCTTGGTGATTCTAAAGGGACAAATGACTATTTGCTTGGCTTGCTCCCTCCACAGTAACACAGGCTATTGAACTGTTTTCATTTTCTTAAATATTATTTTACCTGTTGAAACGGTAGATATCCCGTATGTTTCCAAACAGAGCTGATCGCTCTTCTGTCCCCAGGGAGAGCTTTGTCTGGTCAGTGATACAGTCAAGGTAATCCTACAAGAGAAATGAGAAAGAGGCCTTCAGACATTTCCATCTCTTCTAGATCAGTAAACAGAGCTATGTTTTATTGTACAAGATGAGTCTTTTTGTATCAGTTTCACCTTATTATTACAGTAAAGCCTTCAGCAGCCCCTCTGCGAACAGTCACCCTATTATGAAAGGTAACAATACCTATCTGTTCATTGAAACCAAGAAAACAACAAAAGACTGAATGCTAAGTTACAGCCCTTAAATAGGACAGCCAACATTTCTCTTGCTACTGATAGACAAGTGTGTTCAGATTTCATTCACAAGGGAAGTTTAATTGACCATTTAACTAGCTCAAAGACAAAAAATTATAAAAATAGGAGATGAAGAATGTTATTTAATGCAGCCTTAGTAACAGAAAACCTATATAAAAAAGAGCAGAGAGCATACAAGCAACGCAGGATCAGAAAAATAGCCACTGCAAATTTTTTTTTTTTTTAAATCTTAGTTAAGAAAGCAATGCAGAGTTTGTCGAGGACAGATCTCAATGCACATATGTGCATGTAATTAACCACACATACAATTATAATACATTGCAAATAATATTTCTGTATACTCCAGCAAAGATTTCCTTTTGCATTTACAAGAGTCAGCATCTTTAATTGAACAGGAACAAGGCAACTAGAAAAAGCACAGATCAGCAGTGTTCTGGGAGAACAACTTTCCCATCTCTTCCCTCACTTTGATAAGAGTTCAGCTACCAAAGTGTCACCTTTCATACTGTTCCTGCTACAGCATTAAAATTTCTTAGATAAGGTCAAACAAATCCAGCAGGCTGCTTAACTAACTACAACCCATAAACCAAGAAACCCAACGTGCTGCCACATTCATGAAGAAATTCTGCTGGAGAATGGAAATAAAGTAAAAGTGAAAACAGCTGAAACAATGTGAAATAAAAATAAATAAAATCCCTTAGCCTGGAGCTAGACAACGCGGTGTGGCAACCTCCCAAAAGCAACACAGCATTCCATGGTGCTGCAAAAAAGGAGCCCTGCAAAACGTCAACAAGACCATGAAAACTAAGATATAACTGTGTTCTAGAGTCATAAAGAAAAACGTATTATAGAACATAGTATTATAGAAATAAATTTTGGGGTTGTTCTATGCAGGGACAGGAGGTGGACTTGATGATCCTTGTGAGGCCCTTCCGACTCATGTAATTCTGTAAGCACATACACTAACCAAGACTTATTCTCTGTTTACATCTCATGAAGACAAAGGGGTTGGATCAATCATGGATCTGACTTTTGGATTATAGATGCCCTCATAAGGAAGGTGAAGAATTGCAGTGCTCAAGCCTCCATCCCCATATCCTTCATACTGACTAACATACTGTCAGCAGAGTCATGGGTGTAACGAAGATTCAGGTTTAGGTACTAGTAAGCTTTCTTGTCCCCTATCCTAATGCTCAATAACCCACACTCTTTCATCACCTCCAGTTAAAGGTACCCCTGATCACCCCCAAAACTCAGATTTTTTTTTTGCCAAGGGAAAGCAAGCAAGCTATTGCAAGGCAATCTCAGTGTCTTTCAGAACAGCAACAAGCAGCAGCAAGCAGGCAGGTCTCCAGAGAGCCACCTCATCTTTTCTGTGAAGGTATCTGACCTGTACTCTACTGTCTCTCCTAGCTGACAACAGCCTCATAATCCAAGCCTGTTACCAAAATGTATTTGCACAATAAGTCATTGGAATACCATTCTGGGATTCCCTGAACTTGTCCTTGGCTTTTTATTTATCCTCAGAAGCTGTAGAAGAGTAAAAGGCTCAGGATGGTGAGGCAGATAAGACTGCAGCAAGCAATAAGCTAGGTTAAAGGTAGAAGCAGATGATACATTCAGGGCTACTCCAATGATGGCGGCATATAAATAACCATTTCTGCCCACTCCTACAAATCTGTGTATAAAAGCAAAGAAAAGAAAAGCTCCAGTGCAATTGTGTTCCTCTGAAAACATTTTTAGCACTTTAGGAACATTGCAGCAACTCAAGCTGATATGACAGTGTGGGTTACAGAGGAATGGAAATCTTACAGTAATTCCATAAAGCATATTTACTGAATAAAGAGGAGTCCCTTTCAAATTAATTCATATCAGCATAGCTTGAGCTTGAGTTTCTTGGAAAAAAACCCAAACCCTCCACAGTTATTTCCAGTATTGTAGATGATGTTACAAGTATGAACTGGTTTGTGCTCCTTTAGTCCTCTTACTCCAGTTTCGTCCATGTACTCACACTCTTCTCAGTCTTTTACCGACTCCTGGTAAGAAAGAGAGAACTAAGTACTTTCCAATGTACTTGCCAACAGCAGCCTGCAGGTGCTTTGGCATTTTTCCAGCATTCCCATATCATATGCTATTATCAGGTTATGCCACACACCCACAGCCTGTGCTCTCTTTTTGCTAAAAGTTCCTTAAGACTGTGCTTCAGGTTGCTTTCTCCTCCCAGCAACAGATCAGAAACAAACCAGAAACTAATGGTTGAGTTTGTGATTACCTAGAGTAAAGGGAAATGTTTATTTGCGTAAAATGCTTGGGATTCAGAGGTGCCTTGTATCTCACCTCACATGTTAGGAAATCACACAGGATTTGGGGACTGCTTTCATGGTTTACTCTTATATTTTTGTTAACATTGCTGACTTGAGACTGGTGCAAGCCTGACAGTTCTAGACATGCTTATGTTGCTTTTACATGTGTAAGCAGATACCTGAGCCAGACACGGACTGCCTAACGTAGCACTGACAGCAGGGTGGTCACAGCAGCAAAAAGCTTCTGATATCTGCATTTACATGAAAGAGGTGGGCATTGGACAGCCTTGATACAGTAGTCTGATCAAGTCCAGGCACAGAGCAGCATCGTACTGCTTGTACTGACACAGCAAGTGAGCCCCTTCTGGTTATACTGCTTTATAGAGTGTATATGCTCTCATAAAGGCTTTATGAACTCATCCAGGAAACAGATGCAGATATTGCCATATAATGTCCTCCACAAGGACAACAGCATAGGCAGATCAAAGCTATCCAGCCATGGTTTTTTCCTCATTATTTCTTAGCAAACGGTACTTTAACCCCATGGTAGTCACTGCAACCTCCTGCAGCGTATCAAAAGCTGTTATCGTCTAAAGCCATAATGAAAGGTTTGAAGCTACAAGATAACAGGGCCGACTACAGCCATAATGACATGGTGCAGAAATCAATGAAATTTATCAGAACAGAGCACTGGCCTTATTCATTTTATTTGTTTCTTGTCAGCATCTCTGGACCTTCTGTCGGCACTGAATGATTTTCTTAGAACCTTTGTCTTTACTAGCCTTTTATTGCTTCTCTGCAGTTATGGCAAAAATATTTAGCTTACTTTATAGGAGAAAAAAAAAACAACAACCACAAACCAAATCACAAATGCCAGTCGCCTTAGGTTGATTTATGGAGCAAGGTTTGCGCTAATAGTACTGCACAATTTCTCCATCCTATTTCCTGAAACTCTCCAAAAACTAGAAGAATCTTGCCAGACTGCCCTGCCTTCCTTGCTGGGTTTGACATTCTCCCCACTTGTCTTTCATCATGTCAAATCTATCAGAAGGAATGTCTGTTAGAAGCTGCATATCCTTACTACCGTCTCCTCCTCCGTAATCACATAAGATAGATCTCTAGAGGAACAAAACGATGACAACATTAACCTCAAAGGCTAAAACGTAATTATATTAATTGGAAATGAGAGAAAACTGCCAAGGAAAGAACAAAATGGGCAAAACCATCTTCACATATTGATTAATTTGCATTTTTTTCCATGACCAAACTTTAGAAATAAATGCAAATTAGTGGCATATTTCCATCTAGCCACACAGGTTTTCCTTTGAAAACAGACACACACTTCGTTTTAAAATGAAGCAGAACAATAATAAATACAGAGTCTTTCAGTAATGTGGCAATGGTAAAATTGCACATCAAAATGAGTAACGTTAATAGTAATTTTAACATGGTAATGGTAAAAGAATGGATAAAAGCCACACTGTCTCATAAAACAAGTATCAATTTTATCCTGCCCTCCAAGAAGCACATACACTACAGAAGCTCTTAGTGATCCTGTTGCAGGGCAGGACTGTGCATATATGGGAATCACCAAAGGTAAGTAAAATTGTTGAAAGAGCAGCACTGTTGCATAAGTAAAACTTTACCAGGAAGCAGGCACACAAGGCACCTAGCATTGATATTCAATACTAGGTTTTTAAAAAAAAGAAGAAAAAAGGAAGGATTCTACCCATCAGGAAACCTTGCTTTCCGATGCTTTAGGAGAAAGCTAAGCTGCCTTATGTCTCTGGACTTCAGCAACATGCTCTTTTACTCAAAATCTGAGGACTTGCATCAGGAAAACTCAGTCTCTGACCCCAAAATGCTTAAAACCAGGTACTTTGCAAAACACCAGTGACTTCTAGTGTTCCAGCCTAATGAGGAATACCTTATATTAAATTAAGTAGGACCTAATCCAGCAGTGCCATAATATCACTCAGACCCCAGTTTTCTGATACTCCCTAGATCTGTACTGCTATTAAGGTAGTTTTTACTCCTAGATATTACCATACTCACTGACATATTTTGCTCATCTCCCCTCTATCTAGCACAGATGAACACGGCCCAAATGTCACAGATGGCTGTGTAAAGAGGAACCATGGAATTGGTTCAACAGCCTTGGCCACCTAAGCGCTACTTCCATGCCACTTTGAGGGAAAGACAGGAGGCCAGAAGGAAAATACACCACAAATGGGATCCTGTTCTAGCAAGAGCCATGCTGGCAAAATTATCTACATACTCGTAACCAAAGAGAAAGCTGGGCAATAGTTGTACGACAGAATAACCACTATAAGGTGCTCCCCATTCCTAATTCTGCCAGTTACGTAGGTAATCATAACATGTACCAATTCCCCCACCCCCACTGTTTTTCCTTTTATTTTATTTACAGATTTATCCAGCATGTACAGCAACATACTCTGAATGCTTTCTAGGTCGAAAAATAGCATACTATCCACAACAGGTGGCCATGTTGTATTTTGGTCAGAGCAGTTCACTGCAGCTCTTTTCAATTACTTAAAGCACGGCTGCACCCTGCAAAGCAAAGGCGCAGTTGTAAATCAAACTCACTTCACATTTTGTCTGGTTCCTTTGGCTCAACGAGTCCAAGGACTGATTGAGATCTAAATCAAATCCATCTCCTTCCCACATCAAACACTTATGCCAGGATTTCTCATAACTATTTTCATAACTACCTTTATTGTCATTGCCTTCTGTGATGGAAAAAGACAAGCCCACTATTTTAGTCAAGATCTCCTGTAACCTGCACAGTGGTTTACTTTGAGGTACCCATAGCAAAACATTTCATGCAGCCAAACTCAATGCATTTCTGACTGCTTTCCTCCTCTCATCTTCTGTTTTTCATATTCCCCCTCTTCAGTCTCTGTAATATGTCAAAACTAGTTACATATCTGTAGGCAGCTTCATTTTGACTGAAATCATCAATGGCTCTTAAAATCACTTCCTACCTCCCATCCCATGTCAAAGCCCTTGCCATCTGAAGCCTTCCAGACACAGTCTGGCATGTTCCCATGTGGCAAGCAGAAATACACGCCTGTCAAGATAATTAGCACCCTTAACCTCCTGCTCCTGAAACTCATCTGTAGGAGAAGCAGAACTGGTAGCAGCTCTGCTTGTGTCTTATCTGTATTGATTCAACAGTGAGGGGAGGAACTTTAAAACCGCTCTTTGCTGTGATGGTGAGAATTTGCTACCTATCAGCAAGTATTTCCAGTTTCCACATAAGTAAACACAAGCAGTAAGGCTGTAAGCAGCACAATCATATTATCATACAGTAGGCTAATACAGCAAAATACTTACATTTCACTAACAGACATACTTTTAACAGTAGATGCAGTCTGAGTGACATAAAAGTCAAAACCATATTTTTTTTCTGCTATGGATGTTGCACATTAACAATGCCAGTAAATCAAACCTCAAAAAAATGCTTGCACTGTCCATCACACAGCTTTTGTACAGGTAAAATCACCAAACTAAATAAAAAAGGAATTTTCTGCAAGCATGTCTTTCCATTTTCTACTTTTAGTGGAAAATTAAGGGGGTGGGGAGTGGTATTTGGTGGTTGTTTTTTTTAAAAGACACCTGAGGCAGGAAAACCCTCACATCAACCAAAGCACAGACAGGTCTGAAAGATCATCACTTGTCTGGGACTACACGCTGCACAGCACGGCCTGGCCACCAACTGAGAGTCAAAGCCAGGGTCTTTCTAAAGATGACACAGACCTAGAGACGCATCTTCCTCTGCTCACTTCAGCAACAGCAGCAGAAAGCTCCAGAGCACCATGTGCTTCCTACTCTCACTTTCCATTTACTTTACATCCCTCAGTACCTTGTACTTAAGACTGCCACTTGCCAGTGAGAGCAAAGCCCTGCCCTTGTGGGAAATAGCCCCACTGGGCCTTGCATGTGGCCTCCAAAGCACTCACCTTCTTGCAGAGGACTGACCCTGCCATCAAGGGAGAAGAGTGAGGAGAACACCTTCCACCAGTGATAGTCAGCCAGCCCCCAGATGGGAATGGCCAAAGTTATCCGTATGCTTTGTACAATCTGTTACTAGATGCTGTTTGTGATTGCCCTCTTTCCTCTCTAGTGCCTTTGCAGAAGAGTGAAGTCGCTAAAGTAGCAGGAAGCCATCTCGCTGGCATCAGTCCTCTCCCCACACCCAGCTGTGCCTATGACCAGCTTCCTCAGAAATACCCAGTACACAAGTGCAGTCAACTCACACGCAGCCTGTGGATAACATCAATAAAGCAGGTGTGATAGACTAAGATGACACTTTGCTGAATGCATGCACAAAAGGCAAAGACTGATGACAAGAGCACTTGTGGGAACATGATATGAAGAAAAACTAAGAATAGAGAAGCACATTTAAGTTTCCTTTCACTGCTTCACACTGCAGAGTAGGGTGATCATGACAGACTTCTCCCTACACTTTCCAGTTAGGGTTCTGCAAATAGGTTACAGTTAAGTCAAATTTAACAGTTTTATGTTAAAATTTTACCTACAGAAGGGAAGTGGAAGAAAAAAAAAATTTTTTTCATGTAGCTATTCCCGAGGGACAGATTTTCTATAATCAACATGACTTCTTTACCTATATTATAGATGTCAAATTGCTGCCCCATTTACAGATACTAAGGAAGCAGTGACCCCAAGTAGGTCCCCTTAGCTTGATCCACATGCATGAAAAGCCACAGAAGGAGTATGTGTGCCAAAATTAGCCATGAGGAATTCCCAAGTCCTAACACTATGCCTTGCATCTCTAAAACACGTGCTTTCTTTGGTTTAGACTGCCTTGGAATAGTTGTGCTCTTGTAGAACATGAGCACAAGTAGGGTTGTTTACAAAGTCAAACATTTCTAGGGCACGTCAATGTCAATAAAGCAACAGTCAGGAGGTGTCATTGCAGGACTTCAAGTTGTCAGAGCACAGCTAGTCCCAGGACTGAACTAAAGCATTTACCCTGGAAAACTTCGCCAGTGAGAGGTCCCTTAACACTCACTAGGCTGTAGCACTGAGTTCATCCATAAGGTCCCTGGGATAGGAAAACAGCCTTGTCACTATCCATGGATGGCAGGTAGTGGCATAGCTTTCTGCAGCTGTGGCTTCCCCCCTCATTGCTTCAGAGCCTCTGCACATTCTCTCATCCCTATCCCAGTGTCAACTTCGAGCACTGTCCCACAGCTCCCTCCTAGGAGGTACACGTCCTCCACTGGTGTAGAGTTTTACGTCCTTTCTTTTTGCTTAATTCCTGCTTTCTTCTTGTATCACCTTTGAGGCATTTTAGAAGGAATATTGTGTCTAGCAAGCTCTCTGGAGGGTCAAAGCCTGCCACCAGCTGACCCAGCATTAAACTACCAACCTGCTTGGCTTGACTGCTTTCATGGATTTTGCTTTCTTTGCTGAATTGAATTTTTGCTCTAATGAAACACAATCAAGGCTCAGTAATATTCCCTTGTTCAGCTGCAGAAATTTCATGCCAAAGTCTCCCATCTTAAAAAAATCACCTTGGAGGGCAGGCTGTCAATTAAATCAAACCATAATTTGATAGAGATGCACTAAGAGCACTCAACCTGAAACTGGGATTCAGGATTTGTACATAGACAAGTCCCTTAAATTGTCCATAATCTGTAAACACAATACAGGGAAACCACTGGGAACAGAAAACTACATGTAACTCATGTTTTTTGAAGTTATCGAAATTGTAACCCGTTGGACTAAAAACACAGTCCATGTTTACCCTCAGGTATCAGCCAGCACTCACTGCTAAACCACAGGTACTGGAATTTTTCCCAGAAGCTGATGATTCACTGCTCAGTAAGAAGCAAGTTCAGAGAGTGGATGGAGATTATTAGACAATAAAATGCTGTCAGTAGTTTACTGACATTTCATTAAAGAGCTGCATGAGGCCCTCGTCAAAACAAATTCCTAATGTTAAGAGGCAACAAAGAAGAAACAAGCTACACTAATGAGGACAGCCAGATGAAGTAAGTGCTCTAAAGACTTCCAAATCTAAGGCTGTATGTGAGGTTTGACATCATCAGCATCAATCTCCATCATCATCATTCAGTAATCCAAACCCTTTTAAGAAGTACCAGCTGAAAATGTTTAATAATTATAAATAAAAAACCCACAACCACCTCGAAGTTCATCAGGATATGTTTAAATTAATTCTCTCAACACAGCTTATTTCATCTGATTATAACCTTACTGAATCATAGTCAAGCAAAGCACAGAGAATTATTAAGGCATATTTAGCCTCTGAATGTGTGAATCACCCAGGAAAGGAACTTGGGTCTTGTGCTGTAGACCCCTGCCCTGTTAAATAAACTTCCTCCAGTTTGTAAGGCAAATGACCGTTAACATTTTTTAAGTGTTACAAGTTGATATGCTTACAAGTTAACGGAGACATTCCAGAAGAGAAATGTTTATTTTAAAACACAAGAAAGGAAACTGAAAGAGTTTGTTTTCCAAAGAATGAAAATGCAAACCCAGCATAATCAAGAAAATCTGCACACATCCTAAACACATTTATCTTAACCTCAGAAAGCACATGATACCCAGACACTAATGGATGGTTTCTATTATTAATATATGAACAGGAATGAAATGGAAGCTTATAGTAGTGTCTGGTTTGCAAATAAGAACTTTTTAAAAGTGTCTTATTTGCAAAATGATCGTCTCATGAAACCACTAAAAATAACAGCTACCTCCATATCTTCATCCATGGGAGTGGTGACAGCAGAAAAGATAGAGAGAATGCTATGTGTGGTTTGTTCAGCTATAAAGATTATGGATTACTAGAAGGACACTGTTCACTGACAAGCAATATTTAATAACAATGGCCACAAGAAGCAAATAAAATTCCAGAAACTATGGTCTGGCTGGAAATGCAGAAATTTGTTTGGCTTCAAGACATCACTTCTAAATTTCACAACTTCTTTACAGAAATCTCGATTATTCTACAAAAAAAATGTATCATGTTAGTAAAACATTTAAATATTTTCTGAAAATTTCACAACATAAATTGTACTTCATCCCTCCTGTCTCTCAGATCACAGACCTATTCCTCCAGTTTTTGCCATCCACCCTCTATAAATGTGCTTTCCCAGAGCTGTTACTCTGTTCTTTTGAGCTCCTCATTCACTGCCAGTGAGCACTGGCAAGCCGGAGGACAGAGGTAAACAGGTATCTCTTCTGTTACTTTCTGAATTCCAGAAGGGCTCTATACACCCCACTAACCAGGGATAAAACCTCCTGCTTCATGGGCAACAGTACTGTCACAGAGCAAAGGTTTCACTCCAGAAGCCCCTTGCCCATTATCAGCATTCCTAAATGGCTCACTCTGTATTTAACTATGTCTTCCCCTTGCCCCTGCCCCCAAAAGATAAAGTTTCCAGAACAAAAGATTAATTTTCACCATTTTATCTATATTCATTCACATTTAGAAAGCAGTAGGTGGTTGCAAATAGCATGGTTGAGCGTTTTACACCCTGTTGCAAAAAAAAAGGGAGGACAAGAGCTGTGGCAGTCAGGCTTTTCAGTAATTCTGCAGCTCCCTAGAAGAGCAGCAGCCGTCGCTGCTGCTTCTTTCCAATACAGAGTTTGAGAAAGGCTCACTGTACCTTTATAGACAGCTCATTTATTACTGCAGTATAACTCACTCTTTTGTGTTGTCCAAACACAGAGCTGACCCTAAAACAAACACAAAATTATGGCTATACCTTTATGCTCTCTTAATGCATGCAGTTCCAGCCATAAGCTGAAGCTTGGCAATCATCTGACAAAAGCGTTCCTGCCCCAACAAGTTTCTACAATCTAGCTGAAAGATAAGCAGGGGATGCAAAGTAGAGCTAGAAAAAAACATAAGGCAACGATGACATTTTATTCAGGGTCTTTAAAATAGTTGGGAGCGTACTGAATGGAAGATGCTTATGAACGTTACCAGCAGAAATAAGATGGAGTAGTGATGATGCAGATAAGCACACATCAGTATATTTAACCCTGGCTTTGCATATTTCTCATAAGGTTAGTTTAGAAACAGCTCCTCGTTCATACCACAACATAAGCAGTTGGCTTTACCATGCAGTGGTTTTTTAGGCTACTTCTGGTTGTTCACAACACAACATAGTCCTACCATACAGCTATAAAACTACTTTTTCCAAAGACCATGATCCTTCTCACATGTCCATTAAAAGCAAGGTTTGCATTTTGTTTCTTCTTTTGTTTTGATTTCATTTAAGGGTACAGATAAGCATACACAGATTATGAAATATTTTTGTTCAAGATCCCAAGTTGCAGAAACAGCCTCGTCTAGAACTATGTAAGACACAAACATGAACAACAGTTTGTGTATACTTCCATCACTTTAGGTTGCTTTAGGATGTTTAATATGGCTCACATCCAGCAAGCAAGTCTGCATGGAAAACTGAATAGACCTACTGCCTCAGAAAAAAAGAAGTCTGATTTATTTTAGGTATTTCTTTAAGGGCAGCCAGAACAGCTGTTTACACCTGCTTGGTAACCTATCTTGTGGTGTTACTAGATACCCTACCTCTCAGTCTCCAGTATAGATTAGGGTCCTGATTTTTAAACACCAGCTCCAGAAACACAACGTTAACATTCTCCAATACACCTGTTTCCAAATTTATTACAGCTTTTTTTAAAGTGGAATATTTCTCTGCTCCAATTTATACTGCTGTCACTCCGTAAACTTCAAAGACTTCAAGAAGGCTTCTTAAATATGCTCTATGGTTCTCAATCACCATTTTGTTTCAGCCATCATATCTCAATATTACTGGAGAAAAATTTCCTTGCTTTTAAGCCATGCTTTCCCTGAGGAGATCAATCAGAATTTGACACAGCTCTTCCTTCAAGGATGAATAAATAAGCAGTGAGAAAGTTCATCAGTTCCAAGGCATACCAAATACTAATCACAGTTAAACCTGTCACTGCCATGATCATAGTATCTGTCTTACAGTAACTTAAATTTCTCATACTAATTTTCTAAATGCATAAGGATCAATCCCTAGTCAGAAAGAACAGCATGTGGGCTAACCTGCTTTTCACCGTTTTTTACATCATAGCAAGACAAATTTCAAAGAAGGAAGAATCTCACTCTGAATATCACTGTTCTACTTTAAATCTAAGCTAAATGTCTTCTCTCTCTGTATGGGATAGGCTCTGCAGCTGGCCTCAGAGAGGACAGCCTGTTTCTAAATCATTACTCCATTTATAAGAAAACTAAAACTTCTGAAAGTCATGCACTCATTACCTGCATTCTCCCTTTTGTCCTGCAGATCTAAGATAAATAATTAATTTGTCAGCAATCTGTCAAAAATCCCTGCAAACTTGCAGTGCTATACATCTATACATTGAGTTGAGGTATTGAACCATAGCTTTACAGCCAATGACACGCTACACTAACTTCTGACCTTACTGCACATCACTGCTTCCTATATTGAGTGACATAAAAGTGACAAAAAGCCTCACAAGAATGTTGTGATAACAGTCTGATAAGTACTACAGTGACATAAAATTCAGGATGCTTTATATAGGAGGGACTGGTACATCCTCTCACATCACAGTTATATTCTCAATAACATTCAATAAGCTTTACAGTGAATCTCCCTGCAAAATTTCTCATATATAATATGCTCACAAATTTCAGCTCTGGTAATTAAACCATGTCTTTTTGGTGGGTGTTGGAATTCTGTTTTGCAAAACAGAGGTACTTTTGCAGAGTAACATCTTCACATGGAACTTATGCACACAACCTAAAGGTACCTTCCTCAGTCATGTAGATTAGCAGCCACAGAAAAAGAGGCTGCAAATGGAAATTAAGTATAATGTGTGAACAAACGTTCTGAGGTACCTTACCTATATTGGGATCCTTTGATCCTTTGAACCTAGGAGGAATTTACTTTCTCTCAGAGTTACGCTATCTGAAGACCCAGCACACAAGCAGTTATGCTCTTACTAACGCACTGCAAGAAGCAACAGTGCACACACAATCTTCCGAGCTGTCTTTTTAACTAAATGTCTAAAATGCATAAAGAGACATCCTCCAACCACAGCACTGAGAGGCAGGAAACTGGGAACAATAAAACTCCGATGCTGACTTCCTCTCAGAAGGGCTTCCCTTAGTTATTGGTATCTACTGCAAACATATAATATTTCCCCTTATAAGGCTTCTCCCCACATCCCCAAAGGATATATAACTTTGACAGACTTGCTCACCTTGGATGAAGCTTTCCATGTCAGAAAGCTGCCTCCTTGCTTAGTTATCTTAGGAGACTTCAGCAAAACCATTCCCCCAGGCCTTTTTGAGAAAGAACACCCTTTTTGCCTCTGCTCATGTTGAAAAATTTTGGTGACCTTTCCCCCAAGAAGACAAGCACCCCCAGGGTTACTAGCAGGGACATAAGCCCTACTCTTACAACAGGAGGAGGGGCAGTAGCAGACTGTATCATAATGGAGACTTTGTTTCTGAGAGTATGCTTTCTGCTGTCTTTGTTCAAATCTCAAGACCTTTGATCCTTTTTGGGGAGAGGTGAGTGTTGAGGGCAGGGAAGGGGAAGAAACCCCTCAAATTTGTATATTCCCACTAGAAACTTTTAGCAGTGGTCCTCTGCATATTTCAGCTCAGGCTTCACGAGGTCTTAATCCCCAATTGCAATTCTCGAATGCTGCGAGTCGGATCTGGCTCATATCTGCTCCTCTGAAGCAAGAGCAGGGAAAAGATTGTTCCTGTGTCTCAGTGACCCTCCACAAACCTTACGCAATGTGAAGAAGTGTGCTGTGTAGTTCCAGGGCAGAGGAGACACAAGTGAGTCTTACAGGAAGATTGGAGGGAGAAAATGGGAACAAAGCTTGATTAACACCAGAAGACTGAGACTGAATGTTTAGTAGACCTTAAGACAGCAGAAGACTTAGGAATGGTGATGAAAACGTTGTAAGAAAAAAAAAAAGATGGAACAAAAAAACCCACCTGAGGTATATAAGGAGAACTACAGTAGACCTAGTCAAAGATTATGACAAGTTGTTTTAGAGAGTGTCTTCACACTTGCCAAGAGAACTAAGGAAAGAGCTCTAGAATCAGCAGACATTAAGAACATAGGACAGAGAAAGACTAAAAAGCGACAAACCTCATGAGGAAATTTGAAAATACAGAGTGACAATGGATAAGGGTGGGATTTACTGAGAGACGACTTAGGACAGATGGGCAGGGAGACCATAAGGCAGAAGACTGTGCAGAGAATAATGGGACTTTGTGGGTATAAAGGCTTGAATTAGGACTTTTAAATACAGTGGGTCCAAACATCTGGAACGGAGAGAGGAGGAGACTTCAACAATTCCAACAGGGATGGTTTAAGAAACGTCATGTTTGGAGTGAAAGGGTAGAGGAACTCATTCACATAAAAGAAGTCTCCCAGATTGCACATGGAATTCAAGATTCCCGAAGCTCAACTTCCATTTGCATCAACTATGTGTGAAATACACTGACAATGCACACTTTGCTCCCCTCTAGTTACTGTATAGATGCCAACAACTTTTTACTGGTATTATTTTACAGATAGGAGTTCTTATATCAAATGGCTGAGGTTCATGCAGTGGATCTAGGTGATCTCACTGGGCTGGTATTGCTGTGCAAGTATATTTAATGTAACATGACAGATGCATGCACTAGAACAGCACATTTCCATTATTTCTTCAATTTGCAGAGGTAAAACAAATGTGAATGCCTCTTTCCACAGTTACAAGCACTGGTACATATTATAAATGTGGGCTTCCAATTCCTATGAATTACAAGAGCAAAACACATTTTTATTATAAACTCAGGACCAGCATTTTACTCAGGGAAAAACAAAAGTTACTTCAGTAAGTTACTCGAATTGAAGCCTATTTGAACTAAATTATCACTTGAAAAAATCAAGCTGGGTCCTGGAGAAGGCCTGCAGATTCTGCCCTGGCCAGTACACCTGTCAATGTGACATAAGCAGGAAGCAGAGGTATCCGATTTCTCGTAACAAACTTGCCCAAAACATGCTTCAAGCTGTACTAATTCAAGATTTTAATTATACTTAACAGATCATCTGATAAAACATACCAAACAATGGGAAAGTTCACTCTATCTTTGTTACAATGCTTGCCTGTGCAAGAATCATAGCAGCATGCCTCAAAACAATCATAATTCAGCTGTCCTTTCAAGTCACAGATAAAATGGCTATACTGGCTAGAAAAGCAGTTGTTTTTGAAGCATATCCTGGGGCAAAGGGACCAAATAGTGCCTGTATGGCCTCCTCTCACTCAACTTAAGTCCATGAAATACTGGTTATCAGAAATTTAAAGGAAAGCTGGAGAACCTCAGCAGGTCTACAATATCAACTGAAGAACACATTAGCTATGTCCTATGAAGTTAATTTCTACTTCTGTGTTGCATTTTGGTACTGTTAAGAAAAAAAAGACTACCCAGATACTCAAAAGCCAATAGAAGATATGCCTTTTTAGATTATTTTTATTTATGTATTTAATGACCTAGCAGTATTTGGGTCAATAAAGGCATCAAAGTTCTCGTTTGCCTCATTCAGTCCACAGCCTTTTATGTCAAGTATGATAACTCTATATGTTCTAAAGATAACATAGGCTGAACAGACACCACCCAAAATACTATTCTAAGTTAACTCTTAATGAGCTGACTTTGGATAAGATGAATAGTACCAGAATCCCACATGCAGTATCACACTATCCATGTTAAAGAGACACTTGCGAACAGCTGTGTATGTCCTTAACCTTTGTGTACAACTAACCTTGGACACCAGTTCCAGGCACATGAAGGACAAGAAAGTAATCAAGAACAGTGAGTATGGATTCATCAAGGGGAAGGTGACCACCTGGAACACCTTCTATGATTGAATAGCTGGCTTGCTAGATGATTGCGTTGGATAAGTAGACAGTGAGATTGACCAAAAACTGGCTGAATGGACAGGTGGTGATCAAAAGCACAAAACCTAGTTGGAGGCTAGTGACTAATAGTATACCTCAGGGTTTAATATTGTGTCCAGTCTTGTTTAATATATTCATTTAAAATCTTGATGATGGGAAAGAGCGTGGATGTATTAAAAACAAACCAAACAAGCAAAATCAACAAAAAACTCCCACTCATCATCCCACCCCAAACACCCTCGAACTCCACCAAAACACAGCAACATCACCACACCAAAAAACTGTCTTGACTGTGCATTGCAGGCAAACATGCTTTGCTTTATACCAGAAATTTAGAGAGTGGATTCATGGGCAAGAGTTTTGACACCATCTCAATTCTAGCTCTAAAATCTGTTTCAGAGTGCTTGGAAACAACATGTTCTTTTAAAGTATGTTTCCATTGTCTACAGAATAGGTAGCATCAGCAAATCCCCATTACTGGGGGACAAAAAGCATTAAACTAGACATGAACCTACTGTTTTCAGCTGGGTGTAGAGTGACTAAAATAGAATCACAGAATCATAGAATGGGTTTGGTTAGAAGTGACCTTAAGGATCATCTAGTTCCACCCCCCCCACCATGGGCAGGGAAACCTCCCACTAGACCTCAAGGCCTCATCCAATCTGTCCTTGAACACTTCCAAAATAGTACCTATTCATTTTCCCTGTTTGTTCTTATGCCATCCTCAGTCTGACATCTCTTCAGCTGTTAGCATTTTGTACCTAGGTTGTGCTGCTTCTCATCTTCCTTCCCCACCCTGCTAAAAAAAAGACCCACTTAAAAAAACCCTTATTCATTTTAGTCTGTGTACATAAGTTGCTGTATTGCAATCATCTGAAACAGTCACTAGGGAGCTCTAGTTTCAATCAATTTTATACTCCCCTCAACTTTTCACTTCCTGGGGTTTCTCTCATTTCCTCCTATTGTTTTCCCTCTAATGATTTTCCCTCTCCACTTAGCACTGGTTCATTTGTCGATATGTTCCTCCACCAGCTCCTACCTTCATGTTTCTCTCTAGCTCCCACACACTTCTGGGGCAGCAGTTATCCTTTGACCCTTCCCCAGCTCCTCTTTTCCCATTCTCATCCCATTTCCTAAACAGTTGCCAAAATCTGACCAATGTTTATCTGGAAAATAAGATAGATCAGGCTGCTTCCCTTCATCTTACTTTGGCTCAGCACCAGTGAGCTGTCTGCCAAACTAAATGACCTCAAGTCACAGAGGCTCAGATAGATCATAATCCATAAGGCTGCGACACTCCTGCTGATGTCTCTAGACTTCCAAACCTTCTCCCAGCCCCTACCCTTGGTTAGGCAAATCACTGCAGCATAAAGAATCCTGAGAAATGTATAAAACGGGCTCCTCTTTAGCACTCTTCCAGTCACACCCCCCTTACCTAAGACCAAGTAAACATGCACTGCCTGAGGTAGCTGGTTCCCCACTGTCCAGACCATTTGGGAAGAAGATCCTTTGAAGCCCTCAGATCTTCAACACCTATCCAAGAAAAGCCCCACTGCCATCCGCTCTGTCTCTCAAACAGGCTGTCCAGTGCCACACAAAGCTTTCAAGATTCATTATATATTAGTTGCTGTAGGAAATACACTTGAGTATTTCAGAATTTCTCCAGATCTTTCATAATATCAAGAGCATTTGCCACATTTACTTTAAGCATCACTACAGTAGACAGAGTATTTCTAGCAAGCATTTGCTGGTCTCCTTACTTTTAAATAGAAAAAAAGGAAATATGAGCAAGGATATGGAGTGAACAGACTGCAGCTGTGAACTGCACGAAAACGGGAGAGGCAGGAAAAAACTTGCAGGACTAGGATGGGGTGTGGGGAGAATCAGTAAGACCCTTCAGATAAAGCCTTTGAAGGGGCAAACAAGCTGTCTGCTTCTTGCTACACATTTTAGGAAATAGAGTATTGTACTTTTTTTTTGTAAATAAATATTACTTCAAAAAGCTTACCACTCTTCCTCCACTACTGCTGTCAACTGTAAAATGTTTCTTTTTCCTGTTATTTCTTCATGAACACACAGTAACAATTTAGATTCATCTAACCAAAAAAAACCCCACTAGAAATACACAAGAACAAATGATGTTACACTAATTTATAAAGACCAGCAAATGCCTATTTCATTGTCAGATCCATTTGTCCCACTGTGAAATCAAGCGATGTAAAAAATAGCATTACGGAACAGTTAACACTATCCTAACCAAGACTCCTACCTTCACAATGCTTTTTAGATCCTGCACATACATCCTCTCTGTTTCCACAATCTCTTGGACAACTCTGTCTACGTAGAGGAGCTTGGGACTGGTGGGCTCTGTGACCAAGGACACTGAACAGTTTTTGCTCGCTCCTTTTGGTTCTGCTTTCCTTGTCATGGTTAGACTTTTTTCAAGGCTTTCCTCAGGATCCTCTTGCTCCGTGGAGTTTTTACGTGGCTTGTTGCTGGAAAATCGTCTGGCTGGTACCAGTTCTAGCTTGATGGCACCTGCTTCTTTATCCTGGTTGAACAAGCCCAAGTGGCTGTTTGAAACCAAAGTCATCCTGCTTCCTAAGGAACAGTGGCTGTCCCTAGAGGAAGCAGAGGAGGAAGTGGAGCTAAAGCTGATGGGACGATCACTGTCTGACAGGTCCATGTTTTTTTTTTCACAATAGTGGAAAGGTCTGCTCTCCTTGTGTAAATCTTCCTCTTTTGTCTTGGAGTCAAGGTCCTCCGTCACAGCTGGTAAAACATCAAGAGGTAAGTGGAAGTAATCTAAAAAAATATAAAAGTAAACAGAAGAAGTGGGTTTACTGTTGCTGTTCCACATAAAACAAAAGTTGAAAACAGATACTGTTAAAGCTTTTTCAACACAAAACTTTAACTAAAAGATAACCAGAACAACACAATTTGAGGGTCACTGTAGCTCTAATGCTTTTTAGGTGGTGGTGATCCCTCACTAGGGGTTGCTACACAGGCACCATATACCTTCTGTACACATATATGGCTCTGGCACATCCTTCTTGTGCCAGGGTGCTGGGCTCAGTGCTAGTGAGTGCACTGCCCAGACAGAAATAAGGCTCAAAGACTTTCCTTAAGGTTAAGAAAAGACTCTGAGGAGCGGCCCCTGCTGTCCCCAAGCTGAGCAATGACCCTGGTTTAGAGGCTTTAGAAAACTCAAGAATCACACGGTGATACCAGACAGTATCTCGTGTTTTGAACACTGTAAAGCCAACAGTCAAACAAAAACTAAAAGCAGTTATCAATTACCAGCTCTGTGGCTTGCACAAAAACACTAAAACCAGAATGATTTCCCAATGAAAATAATGTAGCTTCTGAAAAAAAAAGGAAAAAAAAAAAAGAAAATAAGAGATCCCACAGGAAAGGCTGCTGCCAAATAATTCAGTTTTCTACCGGGAAAATAAGTCATTCTAAAACTGTTCAGCTCAAGCTAGAGTATTACCCCCTGCTGAAATGACCCAAAGCTGTTTTTCACATCAGTGCAACAACAAAATAAGATGTCTGTCTTCCTGTCGGCATTTCAATTCCACTTTCTTTTTACTGCCAAAATGCCCTGCAGGACACTGTCCATGATGCAATGCAGATTTCTTTCTGGCCAACTTGTGTGTGATGCACCATGAGAATCTGCAAAAGTAGCTGCAGGTAAACTCAATACTTCAAGGTTTTGTTCCAGTAAAAAAAGTGTCTACCCAAAAAATTCATGCCTCAAACTCAAAGAATTTCAGAATGTCTCCCATGAAAAAGAGAAACTTGTGACAATTCAGGAAGAAAATGAATACTGAAGCTACCCACACAGTGGGTTGGTCCTTATTTTAAGCCAACAACAATCTCATTTTTCAAAAAAACATACTGGCAATTACAGCTCTAGACAGCAGTTTCAGTAAAGAAACCATAAAGTCAGGAAGCTGCAATTTAAACCCGCCTAACCTTTAAGGTGGCCCTTCTTAAACTGAGGCTGACTGGCGATGCAATTACACGTCGAAACCTCCTGGACACTGCTCCTGCTGCGGTTGGTCTTGCGAGGTGGAGGAGGGTGCAGGAGGAGAATTTTATTCAAAGCAGAAAGCCACACTCTAATTTTTCAAAATCAAATGCTACTACTTATTTTAAAATATAAAAAAAAATCTAAAGCAAACAAACAAAAAAGATCATAAAATAATATTTTATTTGGCCTGCATTACATGCATAAGATTTTACTTGTACAGGAGTAATTAATAATGCCATTTCAGTGATGATGGTATTAGCTTTCTGTTAAGGAGAAGTATTGCCCTCAAGGTAATGCTTGGAAGTAACTCAGAATAATTTAGTCATTACATGGGTCAGAAATTGGCCATTAGATTAAAAACCTCATTTGGCACCTTTGTGCTCCTGGTTTTACTTTGAAGTATGAAAACCTATAGCCTTTCTTTGTGCCAGGCTCTTCTCATTTTCCAGCATAGAAGCATATTTTCTTACCCCATCTGAATAAACCACATCAAGTACAAATTCCAAAAATAAAATATAAGGAAATAAACTAGGGAAATATTTAAAACTGAAGAATGTAGTGAAGTTCTCTTGTTTCTAAAAGGGTATGGACAAAGATATTTGCCTTCCTACTGCTTGTGATAAGAAAGTATGCATTTTTGATAAGGAAGAATGTATTTTTGTTACCAGCTTTGGATCATTTTTCACATTCAGTTAAAAAGCACAGTGTTGCACAGGATATGCACAGGATAAACAAAATAACAGGGATACCCTTCCGCTAACTTACCCCAAGACATTTTACTAAAATTATATGACAAAGAACCACCTGCTTAGCCACATTCGGGGCAGGGGGGGGAACAAAAGGTTCCTGAGACATTCCTTTACTCCATGGTCTTTTAATCCTGTTTCACTGATATATGGTCTGCCTCTTAGATAACCTAAAGACATTAATATATAATATTTTCTCCACAAACCTTGTCAGGCCATTAATATAATATACAAACAAAACACAGTGCAGGTCAACAAAATTGGAGTCAGAATAAATGTTAAATGTAGTTTTTTGTAAGACATACTTGTATCTAGGAGTATGTCTTGGAAGAATAAACCAAACTCCTTATTTTCTTATTTAATGACAATGTCATTGCTTATTAAAAAACCAACAAGGATCAGTTGCAATAGTTAAAATGGGCTTGCTCTTTAACACTTGTATTCCCACTGACCTTAGTGAATTCCAGGCACCTGCTAGGCATAGATAATTAATTGCATGCATCACAGCTGGCTCAAATTCCCCCATTTTTATACAAATTACTATTCCTGTATGTTCCCACATAAATTATGCCAAAAAAAACCTATTTGCTATTTGAAAATCTTGGTCTGTTTTGTCCTAAAAGCCTCATCCTGCTAACCTCAAAAGTTTCTTTTTACTTCATTCTTACTCCTTTCACAGCCAGGTGTAAATTGGTCATTTGGCTTCTCTGTGGAGAGCTTTGGCTATAATTTTGCCCATTATGTCTCCAATCAGTGAAACACATTTCTTGGGGTCCACACAGATGGCACACAGGCACCTACGCTGCTGGTGAACTCAGCAGAAAGGCAGGAGAAGCGGGACCAGGGATTTCAGTGTGGCACAAACCCAGGAATCAGCTTCCTTTCTTCAACTGGCAAGGTCTGTATCAAACACTTAGAATAGGATCATATAATCACTAGGTTGGTAAGGACCCACTGGATCATCAAGTCCAATCATTCCTATCAAACGCTAAACCATGCCCCTCAGCGCCTCATCCACCCGTCTTTTAAACACCTCCAGGGAAGGTGACTCAACCAACTCCCTCGGCAGCCTTTGCCAGTGACCAATGACCCTTTCCGTGAAATATTTTTTCCTGATGTCAAACCTGGACCTCCCCTGGCAGAGCTTGAGGCCATTGTCCTGTCCCCTGCCACTTGGGAGAAGAGGCCAGCTCCCTCCTCTCCACAACCTCCTTTCAGGTAGATGTAGAGAGCAATGAGGTCTCCCCTCAGCCTCCTCTCCTCCGGGCTAAACAACCTGCCCACAGAAGTCAGGGCTTGGGGACAATCCCTGGCTCTGACCAGCCCTCAGTTTCTGCCTCAGCTACGTGTAGCTGTTAGAAAACCCATAGCCCTTTCCAAAAGCACAGGATATGTAATCTTCCAAGGCTTCAACCGCTTTATCTTCAGAAATCCCTCTGAGACAAAGCAGCATTACCCCCACTGTTGAAATCAGGGACAAATATTTTAGATGATTTCTACAGTCACGAGTCCAACAGAAAAAAGTAGCAGCTGAATGCAGTTCTTTGCCACAGCCACGTGTCCACCCTCTTTCTCTTGTCACGGTCTAGCATTTGGCTTTTCAGAGCCCTGGAACAGTTTTACTCTGCAATTTTACCGCAAAGTGACTTCATTCTCACACCAGCTGCCTAAGGTCTGTACTGCCCGCCAAGTTTAAAACTCACAAGTGAATTAAAGAGAGTGAGCCCCCACCCCACCAGCCATAGGTGCATTCACCAAAACTCAGGCTGCAAACAGTATATGTAATTGTAGGTACCCCCAGACCCTCGCAGAAACACACGCTCCGCGTAAGTCTTGTACGCCCTGACCCACATCTGGTCTGGTTCACTGCTTTTTTTATTAGGCATCCTTGTGTTTACTAAACCTTTTCAACGATGAACCAAAATAATACTGAGAACTTTTGTGAGTTGTGAATAACGGTATTTAACTCAGTCAGGGAGAAAGCAAAATGAAAGCTTCAATTTGCATACTTTAATTAAGGAATTACAGTAATTACTTGTTAGTTCAGCAATGAAAGGAGGATAATCACTACTTGTCCCTACTCACAAGGAAACATGTTCCCCTAACAAGGTCATTTCTTGTTTGTGCCTTTGCATGAATCCAGCTAGTCTCTCCTGCTCCCCAGACCCTGCAAACCTCTCTGCTCCCTCTGGCCCTCCCTGTGACACACACACAGGCATGGCACAACCCCAAAGCACTCCACAGCAAGAACAACAACACGTCCCTACTCTACAGCAGTGCAAGGGCAAGAAACATCCATGTTTCACCCTAACAGGCAACTGTAATATTAGCTACAACACTGAAGGCACGTGCAAAGCAGCTACCTTGGTGCATCTAATGTTTTCAGCATGCAGTCATAAACAAATTCTCACCCAGAATGCATACATTTCTCCTTTTACTTACTTTTCTTTAACAAATACCTTCTTCCCGTTAACTATATTCATGGTAATGATTAATGGCTTTCCACTATCTCTGCAGCTTTAATTACTCTAGAACATTAGCATACAATAAGAGGTAAAGTGCTTTAAGAGAATTTTATTTATAAAGATCCCCAAGCCCTATCTAAATATAGGTGGTTATTCCTCCACGTTGTTTACTGCATATGACATTTTAAGACATACTGCATGACTAAAAACTCATAAGTCAATTGATATTCATAATTGATATTGTTGTTGCCCTTCTCCTGGCATGAAAAAGAGCACCTCAGATCTTATCTACAAAGTCAACATTACCAGAAATTATAGGCTTCACATCCTCTGGAAGTTTAACTATGTAAAAATTATAAGACTACATGAAATGTTTCCTGTATTTTTCTTGAGATATTTTTGTGTTTGAAATAAGCATTCATACTGTGGATACAATTAAGCAAGACTGTTTAGAACAATTTCTACATTCAGTATCACATTTAAATGCAGCACTGGAATTGAGAAACATAAATGTTACAAAGCTGCCTGACTGAGAAGGATTAAAATACATTCAGTGCAAGAATCCCTACATGAACTTAACTACACTCCCAATATTCTCTGCTCTGAGTATCATCTAAGTGAAGGTCAGCAGATTTCTAATTACTAAATTCTGCATATGAACATATAATTTCTAAAACTAACACCCTCTGTAAAGAAAATTGCGTTAGAGAGCTACGGTATTTGCAGGATCAGATGTCTAGTCTGAACTGTCACAAACAATACACTGCCAAGTAACTGAACTTTGAGCAACAGAAATCCCATTTACTAGAAATCTTATGGCAAAAGAAAAATAGTCAAACACTAACGTGCCTCTGTCTGACAAATTACTGCCATCCCTCCCTCCCCCCATTTGAAGCAGAACAGCCTCTGTCACAACCAAACACACTAATGTCAGAGAACATTATTTCAAGGGAAAACCCTCTGCGACAGTATCTCACCACTGAGGAATGCCTCTGGCTTCTCACATCCAGGATGAACAAGTTCTCTCTATTTTTCCAATCTTCTCCGAACAACCCACAACCTACCTGTACAGCAGAAAAGAGGCACGGGCTCTGCCTTCAGCTGTTCCCGAATTACCTCATTGGGCATTCAGGTAAAATGAGAAGCTCTTACTAGTCTCTACAGCTCCTTCGCCAGAAATATTGCATGAGTCAGCTTTTATCTATCAAAACCCTAAACACAAAGGCTGTACAGAAACCTGATTCACAACTTTCTTACCGCGTTTTTCCCAGCACATCGACAGTCTTTGGCATTGCTAAGAGCCTTAAATGAAACATGACAACATGCAACTCAGGGGCAGGACAATGGGCATCACCATGGGTAACTTAAAAATGCCCACTTCACCGAGCAACACCCACTAACTTCCATTTTTCCAGGCACAAGGCTGTGAAAACATCAAATGGAGTCTCAACTTCCACAGCATTTATTTTGCTTTGCTCCTTCATTTGCAGACAATATTGATAAGCGTGTAAAGCAAATGTATCAGCTGCTGATACTGTGAAATGTCTGTGTTTACGTAAGAAACTCCTATGAGCCTGTGATGCAATGGGAAGATCTTCAGCAACAGGATCATTCTGGATCCTATTCTGCCCTAACAGGAACAGGCGTTTGCAGGGTGTTTGCAAAGCTAACTTTTTTTTTTTTTTTTTTTTTTTTAAAGAGAGAGAGGAACAACTTTCTGGAGAAAATATGAAAACCAAACCACAAGTCCTTTGTGTTAAATCACAATGAAGGAAAGGAGAAACAGAGAAAAAGAGAAAAATGGATACAGACTGGTGCTAACCTGTGGGAAAGCTGATGGCTCTCTTGGCCTGCAGAGGGGGTGATGGCATTTCTATCTTGGGAGACTGGAGTCAAAATAAGTCAAAAGATTTCCCAGCTGCTGGCAACACTTTCCAGGTGTGCTCTAACAGCTACACGCTCAAACATAGCCTGCAAATAGATACTCCATTTTTAAGATTTTATTTGAAATTCACTCTCTTTCTCCTTGGAAGCAACACAGCCTCTGCTCCATTCTGAGTTTTCCTAAAGAGTATCCTTGAACAACACCTTTCAGCAGGAAAATGGAGGCAGAAAAAGCAAGCAAAGACAGCCTTAAGACCATTTGCAAACCTGTGAAACACTTTGATCTGAACATCAGGGTTGTCGAGGTGAAAGTCTCTTTTAGCCTTGCTAAAAGATCATTTGTTTATAACCTGTTGCCATGCTGCAACATCTGAGATCATTGAGACATGCTCTCTGGCACACGTTCTCCTGTAGATTTTGAGGTATTTTTTGATATTTACCTATTTACATTGAAAGATTTACATACACATGCCCACTTTTTGCAAGATCTGTGCAGTACTTCAGACAGAGCTACTATCTTTCTAAGACCTGGACACACTCCCTGGCACAGGATGGACCACACTGGTCCCAGAGTACTCGGTACTGACACAGTGCAGAACCCAGGTACTCAACTGAATAACCTGTATATGGCAAATTTAACATATATTTGCTATGCTACACAATTTTGTGTATTTCTGTCAGGAGTTAATGATTCACTCCTCTGGGCCTCTGCTTCCTTATACTTTGCACTCACCTTGCCTATGCAGCTTTTATCACCTCTAACAGAGGTTTTAACTAACTCCAGGGCAGACCTGCAGAGCATCAACCAGCCACAGGGCACTGCTCAGTCACTTCTGTGAAGTCCTATGATATACAAATGGTATCAGCTGCTTTGTCATGTAGCAATGACAAACCTCCTCAACTCTGAAGGCTTGAATCAATCCCAGTGACTGACCCACAGGCAGCCAGTGACAGAGAATGCCCCATGCCTACTTAGACAGGCTACAAATAGGCAGGGGCTGCAGCAATGCAGCATGAGCTTCAGCCACTGATCTCAACTGGCACAGTGAGCTCTCCTGAGCATTATTGTAGGTAGGGGGAGAAGAGAACAGAGCTCAGGTCCTTGCACTGCTCTGCCTTGCTCTTCATCACCACACATGCACATTTGACCTTAGCTCTCTCCCTTACACTCCCATGTATAGATCAGCAGTTTACCCCATACATGAGGATTTCCCCAAGAACGACTCCTCACTCTCCATCACCTTAAACATGCATATCACCAAGAACAGTCAGTGCAGATGAGAAACTCAAAAGCCTTTTGTTTTACTGTCTAATGTGCATTGCCAATGAAACACTACATAGACATGCCAGAAAAAAACTTTTTTGCCTCACTTCTCATTTTCTAGAATTTCATGTCCCCTGATGTTGGCTTTTATTTATCTGCATTATCTTTCAGGAACTGCATTCCTTTCTCTGCTACATCTCCTGCTCCCTCCTGTTGTATGCACAGTGTTAGAAGATCAAGTTATTAAAGCACCAAGATTAAGAGTTGAGAAGGGTGACCTGTTTTATTTTGGAACAAAGATGTGGTTTTTCTGAACTTGAACAATAAGTGGAGCTTAGAGAGGTTAGGACTGTTGTTATTCTATTATTACCAATTGGCTAAGGATTTACTCAAGAAAGAAGTTATCCTCAGCAAAATTTTACAAAAACCTGTAACTTAACCACAGGGTACATCCAGTCTTAAGGACACACTGACATCTTCACTGAAAGTGCGGTGTAATGTATTAATAACTCTCTGCAATGCAGTAGCTATTTAATCTGTATACAGTACTGCAGAGACACCTAACAAAAGGAACAAGCCATCACATGCTGCTGATGTGCTGAACACAAATAGAGCATATGGATCTGATACTCCATTTATAGGTCTTTTAAAAGGATTATTTTCCATCTCCTTGTGAATTTTGAAGGCCTGCTTCTCTCCCCTTAAAGATGCCCCTATTGTGTTCTGCTCTGCTCTATTCAGTACCACAGCAAATGAAAATTCAGTGAAGACATGGATATGAATGTATGTGAAAGAATAATATCCCAGATAATAAAGTAATCAAGGGGTTTACATCTTTTATTCTCTGCTCATATTGGCATTTAGTGAAGAACAGTAAACAGTAAGTGTTCAACATGATGTTGCCTGAATGTTGTAGTGGTTTTACATTCAGTGTTATGATCTGAATGAAAATTCACGTGGATTTTTCTTTCTGCCCAGCACCACAGATGATCGGGCTTTTCTGCTGGCACATTACTAGTGTATTTCTATCGTACACTACTTCATTTAAAAGAGCTGGTATGGTTTCTACTTCTTCCTGGACTAGTCTACTGCTTAAAGCAAATGTCCTGTCATGCCAACATACTAACGCTAATACAAGTTTTCAACTTCACCTAACCCAGCTAAAGTTGCTTCTTGAGTTTAAAACCTCTCAAAGCCTATTGCAGCACAAGCACACTGGAGGTCTTGGCTCAGCATCCCCGACGTAGCACAAGGCACTTGGTGCTTAACCAAGAACACTGGGATGTTCTTAAAATTCACAAATGTAAACTGTCTCATAGACCAGCAATTAAGCAGGCAAAATAGACGTTAGAGAGGGATGCACAGTTGCAGTGTAAAGATGCAGCATCTAGGAATCATTCTTATTAGTTACAGTAAAAAATTTACTTGTGTGACCATAAAGAAGGTATCCTTGTGCAACTCAACTCCACCAGTTTAATAAGAATTCCTAACTACAATATCTAGCACAAGCAGATTAGTTCCTTTAAACTCATTTTATGTGTCTGCTGTTCACATTTGCTACTGAATTTTCCATTGAGTTCCAAAACATTTCAGTGAAAATCCTGCCTGAAAAGAACACTCATATTTTGTAAAAGCCAGTTCCCTGGAACAGCTGACTTTGCTAAATGCCAAATAGAAGTGGGTTTCAGAAGTTTTAAATATTTGATGTTTTTCTTTAAATCTAGCTAAACAATTTCTCCCTTTTGCTTTTGAACTGCAGACACTTACTGGAACCTCCTCTGCACCTCAGGAAGTTTAGCAACTAGAATTTTGGAACAGAAATTAAATAATAACACCAGACTCATACTAACAGATGTTCACATTTACAATGAGATAAAGGCTTTCTTCTGGGTTTCATCTCTTGAATAAAAATGAAAGCTGTACAAAGTGGTATTCACATTTACATCTTGGGGAGAATAATTATTAAATTCTACCCAATTTAGAACTACGACATGCTGATGGTTTAGCTGTACCACTGGAGCCAGACTGGCTGTGGCATTTCAAGTAATCAGTCATTCTCTTATGCCCTTCCTGCTAAAACGAAACATTACGTTTTAAGATGCCATTATAACAGCAAGCTAACAGCTCTTTCAAAATCCTAGTTCAACAGGAACATATTCAATGGCAGTTAAAGGATTCAGGACTTAATAAATGACTGCAACAGATTTTTTCAGCATACAATAACAACTATTTTGAAATCTCACAGCACTTTAAATGAAAATAAAAAAGAAGAAACCAAGCAGTAGTTCAAGTTCAAAGGTTCCCTGCACTTTTGCAGAGTGGATTCTTTTTTTCCTTGCCTTTCACACATTTGCATTTCACTCAATTCAGTGCATTTCACTCATGGTTGGACTAGATGATCCGGTGGGTCTCTTCCAACCTGGTTATCCTATGATTCTATGACTACAACAAACCACAGCTCTTTGCGCTATAGTGCCTCTATAGCCAAGTATAGTATTTTACATAAGTAAAGTCAAGAAGACTAAGATTGCTAAATGGCAAAAAAACAACTGGTCACAGCAGAAAATCAAGGTATCTCTTTGCTGCCACATACAAGAGATCATCCCAAATCTTGATTGTTTATTTTCTGCTGCTGATCCTATTACACTCCAAATGCTGAGAACAACAAAATTCTTGTCTCAAACAAACAAGATTTTTCTTAGAGCTTTTGTATGCAAGAAATAATGGAGGAATCAAGATTATTTGAGATCACTGCAGAGTCAGTGTACAAAGCAGTGTAATCTCTGCACCCACGTACAGACAGTGTTGATGCCTGCAACACTTATTGACATATCAGTGTTCAAGATTAACAGTGCCAAGAGTCACACTTCAGAAGCTACAGGGCAAGAAGCAAATTGATTAGAGGCTTTGAACTGCTTATAGTGAATATTTGGTGCATAATTCATAGCAACCAACTTGCTGAGTCATAATCATTTCTCTGCACTTTCTTCTTATTAGAACAATAACATGTTTAATTTGAACCAGACAGTCACTTTATTAAAGCTGAATATATTGCAAAGCCCCTATGCCTCCTTTACCAACAGCTACAAGAAAATAATCCTATGAATTTATAAGTATTAAAATTCTTCAACATTCCTATTCAGAAGTATTCTAACTGAATTTTATACACACATAATACCCTACAAAGAAAGTCAGTAAAAAAGGACCTTCAGGTTTCTACTGACCATTGGATTTACTATGCAATCCTTCGGAAAAAAAGCCTAACATACAAACGAGAGGGATATGAAACCTCATTAACAAAAATGTACTGTTACATGTTTCACAGCAAGATAGGAGAAATTTAAAACATTCATTAAAAGACATCAGTCAACAATTGTCTGCTACCATCCTTCCACTTTCCTGCCTTTCACAGTCAGTACCATATTACTCTTCCTTTGCAGTGTTTGCAAACAGTTTTACATTGGCTAGTTTTCAGACTGCTTGTTAACTATAATATACAACATCTAAATCCATCCATGCAGCCCTAACAACTGGCAGTATTCAGTAAACAGCTCAGATGAGCTTTCTCAGTGTTTAGATCAGACAGGATTCTTAACTTTCTGTTTTCCCAATTTAAATCCTGTTAGTGCAGCTAAAGCAATTATTTTTCTCAGATTTCTCCTTCGCATTCTATGTTTCTTCCAGATAGGGACATTCAATCTCACCATTTTTCCTGTTGTTTGAGTTTTGCATTTGCTTGTTTTCTGTGAGAAAAGAGTAGCAAATCCCTCCTTATTCAAATACTACAGCTGGGATCCAAATCAGGTCTCAAATCCAAAACATATAAGCTCAAACTTGGGTGAAATTTGGCCACAAAGGCAAATATTATGGTCTAAGCTGAGTAGGGGTAGGGGCTGAGGGAGGGAAGGATGTATTAACTCTGTGATGGAACTGCAGGGTTTTCTTAACAAGCCATGCTAGAAAACAATTCCTTTGGTTGTTACTGTTTTTAGAGAGAACATCAAAGGTTTCTCAACTCAACACCCTATACACATGGGAACTTACAAGGTAATCCAGTGCATTGCTTAGCATTTAAGAGCCATGTTTCACGACTTACCTAGAGTCTCAGTTTAGTCTTAAAAAGCCTTAGGCAGTAAACATTTATTTTCTTCCAAAACCTGTGATCAAATTATGAACATTAAGTTTTAAATCCTCAGTGAACTAGCTTCTCTTATGCCTACGCTTTTCCTGTAATCCAAATGTTGCCTTCTAACTTCCCTCAGGGAATTTTTTCCCTTAACATTCAACCATGCAATTCATCAAACAAAGAGATGAGGGGATAAAAATAAAATCCTTCCCTCCTCTCTCTTCCTCCCATAGGCAGGCTGCTGAGAGGTAAAATCCCTGCAGGGGACTCACCACATACAAGCAAAAAGCTGGTACAGCACGAGAGTAGGGAGGAATGGCTAACTACCCCAAGGCTTCTTCCAGCTCTGTTACAAGGAGGCCACAAGCTGAAAATCGGTTTCCCTCGGTCTGCCCCAACATCCCAAGAGCTCCGCCACTTTTCACGGCCGAACAATGCTGCACATTCACTATTGAGCTCTGAGGCGCAGAGACACACTGAGAGGCCACTGCATTGGTATTATTCCACTACGTTCAGCCTGTTACCACAGCTATTAGCTGGCATGCTCACTTTTCAAATCCCCGTCTCTTTGGAAACCCTGACTACCATTATTTTGTTACAAAGAGGCACAGGTTAAAACAAGTTTAGCTGGGCATTTTCCTACTTTCCTCCTTTGGCATCACCTATAACGTATCACTCTTGTAGGCAGAATTTACTAAGAAGCATCTAATTTTCACAATTATGCATAAATACTGTAGCTATTGAAATGTTTTATTAACAAATATTCTGGCAAAAGCTTTGTGACATTTGTGTAATTTAAATCAGGAACAGAATGCAAACACGATCAGCCATAACCATGTAGTAAGGCACTTGAACTGAATCAGGGCTTTCAAATAATTTCATTAACTTTATTCAGCAAAACAGAAGGATGGCATGTCATCAATTTCTAGATACAGCCGTGGATGAAATCAGTTACACTTATTTGTTTCAAAAAATATTTATCTCTCAATGCAGCCATAAAAATGGCTACATTCTTCCCCAGGATATGTAACATGAGGAGGGTAAAACTAGTGCCTTTTGCAGTTGATCAGTATCACTTAACAGAGATCCAAAAGATATTAACATTTCCACCCCAATGATTTTCAGTGAATACATGTTGTTTATCATCTACAGCTAAGGGACCTGAAACACTTTAAATCTTCCAACTATGCACAGATCATACCAATTACAAATTAATTGCAAAATATTTTTAAGGATATAAAAATTACCTGGGAGAAATATTTTCCTCCTGATGAAACTACATCAAAGTTCTATAAAAACAACAATAAAAGTCAACTCACACTGAAGGCCTGAACATTGTATAGCAAGAAGAGTCTAAATGACTGTGGTCATACTGCTGCTTTTTGTGTGGCAATTGGTATAGGTGAACTCAACTCAGAAAAATGCAACATCAAAAACTGAAAAGAGTTCCATTTTTAAACCATGACACGGACATGTCACATGTACATTGATGGACAGAAAAGAAGCTACCGATGGATCACCACAAGCAAGAGATCTTCAATGACAAGATCACCAGAGACAGTGGAGTCACAGCTGTAAGGATGAAAGCAGTTCTCAACAAGCACAGCACAGATCCATTGGAATTATCATGAAGGGTCTTCAGCATCAGTATTTCCCTTTGCCCTTTAAGGTCCATGTAAAGCCATTTTTAGGACCTGATGAACAGCATTGACACAAACTGTGTTTCTAGAAGCAGGACATCTAGATTACCAGAAAATTGCACAAACTCTAATTCAGTTTAATCAATACATTTACCATATGTTGATTTTGTTACATACATGTTTTAATTCTAACTTATTCAGGCCTAAGGGAAGAAGGATCTCCTGTGTTAGAAGAATATTCAAGACAAAGTCCTGATGCTGTGAATAATATGTTGTTAATGCTCTTGCATTTGCCAACAACACTGCCTTGGAAGGATGCTGAATGGGGAGGAATGTGGGAGGATGAAAGCCTATGAAAGCTAGAATAAGAAGTCCTACCCACTCAATACTCTTAACCACTCAGTCACCACTGCCAATTTATAGGACTCTGAGCTGTGATCTTCCATTTTATCGATTTGCTTAGCAGTCACAGAATCACTAGGTTGGAAAAGACCCACAGGATCATCGAGTCCAACCATTATGTCAGTGCCAACATTGACATATAGGGATGGAAGCAAAGCAAATATCATAGGGATTTGCCAGATTTCTTACTGGAGGGACCATGAGAGGGTTTTTTTTATTATCACTTCTGAGTACCCTGAAAAGTATAGTTCGTATTTTAAGTCTCACTATTGTCAGTATTCTGTCTCTCACATGCAGAGGTGGCAAGAAGCATGTTTAAGATTAAAGACCTGAAAATCACCATAAGCAAACAGAAGAAAAATTATGGAGTATGCACTGACTATTTTATACCAGAGCCCACCAATTTACCCCTGTATTGACATTCCTGTCTCTGATGTTTGCTTTTCTCTTTTCAAACTAACATAGTTGGTTTAGGAACTTATCGCTCTTACTGGTGGTTCTGCTTTGAGGCTGTAATATTACTCTGCACATAGTGATGTAGCTAGGAATCCCTCCTTAGCACTCCCACTTTCCCCACCATTTATCCTCTTTGTTACAAAGATGAATGAGAGTCGGAAGTGCCAGCTCATACTGTTGGTTTAAATAAAGGCACTAGGCAACTTCACATTCTCATCTGAAATAGGTTCACTTTAAGAACCAACAAAAAAATCCCTCAGACTTGCTGAAGCAGAACAAAAGGGATATGAATGCGGCACATTGTTTAGGGTATTCACATTTCTAAAGTGCCTACCATGGACTTTTCCCATATGAGCTTTAAGGAAACCTTTATTGTATTTAAATCAGAAACTAGAATAGCTGTCCTACTAATATCAAAAAAAAAGCCAAAATACATACTTCTCATTACTAGCTAAGTATCAGTAGCACAAGAGAATAATTTTTAACCACTTAAAAGACAATCTGTTCTTTGTCACTGGGATGTACTGCACCAATCATGCACTAGGCCAAGTAAAAGGTTCAGCTGATATCCCGTTACTATTTACCTCTAAAGCGTTAAAATGAAATAAACAGTTCATTTATGCATGTAAGTCCTGAGCCACTGACGCAAATGATTAATCTTTCCCCATCCTCAAAACAAGTGAGTTGATGCTAGCAGAGTGTAAAGCCCCTCACACTACAGCTGATACCCTGGGATCTATCTCGTGAGTGTCATTACATGAAAAAACCCACAGCAAAATAAAAACTTCAGCTATGCTTCTCCTGATTATCTGATGCTACAACTTATATGCGCTCTTGACTGGAAAACTGGTATTGCTTGATGGCAGCCATACAGCTCATCAGAAACTCCCATTTGAAATGGAAGGCATTTAGAACAATTTTAAAAAATAGAAATAAAGCATCACAGCGAAGGCAGAGATCATACATAATGGAACTTTAGTACTGCAGTTAAAGCTCTATATTATGGCAAGAGAATTAGGCCCCATTTTTCAGAACAGTCCTTTGCCAAGGGTTTCCAGATTTGATGTCCCTTGTCAACACTAAGCACTCAGGGCCTGAGGAAGGGAGAAGCTGAAGGAGTGTGATAACTTTAGAAAACAATCCCTGAAGTTAGATATTGAGCTTGTAAAAACAACCATAACTCATTAACTTCAACAGTCAACAAAAAAATTTAAATGGCTTCTCAATGCAGAGCACAGTTAGCTTCTTTCCTCACACTGTTAGTACAAGTCTGTCTACTTGACATGCCAAATACAATTAGATAGACAGCCATTCTCCACCTTCTGATTCATGGTCATTCCACCACTGAAGCCCAGGGATGACTAGCGCTCCTAAGCTATTGTATGGGTGGCTGTTCTCCAGCATAGCTGCCCTGTCCCACTGGCAACAGAGGCCTCAGCTAGTGAGTCTGTAGAGTCAGGAAAAGGATTATGCTCATTTGGAAACTTTGGCTGCAGTACATGAAGCCTCATGCGTTTCTAAGTTTAGTGTAGAAGCTATCTCAAACACATTTATAAGACATGAAATGACTGTGGTGCCCTCTGGCATTGCAACATACTCAGATACACTTTTACGACATAATAAGAAAAAAAATAATTTCCACTTCATACATATAGTTACACAAATAGCTATGCACATATTAACAATACATTCTGTTGCAAGATAATAAAATTAACTCTGAGGGAGAAAGGGAAAAGATGAAAACACCACATCTGTTGTTATACCACACTGTTACAAACTTCTACTTTTACTGGGAAAACACAAAAAATAACTAGTTTTGCTATAATGAAGTGCTTTCCAAGTGTGACAAAACAGATTGGTGTTAAGTTGCTGAAGCCTAAAGGTTTGATGGATATAATACCTCCAGTCTGCAGACAGTTAAAACTACTTCTTTCTTCAGCACCTACATGCACCAGTGACTTGGGACTTTCCTGAGCTTGGGGTCAGAGATGCATGCCATCAGAAAATACTTAGCATGCAGATCCTGTAAACCAATTCCTCCCTGAATGCTTTAAACTTGCATTTCCCTGCTTACAACAATAGTAAGACCATCTTAGAATCTTCAAACAGAGGTTGGTGGTCATGACTGTTCAGACCTGCCTTGCTGCCACAAACAGAAGGAAAGGGTGGTCTCAACTTTGCTGAGACAGCTTTTATAGCGAAGAATCAACAGTTTAACTAATCACAAGTCAATTTTACAGCCATATGTCTAAAATATGTAAATAAAACTTTCTTTAAAAATCACCTTTTATTACTGCACATCAAAATTCAACAGGCGATCATGTGAAGGAAGAGAAGAGTCTCTCTTTTTGGGTTTTTTTGCATGTATAAGAATCTTTCACGTAAGCATACTCCCCCATTCTTGCATTAGGCTCAGTTTACACTCTGATCATAACAAAAGATGTTTCCTTCTGTAGTTGTTACTCTATACTTCAATCCTCCATCAAAAAACAGCCTAGCTTGTGAAAACAGGCATGTCAAAAGGTTAAGAAATGAACAAATAGATTTTCTCCAGCTGTAGAAAAGTAGCTGCCAAACTCAACCCTCCAGATCGCAGGAGAGAGGCATTACTAAACCAAATGTCTGGTATTGATTTAAAATGGAAATACAAGGAGCGAATTAAATCTAGCAAATTAGTAAGCAGCTGCAAGAAGGAATATTTTAAATTTGAAAAAAACAAGTCAGAAGAAAAGTATCTTAACAGCTATATGATTTAGTATATACACTGAATACAAAGCAAAATCTATTATAATAAATACCCAGTTTAAGTAAGCATTATTGAAATACTAAACAGATTAAAAAATAATCACGTTCCAAAATAAATGTTGTTCAGTAGGGACAACAAACATTTTATAAATCTGACACACACAATTATTACAAAGGTTGTATCAAAGTTGTAACTCTTCTAAATATTTGATACTTTCCTTTCAACGTTTGACTTTTATGAGGGATGCAGAATGATCTGTATGTTTTCTTCTGCTTGCAACCTTTAAACCCAAACAAGACTTAAAAGGAAAGTTACCTTCTTTGGAAGGGTGGGGAAAGGGATTTCCTAAAGCTTTTATTTTCTTCTCTTTCCTCCCCGCCCTCCAGTAAATGAAATTAAAGGTCAGCAAGTATTCAGTGGAGTGGAAAGCCCTAGATTATAAAAATAAATCAGTTAAAAAAGCCATCCAAGATTGTAATAACTGTCCATGTGCTCTCTAGACCATTCTCAAAATCCAGACATGATTGTAGAAATACATTATGTATCCTGACACTGCTAGCAAACATGATTAAAGTATATTTATAAAGATGGTGAAAAAACCACATTATACACAGGTAAAATATATCTCCCCAAATATTTGCTCTTATTATTCAAGGTGTTTAATCCCTGAAAGAAACAATCATATAATACATTTTCCATCTGCTGGTTTTGTTTCTCTCCTCTGAAGGCACAGGAGAAAATACATGTTTTTAAAAATTACTGTTTTAAATATTCTTTAAGTAATTTCTTACTCCTTTTGATAGAGTGTAATAAAATAGTTACCTGTTTTACATGTTAGTCAAAATCCTTACCAGAGGATTAAATGCTAATATAAGGATATCACAGAGAATAAGCAAAATATATTTAGGTTCTTTATTTTCAGACTAGGTCAGGACACTGTTTCAGAATCCCTTCAAATCCCTGTGAAGTCCACTTGTGGGCTTGCATCTCTCCTGCAGCTCTGGATCAGATGCTCTGAAACCCCATTAGCTTTCACAACAGCAGTAAATGGTCCTGTGGCCACTCTGTTCAGTTTTCAGCTGCGTTGGCTTCTGCTCAAATTGATCACCCGCATGACTGTCAGAGGGAGGGAGCGGCAGGAGTACATGGTCCGGGGTCTACAGAGAGAAGAGGATTGTTCCCTCTGATGCTGCAAAGTGTTTGGAAACCTCTGGGAGAACAAAGATACCTGCACTCTGGAGCTAATCAAACCATCAGGCATAGCTGTCCACAAGACTGGATGCCTGATTTTTGCAGGTTTAACTAGAATATTTGCCTGTTCCCCTACTTATCAAAGGACCTTTGAGGAAGTGTTGTGGGTCATTAAAAAGTATGAGAAAAGAACCTGATGACAGACGGACTGACAGAAAATATCCTCTTTATTCTCATTTAAATATTGGCTTAGCTTCAGTCATGCAATCTCATTGACTGACTGGAATTAAAGAATCACAGAATCACAGAATAACCAGGTTGGAAGAGACCCACCGGATCATCGAGTCCAACCATTCCTATCAAACACTAAACCATGCCCCTCAGCACCTCGTCCACACGTACCTTAAACACCTCCAGGGATGGTGAATCAACCACCCCCCTGGGCAGCCTGTTCCAGTGCCCAGTGACCCTTTCTGTGAAAAATATTTTCCTGATGTCCAGCCTAAATCTCCCGTGGCGGAGCTTGTGACCGTTCCCTCTCGTCCTGTCTCCTGTCACTTGGGAGAAGAGGCCAGCACCCTCCTCTCTACAACCTTCCCTCAGGTAGTTATAGAGAGCAATAAGGTCTCCCCTCAGCCTCCTCTTCTCCAGGCTAAACAACCCCAGCTCTCTCAGATGTTCCTCATAAGGCCTGTTCTCCAGCCCCTTCACCAGCTTTGTTGCTCTCCTCTAGACTCGCTCCAGAGCCACAACATCCCTCTTGTGGTGAGGGGCCCAGAACTGAACACAGGATTCGAGGTGCGGTCTCACCAGTGCCGAGTACAGAGGGAGAATAACCTCCCTGGACCTGCTGGTAATGCCGTTTCGGACACAAGCCAAGATGCCATTGGCCTTCTTGGCCACCTGGGCACACTGCTGGCTCATGTTCAGTCGGTTGTCAACCAACACCCCCATGTCCCTCTCCTCCTGGCAGCTTTCTAGCCAGACTTCTCCTAGTCTGTAGCACTGCACAGGGTTGTTGTGCCCCAAGTGCAGGACCCGGCATTTGGCCTTGTTAAACCTCATGCCATTGGTCTCAGCCCAGCAGTCCAGCCTGTTCAGATCCCTTTGCAGAGCCTCCCGTCCCTCCAGCAGATCCACACTTCCACCCAGCTTGGTGTCATCTGCAAACTTGCTAAAACACCACGTGTGTGTGCACCTAAAAGCACACACAACACGCTAGTTTCTGGACAGACATCACTTCCTGTCTGCTGACTGAAACAAAACCAAGTTGCAGTAAACCTTAGTGGCTTCAGAGGTATGGTTTGGGAATTTGTATCTCCTGTTAGAGCTAGTTCCTTTTGGCAGTGCTAAATGCATCCTTTTCCTTTCTTCCCACTTTCTCTCACAAAATAACTGTAACTTAACTTAAATCCATCTTCTGTAGAGCACTTACACAGAGGCAAGGACACATAAATGCCTTCTTTTGCACTGAAGAAAGCTGAAGTATGGAACTTCGGTTTTCCCTAAAAACCAGTAAGTTAATTGGAGGTTTGGTAAATTCAGTAAAATTTATCAGTAACTTTTTTTCTTTTCCCCTGTAGCTAACAATTTTTGAGACACCAATTCTTCCAACTCCAAAATGAAACTGGAATGGTATTTGACACCACTAGCTGCTTGATCTTTCACTAACCAAGACAACTGTTTATCCTTTCACATGCCCCTGTACACCACGCTAGCACAAATCAATCACTGGAGATAAAACAACATGACCAGTGACAAGAATAAGGTATTAACCTGACACAAAAATAAAAATACTTTGCAGCTCTATGGTTTCTGTAAAAATTCATCATAAAGCATGTTTGAAACGCTCAAACTCTGCACTTTGTCTCCACATCTTCCTCTTTTTTCTCAAAGAGAAATGGCAAATGAAGTACCCAGGAATAACAAACGTAGTGTTGTAACATAGCTCTTCATTCTTGTACACAATGTCTACCAACACAAAACACAACTATGATGATCAAAACACCCCCACAGTATTTAATATTTGTCACTCGGGCAGTGAATTCAAGACATTTTGGGACACCATTGAGGTGACAGAACACACGTATACGGAGATGAACAAACTGCAACAGCCAAAGGGACTGGTCATCCCACCTATCCTAGACTTAATAACCCATTTGAGAAAAAAACTCCTTTGAAAATTTTTGGCATGAAAATAGAGAGTTGTCAATGTTTGACATTTTTCTTGCTATACCTTACAAATTAGATTAAGTAGCACAGTAAACCTCCTATTTTAAATTACTCAGCAGTCACTGTTTACTGTATGCGTTATATAACTGGCCCATGACAAAAAATGATAAACTAAAAGAAATGTCACATATGCTTTTACAGAACAGCATTATCAGAATTTTTTTAAAAAACGTTCTCAGACCTTTCCAAGGTCTTAGAGGAACTCCAAATATTGGCAAAAACTTTTAGGGGAAGCAGGCAAAATGTGAGAAAGTTGGAAAAGGTAAAAGAAAAAGAAAGACTGACCCCCCAAACTCATCCTACAGCAAAGACATTCATTTTCACTGGAAACATAACTACACACACTATACCTCCCATTTAGCCCAACAAATAACAGATAGTTTAGCTGCTACTGTTTGCAGACATCCTAGAAACGTTATTGTCCAGAAACGCACCTGCAGAGTAAGTGCCTCCACCACCCCTCATGATTACTTCTCCATTTGTGAGGCTGTGTAACTGGTTATTCTCTTGGAGATGTTCAGCACAGGATTAATGAGTGGCTAAGATCCATTCTCTCATTCCAATTTTAAAACTGCAGTTTTGATACCACAGCTGGACACCTGCCATCACTGCAGGCCTCAAAGAGGAATACAGCTTAAAAAAAAAGAAAAGTGTCTTTCGGGAAAATTCTTCCCCATCCACTGTTCTGCAGCATCTTTAGCTTCCTCAGGGAGCATGTTTATTCCACTGCCAGTTTTGCATTCAATCTCCAGAAAGCTGCAGGCATACCAAGCAGTATCTTTCAATTATTTCAGTTTGGGAATCTTCCAGAACTGCCTTCCATAAGCTGTCCGGGAAATGCTGCTTGGCAAATTATCTGTACTTTGGCTAGAACTCAAACTCCTTGTACAGACTACATAAAGGACTGATGGAAAAGACTTTCTGAAAATAGTAACATCCTCCCCACCAGACAGACACACTGGATCATTAACCTGCACTGACATAATCTGGCACGTAAGATGGGGGAAAAAAATATCTATTTTTTTGCCAACAAAAGAGGAAAATAATTAGTTGTGTATTAAATAAACTGTAAGAGTTTAAGAACAACAAAAAAACCCCTCACCCTCTCAAACTTCTTAAATGTGCATATTTACACATACAGCATCTCTTTCTTTATTCCCCCTTCTAGAAATATACAAGAGTATCCAAGTCACACCAATGCCACAGAAGCCACACACATGGACTTCTCTTCAGTAAAAGCAGAGCAAAATGCATCAACCTAACTTCTGTCCCCAAGGTACTTTATTAAACACAGATCTGGAGGGACAAAGTTGTTTTCTGGTTTGTTTTGGGGTTTTAAATTATTATTATTTTTAAATTACTATTTTTCTTCATCCTAAACTGAAAGCTTACAGATCTTTAGAAAGAACAGAAATGAGAGGAAAAGAAAGAAAACATTACTGCTGCAAACCTACACAAACAAGAAAGTCTTCTATTTTTTCAAAGACTATTTTGAACAAAAGCATCCATTTCAACAGATGCAATGCTTGAATGTGAGCCTCAATCTGGAGCAAATTTTTAACTCTGTAAGAAAAGCGAGATCTAAATTAACAGGAAATCTTGCTAGCAAAGACACTTATGCTTATTGCAATAGGTCAGTTTCCCACATACATAATGTTAGTGGATAAGCTAAGGGTAGAGAGTCATGCATAATAAGGAACCAGCCACTGCCATCTGCTGAACACATGGCAAGAATAAGCACTAATCTTTCTATTAAATAAAAATTAAAACTTTCAAGGGCATGAGAGTTTTGATCCTAGAAGTCTTAATTAGCTATGCAATGGGCAGGGCACACTAGATGAAGCAATTACCATATATTCTGACACACCTAGTATTGCTCACTATCACCGGTGATGTTCACTATGGCTTATAACATTGGTAGTACAATCCATACCCGAGTTGAATGTTCATAAAGAGTCAGAATATTATGTGAAATTATCCTAGCATTAAAAGTTAAGTTTTAGGTTCATGAGAGGAGAATACATATACTGTCTAAGCACTAAGCTGAATTACAGCTACAATTTATCCCTCCAACAACATCTGTCAAACAGCAGCTAGTATATGCCAAACAGTAAATTCAAAAGAAAGCTGCTGGAACATACAGTGAACTAACTTCAATTATAAACAACACTACCTACCTGCTTCTCTGCATTTATTGAAATTCACCCCACAAACCTAAGTGAAATACTTCACAGGTAGGAGCCAGCACCCTGCTCATTTGAGCTTCAAGGAAACAACCTATCCCTCCTTTCATGCATTCAGACTAAAGTTTGCAACAAGATAGCTGCAAAGGTCAAAAGACTAATTAACCTAGGTTTTTAATGAACATTTTTAAACTTCAGAACTGCGCGAATTAAAGATAAAGTAAGTTTACTCCCTAGGAATCATATTAAAGTATGAAGTGAGTGAGGGCCCCTAAAGAGATAATGAAAATAATTTCTCCAGATTGGCTTTTCAAAGCTCAATTTTAAATTGAAAATACTGCCAAATCTTGATGTTTAATTAGTACTGGCAGGTCTGGACTGCTGGGAATATTTCCATAATTTCAATCATCAAAGTAATTATCGAAGGTTTTAAGGTCGGATGGCAAAGAAAGGACATGGGAAAGCAAAGAGAAAGGAGTGAAGGAGGCAGCTTGTTTCTCACTGCCAGCATAGCAATTTTTAACTTCTCAGTTCTGTACCTAACTTTGATCAAAAAAAGAAAAATAAACTTGACCCATTGATAAAAGATGAAGCCTCTGTACAAACAAAAAGAAAACTAATTTAGTCATCTTACAGCTCCCACCCTCAGGCAGCTCTAAGCAAATGGGCTACATCTTCCTGAACAAAAATCCACAAGTAAATATGGGGTTTGTGTTTTCAGCTCCTTCCTGTGCAGCCAGGAATAGATTTGTTCTTTTCACTACTCTAATGTGCATCCAAGAATTTGGAGATTTTGCATGACACTTTTTCAAAAATAAGTTGACATGTTTCATGTACCTGTCTAATAAACCTGGAGAATTTGGAGGAAGCAGAATTTGAATTTCAGCTGTGAAATCAAAAAGGAAACAACCTCTATCATGTAATACCTGATCCTGATGCAGTTCCAAGTTTCACCTACTTTTAAGAGCCTTGGATTTGGCCACCAGGTACAAATACTGATAGTGAACGCAATTCAGCAAACAGCAATGTGCACTGTTATCTTTATCACACATGCTTAACTTTGTTCTTGCAAGCAATCTCACTTTTCTGATTAAGCAGAGTTCGTCACTTAAACATTAAACATATCCTACATGAGTTTACTTAGAAGTTATATGTCCATTAATTCACTAGCAACACTTCTATTTTTGTATTGGGTTTTGGGTTTTTTTTAAATTAAAAGCTCTTCCATCACAGTGCCAGAGCTTGCCTAAACTGCGACAACAGCACAGCTCTGTTGTGGACGCTACTATCCTACAGAGAAATTTTACCAGTTTTTTTAAGTATGAATTTTTAAAGGGTAATGTTACAGAGTAAAAATACAAAAGGAATTCCCCAGAAACAAACAGAAAGACCAGAGACCTATATATTAAAGGCAGCACTTACAGACATACTGAGGAAGAGCTTGATATGGTCCTGCAACAACCTTAGCCACTGATTTTGGAGCAGGCAGTTAGAACAAACAGGAGCCAATGTAGCAGCAGGAGGACTACCAGCTCTCTTACAGGAGCTGCCACCAAATCACCACTATCATTATTAGACTACGCTGAATGCTAATTTAAGCATATAATATAAGCATACAATCTAGATTCATACTACCACAGCAGCAAAGAATAAGTCTTTTTACAAAAACTAGGATGAAATGCTAAACAAGGCTTTGCATTTTTAGTTTACTTGCTATATTGATTAGAAAGATCTCATGTCACCTAATGAGTTATTCATAATACACATCTAACAAGTGTATGTAAATATGAAAAAGTCTGTGTTGTATACAGACTGTACGTACAGTCATTATTATATTACAATATATTAGGGTAACACACAGAAGCTCACCAGTTCTGTAAAGAAGTAAGCAAGTCCTGAATTTTGAGCATTTACATTATCATTGTATCTATCACTGTTTGTCTTACACAGCCTAGAAAACAAATAGAAACTACAGGAGATATATCCTTATAAATTGTATCTGTGTAATTTTAGATTAAGAACTAATGTTCAGACTAATGACAGTAACATAAAATAAAACATATTCCCCGACTTCCTCATAGCTTTTCTTTGCCAAATGCAATTAAGAGTACTGCACCTTTAGGGAGTGATAAGAAAGGGAGGGAATGCTTGATGCAATTATGGTCCTTTCTCTGATTTTAAAAAAAAAAAAAAAAAAAAAGATTTCCAACTCTTCCAATTCCATTCCACAAGAGACTGGATATCAAAAACAACTACACTTCCAATTTTCCCCTGGAATTCATTCATCATTCATTCTTCTAAAGTCTTCAGCAGAATCAGCATTACATTCAGATCTGTGGATTGTGACATTCTTTACAAAAAATAATAAAAATGGATCTCTCAAAATCCAAGTGAGTCTTTGGTCAAGTTCCCTCTTTGATCTGAACAGGTCCACTCTAAATTCTGAGTTACATGCCTCTGAGCAGGCATATTCTGTATTACTGTCACATGTTGTACTCCAAGCAGAAATAAAATATTTATGAGCGCTTGCTTTTATCAGGACTAAAGCAGCACTTTTCTTGCACTCTTCTGCCAGCTGGAGCCTGGGTGATCACTTTAAGTTAAAAAATCTGGCAATAATGCCTGCCTGAGGGTCCATTCCCACCAGACCCACTAAAGCTCAAAAAAAAAAAAAAGTCTTCAAATGTGGAAATACATAATCCTTCATTCAAGATCCTGAATGCAAGGAGTACTAGGAAAAAAAAAACAGAGGCAGTTATCCTCCATCACACAAGGGAGAGGAGATGGAACACCTGATCTAGGCCAGTTTTCTCCATCACACACTAACAGCAACGTTGCTGTCACTATACTATCTTGGATAAGGAAATTCAAAACAAACTCAAACCAAATAAAAAGTTATCTTCTTCTTTTAGGAGAGACATACACCATGATCTAATCTAAAATGGGAAACTACCTGGTTCTTGGGGAAAAAAAAAAAAACACTAGGAAGGCAGGGTTTTTCATATATGATGTCTACAAGCTTATTTTACCATACAGGGTAACAGCTAAGTCAAAATTGTGATTTCTTTACTATTGGCTGATTTGACTTCCCAACACTAGTATCTTTAAAAGGGTCAGACTGGACATTCTCTCTGAATACTGGAGAGAAGAAAGCAGTAACTTCTGCTGTACTCCTTATTCTCCTCCTATGACAAGATACTCTCAATTAACCAGTTGTCAGTGAAATCATATACTATTATAAAAACAGAAACCTGAGAAATGGCACACAATGGTTTTACAGATTTTCTTTTTCAGCTACATCTATCAAGATTCTCTAGGATTACCTTTAATCCTGTAATTAAAAAGACAATTCCACAATGGGGCTAAGAATTTCCCAAAATGATACCTTTTTATGGCAAGGGTGTAAAGTTGATTTAGTTCCATCATTGTAAAATGGAAATAGGCTACTGTTTTGTTCACACTGAATTAGAGAATGCACTGTGATCTTAGCTCGCTTTAGAGGGAAAAAAGGCTACCTGCCCACTAGGATTTCACATTGAGATTGCTATTGCAAATAAGCTATTGTGGTTTAACAATTCCCCTCTTTTCAGCACTGAAAACATAGCCTTGGACATTGGATTAACAAATTCAGCCCCCCATGCATAAATACAAGAAAAGATTCCTTTGTAAAATGGTACAATAAAAGGTAACAAACCATATCGCGGGAATAAGCACGCTGCTGGCACTCTTTCTGAGGTTAATCACAAGCATCCAACCTTCCACCAGTGAGAAGAAACTTATATTCACGTATGTTATTAATTTACTTACCTGCAACCTCACTGTTAACCTGACTATTCACTTCCCATTTATACCGGGAGAGGTTACAAAAAGGCATTTCAAGGGAAATTCCAAAGCTCAACATAAATAAAGGATTAGTTGGTGGATACTACTTTCAAGATAAGGAGGTATATACAAGCAGTAAAGGCACCTGAGCTAATTAAGCCCTTCTAACCACAGAATGTTTACTCTGTATAAAAATTGGCTTCAAATGCTTTCAATGCTACTGCTAGCTACAGAACCGCCAACAAAAGCACTACCTGTTTACACAAAGTAAAATGGAAACAGAATAAAAAAAAAAGCCTTGTCTGGGTTTGAAACTCAAACTTATTTGATTTCTGCATTAAGTTACTCATTTGTGAATGAGGGATGAAACAATGCTAGCCAGACTGAATATGGTCAGCATTATAACAACCACTGAGCAAATATTGTTAAAAGAATAATACACTAATAATACACCTTAAAATCAGAGTTCCTGCTTGCTCCTCTTCAGACAGAATAGAGCAGAGATTTGGAGAGCACAGATCATAATCACAGGTTTTACTTAATTATTATAGTACAAAGGATAAGCTAACCTGGTCACTACATTCTAAAATAAAACCAAATGACCACATCAAATCATTGGTAAATACAATGCCAGGACTTTGAAAACTAGCATGTACTCCTGGAAAGCCCACACATTTATGTAGTATATTTTATAGCAAATCCATTTCTCTGCCATTTCCCAAACTTTGAAGCAAGAGCAGGGTCTCCTTTCTTTCACCGTTTATAGATGCAGTTTCAGAGGTAACCCCCAGAGATGTTTTTTCTTTTTTTCCCCTTGGTGTGTATTTGAACATTGACTTCTCCAAACTGGGACGGCTTAATCTGTCAACAATGACACTTGCCTTTCTCCTGCTCATGATACTGAGATTTTTTTTTAAACAGTATAATTAATTCTTTCTGGTTTGGATTGTAATCTGCAACACAACAGATCTTCCTGAATTCTAGTACCATGATGCTACTTCCCCTCAATTCAAGTGGATGAGACCTAAGAGGGCCTGAGAGCTGTAGAATCCAAGTATCATTGTAAAAATGTTTTTAATATTCTATTCATATATGAAGAACATCTTTTGTAAACACATAATCAGAAAGTAACTATCATTGTCATTTAATCTTTCAACCAAAACTTTCAACATTTTGCCAAACTCGTTGTATTACAGTATGGGTTAAACTTCACCCGAAAAAAGACGCAGCTCCAGAACTTTACTTATTCCTGCCACAAACAAGCATCTCCTGCAACAATATTAGCAGTAGGCTTACATCTGTGAATAGCTACTACTTTGTAAAGCTGTGATTGGCAGCAACTTCTTTTTTGCTTCAGGATAAGATCTGGGATGACTGGAACAGAAGGTGGCAGGCAGAGTGAAACATCATTAAGTACTAACTATGGAGGAGAAAAAGAAAAGAGGAAATTCCCCTAAGATGACAGGTTCTTCCCTGCGGGCTGCCTAGAACACAGTCAAGTTCCTATCAGGTTCCTTAGGCAAGTCAGGGATGTGTTGAAGTATTACAGGCAAGGAAATAAACAGACCCAGCTTTCAAAGCCTCTTCTCTGAGCCAACAAAAACCCAACTTTCTCTCTGCAAGCTGTGCCTGTTGCTCTATGTGAAGCTATCATTTACATCCTTTCCCAATTTGGCATTAAAAGTATCACATTGCCCTGGCTGGAAGAGAAACAGCCCCTCGTTTACTTCAGAGGCAAAGTATGTTTTTATTGCTTGAGTTCACATACTCCATTATTTCATTAGCACAGACTTAACACCAAGGAGGATGAAAACGAGCTACAGTCACTTCTCCAGTATCCATGAAGTAGAACAGATTACTAAGTGCTGAATTAATCTTGAATTCAGCCTTCACATTGCATAGAGTTGGGCAAATACATTGAACGAAGTATGATTTGTGCTGCAAAACATTTTTAATGAACTTTGATGATCAGCAACAAAGCTCCACAGTAAGTTGGCTGAGGAATAGCTAAAACGTTCAGACACAAAACCCACCATGTCCAAATAAACAACAAAAAAACCCAAATCCAAGAAAAAAAAAAATTTCCTGCTGGTCTTGCTCCTAAAACATCATGATTTATAGTCTGAGTGAGAGCCAGCAGAGGTGGGTGAATACACAACTAGTGAGAGGATAGGCTATAGGACTCTTTCTTCTTATGGTACTAGCGATAAATCTGCTTAGCTGCATCATGAAGTCATAGCTCTTCTGCAAGGTGGAAATTGTAACACAAGGACTTAGCCATCAGCATATCAACCTCTCTAAATCTACAAGTTCTTCATTCACTTAGTCACTTGTTTAAATGACTTGTTCCAAGAATGTCACAGTACTGAGTCCAAACATGCTGATTTTCTCTTGCCTTTCTGTTGCACTTTAAAACTATATTTTTTTTCTATGCTAACAGTAGATAGCAGTTATTGGCAGCACAATTTACAGGAGGTGTTTCAAAGCATTCTTCTTGGTTTTAAGGGTTTTTTTTTAAGAAGAGAAATGGCATTTACAGTCCATATAAGTTTTGTGGACATTCCGTTCCTACATCTCACTTAAATACAAAGTATTGCTCTAACATCTTGACATGAGCATCTCAAATTATCTTAAAATACACTGAATAAACTTCAGAAGACTATTCTGTGATACCACTCACAATTATGCTGTAGACATAAGCATGCAGCACAGTGCAATTAAGTCATGTGCCAAGGCCACACAGTGGTAGCATTCGTGTGCCCAAACCAGCACGTGCGCCTCCTGAGTTGCCAGGGTTGTGACCGAGCTCCTCACTCATGATGGTACCTCTGTAAAACCCAGCTGTGCTACGGAAGCTTGATACTGAATACAGGAGGAGGGAACTACAGCATGGAATAATGCAAGCACTATACATGATTTTAAGCAGGCTTCCAATCTTAAGCAGATGCACACAGCAAAACCTTCCTTGCTCCAGAGAAAGCACCTTCAGAATGCTCTCCAAGGTCTTTGCAAGTCACCTAAATAAGACTAGAAATAGAGCAGTCTGGATATGCATATGTAGATGACCATTTCTAACTGGCTTACTGATTACTTAACCATTCCATGGCTAATTAAAAGGCTCATTTTCCAACAATTAATTTGAGTAAGAAGTCAGTGAGTTCAGTTGGCCACAGGGGCTTGGACTGACTGTAGGCCAGCCGAATGTGACCCAATACAGAAAATGAATAGGTTTGTGTGTGTGTGTGTGTGTGTTTGCTTCAGGGCACAGTTTGCCCAGTGTTTTGGGTGGTTTTTTTGTTGTTCTCAAAGGTGGTGACCCACACAGCAGACTAAATTATTGAGCTTCCAGTGCAACATATTCGTCCTTTGACAGACGCACATATTAAACAGAGAATTAGAGTTAAATGCAGTGTCCTTAGAACTTTAAACCAAACCCTGTGTATCCGTTTATTTGCCACAGTGGTCAATAAAGCCAGTGAATCATTGTATATTTCAACATTTATGGCATCAGGCTGTTAACACTACAGTGTTTTCTGTATCCAATATTGATAAAAAGGAATCTTGGCATTTTAGCAAGAATATTCTCTTGGGAGAATCTGAAGAGAAGACAAAGGAACTTTCAGTAACAGAAGTTGTAATTAGGACTGAGCCAACAAGCTAATTTATGAGCCATTATTTTAACATAAATTCATCACTAAGTCATATGCAGGCGGTTAATAGACATAATACATAAACACACATTTGAGTACTCTGAAGAAGCAGATGGAACCACATCTGTATATATATATATATAACTAAGCAATTATTAAACATTACAAAAGTGGAGGGGGGGTTGTGTTTTTGAAAACAGTTCTCTTGTAGAACTTTTCAGAATTAATTCACTGATGACTTCTAAGCCTAACTTTCAAAATCCCACCTAGTCTCAGACAAACCCATTTGACTTTTGAATGTGCTTCAAAATGTTCTTATGCTAGTGGAAAAAATCCAAAAAACAGAAACCACACACAAAACAACAACATTCAGAACTATATTACATACTGGAACTAAACACATTTCCTACTTTTTCAGTAAGCAGGCCACAGACTTTTTCTGAAACCCCTCCAACTTAAAAATGTGAGATTTTGTCCAAGTTTTGTTTAGTATTTAGATTTCACTGGCAAGTATACGCCCTAGAGTGCTCCTTTGCATTGGTACTAACATTTGCAATACAACATGTAAGGAGAAAGAAGATATCTAGTTAAAGGAGAAAGACGAGCATCTATCCTTAAATAGACTTCTTTCAGTCTACTTAAGCAACACCTCTCGGTCAGGAGGCACTTCTTTGGTAGAGAGCTAGGAAAAGCAAGGCAGAAACACTGAAACCTTCTCTCCTTTCTAACTCTCAGCCAATCTGATTACCAGGGTTTTCAGGTACTCTGCCAAGGCACTGAGAAAAGATCACAGGATAAAATCTAACTGCTACAACTGTGTGATTTAAGAACGAAAGTGACTTGAAATAATCAGGTTCAGTACTGTTTCCTCTAATTACTGGACCATTTCCTATCTGGACATTTATAGTTTTTGATTATACAGCTGCTAAAATACCTGTGATCACAGATGACTGCTATATTCAACAGTATCCAAAGTTCAAGGTAACAAAGTGAGCTCAGTATAGCCTTTATCTTCCTTACCCCTTAACCCTTCAAATACCCTGAAATAGATATCACATAGTAATGCAAGATACTGGTTTTCTGCAAACTGCCAAAAAGAAAGCGAGAGGGAAGCAGGGAATGACACTACAAAAATCCCTCTGGATTTAAACATTATCTGTAAAAAAAGGCTCTGTCATTTAGTAGTTTAGCATAGTTTTACTCTAATCTGCAGTCATTCTATTTAGATACACTTTCAACAATCTCAGAGCTTTAAACGAGGGATTTCTCCCTTTTTCCTATCTAAGAGAAAAAAGCAAAGAGAGAGGGAAAAAAAGAAAAAAAAACAGGAATGTGCATTAATTACAAGGTACTGACTGACCTGGATTAGCCTTTATTCCATGTCAGCAGAAAAGAATTTCTGACATCTGCATCAATTACAAGAACAGAATAGACTGTTCCAAGTGGATTTCTTGTGAGAAATAAATAAAGAAAAGCAACTTTTGGCTTATTTGGGTGCCTCAGTGTAGCACTGTGTAAACTACTAATGGGATAGTACCTTTCCTATGAAGCCTTTCAAGTTATTTGAGGAACACAGCAATATTTAATCTCATTGAGTTTCTGCCTGCACTGTTTAAGTCTAAATTGCTGGGGAAATTTTTCCCTTATATAAAAATAATTATAAGCGTTTAGTAAAGTGGAAGTAGAGAAATAATGCCTACTTCTAGACAATTAAGAAAAGCTGCAGGATGCAAATACAGTCAAGTGCTAGCACTTCATGAAGAACACTGAAAAATTGTGAAGACTGCAAAATAAGGCATGAGAATAATTTACTGTCAGAAACTCTACATTATACCAACAGACAAAAGAAGCTTGATCTATTCAGGATACACAATCCATAAGTACCTGTCTGAGGGTGACAACCATTTCTTCAATTAAACAGAAGTTTAATGTTGGAAGCTAAATACACAGACATGTTCTGTCTAGAAACAGGTCTAAACTGATGACATAATTAGGGATAAAGTCTCTTTGTCACCGTTGATACTCTAAACGTAAGGTCTTGCTTTAAAGACAAACTCTTTCTAAAAAGTATGATCTATCAGAAACAAAACCTTTGTAATTCCAATCTTCAACTTCCAAAGAAATCATTAGGCAGAGGACACCTACTGCAGTCCTTCCAGACTTTAGAAACTTCTAGTGACCTCTCCAACAGACACAGACTAAGTGTTTACTCTTTTCATCAGGAAGTCCATGTATTTTCCTTAGCTAAATCAGAACATATTTAAAATCAAAAAAATCCCCACTTTTCTTCCCATGCACCAAATTCAACAGGTAACACTTAATGTGAAGCAGAATTACTGCTGTGGACACTGAAATCTAGCACTGGATTTGGAAGAAAAGCCAATGAACATTTGCAATCAAAACCATATAGCTTTGATTAGTTTTACTTCTAACATTTTAAATTTTAGTTTTATACAAGGGACAAAAGCATCAGAAGTATTCAAATAATCCTGTTGAAATAGAGAATGTCTCATATGTAATTATTTTGCAATTCTTAAAATCAAAGTTAAGACAACGAAGATGTTGCCTCTGCAGGGATAGACTGTACATTAAAGTCAGGCTAAAATCTTTGAATCCAAGACTTCGAAGATGTTGTTAATTTGAAAAAAAGAAGAAAAAAAAAGGTGACAATCTTTTGCTAGTCACTTACCAAATGTTACCATGCATCACTGAGTAGAAAGAGCACACATTCTGTAAAACTTTACATGTTATGAAGTGTTTCTGATTAAATATATAGTAGCAGAACTTGACATTTAAGTGGAAAATGTTCTTCCAGATACATAACATACTGTAAGAAAAATTATATTTGATGTATAAAATGAAATAGGAATTAGTTTTGCTTCTTGACAGATTGTAAAAAGAAGTACAGGCTGAAGCTTTTGAACTGGGATTTTCATGTACCTTTTCTTAGTAACAAACTAAGTCTGCCAAATACAGTACTTCAATACATCCAGACTTGAGGAAACTTGTCAGCATGTCTAATTTGGCAGAAAAAGATTAAGCAGCATCTACTCTGGTCAACAGGCGGTATTTTCAACTCTAATATTCAGAGGTTGGGTTTTCTTCCCTCTCGCCTTCCCCCACGTTCTTTAAATTACACTGAATTCTAGAAGAATTATAAAGGCTCAAACACAGAACCAAAAAGTCTGCCTGTATATCAGTGCTTACAAATACATTTGTTAGCTTTTGTGAAAAGCAGCTCATATTATATCATTTTTTCTTTACACTCAAAAGAAAAAAAAAGGCATAGAAGTAAAAGCAACATTTTTTCTCCTCCATAAATTACCTTCAGTATGATTTCCCCTGCACTCCAAGCTTCCACCTTCACTCCACCCTCCCCCTTCCTCTGCTCCCCTCCCATGTTTTCTGTATTTTACATTAAAGATTTCCCGGTATGACATTATCAGTGGGGCCTTTCCAGCTCTTTTATTCACATGCAGAGAAGGATGTGGCTAACTTACAAAAGTAGTTGTAAAGTAACTATGCCTATAAACTTTGACAGTTTTATAAAAGGCAGTTATTTTTCTGTATTCAGAATAGACAACAATACAGTAACATTTTCCCACCACAGATAAGGGCAAAATGGGTTTGTGTTATCATACACTTCAGTCACAGCTGTGATTCCATGGCTTTTAAACTAATGAAATTTAAAAGCTTGCACACTATTTTTATTCTCAGCAAAAATTTCATTTCCTCACCTCTCAAAGAAGGGAGCTACAGAAGTCCCTTTGCAGCTATCTTCCAAAAATGTGAAACTCTAAACACAGGCTTCAGCATCTTCAAAGAGGAAGAGAAATGAAAAACCCAAATTAAAAAAAAAATATATAAATATATTTTTCATTCAGAGAAAGGTACATTCTCAAGCACCAAGACAATACAAAAATCTCAGTCAAATCCTCCCCAGTAGGGGTCATGGAAAAAAAAACCCACAACAAAAAAAACCACACCAAAAACCAACAATAACAAAAAAAAAACCCCAAACAAGCCATCAAGCTTGGGGAGAACACAGGAAGAACTTACCTGTCTTCCAACAAATTCTCAACCACTGACTTCAGTCTGTTCACAAAAAGGAGAGCTCAGTACTTAACAACGCATAATAATTTTCATGAGTTTGGCTTATTCCCCCATGGCGTGGTTACACAACAGCAGCTGGGGCCAAAGCTGACTCCAACAGAGTTAGTTGTACCATTCCTCTCTCCAGAGGAGACCTCAGCACAGCACAAGGCATAGAAACATGCTGGTACAGTCGGATTTAGAAGACAAAACTACTCCAAAGTCATGATCTGAACCATATCCATGTCTCTCCATCTGTCTGAAAGATGTGTGGCAAAATTGACTGGAGCTGCTGTATTGATAATGTGGATTCCAGCCAGGCTTGAAGTGATGAGAAAGTTGCTTTCTATGGTAAATGTACAGGACATCTGCAAGTAGTATAAAATTTTAAGTTATGATAAAAAAATTGCAAAGCACAGCTGTATTTAGAAACAACTGTTTCCAGTGGAAAGCCAGGCTCAACATACAAGTTTCTGGACGTGGTATACAGAGCATTTTTCCTACCATGTCACGGCACCATGAGGATGCCTTGTGAGTTGCCATCGCTGCTTCTCCAAAACAAATGAAGTTTGCCATATCATTGTGAGCCCCTTTAGCTTTGGACATAGGCCAAAAAAACCATCAGTACTCTCATACACTTCTAAACTGGCAACCTTTCACTGCAGACAAATTCTATTGTTAGAAAATGTTAGACGTAATTGTAAGTTCTGTTCAAAAGTCATCATTCCCTTCTTTCCTAGCCATAGAAGTTTAAATTGCAGAACAGTTACAAAGAAAAGAACTCAAGTTCTCAATGGCATTAGACTTCTTAGCCATATGAAAAGCAGGCATTATTTTCTTTAGCGGTTCTGTTATGAAACACTCTGCTTAAAATAGTTCTGAACTTTTATTAAATGTACAGCATTAACAAGAAATATGTAGCTAGCCAAATAATTATATTTTTTATCCCAAAGTTATTATTTCAAGATGCAACCTAAAAGTTCAATCTGCATCACAATCCAACCATATAGCTCCTTGCACCCACCCATCACTTCAGAAACTGCAAGAACCCATCTCCTTCCAGGCTCATGGCACAGCGCTCTATTAACACTTAAGTCTTGAGAAGTGCATCCAAGTATATGAGAAGATATGGGTGTGAGTTCTTCTGAGAGGAGGAAATGGAAGATTGATAAAAAACAGAACTAAACAATTACCTTTAAATAACTAGTATAGTTTTATTATAAAATAAGGACATTATAAATATTTCTGAGGAGAGAAATAAGGAACAAATTCACAGCAGACTTTCTATCATGTGGAAGGATTTTCTAGCTAGCAGCTGTCAGTGGAACAAGTCTTTAAATACTTTGCCTGTTTTAGCAGGTCACAAAATATTTGTGTGCTCAGGTTAAGGAGGGCAACTTTGGGGCACTTTCCATTTCATATTTAAGTGTTGGGTGTTGTAATAGTAGACCAGTGCCTCTAGTTAATGCTGCCACTTCTTCAAAAGTGAAAAGTCTATGATTTCCAAAAACTTTAGACATTCTTTCAGAAAAAGAATTATTTTAGTACTAAATTGTGAAAAAAAATATTACTAAAGACATGAGACACAAGAGGAAAAAAAAAAACTTTTACACATATCTACACTTACAACCCCAAGAAGGCGCTCTCTATGTTTCATTTTGAATGATTACAGAACTCTTAAACTGTCTCAGTGAGTTGGGATCCTAATAAGTGACAAACCCTGAAACATAGCCATTCTCTTTCTGGAAGAGTCCTGGCAGAGTTGTATCTTCCTAAAGGATTTCCTGTTGCCTAGAAACTGTATATTTAATTAAAAAAAAACATTCAAGACAGGACATCCCATCTTTAGAAATGCTGGCTTGCTTCGGCCATGACCAGACAGAACCATCTCCTGGCCAGACATCAGGCAAAACTCTTTAATGATTAGTCTCGTACAAAACTTGATTCTTCAAATATTGCTTTCTATTGTGAAAGATATACCCTCTCATGAGATAAAATGTAACCATCAACATGAATTTTTATACAGTGAAAAATACAAATATATACACTGATAATAACCCTACTCACAAATATAGGTGTTGACAGAAAGCATGTAGTTTATAACTATCTTGACAGAAACTAGACATAGCGGAACCCAAATAACTTGGACTGCCTGGCTTTCCTGAACCAGGAAAGTCCACAATTGTTAGGAAAGCAAACTAAGCTGGGTGGAAGTGTGGATCTGCTGGAGGGTCGGGAGGCTCTGCAAAGGGACCTGAACAGGCTGGACTGCTGGGCAGAGACCAATGGCATGAGGTTTAACAAGGCCAAATGCCGGGTCCTGCACTTGGGGCACAACAACCCTGTGCAGCTACAGACTAGGAGAAGTCTGGCTGGAAAGCTGCCAGGAGGAGAGGGACCTGGGGATGTTGGTTAACAGCCAACTGAACATGAGCCAGGAGTGTGCCCAGGTGGCCAAGAAGGCCAAGGGCATCTTGGCCTGTATCAGGTGTGACCAGCAGGTCCAGGGAGGTTATTCTCCCCCTGTACTCGGCACTGGTGAGACCGCACCTCGAGTACTGTGTTCAGTTCTGGGCCCCTCACCACAAGAAGGATGTTGAGGCTCTGGAGCGAGTCCAGAGAAGAGCAACAAAAGCTGGTGAAGGGGATGAAGAACAGGCCTTATGAGGAGCGACTGGGAGAGCTGGGGTTGTTTAGCCTGGAGAAGAGGAGGCTGAGGGGAGACCTCATTGCTTTCTACAGCTACCTGAGGGGAGGTTGTAGAGAGGAGGGAGCTGGCCTCTTCTCCCAAGTGACAGGAGACAGGACGAGAGGGAACGGCCACAAGCTCCACCAGGGGAGATTTAGGCTGGACATCAGGAAAAAATTTTTCGTGGAGAGGGTCATTGGGCACTGGAACAGGCTGTCCAGGGAGGTGGTTGAGTCACCGTCCCTGGAGGTGTTTAAGGCACGGGTGGACAAGGTGCTAAGGGGCAGGGTTTAGTATTTTATGGGAATGGTTGGACTTGATGATCAGGTGGGTCTCTTCCAACCTGGTTATTCTGTGATTCTCTGAAAGTGGTTATATTCAATCTTTTACCACCTTAGTCCTTCCATCATCTGAAGGACAGAATACATTGTGTGCATATGGGAAGAAAATTGTGTATTTAATCTGTAAAATACATGTTGTGAGGATCACTGCCAAGATGTATGTAATGGAATTTATATTAAGCCCTGTTCCACAAAACCCACAACTAAGAACAGCTACTGTTTTCAAAAGATTTGGTAACTTTTAATGTCTTGAACTGCACAATCAGTTTTACAGCACGTTCTGATCAAAGAGGCTACCAGAACATAATGTAGCTTTAAATTAAAAGAATAAAAGTCTCTTGCATGTTAAATCCAAGCTCTCCAAGGCTCTTTTGCCTGCACCTCTAATAGACCTGGGTACAATGCAACAGAAGCAGTATCCCACCTTTCCCCCCTTTTCACCTCCTGCTCTCTTTAGATTGTTGATTATTCAAGAAGCTAACTTCAGTAGTTTGACATATCACTGCAAAACACGTAGAAAATTTCTATTAATATTTTATTGCTGATAAAACATGAAAGCTAGCTCACGTTCTGGTTTACCAGCCAGCAGCAATTTCTCCCCTTTTTAAGCTAAATTAAACTATGGGGAGCCAATTAAAAAAAGAAACCTAACAGCTAAGCTTTCCTCCGTATTAATCTCTTTAAATTTATAAGGGGCCTTTCAACCCACTTCTCATGTCAGTGGCATATTTTAAAGCTGCTGCCAGACCTATCATTAGGTGACTAAAAGACAAAAAACCCCAAGTACAACTCTTGAAAGATAATTAATATCAGCAGGCTTGAATTTGTTAACTATATAGTACCTGTCAAAGTTCTTCAGAGTCAAGTGGTAAATAACTGGGAGGTCTCTGTGCTGCTTCATGCCTTGGAAACTCTAAGGGCAAAAAGCCTTTGTACCTTTATTTTTACCACTTTGGATCTCTTGGTTTTAAGGCTGCAGTCAGCCCAAGATGAAAGAATGCAACCTTGACAATCTAATTTACTTAAGAGTTGTAACTAACTTTAACTGGTAGTAAGTAATCACTTTTTTGCCTTCGATGTCCTTTAAGTTGCTTTGGAAGAAATATGGCTGGGGAGGAGGGGAAATCAACGAGCCTGAAAACAGGTTTCTGGCATGTCACTTGAATAAAGGGGCAAGATAAAATTTGGAGGAAATTTCAAAAGGTGGAAAAGGATAGTGTTAGGGATGAAAGCTGATTTACATCTAAACTGTTGACTTTACAGTATTTTACAGCTTATTAGTGTAAGTAAAACCTAATATTAACACTAACAGAAAGATTAACTATTACCGTTGCTTATTTTCTGTATATTAACCCTGCACAGTTGGCAGCAGTCTGGAGTTTTCACCATGGTTTGTGTTTCCACACAATATGCGGAGCTGTAAAACTCTGGAATATATGACAGTCAAAAAAAACCCAAACCCAAAACAAACACCCCATCCTTTAACAAACAAAAAAAATCACACAAAGAACAAACCAAAAACACCGACCTCCAAATCCCATGATGAAACTGGAAAAGGAAACTGTTTTAATTCATGATTTCTAATATTACAATTTTTGTGATAACTATGTCTTTTTTAGGGTGTTTTCAGTCCTGCGGAACAGTAATGTAACACATAGTAGTTGCTTTAATAAAAATAACTGCTCTGCCCGGTGATAATGTCTTCCCATAAAACAAAAATCCCAAGAAGCAATGGCTATCATTTCTGACCTAAAACAAGCAGATATAAAGCACACTGCTAACATTTGTACCTGCACAACAGTACTTCTATATTTTCACTCCAGGTCATGCATAGCTAGGACTGCAGTATTACAGAGATACAGTGTACCCTCTGTCCAGGGTCTTCTCCAAGAGTTATTATGATACTCAAATTATTCTTAAACAGGAAAAGAGAATTTAAACTTGCCACAGCGCCTTAAGGATCAGGCACACATTTCTGAGATGCTAAGCATGACACAAAAATAAAAAATGCTGTTGATGGAGTATTCGAAGAACATTTTCTTTGAGTTATTTTATATACATAGCTAAGCCTGAAGTAATTAATATATTTAATAATTAGACACTGCTTATCATTCCTGATGGACATTGACCATGAACGGAAGCGTTCCCCCCTTCAAACCCACCAAGGGTGAGCCATCAGTAGAAGAATGCTGGGGAAGGAGCTGGGGAGGAGAGGGAGCACTGGGAGCTCCCTGTCTTGCTTCACCATGCAGGTCACAGTGCTTTGGCCCCAGGGCAGCTGCCCTCAGCCTCCACTGGCAACTTCAAGCAACGGAAACAGACCACTAAAATTTCTGTTCCCAGGGCCTGCCTTTCCGATGGGAACTCATTTATGGCATTGTTGTGGTTTACTGTCAGGCTCTGTTTGTGGAGCAGTTTTGGGGTGGGGTTGTTTCTTATGTAAATGTGATAAAGTTGAGAATCACATTACTAAAAATTCCACTGGCAATATTTTACTCCAGATAAGCAAGCTCAGCTCTAAGTGAGGCTGATGGTCAAACTACATTTTGCAGCTTAAATGTAAACCATTTTTCTAAAAGTTCAGTTAGGAGAGAGCCATCTTCTACTAGTTTTAAATAGCATCCAGCTGAGAGGAAGATTTACACTAGAACACACAACAAATTAGTACACCACTTATTTCTCTGTTTCCTCATTAACAAAGAACCTTTGCTCCTCCAGGAATGTTTAAGTTGTTCTACATTTCTCTCAACATGGAGCATCAATTTAGAAGTAAATTAGACCATTAACATTCAGAAGTGCTTTACATAAACTAGCTGGTTTTCATCAAGATCATATTTGATTGCTTCATGAAAGCCACAATAAGCCTCCCTGTCTTGTACAGCTTATAATTGGTTACTTAATGTGCGTACATTACTTATAAGTCATGACATGCATAACTGTGTATCATGTACAATTTATTTATACAAAAGCAAACTGAATTGCTATACTTCTTAATTGCTTGAGAACTAAGATTTAATTACCACTGGGACAGAAAAGGAAAAGTAATTCTTCAAAAATGGGATAATCAATATAATAAAACCCCACAGTCTTCCAAATTTTAAGTTTAAGCAGTTCAGGCCACATAAGCTTTCTATAACTTGTGGATGACTGCAATGCTGATCTCTGGTGGGATACCAGCCAGCCAGGTTACCAGGGAAAGTGATTGGCATTTGAAGAACAAGTTATTCTACCTGTTAATAGCCCAACCTTTGTAATCAGTGACTAAACCACAATTACATTACAGCACTGCATCTTCACTTCTGATGAGGATCAGGCTTTATGGTACTCAAACATTTCACAATGCCCAGAACAGTCCACCTTTCACCGCCCTTCACTGCCCTAGATCAAGGCAGCCATCACTACCTCCTCCTCTTCCTCTCCACTCCACTGACCTGAGGAGGTTTAGGAAGTTTAAAAGTCCATCCAGTTAACAGCCTGATGGCATCCAAGAAAGAAAGTGGGACCCAACTAGTGTGGCCCAGTGACCGAGACAGTTCATTAAAATGCTTTCAGGATAAAAGCAAATCGATTCAATGTTGTGGTTTAATGCACCATAACACTATTGGAGAATAGGAGCCACACAGGGGTTGCAAACAGTCTGGCTGCAGCAAAGCACGTGCCGTGCAAGTACAGCAGAGAAGTTGCTTAAGCTGTTGTTAATACTCAACTTTGATGGACTGCAGCTAGTCCAGATTTCTCAAGAGAGTTATGACAGGACTAATTATGCATTATGGTAACAGTCTACAACTTTCATTTCAAAGAAAGAACGTGCCAGTCTCTCACAGTGTGCAGAGAGAGGCCCAACAAGTTACCAAAGAGTCAGAAACAGAATATCCGATTTTATCACCCTTCTGCTTTGCTCTTCTCCAATTTCCAATTGGATTTCAGATCTCAAGTCTGCTTTGGCTTCACCATGTCCTTTCATAAGCACTAGGATTAAGAACTTCAGATATCATCTTCATACAGACACTTCCTCCTCCAAGAGAGGATCTGGAGGAGATTAAGAGCTGCTACAAAATGAGGCTATGAATAGTAAGGACAAATAACCTGGCACAGGAAGATTATATTACTGGGGACAGTGAGAATATAGTAAGCATGTACTATATTTTCCCCCGGCATTCTTCTAACTTCCAGCCATTTTCAGCCAAAGGGATTTCTTTGTTTTGCAGTGGTTCATTTATTTGGGGGGTTGCCTTCCAGAGACCTCTCTGGTCTACCTTTGAATGCATGTGATTTTTTTAACATTCACAATATCCCTTGGCAGGGAAGTCACAATTTCAAGCATGTTCTGCATAAATAGCCACACCTTTGATGTTTAATCTCACTCATCTAGCATCATCTGATAGCCAGAAGTTACATGGCTACAGTTGCATGCTTTTCCTATGCAGCGTTACATATTACAGCAGAAACAGTGTACAAACATTAGTTAGAGGAGTTATAAAACTAAATGAGTGTTATCACCAACAACAATAGTAACAGCTGGTAAGCTCCAACTGGTGCCATCAGGTATGCAATGCAAGGAAAAACACTATTGCTAGTATAGGATATTTTAAAATTACATAAGCTTGTTGTCCGCTAGGGTTTGTCAGAGGCTGTTTATAAAGCCCCAGTATAAAGTTTGTTTCCTTCAGGATGAAAGTGTGAACCACAAAGTCAGTAAGGGAGAATCCAGCTGGGGGAAGTCATGTCTCTTCCTCATTGAAAGATGGAGGAGAAATGGGCAAAGGAAGAGGAGTATGGGGAAGTTTGACTTCCTCATATCTTTCTCTTCAAAGATTTCTACTTTAAAGACATAGAAAAACAACCAGTCAAGCTGACTGCAGAAACCTAATAAAACTCTGGGCATCCATATACCTTTTCTAAACACTCTGCATTAAGTTACTGCTAAGGTAGCACACACTTGGCTGATAACTCAAAACTTTAAGCATGGGAGCCTTCCAAATAGTTACTAAGGTAGACATCACATGGTTTCTTTGAAGCCAGCCAGACTATATTATGAACAGCTCCTCAAAGGTATCACAACAAAAACCTTAATCAGCAGTCCACAAGATGAAGCACTTGGTTTTTTTTGAAAACCATTCACTATCACCAAAATATTGTTAAACTACTAGAAAACTTTGTTTTAATCCTAAAAGACAGATGATTCATAATGAAAAATCTACAATAATTCCCCTAATTTTTTGCAGATGAACAATTGTCCAGCTCCAGATGGCGTCACAAGCAATCACTGTGAACCACAGCGGCCCCTCTGTAAGTAAGAGGGGGAATTTGTGCAGTGGGTGGGCTACTCCTATCACAGCCTAATTCCCAATAGTTAACTACACAAGAAGTTTAAGAGTGACTTCGCAGCAAACACAAGAAGAACAAATGCTAATTCCTTTGCAAGCTAAAACAGAAATACACTCAATCCACTTCCTGGTATTGACATAGTGCATTGTTCTAAATGCATCCATTGTAAATAGAATATAATAGCTTTGCCGTAAGAAAACATTTAAGAAAGTTATATGTGGATCATGGTGGGGGGTTTTGTTTTCATTTGTTTGTCTACCACCCCTTGAAAGCTATACAAGCTTCTTGAAAAATATTTTTCACATGTGATATACACACACTTCCATCTTTGAAACATCCAAATCTCCAGGTCCTGGGTTTTTTCCCCTCCCTCTATAGCACAAAAGCAAGCAGTGACATTTATAAATCTAACTGTTGACTCTAAAGGGTTTAACAGGAGAGGTGGCAGAAAAGCAAATAGTCTGGCTGCACACTGGGGACCCTCAGTCAAGGACTAAGTTACAGTAACTTAATTACAGGAAACTCATTTCTCAATTGTCTGCTTCTGTGTGCTTCATGGCTTAACTCAGGTATATGGAGCAGTGGGTCAGTGGGTGAAGGGCAGGGAGGGACACTGCTAGGTTAAAGAAACAGACTTTTTAAAAGGTTCCAGATAATCAGTTACCTTGCCAACACTTTGTTCAACCCAACTTGACCCTTACAAATGTGAAAGGTTAATTATTAGAAATTTGTAACAACAAATATATCTTTTTCTTCTGGGTTGTTTTTTGTTGGTTTGTTTTTTTTTTTTAGCCAATGATAGCAAGAATATTTCTTTAGGACAAAAATCAAGCAGCAATAAGATGTCTGGAAATAATTAAGAAAGCTCATATAAACATTTATTCATGTAAGTAGCAGTGATATTTTAAACATGAGAAATTAAACACTCACTTCTTAATTCTGACTCAGTCATACCAGTGAAACATTTCTACATACTAGTGAACTGTATAAACATTAAGTAAATAGAGAGATGCAAATGATCAAAGACTACAGAAGTTTATCTTAAAAGTCAGTGCTGGAGTAGTCACTGGCATATGCCTGCAATTCTTTTCAGTAAATGTTATCATAAATACTACTTTCAAATACTTACTATCATTAATACTTAAAATGATTATTCAGCATTATTTCATAATTTTAATTAGCTATATTTTATTGAATTAATTTCTTACTTCACCAGCATCACTAGCAATCTATCTAAAGTATCTGAGGATATGTTAGTACAATCCAGAGAAAAGTGTTTCAAGTTGTTGGTAGTTAGGCAGCTTTTTTTCAGGCTAGTGGTTTTTAAAACACAGAGCACCATGAAAACCAAAACACTGCAGTAAGCTTCACTGAACTTGTTTGTTGCATCTTGAAATCTACAGAGCTCTATTCCATAGGCAAGAAGTTTATCTATTTTTCAGGTTCCTTGTACCTCAGTAAAAATCCTGAGGCATTAGGTTAGGGAGGGAGGGAAGGTCAGTATTATCTGGAAACAAAAATAATGTGGAGAAGTTAGACTATTTCCAAAGACCAAACTTTAAAGCTTAAGCACAGCATTGCCAGAGAAGGCCCTGCCATGTCCATGTCCACTGCCCTGGGAACCCCAAAACAGGACATTCCCAGAGGCTGGCACTCACAGTGCCACCCATGGGAACAGCTCCCCTAGGATCTCATGATATAAGGCTATATGTTGTCTACATACACACATTTATTTCTATATATGCATATACACGTGTATATTGTGAAAGAATAAAAAGTTATATAATCCTATATATGCAGTTTCTTAATGACCCAGACAATTTTTTCATGTTTCTTCTATGTATTTAGGAGAATTCAAACCACAAGAATCTTGCACTAATCCTCTCAAAACATACAAGAAGATTTTTAGTTGTAGCACCCCTAACGACTCTAGCTGAATTTGATGTCTGAGTCCTTTCTGGTTTTACCTTTCCTTGATAATATGCAGGACACTGTATTATGTGTCTGCTTGATTAGACAGATATCAGAAGCTACTGTGAAATACAAAGACCTTGAAGATATTGAACAAGGTCCTCAGGGCAGTTTCTAGATCCCTGCTTAACTGCAAAAGTGTTTCTGGAATGTTTTTTACCAGCTGGTAGTTCTGGTGAAATGACACCACATTTACAGAAACAAAAAGATAGTCAAGGCTTCATGAGTCTTCCAAAAATTAAATGAAACAAGCAGCTCCCTGCCTCTCTCCTCCTGTACCTAGACATGAACAATCCTGTCTTCAGTTTCAACCTAATGTGAGGACAGAGCTAGCAGGAAAAATGATTAGAAGCTGATACCTTGAATGTCCTAACCTTGAAGACCTTTGTCTTTTCAGTGTCTAACAGATGCATATGCTAGCTCCGAGTCCTCATCCATCCCTCTTCATAGGCAATCTCTGAGTGGCAGCATAAGGAAAAGAATCAATCTTTGTTTGATGACCACATGATGCCATCAGTGACTCCATCATTAATGATGGTCTGCAGGACTTTTTCCATTCCTTCTCCAGACCCCTCCTCCAGCCCACCCTACAGATCTGTGCTATCAGAAGTCCTACTCTCTCTAAATCCTGATGCAATGACAAAGCAAACCTTACAGCTTCTTTATGTTGTTTACATGGTAAACCAAAATGCAATAAGAGAAAATAAAGTTATCTTTCACAGTCAGAATAAGTTTTCCCTACATCTGATCTGAAAATTTTATATCATCCCTATGTCTTGCTTAATTTACCAGAACTCCTCTCAGAGGCTGGAATGTCAAAATGCCCCACAATATCTGCCACCGTTCCACAGTCAGAAAAGAAATCCAATATATAACTTATATAATCAGTGTAATTTTAATACATTTAGACTTTGTTAATACCTAGGAGAGCAACAGATGTGATCACATAGGCTACTTTTAGGGAAGTAATCAGCAAAGTACATGACAATTTGTTCCATATCCTAACTCAGGGCACAAGGGTTGACTTTGGTTCTAACTAGACTTCATCACAGTGCTTTTAGCATAAGGATTTTGCTTATAGAAAAAAAAAAGGGGGGGGGGACACACAACATATGAAACAGAGCACTCAGTCTTTGAGAGACTAGCTGGGACTGCTTCTCCTCTTCTGTCAAGAGTTCTCATAATAACATGTTAAGTTTTACAGTAAATTTTAAAAAATACTAGAAAAGCCTTTTGCAGATAAGCATAGTCTAATACCCTTTACTGGTGAAGTAATTTGTTTCTCTGCTGTTACTGATGCACTTTTTTAAACTATTATTGCAGCATATTCCATGATGCCTTTCAAATGCCAAAACTGAGATTCAAAGGCAACAAAAATATCTAAAACTAAGTTTTGAGATGTTTAGATTTAAAGAGAAAGCAGCATAAACTAGCTTGAGTTGCAAGCTTTATTCACACCGAAACACACATTTCGATGAATATAGACAGCAATGATCAAGAAAGCAAGCATGTACAAGAGTGACTACAAGTTTTGCCACAAAACTAGCAAGAACACCTCCCGACCTTCATATGAAATATCAAATTTTTATGAAATATTGTAATTAAACATTTCTCAGTTATTCTGAAGAAGGACTTAAATTAGCACGACTGTAATTGCTTTTAAAGAACATATTTTCCCTGAAACAAAGCATCAAATTTCCAGGTCTGGGAATTCAAAAGTATATCAGAAGGGTTGAACATTTCAAGATTCCACTGATTTTAGTGGAAATCATGCATATTCAATTCCTCCTTGTATCAATTGTCCCACATGTTATATGTCAGCTTTGGTTCTATGAAACTTAAGCACCTCATTTGAAAAGCTAGTCTCAGTTAACAAGATGTCTTTATCGAAAGGAAACAAAGCATCTTCTCCAGAACAGAAATCCTAGCAGCCTACAGGTTGTCCCCCCTCATTATGTATTTTAGTACTTTATGGATGAAGAGTTAGGCAGGGAGGGAAAGGTTAAAGAAAAGTAAGTGAAATGTTCCTGCTATTTAGATAAACATGCACACAAAATTAATCCAGCTCTCCCTTAAGTTTAAGGCCAGTAAGGGAAATTCACTTTTTTACTCAAAAAATTCTTCACAAAAACCACAGTGTTGCTTTTCTTCAATAATCAGACAAAGAAAAAGAAATACTACTAACCTTCGCTCCTGGAGACAGGTTCTGTACCACCTGGTGTTTTATCTGGCATCTCTGCATACACAGGCTTAGTAAAATCTAGTGGACACAAAGCAAAGGAAGCATTCTCCATCAAAACCATTATGTTTCAGTAGGACACTCCCTTGCCCCAAAATTCCAATGAAAGATGGTTTTTCAGCTTTGAGCATTTCCATGTTTGTATTTAAGGTATGTGAACAAGCAACACTCCCAAGAGGTTATCTGTAACACTGTTCAGTAGACTGTCACCTGGACGTATTGCTAGATAGGTAATATAGAAGTATAATGTACTCACGTCCTGTAATAAATTGTTGTGGTGGACTGAAAGCACTAATTACATCTAATAAACTTCTGTCTTTGAGTTTGGATTCTTTTTCCCTCTCAGTGAATTCCCAGTGAGAGGCCAATGAACTGGGATGGAAATGCTGCTTATGCTCACATACTGCGGAAGTTGATAAAAAAGCGGCCAGATGGAGGGTCACGTCAGCCTGCATTAAACATACAATTACATTTACTTAAAGCTTTAATACATTGTCGAGCACCTACACATCTTCTGCCTCAGCAGTGGGTAGAAAAGGCTTCTCAGGAAAGCAGCAAGGCCACCTCCTCTTTCAGCAGTGCTACCCTCTGTGGTACTGGCCGATACCATACTGGGATTTTGTGTTCCCTTTTTTAGCACCTTTGAATATTTTCCCAATCTCCATCTGGACGGACACTCCATTTTACACACTGAAAGCCTCAAGATCTGATAGGGTGCATCAAGAAAAGGTAATTCAAAAAGAAGAGGATTCTCTGCCTGAAGGAGACTGCGTGCCAAGTGGGGCAGAGATTTTACTTCAACAAACAATTCATGTAGCAAAGTGCTGTGTATGGCACTATAGTTCCAATGTTGTGTGCTCTGCATTAGCAGCACAGCCTGAAGTCCAAACAAAGTCACTAAATCGTCCTGTTTCTAACAATGCTGAGACAACAGAGCCGATTCAGCATGCAGATTTCAGACAATCATCAGATCCAAAGTTATGGGAAACCTCCGTGGCCCATCCTACATCAGGACTGAGACTGAACACAAATAAACGGCCTATTTTCCCCCCTTCTTAAATTATTTTGTCTCAAATTCATATTGCTTCTTTTCAATCCTGTTACTGGACCCAAAATGAAAACATTTCTGCCTTAGTATCCAGTAAAGGGCTTGGTTTACATTAAAACCAAACTAAACAAAGTACATAGGATTTCTTACACAATTTAAGTTACAAAAAGTGTATCAGGTATGCTATCCAGGCCAAGTGTATTTGTCACATTTAATTCACATATTTGTAAAAGGCTTAGAAGTGTTATACACACCTGAGGCTACAGTCCACCAGCACATCCTAGGGTAAAAACTAATTCTTATATAGCTAACAAACTCTACTACATAAAATTTTCTTCATCAGCCAGTTCATCTCTACTCAAGAGAAAATCCACGAGTCTTACTCGGCAATTATTTTGTTCTTAACGTAGAAGTTTCATCCACACAACATTACGTATACTGAAGATTTAGAACTAGCTGAAAACTTTCTCTCAACTCCCTAAAATGAACAGTGACAATGCTTATCCACCTGAAGGTCTGTGTACATGAGTTCATAAATCAAAATAACATCTGGATGGTGTCACAAACAGAATAAGAAAGTGTGCTGTCAACAAAGGATTTAGACAACTATAAACACCTAATAGTCTCCAAAATCCTTTATAAATTTGCTTTAAAACCGAAACCTACTCTCCAGAAGACATTTAAAAAAAAAATTGTTCTTCAGATTACCCATATTTAATTATCTATGCTTATCATGATGAAACAGCTAGCTAGAATATACACACTTACTAATTCTAAAACTTGCCAAGCTCATGTCCAAACCTCTGCACTCATTGATGCGCTACATATTGCTTACAAATACTGCACTACTTTATAAATCTAACTCCAGTTATCAAGTAACTTACTATAAAACTGACAGGAACTATTAATCATAGTAAATTTGAACCAAGAAATCACATCAATAAATATAATATTTACTTCTGTGATTAATTTCAAAATATAAGAATATGTTATCTGTAAATTCTACATTTTAAATAAATAATTTCCTATCACAAAATCCGGACACTACGCATTTAAAATTATAAAACATGGATACCCATGTATTTTTTCTAGTTTTCATTGATTTGAGTTGCACAGTACTGAGATAAAGATGTAAGTAAACGATAAAAATGCTCAGAGTCACTTACTGACATATTAATCACATAAAATTGGTAGTCTCAGAAATATTTTTTGGTTTCTAATTGACATTTTGTAGAGGTACTAGATACAAGTAAGAATTTTTTTTTTCTGGCTTCTTCTGCTGCAATTTATACAAGTTCAATATTTGTTGTCTAATGTAGGCCAACATTTCTTTTCACTTGACTTTCTTAAGAAGTAACAAGCTTACTTTTGTGCCATTAAAATTCAATACCAGAAAGCATTACTCAAAATATAGACACCTACCAACAGTTACTTCTCAGGTATTAAATGGAGTGCCTGTGCCCTAGGATGCATGACCTATCATACTCAGAACAAAATGAAGCAAGACTCAAATAGGCACTGAATGATGTTGAAACTCACAAGAGATCAATAGTACCAGAACAGTTCAGCCCGGTGCAAACATGACAGGACCCATATAGAACCTTCACCACTTTCCCATAGTATCATCAACTTCAAAAATTACACCTAAAACTGAGGTTCAGTTATGTAGCCCAGAATAGTGTCTTAAGTGATTTCTGTAAAAAGCATGTATTTAAATACCATATATTTTAAAATTTAAGACGTATGCCTTCCCTCCCTTCTCTCTCATTAATGCAACTCATTTCCACACTGTTGCTAGAAACCACAGAAGATATTGTGATAAACAAGAAAAAAAAGATAAATCCACATTTGTGGATAAGAAGCACTGTTCCATTCCTTCTAGCCATATAGCCAAATGTAGAATCATAGACTTGTTTGGTTGGAAAAGACCTTTGAGATCATTAAGTCCAACCGTACCTGTCCACAACTAAACCATATCCCTAAGCAAGTAATTCAAGACTTCTCTTCTTGTAACCCTAGTAAACTTAATTATTGTCAGATTTATTTTGCTTTGCTTTTCTTCTTTCAGGGGTATAACAAAGCTAGTGCAAGGAAGAAAGGTTTAAAGAAACACAGGGCTCCAATCTTGTTTTTTGTAACATACCAAGTTTTGCATGACTCAAAAACCAGAAGCAAAAGTTCAGCATTCCTTTATTTATGACGTTCCTTGTTTTAATCTAGAAAGGAAATCTCTGGCAAATACTGCTCAACAGACTAGGCAGGTAAATATCTCTCTCATTCTGCAGTAAGGACAAGCAGGACTCATGTAAAATGCAGCAGAGAAGCAGAACTCTGGGTATAATCTTGCTAGTAAGATGTACAAGTAATTCATACTTGCCCACTTTCTATACAAGATCCACTCAACTAAGCAATCTTACTGCTAACTTTGAGATACTACTACTAATTCAAAGATCAGTCATATAAAGGACCTTATAAAAGCAGTCATGAAAGACTCTTCCAAACACTCTTGCAAGAGAATTTTTTATATAGCTTTAATTGTTCCTGTACCTTTGGCACACCTATTCTAGTAGTCCACAGGGTACTTTTTATTTCCGAATTCATTACTCAAAGCTGTTTTGTGCATTGCTACCTTTTGCTTACTCCTCTGAGCACTTTTTCACAGAACATCCCAGTAAGAGAACTTTAAATACATATGCATTCATAAATTATGAATAAACACAGCCATGCTGTTTATATTTCTTAATTAAGTAAAACTCTAACAGTAACCAAACACATCCAGATGTATGAGCATGCATTTTCACAGGTCATAATCAGCCAGGGCCACCCAAATGGGCATACTGGGAGGTCCTAGATCAAGAAATTGGTTGTTCCTTTTAGCACATTGGTTTGCCTTTAAAATCATGAGCTGCTAAAACTGCAGCCTACCTTTAAATTTATGAAAAAATAAGATTGCCATTCCTTTAGCATAGGATCTAACTCAACAGCATGCTATGGCTAAATTAATCAGAAAACAATCAAACTTACAGCACATCTTTAAAAAAAGCAGGCTCAGGAAAAATATGATTATTTGGATTTCACAAACAAATATAGTCTGTCTCTTAAATTCTCTCAATATATTTTTAGTAAAGTATAGATTTTATAATTATTCAAAATAACTATTAATTAAAATAGAAAATTGCAATATTTCAAAGTTTCATTGAGAAATTTTCACTAGAGAGAAGACATCCGTTACTTTTTTGTTCTCTCAGAAATATATCGCTGTACTCTAAAAAAGAATCAAGCAGCTTGAAAGAAACTATTTTTCATCATGGGTCTGTTTGCAGCTGTAACTATGGAGTCCAGCTATGTATTTATGCTGAACAATGATCATTGCTAACTATAATTTAACCTGTAACTCCTCCTTTGTGTCAAATCCCTGGCCCCTAGCCTACCTCTGTTCCAAATACCTGGAAGTGATCATATTTAAGGAATTTGGTTGCATTTCCTCATTTTTTTTTTTAAATACAGGGTCTTAGACAGACACTGCATTTCTTTCCCATCTTCCAGAAGCACAATCAGCATGGATATTAAGATTCCGCTGCGGCCACTTTATTCACAACCAACATATGTGTTCTTTTAAAACACCATTATATTTTTCAAAGCTGCCTTTTACAGATTAAACACTTAGTGCTTTATGAATACAGGTTGATTCATGTAAAGCAACTGAAGTCCTGAAGTTCCACATTACACACTGTGCTGTTAACAGTAAAGCCATCTGCTGGTTTATTTTTACCTGGATGATTTTTTTCCTGCTATAATTAAAAAAAAAAAAAAAATCAAAAAAAACCAAAACAACAGGCTAAAAGTGGGAGGGAAGAAAATAGATATTAGTAGATATATTGAGATTAAACATTTTGTAAACAAACAAGGACACAGATTTGCAGACACAGTCTAGACAGACTGCCACACTTCTCAGGTGAACGTTGTCAGATGGTGCATTTCTGAATACAGAACCACTCACACAACCCCAAAACCAGCACTCGAAAGTCTAAGGTTGCAGGACAAACTCCATACTTCAAGGAAGGCTACAGCAAAATTCCTGCCTACGTTAACATGACCAGATCTTGACATTTGGCTGTTAAATACCACAGATATCCTTGTTAGAAAAGAAGGACACAAAAGCCAGATTTAGTTTTTGCCATTTGTTTGTCTATAAATCCCTTCTGGAGCAGATGCATTGCTGCTCTGAAGCCCATGAGAACAGCTTTGATCCCAGGTCACATAAACCATAAAAGCAAGTTTATATGCTAACACTAACACAATTCTTTCACATGAACCAAGAAGTGACACTGAAAGGAACTCTAATAATACAGATAGAAAGGACAGAAGTTACGAGGACACAAACCCCTATATGCCATCAAGCCTCATTACTGCCCCTATTCACCACCACCCCTCAAGCCCTTCTAAGCAACATAGCAGTACCTGTTTAAGACTGAAGTGTTATTTCAAGTTAATATTTATTCCTTCAAAATTGCTAAGAATTCTAACGGCTCCTTTCATTCCCCTCCAACAGAGCTCTGGATGTGGGTGTGAGTTACGGCTTCCCTTCTCCAACAGCCATCTCCTTCAAAGTACCACAAAAATCTCCCAGCCTTTTCTCACCCGCACATTGACATGTACCAAGACGTTCCAGGTGGGGGGGTTCGGTTGTTTGGTTTGTTTTTTTGGTAAGATGCTAAACATTTTGTTTATTTTCCCAATACAGGTCACCCTTCCACCTTCTTTTCCACAGAAAAGCCAGTATCAGTGGCACTTAACACAACTGCACAAAGAGATGAGCTGGTCCAAAAAGACTGTCTGATCTATGTGGGCAAGAAGGAGCAAAGCCTCCTTTGCACATAATTTGACCCATCAATGAAAGTCACAGTAACATGACTTTTCTTTCCTGCCCCCTTTTTCAAAACAGTGTAAGTTTACAGCATCCTCTGCTTAGTTTCTTGAGCTAAGCATCCATGTTGCGGCTGCAATCCAAAAAAACCTAACTTCTTTCTGTCAAGCACAGACCAAATCACAGAATCACTTTGTCACTTTCATTCTGCTTTATGTAATTCACTGTGTTTGAATATGTGAATAATGTTTAAGTGTTATGCATACATCTTCTACTTCCTTCAGTCTCTCCAACAGCTCTGAATCCATTCCCAGATCTATCCCAAAGCTTTGGTTACGGTTTTCCAAACCCACTAATAGAGCAAAGTTAGCAGCTAATCGCTGCCTTTCAGTCTGCAAAACAAGACAGTGTATTTTTTAAAGTAATACAGTATATGAGGTCTGGGAGGCAACACCACACCACAACTTCTCCTTCAAACTTTGTATAGACAGAATACACTGAGAGGTATTTAACATTTGGTCAGTGTCCAACCATGTTGCCAGACTCCTTACTCAACAACAGACACTGCTACTATGCCAAGCGAAACAAAGAGGAAACCTTCCCCACAGGGTCTTCTGGGAGGAAAAGGGATCAAAATCTTGACAGATATTCCTTGAACATACTCATGAAGCATGAATTCAAAGCCTAAGCAGAAGGATGTCAGTTTTAGTTGGTCAAATGCATGTATTCACCCCTCTGATGCATTAAATCTGTGTTTATCAGCTCAGCAGAAGCAATACCTTTCAATCACAAGTCATTCCAGCCTAGGTTGTATGAAATCAGTTAGCCACTGTTATTTTTCTTTATGTAAAAATACAACATTAATAAGTACTTTTGAAAATATCCTCTTTTATACATGTAACTTTGCTCAACATCAGCCCAACATTGCATATAATCACACTGTACTACAGAAAGCTGATGGAGAACAACCCAACGCCTCTCCTGTGGTGCTAGGAACCCATGACTGTGCTTTCCCACGATGATGCATCTCTGAACTATGGAGCCACCTGTTCCAGCCCAGCTCCCGCAGGTGGCACTAGCTGCTCCTTACTGTGCCCCACAGGGCTCAACTGGCAGACAAAGCCAAATTCTTGTAGTAGAAACTGACTCCCTTCTGGTCAGCATGCCAAGCAACAGGTACAAATCCTTCTAACTTTCAGATATCTGAATTGTCCTGCTCACTGCTGAAGTCTGAACTTGGGCTGGGACAGCCTGACAGCTAAGCCACCACAACACCTTTTGCTATTCCCATCATCAGAATAAATCACAGTTCTTTTCTAAAGTACTGGGCATTTTTCAAATTATATACCGATATATTGCTTCTTTCACACCTTTCAGAGGGCAGTGAATGTCAGCAGCCCTCCTTGATCCTCACAAAAGTAAAAGGCAACCCCCCACAAACAATAACAATAAAAATCCATTAAGACTGTGTTATTACTTACACACAGTAAGTGTCACTTTGGACACTTCCCTTTGATTCTAAACTTGAGAAAATACACTTAGGTAAGGTGGCTCCGCACAGGATATGCTCAACACATTCTAATGAAAACCAAGGAAGATCAGTATAAGTAAGTAATTCCCAAGATATTTAGGGACTTAGAGGCAAGTCCCAGCACACACAGTATGAGTACGGCAGTAGCAAGTCATACATACCAAGCAGAGCTATCGTATCACAGAACGCTGCTGTTATCTACTCAAATAAATCTGCTTTTCAACAAGCAGTGTTTTCTATGCAAACCACTTTGAGTGATTTAAGCAATAACACCACGTAATGCATTAAGCCTACTTACTCTGCAAAAAAAAACCCAACAAAACCAACAACCAACAGTAGTTTTCATTACTGAAACTTACGAAGATGGAGATGAAATATTTTAATTGAACTACCATTACATTGTTTGCCAATTTCATTTATTAGGTAATATTAGTTCTACTGTAAAGGGCTAATTAGGGCCACACAAAGAAAGCTTATTTTGAAACAAACTCATTTAAAAAGAAAACCTAATGGCTCAGAACAAACAAGAACACAAGTTCAACACTTTCTTTACTGGAATAGTTTATTTCCAGTACCATTAAATTGTGTCTCTTCAGTAATGTACATATCAAGTGCTGAAATTGCACAAAAAGGCATTATGCACACACATCAGCTACTGTGCTGAAGAGACTAACGGAGATTTTAGGGTGTAAGTCTTCATATTGCTAGAACAGTCAAACCCATAGCCAGAACCATGACAGTTGCCAGAGAAGACTACATGACTTTTTCCTTGATAAATTCTCCCATACTGCAAGAACTTACAGAGTCATTTTATCACATCACCTGAGGGAGTTACCACCAGATATAGTCTCTAGCCTTTAGCTCTACACCTTCAGTGCTGCCTTGCCAACCATTCACCCCTCCAACATACACACTCAACATAGTTGTCTTGACTTGTTTTTTTAAAATATATATTTTTTTTGTTTTTAAATCTACATTTGGAATTTTCACTGGTCACTACTATCCCCTCTGCTTCCAAGACATTTTTCTGGAAATTATTCTCATGAGAAATTACAACTGGATATGCATTAGGTCTTAGTTTGCAGTAGATTTGATTCTAGCAAGGTGTACAGCATAAACCTCACTACTGGGCCAAAAATTCTAGTTTAGCCAATTTAAAAATCCATTTCTTATATAGATGTGAATCTGTCAAACTTCAGCAATAACAAGAAATTGCTTTATAGTGTATACAGTTAGTGAAAGGAAATTGAAGAGGAAAGAATTTCAGCAGTGTTGATCTCAAAACACTCAAATTCCTTTTCAGAGCTCTGAACTTTGCCAAAATTAGGAGATGCTGATGTAGCTAATAAACAATCACACAGATGCACACACGCAAAGCTTCCCTCTTCAGACTTTTGCACACTGAAGTCTCTAGTGCTCAGCCACTGCAGCTTTAGATTCCTGATTAAAGGCAAGGGATACCCCTCTAAAGCATTAATAAAAAACGAAAAGAAAAAACACCCCCCAAAAAAACCCCAAACAAACAAAACATACACAACAAAAACTCAGCAAAAATTAAAAGAAAAAACAACCAAACTAGGGCAATAACCCAAGTAATATCCCAACAGTCATTTTGCAATTCCATTTCTCTGTTGGACAGGAAAGAACAAAAAATCCAGACTTATGGCTGGCATACACAGTAAAGATCCCCTGATACCTGTTTTCACAAATTGCTTTTCTTTTCCAGATGTTCCGTGGTAGCCCTTAAAGAGACACTTCTCTTTCTGCTTGATGCCTGTTCTTAAGACATCACTACAAACTGTCTTGGAAAAGACCACTGTTGTGCAAATTCATCATTTCACCACAAGCTCAAGTAGTGGAGAAAATAAGATCAACACAGGCTGCAAGGAAGCAAAGCTGTTGTTGGAGCACAAATAATGCAATCACAGCAAACAATTTAAATAACAGTGATTTATGACACACAAATCCCTGAATTAATTTGAATCCACTCCTATGTGCTGATTAAATATTATAGTGATGAATAACATACCAATGTGTTCCCATATATCTTATGAATTTCATTACTCTGGATGAAACGTGCCTACCGTGTCTGCTCACTTTTCACCTTCTGATGCTTCCTTTTTACGTTTCCATTTCTGTTAAGGGAAATTTCCTGACACCCAGCTAAAGTTCACTAACACTGTCACACTTACTTTATAGAAAAAGGTAAACAACCTTGCCATACACTTAGCAAGGACATCAAGCTGTGTATATTACGTAAGGCCGTCTCTCCTGAAGTCACAAACTATGATAATAATGAGTGTTTTTCTGCGGGTTGTTTTTGTTTTAAATGAAAGCTTTATAGCCCTCTGATAGAGAGGCTCTTGGTATTTTAAGGTCAGTAGAAAAACTAGTATCTATGAGAAGAACAAAATTTGTTCATATTTTAAATTTGTGTAGGGCCAAATCAAGGTATTGAGATAGGGAATGACGTCTTCCTAAATTCATATAACCAGTATGTAATGCAAACCTTGAAATCGCATTCAAGAACAACTTGACAAAAAGATAAGGTGCATCCAAAAGCAAATACTCAAAGATTATAGAACATCCAGATGCTTTTTAAGAGTATAATTATGGACAAGTAAATTTCAGTGTCAGCTGTTTTAGAGGTATTTGTTCTCTCCAGTTAAATACATGCTTCTGAAAGCTCCCTAGAAAAGAAAATTAAAAAGAAAACTAAAATGCTCCTCTGCACCAAATCAAAACCAAATATTTTCTCTCATATGCACAGTTTTCAAAGCACTACTATTTTACTTCTAATTTCATCAACAAGAGCAATTAGAATGTATCAATTCCAGTTAGGCAGTTTTTCCTCTTCTATAAAATGCCTGTAATATGTTCAGCTTCAGTGTATATTTTCAAAGAAATAACTTTAGTCCTCATTACAGAAAAAAAACACAGAACTTCCAAAAGAAGGTCATAGTGATCTACTTTGTAAAATTTTCCTAAGCAATGTTAATTCCAAGTAAACAAGAAAAATTTTATTTTTCCTCTCAACTGTAAACTGTTTTGGCGAGCTAGAGTGAAAAAAGAAAAGACACAAAGGAATGTTTGGCTTGGAATTGCTGATGCTTGTTCATGAAGGGGAATTTAAAACCAGGATAACGGATAATTATCACTTTAGGCATTGATCCTTCACTACTTTTCTCTCCCTAACATACAGTGACTGTTAAATTTTGCAAGGAAAGGCATGGATACAGGTTCACCATCAGGAAAAGGGCTCCTATGAAGCCCATTAATGCATTTCCTTCAACTGCAATTGCCCAAGCATAGTAATACTGCTGAAATGAAAGATTTATATATGGGCTTCATAATAATTAACAAGTACTCACTTGGCTTTTCCATAAACTCATTTGAACAGCTAGCTGAAGTACGGCCATACATAACAAAGTTACTTACATACAACCTGTGAAACACATATTTTTCCACACAGTCAACAGAAAAAGTCCATCTAATTTTTTTACTACAGTAAAATGCAATTAATGAAAGTTTCTGAGCTTTTATTGTCACTATTGAGCATACAACGTTAAGCAACCAACACAGCAAACAGCATAAAGGAGCCAATGGTTAAAGCCTTCTGAGTCCTGACATGTTCCATTCACCCAAATGCTAAGTGTGGCTGCCCCTAGGGCTGGGTTGGGCAGCTCACTGCACGACCACTTCATGCTCTTCCAGCTTTTCCTTCTCCTTGGTTTAAGGATATCTACATCCCTGTGTACGTACATATATATATATATATTTATATGTATATATAGATTTACATATAAACTGCACACACATGTCAAAAAAAAGAGGACATTAGTAAGAGAAAAACTAACAGTGCTGTGCACATTCAGCTGCAGTTTGTCCACAGATTGGGATATTTCCTCCAAAAACACTCCATTATCGTTCTGAGTACAAATGTTCAAGAGCGGCTTGCAAGCAACGTATTTTCTAGAGCTAAAGTTTGTAGTTAACTACAGAACACACTGATTAATTGTGACGGAGAAGCCAGGGCCCTCTCAGTCTGTTTTAGCTTCGAATAATATGTCCCCACTTCAGCACAGTTCTCTAACTTCAACCTAAGTCCTATTTGCTTTTGTGGCATTAAAATGCACATGCATGCTGCAGAGCACAGAGAAACTGTTATATATAGTTACAAAAAACATTCATGCTTAATGTCTGGCAAATCACAGTTTTTCTATCCACATACATAAATATAAATACAGGCATACAAACATTCACTATGAGGAATACGGTATATTAAATTAAATATGACTAGAAAGAGAAAGGAAATTGTTTCATCCGCCTGTGATCAACATAAGTAGAGAACCCAGGAGACTAAAACTGGTAGAAGGGAAACCACATACAGTAACACTCTTCAACCTGCCACAATTACCAAAGGAATCTGAATGACCGTTTTGATAGAAGCAGCTGACAGACTGCCGAATAAACATTTATTTTGGGTTAAAATGCAGTATTCTCTAGACAGCAAAACTCTCTGTGTAATGCCATAAAAAGTACAAAACTTATCTCCAACATGCTGTCTTAGAAAAGATGGATTTATTACTAGGCATTGGATCGCCAAATGCAGAACTTCACTGGCCCCAGATACGAGCACTAGTTTAATTCAGAAAAAAACAACTGGGGAAAAAAAAAATAACATCAGTTATAAATGTTATAGTAGGAAAGGTGATTTCCTTCAGCTGAATAATGAGTTTCCATTTAACTTGACCTTACAGTTTTAGAAGGGATTAAGATTGCACTAACAGACACTATTCACCTAGAAAAGGAATCCAAACTCTACTCTCTTCATCTCTTCCACCTTCCTGCACCAGTGATGAAGACCACCTTTCTTAACCTTTCCATTCTAACCACACAGAGCAGTGAAGCTTTTTCTCCTTCTATATAGTTAGTAGAGAATCAGAAACTAATCATGCTTCCAGCAGTCAGCTTGCCCTGCTCCAGCTGTGATGCCAGAATTACTGATAAAAAGATGTCTCTCTTCCTGAAAGGCAGGTCTTGCCAGAGTAACCTGATCACCTTCTATGACCGAGTGACTAAACTCTTGGACGGGGGAAAAGCTGTGGATGTATCTTCCTGGACTTCAGTAAAGCCTTTGATACAGTTTCTCACAGCATTCTGCTTCGGAAACTGTCAGCCTCTGGACTGGACAGGTGCACACTCTCCTGGGTGGAAAAGTGGTTGAATGACCAGGTCCAAAGGGTGGTGGTAAATGGAGTTAAATCCAGCTGGAGGCCAGTTACAAGTGGGGTTCCCCAGGGCTCAGTGCTGGGTCCAGTCCTGTTTAATGTCTTTATCAACGACCTGGATGAAGGCATCGAGTGCTCCCTTAGCAAGTTTGCAGATGACACTAAGCTGGGTGGAAGTGTGGATCTGCTGGAGGGTCGGGAGGCTCTGCAAAGGGACCTGAACAGGCTGCACCGCTGGGCAGAGTCCAACGGCATGAGGTTTAACAAGGCCAAATGCCGGGTCCTGCACTTGGGGCACAACAACCCTAAGCAGAGGTACAGACTAGGGGAAACCTGGCTGGAAAGCTGCCAGGAGGAGAGGGACCTGGGGGTGTTGGTTGACAGCGACTGAACATGAGCCAGCAGTGTGCCCAGGTGGCCAAGAAGGCCAATGGCATCTTGGCTTGTATCAGAAACGGCGTGACCAGCAGGTCCAGGGAGGTTATTCTCCCTCTGTACTCGGCACTGGTGAGACCGCACCTCGAGTACTGTGTTCAGTTCTGGGCCCCTCACCACAAGAAGGATGTTGAGGCTCTGGAGCGAGTCCAGAGAAGAGCAACAAAGCTGGTGAAGGGGCTGGAGAACAGGCCTTATGAGGAACAGCTGAGAGAGCTGGGGTTGTTTAGCCTGGAGAAGAGGAGGCTGAGAGGAGACCTCATTGCTCTCTACAACTACCTGAAAGGAGGTTGTGGAGAGGAGGGAGCTGGCCTCTTCTCCCAAGTGACAGGGGACAGGACGAGAGGGAATGGCCTCAAGCTCCGCCAGGGGAGATTTAGGCTTGAGATTAGGAAAAAGTTCTTCAGGAGAGGGTGGTTAGGCATTGGAACGGTCTGCCAAGAGAGGTGGTTGAGACGCCGTCCCTGGAGGTGTTTAAGGTTAGGGTGGATGAGGTACTTAGGGGCATGATTTAGGGATTGGTGGGAATGGTTGGACTCGACGATCCAGTGGGTCTCTTCCAACCTGGTTATTCTGTGATTCTGTGATTCCTATCTGTTCCCACCAAGTAAAATTTTATTGGAATGAAAGACAGATCACGTGTGTACATGAGCAACACTAGAAGGCAGCATGAAGATAATCAAGTATTCAATTTCTAACCTGACAAATTTATGAAAAAGAGCAAAAAGCTACATAAAGGAATTCAGTTCTCCTAAATTAAGAAAGTCAAACCCAAAATAATATCAAGACGTTTCAAAGGGCATGCAAATTTTATGCACTGTATTAGAAGTGTGAAGGGATATAAATAAGTAAACTTCAGAAATCACTGTACATGAAATCTTACAGCAATAAGAAACCATCAGATTCACTTCTTTCATTTTTATAATGTGTATAGCAACACTACAGCTCCAAACAACTAAAATTCTTGAGTTACAGTTTTTTCCCACATCTCTGCAGTACAACAGAGATGAGTACGTCTTTCCAGTTATTTCAATTTATGTATACACAGAACATAAAATAAGACCACACGAGTATGACTGAAAACTCCGGAAGAACCTATTTTTAATAGGCAAAGCTTTTAATTTCATTGGTCATTTGATCCAGTACTGGAAATCAATATAAAGACAGAGTTTGGGGGGGGGGGGGGGGGGGGCGGAATCTCTGAATAGGCCTCACTAAAGTAAATATTCAAAAGGAATATTACCAAGATCCTCAGCCAGTTTCCAAAACCTTTTGAATTTCCAGAGCTAAGCCCGGTGAATTCAGATGAAAGTTCCTTTTCTTCTACTTTTAAGGGAAGAAATAACTTCAATGAACTTTCTGAAAAACAGCCTCCCTAGTTTAGTAATTGGGGAACAAACTTAAAGCACTGCCAAGACACACAACTAAGCATTTATAAACTTTAATGTATTTTTCAAATATTAAGTGCTAATGTACTGAACCAAAAAAACACAGAGGTATTCCCAAAATGCTGTTTCAAGTTATGTAGTTCCATCTTTGGTACATAAAAATCTCAGTTCCTCCATTCTTGCTGCCTAGCCCACATTTTGTTCTCTGAGGAACACAGACACACAGGGTGCATACTAACAACACCAAGTTCCTGCTGAATCCAGCGAGAGGCACAGCTAGGCGAAGACACCACCTGGCTCTGCCTCAGTTCCAAGATGATGTCAGCCTATTCAGGAGGGCAACAGAAAAAAATAAAGTCCCTGCTGTATTTCAAACACACACAAAGGGCCATGTATACTACCACAAAAAAAAAAAAAAAGCAGGAAACCACTATCTCATCAGCAAATGAAATTCTGCAGCCCTCTGAACTTTATAGCATTTAGGCAAGAGAAGTCGGTAGAGGAAGAAGCATTTGCTCCTTTTAGATGTGATGACAGTTACTCTGTCTCTTTCCCATCACTGTCACTGTCCCTACCGCCCGTGCAGCCACTGTCACTTTTTGCCCAATGGTCACCACTATGTACCAGCACACGTCAATTTAGCAAGTGCAAGGTTGGTTCCAAATTCTCTGGTTTCCTTTATTAAAAATTTATTTGCCTCACTCTATAGCTCCCCTTCCCCTCCCCCCCAAACCAAACTACCCAAAAATTCACTTTAAAATACATAATAGCAACAATGCAGAGCAAGCTTACTCAAGCAAAGGACTAAAAAGTCTGCACAGCAGAAAAATAATGAGTAAGGAAAAGATGGGCTCAGATCAAATAAAAAGTAAGCCATTATTTTCCCCACAACGAAGACATTCACAGGATCACTAGATCAACCTGCAGGTTCTCTGATGCCAAATAAAGACTCGGTTCATCTTGTGGAGTTCCATCACCAGAAATATGAAGGCCTTCTTGAATTAACGCATTAGATGCACCCCAAAAATTGGTTCTGGGGGCAAAAGCAAACTGCAACAGAATAGCCCACATCTATCTAATGAATCACCTCAAGTCTCCAAGACAGGGTGCATAAAAACCACCCCTCAGGAGTGATGGTTGAAGTGGAATAGGGACTGAGCCATGCCTGGAAACTGTCTGGGGAGGAGGCTCGCTCCAATTCCCCAAAATCATACTAGAAAACATGACCATCATAGACCAATTTCTTCCAGGCTTGGCAGTATTCTTAGCTTATTTGAATTTAATATCGATGTAACCTAATATGACTCTTCTCTCAGGCCACCTATGCTCCCAAACTCTGCTCAAATGTAGTTTTCAACAGCTTTCTCTTAATTTACTTTCATTACAAACTCCAAGGTATCAAAGTTTGCAAAGAAGCTGCAATGAATCACAATTACTACAAAACAACGGCCAAATTTTTCAATAGTAGTTAGTCATTTTAGCATCTACCCTAATTTGTAAAAATTAGGAACCCAAAATACTTAACAAAAATAACTAAGATGTAGGTTGAAGTAACTACAAAACTTTAAAATTATGTTATTTTTTAACGTTTTGACAGTCTTCTGCCGTAAGAAAAGTTTGATCTACATTAAAGCATGTTTCCATGTGGTGCTTCTGTCACACCATTCTTAATATTTGGCTTTATTTGCAAAATAGATATGGGGAAAAAAAAAACTAAACAAAACCCAGAAACTAGGTTTATATTAAATAAACCCCAGAGTGTCAAATTACATACAGCATGTCTGGAATTATATTGTCTTTTTTTAAAGTAAGCTGTCAGCAAAATTTACACATAAACTCAACTATTTGATTCATTTGTTAAATGTAAAAAATTACTACTTGAAACAGATTACCTGTAACTACCAGCTGAAGCTGAAGATTCAGCATATTTCTCTAAGTATGTAAGCTGCTCTACTTTTCAGAGAAGTAATCACAAAAACATAGTTTTCCTTTCCCAATTGAAGCACGCATTAAAACTGAAATAGATAAAGCCCATTTCATTCACATGCATGTTTTGTGGGCTTTTATTGCACTTCTGCTCTTTTTTCTGCTCTGCGAAGACTCTATCAAAGATATGTTATAACTGATGCAGCAGAGTGCTTATTGGGCAAGATTATAAGAATGCATCAAGTGAAATGAAGGTTTTCAACTTTTCACTGAAATAAATCTGAAAAAAAGATGTATTAGGAAGAACACTAAAACACCCTACATATTCAGAACTGGAAGGAGATGGCACATGGATTAACAGGTGCTTGATCATCAGGTAGTGTTTTACATCCCACTTTTCCTCTGGACTACTTGTGCCTTTCCCAGGAAGGCTGTGCTTCACTTATTCCTGGCATCATGGCATCTTCAAGACATCCGCCATGAACTGAAGTACAGGTCCTAGATTAGCATGTAACAATCATCAAGGCAAAACGATTTGTTTGCCTTCAGTGATGAAGATCAATGGCAGGAAGTACAATGATATAGAGATATTACAATATTTATACTATGTCCATTTGTAAATAACTGTATGTTTACATTATGCTTTCCACATACACAGAATGAAGCATGCATTCTTCTATCATTACTACCAACTCATTCTAAAGAAAAACTCTCAGCGCCTAAATTCACTTCCAGCAAGCACACAGCAGAGGCTTGTGTCAGTCACCTTAACCAAGTAAGCAGGGAAGGAAATTGCTCATGCAGGAGAATTTCATGCCTCCCTCATTTATACAGTTATTTACATTACCCTTACCTCTGATAGACAGAGATAAGGAAAAATATTATTTGACAATATCCAGAAAAATACACTACTCTCTCCATGCTGAAAGGCTGTAGAACAGCTTTATAAGAATTACTGTTTCAGGAATTTAAACTACATCTTGGGTTGCAACCTAGGTACATGGGTAGCAACAGAGACGAAATGCTGGGGACTCATCCAGTTATCACACTTGCCCCATTGCACCCCAGCAGATGAAGCACCATGGCGCATCCAGGCTCCTCCAGTTCCCAGAGTAAAAAGCATTTGGGGTTTTTGACTTTCATGTCTCCTGAGGTGTGGAGGAATCAAATTAAGCTACTCCCAGGAACAGAGCATAACTGGAAAACAAAAAATAACACTGAATGGTAGCCTGGTTGGTAGGGAATTTCTTTTTTTCTTTTGCACTGAGTGCTCTCACTCCACTGGACAAATAGTAAACTCCCACTCCTATAAGACAGTCCTCTCTCACACACACACAAATATAAAATAAAATTATAAGTCTTCAGTTTTCCTTGTTCTGTGCTTAGTAACAATACAGATATTAAGGTTAATGCACACATGTTACCCACAGGTGTCACTTCGTCTCTTGAAATCTGCTGGACAACCCAGCAGATGGTCATGACTGCAAACTCCCCACCCTTCATCATCATTAATTCAGGAGAAAATGCATCTCAATAAGCTAGCGCCAATTCACAAAGCACTCATTGTCCTGACCAGATTAATAGCATTAGATCTCATGTTACCAGATGAACTTCGAAGAGACACTAACATTTTAAATTATAATGTGCTGCTTTAAGTCCACTTCAATGTAATTGCTCATAAATATTGATGTAAAGGCAAACTTTAAAACGATGAACGTATTCCCAAAATAAACAGAGAAAACTCTGTATTTTGTGTTTAGATTCTAGACAGATTTGACACAACCATAAAATTTGTAATAATTTGTAATAGGTCTTAACTTCATCGATATCAGTTATCAGTATGAGTTTTAATACACATCAAATGAGGAACAAAAAGGAATAGAGGGTATCACTTGTCACGACTTGAGTCATGTTATGTCTGACATTTGTCAGACTTCACACTAAACAAAGGAAGAACCTTTTCCATAGGAATAGTTAGCAAAAATGAACAGCGCCATGCTAGAAACAACTAATAAGTTATCTCTCCAACTTACTGGAAAATAAAAAGTAGAATTTTGTAAATGTCCACGTTCTTTGTGAGGAAGATGTAGAGACCCTTGAAGGATTGTAATCCAAATAAAAACAACAACAAAACCCACAGAAACAGAACTTTCCAGAGAGACAGCATTCACTTTAGTTTTAAATTACATTGTTGCTTTACCACAGAACTGAACTACACTTCTTAGTCTTGTACCTCAAAAACTCCTCTTGCAGATAGCTTCATTAAAAACTGTGTGAAATAGTCTGTTTTCAATAAATTCCTGTTTTCCTACAAAATAATTTTGGATAAAAAATTCTTAACTGGCTTCACTTTTAAAATAATTTCTCAAGCCTAACGATTCATAAAGTCCAATGCCTTTCCTTCCTTAAAAGGCTACATGGTGTATTTTTAAAAATATCCAGTCACTTTCATATTGGTACAAAACAAGTAACACGGGCACTTAAACCCATATGTATGGAAGGTATTTTTCCTAAATGGAAGGTTTTTTTCCCTTTCTACCTTGAAAATGGGATCAGAAGTTACACCTCCAATAGTCCTTAACCTCAATTTGATCATGCAAGACTGTGATACCTAGATACAAAATATAGAAATACCTTTACTATGTAACTTCACACATCTAATTATGTAGTAAATAAATATAATATAGGGTGAATTAACCCCTGAAGTACAGCTTACAGCCATAGCTGAAGAAAAGCTAGGGCTAAAATGTCCCAAAATGTGGGGGGTAACAAACACACTCTTGGGAGATGACAAGGGAAAAAGAGGAATTGTAATTGAAACTCAGTATGCAAAGTAGGGTGGGTTTTTTCATGCATTAATTTTTTTCCAAATTCCTACATAACCTGACTAATAAAAATATTTACTTTTATAAAGGGTCAAGTGGACAGAACATAATTCTCCCAGAAGGAAGACACATGTTTAGTATCTTCAAAGCAACGTTCATACTAATAAAAGCAGTAGCTAATCTTTCTTTTACAGGCTGAAGTTCTTGCTAAGGTTTCTTTTACTGTACAACTATGTATCACGTTTAATGCATATCTGCCTCAACAGAACAATTATTTTTACATTTTTATTAGATTTTGGTCTGTGTGTATAGTCATCAATTCATGCATGCTCTCATCTGTTCCCAAAGCCAGGATTCCATAATAAAAACGTATTAGCCAATTTTCATACAGAAATTTAAATACATTGTCACACAAATATTCAAGTGTTTCTCATGAGTCATGCAAGAGGTGCAGAATAACACAATGTCATGCTTAGAGTTGCAAAAATCTCAAACTGACAATTTACTATCTTTCTTAAAACTTACCATAATGTATTAAAACATCAAAGACTTGAGCAAATAGATTTAAACTAATTCTGTGGGTTTTTCCTGTATTACTTTACTCGTGCCATGACTAATATTTAGCTACAACATAATGCTTGCCAACAGATGCATGATAAGTCTGAAATCCTGTGGGGACAGGTTAAATGTTTAAAAGGCTTTGGAGGCATGAACAGTGTCTCTGTGCACCTCAATGAGAGCACAAAAAGATTATTTGGCTGCTTACATTACCCTTAGACAAGCCTACCAAAAAAAAATAAAAGCCCAAATGAAAAGCTTTACCACTAGAAAGAAGGGGGAAAAAACCACCGAATTTAAAATCATTTTTATGGAACCTATTTTTCTATTTTCTGAAGTTTGATCTGAAAAGCAGCAGTGACAGAAATTTAACCTTATCTATGCTGGATAATTACATGAAAGTTGATCACTTCATGTCGTCTGCAAATTTAGAGTGCAGGTAGAAATCAGGTCAGAGGAAGGGTCATAGTTTTGACACCCTTTTCTCCAACACCATGAGGGCATGTCTATCACTAGGGTCATGATTCATTTACAGTTTCATTAATTTTGTATTCAGCTATGTTGATGTTCACCTATAGTAGTGTTAATTCTTGGTCACTTTCCCCATCTCCAGTGGCCATATGCATTTGTTATTTGAAAAACCTGTTTAGTCTGTGGAAGGCTGTAAGTTTCCAGCTAATGGATACAAAGTTGTACATCTCAGCACCTCTGTTAAGTGATGGGGATCCTCTCTTGAAAGGGCAGGGAAAGAGCAGCTCATGGGATAGCAAATAAAATGAAAAGGCTGGTAAAAAAGCAAATTTTATCCAACATGCATCAGCAAATCCTAAGAAAGAGGGCAGCACTACCTGGTGTGCTAACTGTAGTTAACCAGCTTCATTCAAGCTCAACACAAGTACTATTGGTTTAAGTACCAAAATTTTTAGTCTGTGCAAAAGCAAGGCAGTGGCACCTTGCTCAAAAGAAATGCTGCAATTAAACACGATAAAATAAAAAGGGAGGAACAAAGGACAACAAGTAATTATTAAGGATTCAGATTTAGAGAGCTCTTTCAGTTAATGGTCTTTCAACTACTTTGTGTGGCAAGAGAGAACAAAAAGGTTCCCTGTAGGCACACTTTTGCACAGAGCACAGCCCACTTTCACTCGCTTCTTCCTAAGACAGGAGTCAGAAATGGGGGGGGAAAAAAAAAAAATGGAAAAATTGTGGCTGGTATGATGTAGATCGAGGACAAGCTGTGATACTTTCCAATACCATCCTGTACCTACTTCAGCCAGTTGGCTTTACTGGCCTCTCTCAACTACTTCACCAGACATCTGTCTTCCCCATCTTCGAGTCATCATCCGTCGGGCCAGACGCTTTCCTATACTTCATCTATCCTTCCCTCTCCACAGTCTGTAAAGCCAGGTAGGGACCCCCAAGCTCTCCATTCCTGACCCCTCCCCAGGAGGACAGGAGAACATCACAGAGCTCTCCAGAGAGTTCCTCAGCACTCCAGATGGAGTTATGCTGCAATACATCAAATAAAAGATGTTTTACTTGAAGTAGGAAATGGCATCACAGACTGAGAAACTGCATGGTAGAAACTATAGTGAAAAGCTGCATGAATGTTTCAGCTTTTGGGTCTTTGGTATGAGCGCTGTTTTGTTTCCCTTCTTCCTCTGAGGAAGTCCTTTTCAGCATGATTTTGAAACGTTACACCTACAATGCAGTGACTATACTGTGAAGTACTTATTACCCATATCATGCAATCAAAACACAGCACCTGCCTAACGTCTTTGCAAGATTTCATTTTTTTAATTATTTTTTTTGTAAATTACACTTATTTAGAAAATATAAACATGTCATTCTGTTCCAACATTCACTTTGTTTTTCTGCTCTGGCTACACCTGTGAACAAGGGAACAATAATATCACATGTCACACACCCCCCCTTTAATAACAAGTCCTAAACAGGAAAAAAAGAAGTCTTCAAGACAGTTTCACTGCTGTACAGGATGCTCACCAGAAAACAACAGATGTTCTATAATCACTACTGCCCATTCATTTCCTTTTGGTCAGAAAGAAAGCAGCAGTCATCAATTAAGAACTCCTATCTACTGGACACAAAAGGAAGTATACACTTTTCCTTGGTCATTTGACCGTAACAATAGGATATGGCAGCGGGAAAGGACTGACCACTCTGAGCAAGCACTGGGGGGAAGCAAGGGGCAACTGAACTTGTCTTTTTGGATTTTTTAAAAAATAAATACAGGATTTTTTTATTCAGCACCTTGATACACAAAAGATTTAAAAAAAAATCACTTTCTCTATAGATTACACACAATCTTAATTATATTATTCTTCTATGTGTCTAGACAATCTAATCTTTTCACAGTAGAAAATCCTAAACACATGAACTGACAAGAGAATCAAGCAGCAGCTAGAAAAGCTGTTTTATCAATTAACAAAACCTCTTTTTAAACTGTTATCACAGTTTTTATAAAGATGCTAGTCTAAACACTTAGACTTCCAATATGTCACTGGCATAAGGTATTTGTATTAATATTTTTAAGAAGTATCATCAGATCTGTGGATCCTTCTATTAAAAATAACATTCACTGGTCAGCTTTATCACTCTGAAGTAGAATGACAGCTTTCATAATATCACCAACAAAAGAAAACCCTAGAGATGCACAATACGTTATGTCTCTTTCAGTCAGACTACAATCAGCCACAAAGGGTTTGGGGAAAATTTATTAAAAATTGCTGGGCTTAATTAAGGTATTAGGCCCTAATCTAGCATGCTAAATTAAGCCCTGAATATTTCTATGAATAATAATGCAAATGCTCTAAGAACATGGTAGGCACTTCCTTCAACAGGAAAGCTTTTACAAGCCTTCAGATCACAAGCGAACCCCTATTTTTTGCCCTGTACCTCTGCTCCATCGCATACCAAAAATAGAACTGACCTACAGAAAAGCTCACACGTGGGCATGCATCGTTCCTCTCCACCCCCACACAGATTTGCAAGCCCTCGTTCCATTAAAGACATGGCCTAAACAAAGCAGTCAGTGACACACAGATGCTCGAGGAATTTATTTTGTGTAGCGACTTTTAGCCTAAGCACACTGCATATTAAAACTCATTTTGAATTGCTAGAACGAAGTATACTGATTTGATGTTTCCTTCTCTGCCACAACAGATATCATGATTTTAAGAGCTGCTGAGGCTTATTTTCATTCTTCCAAAGAATAGCCTATTCTAAGCACCAACTTATTGAAACAATGAAAAATAAACAATATTTCTTTATATGATCATAACAGCAAGATACAAGCAAATTTCATAAAATGTCTTCCCTATCACTCCCAATAGTACTTCAGGATGAAAATATTCTCAAAAACTCCAGATTTAAGTCTGCCACATTAAGCAAATTTGGCAAAATTACTAGTGGTTATTTGGTACAGATTTAACATCCATCCCTCAAAGCTGTACCTGCTCAAACCATTAAGCTACTCTTTTTATAGAACACCACCCTTTGTATTTTAGGTTTCTTCCTTTTCCCTGTGAAATTAACTCCTTACTAAATGCACTTCATCCTGTCCTTGAACACCTTATTCCATTAGTTGATACATTCCCACGCACTCCAGTTTTGTTGATACAACCATTTTCTGAAGCACTTCACAGTGAATACTTGTCTGCCATGGATCCCAGAGAATCTTAGGAAATCTTCTGTCTCTTAGGTCACATGCACAAGCCATGCTATCTAAGCTTTCAGGAGAGAGGTCATTCCAGTCTGACAATCTGGTATAGCTTTTCTGTTCATCATGAAAACACATGAAACTCACTACAACTCAAAAACAAAGCCAAGCCGCACATTCACATTTGAAATTAAATGGAAATGGGGGGGGGGGGGGGATATTTGTGCAAGTAATTGACTTTTGAAGGTCATTAGGCAAATACTTCACATGCATTTGGATACATAAATAGTTCAAGCTAAATAAATAAAATTATTTGCTGCGTGGAGCCTGGAAATTTACAGCCCCTCCACATTTGTGGGCAAAAATGTATGCTAGTAATTAACAATAAACAAATAACTCATACAACTATTGTACTGAATTTAGATCATGCCTAACGATTTTTCTCTATGTATGTTAAAATATGCAACTTTATTTAAATCTTGCTATTTTTAGACAACACTGCAGAGGAATTTCTGGTCTTTCCTCTCTCAGCCTCTGCCAAATGTTTTCCTACTTACAGAAACTGTTCTGTTTTGGATCCAAAGGTAAGTTAGATATCACCAATGCTTGTCAGATGTAAGCTTCAACTGAATCCAGTGCAATCCTGTAATGTCTCAAGTAAAGCTACACAATCTCAGAGCACTGGATCCAACATAAAGTTGCAATTCTCCTAAAATTTTATAAACATTTGAACACAGTTGGATCATCAACACATAACTACAAAATTATATTACAAATGCCACTATCAGTACAGTAAGAAAATAAATATTAATAATTAGTGGTCTAATATAGCACATTGGTATTCCATGTGCAGGTCACAGAAACCAAAGTGACAATTAACATAATGGACTTTAAAAAAAAAAAAATGTTAATCTAATCCATGCTACAGTGGTTTCACCGTTAGGATTGGGAGGGAGCTAAGCAGGTTATTTATAAGTCATCAAGTATTTCCAAATAGAAATGTATGCTGTTACACACAAAGCCCATTACTGAATGGTCACTCTCTTGAGAGAAAAGAAGACTCCTTTGGGATGGCAGAACTGAGATGGAACTGAGGGAGAAAGACCTTGCCTAAAGCCCTCCTCTTATTCAATATTTTCTGTGGAGTCTCCCACTAGCCCTATTGTGAAGATTTCTGGAATGTCAATTTGTTTCAGATAATCAAATGAGTTAAATCAGTTATTACAATCAAATTATATTTCCATGGCATCTAAATCTGCCCTCAAGTTCCCCAGGTCCCCCAACACTTCCAGGTAGTGAGATGAAATAAACAAAATTAAACTCCTAAAAATAATAAACTATGAAAGATAAATTTCTTCAAAATTACATATAATAATATAGGAAATGTCAGGAGAAGGCAGCAGTGCCAGGTCTCCCCAGTGCTACAGAGAGAACACTGTTTCTCCATGAAAACGGCACTTTTACCAGCAAAAGGACAGAATCAAGCAACCAAACAAGACTTCAGCTATAGATCTTCAGCAAAACTTCAGTTACAGAAACAGGCACTAAAACCGAAGACTTAACTTCCCCTAACTGCTTAGGTGCCCCAAGATTTGAATTTAATTAGCATAAAACCCCACTAGCGCGCACATCAAGAAAAGCCACCGTCTTGGCTAACCAACCTTTCAGGACTAACACAGTAAAGTCATCTATTGTGGGTTTGCACAGTAAGCAGTCTTGTGGTTAACTCCAAGTACGCTCACTGAACACCAATGGTAATCACCCCAGCCAGAGGCATAAATATCACCTCTATTTTTTTAAAAAAAAACTTAAAATAATAATTAAAAAATTTACCTGGTAGAGCACTTGCCAAATAAATCACTGTTAGATTAGGCAAAGTGGAGTAAATTTTTGTCTCCTCTGTTGAATTTCTGGCATTCTGCAGAAAGGAGGGTAAAAATTACTGAATTACTGAGTAGCATTCTGCCTTAAACAGCTGAATCCGATTCAGGCAGGGTATAGGGTCAGAGTTCAAATAGGAATTAGACGCTAATGTGATTCTGGAAATCCCATTATGAGCCTTCCCACCTCTGCGAGAGCCTACCTACATATCTTTAAAGATCCAGATCGGACAGTTTGTCGACAGTTGCATTGTAAGCCTGTGGCAGAGCAGGGGAGTGCTGCTGGGTTCCTAGGCTCTAAACGCCGAAAGCTTCAGGCTCTCCTCCTTCTGGAAATTGCAAGCACCAATTTTAAACTTCATTATCTTTAATGTCTGGAAACCTCTGTACAGATGAAGCCTCACTTTCCTCAGGAACAACAGAAGGACAACACCTCTAGTCATGAAAGCAAATGAGGCATAAGTCACTTTGAGATCTGTCTGGTACCTGCATCCAATCTAAGTATTTTCACAAGGTCAACAAAGAATGATAAATAATGACAAATACATATTGTTTCTTCTACCACTTCACAAAAAGCAGCTATTTAGATACAAATGTGGTGCAGCTTTTTCTAGTAAAATTTATTAGCCTACCTTGAAGCCTAAAAAAATGCAGGATTCTTGCACGTGGAATACAAGGAAACAAACCCATTTCCTTTGCTAAATTTGTAATCCTTCCCAGCTTCAGAACACCAATTGGAACATCAACCAGAAACTGAACAAAGATACCTTTGTTATTATTTTCATTTCTCTAAGCCATTGCTTTGAATTTGCCCGTTCTGGAGGAAACGAAGATTAATTCACCTCTCCTCCTTAGCTATCCCTGTGCTATGGCGTCAACCAAAGATGACAGTGAAGAATCCACACAAAACAAATCAAATCTTCTTGCTCTGAACTATCAAGAAGCTACTGAATGTAAGACAGGATTTTTTTTTTTTTTATATCACCATAAGGCCTGTTTATATACTTGGACTGGAAACAGTGCACATTCAGCTGCAATTGATTTCCTGCATGGCAAATACCTCAGGCATTCAAGCTGGCTGGGAACACTGCGGAGGCCTCTTACCATCACCAGTTTTTTGAGATCAGGAAGTTCTGCCCCATGCTTGTTCTTATGCCAGAATAAATAGTGCCCCTGCTGAATGTCCAAGTTAATTTGGTCTAGGGGAACCAAATCATAAACAGGCAAGATTTTATATTTCAAAAATCCATTTTAAAAAATATTGGTTTACTTAAAACTTCAACGGTAATACAATCAATTCAATCTTGCTAATATGGCGTAATGTTAATCCACAGATGTTTTTTAAATACAAAAACTATTCCACATGGGAGATGTGGCTGTTTTGGGATTTTTTAAATGAAATAGAAATACATTTTCCCTCATCCAGTTGCTATATTTACAGCTATAAATCAACACTACAGGGCAAATTCACAGACTAGAAGAGTATATTATTCCCCTTTTGGTATCGCTGAGTGACAACAATAACAATAATTTTATTGACTGCATTTAGGTTTTTTCTGTTCTTAAGTGAATACACAGAATAGCCTGCACTAACATTTCTGTGCATCAGAAGGCAGTAATACATGAGTAGTTTTACTGGGTTCTTTGGATTAGACTACCAGTTGTGACATTCAAATGCCCAACCACCTCACTGTACCTCAGACTGTAAATTAAGCAAAACAAAAACATAAAGTGAGCTGCAAATACTGTCCTAGTTCCATTTAGTCCATGCAAGTTTCCTTAGTCTCAAGTCCTCCAGAGGCAAAGGATTCCATTTCAACTACTAGCGGAAGTCATTTAAGAAACCTAGAATGAGAGACTGGCAACACAGTCACAACCATTTAAATATACCAACATCTGTACATTTCTGTGTTTGTACATATAACCTGTATAAACAACATGTGTGTATACAAAAAAAAAAAAAAAGGTGTATATATAAAAAAAACGAAAAATCAGGAAACCAGGCAATTCTGAATAAGCTTAAACTTTTTATAGGGGCATTTTATAACTTGCTAGAAGTTTCATCAATAAGAGCTTCTTAGTTCTAGAGTAAAATTATTAGCCTAAGTTTGAGAGATATTCCATAACTCCCAGAGCACTCAATGGCCTTTCAAAGACTTTGTATCCATGACTTCAGACAGGGTCCTACAGTCACATCAAAATCAATTAAAGCACAAGCTATTGGATGTTATAGAATGTGCTTCTATCAACCTTTAACTTCCCCAAGAAGGTTTTCTACAGATCTTGGTATTAACAGAACAATCCATAAGGAAAATTAATTTTTCATCCTGTGAATTTTTATATCAATTCAGCTGCATAGATGGCTTATTTCACAAACGTCCATGTTAGAATATTTCACATTTCTGCATGAGAAACAGTACCCCAAAGAAAATACATGCATCTTCAACTAAAGAAATGAGTTAGCCAATACACTGTCATTTCTATGATTCTCCTACAAATTTTATTTAATCTTTGAAAGGTTTGTGTTTTAAAAACAGCCTTATTCTAGAAATATATCACAATTTATTAATAAAAAGCCTTGAATTCTTAACCACTTTTAGAAAATATACAGGATAAAAACATCAAGCAAGTAGTTGTTTCAGAAACAAAAAGCCCAAAGAAATCTATATTCAGATACTTAAGTTGACATGAACCATAGCAACTGGTTGTTCCAAGAAAACTACTCCTGACATCAGGAGATTTCAGTGTACTGTTAAATAAAAAAAAAAAACAACTTGAAAACTGTCTTTCAAAATTCAGTAAAATCAGGTTCTCTGTCTAGGTGTACTCTGCATGGGAGGCAACCAAAAGAATTTTCAGTAAGACGACAGATGCTGTATGTTATTCTCTTAGGAGTCTTTGAGTTCATCTTCACCTCAGTTTTCCTAAAAAGTGTAAGGGACACAACTCTTCCATGCTACACACTAATAGTCCCAAACTGAGATGCTCAGTGAAAGTCTAACATTATCACTTTACTCCAATAACCTGGTTCTTTTGAGCTTTGAAATCTCTGCTTTTTATGGATTTTCCTACCCTATTTCTGCTAGGGGAAAATACCAAAATAAGCCAAAGCCACCTAACTACATGTAACTGCTTCACAAATTTACAAAATAGGAATCTGTTTATATTACAATTAGGGTATCAAAATCTTTGTTCCATTAGTTGTCATCCCTGTTTTTATCTAGTCCCCAACAATACTAAATCACATATCACATCTAGACAACTCCATCCTCACAACTTGGATCATCCCGTGTATCTAACATAATAAAATGGTGTCAACATATACTGTAGTATTTTAAAATAAATACTCTTGCCAAACAACTCCACATATCAATCCTCTAAGAAAAGCTGAAAATAGAATTCTTATTAGAAGTTCATGGGTTAGACTGCAAACCACTGTACAGGTTTAACTGCCAGTGAGGAGGACTTGGGGCACAACAACCCTAAGCAGAGGTACAAACTAGGAGAAGCCTGGCTGGAAAGCTGCCAGGAGGAGAGGGACCTGGGGGTGCTGGTTGACAGCCGACTGAACATGAGCCAGCAGTGTGCCCAGGTGGCCAAGAAGGCCAATGGCATCTTGGCTTGTATCAGAAACGGCGTGACCAGCAGGTCCAGGGAGGTTATTCTCCCCCTGTACTCAGCACTGGTGAGACCGCACCTCGAGTACTGTGTTCAGTTCTGGGCCCCTCACCACAAGAGGGATGTTGAGGCTCTGGAGCGAGTCCAGAGAAGAGCAACAAAGCTGGTGAAGGGGCTAGAGAACAAATCTTATGAGGAGCGACTGGGAGAGCTGGGGTTGTTTAGCCTGGAGAGGAGGAGGCTGAGGGGAGACCTTATTACTCTCTACAACTACCTGAAGGGAGGTTGAGGAGAGGAGGGAGCTGGCCTCTTCTCCCAAGTGACAGGGGACAGGACGAGAGGGAATGGCCTCAAGCTCCGCCAGGGGAGATTTAGGCTTGAGATTAGGAAAAAGTTCTTCACGGAGAGGGTGGTTAGGCATTGGAACGGTCTGCCAAGGGAGGTGTTTGAGTCACCGTCCCTGGAGGTGTTTAAGGTTAGGGTGGATGAGGTACTTAGGGGCATGATTTAGGGATTGGTGGGAATGGTTGGACTCGACGATCCAGTGGGTCTCTTCCAACCTGGTTATTCTGTGATTCTGTGATTCTGTGACTAAAGCAAGAATTTATTTGACATGATTTTTACTGAATTATCTGCCAGTAGTTAAAGCCTAATTTTCAGGCCAAGGAAAGCAGCTTGCCTATTACAGCATCAAGAGAAGGACACACACTGTACCACCTTCTCATAGCTTGACGTAACTATGATGAAGAGACAGATGTACTGCATCCCAAGGAAACGGATTCATTCCACATGCAATCGCCTGAGTGCTTTCCCAGACATCCTAAGCTAATTTCATGGGCTAAGTGGATGCAGCGCTCCTCGAGCTTCCTTCACCCTACCTATTCACAACTGTGAACAACACTAAGGCCAACTTGCACGAGAAGGTCAACAGCTAATAATGAATCTTTGCCAGAACTCCTCCAGACCATCCCTGCTTTGAGTTCAAACTGTCCTCAGTAAAGAAATCAGTGTTGGACAAGTCCGGGCATAGACAAGTAACTCTGACCCATGTACCAGAACTAATCACCTCCTGAAATGACTCAACATTTATGACTAACAAATAAGAGAAACCAACCCAGTACATTATTCTAAAATGGTCATAAGACAGGCATCATTGACCCTCTATTAAAAACCAATAGGACTCCTCATGCAGCACAGGCATTGATTTAAAGAACAGCAAAAAAGAAAAAAAGGAACCATACATTGGACAAACTCCTTATCACTACAAGACAGCAGCAATGAAAGGGCATTCAGATGCCGCTGGCACCCACATCCCTCTGCACACAGCCAGGTTGGGCAGATGAATCTGTCAAGTATGTACAAAAGCAATGTCCCTTAGAGATGAAAGAGACTAAAAAGAAACAGATCTGCATTGACAAAAGCTGGTGAACAGCTTATCTTCTGAAGGCAGCAAACCAGACAGTTGAGGGTTTGTTTTTTTCAGAATTCTTCCTTGAAAAAGAGACACAGTTCCTACCCTACCCAAACAGCACACAGAGGCATGTCGAAGAAATCCCTTCTTCTCCATACCCCACTTGTGTACATTACAGGATACATCACATCAAAGCTTTATGAACAAAGGGCAGAACAAAAATGTCTATTCTGCTTTGCATTGACCTTGCAGTAATCCTGAGTGCATATGCTGCACTTTCAATGAAGGAACTCCTCTGGAGGAGCCAGAGGGGTGCAAGAGCCAAATCCACTGGGTGCATTTGACAACAAGGGTGGTTTATTGGCAGGACCCTCTGCTGCATAGTTGCATGAAGAACCTCTTCAATACGGTTTCTTTGGAACTGCACTGTGCATGGAGCAGCAGGATGGCTTAGCTAGGAGACTGAAGAACTCAAGGGATGTTGTCAGCACATACAGCCTTGACCAAGGGAGCAGACCTGTGCTGGTAACACGCCACGCTACTGGGAGTGAGTGACATTGCACATAAAGTGGCAAAGTGCAGGCTGCATTAATGGAGATCACCAGTCCAACTCACCATGCAGGAGATCAACTCTAAACTCTGCTCAGCACAGCTCAGGACTCAGCAAACCACTCCATCCTTCACACCAAAAAAAGAAAAATCAGGTTTTCTTGATGCTCAGTACTGCATATTCCCACTGGCAGACTTTATGAAAGACAAAAGTGATTCCTGAAGGGCAGATGCATGCCTAGATACCGCCCAATAAATCAGAAAGAAACCTTGGAGATTAAATGCTTAATGACTTACTATCTTTCACTCACAAAATTCTACAGTGGCTTACCAAAAAGCCTCCACTGTGCCTGATGCTTGGTGCTGCAGGTAGGTATTTGGAAAACAAATTAATAGCTTTGCACTGGAAATGTGGGAAAAACTCACAAGGTTAAATGAGTTCAAGCTCAGGAGAAGGAGATACTGGAGACAGTACCCTCCCCTACCACAACACAGGAGAGACTTCACAGCATAACCAACCTGATAAGGCAAGGATTGTAAAAGGTTGCATCCAGTGAGGAGTGTGGCAAGTGGACCTACCTGCCTGCAGGACAGAGACGGCAATGTCCTCAAGGCAGCATGAGCAGAGAAGGACCAGGAGAGATCAAATCATTTACATATGTCTTCAGACTCATCTAACATGAGAGAGGCTGGCAATTATCAGAGCAGACTGACAGAATGGAGAGATTACAAACTTCATATTCTGGTACTGTTCAAGGGAAGACAAGCTGTCTCTCCAAATTCAATAATGATTCATTGTTAAACACATCTTTGTCTACTATTCAAATAGGCTAAGACTGCTGATTCTTCAAAGAAATTAGTGTTTCTCCAACAAGCTGAAGTCTATAATGACATCACTCAGGTGATGATTATTGCCAAGGTATGACAGCATTCTGAGCAACCTCACAAAGCATGTTATCAGGATAATGAGAAGGAATTGGAAAGTAAAGAGTGACAAAGTTTCACAAACATTTGAGTGTGAAGCACGGTAATCTGGGCAGCACTAAACCTGCTTGCAAGCTAAAATGATGCTTCTGCTGATATTAACTTGGTTGCAGTTTAAACAGCAAGTGGAAAGCTTTGTACATACTTAAGTAATAAAGTAGATTACAGACTTGCTTAACAAGTAGTTCTTCATTTCACTCATCTATTTTAAAGATTCTTTATGAAGAAGGAACTATACTTTTTCCTTCACTGACAACACAAAGCATGATGTTACTTTAAACTGAAGTACCACAGATTAGTGGCAGCAGCAAAAAGCAAGTAGTTCTGCCACTACATTTCTGAAATGCACTACAACCACAACTGTGAACCTGGTCTTATTAGAATAGGCAACACAAATAAAAAAAAATAAAAAAAGAGAGAGAAAAAAGGAAAACAACAAGTCGATACTGTATGTAGAAATCACAACAAAGCTGCAGCGGTCATCATATCTAATCTTAGGGGACATGCAGGGGGGTAAACATTGGTAAATACTTTAACAAAGAACAGTTTACAAGAGGTCATAGAGAAAACCTTGCCTGTGTTTACAGATAACTCCACCTAACATAAGCAGAAGCATGGGAAAAAGTACAAGCGCTAGAGCCTATGCACTAGATCTAGGAGATAGAAACCACTCATATGGGCTGATTAAAGCAGAAGCTGACCTTGAAGCCCAAACCCGGATGACAATGCTGGAAGATGTCAGCCATGACCATGAAAGGAAGCTGGCTGTTAGGCTGTTCCTGACAAGTGCTCCTTAGGGCAATCCAAACAGCCTTCTCTTTCCCGAGCTAGGTATCAAGGTTTTATCTACATTGGCTCTGAGTAAGCAACTGAACAGGTGATTCAGTTGCTGTTCCTGTGACATCCTTTTTATCTCTGCTCAGTACTTCCAGTGAGAGGATACATGCATCCTATCAGCAGAAAACATTAGCTGCATGATACTAATGCCTGGGGCGTGATCCTGAAATGTCTGAATGGATATGAATGTTCAAATATTTCAATGTTCACATTCATTAAGTTAGGTTTTAAAACATCTGGGCAGGGCTCACATGCAAGTTTCTACAGAACGCATGCTTATGGGAAAAAGTCTGGCACTACTTGTAGTCTGAAACTCAATGACAGAGCAGGCAAGCAAGACTTATAGGTTTCAAAGATAATTAGCACTGCTCCAGTCACAAGTCTGCATGGTGAACAGCTGCCAGCCCAAGCAATACCTGTTCACTACACTTACAAAACACACATGCCACTTCCACTACCTTAACCACCCACAGTCCCATACAGAACTAGAAGGCAGGATTAGTGTAGCTCACGCGGAGGAACAAAGAAAGAAAACAAGTCAAATGTACCAAGTATCTCTTCTAGATTCATTTTTAAACCAACACCTTGCTTTGTATTTTCAGAGCAATGCTCTGCAACATGATTAGTGAGAATAAAGGCAGTGACCACCCCCAGTATTCAGGTCCTTCAGAAGGCACCCCAGTGGGCAGATGACAGTGGTTTTAAACAGCTTGAAACTTTGCTTAGACAGCTGCTTCTTGCAGTACTCTTGGATAATTATCAGTAGCTTTTCCTTCCATTTCCTTGCCCAGTACACCCTGACTAGGCCTCTTTCTTTTCCTGCATATGTAATCAATTTTGCAGTTAAACCTATTTTAGGCTAAGTTCATATAAATTCAACTTTTGATGAATCAGACTGGACAGACTCATTTGATACAACAATCACAACTAAAAATTATTTGGATCCTTAAAGTGACTTAATAAACTTTTAACATTATGAGATAATTTGTCTCACAAATGGAGAAACTCAGTAAACACAAACGGGCTTTCTTGATACTTTAAGTTATGTAATCAGTTCACATTCATCTCTTGTAGTCTAAACTACTCGCTCCCTCTGATCTGTGATGCTTTTCTAAAGCCCCAAGTCTTGGAGCCATGATAACTCATGGAAATCTCAGCTCTTCTTTCAAAAAAGAAGTTTCAATGAAAGAACTGAAAAATACTGATTTAATAGGCTTAAAAACCACAAGGAACTGAAAAATATTACAAGATTAGTAGTTAATAAAAAACACACATTTAGGAAGTCTGAGCTGCGAATGGAGTGGAGAAGATGCTGGGACTGGTGATGCAGCACAACTCTCTAGGTGGCTTTGGTTAGTGTCGCACAATGAGAAGCTTAATCAAATCTTAAATGAGCAGCTTTGAAAAGCATTTTTAAATGTAGAAAAAGGAGGGAATACACAACACTACAAGTTCCATGTCCTCTGCAGTCTCAGTTTACAAGAATAATGCTTTCTTCCACTTTTTTCCTCATTGGCAGTCCTACAAACTAAAACTTTTTCTGTGACTGCAGTAATGCAGGTTCTTAAAACTAACTAGCGATATCTCTTCAAGTCTCTCTGCCACTTCATCTGAGAGCTGTAATAATTCTTTTTCTCCTCCGCCCCCTTCCCCTTAACACTACAAAAGCAAAATGCTGTTTACAGTAACTAGTAGTAAGGCATCCTCATTGTTAATCACAAGCAAAAATTCCAGCTCGTTGTAAGAGAGGACTGCCATATACAAAGTCTGACACAAAAAAAAACAACACCAAGACTGTGCCTGTAACTCTTCTTATGTAAGAAATCAAGAAAATCAAATACCATCACCTTTAAAGTTGATTAACAACTTCTGATTGCCAATACAGCTGCGTAAAATGCCGCCAACATTCAAAGCAGATAATTTCTGAAAAGCTTTTTGCTTTCCCATCTTTTACCAACAAAAAGTGTGTTCCTTTGAGGATCAACTCCATCTTTGGGATCTCTTCACTGTAAGTTTCAGTCAATAATTGAAAAGTTTCCATTATGTATTTCTTCAGTTTCACAAGAAACTTGATGTTAACCTGCTGTTCACTGTTGTACAGCCACATTTTTCAACTGAGGGTAAGAAAATGTCTGTATTTGAACACACGTCCACTTTACTGAGTGAAGCGATCAAGTTGAGCCTCGTCTCACTGTGACAGGTTAAAACATGTTCTATAACCATCTCTTTGTCTCCTCCCTCCCACTTCTGGTTCCCAAGCCTTAGAGTTAGTCTCGGGTTTTTCGTGTGAGACCTCATACAATCACAGCTACTCCAAATGTCTTCAGTAGAGATTATATTACTAGCTTGCATTTTTTCATATACCATTATTCTATCTTTTATAATATATTGTAGCTAAATATCTGCGGACTACACTGGCCTCTAACTTATAGCAAAGTAACTTAAAGTCATAAGTAATACAAAGTGTCAATACAATGTGTCTCTTTAACACAGCAATCATCCTTCTCAACACACTAAATACAAAAGGGAATGCTTATCAAATTAATTCCTTTGCACTAACTTATAACTGCCACAGCATTATATATGCCTAATCTGAGAAACCCTTCTAATCAGAGTCCTGCGAATAGCTCTCATTAACATTAGACTGGATGTTTCAATAATATCCTGACCTGGCGCATCTGAACTTATGGACCTGGGGTACACGACAGGGCCTTAATGAGCATCACCTCCAGCTGCCACCTAGCAATACAGTGCCTATCCTCTTCACAATCCCATGCTCCAAAGGCCAAGAACTACAACTCTGGATTGGCTAGGAAGAGGCATAGTCATGCCATGCAATGGCTCAAGTGGCAACCAAACATGAGGAAAACAAACATGTAAATAAAACTAATCAAAAATCAAGGAGTCTTTGGCATACTTTAGTAAGTGGGCTAAATATCTGGTAAAATGTGGACTTCTTTAAAAAAAATTGAGATAAACCAAAAAACACCTACTCGTTCTGAGTTCATACATTTTGTAGCATTCTTCCCTAGGAATTATTTTTATTTGGGGTTGGTCTTTTTTAAATACAAATCTAAAATTTAGAGGTCATACCTGTGTGCAAAACCTTTTTTTTTATTGCGGGGTAATCTGTGGAAGTATTCCTTAAAATTACCCATAGCTAATTTTATAACAGTGTTCTTGTTAGATCCCTGTCTAGGTTGATCTCAAAAGAATTCACCAGAGCCTACAAGTTGTATGGGTGATGCTATCACAGTTTCAGCTATCCTTGTTACCCATAACTTTTTCAGCAAGGTAAAAATGGCAGAAGCTACTATCATAATTACAGATCTGCTAGCATTACATGGTTACAGAAAACAGATCAGCTTTGCACTACAGAGTTTGCATTCAAAGATAATAAAGCACTACTTCGAGTATGTGCCTTCATCAGTTGCTATAATCCTATCTAGTTAGCAGGGCTTAAAAACCCTTTCCTGAATTTCAGCCAAGAAATTGCAAGCGTAGGAAAAGCAGAGGACAACAGGTATACAGCAATGCAAACAAATGCACATGAGAAAACTTTCAAACACACAGAGAGTACCAAATGATTTAGCAAAAAGTACTAAAAAAAAAAAAAAAAGAAAGCACTTAAGGCAAATCATGAGCTTGTGGGGGTTTTTGCTACTGTTATCTGTATAGGTGCCACATGAAAAATTTCATCACTGTAGCAAAAAGCCCCACAAGCTCATGACTTGCCTAAAGTACTTTAAACAAGTAAGCAGATATTTCCACTTCCCTCCTAGCTTTAACCTTTTAAGTCACAACAAAGGTTCAAAATAAAATAAACCAAAACAAACCACAAGCCCATAAAAATCCACCAAAAAAAACCCCCAAAGAAACCAACCAAGCATACCCCACAGAAAACCACCCGATACAGGATGGTCCTAATAGCTCATTTAACTCCAAGCCTTTTCGGCTGGACACAGTTTGTACCAAGGCCTCGCAGACATCCTCTTTTGGCCCAAAGCATGACGTTGGACAGTTAACTTCTACTCTTACATCCTGCCCAAGGAAGAAGGAGAACATACTAGCAGATGTCTTGAAATCATGAGAGCTGCCAACAAACTTAAGTTCACTGTTTGAAGACTTCCAAAGCTCCACATTGTTGACATCTACCCTGACTTAAAAATCAAGTTAATACTATCTTTGCAAGATGTTGTCCAGTAAGATTACAAATTACAAAATTTGAAAGTCGTAAGTAAAACAACAAGACAAATGACACACTAGCACCTAGCTTAAGAATCATAACATGCCCTTGCAGGGATGCACTCAGTCATATGGCCACAGGTCGACGTTGTGTACCTAGAACTCTCTAAGTCTGCAACAGAAAGCTAGCATCCCTGTAAATGAACATATTCAAAACTGAAGCTTTTATCAGAGCGCTTTGCATAACTTCTAGTTTGCCAACTGAGAACACAGAGGAGAAGCAGAGAGTCAAATTTTAATAGCTAAGCATCTACATGGACCTGAGAACAATACCAATATTCATTAAGGGACCGATCTCAAACTGCCATCTCATATTTTCAAGACAAGTGCCTCATTAATAAATTTTCTAACCTTAGCATAACTCTTATGTTTGCATCTCAAAGCACCAATACACGTCGGTAAAGGGTTCTCAAAAAATATGAAAGCTAAGTGCCATACACAGCAAGTAAAAAGACTTTTTTTTTAAATAAATCTCAAGGAAGCTGTATCTTGTGTCATGCCAGCCACAGTGAAATACACAGCCAGGAGCTGCTACAGCCAGATTTAGCTTTGTACAAGCTACCAGGATTCCTTTATAAATTTAGCTAGAGGCACGGGCAACAAACACTTGTGGAAATTTGAACCGTAGCTCTCCAGCAGCAAAGATTATTCCCTCCAAGAACGAAACAGTAGCAAAAGATGACTATTAGTAGGCTCTTATTACACAGCTTTCAAAACACCTATAAGTCATCAGGTTCTCCGGGCAGCATTATTAAATCGCCGAAGTACAAGCAAACATTAAAAGAAAAAAGAAAGGCCCCAGCTGTTTCTGAGCCTGCCAATTAATAATCCAAGGGGGAAAAAAGCCAACTAAAGGGAGACCTTGTTGGAAGCCAGCTGCATGTATAGCTAAGTTTGCTTCAGGTCCTTTTCCCTCATACTTGGAGCACCACGGCTTGCGAAGAGAGAAGTAACCGAGCGCCTCAAGGTCCAGCAATGCCAAGGGAAGGGTGAGCTCCTCAAGGCTTCTTCGACAAGAGGGACAAGGACTGGGGCACACAACCCACAAGGCAGGGAAAAGGGCAAGAGCAGGAGATGGGGAAATGCCTCCAGGGTCCCACGGGGCTCTGCTCTCCCCCAGCTGCCTCTCTCTGCTCCCCTCGTCCCAGAATAAACGCTCCTGATATTTAACGACACGAACAATCGTATTTTTAACATCCTTTGGGCCACATTTATCACAATCCAACTAACGCTGCTTTAAAAGACACACAGGAAAAAAAAAAAATTCGAGGGGACGGTTTTCCTGAAGACAGAGGTTTGCTAAAGCATCTGCACAAAGCCCGAAACGCCGCACAATCCGCACGTTAAAAGAAAACACCTTCTCCCTCCCCCAAAGACAGGATTTCGATGGAATCCCCGCACCTCGGCCGAAGCCCGGGCTCCCCCTGGGAAGCGGGGCGGCCAAACAAAGCCCTCTCGGGGGGCAAAGCGAGGAGCAGCCGGGGGGCTCGCACAAAGGCTCCCGCCGGGGGCTCCCACCTGGCCGCGGGCGCCCCCCGAGCCCCAGCTCGCCCCCCCCCCAGCCCCGGGACGCGTCCGCCCCGCGGGTCGAGCCTGGAGCCGCCCCCTCCCCATCACGGACAAAGCCCCCGCGCTCACCGGCAGCCGCCTCTCGCCGTCCTCTGCCCTCGCACACCCGCTCCTCCTCCTCCTCCCCTTTCAGAGTCAGGCGCGGGGGTGCGGGGTGGGGAGTGCGGGAGGTTCTCCTGCCGCCCCCCTCCCCGGCTCGTAACGCGTTCGGCGGGTGTCCCCTTCGCAGCGGCCGCGCCCCGGCGCCCTCCGTGCGCACGGGCTCCGGCTCTAAAGTTCCTCCTCCTCCTCCTCTTCCCGGCCGGGCAGGGGACTCTGTGAAACTCTCCTCCTCCATCCAGCTCCCGCAGCCGAGCCGCAGCCTCAGCCCCTCCCTGGGGACGCGCGGGCTGCAGCTGACTCCCGCTCCCCTTCTCCTCCTCCTCCTCCTCCTCCTCCTCCTCCTCCTCCTCCTCCTCCTCCCCCGGAGGCTGGGAAAGGCGGGGGGTGGGAAGCAGAGAGATTAGCCCCTCGGACTGTCCCTGGAGCCGAAGCAGAGAGCAGCCAGATTATAGACCCGGGAAGAAGAAGGGAGAAGGAGGGGGGGAAAGAAGAAGAAGAAGGAGGGGGGGAAAGAGGAAGAAGAAGGAGGGGGGTAAAGAAGAAGAAGGAGGGGGGGAAAGGAGAAGAAGGAGGGGGGGAAAGGAGAAGAAGGAGGGGGGGAAAGGAGAAGAAGGAGGGGGGGAAAGGAGAAGAAGGAGGGGGGGAAAGGAGAAGAAGGAGGGGGGGAAAGGAGAAGAAGGAGGGGGGGAAAGGAGAAGAAGGAGGGGGGGAAAGGAGAAGAAGGAGGGGGGGAAAGGAGAAGAAGGAGGGGGGGAAAGGAGAAGAAGGAGGGGGGGAAAGGAGAAGAAGGAGGGGGGGAAAGGAGAAGAAGGAGGGGGGGAAAGGAGAAGAAGGAGAGGGGAAAAGAAGAGGAAGGAGGGGGAAAAGAAGAAGGAGGGGGGAAAGAAGAAGAAGGAGGGGGAAAGAAGAAGAAGGAGGGGGGAAGAAGAAGAAGGAGGGGGGAAGAAGAAGAAGGAGGGGGAAAGAAGAAGAAGGAGGGGGAAAGAAGAAGAAGGAGGGGGAAAGAAGAAGAAGGAGGGGGAAAAGAAGAGGAAGAGGAAGGAGGGGGGAAAAGAAGAGGAAGGAGGGGGGAAAAGAAGAGGAAGGAGGGGGGAAAAGAAGAGGAAGGAGGGGGGAAAAGAAGAGGAAGGAGGGGGGAAAAGAAGAGGAAGGAGGGGGGAAGAAGAGGAAGGAGGGGGGAAGAAGAGGAAGGAGGGGGGAAAGAAGAGGAAGGAGGGGGGAAAAGAAGAAGAAGGAGGGGGGAAAGAAGAAGAAGGAGGGGGGAAAGAAGAAGAAGGAGGGGGGAAAGAAGAAGAAGGAGGGGGGAAAGAAGAAGAAGGAGGGGGGAAAGAAGAAGAAGGAGGGGGGAAAGAAGAAGAAGGAGGGGGGGAAGAAGAAGAAGGAGGGGGGAAAGAAGAAGAAGGAGGGGGGAAAGAAGAAGAAGGAGGGGGGAAAGAAGAAGAAGGAGGGGGAAAAGAAGAGGAAGGAGGGGGAAAAGAAGAGGAAGGAGGGGGGAAAAGAAGAGGAAGGAGGGGGGAAAAGAAGAGGAAGGAGGGGGAAAAGAAGAGGAAGGAGGGGGAAAAGAAGAGGAAGGAGGGGGGAAAAGAAGAGGAAGGAGGGGGGAAAAGAAGAAGGGAAGAAAAGAAGAATAATAAATTCAGCTACCGTTTCATGCAGGAAGCCCGCACTCGGCTTTCCTGCTCTCCCTCGGCTGCCAGGGCACAGCCTCCCTGCCCGGGAGCCCCATCCTTGTCTCTGCCAGCTCCTCTCGCCCCACGGGTTTTAAATACAATGATCTCGGGCACAACGTTGATATTAAATGGTGAGAGCTTCTGTAAACCAATACGAATTGCTGAAGTGCGAAGAGGGCAGGTCCACCCTGAAGTTGCAGTCCATAAAAAGCAAATTCAAAAAGGTTTTAGAGACTACACCTGCCTCTTGGCAGCCTGCCTGCCATCTTCTCTGGAAAGGTGAGTGTAAAGGGGTTTTGCGTTATTTTTTTTTAATATTGTGTAAGATATGCACGAAGAGAGAAACAGAATAAATAAAGCCTGAATTCTTCATATGTGTTCAGTAGTCCTTATTCTTCTGAGCCCTAACAAAATCCTTGGTTTCCTGTAAAACCATCTTCCATGCTTCACCTTCAGAAAAGTTATATTGCTTTTGTTCTATAACACAGTTTCTCCCTCTGCTCATGTTACCACGGAGCATGTGTGATCTGAGGAAATTTGCTAAGTCAAAACAGCTCATAGTTTTAAGTTATAACAAGTAATTACAGCAGTAATTCAGAAAAACAGGAAGTTTCAGTGTTTGCCCTCATCTTACCTGTTCTCACTAGAATCCTTAAAACAAACAAACAAACTATAAAACCACCACCACCACCACCTCTTACAGAATCTGTTTCTGTATCATTAATTCAAAAGCCCAGAGCTTTTTCCCAACAGGCACATTGAATATGCTTCAGACCAGTGCTGAATTTGAAAAGATTAACATATTTATGAATTAATTTTGGCCATGGTTCAAACTGAAGATTTGCATTTAATAACTGTGATTATATTATCCTCTCAACTAAATTAAAAAAAACCTCAAGTGTTTTAACGACACAGTCATTCTTATGCACAACATTTATTGACATTACTGAAGTGGAGCATAGTTATCACCAAAGGGTAGGTCCCGTTCCACCCCTCCTTCCTATCAGTGTCCCATGAGGCAGGACAGGTAGAATGCCTAAGGCTGGACTCAACAGTTAATAATCTGGAATGATACTCCACGAAGTTATTCAGCAGGGTAAGTGAGGAAAGGGCAAGTAATTTCAGATATGACCAGTAGCTCCGCTAGACCCCGCACACTGGTCATGACCTCCTGCACTGCGTGGCTACTCTGTGTCTGAATTCATTCTTGTCTCAGCACACGGCACTCTGGCCTTGTGCTTTAGACAAAAATCTGGCCTTAGTTTGCAGGACAATTAAAAAAAAAAAAAAAACCCCAAAAAAACCCAACAAGAACCTCCCTAATGAAACTATTGGGAGAGAAGCATTTGTAACTCTCCTACTGAGGTAATAAGGGAATGTATTTCCTCTATGAATAGATTTTTTAAAATATGATAATAAACTGAACAACTGGTTCATGCATTTAACCTAGGCCAAATTAAAACAAATTAAAACGCATGCACATCCCCAAATGGGAAATATAAGAACAAAATCCCCAGACCACAGAGTATTCCAAGTTCCTTTAAGAAACTGCACAGTCTCTGCAAATATGTTTTAAAGGCCTACCATGATCTGTTCCATATGGAGTTTGTTTTTCCTCAGTGCTGTGACTAACAGGAAAAATCTTCAAGAGGAGAAGTCTCTTTCTCTCTCTTCATCTTTCTACCTCCCTCTCCCCAAAGGACTGATCATGAGCCAGTCTGGTTTCTGTTTGCTTGTGCTAAAAATAGCTTTCCAGTGAACTAACCAAATACTTCCAGTTCTATGTCGACTGTCTGATAAAGTATGATCATAGAGGAAGAATCATAGAGGTTTAAATGTCAAGCTTTACCATACTGTCATACAAACAGTGTATCTGAAGAACCAACCATTTTTGGAGGATTTAGATACATCGACAAAATGTCAGAACTTTTGTCTCTGAAGGTAATCCAGGTGACTATTGGTAAAAGGCCACGTGTGACAAGGAAACTGCAGGCAGGCACAGCTTTCACCTGGGTATTGCCTGTGCACCAGAAGACCTGTGGCACAAGCAAGGGCACCACGTGTTGGGGGAGGCGGGGGTGTCCCAAACAGCTGGCTTGGTCACCCTCAGAAGCACCCCTGTGCACAGGCAAGACATGCACCTCCGTTCCCCTCGCCTCCTTCCTTTTTGGTGAGCACCTTTCACTACATGCTCTCACAGCATCTCTCACACCCTTATGCAGCTGGACCTCTGTTTCACCTCTCACACATGGTGGGATCCTGATCCATCCATCAGCTCTTCAACACAGTCTCTCTTGCTGCCCCTGCAGTCAAGAACTTGCACCACTGATGAGCTGGTATCTTCCACACTGGTGGTCAGGACTTGCCTTCCTATACCATTTGAAAGGAGTTTGCTTACTACGGTTGGGATCTGTAGCCTAACCTTATTTTTCCCTTTGGGATTTTCCTTTCTTTTAAGAAGTCTGCTTATATCAACCAGTCTGCCGTAGGTTTGTGCATATGCATATGTTCTCAAACATCACAACATTTCTTTACATCACCAGGACTGTATTGCACCAGTTGGCATGTTAATGTTTTTCTCATTTGGGCTGCGACTCATCAAACCTGTAAGCAATGCTTTTAAGCATACAGAAATCTGTCCCTTCAGTTTTGCTGACTGATTATGAATTTCATCTTTCACTTGGAAAGATGCACAAATTTATCTGTTCTGGGTTAGAACCCCGGGGGTGGGGCGGTGAGGGGTGGGTGGAATCTGGCCCTACAATAGCACAGAACTGCTGTTTGTAAATAAACACACACACACACTTTAAAAAACCCAAAAGGCACATCCCACATTTGATTTTTTGGTCAGGGTCAGGGTCAGGGATCTGTATAGGCAAGCAACTGCATCCATGCCATGCACAAGGGTGTAAGGCAGGTAAAATGGATGTAATCTTAAACTGGGCACACCCAACCTGCCTAAATAAAATTAAAAAAAAAAATCTCCAATGTGGTCCTTGCCTGGCATCTAAATTAATTATTCCACCCACACCACAATTTAATTGGCAGGCACAGGTACACTCATTTGCTTTGCAAAACAACATTATTAAGTGTGGGGGTTTTTAGAGCTATACCCCTGTTTAATAGAATATAATCTTTTATGTATACCAATGCCAAGGAGTACACAACTGTTCCAGTAATTATATGTTCCAGTAAAATCATTAATACAAAATAAAATGCTATCATACCTACCTTATGCCTGGGTCCTGTAGGTACTCAATTACTTTCAAGGTGATGAGATACCTATGTGAAAAAAAAAGGAAGTATGTTTATGTCTTTACAGCAACAACAGCTAAAAATTCTGATCACAGACTATGAAGTTCAAAATGTCTTACTCTCAATCTTACCACAAAGTTGAAGTGGAAGTACTTTAAATACATGAGGACTTTGCATGCCATTTGCCTTGGGAAACAAATAGCACACATAAAGAGTGGGAGTAAGATGATGAAGTTTAGTGGTTACAAGTATGAAGACTGTGAACATAAGAAAAGAACAAGATATTGTACAGAAGGAATCGACTGGAGTTAATCTTTCTAGGGAGACGGTTTGATTCCTCCTTTGTCTGGGAATGTTTCCATGCAGAACTAGTCATCTTTTGAGATCACTTGCAGACAGCAGCACTGCTTGGATCTTTCACAAATGCAACTGTGTTTCATAAGAACAGCACACAGACCAGCTGCAGTTTTTGCAAAATAGGCTTCTGATAAATTGGGAAGCTAGCACAATTTTGTTGTCAGCTCAGTTCTCAAATTCCTTACAAGGCTTGGTCCTTAAGCACAACCTCCATTTCAGTATGGTTTCTCAAGCATTGGGGTAGATAACAGCCTTCTACACTTCGCATTTCTCCTCCAGAAATTTTTGTTCTGGCTTATTCCTGAAAATATTTGCATCTACACCCTCGCAAACAAAAAAAAAACCAAAAAAAAACCCCAAAACACGTTAAGGTCTTGCAAAGGCTTTTCTTCCTAATAGAGTTCTCTTTGGAGTATTTTAGGTTACAAGGCTAGAACTGAGCAGTCAATTTCAACCTCATGGACAAGGATGGCCTTTAGTCACCTTGCTCTGGAAGAAAGTCACCACTATTTCTATACCCCTCATATCAAAGCCACCAAGTACTGATGAACCATTGCAATCTCTCCAGAATGCAGGATGCTTGCTCCATTTCTCTTGACAGAGCACTCAAAAGCAAGCTGGAGCAGGATCCCAACCATCCCCTCTTCTCTGTTAAGTCTGCACAGTAAACAAGCTTAATCGGCACACAGGCAGTGCTTGTTTCTTAAAACTCTGCAGATGCATTTTTGGCTTAAATTGATTATTTTGGGGAAAAAAGAGTATTGGACATGTCACAGGGAGGCCTTTGGTTTGTGTGTTTTATTTAGGAGCTGCATGATTAAGTCCTTTAAAAGGTTTTTCTCTTGTTGCATGCTTTGTGGTGAGCCTACTTGCATAAAAAAGCAGGATTAAATCTGAGGTCTTAAGAACACAACAAATAGTACATCTGAGTTGCTTTAAGCAGCAGCTGAGAGTTAGTTTTCAACACTGCAAATAAGGTTGCTCAGGTGGCAGATGATCTCATCTGATTGCAGGAATCCACTTCAGCTGAGAGGAAACTCCTTCAAACATATAACCACTGGTTTCTTCTGGCTCATCCACATTATTAAAAGAACTTCTACTACTTACATGAAAATCTTGCGGTTCCCTACTTTCAGCTGTGCCTTTTAAAGTGCAATGCTCCACAATAATTAGACTAATTGTTTTATACTAGCTGAGAAATGAGTAATACCCATGGGGGTTTTAGGCAAAAAACCCTAAATTTAGTCCCTGACTTACTGCTCTGAGATCACCACAGAATCACACAATGGAAGGGCCCCACAAGGATCATTAAGTCAAACTCCTGTCCCTGCATAGGACAACCCCAAAATTTACAGTCTGAGTGCATTATGCAAATGCTTCCTGAATATTTTCAGGCTTGGTGCCTTTACTGATCCCCTGGAGAGCTTGTTCCAGTGCTCCACCACCCTCTGCGTGAAGAACCTTTTCCTGATATCCAACCTAAACCTTCCCAGGGACAACTTCTCTCAAGCACAACTGGTCTAAGATTCTCCCTTGCGTTTAGTCTGGTTTGCTGCCACCAGAGAGTGATATCCCAGAGCAGGCGGCTTGTCAAGGCAGTTCTCTGGGTGTGGATCAGAGACAATCCTGAGGGGCATATTTGCAAGAGAGAGCTAAGAGGACTGTACTTGCCTTTGCTGTATTGCTGCGTAATGCAGCACTTGTTCCCAATCACCTACCTAATAACTGCCATCACAAACTTTATCAAAGCTGGATCCCATGCTGTCCTAAGCTACTAGTGCAGCAAAAACTCTCTTGAGGAAAGACTTCCCTATCTCTTAGTAAATTCTAGGAGTGGCAAAAGCCAACCAGGTCACGGGCACCAGGCATAATTCATCATAGCCCTCAGGCATGTTTAAATTACGCTGAACAACTCATGCTCAGCCACTGCAGAATGGTCAGGGGAAGGTGATATATCAGATGTTATCAAGTGAGAACAAAGATTTAATAAACCCGCACTGGTCTCATTGTGCGTGTGTCTGCGTGAACATAGAAAAGGCAGTGGAAAAGGCAGTCCCAAAGCTTTATCAGGAGTTGTAATGATCAAGGCTGTTAACCCTCAAATGGGAACTTGCATTAACCTCAGTCAGTACATACACAGAGAAAGGATGTAAGCTCTAAAATGAAGACCTGTCATTGACAAAAAGACAGAGCATCTCTTATAATTTTTACAGATCTTGCTACCAACAGAGCAAACAGATGGTTTTGATGCTTTAATAGTTGCCTATAGCAAAGCAAAAATGCAAAAAAAATAGAGAAAAAAACCAGTACCTCAACCTCAGATAAGGGGAGTTGAGTGCAGAAAAGAGACCTCAGTGAAGCAATGAAATAAGGAGGAAAAATAGAAGAAGAAAGTGACAAAAAGGCAAAGCAACAACAGCAACAAAAACCTGAAGTGTTATGGTCAGTAGTTTGTTACGATCTGTGATGTTCATTTCTTCTATTTAATGCAGAAGGTTAGCATATATGGCTGGTGTAGGAGAACAATCCAAAATTAAAACCAGAAACATTGCTTAGAAAAAGCAATGTATTGCAGCATCTTGTAAATACTTGTTTATGTGGCATGGCCTATTTTGATCATTCTCTCTTTGGTCACAAAACAATTATCTATGTAGAATAGTATGAAAATTGAATGTTAATGGAACATTAAAAAATTCCTGATAATCCTGAGGTATAACTGGGTAATTTTCAATGTTCTGAAAGAATTCCACCAGTCAAGCAGCAACCATACTGTATTATTATTGCAGATGTGAAAATTACAAAATAAAGTCACATCAAAAATGGAAGTCTTTGGAAACAGCATATCAGAGGCTACCAGAATTTTCAGAGCATCCCAGAAACAATGCCCAGCTTTCACTGAATATGGTTACTAAATTATTGTGCTATCTCAAAACATGGCAGATTTTATCACCTTCAGAATATCTTTTTCCTAGCCATGCACAAAGCAACTGATACAAGAGACAGAAGTCTGTTCCATTTCCTCAAGCCTTCAACTTTATCATACATCTGGCTCAGGACAGTGTCCCACTACATCACTTTGACTGAACAAAAAAGCCAACACTTACATCTGTTAACTGCCTATAAATCTAAGCAGCTGTGTTGTGAGTCATTTCAGGACTAGCTAATAATTGAATAAACCATTGTAATTGTGTACCATGAAACTCCCATGTTTTCTTTCACTCTTGGCATCTCCTCTCGTGAAAGCTGTATGAGTTAGTATGCAACCACACATATTTTGTCAGCTATATAGCTAATACCTCTAGTCTACCAAATATCATGAAGTACATCCTGATTCTGGGCAACTAATAGTGATAATTTCTAAATATTCCAAATTCAGTGATTAAAAATTTACTTGCAGAGTGATATTTATGAAGACCTTCAGATAATGCTATTTATGCTGCAATAATGCTCACAAGGCACAGTGAAGACAACACTTAGAAAATGAAAAGGTGATCTCTGCTCCAGAGAATATACAATGTAAGTTTTGTTGAGTGTGTCATGAACTTTTGAGTAACTGTAGCCTAAATTTTAACTGGAAAGGAGACCTTCTTTTCTAGATCAGTGGTCTTCCACCTATGGTCTACTTTTAATAGACCTTGAAAGATAACTCAGAAAAGGAGGTTTACTTTGGTAGACTTAGATTCATTTTGTGGGGTTCACTAATTTGAAACAGATTGAAAATACTAATCTAGGTGGATTTGTAAACTATGCTGTGGAACTGCATTCTTGTTCAATTATTTGATGGGATTATAACCACACAACACAACTGACTAAACAAGAGAGGAAGTTACCTTGGGAAGTGTACTGAGGGAGACACTGAAAGGGGACAATATTCTCAAGCCCAGCTGACTTCTGCTGCCTTCCACCAAAGCACCACAGACTCATCTATGCAGTCTGATCAGTTAGCAGCAACTAGAAAAAAGCTAAGTGAGTAGGAGCCGGGAGCCAGAAGATCTCACTTTGATTCTGCAGATTGTTTGAAAAGAGTAAAATTAAGCTTTAGAGATACTGATTTTACTCATAGGTAAACTATAACAATTCCTATTAAACCTCATGAGGTTTGTAGGAAAATTTTGTAATATGAAGATTGCTGGTGAGCAGACAGCTTTGCTGCTGTGACTAGCTCAGCTTTTGATAGCTTTGCCAAGACTATAAACAAAGCTTTAGGCTGTTTTATTGACCCAAATACTGCTGGAAAAATCTCTGACATTTCTCCAAGCTGCACATTTCTTTTCACCTGCAAGGCACTGCTATAGGTTGCCCAAGATTTCTTAGTTTGTCTAGGCAATAAAAGCAAGAGTGCTTATGTCTGGAGGCTAAATGTACTTTGATACCTGACGTCTACCTGGTTTGCCTTTCTTGGAGGAAGGTCCTCGCAGATGTGCTTTCCAAAGACAACATCACTGTTGCACACTGCTGCACAGATCTCACCTTAATAAGGGTATATGTCAATAAGGTTAGGAGATATCGTGAAACAAGTCCAAATGTGTGGGGACACTCAAGGGTGAAACAGAGGGCTGACATAGTAAAGAAAAAAATGCTAAACAAGGCTGATAAGCCTGTATATATTTTTACTTGCACAGTGCAGATCTTTTCTAACTGCAACATGTTGTTATGGACAACAGATATTACAATTATTCTTCTGAATCTTAGGGACTGTTATGACATAAAACTACATCACTGGAAAACAACACCCATAGATGCAGACACTGTTATTTGTTTCTTTGCATAAAAACAAATGAGTCACAGAGACCTTTCTTTTTCTACCATACAGCTGATGTGCATAGTAGACAAAGAAACACTTTTTCAGCATGAGGTCCCTTTTGACAGTAGTTAAAAAGCAAGGGAATGTCTTTATTTAAATCCACATTCAAGGCAGAACATTTGTATGTTCTACTTTAACCAACTGAACTATATGAAGTAGTCCTTTTCTCTACTTTTTCTTTTCATTAAAAAAAAACCCAAACACCTTTACGCCACCTTCTTTTAGGCCAGGACCATGTTTTAACAGACTGAGCCTATGGGCCTATTATATACTTCCACAAAACAAATGAAGCCAAATGCTTGTAAAGTTAATTGTTTCTGTCTGGGAAAAAAATATATAACAACTGAGGGGGGAAAAAACCAAAACAAAAGAAAAAAATAAAAGAGGACTGTCCAACAACACCAAATATATTGAGAAATCTCTCTTACTACAGCCTACTCTTTTGCCACCTTTTTCAGTTTTCAAGTTCTTCATGGGGATCTTGGACTGATCGCAACTATTCTGTCATTGGATTCATTGACACGCTAGGCCAAATTTTTTTGCATAGAAGCAGAACAGAAATTCAGAAGTAACAATGAAAATGGAACAGATAACCCTAGAAAGAGAGAGAACTCATATTCTATCTTACATCACCCATCCTGGGTTATTTTGCATGTTACCAAACATATAGCATTAGATATTACAAATAAAAAATACTGAGTCTAGAAAACACTGTGCTGCAAGTAGGTTTTGCTTGTAAAAGTCATTTAATGCACAAAGGAAGGCGCTATAATAGTACTGATGGAAGGGAAATAGGTTAAGAAGAGAGGAAAAAAACATCATTTCTGCTGTGCTCTGTACCCCTTTCTGGAAGGCTGGCCTCTCCACTGAGGAAGATAGTCCAAAGCAGAAAAAGCAGCACAACAAAAATACTCTCAAAGGGAATGAGAGAGAGAGAGCACATACCCATATCCTTCCTTTCAAGTAGACTTTCCTGAATATTGCCTCAGCTGCCTGCTGAGCCCTCATGAAAGTACTTTCCTTTTTATTAAAACAAGTAATAAAAACCTTACTCCTCATATGTTGGAGCCAGCAACTCTCCTCAGCACCAGCAGTTTCCAAAGCTTTTATCACACAAGCCACTCCCTGCTCCGTACAGACTTTGCACTGAGCCCTGCTTTTGTTTCATGGCACTGAATCATCTGGGCCACTGGGTACCATGAAGCACTGCAGGGGCTCACATGCTGCGTCCTGCCCATTTGCCACTTAACACGACCCCTTCCAGGACTCAGCTCCGTGCAGGTTATATATGTGCTGTGACTGGGTGGGATCTTACAGATGCTTAGGCAGCACTGTTCTACCTGAAGCATATCAGTAATTAATGTATCATCAAGTCAATCTCTGCCTGAATACAATTCTCAGCACCTCCAAGCTAAAGGTGGATGTATACTCATTCTAGCTGTGTTGCTTGTGTTTGCTGTAGTAGGCCAGTGCTAAACTACAGGCATTTATAGAATGAGGATAATCAGAGGAAAATTCATGTTCTTCCAGTTGAAGAACACTTTTGTTTTGGACAATGCTGCTAAAACAAGTAGTGAAAGAAAATTATAATTAGCCCATGATATTTCTCTCAAGAAAAAGAAGTTCCTTCCAAAATTCCAGTGAAAATTGGCTTTGACCTGGCAGATTTATGAGGCTTCAAAACTTTCAGTTGGGGCCAAAGCAACAGTTTGTTTTGTATTTAGTATAATAATACTCCTTAACTGAGGCAAATAGGGGTGGTGACACTACTATTTATGGCTTGTTGTCCCTCTCAGTTTCTGCACAGGGAATGCAGCTGGACTGGTTGTTGCTTTTACAATTACTGCACACTTTTTGTATTAAAAACCCTCATGTACTGAAAAACCGTGATATTGCTCCTCTAAAATGGAAGATTAATTAAAATGAAGGGCTTTTTGAAAATTATTCTTTCAGTTACTGTTGCTTGTCTTCATGTTTAAGCCATTTGTATTTGTTCCAATTCTCCAATTTTTTTCCTCAAACCATGAACACTAGTAACTTTTAAGTTAAAGCTGAGATCTTCATACATTTTAAGATTCTGTCCTAAAGCACTGAATATCACAATATTAGGAATAAGCTGTCAGTCACCACCACAGAAACTTGACAGAGCTGTCTTGTCTTCTCAAATGGCTTTTAAGATGAAGTACTGGAAGCTTAGAAAGCTAAAAATGTCGCAAAAAGTTTGCACAACATTTCTGACAGGTGAATTTACAAATATAGTTTAAAATATAATGCTCTTGCCTGTTCTTTCATGATTGCTCAAAGTTTGCATAACTCCAACCTGAGGTTTTCTTAATGTGCTGAAAGTACTTCTTTCTGTATAACCTCCTAAAAATTGGCTCAGTAAGGTAATTTGCATTTTCTAAGTGGCAAGAGTGAATAAAATGGGATATTTTTTTCCTGCTGAAAATGTAAATAGCATTGTTTCTAACTTTTGTACAAGAATCCAAGAGCTGCAGAATCAATGGCCTGTCTCATATCCCATCAGCAGCAGATACTGGGCTGAAAGCCAGTTTCTTCATGATGGCTTTGCTTAGCCTACAGTTTTAGTCATACTGTAATTTTAGTTAATTGATTGCTGCTTTGTTTGAATTAACACAATTGAAAACGGTAATGTAGACATCCAAGAAATATTTGGGGCAGAACAGTTTATTAATCAAAGTTACAACATACCCAAAACTTTAAGCCTGACCAGGTTAGTTTGGGTATGAAATCATGGAATCATTTAGGTTGGAAAAGACATTTAAGATCATCAAATCCAACCTTTAACACTGCCAAACCACCACTAAACCATGTCCCTAAGCACCACATCTACACAAGTTTTTAATACCTCCAGGAATGGTGACTCAACCAGTTTCCTGGGCAGCCCATTCCCCTCCTACCTTACTCTCACCTGACACTCAGTAACTCCACATCTCTCTGGGGTCTACTGTGCTGACAGAAGACAGCTTTTGTCAGGACCTATAGCACAGCACATCAGCCTTTAATTATAGATGAAAGCAGACAGAATCCCCACAGACAATGCAAACTTTCCAGTCAGTTCCCAACACCAAATGAAGACAGGAAGGTGCGACTCACTAAAAAAACAAACACAGATACACTCAAGCACCTTACTCCCATGAGTGCAGACAACTGAAGGAGCAAATGTTACTGCAATGAAACCTTTCCTTTCACCTGTACTTTACATCTGAGTGTGAAAGAAGGTGTTGTTTTCTGACATTTTGTGTGTAAGGAACTCAGCATGGGCGTGGGTTGTTCCTCGTGCAGGACAGAACTGTGCAAAGTAGAACCATTCCCCAACCAACAAAAATATCAAAAATATGAACAGACATGTAAAATTACATTTATGCACACAAATGAAGAAGGATGGTAGTCATTCTGATTCAAAACCAAAATGCTAGATTTTTTAGCACTATCCTGTAAAACACAGCAGAGACAAAAAAGCATAACTGATCTGGACACTTACTAAAGCATTTTGGATTGTTACAATAAAATAAGTGAAAAAACAGTACCATTCTTCAGGATGCATGTTTTTTAAGCTGTTAACTGTCACTTGCAATTCAGGTTCCCATGCTGTAGTTGCGGTTCCACTGGTGGACACTGTAACATAAATGGGGTTTAGGTGTGTTTACTATTCCATTGTCTAACTTTACCCCTGCGTAACTATGGGACACAATGGCTTGAGCCTTCAGTGCTGTTCAGCTTTCACCACTCACACAAAAAGATCGAATGACAGAACATTGTAACTTTGAATTTCATAGCGTAATGAGTTTATAATAGCCAGGCTGGAATTTGAGCACTGGTCTCTTGACTCCTAGCTGTGTGTTTTAACCCCAGAACTACCCTGCTCCCCACCGGTGAGCTTGCATGCTATATTGTGTTGGTGTTACAAGGCATGAACTTAATTGAAAGGTTGCATCTGACTTTAGAAGCCAGTTAAGAGTATACATACCATTCCTGGAGAGTGGACATGAGACTTGATCCTCTCTTAATTTGGAATGGCTGACAGCAGCTTACCACAATTGGTTTTGGAGAACTTACTTTTCTTGGTTTTCCTCTTATATATGTCACTAAAAATGTGCACATAGTACACACTACTATGTAGTGTACTTATGATGAAGTGAAATCTATCAGGCCTGGTCCCTTAGCTCTGCCCACCGCAGAAAACCATAAGCAGTTTTCAGAGTGCAGAATGATTAACGACAACTCAGCATGGGGCTGCTGAGAGACTCAGACTCATGACTGATGTGTATGAAAAGACTGGTGAACAGAGGATTGTCAGATCTCAGAAAACAAAACCCATCACCAAAATCAGTGAAAATTACTGGCAGTTGGTTTTGCACATAGAGGCTATTTATAAACTTGGGAAAACTGAGGGCTACTAACTGTTTTTTGTGTTTCCTCTTCCTTTTTTCACAACCATGATGTTCCTGCCGTGGTTAAAATGGAAATCTGGTAGTACAAAACAAGTCAAGATGCAGCCCTACCTTTATATAAGGAGACTTTTGTGTTCCATGGAAGTGTCATTTTTAAAATAAGAAGAGTGTTTCTAGTTTTAGTGCTTTTTTAATACATTTAACTTGACCAGTCAAATATTATAATGATTGATTTTCTGTGTTTTGTGTATCTGACCTCCTGTTCCTATGAGATCAACACCCCAAAATGAGATAATAGATATGACCCTTGGGAATTTATCTGACCTGTGAGTACAGAGGGAGCAGATGCCTAGGGCGAGGTTAAAGAAGCAATGTCTTTTGAATGAATAGTGAAAGGTTTTAGGCTATTTGCCCATTATTACCTGCCCTCTTCATTTCTGTCGCACATTTTTGTCTCTTTGGAGAATATACCAAAAGCAGAGTCAAAATCAATGGTGTAATAGCAGTAGGTTGGCCAAATGAATATAACATTCTTATAACTCCTTCCCCCTTGAACCTCAGCCCCAGACCACTCGATTTTCACCTTTTTATTTTCTTTTTGGTTTTTTGCAGGTTTTTTTTTCTTAACAGTCTAACAGTTGAAGGAGTGCCTTGACTGGTACAGCTTACTTGATAAATCAGACACTCCAAAATAAGGAAAACTTTAAGGAACAACAGCTCCATATCAGACACTATCCTTGCTAATCAAGCCAAAGAGGTCAATGAATAGTTGTACAGTATAATGACAAAATTGCGTGAGATATGCTCTGCCCTGGAGAAAAGACTAGGCAGAAGATGAAGACAGCAGTAGCTTTTTCCTGCAGTGGGAATTCAGGAAGATGTTAAGTTTGACTCTTGGATCCACAATTTACATGCCTTCAACAACAGCTCAGTCCCACTTTCAGTTACTGAGGGGCCTTTCTTGTTCCTGGCATGTGCCTGGAATTTCCCCTATATTTACGGAAGCCACAGTGAGCTTGTACTGAACAAACTGGGAAGAGCTTGTACTGTAAATGGGACACAGAAAAAAAATCACCTTGCGTGGGAGCCAACACAGTGTATCACTTGAAACAATGGTCAGTGACCCAGCCAAGTGCATGCAGCATGGATGGGAAATCCCAGCCCTGAGACAGCAGCCTTCCTGATTATCCCTCATCCACAATTCTGTTCCACTGTGCTTGGAATTGCTTTGTCCTTCATGTTTAAATCACTTCAATAAAAACAGATTAGTAAGAACCATGCGTTAAGTCTGTTTGAGAAAGACTCTCTCCTTATTAGAAGATGCTACAGGGAGGGGCCCACATGCTATGTACTAGGGAAATCAGTATCATCCCTTTGAAGCTGTGGTTAATTGCAGTGTTTCTGTCATACAGTGCAAGAAGACATCTATGTTCAAAAAGCACAGAACTCTACAGCAAACTTAAGAACAGTAGTTTTGTTCAGAAATATTCACAGAAGTTAAGAACAGTAGTTTTGTTCAGAAATGTTCACAGAAGTTGTTTTAATTTAGTTAAATCCATGCAACATTGTGTATAAAAAAAGGGTTGAAAATAAGTAGCAGAAAATTATTCTAAAAGAAAACATGAATAATCTTCATAACATTTAACTCATTCCTATTAAATAAATCGTTTAAACACCATATATCAAGATGGGTGGAGTTTTCCTAGGGGAGGCTCTGAAATTGTTTCCTCCTAACAGAACTTCAGAATCCTTTTGTCAGCACATATAATTTCCTGCTAAAACACGCATCCTATTGTAACAAAACTCCTGGTTTACCAAGAAAAAAAAAAACAAGCAAAAAGATCTGCATGGTGTCAGTATTGCAGGCAGATTTTTGTATCTGTTGAAAGATCTCATTGGGTTATGGAGTGGTAATTGTAGGCACACACAAACATTTTCAGCGAAGACCTTTATGAACAATTTAAGACCTTTCCTTTTCTAGCTGCCAGGTTGAAACCTCTAATAGTAAATTTAAACTGATCGTTAGTTCAACTTTGCCAGATGGTATGCAACTATAGAAAACAAAGTATATTGATAAAGTGAATATCCGTATGAGAATACCAAAACAGACTGCTCCCTTCTTCTCATTGCTCCATCAGTGAAATATGTTTACTACTCTATGTCACTGTTCATAGGGATATATTTGGGACAGCATATTTGACGTAGAGCCTCTAGTAAAAGCAGTAAGTGGACAGACTGCAGCAATTCAGACAGAAATTTTGCCAGTCTGGAGTTTTAGAAGCTTCAAGGCTCCAGTTTGGCATGGCATAATTGGAGACAATGTAATAGTTTATTAAGATGTGGTTCCATGGGCAACCAAGCAAACCTCCTATACTATAGTGGCCAGCAAAGAGGAAGTGTCACCCTGTCCTGGCCTCTTTTCTCACCTGCCCTGCTCCCACGCTACACATTCGACATCTGGATCTCCTGAATGCTGACCTAACCTAGCAGAAAACTGCCTAGATTTTCTACTGTGTAACAGAGTTACTACTGGATTAGTGATTTAGGTTCTGCTTAGCATGGAAATGAATGATTAAGAAGGGATAGGATGGCCTGTCCATGGGCAAGGGCAAGGCTTTTCCATCTTGGCATCTGTCACCTGTGAGTTTTCACAGCTGCCCAAGGGATCACTGCTCAATAAGTAACTTCATAGCAAGAGTCAGAGTAAGGGCTCCTGGAATCACTCGCCTCCACTGCTAAAAATGGCACTTGCTGCTGGCTTCAGCTAAAAGTATCATCTTACTTATTCCATGAAATTACAAAGGTGTCCTGTGAGTGAGTTCAGGAAATCTCTTCATTATTTGGTTTGCAGAAGAGAATCTGACTAGCAGATATCCAAAAGAGAAGGATGACTGAATTGTGCTAGACCACAAATACATGATAAAAATTGTATTCTGCAAATATGCTGCAGGTGAGCAAACCAGATAAAATCAGAAGAAATAAAAAATGACCATGTCTATACTACAGATCAACGCAAATATCAGAACTGAAATCCATCAAGCTGCAGAAGAAACTGTTCAAGAGAACTGAAAATGCACACTGGACATTTGGCTTAAGAAAAAGTTTTGGTTCCATCACAATTTTAATTCCAACAATATAGTGTTATCCCATAAGTCTCAGTTGCTACAAAGACCTGTGGAGTTTGCCATTTTGCTTGCTTATATTTTGTTACAGATTTGTGCAGGACTGAGTGGAAAATGATTGACTGCTACTGAGCTAAAACTGCAAAGAAGGCAATCTCTTAACTCTGTCTAAATAGCATGCACAGTACTTAGCATCAACTTAGGTACCTTACTTGGATGTTTCTTGACCTGTGTATCTACTCTGTTAGAAGAGACTGTATTCTGCTGAAGACTTTTGAACTCCAACTTGTGTTTTTGATTTGCAGACCACACAAATTTCCCAGAAACATAGGAACTTCCAACACGGTTTAATTTACAAAATACATGCAGTCCATGTGAGAAGTGTATCCCAGAGGAATGGAAAACTATAGTATGCACAGTGGATAAGTAGCAACTGGCTGAGGGCAATCTAATTTTGACACTGGTTAATTTCAACCTACAATGTGCATTAATTAATCCACACAGTGCCCCTGTGAAAGAAATGCAGAAAGGTCTGAGACTGAAAGTTTTTCAATAAATGAAAACTGATGTGTAATAGGATAGAAAGACTATTTTAAATGGATAGGTGTTTCAGAATGCCCCTGAGTGGGCTTTCCTTCTCTGTAAGTGTGACTTTTTATAGCTTGCTTAGTCCAAATGAGAAGCTTGAAATAATTCAGAAAGAAGGAATTGGAAAAAAAACCCACTGTATTCCTGACAAAATCATCCAGACTACCAAAGTAGTTATTCATTTAAACTACAAGTAAGCCTAAATAGCTATTATTTTATGTCCTGAAGTCCTTAGTTCTTGCATTTTTTTTTTATACCTCGCAAGTACACCTCACAAGGGAGGTGGTTGACTCGCCTTCCCTGGAGGTGTTTAAGGTAAGGGTGGATGAGGTACTTAGGGGCATGGTTTAGAGATTGGTGGGAATGGTTGGACTCGATGATCCGGTGGGTCTCTTCCGACCTAGTGATTCTATGATTCTATAAGTACGTTCCTCCAAAAGGATACAGTAGAACTAGGAGTGCGCCAAAGAGGGACAAGGATGACTGCCCATGCAAAGGCTCAGCAGGCTGGCTTTCTTCAGATCTGCATCATGGCAGAGATGGTGATGATTTTATAAACTTCTCTCGGGTTTATAAAATCACAACCAGGAGACAGACGATGAATAAAGAACAATTGTTCATATTTCTCACCACACAAACAACATAATTTATCCAATGGCAGGTTCAAAACCAGATAAAAACGAAGGGAACATAACAAGAAATTGAGCTGTATGACTCACTGCTAAATTAACTTTGGATGCAAAAAGTATTAACAGGTTCAAAGTGGTATTAAGCAAGTTGTTTGTAGAAAGGTCTATTGAGGATAACTAAACAATAGTCCTAATGTAATATTAAGGGGAGGAAATGCCTACAGCACTGACTGCTAGAAGAAAGGAAAGAGGAATGGGTCATTGCTCTGTTACTTATGCTCTTTCCCTAAACTGTTGGTACTGGCCATTGCCCATGACAGGCCTACAGCCTGGTCAACCAGTGTGGGACTTCTTAAGCTAGTGGGGTTTTGAGTTTCCAGTGACTACATCTGTGTTTAAATGGATTTCAACATTACATTTTAAAAAAGTAATGGTTACATACTACATAGAGAGTGTGGAGCATCAGAATTGGTTTTAGATCTTGTTTAGAATCCAACCCTTTTGGCTTTCTTCTTTTTAGTCACAACTGTGATGACCTGGATTGTGTGATTTCTACATATTTACTATCTAAGGAGCTCTGCAGCTGCATGGGAGGGATTGTTGAGTGTTATAACAATGAAATAAGAAGGTGACTATAAATAAGTAAATTCCTTCCATGCCCTATATTTATTGAACTAAAAAAAAGCTCTTGCTATAATAATCCTGATGAGTATAACAATCCCTCTTTGTGAGGGTCTTGACATTTTGGTCACATCTGACTAATGAAATGGCTGTTGTTCCAGAGGCTGAATATTGAGAATGAATTTGCCTTGTAACCTTCTGGCTCTAAAGCTTGATTGGAATATATAACGAAGCCTTTATAGTCTTTCTGGGCTCTGCCAATTCTACAGTTACCAAAAACAAAATTTCAAGAAACTTCTCTTTCTTCTGTTTATTTCCAGATTTCACTGTGCCTTAAGGATTGGCAAATTTATTTTCCTTAATTTTGACCTCACACACACACAAAAAACAGGGTATCAAAAGTTCAGTTTGACCTTTTTGTGGTATTCTTTATGTTTACTACTGAGAGAAGAATCAATAAAAAATACAAAATAATTCAGAAGAGAGAAATGAACATAACGGTCATCCACATATACTAGGCCAGTTTCTGCGGAGTGGTGGGGAGTCTCCCATCCCTACTATACTACGTCAGGTTCAATCTAAAAACATCTCAACCCCCTGACAATATGGCCTGGAGGAAATCATGAGTTTAAATTGCAGGAAAAATGTAAATTTATGCTAGTAACATCAATTAAAAGGAGAGCAATAATGTGGAAAGGGGACAACACATTGTCAAAATAGAAGTTTTAAAAAAAATCCAGGTTTATATAAGGGAACCAACTGATAGATGGTTTCTATATCTATTCTTACATTAAAAGCAAATTCATATTTTGAAAAAAAGATGTGAGGGCATTAAAAATACACCTAACAAAGGGACATCTTTACCTAAGAAAAACTGCAAGTTATAACAAAAATATAGTTCATAGAATGACAGGCTGTTGGTTAGCATTTTGATTGTATTGTGTATTACAAACGTATCATTTAGGTGGTTTTAATGCTGTACTTATTATATATCCTCTAGCATTTGAATTGTTTCAGAAACTAAAATGCCAACACTAAACCAGATTCCATTGAACTTGTCTATATAAAGCATTTCTACTAAAATAAAAAGACATTCAACAGAGGGATGATATGAGTGGTTTCTAACATAGCCTGCTAATCACCTAAGGAGCTTTCTGCAGTACAGATTATATTAGACTTGTAGCTGCAGTAAAACATGTTTAAGGAAAAAAATTTGGTTTTTCACTAATAACAGACACAGAAAAAAGAGTAGCTTTCTACCAATATAAAGTGAGCATATACTTTTCAGGAATGACATACCCAAGTGTCATGCATTTGTTGGAAACCTATAAAAAAAAAGACAACCCAAATAAAGCTGAGGAATTCTGTGCTGCACTAAAATAATCACCTTATGACACTAAGCAGGAGTTCAAATACTATAGCTCCCAGCTAGGGTCTGAACTGTAGCAAATGCATATCTGGCTGAAAACTAGGGAAAGAATCACACTGGAGCATACTACTGCATATTAACTTCTTTCCCACCACTGTCCTGAAGATGCAAATACTCCTTCTGGATACTGAAAACCTCAGTCTATTTCCCTCCTCTTCTTGAGATACCTTGAAGATGTATTTCTGACTTTCAAGGAAAACCTCAGACCACAGATGTATGCGGCACAGTTACCCAAATTTTCAGTCTATACCCTATCCAGTGCAGGAGGTGCAACTGGAACATAAACCACTACCCAGGGTAGTAGGCAAAGGCTGAGGTCCCTCTTGTTCATGCACTGATGGGGGGAGTTCCAGGAGGCAGGAATCCACTACAACCTGGGAAGGACCCTCATCTCTGAAACATTAGGAGGGGGTGGCATCTCTGAGGAGTTGGGGCTCAAACTGGAGAAGCATGAACTCACATCCCACACAGATGAGCTGTTAGATAAACAGGCAGTTCTGCTGGCAGACTTTTTGAAACCAGATTTTTTATGCTTCTCCTCTCCTTCTCTGCTCTCTTCTATCATTTCCTAAAATAAAATATTCCAACAGCAAAGAACTCATTCTGTGTCGAACACGGGAGCTCTCCTTCATCTTTCCCTCATGGTCTGTACCACACAGTGCAATCTGAGATGGCTCTGCTGGAGTTTCACGTCTGCTATACACAATGAAGAACGCGTTTACATACAAAGCTGTATGAACAACAGTGGTCAAAGAAATATACTATTGCAACGAGATATGCCTAAATCTCTCTTTCCACATTGTCCTTGAATCAATGAAGAAATACGGAGAAGACAAATAGAAATAGCATTAGTTTATGTCTCTGCTTTACACACACCCACATATCTCGCCGGGATTTCTGGAACTAATGCAAGACCTCTCCAGCATTTAAGATGCAGGGCTTCCAAATACAACAGAAAATCTCTACAGCAATTAAGCAGGAAAATGTACATTAAAACGGAAACTAATTTATCTCATCAGAAAGAAAATGTTCTGTGTCTGGCAAACATCATGACCCTGAATTTGCATTCACTTCTTTGCAAACAGTAATATAAGCACTGTCAGATGCATTCTGCTGCTACTGTGAAAAAAAAAAAAAAAAAAAAGACAGCATTTATCTCTACTCTTATTTACTGTTCAGTGAATGGGGTGTTTTAGGACATACTTCAACAAGAGACCTATCTTGTCCAATTTTTTCTTAAGCCTAAGCCTTTGTAAGATATTATATGAAAAAAACTTGTCTGTCAACATATTTTTCCATTTGCTCATCATCTTCTTGATTTTTTCTGTGGAAAGGCAAAACAAAGCCATGCTATCTTCTCAGCAGGGCTGTTTTCATAGTGGAGCAAGTTTCAGAATAGTGAGTTGGTATTCTTCCACTATTAAAAACATAAAAATAAAAAATGATTCCTTGTCCTTCCTTCAAAGAGATGGATGAAAGATTTTCCAATGAAATTGCCAGTATCTCTGTGAGCAAAAAACAACAGCAAAAGTATAACATACATAATAAAGGAAGGAAAAGACAATGAAAGCATTGCTTATGTTTATTTTACGCATTGTATGCACTCAGCTGTCACTGACATGGCAATGGCAAATGCCATTTTCCACAATATCTACAGCACGAGACTGGTGCTCGAGAAGCCATACCTTAAAGAACGAAGCACACCATAACATTAGCCAGGCAAAATACAGCAGTCTCCTTGGGAGCCACCACAGTGTGGGATGGCAACAGTCTCCTTGTGCCCAGTCTGCCTTATTAGGACTTCTGCTATGTTCTCTCTTCTTCTCTGATTTTCCCTTTAAATAAATGAAATAGCAATAGGAAAACAATAGCTCCCCTAGCTACAGTAAATACAGGTGGACAAAACAGATTAGAAGTTCACTTCTTATGATCTTATATTCAAAGAAAATAAAAAGCTCATGCTGAGAGTTGGTGTGGCGTTTTGGAACACACTTTGCTTTCCCTGATTACTTGTCTGACTTTTGGGCTGAATACTACAGCTCATCAATGCAATATGCAGAAATGATGTCAGCCCTTTGATATGGAGGATGGCCTATTTGTGATGCTTGTTTTAATGATATCACAATCATACATTGTGTGGTTTGAATTAAATAGATGCTTTTGAGCTTAAAAACTCTATTGATGTTTCAAAATATTCTTTTATTTTTGTCTGGCACTCCACTACTCTCCCTAGCACTGTTGCCATTTAAATGACTTCACAGCTGATACAATAAACACATTCAAAAATATAAATATCTCAGATTTATTTTAAAATTTAAACAAACTTCAGTGTCTCAAAAAGCAAATGAGAATTAAAAATCAGTTCCTGGTAACTTCAATGGAAAGCCAGAAATTGAATGTGCAAGGTCCCTTTGAATCAAACTTCAATGGAAGCAGATCAGTCAATAAAAGAAATTTACCTCACAAAACCTGCACCTCCAAAAAAACAAATTCCCAGTTTATGCCTCTGACCACAATAAAAATGGATGGGATGCAAACCAAGTGTCTGTAGCTGGCATGCAATGAGCCATCAATGCAAATTCTGCTTTCTATAGGCTTTACGAGTTGATGCTGGTGCTGTAGGATCCAGTATTATATATCATTAATGAGACCTATGCAGGAAAATAAAACCTGTATTAAAACAATATCTTAAGATATATTGCTTCAAATGGTCATCGCAAAACTAGATTAAAATTTTCATTCAAATTTTCACTATACTTACCTGGTTTGTCATCCCTGTTTTCAAATTAAGGAAGATAAGATCTGCACTAAACTAGATTTTTGGTTTGAACCTGACAGTGAAACCCCATTTTCTGAATTGTTTCCTTTCTCTCTTCCTTCTCCCCAGGACCCCACTGAATTTCTTTACACATTTGAGGTATCCCAGCCTGTTTTCCATCTACTGTGATAAAGTACAGTAGGAACAGAATCAAATTGATGCTGAAACCAGCGTTACAAACAACTGGAGTAAAAGAGGGCTGACAGAAGCATGAAGTGACTTTATCATTTTAGGGTTACAACTTCTTAGTGTTCCACATGATTGTGAGCCGGGAAGGAACAAGAACCTGTTATGTTCTTTACTTGCCTCTCAGTGAGGATGGACTGGAACATAGCCTAGATACATTATTAGGGCATTCTATCTGAGAGTTATTAATAAAGGACATTAATAACTATCTAAAAGCCTCAAATATCATAAAAACATGAAAAACGTTGCTTGAAACATAACAGAGGCATCAGCATCCCTCAAGTTTTCCCAACTACCTTGATTTACCTGCAGTGCTAGCCACCACTATTCCTAATGAAGAACATTAATTGGCTCAGGGCATCCTTGTTCTGAGAAGTAGTGAAGAAAAAGATGAATGCAGATCACTTTTACTTGTTCAATCAACACACAAAGAAATAAGAACACAAACAATATGGAAAAGTTGAAACAAACACTTCCCTTTCTCGGGTAGTCTCGTTGCAAAGAAAACGACAGGAAAAATCTACCATGGTTGATACCTGATGTAGTTTTATAATAAATACATTGTTTATAACAGTGTGTTTATTCAGCATTTGCCCTACTTACAGTTGGTATGGATGTATGGATTCACATATTAATTTTGGTTTCTGTTGATGTATTCATTGAGCTCTATTTGTTTAGATGGCATAAGTTTCTGAAGGTAAAAGAGTTTTATTATATATACTTTTGTTTATTTACTGTGACCTGTAAGTATTGCAATGAAACCTGCAGTATCCTGTGAAGTGTTAATCTACATCTAGAAGGTGTACCGAGAAATATTTTTTCTTAATAGCAATTGCATTTAATTAATTTAGCTAGAACTGTTCTTTGGTTCCAAAAGTACAGTTTGATTGTATCAGTTCTTAATTTAAATTAAATTGCTCTCTCCATATGTGGAGAACACTGTCACTGTGGTAGCAAAACACGTAGGATAAACTTCTGGGCCATTGAAGAACTAGTATTGTGACTGACTTCAAGAGGATCATTATTTAGTCTTCTGTCACACAAAACAAGAGATAATGAAGATTTTGATAAATACTCTGGCCTATCTCTTCTCTCTTGTGCATGTTTTTCCTGGTGAATTTACCACCTGTATCAGAAAAACCCAAGCTTATTCTTTACCAAAATAAAGAAGACAAGATCCTGTATCTTTACACCACATGTTTCCTTTAGAAGAAGATAATGTGTTTACCATCTCTGTGCTTCCCCATCTTGCTTTGGCTTCATTACTTTGGCTTAATTCCCACGCAACCTGGTATTTGCAAGTTCAGTAGTTTACACAGAAAACAGTGTAGTCCAAGTATTTTATTCATTACACAGGCAGAATTTCACATGTGCTCTGTATTAATGTTTTTTCCTGCAACCAGAAACAGGGACATATGAACTTAAATTCTTTGGCACTCCGTTAGTATAAAAACGCACCCTCCCACTTTTGAAAAACATTTTGGTCGATTTTTTGAATGAGTTTCACACGAATGAGAACGTGTGTACCTGATGTAGAACCCAGATGTACAAGTCATCCCTCACTGATGAGAATGCAAGACAAGCTAAAGACTAAACCTTAGGGAGAACAGGACTGTGTAAAACATCAACAAATAATACAGGATTACAGTAACAATATTAATGCTAGAATAATACAAGACACTTATGCCAGGCAGACACAAAGAGACTTGTAGCTTAGGAGATTCACAAACACTTGGCCTAAAACCTGAGCAGCTATTAAAGCTTTGGCCATGTTTCTAATGTTGATAAATACATTTCTTCTGATTGTGCAATTGTTAAAGGAGTGTTCTTTTAAGCAAAGTAGATTGAAAGAAGGAGAATCTATTCATGTTATGTACCTGCTCTCTGTATTCTGGTCATCCATGCCCTCTGCAGTTAATCATTGCAAAACCCAAAGATAGTCAATATAGCTAGGCTGTTGTTTCTCATAAATTGCCAAAACCTCAATGCTACCTCACAGGTTACAGAAGTAAAATTCCCATTGATCGAACATGGAAGCAAATAGTTCATCAAGTCACTCCTAGGAAAACCTGCTACAGATGGAAGTGGTCACACTGTTACTGAGGCCATGAGTTAAGGCAATCGTGCCATGTGGACAGATGGCCTAGAGTGGATTATTTGGAGGTTATTCACTGCCTAGGTGCCTCCAGTGGACATAATATCCTGCAGAATGTGCCTTACAAGACATGAGAGACCATCACAGCTTTGGCCGTCTGCTCTTAGCCTTAAAAAGGATCGGCAGTTTAAATACAATGCTCACAGCAATTGTAATAATAAAATAGGTGCTAGAAGTGCAATAAGCACACACAACTGTCTCATCCCACTGCAGTCTTCTTGCATACTGGTAGTGTTTATTTCCATCTTTTGGCATTCTAGAGGAACATGGAACTCTCATTCCAGCTGCCCACTGAATTACTACTACTTCCATTGTTGTTGGGACAGCAATGCTGGTTTTCAAAGTTCCTGACTTTGACAACTCCTATTCAAGAACAGGCATTTCCCATACTTGTTGCAATCCGAAACAGCGTGACCAGCAGGTCCAGGGAGGTTATTCTCCCTCTGTACTCTGCACTGGTGAGACCGCACCTCGAATACTGAGTTCAGTTCTGGGCCCCTCACCACAAGAAGGATGTTGTGGCTCTGGAGCGAGTCCAGAGAAGAGCAACAAAGCTGGTGAAGGGACTGGAGAATAAATCTTATGAGGAGCAGCACAGAGAGCTGGGGTTGTTTAGTCTGGAGAAGAGGAGGCTAAGGGGAGATCTCATTGCTCTCCACAACTACCTGAAAGGAGGTTGTAGAGAGGAGGGAGCTGGCCTCTTCTCCCAAGTGACAGGAGACAGGACAAGAGGGAATGGCCACAAGCTCCGCCAGGGGAGGTTTAGGCTGGACATTAGGAAAAAATTTTTCACGGAAAGGGTCATTGGGCACTGGAGCAGGCTGTCCAGGGAGGTAGTTGATTCACCTTCGCTGGAGGTGTTTAAGGCACGGGTGAACGAGGTGCTGAGGGGCATGGTTTAGTGTTTGATAGGAATGGTTGGACTCGATGATCCAGTGGGTCTCTTCCAGCCTGGTTGTTCTATGATTCTATGTTACTTTGGTGTATGTGAATCATCAGTAAATCTTGTAGCAAAGCCACAGGCCTAATTCTTTGAAAGAAAAGAGGTTACAAGGAGAAAAGGGGGATAAGTCCTTATTTTGATTGTGCTTTATTATTGTGGCTGCAGCTAAGACCAAACTTTACAGTTGTCCTAACCAAGTTATTCTTCCTTTTTTGCTCTCTGGTGTGTTTTAAGGACAGTGGTTATCATCTTTCTTATTTCTTTGAGCTTTGCACTGATGGCTGTTCCTCAATTAGCACAGTACAGATCCTGAGTGAATCCATCTCATAGATTCGCTAATATTAACCCTTAATTGATGTAGGCATTTGGGATTTACAGTTGCAGATCATGCACAGAAAGCACAAAATACCTAGGTAGGTGTGAGATACTAAAACATCTAAGTACAGCACAAATAGTCAGATATTGCAAATTCTGTATAGGCAATTTGCAGGCTCATTGAGGAGCTTAAGGAAGAAATGCTACTGAGACAGCAGTGACAAGGGAGGATCACCACCTCATCACTTTATAAAGGCAACAGAAAGAGAGGATTACCCTGAGAGGAATTTTCTTTTTTTAGTGTCTGTCATTAAAGTAAAATTAACATGGAGCTAATATGATACAAAGCAAATCCCGTATGCTACTATTTTGGAAAAACTCCAGCAACTTCACAATAAATTTAAAAAAAAAACCAAAAGCTTATGCCAATCTTCATTTGCAGTTTCATGAACGTACATATTTTTCCTAAAATACTCTTCTGTATTTTATTTATTCACATTAGAGTGATTTCAAAAATTCCTCCTCAGCCGTGTCTCATCTTGTCATAATTATTCATCTTTGTGAAGGCTTCTAACAGCCTCTGGTTACAACATCATAACATTTCCTAATAAATTATAAAGTGAAAGGATAATTCAGTCTCTATAACCAATTAATCTTCGGCTTCTTAGCAGACTGAGTTCTCTAACAGTTTTAAGTCCACTAGTCCAGAGGGATCTTGACTCCAAAAAGCAGTTCCCCTCATTCTTTTCCTGGAAATACTCAACATATCTGAAGGCTTTCCAGTTCCAACCAAACAAGATCAGTCTTAAAGACCTTTTGGAAAGGGAGTCTGCACTAGCTTCTTTGAACTCTCTAGTCTTCTTTAATGGAGTGTGGAACAAGGAATGAGTTAGCATCTTGACATGGAAGAGGAGGATTGCAATGAATATGTCTCAGAGCAAAATCTCCTGCCTTTTTTACTAGACCCTTGGCTAACATCCCCTGAAACCAACAGAAACAGTTATTTGACTTCTTGGCTACTAGTTTGCATGCAAAGGACGAGAGGCACCATGTTATTATACAAATAGCAGGAGAAACCAATATAAACTTTTGGACTTGTTAAAGAAGAGACATCAAGTTGACAGCTTTTGGATTTTAGGTATATGAATACTAGAAGTAAGTACTCTTAGGAAAAATCAGTTTTGTGGGGCCTAAACCAATCTGAAGCAGTCTTTTGTAAGAGCAAATATTGGGTTTTGTTCTTTTAAATTCAGGTGTCTGCAGTATTTACAAAGGTATTCTGCCTTATGCAAACAAAGTTAGTGAGATGTTTTAGGTGTCAAGGGGGAAACTTCTCAAATTTCTGGAGTGATAGATGGAAGATTTATAAAGTTTTTACTGGCCGGAAAGAAAGAAAGAAGGAAAGGAAGAAAGAAAAAAGAAACATCTGCCAGAGTCATGAGTGGATTGTTGGCTAAATTCATTCAGCAAAAGAGTTTGAAATCTCCACCCTCAGCAGTAGGCATTAGTGGAGTCATCAAAAATAATTACTACAGAGGAGTCCAGAACATACCTACAGGGAATAAAACTAATCTGAAAATGTGAATTAATTCCAGAAAGTATGGAGAGAGAAGCCAGAAGTTCTTGCACTCCTGGGCTCACACAATGTACTAAGCTCTTATAAAATGAGAACAGAAATACTTTTTTTATTTGAGTCTGGAATAATACTTATGAACATGCTGTTCAAAGAGGAGAAAATCACAGACAACAGATGTTGCTACAGATACACCTAGGATCATGCTACCCAGAGCTTCTGTGATAAAACAGCCACCCAAAGATACAATCATGAATTTCAAACATTAATATTGCCAATGATGTTTCTAAATGCACTCTAGAAACTCACCAATGCTGAGAAAAGCAAACATGTGCAAGTAAAAAAAAGGTTCAAAGAGTTGAATAGCAGTGACAGTAGAACAAATTTAAACAACTCTTTCACTTTTAGGTTTTGAACAAGATGAAAAGGAGGTTCTGCAGTTCCCGTAATGGGCCATCATGAATCTGTTTGTGCTCATCACTTGGCACTATCCTATAAACAAGGTACAAAGCGCCACAGGAAAAGTGACGCAGCCATTTCCCGGAACAGCCCTTTCTCCCTTCTCGTAAACAAACCCAAGGCTGTGCGTATTCTTTAGGGCCACCATGGCCTCTCCTCAGGATCTCACATGAAAGCACTTTGGCTCTGTTTTGCATTATCTTGCTTCCAATGCCAAAGAGCCTCCAGACTCTCAAAGCACATACCACAAACCCCTGCTCTGGGAGGGAAGCCAGTGGGGTCGCAGGCAGCTCACAGCCGGGGGGCTCATCCGCACGCCTGCAGGCTCACTACATAGAGTCTGACCCTTGGGTTGAGGTAGGGAAGATCCCTCTCTGACTGTATAAGCAATAGGCAAACCTCCTAAGAGTGTGCTTTGCTGGGGAATGCTGACAGGGTCTGGCATTATTTGGAGGGTTAACTCTGTATACCTGCCTTCAAGCAGCCCGAGTGTCTAGGAATGGCAACGCTTGCAGCCAAAGCTGCTTGTTTGTGTCTGGGTGTTAAACCTTTGGCCTTCCCACTGCACTGACAAGTTTCTGTGGTTAAACCAGTCAGGCTCCAGGCACAGGTAATTTTTCAGGGCTGTTGAAAATGGATTAATCCCATTTTGGCAATGGTCAAACTCCAAAATGAAACATTACGTGGAACTTATTTTAATTCCTTTCATTCTGAGGGGCTGCGCCTATCCTGCCCCTCTGTTGCTCCTGCTGCAGGGTGTTATCTGACCCTCAAATGGACAGGCACTGCTGGTTAAGCTTGTGTAAACGGAGTACAAAAGGCACTCAAACCCACATTTCTCAGTCTGCCCCTCCTTTTTCCCTATAGGACGCCAACTATAAATATAGCTAAAAGCAAAGATAATCAGCATATAAAATAAATAATTTAAAAAATATATGCCACAAGCTCATCCAAGCAATTTTTGCAAAATAAAAACTGTTGTGCAATTATACCAACATATGTTCAGTTTTTTCTCATCCAATTTTGCCAAAATGTTCCAAAAATACCTCCTCTAACTGAGCTCTTTGGAGCAGGACTCAAAAGTATGTCCTGCCTACACACAGTGGCCAGGTAAGATGTGCATTTTTGCCCCACAGAGAAAGGAACAGGCATGATTAGGAAGTCAGAAGACATCTTTGTTTGTCAAGAAAAGTTGTTTTGGGCAGGGAGGATAGATGAAGAAAGGAACAAGTAGACCAGGTCCAGAGAAATGCTCAATGTCTGAAGGATGGAAAACCACTGCCATCTGTCACCACAAAATTAAAAAAAAATTCAAAAAATAAAGGATCTGCAAATTGGAAAGGGTTAAATTACAAATGGTAAACAGCTCTAACAGAAAAGAGACCTCAAGTCTCTCAATCAGAGTGCTAACAGGCGTGAACTGTGAGGAGAATCAGATATAAACAGATGGATGCCAAAAGCAGGCTAGATAGGGTAGTGAGTTTCAGACACACAATTCATTCGGATAGTTTCCTATCAGAATGCCAATAGCTTAACTGCATCACATAAACAGTAACCCAGTTAAAGTTACCTCAGCAATGCATAGATACTGTTCAAATAGATCTCCCAAGCAATGTAAATGGTATTTACAATGGTAATTTTTATAATTGCAAAGGAGATCCTTGGGTGATCACCAGAGAGATAAAAGGTGAATGGGACAGCCCTTTACCCACAAAGTCTTTTTTTTACCTTTCAAAATATAATTGTATTGCTTTTAATGCTCTGGCATGTTAATTTTTTCTCTCCTGGCTCTGCAGGAAGATAAGGCTACAGGAGGAAAAGCACTCTGTTAAAGCCACAGTGTCTTGAGGACTACTTTGATTGTTTGTGATTTATTTCTGACCTGATTTTTTTTTTATTCTTGACCTTTTACAAGGAAAACAGTACATTTCACCTGCCAGTTCAGGGCATTTTCTTTTCTTCACTCAGAGAATTATAGGGTTTTAAGTGAATGTCAGCTATTCTGCCTGAAGGTTTTCACTTTACAGCAAGAGTACATTTGGCCTTTTTTTTACCTTGCTGGTAACAGATTTTGTTAAGTAAGGGAATATTTACCAAGTAGAACCAGCAGAACCTCTCAGAGTTGTGTGGAAGGATGATGTTTTGGAAGTCAGTTTCCCCTGAGAGTCAAAACTGAGGACATACAGACAAGTTATTTTCTTAGTGCTATTAGCTTCTTTCCCAAACCTGTATGTTTCCCATCACAGTTCCTTCGACCCATGATAATGACCAGCACACCTTCCTAATTGTGGGTTGCCTCATGCCCAGAAACTGCTGTTTTCTTTTGCGTTCTTTCACCACGAATTCACTCTATGGCTCCAAGCATATGGTCCCAAGGTTAATACAGATATTTATGTGCTAAATCTACTCATGTACTAAACCACAGAGAGACAGAAAGACACTAAGGTTTAAGAACCTCATAGTTGTATTAGCATCAGGGCTACATAAGCAACTTTCCATTTAGGAAAGTTGGGAATATGTCACTCTCCCCCTTCCCCCTGCTGTTATAGTTCCCTAAACTGTCAGCACTCAACTCTGTCCCATCCCCAGTTCTTCTGCCTCTCACACTTGTGTTCAGAGCTTTTGGAACAGGAGCACCAGGAGAACCACAGGTAGGACAACAAGCTCAGGTGGGTGTTGCATAGGAGCAAATAGGTTCAGGTCTCAGCAGCTTCAAACAAGGCTGCTACCTCTGAGAAGACTGAAAGCTGAAGAGGCCACAGTGCAGTCTTCACCTTCCTATAGCACTCTCATTGTAAGAAGACACTTGAATTCCCTGCCTCAGCTATCACTGCTGCATTCACGTCCTCCTTTCTGGCAGCTCTTTTTGTCTCTACTGCCTATGTGGGTAAAAGACATGGAATCTTATTCCCAGCAGAGCCTGAGCTAGAAACTGGGATCCACATCTCACCCAAAGCAGATCCTACTGAAAGACCAGAACCCCTGCCTGTTACTGCAAACTCTGTGGGAATGCCAGAGCTTAAGAAAGGATCTTAACAATTATGGTTATTTTGCTACCATGTTAACTATTAGAGTCAGTTCCCAGTAAAACTGAAGAGTTGTGCCATGCTGGCACAAGGATAGTAATGAGGGGTAGCACTGACACCAGTGTTTCTCATTCCTGTTCTAAGAAGTGCCAGGAATGACAGTGAAATTCATAACATTTCTTAGTTTGTGCAATTTTGTAACTTCTACTAGTGTAAATCTTTCTGTGATTGTCAGTCCTTCAGCCAAGACAGAGAATTCAGTACATGGGACAGACAGAAAGAAAACCTCCATTTGCAGGTAGGGAGGAGGCTAACATACTGACAACAGTCTGGTTGTAAAGAGAAAGGGAATAAGGCATAGCCTGCTCAAGGAAAGGGGAAGCCAGTTTTTCCCAAAACAAACAAAAAATTCTCAGGTATCACCCAGACTGGTTTGTCCACAGCCAAAGCTATGCAAATAAGGACAGTTTGGAGCTACACAGTAAAACCTTGACTGAGATCAGATAGAATCTATCTTTCTAAACAGTCTTCATGGAACAGCAGTGTGACTAGTTGTGAGATACCTGCATGACCAACAAAATCCACTAACAAACTGCAATACTTTCTGTTGAAATATACACCTTTGCAGGAAGGAGAGATGAGCATTCTCCCTGTTAATTATCCACAGAGGTTAATTAACTTACAACAAACCACTGGCACCATTATATGCCTTTGAATTGATCATGGGGACATTTACCTAAAGTCTGTCTTGCCTATTTTCTGTTCATTACACTGACCTGACTGTTTATGTTCCTTTTCTGCCACTACCTTCTCTCTTTCACAGCAAGCTGAAGTAATCATATTTTAGCATCATCTACAACATTACAGAAAACTAACAATACAGAATGAAGGCCAAGGTCAACTAATGCCATGAAATTTCTAGTAGAAGATAAACCCATATGACCTCTATGATTCCTGCCCAATTTTTCAGTATAAGGCAGCCCCCTTCCTGTCCCAAAGAACAGAAAATTCAGTGCTTTCAACAGGAACAGCCCTCAAAAAGCCTTTCCCTTGTTAATCCTAAATAAAGTGGACTTCACCAGTCACCCTAAGAAACAGGATTCTTCATGACATCCTTCTAGTTTTTTTTTAATTAAGATTTACCTAAACAACTTACTATACCTATTAAAATGTTAAGCTAGATTATCCAGCAGTGTTCAACCGTGTGGTCATAAATCATTAGGCTATGTGGTAAATCACGCTAAGCACTTCTTGTAGGAATACACCTGCACGTTAATTTTAAAATAGGGTCTCTACAGTTCCCAATTTATGAACCTACAAGACATTTCCCTTTAATGCTTTGGAAGCACAGTTTATCCATTGGATTTCTCAATACAGATCAGTTCTTGTTCTTGTGTAAAGAAATGACATGGTGGGGCAAATTACAACCTTAAATACAATCATCAGTGTATACCAGCAATTAACTGAAGTTCGCTTATCTTTCCTGCTCTTAGTGTTGACACAGAATGCCACCTGGTAATCTCATAGAGAGTCATACAGTTTAATATCACATAAAGACAGTGAGAAAGGGACTTTTAAGAGACTGTACAGGCCACGACCCTCCATAGAAGAAGGAACAATTTTATTTAGACTGTCCCAGTCAATGAAAATACTTCTGAGGGTTTTGCTAAGTTTGTTCCTGACCCCAAAGGGGCTAGATAAGTCAATCCAATGTTCATCTTAATCTCATTTTACTGTCACCTGAATAATACTTACCTTACATGTACTTACAATACTTTACTTACATAATTATCAAAATCCTCCATAACCTATTCAAGCTTAAAGAGTGTTTCAGCCCTTTCTAGGAAATTCAGAGCCAGTCTATTCTACATTTCTTTTGGGTAATTACATCAGTTCTTCAGAAGTGCTGACATCACTGCAGATTGATTGGCTATAGATACTGAAATAAGAAGAGTCATTTAAAGAACTGGAAGGGGAATATCCTGCATTCGCCTTTGAGGTCATAAAAACAGCAGCGGGAAGGAAGAGTGTCACATGAAAGCACGTCTCCTCCAGACAGCATTGATCCAGATGACAAAAGAAATTTATTTTAAATCTTTATGCCACAGGAAATAACAGGAAAACAGGAACTCTTCTGCATAGTGTCAGGGAAGAAAATGTTTCAGAAGGCTTTAATTACAGCTTTTTAGCTATTTGATGTCTCCCTAAGCTTATAATGTTTCAGAAGCAGAGGAGTACAGAATTGCCAGTCCAAAAGACCCATTGCATCTAGGTTTTCCCTCATTTTTTAGCTTTCTCTGCTTCCTTTTCAGAGTCTGCCAACAGCTATCCAGGATGCCTACAAATAAAGTAGTGTTTCCTGGTACACTTATCCAAGTTAGCATTTTGAATAGCTTTCAGATGTATAGCTTAAATATGCTTTAAATGCTAACTACCATAGCCATATGCCAAACTTTCACTGCTTCTTTAATGTTATCTTCTCACAGAAGTTTCCACTCCCAACATGCTCATGACTAGAACCATACTCCTCTAGTATTAAATCTCCCACTGCATGCAACTACGTTTGCTCTATATTACTTTATGAAAGTCTGTCTAGGGTTTTTTTTATGCTGTCTTTTTCAGCACGATATCTGAACAGACTGTTTATTTTAACAGCTCCCAAAAGATAATCATAGCTTTTTTAATGATATTTAGGCACTCAGAGAACACCTCAGGGCCTAACTCACATCAAAATTAATTCAGAGTAGCACCCATGTCTAGACAGCTTAAATGCCAACATATTGTTTTTAATAAATTAACCTTTTCTAAAGACCTACAGACAGAAAATGTTCCTGATGGACTTTTCTCCTTGCTTGTTTAGTTCAGCTTTAATCTTTAGTTTCCACCAACAGGTCTATCATTCCAGTGCGCGATAACTACTAGGAGCTGTAACAGCCTGGGATGAGACAGTCTGGTAAGTGTGACCAATGCTACTGATGCCAAATTTATGGAGAAGAAAAAACATAAGGTGTTCTGGTACTAAAATTTTGGCTGATATTTTTTAGAAGGAGTTGAAACTATTTTGGAACTATAAAATAAAGTGTAATTTTTTAGATATACTATGCTGCCACAGTCAAGCCAGGTTCAGATTTTTCTTAGAAAGGCTTCTCATATTGCCAGAACTAAACCCCAAGAAAGAGGACCAAGATAATACAGACAGTTAGCAACAAATGACCAAAAATGTGAAGAAAGTGACTGGAACCACTTTGAACTACCTCTTTTTATTGTTTAGCATTGGAGCCAGCTTCTCTTCATCCAAACAGAAATGGTCAGAAGGCTGGCAGGAGGCAGTACTCCTTCTTCTGCAAGCACACAATGCAGTGTCACCTTCATACTCCTAACATCTTGAGTCTATGACAGCTTATAATTTCCTCTTCTAAGTTCCCAGGGATGCCAAACAGGATGCAAGAGTCTCACTCTGTAGAGTCAGGGACATCCCGAGACTTTACACCTGGAGTTTACACTGCTCTGAAAGTTAGACTGCTTCTGTCAGCACACATTCAAAGTGAACAGATGAATCTGTGCGTGTCAGTATTTTATCCATCAAGACAGGAAGCAGGAAATTCTGCCTTGGAAGTAAATCTGTCGATATTTCCTGAAATCTTTGGCTGTAATAAAGTCTTGTGCGTGTTCTGGGTTTTCAGAGGCCACTGTTTATTTTTCCCTTTGAACCTAAAAGAAGGCAAGAGTTAAACTCTTAGACTTTAAATAGATTTTTTTTCTGTTTCTTCTTTGAAAGATTTACTACAGAACCTATCTCCTCTTTTTAGCATCCAACTGATAGCAAATCAAAAGACTATAACATGGAAAACACCCAATTGTAGGAATGAAGCAATTAGTAGGCATCAGTGACAACAGCATATCATTGCTGACAAAAGAATCTCCACTACCTAGGATCCTTAAATAGAAAAAAAATAGACATACAAACCAGGGCTAATATCAATGCCAGCTTAAAGGGAGAAAGCAATTGCAAACTAATATTAGCTGTGCTTAATACACTGACTTAACACTTGCTCTTCACCTTTGGACCATTTTATTGCATATGATAATTATACAGCAAGTAAACACTTCAAAAGTGTCTTTAAAAAAAATGGAAATAATCAGGTAAAGTAACTGTGTCTATTAGGCTTAGTGTTCCTGCATTCATTTAATGGTACTGCATAACCAGCAGATTACTCCGTCTTGCACATAAAATACACTGAAATAACATTGTTATTCCTGGGCCACAGAATCTAGTAAACATTGTACAACAAATAAACCATTAAAAGTCATTAAAATGGATTTCAAGAAGCATTCTTAGTGATACAATTAATGAAACTGTTTAAAATAATGTCAGGGAGGGCATTAGAATTAAGACTGTTTCTTTGAAGACTTTTGTGGCACCTGAGGCAGCTAGGATACAGCTTCAGAGTCAATACTGAAAAAAAATTAAAAAAAGTTAAGTCTTGCCATGTTAACTCTCATAACTATCCTCTGATAGTAGTCCAAACTGGTAATGATGATTTAGTAAGCAGAAAGACCAAAGCCATCAAGAAAGACTTCAGGGCCATTGGGAAAATGATTGAGGGCTCTGGGGCACAAATAGTATTCTGCTCCATCCCAAGGCTAAACAGAGAGGACCTGGAAGTCAGGCAGAAGAACTCGATTAATGCCTGGCTCTGAGCCTGGTGTGAGGAAAGGGGCTTTGGCTTCTTTGATCATGGGGTGGCTCACATACCCCCAAACTCTGTTGCTAAGGATGGGACATGTGGGTCTTCTAGGGGGGCTAAAGTCCTTGCTAAGAACTTAGCTAAGCTCATAAATTGAGCTTTAAACTAGATGTGAAGGGGGAAGGGATTGAGACCAGGCTAGACAGGAGTGAGCCTGGATGTGGGGCACTAGTGATTTGGAGAGGGTGTGCTGGAGAGGACCACCAGTACATCACCACACAGAAAGTGGGAGTGAACACACCTGGGGGTGGTAAGGGAGATACGGGCACTCTGGCACTAGCTACTCCAGTTACCAGGCAATTGGGAATGGACTCTGTTCCCTCTAAGAGGGCTGAAGGCTCAGCAGCTCAGCTGAAGTGCATTTACATCAATGCACGCAGCATGGGTAATAAGAAGGAAGAGCTGGAAGCTGTTGTAGGGCAAGGAGCCTATGATGTCACTGCCATCATGGAAACGTGGTGGGATGGCTCATATAACTGGAGTACAGATATGGTGGGGTATAAAATCTTCAGGCGGGATAGGAAGGGAAGGAGAGGAGGCGGGGTAGCCTTCTGTGTAAGGGAGGACTTTGACACTGTTGAAATGGGTTGTGGCAATGAGGAGATTGAGTGCCTGTGGGTTAGAATCAGAGGAGCCCATAAGAAGGTAGATTTTGTGATGGGAATCTGTTACAGGCCACCCAGCCAAGGAGAAGCAGCTGACGAGGTCTTCTATAAACAGCTGGGGTTAATCTCTAGATCAATGCTTCTTGTTCTTGTGGGAGACTTCAATCTTCCTGATATCTGCTGGAAGTACAATAGAGCAGCAAGGAAGCAGTCTAGGAGGTTCCTGGAGTGCGTGGAAGACACTTCCTTGCACAGCTGGTGAATGAACCAACGAGGGAAGGTGCCCTCCTGGACCTGCTGTTTGTGAACAGAGAAGGCCTTGTGGGGGCTGTGGCAGTAGGAGGATGCCTAGGACTAAGCGATCATGAGATGATATGGTTTTCTGTTCTAGGTGAAGTGAAGAGGGTGGTTAGCAGGAGAGTAGCATTAAATTTCCAGAGGGCAGACTTTGAACTCTTTAGAAGGCTGGTTGGCAAAGTCTCATGGGAGACAGTGCTTAAGGGCAAGGGAGCCCATGAGGGCTGGGAACTCTTCAAAAAGGAGATCCTAGCGGCTCAGGAGAAAGCCATCCCCATTTTACAAAAAAAAGGCCGGTAGGGGAAAAACCAGCTTGGTTGAACAGAGAGATCTTGAGTGATATCAAGAAGAAGAGGAAAGTTTATGGGCTCTGGAAGAGGGGACAGGCCTCTTGGGTGAACTACAGGAAGGAAGTGAAATTGTGTAGAGAAAAAATCAGAAGGGTTAAGGCTCAACTAGAAATCAGATTGGCAAAGTCTGTGAAAGATAACAAAAAATCTTTCTATAAATATATAAATAATAAAAGGAGGACTAGGGAGACCATACAGCCCTTGTTGGATGCAGAAGGAACAACAGTGACAGGGGATGAGGAAAAGGCTGAGGTATTTAATGCCTTCTTTGCCTCAGTTTTTAATTGTAAAGAAAGTTGTTCCCTCTGTGTACAAACCCCACAGCTAGAGGAGCAAAATGAGGCTCCCATGGTCCAAGAGGAGGTGGTCAGAGCCTTGCTTGCCCAACTAGACACCCACAGGTCTATGGGGCCAGATGGGATTCACCCGAGGGTATTGAAGGAGCTGGCGGATGTGCTGGCCAAACCCCTTTCCATCATCTTCCAACAGTCCTGGAAGACTGGGGAAGTTCCACTGGACTGGAGGCTGGCTGATGTCGTGCCCATCTACAAGAAGGGTCACAGAGAGGATCCAGGGAACTACAGGCCTGTCAGTCTGACCTCAGTGCCAGGGAAAGTCATGGAGCAGGTGATCTTGAGTGCTATCATGAAGCACATGCAAGAGAACTGGGTGATCAGACCCAGTCAACATGGATTCACAAAAGGCAGGTCTTGCCAAACTAATCTGATCGCCTTCTATGACAAAGTGACTCAGCTGCTGGATGAGAGAAAGGCTGTGGATGTATCTTTCTGGACCTCAGTAAAGCCTTTGACACAGTTTCTCACAGCATTCTGCTACGGAAACTGTCAGCCTCTGGCCTGGACAGGCGCACACTCTCCTGGGTGGAAAACTGGCTGGATGGCCGGGCCCAGAGAGTGGTGGGAAATGGTGTTAAATCCAGCTGGAGGCCAGTTACAAGTGGGGTTCCCCAGGGATCAGTGCTGGGTCCAGCCCTGTTCAATGTCTTTATCAACGACCTGGATGAAGGCATCGAGTGCACCCTTAGCAAGTTTGTGGATGACACTAAGCTGGGTGGAAGTGTGGATCTGCTGGAGGGTCGGGAGGCTCTGCAAAGGGACCTGAACAGGCTGGACCACTGGGCAGAGTCCAATGGCATGAGGTTTAACATGGCCAAATGCCGGGTCCTGCACCTGGGGCACAACAACTCTGTGCAGCTACAGACTAGGAGAAGTCTGTCTAGAAAGCTGCCAGGAGGAGAAGGACCTGGGGGTGCTGGTTGACAGCTGACTGAACATGAGCCAGCAGTGTGCCCAGGTGGCCAAGAAGGCCAATGGCATCTTGGGCTTGTATCAGAAACGGTGTGACCAGCAGGTCCAGAGAGGTTATTCTCCCTTTGTACTCAGCACTGGTGAGACCGCACCTCGAATCCTGTGTTCAGTTCTGGGCCCCTCACCACAAGAAGGATGTTGAGGCTCTGGAGCGAGTCCAGAGAAGAGCAACAAAGCTGGTGAAGGGGCTGGAGAACAAATCTTATGAGGAGTGGCTGAGAGAGCTGGGGTTGTTCAGCCTGGAGAAGAGGAGGCTGAGGGGAGACCTCATTGCTCTCTATAACTACCTGAAAGGAGGTTGTAGAGAGGAGGGTGCTGGCCTCTTCTCCCAAGTGACAGGGGACAGGACAAGTGACAGAGGGAACGGCCACAAGCTCCACCAGGGGAGATTTAGGCTGGACATCAGGAAAAAAATTTTAACAGAATGAGTCAATGTGCACTGGAACAGGCTGTCCAGGGAGGTGGTTGATTCATCTTCCCTGGAGGTGTTTAAGGCACTGGTGGACAAGGTGCTGAGGGGCATGTGGTTTAGTGTTTGATAGGAATGGTTGGACTCGATGATCCAGTTGGGTCTCTTCCAACCTGGTTATTCTATAAACTCTCTAAGTCTCTGCGTAAGTCTTATGTGATCTTTGACATAGGAATTAGGCTACAAAACTCTTTCACAGAAGCCAAGAATCAAAACTGTGTTTTGCTTGGAAGAGTTTTTCAGCTCCCAGGAATTTATAAGGATTCATCCACCACAGAAATAAAACAGCAAGAAGAACTCTGCAGTTAAATCACTTTTCTTAGCAAACCAAGAAGAAAGAATGAAGCGGCCTTGGTCTTTGATGTTTGATTAAAAACACCAAGAGTGATCTCTCTAGCCGTATTAAGTAGCCTTGGTACAATCCAAGGCCCAAGAATATCTGTTTGCTTAACCTGCATTATACACAATCGCCATGTGACAGGCAAAAAGGGCCCAGTCTGCTCAGCTGAATTCATTACTGGAAATAAGTGGCAATGCAGTTGAAGGTAATTTTTATAATATACAGGGAAGTGTAGGAAAAAGAGAGGAGATACTTTTATTCTTTGCCTTGATACAGCACCACTAACTACGTCACTTTTTCTCATCTAATAGAGTAGCATCTCTTTTTTCTAATGGAATAATTCATGGCTCTGTCCTGCCACTGGACAGGAGATTATGAATTTCTGCTCTACCACCTATCAACCTATCAGTCTGGAATGTATAATAATGTAATATAAAAATATATTTATAGACAATAATATAGAGTAAAATATATATATGCAAATAAAATTGAAGTTGTCAGTCTTGTCTCATTATGACTTCATGCAAATCACTTGAGTGAGATAATTTTCCTGGGCATAACAGATATCCCATCCTCTTCCCCACCTAATAATATCTGCTGAACTCATGCTTGGTTTGTCTCTTCAAACTTGGCAGATGGTGGCTGACTTTTTTTTCCTTCAGGCTGGCTTTCACCCTGGGCTTTCTTGCTTTCTGGAAGAGGAAGGGCTGGGAAGGCGACAGACACAGCCAAGCCAGAGCTCTCCCATCTCCCTTGGTACCTGTAAGGATGTGCACTAAAAGCAACAGCTGTAAAAAAGGAAAAGGAAGAGAAAGGTGCTTAGGAAAAGGGGAGATAAGGAGCAGCAGCCATTGTGCAATGGATGACAGAGTGTGAACATGCAGGTGTGCAGACTGCTAGAAGAACTAATAGGAGGCATTAGGATAAAACTGGGCTGAGTGGAGTGTCATCTCTGCACAAAGAGAACAAACTGAACAGCTTTGTATAAAAATAACAACCTGCCTTGCCAGCCACATTCTCCCTTTGGCCCCCAGCTGTTTCCACTTCCTTAACATATGTTGAACCAAATAAATTGTTTACTAATTTCCCATCCAGCTTTTTCAAAAAAACATCAGAGCACACAGTGCCAAGCCCGGAAGAAGGTGAAAAAGAGCAGGCAAGAAGAACGGTAGAAGATAACTGAAGGGTTTAATCAGTGCAATTCTCTTGGGTTTTTTGCAAGTCTTGCTTAACTGCTTCATTACCAGAGATGGTATGAGACTCTACAGTTACCAGTTTTGTGGAAGCCAAGTGGATGTGCAGGGCAAAAGTTATCAGAGGGGTAATCTGTTCCCTCCACAGAGGAATGAGTAGCTAGCAATGACTGTGACAAATAAATAGTAACTGCAACACATCTGTTGCCAGCTTGCTGGAGGAGGTGTCCTGAATAGCAGCCCCAGGCGCAGTCCAGAGTCAGAAAGGAAAAGCAGCTTATTCCACTTCTGCTCCCTTTAGCAATACTGTTAATAATCATCATAGAATAACAGATTGGAAGGGACCTTAAGGATCATCTGGTCCAACATTTCTTGGTCAAAGCAGAGTCTAGGCAAGATGACCCAGTACCCTGTCTAGTCGAATATTAAAATGTCCAGCATTGGGGAGCCCACTACTTCCCTGCAGAGATCATTCCAATAGCTGATTGTTCTCAATGTGAAAAATTTTCCTCTTGTGTCCAATCAGAATCTCTCAGGAGTAACTTGTAGCCATTACCCCTCATCTTTTCCATATGACTCCTTGTCATATGGACTCATTGGAAGAAGAGAGTCTAGATAACAAGTCTAAGCTGTATAAGTGTAATAAAAAGTAGTCAAAAATTCTTGGCATACTTGCTGTTTCTCATTTTTTCATCACCAGAACTCAAGGGTAATCAGTGCATGATTCCTTGGCACTCAACATTCTGCTTCCTCATAAAACCAAGTTAATAACCCAAACCAGTAATCCCAAACTTCTAATTCTCACCCACATATATCACATAAATGGCAACTCTGTATTATGCATTCAAAGAGAGAGTGAAAGGACTGAGGCCAAAGTGAAAATCTTGTTCATACTCAAATGCTCTGCTGCTGAATACAGTGCAGCTGTGCACAGCTACTTTACCTCTCTGCATGCTTCATACTGATGCAGGTAGCTGCAAGAATACACTGTACCTGTAAGACCATCTCTGTATCTTCATAAGGATGTGCACATTCTAGTCTGTTCAGATATAACTGTTTCATTCCAGTCACAGTATCATGTGTGTCCAATCTATGGAGAGGTTTGAGTTGAGTTTGAACCTTCAGCATTTATTATAATCAGTTGTTTCCTACTACTTTCTGCACCTAACTAGGATGATTCAGTTAATGAGTGAGGATAAAAGACCCTTATAGTGTTGTCACATGTTCTCAGCAAGTTCTCAATCAGTATGCAAAAATCACAAAGCAGAACAAGGAAGAATTATTTTTCCATTTTAAAAATGAGGATCTTTGTTGCTCCCACATCTGCTGAGCAAGGGTAATAATCTCATTCAAAATCTGCATCAGACAACCCTTCATGCTAAACCTACAGTATCTGGGTAAGTTACCTCCATTTACTGGGATACAAAGGCACACGATTTCACTTCCTTCTGTCAATCAGGGTGGCTGCTGCTTGTGAAGCCCTACCTCTTCGTAAGGTCACATTCCCTGGTATCAGAGGAAATCCCAATCAAAAGCAGAGATACTGGACATTTTCCTTCCTCTTTCCAGTTACTGCTCTTTCAGTTGTCAGTGACTCCAGCACTGCAGACTGCGTAAGTGAGAAGGACAAGGGTAAAGGAAGCCTTCAGTGTCCTTATCCCTCTGTTTCCTGATACCATTCAGAGCTGACTTGACTTCCAGTGCCACGCAAAGCAGTTTCATGACTGCTCTGATCTGTTCTCATGCGCTATCAGCCAGAACACAACACTTCCCAGCTGTGACCCCTCCGTCCTCCTCTTGACACAGCAGAGCACAGTAGAGCTTCATTAAGCAGGGGATATCCCCTAGGGCCTTCTTCAGTACCTCTTGTTCCTTCTTGAGTGTAGTGAAAAAGCCTGGATAATAAGCCCTAAAGAAATAATTCACTGGAGCTTGCCACAGAAGGCAGAGTGATTAAAAAGGACTGAAAAGCTTGCACAGCAGCTGCCAGTCCAGCAAACAGAAGTGTTCTCCATACCAAAAAATGTGGAGCACGGGTTTTAGAGCTCCTTGGCAACACAGCCCTCCATGGAATACAACGAAACAAGGATAATGCAAACATAAGCTAGTCCAGTGCTATAGCTAAGACACTTCCCACAGCAAAGGAGAAATTAAATTAAAATAATGAACTGTTCATATTTAGTCAAGATAAGTCCAGTTTACATCTTTCTTCTGATAAACATGGCCTGTTGTACTGAACTTTCTTCCACTCTTAACCTGGTCAGAAAAATCTCCCTGAGAGGTGGTATAAAGTAGTACTGTATTCCCTCCCTTATTTCACTCTGAATAAGTGTCTCACTAGTTGCATTTCTGATGTGGTTTATTCCTAATTACTCTGACAACCCTTTGAATTTTGCATCCGCATCTGCCTGGTCTTGTACTAGCTTGCTCTCCTGTAGCCTCGGTATTAAAGCCCCAGCCTTCAATCCCTTTTTAATTTATATGCTGTTAACATGTTCTTAAAACACCTCCAGTCAAGGAAAGTTGATCTTTCTAAATCACCTAGGACTGCATTCAGGAAATTTTCGTATGGTCTAACATGAATCTCAATGGCTGCAGTTTAGGCCCATTTTTTAATTATCTTTTATCTATGGCGGAAGCTGGAGAGGGAATGTAGAATGAGTTTGCAGAGGCAGAAAGACAAGTGCTATTACTTATTTACTCCAGCTTGGCAATGCCATAACAGAGTTGCGTCAAGTTGACTGTGTTATAGGAGCAGCCTAAGGCTGTAAAACAATTTGCTTCTGTTTCAGAGCAAATCAGCTGGATGTCAGAGGAGGAACACAAACAGTGCCAATGGCTGATGAACTATGACCCTTCTCTCTAACAAATGCTGGCACCATCTCTGCCTTCAGAAACAGCTACTCCTTTGCATTCCTGGCAGCATTACATGCAGCTGTGTGTCAGCTCAGGTCAGAACTATTTGGAAGGTGATCATAGTTGATTTTCTTAATTTATTAAACAAAAAGAGTTGCGGGCACAGTCTTGGGGTGTTTGTGTCAAACCTCATACTTGCCCCTTTTCCTCATCTATCTCTATCATCACCATCTGCTTTTGTTTCATCTAACTGCTGACATGACCTCTATTTTCTTTTAGACACCTCACTTCAGTCTTTCCCAGGAGCCAAACAGTTTGCAACAGAACTACACTACTTCCCTAGCAGTCATTTACATTTCTACATTGCCTTCTAGCTGTGCCTCACAAAGTGCTCTGAAAAGATGAGCTAAATCAGCAACACTGCATTTCTGAAGATAGGACTACTAACTTCTTTCCTAACTAGGTGAAACTGGGCGCACAATGACAAACTGACCCCTCCAAGCTGGCTGTGCAATTTCATGGCCAGTCTTGCTCTGCAACCTGCATTTCTTACTTTGACTAGCCTTGCTTTGTCCCATGCTCTGTTCTGAACTCTCCTTTCACTTTGCTTTAGAATACCTCCATGACTCTGTATTTTTTTCTTTAATTTCATACTTAGCTGTTGATATCTATTTTCTTTGCACTTGCCTGCTCAGAAGTGTTGCAGTGTTTCAGAAACAACATAGGGTTCTATATAGATCCCTGTAAACAGGAAGCTTTTGAGAAAAATCTGCCTGAAAAAAAACTTCTACAGGTAAAAGTTAGTGGAAGTCACCGAGGATATCAAAATCTCACAACACTGTAGTGGCTCCTCTGAAGGGAAGCTCCACACCAAAGTTGTTGCATTACACTGCATACTCGCTGCTCTCTTGCTTAGAAGAACTAAGTATTTCATAGCAGCACCGTGCTAATGCCCCCAGGGGAAGGAAGTTAGTCATTCCTCGCTTCTCAGCTGACTTATGACTACCTTGCCAGTGACCTAAGTGAGGAAGCTTGTCAGGTGAAAGAGGGAGAGAAAAGAAAAGGGGATGGCATGGCTAAGGGGGAAAACGTGCGAAACCTAAAACTATATTGCAGAGTCTAGCACTGCCAGAGAGGAACCATTTATCCATGAACCCTGCTACCGCAACACTCTCATGTCTTCCACATATCCACTCAAAGACTTCTCTGATGACTGCTACATTGTCAGATTACACCCCAAATATCTTCCACTGTAATTGCCCTACTTCCTCAGTATTCCATATTGCAACCCCCTGCTCTAACTTTTACAATAATTATATTTCCCTCCCGTACACATTACCTGTTTGACTGGGCAACAGGCAGCACAGGTCACAGCTGATTCAGAACACGAGTGCTGATTGCAAAGGCTGCAGATCATACAGTTATGATAAGGACTGGACTCAAACATTCCCTTTGTCTTCTTTCCCACAATACATCTTCATAATATTCCTAGGATCTTACCATCTACTTCCAATGAATTTAGTTAAAATTTAGAATTTCTTGGCAAAATTTCAGAGACACAAGTCTTGCACTCACTGGAAATTGTCTGTTTCCTTACCTCTATTGTGTCTCACATTTATCCTAGGTAAGTGATCTTTTACCTGTTTCTCTTTATGATATGTACTTGAAATGGGAAACAGAAGACAGAAAAAAAGAAATTGAGGTAAAGGAAAAGCGGCCAGCTACCGTATCAGTCTTCAGTAATTCTGGCAGCCCATTAATTATTGTTTAGTCTCCTTTCCTGACATTCAGGAATGTCACTGATGTCAACATGCAGTACAGTTACAGAAGGTCTGATATAGACGCCTCCTTAATAACAAAACCAAAGCCCATCCTGAAACAAGCCCTAAGACTCAAGAACTGTTAAGTCATCAGTGTTTTTTTTCTTCCACAAATTTGGCATGGTATTCAGTCTAGTAGCTAACATCATTTTGTAAAACTGAAAATCTGTAGACTCATTAGCTTTCAAACACAGAAAATAACTCTTTGATGCTTTCCTTCCTCTCACCTTCTCTTGGATTTTAAAACCAATAGCTGCCTAGTGACATGGAGGTTACCACCCAGACCTGTTATTTTGTAGCTGGCCTGTAACTAATTAAGAAACAAGATTTTCAGATCTTTCCACAATGTTTTACTTTTTTAAAAAAAACCCAAAACCCAACAACAACAGAAACCCCCACGATGAAGTCCTTTGTCTTAACTCAGCTGCTCAGTCCTGAAAGATGCACACCTTGAAATAAAGGACAAGAATGTTTCTCTAAATTTAGATTGTAAAATAGTAAACTCTTACTGCTATTCTAGCTGTAAAAAGTCACATTCTTCCTATAGTCCTATTTTCACAGCTTTTACATAAAAGCTTACAAAAGCAATACAACTCGATGACAACAAGTTTGCTGTAACCTTGTGAGAACGAAGAAAGGGAGACTGTTAATGGTAGGAGAGTCACTGGGAAACTTTATCACCTCTGATTTTTTATGAGGACAATAAAAATTGCTCATGAACAACGTTGCCTGAGGAATAGGCTTTCTGATAGATTGTCCTAAGCCAGAGACATACCTGTCATCAAGGAGGTGATGAGCTAGAACTGTGAATTTCTGGACTGCCTAGTCAAATAAAACCAAGGTCTATTAGTGTCATGAGGTTTTTAGTTTTTCAGAAGTTTGAAATACTACTTCTCAGAGTATGGAACAGCCTTCGCTTAGTGAATAATATTCTGAAAAAAATTACACTGTGCCTCTAAGCACAAACTCTAAGGAAATGTTGTAATTTCTCTTGTCATTCATGTCATTCAACCTATCATGTCAGCTCACTCATTCACATTATGAAATGTGCTGTATTTCTAGTAGCTTATCAGGCCAACAACTTGAGGTTTAATAAACACAGAGAGCTTTGTTTGTATGTGGTAGATGTTTCCCCCGTATGCCCCCAAAAGTCAGTCCCATAGATGTTACTTACTGCAAATATTATGGTGCTTTGGGTAAATGCTGCATCCAGCTATTTCTCTCCATCAGTGGAAGTGGTGCTGCTAGAACACTTCAATATACTCCCTGTCTCCCTTTGGTTTTGATATTATACTGTTCACATTCACTAGCTGCATATTCACCTCTGAACAGGATGAAAAAATTAAACCTCTTAAGCTTGATTTCTGCCCAGAGCTGATGAACTTTTTTCCCTGCCAGATTATGAATAGGTCAGGAAGTTTGACATACCTGCTATTCATATATATTTAAATTTTTTTAAAAGTATCTTATTTTAAGGAGTCAGAACAGATGCCGGAGATTCAAGCGTTAGTGCTTCAATGTCACTAGGCAAGTAAGTTTTACTTTCTGCTCTTCATTTCCCCCTCTGATTTGATGAATAAATAAGCATGTCCAAAGCAAACTCATTGTGTGTGTAACTGATATTTTTTGCCTGAAATAATTACATGGGAATATGTAAAAGGTGTTTTTGATAAGCAGATGCATCAGTAAATACTAGCTGACATTCACTGTAGGCAGGCACAAAACAATATATAGAACTAGTGATGCAGTTTTATAAAAACAAATTAATACAGCAATGTGCATTTTTTTTGTATTATTCAACCTTGCACTAGTAATGTGTCTGGGAAGGCAGATAAAACTTAGGAAGCTGAGATGACTTGTCATAGACATCTTGAGGTCTATGACAGACTACTAAAGGAAGGTTATTATATGTTACTGAAAAGGAAATTATTTTTTTAGAAGAGCTATTTTTATGGTTCGTTCTGTGCACATGTAAATGATAATTTGTGATAAGCCTGCTTTGTTCTCTCACTGCTGCCAAAGAAAATCCCATGTAATAAGCTTGGCAAAATCCTCAATTAAACCAGGTGAAAGGAGGTAAGGGCCCAGCAATCCTCGCCAGAAAGGTAAGCCAAAATGCTTTTTTCCTTACCAAACTAGACATAAACAACATACTGCTTCAGAAACGGGCAAAAGGCTCCTAACTCCCATAGGCACAATGCCGTACATCACCTCTGCGTACAACAAGCCTCTCCACTGAATTCATAAGAGGGAGCAGAGAATCCTTGGGAGTCACAAACATCTCCCTCTAAAGGCACAGGAGCTCCCACCTTTTGGCCCTGCCAAAATCCTGCTGAATGCCAGCCAGAAGACATGTGAGCTTTCTCATTCCTGGAATAAAGAAATACTTCAAGGATAACTCTACTTGCAAAAAATATACAGCTTCCACATCTAGCCTGTAGGGTGGGTGATTCCCTTGTCACATCCTAGTCTTTATTTCCTGACTGACTGATTGTAACACAGCAAAACCCTATTCAGGCCTATATACTTACATTTCTTATTTCTGGAAGTTTGGGAGCCTGAAGGAGAGCAGGAAAGATTGGAAGCTGCTTCATGAATGGAGTCAGGACATGGCTTGGATACAGTCCCTTACAAAAGGCCTGGGAATCATTCTCCAGTCCTTCAGTTTTGGTTTATCCTTAGTTTATATGATCACAAAACCGTTACTTGGAAAATCCATTGTACCATGCGCTGAGCAGAACAGTGATGTCATGCAATCTTAGCCTTGGTACCTTTTTCAGAAGGTGCAAGCATATGTAATAAAGCCCTCAAATGTCACCACAGGAAACAAAGAAAACATTCCTAAGTCTTTTTTTTTTTAAAAAAAAAAAGCCGACCCAGGTTTGCAGTCTCTTAATGTGAACCGTAACAGTGATATACAGATCTAATAGAAAACCTCTAAATATGGCTAAACATACTAGACTGTTGTCTCCTCATATTGCTTTCTAACAGTCCTAGAAGCCTGTGTGAAAACTGAGGGGAAGTGGGATTCAGTTTGATGGCACTGAATAATCAATCTCCCTTCTCTTTGTTAAAAGCTAGACTTAAACCTACCCTGTAAGAGGCAAAATAGGAAACATGCAGTCACTGCTCAAGGGTTAGGCTTTCCTGCCTTGTGCTGGTTATTCAGCCAGGTAAGAAGATATCTGAATCACTTGATCTGAATCACATTGCACTGAGAATGAATGACTCATAAGAAAAGACAGCGGAAGAGGTAAGTGAGCAGCAGGAGGTGAAAGAGAAACGTACGCTTGAAAAACTTAGAGAAGGAAAAAAAACATAGATAGAAATTTCATTTTGTAGATAGGACCATACATTATTTTACAATGAAGGAACCTGCATTCATGCAACACTTTTCTCAAAAGAGGTATTTTCAGTTGAGAAGTACACAAGGAGACACAGCAGTCTTGTACTGCAGGTCATTCATGAAATCTAAGATATTAACAAATGCAACTCTCAAGTGCTAGAAAAGGCACAGATTTTTAATAAAAGAATCACACAGAATCACTAGGTTGGAAAAGACCCACTGGATCATCAATTCTAACCACGTCAAAAAATCACATTAAAGCTGCACATTCTCAATTGCCTTCACTCTGCTTTGCCCTCTTTAGACTATTTTGCTGCCTCTCTACTGCCTTTTTGCCAAGAGAGGTTGGTGAAGCGAAGAAGCAGAATCATTACTTGCACAGGTTGAAGGAGAAGTTGGCCTCCAGAAGCCAACAACTTAACCTAAGGCAAGGCTGACAATGATTAATCCAGCACAGATAGAAAAAAATTCATACAGAGAAAGAAAACTACCCTTCAGAGAACATCTAGATACTAAAGCAAAGGTCTTCTACAATCATTTCAAAATGTGTCTTTGTCAGTATGTGACACTTCCTACAAAGACTTTTAGGAAACAGAGGAAGGAGGCCTGAACATCACCACGCCTCTGGTAGACTCCACCTAATTCAGTTTTCTTCCAAATCCTGTTCTTTCTTGCCTTCTCCCTTTCGTGTCTTCTTGATCCTTATTCCAGTGTTCAATAAAGGCTGCTGGTACAGGCCTTAGAAGAAGCTCGCTCATTTCTCTACAATTTGCAGCAGTGGCCTTCAAATATCCTTACACAGCTTCTATCTCAGAAGTTGAGACAAATCTCTAACGCATCCTTCTGCCTAGCAATAGCACAGTGAAACCAACTTTGCCCAGACCAGTGTATTGAGCATGACAGTACTACAGTATGTTTCCAGAGCAACAAAAAAAGAAAAGTCAGAGATATAACTCAGATGGAAAAGGAAAGAAGTGTAGAGCCACTTCTTATGAAAATTACCTGATGCAAGGAAATGAGAAAATTCTTGCTGACATTATGTGCAGTATTCAGTACTCTGAAACTGAATACACCCAGCTGACATGACAGTTTCTGCTTTAGTTTACAAGCTGAACCAAAAGAAAAATGCATTGTGAATCATTTCAATTACAGTATATTGTGCTAGAACAATACAACTTCTTTCGCAAGCAAATGTTATCTCCTGCCAATACCAGTCTTGACCAAGATATACTTCCTTTTGCTACTTTGGAAAAGGAGATTATATCTTCACCATCATATCCAGAAAAGATACGGCTCAGACAGGAAAGGAGCTGTCTGCTGCCCCAAAATTATGTGATGTTAGCTGAAATCTGATGGCTGCTTAAAACAAAGAACCACTCAAATCTCATTCTTGGGACACTTCGGTCCCTCTGCTTTAGAAGAACAACCTCAGGACATCAAAACCAATTGCTTTGCTTAGATTTGGACAATGTATATGCTAGGGAGGACGGATTTCCAATGTTATTATAGGCAATGCTACAGATACTGATATCCTCCTAGCTCCGCATCCCTATCAGCACAGATTTCAGCATGGTACTAACAACTATACCACGATGCACTGGAACCACAAGCACTGTGAAAGTGAGATTTATTCTTTAAAATGTATTTTTCCTAAAATATCTTCTCTGAATTTCAGAAATAAGATGCATTGGTCCATGGAAATGTCTGTGAGATGTTGCACTGATTGGATTCAGTAACACAACTGGACAAATAGCACAAATCTATTTCCATCAACAAGCCGGGAAAAATCAAAGTGGCACATCCTCACTGACAGTCAAGTGCTGCCAGACTGAATTCTTACTAAAGCTAATTTTAAAACTACATACATTATTTGTAGATACTACAATTTAAGTACAAGTTAGAAAGCTTATACATAACACCAAACAGGGCTATAACAGTACAATATTCCTGGTTCACTGCCATTCAAAAACAACTGAGCATTATGCTCACAAATTATGGCTTTAATTTCAAGAGAAACATTTACCCTCAAAGAGGACACATACTAATTATTTCATATATTCAACGAACAATGAAATTCATGAAACTGAAGTTATATTCATCATAGTGTTCAGTAGGATGTATTTATTCTGCCCCGCTCAGATAGTCAGAACAAATTTTAAATACAAAAAAAGGAAGAAAGCTTTATGGAGAATATACCAGAAAGCTGGCCATTGAAAAGGCACTCAAATTTGGTCACAAAATAATCCTATGAAACATTCCTACAAGTAACACATAGCTAGCTATTTTATACTGTGTTTGTTTTATGCTTACATGAACGACAGAAACATGGCTTAGACTGGCTAAAGATTTTAGTGTAACTTTATCCCATGCAATTTGGATTTATTCAATGGAATCATGTGGATATACTTAAATCATTCAATTTGAAGCAGGTTGCTCACTTAAAGATAGCCAGTGGCCTTATAAATTACATAATACGGAAAGCCTTCTCATGGCTTCGTCAGAGATCAAATATGTTCTTCCCCTCCCTAAGAGGGCCAAGCATTCAAACGTAATCCCAGGAAATCCTGTTGTATTTACAAAAGATGCTGTCATCCTGACTTGCACTTTACAGCCCTCCACTCCCCCGCCCAGGTGTGGATGGACCCTTCCAAATGAAGTAACTGGAAGCACAGGCACGTCTGCAGAGTTGCAAACCATATAAACCACCCAGGGCTTAAAAAAAAAAAAAATAAAAATTAAAATCCAAACAAACAAATGGTCTTTATGCTCAATATTTCTTATTAAGCAGGTAGCTCTTTGAGGAAAGCTTCTGTCAGTATCACTGAACCTTTCGCTTTCCTGCCCTGCAGGAGTGCTCTCTCCTCACACCCAATGAAGAGTGAGCCATGCAAGGCTGAAAGCTGCTGCAACTACATCAGGCAGCCTCGCCAAGTTCTGTGCCCTGAGCACAAGCTTCTTGTGCTGTGCTGCCTCACACTGCTGAGGCAAAGCTAAGACGGTCCCACTGCTGGTTTTGTCTCCAAGACCCTCTGTGCCAAAAGCAGCGCACCTTTAAAGCCAGAGGTTACCAGTATCTATTGCCACGAAGTGGAAAGGGGTGGAGGCTGCAGCTCTGCAGCCCATCTCATAATACTAGCCTAGATCTATGATAAAGCCTAAGATTTATGGGAAGCAGTTTACATGAAGTCCTGGGAGGGAACTCCTCTTCTACTGTAACAACAGATCTTTCCCACGCAGGATCCCAGCTCCTGCCCACACACAGCGTTGGTCTTTTGCAGCCTCAGACCTGGAGGGATCTGCCTTTCTCTGTCTCTTGCCTCCAGCAGTTTTCCTCCCCTACTTTTGGCACTGATCCCAAAATGCAGCTGTTCCACAGTAGTGCAACAGCACCTCTTTCCCTGCTTCTCCTTTAGCACAGGCTGATGTCAGATGTCAGTGTGTGGATCCCAGGAGAAACAGAGTAATTAAATCCTGGTTCTGCTTGCAGGAGTCCCAGGTCCAAAGGAATACAGGCTGGCTGCGCAGACATGAGCAGCCTACACGACCAAAGGCATGAGCTCCACTAGTGAGTGCAAATACTGATCAGAGCTCCCTTCAGCACTCAGTCTGTCCAAGCCAGACTACACAGTATTAGTCTATCTCTGTGTGATAATCCCCATATTTCTGTGAAAGCAACCAGCCTCCTCCCTTTCATCTTTCCTGTTTCTTCTGTCTTTAAAAGCAAAGGCCTTCCTTTTGACATACAAAACCCCAAGGACATCTGTGACGGATTTGGAGATGCCTGTAACTGTATGTATCTTTTAAACAACTGTTTGATTACTTGAAGGCAATTTACTGCATGAAAACACAGCATTAAACTGAAAAGCAGGTTGCCTTGCTGACTATCATGCAGCTCAGCTGTTAACCTACCCCTTCTGGAGAGGGTTTCATGCTTATGAACAATAGGACCTTCAAGAGGCACTTCAGAGGCTCTGGAGGGGTCTCATCTCTCCTCTCAGATGATAAAGTAGATGGAGGAAAATACGACAAGGCAAGAAACATTTCATGCAATTGTACAAAAGCTTCTTGAAGTCAGGCTAATCTTCTATGCAAGCAGAAGGGAAAACTTGTGGAGGAGAGATCATCTGGGTAGGTTTAAAGGAATATTTCCTAAAGTATTTGGGAAGAACGTCAAGACAGAGAGGCTTCAGTCCCATCTTTCTTCCACTCACAGCTGCAGCTCCCAGTAGCCTCCACTTTTGAGCTGATAGACTTATAAAGATGACAGGTTTTTATGTGGGTGATCTGCTTTTTTATTTCTTTAGTTTTGCCCCACCAAAGATCAGTTGTTTGGAAATACATAATGCTCTTTTATGTACAAGCCTCCTCTTTAGACACAAAGACCCTAAGCTAGAGGTTGTAATAGGGTAATAAAAAACTCAGGCATGATAGCAGGACTAAAGAATAATGGAAGTCTTCTGTGAAGGACTGTCACTTAAAAGATTTTCTTCTATAAATGGCCATGACCTAAAGAAATGAAGAGAAGGGCAGAAGAGAAGAGAGATTCAAACTGGGTGAAACCATAATTCCCAGCCTCTGAAGTCACCTCGCATTCACACCTTTGCTTCAGGTAAAAAGAGCTAGCTTCTGTTGCCACAACAACTGGCTGAAGCTCCAGCTGCCTTCCCAAATACCTTCTCTCTCTGAGGTAAACATGCTCTTCCACTGTTTTTTTTTTTTTCTTTCTGCCTGGGAAGCAAGTCATGCAGCAGAGCCAGAAAATTAGTAAAAACTAGCCAGCAAAGGGCAGTCTTGAATAATACTCTGTCCTGTCCAACCCACTCATGCCATCCCACAGTGACCAGGCTGCTTTGTATAATGTTTAAACACGTACTCTAAAAGGGAAGGTTAGACAGCACCTAGCCTAGCATGGATGAATCCTTCAGCATGTTATTTGCCTCAGCATGGCAGCACTGCTTCTCACAGCCTGGATGCTTGGGAGAAAGCAGGGGAACTAAAGCACAGATGAACAAGGGTAATGAGCCCAGAGAGCTTACAAAAAGGAGAAAATATCCTCCCACTCTGTCCTCAGGCTCTCCTGGGTGCTTAGACATACCAGTACTACTGCATGTGCAGAAAGAATGAGTGGTGAGAGGAGGCTGGAACATTTTGCCCTAGGATGATAAAAAACTCTCAGAGGCTATCCTGGGGACTAACAGAAAGAAATCAGAGTAAGAGAAGCTAATATGTTCAAAGTAGTCACAGGAAAGAGCAACTGCACCACTTACTGCTATCGCTTCAGCTCTCTGTATCAGAGTGCAGCTTTTCCTTGTCCCTCCTCCACATGTTATTCCCCCTGCCACACACACTTTTTACTTCACATCAGGATGCAGGTGCAATGGAAAGGAAAGTGCTGCAGGAGAATTCTGCTCTACTCCTAACAATGGTTTAATCTATTAGACAAGCCCTTCCCCTAGATTCTCTCCTGATAATAATAATCAACATTTCAGCCTTTTGTGGGAGTTTAGCCTTCATACTGTGGGATCAGTGCTTTATTTCCTCTGTCAGCCCAACAATCCTCTTCAGAAGAACTTGTTCCTTCTGCCTTGCACCACCACAGGCTTTGATAGGGTAACTGATACTCAGCACACACAAGCTCATTAGGAGCTTGGGCTAGTCTAGGTGAGGTGGTGGTCAGCCCTGCAGCACTCCACATTAGTCTGATTTCTCCTCAGTCATTCTAACCACGTCAGGCACAGACTTGCTAGCCAAGGTAGGCTTGCTCCAGGTGCAATCAGTAAGGGTCAGCATATGGGGGCTGTCCCAAGTGCACTGCAGATGTCCATTTGGGGTTCCAGCTCCAAGAGGTCACTGGTTGCTGCTCATTCTGCCCAGGGAGCCACAACTGCACTGGCACTAGCTGTTATGAACACACCTGGGCCCACATGATCTCAGTACATTCAAGGCTTCTTGGGGAGCTCCTGTATTGGGGCTGTACAGTTAATAATTTCATACTGCTGCAATATATGCCAAAAAATGCCAAAGAACATATGCAGTGTACAATGCCTTGACTACTGTGGAACCATTTCTCTCTAGTACTGTATATCTGCAAACCAGTAATCACTCTCTCCCATTTATCCCATGAATCCGTAAGATCCTTTCCACATCTAGTCATGCTCCTTCCACTCATATTTTTCCCTTCAGCAGCTATTTCAAGGTAATGATGAAAGGTGCTTTTTTTGTTAAAAAGATATGAATCTATCTTTTTTAAAAAAGCCACACTGTGTATTCCATTCAGTGCCCAGTATTTGTAAGTTTTTTTCTTTGTGAATACAGGAGCATTGTAGCTGAATACAGTTCCCTGCCTGGGAACACTTTCTGTTTTCAGGTAGATACCTGGCATCCTTCTCATGAGGAACTGAAATGCTGAAATCAGCAACCAAGATGGATTTGAAGTTCAAGCCTACATTCTTTGCCTCCCCAAGTACACAAAGTTCACTGCTGCCAGTCTGTCCAGTGTTAAAATATTTCTGCAGTGTTTACCTCTTCTTTCTCAGTCTCCCACTTTCCTGTTATCCTTTCCATGTCCATGATGGTTATGAGAAGAATACAATAATGATTAATGATCAAATACAGATAAGGATTAATTGCAGAAAAACTGAATATGAAATCTGGAGAAGTGATGTATGCAGCAAATTTGAGATTACCAGATTAAGGTTACCATGAACTGCTCCAGTAATTTTTCCCCTTCATTTCCTTTGTAGATTATCATCACAAATCCCACTGTTCAAGCATTAATGGATAAAGAGGAAAAAAAAATATCAAGTGATTTGTCCAATGTTACATGGTCAGGAGTGCCAGTCTCATGCCTTAACTGCTTGGCTACATCTTCATTAAAGGGGAATGCACCAGATGCTCCTTCATTTGATGTTGGCATCTGGCTTGCTGCTCAGGCAACCAAGTAACTCGTCTGCACCTGCCGGCAAATCCAAGCCTGTCTTCCCCCAGTATGCAATTTTTTGTAGTAACACAAGAGTAGAGCTAGCCTGAACACAGCATTACAGACATGCCTTCAAATCTGTGTTTCATTCCCAGGTTTTTTTTTTCCTTTTGTGCTCTCATTAGGCTTCTAAGGCCACCACATTACATATTATAAGGTGACTTGTACTTATTTCCCAAGTTATTTAAATCCCCAGGCTTCATTCTTACACTGCTTATGGGAAGAGAGAGAGATTGAGTTTTCATACACAGCTTATTCCAAAATCCCTTAAGTAGAGAGTAAACTATTTGCTTTATATACAAGATGAGGGAGGAGGGGAGGAAAGCTTTTTCTCCCCCTCTTTTCTCGGTCTTGTGTTGCATAATTCACTCATGACTTATCTATATCTGAAGAGAAAGAAGCTCCTCTGGAGTTCTGTCCCTCTTTGTGGTTACCTTCTCTCAGGCAAACAGCAGAAATTGAACACCTACACATCCTACCCTGAGGACAAACTATGTCCTGTGGTTCCCATGAGCAAGTGAGAGCCTTTGAAAAGGCTGGAGTTGGATCAGCTCTTCAGGAGAAAAGTGCCTGCATGCCATGCATTATCTACTGGCTAGCCAGGATTATAGAGGTCTGGATGGGAGTGTGAAGACCCACAGGGGAGGGAGGGAAATACATTAGGAATTAATCCAGTGAATGGAAATGGCTGGAAATTAGTTACCATTTTCTTATTAATGACACCTGGTGAACATAACAGTTATCTGCGTGACTAATGTGAAACTTTGGTCTGTATTGCTGCAAAATATACAGCAATATGTGACAATGTGACTAGATAAAGCTGAGTCCCTTCTACAGCGAAGCAAACTCTTTCCTAGCTAAGCATATCAGAGCTTGAATGACGCGAACCTCACACCTTCTTTTACTCTCTTAAAATCTTTAAGCACATGCCAAATTTCTAGTTGCTGTGTAGTCCCTTTTTGACCACAAGTAAAACTCTAGGTTTTAATTCTCGGATGCACATTCCTGTAGCTTCGGTAGCAAGTATGTTTAGAGGTAACAGAAGTAAGAGCACGTAACGAGCTAATTCACTTCCAGGCAGAAGTCCTATCCTCATACACAGTGTTCCTATGCCATCTAGCGGTCCTTGTTTTCTTACAAAAGATGCTTTGACTCTGAGCAGGGATACTGGCCTGAAGGCAACACAGCTTCTTTTTACATCAGTTGATTGTGAATAATCCATGCAGAGAACAGTATATCCCTATTCAGCTGCTCAAACGAGGACTCTGCTTTCCTGTATCTAAGGGCCAGAAGGGATACATGTCCTCCCTGCATGACAGGTCTGTTGCACAATTCTGCAGGTGAAAACAGAGTCTTCAGTAAGAAGGGATCTTCATGTTCTGCAGGAGCATCCCACAGATAACAGGGTTCTTTTTTCAGAGGGTCTTCTACCCTTCATTGGCACTCTCTGTGATGATTTTCATGCCTCAATCATATTTAGTCTAGTCAGCTTTGACCCTCCAGCAAAATGTGAGACTATGAAATGGGAACCCACAGACATCCAGCATCAGCACAGAATTAAAAGGAAGTGAATTCTGGGGAAATCTTTGATCCAGGCCTGTTTGCAAGTCTCCTGTGTTTGAATCCTGTGGGTGAATGCGTAGTCTTCTATTACAAGACATTTTTTCAGTGTAAGTTATTTAGAAGTCAAGCCACATCACTCTGTATTCTGGTTGGATAACTGGGTCTACCCAAATTTATAATACTGCAGTCTCATTTGGAGTGAGCACTGTGCTAGATAATCACACCAATTAGAAATTAGAAAATGTTTTCAGCTGTTAATCAAATGATCCATAGAACAGCAATTATGCACTAAAGAACTTCACTACTAATTCCAAATAATTACATTCTTGAACTTTGCAATTTCCTCATCAACAATTTATTAAATGAAAAGGGAAGGTAATATTCACAGAGAGAGTTAGTCACTTTGAGTCACAGGAAAGGAGGAACCTCCCTGATTTTCCTGCTGCCAATTATTAGACAACAGCAGACAGCAGCTTGACACTTTGGTGCTGTAGAGCAAGACTAAGTCATTTACCTCTATGGACTAACCACAGGCCTGAAAAAATGGCATTTGTATTCTATTTTTAACTTCATACATGGCAGACTCCTGCACATTGAAGGCTGCTAAGACATGAAGTGCTCTACTATGTAACACAAAAGGACTAAAATGTGAGTTCAGAACCTGCAATACAAAACCTGAGAATCATGCTATAGCTGTGCTCCTCTTCACAGTAAATAATCCATCAGGTACTACATCAGGTATTGTTTGATATTACAGAACAGCAGAGGGACATAATCTTGGAGGTTAGAATGAAAACAACTACCCATATTGCTTACATGTCAGATCTCATTCCGAATCTAGTTGGGAACAAGACAATGTGACCTTTGGGCAGGGAAAATCAAGAATGTGAACATACAGACTACATGGATGAAACCAGGTCAAGTTACTCATTTTGGGATGCCAAGCTGAAATCCATTTAGTGCAAATAAAATTACAGGTAGCATTAGAGCTTCAAAAACGTTGAAGTAATCAAATTCATAAAGAGTTCAGTACTATTTGGTTAGTGTCTAAAAGTACCTATAGCAAAAATACAGTACAAAGTGGCAGGTGAGAAATGAAGGATATAAAACTGATTGAGGTAGATAACATTAGAAAAATTATTTTTAAAAAGGCAGCTATAATTTTGTCATTCATTAAATATAAATGCACTCAAGATGCAGTACATAGCAGGGAGAAGCAGTAGTTAAAGGTGACCTTATACAAGACATTCCTACCTTCTCCTTAGAGCTTTTCCCCTAGACTTAATTCTATACCTTCCAAAAGCAGCTATGTACGATGTTTAACAGAGGTTTTCTTCCTGGGAAAGTGGCAAACTTCAGCCACTTACAAAGCAACAATCCATATCAGACTGAGGAAAGCGCTATTCTGCTGTGCCATATTTCACCTGTGCTTTATATATGCACATATACATATATACTTTTATACACACACATTTAGACATACTTGCACAGCCAGAGTCAGATGTCATAACAAGAAATCTCCCTGTCTAGAACTGACCGTCTTTCATTTGTAATGGCATTGAAATAACGCAAGTTGTTCAAGAATCAATATCTTTAAGGTTTGTGCATCATTTAAGGTTTGTGGAAAACTGGTTGGCTGGCCGGGCCCAGAGAGTGGTGCTTAATGGTGTTAAATGCAGCTGGAGGCCAGTGACAAGTGGGGTTCCCCAGGGCTCAGTGCTCGATCCAGCCCTGTTCAATGTCTTTATCAACGACCTGGATGAAGGCATCGAGTGCACCCTTAGCAAGTTTGCAGACGACACCAAGCTGGGTGGAAGTGTGGATCTGCTGGAGGGTCGGGAGGCTCTGCAAAGGGATCTGAGCAGGCTGGACTGCTGGGCTGAGACCAACGGCATGAGGTTTAACACAGACAAATGCCGGGTCCTGCACTTGGGGCACAACAACCCTGTGCAGCTACAGACTGGGAGAAGTCTGGCTAGAAAGCTGCCAGGAGGAGAAGGACTTGGGGGTGTTGGTTGACAGCCGACTGAACATGAGCCAGCAGTGTGCCCAGGTGGCCAAGAAGGCCAATGGCATCTTGGCTTGTATCAGAAACGGCGTGACCAGCAGGTCCAGGGAGGTTATTCTCCCTCTGTACTCGGCATTGGTGAGACTGCACCTCGAGTACTGTGTTCAGTTCTGGGCCCCTCACCACAAGAAGGATGTTGAGGCTCTGGAAAGTCCAGAGAAGAGCAACGAAGCTGGTGAAGGGGCTGGAGAACAGGCCTTATGAGGAGAGGCTGAGAGTTGTTTAGCCTGGAGAAGAGGAGGCTGAGGGGAGACCCTATTGCTCTCTGTAACTACCTGAGAGGAGGTTGTAGAGAGGAGGGAGCTGGCCTCTTCTCCCAAGTGACAGGGGACAGGACAAGAGGGAATGGCCACAAGCTCCACCAGGGGAGATTTAGGCTGGACATCAGGAAAAAATTTTCACGGAATGAGTCATTGGGCACTGGCACAGGCTGCTCAGGGACATGGTTGATTCACCTTCCCTGGAGGTGTTTAAGGTACGTGTGGACGAGGTGCTGAGGGGCATGGCTTAGTGTTTGATAGGAATGGTTGGACTTGATGATCCAGTGGGTCTCTTCCACCCTGGTTATTCTATGATTCTATGATTGTTTCTCAGATCTCATTTTGCTACAGAAATGAGCTACCAATCCCTGTTCAACTCATAACGTACTCTTAAACTGAAACACAATCTGGAATCCTATAGATGACCAGTTGTTGGTCTGACATCTTAGCATGCCGACAGCTTGGAAATGCAGTTTCTCATTTCAAGGGCAGTCTGAAATATCGTTCAGCATGAAACGGATCCTAAATCTCTTTCAAGTGATTACACTTGCATATGCTGCTTTGGTCTTCAAAGAAGTAAAAGGTAATAATCATAATTCTTTTCATGCTTTCTCAAAAATGCAGTTAGTCAAAATGATTCGGTATCTCCAGTGGCTTTTTATTTCTAAATAGATAGTGTATTTATAAATATTTCAATGGTTCCTTTTGAAGTTTGTTTTTCTTCCCTTTGCAGGACCAGCTGCTTCCAAAGTTAATTAATAATTCACCCTAGTATAGAGTTGATGGTGCTCCAACTCTATATCATTTTGCAATACTGTGTAAAATACATGATTACTTAATACTTAAATTTATAAAGCCATGTATAACTATGCAATGCACTGCTTATTGATTATACCACCTTTTTGCTTTGACCTATATTTATATTTCACTGAATTTAAAATTATTCTTCTCCCATCTTATGCCTTATCTACATTTTCCAGCAAAAAAGGAAAAAAGAAACCAAAATTAGAAAATGTGCTGCAGCATCACACTAACCCCAAGAAGAACTCTGAGAAATAAAAGGTCCTATAAAAAAGAGGAGTGGTGCCACAATTGTCCTGGTTGGCAGCAACTAAGTCATCACTCATTAGTAGCCTTTACACATAATCTCAGGAGTCACACAGATTACTGTATAGCCACGTAATCTGCTCAAATTAAGTCAGCTCCGAATCTGATGCTCATAAACAGGAAAAAAAAAACCCAGAAGGGCCAATCGTGAACCCACGCAGCTATGGCAGTTCAGGGAAGCTTTTGCTTTCCTCAACTATTTCACCTCTTTGTGTGGACACTTGCACATTACCTAGTAGCTACAGCTTGTTTTGGTCTATTTCTTTTTCTTTCAGTTATAAAACCCAAAGAACAATTTTACTGCTGCACAGAGGTTACACTATTACTGAGAGCAGACTAAGGTCTTCAGTCTGAAAAAGGTGTGATCACAACAGTGTTGAGTATTACTAACTAATGCTTACACCAAAAGTACCTTTAATACAACTTTTCTTACCCCTACCCTAAACTTCTCTCCATTACAAGCCTTCAACGCTGAATCCATTAGACCCTCATTAGCTTCATGCAGGCAGGTACTGTGTATCATCAGTCCTGACTAGACCTCCGGATTGCAGGAAGGCATGCAAGTGTGTTGCAGGGACAGCACTCTAAGAGGCTCCTGCAGTTGAACAACGTGGAAATCAGTATTCTCCATCCCTTCCTTACTTTTTTCTTTTCCCACCTCCAGTTCTGTCTAAAGATATTCTTTTATGTTGCCATGTCAGAAAAGCAGCTCCCACGAACATCAAGCACATCGCTTATACAAAACCAGAAGTCACAATATTGTTATACATTACCTTGCATCACCAGGAATAGCAGCTGTATGAGATTTACATCATATCTCATACTCATTTGCCCCTGGAATTAAAACCAGAAAATTTTTGTTACCCCTTCCAACTAGTAATAGTGCTTTCATAGAGATGTTCTTTACAGTAAGCTGCTAGGGAACATATTTCTCTTTACCAAAGACAATACCCTAGTATTTGTCCCTAAGACAATTGGTTAGACTAGCCATCTGCAGGCTGAATGAATTACTGTCATCCTGTCAGTAAGCTAAAGAACTAGCTCGAAAATGCTAAAAGCCTTGTGAAATTTGTACCATTTGCACCACAAAAAGCAATGATATAAAAACTTCACTAAAATGCAATGTATTATCTACAGACCAGTGTCCCTACCACCTATCCAATGAAAAATAAGTCTGTCTGTTAAAGCAGATCCTGTCTTTAAAGTGCATCTGTGACTGCTGTGGGTCTTCACAGCTATGAAGATAATAGACTAGCTCAAGAGCAAGAGTCCAGTGGAAGCAAAACAGTAGAGGGGAAGTCTTAGTGAAAGAAAAAGTTTCCTTTTTACCTCATGTCCTCACTGACAAAACTAATGAACTAATGGAGTATGATTCAGTCTTCCCATCAGGAAAGTTCCTTACTTTGTGGGGAAAAGGTAGAGGCGTAAGACTACATAAGAAGGATATGGAACCAGCGTAATGGGTCCAGAGGAGGGCTACAGAGATGATCTGAGGGCTGGGGCACCTCTGCTGTGAGATCAGTCTGAGAGAACTGAGGTTGTTCAGCCTGGAAAAGTGAAGTCTTCAGGGAGACCTTATAGCAGCCTTCCAATACCTTAAGGGTCTACAGGAAAGCTTGAGAGGGACGTTTTACAAGGGCAAGTAGTGATAGAACAAGGGGGAATGGCTTTAAATTAGAAGGGTGGAGATTTAGATTAGACATTAGGAAGAATTTCTTCACCATGAGGGCAGTGAGGCACTGGCACAGGTTGCCCAGGGGAGCTGTGGCTGCCCCATCCCTGGGGGTGTTCAAGGCCAGGGTGGATGGGGCCTTGGGTAGCCTGGGCTGGTGGGAGGTGTCCCTGCCCACGGCAGGGGAATTGGAACTGGGTGATCTTTGAGGTCCCTTCCAACCCAAACTATTCTATTCTATTCTATGATAAAATCCTTCAAATACCTCATCTCTCAGTGCTGTGTCTGAAAAACCTAATAACTGATGCCTTGAGGTCACGGTCATTACTCATCTTGCTGGTAAGTATTGTTTCCCTGTGTTTTACCATTACCTGTGTCTTGGACTCTCTTTGTTGATTTTTTTCTACCTGAACCAGTTCAATGCAGTTTCAGTCACGTAGTTGAGGTTGACTGTGATTACACATACACTGCTGTGCTGATTCAAGTACAAGCTGATTCTCACTCACCTGGTTGGAAAAGAAGATGATGGAATGAACAAGACCTTACTGCTCGAAGAGCAGGGTTTCTCTGCCTCATTTTATGGCCAGCTGGATTGCTAATGAAGCACCAGGTGAGCTGCAATAGCTTACAGATGTGTAGTCAAGGGCAAACCAAAACCAATGACAGTTTAGTCGTTCATGCAGTATGAGAACAGAGGCAGTTTGCCACGACCCTGAGCTCCAACAACATGTGATACTCATTCCTTTAATCATCTGGGCTGCGATGCAACTCACCACATCACACCTGCATTTTACCTGATTTTTAAGCCTATTTGCCTGGCAAATCACAGACAATTAAGGTCCTTGAAGGCACACAAATTTGTTCACAAGGTTCCAAAAAAAAAAAAAATCAAATCCCAGCAATGTCATTCAGTGTTAGCAGCTTCCTTTTTCTCAAAAAAACCCCACATTTTCATGAGGTGGCATTCAATTGTTGGCTGTGATCAAAGACAGTAACTGTCTGTAAGGAACAGTCATGCTTTGACAAAAGGGCACAAAGGTGGCACAAAGAAGAGCATGCCCTACCAAAGCTTCCACACAGCACTTAGTGAGGATCTGACCATCAAAAGATGAGGGTATTTTTTTTGTTTCTAAAATGAGAATAGGTGGCCCATACTGCATATTGTGGCTAGAAGGAATGGCTTGACTTGAGGCCACCTTCAAAGCAACTTTGCTGAGACAGCCAGAGGGCAGCTTCTTTCTTGTCTAGGAGATCACACCTACACAGCAGACTACATGGTCAGCCAAAAGTCCCCATCCTCCCAAGAGCCTGCCACTTCACTCACAGGCACCACCCCTGCCACATACTTCTGCCACCCACACCATCCTCGACAGAAAAAGGAAAGCCCAATGCAGCCATCTGATTCTCTTGGGTTACACTTTGCCCATTACTTCCTTACCAGGTCCCTCCGCATGAGACTATGTGCACACCTGAGCACCTGGGGAGGGTTACCATAACCTCTAGAGAAGTGAGGGGGGAAGATGACAGACAAAGTGCACCTTTAGCAACTGTGGAGATGATATCAAATTGTAGGAAGCGGTTGTAGCACTGGAGAGTGGGGTAGCTATTCAGAAGGACCTGAATAGGCTGCAGAAATGGGCTGTTAGAAATTTAGTCAAGTATAAACATAAAATCCTGCACCTGGGCTAGAATAAACCAGTGCCACTGTACAGGCTGGGGCCAGTGGTCTGCAAGCAGCTTTTCATAAAAGGACTCCATGGTGGGCAACAAGCTGAACATGAATAAGCAGTCTTCCTTGCAGTAAAGAAGGCTACCTACATCCTGAGCTGCATTAGTAAAACTATAGTAAGCAGGTCCAGGAAGGAGCTCTGCCCTCTCTATTTAGCATTTGTGAGATCCCATCTGAAGTACTGTGTCCAGTTTTGGCCTGCTTGGTGCCAGGAAGATAGTGATGTGCTGGAATGTGTTCAGCAGATGCCATCAAGATGGTCAGGGAGCTGGAGCACCCGGAGCTATCTTTATTCAGTCTGAGGTAAAGAGAAGACCATGTGAGACCTTAGTGCTGTCTGTAGCTACCTGATTGGAAGACATAGAGAAGAAACCAGACTTCTCTTGGAGATATACAACATTGTCCAAAAGGCGACGGAGACAAGTTGAAACATGCAAATTCCAATTAGATAGCAGGAAAACACTTTTTACTATGGAAGTGAACAAATACCATACAGGTTGCTCAAAGAGGTCGTAAACTCCCTATCCTTAGAGTTGTTTAGTATTTGATTGGACAAGAACTTATACAACCTAATGTAACTAAACCTATTCTGTGCAAATGTTTGGGAAGGCTGAACAGTGGAAGTCCATTCCAGCCTCTATTATTCTGTGATTCTAGAAAACTCATATTCCCGTAGGTATAAGGGCTTGGTTTTTTTCTGCTACTCTGCATACATTAGTTCCCAGAATCAATGTGTGTGTGAAAAAACCCAGCATTGTTCTTCCTTGGTAAAAAGAGGTATATTTGTGTAAACCAGCATTTGTTATTGTGACAATTTTTAAAGTATTTCCTAGTGATTTAGTTATTCAGTTTTTAATTATGAAACCATACTATAAATAGCCTTTTATATGCAAGACCATACTGGTTTAGACTGAATTCATTTGTTAAAGATTCTTCAAGTACTGTTACAGAATAAACATGCTGTCTATTTTGCAGACCAAAGCCAGGAAGAAGTAGTTTATTTCTGTGGCTACAGGAGATATCACAAAGCAACAGAAGTTCAGCCCTCTATAATGTAAAGTCTGAATTAAAGCAAATATAAGAGGTCTTATATACATTTACGATGAGTACAAACTGCTTTGTGAAGGGCCTCAATATGTCAGAGCAGCACCTGCACAGAAGGAAGACTTGCTACAGCAACTTTAACATGTATTCCTGTTAACTTGGAACTTTTTTTTTTATTTTACTGTAATTATAAAAGCTCATTTTAAATTAGGTCTGCATGTGAAATTCTTCCTGCTGTCACTATGCAGCAGAAGATATAAAATAGGGCTAGTGAAACAGGTGAACACACAGCCACGCCTGCTAAATACCAGCAAAATAGTCTGCCAAAGAGAAAAATAGTTTTTCTCGTTGGTAACAGAGGCACGAACACTGCAAAAATCTGTACCTCTGCAGAATAGCATCCCCTCCACTTGCTCAGCTGACCATAGGTCATGTTAAATAGGACTGACGTCAGACAAGGTGCAGCAAGTTATCTCAAGCAAACCACGAAGGAAGGCTGAAGCCAGTTTGGCTGAATTTGCCTGAAGCTGCATGCAGCAGAAAGAAGGGTGGGAAAGTATTCATCAGAATATAGATAGTTTCAGTGGAGTGTGTCTCTCTTGCAGTGTTTTCATCCTGTGCTGCTTGCAAAGCCGTCAGGAACAGCAACCAACCCCACAAGGGGGCTCTGCCAGCACAGGGATCGACAGCACCAATTTTCCTAATGAGTGACTCCCGCTAGTGCCCGTTCACATCTTGCTTGTAGGCAAGGCTTATAGTAGGGACCATCGTTTTTGGGGGAAGGGGCCTTAAAATAAACCTAAACATGCCTGATTTTGGTGTGATGTGAAAGCACCTCTCGTGCGTTAGTGTCTCTAAAGCAGTTCAGATTTCAGGATGATAGTTGTATGTATAAACAAGATAACAATAGTGGTTGTTCACTCTGGGCTGCTTCCAGTGGATGCAGCAAGCGTAGGGGGCACAACTGATAGCTGCAATGTCATTTAACATGTATTAACAAATGGTAACAAGAAAATAACTTGGATGCCTTGTTCCTACTAGATCTCCTGCAGACAAATCTGCTTGTACGAGGAATAGTTTAAGAAAGCCTGATATAGACAAGTTTAAGATCAATCTAGTAGGGAAAATGCTTCTGTATATGAGAAAAATACCTTCCTCCTATGTAGAACTGAACACAGTGAAGGGGCATTTAAATAGCACACATTGATCAAGACAAGACAGCCAAGTTTGACCTCTTTATATCTTTTAATACAACCTCCATTAAAAATCTGAAGTGAAAATAACTGTGTAATGTTATTCACAGAATTTTAAGGAAAGCATACATTTCCATTCAAGGAAAGATTTGTCCCTACGAAGCATAAGAAAAATCGAGTGATGCAGGTCATTTAAATGCCATTGCACATGTCCCCTGGAACAAGTGCCTGGGCTCATTGGTAATAACACCTGTCAAATACACAGTGCCTGACTGCTTGCTTCTATTAGCAGAAGCAGCCACCACAATTTCTAGCATGAAAGAAATGCAAGTCTAAACAGCCAAAGCAGCAGTGATGTAGGAGCATCAATAACTTCAATGGGCTGCTGCTTACTAGCCGGCAGCAGCGTCGTGCTCCTTCCTTGTGGTGCTGGGCTCACATGACCACCATGATGTCTTCCAGAGGCTTTCGGGTCAGTGCAGGCACAGTAGCATCTTTCTTGGGATAGCCAACTGGGAGCAGCAAGAGGAGCTTCTCATTTGAGGGGCGCTGGAGCAGCGTCCGGAGTTGGGGACCGCAGTTGAGGGGCGTGGTCGTCACTGTGTACAGACCAGCATTCTACAGCAAGACAGACAGCAATGGAGTGAGGTGGCTGTGGTCTATATTGGTATTTACTATTCTCCCCAGACCTCTACCCATTCTTATACTGACTAGCCCAGAAAATGCTGCTTCATCAGATACTGCTGCAGGCTTCAGAACATCTGATTTACCAATAGCCTCAATGGTACCATAAAAGATGATGCCTTTGCTTACAGAGAAGTACAGCATTTCTGCAAGCAGCAACAGCTCGTTCTGTTTGACATGTCTATAGGCTGTACAGCAGGAGCCTGCCTATAACACTCAGTGGAATGGGGAACCCATGGCCACAGCGAAACGGAGAGACAGTTGTGGGAATATCATCCCACAGGATTCACCAGGTTCATACAGGGATACATTTCTGTTCTTGCCTCCATACAGCTGGCAGGAAGATGCCTTACAGTTTTGTAAATGTTTGCTCATCCTCAATTGCTGTACGTCTCAGGGTCAAGGGGCACAGGCTCAGCAGTTGTCACAGGGGTCTGTTGCCATCTCTTACAGTGGCCAATACTCTGGCTTACATCAGAACCCCAAAATGAGTCTATGCATCACTCATCCTCTCATACAAAATCTCACACAAAAGCTAAATGATTTGACTAATAGTAAAGAGCTGACATCATCTGAGATATGACCACACGGCTGGAGGCATTTACTGAGAGTTGTACATGTGAATTTCAGTCTCTTTCTCTATGTAATGCAAGAATTTTGGGAGGCTTTGATTCACAAAAGTCAACCAGGGAGAGGTGCTCAGGCAATGGGACTCTCACGTTAAGTAATCTCCACAAACTTCTGAAGAGAAGAGCTAATAGTGGTGGTGCAGAATGTTGAGAGTCCATGGTACTGTGTTCTTTAATGTTCACAACTAATTTCTAGGAGCTGGGAAAGAGACAGAACGAAGGAGCCTAACAGCTGTTGGGAAGCCTCAGCAATTCCCTCCTTATGATGGACTGGCACTGGGAGAAGCGGAGCCCTGTTACTCCTGTTGCTTCTGATTAAGATGCTGGTGACACTGTTACCAGTCTGCCCCTTTCCCTGGGCACCCCCTGTGCCTTCAGCTCACTCTGCAGTGGGAAAATACAGAGCCCTTTGCAGATGCAGAGTAACAATACCACAGCAATGTGCTTCTATACTGCTCACCTCTCACTTAAGGAACAGTAATGTGTGCAGGAAAGTGTCACTCAAAACAGAATGGAGAAGAAATGGCCATAGGTCTAATATAAGAGGTGGCACCTTGCTGTTATCCAGCTGACAGGCCAAGCTGGCAATAGTAACAGCTTCATTATTTAAACACTTGCCTGAGTACATCAGATACAACAAGCAGAACTTAGCACTGAGTAACCACCAAGAAAATCCAAATGTCTGGCAGCAAACATGCTGAGTTTTAGAAATCAGTTCACTTTCAGAAGTGCCTCAGAAAAACTGACTGAAATAGCCTGTTACGTGAAATATGTCCACGACTTTTTTTTTCTTCCTGCATCATGTACTAATAATTATTTGGGGTCAAGGTGGGATTACTGAAAAGAAGAGCCCAGTATGGCACTGTATAGCCATGCCCACAGACCCTGTGAGTGCAAGGCAGGAACCATAGGAGCTGAAACATGTGCTGCAAGAAGAGTGATGACTCTGCAAGTATGCTGCATTACATTTACCTTCTTGCTAATCAGTACTGGGATAGGTATCACCTTCTTAGATGTGAGCACATGCAGAATAACTTTAAAACTCAAAACTAAGATACATTGCCAGGAGTAGTATTGGAGTAATCCAGAGGACTGATAATGTTAAAATTTTAATTAATTTAGGCAGAATATTCTTGGTGTGTAATCCAAACCAATATATTGACTCACAATGTGCTGATTCTGTCAACATACCTGCAGTGCAGCAAGCAAGATGCCACAAGCAATAGAAACACTGATTTCATTGTAGTAGTGGGTCTTCTTTTTGTTATTTGGAAGCCTCCCATATACCTGCTTGAAAATGAGGATAAGATAGGGAGCAGTGTCCAAGTACTCTTTAATCCAATTTGTTCTGCAAAAGAATAATATTTAAGGTGTTTATTTTGTGGCCCTTTCACTTTCCCGTAAGTCACATTTATGTTTGTAAAGGGGCTGTAAAGGTACATGACAATTATAGCAGTAGGCCAAAGCTTAGAACATGTATTGCAAAGGATTAAGTATCATAACTAAAATAGAAACGTTTATTTAAAAAAGAAATAAAATAGAAGCTTGGACAGAGTTCTCAATTTGAACATATTCAGCTGAGGAGTTGATGAGCCTACTCTTAAGAATGGAATTACATAAAAATAAGAAGTAGTTCTTGACCTTTTATGCATGAGCTGGCCTCAGGAGCATTTGCCCTTGAAATCATTTTAATTCCTGGAATTCTGCAGACTTGCAGTTCCACCTGTCACCAGCAGTGCTAATTTCTTTGTGATTGCAAGGAAAATTACCACAGAAGTTCAAAAGTTCTTAGTCTAAGGTGAAACATAAATATATTCTCACAGCAAAATTTTTATTCTCTTTCTGGGTATTTCAACCCTGTTATAATTCATTTGGTTCCCAGTTTTTTAATGACAATACATAGAATTATGATATAGGTTTTATAATAGAAAATGTGAGTTTTCTACTATTCTCACTCAAAATATAAAAAATACTATATTTTACATAGTTTTTTATATAGCACATAAGCACCCAAAAAATAAAAACACTATGAAACAAGTAAGGCAAATCAACACGACAGAGCACATATGCACATATGCTTCATTTGACAAGCCAATGTTCAGCAGACATCTTCCCATTGTGTGGAGTTAAACAAGTCAGTCAGACTTCAGAGGGCATTTGGAATAATTAAATATTGTATAGTTCTGCACTTGCACATGAACAAGTCTCAGCGCTACATCAGTCAACAGCAAAACTCACAATGACTTTGGGAGCTTCGTTGTTTGTCACATAACAGGAAAAAACTATGACAAGTTACAGCAAAGAAGGTACTAGGAAAATATGAAGATGTTGTCAAATGCTTGGGAGAGCATTTCAAGATTGAGAATTTTTACTGGAGACAATTTTATGAAGCAGTCACGAAGTCACAATTCTACACATTAATTTTTTCTTTCCAAGTGTGAATGTTAGAAATACATTAAAACCGAGAGGTAGGAAGAAATGGAAAAGGATACTAGAAGAATTCAATACAAGCTTCTTTTATTATTTCAGTTTCTTAAACTGTGGTGCTTTCAGTAAAGTTCCCATCATCTTGAGAATCAAGACAAAGCCATGCAACAGCAAGGAGTGTGCTGAACATGAGTCACTCATTTCTTCCTCCTTCTGGTAAGACTGAAGCACACAGGCACACTAAGTTTTTATTTTGTGTGTGTCTGTTGGATGCTGCATCTCACCTGAGCCTTAGAACAAGACAGCCAGAATATAGATAAATAGATAGCAAATATTTGTTTTCAGCTCCTGCTGCCTAGGAAATTTACCTTCCTCAGATTAGAGGGGTTTTCTCCCCAATAGTAAATTAGCAAAAGGATCAAATTATAGTGACTCTGGCAACTGTGTGGCTGTATCAATATCTAGCTCCACCTTCCTTCTTTATCTGTGACCAGGATGTGGGAAATATTTACAGCTGCTTTCCTGAGAAGCACTAGAAAAACAGGGAGAGTTTAAGGAATGTGGACTTGAAAGAACATTTTTAAAACAAGGTTTTAAAAATCAAGCTGAATATTTTCAGGCTTTTTTGTTTTTCACAAAACATATGACTAGAACTTCCCAAACCACAGCTCCTTTCTATCCCCTTAGCCAAATGACTTTTTCATACCTCAGTCTCTTCAGATCATTAACCCATCTATCTCCCATCCTTTTTTTGTAATTGATTTCTTCTTCTTCTTCTACAATCTCACGAATTTTATGTTTTAAATGTGGATCTTGCACTACCACAAAGGTCCAAGGCTCAGTGTGTGCTCCACTGGGTGAAGTACCTGCACAGAAGAACAGGGAAAGATGAAAAAACAGCTCGCGCAGTGCTGAAGAGGGTGTGCAGTGAAAGGTATCGGCTCCTTCTTGTGGGCTTTCAGGATGACCAGTAAAGCAATAGGAAAGCAAGTGGTTGAGATGGGAAGAAATGGACTGAGACAAGTTCTGGAAAACAAGCTTGTTCATTTCTTTCTTGGAGAACATCAGTTCCCATTCAGTGACAGGTTAGTCTTTTCATATGGTCATCCTACAGGAAACCAAGTTAGGGATTTGTAAAAACTCCTTTGTGTTTTTAATGACAAAGCAGTATTATGGTGCAATATATGCACACAGTAATGTTATTGCAACGCATTATACGGAAAGCAGCACACCATCTCAATATGCATCCAACTCCGAGACATGATTTTAGCTGAAGGGCAAGGCTAATGTTTTTCAGGGAGACGAGTCTAAGCAGCCACTTGAGGGAACATGTTCCTGACTGAAGAAGAGGAGGACCTGCACAATGCAGACATCTGCTATATAACATACAGGTTTGAGTTTGTTGTCCCAAAGCCATCTGGTGTATGTAGGTGTGCATGTATTAAGTCTGCCTTTGCTCATTCACCTCTGGTTATTACACACCGGTATCACTGAAGAATATAGTTATCTGTGCAGGTTCAGATAAACAGCTTAAGGAGACAGATCTCTCTGTCCCTCATATGCGTTTTAAAGATAGTTGAAGATCTTGAACACATACAATATTTGCTTACGCAAGCATTTATTTAATTTTGAAAGGAGTGAACAAGCAGCTTGAACTATCTTTTACATGTGTTTATATTGTGAAACTTGCCTCTCTCCAGGTTTGGGTAAGAACTAATGACGTTTATGCTTTCCTTTTTTCTCTTTTTCTTCACAAAGCCCAAAGCTTTCAAGGTTACTAAGTACTTCATCTGCACTCCAGGTTTGTTTGCTTTGCTGCATCTGCCAAAACCTGCTCAGTGTTATAATGACTCCCAGCTAATTAGAAGGAGACTTGTTATATTGCAATAACAAAGCTACTTACAGTTTTCAAAGCAAACCCAGTGCTTCTCAAATGCTAAGAATATCTATATTATTAATCCTATTATGTTACTGAACTTTACCCTAAGGCAGCTTATGAATATTTCCTATACTAACAGCAACTGACTCATAGAATAAGAGAAATAATGAAGATCAAAACTCTTCCTGGCTGAAATAAATGTTACTAAAGTAGAGATGAGATTAGGCCAGGACATGACAGTAATGGTTTGAAACACATAAATTCAAAAAAAAAAAGTAGAAGAATTATTTCTGACAGTCAAATAATTTTGATCAGGGTCCTCAACATAAGACCCCAATCACATGCAACAGGTGATTGGCACTGATGTTGAAAGAACTTTTTTTGTTCTAGTATGAAACATTTTTCCCATGATAAACACCAATTTACGTCTGCTGAAATACTTCGCACAGCTGAGAATTTTATTAATTTGTTTTCAGGGGAAAAAACTCAACAAACCCCACACATAAAGATCATCATAACGCATGAAATTTTAAAGCATGTGAAGTGCACATGGTTTGATATTTTTTGAGAGAGAACACTTTAATACTCTTACTTGAAAGATGTCTCACTAAACTGCACATCAGCTTTATTCTAAATGATATCTTTTAAATATTGAAAATGAAATGGTTTTCTCATGTTGTTGAAATGCTCTTTTTCCCGTTTACACACACTGCAAATACAAATGAATTGGGAATGTTCAAAAACAGTCCCCAACCTGTAGTTTTTCAAGCTGAGTCATTTCCAAACCATCAATAGGTGCTCATACATTATAGCTACAGACTAATTGAGGAAAACCATAAGATAAATGCCAATTCAATTGTGTAAGGCAATGTGGAAAAGCAGGGGAAACAGCAATATTGATCCTTCTGTTTTTCACACCTTGAACTTCTCAGTGCCATACCTGCTGTTCTGATGACATTGTCGATAACCTCCCTGGGGACCGGCTCATCACTGAGAAACCTGACAGACCGCCTTTTATTAAGAAGCTCATAAAACATCTGTGACCTTTTAATCATTTCGGCCTCAGAGTAGCGCTCTGCAGAGAAGGGGACATGGGTGACATTTTCATCAATTCCTTGCCACTCCTCATCAGCCTCTGCAAGAAAATAAAAGTGGTTAGGGATTTTTTGCTAGAGAACACTGCTTATAACTTTGGCCTGCATTGGCATACATAGCATTTTTACGCCACTGAAAAGGCAAAGTCTGAGGTTCCAGTTGACACAACTCATTGATTCCTACCTCCAGCTACTGAATAAACACCTTGTTTAAATACCGAGAGGCAGGAGGGTCCTGGCTGGCTGTAGCAAATGTGATCCATAAAGAAGTTATGTCCTTCTCCCCTTCAGTCTGCAAGCCTGGCTGTAAAAGTGGATTACAAGCTGAAACAGCAGTTAAAAGGTGGCCAACCTTTTGGCTCCCTTTTCTCAGTAAGTGAACGTGAACATGTGTGCTTCTTCTTGAGCAGTCTTATAAGAAAAAATAACTAATTAAATTACTGAAATTAAGGAGAAGACTCAACTACCAAGATGTGTAAAATTTCCCATGAAGAGCTGAATGTCAGCTTCTTTCATATTCATGTTTCATAGCAGAAGCATTGCAAAGACTAGGTTCTGCACAAATGGGACTTTGTGGTTAAGATCTTTGGTTTCACAATACTTTCAGTATAAGAGAAAATGGATGACAGGCATCTGTACTTAGGGTAACAACATATCAAATGTAGGATATTATGTTTCTTGTCTTTAAGAATTCAAAATGGTTCCTCATTTCACTGAAATGAGTCTCTTTGAGGTTTTGATACCACAAAATGCATTTTCTGTCATCTCTGAGATCTCGTCTTTCTCCCCTGCATTCCTAGAATCAGCAGGGATGGCATTTTTTGCAACAAGGATGCAGAATTTAAGCCATTTAAATTTTGCATTTTGACTAGTCAATAGTATAGAGCAATCTGCTACAGAAGGCCAACTCAGGAAAACATATTCCAGTTCACTTTCAGTCACCATTAGGCTGCTATTTCAGAATCAAAGCAATCTCCAGTGCAAATTCAAACAGGAATTATTTCTGTGTTTTAGTAGCATGCAGTTGCCTTAGAGACCAGGCTTTTTTGTTCATTTTCTAAACAGCAGTGTAATATTCACAAGTGTGGTTCAGCATGTGCAAGAGGCCGCAATACATCCAGTTTCATATGTTGAAACTAAACTGTATTATTCTGGTCCCCAAACAATGTACGTTTCATTTTGCATACAAAGAAGTCACCCAGAAAGTTAGTTTTGTTTAGCATTTCATGCCTGGATTGAGCACTCTTGGTCACAGTCTGCAGGGATATGGCTCAATGTTAATGGGAAGCAGTAGCCCCTTGTACAAAATATTTTTTGTGGACATTCTGCACGCTCGAACTGAGAAAGGATACCTCTTCCTAGTATTCCCTTTGTGGTTTACACTTAGTAAAGTAGATTATTTACTATTCAATACCAGCTGGGTGACTAGGACTTGCCCCCTGCTAGAATTCTGGAGATATTCTCTTTCAGAAACTTTCACAGCCCCTTTTTCTGCTGTTCCTCCTTCACACTCAGTGAAGAGAACACCACGGGGTTACAAAGGCTATGTTTACACTAGCAAGTAGTGAGGTGCAATAGGAGGTTGAGGATCTAGTGTTCAATATCCTGCATGTTTTAGAGCGGTGGAGTAGCTGGGGAGGAAAGGCAAGGAGACGGTTAGAGTTCTGCATCCTTCTCACCTCTTCCATGCTACGTGTGGTAGTGCAGGAAGCCACTTTCAAGAACCACTATGTTAAGCTGGTAAAAGCCAATATGCAACCACAGCTTGAAGCTTCACAGGGAATATAGTTGTGGAATAGTTTGTAGGACACACATCTCTGCTTCTTGCATCTGTGCCTGACGGTTTGGAAGAAGGTGTAGCCTCAGCCCAGGGGGCAGGGTGATGACGCAAAAATGCATAAAATTAAGGGAAAAAACAGGGAACTGGAAGATTGCAACTCAGCAACCTTTTCCGAAATGAGTGATGACTGCCTGGCCAGCAAAGAAATTCAGAAGTTGTCCTTTGATATAGATAGGACAGAAAATCATGAAAGGACTTACAAAGTTGGAAGCTAGATGGCTTCCTGCAACAGTCTTGATTGGTCCAATAATATTAATTCCAAATCCACCTTTTGTGTACAGCAGTACTCAAACTACAACAAAGATATTTGCTGCTTAATTGAGGCTTAGCACTTACATAGAATAATGCACACCTTAATTTTGTCCATAGGCACTCATATAAAAGGAGTTTCTAAATGGGAGAAATATTCTTTATGATAACAAAAGACTTCCTGAAAGCAGGTGAGGTTGTGCATTGTCTATCAGAAAGCAGAATATGAAAAAAACATCTATACTGAAAGTAGGCATTGAAATAGAATCTTGGTGAAAATTTCAAGTCAGAGTATGCTATATGCGCTTATATCAATGCACTGTAGTATTCATCCCTATCTGTGTCACCCGTTTACAATGTCAAGTGTCCTGTGAAATAGATTATTTCTACCCTACAAACAGTCAAATAAAACTAAGACCCAAGAGTTCTTATGTGCTCTCACTTATTTACTTCACTTAATGCACTAAAAATGGGAACATACACACAAACAAAACTGTACTGGCAATTCTTTTTTTTTAATCAAATTCATCTATTATTTATTCTCTTCCACCATGTATCTTCGATTCATTCATAGCAGTTAACATTATCCATATGCTAAGCTAAAATAATTATCAGCACCATCTGTTTAGTGCATACTCTCTGTATCGTTAATTGCTGTGTTTGGACATACTCCCATTTGTACAATCACGTTATACAAGAGTACAAATGTCTTGTTTACATCTCTATGTATACTACCGTTTGATGGACAACAGACATCCTGCTAGCCAGGCTAATATCTTGTTAGCCACATTCTCAAGATTGCCATCAATTCTGTTGCACATTTGCAATAGTCATCAGGCTTCCTTCTTTTCAAGCAAATCTGGAATGGTTTTGGCTCAGATATCCCAAGTGAAATCTCATTTTAAAAGTACTGTTTCTCTAATTCTATCAGAAATTCCTCTATGGATACATTTTAGGATGGTGTCTGTGTATTTCACAGCAGTTCATATGGGAGGTTATAATCAGCCTATAAACCATGTAATAAATTCTGCCTGTTTGTGGCAAAAATTCTTGCCTTGTTCCTAACAGTTAAATCCTAGTAAGTACAATTTGTCATTTCGTTTATGTTAGCCATTTATTTTACCTCTACAGATATTTCCCTATGTTGCTGGTTCCTAGTTTTGTGTCATTTCACAGAATCACACATTAACCAGGTTGGAAGAGACCCACTCCAACCATTCCTATCAAACACTAAACCATGTCCCTTAGCACCTTGTCCACCCGTGCCTTAAACACCTCCAGTGAAGGTGAATCAACCATCTCCCTGGGTAGCCTGTGCCAGTGCCCAATGACTCATTCCGTGAAAATTTTTTCCTGATGTCCAGACTAAATCTCCCCTGGCGGTGCTTGTGGCCATTCCCTCTTGTCCTGTCCCCTGTCACTTGGGAGAAGAGGCCAGCACCCTCCTCTCTACAACCTCCCTTCAGGTAGTTACAGAGAGCAATGAGGTCTCCCCTCAGCCTCCTCTTCTCCAGGCTAAACAACTCTCAGCCTCTCCTCATAAGGCCTGTTCTCCAGCCCCTTCACCAGCTTCGTTGCTCTTCTCTGGACTCGAGAGCCTCAACATCCTTCTTGTGGTGAGGGGCCCAGAACTCAACACAGGATTCGAGATGCGGTCTCACCAGTGCCAAGTACAGAGGGAGAATAACCTCCCTGGACCTGCTGGTCACACTGTTTCTGATACAAGCCAAGATGCCATTGGCCTTTTTGGCCACTTGGGCACACTGCTGGCTCATGTTCAGTCAGCTGTCAACCAACACCCCCAGGTCCTTCTCCTCCAGGCAGCTCTCCAGCCAGGCTTCTCCTAGTCTGTAGCTGCACAGGGTTGTTGTGCCCCAAGTGCAGAACTCGGCATTTGGCTTTGTTAAACCTCATGCCGTTGGTCTCAGCCCAGCAGTTCAACCTGTTCAGATCCCTTTGCAGAGCCTCCCAACCCTCCAGCAGATCCACACTTCCACCCAGCTTAGTGTCATCCACAAACTTGCTAAGGGTGCACTCGATGCCTTCATCCAGGTCATTGATAAAGACATTGAACAGGGCTTCACTTTTACACTCCTCAGTTTCATGCAAAGATCACAAGATAATAGTACTACTGGTCCTGAGACTGGTCTTGAGATTATAGCCTCAATCTTGAGCAAGGCATTTTCTTTCCAAATCAGCTCTTTCAGTGTCTTCTCTAAGGAACTGCTTTCTAAGCATAGAATTCCTCTCCAATCCTCTTTTCCAGTGTAAAGATACGATGCATAGGAAATCAATTAAACCATTATAAATAAGGCTTCTTTGGACTCAAAATGCTGGGAAACTGACTCTCTGGGGTTTTTTCCTTGGTTAATGTCAAACTGCTACATAATCTGTCACCACAGGAATTCCAGTAGTGAATCCAGTCCTGAACTGGGTTTGTGGGTAACAGGGAACTGAAAGAGAGTGCCTCAATAGTGGGTTATAAATAGTGGTTAAAAGGCTGATCCTGGAAACCCCAAGAGTTGGTCAGGGATCTTTAAGCGAAAGAAGTATGAAGTGTGAGAGGCAGACCTTGTAAGTAAGAAGTCAACATCACAATATTGTCAAAATTACCTCAAATATATTTGCAAGAGAAGTTTTGCTGGTTTACATAGTAAAAGGAAAGCTGAGAGGTAATCTGATTGCTGTCTGTAAACCACAGGAAGGTACACACCAGCAGCAGGGAAAGCATCCTTCAAACTAACAAGGAACATGACAAATGGCATAGATTAGTGTTAAACAAGGTTAGGCACATACACAGAGGAGAATTTTTAACCCATAGCACGAGGTTCTGGAATAGCCTTCCAGCAAGGTTAAAGAAATGGGGTAAAAAAAAGCCTGTTTTCAAGTTCATTCAGCTGATTTAAAAGGTTGTAGGTATCTGCAGCAGCAGGGAAATAAACATAATGAATCACTATGTCCATGTAAGTCCTGTATTTCTAAATGATACAAAGCATGACCTGTCATAGGACTGGAAAATTAAACTTCTGCCTCATTCATGTCAGTAGTATATTAGAAGATATATAAAGCTTTTGAACTTGAGGAGAGGTCTATTATAACAAGTACCACAAGTAATGACCACTGCATTCTCAGAAGGGATGGAAATTTGTGTCTTTGCATATTGCTTTATAGTCCTTAACAAGAATATATCGAAGTCCTCACAATTAAACATGTAGTAATAAAATGCCTTTGCTAATAATCTATGCATCTTATCCCCAGAGTAATAAGAATACTAATAAAATTCATCATCCTCCACACCACTGTAAACTGCATCTGTATTTATCTTACCCATCAATTGTATTGATCTGAATATATGACCAAGAAAGAGATCTATGTTTGTTCTCAATTTGAGCCTAACAAGTATATTGTAGTAATTAGCTGTGATTTCATTATCAATATGCACTAAGCTCCCTGAGCTAAAGACTGAATCATTTCCCAGGCTTTATCTTTGCAAGATCTAACAGTGTAAACCTGAAGCAGTGGGAGGCGCATGGTTTAGTGTTTGATAGGAATGGTTGGACTCAATGATCCAGTGGGTTTCTTCTGACCTGGTGATTCTATGATTCTATGACAAGGTACCACTGTTTTGGAATCAGAAGCCCACCATTACCAGACAGCCCTTTTGAAGACTGAAGAAATACCTTTTTCGTCTATATTTAATTGGCAATCATCCATGGCAAGACATGGCCAGATATACACACACATAGAGACCATTTTTGCCAATCCACAGCATAACAATCTCTCATTCTGAATCTCATAAATGAAGGAAAATGTCACAGGACAGATGGATATGCAAACAAATCTGAAGTACTGCCAGCTAAGGCACTAAAAAAAACCCAAGGACTGAGTGAATGCTTTCCACTTAAGCAAAGAACTGGGATTCTGGCTGCTCTGAGAAACATCTTTCCCTTCAGCTGCAGAAAGCGTAACACAGACAAGCTTGGGAGTACTTGGCTCTCCCTCTTCTGTGCTTCGCTGCCAATAAGTGACTCTTCTGAGTCTGTCCAAGCAGTTCAGCTAATTACACTGAAAGCTTTGCTGCTCAGAAGCGTGTCCTTCCCAGGGGAAACATCTCGGCTGGTGCCACTTCAGGGAAGGTGCACGGGGCTGATGTTGCCCAAGTAAGTTCAGGGCTTCGCTCTTTTGGCAAAGCACCCTTAGTTTTAGTACTGAAATATGCACTCTTCAGCTGCCCCTTCCTGTCAGAGGGCGTTCAAAATTCAGCTTGCTCACCTGTGGCAGCCCAAGCCTTATCTAACTTTAGATAAGGTCTTAAAAATGTTTCATCTTGCCTAACTCCAATTCCCTTCAGAGGAACTTTGCCTTTATACACAAGACAGCCTAGGACATTTGAGTAGAAATGAGATTTTATGATAAAGTAAGATACATGAATAAAGTAGAGGAATTTACAGAGCAGGTAAAATACTCCTTACTATTAAGAAAATCTCTGTTTACACCCATGTTTCCATTACAGCATCTAGTGCAGTCAGTGTTAACACTGACAACAAGGTGAATATGTTTTGATCCTCAATTACAGAATTAGCAGAGTAGCAGAACCTTACTAAGGTGGCCATATTCTGTTCTCAATTAGGCTGGGCTTTCCCTTCCTGAAGAAAAACTTCCTTAAGTATGATACAATCATTTTAATTTTTCTGGAGATAAAAGCCAGGCTTGTTTTGCAAAAATATTGCTTTGAATCATGCAACATGAAGGGAAAGATGATCGTTCGTTGTTAAAAGTAACATAGCAAGGAAACCTAATTTAATGTTGAATGACATGCTACATTGAGAGAGTCTTTATTTCAAAATAAATAAACCTCCTTTAGCAATAATACAACCGTGTCTATCTACCTGTCTATTTTTTGTAAGCCATTTTAAAGTAATACAGTTTGAATGTATCACCTGAATAAAAGGGAAAACAACTAACACATAAAATAATAACATTTTTATATTTGGAGATGTGGCAGTGAAGATCCTTGCTAACAGCTAATAGGCTTACTTAGAGGATCTAAAATTTCGATACAAAAAGTGGCAGTCAAAGATGTCACTGATAATTCATAGAATATCACTTGGACTGCCTAAAGGAATTTCTTTTTACAGTAATTTAACTGATCTAGTAAGATGTTAGTGACAAAGGAAATGAGTCAATTTTATACAGAATCTATTTTGCATTGAACAAAGAAGGATACCACAGATGAACTGATTTCTAAAGAAGTTTTGTACGTTTGGGAAATAGTCATCATAGTTGAAAGTGTTCCAAGTATCAAGTATTTCAATAACTCAAATTACACTGAGCACTAAGAAATAATACTAGTTCTTAGAATAAGGTATATGTGCAGAAAAACAATATGAGTTTCAAGATTCCTAGGAGAAGACTCGGGGAATGTGTCATTATAGGGGAGAAAAAAAAAGGCTCTGAAACCAGTTTAGTTAAAAAAGGCCACATTAACTGCAAGTTTTAGAACTTCATGGGAACGGAACTATATACATTTCCCTTTCACAATGAAATTAAGAGAGCTTATGAGGGATAGTTAGGAAGCAAAAAGAAGGGAGGGAACATTTTGTGCGCAGACATTTGTCCAAGCTAAGCAGCAGAAATCATGACTGAAAAAAAAAAAAAAGAGGCTTTCTGTGCAGATTCAAATATACAATTGAATAAAGAGAGATTAGCACCATTGCCACATTTTGTCCTTAAGCATTCAATCAACATACCTCCCAAATGATCCCAGTGCTAATCCAGCTAAAGCTGTCATGGACATTCACAGCAGCCACAAATGGAGAACTTTCATAAAAACTGTAATAAACTAATTTCCAACTTTTCTGAGGGTGCTGAGACCAAATATGTATCATTGGACTGTAAAGTGGGATGAGATCTCTACCAAATCAGCTTGCAGATGATAGAAACTCTCTGCTCAGGTCTACCTTTTGCTTACACTAATGAGACTTGGGAAGAGGCTGGTGGCACCTCAGCAGTATCTCCTTTTTTCCCCCCTATGTTGTTCATAGAGTTACTCATAGATCTGAGATCTACTGTGCAGAGGGACATACAAGGGTCTTTGAAAATACTTTTTTTTTTTTCATACTAATCTGTGGGATCTGGAAGAAATAGAGATTTATACCAGGAGTGACATGACACGATGACAGTCTCCCTCCAGGGAGCTGACAAGCTCAGGGCACAGCAGCAGTACAGAACTATACGTTGCTGCCCCTGTTGAGAAGTCCAGAAGATAGCATCTCCTTTATTCATATCAGCAGATATAATTTTAAAAATGATCAGATTGACGAGATTTTTCTTACCTTCTTCGTCAAAGTGGTGGTCAGTGCCATCTTTTAAATCTTCATCCACCCACGGGTGAGATAGAGGCTTGGTTTTAGTCTCACGTTCTTTCTTTTCTCTGTCAGTCTTCTTCAGTATTACCCCAATCAAAACACATATAATGGCTATAAAGACAGGGGTTAGGGAAGAAAACAGTGGCATGACTATGGAAATGTGCAGCCTTCTATCCAAGTTCAGTAGTTTCTCCAGAAAAGGAGAGAACAGCAAAGGAAGAGCAGAATGGCAGTAAGCAAAAAGGGGTTGGCCATAGGTTCAGTGCTTGACCCTATCCAACTCCTGCTTATCAGCCACCGCCCCTACAATCTCACCTTTGATGTGCTTCTGCTGTTAAGCACACCGAGGTTTATCTGGGAAGAATCTGTTTATAAAGAGCAAACAGAGGCACTGACCACATACAAAAGCATAAATGCTGTCCAGTGCAAAATAAAAAATTAAGATCTTCCAAAGCACAGACTAATACAAAACACTTCTCTGCCCTTATTTTTATTTTTATGGTGTTCATAGCAATCTTGCTTACAACAATGATTATGAGAAAGAGCTGAATGTGAATGTGAGTTTTAAAAACTAATAACATTTCTTCAATGTTTAACTCATTTAATTAGTCATATTGCACATATACCAGGAAATCAGAATATCACTAACTGAATATCAGCTTCCAGCATTGCCCTTGGCTATGTAAACAGGTCAATAAAACATCTAAGTAAAGTAGTAGGATTACCTCCTCTGTAAGAAGCACGTATGACTCACAAAACTCTATATTCATCCTGGGTGTTCTTGGAGAAGAGAGAAGAATTCAGAGGATCAGAATAAGAAATATTTGCAGGATGAAAAAGTTACGCTGCAGGGAATTTTTAAACTCTCATTCAGCTATCTTATCAAAGCAAAGATTAAAAAGTGAAGGGATCCTGGTCTAATCCACGAATGGTCAATGTGTAACTACTTAATCAATTTTTCACCTCATTCAACTGCTTGGGAACTGAATCAACACAGCAACCCTGAAACAATGTCTTTACCTGGGGCTGATGGGGCATATTGGATAATGAAATGCCAGATCACAGTGGGTGCTGAGGGGTGCACTGGAGAGCAAAAGTACAGGAGTACTAACTGCAGGCGGTTGCTAACACCCATCAGCTTTTTTTAACACCTGTTAAGCGCCAGCCCTGCCAAGTGTCATCTCATGCTGCACACAGCCAGCTTTGAAGTCTCTGCATCCTTTTTTAAGTTAATCTGCATTTTGGATAAGCCCTCCCCAGGATAAAGGGGAGCAGTTCGTGGCTGTAACTATTCAAGGAGAAAGTGCGGTATATCGCCTACTGTGACTGGCATCTGCTGGGGGACATTGTAGGTCCTGCCTAGGGCAAACCCTGTTTTCTTGACATGGAAATCAGGGCAGACAGGGGAGAGAGAAGTTGAAAAACACACAGGTTTCATCCTGAGCAGTTCTCAGTCCATACCCTAGTCACTCATATATCTCACCCCTCAGGTTTTGCAGCACTGGGCACTCCCTTACTGCTCCCATTTGGCACTGTCACTCCACAGGCTCACTGCTGTATGCTCCCTACTTTTCCATGCTTGAGTGAATAATGACTGCTTTGAAAAAGGGTCTGTGTGTCAGCAAGCACAGATTAATGACCAGCTTGGTGCACAGAAAGAGGAATGTGTGGCCAATACTGTCTGGCTACGCACAATGATAGTCTGACTGATGGTTTGGTCACGTATCCTCTTTTAATACAAGCTCCTCTGTTTAAAGGGACAAGGCAAAGCTCACATGTGCACATATTATCACATGTACTTAGAGGCAAAATAAAACTGCCTCACAACTTGTACACAGGCTGGGCTTTCCCAGCTGCCCAGATCAGATACAGAATAAATACTTCACCGCTGTCACTGTACATCCTACCCAATACACAGTCTCCAGGTGATTTATGAGATTTGTGTAAGAAAGGTAAACCAGAACAAACTAAATCTCTGTGTTAAGTCCAGCAGAGGTGAAAGAAAGAGGACGTTCAAAAGTTATATTCAGGTTTCTAACCTAATTCAGCAAAGTTAGCAATAGACAGGCACATACCTCTAGCTAAGAGGGCAGTCTGCTCAAAAATCTGTAATATGAATCTTCTTTTTTGCTCTCCCTCTCTTGGATGTAACCTGGGCCACCTGATTGGGCCACTGATCTTGGGTTGCATCTAAAGGGTAACAACTATCATGTGGGAAAGGAAGAATTTATCCTCTCGCCTCGATTTATAGCAGACACTTAAACTCTGGCCATCCAGTCATGGGGAGAGATACTTCACCTAATCTCATTTAGAAACATTAGATTTGCTCGACTGAGTAGAATAGGAACCTGCAGTTTCACCAGATACATTTTCAACCACGTGCTTTATGCTACAGAAGGAGAAAGGAATGCAATCTGAATGGCACTGACTATTTCTCCCACAGGGAATATATTCTTGTTAACCTTGAATTCTCACATACACGTAAATTAGGATCTGGTTGCTTTTCAACTGAGAATCTGTCCTGCAGAGAGACAGGCCCATGGTGAAAGTGAGAGAGAAACAATACAGAAGTTTGAATGTAGTTGCTTAAGATAACTACTTCTATTTGTAATGCTGGGAACTTTGTAATCTCTCACTCTTCTGCAATAATGTTAACTTTCTTGGAGGTGATGAAATATTAATTTTTCTTTTATACAACAGAGAAAGCAAGCTAAATAAAAGTCCCTTTGGTATTAACTTAAGCAACTTCTATATTTGGTGTTACATACTCAAGGCTGTGAGCTAGAACTTCAGCCCCAAAGAAATCCCACATTACTTTGTTGATTAAAACCTATTGTAGTTTCAATAACTGCATACCATAGACATTCAAATTATGAGCACAGTGCTACTCTGAAGAACTGTGGGAAGGAGTGGGTCAAACCAGCCAATATTTATCAAGTGGATTTTCACCAGAGTTTCCTGTAGTTTTTTTCTTCTATCCAAGCTTTACAGAAATTTAACTATTGTCATCATACTAATTTCAAGCAAATTTATTACCTTTATTTCTTCTGTTTTGTTGTAAACTCTAATTTCTGTTAAATTCTCTGTGTAGCAGTTACTGTTCTGAAGAAAAAAAAATTACTCAAGTATCAGATAAGGCCCTTTACATTTCTTAAAGGAAAACTTGAACAAGCAAATGTCATTTATAAGTTACAAAGACATATCTATATGGTAAAACACAGTGTGCCGCCAGCTCTGCACTAAGCTCATGAGACTCTACTGCTGAGAGTTGTGGGACTGACTCAAACTCTAATGCAGATGCACTGCATGCAGTCAAAGCCACCCTTCAGCACCTAGATGTTAGCTCAAATTATGCAGATCCATAATCTAATGCAGATCTCTGCTTCAGATATTTCCCATTGGTTCTTACCATCGTTCCCATGACCTCAGCATACCCATCTCATCCTGCTTGGAGGATTCTCAGCATTACGTTGAGGTCATCTCATGGCTAGTCTGGGGAAAGACTCTTCATAAATTCTTATAAGCAGGTGAGAGTTACACAAAAGATGTAAATGATAGGAGATCCTCTAAACTTACAAATTATTAATGAAGTTATTATCTGTGTAGGATATATGAGCTATATGAATGCACAGAAGCAGAAGGGAAAGAAACTCTGGATGGTCAGGCAGAACCAAAACCATTAGCCCTTCAACAGTCTTTCCTACGTATGTTTTTCTGTCAGTACTTCATTGGAGAACTCCTAAGACTCATATGGGATACTAGAAGACAATAATGTCAAGACATTAAAAAGGGGATTAAATATATCTATTCGTATTGAATTACCTATCAAATGCACAGACCAGTAGTTAAAACACCTAATTTAGGAGTTGTCTAAACCAATTGCTGAGACTTGGGAATATATATGGAAGGAAGGACCTTTTCATGGTGTTTTCAATCTTCTTGGCTTTCCTAATCTCCTCTTTGGCCTAATTTTCTTCCTAATTTTCCTCTTTGGCCATGTACAGACACAGGCTATAGCACTAGATGGCCTCAGAAGGCTAGGACTTGATATGAGAATTCTTACTTTGGTCAAAGGCAGATCAGGATAAAGAAGAGTAGCAGCAGAAAAAGAATAATGCTAAGAGAGAACGTACAAAAGAGCAGATTAGAATGAAGGAGATAACTGTAGTAAATATGGTCTATGACGGGAAACACATTTTTGGATGCCAACTACAGTAACCATTGCATGTGTTTCTTACTGGACATCATCAATTACACATGTAGAAAAACATGTGCTTTATTTCTGCTACTAGTCAGCAAAAAGCCACTGTCAGACTCTCAAGGCAGCTTGCTGTGTTTATAATTGTAAGTAGGAAAAGGTGGCCATGTGGTATTGTCTAGAGATTCAATGAAATATTACATTGGTATCAGGTACAGATGTGAGTTTCAGATTGAAGTTGATGTTAATTAAAAAACAAACAAAAATGTTATTCCAATGTCGTCCATGATCAGCCCCCAACTCAGTATACGGCTGTTACAGGCAAGGCAGAAGCACCCATGAACTTCTTAATCCAATTTCCCAGCCAACGCATAGAGACAAATGCCTAGGATGAACCAAAACTTGTATATCATCAGGTACTGGTAGTACTGAAAGCATCATTATCTTGATAAGCTGCTTCATCTCTGTGATGCATACAGTGCATACTCTCCTGCCTCTGCCCATGACCAGCACGCAGTGCTTCTGAGCAAGGTGACCCTCACTTTTCTGCTGTCTCTTGCCTCTTCTGCAATCCACACATACAACTGCTTCCTTCCCTTTCCCCGAGTAAGCTATGGGATCTCTTTATGACCCCTGGAGATATCAGATATCATGCCCTGTAGCATTAGATTTGATTATCTTTTTCATTAACTTAGCTCAGATTGCCACAAATGTTATTACTGCTTATGAACTAGCCTTTTGAAATATAACAGTACAGCAGGTAATACTATTACATCCCACAGCAATGAAAGCATGAGACAACAACACATAATGAAATAGAGTAATTCTTTCCATTTGTCCTCAGCATATCGTCCTTCAGTTGCAACCTCTCTGTATTTATATATTACAGAAGATATAACTTGGTAATAGGCAACAAAATTCATTAATATCTTTCTAAATACAATAAACCATTTACTACAATCTATGGTACCAGATAAACTATTCATGGCCAGAGGGACAACAATGCTCCTAAAATTATTTTTGGTTTCAGAAAATATCTTAAATTTTAAGTCAGAGGATAATTAACCCCCAGACTCATACCAGAAGGAGCAACTTGCTGCTGCTGCACCAATGTTGCTATCATGAACATGTAGGAATGACTTTACCCATGGCAGGAATCTGATAAACATTAACTGTGCTAGTCATAGACGTAAAGCTGCACGGGTGAGTTTTGAGAAACTTGCTAAAAGTTTCAGCTCTGAAAACATCACTGAACTCACATGAAAAACCACCAAGGGTCTGCAGACAACGCACATCTTGAAAGTTATTTGCCCCAGTTATGGGGTTACATAAATGCATGAAGAAAAAAATACTGTTTTTCCATAAACACTTTTAGGCACAGACACATAATAGTCTACTTTAAAATCTGTTTTATTCTGAGAGCGTTTAGGGAAGAGGAAGGAGAGGTAGCAATGGTGATCTCCCAATAGCCAGCAAGTTTAGAGTAACAGGTTCCAGGTAAAATATTACAGCAAATTAATTCTCTGTATACCAACCTAAAGAGGGGAAGGCAAAGGCAAAATGCAGAGACAGAAATTCAAGGGGCAGGTACCATATATCGATACTGCCTGAGGTGTGGGGGTAAGGCATGTGCATAGACCTGAACCAGCTCCATTATCAGAGCCACGTAGCTGTTATGATGTCAAAAGCATGAGGTACCAGCTTACCTAAGATCCTAGGCACGTACTCAGGCATCTCCCTTGACAGCACCCATGCAGCTGCAGCTTTCCAGACTTCACTTCCCAATACAGAAAGCCAATGCCTGCTTTGCCTGGGCTTCCAATTGCAGCACAGGTATTAGCCCAGATCCTTCTTGCCCACTAGTTCATGGTGCAGAGGTTACAGTGAATTTATAGCAATGCCCCATATAATCAGACTTTTCAAATGATGACACAAAGTCAAGTAAATGTCAGCGACAGAAAAATTATAACTGGATTTTCTTTGTAGCTGATGTAATAAACATTGCTATTGTCTATGTGATGCAAAGAAGATACACAGGAGAAAATAGAAAAAGATTTAAAAAAATAAAAGATATAAAAAATAATACCCCCCCCTACTTTTCAGAGGTGGATTTTTATTTCCAATTGCCAATACAGTTTTTTGTGCATGCTTAGAGAGAGAGAGAAATTGTCTTTCGTTACATACTGTTATGACAGGACAGCTGAATGGCAGCATGCAGCATTTAAAATCAGCATTTCAAAGCCCCAGCTATTCCTGGAATAGCTATTCCTATTACTTCACTTCTAATTTGCACCAAATCAAAACTCAGCTAGCTTATTTGAAGAGTTTCTTAGCTGATTACATCTGAGCCTCCAAAAACTTTATCTAGGAAAAGAGTTTCTAGCTATGAATATGAAGGAGGCTTTGAATCTCTATCTAATCATGAACAGCAATGTTCCAGGAGTATGGGGATTTTGTGTTCTGGCTGCATTTTATTTCTTCTTCTTCATTCTTTCTTACATGCTTTGAATGAGTTTCATCTTCCAGGCTCCACAGGAAACCCATCACAAAGCTGAAACCCTCAGCTTAACACCAAGGGCTCCAACAGCCTCCTCTCCTCCATGGAGTGGGTCTGATCATCTCTAGCTCCACCCTGCCTCTAACTTCTTTCCTTCACAGGGGCTACCTTCTGTCTACAGTGTTGCTTGGGCAGCACAGGCTCCTTGCCCAGCCTAGCAGTAACTATCTCCCTTTCTTTGCTCTGCCTAAGGGGCTTTCACAGCCCTCTAGAAATACCTCCAAGCAAAATACTTCTTTCACTTCTGACCAGTAGCATCAGTGGCCAAGCACTGCTGTCTGACCATGACTCTGTGTTCAGCAGCACTTTTCCAGTAACTACTTCTCCTTTGCTCCAACATTTGTTGCTTGCAAAGAGAAGCTGGGAAGTGAAATTGGCTGTGCTCATGCACACAGAGTCTAGGTCAGTCCATATGCTGATCTGGCTCTCAGGTAAACCATAGAGGCATGAGATCACGGGTGACGCTTTTAGTGTCTGATAACATGAAATATCTTAGTATCTGGGGAGGGTGGGATAGGTGGGTGGGTGGGTCAGGGTGCTTCACAGTGATCCTGAGACATCTTGAGCCACCCTTTCAAAGAGCAATCCCAAGCACAAAGATAATTTAAAGAACCACCACAAAGAAACTGACAAAGATATTTTCACCTTTTTCCGTACAGCCAAAAAAGAAAATATTTTTCCCCTGAATCACTGATCCTAGATTTCAGGAGATGCGGGTCTCTTGTCCAACTCTACTGTTGTTTCTACCCTGTGCGTAAATATCTCATCACATCAGCTAATCAGCAAATCACTCTTCCCAGGTTGTATTCTACCACCTGACATGTTGCCAAGGGCCGACTAACATTTACTCTCTTCACTCCCAAAGAAAGAAGCTGCAGTACTCCCTGGCTGGTAGACAAAAAGGCAACACTTCTCACAGCGACACTTAGTTCAAAATTCCAGCACTGTTCAAACAATTCACTTGACTCAGCTAACACTTCATTACAGACAGTCATCCTCTGAAATCAAACTGGGCTGTCTGAAAAATACAACTATGAGGCACAAATAAACTGTTTGAGGTTTGCTACTCTACCAGCCAGTGGACTTTATGTGTGGTTTCTTCAATGGGCACCCGATTTAAGCATACAGAGTTTAGAGGTAGGCTCAGCTGAAATTTTTCCTTGGGATCTTTGCAGACTAAATTCTTTGAAAAGCTCAGAATAATTACATAGGAAAAATCTACTCTATGTCCCACAGTGAAATTCTTCCCTTTGTTGTCTCATTATAACAATATAAAAGCTCAGGCTATGACAGCCATTTGAAAAGATCCACTTTGAATGAAAAGAAAAAAATTCTCTTATTCCTCCTAAAGTAGGAACACTGTCATTAACACCAGAGGTAAAGTTCACAAAGGGAAATAACGATTAGTGTTACCTGAAAGATCTGGAGGATCTCACGTTGTCTCATCATAGACATACTATGACTGCAATCTCTAGTACAAGGAAGAAGAGGCTCAGACTCCACAGAGGTTATTTTGACCTAAAATTTTCTGAATGAGTATTTCCAAAAAAACTATGATGCATAGCATGACTGAGTAAACTCCAATAATCCAGGCATTCTGCCAGCATCCTTACCCTTACCTTGCTGTGCTGCTGATATAGTGACACAGCAGTGTTGCTCTCTGATGCTCCTAGATTACCTTACATCAACAACAGAGTCCCTGTTTAAAGCACATTTAAGTTCAGTGTGGGACAGCTCTGCATGTGTGGCTGACAGTCTTTTAAAGATCACCAAGGCTCTGCCTCAAGACCAAGTGTCTTCCCACCAGTGATCAATCATATCTTACCTTGCAATCAGTGCACTGCAGTCCAATACAGCTAATCAATGCTGGAGCATTTTCTGTGTCCAAAAAGGTAAGTAAGCTCATTTTTCAATATTGACCCCAACTGTTTGCTTTTCAGCGTGATTTCACTCTAAAATTAAAAAATAATTAGGACCTATAGACTGCTTTTTCTCTGCTATAGATTCCCTCTGCCTCTGCTAACCATGAAATGGTACGTCATCATGTAACATGCTTTGCCATCAGGTACACACACACAGAGGCTCCTGCTTTTAGTGACTTGCCAGTGGATTTTTGTAGCTTAAGAACCCAGTTGCTCATTTTAGTCAGGTTCTTCTCAGTAAATTAAAAATAGCAGAGCTTTATCTATGAAGCCAGGCAGGGGTCCTGTCTTAGCCCTGCTGTTAATTGAGGTGACCCCTGAGTAGCTTTACCTTGAACCCAGCATCAGCTGCCTTTGAAGTTATGCTGACAGCAAAAATAGAGCTGGTATGTGACCAGCACTTGGTTATGTCACCGTCCTCAGCTGATGCCTGATTATACAAGGCTCTGAGGGATGTGGATGTACAACTAACAATCTGTGAAAGCATATTTCCCCAGCGGTTCCTTCCAAACAGCACAGAAGTGTCAGATGAGGACAGAAGCTGGCAGCATGCTGCTGGCTTGACTGAATCACAACAGGAGCTCTGTTGTTAACCATTTAACAGCCTAAACACACTGAACAGCACTGACCTATTCAGTTTCTGTCCAGTATTATTCCTATTAGATAAGTTTCAGGGAGCTGATTGTCCAGCAAAACTGTGTGATGAGGCTCTGAACAGATACAAGACTGACAGATCCAAACAACGGTCCAGTTGTTCCAGCATCCTGGCAAGAGTGGCACAAGATGGCTCAGATGATACTAAGTTTTCATGACCTTCAAAACCAGATTCTTTCACTGCAGTGGTTCCTGCAGATAACTGATCTCTGTGAATATACCTTGTTCTACTTGGTGGCATATTAAAAGGTTTCTTTTCCTTACCATTCATCACACTAGCACCAAACCTTCCTGCCGATTTGACGACAACACACTGGCACAAGTTGACAGCAGGAGTTGTAGCCCCGAGGAAGGCAGAAAGTTTAGGCTTCCCAGAGACAAGTTTCTCTTCCCCGATATCATCTTCTGGGAGCTGCTTAGCAGCAAACAGCTTCCACTGACTTACTGTCTGTATGTTCACCTGCTCCATCCTCCCATACTATCATGCTTCTTCATCTTCCTTCTGCTTCAAACCCCCACCTCTCCCCTTTCCTTTCATTCTCTGCCATGCAACTGCATAACATTTTTCATGACAGCCTCCATCACACATACAAATACTCTTTTAACAGCACTAATGTTGCTTTCCCTTCCAATTAGGACATGACAGTCAGTGAAATTCTAACCTGAGCTGTGTGCTGGCATAGGAGCTCACCTCCAGCAGTCACCATCCATACCACAGACACTGACACCTTCTAGAAAACAGGGCAAGTTCCCTAGAGTTGGCAGCAGAAGGAAGGCAGCAGTAATGAGATGCTTCTCTTGTCATCAGTCCCCCATTAAACCCATCCCATAACTCAACAGAACCAAAGAATAGTTTGAGTTGGAAGGGACCTTAAAGATCATCCAGTTCCAATCCCCTGCCATGGGCAGGGACATCCCACAAGATCAGGCTACCCAAGGCCCCCTCCAACCTGGCCTTGAACACCTCCAGGGATGGGGCATCCTCAGCTTCCCTGGGCAACCTGTGCCAGTGCCTCATCATTCTCATCGTGAAGAAATTCTTCCTTATGTCAAGCCTAAATCTGCCCCTCTCCAGCTTATACTCACTGCCCCTTGTCCTATCACTACAAGTCTTTATGAACAGTTCCTCCCCAGCTTTCTTGTAGCCCCTTCAGGTACTGGAAGGTCGCTATAAGATCTCCTTGGAGCCTTCTCTCCTCCAGGCTGAACTCTCTCAGCCTGTCCTTGAATGGGAGAGGGTCCAGCCCTCTGATCATCTTTGTGGCCCTCCTCTGGACCCATTCCAACAGTTCAATATCCTTCTTATGCTGAGGATTCCAGAACTGGACACAGTACTCCAGATGAAGTCTCACAAGAGAGGAATAGAGGGGCAGAATCATCTCCCTTGACCTGCTGGCCACGCTTCTTTTGATGCAGCCCAGGACATGATTGGCCTACTGTGCTGCTAGTGCATACTGCCAGCTCATATTGTACTTCTCACCCCCATTCTTTACTGAAATCGGAGATTGCCCTGACCCAGGTGCAGGACCTTGCACTTGGCCTTGTTGAATCTCATGAGGTTCTCACAGGCCCACTATTCCAGTCTGCCCAGGTCCCTCTGGAACACAGTAACTAACAGTGACATTCAGGGTAAGATGAAGCAAACTTAAGGCAAATTCTCTTGTTGCTGTAAGATGGTGACCTCTATTGGTTTCAGGAGGGATTATTCTAACATTCTGTCAATAAATTTGACAAGAAATATGTCACACTCATTTTTCCAGCCTCCTAGTTTACAATTATATTAGCTTCATTATTTCCATGGCATTCTTGCTTAGTGCATTTTACTACCTCCAACCAGAGCAAGAGTAAAGGTAGTAAGTCTCCTAAACTTATAGCTGATTGCTCTTGTCAGTTCAAGTGAAATACACAATATCGTTGTATTTTTATGTAATACAGAAAACCAGGTTGTTCTTTTATTATTCCCTTTAACTAAATCCATACCTTTTCTAGGCAGGTAGAGAAATTAATATCTGCTCTCATGATATTTTATGATCTTGAACATCAAAAGTTTCCTGGTCGCTGAATCAATCAGGATTCATTGACTTCTGTTACAGTAAATAGGGCACTCGGTTCTTCAAGCAGATGTTCATAATAAGGCTTTGACTCTGAAATTATAGATAACCAGGAAGACATTTAAGTTACATGGTTTGCAAGAAATAAAAATGAATGCATTTACTTTCTTCAGTATATTGATGTGGAATACCAGCCAAAGTTCCCACAGCATCATTTTAAAATATGATACCCTATCTTCAACACTTTCATATAATCTCTTCTATTATTTGGCTGTGTTTCAGGTAGATAGACAGGCAATCTCTCTGATCATCCTCTGACACAAGCCATGAGGAAATTCAGGGTCTGTAAATCCTCAAAGAATATTTTTGGGAAAAACAGTCCTCTAATGGAAGTGGAACATTTCCACTGGCAATTTAAATGGATTCTATAATAGGCACATCTTCACTAGCACTTACATGTACAGTTGCATAGAGTTACGCAGCCTGTGATGAAAAGCCCTAAACAACCTTGCTAGATACTTTAGTAATAAAACCAACTCTGCATAGAAGCCCATGCAACTGTCATTGAAATGCAACACTAATATAGGAAGTTTTACGTTCTTCCCCTCAAAGTTTAAGAAGCAAATTAATTTATCACGCTTACGAGAGCAGCATCACAAACTCCAGTGATAGTTAATAGTGTAAAGAAAATAATGTTTGGATCCTTGCACATTCTGTGCTTCTCGGAGCATGCGTTTCAAAAATAATTGCTCTCTTAAAGGAGTTAAGAGCCTCTGCCCTTTTCTAAATGTGGCACAGTAAAAAAATTGCTCGCCCACTCTCACAACTATGGTTCAGTAATTGTAAAGTCATTTTAAATTGTAATTCAAAGTAATTTGATTTGCAAGAAATGGCAGTTAATTATTCATGCAAATGCCTTTGTTGGCTGTGTCTGGACTAAGGCACAATCCACACACTAGGAGAGAGGACACACTTCACAGAATCACAGAATAACCAGGTTGGAAGAGACCCACTGGATCGTCGAGTCCAACCATTCCCACCAATCCCTAAATCATGCTCCTAAGCACCTCGTCTACCCTAACCTTAAACACCTCCAGGGAAGGTGACTCAACCACCTCCCTGGGCAGACCGTTCCAATGCCTAACCACCCTCTCCGTGAAGAACTTTTTCCTAATCTCAAGCCTAAATCTCCCCTGGCGGAGCTTGAGGCCATTCCCTCTCGTCCTGTCCCCTGTCACTTGGGAGAAGAGGCCAGCACCCTCCTCTCCTCAACCTCCCATCAGGTAGTTGTAGAGAGCAACGAGGTCTCCCCTCAGCCTCCTCTTCTCCAGGCTGAACAACCCCAGCTCTCTCAGTCGCTCCTCATAAGATTTGCTCTCCAGCCCCTTCACCAGCTTTGTTGCTCTTCTCTGGACTCGCTCCAGAGCCTCAACATCCTTCTTGTGGTGAGGGGCCCAGAACTGAACACAGGATTCGAGGTGTGGTCTCACCAGTGCCGAGTATAGAGGGAGAATAACCTCCCTGGACCAGCTGGTCACGCCGTTCCTGATACAAGCCAAGATGCCATTGGCCTTCTTGGCCACCTGTGCACACTGCTGGCTCATGTTCAGTCGGCTGTCAACCAACACTCCCAGGTCCTTCTCCTCCTGGCAGCTTTCCAGCCAGGTTTCCCCTAGTCTGTAGTTGCACAGGGTTGTTGTGCCCCAAGTGCAGGACTTGGCATTTGGCCTTGTTAAACCTCATGCCATTGGTCTCAGCCCAGCGGTGCAGCTTGTTCAGATCCCTTTGCAGAGCCTCCCAACCCTCCAGCAGATCCACACTTCCACCCAGCTTGGTGTCATCTGCAAACTTGCTAAGGGTGCACTCGATGCCTTCATCCAGGTCGTTGATAAAGACATTAAACAGGACTGGACCCAGGACTGAGCCCTGGGGATCCCCACTTGTCACTGGCCTCCAGCTGGATTTAACTCCATTTCCCACCACCCTCTGGGCCCGGTCATTCAACCAGTTTTTCACCCAGGAGAGTGTGCGCCCGTCCAGGCCAGAGGCCGACAGTTTCCGAAGCAGAATGCTGTGAGAAACTGTATCAAAGGCTTTACTGAAGTCCAGGAAGATACATCCACAGCCTTTCCCTCGTCCAAGAGTCTAGTCACTTGGTCATAGAAGATGATCAGGTTAGTCTGGCAAGACCTGCCTTTCATGAACCCGTGTTGACTGGGCCTGATCACCAGGTTCTCTTGCAAGTGCTTCTTGATAGCACTCAAGATCACCCGCTCCATGACTTTCCCCGGTACCGAGGTCAGGCTGACAGGCCTGTAGTTCCCCGGATCCTCCCTGCGCCCCTTCTTATAGATGGGCACGACATCAGCCAGCCTCCAGTCCAGCGGAACCTCCCCAGTCATCCAGGACTGCTGGAAGATGATGGAAAGGGGTTTGGCCTCAGCCAGCCTGTGATATCTTTCATAAGACTGAGTAATTTTTTTCTTTTTACCCTGCAAATCACTTCCCACTGGAAGTAATCTCCATGCAGAAGTTTAGATTAGAAGTGTAATTGGGCTGAACATTAGGAAAAAATTTAGCTTTCTGTGAACACCAGAACAGCATTGGAACAGGCTGCCCAGGGAGGTGGTTGAGTCACCTTCCCTGGAGGTGTTTAAGGCACAGGCGGACAAGGTGCTGAGGGGCATTGTTTAGTGTTTGATAGGAATGGTTGGACTCAATGATCCAGTGGGTCTCTTCGAACCTGGTGACTCTATGATTCTATGATTCAGCATAAGGTATAACTGTACTCCAGACAGTTTTAACTATTGTTTACAGACTTGTAGCCAACTTGAAAATGTCTGGATGTGCTGGACTGCATTTCACAAGGCCTGGACCTTTGTCATGCCAGTTTCACTTCCAGACCATGAAAAAGTTCCTTCTGACCACCAGTATGTCTGAAGGTGTGGGTTTATGATCCTAAGTAGTGCCCAAAAGTTCACATGCAAAGGGTTGAGTCAGACAAAAATTGCCTTTTTTTGAAAAGTACTGCCTAGGGCAATGTTTTGACAAGGGAAACCAGTGCCTCTTGCATGAGAGGAGGCCGACCGTGCTGTGCTCAGTCAGGGCTTTCCAACTCCTTCCTCACAACACATTCCTTGTACATTAGCCCTCGCTCCATCACACAAGGTTAGCAATGCTTCACTAGCGCTCTATATACACTCTTCTACATGGCCCTACTATGGCACCAATTCCAGCAGTAAATGAGGTCTTCCTCACTGTTTGCAGTCTATTTATCCAACTCTAAGCCTGTGAGCTAGAAAAATTCTGCACCCACGGCGCATGCAGGGGAGAGAGCGAGACTAAGCTGTAGCACAGTAGGGACTGAATCCCTCTCCTCCCCTGTGAAGACTCAGCCATTGCTTCCTGTCTGTGTTTTTAGATAGAAGATGCTACATGATGTGCTCGTAAAGCACTTCCCTCTGAGTACACAAATTTTCACTTAAGAACAGTGCGATATGTCTCCATAGACTGTCAAGAGAATGGGCCAGGACACCAGCAGAGTGCTGAGCACCCAGAGTGTCTCACTTCAGCTTCAGGATGCATTACAACATTCAGTCACAGCTATGGGTGCAAGTAACACCAATTTTCAGAAAAGTATCAGAAAAAATATCAGAAACGTAGCTTGACCTTTGAACAAAGACAATTAGGGGAAGCTGTAACAAAGACTAAAATTAGTGGGCAACTAGAGAAGTACAATCTACTTGGGATGATGATGCCAGAAAGAGTTAGTATGGCATTTATAATAAGAAAATCTACCTTGCTCTCCCTGGAGATCTACAAGGGGATATACAAACCTGTAGATAAGGGTGATCTAGTGGATGTAGACTGTATTTGTTTTAAAAAACATCTTTCAAAGGGTTAGAAGAAACCAAGCATCCATGGAAGAGCCAGCACAGTTGAGAAATACAGTAGCAGCTGTTCAATGAAGACTATGCAACAATTCAAGAGGGGTGTGATGGTATCTGTTTTGTTCAGTGTATTTACATGCAGTTTAGGAAAAGGTGAAGTAAGTAAGTTTACCAAGAAAACACGGTTATTCAGCGTAGTAAAGACTAGCACCAACTGTGAGGAATTGCAGAGGAATCACATGTGAATGAGCAACAAAATCCCTCAAAAGGTTTATAACAGAACTGGCAAATGTTCAAAGAAAGGCAGGACAGAAGATCAAAGGTAGAGAAAACTGCTGTACAAGGACCAAGTCAGTGAGGTAGGACTCAGCAGTCTGATAGAGGTGACTTCTGGCTATTTGAAAAAGGTCTGTGAAACAGTCACTGGTTGTCCACTTCTCTAACAGTACCAGGATAAGGACAGGCTCAACAAGGGGGCTTGTAGAAGCTGTGTTCAAAACAACAGGAAAAAAAAGCACAGCAGGAGCTGCAAAAAAATAAAGGCACTGCAGATGACATAAGTTTCTATGGCTTAAAAGAGAAGGCTGGACATATTTTCACAGAGGAAAACTCCCCAGAGGCCACATCCAGCCATGAAGTCACTGAGCTCATAAAGGTGAAGGCTGAGAGAACAAGAGTCACACACACTTTTTTGCTTAAACTCTTCCCTAGGTCTTCATCTAGGGACACTGTTAGGAACAGCACTCTGTGCTAGATGAACCTTGGAGAAGGCTCTACATCACCTATGCTATCTTCTAAAAGCACTGAAATCTCCCCTACAACAAGCTTTCAACATCTTTCTGGATTAACTCACCTCTGGTGTTCTGTATTAAATCTGCCATTTTTCCTAGCTCCTTCCTCAAACATTTTAGAATTCTATCTGAACTGTATATTTTTTAAAATTTCATAGCTCTTTTCACAGCAGAGCCAAGCTTGGCTGCACCTCTCAAGTTCAGAAATAACAGAATAAACACAAAAGAGCACAACTACAATTTTAACTCATGAATTCTAGACTACTCTTCTGATTATTTTAAGCCTTGGCAGCAGCAATAAAACTCTATGCACAGTTCAGTCTAAACAAAGAAATGCCCTGCAACCAGAAAATCCTGGCATTGCAACATGCTGTCTCAACAATGCAAAAATGCTCTGAGAAAGAACTATGTGGCATATATAAGGGCAAGGAAGATATGCAAGACATCCAAGAAGTGATTTGTGAGCTCTGTTTCAGTGATTCTCCTCAGCTAAAGAAACAGTGTTGAAAAGTGGCACTTTTTTCCACACAAAGCATTGGGAGATCTGGGGAGCGAGGGGCATGGGGGGAAGGGAAAGGAGGAAAAAAAACAAAAGAAAAAAAAAAGGGAGAAATTAAGTAGCAGGAGATCAGTCCTGATACACTGCTGAGCAAGGTCTGCTTGTACTTAATGATTTTTTTTTACCACTGAATTGCTGACTGGATTCTCCAGCAAATCAGTATGCTGGGCAGGGGAGAAACTGTATTGCAGCAAGAAAAGAGAAGAAGAGGAAAGCTGTTATTTTCTGTTTGCACATTTCTGATGCAAAAGGAGCGATACTATAGAGGTTATTCCTTAGAGCAGAGCTCACTTGGTATTTTTGGTTTCCTTCTCACAACCTTCACAGGAAAGATAAACAAAACGGCACCAGGCAGAGCTTCTACAAGAGCAGATGTAGATGGGAGACATTTTGTTCCTGCTGAGCAGCACCCCATCTTCCTCCCCTGAAAAAAAACGCAGAGACATCCAAAAAAGCCCTGAGTTACAAGTCTTGATTGTGTGACCAAGTTGCCCCTGTAACCAGATGATGACCCTGGTGGCAGTCACAGCAAGGCGCAAACACAGTGTCCAAGGACCAATGCACCAAGATGCAGAAGAGCCACAGTCCCCAGGCCTTTCCAGGGTGCCCCCTGCACTGTCCCAGTCATGCCTTCTCAGCCCTGCCTGCTCCAATAGCCCTCTTTTTCCCCTCTTGCACTTTATTAGCAGAACAAGATGAAGAAGCTGAATAATACCAAAGTATTATTTTGCTGTCATGAGTGTTGAACCACACATTCAAGTTGTCTACATAAATGCAGAGAGATTCATTCTCAGAGACTAGTTCCCCATATCCCTTCCTTCCCACAGCATTAACAAGTTGTCCCATTCCCAAGATGAACAAAGCTGGTATCCTGTTGTGTGATGTCCAGAGCCCCACTGACCATCTTGCTGCAAAGCACCACTTCCAGCCTGTAGTCCCCTATCACAGTGACTCCCTGGAGCCTCCCCACACCCTCCTGGCAGTTTCCACACCCCTCCACCACATCGTGCTCACCTCTAGAGGCTGAACCAAGGGCAGGACCTGCTGAAACTATTTTGAGCCCTGTACACTGCAGGGGGCAGCTGTTGTGCTCCTGCAGAGCCTCTTCATTCTTCCCCTCTGCTGACCACCTCCAGAAAACTTGGAACAAATCCATGTCTTTGGAAATGCTGTGCCTCCTCTGTATTTGCTCAAGTGACAAGTGGGCTCGAAAATTACACTTAGGAGAGGAGGGATAGGCAGCCTAAAAAGACAGCATAGCTGCTTGAGCTCCATTTCCTAGAGAAGTCAGGCTAATGATCCCACCTCCCAAGTCTGGAGATTTCATTCACTTTATCATCCAATATTTATCACTCTGAAATTTTTAAGGTGAAATGGAATACTTTCTGCTTCCCTGATGCCTGAACGTACTCTGCTGAGTTCTTACAAGGTTAGGGCTTGGTGAGCAAGAGGAAATAGAATAATTCTCCCCATTTTCCAATTTATTTCCCTTTTAAAAAGCCCAGTAAAAATAGAATTCCCTCAAGGAGGCTTCAAGAAGTACTTGAGGTCCTTTATTATGAACTGAAACTATCTACAAGAAAAAAAATTTAAAGACATTTTTCATTTAGAAACATGACACTTATAGAAAAACACACGCAAAGCTGTAAGCAATCAAGCCATATGCCCTTAAGACATGATTACACTGCACTTAACTTCAGCTAAAGGCCGCTTCACTGGGGTGTCTGATTTACTCCAATGACTGCTTTACTGCTTGAGTTCTATTAGTAGAAGACCCATGTAATTGGAGACACATTTAGCTGGAGCCAATAGACTATATTATGTTTAACTGAGTATTAAGCAAGTGAAGAAGATTAATCTCTTTTTGACTGATAGAAGAAGCAAAGATCCACAAAATAAGCACAGGAAAAATGCAGTGAATGGCAGTTTCTTGATTTCTTTTCAACTGGATTATATTATTTTCTTCATCTTCGGGTTTGCTCTATGACTGTAATCCTGAAGTATAGGAGGTTAGACTAGATAGTCACATCAAGTTCTTTTGAAATGAAACCTGCAAAATCCCAGAAGTCACAATTCTTACCATTCCCAGGCAGCAGTGGGAATTATTTGTACACATATATAACTCAGACAACAGGCTGGAATGTCTACCCTGCATGAGCATCTGCCACAGAATCACAGAATGGTCAGGGTTGGAAAGGACCTCTAGAGATCCTCTAGTCCAATCCCACCAGTAAAGCAGGTTCACCTAAAGCAGAGTGTACAGGGGCACATCTGTGCAGGTTTTGAATATCTCCAGAAAAGGAGATTTCACAAGCTCTCTGGGCAGCCTATTGCAGTGTTCTCTCACCCTCACAATAAAGAAGCTTTTCCTCACATTCAGATTAAACTTCTCATGTTCCAGTTAGTGCCCATTGCCCCTTGTCCTGTCCCTGGGCACCACTGAGAAGAGTATGGCCCCATCCTCCTGCTACCCACCCTTAGATATTTAGAAGCATTGATAGGACCCTCTCTCAATCTTCTCTTCTCCAGGCTAAAGAGACCCAGGTCTCAGCCTTTCCTTGTAAGAGAGATGCTCCAGTCTGCTAATCATCTTCATGGCCCTCTGCTGGGTTCTCTCCAGTAGTTCCTTGGCTTTCTTGAATTGGGGACACTGGCACTGGACACAGTACTCCAGATGTGGCCTCACTATGGCAAAGAGGGAGGATAACATCCCTTGATGTGCTTGCTACACTCTTCTTAATGCACCCCAGGATACTGTTGGCCTTCTTGGCCACAAAGGCACATTGCTGGGTTATGGTTAAATTATTTTCCACCAGGATTCCCAGATCCTTCTCTGTGGAGCTGCTTTCTAAATGGTAAATCCCTAACCTGTACTGGTGCATGGGGTTATTACTTCCTAGGTGCAGAACCCTACACTTGCCTTTGTTGAACTTCATTGTATTTCTCTTCACCCAGCTCTCTAGTCTGTCAGGATTTCACTGAATAGCAGCACTGCCTTCCAGTGTATCAGCTGCTCCTCTCAGTTTTGTGTCACCAGCAAACTCACTGAGGGTACATTCTGTCCCCTCATCCAGGTCATTTCTGAATATGTTGAACAAGACTGGGACCAGTATCCACCCCTGGGGAACACCACTAGCTACTTGTTAGACTCTGCGCTGCTGATCACAACCGTGTCATCCAGCCAGTCACTCATCCAGCCCAAACGTTCTAAGCTTACCCACAAGAATGTTATGGGAGACAGTGTCAAGAGGGTCAAGACAGACAACATCCACTGCTCTCCCCTCATCTACCCAGCCAGTTGTGCCATAACAGAAGGTTATCAGATTGGGCAAGAACAATTTTCAGCTTCACCAGAAACCAGGGACTTGCTTTGAAAAGCCCAGAGCCCAGGTCAGTGCCTATGTCACACAAAATCTCAAAGCTAGTTAAGCAGGTAACTGCCTCTTAAACCTCAAAAGTCCCTCTGAATCCTAAAAAACCTGATTTGTAAACTTGGCTAGATCAATGACAAAACCCTGAGGTTGTAAGCAATAAAAAGTGTCAAACTGGGCTGAGGTATAAAACCATTATCTAATTACTGGAACAAATAGTGCAATCAGTAGCCAAGAAGAAGAGGGGAAAAAAACCCAACAAACCACAACAAAAACAAAAGCCCACAAGTATGAGCTTTTTCCAGTTTCAGCACAAGTAGTAGGAATGACACTACATGTAAAAGCAGAGCTTGTTTCAATTCATTTTTGGAGAGGGATAGGAAACACCTTGTGTTGTCTCCTCTGTAGGAACCTTCTTCTGGCTAGCTTCCAGTCAACAAAATTGCATTCATGCCCACATCCTTCTCCTGAAATTGCTCCCTTCTGGGGCTGCGGTCATCTCCAATGAAGCAGGGCCCGCAGCTGTTCCTCTTGGCCACAGGCAAGCAGCAGAGCCAGTGCCAATCTCTACAGCACAGCCTGCAGCGTGCAGATAGGCAACAACACTGACTCAGTGGAAAGAGAAAACACAAGTAGCATCAAAGAAAGAGAGAAAATGTACCCTGAAATAGGGAAGGCTTTATGCACCACTTTTAGAGAGCTCTTGTCTGTGCTATCACAGTAAATGTGAATGGGATGTGAATGCCACCAAGAGCTACAGATGTAGAGGAAAAAGCTGTCCAGATGACAGAACTACTTCTATTATTAGATACTTGGAGTTATGCTGGATTAAAGAGAGTTCTGCCGTCCTCATCTGCTGAGAGAAAAAAAAAAATCAAAGTAACCATTAATATGCTGGACTTTACCTCTGGAAAAGAAAGGATGAATGCAGTTTATGTAACAAGCGAGTCTAGACTGGGACCCAAAAGAGCTTCACACAAGTGCACAGAACAGGTTTGTTTCTGCCCAAAAATCAGGAGAGGTCTCTTCCTTAAGTTGCCATTTGTATGCTACTGAGTAATCGCACTCATACAGGTGGGTTTTTTGAAATGAACAAGGAAATGAGGTGACACACTAATGCTGCTAAAAGATCATATGTACATTGAGGGAACATGTCACTCTGTTTCTACCCTATAGAGCCAGAAGATGTGAGAAAAGATCTACAGATGTTCATACTGCACTAGAGTTCTTAAGATATGAATAGCTGATAAACAACATAACTGTTACAGTAAGCAAAGCTCAACTTGACAACATCAGAGTCCAGCCAGGACATACTAAGTGAGGAAAACACTGAACTGATTCAAAAATTTGTATTGCCTTCTGTGCCTGAAATAATTATAAGGCTATCTCCACTAGATACAATTGTGGCCTGTAAGGCTCAACAAGATTTCTGCACAGAGCTAAACATCAATATTAAATTCAATGTGCAGAGCTACCAGCTCTGTTTCTAGTTGCAGTGCACTAGAGAGCATCAAGCTGGACTGATGAGGAGGTTGGTCAGCAAAGAGCAGAGGTTGTCTATTACGGATCCTTTAAGAGGCGAATATAAAACTTCACCAGATGTAGTCAGAGGGAAAAAAATTAGTTCTGCACAACAAGGTGCAGAAGCCTTTTGGTTTCATCAGTGTTGGGGTAAGGAAAAAGAGTAAGTTTCCCACTTCCAAGGATTTAGCACATCTTTGCTCTGATGACTACAGAATTTAAAAGTCTCCAAATGGCATCTGAGAGCAAGGACTGGTACCTGAATCTCCTTCATCCCTAACTGGGTAAATACACTCTTGCACCCAAAAGATGGAATTTTGGCATAAAACCAGATGCCATTAGGACAATTATGAATTTAAAATGCAGTCAAAACATTTTGTTTCCAAATTGATACAGAATGAGAACAGGTTTTGAAAGCTGACTTGAAAATAATTCTTGCTGCCTAGCCAGCTCTAGCAGTAATGAGGAGCAGCAAACCGTCTCGCAGGAACCCACAGAAAACTCTGCAGGGAAAGACAGGTGCTGTGGAGATGTTCATGAGTTATTGCTGTAAGTAAATTTTTCAGATGTAGCAGCTGTTGGAAGGAGAGAGTTAGTTCTTTGCTAGTTTTTTACATCTCCTGTCTCAGCTTATGTTTCATTCCTTATTGGCTTCCCTCTCTTATTGCCTGATTTTAGGATTTATATTTTCTCATGATTCCTTCAGCCTTATTTCAGCTCTTCTCTCTTCGTCTATCAAGTGTGCACACAGGGCTGCATATCTGACAGTCTTGCCTTCCTCCAGCACTTCTCTTCAGCTTCTCTGTTCCGCTTTCAGTTCAGTTTTGTTTCTCTCTCACTCCATCTCTTTCTTCCAACTTGTCCTTCTTTGTACCAGTCGTCTCCCTTGACTGATTATTTTTCCCTTCTCTCTACTCATTGTATTTTTCTCTCATAGCCTAACCTCTTAATTTGTTTTCCCAACCTTTCCTGCCTTGATGTTTCCAACCTCCCACTGCCAGTATCATGCAAAGATCACCACAGAACAGCTTTCACCCCTGACAGGCTTCCTCATGATAAAAATTTGCAACATTTGGACAGACTCAATTTACAACGTGTCTTTCAGAAGCAAGGGAAAGGGCAGGTTTGGTTTTTTTCTTCCTTTTTTTTTTTTTTTTGAAGAAATATTTTGTTCCTTCATTCTCCTTAGCCTTATCATCCATCAAAGCAATCAGCTCTTTATAAAATGAGCTATGAAAGGAGTCTGTTGGCAGGGAATTTGCTCTGGCTGGGAAGCTGCCAAAGGCTGAAAAAGCATTGACAAACATTGTAGGAGAGAGAGAGAGACGGAAGCCATGCCCAGTGTCTCAGAAATGGGTTAGTATTACAAAAGGGAGAAAAGGCATTTCAGAAACTGTTAGTGTCTCTAACACAAAGGCATGACATTTTAGAAGAATATTTAGAAATGATTGCTTTCCTCATCAGTTCCTAGTTCCAGAGCTAACACCACTCCTCTACCCTCCTTCCAGTCTCAAACACAACCAGTGGCTGCTTCAAATCCCCACAATGTTGACAAAGCAAGAACTCAGCATCAACCAAATTCTCTCCACGTGGAAAACACTCTTCTGTCAATAACTATGTGTGAAAACAGATGTAAAGAGTCTCCCAGAGGTAACCAAATCATAATATTCAACTCCCTCCAAGTGCTTTTATACAAAATTCAACTTGAGTGTCCAGCCAATGTGCCACATGTCGACATTTAGACAGAAAGTCAGATAGAAAAGCATTCTTTGTATGCAATACTACAGATCATTCAAAACCACTTAGTCACATTTGCTTCTGGCCTGCAAGCGTACATCTGTTCCCATGGCTATTTTTTCCATTCGTGCTTCTCCTTTCTTTTCAGTAGTTTGCTCTGTCCATTCATAGTCTCTTGGCTTCATTAGGCAATAAACAATTTGGCATCCACTTCCCAGCACCTGGCAAACTGGGACTTCAGCACTGGTGGAAGCCTGGGTTGTCATTACTATATAGACAACTGGTGAAAAAGTAAGACCGTTATTAATGGAAAAAAAATATATTTAAACAATGGAACCTGGAAGTCAAATAGCATTTAACCCCATGGCCATTCTTTTTCCTCTCCCATTATCAGCATGAAGAAAGAGACTCAGGTAAAGCACAGTTTTAGCCTGTACCCTGGGCTCTTTATCCCAGTACTAGTGTGAAGTGCTTCTTGGTCAAAATGGCCTGCTTATTACCATTAGTGGTAGCAGCTGCAAATCACTTTGCTCTAGAGGAAGGGATTGCATGAGGTGAAGGTGGGAACACTTACTTACTGGAAAAAACTTACAATAATTTTGGGGCTTTCAGCTTCTCAGGAAGATGTTTGAACAAGCCTAGCAAGCACTGAGGTGACCCAAAGGATCATAAGGTTGATCTGGCCTTAAATAGGAGCAACCTAGAGTGTAGTTTGGAAGGCAATAGGATTTGAGCTCACTTTCCTCCCTAAAAATAACCTAAAGAATCCTCCATGCATATGCAAAGCAGAACAAGAAAAACATCTATACTTTTTGCCTCCTACAGCAGTTCACAGAGATAATATCACCATGTCACACATGTTCAGAGCCCTGAAAAAAGGGCACTGACTAGGTGGTACTTCAGGTGGGGTCCTCTGGATAAGCTGATCACTAATTAACATGCTGTACCTGGTACACATAAATGTAAAGATGGTCTGTAGGAAAATCTACTTTCATATGTCACATCCCTGTGGTGCTTTCAGATTTGAAAAATGGAGGTTAAGACTCAATGTGTCCCCTCTGTCAGGTCTTGCCATGGTTGTGGAGCCTCCAGTCACAGGCAATACCACAAAGAGCTTCAAAAGCTGATTACTGAGTAGATGTCAATGGGGCACTTGAAACGTGGCTGTTAGATGTGCTCCTAAAATTGTCATGCTTCATATTGGCTGTCTTCTTCAGGCAAATGCTTCTTTAGCAGGGGGACTGTTCACCAAGGAAGGCAAAATCTACTGTAAATCTCTCAATTGCAAATCCCTAGCTGCTTAATTTTGAAATATGGGAGTTGCCCTTCTATAAAATATGCTGAATCTTTTTAAAGATCTCCTAACATAAGTTTCTGAACAAATAATTTTGATACCATCTAACAGCCTTCCCCTTCTACAAAGAATAACATTCATTCTGATTTGTGTGTTTAGACTATTTCTTTCCTTCAAATTTAGTTTGTATTTAAAACAGGCCATTGTGTTTATACATATTTAATAACAGTGACTCATATAACCTATTTCATCTGGGGTTTTTTTTGTTATTCTCATGCTGCTGTTGGTCTTCTAGGATGTAAAAGACATTCTCATTCTCTTTGCTGCTGTTATTTTTGACTACCAAACAAGCCTATTTTAGTGAGGAAAGAAACTCCATTTCTTCTGAACCTCACAAACATTTTAAGAAAAGTTAATCCAGGTATACATGAATAATTCATAATTCAGCCTCATTTTTAGCACCATAATAGAGTCAGACCATTAATTTGCAAATATATTTTTGCATTATTCATTTTCTTCTAATTGCAGAAGTTCTTAAATAATGTGGGGAAACACTGCAGTGCTAGGAATTGTTAGACATTAAAACCAAATATTTTTCATTTAGAACTAAGCAAAGAACAGACTTATTTTCCATTTAGTGATGTTTGACCTCTGGTCTAAACACAGCTTGACCTTCTTAGCCCAGTTTTTGGTGGAAACATGGCTATTGAATCACACTCTACGTGTGTGTATGTACAAGGAGTTTCTTAAACTCAAAGGCCATTTTGAACAAAATTTGACAAAAGAGCAAAATGCCCTTAAGCAGGTTCTGTAATTTTCCACTGTTTCTAGTTGCTTGAAAATATATGGCCACACAGGAAAGGTGTTTTCTTGCTCTAGCTGAATATACATTTGATTAGAAACTAGGGAAGCCATCTAGAAGGGAGCTAAAAAATGCCTCACTTACAAGAAAAGTTCATTCAGTGCTCTCTCTAATTTCAAAGGCTTCTATCCAGATCAGAAAGGAACATCTAAGGTGGCAAGCATCAGCTGTGAAAAATGTTCACAAATATCTGCTTTTGTACTATGATATATCCATGTTCCCTGGAATTGGCAAGCTACTACGTGTAAAGGTAATTCCAATGAGAGAGACTTATTCTAATGATCCTCACCCTCTGATATTAGTTGAAACTATATCTATCTAAACTGCAGAGACCGGTCAAGCAGTTAACATCAAAATTCTTCCAGTGTCCCAAAAGACTGAAATTGGGTCTCCCAGCCAACTGCTGCTGAAGGGAAGGTTAGGCAGGCCAACGACTCCTAGTAGATCTTGTGTGCTATCTATCTTAAGCCCAGATAACGTCCAAATATTATGGGAGTATAAAAAAAAATAAAAAGGGAAAAACCAAACAAAGTGCAGTTTTGCAAAACCGAAGCAGCACTACTATTACAAACTGATTTTTGAAGATGCTTGTCTCTCACAGCACTACTTCAGAATTCCACTGTGTAGAAATTTTCTGCCCTCTGCAAAAATCATTTCACCAAGAAACCCTACAGAACACCCACAAGAAGGTGCTAAGTCTCAAAGCACTCCAAGCATTGCTCTCAAGAGAGTGGATAAACACCCTTTTCACTCTCGCCATTTATTTAGCAGCACTTCAGAGGAGCCAAGACATGCTTAAATTCAAACAGGGCTGTAGCTGTATTCAGCAACTTTGGCAGCCAGCCAGCATTACCAGAAAGGATTGATATACAGGTACTTACATGCCAGCTGTGCAAACCTGTTGGAGGCGCTGGGGAAGGCATCAGCTGCATTTTATCTCTGACAAGAAAAATAACAATAATTTTAACCGGCACTGAAAGGCACATCTCAGCCTTGCAACTTTGCCCCCACTGGCGTCAATGACAAGATTGCCACGAACATGAACAGGATCTTACTTTGGGCCATTCGTGGGTAATTTTCCACACAGGTTGCACAGTGGGGTCAGGCTCAGTATAGCCCCTGCCTGCGAAATGAGGCCAGATTTCTGTTAAGATCAAAACATTCATTATTTGTATAGATTTTGCATATCATGCTAGCAATTGAGTTGAATTTTCTCTCATTTGTCTCATGAGGACTTGCATATAATAAAAACGTATCATAATAGGGCCTGAAATGTAAATTATCCATATGGGTGTATATTTAGTAAGAAGCAGTACATAACTTGGAATCTGGCCCAGTAGGTCTCTATTTTAAAGAATTACTTAGGCTAGGAGAACACTAGGAGCTAATGGTAATGTGTTGCTGCAATGGTACAAATAACTTGCCTTTTGTTTCCTTCAGGGAGGCTGAAGCCAAGAAGTAACAATAAGTGCTTGCAGTCCTGAGCTACACACGTCTTTCCTGCTGCCTGGTCTCTTCCAGTTAAAAATATCTCTGTTTTCTCTCCAAGAGAATACTAAGTTTATGCTTTGGAAAAGCATTTGGAAGAAGCTAAATGTAGTTCCAGCACTGGGATTTTGAGGGTTATCCACCACATTTTTTTTAAAGAGGACCATTAAAGCTGATGCTTTCCCTCACTCTGCATCGCTCCCACCAAGAAGCATTAAGCCTCAAGAGACAGGTCCGAGGGTATTCCTAAAGCATCGCTGAAAATCCAGCATCAGCTACAAGGTAGTATGAAGACCACAGGTGGAGACATTTCCAAATACACTTCTTGGGATACACTTCAAACACAGAGCATATCATCCACTCTGTCCTGCTGCTTTCTCCTCATGGACGTCAGTATGACTAACAAACTCACACTGGTATGAGACCAGTCCCAGCATAAAGAATGCTGCCCACCAAAATGACTTGTAGGGTATCCAGGACATGCTGTGTGTACACAAATAAGAGCTGGATCACCACTAGTCCCTTCTCCCTTTTTTCTTCTGCAGGCACTCCACAGCTTGAGGTAAAATCATACAACTAGATCAGCATGATAACAGCATTACAAAATCCATCAATAGATCAAGTGCTCAGGGACACTGACGTCTAGAACGTATTGTAAGAGTCCTTTTTTTCAGGCAGCAGTTCCCCATCTGTCTTATCTGTGGTTCAGTGAAGCAAAGTATTCAATATAATTAATTATTACTATTTAAAGGAATGAAAATCAGTAGATTTAGAAAACCTTAGTGGAGTTTTTATTTCAATAACAGAGGCAAGTAACAGGAAGTTTTCTGCATTTGGTGCAACTGAAAATAAAAAAAAAATAAATAAAAAACCCACAACAAAAAAATATAAACACCTCTCATTGTTCTTCTGAAAGAATCCTTCAAACTATATACATTTGGGAAAGCTAGGGTCATATAAAGGGCTCTTGTCTCAGAATACTCACCATCACTGCCCACACTAGAAAAGAGCCCATGAAGAATACCTTTTCTTCTACTACAATAAAAGGGGAAGGTGAAATATTTCTTCAAGATTTTAGTGCTTTGGGATGACTTTCTTTGGATGTGAAATATTCCTCCTCTGATCTGCAGTTAGAAACACTTGCCAAAGGGCTGGGGAAGAAGAACTGCTCCTGTGTAATACAAAGGTGATTTAGGTTGGCGATCACAAAAGTTAGATTACTTTTTATTAGTAGAAAATTTGATATAGACTCTGGGCTACACTCTCTCCACATGAGCAGAACAGGCCTTTGTGCCTGAATCTCACTGCAGTCTCCGAAAGACTGAGAGGCACTAGGCAGACCCCACAGGATAGCTGAGGAAGATGTCTCACCCTGCATCAATGAACACGCCAGAGCATTAAAGCTGCAGACTCAGCTGCTACGGACACTTGAAAAAGCAGGTAGATTGAGAACAATGTTTTCCCATTGGAAATCACATCCTTCAAATTTCTTTCTGCTCAAGTCTACCAGTTTCCAAAATCTTTGCTCCATGTTTTATTAATAGACCACTGACCATTCCTCTCCTTTCAAAATGCAGCCTTTTTTCTTTGATCCTGTGGATGTGTGGTTTCAGCAAAGCCTGGATTCCCTCCTGCACACAAGGAGATTCAAACCCATACCTTTTACATCCTAGACTACCATCAGCATTGCAGGTGTTTCTAGAAGGACAAGACTCTAACTTTGCCTCTTTTGCTCTAGTTTTCAGGAAGCAGTTGGACATTCACCGTGCCAGAGACAGAGTGGGGCTGTCTTTTACCTGCCCACAAGCTCTTTGGCCTCCTCCAGCCTCCTGGTCTCCAAGATGGTAGACTCAGGCTTTCGGGTTGGACTGCTCTCTGCTGCAGCTTGGGTAGTCACACAGTCTGGCCTGTAAAGCCCTGTCTGCACTAAGTATTGAACAGGGTATCAGCTTTTTGCCTGACTTTCAACTTTTCTTTCCTTGTTAGTCTTGAGGAGGAAAAAGAATTCTATGTTGGCTTAACTATCTTCATGTGAGACAAGTGAGAGAAGGAGACAGGATAAAGTTGAGGGGTTCGGGGAGATATAAAACCCCTGATAAAACTTAAGTGCCAGCTTGGGAAAGGTCAATAGGAAGAAATCCTACTTAAAATTGAGCAGGTAAAGCCTATATACATTTTTTTGCTTGGCTAAAAAAGAACTCCAAACCACAATATTCGATACAGGTACTTTCCAGGGAGAAAAAGACTTTTTGTACAAATTCCTTCACTCCACCTTCCTTTCTTTGCATACCTGTCTTCTCTAGGAGATGTTGGGGGGGTCATTTTTTAGCCATGTAAGTAGCATTTGCTGAATTTACACCAGAAACACGTATCTAAGGCATCCCAAGGGAAGGCTAAAAGTTAAACTTGAATATTTCAAAAAATACTTTTTGTCCTCATCTACTCACCTCTGCATGCACTAAACCTGTACCATATTTCAAAATAAATGCCCAAACCTGAACAAATTTGGTACCAAGACAGAGGGTGATACTCAAGCTTGATTCATGGCTGTGTGGCACAGGTCCTAGTAGTTTCTTCACTCTGTTTGACTTGCCTCCTATAGTAAAACAACTACCTAGGAGGAAATTCTTGTGCACTGATCTAAAGTGGAACTTTCACACATGTCATATCTTTCAATCATCTGCAATTTCTACTTTAAAAAAAAATAATAATCACAGTTCTGAATGGTTGACTGATGCCATTGAGTAGGTGTCCTCCACATAAAAGCACTTGACACTACAGTGGGGGGATATGTTTGGAATCTGCCTATTCAGGTCAAAACAAGTAATTGGTTAAGGTCAGAATACAGTTGGGAGGAGGGCTGTACAGTAGTGGACTGTTTTCTGTTCAAACTTTTTTTTTTCATGGTGGGAGAAACTTTCTTAAAACACTACTATCCAGTTGCCTAGATCTCATTGAAATTTAGTAGGATTTGTTAGTGTACCCTAAAAATGCCAGCCATGGCTAATTAAATGCTATATATGCATTTTACAAGTATTTTAATGTGAGGTAAAACGTATTTCAGTATATAAACCCCTCTACTATATGGCACCCAGCACATGGAAACAAAAAAATACTAGAACACTTCTTATTATGCCTGTCAGATATACACATCCTTCAATATTCAACACATAACACAAACATTACATTTAAAATGACTTTGTGTTGCATTTGGGGAAAGCACTGGTTTTTCTCCCATTAGCAGTTGCCATAGTAACTAATGCTAGTGAAGGAGGGAGAAAACCAATGCCACAGGAACCGAATGTTTTCACGTAAATGCCTCTTCATCCTTTCTGCCCAAAGACAGAGAGGTTTCATTCAGAGCTGTTTGGGCCCATATAGCTCACTGCCAGTGAGCAAAAGTTTGTCAGGAGAATTTAGCAGTAGTCGTGTAGCCAGTCCTGCAGCCAACATGAGGTCACTCCCTGAGTAGTCTCGGCAGAGCTTTGCCTGACAGAGCCTCCAGTGCCTTTCCCACCTCCCAAGATGCAGCATCCTGTTCCAGTGAGGTCTTGTGACTCTTGGCTACTGCTTTACCTGAAGTCTTGAAATGTAATAGATGACTTATGCCAGGATCCTTTTAAAATACAGCCACAACAATTGCTTAAAAATATACGCACTTGCGTAATAATCTTCTACTACTAGTAGTCATATGGAGAAATCCAGTGTCGTTGATGGCCTTCGCTGCAGAGCCCAGTTATTTCCTATCAGAAAAGCTAATCTGCCCTTGAAGCAGGCAAGGAAAGAGACCATCCAGAAGTAGACAGAGGATTTGACCAGGATGCAACTGAATGTAGGAGGTAGCAGCTTGCAGGGCACAGGTCCATGAAACAACCACATGCTCACATTTAAATCGGTATCTTTTTCAAGCACCCACAGATACTCCAGGAAGCTTCATACAAGTCTTACTTTTTCCACTGAAGCCTCACACTCAGATACAGAGCACCTGATGTGAAATGGTTGATGAAAAGAAAACAAAAACCTAACAGCAAAGCAAACCAAATAGCAGAGCATCTCCCAGTGCCCTGTCAGATCACTGTGACACTGTGGTTGCGGGGCGCATCCCATTGCTCCAGTCAATAGTTGTTCCACATGTCAGAACAGCAAATGTTAATAGGAACTTATAAATCAAGCATCTGAGCAGGGCTCTGCCACAGGCATTTTCCCCCCTTGCAGCACTGACTTCAAGAACTGCAAGAGGTTAAAAAAGGTTATCACACAGACACTTCCATCCAAAATAATTCAGTGGTTTTTTTAAGAGCAGACAGCTACCATAATTAAGCTGACAGCCTATTGCTAGAATTTAATTCCTCTAATAATACTATTGTCTATCAAACATATTCTGTAGTAAGTTCAGCTTGAAGCACAGCATAAAGATGGTCTTGCAGATTTTTTAATAACTCAGACTTACTGTGAAGGGAACTACAGCCTCAATTATTTAGCAGTCACTGACTCAATAGATACCTCCCATTACATTCGTGCAGATATTTAAGTCTAAAGCACTGTTCTTGTGATCAAGAAAAATGCAAACAGACCAACACCACAGTTGCAAAGTGCACCACCAGATTTAATAAAGAAACAAGTAAGATACAGGAACTTAAAAAGGATAAGCTGAAGGCCACTAACAAGGTGATACAAGCTCTGTGTGATTTCTTCTAGATGAAGCTGGCAGAATGCCTGCAGAGGCTTGAGTGCACCTCACCCATTCATCTGTCTGAATGTGATGAAATACATACAGAAAGCATACTGTTCCTTTATTCAGCTATGTTATCTCTTCTGAAGGAAAAGCCTCCAGACTATTCTGTGCATCTCAAGGTCAATGTATGGCAAGTTCTGAATATGCATCAAAATCACTGGCTGTCCGCGTTTCCTACACATCCATCTGCATGTGCCAACAGTCGCCTCATCCCCAGCCCTCTTAGATCTCAGAGTGGCTTGCTCCTTACCCTTGAACTCTGCCTTTACAGCACTGGGGGAGCCCTATATCCTGCACCAGCCCCCTTCTCTTGAGATTGACACCTAAACACTTTTACCTGCTTTCTTTCTAACACAGTCAGAGGTAAGCATTGCACAGGAACCAATCTGGTCAAATTGCATAGGATGGCATTGGTAGCAGGAGGGTTTATGCCTGGAATTGCAATGGACCACCCAGAGGAGAGCATTGCAAAGTGCCAGTTCCGTGGTTTCATGAATGCAATCCATAGAGTCCCCTGACTTCTTGCTTTTTCTAAGGCACCTCATAAATCAATGCCATCTAGTTCAATGCACACATGGAAAGAAAAGGTCCATTTCTTTCTTACGGCGCTGTCTGAGCAGCATTAGGCTCCCAAGGGCTAAAAGAAGATACAATGCATTCATGCACAGAAGTATTGTAATGGGTGCTAATCAAAGCAAAACCGCGGAATGGGGGCACTTGCTTGCCTGAAATCATCGAATCTTATTATAACACATGAATGACCTGGGGTATTTCCCCTCAAAAAACAAAGTAAGAGAGAAACAGGAGGCTTCAGTGCCAAAGAGCTCGCAGAATGTTTCTCAAGTCAGTTTAAATCATATTTAATAATGAATGTTAGAGGGGGAAATGCCTTGGTTCTTGTATGGTAAAATTCTATCTGTAAAAGACCTTTTCATTGAAAAAAGGGTTGTGTGGAGGTAAATATATTAAAATACTCTTGTTCAAAGTAGGGGAAGGTCTCATCTATTTTTAGGATGTAAGGAAGCAAACTCTCTGTCAGAAAAATATTAACCAATTCTTTTCTCCAAGCTCAGACATTTGATGCCAGCTATGATCTTTATTAGAATTTCAGCCTCAGAATTAATGTCAAACACTACTTTCTAACCCAGGCTGCAGTAATTTAATCTCTGCTGCCTCTGACTGCCATCCTCCTTCCTTCCCAGAACCAGAAACAGTCAGAAGAGCCAACTCACAGAAAAAAAAAAAAGGCAGTCAAAAATCCCACTCTCTCCAGAAAAGACTATTTGGACAATTTGGCCTCTGTGCTTCCATCTTGCTGGTGCAATCAACATGGTAACCTCATCCTGGCCCCACACCACAGTTCCCACCATCAGCAACCTGTGTATTCATATTGCCTCTGCAACTTGTTTTCTGTCCTCTCTGGGCTGCAGGGATACAAATCCTTCCCTTTGGATGAGGAATACAACTGATTTACATTTATTAAGGAAACTAAAGGTCACTAATCATCACAGCCTATCATTCATCTTTCATACTTCTCTCTGCAGCAGAATCTTATTAGGTAAGCAATGATTCCTCCTTTATTACTGAAATCATTGATCAAAACTAACAGTAAGTAGGGCATTAGTGCTAATGGCCTCTCCAAGTCAACAGCATCTGCTGAGCTGGTTCATACTTGCTGATGAACGTTACCACTGCAGCATGAGAACTAAACAGATGCAATCATACATCTACATCACAGCCCTTTCTCCATTCAAAGAGACTTTACCAAATCTTTTGTCAGCCCACCTTCTGCATAGCTGTGCAACTGCCCTGGTTTCAGCTAGGATAGAACTAATTTTCTGCCTAGTATCTAGTATAGTGTTGTGAATTTAGTACAAAAATAAAGATGGTAGCATACCAATGCTTTCAGTTGTTGCTAAGTGATGTTCATACTAAGTCAAGGACTTCTCAGCTTCCCATGCTCTACTAGCAAGTCAGTGCACAAGAAGCTAGGAGGGAACACAGCTAGGATAGCTGACTCCAGCTGACCAAAGGGTTATTCCATACCATACGGCATCTTGCTCAGTATATATTGGGATAGTGAGGGGGAACTGGCCAGGGGCAAGTTTGCTGCTTGGAAAGAGGTTGGGCATTGGTCAGTCAGCAGGAGGTGAGCGATTGCATTGTACATCAATTATTTTGCATACTCTTCTATAATTATTATTATTCTTTCCTCTTCCTTCATTGTCCTATTGCACTGTTTTTATCTCAACCCACGAATTCTACTTTTGTCCTCGCCTCTTGACTCTCTCCCTACTCTCTCTATGTGGGGTAGAATGAATGAGCAGCTGCATGGTGTTTGGCTGCCTGCCAGGTTAAAACACCACAGCAAAAAAAAACCCCAAACAAACAAAAACCCAAAACACTGAGCAGATAATAAACCCCCTTTCTAACCCATGTGCATCTTTTTTTTTAAAAAGCTGCCTTACCACGATAAAGGTGGCGAGCCTGACCAGCTGCTCCAAACCAAAGGGTGAAGGCTGCCTGCAATGGCCTCTGAGGGAAGATTTGATAGTCATCAGGCAGCTTTATGGTGAATTTAACATTCAGGACAGAGGCAAGATTTTTCATGGCCTTCAGCAGTTCAGAAATTGCTTCTGACTACACTATGCCCAGCCGTCTGCTTGTCCTCCCTTAGAGCTGCTACCCCTCTACAGAAGAATGCAGAGAGCACAACGCAGCCTAACCTTCACTCACTCTCTCAAACAAGCTATACCAAATCTCATAAGGACATCCCACTTGCTTCCAGCAGCTAGAAACAACAACAGAAAGGCAAGGCAAACAGTCTAGGACTGCAGTATCTTCATCTGCCCTTTGGCAAACTTATTTTGTCTTCCTTAGCACAGAATTGTAGCTAGAGCTGGCTGCCCAGGTGACCAGCGATGCCAGCATCTCAGATCATTTCAGTTGCACTCTGCCACACCTGCACAGGCCATCCAAGCATGTAGCTTTGGTGGCTCAGGTGTGGATGTGGTTTGCAGGGTATCAATGGCCTGTGCTTTCTATTCATGGCCATATTTCATCCTTTAATTGGAAATACCCCATCAGAGTAGCGAGACACCCTCCTATGGCTTTTTGATGGATCTAACACAAGTCCGCCATGTCTCATAGCTGAAAACCAAATGGCTGAACAGATTTGGAAGCAATTTTTTCAGGCAAAAGTTCCAGGTTAAAGTTGCTGGAAAAGTTGCTGTTGCAACAGTATCTCATGAGAGCAAGCCTTGTGGAAAGCTCAATACTTACTTGTCAAAGACTGAAACACATTGACTCACTGCTTTGTCTGCTCCCGATGAGAGACAGGTGGAGTGAAAGACAGGTGGAATATGCTGGTTAACAAAGGAAAAATATTACCTTGGGAGTAAAATGAAACACACAGGAGACCAGACAGGAGCCTTTTATCCATCTAACTTTCCTTCTACTCAGGCATAAATATGGCAAACACCGAACTTACTCCCGTTGGCCAAGGACAAAGATCTCTCCAACTCCACTAAATAATTACATAGGATTCCTCCATCACTTAGACCTGGCAACACTAAGGGAACTACCATGCTTGCAGAAAGGTAACTGGACTGTGCAAGAACAGCAAATGAGAAATGCCTTTCTAATACACTTACCAGCTTTAGAGAACAAAATACAGCAGGAAGAGATGAACAACAAAATAAGGCAGAACCCTCAAAAAGTCAGTGGGTACTCTGAAAACAAGCACAGAAAAGTACTGCTAATTCCTGTCCTGCCCCAGAGCCACAAGCCACATGCTCACGTCCAGGCCTGACTAGGGAGGGGGAGTTCGTCCATCCATGTGGAGATCCGGAGGCCAACAAGGTCACTCCCAGGGCAAAAATCAAAAGCAATATTTATTCTGGCTCCAGCACACAAACAGACGAAAATACTCGAGTGCACAGCCAAGAGATGGCGGTGTGAATTCCCAAAGTTACAGAAACGAATCCCAACCTGTTCAGAGCACAATCTGATCCCTGAACGCAGCCAAGGTCACCCAGATCTGATCTGACATGCACACCGTAAGGTAAAAGGAGTGAGACACAGAGAAAGAGAGAGAAGGGAAAAGAAAGAAATCACCACATTGATGGCAGCGGCAGTTCCTCAGAAACACGTGGTCACAGCAGCAGCTTCTTCCAGGCTGCATGGTCCAGGCTGGTCCCTCTCATGTGAGAGCATAGGAGTGAGAACCCCTCATCCGCTTCCTCATATAAAGTCCATCTGACCACCACCAGCACATGCTGGCGTGGTCCTGTCACGTGTCTTTCAGACCTTGAGCTCAGCCAGGTGAAGGAGAGTGGTGCTTACTCCAGCGATATTCCAAGCTCCATCCTTGTGGAGGTCTGCTACTGCACCACCTCCGCTATTTCTTGCCACAAATAAACACACAAATGGCCAGCCTTCAGATAAAACGTTTAAGGCAAAGGAAGAAGCAAAGTCAGGCTTTACAATTCCTTAACTATTTGCTGAGCTTATCAAAGCAGTTGTTCTCAGTGGTTATTGTGGCAATTATCAGATTGTTTTTGCAGGCTAGGAATGAAACTGTCATGCAAACAATTTCTAAGGTTTTGAATTGGGTGAAACAGATGAGCAGAAAAGTATCAGGAGCACAATTCAAATAACTAATCACATCAAAGGACAAAAAACATAGAGCACAGGAGAACGGAAGGTAGTTCAGAAAAAGTGTTGAATTTAAAAATACTAAACCAAAACAACATAGGATAGGAAGAAAATGGAGTATCAGAACAATTTTGTCCCAGAGTAGAATCACCTTGTGTATCTCTTTTCCACGACAGATTTGGCTAACTTGTCCTAAACACTTCCAGTGGTGAAGCATCACCAATATTGTCTCTCTGAAATCTACTTCAGTTCTTCACTATACTTATTTTAGTAATATTTTCCTTTTGTCTAATTTGTATGGCCCCTGCTGCATTTCCAACAAAGTCAAAACCACTACTTCTTCCCTAGCTACCATAACTACGGAAGTATTGTATTCTCCTCCTCCTTGAAGAACCTTTAACATATTCAAAGACTGCTCCATTGTTCACCCCCTTTCCCCTGCTTCAGATTAACTGCCCTCATTCTTTCATCCTAGTTGGTGATGTTTTCTAGCCCTCTAATCATTCTCATAGTTTCTTCACATTCATCTTCTCAAGTAGTCTTCACGTTTCTTTAAGCTCACTGCCCAATATGAGGTTGAAAGCTCTAGCCCCAGCCTGGTCTATTCAGAAAAAGCAGTGGGTGTCTTGCTGATTCCTACTGCTTTGCTATCATCCCCACACCAGCTGCAAGGCTGCTGCCTTCACATGAAGCTGCTGATCCTGTTGAGCCTCTGCTTCTCTGCAACCCCCAGACCCTCTTCTGGCAGGCTGGTATCTGAACATTCACCTCCCTTCACACACTTGTGTTGACTACTGTACACGCTGACTGACTGCCTTGTGGCAAGTGTTGTCTACTTCCACTTACTAACTACCTCTGGGTAGTACCTTGCATGAAAGAACATAGATGAGGAAACTCTAGTTTGCACATTGTAGCTTGGATCTTCCAGATTCAGCCAACCTAGAGGGACCATTGTTCAAACCCAACAGGGCATTTCTTATGCTCTCAGACACAAGACTTAAACTCTTGTGAGTTCGTGTAAACAGAATGAATTTTATTATTCAGGGCACTGTGCAAAGTGAAGAGCTGTTGTGGATTGGTCATACGACACTGCAGTCTTTCTCCTCTTTGAGCCTGCCTACATTATAAGCATAATAAATATTTATTCTTCCTTTCTTCCATTTTGTGGGAACACTGGACAGATGAAAAACTAGATCTGATCCCTGAGAACTGACAGATAATTTCCCCAGACTGAAAAATCACCAAATGCAATTTTCTTGCTGCTAAGGGATGGCAGACACATTTGGTGGATTTATGTTTTCTTTTTAATCGGAATGCAAAATTTACCTAAAGTTCTAATACAATAATTTTGGAAGCCTCCAGATTTCTCACCTCCTAGACAAACATTTTCAAGGTTGCTTGGATTTTTTGTTGGCTTTGTTTTAACAAATTGCTTCCTTGAAATTGAATATTCATCTTCTGGATTCGTTGACTTGTTTTTGCTGAAATCTAATCACATTGAGACAGCTGTTACAGAGCAAGTCTCTCTACTGCTTCTTGAAGTAGGTCTCATGAACCATTTGGGACCAAATGAAGATCAGTACCTTCTGTTGCAGGTTCTTCTAGGAAGCAATCATACATGTCAAAAATCTTCACCTTTACATCTCACCCTAGTAAGGCTTCAATCCAGTCTACAGAAGGACGTTACCACTATTGGCTTTACTGTCCACCTTACAACTGCAGCTCCTCTCATCTCACATGACAATTCCTGATCATGTCATGATGATCAATCGCCATCCTGTGCAGGGAATTGTCAGTACCATCTTCCCCCGCCAATATATCCTGCTTTCTCATCCTGAAAGGTTGGTAGCCTGGTAACACTATATCCCACTGAGTATCCCCCTCCTACCATGTCCCTGGGATGACTGTTCCACCAGGGTTGCCATGTGAGTCCAGGAAATCTCATTCCCCCATCCTATTTTGTTTTTAAAAAACAAGAATTGATGTAAAAGCATGGGTATGTTTTACCTTAGCTCTGTCACTCAATATTGCTGGCCAAGGGGGACCATAGTCATAATTTTCCTTGCTTATTACAACCAAACTGTTTATTTCCCTCCCAATCTTTCCAGCAGTGCGCAGCCTGGCCTCCTTTTAGCCATGGCGTAGCTTTACAGCCTGCAAAGGTCCTTCTCATCCCAGAATCTTCCTGATTTCCCAAAGTGCTTTACTCTACAGGGTTAAACATCAGCTAGGAAGCCCCACCCCAGTCACTCCCAGCCACTCCAACCCAGACTTTGGAGAAGTAAATTTACTTGCTTTCCAGGGTCCAACACCCTTTTCTTCTTCCTCCTCCCTTCCCTAGCAAAACTACCACACAAACAGCCCCATTTGCTCTCCTCTGTTCACTACCCTGGGAGGGAAGGACAGCAAGATCTCTTGCAAGGCAAGGGTACTGATAAAAGTCTAAGCCTTATGCATCTATCTGGTGCTCATTTTCACACCTGCACAGCTGGACACAACAGGACAGGTTGGGTCCAGTTCTGCTGTCTAAACACGAGAGCGTCATGACCTCTGAGATACCAGAGTTTAGCTCATTCTCTTCCAGCTGCCCCCCAGTAGGGCACAGGCCACTGTCCTTCTCCATATCACATCTGCCAGGCTAGGAGACCTATCGCAGACCCTAAGGCGTTCAAACAGCATTAGATGGCTGTTGTTTTAGTCAACTGAGTCGAGCTCCTTATGAATGTGAGATTTGTCCTGAAACAGCAGAGAACAGACCTAACTATTTCTTGCCTCATAATCAAATGCCTTTCAAAGCCTTGATGTTCAGTATACAGTAATCTTGGGGTTTGTAGGATAACTTCTGTGCGTTTGGAGACATTCAACATCTACACAGAAGTAACAAAAGAAGGCAGTCTTGCTGAAGAACATGTAATCTAATCTGCTTTTCTTTCTCACACAGCTACAGTTTCTGCATGCCCCTTCCAAATAAAATATAAATTTGAAAATTATTCACTTTTCCCCCTACAAAAATGTTCTGTTGCATAACCAAGGACATTGTCTAATGTCACTGCACATTATGCCACACACTCATATACTGTGTAATTTCTTCTCCATTAAACAACTGCACGTTTTTAATTTGGAATCTAGCTCCAAGGCCATGAGAGCAGTAATCAGGTACTGCTGGGATTTCTCCCAGAATTTCATGGAGCTTTCATTTTACATTTCAGTGGTTTAAGACGTCATTCACTGATGTATTTTGTGGGTATCTTTACAAAGAAGCATATACTTATTTCTTGTGAAATAGCCCCCTTACAGGATATTCAGAACTACACAGTGCAAAATATAGGATAGCTAAAAGTAAAAGTTTTCCTTCAAATGATGTAATACCATGGAGTAAAGGGCAATTCATACTTAAAATACAGGTTAGTAAAAGGGAACTTAAATATGGACTAAACACAAGTACTTCTGATCTGGACATGACTGAGTTCACAGGTCCTCCAGGGACTAAACAAATTGCACAGCCACCCCTGGAAAGCTGATGGAGCTATGAAGCAATGACTCACTGCACATCTTACTGATTGAAGTTATATTGTTAGTTTTCAAGCATACTACCAAAGTAATGTACAAGGAGACTAAGTCTTCTGTCAGACTATTTTGCATTGTCAGACCTCTGCCTTCTGTGAAATTACTGGTGCTCAACCCCTATTAAGTAAGAATTCAACCAAGAGCAGGTCCTGCATTTTATGAGAACAAATGTAGTAGAAAAGAGTTTCAGCAAATGAAATTTAGCCTCAATTGAAGGTTGCAGCAGTAGTTATCCAGTTAAAACAATACATACTAAGGCACTGAGCAGAACTATTAAAAAAAATCTAGAAATATAATTTCTGTCCTAAAACAACACCCAAAGAAGTAATTGTATTTTTTTTTCTCAGTCCTTCATTTCACAGACATATTTTTCATTAGCAAGGACAAAGAAGTCACAGGAACTGTTAAAAAAAACAAAAAAAAACCAACAAAAAAACCCCAAACAGTGCTAGTGGTTGAGCAGCAACCGTCCCTCCACATCTGTACTGAACTAAAGCCGTGACACTTGTCAAAAAGGTCTCTTGTTCACTGTCCTCCATGCTACAAGAAGTTAATCCCAGTGCTTGGGAAAACTGCAGTTTGAGTCATTAACATTCAGTCCACACAAATCCTCACTGTCGTTATGCTTGGGCATTTTACTCCCTTCACTGCATCCCATAAACTACTGTGCAATGTCACAGCACAGCGTTCAGCACTGGCCAAATCCCTTTCAAAAAATAGTTGTATTACAACAGCACATGACATTATTTAATACAAAATCTTCAGCCCAAAGAAATATTTTTGATCTTTTCAGAGTAAAGATGCATGGGATAGCAGTAATGAAGTGCAAATCTGACTAGCTAAACATCATAGCAGTTGTACTGGGGTTTACTTCTTGTTATACAAACCAAAATAAGCCTATTTTACCACATAGGGACACTTTCTTATTATTCTTAAATGCTAAATAGCCTTGTTTCCAATCCAAAAGAGAAATAAATCCTACTTTCAAGACAGAGATTTTTTTTTTCATTGAAAATAGAAACATAAAAACCAGTTGTGTGGCTTTTTTCCTCCAAGTTACATTAAATGTTGTAACCAGAAGCTTCACAATATGAGATTAGGAAACCATACGAAGCAGTGACAATATGTATACAATGCTTCATTTTGCACAGCTCTACCAGGGATAAGAGTCCTACCTGAGTGAAAGATATTATTAGATTTAGTAATGCTCTTGCCATGGAAATAGTTGTCATGTCATCCACCAGGATTATGGCCAGGTGGACAAATAAGAGCAGACGATATATGAAAGCAGAAGAGATGGAAGCATTTTTCAGAATTTGACAGAAACGACAAGGAAAATTAAAGTGACATGTAAGGTCTAATTGGAATTCCTTTAGTCACTTGGAAAGGATATTAAAAAGCCTTTCTCATAAGCACTCTTATCAATATTTTCTTCAGGAATTAGAGCACAGCATAATTTAGTCAGCACATAAGCATATTAATTTTTCATTCTGCAAGGAGGTGGCAGAAAGCTTCAGATATTAACACCAGCCCATGAGCTCTTGTTTGAACTGCAGCAGAGAGCAAATCTGTGGAGCAGCAGGCTGCCCCAACTCCCAGCTCCCCAGTCCACCACCCTGCTAAAGCCCCTGGCCACAGGTCATGCCGAGCCATGACCTCACCATACAAGTTCACCGTCCTGCTCATGCTCAGGATCATTAGACCAGGGATCACCAGCAAGGAGATGCAGGAACACAGCTAGGAGGCTGAGCTGCAGGACTAGGAGGGGACACATCATGAATGGTATACTTGTATTTCATTTGTGTTTCTTCATTCTCTTCAACAAACCATGCAGAAAGCAGCCAAAGAAAGTATCCAAGATACAGTTGTGTATCTACTGTCTTTGAACACACACTCAGTCCTTGCTCACACACTGCTCCTTACACCCAAGACAAACCTACACTTGGAAGCAGTGGCCACCACAACAGCAATGGAGGCTGATAATAAATGACCCATAGGGGGCAAAAGCTGGCTTTTCCAAAGATGTTCCATGTACAACCCACTTACTGATCAGCTTATTTAGGAGACAGAAAGACTCAGAGGTTATGACTATCAGGGAAAGCACTTTCAAGACAAAGAAAGAAAATGCTCAAGACAATCAGTCTGGATCCATTCAGGGTCCTCATTCTACCCAATGGCTGGGCAAGGACTGGCTCTCATGGGCAGGAAAATCTTCTCATTTTCCTCATCCCTGTACAGTGCATTTGGGGTTCAGTCTTGCCCAATTGCTTCTCTGGCAGGTCAGGCTTAAGTGCCAGAAACACTCTGCTGGTAACACGGATTTACCACCAACTCTCCCAGCTTGGGCAGGCAGGCAGCTTAACTGTCCTTTTAACCTAGTGTTGCATGAACTGCTAACATCACAGCCACAGTGAAAAACAGGTAATGTGAGCAGATAAAAGAAAAAAAAAATCTGACCTTGCAAGATTCAATACTTCTTCACGACCTTGACCAAGACACAAGGGTCCACACAGTGATCATCGCACTAAGAGTAGCCTATAGCTGAGTGCCAAAAGAGAAACTACACAAAGCAGTCACTGAATTACAAATAGACCCTGATCAACCTGATCTGACAAAGGTTAACTCTGCTTTGGCAAGTGGTTAGATTAATGACCTTGAAGTGTCCCTTACAATACAGCTATTTAACTCTATTCTTCCATTAACTCCTTGCATCTCACCATTTCTAGTTGTCTTGCATGAGCTGTATGTCCATCACAAAGCTTACTGGAGATTCTTATTCTTTTCTGAGCTCCTCTGGAGCTAAAATCTCATCACAAAGTCAGTTATCACCTGCATTGACCTTACTGCTATTAACAGGAATCCTGACAGTCTTTGGGATGAGATGATCTAAAGTAGGGGCTATTGTGTTCTCTACCACAGTGGTTAATGGACGGTTCATGTTTGTTCCTTAGTACAGTGCAAAACGAGCCTCTCTTGACAGAGGAATAAGTTCTTCATACCAAAAGAAAATTGACAGGATGTACGGGGGGAAGAAACCCCTCCTTTATTAGCCCTTCCCATTCTTGCTCTCAAACGAGAGAATGACAAAGAAGCTGTGTGTTCATCATCCAGCCCCCAAGAAAAAGCTTTAGGAATCAGTCTAGTAAAGGTCAGAGCAGCAAGTGCTGTTTCACCCAAACTAATGTTTGCTGCCTACATAACACTGGAATGAGGGCCTAGGGTCTGCCCCTTGAAGGGCTCTCCCCAGGAGATGTGATCAGACCTACCACCACCTGGCTCAAGAATCTCTCTTCAAGCAGTCACCACAGGCAAGTATCTAGGGCAAAATAGGAGTATGACAAGCTTGTACAATTCCTTTCCTTAAGATTGACCCACCTTTTCCCAAGTTAGAAATCAGGCTTGTCCTGGATCAGATACGTATGAGATACAAGCCAAGGTAAAGCTTCATACGTATCTCAGACATGTATGAGGCTTTACTAATTATTCTCTCTACTTATTATTCAGTCTCACTTGAACTTTTGGCATATCTTGTGGTGAATCAGCTCTTCAGGTCATATACTTGTTGTTTAAAGAACCCCATTTTTTTGTTTTGTTCTGAATCTGGATTGATTATTTTCATTTGATGTCTCTCAGCTCTCATATTAGCTGAGTTCTGTCCCTATCTGCCCTCCCCACGATACTATAAACTTTCAGCTTATACACACCTTCACACACCTATTCTCTAGTCTAGCATCTTCCTTATGGTACAAAAGGCTTAGCACATCTTGGATCATTCTTGTTGCTCCACCATGTCAATAACTCCTAACATTTGGTCTGTTGATTTTTAAACCATCACAGAATACTGATCACTCACTACCAATGTCTTCAGGTAATTCATACAACACCAGATCAAGCTTCTGAACTATATTGTCCTGCTCCCTCAGCTCTTATCAGGGTTGTTTTACATGTGGAGTTATAATTGTTTTGTTCTCCTGTGCATCCTTGAGCATTCATCTGTGCTAGATTTCATGTGTAATTTCTTTGCCCTGTCACCTAGTCCTATAAGATTCTCCTACATATCTTCACAGTTGGTCCTGCTTCTTACTGATTTGAAGAATTTAATGCCATCAGCAAATTTTAGCAGCTCACAGCTGATCCTCCTTTTCCAGGTCATGTATAAATTTGCCAAATGGCATATATTCTCAGGATCTCCTCTGGTGCTTTCTCTCTGCTGTAAGAGCAGCACATTTTCTTCAGCCCTGCTTCATGATTTCAAACCCATATTTTCTCTCCTGTGGGATGGATACAAACGATGTTCTGGGAGACAGTAAGTGAACAACTCTGTGCTAAGCTTCAGGTCTTCAGCTCATTTGGCTGAGCTCTGCATCTCACATATTACATTTGAAACCACATCTCTGAACTCCTCTATCTACATCAGTAACATTTCTGTTCCACTGAAAGGAGATATACTGCCAGTTTGCCTACCCCTATTTCTTGCATACACAGCAGCCTGCTAAATTAAAAAGTGGTCTATAGAGACATCAGTGCAGTTCTAGCACTATGGTGTTCTTCCAGTTTCAGGGCAAATCAGAGCCTGGTGTGAAGGACCCCTGCAGAGATCTGTCCTGCTTAAACTTGACTGCCTGAGACCAAGCACTACCCACGTGAATAAAACCTGAGGAAAAAGCCTCACTTCCACCAGTTGCTTTCATTTATCATACAGTCTTTATGAAATGACCGCATCTCTTCCCTCCCATTATTTACTGCACAGAACAGTTGGGTTTTACTTAGCAGTTATTTAATATTTAGGATTTTCCCTTTATTTTTCTACATGAGGTATAATTTAATCCCTGCTCTGGAGAAAGAGTTAGTCACTTCCTCCTGTGTTTTTCAAGGCTCTCAGCCCTATCAGGTCTCTGAGCATGTCAGAAACGCTCAGAAGTCAAGCGGGGAAAAACACATGCACACCCTGCCAGAGTTTAGACATGCAGCTGACTGCTGCCACTCGAAAAAAGTACAACTGAAAGCCAAACCCAGTTTGCTTCTTTTATCATCTGCAGCACCAGGGAAGATGAGACATTTTGCCCCAGGCTTTCCCATGTGTCTCCTGACAGCAGAGGAAGAGTAAAAGACAAAAATCTTGAGTTGTCATTATAAGCTTAGGAGTAAAGGCTGCTTTGGTGGATAGTGCCTTGGGTCCTCTACCCATGACCTAAAATCAGATCTCCTTTGCCCCTCAAAGCTAAAATACAGAGACACTAAAGCTTTTCAAATAAAAAGTCACCAGACATTTTTCCAGCATAGTCACAGTATCGTCTTCCACTCCAGCATCACAGCACCAAGGAGATGCTGGCTGGCTGGCAGTCCACCCCCCACTCACAGCAGGGGTATCAGCAAAGCCACATTAAGTCAGTCACAGCTTTGTCTAGCTCAGTCACAAAAACATCCAAATCCACCCTGGGTCTCTTTAGTTGTGCATAACAACTCTTGTTTTAACTCGGGTCCAACCCAAACACCCCATAGTGCAGCCTGTGTGCATTGCCCCTTGATATACTGCCTGGCACTACTGAAGGGGGATTTGGCTCCACGATCTCTGCAGCTATTTTTCACTTACTTGAGCACCTCAGCCTTTTCTGTGTCAACCACTGCTAGGCTGCCTCCCCCATCTGCGAGCAGATCTATATTTACCCCGAGTTTCTTTTAGCAGCCAACATACCTACAGAATTCATTCTTGTTACTCTTAAAGTCTGTCTCAAGTCTTTGTTCCAGCTGGGCTTTTGTCTTCTTGATGTTCTTAGGCACACCAGTGATACTTTTATGTTCCTATTCTATTGTCTGTCCCTGCTTCCATCTCCTGCATCCTCCCAGTCTTGTCCCAGTTGTCTTGAAACACTATTTTTCAAAGACATTCAGCCTGAGACAGATAGCTGGTATGGAAAATTACAGCCCAGACATAGCTCCTTAGAACTACAAGTAACTGAAATGAGGATCTTATGTTGAGCAGGTCAGGAAATTTTAATAATCAGTAACTCTAGCCTTCCCACCTATAATTCTTTACAGTTACATATTACAGCCAGCAATCACTATGTTCTTGCCAGAGCCATGTAACCCTTCTAAGCAACCCTAAAGTATATTTGTGTTACCTGAATAAATCCAGCATTATTTATCCTAGTGAGTGGAGACTTGCTCTGTTTAATGTTATTGCATTATTTTCCAATATTTCTCCAGCTCTAGCAATTTTTACTTTATTTCAGTTGTTTTAATCATCTTTTCTCCTAACCTCACCTTGGTTTATACACTCTGGCCCTTGCTGAGTTTTCTGTTTGTATTTTTATTATATCCAGTATCACTTGCCTGTACTCTGTTCCACTTTTTCTCATTGGACCTCAAGTTGCTCCCTGCCTCTCAAGCTCCTTCTCCCTTTATTTCTCCTCCTCTGCCTCACACACATGCTTTTCCCCAGCATCTCTCACACACAGTCAGTTCCTATCTTCTTAGACACAGATCTTCTGGCCTGACACAAGCTCTTGTCCATCACACCCATTTTTTTTCCAGTGCAATTCAGTGTTGCACATGATCTTCCCTACTGCCATGAGGAGAGAGTAGGCTCAAGCGCAGCATTTTCTTTAGGCACATTCACCCCTCTTCTCCACAGTCAGCAGCCGTCCCAGGCAGCTCACACTTGCCCACATGTTCTCAGTTCTCCCACAGAGCCTCCAGCACTTTGGGCCCTCTGGAGAGCTATTCCTGCCCCTTGACTCCGGTGGACAGATGGGAGACGCTTTAAGCAGACCTGCTCCTGCATCCAGGCCCAAGCGTCCGTTGGGTTTGAAGTTTATTTTCTCCCCCTGGGCAGGAATCCCTGATTACTGTTTTACCTGCTTCCAAAGTCATCAGCCTTTCCTGGGGATTTCAGGTCAGTAAGTCACATCCACTCCTCCTCCCAGCTGCTGTAACACAGCATGGACATCTGCCCCCCCACTGATTCTGGATGTCACCAGCAACAACAGGAGGTACAGTGCTGAGCTCCTGCGGTGGCAGCCAGAGAAAACAATAAATTCAGCAAATTCGGAGGCAAAGCACTTGCCCCTTTCTTTCTGCTTAATCTTGGGCAAGTCATTCAGCTGCCTCAAAATGCCTAATGAGAACAGCACTTTCCTGAATATGCTTAAGTCTCTCACTGACCTTTGAGATACCCTGAAAATATATGGAGCACCATGAATATTGATAAGATAAACAGGACTTTGGAATAAGGCATCAAGAAAGCACCAGGGAATGTTTTATATTTTCTTTGCCTAGGGGAAGTGTGATCCCTATCCATTCGCTTTGGCAACACCCACCCACGCAGAAGGGAAAATAGAGGGAAGCTGGCAGAGTGAGAGCTCTAGCTCAGGTCTACAAGGACATACCACAGAGATATTTTACCACAGCAGATGCATCTCTAGAAAGGAAAGTGCCTGGTTCCCATGGTGGCTGACCGAAAACATAAATCCAGGAGCTTCTTAACAGCTGAGTCTACGGGATTGTTGTTCTAACAGTACCGTCCATTGAACCAATTAGCCCCACACTGAAATCCAGATCAGACAGATGGTCTGCTATCACCATGCAGATCACTTGATAGGAGGCAAGCAGCCTTTGTGTGCTTGTCTTCTGAAGTGTTGCCTAATTTGTTTTTAATCGTTTAAAAATTAAGTGCATCCTCAACACTATAACTACTCTTGCCTGTTTGCTTCATTCAGTTAGTCAGTATCAAGTATTTTAAAAGGTCTTTTAAGTTGTTAGATGTAACAGCAGGTTAGGTTGCTTCTGTGCAGCACATTAATAGTTAAAAAAACTCCAGAATAAAAGTGAAGCCTGGAATAGTGCATTGGTATAACCTTTGTTTTACACCTTCACATGCAGCCATATGAGAGACTACAGCAAGGGTCTTCTGAGACCATGGTGAGATGGCTTAACACGTGAGTACACCACCTCCTCTTCCTCTTAACACCTTCTTCCCCTGTGGAGGTCAGCCAGACATGCACCTATGGCTTTGAAAATGAGCTGCCCACATCCCCCTTCAGCTCTCCCTTTCTTTGCCCCACGCACCTGGGAATGCTGCCTGTCCCTCCAGGATGACAGCAGCAGGCAGCACCAGGTGAGCGACGTCTTATCATAGTGCCACAGGCTGACACCAGCATCGGTCATGCAGGCATCTCCCCACATATTGAAGTGGTAAGAGACAGAGTTACCGCAGATAACGAGCTGCAGATTGACCTTCCTCACTCCTGCAGAAAATTTCCTTCCTTTAAAGGGAATTCTCATGAATGTTTCAGCTTTCCTTGCAAATAACTGTCTTGCTTGCTTTTTTGGCAGCTCTCCGTGCACAGGCATCCCCACACTTGTCAACAGGTACCCACAGGGCCCCATGCAAGGGAGCCAGATTTCCCAGACAGCTTCACCAAGCCCCACAGCAGCAAACCATGTCTCCCTGTGGAGCTTCCACTGGGGATCAGGGCAAGCATGCCAAAAGGAGATTTCTGCCTATAACTGACTTGTCAGCTTGCCTGCACACGTTCAGGCGTGTTTGCACATACAAGCTGACTAGGAAAGCATGGAGCCATCAGTCAAAAAAAAAATCCCAAAAACTACAGAAGCCGTTTCATGTACCCACAGCTAAGGTCACAAAAGCAGGCAGAGGGTGCTGAAATACAACTCGCAAGTATTAGAACCAGACAACAAAAGTTTTGCCAAATTCGCATTTCTGGCTACAAGATGATTATTATGTTTTAACATACAAGAGCATAAGGTTATACTATAAGTAAAGTAAGTGGAGGGGTAAAAAAAAAAAGCTAGAAATTAATACAGATTTAAGTAGAAACATCAGCTTTGCCTCAAGTAACCTGGCATCAGGAGGCACTGTTGGGTAACAACGCTACAAATGGCACAGTCAGAACTTTAAAAATAGTAACATGGGAATTATTAGCACACCAGCTTGCTATTCCCCTTCAGCTCCATAACCCAAGAGGGCTCCGCTTCTGTTGAGCAGAATGCAAGGCACATACCATGGGTAACATTGCATCCTAAGTATAGCACTTCCCACACTGTTAAAAATAATTTTTGTTTCTATACACTGGACTTTGGGGTTGGTTTTGTTCTCTGCCTTAAAGTACAATTTTGAGCAAGCTAAGAAATATTAATTCTCCAAGGTCAATCTACATGGATCAGTTACACATCCCAACTGTTTTGCATTGAATACAATAAACACGTGCCTTGTGTCACCATGATTCTTTCCTGCATCTGCCTCATTTATCCTGACAACACTCCCATCACACAGCCAGCCCTGGATTGTTACTGCAAGGTGGGGATGATGTATAGAATCAACAAAGCCACACAGGAGGCTGCTAGCAGAGCAGCAAGCTTAAATCCCTGTTTGCAGAGCTGAGAGGGCTGATGTGTAAGTGAGGGTGGGCAAGGACAGCCTCCAGAGCCTGGGGGCTGCAGAGGCAAGGAGAGGGGAGTGCCCAGGGGAGGGTCTAGCACAGCAGTTTCAAAGCAGGGCTTGCTCTAAACCATGTCCAGAATACTTTTTCTAGTCTTTCTACCAGTGTAGGCTGGCAAACTGAAAGCCAAGACAGCATTATGTAGCCAGAGCAGCCAGTTCAAGAAAGAGCAATAGAATCATAAAATGGTCTGGGTTGGAAGGGACCTTAAAGATCATCCAGTTCCAAACCCCCTGCCATGGGCAGGGACACCTCCCACCAGCCCAGGCTGCCCAAGGCCCCATCCAGCCTGGCCTTGAACACCCCCAGGGATGGGGCAGCCACAGCTCCCCTGGGCAACCTGGGCCAGTGCCTCACCACCCTCATTGTGAAAAATTTCTTCTTAATGTCTAATCTAAATCCTCCCCTTTCCGGTTTATAGCCATTCCCCCTTGTCCTATCACTACATGCTTCTGTCAAAAAATCCCTCCCCAGCTTTCTTGTCAGCTCCCTTCAGATAGTAGAAGGCTGTTATAAGGTCTCCCCAGAGTGTTCAATACATGAAACTAAAAATGGATTACGCTCCCAAAACCCCCCAGATTCTACTTCCTTCCCAGAGCAGCTGTAGTGTTTTATTAGAGTATTTGAATTATCCAGTTCTTTTCAGGCTGTCCACTGGGCTGGAAACCTTGCAGTCAGGCACTCAGGTTTCTTATTCTCTCCCAAGCTGGGTCAGAGAGAGCCCCCGAGGTTTTCTGCCATCTCCCAGCCTGGCAAAACAAGCAGGGCTACAAAACCAAGAGTTAATGGCTTCATAAACAAAACCCTTTAACAACAATCAGAGTCTGATGTTTCTTATTTCATTCAAATCCATTAAAGCCAGCTCACACAGCAACTCATCTATCACACTTGTCAGCAGACATTGTTTGAAACCGACCTTCACTATTGCCACGGCCATCCTGAGATCCGATAACAACTCTGGCTTCCTCTGAGCCTTGCCCTGAGCTCAGAAATGCACCATTTGGCTTGTGGATTTCAAGCTCTTTTTGCTGACTGCAAACACTGCGTACCCGAGCCCCCCTCTTTATCCTTAGCTAGTTGCCAGTGACTGCGCCTTTGCTTGGTTCACTGATTTATTCCTTTCCTGAGCCTACTGCAGATGACCTTGCTCTGCTCCACACACCGCAAAGACTACACTCTGCAAAGAACCACATATGCCCTGAACTGAGGCGCAAAAACACATTGAAACACCTCTCCACACTTCAAATTGCAGAAAGGGCTGTTCGCACATTAGGGACAAAGGAGGAAGCAGTGGCGTGTTAAACACAATGTTACCTAGTGCATTTTAAAGAGAATTATCCAAGTAGCAGAAGGTGGTTTGGCAGGCTTTTAATTCTACTCATGATTCTTTTAGAACAAAAGCCTACAGCCTGCTATACAAATCAGATTTTAAGGTTATCCTGTCAGAAAAAGGCAATTTAAGTAAGCATATAGCCTGGTGTTTGTTTGGTTGGTTTTTTTTAAATTTAGTGCTATAGCACCAAGCAGTTACAGGCACTGCCTAAATAGGTGCACACTATTCATTTATCTTGTATTCATTCATTCACGTTTTCAAGAACAGCCAAAGAGTTTGGGAAAACCCAGATTCCTAGTGCTCCAAGTGAGAAACATTGTGAAGAGTGTCATGATATTTTTTAAATAAAGGTCCTTTTAAAGTGTTCCATGCTGGAACACTGAGAAATTAAGGCCCTTCAAGTCAGTAGTTAATTATGAACCTCTACCATTGGCCTTAACTTTGCAGCAGAATAAGCAGCATGTGTAATAAGAAAAAAATCTTTAATTAGGCTGGATGAGTTTCAGGACTATGTGAACCTTATACTAGCCCACAGAGCATTCCTCAGTGGCCTAAAAAGTGCTGCATCTCTAATGTTCTGGAGGGATTAAGCTTATTTTCCCATTAATAATAACAACTATCTTAATCCTATTTAAACCTTTGAAATACATCCGAACAACATCAGTCCCTCAGCAGGATTCCCACTTGTTACTTCTGCCATAACTCCCCCTCACAAGTGATCTTATACCACACAGTTCACATCAATTATTTTAAAAGGTATTTTTAAAATACTACATTATTGATGAATCCTGCCAGCAAGCAACTGAGAAGTGATGGAAGAGAGAGAAGGGAAATATATAAGCAAGGCTCCTCAGCATTCCTTCAATTGTTCACCTTAAACAGTAAAGCACAGCAATCCTCAGAAACTGAAAAGGCCAGTGCACTGCTTCTGCCTCTGATGTATGCAGCCTAGAAAGGTCCTTTCCTGCCAGGAGGCAGGTCCATCTGGGAGGGAAAGATGTTAGAAAGCCATCGGAATCTGCTAAGAAAATCCCTGCAGATTTGTTTCATTTTTCCAAGTCACTGCCAGCTTCTCATAGTCTCCTCCTTGATGCTTTTGACATGTCAGCTCCTGAAAGGACTGACTCCATTCTTACAGGAAACCAGAAATAAGGGAATAAGAAAGGAAAAGTACTGATAGACCATTAGATACTATAGCAGCATCTTGTTTAGGAAACTGCTGTCCTGAGAAGCTCTGCTGTCTGGGATTTATGATGCTTTCCCTTTCCTTCTTCAGAGAGAATTGTCGAAATCTGCTTTGACAATGTGACTTAATATATTAGATGAAGCAGAGCTCACGTTTGTTTTCCTACAGGCAACAGACTGTGTAACACTCAAAGCTTTCAGTACATTGACTGTTAAGAGCTCCATGAATAGAGGAGGAAGTGCTGCTATTGACTAAGCACCAGTGCCCTGCTCATTTGCGATGTGTACCAGGAGTGAGCACTACTCATGTCTGGGCTTTCAGCTGTAGGACTTGCTGACACCACTTTAGGCAGCCTCTGTGTGAGCAGGTGAGGATCTCTGTTTTACCCAAGTCCCAGTAGGAATAAGTAGGCAGGTTGTGCTCACTGGAGCCCTTCTCTTTCCCTAAGCAGTGATGGGGAGCACTGTCACGATCCAAGCAGGGACAGCACAAGAAGCAAGAGTTTAGAGCTATTTTCTGTCATGGTAGTGGGTTGATGCAACATGCTGTCTTATAGACTCTTGCAGAAAACACTTCTTCAAGATCTGCAATGCAGAAGAGAGTCGGACAACAAAGCAGCAGACAGTAAGAGCTATTTAGAGCAGAACAGGATGGACAGGACAAATCTCGGGTTGCAACAAGCTGAGTGGGCACCAGTAGAACAGGCAAAATAGAGAACTCAAGTCTGTTTCATTAATGCTAAGAAATAGAGGAAAATATATTTTGTGGTATTTTCTTTGAATAAGAGTTTACTTAAGGATAGCAAACAAGTGAATAACTTCAAGCCTGTGCACTCCCATGGAAATCAGTTTCAAGAACTTACCTCTGCTCAGCTTCAAGCTGCCTGACACATGCAAAACAGCTGGGATCACCTGCTCTTCCACACAGTCCTGCTCCTTCTCCAGGAACCCTTCAGGTTCCCTCTGTTACCTTGAGAAGGGCATCCAATGAACCGGAGAAGATCACACTATTTTTAATAACTCCCAGTGGAGTATAACAGTCCCAGATTGTGTGGGAAAGACGGGTGGGTAACTGAAGCACACATCTAATCTGTCATATACAGAACAAAGGATATCATAAAAGTGTTGCCATTTTACTTTACTCCCCCTAGCCCACAAACAGAAAGCTATGAATCCATCTCCCACATTGCATTACACAGCTCTGAAACCTTCTGTCAAGTTTTGAGCTTCAGATCCCATTCATTTATTGAGGTTGTTTGCTCTCAGTAAGTGGCCCTTTTAACAATGAGAAGAACTCAAGCTTCCATGACTTCCAGCATTTGACAGAATTTTCCTGTCCCCAAAAGGCAAAATTTAGAAGTATAATTGTTCGGGGCGTTAGCTAGGCTCCACAGTAACACACTTTAAACACAATTTAAAAGCGAGCTTGATCTTCTCCATTGTCAACTACTTATACGAAATAAATTAGCTGTTTTTTTTTCTTGCCTTCACCAAAGAACCACTTTTTCTACCAGTGTACCTGCAGCAAAGCACAGAAGTGATATATGAAAGCCCCCTATCGCTAACCCAATTAAAAGAAAGATTACTTTCTAGAGAATGAAATCATACAATCATAGAATAGCTAAGGTTGGAAGGGACCTTAAAGATCATCTAGTTCTAACCCCTCTGCAATGGGCAGGGACACATCCCACTAGGTCAGGCTGCCCCGCATTTAACTGTATAGAGAGTAAACTAAATTTGATCTAAACGTAACTGATGCCAGCACATTTTAGTTTTAACTAGCTCGTCTACCTTGTGGACAAGCAGACCTGGGGTCCTACTAGCACAGGGGGAGCCCCATGAAACACGAGAAGGGCACCATAGCAGAAGAGCAGCATGGTCAGCTCCAGCACCTTCAAACGTTATTTTTCTGTCTGTCCCTGACCTTAATGCTCTTATCACAAGCCCAGCATCATAGAATCACTAGGTTGGAAAGGACCCACTGGATCATTGAGTCCAACCATTCCCCATCAATCACTAACCCATACCCCCTCAGCACCTCATCCACCCATCTTTTAAATACCTCCAGGTATGGCAACTCAACTATTTCCCTGAGCAGCCTGTTCCAGTGCCAAATGACCCTTTCCATGAAATATTTTTTCCTGATGTCAAGCCTGAACTTCCCTTGGCACAGCTTGAGGCCGTTTCCTCTTGTCCTGTCCCCCGTCACTTGGGAGAAGAGGCCAGCTCCCTCCTCTCTACAACCTCATTTCAGGTAGTTGTAGAGAGCAGTAAGGTCACCCCTCAGCCTCCTCTTCTCCAGGCTGAACAACCCCAGCTCTCTGGAGATGGGAAAGCGAGTTTCAGTCCTCTAACAATAGAGTGAACAACTTACAAGTGGCCCCTGAGGAAGCATCTCAAGAAACAATCAAACAATTCAAAATGCATTATAAAAGTTTCAGGACTCTCTAGTCACAGAGTATCTACGTTACTTACCTCATGATTTTTGAGCAAGCCAGCAACGTTCAGATAGACAGTGAGGAAACTTTGAAAGAAGTGGCATGTCAACATATTCCTGTACCATACCTCCTGTTTGATCTGGATTCCCAGACCTGATGCATTTGACAGCTGCTCCTCAATTTTTAGTTAAGAAGATTCTGCTTTTATAAAAAGAAAAGATGCAAAACTCAGGACTGGGGCTGGGCATGATAACTTAGCTTTCTTCAGCAAAAAAACCCCACAGAAATATTGTGGGCTAATCTGATTTATTTGAGCTCTCTTGACTCCTGGTCTAGTTATCTTTGCTAGTGCTGCAGAGGTGGCATAATTATGACACACTTGCATTTCTGTTGCAAAAGGGATGCGAGCACTGGAGAAGAATTCTGAGGGAGGGGGAACAGTTGTTAAAGCAGATACCGAATCACAACAATAAATAAAAACTGTAAGAAATACAAGTACTAAATGAATTAGGAAGCAGCTAACAAGATCATAACTGAAAAAGTCATGTTAATTTCAGGAAGCACTCAGATTTTCATATGTGAAAGGTAACCATAAGGGGAAAAGTTACACAACTATCACTTCACTCAACTCTGGCATCAAAACATCTAATTTTTGAAGAGTTAATGTATATTTTCAAACACATTGTCCTTGTGCCAAGGATAGCAAATCCAGCCTTAGAGTGATTAACTGCTGAGCTTCATAGATGAAGAAATAATCAATACAATACGCTAAGTGGCAGCTCTTGACCAAGGTACATCAGAGGACAAAAGAAAGAGCAGGCACTTGAGGTAGACAATTAAAATTCCAAGGACTTACCATTATAAAACATACGTTGCTGTGGTACACTGTTGATACAAAACCAGAAATACACTTGAGACAAGTATAAAAAAGGGAATGTTGCAAACAAGTTACAGTTTACATGGCCTTTTTCCAATATAGAATCATTTTATACTTGTTTTAAGTCTAAACCAGCACTATAAAAAAATTCTCAAAGAAATTTTAAAGCATTTGATAGTCAACTGTGAAAGTTATACTAAAAGGACAGCTGGAGATTAGGAGGCATGAATTAAATGGGTCCACATAAAAGAACCTTATACAGTTTTTCTTCTCTCAAAACCAGATGTTGTCAGTTTGTAATAGCAGAGGTACAGCTCTACTTACTTGGAATACTTCCTTTTTAGGTACTTACATGGGTTATTTTTATATTTAGGCTGGCAACAAACTCCTCTCCTTCCCTAACAAAAAACATGCTTTTTCCTAATTTCAAAGCTGAAAAGTTACAAGATTTCTTACTGGTAGCAGCAGCAGCAGGAGACCACACAAAGGAGACCCTGCAAAATGGAAAAGTGTGGTGACACATCCTATCAATGCTCTGCCTGACACACTGGCATATTAGCAGCCCAAACATTGGATTCAGAGTCAAGCAAGTTAGCTGGTACATGATTACACAAATGTGTTTATATCAGCATTACTCCTGAAGGACCAGTACTCATGTCTTTGCAGGACTGCTGCCTGGACCTCATGCAAAGCCAAGTGGGGTCTGTTGGAAGTTTAACTCTGACAGGTGCCAAGCTCAGAAGGCATGGATGTTTGGGGTTTATTTGCCAAAGGACACACAGACCATCTCCATTTGGCGAGCCACCAACTATTCCTTATTTTGTTACTTTCACTACATCCTCAGGTTTCTAAACAAGAACATTTCTGCAGCTCTGCAAACACTACTGGAGTATATTCCAGATATTTGTGAAAAAAGGCCAATTTTTTCACTTTCTTTCCCCCAGAACTTAAGAGAAATAAAAGAGAAATAATTTTATTAACTCCAGGAACTTTTTCTCCTTGTAGTATGTGGCTGAATTGTATTCACATGCTGACAAAGACTTACTTGGGAAAGAAAAGTAAAGAAAGAAGGCAAAAAGTGAGTAATCTCCAGCAGTATGAGGCCATAATTCAGAAGACACTGAAGCTTACATCGTACTTTCTAATCTTTGGTATCGATTTGGTATTGGCAGCAGAGCCTCTGTGGCAGAAATAGCACTAGGTGACACACTCCCATTTCCACTGAGTAGCAAAAGGTTCTTAATAATGAAGCTTTGATGGAATAGGGAAAGTTAATGCAGACTGCAGACAAGTGCACCATGACAGTACTGGAGACAGAGGATGCTAAAACTGATCTAGTAACGACTGTATTGGTAGGCTTGAAATTAAGACTGGGAAGATACAATTAACTCCATGTTTTCTGTTGAAGACTGTTAGTTTCAACAACATGGCATGAAACCACCTGAGGGCTCACTTAAGCACAGACTTGATTCTAACTCCATTTTTGATATGGTGTGGTAGTCAAATAAAACATATGATCCTTTACACTTCCACATACATGAGGCAGCACCTCGTCCCACTCCGCTCACAGCACTGTCCAAGTACACTGGAAGCAACCCACAAGCAGTACCCAGAAGTCCTCATTGTTGTGGCAGCTCGTAGGACACACTTGGCCTACCTACGTAGTAAACTACCTCTGTGATAGACTAAGTCAATTCTAGTGCCTTTGTCTCAAGCATCATCACAGCATACTGTTTGTAGTCTTGACAGGGCTCTGACTCAGTACTGGTTGCTGGACAAGTTTGAGGCATCCATTGATACCTTCGTATCTGCTAGCTGCTTTTTTTGCAGCACTAGGCACTTTCAAGGCACATTTTCTCTTCTTCACTTCAACTTCTCTCACTTTCAGTAGGAACTTTCATGACATTCACACTTACCATTTGCTTGCTGCAAGAGAAAGAGGAGAATTAACATGGAAGTCAAGTAAAAGGTAGTAGTAGTTGTATATAATACACGTAGCTGATACTGGTAATCTGATCTGACCACGTAACATGGATGCAATACATAAATATACAAACCTGTTTCTTACTTGCTTCTTCTGACTAAAAAAATGGAAGCAGAGGTCTATAAGGCCTTTTATTATTTTTGACTGAATTGAATAACTCATCTAATGGAACTTACCTAGAAAAGCAACAAATTTCAATTTGGGGATCCTAATAAGGCTGTGATCACACCTACTGCCTCAGTAGCGAGCTCAAAGGGCTCCTCACCCACACCATCGAGGTGCTATATCTTTTTCCACATTTCGAGTTTTCTTCCTTCATCTCCCAGGCATTCTTCCTCCTTATGCTTTTCACCATGAATACCTTTACATCTCTCATTTTCTTCCCATACAGAAATATACGCAGCAAAGCAAAACTCTTCTGTTTTCTTAATAGCTAACCACCTAATAGGTAATACTCTTAGTGATTTGCCTAGAGTCCCTAGAATTTTATTCCTTTTCTGACTCCCTCCCTAAATCTCAATTTACTTTAAAAAGCACCGCATGAAATTATTCCTCAGCTGCTTCACATCTGTGCGTGATACTGGCAATAACAAAACTCAGGTAGTCAAGAAGCAATTAATCCATCTGTTACAGCACTTCAAGAGTTTGCGCTCAACTGTTTGCTCAGAACAAAACACGTATCTTCTTGTTTCCAAGCAACATGCTCCCTGTTGATGTGGCCCACGATTTTTTTTTTTTTTGTGCATGTTTCCATTAAGGTCATCTTAAATCAGCAAAACCATCACAGAAAAAGATTGCTGAATAATTCCAGTTTCACATATGCTGTTATACCTACCAGAGGAAAGTGCTGAAGACTCTTACCATCACAGAATCACAGAATAACCAGGTTGGAAACAACCCACTGGATCGTTGAGTCCAACCATTCCTACCAGTCCCTAAATCATGCTCCTAAGTACCTCATCTACCCTAACCTTAAACACCTCCAGGGACGGTGACTCAACCACCTCCCTTGGCAGACCGTTCCAATGCCTAACCACCCTCTCCGTGAAGAATTTTTTCCTAATCTCAAGCCTAAATCTCCCCTGGCGGAGCTTGAGGCCATTCCCTCTCGTCCTGTCCCCTGTCACTTGGGAGAAGAGGCCAGCACCCTCCTCTCTACACCTCCCTTCAGGTAGTTGTAGAGAGTAATAAGGTCTCCCCTCAGCCTCCTCTTCTCCAGGCTAAACAATCCCAGCTCTCTCAGTCGCTCCTCATAAGATTTGTTCTCCAGCCCCTTCACCAGCTTTGTTGCTCTTCTCTGGACTCGCTCCAGAGCCACAACATCCTTCTTGAGGTGAGGGGCCCAGAACTGAACACAGGATTCGAGGTGCGGTCGCACCAGTGCCGAGTACAGAGGGAGAATAACCATGACTCAGTGTCAAAGAGTATGAAGTCCACAAAAGGAGCAAATACTTTGCTCCTGCTTTTCTTGATCGTGTTCTCTGAGAGTAGGGAAAGCTTCCCTCCTACGTGTTGCCCAGATGTCCCTTGCACAGAAGGCAATTATAGGAGTAAAATCTACCACAGGAATAATGGGGGAAAGGGTCAAAAACCAAGGCTGGCAGAAGAATGGCTCATCCCTTTTCTTCTGTGACACAGGGGCATACTATCCTGTCATTGCAGCATCACAAGGCACACTAAATATGATCACAAGCACTTTCCTCATCTTCCCAAGTGAGCTGGAAGGATAACCATGGGAGACATCACTGTTAGCTCCTGCTGTGAAATATGCAAAGGCTAATTGAAGTAGACCCCAAAAACACATGCTCCTGCAGGCAATCTTTGTACACTGGAGAGGCACTTCAATACCAAAACAAAAAACTTAGTTTCACTACATATTTGTAAGAGAGAACTTCAGTTCCTTTCATTAGCCACATAAAAAGCCCAGAGAAAGCTCTCATTGCAGCCAGACTTGGACCTTCTCACAAATGCGGTCCAGCCAAGGCAGTGAAGAGCCTAGGCTGTAAGATTTCAAGTTGTTTCAGTAACAGTGTGCTATTGATATGCCCCTTGAACATCATTCAGAGCCAAGGACACCCACACAGTATGAAAATGTAAAGACAATGAAATTTTAAGTGAATGAGTCTCTTCCCCCCTCGCCTACACCAAGGCCAAAAGTATCTTCATTACGTAAAAAGTAGCAAGAATGAGATCCTGCAAGTCTCCAGGAAAATCATGCCAGCTACAAACAAAAGCTATTCAGTGCTTTGTTTTGTTCACTGATGTTTGCAAGATAGCGAAAGATGTAGAGCTTGAGGAGAGGAAGCCTTTCACAGAAGTGACTGTTCAGCCACATAAGACAAGAAAATAGCAAGGACTGTACTAATCTTCATTGCCTTTAAGTGTATCTTCAAACCAATTGGTTTTTGAAGGGGAAAACTGCTATTTCCCACATCTACTTCAATGCAAGATGAGTAAGACAAAAGATACAAGTGTCATGTGTAGTTGGGCAGGCATTTTTTATTCAAATACCATGAGCCCAACAAAAAAAAAAAAAAATTGTCAAGTAGCATTTTGCTGTAGGAGGCTAAAGTTGCCAACAGTGCAGTTGCCATCAATTGACATTTCTGATTCTGTACATCACTAGTATAAAGGAAAAAGAAAAGTTATGTTGGAAATCATAAGCAAAGTCACAAAATGCATCTGTGGATGCAGAAATTACTAAAATCTTTCATGTTCAGACTTGGAGTTGTTTCTGAATAAACACCTGCAGAATGTAGGCAGCTATAACCACCTCAGAAGTCAAAAAGGTGATCAGTTTTTTTGGCCCATGTGTCAAATGCATGTAATTAAATTTATGAGTCAGGAAACAGTATTCATGAGCAGACAGCATCTCAGCCACCAGATCAAAACTCTAAACATTGCTAATAAGTGTGAAATCAAGTTGGTGTTCGTTTATTTTTTTTCATTTTGGATATAAACTTGGTGATCACAAAAGGCTGTCACTGATTTACAAACCAACAGGCTTTTCATTAAAAGGCCTGTGAAAGAACTTGTCCAGTCAAAAGTTTGCTAATAACTAAGATGTCTTTACTCACACCACAGATTTCTGCCTCCATAGTTGAGTGAAAAATCTAATAAAAGGCCCCTTACCTCAAGATTTAAAGATTTTCCTGTAACTCTCTTCCTTCAAAAATGTGATACTGATACAAATTTGGTCACTTAGATCTAGCTACATCAGATCGTGCATGAGGAGCACAAACCAAGGAGACAGAATCTCCTTGTGGCAAGAGATCATTCACATGGGACTCTTTCAGAATCAAAGACATCCCACTGATAATGCTGATAGTGATAGCATGAGAACCCAGTATAAGATATTTTACCACAAGCTTCCTCTGATTTCCCTGGAGCACAGATTTCACTTCATAATTTTATAAATTTCACTGGAAGACTCCTTTGGAAACCAGGGTTGTATTGCCACTTTTACAAGGCACAAGATTTAAATTTAAGATGCTGCAGGGAAAACAAACAAGCCTTTTCAGAGCTGCTGGAATTTCTTGAGGATAATTCAGAGAGACGCAGAATGGGATGACAGAGGGCCTTCGGCTGAAAGACACCATTTTGCCACACCTTCGGTAAAGAACTGAGTCACCCAGTGTAAGCCCACCCCTACTCTCTCCTCTTGTGGAAGGATAAAAGGAATCCACAGCATTTATCTGGAAAGAATTTCCAGACCTTTTTTTTTTAATTTTAATAGCCCATAAGGCACAGGGAAGAAAGGCTTCATCTGCAGAAGACTCTGAAAAGCGAGGCTGTGCATCATGTTACAACCAGAGTTTGGCTGAGTGATACTGGACACATTGAAAGCCAATTAGAGTCTATATAGCTGTGTTCCCACGTACTTACCACCTCGCAGGCTTCTCTTTGAGGAGCAAATCCATTTACCAACCTACTCAACAACAGTCTTGTAAAGTGTACATGTAACAACAAGTTGTTCCATTTATTTGAGTAAATATCTGGTAAATAAAATCATTGGTAAACATTACAAAATTAAATACATTAAAAAAGCTTGCCAGTACACATAAAATTCACAAACATGTACTTCTTTTGAAAAATAAAATATGTTCAGAGCACCCTTGGTATAAAATGCCTGACTAGTGTCACCTACCAGCATATGGTAGCTTATTGAGCATTTTAGTTAGGACATTTTCCAGGAGGGAGTAGGGATGTCTTCTCTTCTTGCTTCTGCAAGGAAGAGAGCCCAAGTTAAGATGTCTCCCCACTTCTCAAGGCAGAACCATAAGCAAAGACTATAATATTCTTTGCCTGCCTTAACAGGAGAGGAATTTGCATTTGATTAAGACCACATCACTAAATGCAAGGCAGTGTTTGTAATTAATTTTGGTAGCACTGCCTTTCCTCCACTGTGAAGCAGCTTTTAAATGGCGATGGACGCCTTTCTATATGTAACTGCAGGCCCTTATTCAGTATAGGTTAGCACAGTTCCAAGACATCATGAAGTGGAGAGGAAATGATCTGGCAAAGCATCTAAGTCAATCAAATAATTTTAAGTCTACAAATTGAGCCCTTAAAACTCCCAGTTCTCATATGCTGCAATTTAAACAAGGAGATATGATGACATTCTTCACTGGGCTGCTTTTAAGGGTATTAGGAAAAATGTCAGCACTTATTTTAACAATCTAAATTGGTACCTTCTGGTAGCAGATTTGCTATAACCACCATTTAAATAATTTACTGTAACAAACTTTTCCTTCCATTCATGTGAAACAGTATTCACAACCCACTTTATCATTTATGTACAGACAAGTACAAGAAACTTGACATCCATGAGTTAAATGTACAACCAACTTAAAAAACATTATCCAACTAGTTGCAAGAAGTCTCCCAGCTCTGTAAATTTACAAGGTCTTCTGGTTCACAACGCAGGCTTGCTGCCCCTCACCGCTACCTCCTGGACTCTTCACTTGCTTCAGTAATCCTCAAGTGAAAGTTGAGCAGCATCCAAATTGTTGATAGTCTTGATAAAAAAATTGACACTTAAAAAGAACCCTTAAAACACACAAAAGAAATTCCTTGAGTCAAAATTGAATGAAATCAAAAAAGTTGTGGAGAGAGACAACTATTTTAATAACGGTCTTGTATTCTAAGTCCCATTTCCCTTGCCATGTCTTTTACAGAGTGCTACTACTTCGAGTTATTTATATACTCTTCTTTTGAGGGGGACTGAGTTTCCTCATTCCTCTTATCCGAGTTAGCAGCTCTTTGATAAATTCCTAGGAAAAAAGATTAGAAAATATGAGTAATTTTTATGACCCCATAATACTAGGATTTTAAGTTTAAAAAAAAAATCAAAAGTATACATTTTTATTTAAGCTTTTACTGCTAAGCTGGAACTTCTCTGGCCTGATCACCATAAAACCTTATATGCATACTCTCATCACACAGTGGAGGTGTGAACTAGCTTTTCCTCTGCATGAGCACTCAGGCTCACTTGCTAGCTGTCTTCCAGGCTTTTACCACACAGGGCCCTCTACAAACTGTTGAATCAAGCAAAATCTATGGCTGGATACAATGCAAATACACAACTCAGACTTTCACAGTCTAAGCCTGCACAGAAATCACCACTGCTTCCAAAAGAGGCGTTTGTCTCACCACTCTCCACGCTGGCACTAGCATTTTGGTTGGCTGCATACTCAGCTGGAACACAAAGCTGATCTAGCTAAATACTCAGCTGTTTTTCCTCACACCCTGCTACCTTCCAAGCTGGCTCAGCTCTCTGACCAGGATCAGAGATCCACCCCACATGAACACTCATGTCAGTCTGAGGAACAAGGAGCCAGAAGCAGCACCACTAGCTTACACTGGGTGAAACTGGTTGCAGAGCTCAGTGAATAACGCTATTCTTGAAAAATACACATTCATGGACTAGCTCTTTATTCACAGCAATACTTCCCCAAGCTTCAGCAGATTTTCTTTTTAAATTATGTGAGAACAGACACACAATTGCACCCTTATCTGAAATCCTTTTAGTATACAATTTCATATAACAACTGCAGTTGAATTAAAAGCTAAATCATCCCCTTACTGTCATATTGTGAGACTAATGTTTACCTTTAATACTATGTATACACCTACAAAAAGGCTCTTGCCATGAAATCATTTAGCTATATACATGAAATGTAATTATGGACTTAGTCAGTCAGGTTGATGTAAAAGGACAAAAAGCGTCACATCCTAGCTGAATGCTTGCAGCCAAATATTTCAGTGAACAAGGTCATCACCTAAATTACAACGAAATGTATTTTAACTTAAGATGTTATTTTTTTCTGGTGGGACCACAACCCTGGCAGATATCACTCCAAAAAAGCAATCTCTTTTCCTGACACTTTATGTGCAACTATACTGTACTGCATATACTGTTGCACCATGGTTATTATTGCACCCACACTAGCTGCGGCTTCCAAAAACAGCAACGAAGGCAGAGCAGCATAGGCACCAGTGTGGCCTACAAATGCTCTCTGGCCTCCACTCCTGAACTAATTAGATCAAGGCCAGCACAGGAATACATCTATGCATATCAAGTGTACTTCACATCTGGAGAGATAGCCTAAGGAGATGATCATAAAAGCTTATTTGTTAAGACCCCAAATCTTCGCCCTCCATCCTCTAAGAAGCTCTCCTTTTTCCATGTACACACAAACCACTTCAACTTGTCAGAATAGAGAACTCGCTTATTCAGAGCTCAGGAAAAGGGAGAGATGTTTAGCCTAAAAATTCACATCTTTCAGTGTATTAAGTATTGGTTCTGTTATCCTTGCATCATTGTGACATTCTGCTAAGTAATACAAAACTAATGTGGCACAGCACTGTCTGAAACACATAAATATGCTTTAGGGACTTCTTTAACAAACTTAAATAAAGCTCTGCAGTGAAATCATTATAGAAATGAACTCTCTAAAGTGATCTTACAAGATTTTTACTTGGAATTAATGCAATTACTACTGCCTTTCAACAGCTGTTTCCATAAAAAGCCATACTCCCATGCCAAAATATTAGATTAAGACAGCTTTGGGGAGGAACAGGCTCAAGTTTTGTTCTTCCTTTTAGATTACTTTATCAGTTGTCTGTTAAAGCCCTAAATAATCTAGACCACCTTCACCCACCATCACGGCAGCAACAAGACACTGCAACTAGAAGCAGTCAACTACTTCACGGAAGTTGCAAGTAAGAAAGTAAGAGTATTACATGAAGGGTCACCTGCAGAGCAGGCAGGGAAATCTATGGGCATTACTCTGGCTGAATCCATTTGGGATATTCTGTTTGAAAGGCACTTCCACCATTTTTCTGTCCACCTTCACCCACAACTCAAAAAATGAGAACAAGTTTCCCTCTTACAAACACTGCCAAGGGTCAGCTGCTTTTCAATACATCACAACAAGGGGGAGAAGTTTGTCCTCTTACATTCGCAAGGGGTACCACAAGCAACTTCTTTTGTAAAGTAACGTATTTGCTTAAATTTCCCAATATTAGCACCACCTAGAAACTTATTAGTACTGCCAAAATAAATGGAAAAAGAAGGGCAACTCCCTAACCAGATCTGAGGTAATTGAGATTATTATTTAAGAGCAGTATTCACTGCAAGTAATACATATAACTGAAAATGTTTTACCCCTCAGGAACTATTTTCCTTGAAATAACCATCTGTAATACTGAAAAGTAAAACCCAACAAGAGCATTTTTATGTGGCTGACATTTCACAAAGAGCAGTAGTGGTGTTGTGTACATTCCACAGGTGCAAAAACTAGAGTACTGGTTCAGTACATTTCTGATTTAAGTATCATTTTGCCTCTGATGCTTGCGTGGTGCCAGCTGTGATTAACACTGTTGTGCTCCAGCGCTTGTTTTACAGCTCTGCAGCAAGGAAAGGCAGTATCCTAAAAAAGACGGACATTTTCCCTCTCAGAGGTAGGAAAGGAGACTTCATGGCATTTCAATAAGCCTTCACTTTATAATTAACCAACTCACCTTGATGACATAGTAATACCCCGTCGTTTTCTTTAAACATCACTCAAAAATTGCAGTTTTATTCCCTGTGGATACTTGAGTTAAGGCTTAATATCCACAACTATCTCAACCTCATACACAGAAATCCTTTTACACAGAACATTTCCTTGAAATCCCCTCTAGGAGATAAGCCGACGTTTAGCAGCATGCATTTGAAAGCTGATCGTGTACCAACCTATGTTAAAACTAGTTCCGTAACACAGGTTGGATCATCTACTTATATATACCTATATTTAATATAGAGATAGAAAACATTTAATAATAATTCAGCTTAAGATTCAAGAACATACAAATTATTCCTTGAAGGGCTACAGCAAGAAATACAAAGGTCACATCTACTTTTAATTGTCAAAAAAACTCATAACAGCACTTTGGACCTTGCTAAATGAAAAAAAAGCAAAAATATATACAAATTCAGTTTAAAATCTTTTCACGGATTTGTTATAAGTATTGAGAGTCCTATTAATTTATAATACAAAATCATTGTTTCTAATTCTAAAGACAAATTTAAATGAGGGACAGAGACTAAATCTATAGCTCATTTGAGCTCGTCTGTACTCAGCCTTAGGCATTTGTCTTCTTCCTTCTCTAAAGCTTTCCCTTGAATCAAAGGCATTCAGTTCAGTAAAAGCATTCATCTAATGCAGAATAAAAAAAATAAAGACGACAAATAAAGGTGAAATGATAATTCAGGAAAGGGAAGGAAATCACTTTAGGATTTGGAGGTGTGATTCATTGTTTTAATGAGGTCATTTGACAGACAATGAATTCTAGGCTTCCTATTCAAGTCTTCCAATTAATTCAGAAGACTAATTAGACTCTGTCTGGCCAGATTTCAATTCTGCAAACAGTACACATGTAATAAAAATAGTTCACAAGCCAAAATGTAAGGTTTTTAGTCTTCCTGCTTTACTAGAGCATGAAACATAGCTTTCTTCCGCCGCTTTACTTCCTCACAGCCATGTTAAAAGTCAAGATTTCCTTGAGTGTTTGCCCAAAGTTATTTCCTAGAAAGAGCTTGATTGGTTGGATGTAAAAAGCAAAGTTGGCTTGGAGAGAAATCTCCACAGCTACTTGGGGAAGAAACTGAACAATAGCTTAAAAATATCATCTGAATAATTAGAAAATAAAAAAAAAGGAGGGGGAAACCTACTGGCAAACACCTTCCCTTCCTCACAGGCTCAAACCAGAGGCCAATTGTATAGAAAAAAAAGTAACTGATTGGGTACAAATGCTCTGTAAGAGGGTGACCCGAAGCTGCCTTCTATTACAAAGAAATGGTGCAGTGTCTCTGTAGCCTCACTGAAAAATCCCATTCAGACAGCCTCTCTAGCGAGGACCCGGCACCATCAGTGCCCAGACAGGGACAATACACAGTAATTTAGCCCCTCAGAAAGCCCCGTACAAGGCACTGACTAAAGACTAGAAAGCCTAACTATGGCCAAGATACGTAGTCTATTTATTCTCCAATTCAGTGGCACATAAACAAATGCAGCTTATTCTTGTCAAATCATCATTTGTCCCTATATTCTTCTAATATTGCCGTGAGTACCTGTTAGTTGTTTTACTGAGTACTTGCTGAAACAAAAACATGTAAGCTTAATTCCCTCCAACACCGTAGTGCAATATAGGGCAGATCTCAGCAGGCTTATAAACAGTTTTAGTTCACTGAATTCAGAGCGGTCAAATAGATCAACAAGAAATCATGTTTATTCCCAGACATGTCTCTCCATTGCTTTTAAATATGCGTGTTTCTCAACTTTTTTTATCTACAAAAATGTCCTATTTGATTTCAAGTACTGTTGCTTAATAATTTACCATCCATCAGCTGAGCTACACTAATGTCTATAAGCTTCAAGGTTTCCCCATATTTAAGGCAGGTTCACTGCACTAAGGCTTTAGGACATATCTTTCGTTACTGTTGTTTCAAATGGGTGTCCTGCTCATTGCTACCTTGTGGTTATGTCAAAAAACAAACAGTAACAAGAATTTGAAAGAATTCATAACACAGTAGGACCAAAAAAGCCCCATGATCCTTCATACTTCTAGACGTTTCATTTCACAAGGGTAGAGTCTTCTATTCATGTCTGCATAGTAACTACATAAGTTACCTAAAGACATACTCAAAGTAGTTTTTAGTTGAAAAAAACAAAAAAGTGCTTGGACCACTCTAAAAAGCTGCATCACAAGCCTGTCACTTGCTCCAACTAGGAATTAAACTTGGACAAACATATAGTTAAGGAAAAGCATCTCTACTTTTCTCAGAATTAAGTGTTAAATGCAACTGAAATAGTCTAGCCACTGAAGTAATTAAATAGTCAGTGACTTAAATCTCTGCCCAAACTCTCCAGAGAATATGCACAGCAATTGAAAAGCTCATTTGGAAATAGTATTGAATATTGCTAGTAATTAAGTCCCCAGAAAAACAACTTTCTTTTATGACACAACTTCATCTCCTTTTTCTCCTATTTTGCACCAAGTGAAGAACTATATTAACAGAACAATCTGGATAGATTCAGTCCTGCTTGCCTGAGTAGGAGAGATCTCTAGTCCATTTGCCTGAAGCTTAGTAAATTTTTATGAGAACAGAAAGCACCAAAGAAACCCCAGGCCTAATTTTACCCTGTTCTCTTCAAAGATCATTTATCTGCAGATTGCCTATCTCAGCCTCATCCTTCAGAGACAGTAAACAAAAAAAGCCCCCACACGGGACATTTTCCTCACAGGAATTTAAGAGTAGACTTGTCACTTGTCCTGCCATCACTCTGGCAGTCCCACTGGTGAAAGCTCTAATTCACATAGGTCAAATATTTCAGATTTTCTCCAAAGCCCAATCTAAATGGGTGGTTTTGCTGCTACCAATAGTAGAGACACAACAACACAGATTTAACTAGCCACCCTCAAAGTATATCTTGACAAAAACTCGTTTATTTCATGCCTACAACAGTCATCTTAATAAAAACTTATCATCAAGTATCAAAACCCTACCAGAGATTACAGATAATATATTTTTACACTTCTTTGTTGCATTCACTGCTAACATGAGACTCAACTCCTTGCAACCCACATTAAGATTCTCCATCACACTGCCAAAACTGAGACATCAACTTGACAAAGTTGACTGGGGTTTTCCACAGGTGACACATGGCTTTGAGCAAAGTGCTGGCTGCTCCAGCATGTGGATAATGCAGGAGGATGCTGTTGCTCCCTGCTCCTTTCCAGCCACAGAAGTTCAGATCCAAGATTTAGTCATGGCACTGATTTTGCAGATAGCATACCCTTTAATTTTGTGCAGTCCTAAAAATGAATTGCTCTTCTCTCACATCAAGCCTTCTTTTATGTCAAGGCTACCTGACATGGACCACTTTTGAACTAGATAGGACAGTAACAGAAGAAGGGGGAACAAAGTATAAACTGTCTGAAGAATACTTCTAGCAGCATTTTACTTTGCACAGTGGGAAGACCATCATCATGTGTCAAACTGCTGTCAACATTTGACCACATGCCTTGAATAAGGCAGCTACTCATTTTCTCTTCAAAACTTAAATACATGAAGCAAAGAGTATGGGTCAGGTAAATGGATGCAAAGTATAAACACAAGTCACATATCACAGTGATTAACACCAATAAAAACATACTTTATCGTTTGCTAGTTACCGAGCATATTTCTTGGCCACCATTTTAATTACGTTTCTATGAACAGCCAGGTTGGCAATTTGTGTCCAGAAACTATTTTTAGTTCCTAGCACCTTGTACAAAACTAACTTCTAATGACTGAATGAGCCACCAGTCACATTGCATATGAATCTTGATTAGCAAATCAACATTTTAATTTAAAGATCATTATGGTAAACTTAAGTAGCACCCAAAAATCATATTGACTGTGTACACTTTCCTGTTTAACTCTGGGTGAGCTACACAACTCTTTCCAAGAAGATTCCCATGTTAAGTATATTTCCATACAAATTAAGATAACAGCTGTAACTGCTACCTTAGTAAAGCTTTTAAAATTGTAGAGTATATTCTCCTATGTTTCCCCTAGAAGAAAGATTTCACAGCAGTTCCTCATAAGTTACTGTCAGTTCTTGTCTTTGGCCAATCTATTAAAGAGTCTGAGAATTCCTTCCACTTTTCAAGAGACCTGGACAACTCTGCTTCTTCAGATGAAAAGTCAATCCAGAACATGTGCAGAAATCCATCCGTCTTTCCTTAACTTTTAGTTTAAGTGGAAGACCCTAAGCAAAACTCATTTAAGAGACACATTTGGGGTTGGGGTTGGTTTTTGTTTGGGTTTTTTTTAGTTCGGGGGTTGTTTTTTTTAAACAGATGGGATAAAAGCTTCAAGTTATTAAGCTTTCTCCCTGTACTATTTCTCCTTGTGTTCTGAATAGTGAAGACATATTACATAATTTTTTCCCCAGTGAGGGATTATTGCCTTTTGCAAACTGTATAACTCTTAATGCTAAAATCCCTAGTGCACCTGACAGACTGCATTTGATTGTTCAGGAGAAATTCCATTAGCACTCACACATTTTCCACAGAACTAGAAATCCTTTCACAAACCAATTAGCGCAATAGTTTTGAACGGTCTGTAAATATGAAAGGACTGCACATTTTCTGCACAAGGTGTGGATCCTCATACAGTAAGTTTAAGCCAACTTAAAAGCTCTTTAGTCCACACATGGCATGTTAAAAAAAAACCCACTATTTTTAATGGCCTAAGTTTGCAGCCAAGCAGTTTTACTAGACTTATGCTACAGATTAAAAAGAAAAGCCAATGTTGTGAAAACACTCCTGGGAAATCACTCCCATTTTGGCAACTATCCTTACAGAGGAGTGAATGGATTAAGTACTTCTCCCAGCTTGGTTATCCAAAAAGACTGTCAAGAAAGATTTATTCTCCCAGACAAAAGAGCTGCCACTATCTGATCAGCAGAGGGCTGAAGAGACCAGTCAAGTTCAGAATTAAAATCTCACCTTGATTTAAGAGCCTTGAGAGCACACCAACAGACATGCCAAAGATGTTTTTTTTTTCCTGTGAACTGCTACGCCAACTTAATTTACCTGCACAGCACAAACACTGTGCAGTTCTATGGCCAAGGTTTCCAGTGGAAAACCTCAGTAACATCTGTCATGTACCTTTATCAAGGCTCTGAAACTTGTCCTTGTATTAAGCATCAAACTTCAGAACTAGGGAAAATAATTCGTATTACATGTTCAATGAAGGAAGAAGAGCAATTCTTTTATTCTTTGCCTTCCTCGTATGCCTTTCGGTAACACAGAGGTAAGCATTCAGCACGAGTTGCTGCTAAACTCTTGGCAACCTGTTCTTCCCATCCACTCACCACTCCCATTTTCTCTCACTACCCTTTGATAAGAACCATGACAGGTTCCACACGCCACACTGGGCATCACACCTGTCTTACACAAAACAACCAAGGTTCAACAGCACTTGTTGAAAGAAGGCTGGAAGAAGCTGACAGGTCACCTATAGTGTAGCATTACTGCAGTAAGACAACTGAAGACTTCATTTTTTTTGTCCTGGCATCTCTATATCGTGAGACTGTGTTATCTGCTGTAAAGAAACAAAGGTATAACATAAACCAAGCTCTATAAGTGCTACCATACAATTCTTTCTGCACTGCCAAGAAGTTAGTACCAACAACTGCAATATGTCAGACAAAATTAAATGGCTTCACATTGAAGAGCACGGAGCCCATCTCTCAACTTGAAAATTCACAGAAATACAGTAGGTTTTTAGCCATCCAATGAGATTTGTGTTTGGCTCTCTTGCAAGAGCCCTAAGAATCAGTAAAGTCAATCAGCAGTTCCTCCACAGTGCTCAATCCTGTCCCTACCACAGTCAAGTGACAGACAAACATCCACAAGATATAAAGCATCCTGCCCGTCAGCTCCCTATTAATATTCCTATACTTACTTTATCATAAGTATTTAAAAAAGTATTCTAGCTTGAAAATAGCTACACTTTCCACAGGTGAATAATATTTAAGAAAAGTCTTTTTACCTCTGTTGGTTTGTAGCAATCTACAAGAGTTTCCTAGAAGCAAAACATGAAAGCGTCAGTTGCAATGACAGAGTAACAGTGAACATAAACAAGTCTACAGTATGAAACTTGGCAAGCATGTGGGGAAGAAAAGGGGGAAGAAAAGGAGCAAGAACCAGGAATTACTGGATGAAGATGCTACTGAAAACTAAGCATTGTATCAAGTAACATTTGCTTCCCAGGTGTATTGGAATTATTTGCAACAGGAGAAAAATGATGGCTTCTTCCTCCAGGTTTGGAAGTTATCAAATACTTCTCACCTAGAAAAACTGAGGAGAATCCAAGAACATTTCTCCCAGCAATATACATGTGAAAGGCAGCTTGCTGTGAGGGCACCACAGTTCTTGTAATTGTAGAATTACAGGCATTACCTAGGCCAGTCATTCTTGGCAGGGTGGCTGCAGCAACTGATTTAGGCAGAAGCAGCAAAGCCATTTATGAATGCTGAGTAAACAGCTTGGGGCCATTCCCCCTGTCTTTGCAGCTGGACAGTGGCCACTGGGAAAAGGGTGTTACTAGGCAATATAATCAGATGTCATGATGCATCTCAGCACCAAGTTAGTCACCTCCCAAAAGTGAACTGAGGTGCAAACAACTGCTCTAAGACACATTTCCTTCCTTCAGTGCACCTAAAAAAACTAGAAATAGAATCCCTTATATTGGGTTAATATCTTCATTTAGTTATGTGTATCCCTATTAAGAAAATTGGTTTTCTTACCCCCCCTTATTCTTCTACTCATTAACTTTAACCTCAAGTAGGTTTCAGAAAATTAGAGAGCTGGTTTGAATTTTATAATCTCAGCAGACAGCTTCTGAATTTCCCCATTAATTCCTGCTGCTGACCATCTTATGTTTTCCTCAAGCTTCTAGACAAGTACTCCAAGATAACTTGATGGGTTCCAGTTTCTGGCTAGTATAGACAGAAGGCAAGTTTCTAAAAACCTAAGGACAAGGGAGAATTTATGGTCTGTGTATGTACACATGTATTTTTTTGCTGCTGAAGTGAATCAGAAACTCCCTGGTCATTACAACTGATTCTCAGCCACATAATTTTTCTATGCAGCTGTTCTTTATTTTATTTTCTGCTTTTTTTATTTTATATACTTGTAAAACAAGAATGAGTAGAAAAAAATAAGGGCTTTCTAATCTGTCTCAGTGTACCTCCCTGTATGATTGGATTCTTTGAACTTTTATCCCTGTTCCACCTACCTTCCAGAAATTTTTATCCTCAAGGATTTTGATTACCATTGTACAGTCCAGTAGATTATGCTAAACTTAAACCCAGAAACCTCTCAGTTCTAATTCTACACTTAGAGTGGATTCAATCAAACACAAGATATGGATCCAGATGCATTAATTCAGCCACATTCAGATCTAAAATTAGAGAATAGCATTACCTGTAATTTGAGAGCTCTCTCCTCTTCATTAGCTGCATCAAGAAGGTCATCAATGTCAATTTCTACTTCTGGCATCTCTTCTTCCTAAGAAGCAAAAATCCCCACTTAGCCCATAGAGACATCCTTTAACTAACCTTAAAAGCAGCCTAGTGATAGCACACAACCCCATCCGCCTGGAGCCAGACAAGAAGGAAATCTGCAAGGGGCAGAGGCTTGATATTTGGTCCCAGACCCGCAGAAGGCCAAGCCCCAGTGACAGCTCTTAAGCTACCTCTCCTTCACAGCCCGGAGTTGTGCTACTAACCCATGCCCTGCAGCGTAAGTCAGATTTCCAATGCCTACAGTGAAGCAGCTCAACATCTAAGGCACAGAGTGTTTTGGGTAAACTTCCTGCATCTGTACACTTCTTCCTTCACTTCACTGACATATCAGACATGTTGTTCCCCGAGTCAGAACAGCAGTCCACCCATTTTTTAAGTTCCCTGAGCTGCAGAATCCCAATGAGAAATCATTCACAGATATCACCATTTACTGTGTTCACAAGTTATGCAAAAAAAAAAAAAAAATCTGCTAGCCACTTTTTGCTTCTTCTCATCATAAAAGGCACTTCAAAATGGTAGAGTAATACCTCACTGCACATACAAAACACCCTGGTTTCAGTCTCGCATCAAGTCCCACCCTCGCAGTGACCTCAGTGCCGCAGAAACATAGCTCCTCCTCCAACAAAGCCAAGACATGAGCACCATTAAGTCTGTCCTCTCCCACAAGTACACTGCCATCAATGAGCTCACTGGTGCTGCATACCCTTGGGATCTCCCGCGTGAAAGCAGGGTCCTGGAAGCATCCAATGAGGGGGTTGGGATTGGTGGGTTTGGGGGTCAGTAGGAACAAGACCATTATCCCCAGCTGCAGGTGCCATCTCGTACCCCACTGACATTTTTCAAGATCCTTCTAAGTATTTTGACAAAAATGTGGTAGGTTCCAGCAATTTGCAAAAACATTTGAACATCTGTGAAATAATTTAACGGCTCCAACAGTCACCACCACAGATAACAGAAGAATTACTCTTCAGCTGTACAAAAGAAGAATTTAAGCATTAGTAAGGAAGATAACAAATTAGCTTGAGTTAATCTAATGGAAGTACCAAAGTGCAAAACAACTACCTACACCAGAACCTCCAGCTAAAATGCCAACTGCTCCACATCTATTTGGGTATGAGGAGGAAGGACAGAAGTAGGATCATTAAGTTCCCCATCCCCTACGTCTGAAGGAAAGCATGCAGGAACATGGTAGCACAGCCATGCAAGGCTATTAGACCCGATGCATAAGAACACACAAAGCACATCCTTTGCCCAAGTAGCAGGTTCACTCTCTCAGCATGCATTTTAATCAGAAAGAAATGTGGGCATTTGCTGAGATGAATCATAAAAATACTAGTTACTGTAACACAATCTGGCTATAAGTGAATTTATAACCTAATGCTATCAACTTATTAGCAATTTAAACAATTGGGGTGGGGGAAAGAAAAGTACTTTTCCACAGACTGTAAAGATATTCAGGTAAAAGCCACCAGAATTGGAAAGGATAAAGATTAATTCCTAAGCAGTACACTTACTTAGGCAAATTAGAGTTGGGATAGCAAGGTACTATCACACTAAGAACGATAAATTCCCCATATAGACAGTAAATCTCCTGAACACTTTGTCTAAGCAGCTCATAATAAATACTGTTAAGATGGGGAGCCCAGAGTTATTGTTTATACTGTAAACTTACTAAAATACACATTCATGGGTACATGTAAATGCCAGTTGTCCATCTGTCTGTGCTCAGAAGTACTGTTCAGCACATTTTTAAACTCCTGCCTGTTGGAGCAGCATTCTGGCAAACTTGAAATTATATTGAAAGGTGACAGCAAGGGGAAATATCTAAGAAGATATATAATGCTTTTTTGTGTTCACACTTTATTGAAGCGGAACACTCCTGAAAGGTTAGTTTTACTCTGATTGCTACCAGTCACACAGGAAAATCCTTGCTTCTATCCCTTTTCATTCTTATATTCTTCCACTTAGCCTTCTCCTGCATCTTCAAGGTTCGCAAAGCCAGAGGGCAACTATACCAGTCATTCACTGGTATAAGAGGTAACATAGCTCCTCTGCATCAGCAAAGTCCATAACAAAAACTAAATCAGGAATACTCAAATGTGGGACTAGCTGTGTCTAACAGACATTCAGTTAAGCTACATTCTCTGTAAAAGATCTGTATCTTCATTACTTCACAGCAGATTTGAGCTCTGACACAACACAAACAGAGGGGGAAGTCCAAAAAGGTAATTCTTATTTTTGGATGAATGAACAAATATAATCACATAATTTTTTTCATCAGAACTACTATGCCTGCATGATCTCAAGTGTTTTATGTTAGGCACGAAAAACATGTGCTCAGGTCAGGAGCCTGACAACTCCACAACAGCTGTAATGACAGAGGGAAGGAAGAAAGAGTCATGCCTTCTGTTTGGCTGATTTTATTGGTGAGATAAGTGTGCTTGATCCTACCACAATTTGCAGATAGATCTAGATTAGGCTGAGGAAAGCCTGAGAGGAGCTGTGTATAGCTGAAGGGTGGTATTTCAAGAGTCTCATTAGAGCTATAAGGCTGTGCAAGGAAATCAATCCACTGCCACCTTCTGCTACAGTGAGAGAGAGAAGGTGTCACAAACAATGGATGAGTGGGGGAAAAAAGATACCACAAGAGGCATGCTGGCAGAGACCAGCTGCCAAAAAAGCTAAAATAGAAGAGGCGTGAGGGCTGCAGGTCCAAACATCCATCAATGGCAACAGCTAGAGGAGGATGGACACACTCCTTTTAAGCACCCTCTCCAGTTTGTATTAACAATGTAAACAAGACATGAGCTGATTTCTGCTCAAGTATTCAATAGTCTAAAAATACCACCAAAGTTAGCTTTCGTGCCATTTAATGCAACTTAAATTCAACCTTGCATTGGAAGGCAGCCCCATGATTATTTAGGTTGCACAAATTCTTTGCAAACTACTGACAAAGACCTTGGGACACAGACATGCATTAAGTAGTAAAAAGCTGTAGCAGTTTAAGGCATTACAGCATTCTAACTTTTGCTATTTAGCCTCCAGCAGAAGCAATTACTGCCCCAACAGTGAATGGAATAGAAACAGGTGAGCGCCCAGTGGTGAGACCCCGTAAGAGGTCTGACAGCCTCTGAAACCACCTCCCACTACAACTTAAGCCAAAGGGCTGGATTTTGCAGGGGCAGCTGAAGAACACTTGCATACTCTAGACTGTTGACTCTGATGAGTGCACCTCCAGCACAGCAAGAGCAGGTCTGACACATGGTGACAAGTATTCGCTAATTGAATATTCCATTTATCTAAGGCTTTAAATTTTAAAGGACAATAGTTGCTCTATAGATAAACTTGATTTTTAGGATGGGAAGGTCTCCCATGCTGAGCCTGTCTTCAACCCTGAACTCACACAGATCAAGTTGAACACCCAAAAAGTGAGGGAGACTGTGTCCACTTGTCACCAGAATGGCTTATGCAAGTTGTCCAGTGTCTCATAAGTACACCTGGTGTTCCCATATCTACATAACATAGTATGAATGGCGAGATAAAAGTCAAGTACATCAGGTTATCCGTGTGGTCTAGATCTGGTCAACCTTCACGACCAGAGCTCCCTGGGGACTGTACCCATAGTCTTGCAAACACACCACTAGAGGGAGATAACACTTTACAAACACAGCGAGGGCCCCTGAAGTTGCAGGTAAAGCATGTAAGTCTTCCTAGACGCAGATTCAGTTTTCAGGTACAGAGAATGGCAGTCTTAATTTTTGTTCTCAAGTACATATTTCCCTCTGCTCCTGTTCTTAAAAAAAACCCCAACCAAACAAAAAAACCTCCTCAGCTTAGTTCTTGCAAAACCCTCCTTCCTCTGCTCCTTTTTGGGATATTGCTTCTACCTCCTTCCTATGTACCCTTTTTTCCCCCGAGCTGAGTGCCAGAGAAAAGATCACTACTAGCACAGAAAAGGAGTGACTCCAGCTCCCAGGCACTACGACTACAGCTCCCTGCCAAGAAGAACTACAAAAGCACAACTTCTCCCAGTTCCCTATAGAGGAAGCTTGTTCATATAAAACAATCTGAGCTTTTTTCCAAACTTTTAACAAGTTTGGGCACATGACAAACAAGTGAAATAGGAGGAGAGGTGTTTGATTCAACTGAAAACACTTTCATCAATTGGCCACAGGCACCTCTGATGCCAAACAAGTCTGCTCCCTGTTAAATTTCCAAGATGTGACTAGTACTAGAGTTTCAACTAAGCTGTTGAAAGTCCTCATATAATGTGGAAAAATATTTTCCTGCTTATTTTAGTCTTAATATCAGAAAAAACTGAGCTTTCCAAGATATTCCAGCTGAGGAAGGCACCTACTGCAAACCTCTTCAGGTCAGATTATTTCAATTTAGACAAGTTTAACATTTTTAAAAGTGTGGTTTCCACAGTCAAGGGTAATGCCAAGAGCAATGCTTAGAGGGTTGTGCATGGAGGAATACACACACCTTCCTGTGAAACAGAGGGAGGGCTTACCTAGGAAGAATCAGTGCCTGGAAATAAAGAGGATGTAACAAGCTACAGGGAAAGGATATCAAGCTATGTAAGAAAGATGGACAGATACACATGTTATTAAAAGCATACACAGGCAGGTACGGCTGGACCTTAGTTTCTCAGCCAGTGTGAACAATCTGCATGGTCCAGAAACCACAGCTGCATTAGTGCAACTTTTAGACAAGAGAAGAAACCTTGGCAGAGTTTTCACATGCCGTTACTATAGTTTATTAACACAATCAGATGTCCAGACCAAAGCTTACCCACATCCACCTGGCTCAAAGAAGAAAAAGCTAGCTAAAGCGTATCTGCATCTGCCAATTCACCCTGTTTGTCAGTTGATAAACTGATAAATAGCCTTAAACTTATATTAGGAAAAACAAATCTTACACCAAGGAGATCCCAAAGAAAAGATCTATTAGAGATTCATGTCTAAACCCAGGGAAGAGGGAGCACTCTCAAGTCTGAAGTGTAAATTAACAGCATCTCAGATCCATGTCAGCATGCAACTTAGGTATGTGTTGCCCTCAACCAGAGACACACCATGATAAAAAGCACAGGATTACATGTTGAAAAGGATACCACTCCGCTCCTTCTACAACTGGAAGAGCATGCCCATCCCACCATCTAGCTGACTGAAACAGCACATTTACAAATTGTTACTTCCTCCTCGTCTTATCCTAACACATTCACTTCAATATACAGAGACAAATTTACATAAGTAGCCTTAGAAAAACAAACTAGAGTATGCTCTCCAATAAAAAGCAATATGGAGTCAAAGGGAAAACCAGACTAGAGGTAAGAAGGGCATTCAACATTTCATACAAGCCATTACCAAGTGTTCTGGTGAAAAATGTGGTTGCTTTTTATATGCTTGGTAAGATACCCTAAAGTTAAGCCTAGCTACATAAACACTAGCCCATGGTGCATCAGAAGCAAATCGTTTCCTTGGCCAAAACACAAAAACCAGGCAGAGGAGAGTGATCCTGTGAGAAAGCCTCCTTTATGGCTGGGACTCGTGAGTTTTGAATACTCAGGATCACTTACTTTTTCTGACGGCTATGTAAGGGGGTGAAGTTAGCCAAGAGAGACAAAGGAAAAGGCATACAGCTGAAGTTTAAGGACAGGTGCTAAGTAGCTTGGCCTCCTCTATACCCATCACAATTCCCACCATTCTTTCCTGTTACAAAGGCAGCAGCCAAGTTTGAGCAATATGTCCCTTGCAGGCAAGGTTCGTGTTTAACCAGCCTCCACAGTGACAAGTTTAGAGGGTTTTAGAAGTTCATGGAAATAAGTCAAACAACAGGCACATGTTCCCTCTTTGAGTTACATTATCTGACAACATAATTTGTCAGTCTTCTTGTAAGTTTGTAAGTCATCTGGATAGCCTAAATCGTGAAGGTCACAGTCTGTGGGACTTGGGTTTGGGTGGTGGAAGGAAGGAAGGAATTCAGGACAGAACAGTGTCAAGCAGGACAATCCCTGTAGAAGGATCTCGCCCTAGGCAAACTGGGACACTAATCTGCTATTTTAGTGTTCCTTATCAATAGCCAACAACAGCTCAAACTTCCTTGCTTAGAAATTATTATGAAGAAAAAATATGGCACAAACCCAATTTAAAACAATCTCTAAGAACCACTTAAGTATAAAGACATCTTAATGTCCTGGAATGTGCCAGGAGTTGGGTACAGCTGTAGCTTCAGAATTCAAATGGAAACGAAAAGCATATTAACAGGGCAATGCTTATACAGCACATACAAAACACTTAAAGTTCTAGTTACAAATCTCATTAAAGCAATTAACAACAACTGATATCTTCAATAAGCAGGGGAGGAGCACCCATTCAAGCCTAGTTCTTCCATCCCATTACCCAAGCTGTCTCTCTCTCTTTCCCTTCAGTCACTGCAAACTGCTGTTTGTTTCAAGCTGGCACTGCCACAGATCAGCCTCTCCTCTTGGCTCTTAGGCAACTACAGCGCAGATGAAATGGACAGATGCTATTCCAATTACAAGTTCTTTTCAAAAAGTCAGCCCCTATAAAGCAGGAAAACACAGCCCAAATTTTTATTATAAAATTGCACGCAAGTACACCAAAACAGCAACAGTACAATCCTTTGGTGATGCAAAAGAAAAAGCAATTCTGTTGTTCGCTTACTTCAGCTAGGAAGCCTCTGTCAGCATGGCAGGATCAGGATTACATACAGAGATAAGAATATCATCCCTCAGTGCAATTCCTATGAAAGCTCCTTTTACGGGCAAGCCTTTGTGAAAAAGGAGTGGGAAAGGTCCTCCACATGCAAAGCAAGGGTTCCACTCAGCTTCCCCCACAATGCAAGCTGCATGCTTGACACCAGACACAGAGGCAGCTGCTGTCTTTGCAGATGCCATTGCAGTTTTACTTTTCCTTCAGTAAGAAGGCTAGAGGGCAGAAAGGCAATGGTAACACACCATGATTTCCTTTGGACAAACACCTCACAGCTACAGGCTGCCTAAATACTGCATTTGCATGAGCTACTTTGATTCTACATCAGAACACAGTTAGCACATAAAACATTTTACCCTGTGTAAGCAGTGAGAGAAAAGTAACACAGTCAATTGTGTCAAAAGTCACCTGGACGAGGGGAAGAGAGCTTACGTTAAAGCACAGCAAGACTGGTACAAGTACTGCCAAACCATTCACTGAAGTGAAGTTACTCAGGGAAAAGGAAGTAAGGCCAATTTCAGAGGAAAACTCAGTACCTAGAGACTATGCAACTAAAGGTTTTCAGAATTGGAGCAAGAAGAAATCTGGGCTGCTCTCTCCTGCTACCCTGTTCAGATGCACTATGGACATAATCCCTAAATTACTTAGTGCCACACACTTACATCAATAAAAGGCTTGGAAGAAACAGTGTGCCACTCAGCATGCAACAAACAAAACAAGTAGCTGGAAAATTGTTTACATACTTACTTTGAGCTAGCACTTTATAACAGTCATAGCTTGTAATAGAGAAAGCATCAGAATTTCCACAAGCCAATTCATTTTAGACTCTGTCCTACTTACATTCAACAGCGACAGCAACAGAATTTTCAAATGAAGGTCAGGGGCTCCCTTGAATGGCTGGTTAACTTTTACTAATTAAAATTCACAGTATATTTCTGCATCAGTGTGACCACTACTGTCAGAGATGCCACTGTGTTTGCACAGACCATATCTGAATGCCATGGTGACCTCAGTCAAATGCTTTAAAACTTGCTCTGCAGAAGAGGAAAAATCTTGGTCCTCTCTTTCCACAGTTCTGTTCTGCTTGCAAAAGCAGGGCAACAAAGCTGTTATTGAAAGAATTTGTTAGGAGAGCTAAATCGAGTTTTACTGCACTTCAGGCCCTGCCAATGCAGTTGAGGCTGGGTTTGCCTAGCAGACACGCTGCCTACTCTTGGTCACCACCACATCCGCCACATTTTCTTGACTAGGAAAGACTTCTTGTGCTCTTTGAGAAAGCCATGCCTTTTTATTAGAGGCCTTCAGTCTCAGAGTGGGCCAGCTGCCACTTTTCACTCACTGCATTCTCCCATCAGCAGCAGGGAGGTAACTCTATGTATGGATGCAGCTCTGAAGGCTTGTGCAGGCACCCCAGACAATAAAGATAAATAACATATCCTTTTACTTTTCTTCTTCCCACTTTCATTCAAGATTTTTTTTCCCCTCTCTCAGCGTTTTTTTTTTATTATACTAGAGCTAATGAAGTCATGTGCAAAGAATCAACAAGAGTAACTCTTCCTCTAATTACCTACTAAATGGACTTCTGTAAAACAAAGAAATGCATACACCTAGGGATGGTTTATTTTTTATAAAATTAATTTCTTGGTATCCTGTATTTTAACAAGTTTTCAAAAGAGCCTATTATGTAGGTGACTGAAAGTACTTACCCTGGGCCCTGGACTTGCTATTTTTAGTTTGGTATTTTTCTGATGCTTGAATGAGTGACTGAAACACTAGTCAGGGGTCACACACTTGGAGTACCAACTCTGGTCTGTCAATACACAGTAGTTCTTGTATGAACAGCTGTTTAGGAAGCACTTGCTCAGATCTCCTGCCACAAAGCATCCAACAGTGACAAACCAAAACAGGCTCTGAATTGAAACAGAAACAGCTTCTAGAAATACCATGATGGCCAAAAATCACAGTTTGGCAAGCCTTGCTTGCTTCATGGCCCCGTCGTTCATTTAAACACTTTCACTGAGAAATACAAGTTGAAAGTCAGATGCAACTTGTGACTTACTCTTAATTGTACTGTATGTGTATATGATAACTTCAGAACAGTTGTGCCAGCCCTTAAAAATCAGATGGATTTAGCTATGACACTGAATCAGCTGCCCAGTACAACAGAAACATGGCCACTTCTCTCAAATAGGCAGAATTTCCTCTCCTGGCTGGGAAATCCTTGCCCAGTCTAAAAGGAAAAGTCATCAGGATGGCAATGCAGATGCAGCTGCTAAGTTAGAAAAAGTTTCTTTCCCCAAAATTTCTCTGTGGATAAAACAGCACAAACCAGTAAGTAATACACAAGAAAAGGTCCATTTTTCTACCACTTGACAATTTATTAAATGTCTCAGCTGAAATGTTTGCATCAATGGAAACCTGAGCAAACAAGTCAGTCCTGGAAGATGAAAGCTCAACACTGAGTTCAGACAAAATTCTCTGCCATTGGTATGGGTGTATTAGTTTCTTTCAAAACAAGGATGTTCCGTGGAAGCACTCAGTTCTTTCTTGCATTGAAGCATTACCTTCCCAGTTGGTTCATTAACTGAGATTTCTGTCTTGCATCCTTTATACTCACAAAACCACCTTTTCAATACTTGACATATGTGCTCACAGATCCTATTTGTTCTCATCCCATTTTAGCTAACATCTAATTGCCAGAAGTTTTAGCCCACTTTTTTCCAAAATCCTTTTTATATATCTAAATATAGCACCTTTAAAAGGTATTTAGGCTTTAGGCTTCATTTTGGGATACCTCCATTTAAAAGCTCTAGGAAGTCTGCAAAAATGTCTTTCCATTCATTTAGTTTCAAATATACACAGTCACTCTTTCCTGAGCCTCTGAAAAACAGGTTGTAAGAAGCCAATATATTTCCACATTTAGAGTGCATCCTTGCAACCAGAGCACCGAATGCACGGGGAGAGTTCATTGCAAAGTCCAAAGCACCATTAAATAAAGGTTCAAGTCCCAACTCTTCCCACATTCTTCCACTCATTTTACTATGATGCCTTCCTACATCCCTGTGGGCACATTCACCCATGCCAGGAGAAGCGGACCTTTGCTCACTGCCAAATAGTTGCACTCTAAAATCCAGCCAGCCCCATAAGTGGTGTTGCCATCTTGAAAACATGAACTAAGCAACTATCATTTAACAGAGCCTGCAAATGATCTGTAACAACCTTTTTAAGAACAGATATCAGCCCAACTGCCTTCCAGCATCAGGACCTCTCATTTCAGTTTCCAGGATCCTTAAACAGGGCACTTTGTCAACTGAATTCTCACTTTGCTGTAGTCAGCCTAAAATTTGATCTCCTTCTCGCGCATGAACTTCAAGATTTACCTTTCTTAAGCAAATGTCATAAACATGCATTCAAATATTTCCTCCCTCCATCTTCACAGAGACACAAACACGCAAAGTCAAGACTTGTCAGTGATCTCTAATCATCTGCATTGTTGGAAATGGTCGCAGGCTGAAGAAAAATGTGTTCCTCTTAATTCTTCTGGAATGCCACTGGAGAGAGTTATGAATGATTTAGATATATTTATTTTGCTTTTTCAAAAGGAATAGAAACTCTGCGGTTCCATAACCATAGTGTCATTTAAGGCATACGGAAAGAGAGAAGTGTAATACAGGGAGAGATATTTGTTGGTTCTGGCTTGGTATAAAAGAAAAAAAGGACTTCATTCTGAAGCATCTAATTTACTCACAGCTTTACTTTTTAAATGCTAAGGAGCCCATCATCTTCCAGAACATGCTGTCATGCCAGCAGCAAACATGTGGCAGACCTTTTCACAGTGAATAATGAAATCTTGTGGTGGGTTGCAAGATCATGACTGTTAGAAAGTCCAAAACCGAATGGAGCCAAAGCACTGAGGTGTCCGTTCCTCTGCTCCTTGGATACACAAACAAGGCAGTATTTTGCAGCACAACCATGAAAATTCCAGATGCTCAGGCAACAGCTGCTAGCCCTTACAAATTACTGTAGCTACATATACTCAAGTCAACAAAAGAGCGATAGACTACTCTTAAGGACACTAACACAGTAGGCCAAAAAAAAAAAAAAAAAAGTGTGATAGGGAAGAAGATTTTAAAGGAAGTGTAATTCTCTTAGTATTCCTTAAATGCCAGAAGGTGCCACCTTCAGTTATCGGAGATATCAAAGCTTCCCAGAAAGGAGAGAACCGGCATGCATACTCAGGATTCCATTTCTTAAATAGTTTCCTAGTTCTGTAGGACAGCACACAGCACACACCAGAACTACCTCAGATCCAATTAACCTCAGATTTATACTTTGGTATAAATTAGAGATCCTCTGAAACTCCTGGAAATCCAGAATACAATCAGAGCAATGCTTCTGGTCACCACTGAGCTTCCAAAGACCAAAACAAGGAAATCTTAGCAAGGCCTCTGCCTGCAGCTGGCTAGACACTGCCTTTAAGTTATTTACCTAGTATTCAAAGCATTTCCAGCAGCTTAGGTAGAGTAAAAATACAGTCAAACAGTAGCTTCATTCAGTGTGATGTTATACTGAATTGCAATACTATTTCATGTTATGCCATCCAACAGCATATTATATACACAGTGCATACATATATACACTAGCCTTTCAGAAGCATGTTAATAGACCACAAATATGCACCTATATACACAGGTGTATGAACAGTTGTTACAGAAAGTTACTAGAAGAAAAATGATCTGCACACAGATTTCTGCAATGAAAGTATCAGTAGCAAGGACTTGAAGAACAACTTGCCGTAGCGCAGCAGAGCATATTAACAAGCCATCTGTTCATTATAACAAGCTCAACAGGATTCAGCTTCTAGCTGCAGAGATGCTACCTACAGCACATCCCTTGATCAAGCAGGCAGTTGTTGGATATTGCCAAAGTCTTGCCACATCCCTTTCAGAGAACATATTATATGTATATGCCACCAGCACCGTCTGGATTTAAAAACTGCTTTCCCAGGAGGCTGCGCCTTTGAGTGGAATTAGTCACACTAACAAGCAACCCCGAGTCACATTCCTCCAGCCAGAGATATGCAGACATAACCAATGCTATTGCTTAAAGCTCTCGACTTCTGCTCTCACCTCAGAGAAAGAAGCATTGTGTTTCCAGGAACACGAGCACTGAAGAACATGAAATCTGTCCTCAGAATAGATGTTGGCTCTTGAAACAGAGACAAAACCAACATTTCTCCCCAGTCCTTTGCAAGCAAGATGACCAGTCTTTCAGCCTTCCACCCCTCCCCTTGCTATGTTTCTCCCTTCAAATAGAAATTATGAAACAGCTGTTGCTTTTGCCAGCTTTGTGAGAGGCAAAGAGCAGCAGTCAGAAGTAGCAGCAGGGGAACAAGACTGCAATATACTCCGTGTCCCATCTGTTGAGAATGGGTAACAGAAAACAGAGGGCAAGAAGACAAACAGGGACTCCAACATACAGTCAAACAGCTCCTTTTTCACCACCTATCTTGTTATTTGGCTCAATATCCAGCATCTACAGCAAAGGAAAGGACAAAACTCTTCAAGTTAAATGTACAAAATCAATTGATTTAGTATCCTGATAGTGTTCACAAGCAAGTCATTTAATTAATACACTGTGCAGCCAGTATTTTGGCTTAGCTGTTACTCTGCCATGTGGCAAACTAGACAAAGCAGATGGTCAATAAGCTCTGTTAAACTGTCAAGGCCAGCGATTAAGGAGACACAAAAGAGCTCTCTGCCAGATCCAAAATTTTTTAGTTAAGTCTCAACAATCTCAGTTCAGTTCCTCCTTCTAGAAAAGCTGGCATCAAAAGAATCAAGATTAAACTAATAAATTTCCCAAGGCTCCAATCCTGAAATTTAGAATACACCAGGCCCCATCCTAAAAGATGCTCAAGTTCATTAAGAGGTGCAAAAATGTGGACTAGCCAGTATCATCTGCAACACACTAAGAAAACACCGACTTTGTTTTAAGACGCAAAAGAGCTGACTTCACAAGTGTAGCACTTAAGTCAGGAGTGCTAGGATTGTAGTCAAATAATAACTTCTCAGCCTTTGAATTCCAAACAGGGAAACCAGCCCAGCGTAAGTCTAACTTAAAGGGACTAATCAATTAACTATTCAAACTGCTCTTCACCAAAAATTTTGTTGTCACGTTTAAGTTCTGAAACAATCTCAGAGACTTCAACTCACATGTACCTCCAGATAGTACTCTGAGCTTCACGGAAACAGATGCTCTGAACAAGTAAACAAGCAGAGTTGAAGTCTGGTTCAGCAAACAGCATAAGCTTTGCCAGGTTAAATAAGGTTTCTGGCAAGGTGTACAGCTATACCTTGTTTTGCTCTGCTGAAATCCACCTCTGCCCTCTACAGCAGCCTCTCTGCCTGCTCACCAAAAGACACTCACACAGGGGTCTTGTTCTGAATCATCTCCAGAGACACATGTCCACATTTTGACAAAACCATGCCTCTGCCTCCCCTATCACCTCCCACAACAGCAGGTTTTCCTTCAAGGCCTTCAGATGGTATAGTTTAACCTCTGTGTTTCACCCAAGGAAAAGCACATTGTGCTGTTTTAGAGCAGCACAATGTTATGATAGCCATAGTCTCAGCTGTGGCAAACTCAGCCAGCAAAAAATGACACACATGCAACCCAGGGGCTCCACAGAGCCCTTCTGAAATGAAGTAAGTAAGAGACTGGTATTTCTATAGTGCCCAAGAAAGCTATGTTGCAGTTTACCTGAAGACGAGAGGTTCTGCTTTCCCAGATAAAAGCAGCTGAACTTCTACAGTAGAAGGCTAAGAACGACTAACTTTTATTAGTCCCCAGTACAACAGACCAGCATCTTAAAATACACCCAAGCAAATAACACGTTTGCTTAGCAGAAGCTAAAAGCCAAGTTCTATCGTATTTTAAGGCAATCTTTGACCACTTGAAGGCTCATGCATCTGCACCAACAGGCTTCAGTCCCACCCACATAGGGTATCATATTGACTAGAAAAATGCCAGCACATTTTGCTTCTAGGACCATAAAGAACCCAGGTAATACCTGTGCGTACTGCTCTCTGGAAATACAGTGGCTAAGCACAAGACATGCCTACTGCTTTAGCACCACTTCTGGTTGAACCTTCTGCCACTCAAAACTTTAGCTACTAGAAACGCTGCTACAGGTTTTGGGTAGCTAAAGTTTTCTAAGGATTTAAAAATTTTAAGTCCAGTTCTCTGTAAACCCCCATGAGGAGAGGCTAGAAGCTTAAATGTGTCATTCAGACCTTGGAACACTTGGAATAGCATCACAAAAATACTTCAGCACAAAGTTGGTTTGATGATGCCATTTCTTACTACATTTTAACATTAAATGTTAAAATTTACAGCAATGGAAAAGCTCCCTAAACAGACAAACTGCAAACCTTACTAGAGAGTATTCAGAGTGTCCAGTGAACTAATGTCGCCTCTCTGCAAACTCATGAAAGGCAAGTTCTTGAAGTGTCCTACAAAGCTACTTTCATGTTCTCAAGCAAATTACTATCAGTTAAACCTTCTGCCACCCAAAATCTTACCATTGTCCAAAATGGCCCTCATTTTAGCATGCTTTGAGGCCTCAGATAAGAGCTTTAGATAACTAGTATCTTTTGTATTGATCCTAAACCAGCTCACTTGAGTGTATTAGTGACCAGCATCAGACCCCTCAGCACAACATTTTTCAGGCAGTACTATCTCACAAATTACATCTCTGTTTGTGACTAAGTGCCAGTCATAGTAGGGTTCTAATCTTAGTTGACTAGTCCAAAAAAAACTTCTGCAATAGCCACAGTCATTTTAATCATAAGTTTGCTGGCATTGTTTAGAAGCTGCTGATAATACAAACTAAGGAGCCAAGAGATAAACATTGTTTGTCTAAATTATCTCATGATTTGTGTAAGATGGGCTCTGAATTTCTGTGTCATGAACTCTGGCAATTTAATATATATATAACAAGGAGCCAGATGAGCTCAAACAAGCATCACATGAAGCTGTAACATAGAATCATAGAATCACCAGGTTGGAAAAGACCCACCGGATCATCAAGTCCAACCATTCCTATCAATCACTAAACCATGTCCCTCAGCACCTCGTCCACCCATTCCTTAAACATCTCCAGGGTGTTACATAGTCCCACAGAGCATCAGCAACCTCCCTGGACCAGTGTCCCCAAGAAAGGGCTGGCAGCAAGCATTGGTTTCCTCCTGAACAGCATCAGCTAGTTTCTAGGTCCTGCAGATTTTCAAGGAACCAAAGAATTTACCTGCTATTTTTGATCCTAAAGGCAACATACAGCATTATCCTAGTCCAGGACAGCTGGAGCCAATGCCCATGTTCAGATCTTGATAAAGTTAACCAGTGTACTTTGGTAAAGGTTAACTCAGGACATGAGTCTAAGGACAGGCTGTCTTAAAATCTGGCTGATAGTGTTACTCATACTGCTTCAGCAAGAGAGACACATTACATATCACAATTAATGTCACTTAGGTTTTTTCCATCTGTTACACTGTGTTTTAGGATTAAAACTTCTTACTACCAGATTAAAAGAAGAACATAAGTGCTAAGGATGGGCACTACTACCTGGCTACTTTGACCACCAACAAATGTTAATTTCAGTGCCAAAAAATCCCAAACACTAGCCAGCCTCAAAGTGAACATTTGACAGATTTTAATTAATTTTCTTATTATTGTGCAATAGCCTTTTCTGCAGAAAATTTTCTACTTTCAGAAAGAAAAAACAATCTCAACACCCTTTCTGCTCCAGTTCATAAACAGAATTTAGCTTTTTCTCATTAGCACATCTTAGTCAAAGAGCTGACTATTTTGCATTTTTTGCGCTACTCCACCTTTGAAATCAAAGATAGGATTGGAAGTGCCAGGAGAAGAAAATTCCAACCAGTTATTCCATTTTAACTTGTAATGTTTGTGTAAAGGACAGCAGTGTTCTCATTGACACACTGTACTTAACATACACGTTCAAATCCAGTGTCTTTGGGTGGTAGTGAAGTATGTATTAGAAACATAACATCATTATGCCATAGTGCATAGGTAAGGAACTAACTCCAAGGAATCCAAAATAAAGTCCTTCAGTGGAGCTCCTTCTCAGATGACCCAAGCCTGCCAAATACCTGCATATAATCCAAATGCCTGCAGCAGCCTATTTCCATTCTAGGGACAAAATGATAACCATAAGTAATCACAGAGTTTCTGCAAATGGAAGCTTCACTGAGTCTGACTTGACAGACACGGTAGGGAACAGATTACATCGAAAGGAATCAAGAAGCACCCTTGTGCATCTTTAAAGTACCTGTTGCGCGCTAGCCTATGTTTAATACAAAACAGACAGTTCAAAAGAACTTTGAATTCAAAGTATAATGCTGTGTTAAACAATCAATCAAGTTATTTTGAACTGGCTACTTTTCTTAAAATCATCCAAAGTCTAAGATTTGAGGCCATTGTAGGGATCAGTCTGGACACAAATATGTTCATGAGGAAGACTCCTGTAATCTTTGCTCCTCCAGATTCTCACAGTCTTGTTTCTATTTCCGCCTACGGATGTGCTCAAATGGGAGATATTCCTGGGACACCAGATATGATAATCAAGCCTTCAGACATGAAGCTGCATGAACATGCACATAAGCAGGTGGAAGGAAAGGAATAAGATCAAAGTCAGGCACTCCTTTTCCCCTCTCTGAGAGAAAAAGAAAAAGAAAAAAAAAAAAAAAAAAAAGATAAGAGGAAGCTCCATCCTGCTCCTGTCTCATATTTCTGTTATTTCCCACTTTAAAAGACTTCAGTCACCAAAATAGTTTTCAGCACAAACTACATCCAATGCATCCCAAAGAAGCAGACTTTCACAAGACTTCCTGCAGACAGAATAACAGTCTTCACCTAGTTCCCAGGGTAACACACAGGACTACTGGGGTCTGTGTGGTATTTTGAGGTGGGCTGTTTTATTCTTTTGTTTGTTATTTTACAATGTGGTACACAAAAGAACAATGATTCTCTTTGCCAATGAGATGGCACATCAATAAAGTAGATTCAAGGGATGACCAGTAGCTCGAAAGTAAGTTTCACAAAGTCTGACTTGTTGCTCACAGCTAATTTTCTTTAGGACAACAACCACTTTAAAGTGAGCATTGACTCCCATTAACTAAAAAAAAAAATACTTAAAAATAAAAAGGTGGCACTATGATCTGCTATGAGTAGCAGATTTAAGTCTAGGCTGTCAGAGATCAACATAGGAGCTACTCAAAAGAGAGCCATGTACCACATTTGTGGTTGGATTCCTCACATCTGTTCTTACATGGAGAAGAAGCAATGACATGGGCTAGGGAGCACTGGAGCTAACAAAATGTTGTTTTCCTGTGATTCATGCCTTGACTGTCAGGTGCTCAAAGCTTCTCACCTATTAAGAATATATAGGAAACCATAACAGCTTATCTGTGTGGATTCCTGAGCAGACTGAGGGGGACCTCATAGCAGTTTACTGCTTCCTTACAAGGGTAGGAAGAGGAGCTGATCTCTTCTCTCTGGTGACCAATGATTGGACATTAGGAAAAAGTTCTTCAGTCAGAGGGCAGTGGAGCACTAGAACGGGCTCCCCAGGGAAGTAGTCAAGGTGCCAAGCTTAACAATATTCAAAAAGCATTTGGACAACATCCTCAGACACATGGTGTGAATATTGGGGTTGTCCTATGCAGGGATAGGAATTGGACTCAATGATGCTTGTGGGTCCCTTCCAACTCAGGTCATTCTATGATTCACTATCATTTAATAAAGGGTGAAGGTGCTCCTTTCAAGGAAGACGCTTATGCGGTCTCTACGTTTTGTGAAAACAGGCAGTTTTCTGCAGTTATCATCGTGCTATGATATCATTATCCCTCTGGCAATCTCAAGCTAGCATTGTAAGAGTTAGCATGGCAGAAGAGAAACACTGATTTTTTGCCAACCACTTATAGCTTGCCATTTTAGTTTAATAATGGAAAAAAATATACTCGGTGCTTTTTCCAGCAGCAGTCTAAAGTGGTATTAGGCAGAGAATCAGCATTCAGGATTTGTATTTTAAAAGGTTCAACAAGCTGTTCTGAGCTTGGGGAAAGTGTTTATGCCTATAAAAAGAAAAAGTTGAGCAGGAGCAGGTAAGCACTATGTAGCACCAGCTCAGATGACTTTCTGCAGTGAGAGGACCGTTCTAAAATTGGTTGCAGTAAACTAGTGCTCAGGTAGCCCCAAAACCTTTCCTTTCTTTTCCCAAATCAAAAGCCTGAGCTGAAGCTCGCAACTCTCCATGCAGCATCACAATTGCATGCAATTGCTCTTTGTCCAACCTATATTGCCTGAAAAGAGATAACTTAAGAAATCTGGTATTCTAAAACCTGATAGCATACCACATTAGCCACAAGCTGCAAATGATGCATATTTCTTTAATATTCTCTCTTATAAAGGAACAAGGAAACAAAACAAGGAAAGAGCTGGCATAATCAAAGTGACAGGTGGATTTTGAAAATTACTTCAGGCTATAGCTAATAATAGAATACCCAGTTTCAAAATAAAAATTTGGAGAGTAGTCTGACACCCTCAAACATTAAAGAAACATCAGTGCTTTTCCAAGAGCTGATCAGGAGAATGAGCATGCCAAAACACAGGAGCAGCATGAGAATTTATGCATGCAGTAATTGGCCTAAATCCAGTCTCCTGGACAGACTTTTTCCTCCAACTACACGGAGCTGGGCTACACAAGCGCAACTTCCAAAGGCAAGGTTTGCTCCAGCAAACCCAAGCCAAATCATTCTCAGCCTAGCTCAGAAGAGGCACTGGCTGGCACAAGGTCATAACCAGTCAGCACAAGTTGAAATTACCTTCTCACTGGCCTTCACTTGGTACTAGACTTCTTAATTACTCAAAAGACCAGTGAAACCAGAGTTTAAAGTTCACCTCACCACCTCCAGCTGTCTCCAGAATGAGCACATGGTTAGACATTACAAATTTCTCCAGGAACAGCAGCAACTGCACTGTCAACCCCCATACACTGTTGTTTACTGACCTTCACTGTCACAGCAATAGTTTAAGAAATGTCTGACTCCCTCCCCTGTGACAGAGGGCTTGGACAGCTTGGGCCCAAGAGATTTCCATCTGCTGGCTCAAAGGCAACATACAGGATTAGGGGAGGGAGAACTGTTTTCTGAAAATAAAGATGACAAAAATACCAAGATGCTTCTAAAGTAGCTACATCCAGACAGTGTTTAAGGGGCCCATTTGCTCATTATTGTCTAAAGCTACCCAATAGCTACTTTAAAATCTCCTCAAATTCTTCCAAATACAGATGGCTTGGAAAAGAGAAGATGGAGGAACCCCCTCAAAGCCATCTTCATAGCTTGTAGAAGGGAGGCAGCTTAAATAAAGTATTAAGGGTCCAATTCTGCAGACATGGTACCAAGCAGGGGAGTCTGCACCCTAGTAAATCCTACATTAATAATAAGCAGTGCCACCTTTCATAACAAGATAAAATCTACAGAATATGGAATGGGTGCAGCAGCTGTTGCCTGGTGTTTTCAGCACAAAAGAACACTGGCATCCAGGGAGCATTTTATGGCCAATAAAGAGCCCAACCCAAGCTTTTTAGCTGGCCCATGGAACAGATGGTTAAAAAGAGTGTGGCATAATCCATTGCTAGCCACTAGATTAAATGCATCCAATATTCTTTTGTTTAAAATCCCTATTACCTACAGCTGCAAGCAAGACATGACCTATGACAAGAGGACTTATGTGTATTCCACTTAAATGCTAGAGGTCCTTCGTGTATTCCACTTAAATGCTAGAGGTCCTTCATGTAATGGCTATCATTTACTAAAGACAAGCCAAGTCATAAGACACTTCAACACAAAAGTATTCAAAACCAAAACACAGAAACTCGCAACACTATTTTCCAATCAAAAGGGATTAAACAATTACATACTTAATTAGAAAAATTAGGACATCAGTTTCACCTTGTTTCTATGCAGACTAGAACTCATTTTCTACTGTAGTTTCAGATGTAGCTCTAGATGACTACTTATGGAAAGACAGTAAAAAAGCAGGTTCATTTTTAAGTTCCTACATGTTGTTGTTATTAAATAAGAAGTACATACAAAGAATCACTTTTCATAATTTGAAGACAATCCAGGATATGTACTCAAATAGGGAATATTCATGTGAAATCCTGAAATACCTAGAGTCAATGGGGACATAACAGCTGGTTAAACTTCCAACCTACAAGGAAGATTCCAAATATACAGAGGAACAAGTGAGGGGAAATGAAAGCTGCAGTTAAAAATTACTCATCGCTCAGTAACCGCAGTTCAGTGGCTTATGTTGCATACATGTTCAACCTGGCAATCTGGCTCAGGTGATAAGAGATGTTTTGAGTACTGGGCCAAAGTTTTACATCAAAGCACCTTCACATTGCCCTAGCAGCCAAGGCAATGGTATCTGTCTCCTTGGACTTTTTTTAATACAAAGTAAACTACCCTGCTGTTCTTTTAACACTTTGTTTTGTAGCAAGACAGCTTTGGCCTTTACCCCTGCATGGCTCCTAATGACCACGTACCCACACGAGCAGTCCACCCTCCACCCAGGGCTCCACTCCCAGCCACCCTGGCCTATTTGGAGCTACAGGCAAAAACCCACTGTCTCTTAATCATGGGCTGGTACTCTTCCACCTTTTGATGATTATAGCCCTTTGAATACTGCCCTAAAGCAATTTCAGTCATCTTAAGCTTTCCCACAATATCTCCCTCCCCTCCCCCTCAAAATATGCCCCAAGGACAAACAAGTTCCCATAATTCACTGGGAAATAAAGAGCAGCTCAGTTTACTGCAGAAAAAAAAAAAACAAAAAAAAACAAAAACAACAACTATGGGAACTAGAGACCGGCAGTCCTATCAATGGGTATGTAGGACTGAAGTTCCCAAGTGCACAGCACTCCACGCCGCTTACAAGTGAGCCAAGCCTGGGAGCACAGGTTAGATCACTTGCTCTGCACCTGGCTGTGTTCTACATGCACAGCTATCTTGTACACAGAAGAAACACCAACTGAACACCAAACTCATTCATAAACTACAAGACTGTTACCCAGGACTTGCAGAAGTTTACAATTCACTCGCAAGCGTGTTCTGGAAAAAAGAGTGAAGAGCTCCACGTTTAAGAATTAAACTATGAATGAAGGCAGGGCTGCAATTAAACAGAACAGTAGGATTCATACGCATGAAATGCGTGTGACGTATGGAAGTCATAATGGGATCATTTCCACCTCTGATGTGGAGGAAATACATATAGCTAGCCCTTAGCTCTGAAGCTTTGTTCATTAACCTTTGAGCACCTGAGACTGACTACGCTTCAGATTTAAAGCAGTGTAAATATTTACCTGTGAAATGGCAAGAATTAAATTCTATGAGAGCCAAATTAAAACTAACATCAGTTTTTTTTAAAAAAAAAAAAAAATCTATCTTCCAGTTGCTTGACTGTCCTCAGTCACACAGCCTCAATGTTATATTAACAGGCTTCTTTCTTTTTAATTGCATATAATTTTTCTTGAGATGTGTGTTTAATACTGGCAGTTAAATGGATCATTAGGATTGGAAACTGTTCACCTCTTTGGAGATGAACAGGATGGAGCAGGCTAAGTTTCTGTTTTCAAAGCTGCCATTAGCCTGCTGGTAGTTTTCTTTAAGGCACCATTAACACAGCAGCAACCAAGACTAGCTTACATTGCTGCAAAGAAGCTGTTATCCAAGGAGGTTAATCCTTTTTCCCCTCACCTACATGAATCTTTGCATAAATCTCTGCAGATCACGCAGTACTCAACATTATGAAGATACAACCAGAAAAAGTCATCAGTTCTCGTACTTCCTTTTATCATGTGTCATCTGCCACCACGCTTCCATGACAAAGTGATAGCAGGGGCTTGCACTGGTGACTTCTGGAGGAATAGCATACCAGAAATAGTACTTCAGCTCTTACCATCTTTCCTCTTTTTAACACTTGCAGTCAGCCCCCAGTCCCTAACAGGGTTGCAGTCAGTGCCCCCAGCAGCATCCCTCTTCAGGTGCTTCCACCTGCCCCTCCACACCGCAGTCATGGGCCCTGGGGTTCATCTGCCCTCTCTTCTGCCTCCCCTTCCCCTATTCTGCCTTGTACGGCTACTTCATCTTCCGTGCAGAGCATGAGGCAACCCGAATCTTTTGGCATATCAATGGTTGCGATATGAGGAAATTAAGATAACAAACATCATTCCAGAAACTGACTTTTAAATGGGTTTCATAGCTGAACAAAGCCATTTCAGAAAAGGAGCCTTTACAAAAAATTCAAATTAACGGTGCAACACACATTTGCTCATTAGGATGTGCACCGCACTCTGGTCATGATAACACAGTTAGGTATGCACAAACATCTTTGAAAACATACGTTACATTACCCACCTCACAGCCTGTTTTCCAGACCTGAATTCTCCCCACAAGGCCAAACCTCCCACATTTGCCCCCAAGAGTGCTAAGAAAAAAACAGGACTAGGCTTCTACAAGAACACATCCTAAAGCAAGCTCAGCTTACAGGCAAGACAGACCCACAAGCCACTCACTCAAGTGCCAAGGTCTCACGAGCCCCCACCAGCCCTGGATGCTTCTGCCCATCTTCCAGGGCTCCCCATGGCAACCCTCATGTTACAGGTGCGATATCAGCACACTGGAGGGTTGGCAGCAAGGCTCAGGGCTGCACACTGCAAGATCGCTGCATAAAACAGTGAAAAGCAGTATCTCTCACCAAATACCATTTATGTAGCCAGCAGCAGAGGCAGTTCCAGCTAAGCTCAACTCAGAAATGCCTCCTGGCCAGGTACTGGAGAGCCAGACGCTGGGCTGCTGCTGACCTTCCCCGTTTCTCAGGAGTGCTCGAGTTTTCCTTCCTTCACTGCCAGCCAGCAACGTCAGCAGTACCACTGTCTGCAGCCACACTTTGACCAAAGTCAACTTCAACATCGCTGCTGCTCTGCACTGAGCATTACAAGACTTGAGGGGAGGGATTGTAAATTAGGAAAGAAGAGAGAAAAGATCAGACTCCTTTTCCCCCAGCTTCCACTCCACACTATCTTCTACAGCATCTCAAACACCACGTTGGGGTAATGCCAAACAGGCACATCTTTGCAAATATTTATTCACCTCCTATAACACGCCCCCTCTGCTTGCTATAATGCTTTCCTTTCTCCTTACCTTACACCAAGCAAAGAATCCAAATCCTCATCTTCAGCAGCAACAGAGCTGCAAGCCAACTGCTCTGTATAGAGCTCCTCTGTGAGCCATTTGCTAACTCATGGATGGCTTCCCTTTCTTTTACCCCGTCTGTGTATTTTGGATTTTGGGGCAAGAAATTCCCAGGCTAGGTATAACTCTAAGTTTCTTCACATTGATTCGCTAATAGACCACTTGAAAAGGAGAAAACAAAAAAAAACCCAAAAAACCCAAAACCAAAAATATGGATGACTGCTAAAAGAAACTATCATACAGGATGGATTCAACATGAAAAACAAGCTTGTATGGGAAGATAGTCAGGCACACTGTAACTTCACTGCTTTTATTCTTAAAACTGCAGCTGTGAAAATCAGAAGGGAAGAAACCTGGGTTATCAAAGCAGAGCCAGCCAGTCTGCTGCAGTGCTTCAGAAGCAAGTCTCTAGTGCTCCTGTTCAGCAATACAGAAATAATTACATGTATAGTTCAGGTTTTGCCTTTTTGTAAAGATTTTTTTTTAAAAAAGTCAACACAAAAAGAAGATAGCGTTAGTCTGGAATAACAGCAGATGCCATAATGTGACAAGGTGAACAAGCCACTTTGAGACTAAGTTGAAAGACCATTATTTTCTAACACTAACTATACCACAGTTGGAGTACTAAAATTAAGTGTTAAGCTGGGCTTGGCAAGTAGAAAATTGCTTCTGTTAAAACTCTGCTTTATAATATGCTCTTAAGAGGCCCAGAGTGCAGAGAGTCAGCTCAAAACTGCCTATTATTTCATATTTGCTATAGCCTGTACCTCAGACATTTGGAGTTGGTGATTCCCATTCCATGAGAAACTTGCAGCCATCAACAATTTATCTTAAACATTTGTCAGCCCAGAGAAGTCTGAGGAAAAGCCTTTTACAAAGACCATGTCATCTATTATCGACAAGCAAGGTGGCAACTGCACAAGCGTACCTCAAGACATGTGCCCAGATGCAATGCACAAGTTACAAAAACCAGAAAAATTCTTTAGAAGCATTTTGGTATATCATGTGCCTTCAGAGTTAAATGTACAGACATCCTCAGTTAATGAGGAAACACCAGCAGTTGTTGACAGCGATTGGAATACTTCCAGTGGACTCTCCAATACTGGCATTGCTTTAAACATTATTGAAACAAGTTTTCCTAAAATACAAGATCCCACCACCCACTTCCCCCAAAAGCAACCTCTAGAGCAAGACAAGCCAAACTAGAACAAACTGTCAGTCTCATTGTCCCTATAATCTGACTTCTGAAGTTCTCTTCTCTGCTACTGTGGATACTTTTGTTGGCCTTTAATGAAGGAAAAGACATAAGGAAACAAGCTGGATTAAGGGCTTGAGGGCACAGGACGAAAGGAGGCTAATGAATAATTACTTGCATTTATCAAACAGGCACCCTGTACCATCCACACCCCTGGTGCTACAAGCAAACCAGAAGTGTTTAGGCAAGAGGATATATACCCACATATCTGGATTAGAGGCATACATCGATGAAAGAAATAACTTGGAAAAAAAACAGATAAAAGGCAGGCAGCCTGCCATACACTTTCTAGATACATTCTGCCATCTCTACCTGGCCTCTCTGGGTCCACTCAACTTTCCATTTTTTCTTTTGCTTCTCTAGGCACTTCCTACACCACCCTGATAACCCAACACTTCCCACTGGTTCAGAGGGGGTGGATATCTTTTTACCATCTATTAGAGAGAGAGACAGAAGCAGGCTCTGCTGGAGAGGAATATTTGTTCTCCACTAGTCAACGATACGTTGTTTAGGGTAGCACAGAACTTGATCTGCACTTGCTGGTAGTGGATAATTAGGTGGAAGAAGGATGGGAAAATCCCCATCTCTTCGGAGTACTATCAACAACTGCAGCCTTTGCACTTTCCAAGTGTTCCCAAGAGTTTCCAAACACTCCATCCTCCCTAACACTTAAATTTCAGAGCATTTCTCAAGGCAGGAGATGTGCATCTTAAGTGAGTAAATTACCCTGGAGCTACAGTCAGTGAAAGCACAGATGCAGCCAGCAGGTGGAGGTGTGGGCAACACACAAGGTGGAACAACAAGTTCTCTGGGATTCATGCCGTTGCTACTAAAATATGGAAAACAAGCACCACAAGTAATACAAGACAAAATACCATGAGATTCTGAACACTGAGAACTCTACACCTTATGATGCCCATAACTTTGATACTAAAATTCAATGCCCTGTTAGAGTGGCTGCAGCTCTCTATTGTCTTTATTGCAACACAGAAGAAAATTGGTTGGAGAGAAGATGTGATTACACAGAAAAGACGTCAGAACACCAAAACACCCCTTTCCACAAAAATTTGACAATAATAACATAGCACATCAGGCATTCCATTCAGCCATAATGTTGCTTTTTTGTTAAAAAAAAAAAAAAGGCTCATTATGTATATGCAGAGAAAGTAAAGAATCTTGCACTCTTGCAACTGCAGTGTCATTAGTGAGCATAAAGGAGGACATTCAGTTACAGTAAAGTTTAAACTTCATTTAGCCTTCTTTAGTACTAACAGTGGTATTTTTCTGTTTTCATAGCTGAACTGTCAAAACAACTTCAGCTTATCCAAAAATATCCATAACGTGCTAGTTAAAGAATTGTTGTCTAATTTGTGCATCTCTACAGAAGTCTAAAGGAATCACTAGACTGTGAAATTACTAAATGAAGAAGAGGCACTGATCTAACTACACTAAGCAGAGGAAGAGGAAAGCATTCAGCTCTTCCTAATCACACCAATGACATGGATACAATCTCAGCAAGGCATTTGTTAAAAATCAAGTGCTATCTCCAACACAAATGCCTTGTGTTCCTGATATAAAAATAGGACATACTAAGTCCATGCTTGGTTGTCATTTCTGTTAAAACACTCTAAAGCAGATAGATAGGAAGGACACGTCTTTTTTTTTTTTTTGTCATCATCCACTTTCACATAGGGCAGAAAAAGTAAGGTATTAGCAAATACACGTAGCATGCCAAATCACTGTTACATAGCCATCCTTGCAAGGAAACGTAAGTTAAACCATCAGGAGCTTTCTAAATGATGGTACTTTGAGGATTACAACAGTGGAATGACTTTCCACACAGCAGTTACAGGACATCCCTACCTCTGCCTGATCCACAGTAGCAGGACACTTTCCACCTTCATATAACAGAAGCCCAGTTAAATGCTTCCTTGCAGCCTGTAGATAATTTTGCAGCTGGGAAGAATGTAATAGTTCAATAACAGCCAAGCTCATACTGTGTTGCTGCACCACATGGAGGGTAACAGTGAACCTGAGGAGACGAAGGGAGGACACCCTGTCTAAGAAAAGAAGTGCTTGCAAGAGCAAGCTGCACTAAATGGAAGGAACGTTTGAGTGTGCTCCAAGCTCCACAGGTAGACAACACAGGAGGAACATGCAGGGCATTTTCTACAGGTATAGGTTACCACACCTCACCCTTGCATTTCCATGCTAATATGCCTTTACTCAGAAAGCAAAAACAATGTTTGGAACTGAACTCCTAGTCTCTGGAAAGATCCAATTCCCTTTCAGAAAAGAATAAAACTCACACAGCTCTAGCTCAAGACTCCTAAGCGCTAACCTTGCATATCAGAGGAGCCTCAAGATTCACAGTTCTCTCCTTCACTCAGACTGTGGTGCTGACACACTCCCCTAGCGTGACCCCTGATGACTAGGGCTACTCAATGCTAGGTCAAATTTGACTCTTTCTTTTAAGAGCGGAGATAAAAATGACCCAAAGAATACACTTTTAAAACATTTTGACCAAACAAGATTGACGGCAGGTCCTCTACACGCTGGCCAGTTAGCATTTAGGCTCAACAGCAGTGCAACTAAGTAGGTTTGACTCTCAGGGCACTTCAAGGATTCATTACTCCATGAGATTGCTTGAAAGAGCACAAGGAAAGAGCACACGAAATAATGAGGACTCTAAATGGCTCTCCTCACCTCAGCTTCAGCAGCCCTGTAAAAATAATGTTGGTCTCCAGTATTGATTTTCTCCATGCTGAGAAACTGTGTGTAAATTGACTTCTGCAATAAAAGTCATACAGTATGGGAACATCAAGCATTTGACACACTTATGGTCTTCTCACTGCATTTTTTTTCTTACCAGCCAATTAAAGTGCTGTTGCTTGGAGTACGAGACGGTTTTCAAATGCCAATATTTCTTTAGTAGGAAGTATTAGATCCTGACAGGTTTGACATGGGAGACAAGAAGCCTGCCTTTGGGGGACAGGGAGAATAATGTTTTATTCAGCAGTACCAAAACAAGAGCTCTCACTTCCTACAGAATCTAGGAGCAACTTATTCTTCTTCTTGAAGAAATTTAGTCCATAAAAGATCTGTAGAACTTTCCATGTCTGTAGCAAGTCATTCCTTCAAGTGGTACCTGGACATAGTGTGCTCTACACAGTCAAAACTGCTTAACCTCTTCCTCCTCCAAGACACTAACTTTGAGCAGCAGGCAGAGGACTGGCGGTTGATGTCTTCTGGCCCCAGTTCACTGGTGTCAAAAAAAACATCAGCAGGAGTTCTAACAGGCTTTAAAGCAGACACTCCTTCTGCAGGAGGGCGAGACATCCCTCTGCTACCCAGGCAAGGCCCCAGACTACCAAAGACATAAGTGCAGGAGGAGATCTTTAAAGTAAGTTTACTAAACAACTTCAGATCTAAGAAGCAGGATAACCTGCTATGGCTATCCCACAGAGGATAAGAGACCCCAGGAGAAGTGAGCTAATAACTGTATGGGACCCTTGCTTGATTCCAGTGCTGCTTTTCACTGCCAGTTCCCAAAAATGTGTTTCAGCACATGGTTTTGACTCCTCCTACTTGCCACATCCAAAGCACTGCAAACTATTAACCCAGAGCAAGAGCTAGCAGTTTCCAAATGTAGTCATTACCTATTTTAAGTTGAAATCTCATACGAGCTTTAAAAAAAAAAATAAGAAAAAGTGGAGAGATTTCTTAGGTATTTTCTTTTACAGAAATAGTCTTAGAAGCCTCCACTATAGGCAACCTGAGACAAAACACCCTCCAGATTATGAAATGAAGGATTGACCTTGCTTCCTCTTATAAATGCATTCTTCAGTTATCAGAATTACTGCAAGACACTAAAGCAAATCTTTTGGGTAAGAGTTTGGTCTCGATAAGGAAAGAGTAACTAGATACCTATAAGCAAGTTGATTAAATCTTTAGCTAAGCAGACTAGTAAAAGCTGAAGTAAGAGCAGAGATGCTTCTGGCTGCCCGTGAGCTAATTCCCACCAGCCCTCCTCCCCACATTAGATTCTGCACTCAGAGAGCATTTAGTTTTCAGTAATATGAAGAGGAATTCAACCATGATCCAAACTCAAAGATTTCTGTTAATTTTCTTAGAAAGAAGACTAAGCAGTTTTGCCTCAGTGCACCTGAAACAGGAATACACTGTTTGACAGTAAGCCTAAAATGGAATGGTTACTACCAGCATAACAAAAACAAAAAGACCCAAGAATTTATTCTAGAACATCTGGACTTCTTTACTGGAGAGAAGAAAAAAAAAAAAAAAAAAAAAAAGAGAGAAATACGCTTTGAAATGTAAAGAGACCACTTGTAAAAGCTCAAAGCATTCTTTCTTTTCAAAGTAAGTGTGTCAAAATGGTATGCACCATTCACAAAGTAGAACAAATTATTTGTACCATGTTAGTTAATTTAGATATCTACTTCAATGAAGTTATCATTCTAGCACTAAAATAAGTCATGCTCTTGAGCATCTAATATAATATATCTTTCCAAGTACTGATAACTTAATTCCAAGAACTATTAGGAAGCACATTTCTCTCGGAGTCTGCAGACATCCACTTAAAGGACAGATTTTGTTATAAGGTAGTAAGTGACCTGCAGTAGAATCACTGTCTTGACACATCTGCCCTTCTGTTATGGTTATCACTTGAGGCCAATGATTCCCAGAGCAAGGGCACACAGCAAAATGCACTGACAATCTATTTAAACTTCACCTCAAAGTGAAAGTCCAGGCAAACCCATCCCAAGCAAGTACTGGTCTTTCGTCTGTCCTCTTGTATTTTATGGAGGGGGTGGGAAAGAGGCTAGTTTCTAACAGGTTTAAAGGACATTTAAAGCCATGAAATAATGTGTAAAGAAACATTATATAACTGAGTTACTCCATTAAAAAAAAAAAACCAAACCATCATACATGAAGAGCTTATCTGCAAATGAGAAAGCAGACCCTGTGACCTAGGAGATCCTTCCCAATTCCGTGTTCTGGAAAGCAATCCTATTAAGACAGTCCGGTAAGAGGATTTTCATTAGGCATTGGTTGTGCCATCATTTGTATTTATGAAGTCTACCACACAGGATCTAAGTGTGTGATCCCCTTGTTGGCAACACACTCATAATGGTGAATTCTCCTCAGTCATCACTGGAAGTGTCATCTGCAGACCAACACCACAGCACAAGCTAGCCATTTACATACTATTGGGCCACTTTAAATTAATATTCTCTTTTGTACCGGCTTTGCAGCACATGCAGAACAGTATTACATTTGATTAAGTTATCAGCATTCTAATCATTAAATACCGACAGCACACATTATGATTTTCTCTAGGTTTAGATCCACTAGGTCTGCGCTACTGACAAATATTACATGGATTAAAAAGAGACAAGATGCCTTCTGGGGCTATGATCTGTGCGTTCCCCAAAAACAGTTTAAGATATTGTGTTGAACTGGTTCCTTGAATATAAAATGCTCCTTAGAGGGGAAAAAAAACCTAACAGTTTTGCTATTCAAATGTAGTCCTCAGAATTAAATACCTATCACTTCAAAGAAGATTTGATTTGTTTCACTGTGTACCTCTGCCCAAGCAATTCCTCATTCCAAGATGATCTTTACCAAGCTAAAGTTATTCTGCCTTTGAAATACAGTCATACTGCTGCTGTAGAGACTGCATTCAATTAAGATTTTATCCCCTCCCTTCCCTGTTAATAACTTTCAGAAATCTTGACTTCCATAAGTCTGTGTCACATGAAGGGACGGCAAAAGAAACTGCCAACATTTCACAACAGGCAGCTAAAAGTTGAGTGACACAGATGGATGACCATGTCAAATCTACTCAATTTGCACTGTCAAACAGAAATTTGTGGAGTTAGATGGAGGGAAGAGAAATGAACAGGGAAGGGGAAAAGTGAGAACTTTGCTTTCTTTTACAGCAGGCAAGACACAAAGCTGCTGGAAGAATGGATTGATACCACTGCTGTTGCTTTATCACTTATGGTGACAAGAAACAACGTAACCATAATTCAGACTGAATCAGGTTAGAAACAGGATAGCATTTTTTCCTATCAGCATCTCCTGTGCTCCAAAAACTGCTTCAAACAGATTATGTACAGCAATATGCACTACAAAATTGTTAGGGTTTTTTTTTTTTTTGGTTGGATCTTGGGCCAGAAGCAGTGCCTTTTAACAGTTTATGCATAAACTCACCCAAAGGGACAGCTACAAGAACACATACAGGACCTCAGCCAGCCTTTTTAAGGCTTGGGTCAGAGAATTGGTTTAGTCTTGTGACAACCCTAAACTACCACACCACTTGTGAAACAGCCTTCCTTCACATAGAACACCTTTTGATTTATATAGGACACCTACTTAGAAACATTCCCTATGCCTTTTAAGAATGGGTAGATGAAATGCCATGAAATACATTTTCTCACATAAACAAGGTTATTTTTGTTTCAGGTATTTGCTTCCATAGCACAGTTTAAATCAGCTAATGTAAAACTATGAGAATAATGGAAGGCCACTCCAGGCTGTCAGAATACAGAGCTACAAGGGACCAACACTGCAGTGTCTTCAAAGCACAACATAACCAGCTCTTGGCTATCTGTGGATAGATCATCTATGCTGTAGTTTAATTGTGCTACGAGTACAGGCACATCCAAGCTAGACTCAAGTCCAAAAGCAATGTGGATGAGTGTGCGATGAACTACAGTGGGAGAAGGATGTAGATTAATGATTGATTCCCTCTCTCCCCCCTTCAGCTCTATGTTCACTGCATGATTTTCTGCAGAGTTGACAATGTTTTATTAATCCACATTTTTCCATTATATCCATGTTCTGTCTTCCACCCACTCCCAACCCTTGTTACCCTGGATAATCAAGAACTGATTATGTAAAGCAGTTTGCCTCAAGGCAGAAGAGGCTTTGTAGCCACAACAGTTGGAAGCTACTGCTTTTAAGAAGTACAATTATAAAAATTTAAGTGATGTAAGCAATCAATTATTTCTCTGCCTTATTATACAACAACCACACCTACTACTCCAGCAAAGAGACCAGTTGAATCTTGAACAGACAGGAAAAGGACAAGAGATTTGCTATGGAATAGCTGATGGAAGATAAAAAAACATATGTTGCAAAGCTTCTAAACAAGAAGTCAAAAATATTGCTGCTACGTAAAATAAAACAATGAACCATGACCACTGCAAAACTGACATTCAGACTATACAAAACTCAAGCAGTAGAAAAACAATTTTCTTGAACTCCTTTGAGATGTAGTGCAAATTTTGCATGCAAAAAGGAGGAAAGTAGCTGAATGGTGGTACATTTCCTACTAGATTAGAGTCTTTAGAACCTAAAATCAGTTTATGCAGCTATTTAGAGACAAAAGACTCCTGTCTCACAGCCATCAGGTGCTTGACGCCCTCATAGGTACTTAGCCCACTCCTCTGAAACCAGCAGCATGCATTTTACAAGGGTTGGTTTACAGCAACATGCATTTTACAGGCCATTTTGGGCATCCTATTTTAGGGATTCAAATGCCTTTCTGTAGTTGCTACATGATATAAGAAACCTTTGCTACACCAGGGCTGCCTGTGTCTTTCATAGGTCTTGGATCAGAGTAACCCTTTCTGCTGGCACAGGTCTGTTCAGCAGCATCCCTGCCCTCAAGAGAGTGCTCCAAAGTTAGTGACATACAACGTGGAGATCTGACATCAATAATAGTTGTCCAAAAGAAATAACTCAAACACATTTCTAAGCATTCTGATAGACCTCCAAGTACTTTACTCCAATGCATCTAGACCATAATGCTTTATTTCCTGAAAAAAATCAATCCTTTATTACACTTCCTACTGAACTGCATCCTTTTAAGGAGCAGCACTATCTAATTCTCAGACCCTTCTCAGTCTCTTTACACTTCTGATGTATTTAGAAAGGAGTCCACATGTAATTACCATTTGTGAGATCTTAGTCCAAGTTGAAAGTAGCCTATTGAAAGAGTCAATCAGCTAGCAAGAGATGGTTTCTGTACTGTTTTATCCAGTGGATTCCCCTACCAAACACCTGCCTGAGAAATGAATGCTGTATTTCAAACATTACCTCACCATAGCCTGCAGAATAAGTAGTACCCGGTCATACCATCAGGTCCACATCACTACCTGACAGCCTCAGCAGCATGCTGACCAGGCTGTTTAGGAAAGGACAGGATGTCTAGAGTGTGAAGTGGTTGGCCCTGAAGTCCTTATACCATTTTATTCAGCATTCTTCCAAACCCAAGCAAAACATATCACTAGTAACCATGGCAACTGCCTCAGACACACAGGATCTGTGAGGTGTGCAAAGCCTCTGACCCCTGAGCGAGCAGGCTGGAGGAGATGGTCCGTACTGTGCAGAGGCTCAGTACCCCATACAAATACAATACAAAGTAGTAGGGAGAGTAGTATTTGCAACCAAGAGCACACCTGTTTGGATGCACGTGCACAGATAAATAGCACCTCACTACTGAGTGCGTGCAGCACTGCTCTTGGTAAATCCCCATTACCCATCAGTTTGCAACTAGATGCAGTATTGAAAAAATATTTTGGAAATATAGTCAAGGCAGCTAATTTGTTCAGACCTCAAGGCTAAGGTATTACAATCCTTCTTGCAAAAATCCATTATTTTCAGAAAGCCTGACACACAGCGCATAGTTCACCTTCCCCACCACAACCCTCTGTCCACATTTTACACTTTGCTTTCAAGCTTTACCAATGGGGCCAAAAATATTCGTGTGGCAGGAAAGGAAAGCAAAGGCTAGGAAGTTTGTATTTTTGCAATATCTCTCTCTCCAGCCTCCCTTTTGTCTTCTTCTGTCTAGCACAAAGAAGTTCAAATTCAAGCGTGTACAGACTGACAGACTCTGATGCTTTATTTGGGACATGCTGTCACTGTTAGCAAATCCAGCAGCTTCAAGACGTCGGCCAAAGAGGGTGTTTGCCAATGGTGCAGTCACAGAATACCCAGGGGAAGGAAGCTCAATCCATGCAGAATCAAGACAAACTGCTCCCTTCCTTCTCACACCCCATCAAACCTTTTTCATCTAATGGCTGCAGACTGGTTCCACCAACATGAAATTTCTTAACTGTTTTGGAGCTTCATGCCACTCTTGTCATAGCAGAGCCCATATCAGGAGGTGGAAGAGAATCCTGCATGTAACAATTCTCAGTCTAGCATGGCTTTGTACTCTTACAGGAGACCCTTAAGGGGCGTTTATGGGCAGCTCTTACAGTTATATTTTTCTTGTACACTGAATTCTTAAATAGAATTCCAGAGTATTTTGTCCTGGAATAGAAAAGGGGTAAGCTTGAACTTAATTTCCTGTTACTTCAAGATCAACATTATACCCTTTACCAGCCAACGATTTCCATAAATGATTAGGCATACGGTAAAACAGTAGCTGATTATCCAACTAAGCTCAGCAATATCTCATATTAGAAGGTAAGACTTGTATTCAGCTTTTAGAGTACAGAAATCCAAGTGCTCATTTGATCTGTACATGCATATCTCTGCATTAAAAACACTCAGCAACAAACCCATAGCACGAGCAAAATCTTCCTTCGTGGTTTACTAACACTGTGTAATATCTGCATGCCCTAAATGTGCTCATTCCATCAGCACTGTGCTATCTATAAGAAATGCTGTAATTGTGGGTAGACAGGACCCCCAAGCACAGTAATTCATCTGTTGACAAATCCAGTGGCTTTTTTTTTTCTCAAAAATGAAATTGTATGAGTTGGCAGGTCATGCATCTGGAAAACTAGACTGTCATCACTTTTGTGCTGAACTACAAGTTGCAAATCATTAGGGGATTAATAGTGATGAAGTAAGTCGTTCTGTGCAGTGCTATTTAGCAATTCTTAGCCAATGATGGGTTTAGCCCAAAACATGAAGCATCTTTGAAGAAACTATTTTGAGAAACAAGATACCTAGTAAAGGTCAACCCTAAAGTCAGTTCAAGTCCCGCAGTTAGGGAACTGCATTTTCAAGATGCTAAAACATGACCACATTCTCAGTTTCAGCATTCACAGAAACCAAAACAAGCAGGTTACAAAACTTTTTTCTTTTTTTAAAAAATGAAGCAGCTCCAAGAGTAAGCAGGCCAACCAATGCTCACCTGAAGCACCTGACCCAACTAGATTAGCCTGACAGGTTCTGGTGCCAAACAAATAGTGCTTAAGAATCTCTTTACCATTTAGGCTGGCTTATATCCCTAAAGTCTGCATCATGTGGAAGTAACCTTTCTAAAGCTGACCTTCATATCACAGATCTGTGGTCAGTATTAAAAATAGTCCCAGAGCTCTTTCTAAACCACTTCCCCCCCAGCTCTGTAAATCTGCTTGGTACCCAATTTTTAAAACCAAAACTAAAGACGAGATTCAGTGGAAGAACACAAACAAATCTGTCTCCTTATTTCCCAACCTCATCTCCTAACCTTTGTCATCAAGCCAAGGCAAGTTTACAGCTGACTTAACTTGCAAGTACTCGACAGACTACGCACACATGTTTAGCCTTGAATAAAGGGAATCTTCCTTCGAGTGTCCACTTACCAATGAATCTCAGCATAATTAAATAGAAAACATTACTTAAACGGAAAGCAGGCACTACACTTAGGCAGTTCCAAAACCACACCCAGGTCTTCCTGCAGACTTTCAGTGCACCACACTTTGAGTACACCTTTACATACTTCTGTTCTTCCCAGGAATGGAGCACATAGCTCCTTAGAAACAGAGGTCCAAATCAGAATAGCGATGAAACACTGACATTGATTAATTCTTCCAGGATAAGCAATTTGATGGCTATATCTGACATTCTGGAAGATTTCGGGTTGTTCCAGAACTTAAGTGACATTGCATCAGGAAGTTATGGTAGATTTTCCACAGAAGTTAAAGCAAGCAGCTCCCAAACCCCCAACCTGCCTTCAGACAGGGCTATTAACTGTCTGCATAGGTGATTAAGTTTCAGCCTGAGAGCTAGATCTAAGCCTAAAAGTAATTCAAGCGTGTTCAAGCAAAGTATCTTGTATTAAATTACTATTGTCTTTAATCACTACACTCGTCATGCATCTTCAACTTCATTCTGATAGCATATTAATTGCTTGACCTTTTCACTACTGTCATCAGTGTTGACAGTGGATAACAGCAAAGAGCAGATTACTTAAACATTTTGTCTGCAACCTTCAAAGTGAAAACATTTTCATCTGTTGTCAAACTATTTTTCTCTTAGAAACAGAATAATAAGAACATTACTTTTTATGCAGCCGTATATGGTCCCCATTTTAATGTAGAGCCCTCCTTCTAATGCAGATCTATTTTACTCGGAGGGAGCAACCACAATAGGGAAAAGAATTAAAGATTTTTTTTTTCCCTCCAGCAGTCCAGTTATGTGAATACTGTGAAAAGCAGCAATAATTCCGCTGAGCTTTGGTTTGATCCCATGTTTGATCCTTTCTCACATACAGAACAATTATGCCTGTATGTCAAGAGCACACAGGACATAGCCCTGTTTGGGTGGTTTTGAATACCAAGTCAAACCAAAGGCAACAGAGCCAGTAAGGCAGCCACATTATCGGCTCATGCAGATACAAAACCACCAGATCCTGTAAACAGCTGGAAGTACTTCTGACCTCAAAGAAATCCTTGCAGACTACAGGCCACGTGGCCAAACAAATCATAAGGCTGGAAAGTCACACCAAGATGAAGACTAACAACTGCTTATCCTTAACCAGAGTTGCCATTTGTACCTTTCCTTCACTTAGCTCATGGATGTGAATAGTTAAGGAGGTTTAGCTTGTCACACACACAGTTTTTATGTGGGCAAGTCTTCCCAACAAATTTGCTGATAAACTGGTTTTGAGATGAAAGCAAGTTTCTTTCAACATCTGTGTTATGTACGTGTGGATATTCAAGCCTGGCTATTTGGGCCCTCACATCCACTCCTCAGGGACCATCAAGCTCTTGCCTTCCTAGCTCCATGGGAGCCCTGAGGTCATGAGATGCTGGCTCCAGAGAAGCGAGCCGCAAAATCCATACTGAGCCTCAACAAACCTCACTTCAGAAGTCTCTAAGAACAGTGAATTAGCCTACTGATGGGGAAAGTATGTGCAAACCTCAGCTTAGACTTAGCATTTTGATCCTTCACAACAGTAAATTCTCGAGGTGGCAGGAAAGGATGATCCCCGGTGGACTAGGAGGTCTGCATTTGTTCAGGAATAACCTCAAGCTGCACCGGGGGAAGTTGAGAGTAGACATCAGGGAAAAATTCTTCACCAAAAAGGTTACTGGGCACCGTTACAGGCTGCCCAGGGAGGCGGCTGAGTCACCACCCCTGGAGGTATTTAAAAGACCAGGAGATTAAGCGCTTGGGAATATGGTTTAGTAGAGGTATGGTTGGACTCTACGATCTCAAAGGTCTTTTCCAACCTAGCGATCCTACGATTTCTGATGAAGCTTTGACAAAACCAAGTACGGGTACTGCCTCACTTCCAACGGTGCCATCTGTATATGGAAGATGCCAGCTTCTACTCCTCCGAACGATCTTGAAAAACCCTTCCGTGGATCTGTCCTCTACCGAGGAGCGTTAATTCTGGCAACACTCACTTTACGCCCAGAACAAAAGCAAAAACGCGTCTCGTGTCCACAAACGAGATCCAGCCCCACAGCATTTTCAATCCTCACCCTCACGAACCCGCGCTCTGAAAACTCCAGGATCTACCCTGTTCCGGGAGGGCGGGGTAGAACAAACGCAGCATCTCATCCCCATCCCCATCCTCATCCTCATCCCCGCCACGACCTTCGCTGTGTAAAACCTCAGCCCCCCCGGCCCGGGGGCCGCGCGGTGACGTCCCCCAGGGCTGTGTCCCCCCCTCTCCCACTGCTGTTGGGGGGACGCCGTGCGGGATCCTCGCTCGGAGGCGGCGGGGGTGACCCGGTCCACGCACCTCGCAGCCGTAGAGCTGCCCCAGCTGCTCCACGATCCACTCCTCCAGCACCAGCCGCTTCCGCAGCTCCTTCCGATCGTATTTCACCGTCACCTTCCCCTGCTGGTGGCGCCGCTGCTGGACCTGCACCACCGCCGCCGGCACCGAGTCCTCGCGGGCGGCTCCGCCGGACGAGCCGCCGCTCCCGCCGCCGCCGCGGGGGCTCTGGAAGAAAACGCGGCTCCCGCCGCTGCCTCCGCCCGCCGCCTCGCTGCCTCCGGTCGCCACCGACATGCTCTGCTCCGCCGAGCCGAGAGCGAGCCGAGAGCCAGCCGCCCAGCCGCCCGCCCGCCCGCCGATACCGCCCGGCCGCAGCCGCCGCCCGCGCCTCTGCCGCGCTGCCCGGCGCCGCCCGCTTAAGGGCTGGCAGGGGGACAGCCCCGCCGGAGCGAGGGCGGGGACAGCGGGGGCCGCGCCGCGGGGCGGGGCAGGGAAGGACCTTAAAGATCAGCCAGTCGCGACCCCCCTGCCGTGGGCAGGGGTACCTCCCACCAGCCCAGGCTGCCCGAGGTACCAGCCAACCTGGCCTAGAACACCTCTAGCGCTGGGGCAGCCACAGCTCCCCTGGGCCACCTGTGCTAACGCCTCATTACTCTCATAGTGAAGAAATTTCTCCTTACGTCAAGCCCAATTCTCCCCCTCTACGGTTTATACCCATTGCCTCTCGTTCTATCACCACAAGCCTTTGTGCATAGTCTCTCCCTTTGTGAATAGGTACTGGAAGGTCGCTAGATCTCCTCTGAGCCTTCTCTTCTCCAGGCTGAACAACCCCAACTCTCTCAGCCTGTCCTTCTACGGGAGGGGCTCCAGCCCTCAGATCATCCCTGTAGCCCTCCTCTGGGCCCATTCCAACAGTTCCATGTCCTTCCTATGCTGAGGATTCCAGGACTGGACACCGTACTCTAGATGAGGTCTCACAAGAGAGGAATACAGGGGCAGAATCACCTCCCTCGCCCTGCTGGCAATGCTTCTTTTGATTCAGCCCAGGATACAGTTTCACAGCCCAGAAGGCCAACTGGATCATTGAGTCCAACCATTCCTATCAATCACTAAACCATGCCCCTTGGCACCTCATCCACCCATCTTTTAAACACCTCCAGGGAAGGCAACTCAACCACCTCCCTGGGCAGCCTGTTCCAGTGCCCAATGACCCTTAACATAAAAACTTTTTTCCTGATGTCAAGCCTGAACCCCCCCTGGTGGAGCTCGAGGCCATTTCCTCTTGTCCTCACATCAAGCTCATGTCAAGCTTCCCATCAACCAGGACCCCCAAGTCCTTCTCCTTTTCCATAGGGCAGCTCTCAATCACGTCATCCTCCATCCTGTATTGAAACCAGGGATTGCCCCAACCCAGGTGTAGGGCCTTGCACTTGGCCCTGTTGAACCTCATGATGTTCTCACAGGCCCACTTCTCCAGCCTGTCCAGGTCCCTCTGGATGACATCCCAAGAAGCCTCGGGGCCACCCCACTGCCAGCACAGCTGCTCCTCAATGTCATTGGAGCCAGAGCGTGTGTGCCCGCAGCTCCCCAGAGGCTGCTGGAAGTGGGTGGATGGCTCAGGTTTTGTTAAGGAAATGCAGTATTGCCCTGTCAGGCCCACTGCATTTATAAATATTGTATATCTGCAGCATTAAAAGGTTTAACGCTATTGTTTTCTTCTCTTCGGGGGAGGGGTGAATGATTTTAGGGCAGTGGACCCAAATGGAAAGCAAATATTTCCAGCTATCAGCAATTAGTGTAACAATTAGCCTTTTGAAGATGGCTGTCTTTCTAAAAGGCACCGGTTGGCATTACTGTGCTCAGCAGCTTTGTGCCTCTCGGGAGGCGTGGAACGAAATGGTTTAAATGGTAGGGGGGAAGATTTAGATTAGACATTAGGAAGAAATTCTTCACTATGAGGGTGATGAGGCACTGGCATGGGCTGCCCAGGGAAGTTGTGGATGCCCCATCCCTGGAGCTATTCAGGGCCAGGTTGGATGAAGCTTTGAGCAACCTGTTTTAGGGGGAGTTGTCCCTTCCCATGGCAGGGGGGTTGGAACTGGATGATCTTTAATGTCCCCTCCAACTCAAACCATTCTAAATTACCAGTGGTCGGTCACATGCACCAAAATACTCCTATGACTGCAAGTCAGCAGCCAGCATAGCACCAGCGCTGGTTAGGAGCTCTAGAACATCCCTGTTAACAATGAAGTTTGCCTGTGATAAAGAGCAGAAGCCATCCACCTGCATGTGCAGACATGGGACTGGAAGTGCCTAGTGTCCCAAAGCTCAGGTACAGCTGTGGGGACAGAGCCTTGTGCACACTGACCTAGGAGAGGATGTGTTAAATTAGCAAGGTCCAGGGGCCAAGTGAACATGGATCGCTGACCATAGTTACCGGGTGTGCCTGCTTCACTCAAATCCTTGCTGATGTTTCACATGCACGTCTGATAGAGGTGGTATTTCAGCCTCTTCTGCTCTCTGCATTTGACACACCACTGAACAAGAGGATATCATGAGGCATTTTAGCCTTGTCTAGTTATTTAGGTAAAATGCAGCTTGTGCCACTGAAGAGATCATAATCTAATATGATCAAGAGATAAAACCCTATTATTGGTCTTAAATCCTATGACAGCTTTTAGATTTTCATCTTAAAAAAGCACCAGTTCTTCAAAGCAAAGCTTATAAAGTTCCTTATCTGTACTTAGGGATCACATGATTTTCAGAGAAATTGAGCAACTGCAACCAGGCATCAGTGTGGATCACACTTGCAGCTTGGGTTGAAGGCAGAGCTTGAGAGAAAGCCACATCTCACAAGTCTAACTTTCTGTAGGGACTCTGACGTGTCTGCTAGTCAGTCCTCTCAGCCACTACTCAAGCAAATTTTGACTTCCAGCTGCAGCTGGGTAGTGCTGCCTGCTTGGCTTTTATGAATCTGGGCTTGAGTAAATACAGTAGGTAAGGAAATGCCATCATCAACAACTTGTTCTTAAAGAAACTAAAAATATACAGAGGAGTTTTTGAAAGAGAGGAGCAGCTCTTTTAAACTTTTGTGTTTGGAGTGGCCTATAATTTGGGTGTTCAGCTCTGCATGTCATGTTGGAAGTTTGGTGCTGACGTTCTCAACCACAAAACTTGAAACTCCCCTGTTTAGACCCGTAACATTTTCATCTTTATTGACTCTTTTTGGTTTTGCTTGCTGAGGAAAAAAAAACCAGATTAACGCAAAAGAAGGTCTTGTTGCTCTCTACAACTACCTGAAAGGAAGTTTTAGAGAGGAGGGTGCTGGCCTCAAATCGCAAGTGACAGGGGACAGGACAAGGGGGAATGGCCTGAAACTGCACCAGGGGAGGTTCAGACTTAGTATTGGAAAGATATTTTTCACAGAAAGGGTCAGCGGGCACTGGAACAGGCTGCCCAGGGAGGTGGTTGAGTTACCATCCCTGGAGGTGTTTAGAAGACAGGTAGGCGAGGTGCTCAGGGACATGGTTTAGTGGCAGATAGGAATGGTTGGACTAGATGATCCAAGAGGTCTTTTCCAATCTGGCGATTCTGTGATTCTAAGGTAAATATTGCATGAGGGGCTTTTCAGAGCCATACTAAGTATCATACTTGCTGTTCCATGGGATATAAGGCAGGAATACCTGAACTGTCACCATAATAGCATATTTTCCAGAGTGAAAAGAATACTGAGGTGTTCCACACTGGACCTAACCTGGCTGGAAAATACTGAGATTTTTCTTCCCTGCCATGGCAAATATCAGTAGATGACTAAAGTAGTCATTGACTCTGAGTGTGAAAATCCAGGCAGTCTCAGCTGTAGGTCTTTTTCAATGTTATTATTAACAGGATATTATAATCACTGTAGAAATTTAAAAGCTGGCAGCCGGTATCCAAATACTACTTCCACAACACTCTTAAAGTAGAAAATGAGGTACTGGTCCTCCGAAGTTATCATTTCAAAGTTACGATTCTAACATAATGCATAGTGGTTGGGAAATGTGGGTGGATGAGGGACTGGTAGAACTGCCGACATTGTCATAAAGGCAGCTTTGTGTGCTGTTGGTTTTTCATTCAATTTTTAAAGCAAGTGCATTCCTTGGGAAGCCAGGGCAAAAAGTGCTGCCAAGAATCTTTCCTGCAACAGTTTTGCTTCATTTGAAAGAAAGATCTAGTTGTTCAAAAGTCAAAGTTGAGCAAAAACGTTTAGATCTGCGAACATCCTGGGAACGGGCAATCTAGCCCTGTGTAGGCACAGTCTCTACTCCTGAGTGGGTGGAGGCGTATAGGAGCATTTCTTGGAGGGAGAAATTTCCTCGCACTTACTTCTCTGTATCACAACAGAACCATTAATGGTTACAGTCATAACAAAGACAAGAGGATCAGTCCTTCCCAACCCTTAAGGCCCAGTTTCAGACCAACCTTGAGAAATTAATTCAGAGTGTAGGATGTCAGGCTTCAGAGGCAAGGGGTTTCCACCAGCTAAATCAAAATCACAATGCTGCATTTAATCTAAAGCTGATGATCAGTCAATAAAACCAAACAGGAGATAAAATATACCACCACTGAAATATTGTGCTTTCCCAGTGTGATTATGTCCAGGTCCCTCTCACAAGAACAGTGTATTGAGAGACAGGATAAGTAAAGTAGAGTCAAAACTAATTACGAAACACCCAAGACACAGGAACACTTACATCCCCTGCACTTCCCTATGTTTCTTTCCCAAACAGGGGATGTGGGAATCTCCTGTGAATGTAAGAAACATGAAACGATATCTGCTTCCCATGCATGTATTACGTGGTCCTAGCCTGTTGTCCAGTCAAAAAAAAATATTAAAGAGTATCTAAACTACTTTTTCAGGAGGTTTACACAATGACCTTTGAGGGCTCAAGGGCCTGGTCATTAACTGCATGTTCACCTTTAGTAACCCTTTATGTCAGCTGGTATATTCTCTTCCTAAACAATTGACACTTCAGCATTGGCCACAAGTCAGTGTTGACTCACTTCTGTGGCTAAAAAGTTCTGTAGGCAAGCTTGCTATTTAAGAAACGAAGTTTAGGCTATTTGTCTTCAGTGATAGTCTAAATGCCCATTTTCCCATGCTGTCAAATCCTACACTAGCTAAAACCATTCCCCTTCCTAATGCCACTGTCTACAAGCTTTCCTTCCCTGGAAGCTGTTGGAAGGAAGGACCCCTACAGCTTGCGTCCTTTCTATGGCTTGCCACTGTTTCATAGAAGCTTCTCTTAGACATTTCCATGCTTTTTTTCTGAACAACTTTGGAAATAAGAAGTTACTGGACTCTGAAATAAACCAGTATCATGAAATTTCATTCAGTTCAGTACCTGCTATTTTCCTGAGGCATTTGCTTTTTAAGGGGTTCATGTGTATGCAGTTTTGGTGGTTTCTGCTTCACATGACAGTATGCCAAGGAAGAAATTAGAGTCATATGGAAGACTTATAGGCTGGCCATTAGTCACAGATTTTCAGCAATTTGGAATTGTTTAAAACTGCAAAGCACACACCAGTTGGTGATTTTATTTCCTTATTGAAATACACATCAGCCTTTGCATGATCTTAGAATCATAGGAGCTGCTTCATGCTTGTACTCCTTGGATTGCTAACAAAATACTTGCATTAGGAGTTGCCAGGGAATTTCCTAAGTGTTTAATGATAGACTCCATTATTTTTGCAATACTAGATAGTATTTGTCTACTGACTACCCCACCACCTAAGACTTGCTCTGCATGGCGTCTTGATGGTGATCTGTGAGACTAGAGAAATTCACTGTCACAGGGCTTCCCTTTTGTACAATTATTGGAAACTTCCATCAACCGGATAGTCTATCTTGTGCCTGGTGACTGCATCTGAAGATGTTTAACATTATTTCTGTGTAAGAAAAGTATTTCATCAATGATGAGCCTTGACAACCCATTCAGCTTGCAGAAGCTTTCACCCCTGTGGTATGGGTACTGGGGTCATGCTTGTGCATTGCCTTGTCTGGATCAGTGTTTGACTTCTCCTTGCCGAGAAGCAAAAGCAGTTTTTTGAATTATGCTACCACAGTTCATAAATCACTACAGAACTAAGCTTTGCTTTCATCACAATGGTAGCCTGTGTGTGTGTGTCAGACAGTGTGAAAGTGCCATTTTTGTGTCTCCTGTTTGAATTTAGCTTGGGGCTCTGAGTTGTTAATGGGTTCTGTGTCTCGAGTGATTTTCTACTTTACATGTCCCAATTAATGCTCCTCCCTCTGACTGGTAACCTCCTTGTCTCCCCAGACTGCTATGATTTTGTTTTCATTTTCAATCACTTTTCATCTGTTTGTTATATTGATGTTCCATACTCCAAAGACACAGCATTTGTGTTGATCTACCATTCTCAACACTGATGATTTTTTTACTTGCAGCCATCCTTTTGATGCTCAAAAACCATACTTTTTTTTTAGTTTGTTTTGCCCTTACTTAAAAGCTTCTTCGAGTCTGGCTCTTACAAAAGTTTTTTACCAAAAGCTGCTTTTTCTTCTTTGTCGTTTCTTGTAAATGAGACACTACTGGCTCCTTGCTCAAGCCCCTGCTCTAATACTTGTTGTCAAAACAGTAATTCTAATACTAGCCATACAAAATGATGACACAAAGCAAATGTTTGTTATGTTGAAATGGTTGCTCTGGTCTCTTTTGCTTATGAAACAATCTGTTTATGGCTTTAGACTCTCCAATAATGAAACTTCAGCAGACTTGCATTTCAAAAGGTGGCTGTTGTGTATTTGTGAATTACACAGGCCAAGCTACATTCAGGTACAAGGTAAATGCTGCTTGAAAGGGAGAAAAAATTGAAGAAAAATTAATTTGTACACATACAACCATTATTTCCTACAAAATAAGTACGCCCAATGACAACTTCTTCCTGTCTCAGAGCAGAGATCAAAGCACAGGACATGACTCTAGCTTCATTTCTCCCCTATACTAGTAGCGGCTGGAGAGTGCAATACCAGTAAGTCTGCCAGCAGTGGCCATTCCTCTGAGGTGGAATTCCTCCAAATTGTCACCCTATGTATATAGTGTAGGAGCACACAATATGTCTATGTTGCACTTCCAGACAAGAGGGCTAATTGGGACCCCTGTGTACTAGCTGTCCATGGCAGCCTCCTCTCCATCCCTCAGGCCTGTTTATGGCTGCCCAGCTAGTGTCCTTAGGGAGAACCTTCCCTTTGGGCTTGTCCTGAGTGGACGTCTTGACAGTTTGCATGGAATCCTGGTGCCATTCAGCTCTGTCTTTCCCAGCTACTCTTGCAGCTGCAGTGGCGTGAGAGGATGCCAGGTCCTTTAGAAAAGGAGGTTTCTCTGGAAGGGCTCTAGTATGCAAAGGTAGGCAGTCTGGGTGCCCACTATTGGGTCTTAGAAAGAAGCCAGAACTTCAGAGCACTCCCAGATATCAAGTACAACACCCCTGAACATCTCTGGTAGGAGCTGTTCAGTCACGTTAGGATATACAGGCTGTGCTGTCATGGTGCTTTGTGTTGAGGAGAGGTAGCATCTGAAGAAGTGGGTGACTCCTGTTTACTTGCACTTGCCCTCAATAACATTAGCAAGCCTGATGCAAATAACCCATGATTGTTCATCTGAGCTCTACCACCCGAGCTGTCACTTTTATTTAGAAAGATGTGGACAGCCTTCCTTTTTTCTGAAAGGGACTAGTGGGGAGGTAGGGAATCAATAAAGGAAAATATCTGGAAAAAAACAAAAGAAGACCAAAACAAACCATGAAGCAAGGCTGGGCAATTAACATCGCACAGCCTCTAGTAATATTGATTGTTGTTTTGCCCTTGAATCCCACTCTGCTTATACAGAAGTATTAACCCTTTGGTAAAATACAAAGGGAGAAAATGAGTGACGCAGATAAAGCAGCCCATAAAAAGGAACAAACAAAAATACCAAGAGAAAGTGTGGGTTAGAGAGTGAGACACTCACAATGTCTAGATTAATAACATTCTGATCAGTCGTCTCCCAGACTAGTACCTGTCACCTCTGCTAAACACTCCATTTCACTTGCAGTCAAGAAATAATTAAGAATGATAGTAAGTTATTCTGCATAGCTTGGCCAGCTTGCAGAGGAGGAACATAATGTGTTTTACCCATTTGGCTTGGCAATTAGTGTGGAGTGATGACACTCAGGTGCTTGGATCTGGGGAAAACAAAACCTGAAAGAAACCTGAAAGCTAGGCAGAAAGTAATCAATTAGCAATTTGCCAATAGTCCTGGTTTGTCTCATGTGCTCTCACACCTGTACCTCAAAGCATTCTGCTGAAGAATGTATGCAGAGTGAGCCCAAGACAGTCTAAAAACTGGCATGGTTGTGCAGATAAAACCTGGTGCTGTTCTTTGTTGCTGTACAAGAAAGATGTGCCAAACTTCCCAAATCCTTAGTTGCCCCCTTTGGAATAGCAAGAGTGATACTGGGCTCTTCAACATGGCAAGAGGCTGTGGTCTATCAGGCTATAGCAAGAGATGTCAAGAGCACAGAAATGTTAAAAGCATTGAGTACTTGATGCCATCCAGTGCATGTTCTTTCAAACTAAAAGCTATTTTGATAGAGGAAGCATAAATCAAGAAGGATGGCTGATGAAAGCTGTGGTTTGAATTGAGAACAAAATGAGGAGCAAAAGCAGAACAAACTCTACTGCTCAGGTGCCTTCCTGGAAGATTTTTACGAAAGCACGGAACACACTTTTCAAACCTTAAGGATATTTCTAGTCACCACTCAAAATCTTGTAAATGAAAAGCATGGAGTATGCAGGCATTGAAGAAAGAAAATCAGCAAAATGTAGAACAGTAACAGAACCAGTTCATCAGTTTTACATGTATATCACAAGAAGCAATTCAGTAAAAGAAATACAAACAGTCCCTGTTCATCTGGAGTAGTGAGCTGTGCCAACATATGATTGGAAAACATGAATTTGGCAGCAATTCTACCAACAGGGACCAAGGGGATCTGAATCACAGACCAACAGGGACCAAGGGGATCTGAATCACAGACCAAACATGAGTCACAAACATGCTATGGTAAGAAAAGCTACATTGCAGTGGGATATATAGAGTGCAGGATTCTGCAGGTAAGGCCACTATTAAGCATGCAAGACTCCAGAAGATATTGGACCAATTTGGCAGAAATTGGAGAGAAGGAAGTGGAATGATTGGAGGTCTAAAAGACTTGCCCTTTCTGTAATAATCTCCAGGGAGAGACTCAAAGAACCAGAGATGTTTTGTTTATAAAATGCAAAAGTGTTCGTAAAGCTGGGGGAATTGATGTGCTCCCAATCTCATGTGGTAAGCACAGGGAATAATGAGCTTAAACTGAAGCAAAGGAGATTTTGATTAAATGTGATGAAAAAATTTCCAACAGTAGGGACAGAGATATGGCAAAATACACTGTCCAGGGAGGCTATGGAAACCATATCTTCAGAGGTTTTTCAGAAAGCAAAAGGTAAATATTTGTTATTTATTTATAATAATGATATAGGGAGAATTTATCTAGCCCGAAGGCAAGGAGATGAACCAGGTGGCCCTCAGGCTGTGTCTATCCACCTAAGCTCCCCAGGGCCAGGAGCAGACGCAAGCACTGGCATCCCAACCACTCACTAAGCTACCAGCGGCACCCCCCATTGAAGCTAAGCCCTATACTGTTCACTGTTCTGGGGACCTACACAGGTTGTCGTTAACAGCCACTATGGCAAAGCTGTCATATTCAGGGGGAAAAGTGTTGAACTGCATCATGGTATTTGTCCTGAGGGCGAAAGAAAAGATCATGACCCTGTTTCTTGTAGAGATATAGCCTAAAACTGCCTTCCTGTCCTAATTTGTGAGGGTATTTCTGTACCAAGCTATTTTTAACAAGGAGAATCCAAAAGCCCTCTCTAAATATCTGCAATTTAAATGAACAAGCTTTTATGTGTACAACAACCATCCAGCTCTGGGGCATTCATGCAATTTTGTTGCACTTAGCAGCTCCGCAAAAATAACATGTCAAAAGAAATATTCCACATGTAAGCATAAGATGTTCATAAATACAAAATAGTTCTAATAATTCACTGCAATATCACTAAGATGAAAGTACCATTATTCTAAGTACTTTCACAAACCTGTAACAAGATACACTCCCTATCGCAAACTTTGCACCGTATGATTTGAGACAATAGAGCAGAGGTTAAAAATGCATGGTCGTGTAAGGCATTTGATTATAGAAAAGACATTTTTTAAGTGTAAAAATGAGATTCTCTACAGTAATTTTCAGTATAGGGCACAATTTAGCATTTCCTCCCCCACGCAGGCTTAAATCATTTTCCAGGAGGTTCAGCTCAGTAAGGTTTATACAATGGTATGACTGCTTCAAAATTTAATTTTCTTGTATGAATATACATATTACTTAATCTGTTAAATGCCTGTCTAGATTGCCTCCATTTAACAAGCTTCAAAGAACTGAGTAGTACAGAGATGATAGTACAGGTGTAGCCCTGTATTTAACTTTCTAATTGTAATGGGTGGAGAGTGAAACACTGTCAGGTTCAATAAACACAAGCTACTCATTCTAACTGTAGACAACTTTAAAGCTATTCTGTCATTCAGGTCCTGCATGTTTTTTAGCACCATTGAGAGTATGGGCATCAACACTTCATAAAACTCTTTCCTAAAGGGAAATTCAAAGAAGAGTTTTAATATGGGCCCATATATTTCTTATTGTAGTAAAAATACCATTTGCACCAGGGTTATTTTCTCTTCCTTTCAAACTGCCCTAAGAAAAGCACCATAGGCATCAGCTAGTTAGTAATCTCTTAGTGCACTGACCTGTTTGATGTTCACAGGAGGGTTAGTCAATGCATTAGCTTTAGATAGGGTACCATTAGTAATTTATGCATGAATTTTATTACACAGCTCAATCTTCATCTACCCCACAGCCTGCAAATGCCCCTCTGTTACACACTACTACATAAAAGGGTGAGTTATAAAAATATAAAGTTATTAATTCCATTTATATTTTGGTTTTATGCAATGTGAAAAGCATGGTATTGAGGTATACTTGTAATATTTTGCAATTAAAGCGGTAGTATGTTACTAGTTATGGTATCTTAGCTAATGTTAAGTCAATCATTAATCATTTAGGGCATTTCTAATGAATCCTATTCCTAAGCCCCTCTGTACTGATTCTCAAAAACTCACTAGTCTGACCTCAAACAGAACCCTTAGCATTTGAAGAAATCAAATGTAGAGATATGCTAGCTCCTTTGGATTAGTACAGTAGTAATTCATCTTTCAAGACAATAGAATGTCCCTGGCTTGTTGTAAATGGGAAGAGATTGCAATCTGCCAGGGATCATTCTGAGAACAGGAGAAGGAGCTTAATCATAGAATCATAGATAACCAGGTTGGAAGAGACCCACTGGATCATCGAGTCCAACCATTCCTATCAAATACTAAACCATGCCCCTTAGCACCTCGTCCACCAGTGCCTTAAACACCTCCAGGGAAGGTGAATAATGAATAAATAAATAAAAAAAGGCAGAAATTGAATTTGATAAGATATACCTGCTAAATTATGTGATTTCTGATGATGAGGCTGGATCTAAAGCAGCTGTTCTAGAAAAAGTAAGGTGACTGAAAAACCTAGAGAGGCAGAGCATACAAAAAGGATTGAATTAATGTTTGGTGCCATGTGGAATGCTCCTCCAGCTCAGGTATGCTGTTCTTGAATTAGCTCTCTATGGCTTTTTTTTTAATATATGAGTGCACTTCACTTGCACGGTTTTTTTTCTATTAACTCTGTGTTTACATTCATCTATCTGAATTATTCCTGGAATGATACATAGGACAGCTCTGTAGCACTAGGAAATGAAGCAATTATAAGCAAAATTAATAAATCCACTTTGACTGCTCTCCTCTTTCAGAGTTGACTTCCCAGCCTGCAGTTAGGTAGCTACATTTGATACAGAGTGCAGAGGCACCTGAGAAGGAAAAAAAAAACCTCCTGCTTCTGGAGAAGATGCCTGAATTGAGTCTGAAGCAGTATGCCTTGTTCAGAGTTGCCTTGGCTCATTCTGTTCAGGAGCTAGAAGCAGCATAACAGACACATTCCCGCACTTTATTTGGGTTTACTACCCTGCTTCCAACAGCGTGACTTCAGCAGAAGCTCCCATGGCTGTACTGGTGGGCATTGAGGGGACTAGAACAGTCTCCTGGGACGAGGCATTTTTTTTATAGTGACTCTGAAGAGATCCTAGAATCAACCTCTCCAGCTTTCTACTGGACTCCTCTAACTGTGAGGTTGCTATTTAGATAGCAGAAAGCACGCATTTACTTACTACATCTCCTTAGCAGTTGGTACCTCCCATTACACCCTAAAACACTTCTTTCTGCCAACAATTGTTTTGAACAATACTATTAAACAGACTTTCCACAGATTTTTGGGTGAATAGAACTGTTGGCACTATTTCATGACTGGAGCCAGTGCCTCCTGTCAAGATTTCTCAGTTCTACCCGGGATTTTGGGCCACAGGATTTGACCAAAGGATTTTGGCCTATGATCTGTTTGGGGGAGGAAAAAAAAAAAAGAGACACTTCCATGAAAAGACATATACCTGACTTCATCTGTAATCTGATGTACCTGCAAGAAGAAGCACATCCCCACATCATTCAAAAGAAGGCAGCACAATGTATGTCTGAGTTACATTTTTGGGAATATCTTTTAAAAAAAAGATAAAAAATAAAAACAGGTGTTACTTATTTGCTGAAGTGAGGTAGAGAAATTAATTCTGAATTTATTCTGAATTGATAGTACTCTATATTGCACCATGCCTGGATGAATATATTAGACTGTACAATATTATAAGAGATATTTATGACAGTAATGATTTTATCATTAAGTAAATCACCAATAACCAGCTGTTTGTTTAATAATGTTTTTACACCACTGATTTCCATCCTTCTTATATTAGCTATGGGATTTGTGAATCCTCTGGGTGCAGAGATTAACACAGCATGACATGGGTTTTTTTATGCCAAATATTTACAGTATATTTTCAAAATTAATAGAACATTTTAATTAAGCCACTGTCCTCATAGCACAGTTGTCTATTTCTAATTTTATTGTGTGTACTCTCATTAAATGTTGTTCCTCATAGCAGGGTCTTCTATATTATCAGTAATGTTAACTGAAGTGTTTTCTCCTTTAGTTTTCCGATTAGCCACAACAAATCTTTTTCTTGCTGCCTGTGCATGCTCTGACTGCCATTTCAACACTGAGTCATGACTGAGAAGAGATTAAGACTTTGACTCGACAGGTTATAATCCTCTGCCTGTGATGGGAATGTCTGATGCCTACATAGCAAAGCAGAGCTCTGCTATCTTACACCTGCCAGTTTGTGCCTAAGGAGGCTTGATGGCCCCATCTGATGCAATTCAGCTTGTCCTGATTAGATAGGGTGGGAGAAATACACACATCTAATTGAAGCACGAGAATTATTTTACTGTATTACTAATGCATTTGGAAAATCCATGGTAACATTTATTAAATGTTTGGTCATGTGTGTAACCTGGCTGACCGCGTTACACAGGATGAAGGTTGGAAACTACGTCCTGTGGAGTGGTTGGCAATTTTCTTGATTGCTGAACAGGCAGCATTTTTCATGTTCTTTCCAATACACCGTTATGATTCACGACGAGCCTCTTTCTTGCACAAAAGCTAAGAATGGTGTCTGTTCTACAGAGCATTGCCAGTGCTTTATTATATCTTACATTATATTGCAAACATTGAAAAAACTTACCTTAAATAAAATGGAGTGAAACAGTTACATAAAATGCACTTCTTTTGTAGTTTCTTATGTGCTTAGTTTCCTACCATCTGCTTTACACATAATGCTCACGCTTGCGGAGCAGCTTCCAGGATTTTGGCATTTCTGTTGCAGATGCCATGTTTCTTCCCTGTTGCAATGCCAAGCTTTTCTTTAATTTGAAAAATAACATGCACGGGTTACACACTGGCTGACAAAGCTGGAACAGTGTTAGTTGAAGAAACATTATTTCCTTAGGAAACATTAAAAAGCCTGCTAGGGTTACTTCATATTAAGTTAGAGGATAATAATTCTCAATTTACATCTAACTGTCGTTAATTGCCATATCAAGGTAACATACCCATCTAATTTAGACAAATGCCAGAAGAGTCCTAAGGTTCATTATAGAAGCACAGTTTTCATTAATGCGCTTCAGAGGGTGCAACGGCATGCTGTGTTTTTCTTCCCAGAGGACATAGCAGGGAGGAAGACATAAGTAGATTTATGGCATTGACACAACAGGAGGACCCTGCCTGGTACTGGAGGACTCCCTGAAGTCACTCCATGACCTAGACCACACTGTGTACAGGTCATGGGCCGTGTCACCTCAGAACATCTACAGAGCTGCATCTCTGGTCTGGGTTGGGGTTATTTCAGTAAATACAGCAAAGTATTCATATAATTATTGTTGTTATTATTGTTATCATTTTCTAAGTTTACCTGCTGAGTGGTAAAAATACTGATTTCCTGATTTCTGTGATTATTCTTGTGACTTTGTCTCCCACATACATTTCACTACATGGAGTTTTTGTTTGTGTGTTTCTGAGCCTTTTGTAGTGATGAGCCACTTCAGAGAACTACCGAGCTATCTTTATTTAGCAAGGGATTTTGAGTTAGGCAATTAAACTGGTCTGCTGCGCTTTGGCTTGCAGACTGGTCCTGCAAATAGGCCCTGAAACTTGTGAATACATCGCAGAGCAGCTCTGTTTGTAACTAACCCTTAACTTGCTCCTGCAAGTGTCCAAAAGGTGCTGCTCTTCCAGCACATATGTGGGAAGGACCACAGCAGGGCTGGGATAAGGCAGCTGGGATAGGGCAGGTCATGTCAGTGCCATCTGCAGAGCCGTGAGCAGCTTCAGATGTGCAAAGCACATTGATTTAAGAAGCAGGAGACCCTCTATGAGGCCTGAAGCCATAGAGGGTCTCCTGCTTCTTAAATCAATGTCCCAGCCTTAGAGTCTGTGGAAAATAAACTGAGCAAATACATAACTTTTGAGCAACGTGAAGGTTTAGAAACAGAAGAATACCATTTTCTTTTTTGATGTGATACATCCTAGGTGGAGGGGAAGCTGGCTTGCAATATCTGGATGCTTGGGCAGTACCTAAGGACCATTCTCACAATGGGCTGGTACTAATCTAAGTCCATGCCTCCAGGTCCTCAGCTACATACTCTTTTTGCTGCTGGTGCTAAAATGAACACTCTTGCAGCTGCACAGTCCTCCAGACTAGGGACCTCATCCAGGAGAAATATCTCTTCCTTGGATGAGGTAGGGAAAGAGATAGGAATTGACCCCAATATATCTGATCTGGCTGCATAAATATCCAGGAGGTAGCAAGTAGAGCTATTTGGACAAGGGGCAGGAGAAGAAACCCAAATCCATTCAAGTGTATCAATATGAGTCTCAGATGAAGAAAGCATCAAAGCCATCAGTACATTCTTCTATAGTTACATGCTTCACTGAGGATGTCCCTCAGTCCCAAAGCCTCATCAGCAGTGAGTACTATGTGGAGTCAAAGCAGGTACATAGTTCAAGCACCAGTAAAATTCTTGAAATCATTGTTCTTTCTCTCCTGAACACTTACTGAACCCTATAACAGAGACCCCAGTTCAGGGACAGCTTTAAGGTAAATTCATCACAACTACTCCATTTCTGGCAGTGCAGACCCTCAGCAAGTCAGTCACTCACATCCTCCCTTGCATCCCATGACCTCTGACAAACCACTGGAAATGTCTGTTTGGATTTCCTTAAGACTTGTTCACTTCTCAAGTCCACTTCATCTGCTCTGTTGAAACAGGTTCGATTTAGAGAAATTTTAGCCTTTATAGCCAGCTAGGTCAAGGAAGTATGAGGTCTTTATTGACTGTCCTTTTGAGATTGTTTTCCCCCATTTATTTAGTTGGGAACCATTTCACATGTGCAGGGCTTTTCTTGTATTTACTGGGCATTAGAAATCACTTAGAGTGTGGGAAACAAAAATCTTGACGGTCCATCAATATTTCTGCCCCTGTCAACAACGCATTCAACTTTATTCAGAAAGGAATTGGAAATTTTGCTCATTTCATGGTTTTGGAGCACAGCCAGTCCCATTCAGCAAAACCTAAGTCTTGAGTAAGTTATGGTGCCAGATGCTCCCACTGCCCCTCGCTGCCACCAAGCCCAGCAATCCCATGTAAAATGCCACCTCTGTGACCACACAAGGGGAGGTTTACATGATTTATTTGTTTCTCCCACACTTAGTGTGGCAGGACAGAGGGAGTGGGTGATTTCAGCCTCTCTCAGAAACTGGGGGGTGAAGTTCTTGCCCCTCAGTCTGCTTACAGATGGCACTGACCATCAGGATAGCAAAAATTCGGGGTCTTTACTGGGAATCCCTTCTTCCCCTAGAGCTGACTTTTATGTTGCTGATTTATTTTTTACCTCAATAACAACAAAACATTATCTAGAAAAATGGAGTTCATTTTCAGAAGGCAGCAGTAAGTCAGGCATGACAGAACCAAAGACATTTAGAAAGATATGAAAACTTATTTCTTTGCAGGAGTGCTACAGCTTTCAATTCAATCTTTATTCTTTATTTTGTTCTTTTCTCACAAGATTATTACAGCTTTATCTTTGGTTAATAAATGTTGGTAATCTTTTGAGAGCTTCTAAGGCAGACCCCAAGAGGGTCAAATCTTGTCCCCATATTTTCTTCTCTGTAGAAGTATAATTTTCTCAAACTAAGCTCCCTGGTTCCTCTCTGTATTTTCTGTATGACTATTTCATTTAAGACTCAACAGTCTTCTACCCACTGGAAGTGCATCAGATTGACTAATGGAACAAGTATCATGATTCTGGAAAAGTATTTCCAAAGCGTGTATATTCTTGTTCGGCTTACAGTGTTTCTCTCAGTGGGAGAGTTACTCCGCTTAGATGAACGTGTTGTGTATGTGTTAGGTACCCTGGAGATTACACGTAGCTTTTTAAAGGAACATCATGACTTTTTGTGCAGTTTTGACTTGCTTTTATGTACTTCTTTGGCAGCGTTGCTCTTTCTATTTTTTTTTTCTTCCTAAATGGCACCATTGTTTTCTAGAGTTTTTGAAAATTAGATATGAATGTTTTGATTTTATTCTTTCTGTTCAATTCTTATGCACTCCCCTCTCTGTTTTTGCTTTCCTCCCATTCCATTGTGATTAATGTGCAGCAGCACAAAAATAAATCTTGCAATTACTGAAAACACAGTTCAGGGCTACTGTTTCCAGGAGATCAAAAAAAGAATAACCCATAAAGAAATGGAGGTTTGGTTTTTACTTTCCAGCAGGCAAGGCAAAACATGGAGTCAAATATATAGTTAGGAGGCAGCCAAAAGGGTAAACCACAGCCTTCAAGAAGAGGCTGCGTAGACTTGTACTGCCCAGCAAAAGCCCAGGAGAGATGCTTCCCGAGGTGACAACAGGGACACACTAGACTATGCTGAGCTGTTAAAGGCAGGACACAACACAGGAGTTTTTTCAATGGTGGCCCTTTCACAGGGGTGGGCAGGGATACACTCCGCTCCCTCAATTTCTGTATGCCTGATGTGATTTCCTCTGCCTGCAGCTGCCCTGAGGACCCACCCTGTCAGCTTTGGGAAGTGGAATCAGCAGCCACCCTTCCCTGTGGCTCCCACTGTCCCGCCTCACTCGGGCACAGCCTGGCCTCTGACCCCTGGAAAGCTGCGGATGTTAGAAAAGCTTTCCATGCTTTTTGACCTCGTTTTGATAAAGAGAGATCCTGAACTGTGGGCAGGCTGCCCAGCAAGGAAGGCAGGTGTGGAAAGGGAGATTAGGGCTTTGTCTTTAGCACTTCTCAAGAAAAAAAGATATTTTTTACTTTGGAACAAATAATGAGCACGTGATAAATTTGCAGGAGAGACTGGACATGACAGCTTTACTGCAAGAAAAACTCAGCAAGGTAAAGCACTAAACTTCTCCTCTTCTCTCCAGACACCTTTCCAGGCTAAACTAACTTATTCTGTACTAAAGTTGCAGGGTATCATCCACACATTGGTTTTTGTAACCTCAGGAGATTTCATTCATGTGAGGTACCTCAAGGTGCAAAATACACAATTTTTAGAGAAAAAAAAAAGAAACTAAAAAATAATAAATGGTATTCTGGATTGGATGTTAGTTATTTTAAACTCTTGCATCCCAGATCACTCTTGTTTTCTATGAAGCCTGCATGCTGAATTTTAGATTCGGCATTCCCTCCTCTAGATCACTTGCTCCAGAAATGAGTAAGTGGTATACGGCTACTATGTAAGTTAGGATTTGGGAAGAGCTACAGTTTAGCCAGGAACATCACAGGGCAAGGGCAGCAGGAAAATCCTGAAGGAGATGCTTCTTGAGAAGCAGAGAAAAGCCTGGGAGTTTGCAAAGGACCTAAACTTCTCCATTTGCAAAGGCACTGGGGAGATCCCTGATGGATCAAGGCAATTAAAGGAGAGGACAAAGAGAAAGACTAACCAGGGAATGCTGAATTTATTTTAAATGCCATGTACTACATGACATATACAGACAGTTATGTGGACTTCTGAGGGTTAACTCCTCACCCTGAAATTCCCTTATAATAACAGTAACGATCACAGGCAGATAAAATCTGCTGTACTACATCATTCTTTCCACGTCCCCTGGGGAAGAAAGTATGAAAGCTGTCAGGGCTGGCATACACACAGTCCAAAGGCTGGTTCCCCCTTATGCATCCCCAGGCTCATTGTGCACACACCTTCCTAATGGACTAGAATTGGCTTAATTTGATCTTGACAAAATAAAATTAAGTAAGCACAAAGCCACTGAAGTTATTATAGAGAATGTTTTTCTGAGTCTGATTTAGCTTCATGTCATGCCAGGAGATAATCTGCAGCTAAATCCAGCTTCAACTGAAAAGAAATATGGAACTGATTCTGCTCAATGTACTTCAGACCTCAACGCTGCAGTAACTACAACTACTAACCATTCTTAAAACCACCTCCTTTACCAGGCCATTTTAGGAGGTTAATGTGAGTGATCAGCCTTAAAATCTATTTTGACTTCCCCGTGACTTATTAAACTTTTTAAACTACCATTTTCAGAGATCTGTCATCTACTATAGGTTTAGATTGCCTAAATATGGCTATCCTGACATAGGCTGCCCATTCAACTGCCTGTTCCACTGCTTTCCCAGTTGGTTCAAGTTGATTATAGAGAGATGGAAGAGAGTTTTGTTTGTTGCAGAACAAAGAACAAGATATAAGGGTATTCAAATAACAGCAGTTGTGATGAAATTGTGATTAAAATAAATTCATATTCAGATGTCAGATTAAATCCTGAGTAAGTAAAAATCATCATAGCCCCTTCAAATTAATTGAATTTCTGCCCATTTTTATCAGCTGAGGCTCTAACTAGAGCTAGACCTTTCTGAGTAATCTTCAGCTCCTTGTCACTAACAGAACTAGTAATTTGCTTTTCCAAACCTCTTGCAATGTTTATATCCATTAATTTAGGTAGAGTTCCTCTTCAACATTTCTTGTAGCTTGAACATGAAGCAGGAATCCTGCACCAATAATTGCTGAATCAGGGCTCAGTGCATATACTACTGATGCCTTTTTTCACAAGGGTGCTTAAAATCAGCAGCTTCAGCCCACCCGAGCTCACTGGGAAATCTGTCAGCAAATCTAATGTTTCTATTATTACCAGACCAATTTTAGAACAAAAAAAAAAAAATCATAGCAATGATAAAGCTCCAGAGTGTTTTAAAGGAATCCAGGTGGAGACAGGTCAGCACTGCAAGCACTTTCAAAACAAAGTGCCAACATTTCAGGGTGAATTCACTTTTAACATGTTCATCTCATCTTGAATTGGCTTTCCACAAACATTTGGGAAATTAAAATGTTGATTGACAGCAGTGTTTACACTTCATTTCGTATGAAGCTGCATGTGCAAGTATTCATGGTTAATGAGCTTTGCATTAGCATTAGCAATTACTCATGCTAGAAATGCTCACATATTTCTGAGTTTAGCAGAGCAGGTAGGTGTCTGCCTAGATCTGTCCCTATTAGCAGGCAGTATTGAAGTGTGTGATTACATCCCAAAGACTTCCTCCAGGCACAGTTCTAAATTCATCTGTTGACATGTACGACCCTAGAACTGAAGCTGTAATGAGACTGGGGGAGGTGGCAACTGAGTGCCATATGACTTACCGACTAGTAAACTTAAATAGTTGACACCTTAAAAAAAACCATAAACATGAGTGGCTGAAAAATTTCTAAAATAATACATCTTCAGAGATATCACAAATCCTTGAAGATTTTCTATAATTAAGGAGCATCCATTATTTAGTCACTTCTCAAACATCATTTTCAAATCACTCCAGTCTAGCCCTTGGTTGTTTGGGGAGATTTCTGTAGGACCAAGCCCTTTTAGACGAGCCCGCAGGCATCCTTGTAAATAGCAGAAGGTAAGGAACAAGTTCTGACATGTTCCTAAAACAGAAAGGTGGAGAAAAGTCCTCAACATTTCTGAGCCCTTTGTAGTAGTAAAAAATTAGGTAACTCCTAATGCCTTGGCTTGTTGTGTTGAAGGGAAAGTCTGACTTAAGCGCACACACATACCTCCTGGGATAGTTTTCTGGGCTCAGTAGTCCTATCTCAACCGCATTCTAAAGGGTGTCTTAAAGTCCCTCCCAGGGCAGCACAACACCGAGATGGTCACATTGGTACTTCTGAGCTGACTCACTCTTGAGAGGGCAATGGGAAACCAACCATCATCTGAAGAAATCCAAAATAATGTGGAGAAGTGGTTGATTTCAGTTGGGAGCCAGAGCAAAAATAGAATTAAACTCGTCACTCCTGTGAAATCTGAAGGGTGAACCAAGCATTGCAGATATGTCATTACGAAATATGACTTTACGGTTCCTCATGGACTTGTCCCTCGGGGTCCAAATGCAATGCATAGATTGTTTCACATCTGGTTGACTTTGAGCAAACCTATAAAATCTGTTACTGTTACCGCAGACAGTGTAAGAAACACAAATCATGAAGAATGTATTTAGATTCTTATTATCCTCCACTTTTTTTTGTCAGGCTTTCAAAGAGGAAGGTGATAAAAAGCAGGATGATTTACATTTATGGGCATGTTTTTGGTGTAATTTTGTATTCCAGTCCTAGGGACGGGCATCAGGACACAGATTCATACATCATAATTTTGGAGTACTAATAATAAACATGCATAAATTATTTTTAAAATACAACAGTAATTAGAGGCCTGAACACTGCATGCTGTTAGAAAACAAACATCCTCTCCTAGGCCATAAAGAACTTCCCTCACCCATATGCTTATGCTATGAAAAAGGAGTTTATGTTCCCTAGGTATTGCTTTGAAAAATTCCTATCAATAAAGGAGTAAGAACTAAAGATAGGAAGGATTGTGATGGACAAATTAATAAAAAATCGCAACCTAAAGGTTCTGGCTGGAATCTGAATGTTCTGCTAATAAGGAAAAGAATTGCTAACTGGTGCTGCTGACTTGTGCTGTTCCTGCTGCATCTGCCACCATATTATTATTTTGCCTCAAGCATTGCTCTGGAGCTCACTTTAGCTAATGATCATGCAACTAACAGTCTGTCAGCTTTGATATCTGCGGGAAACAAAATGGAATTTGTCCCTATACTATTAGCCATGCTTTCTAAACACACTTCCTTTGGCCATATGTATTGAGCATTGTATTTAATGGCTGCTCTACTATCTGTCTACTGGATACATGCAATGAAGACAAATACTATAGAGCAGTAGGTGGAAGTCTACATAAACATCTTTGGCATACCCTTGAAATACAAAATCACTTAAATCATAGCGCAGTTTCTGGAGTAAATGCAAGAGATGAAAAGCGGTGAGTCAGTAGACCAGTGGCCAATAACAATGCCAATTTGTTGGAAGACCCAGTTTTTGCCTGAGGTCATCTAATTACATATATTGTAACCACAATGAGATGTAACACAAGGACAATTAAAGCTTCCATTTTGAGGAGGTAAAACAGCCTAACTCCAATGTGAATCAAAGGAGATGACAGCCTGTTGGGGTAAAATCAGAAAGCGTTCCTGATCTGTGAGATATTTAAATATGGTGAAGGATTAATCTCTTTAGAGATGGTCACCCTAACCACTGCTGCCCCAAAAGTGGTAGGCACCAAACTGTGTCAGGAAAAAACTGTCTGTCCATTGGTGCCCACAGTGAGCTGAGAGGGCTCAGAAGCCCAACGCCTCTCTTTGCTCTGCTGCATTTGCCACAGTGCTGCTGAGATGACCCATTTCTTATGGCAATGAACTAATCTGTGAACGGTCAGAAAAGCATGAGAGAAGAAAACTGGGGAAAGAAAGCTTTTGTGCAGACTGTTGCTGTGTCAGTCTGTCTCTCTAGACCACATTTTCCTGTTCCACAAATAGCTTTGCATTAAAGAAATCAGGGAAAGTGAAATGCTTTTACCACTATTTTTCCCTTTCTGACAATCATTTTCACTTTCTGTCTCTGTTTGCTTGTTTAATTGCTCAGATTTCACACTTATGACTAAAAAGACAAGTATCCGAGACTTACTGCACTTTTCCAAGTGTTCAGTGACAGAGACAGGAATCTGCCCTCCTGACTTGAACTCAGGACCTCTTGGCACGCATTCAAATGAAGTTCAAGGAAGCGTTTGAACCCACGGGGATTTCCATTTATTCTAAAATATGGCTTAAGGAGTAACCACTTGGTGCAAGACAATATAAGGCTTATTCTCTACACCTAAACTCTGTTATATCCAACAACCAGGGTTGAGGTCCTGAGTATTTAGACATTTCCACTTTGAAGAAAGTACAAAAATACAGCTAACGCATTGATACCTGTTTGAATTTTCACACAGAATCACAGAATAACCAGGTTGGAAGAGACCCACCAGATCATCGAGTCCAGCCATTCCTATCAAACACTAAACCCTGCCCCTTTAGCACCTTAAACATCTCCAGGGAAGGTGACTCAACCACCTCCCTGGACAGCCTGTTCCAGTGCCCAGTGACCCTTTCCATGAAAAATTTTTTACTGATGTCCAGCCTAAATCTCCCCTGGCAGAGCTTGTGGCCATTCCCTCTCGTCCTGTCCCCCGCCACTTGGGAGAAGAGGCCAGCATCCCCCTCTCTACAACCTCCTTTCAGGTAGTTGTAGAGAGCAATGAGGTCTCCCCTCAACCTCCTCTTCTCCAGGCTAAACAACCCCAGCTCTCTCAGTCGCTCCTCATAAGGCTTGTTCTCCAGCCCCTTCACCAGCTTTGTTGCTCTTCTCTGGATTCGCTCCAGAGCCTCAACATCCTTCTTGTGGTGAGGGGCCCAGAACTGAACACAGTACTCGAGGTGCGGTCTCACCAGTGCTGAATACAGAGGAAGAATAACCTCCCTGGACCTGCTGGTCACGCCGTTTCTGATACAAGCCAAGGTGCCATTGGCCTTCTTGGCCACCTGGGCACACTGCTGGCTCATGTTCAGTTGGCTGTCAACTAACACCCCCAGGTCCTTCTCCTCCTGGCAGCTTTCTAGACAGACTTCTCCTAGTCTGTAGCTCTGCACAGGGTTGTTGAGCCCCAAGTGCAGGACCCGGCATTTGGCCTTGTTAAACCTCATGCCGTTGGTCTCTGCCCAGCGGTGCAGCCTGTTCAGGTCCCTTTGCAGAGCCTCCCTACCCTCCAGCAGATCCACACTTCCACCCAGCTTAGTGTCGTCTGCAAACTTGCTAAGGGTGCACTCGATGCCTTCATCCAGGTCATTGATAAAGACATTGAACGGGGCTGGACCCAGCACTGAGCCCTGGGGAACCCCACTTGGAACTGGCCTCCAGCTGGATTTAAACCATTAAGCACCACTCTCTGGGCCTGGCCATCCAGCCAGTTTTCCACCCAGGAGAGTGGAAAGACTAAAAGATTTCATTCTTCATGCTGTAGGGTGTAATCACCAGGAATGCTCTGAAAAGGTAGAATACTAAATGAGTAGGCATAGTAATTCTCCAGGTCCTTTCATTAGCTCCATTTCCTTATACCTGCCCCAGGGTCTTAAAAAATGCATTGTAACTATTCCCACGTGCTGCCACATTTTGCTCAGTACCAGCTTTCCTATAAAGTCAGATTGTACATTTCACTTTTTCTATATACATCATCCATTCCCATAATCTCATCAGTTACTGACATTTTTGTCCAACTGGAAGATCTCATTTGTGTATATACAACTCCCTTAAAAAATCACCTGAAAAAACCCTATAGAGAAGATTGTTAAAGGTTTAAATGTGTTTCTTTGGAACATCCATATCTTGCCACTCAGAGAGGCAACTGGCTGTAGAAGGCAACTTTCTCTGCAGAATAACTTCAGCACAGCATAATGTTGCCATTGCAGACTGCTTTGCTGCAACACCCAAGGCTTTCTTTCCATTTACTGGTTGACAAAAATTCTGTGCAACAAAACTATGAACCCTTCGCTTCTCTTAAGTGGAGAAACAATCATTCCAGTATTCAGGTGCCTTGTTCAGCGGGTTAGTAAACACTGCTAATTTTGCTGTGGTTTTGAAGTCTTGAAACCATAAATTCGTACTACTGTGCTTGAGACACCACAACAGAGGCTTGAGGAAATTAAAACAAAAATGAAAAGCAAGTTTTTGCCATATAAATCAGATGCAAAATCATCACAATCTTCAGAAGTACTTCTGGGTTTTCAGAGAAGCCCTTTCAAGTTAGATGTTTATCTTCGAGAGTTTCAAAATACTGAAATAAGAAAAAAGTTTAATGTAATAAGCAGTGTGGCAGAGCACTCAATTTATACTACCTGAATGCTCTCCTTAGTCCCAAACTGCATGTGTTAACTTCATAGAAATCTGATGCAATATAGTCTTTTATTCATTGGAAAGGTCCTTTAGTTTAAGCAATACATTAGGTTACAAGTGTCACCTGGAGGTAAAAACGTTCAGCATCTCTGCACTAGAAATCTCAGAACTGCAAAAGGCACAGAAGCCATTCCTAACACAAACAAGGTGAGGGCATTTTAGTCAATGAGTGAAGGTCCTGGAGAAAGTTTGTGTACAGACTTTATGGAAGGTATTAATTTTAAACAGTAAATGGCAAACTAAACACAAGATTACATATAGGGCCTCACAAATAACTACATTTGCAACCTTATGTTTACATTATAAAAATAAAACGACCGTTGAATTGTGCCAATCTTTTACTCTGCAAATTCAAGTGAATAAATTAATATTCTCACTGGTGGTTATGTTCTCTGCACACATACTTCTATTGTAGCAAGAACTGCTGTTTTCATTTCTATCAATTGTTAGGATTATGTATGTTTGCACTTACTACATCTTTTTCTCTGGAAAATGAGCTGTAAGCAGCAGATATATACATTTTGACATGGAAAAAAATCTGCTTTAGCTTAGCAAAGCATCTCCATTGTGCAGGAAAGAATATACATTGACATATTAGGACAAGACTAATGCGGAAAAATCCATTTGCATTTTATAGGAATGGTATGTACTGTTTAGGAAAATGAGTCTGCCTAGTCCTTTTGTCTTTATGGTAACTGTGCTGTATGGGCAGTTCCTTCCAAGCATAAACCAAATGCAGGTCATAGCAGAATAGGGCACACAGAGCATGAAAGAGTGTAAGACCCTTGCTCTCTATTTCAGTTTTGAAAAAATAAAGTTTTAAACAAAGAGCTCCTACCTAAAGTTTCAAATTTAAAGTAAAAAGCACCTGAGTCAACTGTGGATGCATACAGGAATATTGACTAATACTGCAAATGAAAGAGCTAAATTTTCTCTTGCTCTGAATTAAGCAGGTATATTCTTTCTGAAATTCTCTAGCCTCCTCACTAGTACGTACCACGCTCTGACTTATGATCAGTATAATTTAGAGCAATAAATATCTCCATTTTTATGACAAAATGACATCTTTTGTCCAAAGGAGAGATCTTAAAGCATCTCTCTGTCAGCATGGCAGTAATCAAATTGGTTGGTTGCTCTGTATCACAAACAGGGAACACATCACAGAAATAGAGAGGGGTGGTCACACATGGGTGAAATCCGTTAGTCAGGGAAAAACCATAGTAACAAATCTGTGTGAAATACAGACACTGATCAGTTTTCTGCTCCAGGGACCCAGTTAGTTTAGTATACTTAGATGCAGAGCATCTCCACTTGTCAGGCAAGCTACCATCTGCTCCCACTCACTGTAGCCCCTTTTGGGTTGCCTATGCACTACCACAGATCTTCAAATCCCTTCTACTTCAAAGAGTTTGAGACAGCCTCCTATCCTTTCCCTCCTGCTTTGAGCACGTCCCAGCTCCGCGTTATGCAGGCTGAGAAGTGCTGGCCTGTTATAGGGTTATATCTACCTCATATTTTGAAGACAGATGCAAGTTTGCTTCAAGCTGTTAGGAAGTGAGCCAGTTCAGATGCAGAAGCCATGTGACTGCATTATCAGCACAATGCTGAGCTTGATGCAATAAGCCTGACTGAGAAAAAGAATATATTAGCTGAGCTTCAGCCAGCGCAAAGCACAGGCAAAGCAAGCTTACATCTGTCTGCAATCTGTCAGGCAGCTCCATGTTGTGCTTGAATCACATAATTCTCCCTTCAGTCTTATTAGCCCACACACAGACTGAAGTAGGGACAGAAAACTGTTCTACTTTCTTCCTACAAATGAATTTGTTGATACTGGGCTTGTGTCAGAGGTGGCACACCTGTGTGGATGGAGTTCAGTTCTGCTCTGCTGTGCTGCTATTTCTGTCACAGGTCTACACTTGCTGGAAACCCTCTGTACTCTGCATGTACATTTACATTTGTTCTGTTTTCCAGCAAGAAAATATTTTCTGCACTGCTACCTGCTTCCACCCACTGACAATCAGTCTGCAGAGCCCTGAAATGTGTATTACAAAAAAAAAAAAAAATTTGCAATTCTCTTTCCATTTTTGGTCTGTCCAAAAGCCCAGGAGTGCTGATAATGTAAAACTTGCAAACACTCTGCTTGCTTTCAGTGGTCTACCATCACTTAGGATGAAACCCACAGTTAGCCATTTTGAAGCATGTAAATACCATTAGACAATAAAGAGATATTATTAACCCTTAGGATCATAGACACTTGAGAGATTTTACATGCAAACTTTCCCAAGGTCCATTTTCAGTATTATACGTATTGGCCTTAAAGGCAGCATACTCTTTTATGACGCCAGCTACCAGATGTTCTGGCCCTTCTTTAATAAAACTTTGAGGACCTCTGGTTTAAAATTCTCTGTCTACAGATGTTTTATCTTCCTTCCTCCATATCTCAAAAAGAATCCCTCATATATAAAAATGCCTTCTTCAAGGAGACACAAACCTGCTACTTGCAGCATTGTGGATCAGCTCCCGAGGCGACTGCCTAATGCTTAGGTTGCAGCACTAACAGTAAGAGAGCCTTGATCACTTTTTGCATATTGTTCCCCCCATGTCTGTAAATTCCTCTCTCAAATCACAGGATTCATGCTGGTGCGATACTCACCATCCATGTTGCTTTGTTCTATAGGAAGTGAGGGTGTTATTCAACAAAAAGTGCCTAGCTTCTTAATGGGACAATAGAGTTTACTAGCTCTGAGTGACATCAAATTCGCTGAAATTAAGGAAATTGGAAGATGTGAACAGGTTTCCAAGAGCAAATATCCATGGCAAAATCTGACACATGGTTTTCCTTCTCTCCCCATGCTTCAAGAAACATCCAAGGGCAGTTGGTCCACGCTAGAGTAAAACCTTGTCCAGGCTAAAGGAGAATGCAACAGGACCAGCACGTCTGTGCCTCAGCGGTACCTGGTTCTCTTCCACGAATTTTGACCTCGTTTATCCCTGCAGCACAGGTTTTATCACTTCTCTTGCAGGCAGGTGCGTCTGGCTTGGCTGAATTTCCACTGCATCAATCTGCTTCTCAAATCCCTTCAGCCAGCAAGGAACACTAGTGACACCTGAGCAGCAACAGACAAAGCTGAGGAAAAAATCCTCCAGGCCGTTTTGCCATGGGAAATGATTTCATACTGTACTTCACTCAGAAAGGTCTCAAAAAAAGTCTACCCCAAGAAACTTCTCTGCCTGCCATCTTACACAGCTTGCTAGCTAACCGAAAGGACACAGATACTTAAAGGGTGAAATAATTCCAAACATTTTTGTTCAAGAGGTTTTATTCAAACTTATATGAAAGATTTTGACATCTGAACACTTGTCATTTTGTTGAAAAAAAAAAAGACTGTTCGGTCTAATATTTGGACTGGAGACAATCAACTGTTAGTTTGCTCTTGAAGAGTCATTCCGTGACTGTTTTCCAATGTCTGGCTGGAGCACCACGCCTCCACGGTTATCCCATCTCCATAGGGATAGGATTTGCCTGCACAACATAATGATAGCAGGAATGGCTCTTTACCCCCACAGCTCTTGCAGAGTGAGATGGCACTTTGTGTATCCCCACGGATCCCCACGAAATTTCCTAAGCCTGGAATCGCCAGCACTCATCAGCTGTGAGCCACACTGGGGACAGCAGCGAGAAGGGTCCTCCTCTGGGGAGATGAGACCCACAAATCTACTCAGCACTGGTGAGACCACTCCTCAAATACCGTGTTCAGTTCTGGGCCCCTCACCACAAGAAGGATGTTGAGGCTCTGGAGCGAGTCCAGAGAAGAGCAACAAAGGTGGTGAAGGGGCTGGAGAACAGGCCTTATGAGGAGTGGCTGAGAGAGCTGGGGTTGTTTAGCCTGGAGAGGAGGAGGCTGAGAGGAGACCTCATTGCTCTCTACAACTACCTGAAAGGAGGTTGTAGAGAGGAGGGTGGTGGCCTCTTCTCCCAAGTGACAGGGGACAGGACAAGAGGGAATGGCCTCAAGCTCTGCCAGGGGAGGTTTAGGCTGGACATTAGGAAAAAATTTTTCACGGAAAGGGTCATTGGGCACTGGAACAGGCTGCCCAGGGAGGTGGTTGATTCACCTTCCCTGGAGGTGTTTAAGGCACAGGTGGACGAGGTGCTAAGGGGCAGGGTTTAGTGTTTGATAGGAATGGTTGGACTCGATGATCTGGTGGGTCTCTTCCACCCTGGTTATTCTATGATTCTATGAAATGCAGTTATATGCTTTCGTACTGGCAGGAATCAACACAAGGGGCTTTCTTGCCTGGCGGAAAACCTCTTCCATCTCCTGCTTGAGAAAAATGGTACAGGCAACAAATTAGCATTGCCATGGGCGCAATAGCCAGGTGCTAAAAAATTGGTCTTCCTGCCCTAGCTGGAGCCTGCTGAGACATTCCCTTGACCACAAAGGTATCATACTTCCGCAAACGTCTGGCCAGGAGCTTCCCAAAGGGATCTGTCTGGGCAAGACCCATCCCATCCCCCAGACTGGAGTAGGCAGCCAGGAGCACCAGGGCAGCCCCAGCCTGAGACACCTCCCTGCAACAGGACCCGGGCCCACAGGCAGACCCAGCTCAGGAGGATATGGCCAGGCAGGGCTGTAGGGGGCTGGAAAACAGTCCTGCTGTGGAGTTACTGAGTTACGGGCTGTGGGCCCCAGGCATCCACGTGGAGCCCTAGGAAATGGATAGCTCTGGGGAGTGGGGCAGGAACAGTCAGGGCTGGTGGGATACCTGGGCCCTAGCATCAGTATTTTGTATCAAATTGCTGTTCGCAGAGACTTTTCTGTCCTCTGGGCAAGCTGATGGTCTTTTGCTGCATCTCCCTCAGAAGTCCCCAACCACACCTGGTCATAATTTCTCATGGTGGATCAGGTTCAATTGCTAGTGGCACTAAAGCAGCTACGTCTCCAAAATGCACATAATTTGCTCCCCTATTGCACAGGCACCTATCTGTGCCATCAGAGAAGTGAGTGCTGCAGTGAGGAGATGTTCTGCATCACATCTGCCTGCAGGTCCAGTAATAGGAATTCCCCACCTTTCTCTCTCTGGGCTTCCAGCTTCCTTCTGACTATCTCCTTTGTCATCTGCAGCCTCTCTGAATCAATAAAATCTGCGTTTCCTGGGCTCAGAAGGAGTAGTCACTGCTTTGCCTTTCAGAGTTGCACGAGTGAGACCATTTCTCACCTACACCCACAGTCTCAGCTACAGCCACCCCTGAAATGCAGTGCCCTAGGAGGCTATTTCACACAAATGCTGTGGTCCTTGCCTTGGTGCTGGCAGTGTCTCTGCTTTACAAGCCACCTTTCATCCATCAAGTATCATTTGAAGCTTTCTGCTACAGGTTACATAGACTTCTTGCCAGACTCTGCACATTTGCAGGTAATGGGTTAACCTTCACCTGCCCTACTCACTGTTAACCCTCCCTGACTCATGCTCCAGTTCAGAGAGTTCATCCCCATTATGCCCCGGTTACATTTTATTTTACATGCATCAATATTTTGAGTGGAGTGACCTACTTTAAGTTAGAAAGATGGGTGGAACTAAAGTCCTGCTGTGCAAAAAGCTAATGTTGATAAGCCAGGGGGAGTAGGAGATGAAGCCCATTCAGCCAAGGATCGCAAATGATTGGATGCTTACAGAGTTCCACAGTTTTTAAAGTAAAAGATGAAAATTAATATAGATTTTTTTTTTTCCTCAGGAAAAGGAAAAAAATCTGCCAAAAAGGGATAGACTTTAGTGGCCAAACAGCTATATCAAAAGGCTATTGGGACTAGGCAGGGAGACACAGGGAATGGATGGGAATGATCACTAAAGAAACATGTTTCTCAACATCAGTAGCAGAGTTGAAAAGACAGACTTGTCACCAGGCAAGCTGATTCAGCCCACGCTAGATCTGAGCTCTGATGAAATTGTCATTTCAGCAATAACTTGTTACAACGAGTCCTATGTGACAGTTACACATTTACCCTTCATTTTCACAATTCAGTGGATTTAAATATCTTTTGTTGCTATTAGTTTGACCACCCCTAACATTCAATCACTGCTGCTCTGGCAGTCAGTGCAGGACTGCCTTGTGAAATGTCTCAGTTGGCAATTGCCTCCATTCCTCTTTCTTCCCAAGGCAATTGGTTCTGTCTCCCTCCTGGAACTGCAAATCTGCCAGCAGTTGCCACAGTTGTCTCCCAAAGGCACATTTTGGTGACCTCATCTCTGCAGGCCACAGTCATCCTCACACTTGACCTCAACTCTGATCAACAAATCACCTCCTTAAAGCATAGCTAATTATATTCCTTTAGTGTCAGGAAGCTCCAGCATGTTCCCAAGTCAAACATGGAGTAGATCTTTGCAAACAAGTATGTTCTTTGTTACTATAAATGTCCATGTCCATCTCCAGTTTGAGTACGGACGCTCTTGAGGTATGCTTGTGCAGAAGCAGTTTGTCTTAGCATCATTTCACAATCATTGGGCGAGATGGCATTTTTTTAAATTGTGACAAAAAACAATCAACTTGGTCCTCTGTCCATAACATTCCACTCAGTTGCTTTTGCATACCCAGTGTTCAAGTTCCGCTCAAACTCACCAAGCTGCATTTTCAGTGGGACAAAGCTGAAATCAAGCTAAAGAAGCTAAGCTGCAATGAGGTAAAAATAAGGTACTCTCATGGAAAAATAAATGGTTAAAAAATTGGACTCAAAGAATATAAGTTAAGTCAGTTTTCTCAGTAGAGACAGATCACCAATGAAAACCCACTGGAATACATACTGATTGATCTAGTCTTCAGTGACCTGGAAAGTGGGATGGGATGAAGTAAACAAATTTGCTGACAATACAAAGTTATTCAAAGAAGTAAATTTAAAGCCAACTGCCAAAAGCTGAGAGGGATATCATAATACAGAATGACTTGAAAATAAAAAGGCTGCTGAGCTCAATATTGTTAAATGTAAAAGTAATGCACATAGGAGAACAAAGCCCAACTATACATAAGCAATGATACTCTCCAAAATAGCTGCTACCACTGTGGAAAGCAATCTTGACGTTATTACAGAGAGGTCTATGAAAATGTCAGCTCAGTACTCAGTAGCTTTAAAAAAAAAATACCACTAAAAAACCTCAAATCAGATGTTAGGAAAGAAATGAAGGTAAAACCAGAAAAGATCATGATTGTCTCTGCACAGATTCACAGTGTGACTGCATTTGAATAATGTCTGCTACACTGTCCCCATCCTCCCAACTCAAAAAAGTGGGTGGAAAAAACCCAAAGATGCTCCAAAGTCTGGAAGAGTTTTGATGTGAGAAATGATCAACGAGTGCAGGAGCTTTTATCGGGGAGAACAGAAACCAAGAAGGGCATACAATAGAAGTCTAACCAATCTTAAGTGGCTAGAATGATTCAAATTCCAACATAACACTGAATTTAATCAGTAGTGAACATTTCAAAGCAAGCAAACGGAGGTGGTTTTTCAAACTACAGTTCAGCTATATACCTCCTTGCCACAGGAGACTGGAGGCACAAAAAGTCTCTGTGGGCTTTGAAGATTCATGGAAAGGGAATCCATTTGAGAGTTACTGGATCTAAAGATTCAGAGTTTACTAAAGATGCAGATCTTGGGAGTGTGAGAGACAGGACTGGCAGCACGACTGTTTCATTGCTCTGTTCCTGCATCCCTTTTCCCACTGGACATTTATTATTGTTCAGCACTCATGAGCTGTGGTGGGACCCGCTATAAGTGTTCTGATGTTTTAAGGTTGTCCCCTTAGGGGATCAGAGTCAGCCCCAAAGCTCACCCTTTCCTCTTTGGAAATGAGTGAGGCAAACTTAGCTCTGATTTCTATTTTATACTGGAATAAAACACAGTTTGGTCTAAGTCAGAAGGGAGGTGTAAGCTGTGTGACTTGGATTAATTTGGCATTCAGTGGGTGTGCAAATGATGACAAATCCACCAATGGAACAGATGGTCTGGGCAGCAGAAAAAATAACTAGATAGCTATAAAATAAAGCAAACTCCCTCCAGGCAAGTTCTGATCTTCATTTCACTGGGATAAACCTGAAACAATTTCATTGATGTGACTGACCTGTTCATCCCTTTCACTTGTGTTATATCTTAAGTGTTTTCCTAACTTGGCCCCTTGCTGGAATTTACTTGCTGGAAATTCATCTTCTTCCTCCAGGCTGAATTTGGCTTCTTATGTCATTAACTCTCTTCTTGAGTCTCTTATACATTATCTATGGAGCAGCATTTAGACTGATCTCCAGAAAGACAAAATCAGTCTTACATATACTTCTCCCCAGCCCTGCCTGTCTTGGTTGCAGCAGCTGGGGTGAAGAGATGCCAGCACCATGGGCAAGCAAGAAACCCTGAAACCTTTTTCATTTTAGCTAAATAACTCCTGAAGTTGTTGAAAGCTAGTCAAGGTATCAGTTCTTAAATAAAACCACATCCCTAGATTCCTGTAAAAATATATCCTTAACAGAGGCAGCCACTGTGTCTGCTTTTCTTCTCTTGCCCTTTTAACACACCCCACATAGTTCTTGGTGCTGTGGCTGCTTTAATATCAGAAGCAGTGACAGGGAACACACAAGTAGGACCCAGTGTTGTACAAGAAATTTATCAGATAAATCCCAAAGCAAAGAACCTTTTACATGCCCTAAAGTGACAGCAAGATAAATAATGACAATGTGATAAACAAAAGTATTCAGATTTAAACAAAATGCTAAAATGGAGATCTTTAGCCTAGAATAATATCTTCCACATTGTAGAATGCCTTTTTCTCTATTTTTATGTAAACTGACAAACACAGTTTCTGTTTTCCTAAGCATGAATATTTGTCAATATCAACTTTAAGTAATAGGAGGCTGATTCACTGGCAGGAAAAAAGAATGATTCATCCAGCTGAACACAAAACATTGCATTCTTGTAAATATATCCTGCATATCTGTATACTTAAATGAGCCTAAGATATGATGATGCTATAGTTTCCCAAGTGAAAACATTATCCAGATCTCTGTGGGGGTAGATAGCCTGTGGGTGGATATAATAAAAAACTATATGATGTATTGTACATATCCCTCTGTTTCCAAATGCAGTTCTGAATTATTAATACCTAAAAATTGAATTGTCCAGTTCTGCCTTTATGCATCATTGTTTACTTCAATAAACCTAAATTTAGCAGGAAATGCTGAATATTTAATTGTGCAGCATAAATGAAGAAGAGTCCCAAACATTCTGGAAAGTTCCAGTTTCAGAGGTGACAACAGTCTTGGAGTGAAGTGCTTAATTTTATTTTTTATTGCTAGAACCTGCTGCTAAAGTCTTCTGATTCATGACTCAGTCATTTGATATGCCGTGATGAACTTTCACAAATCAGAGGGAGAAAACAGAGGGATCTTTAACTTCATCCTTCAAATCTACAGCACCATTTACCAAACAAATGTGAACAAATGCCCATCTGCATCAGGCATCCTAATATAACTTCAGCTTGTCTTTTCCCTTGGGACCCACTAGTGGAAGATGCTGAGTCTTCTGCTCATTGTTTCCCTGTCTATTTTTTACAAACCAGGCCTTGATACCTGCCCTATCCATGTTTTTCCCCTTGGGTGCTGCTTGGAAGGAGGGCTATGTGCCTGTCCATGGAAGAGGCCTCATATTTATTTACCTGGCATCCCGGAGAGTAGAGGCCTCACTGCCTGTGCTGGGGAAGCATCCTTAAAGCCTGTCATGAGGTGCCTTTGATAGAGTTTCTCACAGCATTCTGCCTCGGAAACTGTCAGCCTCTGGCCTGGACAGGCGCACACTCTCCTGGGTGGAAAACTGGTTGGATGGCCGGGCCCAGAGAGTGGTGGAAATGGAGTTAAATCCAGCTGGAGGCCAGTGACAAGTGGGGTTCCCCAGGGCTCAGTCCTGGGTCCAGCCCTGTTCAATGTCTTTATCAATGACCTGGATGAAGGCATCGAGTGCACCCTTAGCAAGTTTGCAGATGACACTAAGCTGGGTGGAAGTGTGGATCTGCTGGAGGGTCGGGAGGCTCTGCAAAGGGACCTGAACAGGCTGGATCGCTGGGCTGAGACCAACGGCATGAGGTTTAACAAGGCCAAATGCCGGGTCCTGCACTTGGGGCACAACAACCCTGTGCAGCTACAGACTAGGAGAAGTCTGTCTAGAAAGCTGCCAGGAGGAGAAGGACCTGGGAGTGTTGGTTGACAGCCAACTGAACATGAGCCAGCAGTGTGCCCAGGTGGCCAAGAAGGCCAATGGCACCTTGGCTTGTATCAGAAACAGTGTGACCAGCAGGTCCAGGGAGGTTATTCTCCCCCTGTACTCGGCACTGGTGAGACCGCACCTCGAGTACTGTGTTCAGTTCTGGGCCCCTCACCACAAGAGGGATGTTGAGGCTCTGGAGCGAGTCCAGAGAAGAGCAACAAAGCTGGTGAAGGGGCTGGAGAACAGGCCTTATGAGGAACAGCTGAGAGAGCTGGGGTTGTTCAGCCTGGAGAAGAGGAGGCTGAGGGGAGACCTTATTACTCTCTACAACTACCTGAAGGGAGGTTGTGGAGAGGAGGGAGCTGGCCTCTTCTCCCAAGTGACAGGGGACAGGACAAGAGGGAATGGCCTCAAGCTCCACCAGGGGAGATTTAGGCTTGAGATTAGGAAAAAATTCTGCACGGAGAGGGTGGTTAGGCATTGGAACAGTCTGCCCAGGGAGGTGGTTGTCTCACCTTCCCTGGAGGTGTTTAAGGTTAGGGTGGATGAGGTACTTAGGAGCATGATTTAGGGATTGGTAGGAATGGTTGGACTCAACGATCCAGTGGGTTGCTTCCAACCTGGTTATTCTGTGATTCTGTGATTCTGTGAGGTGGCTTGTAGAGTAGTATCTGCCCAGCTTGTGGCTGCACGTACTGATAGGAGATGCACTGACAGAGGTGATGTTGATCTTCAGTTTTGTCTGCAATTCTTATGCAGCCTTTTTTCCTCTTTTTTTTTTTTTTTTAACTTGAACTGGCACCTGTCTAATGGCTCTCTCCATCACTGCCTTTGATCTAAACCTGAGATCAGGTTTATGAAAAGTCTGTGGTTAAGGCATAATGGGTTTATTTCCTCACCCCGTATCTCCGGGAAGTCCATGGCCTCTTCAAAAAAAACAAGTGGGATTCATAAAAATACGTAACTCAAAAAAAATGTACAAATGAGGCACATCTTGCTGTGGGCCAGCATGCAAATGTGCAGCTGTGTGCAGCAGGCTGTGCTGGGGGAAATTAGATTTGTTAAAATCAAGGAAGCCTCCTAGAAGAGCTGCTAAGCACCTCCAACAAGCTCTGCTCTGCCCCACAGCAGCCCTGTCCACCTCTAACACAGCAAGATTTCTGCTCCTGTTCTGGCATAGACCAAGGCTGCACGGCCCTTACCACCTACCGACACAGGAACTAGTGCTGTGCCTGCCCCTCGAGTGCACGTAGCCTAAGCCCACCTCTGCACACCCAGGGCCTCTCTCCTTGCACACACACACACGCCTTGGGAGGACAGTGCCCCCCACCCCAAACCCACACAATTATGGCCACCCATTTGAACAGAACAAGAAGCTGAAGTCAGTCTCAGGCCCTAGCGTGCCACTGCCTGGTCTGGAATCCTAAACAAAGTCCATATTGTGTGGGTCTAGGGAGATTCATCCTTCTGTATGAATTTCAACAACTCATCTGGCTGGAGCACCTGCTATACGAGAACAGGCTGAGAGAGTTGGGGCTGTTCAGCCTAGAGAAGAGAAGGCTCCGAGTAGTGATTTTCCAGTACCTGAATGGGGTACAAGAAAGCTAGGGAGGGACTGTTTACAAAGGCTCATAGTGACAGGACTGAGGGCAATGGGTATAAACCGGAGAGGGCAGATTTAGACTAGACATAAGGAAGAATTTCTTTACAATGAGAGTAGTGAGGCGCTGGCACAGGTTGCCCAGGGAAGCTGTGGCTGCCCCATCCCTGGAGGGGTTCGAGGCCAGGTTGGATGGGACCTTGGGCAGCCTGGGCTGGTGGGAGGTGGTTGGAACTGGATGATCTTTAAGGTCCCTTCCAACGCAAACTATTCTATAATTCTATCATTTTGTGATAATCTGATCTGCTCCCTGTTCTGTACACAACGCCATCTATCTCACTGACTCTAGTCCTTCTTTATTCACCATCATACAGCTTTTCTATACTAGCAATGGATAGATAGAGCCAGAAAAAAAATGCACATTTATTATACTTTTTTCAAAATGACCTGTGTGTCATTGTACAAATCAGCCAGCCAACTCTGACTACAACCTCCCTTTCCAAAACCCATGAGCCATGGGGCAGCATAGTTTGGCACCATGGTGCTTGTGAGCATGGCCTGGCATTCCAGGGAGGTAGTGTCAGGAAAAGGATTCTGCAGAAGGAGAGATAAGTAGAAATGCATGCTGCATGTTTCTTGCACACTAGATTGTATACAAATTCCTATCAACACTGATTATCGATGCAATGGTGCAACTTCCTCAAGGTAGTAGAGCTTTCTGTGTATAACTCCTCTCTAGAACTTAGGAGATGTACAGATGCCCTCTTTTAATTTTCCTTTATTTGTTCAAAACATGGTATACAAAATGGCTTACCTAAAAGTAAAAATATTTCTAAAACATATTTCTTAAGCATAAAGGAAAAAAACCCTATTCATTATTCCTCATTAAACTTACACCCACTTTATATGTTCTTCCAGTGTCATACAAGTTATGAATCCTGTAATTTCAGACTTCAATTTGTAGATAATGATAAGCAATTTCAACCTTATAGACAGTTTGGGTCAGATCTGCAGCTTTATCTCCAGTGAAGAGAATGTTACATGTTCATATGTTATCACACAATCATATGCACACAATATAACTTCCAGAGGGAGTGGATTGAAAGCAGTGCCCAAGTCAGGATTTACAAAAGGATTCTAAGTGTGATCACAAAGACAGAGAGTGACAGAGAAAGAAATTGGAAAAGGAACAGGGAACACTATTAGTACCAGAAGATGCCAAGACTACTATACAATTTGGAAGGCTCCTTCTCGGACCTCTTCAGTCTTTTTCTATAAAAAGAAATGAAGTAGGGAATGCTTGCTAACCTGGTAACACAGAATATCATCGTGCTGAAGAACTGTGAAGCAGCAATAAATGAAACTTGTACGTATTATTCTTCCAGAGCCCACTGAGGAGGATGCAGTCACAGGTATAATACAGAGTATGGTAAAAATAGTTTACAGCAGTACATTGCAATTACAGATCACACAACCACTGTTTAAAATAGAGCACTCTAAAGTCTATACTTAGAGGTGCTGCACTAGGTGCTGTATGACTGCTTGTAAAGTAGATAAGTTGCCTAGTCTCCAAATAGCATGGATGCTCTCCACTCTTCTACAATACATAGTTCTGGCCTCATACAGGTTTAATACAATGTCTGAGGGCAGATAGGAAACACTTCTTTTAAAATAATACCATAATATTTTCTCACTCTCAGGTAGCTTATGCTTCAAATGCAAACCTGCCTTGTTTTTTAGGAACCCATTCAATGAATATTGATGTCAAAAGTCAATCTACCGATGGAGCCAGCTGGCAGCTTTTTGACCATTGGCAGCATCCCAGCTGATGATGGTTATCAAAGGCCTAGGCCTTTTTAACAGTCATTTGGACTTTTTCGTTTTTCTTTAAAAGCAGGAAGAATGGGTAGCATACTTTTCCTGCATTGATGTAAGACATAAAGACTGCAGTAAAAAGCTCCATTCCTGAGATAAAGTGACAATTTCCACTGGGAGAATAAAGCCCACCTATTAGTACCATTTTCAGGACAGAGACCGAGGCTAAAGAATGAGCCCTTGCAGCCACCAAGAACAACCATAACTATTACCATCCTCCACCTTACTAAAAATGATATTCCTCTTAAGCCTTGCTGCCTTCGAAAAAAAAAGAAAATACATTTACGTAAGTTTATACATACAAATATATGTATGTTTATATATACATAAACCAAAATAAAGACCCTATTAAAGAGCAAACAAAACCCTATTAGAACAAGGCATTACTCCAAATACACAATTTTCCCCAAGAGAGTGATGAGGCTGAGCTGTTAGTGGCAATATCAGATCCATCACTTCAGGCTTGTGCTTGGATATTACTACGAAGAAAGCAAAATGAAAAGCCCCATCAAGCATAATGGAGCACTTGCCCTCTGCGTGCCAGAACCACTGACTGTGGAGAGGGTGAAGAAGAGGATACCCTTGTGAGAAAGAAGAGGCTGGCACAACTTCCCAGAGACTGGGAAGAGGCAGTGTGTGCCATGAGAGATAGTGGAAGAGAGGGCAGGTTGAAAAGGGAATGAAATGCTTGTGTCCTTCTTGGTAGAGGTGAGGTGTGATATTGCCCAGGGCAGGCAAGAAAAGAAGATGCAGAACGCTAGTGTCCTGTTTAAGAGAGACAGGTCATGCAGTAAGGGCAGGAGGGAAAATGCACGATAATTGTGCAATATGCAGATGTGAGGTGTGAGGATTGTGAATTTATTTCTAGTATAAATTAAAGCTGCAACATGAAGTGCAGGGCTAGACTTTTCCAACTGACCAGGTTACACTTAAGCATAGTGTCCTGATCTGGAAATGGAGTATATGAGGAGAATAATTGCAACAAAGGGCCTGAAGATTTCCTTCAGCATGTGAAGGACACCCAGATATTCACTTAGAGAAAAAGCCATGCTGATAAACTGTTGAAGTTGTTCCTGCAGATGTTCCCTTTGGGCTTATTGTCTAATAAGTGCAAAATCCTGTAAGTGGGAGGAAAAACAAAAACCCACCCACCACAAAACCCAACCAACCAAACAGGTAAATAAACAAAAAAAACCCCAGTGTGCTGGTGTTCAAATTTGAAAGATGAAGGGTTGTGCAGATGTATTCCCAGTGTCTCTGAGTTTGGAAAGGCAATCTGGATCAGTGTGGCTGCATGGATGTTGAAAGACCATGAGCTAGATGGGGCACCGCAGGGTGGCAGTTGGGCAATCTATTGCAAGGATTTGGCAGCTTTGTTACAGGAGAAAATTATGCTGGGTATTCATGCAGGCTATTGCTAAGCTGGTTGAAGCAATACACAGATTAATAAATAATTGAAATAGCTTAAAGGAAGAGGAGAATAAATTCATTGCAATCAAGTAGCAAATGATGCAAACATGACAGGATCCCAAAATCCCTTAAGAACAGAGGTGTGTGACTAGGTGGCATCTTGACCAAATACAATGCCAGCCTATTCAATAGGTGTGTTATTTTTGCTGAACAGCCTACAGGTACTTACCCAATACTTAAACATATAATACATCTGCTGTTCTCTTTTGTGTCAAACCAGTGGAGAGGCAAAGAGCAAATATCCAGAGTAGGAGGCCATGGAAGACCCAGACACCGTGGAATCAGTTATCAGGTTTTAAAACATCTTTACCTTGACACGATATTTCATTTCAGGGCACCCTGAATAGTGAGTAATACCAGTGAAACAATCCTCAGACCTGAATTTCAGCAACAGCTCATGAAGATTGAATAAATAAAGCTGAAATGCCGAACTAATATCATAGCTGACAAAGCAACGGTGAAGTCTTTCCCTCTTTATCATGCATGCTGCAGCAAAAAAATGAACTCGCTAATGACACCATTCTTGAAAAAATATTACATTAGTTATTTTCAGGAGGATTCCCACTCATAAAAACATTTCCACCAATAAGAACAGAATTTTGCTCAGGACCTGAGAGAATTTTCTACAAAGTATGGAAATCACCTTTATATTTCACCTATTTTCCTATAATTACCTTATATTTCACCTATTCCCGAAAATAGGAGCTGTGTAAGAGTTGTATAAATAAAATGTTATTATAATATAGTTAAAATACTAATTCATACAACCATTTAATTACATGTTTCTTCTGCCCCTCTCCTTGGAAAATAGAGAGAGTAAGCACGTTCTTGAGTCCGCTGGATTATAAAGGTTGCTGGCAGAAATGAAAAAGCTTAAGAATGGGAGGAGAGATCTATTTTAACAACATTAAACAAAGTATATAAGCTTTACTGAGAGCTGCTCAAAGATACCAGAAAATCCTATTTCACATACCCTTATCACTTTAATCTACCTCTCAAGTAAACTGCCAATCCCACATACTATCCAAACTTTCCATATCATCTCACAGGAAGGTTACACAGAACGTAAAAAAAATCCTTTAAACAGTGTGATTTGTGAGGTTGATCTAACTAAAAAATACATTAGGATACTTGTCCCACCCATAGCCAAATTTCTGTGCCCTTGCAGAAGGCATTTGGCTTTTATTGAGAGAATGGAGAATGGAAAACAGAAAGTATGCATTTGAGTATTTATTCAAGTACTAGTAACCTGAACAACTGAAGACTATATAAAGGCAGAGAGGTTGAAAACTGGCCCTGCTGGTAGAGGTGCAGCAAGAGCTCTTTCACAAGGCTTACTTATATTGGAAGAATAATAAATTCAGTAGTTTTATTGAAATGAGCTCTTGCACTCTATGCATGCTTTATGGTCAAGCAATAACAATAATGTTCTACAATCAAGTAGTTCCATCATATCCTACAATCAACCCTCAGTAATGTGTCTGGATATGACTTGTGACTTCCAGTTAGGAATATGAGTTACCGGCCATACACAACTCAGAGAGCTAACTTCTTACACTGGTCTCAGGATTATTTCTTTGGCTTTTCTGTAGCTGCTGGAGATGTAAAAGTACAGGCAGGCTTTCAACTCCTGAAGTGCCAATCACACACGCATTATACAATGACCTGACTGTGGAAGAAAAGCCTTTTAAAATGGCTTCATGATACAAATCAAATGCGTGCTCACTGTGAATTACACTGCTTCTAGTCACAGTTTCCAGATTTCACACATAAATAACTTCTGTGCAATATTAGCAACGAGAAAACCTCCCAAGTGAAAAGCAGACTGCATAATGCATATAAACCGCATTAACTCACAACCTCTTTGTACTGACTGAAGCATTATCTGGTTAATTAGTGAGTACAGTATCTTGATCAAATACATGTACAAAAGTTACTGTTGTTCGAGTCCAGGTATTTCTTTTCTCACTCTCTAAAAGATGCACAATAAGGGATAAACTGGTTTGGTCAAACAGTGAACCTCCCGGAATATTCTCCTCCTGCCAGAAATGAGCTTCAACGGGGTTTCTTCTTAGGGTCTGATATAAATGTTTTCATACTGCTATTTCCCAGATTAGCCCAGGTAAGAAGTGCAAGAAAAACAAGAAAATGATTGTTCCCACAATATTTCCCAGCCACATTTGAAGCAAGAAAACAGTAACTCTAATTTTAAAAGTATTTTCCAAGAATATTGGAAATGTGTAATATGCTCAGATATGTATTCAAGCTCTGATTCATTGCTTATTAAATAATAACACAAACAAAAATGTCGGGGAAAAATTGGAAACCAAGACTATATTTAGGATGTTTTTCAGCTAATGTAACAAGTGTATCTTCATTGCATGGTTACCCTGTGTAATCTGTACCTGAGCCTAACCAAAATCCAGTATCCCCTCACTACAATTCATATTCTGAGATGGTATTTAAATTATAGGTGACTGAGACACTGAGGCTGGGGTTCTTTATGCTGACAACCTCTGCAGTATTTTCTCAGCCAGGTTTGTCACCTGTGAGGAAAGGTACCCCGTCCTCTGAGATGCATTTGGGAGAACACTGGGAAGAATGTTGGAGGATTATCTGCATTCAAGTCATTTTGCTTCATGCTTCACTACAATGTGTGATTTGCAGCCCAGTTCAAAGAAAATCCCACTCTCTCATCCTGTCTAAGTTGATTTAGCAGCCCTCCTGCTTTGAAGTCCAGAAAGACTTTTTTTTAATGAGGATAGAAGTAAACTGCTTGGGATAAAACTCATCTAAAAGCTCAAATTAACAGAGCAGTTACAACACAAGGAAACCCAATTTCTCCACCATTAGCAAAGCGTTAACACCACTAAACCACACCATGGATTTCACCTGGCAGATTTACGTGTATGTGACCTTAAACGCAACAGTGGAAGCAATTCTAACATGACAGCAGCCAGGAATATAAGGAAACAGTCAGTGCTTGAAGAAAAAAAAACCACAAATGCAAATACAGTAATCTAAGGCAAACACAGTCAGCTTAACATGCAGAAGAGAAACTGGATTGCACCAACTGAAAAAACAGACAAGATTATTTTTAATTATTTAAGTTAATTATGCAATGCAATGACCTCAAAGTGTGTTATTAATATGAATTAATTTTTCTATTGCAGCTCTCCTTTTGTAGATACCTGTTAGTAATACCAGTCTGCAAATAAGAGGTGCGGATTATGAATCTGGTCCAAAGCCTGCTCAAGCCAGAAGTCTTTTCTCAGAGCTAGGAGGGCAATCTATCCGATCTGTTCTGCAAGAGAGAGAGAAGATCTGCTGATTTTGCTTGCACATCTTTAGACTAAGAAAATATTTTGTCCTTCCAGCTATCATGGGTTCATTTTTTATGCCTGCAACAGAAAAATACATCAGGTCCTTCTCTGACAAAATAATAGCTAAGTAAACCAATGTGGCGAGGTCATAATCTATCACCTTTATTATTAAAAGTAACATGAAGACCTAAGAACAGTCTTGGGCTATTTCTGAACATTGAGGTTCAGAATGAAAATAATTCTTTACATTAATTTTATTGTCTTCCCTCCAAATCATGACTGTGCTCACTTAAGGTGGCAGAAGACTATGAAAGCAGGAACTCAGGCTGCTGAACTTAACTGCACATTTTCACCATTGTAGCTGATGTATTAAACTAGTCAATGCATTTTCAGCATTAAAGGATAAAACCTTAGTCAAGAAATCGCTCGAGAAATATCACTGGGAGAGCTATCAGCTGTTCCACAGTGGGTTGAAATTATCAGTAATGGTTGTTAAGAGTAATTGCTACTGCTTAGCATCTCCAGGGGAAAAAAAGAAAAAAAAGAGTGAAAAAAAAACTTGGGAAGAAAACAGAGGTAGATTTGAGTTTAAAATTAGTTTTGTATTTTGCAATGGAGGTTAACAGGAAGCCCTAATAGAAACACAGTCAAGGCAGCTGACATCTTCCACTGCAAATCAAGCTGCTCAGTCAGCTCGCCATTTCTACTGTTGCCATTAACTTAAACATTATCATCATTATATTTCTGTTTCCCTGTAGAATGAATTAAAATGTGAAGAGTCTACTGCCCTTCCAAGCATATCGGAAACCCTGTATTTTCTGAGGAGTTTAGAAACTGCCAAAAATAAAGAAATGCTGAAAAGTTCAAAATTGTTCATTTGAGAGCAGCATGCTAAATGCTTACAAAGGAAGAATTCTCTATAAAATTGCCCCTAATGATCAACTAATTGGCTCCTTTTTGTCCTTTGCATGAAAAATAAGGAGGTGTCATTAACAGAAAAAGGGATGTTGGTTGTCACTTCCATTTGATTCACTAATTCAGCAGTATCTGCAGAGCCCACTGTTATTTTGTAACCTATTACAAAATCTTGACATTATTGATCAACATCAAGGCTGCCACCAGTTTCCATGGACTCACTATTCATGAGCTTATTACCCAATTGATTTTTATCAACATACCATACTGCAGAAAATGCATGGCTGAAATAGCAGTGAGTCAATTTTTCAGCTAGATACTTTCCTTCTGGGAAGCGATCCTTTGTAGTTTTACACATAATATCAAAGCTTCACGTTTTTCAAAAAAAAAATTCAAGTATAAAGGATTTAGGCTGTCAGTTATGTACTTTCAGCCAGTACATGAAATAGTTTTTCACATTTTCAATCTGCAGTAGGAAATTTTTTTGTTGACTGGTAGACACAGATTATACAAATCTTTGCTTAGCTAACACCTTGGAGCACAAGTCAATCTGCTCCAGTACAAATATAGGCAAAGTAAGTGTCTTCAAAGGTTAAAATATGCTGACTGTAAAAAATATGCATCATATCAACCCATCTCCATTCTCTCTACTAATGGTGCTGTTTACAAGCAAAATGACTTTTTCTACTTCTAGCTTAACCTAGGCTCTGAATGTTAAATTTGAGGTTTATTATTTGTATATCAGTGGTAACTCATCTCCACAGAACTGGCTGAAATTCCAGTTACAAATGTACTGCTCTTGTATTGCCTTTCCCAGAGAAGTATTTGAATCATTTTTAAAATAAAATCACAGCTGTCCTTCACCTCTCAGACTGCAGCTTTACAGCCTTCACGCTCAAAGAAGCAGCTGCCAGTGCTATTGCACTGACCAAAATGATGCTGAAGGAGCATTAGGTGGATCCCAGGCTGAAAAGAAATGTGGCTTTCCAAGATCCATCTAAGAAATGTGGTAACAGTGGTACTATTCCATCAGCAAGACCAGGAGTTCTTTGCTTAGCTTTACTCTACCACTCTTTTTTCCCTGTTCGCATCCAAGCGATTTTCATTTTGATGAAACAGTCAGTTCATCCTAGTAATGCCTATACCTTAGCAGCAATGAGGGGGATCATTATGCGACCTTTCTTCTCACAGTGAATTTCACCTTACATCAGGTAATAAACACGATTCATAAATTCACTTTACAGAAACGGCTCTTCCCTCCTCTCACCCCTCATCATCCTGGTTCTTTACAAGGAGGGGCTCTTTAAAACTGATTTATCTCCGTACCAGAGCCTCAGTGCTTTTTCTGCTAGAACGTCTGTTCGCCTACCACGTGGTGCCTGGCTAATGCTGTGCAGTCAATTATGCAGTATCCGGGCAGAGAAGCAATCATCACATGTATGAACGTAATGTTAAAGTAACCACTTGATATCTCTTTCCTAGCCCAATCCTTACCACTGCTGCTGGTCAGAAAGGGTCTCTAAAAACAATCTCATTCCTTTTCTTCTTTCTCTGTCTCCTTCCCTGTTTTAGTAAAACACTTATTTTGTGATAGGCACAGTTATAGTCAGGCATACAGAAAGGAGAGGATTTTATTTGCAATATTCCACTTTAAAAACTAGCAGAGCTCTCATTTTTTGTACACTAATGTTTATCACAGTAGTAGAAAGACAAGCAAAACTATACATCCTCAGACACACTGCCAAGATTTGGTTTGACTATTTTTCTCTTCTTAAAGAGGGCAAGGAAAACTGTTTACCATCCCTGGACTAAAACCATCTCAAGCTGTAACTGCTTTTACCTTTTTTACTTCCAGCTCTCTGAGGTGTATGTATAATCAATATGACATGAATAATTTTCATTATTATATTACTTTTTTTTATTTAGGGGTTTGAAAAACGATTCCTCCTGCCATTTTCATAACACTGGTACCATAGCATTTCACAATTTTACTTGGGAGGGATAGGAAATATTTAAAAATGACAAAACACAAAAGCTGAGTTACATACCTGTAATTCCTCCACTCTCACTGCTAACATTTCCCACCCCTGCCCTCTGTAATTTCTGCTGAATGCCTCAGCTCTCACTCTAACAGTCAGAAACCTGAATCTTCAAGCTGAAAAGAAAAGGTTATTCTTCAATTCATTCATGGGCAAATTGCTCAAACTCAGCTGTCAATCAACAGTCCGTTCCAGCATCCAAGACGATTTGTATTTAGCATTGGTGTTTACTCACAGATTCTTACAAGCAAGATGGAGTAAAGAAAATGTGTTTAATGACAGCATCAAGCCAATGGCACATTTTCCACAGGTAATGTTTGCATTACACGTTTACTGTTTGCAGAGCATCTGGAAGACATCAAATGAAAAGGAAGACATTTCTTTTTCTAAACACATATTCTAATAACAAAGACAATGTGAGCCGATAGGGAAGCACTTTAGATAGGGAAGCCTGGATGTAACTTTGCCTTTTCTTCCTGCTCCTTTTCTACCTTCTCCATTTCTTTCCATCCTACTCCATTACCTTTCTGTCCCCTGGTTCTTTTTTGAACCTTGTTCTTCTCTTGCTATGAAAAAATGTCTCTAAAGGAAAAGCAGATGCACTAATATCTTACTCCTTTAGTTTCAGTGATTTATGAATTTTGAATAGAGTTTGAAACTAATCAACAGATGGTTGGAAACATGAATATTCATGAATTCTGAGTCCCTGTATTATTCTACCAGGTATTTTTAGCTGTAAAGAATATATGCTTTGCCTAAGCACCAGTTTTGGAAAATAAAGCTAGCAGTCTCTATAATTGTCCCCTGTCTTGTGAAGTGCATGTTTTGGACAATAAACTGTGGTATTTGCATGCATCCTTTGGAAAGGGATGAAGAATTAAAACCTGACAAATATCTTTATGAATCTCTAATGCCTTCTGCTTGAAAATCAAACCATCCCAAAGTTTCCCTTCTAGGATAGGCAGGAATAAAATAGCTTAAGTATGACTATAAACTAAATATCAATTCAGATTTACAACTCCACAACCTAAAGAAAGTGTAAGGCACTCATAACAATGAACCAGTAGAGAAATGTGAAATTAAGTATTTATTTACACGTAGGCAAACATTGCCATCTAGCAGCAAACTATTTTATATAAGTAATAAGCTGCTGCCACCTTCTGAAAACAGCTCAGCATGACAACGAATGCCATCTTTCTCAGAAGGCCAAAGTAACAAGGGAGATGCATTTTGAGCCAAGAGAATTAGGCAACAAAACAAGTTCTGCTCCAGCATCAGTTCAAAAAACTACCTGCTGCATTTATACATTCTTGCTCAAGAAGCTAATCTGAGGGTGGCCTCCACATTTCCAAGCACAAATATAAGCATGTCATCCTCACCCCAACTCAGGAAAACACTTTGACACCTACTAAACATCAAACAGGTAAAAGTGCCACTGAAGTAAACCAACAGTACGGTTACCTCTCATTAACCATACCCTTCTTTCCTTCTTAAATGCCCACCTGCTTGAGGAAGAGTTTGCACTCCTTGGGGACTCCTTCCAAGAATGGCTTCCTCATTATAAAGCAGGAGAAAGTCAACATTTCTCTCAGTGGTAAGAACAACCTGCATATCCACTGGTACTGTTACCATCACTGACAAACCAGGGGCCACCTTTCTGGTAGAACGGGGCACACCAAGGACAGTGGCATTAGTGACCCTCTATACTCTGTTAATAGGCTCCCATTAATCAATATTGACTGTGTGCTGATCCAGAACTGCGAGCTTCTACTCAAGCAGAGGAGCCCCAAGTCTTTGGTGACCATGAGAAAGTGATAACCTGGTGCACCTGCCCCCTCTGCCAATTTCAACTGCCACAATTGTGGCACAAGATTTATTTCTTTTTTACATTCTTTTTTACATTTTACATACTACTTATGGTGGCATAAGTAGTATCGGAGGGTACAACAGCAGAGCAGCAGCAAACCAGTGTCACTGCTGTCAAACCATTGCTTCACAGTGAGTTTCAGCTACATTTGACAGTAAATGGAAAGTCTCAAACCCATAATGTCTAGAAATTTAGAGAAGGCACAGAGTATATAGCCAGAGAAAAGCAGTCTTCAAACACTCCACTGCTTATGGGCCAACTGCTTCAAAGAAGCACTGAACTACAGTCCTGTGATTTGGAAGAGGAGGAAAATATAATCCAAACCATAAGCTACGTGTGAATTTCCTGGGCAACACCTAAGGGTCCATGATGGCAGATCATTAAATTAGATTTGGTTTGGAGGAAATTCTGAGTTATGCTGGGAACGTGGCCTAAACCAACCCAAAAATATGAAGAATATTTGAAGCATCCTGCCATAACGATTTTATGCAGCTATTAAGGGTTTTCCAGGAACGTATGAGTCTGTGCTTAAAGATGCTTGCAAGAATAAAAAAAAAAAACCCAAACAACATGGAAATACAGAGCTACCATCTGACCTCTCATTACTAAAGAAAAAATACATACACCACTCCTGTGTATGCAATGCAAAGCCCATCACCATCCCTTCCAATACCTGGAAGGGGCCTACAAGAAAGCTGGGGAGGGACTGTTCACAAAGGCTTGTAGTGATAGGACGAGGGGCAGTGGGTGTAAACTGGAAAGGGGCAGACTTAGACTAGACATAAGGAAGAATTTCTTCACCATGAGAGTGGTGAGGCACTGGCACAGATTGCCAAGAGAAGTTGTAGCTGCCCCATACCTGGAGGTGTTCAAGGCCAGGGTGGTTGCAGCCTTCAGCAGCCTGGTCTAGTGGGAGGTGTCCCTGCCCATGGCAGGGGGTTTGGAACTGGGTGATCTTTAAAGTCCTTTCCACCCCAAACTATTCTATGAATCCGTGATCTCTATATATGTACGAGCATGCTTTTATTTCTTAATGCTAGTAGATAGTTTTCAGTGTGTCATTCCGGTGCTTTGAGGCTTCATTTGTGTGACAAAAATAAATAAATAAATAGGTAAAGTAAGGCAACTGTTTTGAGGGTTGCTGATTTTCAAGGAGGTCGTACTGTTATTAATGTGTGTCACAGAATCAGCCTTAGTTTCATGATGAAAGGAAAACAAAAGTTGTGACATATGTAAAACTGCTGGGTTTTAATTTGAAGCATTTATCTAAAACTCATTTAAACTTTCGTTCAAAAACATGCATGAGCAATTCTTCACTGCCACCTCAGCTGGTTAAGATTCCATCTGGGACTTTTCCCTAGAACTGAAAAAGTGACAGCTTTGCGTGTTACATTTTTGACTGCTGGGGTTTTGTTTTTTTCTTAATTTCTGAGCAGAAATGCCACATTTGGAATGGAACCCCCTCCAGTTTCTTTCTTTCCTCAGGTGCATGCAACCACCAGTGGTTTTGGTGACCACGTATCCCAATTATTTGCAGGTGTTACCTGGATGCATGGAGTCCCTTCCAAATATTTACACGCATTGGTTTGCTGAAGTGGCAAATGACATGTGCAAAAGCTTCCCTGATGCCATTGCCAAGGGAAAGCGTTTAAGGCACATTCCTAGAGCTCTCCACTTCTTGGAGCCGCCAGGCACAGCCGAGCCCAAAGAATTGTGGTAAATTGAGTTAACTCCAGCTGGAGTTTGATCACAAGGGGTATACCCAGGGCTCAGTGCTGGGTCCAGCCCTGTTCAATGTCTTTCTCAATGACCTGGATGAAGGCATCGAGTGCACCCTTAGCAAGTTTGCAGACAGCACTAAGCTGGGTGGAAGTGTGGATCTGCTGGAGGCTAGGGATGCTCTGCAAAGGGACCTGAACAGGCTGAACCGCTGGGCAGAGCCCAATGGCATGAGGTTTAACACGGCCAAATGCCGGGTCCTGCACTTGGGGCACAACAACCCTGTGCAGAGCTACAGACTAGGAGAAGTCTGTCTAGAAAGCTGCCAGGAGGAGAGGGACCTGGGGGTGTTGGTTGACAGCCGACTGAACATGAGCCAGCAGTGTGCCCAGGTGGCCAAGAAGGCCCATGGCACCATGGCTTGTATCAGAAACGGCGTGACCAGCAGGTCCAGGGAGGTTATTCTCCCTTTGTACTCAGCATTGGTGAGATCGCACCTTGAATACTGTGTTAAGTTCCAGGACCCTCGCCACAGGAGGGATGTTGTGGCTCTGGAGCGAGTTTGGAGAAGAGCAACAAAGCTGGTGAAGGGGCTGGAGAACAGGCCTTATGAGGAGCAGCTGAGAGAGCTGGGGTTGTTTAGCCTGGAGAAGAGGAGGCTGAGGGGAGACCTCATTGCTCTCTACAACTACCTGAAAGGAGGTTGCAGAGAGGAGGGTGCTGGCCTCTTCTCCCAAGTGACAGGGGACAGGACAAGAGGGAATGGCCACAAGCTTCGCAAAGGGAGGTTCAGGCTGCTTATCAGGAATAAATTTTTCACGGAAAGTGTCATTGGACACTGGAACAGGCTGCTTAAGGGGGTGGTTGAGTCATCATCCCTGAAGGTATTTAAAAGACAGGTAGACAAGGTGCTCAGGGCCCTGGTTTAGTGGCAGGTCGGAACGGTTGGACTCGATGATCCAGGAGCCCTTTTCCAGCCGGGCGGCTCAGTGAGAGCGCAGGGGGCGGGGGGCGTGTCCGGGCGCGCTGTTCCCCGCCCGGCGGAGCTGTCCGGGGCAGTGGTGCTGAAGCGCGCGGCACCGCCCCGAGCGGGCGGGGCGGCCGCCGGGGGCGATGGCGGCGCTGGTGCTGGTGCTTCTGGCGGCGCTGCCGGGCGGGAGGTTCGAGGCGCCGCCGCCGCCGGAGCCGCGCTCGCCGGTGTCGGGCGTGGAGTCGCTGCTGGAGGAGTTCCGGCGGCAGCTGCAGCGGGAGGAGCCGGGCTTCCCCGCGGCGGGAGGCGGCGAGGAGCGGTGCGGCGGCTTCTCCGCCAGACCCGACTCCATCATCCGCACCAAGGACTCCATCGCGGCCGGCGCCACCTTCCTGCGGGCGCCCGCGGCCGGGGGGCGGCGGTGCCTGGACGCCTGCTGCGCCGAGCCCCGCTGCACGCTCGCCGTGGTGCAGGGCCCCGCGGGGCCCGGGGCGCCCGAGCGCGGCTGCTACCTCTTCAACTGCACCCACCGCGGCCGCCCCGTCTGCCGCTTCGCTCCGCACCGCGGGTACGGAACCTTCGCCCGCAGGACCGGGCCCGCCGCCCCGCCGCACGGTGAGGGGCTGGGAGGGGGAGGAACGGGGCTGGGGGAAGGGATAAAAGGGATCTAGAGACACCTGAGAGCGGCCAGAGGAGGCCACAGAGTTGGGGAAGGGTCTAGAAAGGGATCGAGAGCCTGGAAACTGGGGAAGAGTTTAGAAAAGGATCGAGAGACACCGGAGAGCGTCTGGAGGGGGCCACGAAGCTGGGAAAAGGTTTAGAAAAGGCTCCAGAGTCAAAGGAGAGTGGCCAGAGGAAGCCACGAAGCTGGGGAAGAGTTTAAAAAGGGGATTGAGAGTAATGAAGCTGGGGAAGGGTTTAGAAAGGGATTGAGAGTCAAAGAAGAGCGCCCAGAGGAGGCCACAAAGCTGAGGAAGGGTTTAGAAGATGATTGAGAGTCAAAGAAGAATGGCCAGAGGAGGCCATGAAGCTGGGGAAGGTTTTAAAAGGGATCAAGAGACACTGGAGAACAGCCAGAGGAGGCCACAGAGCTGGGAAAGGGTTTAGAAAAGAATCGAGAGCATTGTAGCTGAGGAAGAGGTTAGAAAAGGATCGAGAGACACCGGAGAGCATCTGGAGGGGGACACGAAGCTGGGGAAGTGTTTAAAAGGGATCAAAAGCCACCAGAGAGCAGACAGAGGAGGCCACAGAGCTGGGGAAGGGTCTAGAAAGGGATTGAGAGACACCAGAGAGCGTCTGGAGGAGGCCACGAACTGGGGAAGGTCTTAGAAAGGGATTGAGAGTCAAAAAAGAGTGGCCAGAGGAGGCTATGAAGCTGGGGAAGGGTTTTAAAAAGGTATCGAGAGCCATGAAGCTGGGAAAGGGTTTGGAAAAGGATAGAGAGACAGAGGAGAGGGGCCAGAGAAGGCCACAAAGCTGAGGAAGGGTTTGAAAAGGGATTAAAAGCCACTGGAGAGCAGCCAGAGGAGGCCACAGAGCTGGGGAAGGTCTTAGAAAGGGATCAAGAGTCAAAGAAGAGTGGCCAGATGAGGCCATGAAGTTGAGGAAGAGTTTAAAAGGGATCAAGAAACACCATAGAGTGGCCAGAGGAGGCGACAGGGCTGGGGAAGGGTTTAGAAGAAGATTGAGAGCAACAAAGCTGGGGAAGGATTTAAAAAGGGATCAAAACCCATGAAGCTGGGGAAATGTTTAGAAAGAGATTGAGAGTCAAAGGAGAGCAGACAGAGGAGGCCACAAAGCTGGGGAAAGTGTTAGAAAGGGATCAAGAATCAAAGGAGAGCATCCAGGGGAGGCCACAAAGCTGAGGAAGGCTCTAAAAGGGACAGAGAGCAGCTGGGGAGGGTGGAGGAGTAGAAGGGGAGATGGAGAAGGGTATAAAAGGCATCAAGAGACACCGGAGAGCGTCAGGAGGAGGTCACAGAGCTGGGGAAGGGTTTAGAAAGGGATCAAGAGTCATGAAGCTGGGGAAGGGCTTGGAAAATGATCAAGAGCAAAATGAGAGCTGCCAGAGGAGACCACAAAGGTGGAGAAGGGTTAAGAAAGGGATCAAGAGCCACCAGAGTAGCTAGAGGAGGCCACAGAGCTGGGGAAGGCTTGAGAGGGGAAGCGGTATGAGTCACTTCATGCATTCAGCCTGGAGAAGAGGACACCCAGGGGAGACCTCATTGCAGTCTATTGCTTCTTCCCAAGGGAAGGCGGAGGAGCAGGCACTAATTACTTCTCTTTGGTGACCAATGATAGGACCGGAGGGAATGGCAGGAAGATGTGCCAGGGGATATATCCTGGGCTGCATCAAAAGAAGCGTGGCCCACAGGTCAAGGGAGGTGATTCTGTCCCTCTGTTCCTCTCTTGTGAGACCCCACCTGGAGTATTGTGTCCAATTCTGGAATCCTCAATATAAGAAGGGTATAGAGCTGTTGAAACAGGTCCAAAAGAGGGTTACAGTGGTGACCAGAGGGCTGGAGCACCTCCCATACAAGGACAGGCTGAGAAAGTTGGGCTTGTTCAGCCTGGAGAAGAGAAGGCTCAGAGGAGACCGTATAGTGACCGTCCAGTACTTGAAAGGGCTACAGGAAATCTGGGGAGGGGCTTTTTACAAAGGCTTGTAGTGGTAGGACTAGAGTAATTGGCTGTAAACTGGAGAGGGACAGATTCAGACTAGACATAAGGAGGAATTTCTTCACCATGAGTGGTGAGGCACTGGAACATGTTGCCCAGGGAAGTCATGGATGCCCCAACTAGATGATCTTTAAAGTCTCTTCCAACCCAAACTATTCTATGACTCTATGATTCTATGATATTAGGAAAAGGTTCTTCACTCAGAGAGTGGTGGAGCACTGGAACAGGCTCCCCAGGGAAGCAGTCACAGCAGCAAACCTGACAATAATTAAGAAGCATTTGGGCAGCATCATCAGGCCCACGGTGTGAATGTCGGGGTTGTCCTGTGCAGGGCAGGAGTTGGGACTTGGTGATCCCTGTGGGTCCTTTCCAACTCAGGACTTTGTGCTATTCTTCCTCGGGGTGCTGTGCAGGTGTTACCACCTAAGCAGGATTCTTATCTGCTTAATTTAGAATTTTCCTACTTAAGAACTTGTAAGCTAGACTGAGGAAGAGAAGGATACCTCACAGGGAGACCAGAAGCAGTATGGAGATTCTCCAGACCCCCCCAGAGTCTGGACCACATCAAGAGCTGCAGTTTGTTCAGCCCTGGAGTGTATTTAAGAACAACATAATCCAGAGCAAGCAGTGGTAGGTGAAAACAAGTCTGGATTTCTAAATTTGGAGTCTTGTTTCCTAGCATCTGATCCAAACCACTTGCTCAGACTCCTTCACCTCCTGTTGGTAAAACAATTGCGTCTTAATTTATTCTGTCTTAATTTCAGTACCTTTTGTTGATAATGCCTTCCTAAATGTCCTTGATTCTTCATCTTCTTCAGTGATATATCTCAACTTGATTACATTGGTCACTGCATGCAACGTGAAGAAGACCTAGTGGTGGTGTTAAGGAAAGCAAGGTGTCCACACGGCACCCACTAGCACTGCTCCCTTGGTGGGGGAGATCTCAGGCTTGATCCTTCATCCAGTCCTGTCTGGTTTATGAGAATGCCAATGGGAATCTCCTCGGGATAAGAGAGTGAGCAGGGGCTCAATTTTTAGAGGAGTTATGATGCCTAAATACTTTTTGCAAAGTGCATGAGCAGGTAAACTGTAGAGCTATATGGAAGAATTTGAGGCTGTAAACATGATCTTAAGATGTCGGAAAAACCCAAGGTATAATTCCGACATTTTCAATGTATTAAAATCCACAGTGCTATTTACATAACAATTTGGGCGTATTTATGTTTTATAACCTTGTATGCACTTGAAAGACAGAAGACTTACGACTAGATTTTGCATCAAACTCACAGAGAATTAGGCTTCTTTGAAAACCTTTGAAAATATCTTCAAATGTCTTTCATCATTATGAACTGCCTTAATTCCATTAGAACCTGGGCCTCAGGTAGAGTGCAGTTATGGCACATTATAAATAACACTATTGTTCAAATTATTATTTGCCTATTAGAAATCTTGAATTTCTTGAATTCTTTCAGTTCTTGAATGTCTAGCCCCTCAGGCAGCTTTCATAACTGTCAGCACTGGGCTTGTGAGGCAATTTCAGTTCCTAGTCTGCAAATTGCTCTGTGTCCTTTTGGGCTTATTTAAGCGTCTGCCTTGTGGGTGGTGGTGGTATCGGAAACAGAGGATTATGACTTCTTAATGCAATTACACTGGCGCTGAAGCAAAGTCACAAAGGAGAATGAACTTTTATTCAAACATCTGTCAGCCATGACATAAACCAAGAGAGAGAAAATTAAGATTGAATTATTTTGCTGTCTGATTTTATGTTACCACTGCATTCTTGAATTGCTTTGAAAAATGAACCTGGGAAACAGTACATCATCACAGGAGGATGAAGGCACATCTCTTTTCCCTTATGTCACCCTCTGACTGAATTTAGGAGATTTGGGAAAGAGTTTTTCTTTTCAAGATTTTTCTTCACAAGGGGACCATGTTTTACCCATTGTTTTTTTTTCCAGAGTACTATGGGGCTGAGTCTTCTCCTGTTTTCTTTTTGATAATCTCAAACCGACATCTGTTCATAAATGCACTGTCCTCGTAATTCCAAAATATTTCGGAGCTTTTGTATACAGTAATCTTTAGGGCATTGTGATTTCATTTCTGTTAAGGATCTTCAGTAAACCAAATCAATTGCTTATTTCATTCTGGGAGCAATTCATGTTAAATATGTATTCCTCAGAGGAATGGTCAGCAGTGGGGGTGAATTTTTGAGACCAAACACTTCAGTGTAAATATGAGTCGTTCACTTTATGCCCAGGTTTGTGCTGGTTCAGCTGTGGATTTACTTTGCAATTCCAGGCTGTTTGTGCTGTGTTAATGGTGAAACCCCATATGCCTGTCCTGAAAGAAGAGGTAACTGGTTTTTGCCTTTGTTAGGCAAATTTTAGATTTTTTTTTATGTAGAGACAAAGAGGCCTCGTATGTCTCACCAGAAGTGTGTAACTTTCCTTCTCTGTTACTCACTAGTGGTGAGCAATGAGACAACTCAGCACTAAGGTAAACTAATACCAAAGACATTCAGGAACAGGCAGTGAAATAACCTTTTATAACAAAGCCTTCATTCAGACAGCTAGCTGGCAGCTTCATTATTGGCAGACCAAGTCTGCATAATACAAAAGATGGAGGAAGCAGAATAAATGAAGCCTGTCATGTTCCCCTCCTACTAAGAAAAAAGTGTTGCTCATAATGTTGCAACTTCTTTTCTAGAAAGCAGACTGCTCCAGCATCTTGGAGTGTTAATCTGGTATAGCAGTTTCATATTGCTTATTTACATTCAACCTAAATAAAAATAAGAAACAGAAATTTAAAGATGCTTTCTGAGCTTGATTTTTCTGCTGACCCGTGGCTTATAGTCCTTTACTCCCATGAGCGGTTAAGTGGCTCCTGAGTATGCCTCCTTGCTTTTTTATGCTGACTTCTTAGAAGCATGTATCCCCAAATCTAGAGGTGTTTCACTCACTAAGGATAATGCATTCTTTTGCTTAAAACTTTACTGTCGAAAACGTCTTTAGCTCAATAGGCTGTCTCCTTCCATGTCAAATGTCTCTCTCAGGCCAGATTTTTCTCTAGTAGAGCAAAAGACAAGCTGGTTTGCCATTGGTTTACCTTTCAGAAGATGTTCTGGTGGCTTACGAGAAAAGGCATGGTGCCTCCATCCTTTGAGACCAGAGGTCCCTGTGGTTCCTCACTCATCTTTAGCAAAGAGCTGTCATTAATTTCCATGCCCTGCCCCAACGTGAAGTCGTCCTGCCATTACAACTCAGGCAGCTGGAGTATAAAGCTGGTTTGAGAAGAGAATATCTTTATTGTGTAGGGCCAGGGGGAAGAGAGGCTTGTTTCTGACCCTGCAAGACGTAGATTGATCCGTTTAAACCAGACAAGTGACATGAAACCTCTTTCTGCGGTGGATATGGAAGAATCAGTTGTGTTGTTTCAAACCCAGATTGGTCTCTTTTTGACAGGGATTGATAAATTAAACAATCATCTGAAAACTCTACATAATTCATTTATGCCAAAGAAAAGTTGCCCTGGCACCGTAATGATCATGTTTATTAACAAAGAGCTGTGGCGGGGTTGCTCCTAAATGGGGCTTTTTAGATATAGTTGGGTTTGAGTACTGAGCGTATACAAAGCTGCTCGTGCCAGCTAGGTGAGCAAGAACTGTTTCATACTTTAGGTTATTAGACCCTGTCACTTAACCACGTCACTTAACGCACTATGGGGTTTGTTAGTCTATCTGAAAAACTTGTGCTCTGATTGGCTAAAGTACTTAGTGCTCACAGCTGTAATCAATGAGAATTGTACTTTGGACATAGAAAAATGCTACAAATCCTGAGTAGTCTCAAAATCAAGCTTTGAATGTCTCAAATTAAGCACTTGAAACCAGCAGTCATTTCTGATCATTTTTAATTATTGTGCACAGCTTCACCAGGATGCCAGCTTACATTAAATAAGTCTTTCACTCCTGTAACAATGTATCATAAAAAGAGACTGAAAGTGTATTAAGTTATGCAGAGTGCTGAAAAGGTGTGCAATAACTGCCATCTGACTATGTATGTAATTCTTATTTAAATAAATTTTCCTTAGTTCAAATTCAAAGAACACACTAGTGCTAATGATCCTGTTGTATTAATGAAATAGCCATGTACACAGAGAGGTTTTCTATGTGATGTGCTTCTAACGTAGCAATTACTTCCTGAAGACATCACTGATTACGGAACAGTTAGCTAAAATTTAAGTAGATACTATTTTGTTTAACAAAATGTGCCCTAACAAACATGTCCTGCCTTCAGGAAGTTGCACAGTGGTCAAGCAACACCATAACCAAGAAAAGGTATGTTCTATGTAAATAATCACTCAGCTTCCCCTGATAAATAACTGAGCTTCTCCTTTTAATTGAAGAAGAAGAAGAATATGATGAGCCTCCACGGTGCAAGGCGGGACAAGATATTGTGCTGCAGTCACCTGTTGACTGGGTGCTTTTGGATGGCCGAGAAAGTTCAGATGACCATGGAATTGTGCAGTACGAGTGGACATTGCTTCAAGGTGACTCATCAGTTGAAATGAAGGTACACGTGCAATCTCAGACATGGCCAGTTTCTTGCAGATTGTTGTGTTTGTACAGTTTTAAACGTAGAGCTAAAACCATTAAACATATTCAAATGGATATGGCTACCAGGCATCAAAATTACGATGACTTTACAGCCTGAGCATTTATTTCATAGAAATATTGAGCAACCTAGGTTGGAAGGGACCTCAAAAGAACATCTAGTCTAACCTTTCATGGAGCAGGAGCCTAGATGAGATTATTTACCTATTCAATCACATCTTGAAAACCTCTAGTCATGGGGACTATACCATGTCCCTGGGGTATTTGTTCCAGTGATTGTTTCTAGTAGTTTATACAGTTCACCTCTGTCCAGGATTGCATGAAACAGTCAGCAGGAGACAAGTAGAAACCAGACCTCTAGTGTATTTCAGCTCTGCCTTCTTTCACCTTTGTTGGTGCTCACTGCACTTAGTTTTTGGTTTCTGTGATCCAGGTTAGAGAAACATTAGTCAATCAGTTACTACAAATAATAAGGTATTTTCACCAACAGTCTTTTATTGCTGTCTGTAGAGAAACTGCAAAGAAATATGTGATGTAGACCTCATAAGATACCTTGAGATACTCTTTTATTGCATCTGTACAATTTCTGTGCTAATGTCTGTTCAACACAGTAACATCAAGGACAAAATACCAGTATCAGCAAATGCTGATCAAGCTGTGTAATGATGGAACAAACTGGAGTTTGGCCTGACACAAGGAGCTAGCAAAATGCATTGACACCTAAAATTGTCATCTGTGGAAAAACCCAATGGAGCAATTCATTATTCCTTAGTCTCCTGGAGGGCAGTGTAGGTAATCGAAGATCACAATTTCACACTTAGGAAACATGCTGCTGGATGAACCCAAAGAAGGCAATGGGGTTTCCCTGGTGAGTAGTTATTGAAGTTTATGCACAGATAATTTTTTATAAACGTAATCCTCACAGAAAACACAGCAGGACTGTTCAGAAGTATCAATTAAGACAGTGCTGTGTGCTTTTGAAAATTCTGTCTTCTTACTGCAAGATCCACATCTTTGGAATGCTGACTACAGTCAGTCATTTCACTATGACTTGAGACTGTATTGCAGTTTTGAACTATCATCTCAAAGAACACTCTGTATTTGTTTATCTTCATTTGTTATTTTATTGGCTTGAAAATTAAAAGTTCAGAAGGCTTTGATAAGGAGTGTGAACAGCATAATACATGGAAAAGACTTGAATAGTTTCTAGATATCATCTGGATAAAATGAACATTTTATTATCAAGAGTTGTTCATCTGACCCTGTGCAGCATTATTTTCTTTAAGTAGCAATTAGATACTCTTTAAAATAATCTGTGATGTAAAAAATCTGTGAGGTAAAAATCAGAAGTTAATTAAAAAATTTAAAGTTCATATTTTTACTTTTACTCCAAATCACTCCATAAATTAGAGACGAGTCTTACATCCATTTAAACGTGCAAGTTTCACATTAATCTTGGTGATTTTTTTTTTGGTCTTTGAGAACAGAAAACAAATTTGACTCACATTTATGCTTACATAAATATATTTCCATTGTGTTCAAATGAGTAGGGATTTCTCTTGCACATATGTGCAAGATTATCCATGATAATATCCTGATGATTATCCATGATAATTGAACTTTAAGAGTTGAATTAATAATTTTTTCCATACAATCTTCAGTTGCTGTCTTTAGTATTTAGTTGCTATCCTGAAGTTACTAGGTTTCATGTCATTTATTCTTAGAAAATGACATACGAATCCATAGCTACAAGGGAGAATGTGATTGTGTTTAAATAAGATAAAAGACAGCTGTTGCATTGCACTTACGTACCTAAGAAGGCAGAGGAAGGGGAAGGACTGCTATAAAGAGATCTTATTGTATTGTAGAAGAAAGATGGTAGAATTTTTTTTTTCTATTGTGACTGATTATTTCTTCTTAGATGATTTGCTCCTCAGATTGGGACCTGCATGCTGTAGCTGTGCAGCTTCATGACACTTAGGGGCAAATACAGGGGTTTTTTTTTAAAAAAAAGTGTTGATTATCTGGAAATCTGCTGTATAGTTTGAGCTAAAGTTTCTAAGAAAGCAGGTACAGTCATTCTTCAGGGCTGGGTGGAGATAAAAAGGAAAGCGCAGAGGTCTAAGCTACAGACTAACTCAACAGAGAGGAAATTCTCTAATATTTTACTGCTTCACCTCTAAAATTACACTTCTAATTACTGAAAAATTGTGTTAAATGTATGTTTCCATTTATTTTCCAGTGGTAAGATCCAAGCATACCATGAAAAACAGTACATAAATGTAAAGTATGTTTATTTTTATGGTTTTTTGTGGATGCAAAAAAACCATCAAAATGTTACCTGTTGATACACATGCTTAAGTGGGCTAGCTAGACTTAGGAGAAGTATTTAACCTGTGTGAAAAGCACTGCACAGAAAGGAGCTCCCTATTCCTAGAAGTTTATGGACAGGTCCTTTTTACCTGTATAAGTTTTTTTTTCTGTGTCTCTCTAATCAGGTACCACAGCCAGGAACACTAAAACTGTCTCACCTTCAGGAAGGCAGGTATATTTTCCAGCTAACTGTGACAGACACTGCAGGTCAGCGGAGCTCTGACAATGTCTCTGTGACCGTTCTGCCCATGGTGCATTCTGCAGTAGGTGAGAAAATGACTGAAGTCTACATTTCCAGTGTTTCATTTTGCCTTTACTCTTTACATAATGACATCTCTTTCAGCCTTGATTTGCTGTTTCAAAGTGAGGAAGCAAACAAGCATCACTTGTTTGTCAGAGAAATAATAATTTGAGGTATTTACATGTTCATCCTTGTATTGATAATGAGCGTGCACGGTTGGAAAAATGAAGTACTGCCATACGTATCAGGCACATTGGAACAATTCATTGTATAGTCAGACTGCCTGCTAACGTAGCCAACGGCAACTGTAGACTCCTTCAGGTTTAAAGATCTCCCACTGACAAATGCCTGTGCATTAGAAGTGAGTGTCTCAGTAATCTCGAGAGGAGGGAAGTTCTGGCCATAGGTTTACCTCTGTGTATTTGAGTATCCATGTATCTCTGTGTGTGTGTGTCTGCGTGGTTTGATTTAACATTGCAGTAAGTCTAGTGTGAACCTTGCCACTCTAAAATCTGTAATCAAGTTGCTGTTTTGATTATAACAAATGCTGTTGAATCACTTCGTTAAATCGGCTAATGGTTAAGTGCTATGCAAATCACATATTTTAATTTGTGATCTACCTCAAACTAGTAATAAATCCTAAACTGCTGCTAAACCAAAGTCATTTAAGAATCCATCCATGATGCTCTGTCAATATAGCATCGTATAGCTGAGATTTGCCTTTCTTCAACCTTCTGCCTTGTTTGTGGTCCTTCTTGACGTAGAGTGGTTTTGCATTTTCCTTGGTGCTGTAGACTTCTGTCATTGACTCTGTATTTGCTGCATGGATTTCTCTTTTGGTAACTTGGGAATTGTTTCTCAACAGCCTGTGTCGGAGTTTGCTCTCGCTACCAATTTATCTGCGATGATGGCTGCTGCATTGACATCGCATTTGCTTGTGATGGTGTGAGACAGTGCCCTGATGGATCAGATGAGACTTTCTGCCAGAACTGTAAGTGCACTGGGCCACAGTGTAGGTTGTGGAAGTAGCCACAGCCTGGATGACCAAAGGGAAGTTATGCCCTTTCTCTGGTTTCTCTTCCTATGAGCAAGCAGCTTGCTCCCAACATAGAGCCTCTCACTGGAAATAGCAAGTGGGAAGGTTTGATGTCCACATACGGCAAATGCTCAGGAATTAACTGTTTCCTTCAATGCTCATCAAAACTGTCAAAGGTCCCCAAGTGAGAGATTTTGTGGTAAGAGTTCTCTTCATTTAAAAGATCAGTTCTTTACTTGCCTGATGATTCTGTAAACAAGGACCCTGTTCTTGATCTGAAAGGGTGTCTCAGAGGTATGCTTCAAAGTGCAGTTACTCACCTTAAAAGAATCTGAAACACTGGGAATATTGTCATGTAGGGGAAACCAGTTGATTCACCATTGCTCTATTTGCTTTCATTAGTCATCCTAAATATGTGCCCATGCTCAGTTAAGTGAGCAAAAGTCATCAGAGCGTGAATTGGCACGATGGCTCGCTGCTCCTTCATTGATAATTCATTTTCTGGATTTCACTATAGAGTTCATGAGTAAACTCTTGCTTAACAGCTGACAGCAGGCAATTGGTAATTTGCTGCGTATCTGGAACTGATATTTCGTCATAGGTCTGAACCTGAGGAAGCTGTTCAGCTTGCCTCCAGGGCTGTATTGGAGGATTTTCCATCAGATCACTCCCATTCCCTTCAATTCTGTGTAAAAAAGGTGCTTTTTGGTTTTGTTACTGCAGTCGGCCCAGGACGGAAGACAGTGACTCATGCAGCTCCTGGCACTACCCAGCAAAGAACTGTTGGACTCACTGAAAACACAGATGAAAACTTCTCTGCAGAAAACACCTTGAAAGCCACTGCCAGAAATCAACCACTTCTCTCAGTGGATGCCGAAATGTCTAACCTATCACTTTCTCAGGGACCAAAGAAACAAATCAGTGGATTTGTGCCAGGTAAGAACTGAAACAAATTGGTCTTATGAAAGCATTCTCTTTAAAGAAAGGAAATGTCTTGCAGTTTACATTTATTTAAATTGTGTTTTGGTGCCTGGCTAAGAGTTAAAGTTAAATAAAGTGTAAAAATAAAATACAAAAGAAACTTGTAATAATTAAGCTACAAGTAGGTATTGCTTTATAGTTATCAAGTCTGGTTCTTGCCACGGCAAAAAGAGTTAAAATGGAGGAATGCTCAGAAAAAGATACAGTCTAAGGAACAAAACATGCTGTGAGCTAAGTACAAATTTTGCCACAGGTTCAGCTCTGTAAAGCTCTTTAAATCTGTATGGGAGTACCTTCAGGAGAACGTAACAAAGCAATAGTCAACTTGGGTGTGAGTAATTGCTTTTCCTCTGGTGCTGATGATGGCTTTTTCTTTTTTTTCATGAATAAATATCTTGATTATTATGGGCACTCTTTTTCTGAAGTGTGTCTCCAGGGCAGGAGAAATCTTTCATCAATATAGAGAGGGCTCATCCTTGGTAATAAGCAACCTCAGGTCCCATAGTGGCTGTGAGCCTGTTGTGAGTCAATGTGCAGTGGTGTTACGTGCAGAGTCACCGAGCTTTGTTTTGACACATCTCCAGAAGCTGCAATTAAACTGGTGTGTCTTTTAAGGCTTCTCCTTGTGAGTTAAAATGATATGACATGATAATTGAATGAAAGGAAAACTACGTGCACCGAGCCTAAAATGAGTATGAGACCTTCCACTTTTATTTCTTCCTGGTTTAGACTGACTTTTCCTCCCCAGGACACAGCTATTTATAAACAGCTTCATTTTCTTGTTACAACAGAGCAGTGCTCAGTGCCCTCTGCTGCTGATTCTTATGAAGGTTACTTCCCTGGCTGGCACTTTGACGTTTCTTCAGATGCTTGAATTTCATCTATGGAGACTGCAAAAGGACTGAAAACAACAGTCTTCAAGAATTTGGCTGCCTGGGAGAACATGTAGAAATTGACAGCAAAGTCCTCTCTCAAATGTTTCCACCATTTCTGGCAGTGTAAATGGTCTCATTGCTCCTTACTGGAGTAACTTAAAACTCTGGAGTCTGCCCCAAACCTTTTTTGCTCACATAGATCTGATAACAGGACCATCCAAACTAAACATCAAATTGCCAAAGGGCATTGCAGGCTCCAGTACAAAGTCAGCTGCTAAGTGAGTCTTAGGGCACAACAACCCTGTGCAGCTACAGACTAGGAGAAGTCTGGCTGGAAAGCTGCCAGGAGGAGAGGGACCTGGGGATGCTGGTTGACAGCTGACTGAACATGAGCCAGCAGTGTGCCCAGGTGGCCAAGAAGGCCAATGGCATCTTGGCTTGTATCAGGAACGGCGTGACCAGCAGGTCCAGGGAGGTTATTCTCCCTCTGTACTCGGCACTGGTGAGACCGCACCTCGAGTACTGTGTTCAGTTCTGGGCCCCTCACCACAAGAAGGATGTTGTGGCTCTGGAGCGAGTCCAGAGAAGAGCAACAAAGCTGGTAAAGGGGCTGGAGAACAGGCCTTATGAGGAGCAGCTGAGAGAGCTGGGGTTGTTCAGCCTGGAGAAGAGGAGGCTGAGGGGAAACCTCGTTGCTCTCTACAACTACCTGAAAGGAGGTTGTGGAGAGGAGGGAGCTGGCCTCTTCTCCCAAGTGACAGGGGACAGGACGAGAGGGAATGGCCTCAAGCTCCGCCAGGGGAGATTTAGGCTTGAGATTAGGAAAAAGTTCTTCACGGAGAGGGTGGTTAGGCATTGGAACGGTCTGCCAAGAGAGGTGGTTGAGTCGCCATCCCTGGAGGTGTTTAAGGTTAGGGTGGATGAGGTACTTAGGGGCATGATTTAGGGATTGGTGGGAATGGTTGGACTCGACGATCTCTTCCAACCTGGTTATTCTGTGATTCTGTGATTCTGTGATTAGGAAAACACTGGAATCCAGAAGTAAAACCAAAATTGAGGTCACCAACCTGTAATCAGATGTTATAATTGGAAGGGCATGTAAGAAGTGTGACACTTTTGCATAGTCATTTTTCGTGTTTACACACACTGTGCAAGCACAGTGATGCTTGCACAATTTTTGGTCTCAAGATAGCCTTTTGCACAGCAGTAGACAGTTAAAAGCAGAGTTATTATAAAATTTAAAAAATGTCGTGTGGCTTCAGCAATCAGTGTACTACCAGACGTTGTTGTGAATTTAATTTTAAACAGACAGGTATTTCCAGCTGACTGTCTGGGTTTAATTCTTGTGGTTTTAAATAACACACTTTCTTTGAGGCTCAGTGAGAATTTAATTTAAATTTCAGTTAAATGATCCTTAAGGATTTCCTTGTAGGATAGAAGGAATAGCCAGTCTAGCCACCACAGTCATGCAGTCGGGTTGAATTCAGAAGCAGCCTGAAGATCTGCACAGCCAACTCAAGTGTAGAAATCGCCATCACAGCTTTGCATTCCCCTGGCATGGGGTCCCTGCCTATTCCCAGGCTGCCCGAGCCAGCTGTTAGGCAGTGCTGTTCAGGGCTGGGATTACAACGATTGACTGAGTGCCCAAGACTGAGTCATGGTTCTGCTGCAGAGGTACCAACAGCAGTAGCCATAACCTAGATCTTAAATTCAGGAGTAACTGGAAAGGGCTATAAATTGCAATCTCCTAGGCATGGACTAGAAAATTAAGAGAAAGTGAAAACAAAATGAAACCCACATAACATGCTTTATGTCAGGCTCCTAAACCTGTCTGGGGAGATCTTTCTTTGTTTTCTAGTTGGTAACAGATAAGAAGTTTGGCAGTATTGACCCATGTAGCCCCTCCAGTCCTGCAAGAACAGCCACAAGACTAATTAGACCCCTACAAGCTTTACTGAAAAAAAAGGAGAAGACTGGCTGGAAAGCTGCTTGGAGGAGAAGGACCTGGGGGTACTGAGGGTCCCAGCAGGTCCAGGGAGGTTATTCTCCCTCTGTACTCGGCATTGGTGAGACCGCACCTCGAGTACTGTGTTCAGTTCTGGGCCCCTCACCACAAGAAGGATGTTGTGGCTCTGGAGCGTGTTCAGTGAAGAGCAACGAAGCTGGTGAAGGGGCTGGAGACCAGGCCTTATGAGCAGCAGGTGAGGGAACTGGGGTTGTTTAGCCTTGAGAAGAGGAGGCTGAGAGGAGACCTTATTGATCTCTACAACTACCTGAAAGGAGGGAGCTGGCCTCTTCTCCCAAGTGACAGGGAACAGAACAAGAGGGAGTGGCCTCAAGCTCTGCCAGGGGAGGTTCAGACTGGACATCAGAAAAAAATATTCCACGGAAAGGGTCATTGGGCACTGGCAGAGGCTGCCTAGGGAGGTGGTTGTGTCACCTTCCCTGGAGGTGTGTAAAAGACGGGTGGACAAGGTGCTGAGGGACATGGCTTAGTGACTGATAGGAATGGTTGGACTAGATGATCCTGTGCATCTTTTCCAATCTAGTGATTCTGTGATTCTTCTACTCTTCAAAAATTTTGCCACTAAACTTCTCTCCAGATGTATTTGCCAAATATCTTTATAACAGTTGACTTGAATATTCCTTTTACTCAAATGGCAGGGAAACAAAGTTATGAAGCAGGCATTCAGATCTAGCCTTGTCATACAGGCTGGAGGAGCTCTAAAAAGAGCCACTGTCTTCTAAGAGTGACAAATATTAATTTAATTTCATTTAGGGAATACAGAAGCAGAGAACAGCTGCTCCTTTTGGTCTCAATTACATTCAGCTTATTTTGCACAGCTCTGATAGCATACAGGTACCTTAACGGTTCACACTTAGGCTTTCCTTAAGCTCCCTTTATGTGCCAGCACAGCCCAAATGAGGAGGAGGGCGGTGGTTTATTTCCGAGGCGTCTCCTACCAGGTGAAGGTAGGTGGCAATAAAGCCAGGGCTTAGGACAACTGTGTCACACCTTCGAGTGGGGACATGAGCACTAACCTCATGCCAGTATCGATTAAACAATTTAAGCTTTAATTAACAGTTGTGTGTATTTGCTGCTGCCACTGACAGGGATGCATTCTGCAGTGCTTTAGAAATGTTGGTGGTGGGTGGGAGTTACACATGGTACGTGTTCCAAGCTCATTGACTTAAACACTTCCTGAACACCCACCACTATATGTAATTCCAATTACAACATTTCACATTCATAGTTTACAGATCTTGTAGCATAGTATGTTTCCACTGGCATTGTCACAGTTCTGAGAGCTGCCAATAAACATTTCACAGCACAGTCGAAGTGCCTTTCAATATTTATCAGTAAAGAACAAGTAAAGTTATTACATTTGAAAACATAGGCGCACTTCTGATGTTTGCGAGGGCGTGTTGGACTAAGCTGTCACCTTTGCATGAAGGATCCCCATAGCTATTGGTGTAGGACTTCAGTGAGAAGGTGGAAGGAAGGAGTCCATGCTGAGTCACTCTTTGCTCCTATGAAGCAAAACTGAAGCCACCTGCACTCCCTAGATGAACGCTTCTTGACAGCAAACTCTGTGTCGTCTCTTCCTGTATAGTTACAATGCTCTGCTATGGCTTCTCTGCTACACAAAGCTGAAATGACTCAAAGTTATCCTCTCTGTAATACTTTCCCCATGTATTTTTCTGTCTTCCAACTGTGGAAGTTCTGCATCTGTACGTGTCAGGTAACAGGCAAAATTAGGGTAATTCGTGTAGCCAAACTATGTGTTACCCACTTCACAAATTCCAAGGAAGATGAGATCAACATAACTTGAAATGGCCTCATTTTCACCTGTATATAACTGCTTTAGTAATGGTTTAGCTCTTATTGGTCTATGCCTCATTATGGAAGTTTGTAAAAGAGAATTTATATCCACATCTTTTTCAGTGGAAAATGACCCACTTAGGTTTGTTTGAGATGCACTGTGGTTTGCCGTGCAAAACTGAATTTACATTTTAGCCTTCGTTTCACATTATTTCAAAAATTCAAGTGATAATATCAGAGTCAGAAGTTCTTAGACTGCTTTTCTTTTTCTAAATGTAAGCATTTTCACATTATTTAATTCTAGTGTCCAGTGGATAAGACTTCCTGAGTCAGTGAACCACAATATTCATTTATCTTGCTTGACTTTGTGCAGATAACAGCTCCTCAGGGAAGAGATCAGATGATAAAAATGGGAATGGCATAATAGTGCCAAAGAGAGATCAGCTCGGAGATGGTCACCTAGTCCCAGAAACAGGTAAGACTGAACACGTGAATACCCGTGGGATTATGTTAGCTTTTCAGTCAGGTGCTATAGATCCAGATACTTTAGTAAAGAACTGGAAAATAAGCATTAGCCCCTCAGAGATAGGCTAGCTGTACTTTCAACAAAAAGTTTCATTTTCTCTACCATTTCTCTCTGAATTGTATAAAGTGTGATTTCTCTTAACCTCATTGCAGGTGCTGTGTTACCCTTAGCCTTAGGCTTGGCCATCACTGCTTTACTGCTGCTTATGGTTGCTTGCAGACTGCGTTTAGTGAGACAGAAGCTTAAAAAAGCTCGACCCATTACATCTGAAGAGTCTGATTACCTCATCAATGGGATGTATCTTTAAAAATTGGATTTAGGTCAGTTGTTTTCTCCCCTTTCTCTTGTGTCCACGAACCTCTGCCTCTATAAAAGGACTAAAACCTTTAGTTAAGTTTCAAGTGTAGAAGCAGCCTCCAAGATGAGGAATGTGTTCTTCCCATCTGGTGATAAAATAAAAAAGTGGGTAGATGCCCATGCTCAAAAAATGAAGAAGCATCCAGGCTCCAGTGTAGCTCCAGCTGGCTCTTGTGTAGAAGATACAGCAAGGTGAGGACACCCCAAACTGGTTCCAGGGTCCTTCTCGTGGCAAAACGTGGCCTGGGGCACCAGAGCAGCCAAGGCTCAGCAGCCCCGGCCACACAGGCCAGGGCGTCGGGAGCAGCCTGTGCCCCCCTGCTCTTCTCAGTGTTGCCACCGCTCGGCTCTGAGGACCAGGATGCTCCAGACCAACGCGTGACTTCACTGCCCAGCAGAGACTGATTTGTGTACTTTCGACCTGATGCACTGGGAGTATTTCCATTAAAGAATTTGTCTTGCTTTGTTAATTAGAAGCAATCACTATTCAAGCACCAGCTTTTGTAACGAAATTCGGGATTTAAGGAACAAAGCATCATTTTTTTCATTCACAGTTAAAACCTCCGTGCGGCTAGCAGTCCCACTTACTAAATGCTAAAATGAAAAAAAATACAGGTCCTGAGTTTGGACTTGCCAGTGCTCGACAGCAGTGATGCACGATCCCAGCGCTGCGTCTCTCCCCAGAGCTCAGGGCTTGTTCAGCCTTTTCCACCCCTAGCTCGACAGCTCCCATGGCATGAGAGAGCAGCGCAGAGCAGGTTTTACCCGAGACACCAGTGTAGGATTCCTGCTGGTTATCCCTTAGCTCCCTGCAAAGCTTGAAATCTCTGGCCACCTGCCCTCAACCCCAGCAAAATTCTCATAGAACTAGAGCAAGTAATTGATATGTGTGAGTGAACTTCAGATGTGTTAACAGTAAAATGTGTACAGTACATGTTATATATACATACATATACACACACCGTGCTGTCTATCTTGTTCAGCCGTCCAAGGATGGTCACGTTCACCATGGGTCCCAATAAAACCAGAAGCAAGTGAGGCATCTTTTTGTATGTCGTCTTTTGTACTTTAGTAACTTTGAATCAGCAAGAATATTGCCATGGTATACAAATAGTTCTTCAAGTTGCTCAGCCTTGATTACTTTATGTAAAGTAACTCAAATAAACCTATTTTATTCTTATATTTCTTGCATTACCTTTGTTTTCAGCTCCCCGGCTGAATTTTGCACTGTGAGACCGTAGAGTGAGAGCAGACAGACGTACATTGCTTCTCTCTGTAAGACAGCATTAAAAGATGCTGGAATGCGTATGGTAGTGGGAGTTGTTGGAAGAAGACTGAGAAGAACAGGGTGTCCACCCCCATGACCTGTCTCTCCAGCAATACCTGAGCTGAGCAGAACAGCAGTCACAGACCTGGCTGTGTCCGTGCTCCTTGCTCAGAGCCCTCCTGCTCCGAGTTGTTTATCCGTCAGCACCACATCGGGTCCTCGAGACCTTCTGCTAATGTTGCCCATTTCTAACTTGGGAGCACAGGCTTCCATAATCCCAGCCTACGGCAGGCACGGCAAATAGCAGAAGACCCAAAAGGCAACATTTTTAATACAGCCTTCTAGGAAAGATGTAGCGCCCATCTGGCTGGGGTATTATTTCCTAACATTGAAATTTGCTTGGGGTATTAATTAAATATCTAGTTTTCCTTCACAGTCTTAATCACAGCAGCAAGAAAAATAGGTATTTTCTCACTGTACTCATAGTGCTTCTATTACCAAAACCTGTTATTCCAACACAAAGCCAGCAGGAATACAAAAGGTTTAGTTTTTCCAGGCAGGACAACAGTGAGATCCCACATGGAGCACAAGCAGCCAGTACAGCCACGGTCAGAGAAGCTGCTCAGCTTCCCAGTCAGTTTACCCACCAGCAGGCTTGGCTGCTGTGCTGCTGTGAGGGGATTTCACGTATGACTGCCAAGAAGAAACACCTCCAAGCAGAGCTAGAGCAAGAGCAGCGGACAGCGAGTGTGCCACAGGAGTCTAGCTATCGCTATGCTACAGCTGCCACAGTCTTCCCAGGGACTCTAGGAAGAGAGATGGTGGCAGTTGCTGCTGTGCAGACACCAGCCTGAGGCCAAATACTTCTCGGGTAATTGCAAACTCCGCAGCTGGACTGAAATAAAAGGAAGTTTGCACTTTACCAGAAAGCCTGTGCATCATCAGCTAGACGAAAAGCAAGACAAAGTGAGCCAGATAAGACTGGCTTGGCAGCTCCTGCAATTAATACGCACTGCTCTCAATAAGGGGTTTTCATTTAGTAGCTTTCATGGTATTTGACTTTAAAAAAGTGATACCCAACTACTGAAGCAGAGCACTTCCAAGTACGAGCAGAAAAAGCTGTGGCAAGACAGTCTGGTCAACACGATGGTGTCGCTGTCCCTTCTCGCCAGGATGCTCCCAGCCATTGCCTCCTGATGACACCATCTCTCTGCTTCTACCCCATCCTTACAGCTGCAAACGGCTTTCATGGCTTCTCATGCAAACTTTAGGAGCGAAGGACTTCGCTGCTGCAGTAGAAATGCTGTGTAAGTCAGATATTCTATGTGAAAATTATTACTATTTGAGGTCTGTCACATCTGGTTTTCCTGTTCTAAACACTGACGTGTGTATCCACACATCTGGAAATGTGTTCAGTCCATCTATTTTTAGTAATGGGATGCTTTAGACAGATAAGCAGAGAATATTGATTGTTCTGATAGCATATACCTATGGATATTGCTCTTCTGTATATTAGGAGAGGTCACTACAAATTGTTTGGTCAGTGTATTTTAATGTTGATCAAGATAAATATTTCAGTTATATAGCTTTTTATATTTTTCAATTGTCTTGCCCTTCAGACCAACTTATGTGCCCTTAAGGGTACCAATTACTTACCTGAGTTTTATCCGTAATTAGAAGTAATATTTTTTTTCTGCAGTGTGGGTTGCCTGCTGCCCACTTTTGCAGGAGATCCCAGCCTGAACCTCCCCACTATAGCCTTTCCGTAGCGCTGCAGAATTCTAGCAGGGGCAGTTCCAAAAGACAGTAGCAAAACAAAACGGCCGAAATAGGTCAGTGTGATGCTCTATTTGCTTTTCAAATCCTAGATAAAGCATAAGAGTTTCAATCCCAAACTCCACAGAGCAAGTCAGCAGCACAAAACAACAGCAACACAAACACGCCACCCTAAACAAAGAGAACGTCTTTCTCATAAGCCCCAGCAGAATTCACAGTCATGCATCACTGAGGTCTCTGCTTGCTGCTCTCATGAGCATCAGGAACTGGGATTTTGGGGTTTCTAATGGCAAAACTTAAAGAGTAAAAGCAAAGAGAAAAGCTAGGAAAGATTCAGAGAGTTGGTGGACATTAAAACCAGGCAAAGGCAATAAACACTTAATGATTAGTATAAAAGAAGAGAGCCCATGGAACAATAGGCTTGATCAGAGGAAGAAAAAGGGAAACATGCTGTAAACAGGGAATATTTAGAGAAAATAAATGCATAGAAGTACTTTTGCTATATATTTTTCAATTAATAGTCACTTAAAACAAGTCAGAAAGTGAGAATATAAAACTACAAATACATTTGCAATACAACAGAAAACTTGCTGAACACTGCACTGTGCACCAGAGCTCTAAACTGCAAAGAAACAGAAGCCTAGAAGACCTGAATCAGCACAAAAATAAAAAAAGCCAGTTCTGAAACAAGTTTTTAAAAGACACCAGCTAGAATTTTAATTTTTGCATTTGTAAGGTTCCTGGCTGGCAGTTATAAACCACTCATAAATCAGTGAGAAGTGCATTTGGAGCAGGCTTGAGGAGGCAGAAGGGTTCAGTGCTGTGAAGGACAGAGTCACAGCTTGCTAGTGAGAAGTTTGGCCAACAGGAATGTTTAATCTTTTTTAAAAAGAGCAAGAAATTTCAACGTAGTTCTTCACAACTACCAGCTCCTAGTGCACAAAAGAGACTCAAGAAAGACATTTAAATTAAAAAAAAAAAGTGTGAACACCATAGATACAGAGGGAGCAGGAAACTTGAAGGGATGCAAGACTGGAAAGGACTTGAAAATGAGAACAACAATGGAAAAGAGGGACTACGGGGAAAGCATCCCCGAAGGCTAATTCCATGCACAAGAGATGACTTTCCTGAGGCTGCTTCTACAACCTGTGGAGTCAAGCTTCCCCAGAGCTTTGATCAGAATATTAGCCCAGGCAGATGCTCTGAATCACCTGTTTCCCTAACCAAAGGCCTTTAAGAGCATCCTCCTAGTCCCCAAGGCACCTGAAATAAAAGTTACTGATTAACTTCAGACATCACTTCTCCATTATAGTGGGGGAGGGGAAAATAAAAGGATTTAGCAGAACATGGTGACCAAGATACTTAATCTGTTCATAATAAAGACAAATAAGATGCAAAAATATGCCTAAACATGGTTGGAAAAAGGACTTCAGCTTCTCAGGGAATGTTTCCAAGGGTATCTTACCAGGTCAGTTTCTCAGAAGCACATGATGGAAATGGCTGGACTACAACAAAACAATTAAAAGATAAAAGTGAGACCTCGGAGAAACTTCGTCAACAGTTGTTGTGAAAATAACCTGTTGTTGCTAAAACAGTTTCATTAAAATGGCACAGGATTAAGTCTTTCCAGTTTTTAAGCTTGGTGGCGAGACACAAAGAGTTTTTTTCCATTTCTCCTTCCTGAAGCTTTCAGGCAATTTTCAACAGGCAGCTGGAGCTCCTCCATACATCCTTTAGTAATAATTATTTCCCTTCAATTCATAATTTAAAGAATTGAGTTCCTGAGCACATTCTGCTGAGCATCTCATTAACAGCCTGCCAACAGCACATGAGAACAAGAACAGCCTTTCCTAGGAAAGCTCCGGATGCATCAGCTGCATTAGTAACCTGTGCAGTGGATAAAACTACCATCTGGAACAGAAATAAGCCCTGTATGTCAACAATGAAATATGGGAGATAAACAAGAGAGTCGGGGGGAAGTCTATAGCATCTCTGCCTGCATAAGGCCAAGTTTTATTGCAAGCTGATTTCCTAGGACCTGGCTGAGGCATGGAAACCCAACCCTTCCCATCGGTGCTCTGAGCACACAAGTGCATATTGATTATAGCAAAGGCAAAGGGGTTTACAATACCTGAAGAGTGTCTGTGCACTTCCCGCAAATGGTTTGGAACCTGTCACAATTATAAGCAGGCAGACAAAACCTCAAATAGAGCCAACAAAGGTTAACCACATGACTCCACAAAACCAGCTTAAGCCGCTTGCTCGAATCCATGTATTGTATACCACAGCATTTAAACTCTAATTTATGCTTCCTTGTGTGTGAATGCTGGATGTCCTGAAATGCAAAAGATGTTTCAGACCTCATCATCTCCTGCATCCCCCTGCACACATGCTGCCTCTTGGGGGACACTTCATTCCACCACCCCATGCGGTTTTGTTTGGGTTTTTGTTGTTTTATTCTGCCCAATGTGCTTGCATGCTCCATCATCTGCCTTTTTGCTGAGCCAGGACCACTGCCCATTCACTTCAGCACAATACCTCTTCCACGTGGTTTGGGACAAAAAAACGAGGGCTCCATAAAAATAATTCTTGATCTTTCTAACTGCATCATAATATATTCTACCTCAAAAATCAGCTGAATGGAACGAGAGATACAAATCACAAGCTTGGTTTGCAATAAGTACCTTTTGGATCCTGTTAAAATCAAGGAAGAATTGCAATCATATCCTCTTTATGTGAACAGCATGTAAATCAAACGCAGCACCTCCTAGGGACACATTAATAAGTAAAATGAAGAAAACACTGCTGTTGTAAGAATGAGTTAACATCCCTCTTTCTGGCAGGAACAACAGGATTAGTTTTCCTATGGGCATGTTAGTTTACCTCTTTGTGCTGACAGTTAATTCCAGAGTCCCTCCACACTTGAAAACCCTGGAGCTTGTCACCCTGTCACAAAAACTCTGCACACATGGAGAGAACTGCTGCCAGCTGGATGCTCCAGAGCCTACCACACAGTCACACATTCCCACAAATGCTCCAGGCATTATTGCTCATTTCAAACTCATTGGCTACACAACGCTTCAGGCACCAGCTAGGCGGCTTCAACCAGCAGTGCTGGTGCATGCCTCCTGTGCCCTGGTTTCCCCCAAAAATAAAAGACATGTTATAGTCTCTATGCCCTCAAGTAAGCACTCAAGTTTGAATGGAAAAGTAAAAAAAATCAGGTAATTCCTGCTACATAATCAGAAAGCATCCATAACACACACCAAACTGCTCTTCTCTACAGAGCATCCACAGCTATTTGTGTTTTCAGGATACATGTATAGGCTTTTGGTTCCTATGCTCAAACTCTGGAGGTCTTCTACCGTCTGATCCCTCAAAACAACCACAGAAGTGACTGTCACTAATTCAGCCAATGTTTTCTCAGAGGTAATCATAAAAATCTAGTGAAACATCACTGCACCTCTTACAGAACAATAAACCTTAATCCTAGCAAGTGGCAGATCATGTACTCCTAGCTAGCTGGACCACAGACAGCAGGCAGAATTCACACACTGCATACACAGCCTGTTCCCCAAAACACATAGATGTGAGCTAAAAGAAATTCCAAACAGCCAAGTAAAACTCCACACTTACATTCCATATGGTATTACCAGGCTCTGTAACTATTGCAATACGCTACAATACATTATATGAAACCAGATAAAGTTCTGGTCATCTAGTAAACCAGTACTTATACATAGGCTTGCTTTCTTTTTGGATATGTGATGTCCTGTGAAGAGAGAAAAAAAAAACCAAAAACCAAACCAGACACCTCAATACAGATTCCTCTCAATTTGTTTTATTTGGCAAAGTAGCACTTCAGACAGTTCACACAGCATTTATTCAAGCTCTTCAAGTCTTCTGCATTTCAACTTGTCCTCTTCTCCAAGAAGTTTTTACTTCAGAACCATTGCTCCATCATGGAGGGGTTTCCATTTTCCAATTGTTACTCCTGGATACTCCATTCTGTCTTAGTACCTTGACTATCACCATCCCCTTCAGTGGAATGGGTGCACTAATCCCAACAGCCTTGGTCCCTGAAGTCTTACACCTCCTGAAGTGGCTCTTCCCATAAAAGTTGTTGCCAGGTCTCAGCTTTATCACCTCTTCCAAGTTATGCTAGCTTATTACACTGTGTCCAGAGACAAGAATTTGGATACAGTTGAGCTCATATCTTTCATTTAACTAATTAAATTAGTGAGAAGATGTAACTAAAGCTGAACTCAAACTGAATGATACAGTAACCAAAAGGTTGAACATTAGCATGCATCATTTAAGATATTTCACTTCAACACCAAGAACTAGATTCACAGTTGATTGTGGGTTAGTACAAATTTGTCAGACGCAAGTGGGTTTTTCTGAATTGTATTCTCTAGAATATAGGCTACATCAATTCCTTTATAAGATTATTCTTTGTGTATGTGCTCCCAGGCTGCAGTCAGATCAGGAGGTGGTAAGTGAACTTCCAAACATCTAAATAAATTAAGTGATACATAACTTTTGCACAGGAATAGGATGGGGCTAACCTTCAAAAGGAAGGTTATTTAAAATGTTCCCCTTTCATACTCAGAGTTTTGAATTTTAACCTTCATGCTTTCAGAGATTAATCCTATGATAAAATTATTGCTGTTGCACTGCAAAAAGTTAAAGATCTTTTTGCAGTGATCAGCTAGGGGTTGATTTATTCAAGTAATTTTATTCTATAATCCTTTCTTACTACTAAAAAGAAAAGGAGAGAGAGAAAATAAAGATAACATGCCATTTACTTTAATTCCTGGTTGCTCAAATCTGAGCAAGAAGACTCCAGACATACCTCCCCCCTTCTCCCAAAGCAGCTCACCTTACTGTACTGCTTTGCAATTTGCTGCTGACATTTTACAGTATCAAACCAGAACACCTGGTGCAGGAAAAAAAGGTTTATAGCCTTCCAACTACTCTTCTACATCATGTAAATTGAACAATTGCATCTCTATGTGTACTTAGGAGCCCAGGATTTGCTATTCCTTACACATGTATCATGTTTTCCTTGTACAGCAATTAAGTACAGCACTTTCTAAAAAGCCAGAATTTTTCCTAGGTGCCCATAGTGAGATAAATGAGCATGTTAGCACAGCAAATGGCTTTGCCAAAAGCAACTTTCTTTCAGGACCAAACTGGATTTTTCTTTTAATACGGAATCTATCAATCCATATCTCAGTAGTCTACTGTATAAAGTTCCTAATCTCCCATGCAAGCACACAACTCCCTTTTTGCTTTTAACTTTATGTGGCAAAGCAGCATTGCATAAGCTGTACAGTGACTGGGACACAGCTTGCGTCATATTAATGGAATTAAATCAATGTGCATCACAACAGTAGTGAGCTATAAACCAAAAGAGAATTTCAAGACTCTATTAATTAATTTTAGAAGGAAAGGGAAAAACATGTTCTGTTTTACCTAACTTGAACAGCAATGTTTGATAAGAGCAGCCACCCACCTCTGATGTCTTTACGTCTAATATATACAAATGCCTGGTTTTAAGGTGATTAAGCAGCTGATTGTATCTACTACATGCTAGTCTATGACACCATGTCAAAAGCTTAAAAAAAGAAGTTCATCTCCTTTTAGTAGCATCTAGCAGACATTGGAACACAGAAAATCTGGTATTACCTACACAGTGTCATAAGGTGCACAGAAGCAGTTTTACCAAGGGACACAAGAGCCAAGAGAAGTGAGTGTTCAAGTACCCCCATCAAAATCAGAGTTCACAAGCTATAGGTCTTTATCTGCAGTTTTGCAGAGATTCACTTTGAACAGATGAAAGTAAAATAAAGGCATGTTAAATAAAACAGTGCCCACATAAAACTTTCCACCATTTCTTTATCAGATTTGCCTTGAGCATCTAAAAAATTAAAACAAACACCACGCTTTTCCATGCTGATAACAACAGTATAACGAAGTCCAAAACAAGCTGCAATGCTGTTGGTTTTCAAAAAGCTTTTAGAACTGGAGATGAGCAGTCCACTGTAACACTATGTTTGGGTCAAGATGATGTAGCTTTTACAATTCATCCCTGTAGAAAGAAAACACATGCAGTTACGTTTCTCCTCCCCTTGGAAATTATATTTGAACAGTCTTTATACAGAATCAGATTATATTTAAGTGCTCAAGCACATCAGCAAAACCTCTGAAGTCTCTTCAAGCATTTAAGAAAAGAAAACAACACCAAAGGAAAGGTAACAGCAATGCCATACCATCTTATACTTTATGAAATGCATCATGAAATATGGGTCCTTCTATTTTATATTTAATGGAACATTTAAAGGAAATGAACTTCCCTTGCATCACACACAAGTTATCCACAGCTACCTGTCATCCGGACTTTGTCAGCTACATGTGGGCAAGAAACTGAGCCAACTTACTACACAGAGTATTGGCAAAAAGCATTCCTGCAGCTGCCAAAAAGACAAGTTTAGCTTCAGCTGCAGTCTCTCAAGAAAGCTAGGAAAACAATCTCACATCAACGCCATGCAGCTTGTACTACCTATTTTATTTATTTTCTAGAAGAGACTAATTAGCTCCTGAAGGAGCTATGCTAAATCAGGACTAAGTTATGGAAAGCTTGGGGTTGGCGTGCGTGTGTGCATGTTAAAAGATTCAGGTAGGAGAAAGGATGCATCAAGAAGTCTCTTTAAATCACTACAAGGCATCTAGAAAACGCAGGCTTTTGTTCCTGCAGGACACTTAAAACACACTGAAACAGGAAACTCATAGAACCCATATTCCAACAGTGAAAATATCATATGTTAGTGATTTGTTTAAATATTTCTAAAGCATTAACTTTAGTGCAAAACGTCCATCAAATCTGAAAGCTTTGCACTGTACTATAATGAATGCTGGAAAACTTCAACAGAAGTTTTTGCGTCCCCCCTGTCCCCCAAGGCACAAATGATCTACAAGCTCACAATGAGCTTGCTGCAATTTTTCTTTTAGTAGGTGCGTCACCCTCATTAGCCAAGCAAACACTGTCTGAATTAAGAAAAAAATCACTAATGTGATTGCTGGCTCAACAAGCAATATTTCCAGCTATCATGCAAACTAACCCACAAAATATAGTGCTACATGCACACAAGCAAAAGCTTTACAGTTGCAAAAGCATTATCCTTCAAGAATCATGTAGCATGGAACGACAGAATGAAAAACATTTTAAAAGCAACTGAAAAGGCTGTTGCAACTAGTGCCTAAAAGACTAGTTTTCTATCTAGCGCAGCTGGCATACAAAACTTGTGATTTAGTGATAAATATTTGCATTCTTTGCACTTTGCACTGCCCTCTATTATTGAGGTACTTCAGAGTGTTGCAGTAATTACGGAAAGCAGAAAAAAAGAAGAGAGAAGAATATATCTTGGCAGGGGTAAGAAAAATCTATTTATAGCTAAAAATTTGGAGGTTCTCCATATTTGCTTACTTTAAACAGATTAAAATAAATGAACATCTGATACTTAGCTTAAAAAGCAGCGCTGATGAATTAAGGACAATTACTTCATTCATCCTTAATGCTTCCAGGGGCTGTATCATCAGTTAATATTTACAACTTCAAAAAGCAAGAGCAAGTAATGACTACTGTTATTGATGGTTTGGTCTCATATGCCTATTTGCTGATGTGATTTTCATCCCAATTCCTACCATTTACTCTCCTTGCTTTGTAAAAGCCCAGCCTTTCACTTTGCCAAATAATTCTTAATCCTTCAAGCCCAAGCTAGATCCTCAAGAAATTGTAAGCCTAGGAAGAAATCTGTACTTACTCTGAAACTATTAGAAATTATTATTTTTCCCAGTCACAGACATTGGCAAGGTTTTTGCATAATGTTGCTATTGCCCTTAAAGTACTGAAGTATGGAGGTGTTTTTGATTTTACAAAATAGTATTTATACCCTGAATTCAAATAAGTGACATTGACATGTCAATGCTTTAATTGCTTGTATTTTGTATTACTTTAAGCTATGCCTAGCCAAATAATAATGTTCCTGTAAGTATATCCTAGATGTCACTTCGAAAATAAAGATTTTAGTATTTTGTTTGTTACATTTACTGTACTAAAGGATTATTATCAAGGGATTTCTTCACTCACTCTTCATTAATCTAACAACAGCATGCCAGCCCCCCAAAAAAAACCATGACATACGTGTTAAAATTATGCAGTATTTGTTTTCTACTGCTATGTGAAGCTGAGCTTGTATGCACACTATTGAATTATACACATATTAGAAAGTTGTGGAAATCTTAGATCGTTAGGTCGGTAACACTTTTCGGCTTTACACCTAATGTGAACAGCTTGCGACTTAAATACACATTGCAAAACAGTATCAGTTGATCTGAAGCGCAGTTGCGTGGATCAGAAGCTGCCAAGCTGTGAAATCCACCAAGTTTCAACTACTGATTAGAAAACAGCATACCTGCCTGTCCTCCCAGTGGTAAAAGAGCTGTCCTGCTACAGAGCTTAAGAGGAGACTCAAAATAGCAGATGACTGCTATTTCCTTGTTAAAAATAGTCTGTTGTCTTCTAGAGCCACAGGAAAGATATATCAATGAATTTGTACTTTTTCCCTTTTTCTGGTCATGACTATTTGCTGTGATTCTTACACAACACATGCAGTTTCCCTCCACCTTCATATACGCACTCCTGTATCCTCAGCAAGTTTGCAGATGACACCAAGCTGAGTCATGCAGTTGTCACACAAGAAGGATGGGATATCATCCAGAGGAACCTGGACAGGCTTGAGAGGAACCTCATGAGATTCAACAAGGCCAAGTGCAAGGTCCTACACCTGGGTCAGGGTAGTCCTCACTTTCAATACAGGATGAGGAATGACATGATTGAGAGCAGCACTGTGCAGAAGGACTTGGGGATGCTGATTGATAAGAACCTCAACATGAGTCGACAATGTGCACTCACAGCCCAGAAGGCCAACCTTATCCTGGGCTGCATCAAAAGAAGTGTGGCCAGCAGGTAAAAGGAGGTGATTCTCCCCCTCTACTCTGCTCTCATGAGACACCACCTGGAGTACTGTGTCCAGTTCTGGAATCTCCAACATAAGAAGGATACGGAACTGTTGGAAAGGGTCCAGAGGAGGGCCATGAAGATGGTCTGAGGGCTGAAGCACCTCTGCTATGAGGACAGGCTGAGAGAGTTTGGCTCTTCAGCCTGAAGAAGGCTCCACAGAGACCTTATAGCAGCCTTCCAATACCTGAAGGGAGCCTACAAGAAAGCTTGGACAGGGGGGAATGGCTTAAAATTGGAAGGGGGAAGATTTAGATTCAACATTAGGAAGAAATTCTTCACAGTGAAGGTGATGAGGCACAGGAATAGGTTGCCATGGGTAAGTTTTTGATGCCTGCTCCCTGGAAGTATTCAAGGCCAGGTTGGATGGGGCCTTGAGCAGCCTGGTCTGGTGGGAGGTGTCCATGCACATGGCAGGGGGCTGGGACTGGACAATCTTTAAGGTCCCTTCCAATCCAAACTATTCTATGATTCTATGTTTACTAGCTCCTGCTTTGTAAGCAATATATATATTTAAGTTTTAAGTTGTCACAATGGTCCTTCTCAGGCCCTTGGAATTCTAGCTAGGGAACAACTCGTCTAGCATTGTCAGTTGAGGCAAAGTAACTTTATAAGTTCAAGTTAAAGCAAATTTCAGAAGTCATTAGGTTCAAAATTACTATTCTAAAGACAAATCTAAGAAAGTTTGAAAAATTTTCACTTACTACTAGGGAAAACATACAGGAATACTCTACACTTCCCATTGAAAGTGTCCAACAACAAACTAAGAAATATTCTCAGAAATATCTAACAGGTGGCATTTCAGGTAAGCGTCAGAGTTTATTATGGGAAAGAGAACCTCACAAATCTTATCAACAAAAATATATATAACAGAAGTTTGGCATACAGGTGAGTCATGAAGTTTTGCAATCCATCACCACCTATTTGGTAGAAGGCATTCTAATTAAATATCTGAACAAGCATTTATAAATTTATCTAAAATGTGCAACTCACTCTTTTTTATCTACTTCAATTTTCTTGTCATTAGGCAGCATTTGACTTTCACATTTCTGATACATCATTCATCTATGAAAAATATGCTGTCATTACTGATACCGATTCCTAATTAGGTATACGGTATCAGTGTTCGGATTCGACTACACTCTGAATTGCAATATCTACTCAGTGTTTCAGCAGCCAATTAATTCTCCCTTTGTAATTTTAAAGGTAACTAGATGCAATATTTTGACTTAATGCATTTTAATCTGGAAAGGTGCTATTATCAAGAGTTTATTATTTGCTGTGACCAGTCATTAAATTGAGAAAGTAGGTTGAAATGACAAAGAAAAGGAATTTTCTCTGCAACCTATTATGTAAGTTACGTCACATGCATTTCTGAATAATGCATAAATTTTAAATTTAACCTAAAATATTTTGTGCACAGATTCTTTTTGCTGAAGTAAAATAAAAACTTTAACCATAACCATTATTCTGCATAGCCAAAGGAATTCAGGGCAAATAATTCCTGCTCATTTCAACTGAAATTAGACACTAGCTTGTTAGGGGCGTTTATAATACTGAATAAGACCTTCTAAGCAGAAACATAGTAAAGTATTTCCCAATAAATTTTTTCCAGAAGGGTGCATTTTGATGCAAACATCATGTTGTACGTACAGGTAAGTAGAATACAGTAACAGCCCCAGTCTAGTCACTGCATTTTTTGCTCAGAACAGATATACTCACATTATATTATATTATTATTATGTATTTTATCAGCAAATATACATTTAGCACAACAATTATAAATAATTTCTACTAATGCAATATTTTAAGTTTAAAAAAGTGTAATTTCTTAACTTTTTAAAACAGCTACCTGTTTTGAAATAAAATCCATGATTGCAACGGAGTCTTACTGCTAAACATTCCTTACACCATTACCCTCTTTTAAGTTGTCTCTCCCTATAAGTAGCAAGTGAACTTTCAGTGAGGTAAAAAGCAGAGAGATATTACTTTACATAACAACTGTCAATAAGGTAGCCAATAAGCTGTGTTCTCAACTGCATGGCATAAGAGGCCTTTTCTCCACCCTACTTATAAGAAAAATAATTAATAATTCAAAAGGAATAATAAACATCCCTACCAGCATAATCACTTAGGTAGACACCTACCACTGGATCTCTGGTACACTAATACATTTCATTTTGTACCAGAGATAGGGTTCCTGTGCATATTCTACTCCCAAAAGTCTCATGGAGTCACATTTGAGAAGATTCCCACTTACATTTGGTGCTTAAGAATACAATTTCAGCTGAACCCAAACTAGAAAATGATGGACTAAATTTGAAGAAATCCAACAATATTCACAAGATAAGATTCTTCTGGCACAACATCAATTTATCAAAATATGCAGAGTCTTCTCCTTCCAGCTAGTCTGGATTTTGTTTTCCTAGAAGTTCCAGTTTTACATAATAAAGGATGATGCAAAGCATCTGTAGGTAGGTTTGACCTCAAACACCACTTAGAGATCAAGTCACTGTTGTGCACCTTGCAGCCCTACTACAGAAGTGTACCAACTTCTCCAACATGTGAATGGCTAAGTAAAAATTCATGAGACTTCTTTACTGCCAACTGCAAGGTCTGCTAGCCTAGTAAAATGCTGCTGGTCTGTAGATTGTATTTTGTGCAGGGACACCGATTCTTCACACGATGAAACAGTTAACTTGCATTAGAAGTGAAATTGCTCAACAATGTAAACTAAGAGCTAAACACACAGGATTCTTGAGCTACTCTAAAAAAGATGATTGTTCAATGAATTTTAGATTTATTACTACTAGACTCTCTCATAGGCTGCAGTTCTTTCTGTAATAAAGACTTAAAGTTGCTCTTTCAGAGAAATCTCTAATTGTACTCTGCTCATAGATCTTCAGCAATTTAGGAAAGATGAACTGGAATCTAGGAAGTGCAGTAAAAAATACTTCTTTCATCTTTTATGCTAGCATAGATAATAAATGTTGATTTATAATTAGGACTCTCCTTAACAGCACCTGGCTGACCATACACCTTGGACTCATAATAAGAACAACCAACAAAAAAGACAGGTGTGATCTCCTCTAAGGCCTGCAATAGACTGACAGTTATTCTGGAAAATGGAAGAGGAATTTTCTTCACATGACAAAAAGGACAATTTAAAAAAAATAAACATTACTTGGACTTCTGAGATTTCTTTTAACAGAGATTTCCAAGTTGGAATGAAATTAAAATATACATAGCAAGTAAACACCTGTATGCTGCTGTAATGATCAAGATAACTCCTTAGGCTAAAAACTTACTATTTCTGATAACACTGATGTTATATTTTTAACATTTAAATAAAAAAAAATACAATCAAGAAATATTTCAGAAAATAACAGAAATTAGTAAGAAAACTTGGGAAAAATAATCCCACAGTACTCATGACAAAAGAAGGCCCAAAGACTATTATTTTTTCCTGAGCTAGCAGAGAAAACTGAGTACAAAACCACACAGAAGAGATGCAAAGACTTGAGAACTGTGGTCCTTAATACATTGCACACCACCTTCAGCAGCAGCAAAGGATAACTGCTATCATTCCAGAAATCCTTCAATAAACACTGTTCATGATAACACACATTGCTGTTACCCAAAAAAACCACAACTGCTACTAAAATCAGATCAGGTGGAAATGCAGAAAAATCTATAAAACCTCTATAGAATTTGGAAGGCTTAGTCCAGCCGTTTTTCTGGACTAAGCAGAGCATAGACTCCAAAATGGAACGAAGTCCACCTCATTTGTCAGAGGAGGAAACTGACTACAAAGCAGGACTTCCAAAGCCTTACAAGAGGCAGGAAACCAGTACTATGCTCTGTGAATACTGGCAATATTTGAGAACAAAGTATTAATTTGCACAACAAATACAAAATACCTGAATAGTAAACATGCTTTGAACTATGTAGTAACTATGTTTTTCTAGGATTGTTTTGTACATGGTAGCTATACCATAATCCAAGAAACACTAAACCGAGTTTTCAGCAAGCAGCAGTAATGCAAACTGCTTTATTTGTACTTTTAATGGACATTTTGATAGCTTAAACTCATGCATCCAAATTGCAAGCTAACTCCAGAAGATCTGGAGGGGAAAAAAATGGCAAAAATGTAAATTTAGGAGATGAAGCTCAAAAGTTGTTTTCAGAACTCAATATGTATCTGTGGACTTCATCAACGCAGATAATACGTTCACAAGCATTTTCTGCCAGGAAGCAAAACAAGACTGCTGCTTTGTTCATTCTAATGCCTAGTGTGGTTTAAGCTGACAGCTGTGCTATGTCTATGTTATTTGTCATTCAATTCAGCAAACTGGAAAGTTTACTACCTCTAGAAAGGCATTTAGAGTTTGCTGTGTTGGCTGTGTTACTGTTTTATCTGTCCCCATCAGAGACAGATAACAGACTTTTAATAACATGTCTGAGAAAATTTTCTGAACACTACTGAACTACATTAATACTTTAGGGAAGAAGGGACTACCTTCACCACTTTCTGCTACTTGGAGATTGAGTGCTCACAAGATTATCTATAATTCCCACAAATTATTTTACAAATATTATTCTTCATTTGTCACATTGAAAAACGCATGTCAAATTATCACTAACTTAAGGACAAAACAATATTTATTCTTAAGTAGTATTTTACACTTTATCCTAATTACTGGGCAAGCTGGTTATAACAATTTTGTTAGAAGGGAAGTTTAAATTTAGAAAATTCTGTGTTCAAAACAACAAATAAGTAACTTCAACACACCAACGACTAAAGAAAACATGTCCAAAAGAGACAAAGTGCAACCCATGCAATATTTTTCTTCAGCTTTTTAATTAACTCAAACTTAGCATAACCTCCTTTTGGTGGTGTAGTCACTTTTCATGGTATGGAGGAGCAGAAAGCAATGACAGCAGCAAAGGCAGGCCTTGCAGTCTATCTGCTTAAAATTCACACCCTTTCACCTTGCGTGTGTGTGGAAGAAGAAAGTGGAACAGAAAATCACTTCCACCTGGACCACTGCTTCTCTTTATCTGTTAAAGGCACATATATCACTCCCATCAGAGGCTTCATTTTGACACTGCCATCTTCTAGTTTGTCATACTGTTCGAGCATCTGGTTTCCCCCTGCAGGACCAACTGGTAATATCAATCTTCCGCCAGGTTTTAACTGATCTATAAGCTAGAACACAACACAGAAATTAGAATGTAACCAGCCACTTCAGAGAAGCTGGATTCAAAGTTTGTTACATTAGATTAATATCTTTGCCACAATTTATTTATCTACTATTAGGCCATAGATAACTACTTCCACTAGGAAAAAATAAAACATGTATTGAAAATGAGAGTATCACAACATGGTACAACAACTGGTATTACAGAAACATTCACAATAACTTCAAACAATTCCAAAAGAAGGTAAAATAATAATTGGATTAACTGGGTTGGTTGCAGTTTTCGTTTCTACAGAAGAGAGGAACAATGTATAAATCAACTTATTTTTATAGTACATTCAATCTTTCTAAACTGTCAGGTTTAATATCTTTATGCTTATGCATCAATACAGACTGACTGTCTAAAAAAGTCACAAATTTCACGTCTTATTCTGAGGGCTTCACGGGTGATCAGTTATGCCCATGGGTAAGCTCTCAGAATAAGACATTAAATTTGTGACTTTTTTTAAAATTTATCTTCCTGGAATAATTCTAGGCTGTCTATAATAAATTTACGACCCAACAGCTCCTCTTTCATTGTGTGAATAGAACAGCATTTTATGAAACTACTCTAAAAGATATGAAAACACGTAAGATAATCAATAAGTAACAGAGTATCCAAGAGAAATATTTAAGATTTTTTTTTGCTTTCATTATCACAATAGTTTCAGAGAAAATTCAGTACTTCCCAAATGCCATGAAAAAAATCATATATAACTTTTGCTACTAACATAGATTAATAAAGCTTTAAATTACCTTTTTTATTGTCATCTGTCTGCACTTTGCTGGGAGCATACAGCCTCCCTCCAAAGTAATAATTTAAAAACACAAATACAAAAACCAGAAACCAAAAAAACCTCCCCACAACAACCAATGTTTGGAAATTTCTAACTTGTCTATAGCACCTCAAACCTCCAGTCCTTCACTATCCCTCATTAAAATTCAGTTTAAAAAAAAGTTTAATGGGCATCTAGCATATCAAAATCACATTTACATGATAAAAGCAAAAGGAAGAAAAACATTGTCTGCAAGAATGGACGTCACCATGTATGTACATTCTAAAGTGCCCAGTTACTCTGCAGCTTCTCAGCCAAGAACTGCCCTTTATCCACTTCTGAAAGCTACAAACAGATGGCATTCTCTGTATTTCCAGCAGAGTATATCACTCTTCGAATAGACTCAACCCCTTAGAACTTGGGAAATAAACACTTATATTTTGTAATTCAATGTTTGATAAAAACAAGTTAATTTATTAAAATGTTCCAGTTCATTGTTGTAGTAGAGGGTTGCACAAGTGATTTTAAAATATGTCTGTTTATTTAGAGAAGAGTTACTAGAACATACAGCTTTGTAAAAGCAACAGGAAGCCCAATAATAACAGAAACAAAAACCCCTGACCATACAGTAATACCACCCTGCCCACTGATATTCCCAGCAATGCAATTCTATAAGGTATTTCACATAATTCTGTATCACACATAAATTATAGAGGCTTACTGCTTGGGGCACAATTGGTGCTGCAGCTCCTACGTGAATCGCATCATAGGGAGCTTCTTCTGCATACCCCAGTCTTCCATCTCCCACTGCAAGAAAACACTTTTTTTTAAAAAAAAAAAAACATTTTCAAAAGGAGTGGAGAAAACAGCTGATCTGCCATTTCTACAGGAAGATAAAAGGCTATGCTCAGATTTCATCTAAAATTCTACTGAGCAGTAATAAAATGAAGTCAGTATAAAGGTATTAACACAATTGTAAAATAGATGTAAAAAACCCACCCTCATACATACATACTTATAGAAGATATTAAATATTACCAAAGCACCTGAAATTAGAAAGCATGGATTTATAATGGAAGTTCTTGAGACACGTGATCTACCCAGAAAAGATACTTAGGTATTTATGTGCCATATGATGTGACTTTTCCCCTCATTTACCCTCTTAGAACATCTTTCTTTGCTTTGTCTTCATGAACACCATTCCTAAATACAATGCCAATTTTAAGTCTAAAACATTAAGTCTCAGATATACCTATCAGAAGACTCCAAAGGTGAGGAAAAGAAAGCATTCACACAGACTATACACCTGTAACTGCACTACTGGTTGGAATGGAAGTCCATATCTACATTCATACATTAATGCATAACCCTCTGCCAGCAGATGTGTGTCACTATCCTTCCTACAGACAACTGCAATAGCCAGGTCAGACTTGTGCCTAAAGCTCTAGATAGCTGCTGGGAAAATGTTAGGCATGATTAAGTTATTCAGATTGCTACCATTGCAGCTTCAGCTTTGATGAAGAATTCATGGCGAAGTATCTTATTACAGATATCTCATATCATCCCAGTTATTCAGGATGAAAGGGGAACAGATCAGTTTTTATAAGCCACTGAAATGTGGCAAACTAGATCCCAAGTTAAGCTTTGAAAGAAGATGATGTGAATGTGGTATCCACAGTATTTACAGGAAACTAACAGAAAATTCAGAGCAAGTTAGGCAAGTGCTTTCTGCAGTTATTTAGAAACAGTGAGCACAGAAGCCCCAGTAATCAATTAAGACAAAAAAGCAAGAAGGCTAATGAACACAGTCCTCTGCTCAGCACAAATAGTTGTTTGAGGTTTCCTGTCCTCACTTTGAGCTTCAAACTTCTGTGCAACCACTATTATCACATGTTAATTAAAAGGCTGAACTAGTCAAAAGATGTTCTAAGCCCCTGGCAGAGGCTGAATATTTGTCAACATTTTGTATTCCAACAAAACACAAGATAGGAAAAATATATGGTGGCCACAGCAGGTTTCATTTTGACCTCAGTGACAGGAAGGGCCACCGGGACACTAACAACATCCTTAAGTATCCAAGAATGTAGAGGTAGATCTGTGCAGCTTCTTGAAACAATTAAAATTGGGGAGTTTGCCATCTTTCATATTAGGTCTGTAAACAAGAACCCACAAAGACCTTCTATCCATAGCTTAAGTCCTATAAGAAGTGAGCATGTTTCCCTAGTACTGAGAAGCCTCTTAAAGCTCAGAGACTAATTTCCTCATACCATCAATTCTGACCAAGCTTCAACCAAGGGCCACAGAAAGAAGCTGCCAAGCAAGAACTACCAGTGCTTCAAGAGAACTCATGCCTATCAATTATCAATTCCACTAGGTCAGCTTTTATAACTTCTGCCAGTAATGAAAATTAAAGTTCCAGTATATATATCCAGGGCTTAGTCTCTCTGACTCTGCCAAAGTGGGTTCTGCAAGAACAACCACTTCAATGCAGCCAAGTACATAATTTATATTTGCTTAGTAGCGCTGTACATCTCCTCTAAAGAGGTAGTGGTGATGTATTACTGTATCATACTGCTTTTCCACCAGAGAAGGCAGGGGAGAAAGACTTCTTTAGCTCAACATACAGATACTTTGAATGATGTTAGTTACATGGAGACACAAACCCTCATTCTCTAAGATGCAAGGCTAGGCATTACAAGCAGTGATTTCTAGTACTGCTAGTGGAAGAAAAAAGGATTGCTAAGTTGAAGAAACAGCCGTGAAAGAAACTGCTAAGTTGTCTTCTGAAGAAGAATGCATGTATGCCTAGACTTAAATGCATCTTGTGCGCTGTTCAGAGTTTACACATCCTATCACTTAACTGACAGTGGTAAAAAGGACCCACACCGTCTAAATCCTTTGCTCACAGAATTGCTAGTCCAAACCACACCTACCATCTTCACACTCCCCCCCCCCCCCCCCCCCCCCAAAAAAAAAAATATCATGTTCCTTTATATGTATCAAGCACAGCAGGGCTCTTCCATTTTAACACCCACAAAAATTCTCTTGGCTACAGCAGTCAGGTATACATCCACCCACAACGGGAACACACTTCTAGATACCCAGAAAACTGGAAAAAAATGTTAAGCCAACATCCATACATTCAATGTAATAGAAAATATTACATTGTTCAATGTTCAAGAGGAAACAGCAGCCCAAATTTTGAAGTTGTGCTTACATCCCAAATAATATCCTCCATCCTACAGAGATCTCCAGTTACATGCAGCCTTTTAATGACGTAATCACAGTGACGGGTGGTGATGAAGGGAGAAAGGGAAGTATTAGCACTCTGACACATGAGGATTTTGCAGCTTGTTTTTGAACCTAGATGTGATCTGCTGATCGTGATACTCAAACCTTCAGTATCTCTACGCAGACCTGTTTTACACAGAGCTATAGCATGAAGACAGAAACAGAAGAGAACTGTTTCACTGTGGTTAGAATACCCTAATCCCATCTAGCTATGCCTGCATCAGCAAATAGTGCAGCACAATAGCAGCAGATCTGTGCAGCAAAACAGTTTTTGCTGAGAACCTGATGTCCATGCAACATATGTGTTTCAAAATAATCACCCCGGTCTAGTTCTTGTCTTAACAACTTAATTTCCATTATCAAACATATTTGGTTGCTTCTCAGAGCATGTAATCCAACCTAGTTTTGTACAAAAGGAATCAAAGTTTGTGCTCTCCAGAGGTACTCATGTCAGCCAAGGTCTGATAAGTGAAAGCAGTTGAGATTCACTTTAAAGGCACCCTCCTAATTTAAAGAAAAGAAAAAAAAATCAAAAAAAAACCCCAAACCCCACAAACATACCCTAAGTATACAGATGTCCAATTCTCACTGCAGTTATACTACTGAGAAAACCTAAAATAATATTGATGCTTCTGAAATGCAGTTATGGCACCTCTGAGGTGTGACAAAGCAATGGAGACTGTCTGAAACATACTTGTCAAAAGCCAGCAACTGACTAACCTAGTCTGAAGTCGTGCAGTCACCATCACCAATCAACCCTGGGTTTTCAGGGATATTTTTTTTATTGTGGACTGGGGAGAAGGGTGTTTGGGGGTTTTGTTTGTTTTTGTTTTTAAAAACAGCTGTCTAGATTCTAGAGGCACATCAAAGGGCTCCTAGGAACCCAGCAGCATTGAAACATTATTCTTACTCCACCTCATTCACAAAAGTGCTACTTGTCCATCTGTGCTTTTTTTTTTTTTTTTCCAATGTACTGTGATTATTTTAAATGTACCTCACAACAAAACTATTCAGAAGTCTCAAGTCATCCTGCAACAGAGTCAAACATAACAGATTATGATGTTTACTTAGAATTCTAGACTCCCCTAAGAGCAGGAGTGTTTTTTTCAGGTATAAACAGAGGTGTAAGTCCAAATTGCTCTTCTACAGCAACAATGGGAATTATATCCCATTTCCCCTCTTCAGCCCAAACAGTTTCAGCATAACTTCTTTTCCAAGCAAGTTCAAGGCAGAAATGTTCTCAGTGAGAGACACTACATTTTACGTATGTGTGCACGTATATGTGTTGATGGGCTTATTTTAAAAAGATTTACAAAACTCCACCATTTACAAAAAAAAGAACAAGAATCAAAGTGGCAAATAAGATTTACAAAAAAAGAACAAGAATCAAAGTGGCAAATAAGATAAGAGCCAAACATTATGTCACAGAATCACAGAATAACCAGGTTGGAAGAGACCCACTGGATCGTCGAGTCCAACCATTCCCACCAATCCCTAAATCATGCCCCTAAGTACCTCATCCACCCTCACCTTAAACACCTCCAGGGACGGCGACTCAACCACCTCCCTGGGCAGACTGTTCCAATGCCGAACCACCCTCTCCGTGAAGAATTTTTTCCTAATCTCAAGCCTAAATCTCCCCTGGCGGAGCTTGAGGCCATTCCCTCTCGTCCTGTCCCCTGTCACTTGGGAGAAGAGGCCAGCACCCTCCTCTCCACTACCTCCTTTCAGGTAGTTGTAGAGAGTAATAAGGTCTCCCCTCAGCCTCCTCTTCTCAATTTATGATTATTATATGATTATTATATGATAATAACTCTTCCAAGCACTCCTGTAAGAAGCCTCAAAATAGTCCAGGCCTTCAACTTCTTTTTTAAACTTAACAAATGGAATGATAATGAATGAATGTTTTCTTCCTGCCACCCAAAACACACAAAACAACTGCAATTCACTGTCCTTCATTATTTCCTCTCAGTAACTCTACTGCCAATCTAGTACTTTTCCCATTTGACTCACGCAGCTTTCTCAATTATTGTATCAGAATTATAAAGGCTTTGTTAAAGACCTGAAATTTACATGACAGTACATTTATTCAAGAAAAGTTGTGCATTCAAACCAAACTTTAAATAGCAAATTTAACATGATAGAACTTCAGCATGTAGAGTATTTTGACTGTAAAACACTTTGCTACTAAACTTCTCCAACAGATTGATTACACATTCATTAAGACTGAGACAAGTCATATTCTCAAAACTGTGCAAGGATATTTTTCAAAGGCATAAAGATGACTTGGATCTTAAAATTTTCATTTGGTTCTTCTTTCTTTGGTTTAACTTCTTAAATTAGAATTTTAATTCCAGTCATTCTCAACCAGCTGCTGGAAAAAGTATCAGTTTAATTAATAAGTATATCAATCTGATGCTCACCAATCAGTTTCACTCTTCCTGAAGACAGCAACGTGGGATCATCTTTTTTGACATTATTTATTGAGTCATCTACTAGTTCTTTGATATGATCAATTCCTACAACTTGTCCTTTGGGACCAACCTGGAATAAAAATATACAGTTGAATAGTTTCTGCTAGTTTTGATTCATTTATAAAGTGAGTATTTCTATCTCCTGAAATCATCTCCCTAAAATAAAACAGAACCAGTAAAGTGGCGGTATACTTTCCTCATGTTCTTAAAACTATCACTTGGAATGACACATCTTGACTGCTAGAAGCAACTGGTAATTGAAGTTTGTCAGTAGCATCTTATAAGTGCTTGTTATAGTCATCCTTTTGAGATGTGATTTGGTTAATACTGTTAGTAGAGATTTCTTCTCAGAATTTTTAGAAGTTAAATTTGGTTATGAGTGATTGTATTACCTGCAATAGAAAGTAACAACTTCAAGGACAAGGACTAGAACAACCTCCTTTCATGCTGAATAAACTTACATAAAGATTAAGTTTTTTCTAGAAAAGATCTTACTTCAACAAAAATGGTAAATGATGCATTGTTATCTTAAGTATCCTATCCTTCCAGAAAAAACTACCTTCCACCTACCCTTGCACTCATGAATTTACTTCCAAATTTACAGCCCTCTTCCACAAGAAGAGGGGCACTTTTGAGAGCTTATAACTCACAGAAGGGCACAAAAGATCTGTGTATTTTGAGGGGAAAAAAAGGCCTTCTAACAAAAACTTCTCCATTACAGGTATTTGTTCTGGAATTGTGTCCTTATTCCAGAAAAATTATTCAAACTTTGGAGAGAGGAGAAAGAATCCAGATCTTAAAATCTGACCATTTTTAACAGGATCCAGCTCAAAGAACACAATGGCAGATCATGTTGTCATACAATTTTGTCTTTGGACACACTTGAATGCATTGGTTATGTTTCTGTATCTTACATATCAACATTGCTGAGACATGGAAAATAACCTGGGAATCGATATCATGTGGATATATTTCTGTTTTATTATGGACAGGTCCTATATTAAAAACACCAAAAGAGCAGTGTTATCTCTTCTTTCTCAAGTGGAAGACCACGAGCCTAGTCTTTGAAACAGAGCAAGGCACGTGGTATGTTTACACTATGACAACCACAGGTTGCTATTTGGAAGAATGCTTGGCAGTCAGATGTATCAGAAGCTGGCAAAAGATCCAGTGTGGTCCCACAAAGGGTAATGTCACAGAAATTATTATTTAGCAAAATGGTCATAGCATGAAACAGCTTGATATGAAGTAAGAGAACTGCCTGCTGCATGTCACAGTCTGTTACATTGGTTTTGAGTCCTCATCAATTACCTCTGTCTACTGTCCTAGCATTCTGAAGTGTACACAGTGGATACAAGAGCAAAATGGCACAGTTTTGGGGATCTCCACGGTCTATTTGGAATAAAAATATACCCCACTCTTTTTATAATTCTAATGCTTACAGGACAAAAATTACAATTCATTAAATTTGCCAGCAACCAAATTAATCTTATTAAACAAATAAAAGTATTTAAGTTTGTACACGACGTGGCTAAGTTCACCACAGCAGTTTAACATGAAAACCCAAATGATAAACTTACAGATGCTTTACCAGTCTGAGGAAAGATAAAGCTTTCCCAGAAGTATCACAGATGAGACCATCATCACCAGACTACAGCTCTCATGACATCAATGTGCACTCAGGTACTTGTGCCACAAATGCAAACTATTCATTCTAGATCAAATAGACTGAAAAGCAGTATCTACATGGTACAGTAAGCACATCCTCAATTGAATGTTAATAGCAAAACACTTTGCCATTGTTCCCCATAATATACTTCTTTCAAGCTTTTGTTAACTGATAGAACTTTACAGAGAAAGAATGTCAGAGCAGTACATACTGCCATATCTACGTTCATTCAAATGGATGAAGCAAAATCCATATTGCCCAGTAGTACTGTTATCAAACAGAACAAAAACATTTATCCAATGTTTTAGAAAACATATGTCTGTAAGGCATTCCACGGCATACCACCAAGGAGGAATCAGAAGAGGAACACGACATTCATATGGCAATAAAAAGATTGTGCGATTAACCTCAGCAAAACAGAAAAGATATTTCTTTTTTGTACAATTCTGACGTCTCTGCAGATGTTTTCAGCTTTTCTTAAACAGTTGGTTTAAAGAAAAAAGTGCAAAACCACATCTTCTCATGTCTTATAAAAAACGGCTATTCCTATGCATTCATAACTTCTTCGTGAGAAACACACATAACTGACAAACATTTTAACATTTGTAGGATTGGAGTTCCCATGCACGCTACTAGCACTTGATTATTGACTATAAAGTTAGACCAAAAATAATAGGTAGAAAGTTGAATAAGTGACATTTAAGATTTCCTTTAAACTGCAGTTCAGTTAACTTATTTCAACTATATTTTTTTTAATTTTGCAGCTAGCACTTAAAAAAAAACTAAATACTTTCCCTAGTGCATTGCCCAGTCCTAAACGTTCTTATCTAATTCCTAACACAGGAAACCAGAAGTGATCACAAACTCAACAGATCAGTGCTTGAAAACAGAAAACCAAGTAGTAAAAACCCCCATATGAGAATTTATCATATGCATCTCCATATCCCAAATTAACTTCTCAGAAAGACAGAAAAAAAAATCTAGTTGGTAGTTCAATGAAAGTGTCTGCTAGTTATAAAGCAATGATAAAGCCCTAGAATTGGGAAGGAAGAACTGATTATATATTATCCCATAAATCAGTCCAACAGCACTGCAGTTACAGCCATCATAAACGAATTTTTTTTTTCTGTAGGAGAGGGTGGAATCACAGAAAATTCCTTACATACAGTTTGAACAACCCATCGATTAAGTTGGTTGGCCAAATATAAAAAGAATATAGATTAATATGTAACTTTGAAAAGGTTAATTGGCTTCTTATAGTGATGCTCATGCAATATAGTAACAAGAAAACATGAAGTTAAATTCAAAGACAATTCATAGACATACAATGCACTTTCCTGTGGAAATAGGATTCTTCTATGTCTCACTAAGCTTTCATCATAGCATGAAGACATGACAATTGATCACAATGAAAACATTCATAGCCACACAAGATAATGTACAAACTGGGATGGAAAAAACAAACACTTCCTTCCTTCAAGCTGTAAAGCAACTAGTAAAACAAAATCAGGAAAAAACCTTCCCCTCTAGGCAGTTTCTTCAACACCACATGATTTATTGGACTCAACAATCAAGTATCAGTTCGGGTAAGAAATGAGCACTAAAGACATCCAGGAAAGTCAATTATTTTCTGTATAATCTACATCAATCTACTGTATGCACAATGCATTTTTCCCCCCTTTAATACAGAGTTGTCCTGCAGTTCAAGTAGTTCTAATGGTCAATTGATTAAACTAAGTATCTCACCATTCGTGAAAAGCATGCTGTAAGGATTCCACTTCCAGACCCTACATCAAGTGCTTTGGCTCCTTCATGTAACTGATCAGACAGAAGTTCAAGAGCATATGCATGCTAAGAGAAGAAAACAGAAAATTTCAAAATATTTTAAATGTCTATTTTACCCAACATATGTTAATTTCTTCAGGGCAATGCACTGAGGATTTGTGTAAGAAATTTCAGAACTATTTTCTCCAAAAACAGCAGGAGGGGAGTTATCTACATGATATAATCATCATTATTTCACTGGCTCCAGTAAATTGAGGAGTGTATAAATTTTTTTTTTTTACTATATATAAACTCATCTGATCATTCAAGCTTATAACACACACTAAATTTATTGGGAGACACACCATAAATCAGTTTAATTCTCTTCAGATTTGGTCGTTTTTAATGTTCCAGCAGTACATGGTCCATAAAGACTTTAACTTATCAACATGCTAAATACATTGGAATAAGCTAGGTTGGCAGCTAACTAGGAGGAAGGCAGCTCTTAAGCACCAAGGAAAGTGTCCATTAAAACTACCTCTTGTATTACCTGCACACTGGCTGAATCAAAAATTAGGAAAAAGAAGTTGTCTTTTACAAGGGCAGATAGCCAGGCTCATATCAAATGCAGTAGTTAACAGACACGTCACAAGTTTTGCTTTCCTACATGGACCAGTACACAAACTAAGCTTAGGCTGCACACTTGAAAAACCGATTTGTTCTTTAATGTTTCAGAGATAGCCATTACCACACTCTTGTGGCTCAATCCATCACACCCAGAAAATAGAAATACTTAGAACATTTATTATTAACGTTCACTTAGAGGATCCATTTCCTTTTTCCTTTAACACTTCATATACTACTAGGATAATTTAAAGATTATGACTTAGGTGAACTGAAATTTTGAAAACACAATTAACACTTATGTTCGCTCTCAGTCACAGCACTTTCTCTGTCTTTCCTAGAACAAAATCATTAACATTTCTATAAGAAAATCCTGATTTTATTTCTTTATATTGATAACTAGGCAAATTCTAACCCAACTAGGTCATTTTCAGTAAAGAGCAACAGACTTTTACTATGTTTTGACACTTTCCAAACATTGTAAGGACAAAAATGTCTGCTTTTATTTAGCTTTCATCTCAAAAAAAGAAACACAGAAAAATTATATCTGTGCTAGCCCTATGTATTGAAATCCCCTCTTAGCACTCGGTAAGGAATGCCTTGGTCTCAAACCAACCACTTGGCAAAACACCTGCATCTCAGTACAATGTATTTGGGGTTTTTTTCCCCCCTCTCCAAAGAAGTAAAAGCATTACAGCAATATCATACCACAGAAATCACGGTTATAGACTCAAATTCTTATACCTTTGAAAATTACAGAGTTAGAGTAATTTAGGTTAGAAACGATTTGCGGTCCAACCCTCTATTCAACACAGGAGCAATTTAAATTCTGTTGCTTAGGGCCATGTCCAGTCAGCTTCTTTGTTTATCAAAGCATAGAATTTTCACAATCTGCAAAATCTATTCCAGTGCTTAATCACTCTCAATGTGACTTTTTTTTCCACCCCAGAAACTAATTAGAATTTCCCATGCTGCATTCTTTTGTCCACTTCCCTTCACCCTATCACTCTGCATCTCCAAGAAAAGGTTGACTCAATCTCTGTGCTCTCCCACTAGGCAGTTCACAACAGCATTACTGCAATCAATTGTACATTAAATTTGCTAGGATGAATATTTTATTTCAGAATCATTTGGATGTTTATAAAATCACCTATACTAATCACTTTAGTTTAAAGCTTACCATATGTGGAGCACTGATTGTTGCTTGGAAACCTGTAAAACAAGAGAAAGGAAGAACAGCAACCTTACGACCTTTATTACTTTGACTGTAAAATGCAATACTTTAATTATTGCCCTCATTCAGGGCACTACACACACACCCAACAGTTACATCGATATTCTTACTTCAGAAATGAGTTAAGGTACATCATCTGAACGCTATGCCATGTCAACTCTGGACAGGAAAAAAAGGGTTCTATCCTTGATCTCAGTTACAATTTCCATTTTGGGACTATATTGACTTAGCTTGATCAAGTGTGTCAAAGTCAGAAAAGTAATATCTCCAGAGAATAACATAATACCTTTTTCATTTGGTCCCTATGTAAAACCACTTTTTTTTAGTTTGAGTTTCATGTGGTGGGGACCATAGAACTTCTGAAGACATCAACCTTTTCTATTTTGCAAACAGCCCATGGCTATGAGAAAACATAGAGAAACATTCACTCATTTGGTTCTGTGGAGATATATAAGCTTTTGAGTATGTACCTTAAAATATTTTTGAATATTCCTATAAAAATAATAAAATTCCATTACAATTCATAGTTCTTGCCACCCAAAAAAACCACCAACCCAAGATAAAATAAATGAGTACATTCAGCTAATTCATTTACCTGCCTTGGAACAATAAAAGTGGGATCTGGAAAGGAAATAACTGTCCTCTCACCAAATCTTCCCATTTAAAGCCTATTTTCATATTAAAAATCTCACATAGAAGTTTAAGGAATTTGGCATTTATTTTAGCAGGATAATCTTTAAAGAGAGAGACTGCTTTCTGATGTAAACAAGATACAAATGTTTAGGTAGTTAAACATCAGCTACATCACCACAAACTGCTTTAGTTCAAAAAATATATATTTATTTGTGACTAAAGGACATTCATGTACTTGATGTATCCAAGTATGCCAACTGCATTCCATAAAAAACCTAGTTAAAAGGTACTGAATAAACTGATAAAGAACTAAACACACTTCCAAGGTTTTTATAATTATGTTCCCATTCTTAACATAGATATGACAAAAGCAGTCACAGTTATACAAATAAGAAAAATCTCAATTATTTTTACAAGATGCTCTTACCTATAGACTGTGGAGAATCCATATAGGGGTTGTATTTTGCATAGTGGCAACGATCTGTAGCCAGCATTACTTCAAATACTTTATCTGATTTGATTATTCCATTTTCTATAAACAAACAAATAAATAAAGTTGAAGGCATTGTTTATTTTTTGCAATGCAAAAGCATGTGAAATACAGGAATATATTCCTAATACCGTGAGAAACTATGCTACTTTACCCTAACACTCTAATCCTCATCATACTAGAACTTAGTAAGCTGTGGTCCCTAGATCAAACAATGCTTACAACCGTGAACCTTGAACAAGACTTCCAGCAGTCACAAATGCTTTTCTAAAACAGCAGAAACCCCTTGTAAAGATCTATGCCCTAGAAAAACTTAACTTCATGTACACCCTTGGTACTCCTGAAAACATGGGCAGTAAGAAACTAATATTACAAGATATGGAGCTTTCTAGAAATATGAAGTATAAGCAAGCAATTATTGAAAAACATACAAAAGCAGGTAAGAAATGTGAAGCTGCAGCATTCTTGCTCAGGATTTTATTTCAATATCTGTTTCTCTCTTGCAGTGGCAAAAGAAAAAATCCTTTTGTAAAGAAACTCTTGCAGAACTAGAATTCTGATGCTGGGGCAGACTGAGGCGAAAGAGTTCTGATATCTAAACACTTTGAATCTTTCTTCACTTTTCAAAATAAAATGTAAATATACATGCAGGTAAAACACCATAAGCAATGTGCAGCAAAGCCACTCAGTTTTATTGAGTTTTATTTAACATAGATAACTCCTTTTTTAAAGTTCTGAAGAGACATTAGTGAGTAACAGAAAATTTTAATTTCTCCCACTTGTTTTCCAATCACTTCCATTTAAAAATACAGTATAAACTACAAAACTGGAATTTCAACAATGGATTACTTAATTTACCTACTATAAACAAAGCGGATTTATTTGAAAAATTACATTTAACAGGAAAAAATAATTGGAGTACTTACAAGTTTTATATTTTAAAAAATCTAACCCAAAATGCAGTAACATAAAAATCAGATTAAGGAGCTTTTGTAAGATCGTCCTCACTGATGTCACACCAGTGGGTTTTTTTTAAGTACTTCCAAGACTGACAAACCTCTGCCCAGGCTCAAGTTAACTTCTGCAGAGGCTTCCCTGACTGTTTAGAGTGCGCCCCCAACCACCCTTATCAGTCACTGGACTTCTTATCTGCTACCTGTGACCCTGATTTAATTACCCTATATAATAGAGGTTTGAATTCAGACAGCAAAATAAGCCCTCAAAACATTTTGCTTTTTGGTCTGAAGACAAAGTATCAAATAGAATTGCAGTAGGAATATACTATCAGATTATTAATGACAAGAACAATTATTTAAATTTAAATTATTTAAAGCAATATATTTTTATATTTATATATATATTTTTAGGATTATTTCTATATCTGCTATATCCCAGAAAAGCATATACTTCTCTCACAGATCACACACATTACACATATCCTATGCTTTGACTTCATTTAGAACTGTATATTACAGTCCCAGTTAGAGGAAACTCCCCATTTCAATGCAAGATTTTAATCTGAGTCAGCAGGCATTGGCAATTCATAAGTTTACCGACTGAGCAAAATTGTACCCCAAAAGAAAAAAAATAAAAATCAATCCATTAACAAACTGGTATTCCCAATATGAGATAGTAAGAAGAAAAAAAACTATTTTCCTCTGACCACTTGGAATTAGTTGTACATCAGTTCTGTAAAAAAGCATGGAAATAAAACAAGAACAAAAAAAAATTTTACTGTATATCATTACATATCATCAAGAAATTAGTTTCTCTAAAGAAAAAAGAGACACAGGAGAATAAGTAAAATTGATTATAACAGTGGCAAAGAGATAAATGTTCTAGAGAGTAGAAGGCGGGTCAAAAAGCTGCAGCCAAGAAGCACTCAAGAAAAATCTAAAACAGTGATTGATTCCTTCAGATTGTGTATTATGCACATAAAAGGATACATTCTAGAAGCTATAGGTAGCCATTTGCTCTCTCTTTTTGTGCCTTGAGGAGAAAAAAACATGCAGAGAACAGACAGATCAAGGTTCCAGCCTCGAAGAGTAACTGCAGGGCCCTACGATAATTCCGAAAACCTCCTCTGGTTTTCAGGGGACTTTCTCTGAACTGCTGCGACTGCAGGATTCTTCAAAACCTCTTCTTTCACATTACCCATGATCTGTTTCCCCTTTTTGCAAAGCTCTATGCCTGCCACCTCTCTTATCTACTTGCCATCTATCAGTAAGGAAATTCATCTTTCGTCATTTACAAATTTTATTCTGCCTTCATTTTATTACCTTATCCATTCTTTGGCCAGCTTGTTTAATCAGAGTATGAGACCTCTATGGCAGAAACTGTCAGTGCATGTCTGTACAAAACAAAGCGCAAAACTTTGTTTCAGACTGAGCACGTAGAACTTTATCAAGTGTGATGCTTACTGACAGGCACATGACCAAAACAGTAGCTACTAATATTCTACAAATTCTGAGCATTCAGGATGCCCTCATTCAACAAACACTCCTGAGATCTGCTGACTGTTGTACCATCTGGAGGTGTTTAAGGTTAGGGTGGATGAGGTACTTAGGGGCATGATTTAGGGACTGGTGGGAATGGTTGGACTCGACAATCCAGTGGGTCTCTTCCAACCTGGTTATTCTGTGATCTTTGGTAATGTCATTTTTTCATCAGTAAATAGAAAGCTGAGGAAGTTACCCACACACAGAGTCCCCAACGGAACCAGGGGGAGAAGTTGCATCTTGTATCTTAGTCTTGTCCTTTAATTATTGAATAATGCTCCCACTTCATAAAAAATACATGTCAGCTATGAATGTGGAATTATGGGGCACCACAAAATCCCCCCATAGATCAAGACTGCTTATCAGGTTTGCTTATTATACAGTGGTGAACATCTGTGTTCAAAGAAAAATGAACTCTTGCAATACCAGTGCTATTCCATTCTAAGTAAAAACAACAAAAAATTTTAGGGGGAAAGAAAAAAAAGAAAGAAGAGAAAAGAAAGAAAGAAGAGAAAAGCAATCAGTCCCTAAGCATTAAAGTCAATAATGATTTTGTAGTAATTGTTTCTGCACTGACAACAAAAAAAAAAAATTTCTTAGTCTCACAGCTGAATATAGAAAACCACAGCAACTGCAAAGTACTACACTCCAATCAATGTCCTTTCCTTCCTGCAGCAGTCAGTCCCAAGATGACCAACTGCCAGGATCTTAATTACGCCTGGAACAAATCCCTATTAGATTAAGAACTGAAGTCCAAAAAAACAAGTATATCCATAAAAAAGCCAATAATAAGAGTTTACCTTGAGAAAAAAGAAAAAAAAAACTCAACATTCTAATTTCATGCCATCTCTAACTGCTGAAAAAACAAGACAATCAACAGTAAATTATTTATTTTAAATGCCAATGCAAATATTTTCTAAAATTTAAAAGGAAGCTATATATTGGAGAAAAATAATTCACAATTAAATATATATGGGTTGATTATCTTTTCCAGTCATAACATGCACAGAAGACTCTCTCTGAGGAGACTGCTGGGCTTCAAGACATTGATAATCAGTAGCTGGAAACAAACCAGATACTAAATTACAAAGTATTTACAAGCAAAGGCTAATACATAAGTGCATTAAAATCAAAAATACATAAGTGCAGCTTAAAATCAAAAATAAATGCTAACAAACAGAGTTATATCAGCATAACTCCTGAGCTTCAAAGTGCTGAAACCAAGAAGTAACCACTTTGGAGTGGAGCACAGCCTGCGGAGTTCAAGAGTTACTCTGTGCAGAGGCTGTGGCAATGACAACTTGACATAATTGGAGCATGTTTTGAAAACTCACTCTGCTCTGCTTCTTTTCCACAAATAACACCATGAAAACAGGAAAAGAGCTCACAGAGCAGTACTTGGATTTGAAGGTGGAAATATACCACTGTTGAATGTAACCTGGGAAACCAGGCAGTCGGCTGTCACAGCAAGGGAAAAAAGAGCTAAAGTCTGAAAAGTTAAACAATCATCTTTTTATTTAGCAACAAATACATTACCAAAGTGTTTATCTTTCAAAGAACTGCCTGCATCACTAATGGCATTCTGAGTGTTGATCATAAAATTTCCCAACCAAACCATAAAATACTAGCAGTCAACATTTACACCAGCCCTAGCTTCCAGATCAGCAAAAGGATGTCTCATTGCCACATGATACAATCCAGCACACAAGCTTACTATACAAACTATAAACAGCTACTCACACACCTCCTGTTGCTGGCTTTACATAAATAAAGTGCTCATGCAGATCCAAAAACATTTACTGTGGGACTATCTCAGCATCCATGTAGTCCAGTTTCTCCCTAGATTACTTCCTCGATAACCACTGTAGAGTACTTCACTTGTGGAGATGATTTTTCAGCAAAACAATGATGGTTTTAAATCATGTAGAGGTCTTAAAGCATGATGCAAAAGCACATATATACAGCTCTATATTACAAAAGATGAAATCAAGTAGATTAAAATTACTTAAATTACAAATAACAGTTTCCATGCAAACCAGCTGGCAACTTTCAATGGGAAGGTGGGCTGGAACAGAACCACATCTTGATTTTGAAGCAATGTGAAGTTAGTTGGTTTTGAACAGCTCACATTTTTAAAGTTGGGGTCATTTTGCATGGGAAAGGGGAGGAAAAAGATGGGAAGGAAAGCAATTTGGTTAATAGAATTTTATTTAAGTAACAAGCACAGGAAGATTTCACTGTAAGTCATGAACACAAAGAAAGCACTTTGAACAAGAAGCGATGGATCAGCATCCCAAAATCCAATGAAAGACACTGACCCCAAAACATACAAAGCTCTTTGTGCTAAAGAAACTGAAAGTAGGTGTTTGCAAACAAGTGGTTTTCTAACCACTTATACATTCAAGCCCCTGTGCTTTGCTGCTACTCTTACATTATCTGCCTCAAACATGCAGCTGCACACTTCTTATCACTGTGATTTGGATTCATAATACTGTGTTACTCAAAAAGAACGTTGCATATGGCTATATGGAAGGAATCAGTTGAAAGTCTGTCATTCAGAAACATGATAATGGAAAGACTGAGAAAAGTAAGGGTCCATCAGAATTAGAGTCCAGAAATTAAAGCATAAAGATTGAATCCCATGAAAACCCCAGAGGCAGAAATCAAAAGTAATTTTTTAAAATTAAATTGGCATTTACATGCTACTTAAAACATGCAGCAGTAAAACCACATGGGAACCAAAAGCCAGGTTCAACACAACAAGCAAGTATACAGCTCCAAGATTTACACAAATACAAACTTACTTTCAAAAATTTCACTTCTGTGTTAAGGGAGTACTCCTTCCCTACTTAATAACTATGACCTCCAAAAACAGCCAATCCATTTTGGTACAATGGATAAGAGCTCTTTATTCATTCTCACGCATCTGAAAGTCAGCAGATAACTAACTAAGGCATACTTGGCCACAGCTGTATTGCTCCTTCATACTGTAGGCCAGTCTTGCAAAGTTGGCACTAACTATTCTTTTCTTTGGGGGTGAAGCATGCTAGTTCTCGGCTCACAGTCTTACAGTGCATATCTTCACCACAAAAACTGCCCATAATGTACTCATATTTATTGAAATGGTTATGTTGAGTTCATCTAAGTCTGAAACAGCAGCTGAGTGAAGAAACTACTAAGAGTACATGAAAGAAGAAAGTGACTTTAAGGTTGTGTTCAGCTTGCAAGAACATAGAATTGCATTTTCCAAGAACCTTTAATGCCTGTGTGCAGATAAGAAAGACGGTACCTCTTAGCATACTTTGATTTTGAGAATGCTGAACTTCACTTACAAATCACATGGAATGTCAAAACTGAAGAGTTTAATAAAAATTAGGAAAAAAAATCAGTAGTAATTAAAAACTGTTACAGTGATTAAGATAAACTCAGCTGCATGGGACAGATAAGATAAGTAACTCCCTTCACAGTAAGGCTTCAGGCAAGGCCATGTCAACAGCTGTAGCAGATCTTTAAAGAAAGACAGATGCTGTACATCTTACACCTTACTGAGCAGATTCCATAAAACCACTATGCTGACCTGTTTTCAGAAAAGCCAATTCTGTCAAGACCAGCAGCCAGACCACATGAACAACCTGTTGTCATGAAGGTGGTTTTGTTAAAACAGGCACTAATACTACGCAAAAGCTGAGGAAGATCAAAAGATTAGCAAAACATGACCCCAACTCTTAGGACAAAGCTGTCATACTAACAGAAATAAGGAATAATTTCTGAAGTTATTTTTGCCTGACCCATCTTTTTCAGATTTCAATAGTGCAAGAATTTACAACTATTTTGAGCTCAAGTCCAATGTTGCAGTATTTAGGTTCTGAAGAATTAAAATAAAACTCAAGTCACTCACTTCATGAGAGATGTCATTCCAAACAATTACTGGTCTCAAGCTCTGCAAAACTTCACTCCATGTTGGCCACAATTTGGCAATTTAAATAAAAATTACAAACATTAATAAAATTAATCTTGTAAGAGTCTTAAGAAAAATTTTTACTTAGAAATGTATAACACTAACAAACACGACGGAGGTAATACGCTCTCAGAAACAATCATTCAAAAAGAACATTATGCATTTCTTTCCAAGCTTACTAATAGCTCTTAGGGAGCTCTTGATACTACATCAGGATGAAAGAAATAGTAGCATTAAAAGAAGCTTAAAGTTAGATTGAAACTAAAACGTACCAGACTCCCTCCTTTTAACACGCCCACAAGCAATGGAAATCACCTGTAAGGGACACATTTGCAAAATTATATTTCCATTTTACTATGGATTATTAGGTAACTTCAGATTACCAGCAAAAAATAGTATTATGCCATTAAACCCAACCAGAGACAAAATAACAAACATGCTCTCTTTTCTTCCTGGATGACTAAGGACTCAGACTTAATTGCACTGAATGTTGGGGTGGTTGTGGGAAAGAATGGGTATGTTTTTAACAATACATCAACACCTTGTCTAACACCCAAGGGGAAAAAAATACACCAACAACAAAGAACCAGTTAAGAACACAATCCTAATTTACACACAGATAAAATGGGATGAATGGGTTTAATGTTATTTTTCCTTTCTATTAACATTTCTTTATTTCTGGGATGTTAAGTTATCTTGATTTACTTGAAGGTCTCCCTTTTAACAAGCTAAGGGTGTAGAAATTGCTTCATAACATTCCACTGACAAGGGCAAATCACTAACAAATGCTTAAATCATTAATTAAAAGAAGTCTCATGGCAATTCTTTCAGGCAACTATTCAAGTTACTTGCTAACAAAGTTTAAAAAAAATCTCAGTGCTCTAAAAAATAACATCACATTTCAACTTTACATCACTCGAGATTAACTAAATTTAGAGAAATTTTAGATACTCTTAAAGTAATATAGCAGTGGATGTATTAATTCTTAATTTAAAAAAATAGTTCCATTTTCAACTGTTTCCCAGACCCATCATGAGTTACAATTCTTTGTCACCTAAACCTCAATACAACATATACATTGAAGGAAAGTGTGTTCACTGAATGCCCTAAAAGCAACATAACTGCTTGTACAGCAGAGGTATTAAACTTAGGTTAAGTGGTTTTTATTGGTTTAATTTTCCATTGCTATTTCTCTTCTTCATGCTTCATCCAAGTTACGTTAGTCTTCCTTGAGCAAAATTAGCCAGATTTGAAGAGATTTCAGCAAACCAAGGAAAATTACATGACAAGGGAGCAAAATCAAATCAAACCAATGTTTAGTCCTTGCTGAATTCAGCTCAGGCTTACCCATATTCAACACCCTCACATTCATGGCTGCTCCCAAAGAAATTTGTCCTCAGCAACCTGAAGCCTGCAACAAAGGTGCAGACTCATTGCAGATAAGCCTTCACTATAGTAAAACTTGCCAAGATGTCATTTTAAATTATTTAACATCTAAATAATAAAACACTCAAGAGAAATATCTTTACCATGTCCAAGAAAAGAATTTGCAAAGCCTAACAATATTTAAACATATACTAAATATACCAAATCAAAACACCATTCACACTGAAAAATTAGGTATCTGGTCTCAAGTGAGGCATGAAATTCTACGGAATTTGTGGTATCTCATAAATAGCTACTAATCAAATACATATAAAATTATACACGTTCCTTTTCCAGGTTAAGTAAAGGTGGCCTGGACACCTAGGTAAAGACTGCTGATTAATGTCTTTTAGCAGGGTAGATGACATGTCCTGACTCTAAGACCCTTGTTGTCCCTACATAGTATCAATACCCTATCATGTCTTACTCACCCTTCTACCTTTCAACACTCTTGGGAGCATGGCTCCCGCCTCACATAGATAGAAAGAATGAATCAGGTTATTTACAGTTCATTAGCTTATAAAATTACGGGGTTTTTTAAGGTCTTAAAATAGGCATACTTGGCTAGCAAATATACATACAATAACTACTGAAGAAAATAGCACCCTATTTGATAGACAACAAGCGACCTATTCTTGTTGGGAACTGGAAAGTCTTAATGCTAACAATTCGTAACTGCCTTGACACTACTTGCCAAGTACCCCTGAAGGAAATCTAATATATTTAATACCAGTGACATTCATCAGTTCTTGAAATGATGTTGGTATTTCTTTTCTTTCTTTACCATTACATCTGTCAAATACATTGATTTACACTCAAACCTAACTGTGATGCCTACTATAACTCCCTCATCTTTAACAAATAGCAGGTCCAGTCTGTATAACTCACTTTGTTTGAATTCAAAGAGCCGCTCTTGGAACACTACCCAATCTTTCCTCTTGGCTTCATCTGCAAACAATTCACATAGTTGGTTATGTCTCTTAATCCTAGCATCATGTGCCACATGGCAATATCTAATAGTATGTGAGTAGGTTTCATTCTCTGTGTGATAATGCTGACAAGATTTAATTTGATTTTCTTGTCTGCCCCTTGCTAGATATTCTCTTTTGGGGGAAGACATCAGCTCTTAGCTGTAACACCATGATGAGCTTTCTGTGGGGGATGCCTCTGATAGTCAATTCAATTGTTACTGATTTTATCCTTCTCAAAATTGGAAAATACATGGCCTCAGAATAGCAGTTTGGTCCAAGTTACATATTCCTAGTTTTGTCAGTTAGAGGACCTTGTAAAAATAACTTCTGAAGCAGGTATCTCCCATTCTCAGACTAATTCCTCACCACCTGCTTCCTCTGAAATCACCAGGACTGCTCAAGGCCCCAAACAGATGAAATTTTACCCATATCTCCTCCTGGTGCAATTCATAATCTTTCAAATTCTTTTTTGACACCCTCTTGCAGAACAATCACTCTTCTTGTCTCATCTGATGACTGCACAATTCTCTGCTGTCTTTGAGCCCATGCACTAGGAATGAGTCCTGAGCCTCTGACTTCATCACAATTCCTGGAATGCAGTATAGTATCACGGGTACATGCCATTAGATACAGCCTTTCCTTGATGGCAGCTCAAATTGCCAAATCAATGGTTTCCAGGTACATAGCTTCTACATCGGCCTGGTCTGCTAAGTAAACCAATTACAGAATAGACATCTTTCCAAGATGTCAACTTTCTGAAAAGGCTTCAAATAAGCCCAATCCATTGCAAGCAATCTTCCACTTTATCCAGTAGTTCTGTGTCAGGCCCAGGTATTTTTCAGAGCTACAAGATTCAGACATATCGAGGGGAGTGCCACTAATCATCCATGGAGGACAGTCACTGACCACACAAGAATCTCTTTCATTGGCTTAATGTAACTTTTGTGATAAAAGTTTATCAGGTAAGGAGTATAGAAGGAAACAAGCCCATATGTGGTTAACAACATTACACAGCACTTTAGCCATAGCCAAATTAATTCGCCTTCACTTTCCCCTGGAAATAGGGATTCACAAGCATGTATATGTGGCTATAATACCATCAGCACAACATGATCAGGGAAATAAGCGAAGAAAGATTGTCATATGCCAAGACACCATATTGACTGGAGGAGAGAAAGAGGTGTGATAAGGAAACTTAATTAAATTTGATGGACTGTGAATTGGATAGGGATCAATTTCTCAGTTCCGCAGGTAAAAAAGAAAAGCTAATTTCTAAGATGTTGGTGTGTAAAGTAACAGGGCTTGGCAAGAACCCAAGTATAAAAGACAGATCAAAATGACCCAAAAGTGAGGCAAGAGAGCAGTGGATAACTGTAGGCAAAGAGAGGAGGAAAAAAAGATACAGATTGAGAATCCAAAGACCTTCAATCAAGCAAGATAACAGTAAATAAGTCACAAATTAGCCAGTATTTTCCTGTTTTCCCAGCATACCTATATATAGTAAGTTATAACAAAAAGAAACTCTAGTCACAGCTATACATTTAAATGTAGTTATTACTAACTCTACAGTAACATGCATTTAGATAGCTTCCTAGAAGTGTTGTCTGCTAAAAGATCTTGATTTAAATATTTTTTGGGGGAAAGTTTGCTCAATCTTAGAGGCAGCTACTTTCAGTAAATGAGAAGCAGTTTTGAGAATCGCTGGAAAACAAAGTGGCTAACTACCTCGTGGAAACAACACATTTAAGGACAGGATTTTTGTTGTGATAAAAAAGTGCAGTTTAAGCAAGTTTATTTTATGTCACAACTTGTACATCTATGATGCCTCAAATTAATGGTGAAAGAACATTTACAATGCAACAAGCAGCTAAAAATCAAACCAACAAAATGAAAAGTGTTGCAATGTTATTCAGTCACTTGTCTCTAAGCATGCACTGAAAAATATGCAGAGTTCCAGACTCCTCTACATTAGTTTGTCCCTTTTCAGACAGGAAAGCAAAGATAAGGCTTGTAAAGAACACTTGCCTAAATCTGTATGCAAATACACAAAAGCACTTGCCACTGCTCTAGCACTGTGATCATTACTATTACAGAAAAGTTAATTCTGCAGTTAAAACAATGACAAATGAGCATTGCGCATAGTTTTGTGAAATTAGACTGCCTTATTGTCACAAAATAGAAGCACTAGTAACTGCTAATAACAACTTAAAATGAAGAATAACCTTTATAACTCTTTTAAAGGAAAAGAACACACAGCCTACGGTTTTCCATTTATGTTTTTATTTGGAAGCGAAGTCAGTTTAAGAATCTCCCATACTCCTCAGCCCACTTATACATACAACAAAGTTCGCTGGCTCTCTAACCACAACAGTACAACAGCTTACAGATATTGAGGAGTTCAAAACCTGGTGTTTCCCCAGGGGAGTAATGAGAAAGCGACACAGTCTTCCAACAGAGCCTCCCTCACAGGCAGTTCTCTAAGCACAGCAAAAAGAAGACCTGTGGTGTAAGGGCAGGACCAAGAACCTCTCAACCAGGCTGCTGCAGAGGAAAACATACTGTGCTGCGAGAACCTGCATTATCGCGTTTAATTTAAATTTTGCAAATTACACAGTTACTAAGTTACACACAAGAGAAACAGGCAGACAACATCAAATGAATCTCATCTGCCTTGCATTCCTACTTCTAGCATAACAATGCTAGAAATGCTATGCTACTTAGCTGCTTTTAGAGGAAAAAAAGTTAGATACATTGAGGGATCTATTCAAACCAATTCTCTAGAACATTTTAGTCTTTCTGTAACCAATAAAACATACCTGAGCAAGTTATATATGAATGGGTACTTTTTTCTAAACTTGTTCCCAACCTAAGCAACAAGGTATCAACTTAGACCTAAAAGTTACAGTCTGGGTGCTGCAACTGCCCCGCACTTACGAATCCCTATGTCAGAACTGAAGTCGACATCACAATCTTGCTGCAAGATCAAAAGCTGCTCTGCCTCCGCTACATTTTATTTCCAATCCACTACTTAAAATCCCTCAAAATATTTTGGCATACATATGCAAAACAAAAGGGGAGAAATTACAGACTATAATTTTCCAGGTAATTACAATCACTGTATATTTTGAAATTACAATATTAACGGCTTGTACTTTACTTTCCTCTCCTCCTCCTATACTGCTTTTGCTGTGTAATAACTAAACAGCCTCCATGTGTTGAAAAACACTGTCATTGTTTTCTTCAACACAGAAATCAATTTTGGCTTCAGGTTTTCAGAGCCTTAGACAATTCTGGCAATAATCACTTTTTTGATATATTTTGGAGCTCGACATCCATTTTTACATAAGAAAGTCTTCTCCTGCTGTGTAAGGGAATAGAATTTCAGTAAAATAGCATTTCTAAATTTTCTATTTCACTAAAACAGTATTTTGACTAGGCACAAGGATGAATTTCTTCACCATGAGAGTGGTGAGGTGCTGGCACAGGTTGCCCAGGGAAGCTGTGGCTGCCCCATCCCTGGAGGTGTTCGGTGCTGGGTTGGATGGGGCCTTAGGCAGCCTGGGCTGGTGGGAGGTGTCCCTGCCCATGGCAGGGGGGTTGGAACTAGAGTATCTTTAAGATCCCTTCCAACCCACACCATTCTTTGATTCTAGTTTTTACAGTTGCAAAACACACAAAAAACCACACACTGCAACTCTCCTAACTAGAGAAGCTGTTATACACTTGCTAAACAGGCAGTTTCTACAGTGAAAACAAAAGTCACTTCAGCAAATACTACTCTATTGGATGGAAGAAGTCTCTAAAGAGTAGCAAAGGAAAATCCTGGAAAAGACCATGGAATCAGGGCACCTAACACAAACAGACTGGAGAAAACAACAAGGACAATTCTGTGTCTCAAAAAAAAACAGCGGAAGCTAGACAGGTGAAGTTGCCTGTGGTCTTGCAGCATTAGAATAATTGAAGACAACTGCAGGTTCCAAATCTACATGCTTTTATTTCTCAAGGACAGGAAGGGAAAGACAAGAGAGACTGCAAGTGTATCTAACACAGATTAATCCAAGGCTAATATGAAAAATGGAAACTCTGAACAGAGGTGCTATCTCATCCTGCTGTCCTCCCTGCCCAGATCCACACAGACAGGACCCTGCTGATTCACACTGAGGTCCATCAATCAGTGAGCAGCTGCCCAGCACCTTCCACATGCAGCTTAGGGACAGCACAATCCTCCCAGCGTGCCCAGAGAAGAGCAGTGAAGCTGGTGAAGGGGCTGGAGAACAAGTCTTATGAGGAGCGGCTGAGGGAGCTGGGGTTGTTTAGCCTGGAGGAGGCTGAGGGGAGACCTTATTGCTCTCTACAACTACCTGAATGGAAGTTGTAGAGAGGAGGGAGCTGGCCTCTTCTCCCAAGTGACAGGACAAGGGGGAATGGCCTCAAGCTCCACCAAGGGAGGTTCAGACTAGATATCAGGGAAACATTTTTCACAGAAAGGGTCATCAGGCACTGGCAGAGGCTGCCCAGGGAAGTGGTTGAGTCACCGTCCCTGGAGGTATTTAAAAGATGGGCAGACGAGGTGCTCAGGGATATTATTTTAGTGACAGATAGGAATGGTTGGACTCGGATGATCCTATGGGTCTTCTCCAACCTAGTGATTCTATGATTCCCACAAGGATGAGGGACGCCAAGCCCCGGGCAGCACGAGCCTGTCACCTCCCAGCGGTCAAGCACGAGGCTTCCCATTCAAGGACAGCACTCTTGTTGTGACCGAAAACTGCAATTTAAGCAAGTCCACGCACTCGTATTTCCATGCAAGTGCGACTTCAGCATGCGCGCGTCACAAATTTGCAGATCATAGGACAGCTTGGGTTGGAAGGGACCTTAACGACCATCCAGTTCCAATCCCCCAGCGGCCCGCAGGGACATCCCACGACGCCTCTTCGAAAAGGGGCGACTCGGGACCAGGTCCAACCGCGACCATTTCAGACGCGGCGAGGCGTCCCAACAACAGCAACAACAGCAGCAGCAGCACAACGCCGGCCTCCCGGGAGCGTTTCCCTAACGCTGGCGGGACCGAGACGGGGGGAGTGCGGGGGGGGCAGGGGCGGTGGCCGAGGAGAGGCGCAGACACACAAACACACACTCCCCCGCCTCCTCCTTTGCACAGGGTGACAGCGGCGGCCGTTCCTTCCCCCGCCGCCGCAGCGGCCCCGGCCCGGCCCCGCCCCGCCCCGCGGGCGTCGGGCACGCGCGCAGCCCCCCCAGCCCGCCCGCTCCCCGCGCGCGCCGCCGCCTCCTCCTCCCCTCCCCTCGGCGAGGTGCGCGCGGGCGGTAACGGACACACACACTCACACACGTATACATACACACGTATACATACACACACTCACACCCGTCTCAGGACTCACTGCGGAGGTTGTGGATGAGCTCGGAGTGGCTGGCGCCTCCCGACTTCCAGGCCATCGCCAGACACACTCTGCGGAGCAGGTACAGAGCCGCCTTCAGCGCCGCGACTGCGCACAGCAGCTTCCCCAGGAAGCACACGACCTCCAGCGCCGACACAGGCACCGCCTCCTCGCCTCCGCCTCCTCCTCCTCCCCCTGCGGCCGCCGCCGCCCCGACCCCGGCTGCCGCCGCCGCCGCCGCCGCGGCTGCCGCGCGCCCGCCGGAGGGAGGGGCCACGCGACCACCGCCCCGCGCGCCCGACATCCCGCCGCCTCCGCAGCCCAGCGCGCGCGCGGCCGCGCGCATGCGCGCGACCCCCCCCCCCGAAAACCGTCCGTCCTCGGGGGCGCGCGAGTGGGGGTGGGGGGCACATCCCCGCGCGGGAAGTGGAGACAGACAGACAGACAGGCAGACAGACAGGCACGCGGGACGTGGGGTTGTGCAGGGAGGCTGCCCCTCCAGGCTGGAGGAGGGACTGGCTGCCGGGGCGGCCCCGCCGCTCTCTCGGTGCGACCGTCCAAACCAACTCCTCGTCCACCGAACAGCCCGCTGACCAACTCCGTATCTCTCCGGTTGAGAGACGAGGATGGCGGCGATGAAGGCGACGCAGAGCTCGCAGTTTTCTCGAACTATGTTCTTTTAATCAGCCTGGCGTACAGGAGTCGCGCTAACAAAGTACCCTGGCTTCTCTCTTTCAAGCTGACTCACACAGCTCTTCGGTTCCTGAACTAAGAAAACGAACAGGGTCTTTTGTTTTGTCTGTTTCACACCCACACTCTTGTTCCCAGGCAGGTTTTTTCCAGCCTGGTTTTCTTACTCACTCAAGATTCAAGGGGCAATGGGTATAAACTGGAGAAGGGCACATTTAGGCAAGACATTAGGAAGATTTTCTTCCCCATGAGGGCGGTGAGGCCCTGGCCCAGGCTGCCCAGGGGAGCTGTGGCTGCCCCGTCCCTGGAGGTGTTCAAGGCCAGGCTGGATGGGGCCTTGGGCAGCCTGGTATAGTGGGAGGTGTCCCTATGGCAGGAGGATTGGAACTAGATGATTTTTAAGGTCCCTTTCAACCCAAACTATTCTATGATTCTTGTTTGGAGCAACTGGTCTTTTAGCCATGTTTATTCCGATATCCTTGGTACCAGCTTCATGCTTTATCTTGGCCCCAATTAATCTTCCATCTACTTGGCTTTGCTCTCACAAAGGATGCTGTTGGTGACCATCCGTATGGGCTCCTGGAGGACACCACTTGTCACAGATCTGGACACCGAGCCATTGACCGCTACTCTCTGAATGCGACCATCCCACCAATTCCTTATCCATCATCCACCCACCAAATCTGTATCTCTCCAATTCAGAGGGAAGGATGCTGTGGGGAACCGTGCCAAAGGCTTTACAGAAGCCCAGATAGATCACAGCTGTTGCTTTTCCAGGGTCCACTGTTGTCATTTTTAATCTGACAAAAATACAAATGGGGAGAATATTCCTTGCAAGCTACAGTCCCTATGGTTCAACCACCTCTGCTGCAGGAAGCTGAACACGACCTCCTCAAATAGATCCCTGTCTCGTTCAACGAGGAGAGGGAAACTGCAGAAGCACGGGCCTCTGGAGGATGTTATCCTGAAAACCCAGAATACAAATTAAGGCAAGGTCAACACCGGCAATGACAGGAGAATTCGCCAAAAGTTAGCGCTGGAGGAGCGCGATCACAGAGAAATCAGCCGGGAGAAGAGGGAGTCCTGGGCACGGCGAATGGGGCAAGGCGGAAGGGCAGAGCTCCCGCTCACAGGGGGCGGCTGGACGGGCCCGTGAGCCCAGGGGCTCCGCTAATGTATGAGCCTGCGAAGCGGAGCTCCCGCTGCAGCCCCCACCCCGGGCTGCGCGCCCCAGCGCGCTCCCAGCTGCCCTTCGCGGCGCAGCCAATCCCCGCCGCCCCTCGGTGCCGGCATTTGCATAGAGCGCGCCCATTGGCCGCGGCCGCACCGCGCGGGACAGGCCTACGTGTCGGGGGCTGCCAGGGGCCAGCGGGCGCGGACGGGGCGCGGCCCAGCGCCTGGGAGACAAAAAACAAATGCGAGGCTGGGAGCTCCCTGGTCGGCTGGGCTGTGCCAGGGGAGCAGACATCCGCAGCAGCCTCAGGACAGATTTACATATAAAAAGTCATTTTATAAGGTGTTTGGCTCACAAAATCAGTGACTTAGATGCCAAACTGATGCTTCCGATGTGGTCTTCACTCTGTCCCAGTGCAGGCACATGGTGAAGTAGCCGGTACCTGAAGGGAGCCTGCAGGAAAGCTAGGGATGGACCTTTTTTGCAAGGGCACGTAGTGATAGGACAAGGGAGGGTGGCTTTACATTGAAATTGGATTTAGATTAGACATTAGGAAGAAAATTTTCACCATGAGGGTGACGAGGCACTGGCACAGGCTGCCCAGGGAAGCTGTGGCTGCCCCATCCTTGGAAGTGTTCAGTGCTGGGTTGGACAGGGCCCTGAGCAGCCTGGTCTCGTGGGAGGTGTCCCTGCCCATGGCAGAGGGGTTGGAACTGCATGATCTTTAAGGCTTCTTCCGACCCAAACCTGTCTATGATTCTATGAAAGTGGCACCTCTGGTTGCTCCCACAGCCTGTGGCATAACACAGATCACCATAGAATTAACTTCCTACAGCTATGTGGTATTCCTGGGCACTCCTAAACTCCTTAACTAATAATTTTGCCACAAATATCCGTTCGTCACCTGTTACTTATATGTGCTTCTGTTGTCTTTAAGGAAAGCAAATTCCATTATTGCAAACATTTTCAAGGAACCTAAATGCTATGACTTTTGCATTTGTGCCCCCTTCTGGTCCCTGCGAATGAGCTTCCACGTTCTCAGTTTTGCAGCACTTCCTCTCTTAACCAGGCACAACACTGCAGGCTTGTTATCTGCCAGATTTTCGGCATGGTTTTCAGTTCCTTGCTTTTGAAACACAAGTATAACGATACATAACTAGGGATAGATAGCCCCTATCAATAATACATTGTATAAATGCTAAAGAAAATAGAGTATCATCCAGCAGATATCAATTCAAATATTGTATTGTTTCTTAAAAACATGCCTCATATGAGGGCGCAGAGCCTAACATAGCACCAATGTGAGACACAGATAACATTGTCTTCTATGTGAGAACTTGTCTGAGAAGGATAATCTTGTTCCAGCTCTACGCAACACACATACCCCATCCCATTATTGCTGGTTTGGGGTGAATAAAATTAGATGAAGGCAGGATTCTCATTTTCTGGCCAGCAGTCAATCCAGGGAACACCTGGCAGTTGCCCAATGCATACACCAAGTTCCATCCTTAGATTTCCCACACCTTTCCCATATGGTTCTTTTAATCCTGGAGATGGAGCCATGGCTTCATTCTGTGTTCTCCGTCCAACTTCCCCTTAGCATGATCTGGCAACTGTTCTACAGTCCGAGAGAGCTGGCCCCAGAATATAAAAGCTCTCCCTGTTATATCCAGTGGGCTGGTAGAGGAGGAAAGAAATCATGGAGTTAGAGGAATTCCAAAAGGGCAGCAAGTACAGAGAACAGATAGACATTGTAAAAATACTCACACAAAAATGCTTCATTGTTTTAAAAGAAAAAACATTTTCTGTTGTCAGATGCATGCAGACTGCATTGCTCTCACATAGAGAGGCTGTTGGCAAGAAACTAGCTGGCCTATATTTAAAAGCATTCCAGGGATACTTACCCCCTTAGGGGACCAGAAACACAAGAGAAACTATTTTCTTACAAACTGACTGCTACTTACCAGAACCAGCCTGAATTAAGGTTAAGCTTGTTAAAGAGCACAGAGAAAAAGCCCATTTTTATCTCCCAGGAAGCTGCAGACTCATGCAGGTGCTTTTGGACTGAAAGTACCTATTGGCCACCTCTTGGCTACATTCTTGGCATGACTATTCAAATAATCATAGACAGGTTTGGGATGGAAGGGACCTTAAAGATTATCCGTTCCCAACCCCTCTGCCATGGGCAGGGACACCTCCCACCAGACCAGGCTGCTAAAGGCCCCATCTAACCCAGTGCTGAAGACTTCCAGAGATGGGGCATCCACAACTTCCCTGGGCAACGTATGCCAGTGCCTCACCACCCTCATTATGAAGATTTTCTTCCTAACGTCTAAGCTAAATCTTCCCCTCAATTTAAAGTTAAGGCCCCTTTGTCCTATCACTACATGCCTTTGTAACAAGTCCCTCCCTAGGCTTCTTGTAGGGCCTTCTAAGGTATAGGAAGGATGCTATAAAGTCTCCCTGGACCCTTTGCTAGGCTGAACAACCCAACTCTCTCAGTCTGTCCTCATAGCAGAGGTTCGCCAGTCCTCTGATCATCTTTTTGGCCCTTCTCTGGACCCCTTCCAACAGTTCCGTATCCTTCTTATGTTGGAGATTCCAGAACTGGACACAGTACTCCAGGTGGTGTCTCATGAGAGCAGAGTAGAGGGGGAGAATCACCTCCTTTTACCTGCTGGCCACACTTCTTTTGATGCAGCCCAGGATAAGGTTGGCCTTCTTGGACGTGAGCATGCAATGCCAGCTCATGTTGAAGTTCTCATCAATCAGCATCCCCAAGTCCTTCTGCACAGTGCTGCTCTCAATCACGTCATCCTTCATCCTATATTGAAACTTAGGACTGCTCTGACCCAGGTGTAGGACCTTGTATTTGTCCTTGTTGAACCTCATGAGCTTCTCGCAGGCCCACTTCTCCAGCTTGTTCAGGTCTCGCTGAATGACATCCCATTCTTCTTGTGTGACAACTGCACCACTTGGCTTGGTGTCATCTGCAAACTTTTCTACCCTTTATAAAAGTGGGCACAATATTGCCCTTTTTCCAGTCACCAGGGACTTCTATTGTCTGCCATGATTATTTAAATATCACAGAAAGTGGCTTGGCAACCACATCAGTGGTGCATGGACAGCCCTGTTGGGGAAGAGGCACAGGAATTCCAGCAACCAGAGTGGGCCATCACTTGTTTTCTCTAACATGCAGATCCCACTAATTTTAAACGTGTCAAACCTCTCTCCTTTTCTGCACATTCACTCACATCTCAATACTTTAGCGATACTTACACACATTTGTATATAACCCCCTCCATACTACTATTTCTATTTCATCCCTTCCCTCCCAGCTCATAAGCCCATTAGACTTTTTAAATTCTTTGAAATCTTTTAATTTAAAAAGCATACTGAAAGTTGATCATCAATGTCTGATCCCATCTGATTCTGCATATACATACCCCAAGCAGAAGTTTCCTTGTGAAATGTACCTGCTGAACATTTCCGCAGTTATGTCCCAAACCCTGCACTGATTTCCATCTACACCTATGCTCGCTCCACTCCTTGCCTCCATTTTCCTGTAACCTCAAGCTAGTTTGGTGTGTATTTCCATTTCAGAAGTTCACATTACCTTGAACTCGGCAGCCCTCTTTTCCCAGCCCTGCACTCAAAGAGGAGGTGAGAAGGAACCATGCACATCAGTGACTGTGTTAGGCAGCAGCCTAGGACCCCTTCCATGAGGGAAGATGAGCCTGGAGCCAGGCATGACAGTGCCACACAGCAGGATTCCATCTCACAGTGTCTGAGCAAGGCAAGCAGTGCAGGGATGAGGACAGTAATGGTTTTGACATTAAGTAAAAGCAAAGGGACAAGTCAGGCCCCAAGTCAAGACAGTCATCAATGGAGATGGCTGGGCACGGGCCCAGGAGAAGGTGCCCCAGACCAGGTGCGAGGCCCAAGTGAGAGCAAGCAAAGTTTCTGAATGCACTCGTAGCCCTGTGATAATGTGCTCTTAAATCTGCTTTGCAGCACCCTGCAGAGCAACTGCACTTGTTCAAGAGATCGAACTGGGCACAGCTCCAGGAGTTATGGCCAGCAGTAAATATGGCCTCTCCAAGTACCTTTCTGAAAATATTGTTAGATGATAATTGGAGAAAAGCAGATTAAAAAGCAATAGGGTTAGGAATTAGCTTTATCCTGCCCTAGTAACATTCGCTGATCTAGTAAGTGCCTTCATTCCCAGGACCCCTAACCTCTAGCAGAGAGAGAGGCATGCTTTCAGCTTTCTTCCCTTTCACTAAAGTTTCAGCGACATTTAAGGAATCCATTCTCCTTGTTGACTCAGCTAATACGTGTGGACTCAATGCCCTTGGAACTGGCAGTGACTTGCAGGATTGCTGTTAGCAGCTTAATACAGGGCATCAGAGGCGCTGGCTACTGTAGAATAATAATGATATTGCAGTGTACAACAGAGCTGATTTAAGTCTTGCAGTACAGTTGGCTACAATAGCATCTGGCTTTTTGAATATGTTCAGTTTGGGGTGCTGCTGTCGATAATTACGAAAAACAAGCATGTTCCTCACAACCAAAGTTAAAATGAAGCATAAAGCACGTAAAGTATCACTGAACTGGTATCACATGCCAAAACAGCACGGCAGATCACAAAGAACTCAAGTATGCTGTATTGAAAAAAAAGTGACAGATGGCTTTGGCAGGCAAATTGTGATAACACAGGTGAAATTTTGACAAAGCCACTGCTGCAAGGGCTGGTAAGTCCACCTGATGGAACCTCAGAGACAGCACCAGAAAATCGGGCTGGAAAATAGGAATGTGCTTGTGAGAAAGACCTTTACGGCACTGCAGTGACTGTACATAGTCCCATCCCCTGAAATGACAGCATAGCTATGTCAAGCCTTCAGCTCATTTTACAACCAACCTTTGAACTTTTTATTGCACGGTTGTTTAGATCTCAGGTGAAATAGCATAAAGTGAGCATATGTGTTTTCGTGTTGGAGTTAATGCATTACATGGGACAAAAGATGTATTATTGTGGCACTCCTTTCTGTACAAGCAGAAATGCGGCACTGGAGAACATCGCTCATGGATATGTAGAAGCAAATCTAGATCAGAGGTGATGAGCTGCTCTAAAAGCAACTGATTTTGAGAAATTAAGTTAGCCACCTTCCGTAGATGACAAATAGGCGAAACGCTCTGGGGGAAGACGGCCTGGCTGAGCAGATAGGTAGGTACACTGCCAAATTAATTTATTTCTTTACTAATGTCTCTCCCGGACCCGATTCTGCAGGCAACGCCTGGGCGATCCAACCAGCGTCGGCAAAGCCCGAGCTCGCAGGGGCAGAGTAGAGCGGGGCCGAGCGGGGGCGCCGCCTCGGTGAGCGCCGGCAGCTGCTGCAAGCGGCGGGGCGGGGCGGGGCGCGCTCTCCGCCCCCCGCTAAGCGTGACCCTTCGCGCTCGCCGTCGCGCCGCAGCCAATCAGCGTGCGCGCGGCCGGGCGGGCGGGAGCGGCGCGGGGCGGCCATGGAGGACGCGTGCGCCAAGTTCGTGTCGCAGAAGATCAGCAAGGCGCGCTGGCGGCCCCTGCCCCCCGCCGCCATCCATCCCCCAGACATCTTCGCCACCGGCTCCTGGGACAACGAGGTAGCTCGCCGGGCGGGCCGGGAGGCGCGGCGGGACCTTCCCCGCAAGCCCCCACGAGCCTCCGCCGCTTCGCGTGAGAGAGCGGGACCGGAGCTTCCCGGAGCGCCGCGCGTCCCGGGAGCCCTTTGCGCCTTGCCCCGTTCCTAAGGAAGCGCGGAGCCGACCCCCGGCTCCGGACGGTTATCCCACAGGGCCAGCGCTTTCCTCCGGCTCCCTATTGCTATTCCAGCTGGATGCCGGTCAGAAGTGGTGTCCCCCAGGGCTCAGTCCTGGGTCCAGCCCTGTTCAGTGTCTTCATCAATGACCTGGATGAAGGCATCGAGTGCACCCTTAGCAAGTTTGCAGACGACACCAAGCTGAGTGGAAGTGTGGATCTGCTGGAGGGTCAGGAGGCTCTGCAAAGGGATCTGAACAGGCTGGACCACTGGGCAGAGACCAATGGCATGAGGTTTAACAAGGCCAAATGCCGGGTCCTGCACTTGGGGCACAACAACCCTGTGCAGTGCTACAGACTAGGAGAAGTCTGGCTAGAAAGCTGCCTGGAGGAGAGGGACCTGGGGGTGCTATTTGACAGCCGACTGAACATGAGCCAGCAGTGTGCCCAGGTGGCCAAGAAGGCCAATGGCATCCTGGCTTGTATCAGAAACGGTGTGACCAGCAGGTCCAGGGAGGTTGTTCTCCCTCTGTACTCGGCACTGGTGAGATCACTCCTTGAATCCTGTGTTCAGTTCTGGGCCCCTCACCACAAGAAGAATGTTGAGGCTCTGGAGCGAGTCCAGAGAAGAGCAACAAAGCTGGTGAGGGATCTGGAGAACAAATCTTATGAGGAGTGGCTGAGGGAGCTGGGGTTGTTTAGCCTGGAGAAGAGGAGGCTGAGGGGAGACCTTATTGCTCTCTACAACTACCTGGAAGGAGGTTGTAGAGAGGAGGGTGCTGGCCTCTTCTCCCAAGTGACAGGACAAGGGGGAATGGCCTCAAGCTCCACCAGGGGAGGTTCAGACTGGACATTAGGAAAAAAATTTTTGCAGAAAGGGTCATCGGGCCCTGGCAGAGGCTGCCCAGGGAGGTGGTTGAGTCACCTTCCCTGGCGGTGTTTAAAAGATCGGTAGGCGACGTGCTCAGGGACTGTGTTTTAATGGTAGATAGGAATGGTTGGACTTGAGGTTCTAAGAGGTCTTTTCCAACCTAGTGATTCTACGATTTCCTGGCTGTAGTGGGAAGGCTGTGGCTATCCAGGCTGGCTTGTTGGATAGTTTCAGAAGCGTTTTCGAGTAAAACTGGTGGTGTCGTTTCCATACAGGATAACAGGATCTCCCTTTGGTCTTGTGAAGACGTTGGAAATGTGGGCCTCAACAGTGAATGTCAAGGAGAACCTCAGTTGCTGTGTGACATCAGGCACGATGGTGATGTTATGGACATGCAGGTAAAATAGCTGTGTCGAACAGATCCTTATTTTTATGGGCTTGTCAGTTAAGTGGAGTTAAGTCACAATGAGCTGTCAAAATGCTGAGATTGACAAAATAATTCTTATTAAGAAGGGCAAAACCAACCAGTATCAGTTTGTGAGGTTTGTTGTTTTTCTTTTACTACACCTACGAGTAATTTAGTTTACTCTAAAGTCAAAATTACCATCTCAGTGCTGGCATCAGCTAATAGTATGCTTATTATCTCTCTTTAGTTTTTGGATCAAGAGAGAATCGTGGTTGCCTCATCAACAGGAACCGTAACTGTGTTCCGTCATCATCAAAATAACCAGGTAAGTAACTTGCACTGGCTTTAAGCTGCTGTTCTGTGTAATACAGGTCACTGGTCTTGGCCTAAGATTCCTCAAAACCACTACAGCAAGAGACATCTGCATACCAAAATCATTTTTTTTTATGTCTGTTAGTAAAAGCTTTGGCTTTAGACATACATGAAAAGAAAAAAGCGTTTTACATACATACTACATAAATTGGATTCCAGAGCCATAGAGACCGGGGTTATCCACTGGTATATATCTGTAACAAAACAGTTAATTCACTGAAAACATACATTAAGAGTTTAGATTGTTTTGGGGGTGTTGGTATTAATGGACTTGCACTTGCCTTATTAGAGTTTTTGTGCTCTTGAATTAAATGACTTGTGATGAATTTCTTCTCGTGTCTCATGTGAGGAAAGATAGGTACATGCTAGTCTTGCTTTCGTTATAAATCACTGAGAATAAATGCATCATGACTTTTTTATATAATTAAAATGACACAAGAAAGACTAATAGCTGTTGATGTGGTACCTAAACTAAACTAAGTTCCTTGCAATCAAAATCTGAATCTGACCTTATGTTTTGAGAGGCCTCTGCTCTTTTCCCTTGACATAAGGAAAGACTGAGTGGATAAATCTAGTGAAAGTCATTTCACGATTCATAAATAGTGTTCTTTCTGATTTCTAGCTTATGTGAAAAAGATGATTCAGAGAAGAAATGATGTTTCATAGAAGGGTTGCATGCTCAAGAGTTGAGGAAAATTTAGATCTCCGATTCCTATTTGTACAGGAGATCCTTGTTCCTGTGAGGTAGTGTAGCTTTCTTGGAGCTCATTTCTGGTTTTGTGAGTGTTCTGAAAGCTTTGGTCAATCAAGATTGTTATTTAACAGCAGAATTTCACATCTGGTCACTACTTAGACATTATCTGCCAGCCTGCGGTGGGAAAAGGCGCATTATCATGTGGACCAAGATACATCTTGTGGTGGAGCAGCATGTACTGGGGTCGTCTGCAACAAGCCAGAAATTGTCACTGTTGGAGAAGATGGTAGAATAAATCTCTTCAGAGCTGACCAAAAGGATGCAGTAAGAACAATAGGTATGTCAAATAACTGTTCAAACTAGTTTAAATTAGAGTTGTTTGTTTGAGTTTTAGCTTCCGAAATGTTAAACAACAACAAGAAAGGAAGTCAGTTGAGAACAATTAAATATTCCAAGTTGAATGCATTTGCTCTTGATTATTCCTGTATTCCTCCAGAACTGAAATACCTGAAGTGTAGTTCAGATGCATTTCTATATTCATTCAGATACTTGCAAAGTAATGTTTTAAATGATGGAGAAATTTCAAGCCTAATGTTCTCTGTAGACTTCTGTTTCATCAAAGACTTTTAAATGCTATGACAGTATACATGGAATACAGTTAGATTTCAAGAGTTAGAGTTCCAGGTTCTTCATAACTAGAGGTCAGCGAAATGATCATTTCAGTTCACTATTTAGTACTAAGGTTAACCCTTATGTCCATATTCAAAACTGTCTATTTCTCTATGTCTAAAGGAACACCAAGAACTGGAAGCCCCTGTTTTTGTATCCTGTTCTTCTGCCAGATACCAGTCATGGCTTACAGTGATAAATTCTTCCTTAGTGAAAAAACGCCATATTTCTTAGAATAATAGATTACGTGATATAGTATGATCTTTGTGGAAGCTGTCAAAATGTGGTTATTCTCAGCTCTTCTATTATGTTAGTCTCATGGAAACAGAATGCAAGCTTGTAGTGTCTGTTGGAAATGGAATTTAAAAGCAGAAATAATTTGAAGGACAGCAACACCATGTTTGATAGTGGCATTACTAAACTGGGACTTTCTCTCCGAAACTTCAGTCTGACACAGCACTGGTTTCTCCTCAAGCGAAATCTTGTCTCTAACGGATGAAGGCATTTACACAGTGATAAGCCAATTAAGGAAGGAAGTACTCTGGGATTTCTAGAGGGGATACTTCTGTGTGCATGGCTGTATATATACACACAAGATAAATCCTCTTAATTGCATACAGTCCTTTACTAAAGCTCCTTGAGAATTCCTGTAGGAAACCTTTCTATGTGTTAAAAAACCCAAAAGGTAGCAGGGCATGAGGCAAGTATGAGGACATGCATACTAGCACATGCCCACAAAACACGCAAGAACATTAGCTAGTTTAAAAGGATTATTTTACTTTTAAATACTTATATACAGATAATAGCACAGAGTGTTCTGGTGCAAGTTTAATAGAATATTTTGCTGACTCACAGGAAGCAGTTGTTCACAACCCCCCCCATAACTATATTTTTCTCTGGGCAATTGCTGAGATGCTTACACACAGATTTAATATAATGTGCAGGATGCAAGTTCTTAGTTTTCTTAGTGCTCACTTGATAGTACTAGGTAAAAGTGCTTGCTTTGTAGTGGTAGCATCAGCCAGTGTTATGCTGGGGTAAGACTTTGCATTGATATTTGCTAGTGAATAAACACTTAAGAAATCGTATGTGAGTTAATTGGGAAATGCCCTCTTGGAAGTGAGAAGGGAAATGCTAAATTAGGACTAGTCCATACATCAGTTATACATATGACCAGGCAATTGAAGCTTATGTGGAAGGGACTAGCACAAACTCATTGACTAGAGACTATTTTGCTATGAAGTTGGAAAGGGGTGAGAGAATGTCATGGAAGACTCTTTGAAAGACTTCAGGATGGAGACAGTGTAAGCAATCCTTGGTACTGGTTCCTAATTCAATGACATCTTGGCATTTCCCAGGCACTGAGCTGAACCCTTAACATGTTTTAACATGGAGATAGAACTCTTGTACCTCATGAAATACGTTTAAAGGAGTAGCTTGCTATTTTTGTTATTGCTTAATGGATTTAAGGGTGTAATACAAAGTTGATAGGTTTATAGTTAGTTATGGTAGGAAAAAATCTCCAAAGTTACATATGATGTAAAAAACTTTTGGAGCCATAAAGATGTATCATTGCTAAACCACTTACTGTATTTCTGTCATGAAATTTTAAATCCTTCAGAACTTAAGTGTAGAGTAATCTAACATTTCTTTTAAAAGGTGTTTTGGTTCTTCTTTTCCTTCCCCTTGGCTTTCGTTTAAGTAGTAGGCAGCAAAGAAAACTTCAAATATCTGTAACCAGGCATCAGTGCAACTCCTCTGTCTCAATATCAGTATTTTACAGCAAAAAAAATAACCTATATTTTCAGTATGGGCTTCACAAAGAATTTTAAAATACTCGAGTTGAAAGTAGACTTAACAATGTTACCCCATCATAATCAAGATGAAAAGTTTACATATGGTAACTGCATGAAAATAAGAATACGGTGTCTATGTTGTTATCTCCTAAAGCCTCAAAACTTTTGCCTCAATGCTGTGAAGTGTTGGGCATTGTAAAGTGTTCTGACCAGAAGAGGCACTGGAGAAAAGGACCTAAAGAAACAGCTTTGCCATTTAGCTAACATTAACAAGGAAAGCATAATTCTGGTCTGGCTTTAGGAACAGGGATGGGTATCACATGGACAGTTCTTGGACAAGGTCTACAGAAAGTTGCTGAATTAAGTGCTTCTGTATACAAGTTCTCATCCAGAGTTACTGCTTCTGGTGTTCGGAAGAACAACTTCGCTATGAAAAGCTCCGCAGCTCGCCTCTTCTCAGTAGATGCAAAGCATATAAAGAAAACTCTTATGAAAACCATGGACCTGGCTAAATTTGATTCTTCCTCCTAGCAACTATAGAAAGAAATCTTACAGATCAACAAGTAGTTCACTGGAACTAATTAAATATAGCTTCTTACAGATTTGTCTCAGTAATGCTTGATACAAGAAGCAAAGGCTCCTTTTTCACAGCGTACCCCTGCAACACTTAAAACATCACATGACACTGGTGTGTCTCAGCCCCTTAGAGGCTGTTAGCTATGTTTAAGAAGCTGTGTTGCACTTTCTGAAGGGTTATTTTCTCATAATTAAAGAGAGACTAGCATTCTGTAGGTTTATCTGAGTGCTTTCCTTATCTCTCTTGCAGACAATGCAGACAGCAGTACACTTCATGCAGTGACTTTCCTTCGCACAACTGAGATCTTGACAGTAAATTCAATTGGACAATTAAAAATATGGGACCTCAGACAGCAAGGAAATGAGCCATCTCAAATATTTTCTTTGTAAGACCTTCATTTTATTTTGCATATTTACCAAGAGGCATGTGCTACTTTATATAATCTGATGTGAATCTTTCCTAATACCTTCTTGACAATGGGGGATATATGATTAGTTTTTTTAAGTTTATAACTTCTTTTATATTAAAATAATGAAAAGCAGACTCTGCTTGATGGCTGAATTGCTGTTGTGGCTGAGTATTGTGTGCAGGTGGTCTGTTTTACAGTTTAACTCTTGAAGGACTATTACAGCTGTACACTTGATCTTTTAAGAAAAGAAAAACAACCAACCAGCCCTCAAGCCAAAACTCTTTCCCTAATTAAATACACTTTACATCTGGTTTTCTTCACAGGCTTAATATAAAGTTTCTGGCATTTAAAATGTATTTGAATGGTAACTTTGTGCCTTGTAAGGTATTGTGAACAAACCGAGCTGGATTCAAGCCTGTTGTCTGTGGAATAAATCTCATTGCTGTTAATGGGTTGTGGTTTAGGTACCTGGTTCTGTTAGTGCCCAGTGTCCCTTTTTAACTCTTACTATATATTAAAACTATAATTATAACATGAATTTTGGGGTAACATTATTATTATAGGTATACTTGGATTATTATCTGTATACAGGGTCTTGTCACTCCTGTAAAATTGCCTGATATGTGTGGATGCCTGCAGGGCATAGAACCTGATGCTCATCCAGTTGTAGCTTCATTTTATTGTCATACCTCTCATTTCCAGTAGATGTCAGGTGGCTTCAGCCTGTAGTAGTAACCAGTTGCTGCAGGAATTGAAGCTGAAGTCAATACCCTTACCCTTATCAGCACTCCTAGGGATTTAGAATGAGGAGACAGAAGCTGAACGAAGAATTAATGTTTGGTTTGGTGGTTCCCCCCTCTTCTCCTTTGCAGGACAGGTGACCGAGTTCCCCTGCACTGTGTGGACAGGCATCCCAATCAACAGCATATTGTGGCCACAGGGGGCCAGGATGGGGTGCTGAGTATATGGGACATCAGGCAAGGTACCATGCCGGTGTCCCTGCTAAACGCTCATGAAGCAGAAAGTGAGTATCTGAAAGTGGGGAGGGGAGAAGAAGGTGGCTTTTCAGAAAAGTTTTGAATTTCTGTAACTCCTGATAAAAAATTAGATGTCATAGCTACCATTGGGAATAATCATGTAGTTGCTACGTAATGTGTTGTCATCCAGTTGGCTTCAGTTTGTTCCTTCTTGGTATATGAGACTGTTTTTGCCTAAAAGCCAGTTTTAACTAAACTAAAGCTGGAATTAGTAGACAATTCCTTAACAAGTCATTAGATGCATTTAATCAGAATGCCTGTGTTTATAGAATGGTAGGTATATTAATAGTCATAGAAATTGATGCTGTGGTATGCACGTATAGTAAAGCAAGAATGCTGTCACTAACTAACTGAAAAATGTGAGGAAGGAGGGGAAACCGTAGATGGTGCGGCTCCATTTGATGCCTTCACAACACTGAAACAGCTTGCTTCCTGCTGACTTTGTATGAACAAGATAGCAATTCATATTGTGCAAAACATTTCTTGACTTGGTGCCACAATTATATTTAAGGAGTAAAAGTACTTCTTTCTGATAAGTTTTACTAACTTAAATATCTTTTCCACAGTTGTGGTATTTAGACATAAAATAATAATGCGTGTGCTGGTAAGGAACATGTGGTGTATGCAGATTTAAAGTTAATAGTAGGGAAGGTAGCAAGAAAAATTATTCAGAATGCCTGAATTCAGATAAGGTTTTAACCTTTAATAATTTTCACGGTACTGAAAATGTCCTCTCTCTTTTATTTTTTTTTTTTACCTCTCCTCAAGGGAGAGAAGACTGCAGTAAATAACTGAGAGTTGGGATTTGGGTCTCCTACCCTCCTCCCTGACCTAAGAATGGAAGGTTTTGGTGGTGGCCCAAGTTCTTCTAATGCATGTCCTTATTGTACTTGCCAAAATACTTGATACTTGTTCTGAAGCAGTTTTGGTTTGGTTTGATACTTGCAGTGTGGGAAGTTCACTTCCATCCCTCCGACCCCGATCACTTATTTACATGTTCTGAAGATGGATCTCTTTGGCACTGGGATGCTTCCACAGACAAATCTGAAAAGCCATCTTTTCTTCATCAAGGTAAGGATGTTTGAAGTCAGTCTGCACTGGTCAGTTTGCAACATAATTAAAGTTCTTGTTCTCACATGACCTAATTAATAACAAAATCTTAATACAGAAAATTAAAAGCTGGTTTCTTTTCTGAGAAAGCAAGACCTGATAAGCACTTCAGGAAAACTCATTATAAGGCTAACAGTTGTATGAATTTTTTGTGGTCTTTTTTTGATCTGTATTCTGTCCAGTGTGTGAAGGGGCAGACCTAGTAAATCAAAGTGGTTGGACTCGATGATCTGGTGGGTCTCTTCCAACCTGGTTATTCTATGATTCTATGAAAGGTAGATTGTGTTCAAATAAAAATCATTTTTATATAGAAAAGACATGAAGGTGGCCTGAATGACACATTATTATCTGAGTCTCTGAGGGAGATATCAATTGTTTTGGTATGATAAAGTTTTGTATATGTTGATGGGATAGTGGAATTATGAATTTACCTTTCAGGGTCATAATTGGAACTTCCAGTGAATGAAACTGGGTCCCTTAGTATTGCATCAGGATTTTAATTAAAGATACGACACCAACTTAATATTTCTTTTCATGTTCTAATCACAGAGACTGCTTACTCGATTGCCACTTTAGGCTGACTTTTAGATGTCATTTGCTGCCTTTGGCGTTAAAGCTGCCATTCAAAGCGTTTGCTGTTCTATATAGGGAAAGAATAGGATAATCAATTCAAGTTGCACTCAGAATGTTTTCGGGTATATTAAATGTAAAGCTTTTAGCACCACTTTAGCCATGTGTTGATTTTATGCTGAATGATAGCTCTTAAACTGTGAGGCTTTGGTTTGAATGTAAAATGTTATGTTGCAAAAATTGAAAGTCAAATCCAAGTATACCACTTGTTGCAGAATAAGTAGGGTGAAGGGATGGTAGGCAATAACTGGTATTAAAGCAAAGCTGATGCCCCAAGTATAGCAAGACACTATAAACAGACTTTTGTTCTTAGGTCTGTCCTTGCTTTAGTCTCTGGCTTGAAAAACTGTAGATACCTGCACCATTTGTTCAGCAAGAGGGCATAGCTGTACTGACCTATTTGTCTTAAATGGGGGCAGAGCTGGTAGCAGGTTTCTGTAATAGCTTCAAGTACCTGATTTTTTTTTAAGCTACTTATTTCTTCATTTACCAAAGAGATGACAACATCTGTTAACTAATCTGAAAACTGACTTAAATGTAAAATGATAGTCCCATTATGTTTGTTCCACACCTCCTATGTTTCTCCAAATTCTGAGAATATATAAACTAAATTGGGATTTATTTCTCTCTCTTCCACCTTCCTCTCTCCTTCTTTCAGGAGGAAGAAGTACTACCTATTTTTCCCACAGTACTGCTAACCAGTCTGTAGTAAGTGCCTGGCTAAACAACGATCCTGCCAAAGACCGCATGGAAATCACCAACTTAATTCCAAACCAGACTTTGTCTGTGAATAGTTTAGATGTTTTAGGACCATGCCTGGTATATGGTACTGATGCAGAGGCTATTTATGTGAACAAGAAAATTCTTGCATGAAACTCCTCCAGTCCTCCAGTATCCCTTTGGAGTACCAATCGCTTTGAACTACTGGGAAATGTCAGGTTCATTCTTAATAATACTCTTTAGTCTGTTATCAGTTTTTTGGGGAGAGGCCTACAGCTTGGTCCTGGTACTGCAGAAGAAATGTAAGGTACCTCAGATTCTAAAAGCTGTTCCTTGTTGTTGGTGCTCTAGGATGAGTAACTCATTTCTTCCCTGATGCCTGTTTGGTTTTGGCAAGCAGGAAAGCAGTTGCTTGCGCAAGATATTTGCTGTCAACTGATGTCTGTAATACACATGCACATACCAAGTGAAGAAAAGGTAAATCCATGATTTTTATTTTTTTTTTCAGTAAAGATATTTTTCAGGTATTAATTCTAAGGCCAAACTATGGGATTCTTTGAAATTCTTTTTATGTCACCTGAGAGAGATGGGGTTTTTTTTAATCTGAGTTTTTATACATTTAGGAGATACAACCTTTTGTGTTAGTTTATGAGAATTGGAAGGAAAAACCATGAAAAGTTGCAAAATGGGAAAGATCCTATAAGGATCTTAGCATTTTAGTAACATTATTTTGGATTATTTAAGGCTTCATCATGGATGCATCATGTTAAAACTTGATAATGTGCTAGTAACTTGCAACATATAGTTATAGTTTTATATATGTGTATAAACCTATAACTATATAGTTAAGAGGTTATAACTGACAGATGTGTTGGCTGTGTTTTCAGGTATGAGAATAAGACTTTCTAAACTTGAGACATAGTCTTTGTCACAAATAAAATTCTGCATCTAGTCTGTTGCAAACTTTTAAAGGTTAAATATTATGACTGTACCTGCCTCTTGTTGCAGAGGGCCCTTTCTCTTTTTAATAAAATGTTTTGCACAGGAATACTGGTCTGACTTACTGAATTGTTTTGAAGAGATGTATGTGTCATCTTTGTAGGAAGATAATAACCATAAGTTGTTTGGATGGATCCTGGGGATACGGTATGAAGGTAGAGGGTAACCTCAGGATTTGGCAACAGGTTAAATAAGTTTTTTTGCATGCATTTTATCCCCTCAAAACTGTTATTTGAGCATACTTTACTTCCATATCAGTGAGAACAGCCTCCATCACCTCCTGTGATAAAGGGTACCTTACCTGAAATCCTTGTCTGTCTGATGGGAGAAGGTGGATGATGCGTTGGGGTCAAGACTGTTCTGTACAGGGTAGGTATGAAGTTGCCACAGGGCTCGATGGAGCTTTTTAGCTTGTGCTTCCCAGTTTGTTTGAAATCCAGCGCTCCGCGTGGAAAGAAAATCAGTCATGCTGCATCTCCGAGGAACAACTGCCTGGATTTCCTTCCTGGTCCCTTACACGCTTTGGTCTGTAGCGAGTCCTTCGTTCGGGCATTAACCGGCTGGCGGAGGCTCTGCAAAACCTTTTTCCTCTGCCAGAGAAGCGGTGTTTTGATCCAGAGCTTGGCACGAACAAACAGCAGCGACTGCAACCTGCCGGGAGACAGGGGGAAGCTGTCATGTGTGGTTCCCCCGGCTCCTCGGAGTGAGCTGGGCCGGCGCCCCGGGCCAGGAGCAAGGGCAGGGGCAGAGGCAGAGCCTCTCGGGCTCCCCGGGGCCGGGTCGGGTTCAGCACCACGGACAGGGGCCGAGCCCCCCGGGTCCCCGCGGCGGCGCCCCGGGGCAGGGCCATTGGCGCGCGGCCTCGGGGCGGGGGCCGCGCCGCATCCGGGCGGGGCGCGCGGGGCAGGCCGGGAGCCGCCCACATCCGGGCAGCGCGCGGCGGAGGCACCGACAAAATGGCGGCGCCGAACTGAGCGGCCCGGGGCGAGAGAACGGAGAGGAAAGGAGACGGAGGCGAGAGGGACCGAGGAGGAGCCGCCGCCGCCGCCAGCCCGGAGGCCGCCGCGGGGCCGTCGTCTTCGTCGTCGTCATCGGTGGGGCCGAGCGCCGCCGCAGGTGGGGGGGCCGCGGTGGCGGGAAGGGAGGCCGCGCCGCCCCCGCTCCGGGGGTCCCGCGCCCTTCTCGCTCCTCGGTGCTCCCGGTCGCCGTGGGCCTCGAAGCGTCTGGTCCCGTCGTGCTGCGTGGGTGGCGGGGCCGGCCCGAGCCGCCGCGGGGTACGAGAAGCGGCTGCTGTGACAAAAAGTGGGATTTTTTTGATTTGAGCTAAAGCGGAGTTAAGTTTCGTCGAAATAGTTGTATTTTTTGAAAGTTAGACGGAACGTCCCTCTGGCAGCATGTTTTCTTTCAATGTTTTTTCCAGACATTGTTAATTCTTTGGAGAGGATAACGTCTTGTGTTTGGTCTGATCTGTACTGAACAGGTGTGCCTTCTGCGATCACCTTTGTCTCAAAGGCGAGGTCAGGCAGACCTGGAGCCAGCTCCAAATGAGAAAGAGTTTTGACTGTTGTGAGGTTCAGAATAACGTTGCTTCTCATACGAGGACAGCCCGAGAGAGTTGGGGCTGTTCAGCCTGGAGAAGAGAAGGCTCCAATGACACTTGATAGTGACCTTCCAGTATCTGAAGGGGCTAGAAGAAAGCCAATGAGGGACTGCTTACAAAGCCTTGGGCTGTTAGGACTATGGGGAATGGATATAAACTAGAGAGGGGCAGGTTTATACTAGACATAAGGAGGAATTTCTTCACCATGAGGGTGATGAGGCACAGGCACAGGTCGCCCAGGGAAGCTGTGGCTGCCCCATCCCTGGAGGTGTTCAGGTTGGATGGGGCCTTGGGCAGCCTGGGCTGATGGGAGGTGACCCTGCCCATGGTAGAAGGGTTGGAGCTAGATGATCTTTAAGGTCCTTTCTGTCTCAAACCATTCTATGATTCTCTTAGTTGTAAGGAAACTTTTAGTATTACAAGCACATCCTTTGGCAAGCTGCTTTATGGCTCGATGACCTGTTATCTGAAGAACAGTTCCCTTGTGTTGTTTTGAACCAAGCCCCTACAAACTTAATTTTATGTCTCCTAAATTCTTGATTGTTGTTTTTTCCTAGCAATAAAGTGTTGTGATTATGTATAAAGTGTTATCAGAATAGGTACACAAGAGAGGGAAGCAAAATATATGGCATTCAATACTTAATGGGGAATATCAGTATTTAAAAGTATGCTCAGAACTTTTGGATACAAGAAATGTTACAAGTCTATTACAAAGCTGTGTACTTTTTCCCCAATGAAACTCACAGACAGTTGAATGCAACTATTCTGTATTTTCATTTAAATAGCTATTTTCAAGTCCAGTCTTTCATATATATACTCTATGGGACAAGTTGTGGGTTTTTCTTCCTTACAGTTTGACCTGTAGAGGAAAATACTTTATTACCATGTATTGAAAAGAAATGAAAAATGATTGTTTTAACTTGAGGGAAGTGGAGAACTTCATCAGCAGAAACAGCTGCATTAACAGAGAGATCTATCATTTACATTTAATGACACAAAACTGCAAAGGGGAGTAGACTTTAATTCCCTTGCATACAGTTAGTTTGTTTGTTAGAAGTACAAAATCAAGACACATTTCTTACTTCACAGTCAGAACTTTCTTGTTTTAAAGTGTGTGCAGATCTCTGCAAGAGAAAGTGACTTGTGATTTGAGGTTCATATGTAAAGCAAAGTGAGCTGTAGTAATACTTTCTTGTACTTCATTCAACCAGAGGGCCAATTTAACTTGGTTTCTGAGCAGTTAAGACTCTATTTTCATGTATGCATCAAACTGCTGTTACTCAGCACTGCTGCCAAAAGGAAAAAAACACCAGAAAAAAAACTTAGTATTTTTCTGGGTAAGTTCCTTAGCTTGATTCACTCGGTGTGGCCTTATGGACAATTATGCTGACGCTAGTAATTTGTGGGAGATAAGTGGACTGGCTGGTTTACACTGGTAAAGCTCTGCTTCTGCTAAAAATTTACATGAAAATGCAGCTTTTTTTCCTGAAGACTGCTTAGTCCATATCCTGTTATGTTGTAGTTGCTGGCAAAAATAATAGCTGTCAAACACTTAGAGCATTCCTTGTCTTAAAGTTCTCAAAGTACTTTAGAAAGAAGTACAATATTCCTGATTTTGCACCGAAAGAAATAGGAGCAGAAGCTTTTTTTTTTTTCCTGTAGGTGGTAGACTGTGGGTGTCCTGAATTAGGGTTCAAGTGACCTGTTAATTTAACCTCAGTTTCTCTTACGAGGGTTACATTTGTTTATCTCAGCTACCCATGGTGTAACTATAAAATGAGCATTGAAGTACTGGATGAAATTACAGTAAAATACGTAGGTGCAAAAGAACTGTTTTCTCCTGAATTTCAAACCTCTGGAACTTGTTAAAAGGAATAACTCTTGTATGGACTTATTTTTTTTCTTCTCTCATTGGTATGTGTGTGACAAGATCAATACCAACTGTTTTAGCTACATTACCCTGCCAATGGTGAGCTAGTCATTACTCCTAATTTTGGGGGAATTAGAACAAGTAATCTAGATTACCAAGTCTCTAAGATATTTACAGAGAATCACTAGGTTGTAAAAGACCCACAGGATCATTAAATCCAACCATTCCTTTCAATCACTAAACCATGCCCTTCAGCCATGTTTTGGGATGAGTTTATGCTAGAGGTTTCACTTTTCTGGAGGCAGTGATTATTTTAAATGTTATTAGCGGATATTCTCGCACTCTTGGGTATCCAACACATGATTTTTTTGAAGCAAGTGTCTTGGAAAGAAAATAGCATCAATAGCATAACTGGTAAAATGGTCTTAATATAATTACTCCTTTTTATTTGGAAAAAGTGTTACTGAAAGAATATTTTCAATGTGATACTAAATATGACATGCTTTGAAAATTATTTTGGAAGTGGCCAAAATTAAATTACATTTTAATTTCTCTTGTGATGTATTTTCTGCTGAATCTATATTTCTTATTACTCTGAGCAAAACTGCACTGTCTATTATTAAAATTGATCAACATGTTGTGGTCTTTTCCTATTAAGTGACTGCTGAAGAATTATCCGCTACCAAACTGCAGGAATGAACTTCAATATAACTACCATATTACATTTATTGAGGGTTTCTAACCTATCACAGAGTGAGAAAGATTGTGGGTACAGTTAGACCAGCTAAGATTTAGATAGTTCCATTAGAGAAATTATATAATTTCTTAAGTGGTTCTCCAAGGAGAATGGGATTATGTGGTTGTTCTTTTTGTTTCTTATTTACATATTACTTCAAGCTTTCAGGTTTTATTCATATGTGGGTAGAATGTGTGTATAATTTGCATGTGTATTAGAAGGTCCTTTTTCCTACTGACTTGTCATTTTCTTCCTTAATCACGGAATCATTAATTGATTTATGATGGTGCAAATATTGCAGAAGTAAAACCTGGATGAAGAAGGAGTGAATTTTGCAGACTGTGTAAAAGTTAGATACTTGTTTGATTCATCTCTAATATGAGAAAGGTTTATCTGCCCACTGCTTCTTCAAGAGACAAAAGATGCTTAGACATCTGAATCCTCAAAAATAATCCTTCAGAAAACTAGGAACGCAATTTTTTTTTTTTTTTAATGCTTGAGAAACAGAAACAAGAGAATAAGGATATTTCATTAGTGCTACTCCTAGATATCACATTGCAGTAAAGGAACAACGTGAGTTGAGCTTTGCCATCCAAATTGCCTGTGAAGAAAAAAAGGTGCTAAAATATAGAAATTTTGCATCTTATGCTATCTTTGTAACTCATCTTCCTCTGTGGAGCAGTTTAGACTGCAAAAGTTTTATTTAATGATACTCTGAAGAGCCAAATGGTCTCTGACTTCTTCAGTGTTTCACTTTAGTTGCTCTGTCCTCTGCCATACCAGTTACAGTAGTTGCAGCGTTAACGAGTGCGTAGCACAAATGCAGAGATTTGAGTTCTCTGCAGGCACAGGGTTCTTTCCCTGATGAGTCAGCTCCTTCAAGATGCACATGTTAGTTATTAGGGTTTGGCATGAGGTTCTGTTTTCCTTCCCAAATGTCACAGCTATGTTCTTGGTGGATTTGATGCTTGAGTTAAACAATTTTACAGTAAAAAAGTTTGATTAAATTTTCTTTATTTTCTTTCTCCCCCCTTGCTCTCATCTTCCCTTATGTAAATGAAATTTTAAAATTACTTAACTATTGACAAAGGTTGGTTCAAGGAGACTCAAGCTAAGAGAATGCGACAGCTTTTGAAAACTGGACCCTTAAATAGGATTAAGTGGCAGATGGTACAAGAAATCATTAAGTTGTGTGCAATGAGCTAGGCAAGCGTATACTTCTTTCATGTGTCACTGCTAAATAATAGGTAATGTCTTGGTATTTATATACTCTCACTGATACACTTTGTACTTCTAACTTCCATCTGATTGTGGAGCTTGGTGTTAGAATTGTTGAAGAGTTGGGGGATTTGAAAGTCGGCACCTTCAGCTACTGAAGGATTGATGCTGTACGACTTACGTGGGTGATGAGCAGAGATAGCACCCAGCAGAGAGGGAAGGCAAAGAAGCGGTGATGGGGTGGCACATGCAGCACGTCATAGAAGTTTTTTCAACCACACTGAGTTGCTCTTCAGTCTGTCCGCATCCTTTGCAATTCAGGACTGTTCTGACTGGAAACACCTAAAATGTTTATTGATGTACTGTTAGAAGCCCAACACAGCTTGTGATTAAGGTTGAGTAAGACTACCTGAAGAAGTTGCTTAGCATGCTTATAACAACTGGAAAGCAGTGCTGGGTGTGAACATTTCGCTGGTATTGGTGCTACATTGTGAACTTCTTCACTGCTGTTTATAACACAATTTTTTTTTATTTTGTGCAGAGGGTAGCTGTTTTGGGTTGCGACAGACTCCAGCGCTACAGGAACCAGAGTTTCACAGCGAAGAGCCACTGCTTTCACGAGTTCTGCAACTACCAGCCTGTATTCCTTGGACTTCGGTGTGTGCGAGTCCTTGGTGGAGGTTACATACATACATGTTTTCATGAAGAGAAGTGAGAAGCCAGAAGGTTATAGACAGATGAGGCCTAAGACTTTTCCTGCCAGTAACTACACTGGCAGCAGCCAGCAGATGCTACAGGAAATACGAGAGAGCCTCAGGAATTTACCTAAACCCTCGGATGTTGCTAAAGCTGATCACAGCATGGGCAAAATGTTATCTGAAGATCCGAGGCAAGGCCGAAATCCTCCCAAATTTGTCACATATCATAAAGTTTTGCAGGAGATAAGAAACTCACTTCTGCCTTTTGCAAATGAAGCAACCTCAGCTGTTAAAGGAACGTCAGAAGTTAATCGACAAATGCTACAAGACTTACAAGCTGCTGGCTTTGATGAGGTGAATTTTATTTTCAAGATTTGGTGTTCTGCTAACTATAAACTATTAGTGCATGTTGGAGAGAGGGTTGATAGTGGAATGTTTGAAGAGCGTATGATAAGCAAAATAGCTTCTTCAGAATCTGGTTGGGTTCTAATTAGGACATGAAACTGGTAATAGCAGGGAGTGAGGAAGAGGATTAGAAGGATTTAGAGAGGCTTGGCTTGTTTTTTTTCTAAGTGTCTTTTTATGTGGTAGGGGTAGGTTGTTTTAATTATTTATATAATTTTAGGCAGAGAGAACTGAACTCTAGGACATGGATTTTGCCTCTGATACTCAATGGAATTTTGGATTGTTTTCAATTTGGAAATGTTGATAACATCCTAGATTGAAAGTTCTGAATTCAGAAATTAATTTTAATGAACTTTTTTCGTCTGTGGCAAATAGAAACTCCAGCTTTATGGAGAAGGGAATATGGCTATCCATACTCTGTGCACTTTGTTAATTAACAGATAAAATAGCAAGGTACCTGACAAAGCCAATTGCAGATCCTCCTCTCTGCAGTATATTCTTAAGACAAACACATTAAATCTCTTGAAAATCTTCTAGTTATATTTATTATAAGAGCAGTGTAGAAAATGTTCCATTTATTTTTTAAAATTACTGATAATGAACTTATTTCCATTTCATTCATTTTAATAAGTGAAAGGTGGCTTCCAGGAATAAAAAATGAATACATGTATAGCTCCTGTGTTTTTTACATCAGTTACACCTGTTTTCATATCATCTCTGTAAACCTGAATACAAATACAGTATTTAAAAAAAAAACAAACCCAAACAAACTAGGAAACCAGTTGTCTTTACAAAGGCACAGTACAGCTACAGAGATTGCCTTTGCCGGGAGCGCTTGATTTGCAGCAGTGACCGTTTCACAAGTTGTGCTGCTGTGAAACTTCAGTAGATAGATCTATCTCTACAGAGAGTGAGCTTCCCCAAAACTATCAGATGGCTTTTATCCAACAATGTCCCAGTGTCAGGTGCTGATAGTGGTTTTTATGTTCCTTTCGCTTGCTCAAGTACTTTTGCTTCTGCTCTGCAGTTTGTTGCTGAGGTTGGTTGCTGTTTTGCTTGCATTTTGTTCTTTTTTTTTTTTTTTTAAGTAGTTCAGTTCTTAGATCCATTTTTACAGGTTGAACCTGCAGTCAGTTTTTCAAACTGAAGAATGGATGATAAACTAGAAAGGTATCTTAAGTTGGTATTTTTGATGAATCTTTAGTATATTGAAGCCTTTTGCTCCTACCCTTTGTTCTGGGATACAGCTAAGAAGTCCCAGGACATGATTATACAGACCTTTTTTCAGGCACGGTGCCAATGTAAGCCGTTTCTGCCATGTGTTAACCCATAATTGTGTTGCTGCATTAGGGCCCATGAACACTACTGGGAACAGATACAGCTGAAGCAGGAGAGTATTTTTCTTGGAGGGTATTGGAGATAGTAAGTAGGAATGAAATTAGGATGTGTTTTGAGCTGGGATTGTTTAATGAACTGGATCATAGCTGGGATGCGTTAGCCAGCTGTAAGCGGCTAGTCTGCACTGTTTCCGAGTTTCATTAGGCTTGTTTGATTTAGCAGATTAAGGTTGGAACTTCTTAATTCTGTTATATCGGGTACATTACTGGATTTCCATGGAGACTAACCTATCTAGTAGTTATAGTTAGCCTGTACTGTAGATGTACTAGGTACCAAGTCCATGTTTTTGTTTTAATTTGGTCTGGTTTGGACCGCTATATAAACAGTGTTTTATCATCTCTGCTTTTAATGAGATTTCATTAAGTTGTTGAAAATGGCTTTAAAGTAACAACACAAATCTGTCTCTTTGTCATATTGTCCAGTCACCACTTGGTAACTCAGTCAACACTTGAAGTTTGGAAACAATGAATTTATTTTTTACCTTTTTTTTTTTTTTAAGATATACTCTGTGTAACGAATGTTCTGATTATTCCCCCTGCCCCTCAAGTAGTAGGTAGTCAGGGTCAAAGCTGAACAGATAGAGATGTATGTTAGGAACGTGTGTGTGTATATATATATATTTATATAGCATGTGTGTAGATAGTAATATATGTAACTATAGTAATTATAGGAAAATGCAGTTTATTGTGTTTGGGGATTTTTTAAGAATACCTCCTAAACACCTTGCAGGAAATCTCTTTTGCTTTTAAGTTTGGTCCTTTTATGTTCTGTGTAAGGCAATAGTCTGCAAGATGTTGAATACTTCATGTCACATAGGAGACCAAGTTTTTTATTGGTCACCTAGAAGGAAGAGAGTTCCTTTGGCTCTTACTGAGGCCCTCTGGTTAGTGGGGAGGGAGCTAAATTTTTTGTCTTAAAATATAGATGGTTCTCTACTTTGCCATTCTATGTGTCTTTACAGTTTGGTAGTGTGAACTTGTAGATTTAGGTTTCTATAATATAGAGTGACTTGGCTGAAAAGACAGTATATTTGGGTTTGAAACTGATGAAGAAAATTCAAATTGATAGGTGGAAATGAATGATGGCTCCTTTAAATGTATATTCAAACTGGAAGGTAAATACTCTGGACAACTTAACCTTCTGTTTGCGCAATGATCAGATAGCATCCTAGTGCTGAACATGTACTTCTTTGTGACAGAACAGTCTTGCCCATTGTGCTAAGAGCATTCCAGGCTCAACAGTCTCATGAAGAAGCTGTGAGATCAAGAGTTGTATCTGCTTTTTCCAACAGTGTCAGCTGGTCTGTAGAGGTTGTGACAACCTTTTTATATTGTTTTATTTTAATTTGTAAATTCTTTTTTTAAGGTTCTGCTATGTTCACTGAATTTAATTATTGTTTCTGAAGGCTGTATGTTATTTCATATGTTTGTAGTGTTGAAGATTTATACTTTCACCATGCCTGTGTACATTGTAGAATCATAGAATGCCAGATTGGAAGGGACCTCAGGGATCGTCTGATCCAATGTTTTAGTTTAATTGAGATGGCCCAGCACCCTGTCAAGCTGAGCCTTAGAAGCGTCCAGTGTAGAGGAATCTGCCACTTCCTTGGCGAGATTATTCCAATGCTTAACTCTGTTCTCATGGTGAAAAATTTTCTTCTGGAATCCAGTTGCAATCTCCCCAGGAACAACTTATGCCCATAACCCCTTGTCTTTCTGCTCCCCGTAGAAAGGGGATCTCTGTCCTCTTGGTGGACACCTTGTATATACTGTTACGTGGTAAACATGGGTTATGATTTGAAATTGAATCTGACTGCTTCCCTTCAGACCTATCTTTGATATCCTATTGTTTGGGGTTTTTTTTTGGTAGTTGTGTGTGAGTAACCTGTTCAAACATAATGTGAACTGAAATGATTGCTTTGATATGACAAAGTATGCCCATAACAAATCACTAAAGACAGTCTGCCTAATTATAGTGAGTTACACTGTGGATTTGTTTCAAACTTGTTGAGTCAGCTGCACAAATCCTGTTCCATATAAATGAGATATACTTCTAACCATCTCTGGAATTCTGCTCCTGTTGCATGACCCTGATCTCGTTCAAGATGGTGGAAGAACCACTGCTTCATAATACGTTTCCTATTGACAGAGGTGGGATTGGCCATCGTATCAAAATTTGTGTTTAGAACTCTGAGAACATAGAGCTAAAATCTGCAACAAAAATAATAGAATTTCTCCCAATAATGTTGTCCTCATCTGGAAGAGTTCTTTGGGAGAAAATAATGGATATTTGTTGAGCTAAAGCCGTGCTGAGTTGAAGGTAAATGAGCAAAACCCCAAGTTCTGAGTTTCACATTAGAATATCTTTCATAGAATAACTTCAGTTGGAAGGGATCTCTGGTCGTCATGCAACTAGCTGTTTCCCAGGTAGTCTGTATCAGTCATAAATGCTTATATAAGGAAACTGTACAAACAGCAAGATGACACAATTTACATTAAACTGCAATTCTTGAACAAGTTAACTTTTTTCCTGATGATCCACACTGGTCTGGAGAGTGTTTTGTGGAGGAAACATTTTAAAAATAATTTAAAATCAATTGAGAGAAATCAGTTATGTACTTGGGTAAAATTACTGGAGGATATTTGTCTAAATAACCATGATTTTTTTCATTTCTTGCCATTTTTTAAAAATTATTTTTTGTATGTAATTTTCTCTTTAGGATATGGTTATACAAGCTCTTAGACAAACTAACAGCCGTAGTATAGAAGCTGCCATTGAGTTCATAAGTAAAATGAGCTACCAGGATCCACGTCGGGAACAGATGGTTGCAGCGGCAGCGAGACCTGTAAACACAGGTGTGAAACCACCAGGTAGGTGTAGCCATAGTAACTCACTGAGTATATTTGTTTAGGTGAAAAATACAAAATTGCAAATTCCTTCTTCACGCACCCACAATGGAACAGAGGAGATGTTGAACCACAGGTTTCTTGCTTTAAAAACAGCATGTAAAGTATATAATGTAATTCTTCTGAAAGATAGGTGCAATTGAAATTAATTTCTTATGTGATTCTTTTTATTGCTGCATGGTTTTAGTATTGTATGTAATGACAAGGAATGACATTCAGATCTCATTTTAGTCATTTTTGTCCATTATTGATGTGATGCCCATATTTTGTTTGTAGTGTCAGGTGCCATTTAGAAGTTAGTCGTGAGCACTTGATTCTTATTTTAATTTTTTGTCTCTCTCTTCACACTCTTCACACACAGCAGCACTATGTATGTCTATTTTTGTGTTTGTATCGTATGGCTACAATATTTGTGGTTTAGGATCTCACTTTTCAAGATCCTTCTCTCTGGTTAATTTTCTGCTTGGTTCCAGATTTTTTTGTTAATGTTTTTTTTAAGGCAGCCTTCATGTTTTTATGGATGTTAGACTATAGCTTTAGTAGCAAAAGAGTAAGAATTTTGCAATTTGCTATTATTGCCCTCTTAACACATGCAAGCATGTTTTTAATGGATCTTGATGCTTTTCTTTTTTTAACATATTTTAGTAGCATACACCTAAACAACAGTAACTTTCAAATACAGCAGAAATACTGAACTTCATTTTGACTAAAGCTGAATGCTGAACTAATAGCACTGTAATGTTAGGTTTTAAATTGAGCGTATAGATATAAGGAAAAATTCACAGTCAAGAGTAGCAAAGTACAGTATTATTTTCATTTGGTCTGTGTGGCAGGCTTAGTTGGTGTTTGTCTGAAGCTGCTAGCTAAACGGCACTGTTTAGCCATGTTTTTCATTGTTATTTGTAAAGATACGGAATTAACGCATTCTTTTACCAAAGATATAGTGACTTTCGGCAGTTGCAGTTTTGTATTTGTATCTCGGTAATAACATTGTAAATAGCACAGTGAGACTGGGTGCACTGTCCATTCTTTGCATACGATTTTGTTCATATAGTGCAAAATAACATCTGTGAAATAAATATATTGTAGAGTTTGGCTCTGTACATTTTGCTTTCATAGAGTTTTAATTCTTGCCTCCATATAACACTTCTACTCATAAAGACATAACTTTTAAAATGTGAGTACCTAATCAGCTTTTGTCTGCAAGGAGTATAAGAAGTTTGGATGCACACAGTGATGTAAGCAGGCTGTTTGATATTACAGCATGCAGTTACATTTTAGTGTTAAGAACACAAAGATTTCATAAAAGTTAAACTGGAAGGAATAGCAACATGGCTAAAGATAGTTTTCCCTGCTATTGCTCTTTTGGATTTGTACTGAGCATCTTTTCTGAGAGTTGCTTGTATGCATGACTGAAAATACATAGTGTGCCTAATAATTTTGCATATTACAATTTTTCTATTAAAAATTCAGTGTTTCTGTAACTGAAGCAAAATGCGTTACTAGAAAACCGTTTTTGAAAAACTCTGATACTCTAGTTTCCTTGCATTTTTTGCTCATATTTTGTGTACTGAGCATATTAGTGTAGCATGCTGTGTTTTACTAGGTAGGGATAACTTTTTCTTGTGAAGTAAGGTGGAATATGCTATGTGAGAGAATTCTTGTCCTATTTCTGAAGCAATTAATTAAGAATAAAATATGCAAAGTAGGAAATAGAAATAACTACTAATAATATAAATGCTATGTTTCCTTCTTGGAAAAGCAGGGACCGTACAACAATCGGTTAACCGCAGGCAGAGCTGGAAGGGTTCTAAGGAGTCCTTGGTTCCTCAGCGGCATGGCCCTTCCCTGGGAGATGGTGTGGTTTATCGCTCAGAAAGTCCCAGCGCTCAGCCAGATGTGGGAAGGCCGTTATCTGGATCTGGCATTGCAGCATTTGCTCAGGCTCATCCTGGCAATGGACAACGAGTGAATCCCCCACCTCTACCACAGATAAGGAGTGTTACTCCTCCTCCTCCACCTCCTCGAGGACAGACACCCCCTCCAAGGGGAACGACTCCTCCACCTCCTTCCTGGGAACCAAACTCTCAAACAAAGCGTTACTCTGGAAACATGGAATATGTGATCTCCCGTATTTCTCCAGTGCCACCAGGAGCATGGCAGGATGGTTATCCACCTCCGCCCATGAATCCTCCACCTATAAATTCTTCCACGCAGGGTCAGAGAGGTATGAGCGCTGTCCCCATTGGCAGGCAACCAATAATCATGCAGAGTTCTGCCAACAGCAAATATAGCTTTCCCTCAGGAAGAGCTGGAATGCAAAATGGAAATTGTCAGACAGAATTCATAGTTCACCAGAATGTGTCATCTGGGAACTCAGTGAGTCGCCAGCCACCCCCATACCCCATGAATCCAACTAACAGGCAAAGTCCCACAGCACTACAGATGCAGACAGGAGGATCTGCTCCTCCTTCAGCATACACCAATGGGAATCTTCCTCAGGCAATGATGGTGCCAAATAGAAATAGCCACAACATGGAACTTTATAATACCAGTGTAGCTGGAATACCTGCGTCCTGGTCACAGCCTTCGCCAGTGCAACCGCAGTCATCACCTGGCAATGGGCATGACATGCCTACATGGCAACCCAGTGTTCCCGTGCGGTCAAATTCTTTCAACAACCATCATGGAAATAGGCAGAGTCATCCTAGCAGCTCGCAGCCTTCTGCTACAACAGTAACGGCTATAACGCCAGCTCCCATTCAGCAACCAGTCAAAAGCATGCGTGTGTTGAAACCAGAGCTACAGACTGCCTTAGCGCCCACTCACCCGTCCTGGATGCCCCAACCAGTGCAAACTGTTCAGACCATTCCATTTTCTGAGAGTCCATCTACAAATATGGCAGTTATGTCTCCTGTTCCAGAGGCTCCAAATTACCAGGGTCCTCCCCCACCTTACCCGAAACACTTGTTACACCAGAATCCCTCTGGCAATCTGCATGAGACGGGAGCCAAGCTCAGCAAGGAGGAACCAACTATTTTGTCAAAGGAGGATGAGAATGAAAAGAATTACGAATGTGTTGATTCAACAGATAAAGAAAAGAAACAAATTACAACATCACCTGTTCCTGTCAGAAAAAATAAGAAAGATGAAGAAAGAAGAGAGTCTCGCATTCAAAGCTATTCCCCTCAAGCCTTTAAGTTCTTCATGGAGCAGCACGTGGAAAATATACTCAAGTCACATCAGCAGCGTTTGCATCGGAAAAAACAACTAGAGAATGAAATGATGCGGGTAAACTCTTTCTTCTTTCCAAGTCTATGACCAGAACTCTTTCTTGTGTTTATTTTAATAAATGTCTTAACTGTAGAATGTTTAAATAGTGCAGATAAATAGAGTATCATCGTATATTGTGGTTTGAAGTTTAGGTTTTGTATTTGCGATGTGGTAGATTCTTCATTGCATTGTTTAGATACTTCATTGTAGTCTTAGAAATTAAATTTTTAAAGTAAGAGGTTTTCGAATCTAAATATTGTTCAGCTGACTCGTGTCTTATAAGGCAGCAGAAGCAAAACTGTTCCATTTTTTGTTATGGGTTCTATTTAATCCTGAGTTTTGAGTGAGTATTTTTATTTTTTAAAGCAAACACTGCAGGTACAAACAAAACAGGGACAAGTGGTAGGCTGTTTAGTGCATTAATATAGTCACTCAAGCAGTGACACCTTTACATTCTGCAATTTGTTTCCAATAGTGATAAGTTAAGTTCAAATTTTTAAAAACCCAATATTTAACACTTAGATTTTTAGTATGAGAGACATATGTTACCTTTTGCCTAAATTTTTTATAATCCAGACTGTAAGGGTGTCTTTAACCAAGGGGTAATTTTATGGGATAATTAAATAAAGACCAAAAAAAACATGTAAAGTCAATTTCTTTGTGCCTATGTGCAGTCAGTGGTCTATTTATGGGTAAGAAGTGGAGCTGATGCATACATATGTCATTTCAAAGGGTAAAATAATGGAAAGTAGTGAAATTAAGATTTGCAGAAATAGAAATTCCAGATTTATTACCTTTATATGTATTTTTAACAACCATAGTTGAAAATTATGTGCGTTTTAGTTTATTTTATGAAAGAATATGTTTGGCTTATGCTGCTTTCTTGAAGTGCTGTTTTCTAAATTTGTGGTTTCTTACTCTGAAAAGTGTTACTGTAAGCTGTAGTGTTTTGTAAGTGTTTACTTAATCACAGAAATGTAAATATTAGCAAGATTTTTTCCTGGAAGTCTTTCTAGAGCTTTATTCTTAGTCTTCTCTCTTTCCTTTTCACTTCCACTAACAGCTGATTTAAACTATTAAGGTGTGGGAAGCTTTCCTGAACTCTGTAGCCTCCATCCCTGTGTAGACAAGTAAGATTCTGGAGCAATAGTGTTTAATAAGAATAGCATGATCCCTTTTTAGAGGGCTTTGCATGCAATCCTGCATCAAAATTAAGCATGAATTTATTTTGACTATTTTTGAGTACCTAAATGTAAGATTATAATTAATGTGGATTTGCAGACTTCACTTTCCCTTCTTATTGTGTTGTGTTCCATAGTATCGCAACCATAAGCATTACTTATATGAAAGCACGGATGTAACTTTTGATATTTTTCTTGTGCATTGAAAGTGCCCTTGTAAATGTCTTTTCTTATGTGAAATGCAATTTATGATACTTATACTAGATTTAAAGCTGGGATATTTAACTATAGATGAAGAGTGGAAAATGGAGTATTATACTGCAGTGGACTTCTCCTTTTTCATCAGGGTATAGGAGGGGAATCCCAGAAATGTGAATTATATTTAGGGTCTTCATGAAAAGGAGAAAGGGAAACTAGCTCATTACTTGTTCAGTTTTCTTAAGCTTCCTGAAGAGTGTTGAATCCCATCTTTTCACCCCTTGGTAAGAGTTTTTGTAAGGAAAAAAACCAAACCAAAATACGTCCCTAAGAAATACATACAGGGAGCTGCATGTCTAGCATAGGTGACATATTTCTATGCTGTTGGGTTTCCTAGGGAACAGGGTAGAGCTGTCTCAAAAATACTTAATTTTGATGCATGAATTTGGCCAAGAATTATGCTAGACATCTTTGCTGCAAAATGAAACTTAAGTCATGACTTAAGGCACAGCAAGATGGGAAGGGAGCAAAAAGAGTGTATTGTGTAATATCATAGGGAGAGCATTTCAGGAAGCTCTCAGGTCTGGCATTGCCTAGGAATAATTGGAGGTGTTTGTGCAGCTGACAGAGTTGGTTAATTTTTGGTAAATGCTGTAGCTGAGGAGAGTTCTAGGGAAAGTGCAGCTATGCAGAGAGCCATCAGCATATGACTAGCCTTTGTTTGAGTGGATGGCGTAGGAAAAAGTGGAGATTTGGGGGAAGAGATGACACATTGTGGTACTTAGTCTGCCTTTTTACAACCAAACTGTTAGGATACAACAGCTACAGAGTGGGTACTATAAGGTAAAGCTACAACATTTTTGGAGACTCTTTTTGTATGCCTTGCAGTGATTAATTACTGCATTGGGTCTCACTCCTCCCATGGTTTTGTTGCCATTTAGTTTATATTATTTGGCAATTTTCTGACTGTTGGGGTTCAGTTTGTGTGCAGGTGCAGCTCTACTGAAGGGACTTGAGAAAGTGACCCACCGTTGTCTGAACTTTAACAGGGTCAGGTCTTCAAATGTCTCCGTGACATTTGTAAGTCTTCCAAAATTCCTCCTCCTGCATGGAAGTGAGACTTCAGCATGTTCATTGACAGGAAACTTGAGATGTTTCTGTCCTGGAAGACAGTGCCCAAACGTTCCTGCAGTAATGTGTTGAGAGAGAGAATTTCTTGATTCAGAGTAGGGAGTTGAACCTGTTTCCCATATCCCATCTTGAAACTACTCCTACACAATCCTAATCACTGACTGTCTGATGTCAACAAAAAAATTTTGCTCCATATTTAAGAGAACCATACCCATTTAAATCTTACTGAATTTATATTCTTTGTGAAGTTTGGTCAGATAACCTAATTGCATCTCCTTTGGATCCATTTTTGTTATGACGTCTGTAGAAATTTTCTGTGTTCTAACAGTGTTTTGTTTAATAGGTGACATAGTATCCTGAAAGCATTTTTAAGATACTGATTGGTATCTAATTTGTCTTTGATCTCACCTTTTGTCTCAGTCACATATTTTGTATTTTGTTTCAAGTTGTGTTGTAAGTTAGGTGAAGTCTACTAACATTCACCTTATACAGACCTAAACTGGTGGTTACGTAGCCCTGACGATAATCTTGCATACTGCTGTGCAGACGGTATCTTAAACATTTGAAGCATTGAGGAGATGGAAGCAGCAAGATTTTGGCATCAAGAATTGATAAGATGTGACACTAAGAAATTGAAAACGTCTAGAATAGCACTTGAGTAACAGTTGTGATGTTTGCAGGGATTCAGTTTGGCTATGTTTAATTTTATGATCAGAATGTCATGGAAAAAATAAAGGAATACTGTAGATTGAGCTTAGGATGGTGATTTCAAGCCAGGTAGGCAAATAAAATAATTGAGATGCTGTGTAGAAGAGAGCATATAAAATTTTGAAAAATGCTGACAGTAAACGAAGGAATGAACATCAGGTTATGTGGGGGTAGTCTTACAGAGAAAGAATGTTTAGAACAAAAAATTGAAGAAAGATTCTGCACATATTAAAACAAAAAGAAGTGATAGTCTGATGCCAGGGCTTGAAGTTTGCCAAGAAAAATAGCACTGGAATTGAATGGCACTTTAAAGGAATTGAAGCCAGCAAAAATATGCTAGGAGGAACCCACTTTGAAATATGACGATAATGCTCAATTTGGTTCCTGTAGATAAGAGTTTCCGTGCTGTAGGTGATATGTGTAGCATGTGAGTCTTTCAGCTCTCAGAATCTTAATGGTGTTGTCTAGAACATCCAGGGATGTTCATTCAAGATAGGGGTGTGTACACAGATGGGAGCTGAGAATTGATACCATGGGGAGGAGTGAGCCACTTTTAAAGCATTGCTGTGCTGGACTAGTTGGTATGTAGAGTAGAAGAGAGTGCGACTGAAGTCGTGTTAGAAAGAGGTGAATTATGTGATAAGAGGGAAGATCATATCAATGGTTTGTAAATTACCCTTTCTCCTCTCAGACCTTCTGGTGCACGGCACCTCATGCATTTTGCTGTTGCAAGTGATCACATTTTGGTTTTTTTATCGCTCCTATATGTGTATGTAGAATTCTAATGTGTAAATTAAAACAAAACCCCTTTAAATATTATTTCCCATGTTGCATATAAATATTTGGTTTGCTTTGCCTAAGCCTTGTAATTATAAGATCACCAAGAATTAAGAGTAATGTTCACTCTTCAGATTCTTTTCTGTTTGCTGCACAGGTTGGATTGTCACCAGAAGCCCGAGATCAAATGAGGAAAATGTTGTGTCAGAAAGAATCTAATTATATTCGGCTAAGAAGAGCTAAAATGGACAAGTCTATGTTTGTAAAAATTAAAACCCTGGGAGTTGGTGCTTTTGGAGAAGTTTGCCTAGCAAGAAAAGTGGATACTAATGCTTTATATGCGACAAAAACACTGAGGAAAAAAGATGTCCTGCTTAGAAATCAAGTTGCTCATGTTAAAGCTGAGCGGGATATCCTTGCAGAAGCTGATAATGAATGGGTGGTTCGCCTGTACTATTCATTCCAAGATAAGGAGAATTTGTACTTCGTAATGGACTACATTCCAGGAGGTGATATGATGAGTCTCCTAATTAGAATGGGTGTTTTTCCAGAAAATCTGGCACGGTTCTACACAGCAGAACTGACCTGCGCAGTTGAAAGCGTTCATAAAATGGGCTTCATCCACAGAGATATTAAACCTGACAATATCTTGATAGACCGTGATGGTCATATTAAATTGACTGACTTTGGGCTCTGTACAGGTTTTCGATGGACCCACGATTCAAAATACTACCAGAGTGGTAAGAGAAATATAAAAGGTTTATTTGGTTTTTTTGTTGACTTGTCATTCTTTGCAAGGAAATAAATAATAAATGGGTAGAAAGATGATTGTACTTTTTCCTTTCTGAATAGTAACACTTCTAACAATATGTCTGCACATCACTCAAATTATAGAAAGCAGCATTTAGTTAGGGAGAGTTTGTAAATGTAAACATTGATTCCTTAAGGGAGAAGGAATGACCTGTGCTGCTGTAAATTTAACCCAGTCATGGCTTCTGAAATCTGGAGAGAGAAAATCACCCCGGTAGCAAGGTAATTGCTTAGATGCCCTAACTCTGTTCTGAAGATAGGACTGATACTGTAAATTTTATGGTTATTAAAAACTTTGTCCCAAGTTCTGAGTGTCTCATGTACTTCATTTTAGAGTAACCTATTGATTTTTGAGAAAGATTTAAATAGGGTTTTAAAAATCCTGCTCCATTACTTAAAACAACAGCTAAAAAAAAAAGTTAGAGAAAAAGAAAACTTACAGTGCTGAGGCTGGTAAAACACAAATTCTGTAATAGTTGACTATTTTTATTTTTTAAAATAGAAACATGCATTGAAAACGATTTTTAATTGACTTTTGACTTGTTTTTATCAAAATGTCTTGTATCTTGAGCGAAACTGTTCACAGTCTCTGGAGAGAAGTTGATTCTGATGCTTTAAATATTGGAGGTGGGGTCTGTTTATGTAAGAACAAGAACAAAGTATGCACTCTACAATGTGGTTGTGTTAAGGAAGAACTGACAAAAGATAAAACTCGATACTTCGTCACAGTTATGTCAAAAATCAACGTAAAGGTGTCTTCAGAAGTTGATATTTTATATCATTAGCAAAACCTCTAAATCCTGATGCTAGTGACAGTTTTAGCCCTCAAACGTGAGGGCTAACGTTGAAACAGAATCTGTTTTATAATAAGAAATGTTAATAAATAAAGAAAACTTCATACTAGATAAGAGCTAAAGTAATCTTTGATTTTGGCATCTTTCTCACTCAATTATAGGTGATCACGCACGTCAAGACAGTATGGATTTCAGCAGTGAATGGGGGGACCCAGCAAACTGCAGGTGTGGGGATCGGCTGAAGCCACTTGAACGTAGGGCTGCACGTCAGCATCAGCGCTGTCTGGCCCATTCCCTTGTTGGCACGCCCAATTATATTGCACCAGAAGTATTGTTACGAACAGGTAATGCATTTTTGTCTTGTAGCCTTGTTGCAGAGTAACTGATGTTCAGGGAGCTTGCTTCACGTTTCTTACTCTGCCACTTTTCCCAAGTATATGGTATTTTGACAAAAAATAAATAGTTGTTAGTGTGGAAATCTTAAACAAATATTGATTAGAATTGCCTTGTGAAATGTTCTTATTCTTAGAAATAACAAGACCAAAATGATACTAATTATACTACCTTGTTTTGACTTCATTTCAGGTTACACACAGTTATGTGACTGGTGGAGTGTTGGAGTAATTCTCTTTGAAATGTTAGTGGGGCAGCCTCCATTCCTGGCACAGACACCACTGGAAACACAAATGAAGGTAACTTTAATTAGAAGTCTGGCATTAACAGTCTGAGAAAGCAGGATTGAAATTCACATAGCCTTTCTGATTTGTAATGGAATCAAAGGTCGTTTCTGAGAGTGCTGCTCTGTCCAAGCGTGTTATAATTCTTATAATAAGATTTGAAACCTTACTGTGGTGGCGCGCTTTATTTGCAAAGGGACTTAAGGATTATATTCATATTTTTTATCTGGTCATACAGTAAACATGCCAACTGAAAAATCACATTTCAGATCTCAGCTGTTCCCTTTCACTTCTTGCACTTGTTCCAGTTATCCTTTCCACTTTCTTTTCTTCTCCTCTTTGAGCATCTGGGTGTTCTGTTCCCACCACTTGGCTTCCATACTTGCTTACCTGCAGAGGATTCTTTTTGGTGATGTATCTGCAGGTGGTAAGCATGCAAAGGTGGAGAAGCAACAGATGACTGGCTGCTTGGGGTTGCTGACAGCTCAGAGCCATTGGTCCCTTCCTTCCTGAGCCCCAGCTGTTTCAGAGAAACCACCTAAGGCAATCTTCTGCAGATGCCATTTTTGCAAAATTGTGTTCAGCTTGCAAGATATTAGTTGGCTTAAATGTAGCGCATTATTAATATTTTTTTAAACTTTAAATCTGCTAATCTTTCCAGTGCATCAAATAAATCAAAATTAATTTTCCTCACCTTCTTTTTAAGATTGTGATCCATATGCCTAATCTTAGGTTCCAGGTACTGGATTTTGGTGTCTTTGTTGGTTTATAGCTGGAGGATTCTGTGCCAGACTCCAGTTTAGATTTGGAGCATGAATAAAGTTTACCTAGATTTGCCATATTTCCAGACAAAATATTCCACGAGTTTCTAAAAAAGCAGCTTCATGTTTTCCCCTTTCTAGGGTGAAAATACTTAGATGAGTTGAATGATCACTTTGTGGCTGTTTGGGGTTGTTTTAATTTTCACTGTGCTTTTTCCTTTTTATGAAATTGTAAGTAGAATAATGCCTCTTTTTGCTTTAAAGGTTATCAACTGGCAAACTGCACTTCATATTCCACCTCAAGCTAAATTGTCTCCAGAGGCTTCTGATCTTATTATTAAACTCTGCCGAGGGCCAGAAGATCGCTTAGGCAAAAATGGTGCAGATGAAATAAAAGCTCATCCATTTTTTAAAACAATTGATTTTTCAAGTGATCTACGACGGCAGTCTGCTTTCTACATTCCCAAAATTGCTCATCCTACGGACACATCAAACTTTGATCCAGTTGATCCAGATAAATTGTGGAGTGATGATGATAAGGAAGGGAACAGAAATGATACACTTAATGGGTGGTACAAAAATGGAAAGCATCCTGAGCATGCCTTTTACGAGTTCACTTTCCGAAGATTTTTTGATGACAATGGCTACCCATACAACAATCCAAAGCCCATTGAGTATGAATATGATAGTTCCCAAAACTCAGAACAGCAGTCAGATGATGACGATGATGATGACCAGGCACAGAGAGGAGTTCAAAATCGTGACCTGGTTTATGTTTAGTAGAGGAATAAAGATTAAAAACTAAACTTATTTTACAGCTGCAATTTTTGGTAAGTCTCTTCTCCTAAGGGAACTGAGAGAAGATTGCTAAGGTAAATAAATGCACAGGTTGGGTTTTTTTTGAACACTAAAAAAATTGTGTCTTCTCTTTCTCTCTCTGTACGTTTTGCTTCCCCAGAACACGAGGAGATCCTCCTCAAATTTTAATTTATTCAAACATTGTTAATTGTTTAATTTAGAAGAGATTTGATGTAAAGTGAAAAAAAAAAAAGCACCACTTGAATCTTATCAGTTTTCTGTACTCTAAGTACTCAAAATAGGAAATAGTGGTTTTGGTTTTGTTTTTTTTTTTTTTTTACTTAGATGATGCCTGGTATCTATTTGTACATATACTGAATAATATTAGAAAGCAAGTCTTCATTTCAGAATTTTTACTGACAGTTTTTCCTTGCATTGACCAAATATAAAACCTACTTTACACTTATGAAGCTCTCTGATACAATTCTGAAGAGGAAAAAAAAAAGCTGCTGCACCCTCACTTCTCACTGTGTTTAGTCTATTCACGGTGTTGGAAAACCTGAGACATCTGTCTGGTGAAATGTTTCCAACTGCTGTGGTAGTAACATCGTTCTCAGCTTCAGAACCAGAAAGTGTCAGTCACAGAAATAAATTGATTGTAAAGTGAGAAAATATTAGAACTAGTATTTTATTAAATAGTAATAGAATTTGACATTAGTAATGCTGTAGCACATGACTGGTATTCTGAAAGCAGAACAATTGCTTACTCTGAAACAACTTGATTGTCTCCTTTCATCAGTTCTCCTATAGTTATGAGAGGGGAAAAAAAAACTTTAGGAAAGACACTTTCTGAAATCTAGTTTAATTTTCTGACAACAACCAAACTGTAAAGTGTGTACAGTTCTGCTTTAGTTGGAATTTTTAGTTTGAAAAGTAAAATTTAGAATAGTTTCTTTATTATATGTTTGAGATTGTAATGGGAAAAGATTGTAAATTATGGCTTTTGAGACTGTGGTTGTGGACAATGGCTTCACTTGCCTTTAATGGGTTTCCTCCTAGTTACACAAATGCTGAGGAGAAATGCCATGAACCAGTCCCTCTAAGCTGTCAGTACAGCTTCAGCGGTCCGCCCAGTTCGGCATGGAATTAGGAATTTAGGGCTGTCCCTGGTGCCTTCTGCGTTGCTGTTTTCATAGTTTGCCGCAGCAGGTGAGCAGGCATCCTCTTAGGTCTCGTGGTGCAAGGATGCTGAGCCTCTTGAGGTTACGGGGAGCAGTGAGGGAGGCAACCCACTAAGAAGCTTCCCTGAGACAAAAGCAAGAGTTAGAAGTGAAAGACAGAAAGAATTGTGGGATTTATCTGTCTGTCTTCTCCTTTCTTCTGAAGCTAACACATTGGTAAAGAAAATGCACTATTTCTAGTAAACTTCATGTCTTTTAAAACATTTCCTCCTCCTTGGAATTGAATTCCAATGGATAGTCTGATAATGTGCCTGTAAGAATTACTGCTTTTTTAAATTATTATTTGTGCCATTGTGCTGGCATTGTGACTATCTAAACATTGTTAAATTGGTGTTCATAGCTGTCCTTGCAGCAAACACCAGTTTACTTTACTCACCAAGATGGTTTAAGAAATACTTGTGTGGTTCTGGCCATTTGTTCCCTGTCCGTCATTCAGTTCAGTGTCTCTCTTTGTGCTGGTGCAACTGTCCGTAGCACTGTGCTAAGTCCTGGATCAGTGAAAAAACCGCTTGGTGTTCCGCATTTGAAGATTTCTTTCTTGTTCATTTGACTGATCAAGTTTCCAATGTGATCTAATAAGTGATTTGTACTGGTATAATCAAGGAAGGAGCAAACTGCCATAAGGAGGGTTGGTAGAGGGGAAATTTAAACAGACTTAATCACAGGAGAAAACATTAGGGGAAGTTCACCCATCTACTATGAAGTGCTTATCATGGTTGCGAGATGTTTATGAAAAATCATTTCTCAAGCAGGTCATTAGTTATTGTCTGTAATGAAAAGGGGTTTTAGCTTCATAAAATAATTCATGTTCTGTCTGCTTATTCCACAGCTGTTGAAATAGAATAGCTTTTAAGATTCATTTCAGTTAGCTTAAATATTATAAAATGGCTGCAGTGTATAACTACTCCATTTTATATTTATGTTGAAAAAATTGTATTCTGTGTAAATAAACTTTAAAATTATCCTCCTTCATAGTAAATATCCCAGTAAAACTGGTCTGCTTGTCTTGAAGTAAAGTATAATATATTACTGGTTGAAGATAATTTAATCAAGCCTACCTTACTGTTTGTGAAGTGTGCAGAGAAAGTAATGTCAATTCTTCATTAAATTGACTGTTAAAATTGCTGTTTTATCTGAGTACATTTCTCCTCTGCTTGCATTGTATTGTGGTATATTCCTTTTTATAACTGGTCTTTATGCAATGTGTTTAAAAAAAAAATGGAGCAAAAGAGGGTCCTGTAAAAGGACCACGGTTCTGTACAAGCAAACCCAATTGCTTTTATTAAAGGAAATTAACGCGTCTTTTAAGGATATGTGAATACTGAAATATTAAATATTGATTTAACATTTTTAGACAAATGTAGGAAGATCTCACATCTTCAGACTTTGGCAGATGCTTCTGGCATTTTCTATTATTTTGTTTTAGAAGTTATAATATACCTTGCTTGAATTTTGCCACCTCTATGCTGCAGTATTATATACGTCCTTGCAAAAATGCAGTGTCTTAGGGTCCAAGTTCTCTTAGAAAGTTAGTTACACATCAATGTTGTCACAACTCTCCAACATGCCATGCCTTACCCATGTTTTGAAACATCATGTTTCACATGTAGATTCAGAGTCTGTTAACAAATTATTCATAGCTACTGCTTTTAAAACATGAGTGTTTCACTGGTGACCTATCATGGGGATTGGTATGCACGGGCAGTTGAGAAGAGAGGCTCCTAACAAGCAGCTGTGAAATTCTGCAGTGAGTTTTAGTTAGGTTACTTTCACTTTGTAAAGCATGAAAATTAATTTCTCTTTTATGTGCCCTTGTATACATGTTAATTGTATTTATGAAATGTTCTATAATCCTATAACTGTACTGTAAATACTATTTGATATTCAGTGGCATTCTATCCTAGGGCAGGCCCTCTTGCTGTATCTTTTCTATCCTGGATTTGTAATAGAATCTATAGAATATATGGCTAGAAAGTCTTTTTGAGACTGACTTATCTTCTGCTGTTGCAAAGCTGTGAGTGGGAATGATTTATTTAGACTCCTTTTAATATTATTCGGCTATCAGGCAGTGCAGTGGGTGAGTTCTTAGATGCTGCTGCTGTCAACCAAGATGCTATTAGGCTTTGGTTTAAGATGCTTTTGGTGTTTGAGACCTTTAATCTGCTTGCTTTAATTCAGCCAAAGCAAAAAGATAATAAATTGGGTCAGTGTCATAGTAAAATGTTTGAATGCCTTAAGATGCTCTTGATAAAGGCACTATTCAAGTTTACTGATTTATATCTATATAGATATATATAGATATATATAGATATATTCCATGTGTGTGTATATGTATATATAATGTCTTTTTTGTATTATAAATATCTTTCTGACGGTCAGTTCTTTTGGATCCTCTAATTAAATACATAGACCACCGCACGATTCCGCTTAAGCAAATTATTTATTTATGTGCCTCATTAGTAAACTTAATCTTGCATTATCCCACAGGCCTAGTAGGTTGCTCACTGGTCTTTTGAACATCGTGTACTTGTCTCTGTCATTGGCATGGGCATCCCCTTTTGCCAGGTCTCTCCATGTGATCTCTGGGCGCTTAAGTGGTGTGTTTGAGTTCTATAGGGTTACGTGGTGGTGGCTTGGACCATAATTTCCAAGTCACCTAATGTTTGTTTGAAAATAATGTGCGTCTTTTACGCTGACTTTCACAGTCAGTACCCTGGAGCATCTGTCCCCTTCGTGCAGGAGCGTCAGGTGTCTGTCTGTGCCCAGTGTAGGTGAGAAGCTGAGACTTCCTCACCCCTGCAGACCAAACTGTTAGCCCCACGTGCATATTTGACCTGGGGGATGCGAGTGGATGGTTGCATTGATGCTTATTTACAAGGAACTTGTGAACGAGAGGAAGAATTCTAGCACAAGAAAACAGCCTGGCTAAATTATCAGCTACTGATAATCGGTGATGGTCCTGAGTTTTATAAACTGCTTCTGTTTTCTCAGAATCAGTTTCTGCAGTGTAACACCTGCTGGAGTAATAAAAACCACGCTGAGTCTTTCTCAGAAGTGAAAATTAAATTCTTTTTCTGGCTAATCAAATATGAACATTGTTCCCTCTTTTCCTCCCTCCCTCCCTCCTCTTTTCCTCCCTCCCTCCCTCCCTCCCTCCCTCTTTTCCTCCCTCCCTCCCTCCCTCTTTTCCTCCCTCCCTCCCTCCCTCTTTTCCTCCCTCTTTTCCTCCCTCCCTCCCTCCCTCCCTCTTTTCCTCCCTCTTTTCCTCCCTCCCTCTTTTCCTCCCTCCCTCTTTTCCTCCCTCCCTCTTTTCCTCCCTCCCTCCCTCCCTCTTTTCCTTCCTCCCTCCCTCCCTCTTTTCCTTCCTCCCTCCCTCCCTCTTTTCCTTCCTCCCTCCCTCCCTCTTTTCCTCCCTCCCTCCCTCTTTTCCTCCCTCCCTCCCTCTTTTCCTCCCTCCCTCCCTCTTTTCCTCCCTCCCTCCCTCTTTTCCTCCCTCCCTCCCTCTTTTCCTCCCTCCCTCCCTCTTTTCCTCCCTCCCTCCCTCTTTTCCTCCCTCCCTCCCTCTTTTCCTCCCTCCCTCCCTCTTTTCCTCCCTCCCTCCCTCTTTTCCTCCCTCCCTCCCTCTTTTCCTCCCTCCCTCCCTCTTTTCCTCCCTCCCTCCCTCTTTTCCTCCCTCCCTCCCTCCCTCTTTTCCTTCCTCCCTCCCTCCCTCCCTCTTTTCCTTCCTCCCTCCCTCCCTCCCTCTTTTCCTTCCTCCCTCCCTCCCTCCCTCTTTTCCTTCCTCCCTCCCTCCCTCCCTCTTTTCCTTCCTCCCTCCCTCCCTCCCTCTTTTCCTTCCTCCCTCCCTCCCTCCCTCTTTTCCTCCCTCCCTCCCTCCCTCTTTTCCTCCCTCCCCTCCCTCCCTCTTTTCCTCCCTCCCTCCCTCCCTCTTTTCCTCCCTCCCTCCCTCCCTCTTTTCCTCCCTCCCTCCCTCCCTCTTTTCCTCCCTCCCTCCCTCCCTCTTTCCTCCTCCCTCCCTCCCTCTTTTCCTCCCTCCCTCCCTCCCTCTTTTCCTCCCTCCCTCCCTCCCTCCCTCTTTCCTCCCTCCCTCCCTCTTTTCCTCCCTCCCTCCCTCTTTTCCTCCCTCCCTCCCTCTTTTCCTCCCTCCCTCCCTCTTTTCCTCCCTCCCTCCCTCTTTTCCTCCCTCCCCTCCCTCTTTTCCTCCCTCCCTCCCTCTTTTCCTCCCTCCCTCCCTCTTTTCCTCCCTCGATAGAATTGTCTTGGAGGAAAAGAAAAAAGCTTTTAAGTGCACATCTCAGGTTGTCGATGCAGAGTCTGTATTTTGTCCTAATTCTGCTTTGGGTTTGAGGGCGGAATTGCAGCTTTTCATTTGTTCTTCTGCAACCAGAAGGAAGGGTAAATCCCTCCAGCTCACGCCAACCAATCGTTGTGGTACAGGAGCGCTTAGGATTTTAGGAACTCGTGAAATTCGGGGTAGGAATAGGTGGGATAAAACAAAGCCGCCACCGCACGTTTTCAAACCGTGACCGTTTGGAAGGGCGCGGCGGCACAGGCGCGCTCCGCTCTGTGACCTTCAAGGGAGGAAGGCGGGAACTACTCGCAGCGTAGGCATTGGTGGTTCAGTGGTAGAATTCTCGCCTGCCACGCGGGAGGCCCGGGTTCGATTCCCGGCCAATGCAACTGGCTTTCTTTTACCCTCTGTTTATTCTCAACGCACATTTTTTTCTTTCTTCTTTATTTTTTCTTTTTTAAAACGATAGAAAACAAAGCAGCTTATCGCTGTTGTAATGACACAAGTAGCTGCTATTACAAAATGGAATATTTTTTATTTATGCTAAAATTAAGTTTCATCTAAGTAAATGTATTTTTGAAGGTTAGACAGAACGTCCCTTGAGTGCATGTTTTCTTTCAAGCAATATTTTCCAGACACCGCTTATTCTTTAGAGATGATAACGTCTTGTGTGCAGTCTGATCTGTGCTGAACAGATATGCGAGAATTAACTGATAAGTTTTGCTGCAGCTGGTGCGTATGTTTAATTATCTTTTCATATAAATCTGTCTTGTATCAAGAGATAATACGCAGACAATCTCCTGACATGGATGAATGAAAGGATAAATACTCTCTTAAAGTTGTGAGAATTTGATATACTTAATTGCCTTGTAAGATGTAGTTGTCTTGGGTCAAGAGATAATCTGTCTTAGGGCTCTGAGAATTTATTGATGTGCTTAAATTGACTTGTGACGTGCAGTTGTCTTGGGTCAGGAGATAACCTGAAGGGAGTTTCCAGACACAGCTGGATAACCTAAAAGTATTCTTTGGGGACTTACATGGTTCTTTGTCTAAAACTAGTCTATGTACCCGCTGCTTTTGTAAGATGGGATGCCTTTTTTAGAAGGGCATCTGATTCAGTGCTGAATTGTAAAATAAAAATATAGAATCACAGAATAGTTTGGGTTGGAAGATCACCCAGTTCCACCCGCCCCTGCCCTGGGCAGGGTCACTTCCCACCAGCCCAGGCTGCCCAAGGCCCCATCCAGCCTGGCCCCAGGGATGGGGCAGCCACAGCTTCCCTGGGCAACCTGTGCCAGTACCCCACCGCTGTCATGGTGAAGAAATTCTTCCTTAAATCAAGTCTAAATCTGCCTTTCTCCAGTTTATACCCACTGCCGATTGTCCTATCCCCACAAGCCTTTATGAACAACCCCTCACAGCTTTCCTGCAGCCCCTCCAGGCACTGGCAGGCCCTTCAAGGCGAGGTCAGGCAGAGCTGGAAAGGCAAGAGTTTTGACTGTTGCCAAGTTGGCAACGACATTAACATCAGGCCTCGGAAAGTAATAAAACACGCGTAAGGCTTTCTGGGAAGCCTATCCACGGGCACGCAGGCGGGAATCGCTGTTCCGTCCCCGCACGTGACCGGCGGGCACCGCTCCCTCGCCCTGCCCGGGCCTGGTAAAGGCCGCAACATTTCTAAAACTCCAAAACCGGTCTCGGAGAGGTTTATTCGCCCGCGTTTTCGGTGTCGGTAAACCCCACCCCGGCAGGATCCCGCCATTCCACGAATGAATGGAATGACACCCAACCCCACCGCCCCCCCCAACCGTCGCGGCTCCCTGGGCTGGAAGTGACGCCACCGGATTTGCCTTCAAATCGCCGGCGGCGGCGGGAGGAGGAGGAGGAGGAGGAGGCGGGCTAGGGGTGGCGCCGGCCGAGGAGGAACGGGGAGGAAGAAAGCGGCGGGGCCGGGGCCGAGATCTGCAAGGGGTGAGCGCGGGGGGAGCGGGGTCCCTGCCCGGGAGGAGGAGGACGAGGGACGGGGTTCCTCTTCCCGGCGATGCTGCCGCGACCCGCACCGACACCCGCGGTCCCTGAGGGGAGGGGGCGGCTGCCCGGCTCTGCCCTGGGCTGCGGGGCTGGGTTGGGAAGACGCTCTCGCTGCCCGGCTTTATCTCGGGATGCGGGGATCCAGCTGCCCGGCTTTATCCCGGGATGCAGGGTCCGGCTCTGCCGCGGGGAGCGGAGCGCTCCTGTTCCTCCCCTCCCCCTGCCTCTTCTCTCAACGGAGCGAGCTTTTTGCGGCTCTCCTGGTTTTCCCTGCGGAGGGAAGCAGTAGGCATCAGTAGGCATCAGTTCCTGATGTCCGCTCTGCCTGCAGACCTTTCTGAGAAGTCGGCTGGTGGAATGTTGACCAACTGAAAGAGCGCCGACCCGGCTGAACGGGGAGTAATGCGATTATTTTAAGTCTTTAGAAGGACTTGGCTTTGAAAACATAAGATCATCTGCCAGCATCGTCCAGAGGAGGGCTACAAGGATGATCAGAGGGCTGGAGCACCTCCCGTACGAGGGCAGGCAGAGAGAGTTGGGCTTGTTCAGCCTGGAGAAGAGAAGGCTCAGAGGAGACCTTATAGTGACCTTCCAGTACCTGAAAGGGGTACTGGAAAGCTGGAGAGGGACTGTTCACGAAGGCTTGTAGCGATAGGACTGTGGCAATGGCTGTGAACTGGAGAAGGGCAGATTTAGGCTTGATTTAAGGAAGAATTTCTTCATTATGAGGGTGGTGAGACACTGGCACAGGTTGCCCAGGGAAGCTGTGGCTGCCCTATCCCTGGAGGTGTTCAAGGCCAGGTTGGATGGGGCCATTGTTGCTAAGAGAGGATGTTATGAAGTAGGATATTGAAGCTGGAAGGGAGCTTGAGATGGTGCAGTTTTGATCGCAGGCCATCCTATCATCTGTAAAAACTGATTCCTGTAAGCTCTTAACTTTGTTGGGGTCTCTTTTTTTTTTTCTCTCTCTCTTCTGGCTCGCAGAGAGAACTTTCTGAATTTTACGCTGTCGCTTTTATGTCAGAGCCTGCGTAACAGGCTGAAATAATGGAAACGTGTGCTTTGCCAAAATTCAGGCTCTGACGTAGTCCAAACATTAAGGTTGGACTGCAGGGCTCCTTGGAGGTGTTTTCCTTGTATGGTTGGTGTGGTTCTCTGAGTCAGCAGAGTAGCTGATGGGTCAGCTGTAGCAACTGATAGACCCCAACTTAAATCTTCCCTACCGACATCTGTATATTAATAGCTTTATTTTTTAAAGTTGTAGGGGATTTCTTTGTGGAACGGGATTGATACTGCATTCAGTTTTGGCTTCCCAAATTCTAATGTGTGAATGCAAGCAGAAATTACATATAGTCATTTCTTACATCACATTTTCCACAGTGATTTTACCCCCACTGTTTTCTTGATGATGGTCAAGCTGTTATCTTTAAAGTAAAATACAAAAATAAGCTGCAAAACCTCCTTCTCTGAAGCTGTTCGATTTCTTGAGCCTTTGTTAAATTTCATCTCATGCTGTTCTTGGCTGTTTCAAACTCTAGAAGTATTTGAGGTGCTTGGAGCAAATAGTAAAATGTGTTCTGTTACTAGAAATGGGTTAATTTCAAGGAACAAGAAATAGTCACAGGTAGTGTAGAGCATGTATCTATATTGTGAGGGGGGTGTGTTTGCACACATTGTCGAATTAAACTTTCAAGACAAAGTGCTTAGGTTATTTGTCTTATATCCTGTTTGTTGTAAACTTCGTGAGCTTGGTACTATTTCAGTTGCTGTTGGGACAGAGATAACTCCACTGAGCATGATTCATGGAAAGGTCATAGCTGATAACTGCAGCCTTGCTGCTTTGACGTCATGTTATGTGATAATATGAGGTATTTGTAAATACTTTAAAAGTTATTGCGTAGGATTAGTTTTGGTTTGGGTTTTGTGTTGGTTGGGTTTTTTTTTTAATTCAGCTCTGGTTTAACTCTGGATTTGCGTATACTCGCGGCTCTCCCACATCTTACACCCTGCTCTGAGCTGCCACAATCTGCTGTGACTTTCTGATGCAAACCTTAATCTGGTTTTGGATTAGTCCTTTAACTCTTTTTTTACCGCCTGCCTCACACCCCCCCCCCTCCAATCTTACAGCTGCCTCAGCATCTTCAGCTACAGGTGCTGTAAGCCTATAGGCTCACATGAGTGCATCAGCTCTGACACTGCCTGTATACCAGGGGCAGCAGCTACTGCATGTCCAGACAAAAACAGAGCCAGCAGCTTTTTCTGCCCCACTTTGTGTATAAGTCTTGTATTTGGAAGCTCTCTTGGCCTTATGACTAAACATGAGGCAACAAATTAAGTTTCTTTTCTAGATTAAACTAAATTCACTTATATTTTCAGTACCACTCGTGAAAGAGATGGACTACTAGATTTTTGTTGTTGTTGGAATTACTACTTCTGGTAATGTTGGAAGCATAATATAACAAGTTTAAGTGAGGACCTTTCTCCTCGTATGAGATGTTGGCTCGTTTCTCCTTTCAGTCCTTCCTTTCTCTGTCTTTATTTTGATCTCAAGCTTTCATAGCTTTCTGACTTAGCCTCTTTAGGTTTCTTTTGATTCTTCCTATTTTCACTTCTCCAAGTAAAAGCAACTCTTACAACGCTGGGTTTGTTGCTTTTTTTTTTCTGGATATTTAAATGGGATTGGTGTTCTACTTGGATTCCTTTATGGCTTTCAATGTAAAAAAAGTTTTCTATGGCTTCTTTCTGTGTTTTGAAAGTCTAATTTGGCTTTAGTAACTTGCTGTTACTTGATTTTTAAAATGTTTATTAGCATCTTGCTCAACTTGTGATTTCAGTAGTGTTAGTCATCAGTTAGAATTCTCAGGACAGGCAAACAGGTGTATCTGGTAGGATGAGCAGGAGTGGAAAAGCTTGCTCCTAAATATAGCAGGGAAAGCTGTGGTAATATGTGTGTGATGATCCATGTGGCAGTTCACAAACATCTTGAGGCTTTATGTCCTGAGGTAGAAAACAACAAAACTCTCAAGTCCAACTGTGTCTCCGAAGCTTAATTAGCCTGGGGTATGGAAGTCTTTGTAGTTGCTGGTCACACTAACTGTATCAGCTTGTAGATGTGGTTGTGGCCAGCTCAGCGAGTCTCTGGCCAGAGAGATTATATAGTGCAGCTGCTTATGATAGCAGGTTTCCGAGGCTCAGCCCCACGGATCCTTTCTGTGTGGAGAGGTATGGGCTATCAGAGGCCTGTCTGCAACTCCTCTGCTCCCAGCGTTTCGCTGTTTAGGCTGTCTTTTCACAGCAGATCTCTGCTTCAAGGGAAACTCTGGAGGAAGCAAAAAAGAAGAGGATGTTGGCTCAGGAGTGGATCAGTTGTGTGTCTGTGCATAGAGCTACTTGGAAGTGGGACAGAAAAAGGAGTGGAAGACTTAAAATGTTTGATTTGTACTCAGCAGCCCCTCTTTAATGTTAGGACCTAGTATTTTAGCAATAGGTTGTCTGATGTGTGCAAAGCTTGGCTTCTGAAACCTCTGATAGTGCGTTCGAATTTGACCATGACCTGGTATTGAAGTGTGTTCAGTCTTAAGTCTGGTTATTGCGCATGTAAGTTTAGTACTTCTTACATTCTTTAAATAGTTGATCTGTATCAAGCATGCTTCATCCCAGGGCTTAGCCGTAATTGCTTGTCTGCAGTTGCTTCTTACTGGTACTGGGTACAGGTACTGGAATGAGCGCAAGACGACACTCTTGCAGGCATGTCTGTTTGCTTGTTTTAATGTTTTCTGTGCTTGATTCTAGGAAATTAGGAGGAGAATGGGGAAATGCTTGGTGTGTGGAAAAGAGGAGATAGGAAAAGTGGATGCAGTGCAGGTATCTTAGAGAAGAAGGGATGGGATATGTAACACGTGAACATAGGACAACTTCTGTGCACTAAGTGTTTAATTGTGGCTTTTCTTTGCCTTTCAGTGATAACTTAGCAGCCTCTGCATTTTTCAGGAGTTTCTTTTTAATTGTAAAAGTGAAGGTAACAGGGAGGTGCAAGCTGGACACAGAAGGCGGATATTTACTTCAAAGAAACATTAAATAAAACCGTAGACTTGTAAAATCAAAGAAATGGAAATATAGTATTCTTTGCAAAACAAAATCAGACTGATAAACTTATGCGTGGGAATGTTAAAGCAAAAAAAATTAACATAACTTAATGCATCTAGAAGAAGGACTTTGGATTATTGTTTGTTGTTTTTTTTTTAAACCACAAGCCATTATAGTATGGACAATGTTATGTTAACAGTAAAATACCCTTTTTTTTTTTACAATAGAGTAAAGAAGGAAGGAGAGTATGCAATTGTGGCTTCTGATGGTGCATTTAAATCTGTATGTCTTGTACATGCTTTTGAAGAGAACCTTCATTGCATGAAAGAATTCTAAGAAGACTTTAATTTCTATTGAAAGAGAAACAGTTATCTTTTTAAATAGATAACGTTTGTTCTAGGACCTTTTCCTGACCGGTATATTTCCAGTTTCTATGTTGTGATATGCCAAATGAGGGAGTAAAAATAGTTGCAAAAGTTCGCTCTAGTCCTTGGATTTTTTTTTCTTTAATATTTCCTGCTTATTTCAGCTTCATGTTGAACATGAGCCTTGTTATGATCAGTGAGAATGTAAAGCTGGCCCGTGAATATGCCTTACTGGGAAATTATGACTCTGCAATGGTGTACTACCAGGGAGTTCTCGACCAAATGAATAAGTACCTCTACTCTGTCAGAGATGCATATCTGCAACAGAAATGGCAACAGGTAAATAGTAGTTTTCTGGGACATTTTGAGGGGAAAAGCATTAAAGTAGCAAAACCTGCCTATCTAATGGTAAATAAAAATATAAAAATATAAATTACTTACACCGTTGTCTGATAAAATGTAGTGCTCCTTTATATAGGCTTGTTTTTTGTTATATAGACTTATTTAAGCCTTCTTTATGACTTCTTGCTCTGGCAATGACAAAACAGGCAGTGGAACACAGCCCTGGGGAGCCAGTGCACTGTTTGGCCTGTCAGCTTCTTGTCGACAAATGCCTCCCTTATGCTGAAGCTTTTTACACTAGTATCATTTTGAATAGTCTTATTTCCCTCTCAGTGTCTTAGTGATGTGATTTAGATCCTTAATAGAAACTGAGTTGAGGCTACCGTGTTAACTTAATACAAATTGTAATTTTTTTCACTGTTGTTCAGTCCATTGGGTTGTATTCTATTCTGTCATGCTTTAATATGCAAAGTTTGTCAAAAGCTTCTTTAGTATTAAATCCAAAATCTATTTGTTTATTTATTAAAAGTGCTGAGGAAGGCAGAAAAACCTTCTTAATAGGTGATGTGCATTAGTCTTGTGTGTTGAAGTAGAATCAGGTAACTTGTGAAACCTTGTGGAATCCATCCAGGCATTAAATGGGCTTGAACAGAGAGCTATTACAAACTCATTTGCAATGTGCTTAATCTGCTTTTTTTTTTATCAGGTTTGGCAAGAGATAAGTGTGGAAGCTAAGCATGTGAAAGATATAATGAAAACACTAGAGAGTTTTAAACTAGACAGTACTCCATTGAAAGCATCACAACAAGAATTGCCAGCTCATGATGCAGAAGTCTGGTCTTTGCCAGTACCAGCTGAACGTAGGTAAGAGGAAACCTGAAGACCCGAATTAATGCTTATCAGGGCAAAGTGTTCTTTGACTTCGGCCTATTCTTGGTTAATTTTTCTTCTAGATCTTAGATGTGTAACACACCGCAAAGGGTGGCAAGCTGCTGGTGAAGGCAATGCCATTTTGATGTAGCCTACGTCAGAACATTCCGGGGCTTTTGTCGTATATGGGCTTGACTAATGTTCAGCTGGTTGGGTTTTTTTTAAACCCCTATGTAAGATAAATCTATCATTCTGTGGATGCTCTATTCCCGAATTAATCATCTCATCAACTTTAAAGTAATTCTGCATGTAGCTGATATGAAAAACATGATGTATTGTCAGAGTAAGAGCAAAATCTGAAAGTGAGCAAGCTCAGTTCCTTTTGCGTAGCAAGGTGGTTCCCTGATCTCCTTCATGAAGTGGTCGGTTAGGCCGGGGTCAGCTCGAGAGAGAGGGTGGGAGCAAGCAGCTGCAGCCAAGCCTGCGTATTTCAGAAGTAGTTTTGAATTATGCTGTGAATGTCTGTGAAACAGAGGACTTTCGATGTGGTTTGACACTGTAGCTGCTGCTGAAAGGACAGTCCTGCCCTCCACAGTTATGTGAGGTTTTTCTGCTTTTGTCTTTGTTGGTGTTGATTAGCTGGTTCAGGATGTTAAACTGGAAAAAAAAAGACATGATTTTGTGGGGCCAGTGTTTTATTGTTTAGCTTTTAGTTTTTTAGCTGTTGTTGGTTTCTTACCCCAAAATCAGTTGTCTGAACTGGTTTGAGGTTCTAACACATGCTGGTGGTAGTGGGGTGGAGGGAACAGGAGTGCACACAAAACAGACAAGGAACTCTGCGTTTTGACTGGAGGCAATATTAAATCACCTTAGCTATATTGTCAAACTCTTCTTTGAGGCTTCAGACTTATAAGATGTTTCGCACAGATGAGTAACTTTACAGGTACATTTTTACCCTTTTTAAAATTGATTTATTTTAAGCCTGCTTTCTCAAAGAAGTGAGTCTTACATGACCCCACGCTGTTTCTGTTTATTTCATCTAACACCTTTATAACACTGCTAGCCAATTTCATTCAAGCCTTCTGGAAGAATAGTCTGAGAGGTAGAATTTTCCTGGTGACTTGAAGCTTTCTAGAGAAGTGATACACAAACTTCTGTTTCTAATAAGGAAAACGCTCAAGAGAACTATTTCTGTTCTGTTTATCTTGCTGACTGGTAAAGTATTGAGTTGTGGTAATGTGAAAAAGCCACACTGAAAACTTGGGCCATGTTGTGTTGGAATAACCACAGTAAATTCCTGTACTGAGACAGGAGAACTCGGCAGTTTAGGTGGAAACGAGATGTATGATCATACTGTTCCTTTGGTTTGAGCTTTGGTGTGGAATTTAGAGGTGGCTAGGTGTTCATAAATAAAAGTATATGTTGGTAGATGCTCCATTTGGAGAGTGAAAAGACTTTAACACTTATGATCTCATCATTAGCATATTCATGTTGCCTAATATGCATTTCACCCTGAAGAGACATGTATGGTTCTGATAAACTTGCTACTGTGAACCAATTAATGGCAACTTCTCTGGAGGTACTAGATCCTGATATATCTTGGGTGATATGTCAAAACACATCTTCTAGTTCAAGTAAATGCTCTCCAAACCAGAGTCTTCCATTTTCTGCTCTCTAGAAATATCCTTGAACTTAAACTTGACTCATAGCTTATTAATGCTGGAATTTTAGGAAGGCCCATGGAAAAAGTATATCTATGAGAATAACGGATTTGTGTGGGGAAGAAAGCAAATTTTTAAGAAATCTGTAAAATAAATCACGATGCTGGTTTATCCGTATGTGCTTCTTAAAGTAGTCTAATTTCAAACAACTGAAGGCCTCGAATACACATTTTCTTTCCCAAGAAGTGAAAATAATATGAAGTGAATATAAAACTCTGATTCCCAAGAAACCTTTGTATCAGTTTGTGTAAGAGAGTGAGGATCATAGTAATAAGTATAAAATATATTGGGATGGGGTTTTTGTTGGTTGGTTTTTTTCCCCCAAGCGCTGTAATACTAGGATTATTTTTATTTATGAAATATACACAGCAAAGAGCTTGTTTTAAGCAAATGAGCCCTGAGATTGTCACAAAGGGAAAATGGATTTGTAGTGACTGTCTAAAAATGTCTGTCTTGTTTCTGATGTACATTCTGATTTTTATCTTGAGCAAAATGACTGTTCAGTGTGTAACCACTTGATTTGGTTAGGTAGTGTTCACCAGTGACTTTACACTGAGGCTTTTTGCATATGTTACAACTAATTAGACCTTCGCCAGGACCCAGAAAACGTCAGTCTGCTCAGTGCAGTGATTGCAGAGGTCACAATAATCGTTTGAGTGCAGCTGTCAGAGGCCCTCACCGTACGTCCTCTCGAAATCCCAGTGATAAAGGGAAGGCAGTCCGAGGCCGGGAAAAAAAGGATCTGCAATATAAAGGAAAAGAGGAAAAGGTAAGTTTGCAAGTAGCTTCATGAAGTTGAGAAACTCAGTCTTGCTCTCTTAATTTTGAGTGTATTATAAAATTAGGTGTCTATAAAAACTTTCTTCTGTCCAAGTCAGTGTGCTGATTTGAATCTCATCTTGAAAGGAGTCTCGATTATGGCTTAATGGGGGCAGAAAAAAATAAACTGAACACCAAAGTCACATCTGGAGGAAGTGATCTGGTAAATGTGGGCTTGTTTACTGCAACCTGAAGATAGTTGTTTGAAATTATACCTCTGAATTACTGAAACCAAGCCTGATGGCGCTCATTCAAATGGGATGTCCTTGGGGGTTCTTTACTTGCTTTCATATATGTTAGGCTGAGATTAACTTGCCTGTTCCACAGCATTGCAAGATTAAATAAATCTTAAAGGGAGATCTTTATTTATTCTTTTCTTGAGAATCTGGTATTATCTTCAGGCTCTTTTCAGTTTAGAACAAACAAAACCCCAACATACTTCATGGAGAGAGAGAGAGAATGAGCTATGATCTATTCTTTGCAATCAGAGCACTTTAATTTTTGCTTGTTCTCTGATCTCCATAAATTTAACTGGTGAGCAGAGTAGGAGATCATGCAGAAGACACTAAATTCATAGTTTTCCAGAGTCTAAATAAATCAAATATCCATGTAATAGTTTGTTAGCTACAGCAGATTTCTATTGTGGCAAGATGTCATGGCCTGTGGAAGTAGTGTAAACTACAAGGGTGGAATTATTCAGCTGTGTAAGCTACTACTTTTATTAGGAGCTGGATTACATTGTCTTTGAGTGATAATCCTCTCTCACTAAGGATATGCACAAACAGAGACAGGATAGGTCTTTTTTCTTTTTTACAGTTGTTCTGTCATGACCAGTGCTTGCTGTTAAGTATATAAAAAACCTGGGTATGTCTGGTGTATTTTATTTCCTTTCAGTTGCATGGTCTCTGTTGTTCAAGCCCTTTCAACTTTGTAGCTTCTTTGCTTCTGCTGTACTGCAGAGCTGCTTCACTGCTGGTTTTCTCCATGCTTCTGTATCAGTTAATTAGGTCTTTTTTTACTTCTTTGGTCTTTCTGCAGATCACCTTTGCTCATCCTACGTGGAAGTACTGCTTAATTTTTTTTTTGTTGTCCCATATATATGCCATATTTATGACACAGAATTTGAGTTACTCTGCCTTGGTGTGACACTTTCTGATGCAGTTTCACGCATGATTCCCCCTTCCCCAGCTACTGGCTCAGATGATTTTTGATTTCTCTGGGGGGAGAAGCGACCACTGTTATGCTGGGTTACGTATATGATGTTTTGATTACCTGCTAAAGCAAAGAGTGTGTGTCAATACACGATGCTGGCTTTGGGGAAAAGGAAATGGGACCAGGGCTGTACGGAAGTCTGGGTGAACCACATAGATCCTGCAGTGCAGCAGCAACATGGATGCTTCATAATTTTCATGCTGATTTATGTTGCTGTCTGCTAGAAATATGATGCCGTTGTGGGCTTGTTATAAAAATGCATCAGTAGCATAACCATTGTTACATATCTATGTTGTTATATCCTTTATATGTAGAACAAATCCACATCTGAGATTTCAGAGTCTGAACCAAAGAAATTTGATAGTACTGGATATGATAAAGATTTAGTAGAAGCCTTGGAAAGAGATATAATTTCTCAGAATCCCAACATTCGATGGTAAGTTTGAATTCTGCTGTCAGTCTTTCTGAGTTGTTGTTTCTTTTTCTTCTTACACAGTGTGGCGAGAATTAAGTATTTTAGCATATGCTTACTTATAAAATGTAGCTGCAGGTTTTCTTTATTCCTTAAATAGGCAACTAAACTTCTTGTGTAGCTGAATATTTTTAGAACATTTTTCCCAACCGTGGGTTCATAGAATAGTTAGGGTTGGAAGGGACCTCTAAAGATGAGCTAATCCAACCACTGGCCATGAGCAAGGATACCTTTCCCTAGATCAAGTTGCTCAAAACCCCATCCAACCTGACCATATATAGCTTCTTAAACTTTTCTCAGAGTCCTGAAATCAATTTTTTTTCACGATTTACAGTGTATAAGCTTCTAGTGTCTGCCAGTGTCTTTTAATTTTAAAGCCTGTTTTGCTACCCAGGGGCATACCAAGGTAGAAAACCAATTAATAAAGAAGTTACGTCAATATAGGAACCCTTTGAAATCTTGCTGGACGTGATGTGACTGCCAGTATAAAAATGTAACCACGTGTCAGTACGTTTACGTAAATGTGTTAAATATTAAACCTTATATAAAGGTTAGTTTGTGTTCCAAATATTTCCAAGCTTAGGTGGTTTTCTGAGGATTAAATGAGCAAAAATCTTCTGGCAAATAAAGTAGGCTTTAAAAAACCTGAATAATCGCACAAACAACTCTGTATATATGCAAATGTCACGTATTTCAGTTTGATATATATATATATGTATGTTTCAGTTTTTATATTGAATCTTAAAATGCGACCTAAGATTTGAAACTCTCCGTACAGATAAGCTTTGAAATCAAAATGTTACTTGAGTACAAACTGATAAATGAAGTACTCTTAGAGTTACCCTCAAGAAAATAAGACCAGCCTATAAGGTGTCTAAGAATTAATGGATTTATAACACTGAGAAAGAATTCTAAAAAATGTGTTAAATTCAGCTCCACTTACTAGCCTTTAGTAAATTGTTCTTGTAAGGATGAAAGATGGTATTCAGGTTTCAGGGACAGCCAACATCTCTGCAAAAGAAAATATCATCTGTAACTACCATAAGTTTAACTAACTTGCCTTATTCTGCTTATTCTTTCTGTGAGTTAAGAGCAGTGGTGCTAGTGAAATAATTAATGTGTCTCTGTCAGCTTCTGCGTGCAGCTGGAGTCTCCTGGCTGGATGCTGACTGTATTTATTGGAGGCTTTTGCCACTAGAACATAAATAAATCCAACTTATTTTCTGAATTTTGGAAGAGCTGTTATATAAGTTTAATTGCATGTTGTTTTGAGCTGTGGACTGGTCCCTTTTCTCCCTGTCTGATTCTGTTGAACAACTTTGTCTTTCTTGTCAGGGATGACATTGCTGATTTAGTAGAAGCCAAAAAGCTGCTTAAGGAAGCTGTAGTTTTACCAATGTGGATGCCGGAGTTTTTTAAGGGAATTAGAAGACCATGGAAGGTATGAAAAATTCTGATCCCGTGATCATAAGCAGCATTCTGGGGTTTGATTTTGGCAGTACAAGAGATTTCAGGTGTTCTACATTTTATATAAATTCTTTCCACTTTTTAGTAATACAATTTATGGTAAATGGTATTAACCTAATAAAGATACCAGCCAGACAGATACACTGTACATAGCTATATTGTTGCAAATAAACAATAGCAATTAATAACTTTTGACGGGAAAGGTTATATCTACTATTTTAATATTACACTATTAAACAAACTGTGAAATTGTCTGTGTTTTGATTCTTGTCCTAAAAGCAGTTCTTTTTCATTTTTATAGGGTGTGCTGATGGTTGGTCCTCCTGGTACTGGAAAGACCCTCCTGGCCAAAGCTGTAGCTACTGAATGCAAGACTACCTTTTTCAATGTTTCTTCTTCCACACTTACCTCAAAATACAGAGGAGAATCTGAGAAACTTGTTCGTCTACTTTTTGAAATGGTGATGGAAGTTTCTGAAGATAAATAATGAGATAATGAAGCAGAATTAATTCTGGAATAGTGAAAGCTTGCCAGGATTTAGAACTCGTGGCATACCTAAACAGCTCTCCAAGCTTCGCTTTACAACCTCCTAATTTGGTTGTGTACATTCAAGATGTAGTTATTCCTAAATAGCTTTATAAAAACTGAAAAATTAGGTAGTCTTTGTTTTCAGGGTTAGAGGTAGCTAACTATAAGCTGACAAGTAGAATGCACTTGAGTGTAAAATTGTAGATGGAATTCAGTTCCTTTTGAAGTAAGAACCTTACTGAGGCTATCTGGAGGTGGTGCTGGGGAAGAGTGAGGTTTTTTGTTTATGCTTAAAATGAATGGACTTCTGACAAATGGTAGTTGACTTTTAGAGCACATAACACTTGAAATGGGCTTGAAAAATGCAGTCTTTTTTTCATGTACTGTCATGTTTGCACGCAGTGTTTGCCAGGGTGCCTAGGTCTGAAGGGGGCAGCAGAGCTGTGATTACAGTAGTCAGAAAAATCGAGAGATAAAAGATCTTTGACAATATACTTTATTATTAAATGAGTTGTTATCATGCCTGTCGATCAGAATTGCATATACATAACAGACAGCATTTCACCTGCTGTAGAGCAACAGCTTTTATTATCGCAGATCTTGTCATTGACCTCTTACGTTTTCACAAAGGTTAGAGTTAGGTTGACCAGTCTCTTGGACAGGTTCTGTATCATGGTGTCCTAGCTTAATGTTCATCCTAGCTTTAACTGAGTTCTTATTCAAGCCTTCTGTGATGACTTTCACAGTTGTGAATGTTATTCCTAATGTGTAAAAATGCCTTTTGCTTATTAAAGATTTGTTTATAGACCTAGACTTTGCCAAAACCTATTCTGCTATTCTGTTATTAATGAATGCACAGTTTCTCTGTAGTGGTGCGCAGTGGTCAAAGAGAGGGAAGGTTAGGTATTGTTTGGTACTTATGAGCTGATTCACTCGGGTAAATATGTTATTACCCAACTCTGAATATGCTGCTATTTCTTAAATGTGAGTAGATTGACATTTCATTTCTTGCTTTATCTTTTGCTTTCCTTAGGCTCGATTTTATGCCCCGACAACTATATTTATTGATGAAATAGACTCTATCTGCAGTCGCAGGGGAACTTCAGAGGAGCATGAAGCTAGCCGACGTGTGAAGGCAGAACTGCTAGTTCAAATGGATGGTAAATAACCCGATCGCTGGGAAGTGCTGAACTGGAGGAAACTTGAGAGAGGAAAGAAAAATTGCTTCTTCATTTTCAAGAAGCAATTTCTTTGAAAACCTTACTCAAGGTTGGAGTAAAAAGATACAAATGTGTTATTCTAGCTGTCAATGTGGAAGGAGAAATGATAGCAATTATTTAACAATCTTTTAGCATTTCAACAATGACCTCATGTTACTGACCGAGAATAATGAAGATTCAGTGGAGAGTACAAGATTCCAAAATTGCAGAAGAAAAAAAAATATGAATTGCTCCTCTCAGTCTTTACCTAGCATGTTGCTTACTTTTCCAAAACCAAGTAAAAAGTGGTTCAAAAGAACTGTCTTCTGTTCCAATTTAACTTTAAAACCAGTCATTACACTTAACTTCTTTGTGATCTCTTTTTTTTTTCCTCCTAAATATGCAAATAAAAAGTGAAGGCATTTTTAAATAGAAGCTGTTGGGAAAGTTTTCTTTTTAAAACATTCTGTTCATTACAGCTGTTTGGTTTATATCTTGCAAATCAACAAAGTTTAGGAGTAGTTAACACTGCAAAGTTGTTATAGGGGCATCCTTTTTATACTCTTCTGTTGAGCAGGGAGAAAGAAAGGAACAACTGAAAAGTGCTGATCTACAGAGTAATTTTTGATAGAATTCCATGAGTCAGAAGATTTGTATATTTATTTCTGGTTCTCTAATGTTGGTACTCTTTTATGTTTGACTTTAGACAGAAGTAGAGCTGTAATGCTCTGTTCTCATAACTCAAGTATGTACATAAGCTAATTTATTAGTAACAACTATTTGAAGTCCTTTTACTTGAGCTTTCATAAATGGTGTTTTATATGCAAATTTTGAGGCAGACTAGGTACAATAGCTATTCCACAGCCCAATCCTGTGATTATAAGCAAAAACAGTAAATCCAGAGAGTAGCAAGTGTAAAGAAATTAACATCTTCATCAAGCAGTAGTTTCACAATACTTTAGAGACTGAAGCGTTCTCTCTGGTTCTGAGAAGCTGTGATTCAGTCCACCAAATTTAAACATTCACTTCAGCAGTTTGCAAGAATCCACTTGTGTATGTGAAACATTTGGCCTGAATTCAGAATTGAAGAAGGCTTGTAGAGGAGTGACGCTGCTTCTGCGCGACACTTAGTGAGTAATTTTGTGGAGGAGGAATGTCTGTTTCTTAGTGTGGTGATTGTTTTCAGGTTTGGAGGGGCAAATTTGGTTTTTCCTCACATGCTGTTACAGTATGTTGATGTGAAAATTCAAATGCTGTAGAATGGCAGAAATACAAACAACCCTGCATGTAAAAATGTTCCAGCCATGGTAGAGAGAAACTTCCTGATCTGAGCAATGGCCACAGTTAAACTGTGTTAAACTAGTTTATAACTCGGTTAAACTAAGTCTCCATTTTTGTTTGCGTGCTGTCCTGTAGCTGAAAAACTGAACTCTGTTGTACTTAGCGATTCTATTGTGCTCGCACTCACTACAGTGAAGTAGAGTTTATAGAGTTGTGGATATTGTTCTCTCTATACATTTAATTTCACAAAATTCATGTATGTTTTATTTCCTCTTCTCTCCTGTGCAGGTGTTGGAGGGGCTGCTGAAAATGATGATCCTTCCAAGATGGTCATGGTACTTGCTGCTACTAATTTTCCTTGGGATATTGATGAAGCCCTAAGACGGAGACTAGAAAAGAGAATTTACATTCCTTTACCGTCAGGTATGAAGAATTGCGGAGAGGTGTGATTGAAAAGACTAAAATCTAAACTTTATCAATCAATATTCCTTTACTTTTGATAACCTGGTTTAAAAATCCACCTGAAACAAATATTATTTATGCTGATACATATTCATTTGTGAAATCAGGACCAGGTTAAATTTGAGCATTGAACATTTACTTTTATCCAGTACAGTGTACATTCTTCCCTCTTATCCTGTAATCAGTTATTTTTTTTCAGAAAGCAAGTTGCATAGGCTCAATTTTCTGTTCTTTGATTAGCAAAAGGTAGAGAGGAACTCCTAAGAATAAATCTGCGAGAGCTGGAACTGGCTGATGATGTTGACCTTGCAAATATAGCTGAGAAAATGGAGGGTTACTCAGGTGCAGACATTACCAACGTATGCAGGTATGTTAACGTTGCGTCACTTGTGTCACTGCTGCTACAAACTCTGAGGAAATATTTTGTAAAGTAACTAGTTTACATTATTTAAGTTTTTGGATAAAAACAGACTGCAACTTGTCTTTTATGTGTGCCTGAAAGGTGCAATGCTGCATTACTATTTCCCTCGGTTTCCATTTGAAATTTTCATGTAATGATGTTGAAGAGCAGTTGCAACATAGTAATCCAAACAAGCTATAATTTAGGTAGAATTCCATGTTCTTTCAAGTACACCAAATTCTTTTCTTGAGGAATATCCACAAGATGGTAGGCTTCAACCTGTAGAGTTGCAGTCGTTCACTGAGGTTATATTATGTCAGCAGAGCATCCGTGTGTACGAGGGGATAGTGGCAGAGGCCAGAATAACTACAGTAAAAGTGCAGAATGTTCTTTCTTCGTGATGCAGAAAAGGTATACGTATTGTACTCAGCACGCTGGCTGTAGTGATGAGGCTGACTTGAGTTTTCTTCTACCCACTCCACCTCCCCTTCTCAGTACTATTTGCATGCAACCGTTTGTGGGCCTTTTCTATAACCTAGATTCCTGAAATAATCGACTAAAAATAACTTTTAACCCCTCCCTCAATCTTTTATTTTCTTTCAAAAATGGAAAAGGGAAGACTAATATCAGTCACCTGGTTTACATCTAAAGATTTGCACTGGCACAGTTGCAGTGGTGGCAAGTTATAGAATCAGCAGTAAGGGATAAAGGACAAACTTCTTAAAATGCTGCTGTCATCTCATAAGCATGTGTATAGCTATGTTTGCAGGCTTTAGAGGTAGTGAGAAAGTGTGGCAGTTGAAGGCTTGAGCTCCAGGTTGTGCCAACACAACTGTCATGGGGCTGTGCTTTGAACAGGGTGAGGGACCTGTGCTGAATTAAAAACCTCATTACTTTCCTCAATTGCAGATCCATTTCTTGCCTTGGTTCGTTAATACAGGTCTGCAAACACTTGTCAGGACACAGTATGCTGTGCCACAGGGATGCATGTGGGTGGCCTGTACACAACTGCCTTGGCTCTTGTCAGCAGGGTCACTTCAGGCTGAATTAAGAGTGTGGAGGCTCAGTACTATTTCCTGAACAAACCTGACCCAGTGTTTGGGAAAAGAATGGTATGTTGGTTGCTCTGAATCAGTGTTGTGCAGATTTGTTTCATTTTAGGTTTGTGAGATGAATTTGTGGTGTTCTTTTGCTCAGTCTTGGTGTTGGCTGTGCTTTGAAAGGAGTTTGTGCTGATAGGTTCAGGTTACATGACAGAATTTATTTGGCCTTCTGCTCTGTGCATTATTTGTCTCCTCTGGTCTGTTCAGCGTTTGTTATTTGTAATTAATCTTATACTGCATGCCACTACACTTGTTTAAAAGTCAGAATACACGTAATGTTTTACAGTTAATTTCATATATATATAAATATATATATATATATATATGCACGTACAAATACACATATTGTTGCTTTTTATTTTTAATCAAGTCCATTGGTACAAATACTACGTTAAAAAAAGGCAAAACCAAGAAAAGCGCAAAGAAATACCCCAGTCCTTCATTTGTGGTGACAGAAACCAGAAATCCAGGCAAACTGGAGTTTGGATGTATATGACTTGAAATCAGTAAGGAAGTACTCATACTAGCCTATGTATTTACACTTTGTTAATGGTGTCAGGAAAGACAGAGTTTAAACATGATTATTTCATTTACATTGAGACAAAAATACATATGGCTGATGTAAAAGTGCTTTTGTATGCTTCAGGCATACAGTATAGAAACAAAGCAAAGTTCAAACTTGTAAACTGTAACAGTCCTAGTGACATGAACAAAACTTAAGAAAAAGGGAAACAAAAACTCTGGTTGGGTCAAATTTTTATCTCACTTTAAAAGATTTGAGGTGAAATCCAAAGTTGGCTGAGCCAGAGCGAAAACTAGTTAGACCTAGCAGTTAGCATGCAACCATGGAAAATGAGAGTGAAAGACATTCAGGAAATGTAAAATGCATCTAAATTGCATATTAGATGGGAGTTTGAACTGACTTTAAATTCTCGTTCTGAGTGGATTGTGAAGCTTGAAAGGCCTTTGGAACAGAACTGATCCCTGCTCTGTGTTCCAGTGGGTGGCTGCTTGTTTTTTTGAACTTTGGTGCTTGTCCAGGCGATGAGGTTGCATTTGAGAAGCACTAAGAGTTGATGTTAGAATAACTGTCAGCAAATGACTGTACAGAAGAAAGTGGTGGCAGCTGCACTTTCATTTTATGGGTGTGTTGAGGTATGACGGGTGTTTTTTTCTTTCTTTAACTGCTGTTTGGAGGCATATTAGATGCACAGGATGCTTCCCCCCTTCTCCGCTCCCTCTTGATTAGGTAGCATCAGTTTTTAGGTCACAAATGATGATACAATACAGCAAAGCATGTGATATTTGACTAAGATGGAGTTCAACAAGGCAACATTTTTGGGTTATTCTGAAATTCAGCTAATTATATCATTCTGATTGCTAACGTTCATGTAATAAATTCACACAGTCTGTCAGTTATTGTTTCTTTTTAGGGGAAGGGGTGGAACTGAAACAGAATATGCTGAAACCATCTTTCTAAATTCTCCTAAAAGACAATGTATAAGTTTTTTGTCTTTGGATTCTCATCTACTAAAATAATATGATGCTGCTGTGGCATCACCAGGATTAATCTTCCGTCTTTTTTTACTGTTAGACAAAATAAGTAGCATTTTCTTCTTATTTTAGGCTATGTAACGATGAATTAGAAGGAGCTTTAGTCTTTCAGTGTTATCTCTTACCTCACCAGCTCATCATCTGCTGCTACTGATACTACTACTGGAAATCCAGATTCAGTCAAGCTTAATGCAGCAAGAAAAAGACACACTTGTAAAGATAAGTGATGTTTATTGATGCTGGAAGTTTGAGTTCCCATGGACTGAACAGACTTTGTAACTTAACATTTAGCTTTGAATGTATAGGTTGGACATAGACACTGTTGACCCCTCTGGTCTTCAAAGTGGGATTCCCGTTTGGACCAGGAATCATTCAAAACATTCCAGCCACTTTTCCTCTATGTAGGAGGAGTGAAACAATTAATTTACCTTGTTCCTGTTTAAAATGCTAGAAACAGCAACTACATCATAGGCATCCTGTGGCATTAGATAAACCAGTGAGTCTTTACCTCTTTTGTCTCGCGTTTGAATAGTAGCTATTCAAAGATCCAGTGAAGGTAAATCTATGTTTGAAAACTATGGATAGCACAGTATCGTACGTACAAGCACTTGGAGATCTTCCCATAGCAGTTTACAGTTCTTTGTTGCATATTTTTTGAATGTAACAGCTTACCAGGAGTGCTGTGTTGAGCCTTTCCAACTAGGGAACTCACTATCCTGTGTTGAGTAACTTCTTTTTTCCTTTGTGTCCTTTATAGAGATGCGTCGTTGATGGCTATGAGAAGGCGTATTGAAGGTTTGACACCAGAAGAAATAAGAAATCTCTCCCGAGATGAAATGCATATGCCAACAACTATGGAAGACTTTGAAATAGCTTTGAAGAAAGTTTCTAAATCTGTATCTGCTGCGGACATTGAGAAATATGAGAAATGGATAGCTGAATTTGGATCATGCTGAGTTGTCTTATCTTGAAGAAGCCACCTTATGTCTTAAAACAGCTTTAGAAGTAATAAGTAGCATGCCAGTGCACTGCGTGCTCTTTTTAACTTTTGTAATTTAAGAGCAACAGATGTCTAAATAAATTTTTTTTAAAATGCAAATTCTGCTGGGCTCTCTTTGAACTAGCTCAGAAGTTACCCATTTTTCTAAAATGCAAAAGATGTTGATGGGATCTGCTTTGATTGTCAAGATTTTAAAATTACTTAAGTTTAAAATTAGAACTCTTTCATCAGAGGCTTTGCCCTTGAAAAATAGCTATTGCACTCAAGAAAGCCAAACTAGCTCTGTTTAAATGAGCAAGGGGTGCTGAGAACTAGAAAATGGGATGAACAAGATACTGTTGTATAGATGGTTTTGCTACCTGATCTTTTCTACCCTTAAACTGTTCCTAAGGTATTAATAAAGAATTTGTTGAGATTTAGATATTGACAGTCAATAGATTCGACTGAAGTTTAAGCAAGGGGTGGGATCATCACAGGTTTGCAGTATCTATTAAGTAATATTGAATACATCCAGCCAGTGTAAACTAACTCCGTGCAGCCAGCAGTGATGCAGTCACCCATGCAATCTCCTTGTAAGTCTTGAGAGAACAAAAGCTTTCTAGCATTACTGCTGAAACAGGTTTTTCTTCCTCGGCTGTACGATAGCGTGAGCCTCAAAACTCTAGACTGGGTCCTGGTTTACACTATGCATTATTCTGTGAAGACTGTTCTGGGAGGGGTAGTGTGCCGATTATGTTTGTGCTCAAGTGATTTCTGTTCATAACCTTGACTTTGCAGCTGACACGAAATCTAAATTCTCTTTTTGCATTGCTTGACAAGTGGAATGGAGAAGCAGTTCTCAGACCGGTTCTACATTGCGCATTTAGGTGATCGCTTTAGCTTTTGCTCAATGATAGTCATTTTAATGAAAACATTTGTAGTTTCTGTCCACTTCCTATAATTCTGGAAGCATTTCTTCCTGCTTCCAAAGGAGCTGCTGCTCAGAGCAGCCAGCTGTAGTTCTGCTTTTAGCTAAACTTCATGCTTTTTCATTAACCTGACTTAATCATTAATCTAGACTTGTTTCGGCTGCCAGATACCTGCTGTGGAATTCCTGCTCACGTGTCTCTTTGGATGCTGCAAGGCAGATGGGAAGGGAAAACAATAATGAAAAGGAGAAGTTGCAGTCCGAGTAAAGGCAAATGAATCCCAAGTGCACAGCTGTGTAAATGCTATTCTCATCATCTTTTATGTACTTAAAACTCACCACTGTGTCATGAGAAGGTGTACGGACACACTGAAAAGGGACTTTCAGCAGTGTTGGTGATGAGACACTCTAGTAAGACATTGAGATGCAGATATAGTTGAGAGCTCCTGGATACTGGGTGGGCCTGGAATGAGGAACCCATAAATGAAGGGAAGATGATCAGGTGCGTATACAAGTATGTGCATTTACAGACTTTTATCTCTAAAATGGAAAACAATTACGTCTTTCCTTTCAGAAGGAAAGCCACGTGTGTCAGAGTTAAGAAAAAGATGTGGTATTTTGAAGTGAGTTCTCCTAATCCTTATTTTTCTGTTTGTACGTGAGGATGTGTATAGTTGTCAGCTGTGTTGTAAGAGGAGACTTCTCATAAATACATTGCAAGCAAATCATAATGTTTAATCTGTCACCAGAGTACGAAGGGAAAGTACACACGCTCTAGTCCTTGGAAGCAGTCCAGTAAGGGGCCACTTAAACTGGAAGTGGGATATATTCTGAGAACTTCTAGAGTAAACCTCATTTTAAGAGAAGTAATTTAGTTCCATAGCTCAGCAAGCCTTGTTCACGCTATGAACCTGTGTCATATGTGGTAGAGGAGGGGAAAAAACCAGCATATGCTGAATTTGCAGTTCAGAGTTTCATTTTGTTTCGGAACACAGAACATGATGATACCAACCTGCTGCAGTGGAGTCCCTGTATGGAGGGAAGGGCCATGCTGCTTAACTCCATGCATTTAAAAGGCAGAAAGACATTCTGAAAGTGGCAGAACAAGAAGGGCTGGAGTGAGAGCAGCAGTTCACGAGATAAGAGACGTTGCCTTTCCTTAAAACCTACTGCCATCCTACACAGTGGGGTGTTTTGGGTAGTGTTTTATTTTTCCATTTGTCTGTCATTCCTCCCCAACCCGGCCCCTTCTTTTCCCCCAGCTGGCACTTGCATCCTTGTCAGCTCATGTCCTGGGAGAATGAGACCTACCCTGCCTCTCATGCAGGACAGTTGTTGCCCTTTCCTAACTGTGCTAGTTGTGGTAAGGAGTTCATTTTAAAACCAAATGGTTCGGAGTGTTCCAGCTCTAAGCAGCATTCCTCTGAAAAGCATGAGACTTTTGTGACTCAGGAAAACCACGTGCATGCTGAAGCAGAGCACTAGTGCTCTAACTTTTTGAGACCTGGTAGCTCCAGCTCTGTGGAGCACAGCAATGTTGGTTTGCAATTAGTGTTCAAGATTTGCACTACTGTTTATCTTTTTTTTATTTATTTCATTATCCTGATGGTAGTATTTCTTTCCTCGTGCTTTGGAACTTTGCAGACCACAATACAGCAGAGTTTTAGTTAACTCATGGAAATCAGCCAAGTTCTGAAGTGGTGCCAACGCTTTTTTCCAAGATTAACCATTCATGTACTCAGCAGCTGTTTAGGATCGTGTTGAATCTCTTTGTTGCTGTGCAGGTGCCTGGTTTACAGTTTCATAAGTCGGGATGCAAAGAGCACATGCCAACAGCTGCCAAATTTCCATCTGCTTTGCAATTCCTGCTGTGCTTGAGCAGTAAGGAAGAACCGTCCATCCCAATCCTCGGGGGTGGTTTGGGGTTTGGTTTTTTTTGCTTGTTTTTTTCAAAGCAGCTCAACTCCAGCCTTAGACATCACTTCTATTTAGGCTAATGAAGGGGCCAGAGCTATATTCATAAAGCAGAAAGAACAAGAATTTCCACGTACATGAGTTTATTTATGACTATTTGAAGACTTGCAGTCACCACTCCTGTGCTGTAGTCTTAGTTTCCCATTAAGCCGTAGATGACAACTCCTCTATCAGATGTTTTGTCTCACTAAATTGCATTCTTAATTCAAATGCCTCCGCAGCTGTAGCATCACTCCTGTCATATATGGTTATGTTACCATTAGGGTAGCTCTTGTGGTAGTGACCTGGAAAGCACAGCTTGGGGCTCCAGGGAGAGTCAGTCACTGCCACTCAATCCAGATCAGCAGAGTAATGGCCTTGCCCAAGTGACAGGGGACAGGACAAGAGGGAATGGCCACAAGCTCCGCCAGGGGAGGTTCAGGCTGAGCATTAGGAAAAAATTTTTCACAGAAAGGGTCATTGGGCACTGGCAGAGGCTGCCCAGGGGGGTGGTTGAGCCACCTTCCCTGGAGGTGTTTAAGGGATGGGTGGATGAGGTGCTCGGGGCATGGTTTAGTGTTTGATAGGAATGGTTGGACTTGATGATCCAGTGGGTCTTTTCCAACCTGGTGATTCTATGATTCTACTCAGCTGGCAAGCTGGCAAATGTTTGAGATCCTATGCTCTGATGACACTGAGCTTGAAGTAAACGCAACGTACAAACCCCCAAGGTGCTAGAACAAAAAATAAAGTTTAAAAAAGAAAGGAGGTTTGACCAGTGTCCCTGATACCCTGGACTGATGCACACCACACTGCGCTGTGGGGCGATGGGATCTGCAAGGCACTCTGCTGTTAGAAATGTTTCTTCTACCACTGCCGTGCTGTCAGCTTAGGGAGACAACTTGAGGAGCAGCTGTAAGGACAAGTATCTGAATAATTTTAGGTCTCATTAAACTTGGGATAATTTTTCTTTAAGTGAGGAGGTGCGTGTGGGAATCCTAGCTTTTCTCTCTCACTCTAACAAGTGAAACTGAAGATGGATAATTCTGATCACTCAAATGAACTGTGCTTAGCCTAACACCTTTTTTTTTTCCTACTCATTCTTCTGACAAAAAATTTTGCTTTCATTTACCCATGAACAGCTAAAAAATAAACAAGACTCTGTATACAACACATTTTGCAAACGGCTGCCTGCTTGCTGTGACTAGAGATGCTGTAAACAGAGACGCACACATGAACGCAGTATAATAAACAATTTAAATGTTTATTGAAAAACGCTAACAGTACAAATCAGCATGGGCAGGCTGGGCCTACTCAGCAACAGTAAGCCAGTATGATCTTTTCTCTTTGGAGACTTCACATAGTACTGCTGTCAAGGATAAAAAACCCACATTGTTTACAAGTGCTAACAATTTTTATGAGTGGAAGGGGCCATAAGAGTGTAAAGTGCTTGAAATATATATCTGCCTTCTTAATTTTGGGTTTGCTTATATAAAACGCCAAATTACTTGAGTAACACAAGTGTTTGGTAGTGATATCTCCCTTGCAAGGCACACTCAACCCTAAAAGACCTGAAATCAGGTTGGGCACCTTTGTTTCAGCTTGCAGGCACAACTGACATTTGTCATTCTCCTTCGTCCTTTTCTAAAGAGTGTTATCTGGAGACTTCAGAACACCCTCCCTGTTATCATCTTGCCATTCAGGACAGCTGAGTCTGAAGGCAGCCAGCATCCCGTCCCCGGTGTGGAAAAGTGACTTCACAGAAGTTAAAACCAATGGTTGCCCTCAAGGTGGAAAGCTCGATTCTGAAGCTTCTGAAAAGGCTGCGTGTTCACAGAGAGGCACAGGGAAGTCGGCTTTGGGCCTGAGCCTGAGTGTTCCTTTACCAATAAATCAACTGATTTGGTTTTCTTTATAGGAAACAAATAAGGTATTTATTAAGATCGAGTGCCAAATTTCAGGTCAACTAAAAATTTGTTTTTTAAAAACAGTAACTCCACAGTAATCACAGTATTAAGTACATGCTTTCTCATCTAAATTATTTTTCCTGTCTGGAAGATCTGAAGGCAAGCTGATGGCAATCACAGGTACAAAGCTGACTTGGTCCAGGAGAAGGATGCCTCTGAAAGGTAAGATTACCTGGTATTAGAAAACAACATACAAACTCTGTGTTCTGATAATTAGATTTATTCTTAAACTCCCCAAATTTAGTTTAAATCAACGACTCAAGCAAGTGTTAGCCTCATAATACCATTTGTAAGGCTGGAATGAGAACTTGATGGAAAACTGATTCTGAAATGCACTAGCTGAGGTTTCAGAGGGGTCCTTTCACTCAGTTTCTACATCTGAAATATCAGTAGTGTAGGCTCTATGTGCTCAATTTCCTAGTAGCCTAAAACTGTCTGCCGTCAGGAGCTACTTCGTCAGGCTCTTGCACTTCATTCTAGTTTTACCAGTGTACTGCAGAACGGCATTACGCACTTGGAATGAGGTCCTGGCTCACATCTGCAACTGTGTCATCCACCGAATGAGACCTTCTGCTCATTCTTGCTGGTTTAGAATTAACCCTTGACTGCTTTATAGAGGTAGCAAGAAATGCCTGTGTGGGTTTGGGTTTGTTTTTATTTTAAAGTAAGGGTAGGATCATCCTTCCTGTATTAGTTTCTTGAAATGCTCTGACAAGCCATGCAACAAACCCCATGTTCTCTTACTGGAAGAGAAATTACTGCAGGCTGGTTCTGCTCTGTACTGACCTCTGCCGCAGAGCGGCCATCAGACACTTTGCTGAATAGTTTATGGGGATTAGAATGTTTTTCCTCGTTCTACTTAGTTCCAAGTTTCACACGTGGCCGTGTTAAGCGGCTTAACGATGTGAGGGTACAGAGTGTTTCTTCACTTTTTTAACTCTAACAAGTTGGTTGCAAGTACTCCAATCTGACAGCCTGCTTCACGAGGCCTCAGGGGGAAGCACGCTATCTTTTGCCACTACACTTTTGAGCCTTTTTGATCTTCCAGCCCTCTGTTTCCCTACCTGTATTAGAAGCACTAAGGCCACCTCTATCCCTGGGGAGATATATAAATTAACCGCACTCAGGGCCATTCAGAAGCAGCACAGCTGGTCAGTTGCATTTGAAGATATCAGCCATGCTTGTTGTGAGTGGTGAAGCTTGCTACACTGTCTGTCACTTTTCCTGAAAGAACGTATGATTCTAAGGGTTAGATCCTCCAGAACTGACTTGGGTTGCTTTAAAATGTACATGCTTGCCCAATTTCAGCACGAAATCTACACTGACTTTTTAGCTGCAGTTCATCTTTCCACCCCTTGTTTTGAGAGCCTGCTTCTCTGAAAAACATTAGTGTTGCTGGTAACACACCAACTGAGTGAATAAACCATCAGCAGTCAGTCAGTCAACTTTATTTACAACCTTTTGCCACCAATGGTAGCACCAGTCACTATAGCTTGTATACTGCCTACATAGGTAGCTCTTTCTTGAAAAACTCCCATACTAATTTGCAAAACCAAATCTGAAGCCTTTCATAACTACTATAACAACTCCAACACAGATGGAGTATGAAAAGTCTTAAAGTTGTTGCAATTGTTTAGCTCTAGCTTCAACCCTCCTGGCTTGGAGCTATGCTAATGGTGTCACACAGTGTAGAAGATATTAAAAATTTGGCAGCGTGACAGCAAAGCTGAAGACATTTCCAATGAAAGATTTTCCTATTTTCCTCTAAAACGTTTGTCTGTCAAAAGGTCACTTGGAATGGAAAGTTACTAGCAGCCTTTCCACTGAATTGTCATCATCTTCCTACAGAGTGGGGCTGCATCTTGAAAGATTTTTTTTTTTTAGTTCATGTTCTGCCTTCATCAGAAAACAAATAGCAAAAATTACTTACTTGTTTTCACAGGAAGGGAAAATCACTTTTAAGACTTTAAGAATAAGAGCTGCTCCAGCAACACCAACTACAATCACTTCCATCAAACTGAGGAAGATGGGTAAAGATCGAAACCAGAATCGGCACAACCCTTTTCTGAAGTCTTCCACCCACTGGCACATCACCTACAACCAAACAGGTAAAAATAAAAAGATAAGTTGCCAAACACAGCAAGCGCATGTGATAGTTTCACTTAAACTTTTGTGTATGCTTAAACTTACATAAAAGCAGGATGGAATTAACTGGTGACTCGTACCTTTTTCTTCTACAAGGTTTGGAATAGGTGGAAGTTTAGTTCTCTGCTCATCCTAGCAGAGTTCCCTGAAAGGAAAGGCCACTTTGGAAAATAAAGGACACTTGAACAGAGTAGATGAAGGGTAAGTTATTTGTCCTACATGTAGGGCAGCTATGGCACCGTGACAGTGTACAGCTGGGAGAGGGTTACTGACAGCCCAGGAGAGGGGTAGCGCCTGCTCTAGCCTGCCTGTAACTTTCATCCTACTAGTTTGGCCCTCCTGCCTCAGGCTGTAAAGTCTTTCAGCCACAGAGGAGGCCATCGCCCATCCTTACTTAATCTGGAACTGAGACTGCTCCAGCTGTTACCACAGTTCTTACGGTGTGTGAGACCAAGGGCCCATCTCCCACAGGGGTAACCACTCAAGCAGAGGCAGGAAAAAACGATGTCATTTAAAGCTAAACAATTTTTTAAATGGTTGTAAATGCTTAGCTTGATCCAATGTAAATATCACAACTCACAGTCACGAACTACCTGTGAGGTCAGAACATTGCAGGGTTTAGAAACCTGCTGGATTCCTACTGGAGTATAAAACCCCAACAATTTCTCACTGCTACAGGGCAATTTAGGAAGGGTTTTTTTAAGTTTCCTAGAATATGTCTGTAAAAGTCTGTTGTTCTTAGTGGCCGGCTGAGGGGATTTCTTAGACTTCTGTGGAAGTCAGGTACTGTTAGATACCTCACACAAGAGAAAATCCTCATCTTTTACCAGATACGAGACAGCACTCTGAGAAGACAACCCTAGGTTAAGTAGGAATGGCAATTCTTTCTTCCAGAAATGAGTTATTACAAACTGGATTGCTTACTTTCAAATTAAAAAAAAAAAGACCAAAGACAAAGGGCTAGGAATGTTATATACCTTCTTACTATCTTGCTATACATCGTGGATGTTGTGTTTGGTCTTCACACCAGGAAAACCTACTATCTGAATCCTAACAATGCTGGGTTTGTTTGTTTTGTTCTGTAAACGTCCACTAAGGATGAAAACATAGCACTTGTATGTTTTTCTGCAGACAATGCTTAAAGTGGGGAAGGAATTTTATTCCCTCAAACTGCAATACTGAACAACATTCAGCTATATCTGCAGCACATTACTACAACTTTTCCTCCTAGGAATGTCACCAGGCTGTGTGCATTTAATCTGTGGGGAAACAGGGCAAAAATCAGAGGGAGGGGAAAAACCACCTTCTCCTTTTAGACCAGTCTTTAAAGTTATATACTAATAATTAAATCAAACTAACAAAAATCCCCAACCTTGTAAGAAGATGGAGGCTCTATCCTAAGAGGAGTCTCTGGTAACTTGCCAGGTAATGTCTCTTCATCTACTGTAGTTTCTACTTGCCGGATGAGGTACTGACTGGTAGTTTGCAGTGGATCTTGAATATCTAAAGAGGAAAAGCTAGGTTTAGTGGGGAGCTTGCTTTTTATTTGACTCACTACTCAGGAAAACAAAGACCTGCTGCATTTTCTATACTTACAGTACAATTCCCACACATTTACAGCAAGAACACAGGAGGCTGACTTTTTTTTTCTCCTGACTGGAGTAGTGCTACAGTGCAGCCTTTAGCTGTGCCCTTAGCTGTAAACTTCAGCTGTTGCCAGATTAACAGGTGATGAACTTGATCAAAATATTCATCTCCTATGAAATCCTTGAGAGTTTTGATTAAACAAAACTGAAATAAGATTACGGCATCGAATAACTTCTCTTGCTTCTAAGTTATCCAAGTTTAATAACATCAAAGTATCCTCTGGTTTAGAAGTGACCCAGACAGGTATTTCCTCTCCAGTTTTCTTTTTTTTTTTTTTTTTCAGGAAAAAGAGGCAGCTTTAGAGAAATTTCCATCATAGCTCTGAGAGGAAAACTTGTCCCTGTGAGATGTCTGGGTTGCAGATTGCAAGCACCAAGTGCTTCAAAGGAGAACAGATTTGAAAACAAACAAAATACCTAGAATACAGAAGAGTTGAATTTAAGTGTGGGGTTTTTTTTAAATCAAAACGCAACAAAAATCTCAAAAAAATCCAAACCAAACCAAAAAAAAAATCCCAAACCAAAACACTTCCCTGTTGATTAAGGAATTGTTTTACTCTCTAGAATACAGGAATAATGATATTCCTTTGCCCTTGTAAAGCAATACATCAGCTACGGATAAAAATATTATGTAACAGCTAAGAGAGTTACCTTTTCCTGAGAGGTTGGGAAGTGTAAATAACATGTCGTTGTCCCTTGGGATGGAATACAGCATGCTCTCTTTCAAAGGGACCGTGTAGTTTGAATGTCTAAGTACTCTCAGGTCCTTAACTAAAATATCTATTTCTGTTACTTCTTCCTGCTGAACCTACAAGAGATGCAAACATGTTGATATTATTGAGTTTAAAGTCAGAGCAAAGTAGGCTGGCAGAGAAAAGCAATGTATGACAGAAAACTCCAAGCCATTAAGATTCAGACTTAAGGATGTTTAAACATGAATTATCATTCTATGGTTTTAGTTACCACACTTCTCTAGACTGTACCACATTACAAAATACTCTGAACAGATCAAGCCTCCCTCCCTGCAAAAGCATGTGGCAGTCACTCCCTGGGCTTTTAACCAAGTCTTACATAGCTCATTACCATCCTTTTTCAGAGAGGCATTTTAGAGCATGGAACACTCATACAGGTGGTGAAAAGAGCACTTGCAAGCATTCCAAGTGTTGCTGAGGCAAGATTGACAGTTCTGGTTTTGCAATAATGTTGCTTTTTTTCAACAACCCAAAGAAGAGTTCCTCCTCCTCTTCCAGTGATTCACTGGACCAATTTCATTTAATAATTGCTGCAGGCATTTTTATATAGAACACATTCAGCATAACTTCTGCTAACATCAATAACTGCATAGTGAGGCCAAGGACTGACAGAAATACAGAGCATTGGTGACCATAATTATAACTGCTACACAGAAAAATAACTTACAAAAAAGAAAAGCAGCATGTAATAGTTACACTCTGCTTTCAGAGCCACAGGCCAGCTGAACCTCTCCTCTTGCTTTGAACAAGCACAGAACAATGCAATGAAACAGATGATTGGTACTGTCAGCTGATAACTAATAAGAAAGATTGGAAGCTTTTGACTTAAAAGAAACAATTAAGGAAATGGCATTGGCTTTCTGGAATGCATTTTGATGCCTAGTTTGAGATGTGAAATACCACACTGCTGTGTAACAACTGAATCAAACCAGGATGTATCAGCCTCCTAACAGTGGGACAAGGCCCTCCCTAGAAAAAGCTTCAAACCTCTCAGTGTGATTTTTCATTAGCAGTGTAAAATTTTGACAGCATGCAGATCACTGTAAAAAACCCTACATGCTGAGCAGGCAATTAATTCAGGATCAACGGTATCCTCTTTCTCCTTTAATAAAAAAAAGGCAGCAGGAGCTTCAAAAGAGCCCGGCCACATGCAAGATAGTCATTTACTGGAACAAACATTTTGATACTTTTGCTGGCTTCAACAGCAGTAGCTTCTCTCCAAAACCTCTCTGCTTGGAAAAATTACTATACCTTAGAGCTGATTTTGAGAACTCGGTTCTGCACATTTCAATCTCAGCTAGAACTGTAACCCCTCACATTCACTGGTTATTTCATAGAATCATAGAACAGTTTGGGTTAGAAGGGACTTTGAAGATCATCCAGTTCCAGCCCCTCTGCCATGGGCAGGGACACCTCCCACCAGCCCAGGCTGCCCAAGGCCCCATCCAACCTGGCCTTGGACACCCCCAGGGATGGGGCAGCCACAGCTCCCCTGGTCAGCCTGGGCCAGCGCCTCACCACCCTCAGCGTGAAGAAATTCCTCCTTATGTCTAGTGTAAACCTGCCCCTCTCCAATTTATACCTATTGCCCCTAGTCCTATCACTACAAGCCTTTATAAACAGTCCCTCCCGGCTTCCTTGTAGGCCCCCTTCAGGTACTGGAAGGTGATTCATTTGCACAAATGCACTTAGAATTTGGGGATTATGTTCATCTTAAGATCCATGTTCATTATCAAGATTTTTATTCAAATTAATTAATTCTTCTTACACACAAAATGTCCTAAGGCTAAGCTCCCAGGTGTTGTGGGGTTTCACAACAATCCCACCTGCCATAAGGTTGTGCTGCTGCAAGCTGTTCCCCATGCTACATGCTGGCAACACTTTATTAGCTTCAAATAAACAAGAGGGAAAACCTCAGGCCTCAGAAGCAGCCCATGCCCATTTTGTATGCTATTTCATAGATGAAGTGTTACTTGTGAGTCTGACCTTGCTTTCATAAATGCGCCTTTGGAAAGAGCATGTGAGAGTTAATCATATTCTAACAAACTTCAGGGAAAGTCATCCAATACTTAATTGTTAAAATACAAATAGAAGCACTGAAACTTTAAGTCTAGTCAAAAAACACCCCCACTACTTTACAGGCAACTTAGATTGGTATTCTCTCCTCAGCACTGTGCTAGCTAGCATTAGATTATATACTTTGTGCTCTAACCACCAGCCAGACACATGTAAACCTTTTAATACTTGGTAACTGCTTGCCTCTCCTAAATTCAAAACAAGCTGAATGTTGGGGTGCTTTTTACCTGTTTTCCGTCAATTTCTGTCACTTCTTCCTGAATGACAACCAGCTGCAAATCAGAACTGGATGCCAAAGGCCACTCATGAACCATGATACGAACACTGACGGTTCCCAGGCGCTGCTGATCTGGTACGTTATCCGGGTTTCCGTTCTCCACTGTTAACACACAACGTCACAGTTTTCAAAGAGAAACCACCCCAACCAGAAAGCAGCATACAATCGTGGGGCAAACAGTGGCACCTCTGACATAGATGCTTTTGGACATGTAGCATCCAAATGGAAAAGTCATTACAACTACAGAGGAAGACTGGCGTCAAACCAGAGATGCTGAACAGTTGTAGAACAGTCCGTACTGCGCTGATGTCCCTAATGTTTCAAATAACTGCTGTTATAAGCAGTGATAATCTGGGCAACATGTAAAACAAATGCCGTGACTTTCTACCAATATACCACCAAATCAACATGAAGCTGGTCTCCTGATATACCACACCAGACAAGAGCAGCACTGTGTGATCCCAAGACTGAGGGAGCTTGCAAACAATGTCGCATCTCATCCTTTAAGGTTTGTGTTCAGGGCATTTTAAGCAGCAGTCTTTGGCTTTGCTGTTGTTGCATTTGTCCAAAGTTCTTAGGAGTAACTCCACAGACCAGGCAGCCACCTGTGTAAACAGCTTGATTTGCACAACACTCTCCTTCCTCTCAACACAGAAACAAACGTGCTTTTTTCGACCCACACTGCTTATGCTGCTCAAGATGAGTATCAGTTCCCACTACAGGTTTTCTCTGCACTCCTGTTTTCATACATGACCAGTGACACCTTAAACTCTCTTCCTACCCAAAAGCTTTCAGCTATTTCAACCACCACAAGCACACAGAGAACAGCCTTTCTGCCCTTGCTGTTTCTGCATAGACTTGACATCCTTCTCCCAGCTACTGTGCCTCTACCAGACGTGAGGGCATGCTAGAATTCCAGTGCTGCATAAGTTCCAGCAAAGGACGTGAGCTGAGACTGAACTGGTCTCTGTTTCTAAGCCACTAGGGCTGTGTGTGACCTGCAGTGCTGAGCCTAAGGGCAAGGTGGGGAAATGTGGGACTGGCTTCTTCCACTTACACAGTAACAATTCAGTGTGCTAATTACTTTTTTTTTTGCTGTGATACTTCCTCATAAAGCTATTTTACTTATTTTAAATAAAGAAAATACTTTTTTTGGCATTATCTAGCACCTATCTTCCATTGCAAAAGTAAGTGTCAAGAGAAAACAGTTAAGAGAGAAAGATTCCCTACAGTTGTGAGCCAGTGCAATAACCTAGTTGCTGAACGTTTTCTGGCTTACAGCACCCAGCACATTTTAAAGCACCAAAGTCTTTCAGATACTAAGTAGCTGAAGCTCCCTGTGGTCCCAGCCTTTCATGCATCAGGCTGCTCAGTCCCCACCACATTTAACAGGAGTGAAAAATATACTACAAAAATGGACATTGGTGGAACTTCAAGTGAGGATATAGATGCCGGGTATGATGTGGCAACTGTGTCAAGACAGTAACACTCAGGAGAAGTGGTTTCTACTCTCTAATATTCAAGAGCGTGAATATTCAGCTCCAGTTTGATTTTTATATACGTTCAGGAGTGGTTTTCCCGTCTATTAACAGATAAAAAGTATCTCAATATCTTTAGTGTTTTACAAACATTACCTGAATCTACTGTTGAGGATTAAAAAAGTAAACGTTATACACATTACAGAAAACAGAGGGAGGTGCTGTACTGAGGACTTGGACCTAAACACACAGATAGAGGGTTTGAAGTTCTGAGCTCCTAGGTCAAATTAGTATTTTTCTCACTGTTTCAAATTCATATTCATAATTGTAGCCACTGCGAACAATACATCTGTGATCTGGGAAATTAATAGGAAATACAGTAGAGTGCTTGGTATCTCTCAGTAAACAAAATCACATCTATTTTCCTTGGGTTAATTATCTCACAGATAAATGATATTTTGCCATGTTTTTGATACCCTAGGATTGAAAACAATAGAAACAAGAGGAACATAACTATCTGTGAAAAAGAGAAAATAATTACCGCTTTCCCTGTCTTGAAAAGAAATAGTGTCAAATTAATAACTGATCATGCTTGAGAAGGGAAGGTTCAAGAAACAAGGTCATGGATCAGAGAAGCAATTTAGAAAAAGCATTAGTGATCTCCAAGTAAATGCCTGATTGTAAGAAAAGGATGATTTCAGAAACCAAGCAAGAGACTGAATGCACCTGATCCATCACTAGATCATTCCAAATACAACAGACACTTAAATCAGATAAGCATAATGGCCTTTGTTTAATTAATTATACGGTATGCTCTGTGTATCTCAAAAAACCACTGTATTTTCACAAAAGGTGTAGCGCTGAATCAGTGGAAAAAATAGCAGTTTCAAAATAATTCTAATTCATTAGGCACTGCAGGACTAGATAAACTCCAATATTTGTGTATAATATCCTATCTGGCAGAAACTTGTTTGTCTGATAGACACAGAAATGAGACAATTAAAAGATCTTCCTAACTATAATTCATACTTTTGTTACTGAATCTCCTTTTGGATCTATGCCAACCAACTTAGGGACACAGCCATTAGCAGGGTGGAGTTGCATCCTTCTGTTTACATCGTCTAGCTTGTAGTGCAAAACATTCTTTTGAAAAGACAAGCAGAGTCTGTATTTCAGATCAGACCATTGACATAGAAGCATGCAAACGTAACTCGAGAACAAGGCAGTAAGATTTTTGTCCCACCCATTTTAGTAGTACAATAATCCTACCTTGGGAAATTATTTGCTTTTACAATGCTCAAGTTTGCAGAGTATAAGAACATGTAGTCATTGTAAGGTTTGGTAACTAGGTGGCAGGGAAGCCAAATACCCCAGGGGACGCAGGGAAATAAGAGAGAATACTCACATATTACTGTTTGACATGTTAGGTGGACAACTCCGCTTTTCATAGGAAAATCATTTAGATATACTTGTCCATTAACGTAGGTGATATTAAAAACAACCTGAAAGAAAGACAGACAAAATGAGTGTATGGTTCCTGGGCTGACACTACAATTCTGTTCTCAGAGAAACACACTTCATACCAACTGACATCAGACAAAATAATATACTTGCATCCCCACACAGACTTTGTTTCACTGTGTAATAACTTGCTGAATAAACAGAAAAAAAAGGACAAACCTGCCCTTTGTGAAATTCTCCATCAGTTTTCAACATCATAACATCGACTCTGATTGTTTCCTGGAAAACAACAGCAAGATATAAGTTTCTGAGTAAACACATAAGCCACTGCAGGCCACAGGCAACTCCCGTGCACTGTCCTGAAAGAATCACAACGTGCAATCCCTAAAGCACATTCCCAGGTTTTCTGTCCAGCAGAAAGAGGAATACGGTTACTTGTTTCATATAAGGTTCTTGGCAAAGTCCTCTCTTTTTTAAACATAGAGGACTGATGAGAAAGATTGACATCTGCATCCCCTTGTGTATAATTTTATTTAAATGAAGATAAATTAATAATCATAGAATAGTTTGGGTTGGAAGGAACCTTAAAGATCATCCAGTTCCAACACCCCTGCCATGGGCAGGGACATCTCCCACTAGATCAAGCTGCCCAAGGCCCCATCCAACCTGGCCTTGAACACCTCCAGGGACGGGGCAGCCACAGCTTCCCTGGGCAACCTGGGCCAGTGCCTCACCACCCTCATTGTGAAGAAATTCCTCCTTACGTCTGGTCAAAATCTTCCCTCTCCAATTTACAGCCATTGCCCCAGACCTATCATTACAAGCCTTTGTAAAACGTCCCTCCCCAGCTTTCTTGTAGCCCCTTCAAGTACTGGAAGGTCACTATAAGGTCTTCTCCTCAGAGCCTTCTCTTCTCCAGGCTGAACAAGCCCAACTCTCTCAGCCTGTCCTCATATGGAAGGTGCTCCAGCCCTGTGACCATCCCAGTAGCTCTCCTCTGGACCCGTCCCAACATCTCCATATCCTTTTTACGTTGAGGATTCCAGAACTGGACACAATACTCCATGTGGGGTCTCACAAGAGAGGAACAGAGGGGCAGAATCACTTCCCCCGCCCTGCTGGCCATGCTTCGTTTGATGCAATCAGTATATGCAGGTAGCCAGGATTACCAAAAACTGAAAAACATCACTCAAATCTGATTCAGTAGAAATCTGGCATTATGAAAAGCATAATTTAAAATCTAACACAGATAATGTTTTGGTTGGGAATGACTTGACATTGATGCTTCAGAAGCATTTGTCAAAACAGTAGGAAAACTCACTGGCCAAAAAGACCAAGGAGAAATGTCTTTCTTGGTGCGCTTTCTAGCAGGCGTGTATTTACACCGATTTTCTTCAAAACTTAAGTTCTAGCTATTCAAAGCAAATTAAAATTACCAATTAACTTACAGAACTAGAAGTCTATTACTGTAAATATAAACCAGATCAATAATAAATCCATAGGATGTGATCTATTCTGCCATCCTGTAGCTTCCTCAAACCACTTATTTTCTTCTCAACAATTCTATATATTACAAAGAAAACCAACAAACATGCTGAACTTTTAGTTCTTTTTCTAGCATTCAGATAGATTTTTCCAGGCATTGTCAAGCCTCAGATGGAGTTTGAGTTCCTTTAGACAGAAAGTATTTTGCAATCTTTTTTCAACATCTACAAAGTGACTCACTGAAATTACAAGAAAAAGGAAATGACTGATAGCCTGTAACTGCTGAAAAAAAAAATCCTCCCCTAGATTTTTTATTTCTTAATCAAATGTTTTATTTGAAAATGAAGGGCATGAGGCAAGACAGATGTGCCCAACGATTGAGCGTTAAATGTACAAAATGAGCTATACATGCAATGATTAATTTTCTTCACAGCAGCTGCCAATTCTTTTGACGCAGTATCCACAAGCACAGTCATGAATTCCAGTAGGCAATTAAAACTCACACTTGAAGAACATATTACATTTTTAAGAAATTAAACGATTTCAGTGGATCACTCCTGTGCTGTCGAAGTCACAAACTAGATCATAGCCTGGAGACAAATAAGGCAGCTTAGCAGCTTGCTGCCTCTGCCACTGAAGAGACAGTGTAGATCTCTCCTCTTCTGCACGTCATACTTCCCTTTCATTTATACCAAGAAAGCCAGGAGATTTCCCCCCACAGTTTTTTTCTGTCAGTTTGACAAGCAGGGAAGAGCCACAAAAGCAGGAGATGCAAGGGTGCTGCTGGGAGGAGGGAACTGGGCTACTTGCTCTGACAGCCACAGGCTGCCTGTCCTTGCAGCATCTCTCTCTGATCAGTCAAGGCGATGGGGCATCCTCTGAATTGAACAGGTTCATAAAGCTGCTCAATAATTTAGAGCAGTGATTAATACTCCACTACAGCGGCTACACTGTGACCCTTGCAATTTTGTGTTCACAAACAACAGAGAATTCATATTCTTGTCATTCCCACGAGCAGTCAGCTCACATCCAGATACAACAAATTCTTTCACTAATTATTTCCCTATGTTCTATATATCCATTCTCCTGAGTTGGCATATGTCAACAAAAAGCATCTTATGGATATGTCTTACAGATACACACTTCAGCACTAAGAAAAGTAAATGATCCCACATCATTCACTTTGTGCATCAAAACCACAGTAACAAGGTCACTGAGAATGGGACATCTGTCCTCTGTAGTAACCCATAATATTGCACTGTCAAATTATGGAGAAGCCTGAACTGTGACTATAAAACTTGTTGGTATAACTTATAATACACTTTTCAGTATTAATAATATAATGGAAATTCACATCAATTTAAAAGGTCCTGAATTCACTGGAATATTTGGGAAAGCTGCACTTTGACAGAGCATGAATCAAAGGACAGCCCCAAGAAGCAATTTAGGTCCCTAGGAATCAGGTTGTGCTTTTAGCTTACCATTGACACTGGTCCCATCATTCATAGCACCTTATCCCTTCATGTGCTGGTGAATGCCTTCACAAAAATCTCTCCGATTTACACTAAAAATGGCCCCATCATTCTTAATGCTGTTATAACATTTACATGTCTCTCCTGACTTTTCCTACAGTTTTTCATCGCTGTCTGAGTGCTCTAGCAGTGATATTTACAGCAGTAAGGGCCACAGTACCTGGAAAAAGGACAGCACTTTTACCACAAACATATGTAATTGTGCTCTGTGACAACCAGGCAACGGCATTAGCAGCATACATTACAGTGAACTAATGAATTTTTGTGAACGTGGATCAATAATCAGTTAGCGATCACTGTCTAATACTTTCTTTTCTGCTATGTACTCAAGCAGACCCCAGGAGTGTTAACTGGGGCAGTATAATCACAGTAGCAGCACAAGAGCAAGAGGGGGAAAAGATGGCAGCAAAGAATACAAAGCATCTGGCATAAGTTAAAAGGGGAATATTCATTGATTCTTAAAGACTCTCCATACCAACGCCACACAAATCTACAGTGAACATTTCACCTAATCTTAGCGTTTTATGAAAAATGCTGCACCAGATAAAGCGGTTAGGTCTAATCACACAGGGAATTCAAGCAGATCTACCTAAAGAATCACAGAAAAACCTCTTTCATGTGCAGTGACAGGGTGCACCACACAGTTTCTGCCAGCACAGGGTAAATGTTAATAAGTCCTACACAACTACATTAGTCATATAAACCCCATCTAGATTCAGCTGCTAGCAGCCAGCCCACTTGAAGCACAGCTGTTCTCCACTGAGGCTCTTTGAATAAGGCCCTGTCTGCACTAAAAGGCCTGTGGGAAGCAAACTGGGCAGCACTGAGAGCAGATGGCATGGTGCCTGGCAGGATGGCAGCTGTACAGAGACTTGAAAGGCAGACAATCCCCTCGAAATGATTATGCAGGCACTACTGGGATATCCTGTCTGTTACAGGAAAATATAAAGTCCAATGAAGGTTGCCAAACAGATAAGAAATAGACAAAACTAGTAACCGTTTTCTATAGTCTTTTCAAATATAGGAACAAGCGTCTGAACAGACAAACAAAACTGCCATCCAAACTCAGACCATTTGGGTCCTGGCACTCACGTGGACAACTAGCTCCAAGCAGTGTAACTGTATATATATAATCCAAGGCTCTGCAATCTGTGCTTCTCCTATTTTTTTTTGCCACCAGACTCAACAAAACTATGTTGTAGGATGAGCTTTAACTATAATCAAGCATAACTGAAAAATAATCGTGGTGCAAGTTTGACATGACAAGTTTGACTTGAGAAGTTTGCAGGACAATAACTAGTCCCTCGCATTTTACAAAATGTTAGTACAAAATCTTCTTCAATAAGGTCTGGCATTATTAATCTGCATGACAATATTTAGTGGAAGATAACAAAATCCAGTAATCTGTTCAGTAACTAAAGCTGAGCTATCTTTGTTAAAATAAAAATCTAACACAATGCTTTTGCATTACTTTCCTGAAAAGCACACTTACATCCCTTACTTGTTTTGTGATGATTTTTAGTTTAATATTACTTATCCTTTGCTTTGCCTTACATATGTTCCTAGACTTAATCGCCTTGGCTTTCTCCCTATTAGTCAACTCATACTATTAATATTTTATCAGGAATTTTCAAGATGAATATTTTAGTCTCACATCATCAGGACACAGTTGCACCATACTGCTTTAATTTAATCAAATATACATGAAAGATGATGTCAGATCTTTTAAGCATGAAGTTCAGTGCCAGACTGTTAATAGAGAAACTGGCATAAAGCAATGAAAGAAACATTTCATGTTTCTTCCTTGATTAAAATACATTACACTCACTGTGTATGTACTCAAATGGCTGATGCAGCGAATCTTACTTTCTTTTGTTGCAGAATAATCCATCCACACAAAGGTTTCTTACAGCCAACAAATCATCTGAAAAATAAGTTTTTCAGGCAACGACACACACAAAAAAGTCTCATAGGCAAGTAACCCATTTAGAAACAACACTGCTAAACCTAAACTATCAAGAGGCAAATGGAGTAAGCAAACAATACAGCATTACCATTCATCATACTGTACTTCTAGCCAACTCCTATAAACACATTACAAAAATACGCTGAAACACAAAACCTCATTTTCAACTGTGCCTCAGAAGAACATGTCACTTTAATGCAAAGGTCAGTTATCTTGTTGCATCATTCCCTGCCCTTTTTTTTTTTTAATTTTGCCTACAATCAATTAATCTGTAATCCAGTTTTGCTCATCCAAAAGAACGGGAAAGGAAAACCAAAACACACATGCCAATGTTTAAAAAAAAAGTCCAGAATTCTAAATGGCTTATTTAAGAAATGACAAATATTGCACAACAACAGAGGCGTTCACATTCCAGAGCTGAACAAAAACGTTTCAGCTTCACAAGATATTATTCCAATGTTTCAAGGTTTCTCCTCAGTCCTTCCACTATGGTTTCTGTAACATCACAGCTATGAGCTTGGAGGTAAACTTTAATGCCATGTGCAAGAACTACAAAACGTGAAGGTAACAGTAGTACACTGACAGTGGTCTCAAGGAATTGCAGAGGGCACAGTCATGGTATCCAGTCAAAGAAATGCTGAACATGTTGATGCTGACTGCTCCCAACAGACATTATGAGGAAAGACCACAACTATTCTTACCCCATCACCCACTGCTGTTATGCTCGTGATTTCTGAAGCCAACCTGACAGCACAGCATTCCTGCTCTGCATATTCCTATCAGGCTACCATAAACCAGTTAATCCTCAAAACCCAGCAATTCTTCTACTGAAAACTTTATCAAAAAAGCTTGTTCCTTCTACATAAAAAATGATCCTGCATGCACAAAAAGAAACAGTGCAGGAGGAAATACAAGGTTTTAATGTTTTAGGCTTGAAAAGAAAAATACTAAAGTAAAAATGTATACGTTCCCTTTTTGACTCTTTAAACAGGTTTTCTGCATATACTTTTGCCACTATACCAGTATAAAGCTAAAAAAGTGCAGACATCTCCAACTAGCAAAAACTGAGCTGACAGACCACTCCAGTTAGTAAGTCCAGTCTTACTGGCACTCTAAAACATACCTATTCTATTTCTGACCCAAAGCTGGCTTCCATGGAATCCCTCCAGCGCCCTGCGCTCTGCTTACTCATAGTTTCAGACCCAAAGATAGCATGCACAGATGTGCCTCCACATCTTGTACAACTGCCAGCTGTGATAAACAATTTTATGCTATTAAGTTGAAGTTTTGGTGTGAATGTGTGATAGTTTCTAGGGAGAAAGTAAGCAAAAGCATAGGTCTATATTCTGTTGTCCCTTCATGCGTCTTCTGCAAATTCATGCTAGCACTCCCTTTCTCAGAGGGATAAGCAAAATACCTGAGATTGGAGCTATGTCTGCTCTCTTTAGAGCACCTGACTTCAAGCAGAGATGCACTTTTGTAGGAGTCTGAAGATCTAGATCCCCATTTTGAAACCAGAATGATGCAGATGTCTCTTCAAATGTTCATATGGAGATGCAGAAACCAGGCAGTAAGCCCAGGAATCCTGCTTTGCAGCACAGGATGTGCCAAGTGCAGGGCCTCTGACAGGCCTTCCTGGAAAGGTTTTACTTAGAAAAAAAAAAAAAACCAAAAACCAACCAAACCCTAAACTGTGGAGGGAAAAAAGCTATAATAAATCTAATAAATCTACTCCTATGACAGCAACTTCACTTTGGCTAGGCAAGTGACAACAAACCCAAGACCGCTTTTCCCTCTTCGTGATTCCATGCTTTGGAGACCACAATTATAACAATTAGAGGATGTATTTAGTCATGAGTGTCCCTGCCCATAGCAGGGTGGTTGGAACTAGATAATCTTTACGGTCGCTTCCAACTGAAGACATTCTATGATTCAAGCACAGGCAGAACTGCCCGGTTCTCTTCTGCAGTTCTAGAGGTCAAAGCTCACTAGTGCCAGGCACATCTTCTTAATTCCCACTGAAATGATCTCCTAAGTAGCATTCCAACAATTCCTACCACTCTTTAAATAGACACCAAATTTAATTTAAAACCAGTCTTACTAACATACAGTATGATCACATATACACATACATACAACAAATCATTAAAGGGAGGGGGAAAACAAAGAAACAAGCAGATGCTTCATTTTGTACCATTTGTGTACATTTTCAGAGAATCACAGAATAGTTTGAGTTGGAAGGGACCTTAAAGATCATCTGGTTCCAACCTCCTGCCATGGGCAGGGACATCCCACTAGATCAGGCTGCCCAAGGCCCCATCCAACCTGGCCTTGAACACCTCCAGGAATGAGGTATCCACAACTTCTCTGGGCAACCCATTCCAGTGCCTCACCACTCTCGTCATAGAATCGTAGTATCATACAATAGTTAGGGTTGGAAGAAACCTCCAAGATCATCTAGTTCCAACCCCCCTGCCATATGCTGGGACACCTCCCACTAGATCAGGCTGCCCAAGGCCCCATCCAACCTGGCCTCAAACTCTTCCAGGGATGGGGCAGACACAATTTCCCAGGGCAACCTGTTCCACAGTCTCGTCGCTCTCATAGTAAAGAAATTCTTCCTAATGTCTAGTCTAAATCTGCCCTTCTTCAGCTTATATCCGTTCCTCCTTGTCCTGTCACCACAAGCTTTTATGACTAGTCCCTCCTCAGCTTTCTTGCTGGCTCCTTTCAGGTGCTGGCAGGTCACTATAAGTTCTCCTCGAAGCCTTCTAATCTCCAGGCTGAACAACCTGAACTCTCTCAGCCTGTCCTCTATGGAAGGTGCTACAGCCCTCTGATCATCTTTGTAGCCCTCCTCTGGACCCATTCCAACAGTTCCGTATCTTTTTTATGTTGACGGTTCCAGAATTGGACATGGAACTCCAGGTGAGGTCTCACAAAAGAGGAATAGAGGGGCAAAATCACCTCCCTCGACCTGCTGGCCACACTTCTTTTCATCCAGCCCAAGGCAAAGTTGCCCTTCTGGGCTGTGAGCGCACACTGCCGGCTCACGTCGAGCTTCTAATCGACCAGCACCCCCAAGTCCCTCTCTGCACGGCAACTCTCAACCACATCACCCCCCATCCCGTACTGAAACCGTGGATTGCCCCGACCCAGGTGCAGGACCTTGCACTTGCCCCTTGCTCAACCCCGTGATGTTCTCACAGCCCCGCTCCCTCCGCCTGCCCCGGTCCCTCTGGATGGCAATCCATGCCATGCCATCCCATCCCATCCATCCCGTCCCGTCCCGTCCCGTGCCCTTTCCCACCCCCCAGCGCTGCCCCCGCACCTGCCCCAGCGGCGCCGCCGGCCCCAGCAGCGCGGCCACCCCCAGCAGCAGCGCCGGCAGCCGCCGCCGTCCCAGCGCCGCCTCCATCTTGTGACCCGGGAATTAAAACAAAGTGAAACATCAACAAGAGGCGGGGACGGGCCGGGAGGAAGCTGGCGGGGCGCGGCCTCCTCCTCCCTGCGGGGAGCTGGGCTGCTGGGGGGGTGGTGATGGGGGGTCAGGGCGGTGGGAACTGCGCGATCCTCAAGGTCCCTTCCGACCCAAAACTTTCCGTGATTGCATGAATTCGTCCTCTCTCCTGCCGCCGGTGATGCAAGAAGTAGTTACTGTTGCAAAAAAGGGGAATATTGTTTATTTAGGCTAAAGTAGAATTACGTTTCGGCTAAGTAATTGTATTTATTTGAAAGTTAGACAGAATCATGGAATCACAGAGTCTTTGGGGACAAGATGGCAGCTGCGAGAATGCAGCTCTTGCTGGTACTTGCGCTCAATCGCATGTGCCTGGAGGAGGAGGTTAAATTACCTAAATTCCCACCTATGAGTTGCACTCTGGGCGTAAATCAGAGTGAAAGTTACCCCCAACAGGACTGGAGAATTCCAGGTTAGCAAAAGCAAGCTACAATACTGCAAGTGTTTTCTGTAAAAGGTTCATTATTAAAATGGTTAGAAGCATTACACATTACAAATGTGTACCAGGCATGAAAAGAAGCCTTTGTGAACAGTCCCTCCCCAGCTTTGTTGTAGCCCCTTTCAGGTACTGGAAGGTCACTTATAAGGTCTCCTCAGAGCCTTCTCTTCTCCAGGCTGAACAAGCCCAACTCTCAGCCTGGAGAAGGGAAGGTGCTCCAGCCCTCTGATCATCCTCGTAACCCTCCTCTGGACTCATTCCAACAGCTCCATATCCTTCTTATGTTGAGGATTCCAGAACTGGACACAGCACTCCAGGTGAGGTCTCACAAGAGAGGAATAGAGGGGCAGAATCCCCTCCCCCGACCTGCTGGCCACGCTGCCTTTGATACAGCCCAGGGCACAACTGGCCTTCTGGGCTATGAGTGCTCATTGCCAGCTCACATCGACTCCTCATCGACCAGCACCCCCAAGTCCTCCTCTGCAGGGCTGCTCTCAACCACACCATCCCTCATCCTGTGCGGAAACTGTGGATTGCCCTGACCCAGGTGTAGGGGCAATAATCAAGCTAAATGCTCGGGAGAACCCCTTTTACATGGATATAATAGAAAATAACGACATCATCCCCCATCCTGTATTGGAAGCGGGGTTTGCCCCGACCCAGCTGCAGGAATAGGGAGGCAACTCTTGCAACTCTAAGAGAGCGTTTATTCTTTTGGCTTATTCACCCATGCCTGGCGATTGTCTGCGTATTATCTCTTGTGAGAAGACAGGGTTCTACAAGACAATTAAACCCAGCGACCCCCAGCAGCAAACCCGACCAGCCGATGCCGCCGGGGGGCGCTCTGACCCCGCGGCTCCCCCCGGCGGGGCCGCCGCTGCTCCTCCGCGCCGGCAGGGGGCGCCGCCTGCCCCCGGGCGGCCATGGCCGTGCTGCTGGAGACCACGCTGGGGGACCTGGTCATCGACCTGTACACGGAGGAGCGGCCCCGCGGTGGGTCGGGGCAGCCCGGGCGGGGAGGGCGAGCGGCTCCCCCTCTTTTTCCGGCTCATCCCACCCCCCCACCCCCCTACCCCCCTTTTCCTGGCTCTCCTTTCCCCTCTCCCCCCCGCTTCCCGGCTCTCCCCCCTTTTTCCTCACCTCTCTCCCCCGCTTCCCGGCCTCTCCTCTTCCCGGCTTTCCCCTCCTTTTCCCGGCTTCCCCTCTCCCCGCTTCCCGGCTTTCCACCCCTCCCCTCCGCTTCCCCGACAGGTTCCCCCCTCCTTTTCCGGGTTTCGCCCTCCCATTTTCCCTGGCTTCCCCCACCCTTTTCTCAGCGCCTTGCCCCCCTCCTTTTCCCAGCGTCTCCTCCTCTCCTTTTTCTAGGCTTCCCCCCCCTTTCCTCGGCTTCCCCCCTCCCTCTTTTCTCGGCATCTCCCCCCCCTTTTTCTCGGCTTCCCCACGCCACCCCCTGGCTTTTCCCGACATCTTCCGTCCCCGCTTCCCGGCTCCCTCTCCCCTTTTCCTTTTCCCGGCCCTCCCTCCCCCCGACTCCCGGCCGGCTCTGCCCGCTGCCAGTGTTCCCGGGGCCCCGGCTTTTCCACCGCCAGGGGAAGGAGCCGGGGTCGCACGGGTGGCTCCCGAGGAACCGGACTTTGGACAGGGGGGTCCGGTGAAGGAGGCGCCTCCTCCCTCCCTGCTTCCACAGAATGGTTTGGGACCTTACAGACCATCCAGTTCCAACCCCCCTGCCATGGGCAGTGACATCTCCCACAGCCTGGTCCTCGCACACCTCCCTCCTGCACACTTCCAGGGATTTCTGTCCGGGACACAGCCCCTGGGTTAGATCCCAGTGAGTGCCGGGATTTGTGTGGCTGCAGTGGACCCCAAACCATCAGCTTGTGTGTTTGAAATACAAGCAGCTGTTGGGATATTGGCATTTTTTTTTCAGTTATGTACTTATTATGTATGTAATGTGTATTTACTCAAGAAATTGAGAAAATGTAATATTCTAAATTAAAAGGCAACCGTGATCATCTTTGTTAAGTGTTTGGAAAGAAACTGGGGAGAAGAAAGTCGAGAGGAGGGCCGTGAAGATGATCCAAGGGCTGGAGGACCTCTTATACAGGCTAAGAGAATGCGGGTTGGTCAGCTTGGAAAAGAGAAGGCTCTAAGGAGACCCTACAGCAGCCTTCCAGTACCTGAAGGGAGCCCTGCAGGAAAGCTGGGGAGGGGTTCTTTGCGGGAAGTGCAGTGATGAGATGAGGGGTAATGGTTTTAAGCTGAAAGAGAGGACATTTAGGGTAGATATTAGGAAGATTTTTTTTACTGTGAGGGTGGTGAGGGGCTGGCACAGGTTGCCCAGGGAAGCTGTGGCTGCCCCGTCCCCAGAGATGCTCAAGGCCAGGTTGGATGAGGCTTTGAGCAACCTGATCTAGTGGGAGGTGCCCCTGCCCATGGCAGGGGCTTGGAACTGGATGGGCTTTAAGGTTCCTTCTGACTCAAAACATTCTAGGATTCTATTTTTTCTGTATAAGTAGCTGTATGTAGGGTTCCCTCCATCCGTAGAGGCTGGCATTAGGAAAGGAGGATACGTTACTCTCTCCTTAGAGCATTTCTCACAGCATTTTTTAGTTGTATACTGGTCAGTCTTACACAGGCGGCTCCAGAAACACTTTTCTGCATGTTGAACTGAATATATCTCTATCCGCTATGAATTGGGTATATATCTATCCACTATATACTTCCTGTATGTGGGGGTTTTTTTAGTAAATGTTGGTATAATTTCTTACAGCTTGTCTGAATTTTCTGAAGCTCTGCAAAGTCAAGTATTACAACTACTGTCTTATTTATAATGTGCAGGTGAGTATTCTCAACTCCTTATTTTTGTGTATGTTTAAACTCACAAGCATGAAAATAATTATCTTATGTATTCTGCTTTGTGACAGAGGGATTTTATTATACAAACTGGTGACCCCATGGGAACTGGCCGTGGAGGGGAATCCATATTTTGGTAAGTAAAAATTTTGTGTTAATCGACAGAGAAATTGTATATGGAAACAGGTATTCCAGGTAGGTGTCTTCAGCTCTCTTTGGGCAGAATTACTAATAGGAAGTAAAAATCTTTATGCATAAACTTCTTTGTCTGTCATACTTAAATACCTTTTTAATTCCAATACTGCCTTTGGCCATTGAGTTTTTTTTTTCTGGACAGTATTCTATCCCTGACTTTAGAAGTGAAGTTAACAACTAACAAGTTGTAGGTAAATTTCTGTTTATTTAAAAGTTAGCAAATAACTGTAAGTTTGGTTTTATAAGGAAAGTGTCCTAACTAATTGCTCAGTAGAAGATATACTCATTAGCAGTTTGTTACTACTTTTATTTTTGTAACAAAATGTATTTATTTGAGGGGAATATGGAGGCTATACTTGAGTTCCTCTGTGGGTGTGAAAGCAGTCCTGTTACTGGAAAAATTTTATTGTGTTTGTTTTAGTCATGTTGAATGTGTAAAAAAATCACTTTTCTTCCTTGTTTAAGATGTTTTTAGTGGTCATGCACAAAAAAGTTGAAGAAATCATTCAAACAGCTCTGGTGGAAATTAGCAAAGTGCATGTTTTCTATATAATTCCTATGACTTTGTTATTAAAAATAGAGTTATAATCGCAGAGCAGAACATAAGATGGAGTGCTGCGGAACACGATATACAAAGACAAATAGCTTGGTTTGAACAGAAACAGGGCTGCTAGACCATCATTGACTTTTGTAAGTCTGGTCTGTCAGAGGCTCTTAAATACAAAACCTTGAACACATGGACCTGTGGTGATCCTGGAAGCAGGATAATTGCGCGAAGCAGATGCAAGTCTAGGTAGGAATGTCTGTCAGACCCGAGCTGTCTCTGCACATGGGTAGATCCCGTTTATTTTGTTATTCTGCTCTTTTATAAGGATGGGTATTCTGGGGCTCCTTGCATATGGCCGATGGGGGAGTGCAGTGTGATAAGAGTGTGGCATGTTCCATTCTGCTACTTGTATGGAGAGTTTGTCTTTTCTACTTGTTTATTACTGTTGAAGTCCACAAAATTGGAGTTCAATGAAGGCAAAGCTTAATTTGAATCTGCTCTTCGTAGAGCCTTCACCTGCTTAGCAAAATGAGTTCAAACAGAACACTGTCCTTGAATTTTGGCAAGTGTTGTATTGACCATGCCTCGCTCAGTTATGAAATCAGACAAAATTAAGAGATATCAGGGTTAGATTTAAAAAATTTAAAAGAATGTAATAATTTACCATATCCTATGTATCTCAAATCACTGTATGCTGATCTAGCGTTACACATATATTTAGTGGCTTTTCATTTATCTTGTGACAAATTATTACATTTTTAGAGTGTGGATTAATTTATTTTTATGGAGTCTACTCATCAAAATATGTATTTACTTCATGCCTTAGAAAAATGTTATATAGTGCATTTGGAAACATACAAATACACCCCCCCAGCTGCCCAAAAAGCCTCTGTGAAATGCTTAAGAGAAAAATCAGTTGTTCCCTGTAATATAAAGTGAGTTACTTAAGTGTACAGTTCCATAAAAATATGCATGGATGCAATGTAGTTTTAGTTAAATGGCAATGTAAAAATTTTTAAGATGTTTTGTATACTGTTTTACATGGTTTGTTTATCTCACTTTAAAAAATTCCTTTGCTTTGTAACGTATTTTTTCTATATATTTTCAGCCAGCTGTATGGTGATCAAGCCAGATTTTTTGAGGCAGAAAAAGTGCCAAGAATTAAGCACAAGAAAAAGGGAACTGTGTCAATGGTGAACAATGGCAATGATCAGCATGGATCACAGGTCAGCACGCAGTGTTGGAAGGCCTTGGTACACATCTAGACTCTTGGATGAGGGAAAGGCTGTGGATGTGGTCTTCTTGAACTTTAATAAAGCTTTTGACACAGTTTCTCACAGCATTCTGCTATGGAAACTGTCGGCCTCCGGCCTGGACAGGCGCACACTCTCCTGGGTGGAAACCTGCCTGGATGGCCGGGCCCAGAGAGTGGTGGGAAATGGTGTTAAATGCAGCTGGAGGCCAGTGACAAGTGGGGTTCCCCAGGGCTCAGTCCTGGGTCCAGCCCTGTTTAATGTCTTTATCAATGACCTGGATGAAGGCATCGAGTGCACCCTTAGCAAGTTTGCAGACGACACTAAGCTGGGTGGAAGTGTGGATCTGCTGGAGGGTCGGGAGGCTCTGCAAAGGGATCTGAACAGGCTGGACTGCTGGGCTGAGACCAACGGCATGAGGTTTAACAAGGCCAAATGCCGGGTCCTGCACTTGGGGCACAACAACCCTGTGCAGCTACAGACTAGGAAAAACCTGGCTGGAAAGCTGCCAGGAGGAGAAGGACCTGGGGGTGCTGGTTGACAGCCGACTGAACACGAGCCAGCAGTGTGCCCAGGTGGCCAAGAAGGCCAATGGCATCTTGGCTTGTATCAGAAATGGCGTGACCAGCAGGTCCAGGGAGGTTATTCTCCCCCTGTACTTGGCACTGGTGAGACCGCACCTCGAGTACTGTGTTCAGTTCTGGGCCCCTCACCACAAGAGGGATGTTCTGGCTCTGGAGCGAGTCCAGAGAAGAGCAACAAAGCTGATGAAGGGGCTGGAGAACAAATCTTATGGGGAGCGACTGAGAGAGCTGGGGTTGTTCAGCCTGGAGAAGAGGAGGCTGAGGGGAGACCCTATTGCTCTCTACAACTACCTGAAAGGAGGTTGTAGAGAGGTGGGAGCTGGCCTCTTCTCCCAAGTGACAGGAGGAGAGGGAATGGCCTCCAGGTCTGCCAGGGGAGATTTAGGCTTGAGATAAGGAAAAAATTCTTCACGGAAAGGGTCCTTAGGCATTGGAATAGTCTGCCCAGGGAGGTGGTTGTCTCACCTTCCCTGGAGGTGTTTAAGGTGAGGGTGGATGAGGTACTTAGGGGCATGGTTTAGAGATTGGTGGGAATGGTTGGACTTGACGATCCGGTGGGTCTCTTCCAACCTGGTTATTCTGTGATTCTGTGATCTAAGTAACTAAAATGAAAATTCCTTGAATTTACAAAAGAGGCATAACAATGACAGTGTTATCTCAATAGCATTGTCTTGTAATGTGGTCAAAAGACATGTTTTGGGCCCCTCACTAGAAGAAGGACAATGAAACTGATGAAGGGGCCGGAGAACAAGACCTACAAGGAGCAGCTGAGGGAGCTGGGGGTTGTTTAGCCTTGAGAAGAGGAGGCTGAGGGGAGACTTTACTGCTCTCTACAGCTACCTAAAAGGAGGTTGCAGTAGAGGTGGGTATTGGTCTCTTCTCCCAAGTGGTAGGTGATAGGACAAGAGGGATTGGCATCAAACTGCATCAGGGGAAGTTTAAAGTGGACATTAGGAAAAATTTCTTCACTGAAAGGGTTATCAGGCACTGGCAGAGGCTGCCCAGGATGTTGGTTGAGTCACCATTCCTGGAGGTGTTTAAAAGGCAGGTAGGTGAGGTGCTTGGGGACATGATTTAATCGTGGGCAGGTATGGTTGGAGTTGACAATCTACAAGATCTTTTCCAACCTAATAATTCTATGACTCTAAAAAAACAGCCATTGATAAAGATTTTACATAGTATTGCAGGTGCCAGTTGGTATTTGATTACAGATGAGCAAGAGAAAAGTGCTCAGATTCAGTCAATTTTATAAATTTTATTTGTTAGAATTCAGTACTCTGTATTTTTTCCTTTGTTTATTGATTTCTGTTAATACCTTGGTGTGATTTTGCTAATGTATAGAATGGGCAGGAAAAAAATCCTGTAGTTAAATGGAAGTGAAAAGTAAGGAAACTGGGTTTTAAAATATTGTTCAATCTTTCTGGTTGTAACCTAATGTTAGTTTGGAACCTGAAACCATACTGCAGTTTCCTCTGTATGGTTGCATGAAAATGTGCATTATAATACATTATAATGTAAGTTTAGAGTTTTATCCCGGTGCTGTTATAAATGTTTTTGAAAGCAGTGTTGTTCCCTGTGCTGTTCCCTGTTAACATGTACAAAGTTTTTGCTGTAGGTATATTTAAAGCTCTAATCTCATAGAGTGGTATTATTTCTAAGTTACTATTCAAAATGTGCTGGGACTTTTACATATTAAAAAGCCGCACTTGTCATATCCATATGTTTTAATTTAAAGAAGAGGTTGGTTTTAATAATCAACAAGCAATTTAAAAATCTACAGTTTTATTCCAGCTAGAGCTTGTAATATATAGAATTAATTTTGCTGCTTCCCTGCATTATATGTATAAAATTGTTTTTTTGAGGGGAGTTTAGGAAGAAGAGAAGGCATTTGTATTTGTAGTGCATATTAAGAATGCAGCCTGCTAACATATACACGGGCATATGGGAATGAATGCAATTCCCAGGAACATTATTTAGCTTCTTCCTTTGGGAAGAAAAATTCCATTAAGGAGCTACATGGATGTTGGCTTACCAGTATAATGTAGCTTAGTGTAACCAAATCAAATACTAACCAGTCTTAACCGTATTGCAGAAAATGAAGAGTTAGATGTTACCAATCAGGTTGCAAGGCATGGATGTAATGATTCTGTTCTGTTATTTGTGCGTATCTGCTTCTTCCTCCTTTATTCATTACCAAGTATTCTTTGTCTTCATGTTGTTACCAAATGTTCAGATGTTTTCACTATTCACAGCTTCAGTTTTGCCCTGAAGCAAAACACCTGATTTGTGTTAGGGTACATTTCAGTGACAGTTCAAGCTGATCTAAGTCAATGCTACTGCGTTCCAGTTCTCCTCTCAGTGCTACCGCATCCTCTTTTTGTGAGTGATGGGTTTGTGATACAAGGGAAGGAAGGAGAAGTGTTTGCCAAAATGGTAAAAATGCACCTGCTGAGTGCAGTTTGCTGAACGGGTGATTTGAGCTCAGCTCACTGCTGCCTAGAGGGGTAGCCTTGCTCTTTGTCTTCTCCCTTTCATTAGCTGCGATACATGTCACATCCTTTGCTGATCTTTCTCAACAAAACTACCTGTCAGATAACTGTGTGCTCTTCCTCTGCCGGTCTGGTTTTCTGCCAGATTGTTGGGTCAGATCAGTTCATAGAAAGGTCCAATGACCAGAGCTGTGAGCTTGTGAAGAGGGGAACTTGTGTGAGTCTTTCTTCCTCGGGCAGTGACTGTGAGCTGCAAGTTGTCTCGCCTTGTTCTCCCGCAGAAACGAGGAAGAGTTTTTCCCCACTGATTTCAGTGAGAGCTGTACCTCTCCTAAGGTGTAAAACTCAAGCCCAGACTTTTTCTCTTTACTTTTACTGATTTTGTATCTCCTTTTGTAGTTTCTTATTACAACAGGGGAAAACCTGGATTACCTTGATGGTGTGCACACAGTATTTGGAGAAGTGACAGAAGGCATGGATGTATTGAAGACAATCAATGAAACCTTTGTAGATAAGGATTTTATCCCATATCAAGATATCAGGTGTGAATGCTTTTAGCTTCCTTTTCTGAGGAATATATTATAATTAAACAAATTAATATTTTTTTTAAAATTAGATTAATATAGCAGTGTCAGGTGACCTGTACATGGTTTCTTTTGTAGTCTTTTATTCCAGTATTATTGATAGAATAAGCAAGTACTAAAATAAGTAACTATATAAGAAAACGTGCAACTACATTGTCATTACAAAAGCATCAATACTAGTATTTGCAAGCATACTCTGATGGTTTGGGATGTGACAGTCGGTGGAGCTGGTTTCCTATTGCTTGGGTAAAGTGAGTTTTATTTGCATGTGACTGATGCTGATCTTGATTTTATTTTCCGTAAGGATAAATCATACAGTAATTTTAGATGATCCGTTTGAAGATCCACCTGGCTTGTCTGTTCCTGATCGCTCACCAGAACCTACTAAGGAACAGCTAGATGTGAGTGTTTATGGATAGCTTCTTGGGGAAAACTTGGAAGAAGTAATTAAATCAAAGTATCCGTATTAGTGGCCAGCACAGACTTGGTCAAAATAAGAATTCTGGTTTTAAGACTTTGTCTCTCAAATCTGTATCCTAAAAGACCTACACATTTTTAACATAGGAAGGTAAGAGATGCTTTTCTACTACGCTAGCTTGGGTTCTGATGTGTCAAGTTCTTGTCAGTTATTTGGGGCTGTTTCTGTGTTAAATCAAATACAGCTGCTTAATCTTTCAGTAAAGGTGTAAAACGGTGACTTGGGTGCTCTCCCTTGTGACTATGGTGCAGTTAGGTTGGAAGGCTGTATTTTAGATTTCAAATTACCGTGCAAGCTAAATATTCAGAATATCCACCTTTGTCAGTCCGGGGTTTTTGTATCCTCTGGTAGAAGACAAAATATAACTAAAAAAATTAAGTTAATATTAAAGTGCTCACTGCTGTTTTCCTTTTAAATGTGCAACAGCCTACATTTCAGTGGAAGTAATCTTGTCTTTTCTTTGAGTTATACCTGCAAGCATGCATGCTGTTGTGGTATATTTGTTCAAACAGAAGGAACTTGCTAAAAATGCAGTTATAATTATTCACAACTTGCTCATAGCATGCAGTTATGAAAGCTACTGTGCGAGATTACCTTGTATGGAAACAGTTGTTTCAAGCAGTGAATAAATTTACTTGTGATAATATTGTTTCTTTTTAAGATTAATAGTTTTAATCGCAAGGTTAGAATTACGCATTCATAGTACATCTGCACTGTGCTTAATCTCATGTATCTTTAGATACATTAAACTCTATAAAGACTTTAGAAATATTGAACTGAGTATGGTTCATATTTGGCCTGAAGGTTCTTATGTAGTTCACAGTGCCTGAGACACATGAGGATAATGTATTCTCTCTTAGGTGTTTTTTTTTTTAATCTAAGTGGGAAGAACAGAATGAAAGCTCATTTCTGCAGTGATACAGTGCTTGACCATGTTTTATGACTTGTAGGGTGAGGGAGGAGGTCATCCAAGTAGTATTTGGTAAGTGAGAAAGTATTTTTGGCCATGGCTTGCTAATAAATAGCTTTTTCCTTCGTATTTCAGAGTGGCAGAATAGGAGCAGATGAAGAAATTGATGACTTGAAAGGACGGTCTGCAGATGAAATAGAGGAAGTTCAGGCAGAAAAAGAAGCAAAAACTCGTGCCATTCTCTTGGAAATGGTGAACATATTTCTATATTTACCTTTAAGATGTTACTCTCTACATGTGTGTATGTTTGATTGAGTCTAGGAGGATGTGTACTACTTATCTTGAAATTGCTTATCTGATGATGATGTATTGGCTCAGAATATGCTACTAAATGTCTGTGGTACAACGAAAGGGATTGAGCATGAGCACTGGAGGTGATTTTCTCATAAACCTTGTGATATTTCATTTTCAGAGGAAGAATTAAAAGTGCACTACTGGAGGCTTTATAAAAACTTGCTAGAAATGCATCTAATTAAAAAACATAACACACATTAATATGCTGTTGAGTATCTTTGATCCTGGGAAAATTTTAGCATGTGTGGGAGAGAGCTGAGCTGATTTGAGATGATCTCTTCCTGCTGTGTATAGTGGCATTGAGATTACATTATTTGTGTATGTAGAGGCTGGTTGGCTTCTGTGAGAATCAGTTGAATTTAGCTTTATGTTCTTCCTGCTGAAATATGATGTTTGGTAACTGCTGGCAGTTGTAAACTACATATAGTAACAAAAATTGTGAATAGACTTTGGAGCCTCTTTTTAAAAAAAAAAAAACAACAACAAAAAAAAACCAGAAATAAAGAGAAAGTAAAAAGCACCCTGTTGAGGAATGGGTGCTTTACAACTTTACAACTACCAGATCCAAATAGTTTATTAAAATATGGCAAATAATTTGCAGCAGAGATTAATACTAAGGTCAGTCCAGGTGTTGCAGATCTGCAGATGTGTACTGTTGCTTTGCAGCAGCAGTGAGGCTAATGACCTGCTTTCTAGGTAAAACTAAGGTTAGCTTTAAAAAGGCAAGTGGAGTATATGAGCCAATGCAGTAATTTTCTTTGAGTATTGCTGGGTGGTGTTCAATAGGGAGCTCTGTTATATAAGCTGAAGAGATGAAAAAGTAAGTATGCTGTTTCGCTGGTTTGAAACCCTCAACTTTTAGTTCCACTATTCTTTTGTCGAAACAGAAAACTTCTCCGAGTGTGTTGTGTCCCTTAATTCCTTTTGTGTTCTCTTTTGTGGAATCTGCTTCTTACTTGTGTTATTTTGCTCTTTCTACTATCAAACTAACGTGCATTGCATTTTTATTAGTGTATTAGGTAAAAGATGAGGATGAATTGTGTCATTATCACTAGTCTTTTGTTCAGGTTTTAAACAGAAGCACTACAGTTCAACAGGAGGTGGTGTGTGTAATTGCATTTTCCTCTGTAACTTAGTTTGCTATGAAGCTACCTGAAGTTTAAGCTTAACCTAACTATTGCATTTCAAGAAAAGATGTGTTTAGCGTAAATACAGAGACTAAGGAATGGATCCAGTCCGTTTTTATTTTTATAACAGAGTGGCTGTAAAAGTACACACTTTCACCTCTTAAACTGTGTATTTATTATGTTATGAACAGGAAAAGCAAAGTAGAAAGTATTTTTTACTTTCATTGAAGTTCCAGTGGTGGAACTGCAAACAGGTAATCATTTGTAGGTGCTATGAAGAACACCTGTTTCTGACATGTCGTAGGAAAAATATTTTATTAGTTTTTAATTTTCTGGTAGGAATGTGTGTGAGATCATCCAGACGATGTGTTGCCAGAGTGCTTGTGGCAATAAAATGTAGATAGCAGAAGTGATGAGTGTGTTTTTCTGTATGCCACAGGTGGGAGACTTACCGGATGCAGAGGTCAAGCCACCAGAAAATGTGCTGTTTGTTTGTAAACTGAACCCTGTGACCACAGATGAAGACCTAGAGATAATATTTTCACGATTTGGTCCCATTAAAAGGTAATTAGTGTAAAAAAAAAAAAAGGAAAACGTTCTTTGTTGAAACTGAACTTGATTCTCCACAGTGTATGTTGGTTTGGCTGTTAAGTAGTTGTCTGGCATCTCTGGAGATTTATGCTGTGTCTGCGTGTGTTTGGATAGAGACCAGAACAACAGCAATACAAAGTCAGATCTAGCTAGATGAGTATCCTATCCCAGCATGGGTTTTAAGTGAGAGCCTTGGATAGTGTAGGAACAAGGAAAGCATGTGATGATACACTCCCTGGTCCCCTGTCCTTTCTCTTTCCTTGTATCAGTTTTTATCCTGGATGCTGCCTGAGCTAGAGTCTCTGGGTTTTCCTTTTCCATGGGAATATGTGTGGTTTGGATTAAAGTGACAAACCTTCTGCACTTTTTTCAGAGTTTGTTTTTGCTGCCTTTAACAATTCTGTATCAACAGCAAACTCCGCTGGTCACTTCTTTTCTTTGTAAGTGAGAAATGACTGTTTACTCTTACCTGGTCTTTCACATGTTCATCAACAATGGAAAGATGTTTCTTTCTCCAAAAGCCTTTTGTGCAGGAGTTTATTAGAATTACCAGAGATTTCGAAAGACTGGATCAAATAGATCGTCATCACACATAGATTTATTCAGGTAAATAAATCTCAGATAAATCTATTCACATCCTGCATAGGCCCGGTTTATTCGGATTCACACTACCTCCTTTCTGGGTTGAGTTTCTACCAGTTTGTGCAGTAATGGCTTACAGGCCTGCAAGGTCCCAGATGCTTTGCTTGACTGTTGGTGTGTGTGTTTGCACAAGTGAAGTTGGTGGTGTTCGCCACACTTAAAACTCCAGCTTGATTTCTTAATATCGTGTGGATTTCTTATACTTCCCCCCCCCTTATCAGTTTGTTCAGTATCTCTTCTGCAGTCCTTCTGCTTTCAGATAGATTCTCTGAATAATCCACAAAGGAGGAATCTGGCACCAGACTGCCCCACCTTCTTCCTCACTGATGGCTGCTGCAAAGAATTCTTTTAGTTTGCCTGAATAGCCTTGTCTTTTCCTTTCCCCCTGCCCTTTTTCTTTTGGTTTTGATTTATTTTGTTATGATCATCATGGCCTCAAGCTGCTCCAGGGGAGGTTCAGTTTAGACATGAGGAAAAATTTCTTCACCAAAAGGGTTATCAGGCACTGGCAGAGGCTGCCCAGGGAGGTGGTTGAGTCACCATCCCTGGAGGTGTTTAAAAGACTGGTAGGTAAGGTCCTCAGGAAAATAGTTTAGTAGTGAACAGGTACAGTTGGACTCAGTGATCTCAAAGGTCTTTTCCAACCAAGTGATTCTATGATTCTATAATCGTCTGGGTTTTGTATTCTAATCTGGATTTGTCACTTCCTCAGTACACAGGGAGGTGATCTCACTTTATTAAATCTCACCTTAATACCATATTTCCTTTGTTGCTTGCCTGACCTGCTTTAACATCATGTAGTCAGGATTCTCATGTCATTTACAAGAGTTTGGTAGTGCTGGTGCAATACTTTATTGTTCCCATTTTGCATCCACTGATCTAATACTTCAGGCTTCTTACTTCCATGCAGTGACTGCCTGATAAGAAGATAGTTGCAAAAGAAGTGCTTCCTAAGAAGGGAAAGTTTGTCACATGATGTCTGTTTAAACTTTCCTTAAATGACTGAGGAAAGAGAATGTGAAGTTTCTTGTCTTGCATTAGTGAAACGCAAAAAAATCACTAACAAACAGTAATGTTGGAAAACAGATTTTGTTTCATTAATCGGAAATTCATTCCTACTTCTACATTTCATGTTAAGCACTTGTGAGTTAAATGTAATAATTACTCAAGTATTACCACGTGCATTTTTTTCTGCACAGACACCCCCACATTCGTAAGGGTCTCAGAGTCAAGTGTTATACTACTTTCAAGGTTGTTTTTTAATGTTGTTTTTTTTTTAAAAAGCAACAGTATTTATCCTCCCTTTTAAGCAGTGCTTGCCTATCCAATGTTTTTTGCTCCAACACCACTGATATTTTAATTTCATCTCAATTTTTCAGCTGCGAAGTGATTAGAGACTGGAAGACTGGTGAATCACTTTGTTATGCTTTCATTGAGTTTGAAAAGGTATGTTATTTAGGTATCCTGTATATGGATTCTGCTTATAAAAAGTTCACTTTCAGCATACTTCCATTAAGGAAAAACAGTGAGATGTTCAAGGGTGGGGTAGCTAATATTTTCTTTTGCTGACTTAACTAAAGAAGTTTTAGATCCTAAATGAGGCAAACGTTTAAGCTGTTCTCTATTCAACCAAGCAATTCAAATATGGTGTTCTTGGATTGTCTTGAAGCCAGAGGATGGAGAGCAGGTCCCTTTTTTTTCCTCAGAGCACATTAGGATTTGGAAGACTTAAAGAAAGGAATGCTAGGAGAAAAAGGAGGCATGCTGCAGAACGAGGCGGGTATATGAAAGGAGGTAGATCAGTGTGCACAGTAGTGTCCTGTATTTGGCTTGTAAATGGTGCTCACTTTATCAACATGTTGCTCTTAACTGAGATGGATAGTAAAAGTTCTCTTGATGATGCATGGTTTCTTGTTTGTATCTGCTAAGCTCTAGTCTGTGAGGAAAACTGGAAGGCATGGGGAAAGTGTTCTCACTTCTTTTTAGCCTACACATGTACTTTAAATTGAGCTTTTATTTGATTATTTGTTGTCCTTTTTAGCTTGTTTTTCTGAATGTATTGCTGTGCCAAACACATAGCTGGATTGGCATGTGTTCAAAATAGTGAAATGAACCAAAGAAATGCAATTTGACATGTTTACATTTGGACAAAGCATAACTATTCCTTTTGAAATGGCGCAATGCAAGAACAGCTGTGCTTTACACAGTTTTAGAGAAAAATGTGTGCCATTAAGCAGCTGAATTTGTGTTTGAGCTCTTCCGTGAATATTCCTATGAGGTAATCATTACTCAAAATTTTCTGAAAATGTTAATGTTAGGAGGAAGATTGTGAGAAAGCCTACTTCAAAATGGACAATGTGCTGATAGATGACAGACGGATACATGTGGATTTTAGCCAGTCTGTTGCAAAGATTAAGTGGAAGGGAAAAGGTAGGTACACTTGCAATTCTTTGACCCTCATGACTTAATAAGCTATGACTTCTAAACTGTAAGTATTATATAAAGAGAAGGAATTGTTATGTACTTAAATCGTCTGATTTTCAGGGATATAGTTTTTCCTGTTACTGTAGCAAGTAGAGCAACACAGTTCCTAGCTCTTCTCTTGTTCCCTGTGAAAGAATAGAAGGGTTTACTACTGTTATATTAACATTAAGTTGCCATAGATTGCCTTTTTATCAGATGTGGTTTTGCCAGTAAATGGTTTGTTCTTCTCAAGCCTTAAGTGATAGTTTTGATGGTACTCATTAACAAAATAATATGACAGTACATTGTTACTTTCTAGTTTCTTTTCTTTATTCACTGTGTGACAGAAGAAGTCAGAAATCAGGCCAGTGATTTCCCCATTTCACCTCCAGTAGGTCAGGCATATTGCATAGCAGGCTCTGTGTTATACAACCTAATTTCAGATGCTTGAGGGTATTTTGGGAAGAAAAAAATATAGTGGGAGAGGTGGATAGAGTGGTTATTTGATTGTTGGAGACGTGAGGAAACACTGGACTTGGAAAGGTGACTGCACATTGCAGTGGTGATGTTTTTATGTGCCTCTGCCTAAAAATGCAGTCAGACTTCAACTGTTCGCGTACAGTTTCTCTAGGCTGGGGATTAGTCATGGACACTTGAGGTACTAGAATTTGTCCTGCACAGAGCTGAGATGACTGTGTAATGTATACCTTATTACTCTCTACAACTACCTGAAGGGAGGTTGTGGAGAGGAGGGTGCTGGCCTCTTCTCCCAAGTGACAGGGGACAGGACGAGAGGGAATGGCCTCAAGCTCCGCTGGGGAGATTTAGGCTTGAGATTAGGAAAAAGTTCTTCATGGAAAGGGTGGTTAGGCATTGGAACGGTCTGCCAAGGGAGGTGGTTGAGTCACCGTCCCTGGAGGTGTTTAAGGTTAGGGTAGATGAGGTGCTTAGGAGCATGATTTAGGGATTGGTGGGAATGGTTGGACTCGACGATCCAGTGGGTCTCTTCCAACCTGGTTATTCTGTGATTCTGTGACCATGCTCTGCAGTGCATCCTGTTCTAACTGACTACATGGAAAGCTTTGCTTTGTCTGGGTAAATTAGATCTAAATTGTCTTAAATATTGGGAAGCTAATTATTTTGTCATCTTGTGCTTATATGGTACCCCAAAAATGACCTAAGGGAAAGTACTAACCTTCCACCTTCAGTAGCCGTTTCTGACCTAGCCAGTTTATGTTGCAGTTTTAAGTATGACCGTGAGATGGCAGCACGTTGCTGTAGAATAGGTTATTGATCTGTGAGCAGGTACTTTCAAGTGAATGGATGAAAAATGAAATCTGTCATGCCTCTCTTTATTTAAAGACATGAAATTTTTTTTTTATAGTTTTCTATTTGAATTCCTAAGCCATAACTGTCTCAGAGATTTCCTTTTGTGCCTCCCAGAGTAAAAATAATTCAATAATGAAAAGAATAGTCTGCAGGCTTTCAAGGTGACAGAATTTTAAGTAGTGTGACATAGGACCTGTAATCAGTGAGACTAGTTGCTAAATCCTTCTTTGTGATCTGTTCATGTGTGGTTCCTACTAGACACAAGTGAGGGGAAAGCACTGTATGTTGTTAAATGAGCTTTGCAAGCAAAAGAAGGACAGATAATCACTTGTCTTACTCTGTTCTGCTCTATTACTCAGATGTCAGTGTTGTTTCTGGAACTTTGTCTTGCTATGAATCTCTGTATGGTAACAAAGAGCCCTTAAATTCATAAGTGAAACTTTGAGATAGATGTGGATCTTGATTTTTTTTTTTTTGTTAGTTGTGGTGCATTGAATATATTTTTCTGTGGACAGGTGGGCGCTATACCAAGGATGATTTCAAAGACTATGAAAAGGAACGGGACAAACCTTCAAAATTTGCTCTGAAAGAGAAGGTAAAACCAAAGCAGGAGTATCCTTTTCTGGTGAAAGGTATTTCTTGCACTAAGTACTTGCTTCTTATTCTTAAAGGTTATAAGTGGGTGTTTTGCTGCTGCTTCATAGAAACATTTGGTGTTTGAGATGGAACAAAACATTCTTCATTTTTCGTTTGATTGCTTTGATGTATTTAGTCAAATCAGAATGTGCTGTTCCACTTTCATGTTTTGTGCAGGTAAATGATATTCCCGCCCAGAGCTCTGGAATGATACATGGCATAACAGAGTTTTAAGTCATTTCGCAAGAGACCTGCTGCATCCAAAACAAGACTGTAGTAGTAACTAAGTCGTGCTCTGCAATTCCACTTCACTTGTGGTGAGCACGAAAGAAAAGAAGGTCATAGCTTGTTCAGATAACTGCAGGTAGAGAAGAAAGGAGAATTGGGACCTAGCTGTACTCTTTGACAGGACAGAATTCAGCTATTTTAGCACTGCTGATTTTTCCAGTGTATATGGTCCTGTTCTGACTGAAATACATATGAAATCTTGTTAAACCCTGCTCTGATAAGCAGAAGTTTGTTTGCTTTGTGAGGTTTCATGTTCTGCTATTTATTGGCATAAGGTAACAGATCTGTCCTTAACCACAACCATCAGTGCCAAATATGACCTGGTGCTGGATGATGATATAGAAGAGGCTGAAAGAAGTCAGTCACACTTGCTTAAAAAACAAAAAAAGAAAAAGCATCACTACTCTGACGATGAAGAGGACAACAAGAGGACCAAAAAATCTAAGGTACTAACTTCTGTGCATTAAATTTCTACCCATTTATTGCTCTTCTAATAAGAGAAGCTAGGAAAAAGAAGACTGATATTGAACTGAGGACCTGGTGTGCAAAGTCCTGTGAAATACAGTAGCTGTAAATGTAGAGAAGGCTGATGTTAGCATTTGATTATGGAAGAGGCTTTCCAAATATTCCTGGACTTTTGAAGCTTAGCATGTCTGAACGGCTTTTTGCCAAAACATCCTGAAGAGGCAATGTAGCCTCTCATAAAGTAGGAAATCTTCAGCACTTTGAAGCTGTTGTCCACATATTCCCTGTCATAAACTAGTAGTAAATAATATATTTCATGAATGCAAACTATTTTCTCATTTTTTGGCCAGACCAGCATGTGTTAGTTTTTTCCCATATGGAGTCAGAAGTAGTCTCTTTGTAATATTTTTTTTTTATTTTTCCTTAACTCTTTTGGAAGTGTTTCTGTAAAATCTGTATGCTGGTGTGCTTGTGTCTGTATTGTGCAAGCACATTATGCTCTAAGGCTCAGGATGATTATCAGAAGACAGTACCTGTATCTTTCATTAGTTCCACTGTAGCCTGTCTGGTCAGCATTCTCATGTTTGTGTGAACTTGGAATAGTCAAGTTGTTGATGTTTCATGGAAACAATGTCTGCAACAATGAAGTGGAGAGTTAACCACCACTGAAGTGTGAGCACTGGGGAGAGTTGAGCTAAGCTGGAAAAAAAAAAAACCAACCAACCCAAACCCCAATATTTTAACAGTGCAAGCTTTATGAGAGAGAACAAAGCTGTCTTCTAGCAATTCTGCAGAAAGTGATAAAGTTCCAGCCACAGTAAATAAAGCCATTGTCCTGGCATGAGTTTTGAGTGCTGCTTTGAGTTCTGTGTTACAGAGCATACATGATACGGTTGTTCCTTTGCTCGACCTGAGCCGGTGATGTGCACTCGCAGCCCAGAAGTCCAACCAGATCCTGGCCTGCGTCAAAGGAGCGTGGCCAGCAGGGTGAGGGAGGCGATTCTGCCCTTCTACTCCTCTCTTGTGAGACTACATCTGGAGTATTGTGTCCAGTTCTGGAATCTTCAACATAAGAAGGATATGGAACAGTTGGAATGGGCCCAGAGGAGGGCTACAAAGATGATCAGATTTCCCATCTACAAGAAGGGTTGGAGGGAGGACCCAGGGAACTACAGGCCTGTCAGTCTGACCTCAGTGCCAGGGAAAGTCATGGAACAGGTGATCTTGAGTGCTATCATGAAGCACATGCAAGAGAACTGGATGATCAGGCCCAGTCAACACAGGTTCACGAAACGCAGGTCTTGCCAAACTAACCTGATCGCCTTCTATGACAAAGTGACCCATCTACTGGATGAGGGAAAGGCTGTGGATGTATCTTCCTGGACTTTAATAAAGCCTTTGACACAGTTTCTCACAGCATTCTGCTATGGAAACTGTCAGCTTCTGGCCTGGACAGGCAAACACTCTCCTGGGTGGAAAACTCGTTGGCCGGCCGGGCCCAGAGAGTGGTGGGAAATGGAGTTAAATGCAGCTGGAGGCCAGTGACAAGTGGGGTTCCCCAGGACTCAGTGCTGGGTCCAGTCCTGTTCAATGTCTTTATCAATGACCTGGATGAAGGCATCGAGTGCTCCCTTAGCAAGTTTGCAGACGACACTAAGCTGGGTGGAAGTGTGGATCTGCTGGAGGGTCGGGAGGCTCTGCAAAGGGATCTGAACAGGCTGGACTGCTGGGCAGAGACCAATGGCATGAGGTTTAACAAGGCCGAATGCCGGGTCCTGCACTTGGGACACAACAACCCTGTGCAGCTACAGACTAGGAGAAGCCTGGCTAGAAAGCTGCCAGGAGGAGAGGGACCTGGGGGTGTTGGTTGACAGCCGACTGAACACGAGCCAGCAGTGTGCCCAGGTGGCCAAAAAGGCCAATGGCATCCTGGCTTGTATCTGAAATGGTATGACCAGCGGGTCCAAGGAGGTTATTCTCCCTCTGTACTCAGCACTGGTGAGACTGCACCTTGAATACTGTGTTCAGTTCTGGTACCCTCGCTAAAAGAAGGATGTTGAGGGTGTGGAGCGAGTCCAGAGAAGAGCAACAAAGCTGGTGAAGGGGCTGGAGAACAGGCCTTATGAGGAGCAACTGAGAGAGCTGAGGTTGTTTTGCCTGGAGAAGAGGAGGCTGAGGGGAGACCTCGTTGCTCTCTACAACTACCTGAAAGGAGGTTGTAGAGTGGAGGGAGCTGGCCTCTTCTCCCAAGTGACAGGGGACAGGACAAGGGGGAATGGCCTCAAGCTGTGCCAGGGGAGATTTAGGCTGGACATCAGAAAAACTTTTTTTACAGAAAGGGTCATTGGGCACTGGAACAGGCTGCCCAGGGAGGTGGTTGAGTCACCATCCCTGGAGGTACTTAAAAGATGGGTGGATGTTGTGCTCAGGGACATAGTTTAGTGTTTGAAAGCAATGGTTGGACTTGATGATCCTGGGGGTCTTTTCCAATCTAGTGATTCTGGGAGAGGGCTGGAGCACCTCGCACCTCCCATATGAGGACAGGCTGAGAGAGTTGAGGTTGTTCAGCCTGGAGAAGAGAAGGCTCTGAGGAAACTTTCTGAGGAACTTCCAGTACCTGAAGGGGCTACAAGAAAGCTGGGTGGGGGCTGTTCACAAAGGCTTGTAGTGATAGGACTAGAGGCAATGTGTATAAACTGGAGAGGGGCAGATTTAGACTAGACATAAAGAAGAAATTCTTCACCATGAGAGTGATGAGGCGCTGGCACAGGTTGCCCAGGGAAGCTGTGGCTGCCCCATCCCTGGAGGTGTTCAAGGCCAGGTTGGATGGGGCCTTGGGCAGCCTGGTCTAATGGGAGATGTCCCTGCCCATGGCGGGAGGGTTGGAACTAGATGATCTTTAAGGTCCCTTCTGACCCAAACTATTCCATGATTCTAAATAATTATTACATTTTGTATATGTATATTTACTTTTTTTAGACTTATAATTGGGCATAATCTGGGGAACTTGTACAAGAACAGGGGAAGGAGGCATGTTCTTGAGGCAGAGCATACTAAGACTGGCACAAAGCCTAGCAGGATGGAAACTTTTTTGATTAATTGTAGCGTTTCTAATATAGGCAAACAAAATTTTTTGCCTTAACCCTATTTTGGAAATATTTGAATATAGTTGAGGTAATTCCTTTAAAACAAAACAACAGTAGACCTTCCACAACTAATTGCCCAAAGACCACAGCAGCCATGCTTCATACAGAAACTTATACTCTGAGCATCCCTAGTGTAGCAGAGATTTTAATTCTACAGAACTGGGTGTTATAATGGGAAATTCTGGCAAGTGAAACTGCAGTTCATGCTACCAGCTCCAGCTATGACTGATGGGATTTTATTTTCTGAATAGTTTCCATTATGTGGAGTTGTTTTTAAGTTCTTTTGCTCTTTGGGTTCTTTTTGTACTTTACTGTATTTTGACTAATTCTTTTCTTAGCCTGACATCCATTTCCTGAATCTTCAGCCTCTGTGTTGATATTTTAAGAATATATTTTTGAATCTTGTGCTGTTTGACTTGATTCCAGAGGGCAGAAGAGGAAGGGTGTTGTGGCTTGCGTTGAGTAGGTAACAGGATGTGGGTTTGTAGCAGGAGGCTGCACTACCATGTGGGGTTGTGAGTAGGATTTGGAAGAGTTTTTTTGAAGCATGAATAGAGCTCATGCTTCTGCTTGAGATTCTTCTTGTGTTACGATTGTGTTCTCTGTCTAGTTTTCTCTTGCGTTTTTTTTTTTCTTTGGATTTTTTCAATGTATTTTTTTAGGATAGTTGAATTGGTGGAGGAGTATAGCCAATCCAGTGGATTTTTGTGAGACATAGGAGCTTCCTGACTTCCAGGTTTCGGTAGTGCATGATTTTGGCAAAGATCGATTTTTCTGGTTTCAATTTCCTGCTCTAACAGCTTATTGGACACTTTTCGCTTTATATTCAGGGTCGAGTTTGATTAAAGTCACTCTTCTGAAAAGGCTGACTCTGTTTGCTTCTTTTAATCTTTAGTGTGCTTTATATCCATAACGGTGGCATATTTTGTTCTACTTTTGCGGTCATAGTATTTCTAGCTGATTTACCTGCAGGTGCAGTTTGGCACATTACTACTTTTGGCAAAGCCAGCCATGAACTTCCAGAGAAGTCTTTCCCTCCTCTTATATTTCGTTTCTCACGTGTGTTCGCCAACACAGTGCTGGGGTAAGAACGGAATCACTTACTCATTTGCTGATAAGAGGCTGTGATCCTGGATTGAGAAATCTGGACTTCAGCTGTAAGACAGAACCTGTGTTTAAGTAGTAAACTTTCTTCCTCTTCCAGTGGGAAAACGGCATGTTTATGACTTGGGGAGGGCATAACAGATTTGATTTCAAAGTACTTATATTTTTAGTAAGTTAGTATTCAAAAAAAGTTGACTTTTTTCTGTGCCAAAGACTTTTAAAAGGTAGAAACATATTTAAGGGGATACGTAAGCAATTTTGGAGGGAAGTAAGATGTAATTCATTCTGCTAGTTCAAATTGCTACATTTTTTAATTTACACTGTGATCACATTAGCTACTGTGACGATCTTTTTGTGACACTTTCAGACTTGCCCTGTACGCCTTCCCTAAATGCTTCTGTGAAGGTCATTGCGCTTAGGTGGCTCCATGCTTGTATAACTGTTTTTCTGCAATCCTTTCAGCAAGTTTGCCCTTTTCTGTGGCATCGAGTGCTGTCTATTTTTCTTCATTTCCAAGTCGTTGCTAACTTGTTCCCTGCCCTGACTTGGCCTCTTGTCTCCAGTGTTGGCTTGGTAGATTTTTCAGCTGAGTGCTTGTTCTGCTTTTCTACTGCTTCTGCTTGTGCTGGGAGGAAACTTCAGTAGCAAACCAGCTAGAAAGCAGCAGTGCACAAAGTCCACTATCTGTTTTTTGGCCAATATTTTTGTCTTATTCCTCTCTATTCTGGCACCGGTCTGTCCATCTTCTGATGTTTACTCAGACCCTGCCAGAAAGGGGCTTGAAACCTGTTGTCTTGTTCAAACAGATGGAGGGAGGCTGAGACTTTTGGCTACAAGACTGATATGGCTGTGCATCATTTTAAAGATGAAGGGGCAAAATAAGTAGCTGGAATCACCACTTCATTTTGATGGATTTGGATTTTAAAATATTTACTAATTCTGATGGTAAAGATGTGGAATAAGCATTTGGCTACTAGTGAGATTAGTGTACTCATCAGTAGCAGAAACTTTTTGTTATCTAGATAAAAATCGAATCTGTGATTATTGATGTGTGTTGGTCCAGGAGGGGTTATGTTGCTTACTTTAACTCTAGTATTTCAGCATTATTCCACGTAATTCTGAAGGTGGAATTTGCTCTGGGAACTTGTTCTGAGAACCATCCTGATCACTGCCTTTATGGGTAAAAGCTCTGCTTCAAGTAGAGTGGTTCTTCCACTGTTCTTTTAAGTAAATAAAGTTTGCTTGTTTGTACATGCAGTGTAGGTTTTAGCCATACAGCTGTGAATGCTACTATCATGAATACGTATTTAGAAAAACGAAAATTATATCAGAAATTAAGAAAGAAATACCATGTAATTGAATGCAGACATTCTTCATAGTTCATAATGATCTGTTTTTAATAGTGGCGTATTAAAATCCCATAAAATGATATCTGTGTACTGGAGGGCATAGTGATACTAAGCTTTCAAGTGATAAGACCTTCAAAACAAAAGTGCCAGCCACTTTCTTAATAGCAAGCTTGTGTGTATCTTTCTGCAGGATTCTGAAGCTGCTCTTGTTTTTTTGTTTCACTGTACGTCTTACCTGAATAATAAGATCAAAATAGTTTTTATCAGTGCTTGAAAATGTTAGGAGTTCGTATGTCAAAACTCAGTGTTGTGTATTAAGAAAATTATTAGAGTTCTTTGAAACAAAATTCCCTTTTAAAATTACTATGAAGTTGTGGCCTGTTTGGGTGTTGGCGTCCCCACATAGTCATTCTAGCATATGCTGTGCCATAATTTTGTTATTGCAACATTTCACAATCTGAATTAAGCCGTCTTTCCTTCATTTATGAATATGCAGTCTCAGTAGTTTCATACTGTCTCTCTGGGGCAACAAGAGCTACTGACAGTACCTCCCCCTTTGTTGCATGTACTTCATTTCTCTTCAGAGAAAATTAGTTCTGTGTACTGAGACACTCAGCATTCTTGGTGACGATATGCAGAAAGGCAGGGAAGTTTAAAAATTTGCCCAGTTTTGGCTATCTGAACTTGCAGCAATTTTTTTAAGATGTTTTTGTGTGTGTGCTGGAACACTGTTACCACTTCCAGTACATACTGTTGGTGTCTGCTTTTTAGGCCGTTTTAAATTAGGTAGTTTTGTACCCCTGAGAGTTTACTGTGTCTATGTATGAGTGTATCCTCTTCTGTTTTCTGTATGGGTCATACCCACCAGCCTGCAAAATACAACTAGTTTTTATTACCTCAATGTTGTTTGTAGATTTAAAAGGATCAGATTCTCCATGTTGCCTTTTCTTGTGGACTTCTGGCTTCAGGGAAGTGAAGTAGTTTGTGCATGTGTGTGTGTGTGTGTGTGTGTGATTTTGGTTGTTGTAACAGTGTCTTTCATTTTTCCAAAGCCTAGAGTTTAGGCCATTAAGGATGATTACAGGCAGGGTTTAAGTGTTCTGCATCTTCATAGTAGTAGAGTGCCTGTGGGGCCTGAACCAAAGTCTGTGATTGAAATACTTCCATTGCTTAGATAGGAAGTCAGAATTGAAATCTGGCTTAGAGGCTTGTGGGATGCTTATGAAGAGTTTGATAACATCCATCCTAGTTGAATCCCTGATACAATCAGTTTTTGCTAAAGCTCCTTAGGAAATACAAGCAGCAGCGTACCTGGCAGTCATGCTTTTTTCCATAAATGCCAACAAAAGTTGTAGATTTACTTTCTTCATTTAGTTACAGTGGGGATATTCAGTGTGTTTATCATTTTCAAATCATCATGGATGTGACTCTATTTCAAATCATACCAGCCTTAGCTGAGGAACCAACCAAGCTTGCCTGTTTTCTAGTTCTAGTGTTTGTATATTTTCCCCTTTTGTCTGTAACTGCAAATCTGTCCAATTCCTTTAACAGGATTCTGATCGAAAACATGAAGGAGAACGCTGCAGAGAAAAGATGAAGAGTGAGAAGAAAGACAGACATCGGAGTCGCAGCCGGTCTCAAGAGAGAGACTACACTTCCAGCAAACAAAGAGACAAATACAAAGATGATTTCCGAATGAGAGATTGGGATAAAGCAGAGAGAAGCAGAAGTCCTAAGAAATCAAAAGACAAAGAGAGGTCCAAGTACAGATAAAGGACAAGGAAAAGAGGGAGGGATGTTAGGATGTATTTTCTTACAGCATTTCCAACATTCTCTCAGATGGACATGCAGTTACTGGATAAAAGCAATTGCCTTCTGTTGGCAGCATGGCCTTGAAATTCTTTGAATGCCCAGTGTATGACATTCAGAGTAAGCTTTTGATTCCAAAAAGGTTGTTTTAATAAAGTATTTCTTTATTGTATTTCTTTATCATTTTGAGTCTCCAGTAAAGATTGTTGTCGAAAGCTTTATGTAAACATAAGCATGTACCACTAACAAGTGAATTGCCTTTCTTCACTATGGAGAAATTTGCAGGATGTACCTCCTTTCTACAAAGAAATGAGCATGGTAGGAGACATGGGGAGACAGAAATGTACCGTGTAAACTCCTTCCAGGCAGTGGACAGATGCCATTTGCATACAAAGACTCAAAACTCTCTTTCCTTCCTTTAAAATTAAGTGTTTCTGGTTGGCTTAGTTCCGTCAGCTCTGTTTGCTGGCGCCACTGTGCAGCAGTGGTTAAGGGCACCGAAGTAAGTCTGTGCCGCTTGCAAGGGCGATGGAAATGCTGCGCCGTACTACATCAATAGCTCTTCATTGCTCACCTACACACATAACCTAGTGGTGTGGCTTGGCTGGAGGATGCCTCTCAAAAGTGCGATTCACTTGATACTTGGTCCATTTCACCTTTGCAGTGTCAGGGAGATCCAGCTGCTGCGGTGTCAGGCAGCTTGTGTCAGGTGGGTTAAGAAGAAGAAAATAGTCGCTAGCAGAATAAGCAGAAAACTAGAACTAGTAACTTGTGTTGCATTTGCCAAAACCTAAATGGGATTAATTTTCAGGTTTTGTGGCAGAAGTAGGTCAGTTAGTAATTTTGTCTACAGAGGAATGCAGGTGATGTTGTCAGAGCCTGGGTCCCAGCAAAAGTTGGCAGGCTTTTAAATGTCTAGCTTTCTCTGATAAACAAATTCTTGCCACATAAAGAGTGTTAGTCAGCATGCATACATTTTAAGAACATGTACATCCTCTTTATCTCCAGAGGAGGAGGGAAACATGGGGAACACTATTTTTCTCTTCTTCCCTTCCGTGGAATGCTTGATGGCTTGGAGGCAGTCTGCTTTGATGAATAAATTTAACTTTTTTTTTTGTGATTGTAGTTTTTTCTGTCATGTCTGACTAATATGTAATAAGATTTTATAGCTTGATCCCTCTCATTGGAATGTGTTCTGTGGGACAAAGACTAAAATCCAAGGCAGCCAAGAAGAGTTGCTGCTTATTATTGTGCTCTGGAGGGCCAGTAGCTATGCGTGACTAGTGCATTTGAATGGGCTGTGTGCAGAAAGGGAACTTCCGATTAAGATGCTTCTGTGGAGACTGGTACTAAGAAAAGCAGCTGTTTAACCAATGGCAGCAAATTTGACTAAGTGGGCCGGGCCAGGTGCCTAGAATATCCTGACCCAGGCCGAGCGAGGATAGTGGGAGTATTGTATACAGGAACACACTTTCTGGTGGCATCTACCATGTCTTCAGTTTGTTAGAGTGTATTTGACTAATAAGCTGCTGAATCTCTCCTTTCTAACTTTTGTACTTCAATGCATGGGAGTAGAAATTCAGCATTTCAATAACTGTCACGTGACAGAAACGTTTCTAAGCCACTGAGGGCTCACAAAGGCTTTTGTGGTTCTTGCAGTGTCTGAGCAAGAGTGCAGGGCCCGCTATCCCAGAGGAGAAATAAACAGGAAACCTGCTCTTGGGAGTCTCTCTGGGGGCCTGAGGCTGAGGATTACTCGCTATTCCCATCAAGAAAGATTCTGTCTTTAGTCTGGCTATAAGACAACTTCCAAGAAGCTGTATTAGATCAGGATATGATGCATTTGGGGTAGTGCTGCTGAGGCAGTAGGTGTTCTCTAGCTCTTCCTGCCTGTAGCCTGCTTTGTTAAAGAAACAAGGTTTACTTTGTGGTACTGTCCTCAGTTCTTCTTTTCCATGTCACATTTTTAACACCCAAAAAAGTTAGCCAAACTTGAGAAGGATGTGGCAATGCTAAAGCACTTAAGTTCTTACTGCTTTTAGGAAGCTGCAGTTGCAGAAAGAGGAAAAAAGGCTTCCAGTCTGAGAAAAATCTGGATTCCTGCTGAGCACCAGAGGTCCTCTTGTGGGGGAGATGAGGAAAGGGACTCTACAGCATGGAAAGTTTCAGCCAGGCTTCCGCTAGTCCCCAACCACCCGTGGGACCCACAGAACTTGATTTTTAAATCCAAACACCCTATTTCTGGTGAATGTGCCTGCTTCTCAGTAGCAGAAATGGCTTCTTTTCTCACAACAGGTAAATGCTGAAGAGCTGTATGTTTATATCATTTGTGTATGGAAGTAAATAGTCAATTTGCATAGATGGTCAAAGAGGTCAGAATAAAAGGTTAAAAAATAACACATCCAGAAGGTTTCAAGTCCCTGATTTTCATCATGCTGATTTTCAATATACTTTTAAAAAAATGTATCTAATATCTTCACATGGGTGAAATTACCTGTTTATAATTTTAAGTTAGAACTTGCAAACATGGATGTTAAAAAATTAGGTGACAGCATAAAAGCTCCCTGTTTGGAAGTAATTACTTGATTTCAGTACTGCTAGATAATACTGAATTCCTGGGCTACTCTGTGGAGGGATTGCAGTTCATGTAGTATGGACATGAAGTGCTGAGCACTCTGAGTTAGATGGGATTTACTGCTGTGATCATCAGAAGATACAGTTGTGTACATGTGGTTCTTCTAGAAATGACGCGCATGAACTGTATGGTCAGCTGAAACCACAGATATTTCCAGCTCTTCCTGTCCTGCCAGAGGTGTTGGAGTGGGCTGGACGTTTTATTATCTGGGAGTTGAAGAATTGGTTTGTTTTATCCTAATAAGAGTTCACACTTCCCTATCCAAGTTTCCTTTTCATCAATGCTATCTCCAACCTCAATTTCAGTAGTGATCTTTGATGCTTATGGTAATTAAAAAACAAAACAGAACAAAAAAAAAAAACCCTACCTTCCTCTGTAATGTTGAGAATAACATTGAAGATGTCACAGTAGAAGCATCGGTATCTTCGCTTTGACTTGGCCAAGGCCTGTTTGAAGGGGAAGTGTTTTAGGTTCTCTGTTCAGAGATTAAAGGCTTAAAAATCAGCTCCTACTGTTGTAGACCACTAACAAGAGATGGTTAGAAACCCATGCATTGCAGTTCCTTTAGTTTTCTGTTATTCTCTGTAGGCTTGGTGTGGGCTTGACCAAAGCCATGTTAGGAATGGGATGTAGCCTTAAAACACTGAAGGTACGTGTGAGAGGATAGGGTTTTGCAACAGAGCTCTCTCTGCAATCTGATGGGCATCGCACAGATCAGTAGAAGTAGCATAATGATTGTGCACAAGTGGTTGGCGTCCCAGCAGGGGTGATGTGGTAAGTGTTTACCCAAAACCACTCCTGATAACCCTGCATTCATCCTGGTGTGTGCTCTGCCTGATGACCGACGTCCTTGTTGATGGCTTCCTATCTGTCTTTTCTCCAAAGCCATTAGCATGTTTATGAAACTCTCTGAGCATAAACCTGGGTTGTGCTCGGGGTGGGTTAGGGAACTGACAACATATATAAGCATTCTTGTTCAAAATCCCATTTAGCACAATGCTTTGATGTGTTTGCTCTTCCTTTGGGATATACACCGAAAAAGCTCTGGGTAGTCCCATGTGGAGATAGAAGAGCGTGTCATGTCTCCCTGGTCCTGGGCTGACAAGAATCTTTAATCTCTGTAGGTAGAGCTGTACCTGCTTCCTTCCACTTGTCAAAAAAAAAATCCCAAATCCCACACAAACAAAAAAAATCTTCAGAGCACGCCCACACTGGTTACTTGGTTGAGCATTTTTAATTACACCTGTAGGAAGATACATTTTCAAGATGTTAGGCAGCATTTCTGAATCTGTTGCTGTTCTTACCTTTGTTCATCTTGCCCTACTACAGCCTGTTTTTTCATATATATTTCGTATGTTATTGACAACAGGATTACAGGTTTGCTTGTAAGCTTCCTAGAGCACTGAAAATGTCAATCCCGCTCTATCAATCGCCTGTTGCATGCATAAGGATAGTATAAGAAGTTTGGAAAAAATTAAGTTGCACTAAGAAATATATAAATACTTGCTACAAGATGGTATTTTTGTGTAAAATTCTTGGTCTAGTTACTGATAGAATGTGCTTTTTCTCAGCATCTTGGTTAAACATAATAGCTGTGTTAAAAGGCAGCAGTCCACTCTATTAAGGCTCAGGTGTTTCTAGCATACAATAAATCATTGAAGCTGAAAGATGATTCCAAGAGCTTTCTGGAATCTTAAGCTGAACTTTTGAACCTGAAACTTGTTTGAGACTTCCTGACTGTAAAAGGCACTTTTTATTGTAAGCCCAGTGGAAAACACTTGAGTAATAGCACTATCTTTTTATATAAAAAGCAGGGGGAAAGTAGATATTTTAGGCAAAACAGGTTGAGATCCTGCTACATAGGGTCTTAAGATAGGATTGTAAAGAAGTGAAAGTTACCGCTGACTGTATTATTGAGATCAGTTCTTCCCTCTTCTCCCTGTTCTGTGGTCAGGTGGAGTGCTTGCTACTGTGACATAGTTTCAGAGAAGGAGGAAAGGGGGTCATTTTGGCAAGCACATAAAATATATCTTCAAAAGATACTGGCTTTTTAGCAGCCCGAATACAGGATTGCTGACCAATAACTGATCTGGCACTCTAGCAGGACCTGTTAACTAAGTGACATAAATTTTGGGGGTGAACACCTGTCTCCAAGTCAAAATTTCCAGTGTCTCCAACAGAATTTCACTGGCAGAAAACACCTAGGCTTTGCTGAATAGCGTTTAAAAAGCATATTTAAAATTGGCAACGTACCTTGTACTGTGCAACCATGACTTACTGCTCTTGGTGAACTGTGAGGATGAATTGAGGGAGTAAGGCTTGAGGTTCTGACCCAAGCCTGGTAGAAGGCAGTAGTGAGTTATTCTCGCTCAAGGCAGGATGGGGAATGTCTTGGTTCCAGGAAGTGTTTAAAATATTCCTGGCAATAAACCTGCATTTGATAAGCGCTTGCTTTTTCCTGATGGCCTTCTGCTGGTTAGGGGCTAAAGAATTTTCACTGTGATACTATGGCATCTACGCTTGATTGATTTTCTCAGCAGGTGAACTTTTTCACATGTGGAAGACAGTAATAACACCTGTCTCCGATGCTGATGGAATAAATGACTGTTTCCTTTAGTAAAGCAAATAGCTCACTGGGGTGTGTAGACCAAAACACCTGCGGTGTTCCACACTACCACTTACAAGAAAATGTTTTTTCCATATGAAAGTCTAATGCCATCAGGAAAATGGTTTTCACAGGAAGTCTCCTTGACAGTCCTGCTTGGTCCTCTCCAGGAACTGCCACAGGAAGGCTGTCTTGCTTTCAGGTTGGGAATGACTGTTTCTGGTGAAGGTCTAGTTGCTCAGAAAAATAGTAAATCCGCATTCTTCAGCTCAACATGGGAACAATCCACTAGTGGGGGAAACTTACCCTTAGAAAACTTTTCCTACTGCAGCCCTTTCCCTCTTGAACATAACAATATTATTAGGCAGCAATAAATCTTTGCAGTGGGAAAAATCAGCGGGCTTGTCAGTGCAGGGGAGCACAACAGAGAAAGGAAACATCTATAAAACCACAGCCTTGGGTGCTATAACGTTTATCTGTGTTGCTGAGTGAAAAAAATTGAGACTGAGAAATTAAATATAATCCTTTATTTCACACAGCCTTTTGTCTCTCAGCTGGCAATCGCCTTAGCAAAGGCCCTTAACAGGTTTCAGGAATCAAGTAAGGGTCTTCCTGGCTGACTACAATTTGGATGATGCTGAGGTCTTTTGCTCATGGCTTTTTCCAGTACCTGGTTCAGTAATTTCATTACAAATGAAAGAAGGGTACAAACGCCTCTTTTCTGATTTTCTTCCAATTTCTTTTTATAAGCTCTGACTTGTTCTTATTTATGTAGTAAAATAAGTTTTACTAAGAAGTAGGAGTTAAAATGATACTACGCAGTGTCATATGCTCTGTTCTGTTGGCTTCCTGAGTTATAAATAACACAGCAACTTTCTCTTTTCTTTCTAAAAGCGACCGTTTTGTGGTGGTCTTGTGATCAGGTACGTGGTACCCTGCAAGTTTAAATGGAGTAAAGAAGATCCTTCTTCTCCAGGTATGTGGAGTCAAAGCCTCTGGATGTTCTGCTCGTATAGCTGTTCAATGGCAGTGGAGAATGAACATGTTTCTTCATTCGTCACCTTAAGAACATTTTCTTATTTCTGTAGCTACTACCCTGCCCAGCCAGACCTTTGTGTGTCAGAGGAGGTTTTGTGCCAGAGGCAGGATAGATGAGGTGTTGTGCTGCCCTTTAATGCCCAGGCACCGCTTTGCACGGCAGGAGGGTCCCAAAGAGTTCCTGGGAGCCTGGGTGCAATGTGAAGCCACAACCATTGACTGGAGTCAGCTGAGAAGAACTGGCAAGGCTTGGTTACCAGCAACCAGGCTTTGGATTAAACAGAAAGCCTCTACAAAGGGTTTGGCCACCCTGCTTCCTCCCACAAATTACTCAAGTAGGCGGGAATTTCTGGCTGGGAAAGGGCAGCCCTGCTCTGGTGTGTCACCTTGTGACAGTAGTAGAGGTGCCCTCCTTCTGTGGTGAGGTACCCTCACCCCCTGTGGGCAGGGGGCACTACACCTGCAGTGCTGTGTGCAGCATCCAAGGGCTCCCGGAGGTTAACCTCTCCTTGAGTCTCCAGCCCTTCCCGCTGTCTAAAAGTGGACTTTGAGAATAATTTTTTTGCAGCAAGGTAGGGAACAAGCAGAGGAAAACCTCAGGTTTCTATAGGGGAGTGCCTGTTAGTCTCTTCTGTGGAAAGACTCCGTGTCTCTGAAGTCTGAATCTCTTCCATTGAGGCACCAGTAGGTTAGGGGGGTTTTGTTTGGGTTTTTATATTTTACTGAAATCTCCCTCAGGTTTCCTCAGACGTGGAGATGTTTGAATGAGGCTTAGCAATGTCAGATACTAAGCAAAACGTTGATATTTTAAAATATTTTGTTTCACATGTCCCTGAATGTTGGAAAATTGCCATATGAAGGGAGAATGAAGCACCCCTTGTGGAAACCTTTTCATTTGCCCCAGAATTCATATGCCTTTTTCTTACTGGTTGGTGCTATGGATCCCTGCCAGAGCAGGTTTGGCTAATCTTTGCCCGTGACTCAGAACTGAGATGTGCAGGGAACATATTTTTTTTTTCCTTTTGAAAAATGAAGTGAAAGTTTATCAACCTGTACAGTTAAATGAGAGCTCAGCCAGTCAAATGGGGAAGTAAAACCTTCCTATAAAACGAGCTCTAACCTGCTCACTGCATTTGTTTGCTTTCAGTTGACATCAGCCTTGCCATAAACCCTCTAAATATGGGCTGATGACTTCCTTGTGAGCCCAGTACTGCTCTGAATCCAGCTTCTGGCTCACGAATGGTGGGACGATATTGCTGAGAGGCAGAAAGAGCAGTTGTCAGGTAAGGTGCAGAGCAAGTAGGTGAGACCTGTGAGTACAGCTCATTTGCTGGGGTATCTGGTTTTATTATTTTTGGCAAATGCAGCATGGAAGGTAGGGAAGAAAAAGACAAATCTCTTCTCAGCCATCAGGACAATAAATTTGTCTTAAGGTTATTAAGAGAATAGGTAAATCTACTATTTGTGAAAGTAAAAAAAAATCTTCTTTTTCTGAAAGCAGTGCACCCGATCTTTCAAAGAAACAGCTCATGGAAGGGCATGAATGGGCTGAGAGGCTCGGGTGGTTTGGAGTGTGAGTCTTGGGAACAAAGGAGAAAGATAAGGTGGGTCAGACCTGAAGTGTGAGGGGGAACACTATTGTGGCAAGAAGCCGTTGCCGCATTCCTGATGTTATTTTGCAGTTTAGAGAAGACCCAAACCTGTCTGCCAGGTCTGTCTGGGGCCATGTCCCCTCTGCCTCTACTCAGGCAGGACAAGGCTTTGCTGGGGGCTTTGTGGAGCCTCAGCTCCCCCTGAGTCAAGCTGGTCCTTATTATTGTCCTGTGGCCCGAGGCTTCAGCAGGTGCTGCTTAAACACACACCTAGGGGCACCTGGTCCTGTTCTGACTATTTGAAAGTGGAGCACTTGGTGGAAGGACTAGATAAAAATAATTCCTTAAAAATAAGTCCTTAAAGTCATTCAAGATGAGGAATTAGACTATAACCACTACTGTTTTGGGGAAGAGCTTACAAAAAATTCAATTTGTTATTTTCTAATCTTCCATATCTGTTGAAATACAAAAAAGACAGAAGACCTTGACATGTTTTAGATTTTGGTTCAAGATTAATTTTTTTTTAATAGCTAAACTGTTAAGATTAGAACAGTGTTTTCGAAATGTCAGTCAGGCAATTTCCTATGTATTTGTTTGTGTGTGTGTGTGTATGCAAGAGGGAGCACAACACCGCAGACAGAGAAGGCGCTTTTTCAGCTAGGGCATAGGGCACACGATTATCTTTGGATAAATTTTGATAGGAAATAAGAAGACTTTGGCTCTTGGTGGAGGGAAAGCAAGAGCAGCTTCCCAGCAACAGGAAGCAGTTTCAAAAAGAAGGTCATAAAGTGTATAAATGGGATTTCATAACCTGCTTGTCTGTGACAGCATAAGCTGGACTCAGGTGCACAATTTCTTCTCTTGTCTCATGTTTTTGTGCTGCTTATAAGCAACAAACTGACTTTGGGCACACTAATGGCTCTTTACTAATGTGCAAGTCAGTGATTTTATTATTCTTTAATTCTCTCTTTAGGTGGGTGACCTTGGTGTTGGCTGTGACCAAGGCTTTTATTTCAGGGTTTCAAAATTGTTCTCTCTGTGGCAAACTCCTTACAGTCACAAAATTTACTCATTTTTAATATCTGGCCAAACTGCAGCAGAAATCCAGCAGTTTACTTTGCAGAACTAGCATGTTGCTAGTGATGGTTTGATGCTGCATTGTACCAATCCCAGGCAGCCATCCAGAGCTCAGCATTTCCATGCGTTGCTCCAGCTCACCAAACCCAAGGCGTCCACTGCTTGTACAGAAGGGACAGGCCTTGCAAAACGGTGTGTGTTAGGAAGCAAAGGGTGACAATGTGGACCATGGGCTTGGGGCTTCCTGGGACAGAGCTGGAAAAGTGATGTAGTGAGATTTTATCCGGTATGTGCTTGCACGTACTGCGGCTGGGGGCTGCGAGGTACATGCTGTGAGACAGATGTGGCCTCTGCAGCTGGAAAACTGTCTGCTAAAATTCTGAAGGACTGAATTGAGCTTGCTTTTTGATGAAATATATGATGACCATACGCGTGTTGCTAACGTGGGAAATTGATACTTTGATACTAAAACAAAAAACAAATGTAAGAAAAAGCATCAGAATAGATAGGCATACCGGTTTAAAAAATAATAGTGATGGCTAATAAAATGCATATTAAATATTTTATTTTCAACCTGAGAATGGATAGCAACTACAGTTTTTAATTTACAGTAATTTACTAAAATAATCTAGACATTAAAAAAAAAAAATCAAGTAGTACATAAGTGTTTGGAGCCACCGACCACACACCTGGAAGCAGGTTTTGCTATAGTACTAGCCCAGCTGTGACAGCTTCAGCTATAGTCAAGTATAGAAGTATATATTAATGTCTTTCAGTTCAGAGAGCAGCTGTTTCAAAGCCGAGGAACCATTTCAGTAACCAAAAAAAGCAGGCAAATACCTTTTCATTTTCAGTCTATGGATGAAAAATGAGGAACAGATGTAACAATGGTCACACGGGTGGACTACACTGTGAGAAAATACAGTCAAGCCCACTGGCTAAAATAATAAATGGTTTAGATGGAAAAATATACATGGTAACTGCTTTGCCTTAAAGTGTATGACTTAAAGTATTTTTTACTTTACTGATGCTGTTTGTCAGAGTGCCGGATTTCTTCTACAGAATAACACTTGAAAGTTATAAGGCAAAGTGGAAAATAAAGGTCAAATTTGTATGAGATGAGGTGGTGTTATAACTAATTATTAAGCTTTCCTGCTGAATTAATCAATTTTAAATCAACTTAATTCAATGTGTGCTTCTTCCCCACAGCCTAGTGGGGCTCTTAATGCCTCAGGGAGGAGCTGCACTCAGACTTCTATCCATCTGCCTGTCTCCAGTACCTCTCTGTGCCTTCCTCCGGATGGTTTTGGCTTCTGAGCTCCTGGGGGTGTCCCACTGCTGGGCAGGTGGTGCACAGGGCAGGATGGGGAGGGGGCCAGTGGGTGCAATGTGATTATAGCTTCTGGGCTCATCATGGAGGTAGTTGTTTGGTCAGTTAATTCTGCATCGTTTGAAAGGAACTGAGCCATCTTTGTGTTCTACATGTGGGTAAATAAACTAGCCACAGCTTTGATCCAAGTAGCACAAATTGTTACAGACATGTGGCAAGAGAAGGTTCACTGCAAGCAGGCCAACAGTGACTGGAGATGTTTGTCTTGATGGATGAGTGGTCATTGCGTATGTCCTTCTCTTGTCACGCTTGTTGGGCTGAATCAGCTCTGTGTTTGACTTCATATACCGCCCATCACCTTCATTTACTGGCTAGACCAGAAATGTAAATAGTGCAGTTCTGGAGAAGCTTGAAGTAGATCCGCTACTTCTGCACACTCATTTCTGAATTAGCAGTTTCTCTTGACAATAAACATAAGTGAAATTGAAACCGTTTTTCAGATGGCCTGCTTGCAACCACTGCTCTAACAGCTTTCAAGAGAACAAGCTGCTTCTCTGTATTTAAAAGTCCTCACTGAAATAGCAAATAACAGGAAAAGAATAAGTCAGGCCAGATGGAAGGGATGAGTGACAATTTCATAAGGTTTGTCTGTGCATGCACAGATGGACGCATACTAGGAAAGACGAAACTACATAAGAAAAAAGTTCAGAGCTCCCAGCTGCTTTACAAACAACCGGTTTCCTTAAAATCACTTGATGAAATTTGCTATACTTGTTAAGTTGCTATGGCATCTGAGTTCATCCAACAACATTCAACAGATTTTTATCTGTGGCCCACAAACCACACTGAGCAAACTGAAAATCCCCATTTACACCATCCTTCGTATCATTTCCTGTGCGATAAGTCTGAAGAACAAACTTACGCATGCAGTGTGTCTGTGTACGGGCAGGCTTGCACAGCTCAAGAACAGGATGATACCTGTATGACATAATGCCAGGAGAGTGACAAACATTGCATGGGACACTGGTGCTTTTATAAATTAGAGTGGACCAGAAAAATGCCTTAATGCTGAGAGAAGACTGGACAGTCTCTTCGGAGGGAAGATAGCCGATCAGATAGTTTCTTTGCTCTGCACTATGCAAATAACTAAGATTGTGCATTCTTCCTTAAAGCTTGTGTTTTGTTGTTTCTAATCTTTTCTTCCCTAAAGCTGTTGCCTGTTGGACAAGGCTGTGAAGACAGGAGCACTGGCTTTAAAGGAACTTAAATGCCTGCTAAGATGGCACTGACGAGTTCACTTTCTAGCAAGCCAGTGCCACCGTGCTCCAGAGACGCTTCTATAGCAGGGGTAGAAGTACAGCAGAGCAAGCTGGATTTTTTCTGCAAGCTGGGCTATAGTAAGCAGGACATCTGCAAAGTGCTGGAGAACTTGGGCCAAGAGGCCCTGGAGGACGATGTGCTGAAAGAGCTAATTCGGATGGGGAGCAAACCTCAAGTTCTGGAGAGCCAGGCTCAGCCTTCTTCACTAAAACTTGTTGCCCGTGGATCATGTAGCACTACACTAGCATCAAAGTGGCTTGGTGAAGATGAAAGTGATTCTTCCACTTACTTGAGACCCATTGTGATTGATGGCAGCAATGTTGCAATGAGGTAAGCTTTGTTTCCTGAAAGGGATCTCTCTTCTTCTGAAGCTTTTGAATTTTGAAGCTAATGGCTTGAAGTATATTTTTCACTCAGATGCAAGGTGCATTGAGGTATTTGATGTTTAGTTTATGAACCACTTCTTATTCCTGTTCTTTGGCTGAGGTCTAGGGATCTGCTGTCTCTATGCCCATAAATATGCCAAGTGAAATCACTGGCCTGCTCTGCATTTTGACCTTTCATAAGCCAGCAGTTAGCTAACAACTGCTGTTTATGGCAGTATGATTCAGCAGCTTTCTTGCTTTTAGTTCATCGTTAATGCTTCCCTGCCTTTTCAAATGGGTACTTAGGATTTTTAAATCTACATGCTGATGAACATCTATAAACTGGTGAACACATAAACAGAACATCCCAACTAACATAAGAAGGAGACGAAAAACAAAAAGCAGGTAGCTGTGCTTCCCAAAAATATCACAGTTATACACTGGTATGACTTGCAAGTCAACCCCAGCAATGTTCCTGGCTTGTTCATTCTTGATTTGGCTTCATTTTTATGAAAAAATCGGAGAATTGATAGTTGAATTGTACTAAATAGTCTCATTCTCTCCTTAATTAATTCTGTTACTAGGAAAAGTTGTAGCAACCCATCCTGGCCAATTAGATTTCCTCCTGATGCTGTGAAAGCGCTTTTACTGATGGGGAGCCTGCTACGTCTATGTGGATGGGAAGTCCAAAGACAGCAGTGGGTTGGCCCATATTTATATGAGCAACATAAACAAGGCCAGAGGCCTTGAGAGTCAAGAGTCCAAGATGAGCTGGCTATCCATTGGTTTTCCCTGTTAACTTCCCTGTCCACCCAACAGGACTAAGCCCTTCCCTGCAGGTTGGGACAGAGTAGAGAAGGGTTTCCTCCTTCTGGTAGCTTTGGTGTAAGGTAAGATGAGACTACATCCCTCTGTTAGACGGCAAAGTGGACAAGCACATCCAGAGCAACTAGAGACTAAGTGAATAATGCCATCTTCTGGATAAAGGCAGAAATCCCATCGAAAAAACACGGGGTTCCTCTGTTGGGGCTGCTCTGGAGGAGTGCGAGAAACACAACAGCAAAACTGTTTAGCCTTGGCTGGACCATGAGCTTGGTAGTTCGGTGATGGGACCTCCTGCCTCCATTTGCATTTGCACCCTAGAACTTTCTTAGGGAGTTCTTGTATCTCTGCAAGAGAAACGAGCACCTATTCAGGCAGATCAGCTGAGCTAAGCATCTACCCGTACATCGAGACTGGACATGTGGTCCATTCTCCTGGCCTAACCTCGTCCTCATGAATTTACCAGGCTTTTTCAGAGCAGGCACAGATAGACAAGGTGGAGAACAACATTGTTTCCAAGACGGCAGAATATGCACCATTGCCAAGGAGCAGGAGTCCTGGAGCAGCTGGTGGCTAATGAGATAGTGAATGTTTTGACCTTGGAGCAATCTGTGAAAACTCCGAGGTCATCCCACTGCACTAGCCTGTGCATGGGAGCTTGCTAGATTGATTTAAAACAAGCATCATTACAGGTATGTGCAGCAAATGGCTTGAGTTAGCATGTTGTCGTGCTTTCCTACACCACGTGACCACCTAAATGGGTTTTCAAGAAGCCACACACACTTCCAGCATGTAAAATCTAAGTCTTTTTCTAGAGTAACTTAAGAAATGAGAGTTTGAGAAATGTTTGTCTGCTAGATTATTGAAGGCTGGTGTTCTGCTATGGATTCTTCATCTTGCACCTGAAAGGAATTAAAGGAATGTGAAGTACTTCTGAGTTTCAGAAAGGCAAAGGTTTTAAAGCTCTTCTCAGACTTCCTCAGTCTCTGTTTTGATAAAGTTAAAGATTGCTTGAATGATGGAGAGTCTAGAACCTGGCAGGAGCTGCTTACCTCTCCTGAATGCCTTTCAAAGTGGTGCTGAATGACATTTACTTTGACTAATGGGACAGGCTTGGTGAATGCTTTCTGTGTTCTCACTTTAACTTTTCTGGTTTGCTGCAGTCAGATGGAGAAGGGCTGTTTGCAGAAGTCAAGGAAAAGGGACGATAGGTTTTCTCAGTGGGAAATCATCATCATGAACAACCATTAAAATGCAGGGGAAGTGGCAGTTCAGGCACGAATCTGCCAAAAAGATTGGAGCTCAGAGAGGCAGTTTGTTGTGTGGAGGAAAATATCTTGAGCATTTGTATTTCTATCTTAGGTTTGGCATTTCCAGAGCATTTCAGAATTGGCTTTGAGGGTCCATTGCATGACGCAACGTTTTGAAGAAGACGTTTATACTCCAGGTTAATAAAGAAATGAGTCAGCTAGCAGTCTCCAGTGATCAGTCAGCTTATAAAAATAAATGGAATTGAGTTAATATGAAAAGGGAACTGTCATAACCATGTTCACCGCACACTGAAGAGGCTATAAAGGCTAGTGCTTGCACTTACATCTAGTTTTTTAAGCTCTGATAGTACACAGACCTTTTCCTGGGCCAGCAGAGTCCTGTGTCAGGTTCTCTGCTTTCTGTCAAAGCTGTGGCTGATGCTGTGTCCTGTGTCAAGACCAGGTGGAGATGGGGCCAATTTGCAGTCTTCAAAAAGAGTTGTTTTGATTAAACTTCTTCTCAAAGGGATTAGAATTGCATGATTTAAAAAAGGAATCACTGCCATACCTCTTTTCACTTGTTCTGTTTGGCTTTTCAGCCAAATCGCTTGCAATTAAGTGTTTTATCTTCTGCACCAGGGTCCATATAGAATGGCTTTTCTAAAGCTAACAAGTTATATATACGAGTAGTTAATGTTAAAGCAGGTTGTAGCTGAACTTTGTTTGAGTCATAGCATTAAAGATGTACCTACACTTTCTTTTAAAGGCGGTTGTCTGGAGAAGTCAACCACGCTTTCAATTTGCTTGTCCAAGTGACTTTATACCTATCCTGTATAGATCCTACCCTTTAAAACCAATCAAAACAGCTAATCTGGAATGGAGATTAGATGTGTTGAGCACTTCAGACCACTTATTACTGGTGAGGGTTCTTTAAGATTTCCCGTTGCCTGGGTATCTATTAATAAACCACTTCCTCCAAATCATACTATTTTTCCTCTGTGGTCAGCAGTTCAGCATTGGAAGTTTTATTAGGTTTGAAATGGAGTTTCAGTTATGAGGTAAGACTATGGAGAAGATTATTCTGGCAGCTACTGAAAAACACCAGAAAGACAACACAGTCGTTGATCCCAGCCAACACAACTTTATCAAAGGAAGGTCCTGCCTGACAAACTTCATTTCCTTCTATGACAAGGTTACCCAAAAGCTGTTTATTTTGCCTTTTCATTACTGACCCATTTAAAGAGAACTCTAAGATTCTTGAAAGCTTTGCCTCATCCTCCTCCTTTTTTATATTTTTTTTTTCCATAGTCATGGAAACAAAGAGGTATTCTCCTGCTGGGGCATCCAGCTGGCAGTGGATTGGTTTCGAGAGAGGGGACACACGTACATCAAGGTATTTGTTCCACTCTGGAGAAAGGAGCACCCCCGACAAGACAGTCCCATCACAGGTAGGTCACCATTCTGGGCATGATTTGGCAACTATTGGGTGTAGTTTGGAGGCAGGGGGTGTGAGCAGTCCAGTACAGTTTTGCCCTGTAAAGACAAGCACAGTGCTAGTTGCATGAATTGTTTTGATCACTTAAATTAGTTTATTGCCACATGCACCTGGCTAGCAGCTAAAACTGCTTACAAGGTTTTGTTACACTGCTTTGAGCCTTCTGCTTTACAAACATAAGTTGCTGCCAGCTGAGTTAAAGAAGGAGTTTGCCAGCTTGCAATGAGAGATTTTAAGGCCAGCCAGGAGACAACGACACTGTTGCACCCATTATCCAAAGGCAGTGATATCTGTAATGTTCACTACTGCTGTGTGACTATTATCTGCTAGCTTAATACCCCAATACAGGAGCTACATGGTTTCCCCTTCCAGGGGGAGGAAATGCATCACCACAGAAGTCTGTGAAGGGTGGTGAGATTCAGTTTGTATGGAGATAGATCGGCTAGATTTGTGCCAGCAGCTTGGTGTTGGCAGATGAGGCTGCTGGGGTTCTGCCTTTCTGCATAGCAGGAATGACAAGAAGTCAGTGAATGACAAGAAGAATGACAAGAAGTCAGAACTCAATAGCAGTAAAAGAAGTTAATTTCTTTCTTTAATCACGGACATTTTATCTCTGAGTAAAGTTCATGTTAGGGCTGGTTTCAGCCTTCTAGCGTCTATTGTGGCAAAAAGGGAACTGCAGGGTTTCAGTATGCCTCTGGTGTAAAATTCAAACTATCCTTTTATGGGTAAGACTTAAAAATCAAGAATGACTCAAATTTTACAAGTAGATGCTTTTGTAAAGGACCTAATTTACAAGTTGCCAAATAACCACCAGATATCAGTGCATCTCAAAATCACAACACTGCGTGTTGCCTAAAGTGCTGAAACATCTTTAGAGTCCTATAGATAGTTGAAACCTGGTTATTAATAGATTAGTTTATCTTTTTAATTGTTTCCACCTTCTATTTCTGCCAACCACCCCACCAGATCAGCACATTCTTGAAGAGCTTGAAAAGCAATCGATCCTTGTGTACACTCCATCCCGGAAGGTGAAAGGCAAGAGGGTAGTTTGCTACGATGATCGCTATATAGTGAAAGTTGCTTACGAGAAAGACGGAGTTATTGTTTCCAATGACCATTACCGAGATCTCCAGAATGAAAACCCCGAGTGGAAATGGTTTATTGAGCAGCGACTACTCATGTACTCTTTTGTCAGTAACAGGTAAGAGGCAGTTGTTGCTAAACAATCTTGAATTGAAATACTATGGGCTGTCAGCTCCAACATCAATGCAACTTCCCCCAGTAGCGGAGTAGCTGGTCCCTCAGCTTTGATCTTAAACCCCCTGTGTCACTCTTCAGTGAACTTCTCTATTTGAATGGCGGCGTTAGTAACCAACTTTGAGACTTTCCAATCTAAACTGGGATGTTAAACCAAACTTGGATGTTTTACCAATATTTGTTGGTATATTTTAATTCCTATTTTCTGTAAGAAACAATTAAATCTGTGATATGAAGGTGGCTACCTGGCAGTCTTTTTAACTCCACTACATGTCAGAACAGCCTTTTTTTCCCCCATGCTTTTGAAATCATAACTCTCTAGAAGAAGAGAGGTGAGAAGCTTGTCTCTCTGGCCCTAAATAATCCCCACTGGGGAAGGTGTTCATTAAGTCATTTGCACTATATCTGTGAGGTTGAGCTCCTCAGTCTGTACATTCTAACCTTGTTTGACTTTCCTAGTAGTAGAGGTGTTTGTTAGCCATCAGTTTGGCTGGGGAACTGTGCTTGGGGACATCCAGTGCGTATGGACGAATGCAAACAGGGGAACTGTCTCGCTCAATGGCATCTCCATGGGTCAGGATGGAGACTTGGATCTCCAGCCACCAAAACTAGATGGGGGTGCTTGGTACTGTGTTTCAGTTTCCCTGTAATGTTGTTGTTCACAGAAATGTGGTTGCTGAACATCAGAATACTGTATTTCTCAAAGTTGCAGTCTGTTATCTGCAACTATTACCAGGCTACCAGGCTTCTTCCTCAGTTGCTAATGGGTTACAAGTATTTATATATTTTCCTTGTCATTCCATAGGGGTTACCAGGCCTTCCAGAACACTTCCCTCAGAAAGTCTAACTGTTACCATGAATCCTGTTTGAATAGTTTCAGCAGGACCTTCTTGCACCGTTTCAGGATCCTCTCTAAAACCACAGCCAGCCACAGTTGGAGATTTCAGTCCTATCCCATGGATAACCAAAGTCCCTGACTGCTTCCCTTTATGCAGCAGAGAGTTGTTCCACGGGTGGGTGCAGTACAGATTCACTCGCGAACAAGCCCAGATATGTTATTTAGTTTTCTTCTTGAAGCATCACATGCAGGTACTGGCACAAAAGAATGAACAGTTGTATCTGAGTATTTTGGAGGCCTCGTAGCATACAGCCTTTACCAAATCCTTGAAAAAGGCAGGGCTTGTTTATCACACCCCATGTGTGACCAGCTGTACCTCTGAATTAACCGCTGGCTTTTAAATCCTCATTCTCCTACAAGTGCTTAGTAAGAGAAAAGCGAGTTTGCTGTGGAAGGGAGCTGATAGCGAGGATTCCAGCACCAGGACCACAGATGAGTTTGCCGCTGCTGCTTCAGAGAAAGAAGAAGTGATGCTGCACTGGCTGAGGCTCCTGGCTGGCCCAAGCTACGCCAGGACACTGTGTCTTTCCAGTTGTTTTAACTGATCAGGAAAAAACGACAACTACATGGAGCTGAAGCGTTGTTGTTTTGGCAGGCAGGAGGGCTGCGTCTAATAACGCAGCCTGGCCCCTGAAGGCCAGGCCACGGGAGGATCACAAGGATTTTCTGTTCTAACCTAGTGCCACAAGCTGTGATGACCCTTTAGCTCCAAGAGCCCAAGGTATTTTTGTTACCCCAATGACTTTTTCCTTTTTTTAGGTTTATGCCTCCTGATGATCCATTAGGCCGGCATGGACCCAGTCTTAATAACTTCCTCAGCAAAAAGCCGGTGCTTCCTGAACCAAAGTGGCAGCCTTGCCCCTATGGTGGGTTTCTTCCTGTGCCGTGAACTGTCACTCCCCTTCCTCCTGCCCCTTGCTTCCCAGTGGTGCTTTCCTCCAGCTAAGAACAAGTGCCATTATCACATGCTGTTCTGCTTCGTGTGGCAGAGGCTTGGGTCTGGGCTACTCAAATGTATGATGCTTTTTGCCTCACCCTGCTTAAGTGAGTTGAGTTCAGACACTTCCAAAATAGCAGAGACTTTCTTTCACTGCTGCTCCACCCTGCTACTTAGGTCAGCAATATTTAAATCTGGGGTCGAACGTACTGCACTGGAAATACAGCACTTTCCTGTTTTGCTCTCTGTGCTGACCGTGTCCCTGCAAATGTACAACGCTGAGAAGTGATGAGTGAATCAACATGGGTGCTAGCAACAACATCCTGATTGATTTTTTTTTTTGCTTCTTGCAGGTAAGAAATGCACCTATGGAAATAAATGCAAATTTTACCACCCAGAGAGACCACATCAAGCTCAGCTTTCAGTTGCTGATGAACTCAGGGCCAAAATAAAGGTCCCATTAAACCTGGAAAAAGAGGAGAAGCGTAATTGCTCACCGCAGAGGACTGGAGAAGAGCCTCCACTGCCTGATTCCTGCACAGCAATGCTGCGAAAAGCCAGCAGGTGCACAGGGTCTCCCTGCTACCTGGGGCAGTCCCAGAGTAGCTGTCGTGACCAGCCATCTGGTGCCTGGTTCAGCAGCCTTGGCTCTGATCTGGGACTGGACCAACGGTTGCTGCAGCCAGAGCTGCTGCAAGACCAGTCACTCCTGGGGAAGATGTCAGCGCTTTCCATTGGTGATGACACCTGGGACTACAGTCGGTCTACATACACCTCTCAGGACAGAGAGATGGTGGACAGTCTTCATCGTTGTGGAGACCTCAGGCACAACCTGTACTTGCTTCATTACCCCCATAGATTGGACCACACCTGCTTACCGGGATGTCCTTTCCAGCAAAGGATGCTCCTGCCTACACAGAGGGGGATGCGTCCGAACCAGAGCTGGCCTCAGGAGTGCTGCAGCAGGCATGGGATGGGGGAGAGGAGCCACTACATCCCTGGTGGTGTTCAGCACAAACAGGACCTGGAGAATTTGCAACACGTTTTGCTGCAGTCTGCAGCTCTTGCCCCTGACCTGCTGCGCTCGTACAGCGAGCATCAGCTGCAGCAGCACTGTTGCTCCAGCAGCCCCCCACGGCAGCCCTTTCTGTTAGACTCCAGCAAGGGGATGGTCCTTTTCCAGAAAGCTCGTGCTTACCCCAACACCTCTTACAGTGACTACCGCTTCCCCCCAGCTGCAAGGCCACTCTCTGCCCAGCAAGCAAACATACACAGGGAGCTGTGCTCCCTTTTCCCGTGCAGTGAGGTGAACAACATAATGGCCTTGTACCCTGATATCAAGGACATTGCTAGCTTGACTTTACTGATTCAAAGACACAGAAATTTGTGAAGCCTCCAAATCAAATCTTTCCCAGCAAGCGCAAGTCCTGAGGCAAAATGGTGCTGTTCTGAGGCTTAACTAGGTGTTGTTAAAGGGCTTTATGGCAAGGGTTACAGGTGTTCCAGGAGCACAAGTTTAAGCATCAACCAGCTATGTCACATGGGGCATCAAGCGAAGGCGAAGTCTGCTGTTCCCTGCAGCGGGATCTCATTCACCTCCCACAAAAGTGAATGGGAGAGCTCAGGGTAACTGGGCTGTCAGCATTTGAACCTCACTAGTGACTGGGTTCAGGATGCCATCGATCTTCATTAATGCCATGAAACACTGGAAATGCTTTCAAAATTCCTAACCTGCTGCACAAGTACCGTAAAAGAACCACGCTCCATGGTTTCCCGTAAAGGGCTCTGCATAGACCCTCCCCCACAACTACTTGCTCAATTAGCATAAAACATAATTTGGCCTAAGACAGCTGCAGGTATATTTCTCACACACAATGTAAGTCAAATCAGGGAAGTCATCTTCAATGTAAGTTCGGATGTAGGCTGAAGGCTTGCGGTTGTTAATTCAAAAAAGAAGAAACCCAGATGACGCCAAGACCAAAAAAAAAAAAAAAGGTTTTAAAGCATCCCATCTTATATCAAACAAGGCAACTGTTTTTGACTTACTCCTTAATTACCCAGTATGGTCCCATAATGCAGTTATACAGTTGATTATAACTACAAACATTTAAACTGTGTTCTGATGGGACATGTTTGATTTTCAGTAAGCTGTAAAGCTGTTAATCTCTGCATTATTCCACTGAATTCTTCAGGTTATAATACAGATATAAAAATTGATTCTGAAGGTTTTTGGCATTATACCACAGTACAAGCATGTCGGTATGACATGTTTTAGAAATAGTTTAAAGCATTATAAAGTGGTCACCGAGAATGCTTTGTTCTGAATAATGTAATCTTTTTTCCTTTTTTTTTAAAAAAAATATTTATTTATTTATTTTCCATTCCTCTTAGCACTGATGCTTCATCAAGTGCAACAGTTGGGTGGGATTGACAAATTCTCTGACTGCAGAATCTACATTAGGTTCTTCTGAGGTACAATTGACAAGGTTGGTCCCAGGCAGGAATTAAACACAGCCCTCACTGACAACTCAGGCCTGCTTTCAGAAAGGAGACTAAGGAGTAGTAATTTACATTTTGTGATGTTACCACATGATGCATTTCTTGAAAGTGGGGACAGCTTGACGTATTTCCTACATTGTTTCAGTGGTGTTTCACGAATCTTCAAGAAACATGTATACTGTATGAGTTCAATCTCTCATGGCCATGTGGCTGTTGGCTCCAAGAAATTCTGGTTTGGGGGTATGATTTATTTTCACAGAACATGACAATATTTCCCTACATCATGAATTTTCCACTAATTTTAGTCATAATATATACAACTGGATTATCAAAGTGGCTTATAAATGTACCCACTGCATATTACATAAAGATTAGAAATGACATTAAAACAAAACTGTGGAATAAATACCCTGTGCAATGCTTTGAAAAGTACTTGAGTTTTGCAGCTGTTGTAAGTGACACAGAAACATGCCGGGCATCACCACCCTTAAAACTGATCTGACACAAGACATTTCATGGATTAAATGCTTACATTGTCCCTACGCAAAGCCAGGTGCCTAGGCTGGCCTAGCAACCTGTACCTGGGCTTTGCCAACCGCTGTTGCACACTTGTATTTGCTTGCTGCACACACGTATACAGTTGCAGAGAATGTGTGGTACGGAGTGGAAAAACACCTTCCACATACTCAAAGAGAGCAAGTCCCAAAGGACAGCACAGAGCAGTGGATCAGGGTAGAGCTGTGCATGTCAATATTTATTTTTGTGTCTGGAATGTATGTTACAGGAAGTATTTAAAATCTACAGAAAAATTGGCATGCTGTCTTTATACAGTACCCTTGGCTTGCTGGAGAGATGTGCATAAGCTTTTCTCCTTTTCCTTGAAAGATGCTCAGGGATTTTATTGGTTGTTCAAAGCCCTCTCTTGGTGTTTAATAACTTGTTTTTCTTTCATTTCTGCCTTATTTACTGGGGAATCTTTCCGTAAAATACATACAATGTGCATTCTACTGAGAAAGTGTCTGAGAAAATAAATCAGACTTTGGCACTAAAAAGAACTTGATTTCTCTTGGCTCTTCTGCTCACCAGAGGCTTTTTTTCTCATGGAGCTTTTGTTCAAAGGGCAGCTCAGCAGCAATGCTGTGTCACTGTCTGCTTGAGAAAAAATCTGCTGCTGGCCAAGAGCCCATGGAAAGCACAGACTCCTTTGTTATTTCACCACAGCAGAAGTATCTGGGACTGAGAATTTTTCTGCTGTGGAGCCTTTTACACATTCCAAGAGAGGAGTATTTGGTTTTGGCTTTGTCAGCTCCTGAGGTAAAGGCAGAGGCTGCTAACAGAAAGGAGGAAGCAGCTTTTGCACCAGCAGCAGAGTAGGACACTGTTGCTATTTGGTATCTCTGCTGAGATGCTTTTGAGTCCAGCTCTCACTGCCAAGTTGAAAACTAATCCATAAATCCCAACAGGCTCAGAAAGCCCTTTATGTTCTTTGCTTTTTGGTTGTCAAGATTCTTTTAGAAACAGCTGGAAGCAGTGGGAGCAATCCTGCAGGAGACGGGCTGCTTTCCTAAGGGAGATTTACAGAGTTGCCAAGTTAATTTTATGATTAAAAAAACGAAGTTCCAGAAGAGAATCCTCTTCTCTACTCTCACCATTTCACAAACAGTTAGGAAGCCGTAGGCACTCTCTTTTGTGAAGGACTAGGGAATCTACATATGAACATTTCACTGAAAAGACTTGGGTGGAAGTCACCCCTGCAACAACTCCTTAGCATCCCCTGAAACAATGCAGTCCTGGGCATCTCACACTAACTTCCCTCCCACCACTTCAACACAGAAATTTCTTTCTCACAGAACACTGATGACAATTTGACTAATTTGGTGAGCTTAGATACCATAAAAATTAATGCTGTAAGATGGTCTATGAAGGAGATAATTACGTTGCTCTGTATCAAACACTTGTATTTGATTTAGGCAGCGTGCCCAGGTGGCCAAGGTCAACAGCATCCTGGCTTCTATCAGAAATGGTGTGGCCATCAGCAGTAGGTAAGCAATTGTCCCTCTATATGCAGCATTGGTGAGGCCACATCTCAAATACTGGGCCCCTTGTTACAAGAAAAACATGGAGCTGCTGGAGCGTGTTGAGAGAATGGCAATAAAACTGGCAAAGAGTTTGGAGAACAGATCTTATGAGGAGCATCTGAGGGAACTGGGGTTGTTCAGCCTGCAGACGAGGAGGCTAAGGGGAGACCTTATCTCTACAACTACCTGAAAGGAGGCTGTAGTGAGGTGGGTGTTAGTCTCATCTCCCAAGTGAGCCAGCAGTGTGCCCAGGTGGCCAAGAAGGCCAATGGCATCTTGGCCTGTATCAGAAACAGCGTGACCAGCAGGTCCAGGGAGGTTATTCTCCCTCTGTACTCGGCACTGGTGAGACCGCACCTCGAGTACTGTGTTCAGTTCTGGGCCCCTCACCACAAGAAGGATGTTGAGGCTCTGGAGCGAGTCCAGAGAAGAGCAACAAAGCTGGTGAAGGGGCTGGGGAACAAATCTTATGAGGAGTGACTGAGAGAGCTGGGGTTGTTTAGCCTGGAGAAGAGGAGGCTGAGGGGAGACCTCATTGCTCTCTACAACTACCTGAAAGGAGGTTGTGGAGAGGAGGGAGCTGGCCTCTTCTCCCAAGTGACAGGGGACAGGACAAGAGGGAATGGCCACAAGCTCTACCAGGGGAGATTTAGGTTGGACATCAGGAAAAAGTTTTTCACAGAAAGGGTCATTGGGCACTGGAACAGGCTGCCCAGGGAGGTGGTTGATTCACCTTCCCTGGAGGTGTTTAAGGCACAGGTGGACAAGGTGCTAAGGGCAGGGTTTAGTGTTTGATGGGAATGGTTGGACTCGATGATCTGGTGGGTCTCTTCCAACTTATTTTTTTCTATGATTCTATGATTCTAAGTAATTAGCAAGAGGATGAGAGGAAACGGCCTCAAGTTGCATTAGGGAAGGTTTAGATTGGATATTAGGAAAGATTTCTATACTGAAAGAGTTGTAAAGCATTGAAACAGGCTGCCCAGGGAAATGAAGCACCTAACCCTGGAGGTCTTTTCCAACCCTAATGATTTTATGATGCCATGATTCTATTTCCCAATTATTCTGAGAAGTTTTGCTAATATTTTACCTCACTTCCCCTAAGAGCTGGCCCAATTTATAAGCAAATGTTTAAACTAATCACAAAAAACTAAATAGAACAAGAGAGGTTTCGCTGCTTCTCTCCTCTTTAAAAACGTTGGATTGCTAGGAAAGAGCAAGCCAGCCCTGTACTTCAACTGCAAGAGAACACCTCTGCAAGCCAAAAAAACCTAAAGCCCCTGGTGGAAGCCTTTAACAGACTCCTACATCTGACACAAGTACTTTACCAACATATCTCTTAAGATAACAATTCAGATGATACCTGTCACATTTTGTATGGACTTTCCCCAAGTCAGGAGTCTGAACATCTTTGTTTTACTCCTAGGGGAGTAACTCTCATACTCTGCCACCATAAGCCTTTTGCTTCTCTGCCCCAGGGTACATCTGCTCTGCATTCACTTTCATAAATACAAGACCACTGTAGTATTTACCTGCTATGTGCTGGGGGAACTGTGAACTCTTGATAAGAACAGTTTAATATTGCAGTACCACTTGTCATTACCATTATTAAGAGAGTGCTCTGACTTGCAATCAATAGCGAAGGGATATTTACAGCATTTTAGCCATGTCCCTTCTCCACCCTGAGCTGAACTCACTGCTTTGAAGTCTTGCAGCAGACTCAGAGGAAATCTTTAGTAAGTTGTACTGATGTGCTGACTTGTCAAATGCAATCAGATTAGTCATATGAATGGAGCAAAGCTGTGAACACAGCAATTTGTGGTGACAGCACATGAAAGACAGAAGGTTAGGAAAATGCATCCAGGTCTTTTACACAGTAAGGAAGCTAGACAACGCGCTTCCTTACCACGGAAAGTCATGGAACAGGTGATCTTGAGTGCTATCACGAAGCACATGCAAGAGAGCCAGGTGATCAGGCCCAGTCAACACAGGTTCACAAAAGGCAGGTCTTGCCAAACTAACCTGATCGCCTTCTATAACCAAGTGACTAGACTCTTGAATGAGGGAAAGGCTGTGGATGTATCTTCTTGAACTTTAATAAAGCCTTTGACACAGTTTCTCACAGCATTCTGCTATGGAAACTGTCGGCCTCTGGCCTGGACAGGCAAACACTCTCCTGGGTGGAAACCTGCCTGGATGGCCAGGCCCAGAGAGTGGTGGGAAATGGTGTTAAATGCAGCTGGAGGCCAGTGACAAGTGGGGTTCCCCAGGACTCAGTGCTGGGTCCAGCCCTGTTTAATGTCTTTATCACTGACCTGGATGAAGGCATCGAGTGCACCCTTAGCAAGTTTGCAGACGACACTAAGCTGGGTGGAAGTGTGGATCTGCTGGAGGGTCGGGAGGCTCTGCAAAGGGATCTGAACAGGCTGGACTGCTGGGCTGAGACCAATGGCATGAGGTTTAACAAGGCCAAATGCCGGGTCCTGCACTTGGGGCACAACAACCCTGTGCAGCTACAGACTAGGAGAAGCCTGGCTGGAAAGCTGCCAGGAGGAGAAGGATCTGGGGGTGTTGGTTGACAGCGACTGAACATGAGCCAGCACTGTGCCCAGGTGGCCAAAAAGGCCAATGGCATCTTGGCTTGTATCAGAAACGGCGTGACCAACAGGCCCAGGGAGGTTATTCTCCCTCTGTACTCGGCACTGATGAGACCGCACCTCGAGTACTGTGTTCAGTTCTGGGCCCCTCACCACAAGAGGGATGTTGTGGCTCTGGAGCGAGTCCAGAGAAGAGCAACAAAGCTGGTGAAGGGGCTGGAGAACAGGCCTTATGAGGAGCGGCTGAGAGAGCTGGGGTTGTTTAGCCTGGAGAAGAGGAGGCTGTGGGGAGGCCTTATTGCTCTCTACAAATATCTGAAGGGAGGTTGTAGAGAGGAGGGAGCTGGCCTCTTCTCCCAAGTGACACGGGACAAGACAAGAGGGAAAGGCCTCAAGCTCCACCAGGGGAGGTTCAGGCTCAACATAAGGAAAAAATTCTTCACTGAAAGGGTCATTGGGCATTGGAACAGGCTGCCCAGGGAGGTGGTTGTCTCACCTTCCCTGGAGGTGTTTAAGGTGTGGGTGGAGGTGGTACTGAGGGGCATAGTTTAGAGACTGGTGGGAATGGTTGGACTCAATGATCTGGTGGGTCTCTTCCAACTTGGTGATTCTATGATTTTTTTTCCTCCCATTTTCTCTGGGCTCAGGATTTCCATCACACTCTTATGGAGTGGGTCACAAGCTACTGAACACTTGCTTATCCTAAAAGTTCTCCTTCCACCTCCACAAAACCAACCACCCCCCCATCTACTGCCACCCGAAACTCATCTGTCATGCTTCCATTGCTTCCCTGCTCTCTTTCCAGGCCCTCACCTCCTCCCTTGCTGTGCCGGATACTCCTCATGCTCAACCCCAGAGAGCATCCTATCTCTTCTTCACCCTTGCCCTCCAGCTGAAGATTTTTTAGCTGTTTTTTTTTTAAAATAATTCTTTTTTCCTTCTTTTTTTCTTCTTTTTTATTATTTTATTTTATTGTTTTCAAATATTGCTTGGTTTTGTTAGAACCATGACATAGTTATCTTCAGCCTGGCAGAGATCTGCTATGCTCAGGCTGTTTTTCCATCACGCCTTAAAGCAGTGTTCCTAGCAAAAGCTGTTTGGGGTAGGAAACTGAGGCAAAGTTACATTCACAGGTGCTTGAGCTGACTTCGTACAGCTTTCTCTTCTCAAGCAATCAAACGGGACGCTAGCAGGAACTCAGCCACCATATACTCCTAACTACCTTAAATCCTACTGTAAAAGCAACACTGATCATTCACCTACCATCACCAAGGTTGCACCTTTGAGGGAGTTACTAGCACTACTTATTTCATACAGAAGATGGAAGGGCGTTAGGATACGAATGGCAGAACAGACACCTAAACTAGAAGCAGGCAGCAAAGCATGGATGACAAAAACCAAACTGGACAAATAGAAATAAATTCTCTCATAGAAGACCAAGAAGGTATTAAATAAAACTTGCAACACTGAGCAAAGCAGGGTCCAGCTTTCCTGTGGCTGCCAGCTTGCCAGATTTACTATCCTTAATTCAACTGAAGACTTCAAACAACAGAGAGAACTGCTAAATAAGAACCAGTATGAACTACTGTAACTCAGTGAACTACAATGTTGAACACACAGATGAGACAAAGACACCATCACCGTCTTATGATTTGTTTTTCAGAACAGACCTAGTTTTACTACAGGAGTAAGCTTCTCACTTTATCAGCAAAAGATCTACAGGGACATGAGAACTGCCTAATAAGACTAAAGACCAACCAACACTTACTAAGGAGGGTAGCAGGAGAAGCACAGGGGAACGGGATGGCTTTTACCACTTGAAATGGTACATGGTAAAATGCACTTCATAGATAAAATCCACGTTCTGCAGCTTCAGGGAAACTGCAAGCAGAAATGCCACAATAGCCTGGCAAGGGCTGCAGTCCATATGATCACCATTTCAAACGCGATGCTAAAGAAGTTTTTAAACAGGGAAGCAAACTTGACTATGATTTGTTATTGTCAAAAAACCACACAGCCATTGGCAGACAATTATAAATGTTACAGAAAACTATCATCAGAATGAGAAACACCAAGTTATCCCCACAGGAGGCCCTGTTAGGAAGAGACTGAAAGGAATACAGAAGCTTGTAAAAATGTTATTTCCAGCAGGGAAATATTCTCAGAGAAGAACTTCAGCATCTGAATATCCTTTTGTTCATAACGTAACATATGACATGTGGTGGATTTGGAGCCCTGGCTTCACTTAAAGAAGCAGATGGAAGCTCTTTAAACCTTTACAGCATCTTTCTTTGGTCATGTAGGTCATATTTAAACCTTGCAGAAGAGAAAGTGAGTATCAGCTTAAGCTGAAGTAAAAATAACAATATTATGAAAAAAAAGGGGCAGAGAATCTAAGCTCTAGATGAATAGAAAAGTAGAAAAAATACTCTCCAGTAGTTGTTTTTGTTCAATATCTTTTATGGTATTGATATGTAACTTGGGACGGTGTCTGGGGGATGCTGGCTTAGGTCAGCCTCTGCACTTTGCTCTGATGTTCTTGTGCTTGTATTTGTCCAAGAGAGCCTAAGTAAAGTTGTTGAAAGAAGAGTATAAACAGCCAAGTGGAATGCCTCTAGGAAAGCCCAGCAACTGACATCTGTAAGACCAAGAATACATATTCTTTAAACATGAAGGCCACCACAAGGTGTCAATGTGGTAGCACTAGAAACAGGATTTCCCGCTCCAGGGCTGACTTTTAAACGGGTCCCATCCATTCGCATAAACCCCATCAGCAGGGGTTGTGTGCAGTTCCTCCATATGTTGAGCAGAACCAACAGCACACGGGGCAGAACGTGCTGGAGGGCTGCGGGGCAGAGTTTCAGCTTTGCTCAACACGCAGACAGCTTCCCCAGGGCCTCCTGGACAGAGAGGTTCCCACATGACGAAAGAAATTCCTGTACCTGCTGGCGACAGCTTGATGACACCAGACGAACTGATTTGGCCACCTCCTGCTTTGTAGATGGAGCTGAAATACACTGCATCTTAATTTTAGTGTGTGGTTTATGTTTAAGCCACCCTAAAGTGTGTGGCAGCTCAGTCAGGTCTTAGAAGCTGATGCATTGCATCAGACCATAGAGCAGGGAGAGCCAAACACGGGGTCACTTGAATAATGGATATCAGAAAGGGCACATTTTCAATACCCACCAATTATTCTGTCTTTTTATTCTCGCTTCACCTGTGGTTCAAGCTAGGCTGCCCTGACATCCATGGCTCAGTATTTATCTTGGCTGGGGCCCAGACGCTGCTGCCAGGCTTCCCTTTCAGGGCAGCAGCCCTGGGAAAGTCACTCGGGGTTAAGTTTAGAGTTCCAGGTTGGCACGTTCTTAACACAAGCCAAAAATAAGTGTGAATGAGGATCAATTTTATGAATCTGCTGAGCTGCCAATTATATTTTAAAGCTGAAATCTGAAACTAGGTTTGCCAGTTGGATAAGTATCTCAGCCAACCCCTAGATAGAAGTTAATTGGAGAAACACTTTCTCTTCAAATCTAGGGACCATTGCCTTACAAATGTTATCTCTAAAGTTGTTCCAGGTGTATTTTGGGCATTATTGGTTAATCTAAACACAGGGGATTTTAACTAATTATTATCTTGCATGTGTCAATCAAATGCTAGGCAGATACACAACAAGTATTCCAGGAATGGATCCGTATGGCAGCATTAAGCAGTGGGGGGAAAAGCTTCTTTCATGGCAATTCTAAATGCCACAATTTCCTATTGCATTCCTTTTACACTTTCTTTCTTCGTATTTTTGGGGAGCAAGGTCACCACAGCTGTTCAGTTGCTCACATAAGGTAGTTGAGTTGTGCACCCACAAATAAAATTCTCCATTAGCCAAGCAGAGGCTGGGTGAGCAACGCTGCACATACAGGCTTGAGCTCACAGCTATCTGAAACCTGCCTGTAGCCTTGTTTTTAAGCTCATTATCAGTGGCACAAATAAACCCCTCCATTCTAGCTACCACAGCACTGTTGCAGAAGCAACGTTGGCTTGAAGGTAGGATTTCTTGAGCCTCCTGATGGAGCCTATATTTGCTCACAGACCAGCAGGTGATTCCCAATGCTGTGCTATCCTTGCTTTCATTTACTTGGGCCTATTTTAAATATTGCATCTGTGATTACCAGCTCTTTGCTTTCATGGCTCAACACGTAGTCTTTTTTATGTTCTGGAGAAGGCGGTTTCCCCATTTCAAGGCAGAGTTGCACCACAGCCATTAGTATTAATAGTGTAAGAGTCACGCATGCTTTCTAGACTCCATTGTATGTTCAAAAATTTGTGAAAACAAAAGACATCCCCATCCTTCTTGCATGACTTCCAGAGCAAATCTTGTGGATTGCAGACAACATTATGATGTATGTATGTTACACTGCAGCAATACAGAGCTGGGACCTGAAGAACCCGCAGTCTGGGCTGCACACAGGATTTTGCTGCAGCACACCCTGAGGTGCTACTGTGGGTCTGCCTGGAAGTGCTGCTCTTCAGTACACAGCCTCTGAAATGCAGGGTGACCTACAATGAAAGCTGCACAAGTGCTGAAAGCAAAGGTTGTCACAGGATGGCCTCAACATGATTCTGAAGGAAGCGGGAAACATCGTCTCCTCTCCCACCTGCCCAGGGACAAAACAGCTCTATACAAGGTTAAGAGTACAATAAAGCTTTGAGAGCAGAGGGCTGGCTCAGCAGCTCGGGTGCATTACATCCAGCCCTGCATGATCAACCACTCTAGAAGGGAATTCAAGAGAGAATGAGAAAACGCATGGTTTTGGAGCTCTCCGTGTCTATGCTATGGAAAACCCCTTCACAACACTGCAACAGGCTTACCTGCTCTAGACTAGAAAGGACTAAAAAGGTAGGAAAGCAAACTCAATCGACCTAGATATTGGAGGCTGATGAAAAAACATCTGGAAAAGGTCAGTGAGTGTGTTGACTTGCATTATGGCTTAAGGACACGCAGAGGGAACTAACTGTTCCTGTGTCCTGACAGCTGGCTGGCATCCCCTCAAACCACCAAACCAAACATATCCAGAAGCAGTCAACAAATGACAGGTATGGAGCTGAGTTTGTAAGTAATTCAAATACAGCAGGGTTTCTGGGTTGACCACAGAGAGCAAGCTCTTTCAAACATGAGTGATGGCTGTTGCTTTAGAGGATCACACAGGAGTTACTAACAGATCACTTACAGACAAAACGTGGCTCTGAGCAATCCAGTTTATGCCCCCTACCTCAGGTCCTTACCCACAACTTCTTCACTGGTGTGTTTTACTCATTGTCTTTTTATAAGTTTGGAGTTAAGTGCTTTTGCTCTTAAAAAAAAGTGAAAAGAAAACCAATTAGGCTATGGCAGTAACAGTGGAGTCCAACTGTGCTGTGAAATGAGCTCTGTCGCCTTTCTGAGACCTGGCTAGAGTCACACAATTAAAATTCAGAAAAAAGAATGAATCATTTAATCAACGCTTGATAACATCTTCCTTTTGGCCTCAGAAGTAGAAGCCCTTCCACGCTGGTCAGAAAGTGCTATCTGTGACCAAACGATGGCCAAGGCTGAGATCAGCCATTCCCTGTCACCCCTAGGGAGGGGGTGCCATTCTGATGCCAGAACACAGGATTCAGAGCTCATTAGTAGCTCCACAGAGAACAGGAGCATCATGGAATACAACCCTGTAAACTAGTAACGAGGGCACTTCCAGCTGGGGGGATGATGCAATCCCTGCTCTAACACATTACTAATGATTTTGTCTTAAAGTCTCATGAGATGAATTTCACGTGAAATTAAAAGATAGTGAGTTGAAATTGCCACACAGCAACCTACCTTCTGGGGCAGTACTAGAATTAACCCCAGTGTTTTTAAAAAATCAAAAGAAAAGTACGATTATCACAGGGTGATCTACTGATGTTCAAAGTGAGATCTTGATGCCAATTCAATTCTTGAACCAAATCACCACGTGCACTCAAAAATAAGCAGGTTCATTGCTGATGTCAGACCACAGGCATTGGTCCAGCAAAAGAACAGGATGAAAAGAGCATCAAATAAATGAAATAAAAAGAAGACCAAAATGAATCAATAGATCAGGTGAGGCACTGATGCAGGTTGTCCAGAGAAACTGTGGCTGCCCCATCCCTGAAGGTATTCAAGGCCAGTTTGGACGAGGTTTTGAGCAACCTGACCTACTGGGAGGTGTCCCTGCCCATGGTTGAGGGGTTTGAACTACATGATCTTTAAGGTCCCTTCTGACCCAAACCATTCTATGATATGATCAGGGAATGGGTGATACACTTTTCAACAAAACTACTCAACACATACATTTGCGTGTTATTTACCTTATAACCACTTTGAACGCAGCTGGACTCTTGAAGTGGGAATGAAGTTTCCAAACACAGCAAACGTGGCAAGGCTATGCCTGACAGCTGGTTTGGGTGCAATTGTAAACCATGTGAATAGTAAAGTATCCAGTGTGGCAGCTCTAGGGTACATTATAACAAAAGGAAAATTATTTTCATCCCTTGCTAACTGGCTGTTGTGTTTCATGCAACCCATAGTCCTAAGGACAAAAGTGAAGCTCACAGGGGCAGAATTCTGGCCAGGCAGCACAGCACTTGGTTTCCCCAGGGGTTCCTAAAGCCCAAGCAATTTAAAAATACCAACCTCAGCAGGAAAACACTTTACTAATCATTATTCAAGAAGGAAAGCTTTTGTCATGTCCTTCAGCTCAAAAAATACTAACTTGACATTATTTTCTTTCCCATGTACATTGCAGTTGTGCCAAGGATTATGAAAGGTTCCTAAAGCCAAGAGTTAATCTGCCTTGTCAATTCTTTTTTACACTTGAGTACAGCAGCAGCTCAGCTGCATTGCCGCAGCATGAACCTCTAGTACACAGACACACTTCTCAAAAGCCCTAAGATTCAGGAATGTGGATAGAAGACATGAAAAGAGGTACGCACCTACGAATGCTTTCAATTGCAAAGGAACTGCACAAGAACCACTGCAAAAGAGAAAGGTCATACTGCCCATATGGAACAGATAGACAAGGACTCCGGCAACTTTCTCCAAAGCACCAAGCGACTCTGACACGGCCTCAAACCACATTCAGGCTTCAAGTTGGATGCCCAATAATAGCATCAAACATCCTATGACAGTAACTCTAATCTGTAGCCCTTGGCTACCAAAAAAAGTGATTCTTGCATACAGAAGAGGATGCCTCATGACAATCTCTTCTTAATTATGTCGGGTATCTCTCAGAAGACAGTATTTTCTTTCCTCAGGCCATATTTAAATTTGTTTTTTGGCCCCAAAACACAGAGGGAAGGAAAAACCTGATAAAAAAAAATCAACTCATTCCAGTTTTAATCTAAAATTTTACGTGAGCTAGCAGACAGATGTAACAAAATGTAGGAAATCTTGCTTGAGTGGTTGCTCAAGTCTAATTAACGAGAGGTAAAGGAAAGCTGAAAAGACAAAGACAGAAGTAGAGGTAGGAACAGAGATGAATGAAGGCAGAGGGAACAGCAGATTCTTGGGTTCACATTCTGCACAGTGCTTGGAGTAGTGCTGCCGTGCCGTTGGAGCAGAGCATCTTTTAGAAAGCGAGCCAGTGACACAGTAATACTGTCGAGATAAATGATCGCCGTGGTGGTACTGGCACCTGTGGTAGATTTACAGTTTTTATTTAGTATCTTCTGTGATCCTTTGACTATTTCCCTGCCCTGCTCCACTCCCATAAGCAGGAAAAGCTGCTACTGCAGCATAAAGATTGTGAAAAAAACATTTATAATCTTCAGGATGTCTTTACAGGTTATACATGACAGGAAGCACACAAACCTAAATCTTCTGACATAAAGAAGCACTGGAGCTGCTGTTGCATCAATTACTGCACAAGAAGGTGGTTTTTACAACTTTCCCAATTCGCCTTTGCTGTCCTAGTGCGCATCTTTAGACAAAATTAGCTTTGGCCAAATGCCTCACGAGTGGCATTTCATACTTTCCCTTCCTTGTCCACAGGCTCCCAGTCAGCCCCAGCCCCAAAGTAACCGGAGAAATAGGAAGGGGTGCCGTGCATCCAAGTTACCTTCTGCACCTTCCTTCCACACAGCAGCTCCCCAGAACAGGTGACAGTAAGCCTCTCCTACAACACTTCAAGACACTAAACAAATCATCCCGGAAACTGGACTAACAGAAAACAAAATCAAACAACAAAAATAAAATTGAGAAAAGATTTAGTAAAAGAAAAAACTCCATCCATCCATCCAATTACGTTCTACCCAGGATGCAACATATGAAAAGCCAAATATTATTATTATTATTAAAAATCACCAAAAAAAGAGCACACTGACCTACAATTCCCAACTAATTACTCACAACAGCAAATCTGTGCTTCATAAAGTAGTGTTTGTAAATGGAAGTATTTTTCTTTTTTAATCTGCACATACATTTTGTACATAAACATAGCTTAGTTATAGTCTTAGATCAACATAAAGCCACTATAAAATTAATTCTTTGAGGTTTTTGGGCTGGTAAGTTTTGTAATCAAGTTCTCACTCCAAACAAACATCCACCCTCTCTTCTGAAAAACACATTTCCTCTCACATCAGAAGGGCTATCAGCATTCACTAACTTGTCTTGAACTCACTTCTAATTTACTGCCTTAATTAGAAAACACCACTCTTAAGGGTATTATTGTAGTATGATGGTAAACAGCTAATCTGGAATTCCTGATGCATTTGTCTTCCTTTAGAGACTATAAAGTGTCCATGGAATAAATATCCAAACTTCAAAACTGCAGAAATAGAATAACCTATTTTACCCGCAGGCACCTCTCCTGTGCCATGGTTAAGCAGCTGCACACCAGCCAGATGAGGCACTCCAGGGACTTGCTTCCCACTATCCCTTTCTTGGGAGGACCTCGTGAACCTTCTCATGGCATGTAACCAAATGTGCCAGGCGTGAGACTCTGGCAGGTGATGGAGAGGCGGCTGTCACATGAGCAGAGACACAGTGGTGACACTTGCATTTTTCTCATTTAACAAGAAGTGAGTTGTGTTGAACTGGTTTTGGGTACCTCCTACACAGACCACACCTCCCGCTGCCTCCAAAGTTGGCCAAGCCAAACCAGCCATTCTTTCCTGCCAAAATGCGTGCAAATTGAATGCATCGACGTTGCTGTTCCCTACTCTTACTGTTCTTCTGCTGACCTTCGCACTATATTGTACGAGTCTGCAAAGAAATCGTAGGTTAAGAACACAGTTTCTCAGTGTGCTCAGGAACATAACACATCAACCAACTCAACCAACCACTACAAAACCCACAAGGTTGCATGATATGATAAATACATTTACTTGTACAGATAGACTTGGTACCATGGACCAAACACACAATCACACATGCTATGGAAGCTGTTCTCAGAGTTCCAGACTGTAACATTTACAGATTTTTCAGCTTTGAGGCCTTACATTTGCATGTTACAGTGGGGTGCAAGAAAAACCAATACCACTTGCTTCTGCATATGCAGAACAAAGACCACAGTGTTCCTTACTCCATTTCCTCTGTCTCCATCATATTTCTGAACCCTGGATCTCAACCACTTGCACCATGAACTTGAAAGTAGGTAGAGCTTATCAGTCACAGGCTGCAAGTGGTCTGCTGACACCTAAGACAAAACCACATTAAAAATGCTTAATATGAATTTCCTCCATTGATTTGATACCAGGTCAACTACATCAAAACTGGATTGGCACTGCTTTCCCATAAATAATGTGGAAAACTCAGGCAGTCACAGAATTTAAAGCCATAACATCCATAAGAAAAGTAATTATGTTTACACAAGCATCCTGAATTGCTCATTTGAGTAGTATCCAAATTAATATGCTACTTTTCTCCTTCAAAATCTGCACTCGGGTGCAATATGCTAGTGTTTTATTATTTGAAATAAACTTGTAAACAATAGGTATTTTGAATCCATGTGGACAAATCAACCATTTTGGCTCAAACTCTCCTGTATCAACAGATAGATAGATACCTGCAATTTAAATCAATGAAGAGAATGGTACACTATGAAAAACAATCAGCTAAACTCATGCCTGCAGCAGCACTGCACTGGCTGGAGACTGTTTTGTTTTGGTTAAACATAAAAAATAGCTGCATATATGATGAAAACAATTATATCCAATTAGACTGCTAAGAATTAACACATCTAACGTCTGACTGAAGCAAGCGCTTCTGAGAGTTCTACCAGGGCTGTCTCTGAAGGTGGCACTATTTGAACAGTTCTGCTGTAAAAGCAAGCATATTAGAGATATAGAACTTGCTCAACGAAATACCAAGTGAAACCCATCAATAACTGTATCAAAAAGAAAAAATGTAGTCTGATTGCATCATTCTCATTGTTAATCATCATTCTCAAGTGCTGCTACAGCAGCTACAGCACTTGAGCTCACTTTGGAGCCTGAAGCCCTCAAATATCTCACACTAACTCTTCCTTTTCTCTCACTCCTCAGTAATTTATAAAATAGATGAGCTTCATGAGGCATTCTGGACTACATAAAATCAAAGATTGTTCCTTGAAGTTAGTAATAAAAGAGCTATTCAAGTGGTCAGGCTTGAAAAAGGAATGCATTGGTATTCTGTACCAAGGAAAGGAATCAAAAGCTAAAAGCTAATTTATATTTTCTGTTCAAATAAAGATTTTTTTAAACAAGGAGCTAAATAAAATATGTCAAAGCATTTCCTTTCTATTTTAAGTCAAACTTTGAAGTAAATATTAGTGAGAGTTACCATGGATTCACAAGATATGCTTTAGATGCTGTTAATTAACTGCATTGAAACTTTTCTGCCACTATTTTATTTTATAGCAGTAATCCCATTTTAGGATTCCAAAGCAGTATTGAAAAGGGCAAATACTCAGCAGTTTCCAGTACTTGTTTTGTGGGGTTTTTCTGTTTTTTTTTTTTTTTTTTTTTTTTTTAAATCATCTTTAATCAAGTCTTCCTTTAATTTGTGTCTAGGCTCCAACGTACATTCAAGACTGAGGAATTTGACTGAAGAAATAAAGGGTATGGATACTTAAAAGATGCTTAAGGTAGATATTCCAAGATCATAAAACTGACTAAACTCACACAAATAAAACAGACAGGTACAAATACTGACCACAGTATTTTAAAATCAATCTGTCATTAGCTCAAGACTGAAGTTACCCAATCTCATAATGAATCTGAATTTCCAGGGTGCTATATGTAACCACACTCCTAGGGAACTTCAATTGATTGGAGAAACCTGCAGAAGACGCATTTCCCCAAATTATCCAGAAAGCTAGCAATGTGACTTGAAATCAGATCCACAGAGCTGATGTGACACAGCAGCCCAGCTTTCTCTCAATTTTACTGCCTGTATTTCTGAAGGAATTCCAATCCTAAAGCTTGGCCAAATGATGAGTATTTCACCTATTCATGAAAAATGATCAGGAGCATCTCTATAAGCCAAGAAGTGTACTCCCTTCTTCCTAAGAAGTCTGAAATTATCTGCTTAGATCTACATTACAATTAGAGATATCCCTGACAAAGAACATACAGAAACAAAGTCATAAATCAGCAACAAACTACAGATATCAAGTTTAACCTTACTGCAAATGTTTCATTTTTCATATTTAACTTCCACAAGGAAAAAAAAATTGTCAATGAAACCTAGTTCTATTTCATCCTTCAAAAATTTGACAGCAATATGCTGATATATTAGCATCAACTTGAAGGAAGAGCTAATCGGAGATGTGACCTGAAATACAGGATGTAAAATCCCCAAAGGTGAAGGTTAAAGTCTGAGGAACAGATGACACTGGAGACGTCACTTCTCTTGTCCCACCATTCCAGGAGAGTTGTTGATAATACTGCCCAATACACTCTCATATCTGTATGCTGACGGATCTGCATAGCTAGCTAGAGGTAGATGTAAATAGTCTTTCTTTCCTTCAGAAAATAAACACTCAAATAAATGCAGGGAAAAGATCAATTACACATTTGAGCAGAATTTCATGTTACATGTTTCCCAAAAGTTTTCCCACCCCACAGCTGACTGGAATTTATAATTTGCTTCTAAAATACATTTGCTTTTTAAATTTAAATCAATTCCTCACTCCAAACACTATTTTTCATATGGCAGATTAAGGCACTCCAGTTGATGAACCCGTATTGAGGAAAGTTTTTTTCTGCAGCTAATCCGTTTACAGATGTCTCCCAACAACGGCACCACCATGCCTCAGGGAAGGAAGCCCAGCTCCACATACCAAATGTCTTTCCTACTTGGACCCTGTCTAGTCAGACATGTCCAGGCACACTCCACACCTCACCTATCACCAAAACACAGTTTAACTATATTAAACCTTAAGAGGTGCCTATATTAACAGTACACAAAGTATGTCATCTATTACCTTGAACAAAGCGGCTGCCCATTTTCAATTAGAAACATATTTTTAAACTCATTTACCCATAAAGCATGAAGTAAAAAGGGCCTGTGATTAGCTCTGTGAATAAATGAATGGTTCTCTGGGTCAGGACACAATCTTGTCAATGCAACTTTATGAAACATATTCCTTACACTTACTGCATTCATACTGAACCGAATACTGCACTGCAGGAAAGACATGAGATTCAACAAAACGAAGGCTTAAACAAAATCTCCTGTCATAAGAAATCAGCCAACTTTTAATCCTGGTAATGCTTATTGTTCCACTGAATACTTTGTTGCATGGAAAAAGCAAACAAATCACGAATCCAAACATTAGAATATATTTTTTTTTAATTTTTATAAATAACTTATCTGTTACAAAGACAGTTTACCCAGCTAAATCACAAAACCATCAACTCAAGATATCCAAATTAGGTTTTATTAATAAACAGGTAAAAACTGATTTGTCAATCTTCACATAGAACTGCAGATGAAGCTGAAAAACAAGGCCTCATTTTATAAACAAAATGCATTCAATGCAAGTGCTTTGGGTCTACCACCTAATTACCTGGGATTGGCATTTTCTTCCCACATAAAAAAAAATGCAAAGCCTTCAAAACAAAGGCCTCTGTGCATTCACATAGATCACTTGTAAAACTCCTAATAAAAGTGTCCACTGGCAAATGTTTACAGTGGGTGACAGTCTACTTCATCTCTTGCTACATTGTTAGCACTCCCTCCAGACTCACCCTAAGTGCTGCTACATAATTCTTTACCTGCTGTCTTTCATGCATACTGTACTGGAATTCCATTTTCTCCATCTGTTACATACATCCCCGATCATGTGAATATTTTCATTAAAAAAATAGATGATCAAAATAAAGAGATGCTTGAGGTTGCTTCAGTGTTCAAGTCTGTTTGATTTCACTTTTCCAGCCTTTATTTCAGTTGTCCTAAATATTGCTATCCTTGTTTTCTATAAATATGAGACTTCACCACAAAGTCAGGTTTAGAAACTGTCTGCCAAAACAGGAAAGCATTTAAAGTCCTTGAACAAAACTGTACGATGCTGCTGCTGTTGATTTTGGCACTGTAGGTACTTCCCCCAATGAACCTCTATTCAGGAGTCTGCAAGATACTCAGCAGATGAAGCAAGCTTAAATCGGATGCTGTTGGTGGGTTGAGAGTTTTTTAGTATAAAGTTTCCTCATGCCAGACAATACACTACCTCGTGTCACCCACCGTAAAACTCAGTGTACGAGTGAACTATATGCATAACTCTTCCAACTTTTCCACATTTTTACCACGCTGCATCTGCAGGTCTTCACAGATCATCAGCATTTACAAGAGCAACGTACAGAATGAGCAGAGGAAAACTATTTTGTGCATAGTTTCTTACTAATGCTCTTATTTTAAGGCATCGCTTCTCTCAGATAAAAGCTTAAAAAAGGGACATGATCGTGCTTAATCACTTAAAGGGAAAAAGAAAGTTAACAAAAAAGACTATTACACTATACATACAGAAGTACAAGAAAATAATAAAGGTGAAGAAAAGAAATCACTTAAAGCAGGCTCTAGAGCTATGTACAGTAGGAAAAGCTTTGGGGTATTTCACTGTGTGTATTGTACAGACAACGCATGCAGTTTTTCCTTTTTATCTTTAGACATGATTGTACTCGTTTCTAGCTTCACAGAGATGTTTCCAGGGAAGACAAGGCAAAGAGTACCATTGATTTGTGAAGTTCTTCCCTTTATTGAAGGCACTATGCGGCAGCCAACAGTTTAAATGGTTAAACCTTGTTCCTTTTAGATCTCCTCTGTGCATGTAGTGTTTCACTGAAAGGTCTGAAAACAAAAATGTTATCACTCTATTCCTTTCCCAGTCAAACTTCAGTAGTGACATTGGGGCAGAGAAGAGGATGGGCAACACCCAAGCACTGAACACGGTGTATGTTACTGGGATACTGGTAATACTGTACATGGCTTAGGCAGCTGGCAACTGAGTCTTTCAGCAGATTACCTTCCAGCGAATGAATTTCAACTGCCTGTGACACAACACTGAGGTATTACGAGCTCTGTGGGCTGACATTTAACATCAGCAAAATACCATCTTATCAGACTTTCAATTTTATAAAATCTTATGCACAAATGTTTTTTTTGTACCCCCATGACTGGATAGTTCCTTGTACATCTGCTATGCTTTTACAAAAGGTAACGGGCCTGTTGGCTCAGAAATGCCTGGGCATTTCACACTGTTCACAGCGATTTAAGGCTGGATGGTTTAAAAAAGTACAGGCAGTACAATTCCACTGAGCTCCCTCATCTTCATCTGTGTCTGGAACAGTCTTTGGCGTTTTCACAATGGACCTCTGATCTGTGACATGAAAGAGATAAGATAAGCAGTTACTAAGAAGAGCATGGAAAAAATTTTGATTTTATTCTTTTTTCAATAACTGGAAACTATCTTGTTCCTTTGAGAACAGCACAGTTGTTACAAGTGACAGAGGCAGCTTTTTACCATCCCCTTGGCTACAGAGCTTGACTGTAAGTCGGCCAAATGGCAGAAGGTGAAACTATAAAAAGCAAGTTTCCCATCCCTTCACTCTGCTCTCTTCCCTTTTGGCCTAAGCTCAAAGCTGTTGCATGAAAAGGAGATAAAATTCAGAAATTAATCAGCACAGGAAACATGCACAAGATTTAGAAGTCTAAGGTTTACGTAGCACTCTAAAATTCATTACGACAAGAAATAACTGCCCCCTAACCTTTTGATACATTCAACATTTTGACCCTAGAATAAGTATCAAAAACTCTTCCTGAAACCTATAAGCAGTCAGATACACTAAAGAAAACTCAGTGCCCAACTATCATGCTACATAATAATCCTCCCAAGCACACAAGTGTATCTTTTTGCATGATACTTTGCATGCACTGGTCTTTTAGCATACAAGTGCATCTTCCTGCTTTTGTTGAAGAGTTCATGGCAAACAGACTTATCCAAAGAACATGCCCCTGAAACACACACTGCCCAAAACTGTAAAAAGTCTCTCTCCTAAAATCAGTTCTGAAGCCCAGCCTGGACTTCGTGCTCCTGAGGGTGTTGGAGCTGCAGAAGGAAAAAGCTTTGAGCAACCTGATCTAGTGGGAGGTGTTCACAAGAGGGGTGAAACTGGATGATCTTTAAGGTCCCTTCCCACCCAAACCATTCAATGATATGCTAGACAACAACCTTCACTAGTTCAAGACAGAAAAGATGAAAAAAGCAGAGAGATGAAAAAGATGAAAAGAGAGAAGAGTGAATTCTGAAGTTAAGGGTTCCCAGTTTAGACAACTACAATATCTTATAGGAAATTATTTCTGCTGGAGAACATCCCATGAGCAAGTAGCTAATTGCAACTGCCACAAAATGACAGCAACAGCTTCAGGAAGAACAACGCTACCAATCACAACTGCAAAAAGAATTATTTTTCATTCTTTTGTGAGGAGTAATAATTCTGGTTTAAGTCACAGCCTACATCATTGTTATTTAAAGTGAACTGTAAAGTTAATGAAGGACTAAAACATAGTAGTGATACTTCTTGAAAAGGAAAGAAAAACAGGAAGGATGAGAAGTAATTCAGAGGTTTATAAACCAGTCAGGGTTAACTTCGCATTATCACGATAACTTGTACCAAATTATTAAACACTTGAATTTGTGAGTTCCTAGAAGATAAGTCAATGCAAATGTTAACAGTCAGTCACAGAGAATTAAATTTTGTTCTTTGATAGGTTAGGCTTTTTCACTGTAAAGGGAATTACATAATTCACAGAACTGATAAAATCTTCATGGTTCAGCTGTAAAACATGTCTAATAGAATTGTGTATGGACATAGCTTCACTCAGTTTTTTCATTAACAGCTTGGATAATGAAGCAGAAGAAAATGTTGTAAAGCATAATCAACAGTGCTGGTTTGGAGCATTTACTAAGTCTGGAGAACAAACAAAAAAAAAATCCAATTTCTATAGACCATTTTTAAATACAGAATGATCAGGAATCCACAAGATGAGGTTCAGTAACAACACTTACTGAACACTGCAAGGACCAAAACATAAGCATATATTTTATTTAGAGAACTTCCTGCATAAACATCAGTGGATTATCTATTTCGTTTGGTGGCCTGCCTATAGGTCACAGCATGATGCTACCACAAACAAGTTAACTTTATTCTCTGCTTTCTGTAAGGCACAAGCAGCAATTACTCTGTTTTGACATCCCATTAGGGCAAAACGTAATGTGGAAAACTTAATAACAAACAGAATGTTCAAGACTACTAAGCAGCACTCCTATCATCTTCAATCACCTTCAACTATATTTCACAGTAGTCTGAAGGGGCTTTTATGTAAATTACTACTACAAATCCTACAGTAGCCAGGAAGTCCAGTCAGGGTAACCAAACTGAGTTATTTTAACACACAATAAATCCTCTTCACCGAGGACAATGATGAAGACATCTAGAGTGAGCTACACTCATCCCTAAGCAACGTATCACACTAATTTTTTAAAAAAGATAGACACTTCCATTTACTTAAAGTATCTCCCATCCTATTGTCTATCTTTAAACATACTCCATTTAATATACTTATTTCCTGAATACATGAATGGAGAAGAAACAAGAGCAAAGAGAAGCATATTTACTCCCAATACAAATAAAATCTAAGGTTTTCATGCTTTTGAAGTAATCACTTCGTAATTAACATTTAAATTAGATTCACAGACTAGAACTTGATAGTAGATGCAAACCACATATTAGCATTAAATTCAAATTTTACCACAGTACAGTACCTTTGGGTTTTGGTGGCACCGGACCAAGAAATCCAATATTATCATAAAAATTATGAATAGCGCTGGGATTAAAATGTGGTCCTAAAAATAAAAAGTGCAGCAGTTTTAAAAATAAACTTGGGAAGGAAAGCATGTAAGTTTTTTTGCCAATAATTCTGAAACAGTACTACTACTCACTTATCACCTTTTATATCAAGGTGTTAATATAAACCCAAGTGAGATATTAGTGATGTCAACTACACACAAAGAAACTTAATGCCCAAAATATGTAATAAAGTCAGAAAGAGAATCCAGAACAAACTCCTTAAATATATTTTTTCTGCCACTCTTAAATATTTAATAGAAATTAACTAATATTTTAGTAGTACATTTTACCCATTTCTTTCCTAAACTGTAACTGTGCTTAAAGAGATGTGCTATCTAATATACAGTATACTACTTATGCTTAGATTTAATACTTAAGAACTCCTGACTAATTTACTTTAAAAAAAGAAACATATAGAAATCACACCCAATTTGACTTTTCTAGTTAAGATCAAGATTTTAGTGCAGCATTACTTTCAGTACACCTGTTTACTTTCTCCTTATCTGCAGGTACACTTTCATGTCTCATGACTGAGCTGATCTAACAGCTTGCTGCTGCTGCTACAAGTGGAAAGCATTAGTCCCTTCCCTCTCACTATCTCAGTTCTCCCTTCCTGTGCCTCTCCCTCACATCAACTGTAGCAAGCTTTTCCAGCAGTGCAACATCTTTTGCTTGGCAATTGAACTGAATCAGCTGTGCAAAGGGTCTATAAAGCTAATACAGAGCCAGAGCACAGTAAATGGCAAGACAGGAAAGGAGAGAGACACCTCTTGTTGGCAGCTCCAGATTTGGTTCAGTTGTCCCATAATTTCACCCTCATGACCAAATGCTGTGTCCCTGCAGACAAGGAAAGTGGAAGGAGAAGAGTGCACTGGAAGTTACAACTGTACTGCACATTTGCTAATTTGAGAAGCTGAATACAAGACATAAGATGAGAAAGATGGACACGTGTATGGCTGTATTATTTAGAAAACCTCTTATCCCTCTTCCTTGATACTCAAATAACCAGATTTTCCCCACAGCATTTATTAAATAAATGGCATCACAAGTTGCTCTCTTCTGAACTAAGCATGAGATAGGAATGACTGTGGGATTAAGGAAATCATAAAGCAAACAAAACCAACAGGCTTAGAAGACAAGTACTTCCATGGTTTCACTCAACTGTATGCGATGATTCCGAAAATAGTGTGTACACCCATCATTTATAAACAGACGCTTTTGACACATGCAGAGTGAAAGACTAAAGTGGGGGGAAAAAAAAAAATCAACATTTACAGTTGCTGATGTACTAAGACATACTGTACCTCTTGCTTGAAAAAGATCAATCTCTTTGGTTAGGCAATCTATGTCTATCTGCAGCTGTCTGTTACAACTTCTTAACTGTTGCATTTCTTCCAGCTGAAAAAATAAATCTGCCCGTTAGACTAAGTTCTCCCATTTTACTTCTAGTTATCATTAAAGCATAGGTAGACAGCATTTAGTTATTTCAGAAGTGAAGATAAGAATCTTCCCTTATAACGACCTTACTTTTAATCCAATCATCACCTTGCAAAAAGCTCACTGCATTATTTTCTCTCACCAGGCTTCAGAGCTGACTGAACCCTTCCAGACTGCGGTCAGGACACAGCCAATGGTCCACCAGAATGGCTGATCTAGCACTGAAAACCGGTCCACTAATCAGTTTCTCTGAGACTGGTATATGCATGAAGACCAAAAAATATTTTGTGTGGGATGCAGTACAAGTATTAAGTTGTAGTCCGAAACATTAGGTGCTCAGGCTTTTAAGAACATATGAAAAGACTACCACGTCAGACCTTTTGTGCCTTTAAAAAGCAACATTTCAAAGCAATTAATAAACTGAAAGTTGTGATTACAGAATGGATATTTAGTCCTTACTCTAAACTATGCTGCTTACCAGTTTAATTCCAGCTACACTGCTTGTCAGTAGTACACTGTCAAAATACGAACAACTGTTCCTTTAATTTATTGTTGACAAGACCACACTTGTGGTTTAGGTTTATACCCTAGAGACGTTTCAACTTACTGATGGAATTTGGGAAACAGAATTCGATCTTTTCAGGCGCCTTCGTGTTAGATTATTCTCCATTTCATTGACCTCTGATTTTAGTTTATCCAACTTTTTCTTTTGAATCTCAAGTTCTCGTTGAAGCCGCTCCATCCTGGCCTTCTGGTGTACCAGTAAAGCTGCAATACATAAAGTCCCATTTTATCTACTTTATTATCCTTCACATAGCAACATCAGATAAAGATGAAAGTTAGAATTCTTCTGGGGAAATACAGCCTAAAACATTGCTACAGATTGCTTTTCCATTCTCCTCATAAGAAAATATCTGCCATACGACAGTATCATATTTTTGAAAACAGCACAAATAAACTACAGACAAGCAAATACAATAAGAAAGTTATACAAAGTAACAGATGATCACACAAAATGTAACTGTAATCTGTAAATTTCTTTTTCAAGAACCCAACCAACCTACAAGAAGGAATACCAGAAAAAAAAAACCTCGAACACTTTTTCTTCCGCTGTATGCAGCCCAACCATTTTAAAACAGGTAGTATGAAGAGGATTTCAGGGACACAGCTGCAATACAAGAGTACTATACATGCTACATAAAGATTTTGGGTTTTATTGCTGTTTGGCTTGGAACATAATCCAGTGTTTTTTTCAATAGCAGGAGACACCAAATGAAACTAAACTAGAAAGCACTCCAAGCAATACCACTGGCAAACATCAGTTATATTTATCACAGAGGCTGGATTGTATGCCATTTTATCCCTAAACTACAGTGCACAACCATTAGCTCAGCTTCTAATTTTTAACACCACTTACTATTTGTAAAGAAAATAACACGAGACGCCCTAATTTAGAAATGATGAAGCTAGCATTTAAACTACAGCTTTTTAAAGCGATAAAAACAGAAGACGCAATCAAGTTAATACAACTTAAGGAGATTATTTCATCAAAGGTAGGCACACTATTAAATATTACCACATGAGCAGATAATGCTACTCAAAGCAATAACCACTTTCTAGAAAAAATCAAGAAGTATTTATCAAATAAACTCAACAATAGTATCAACTTCTGCACATTCATTCAGCCATTAAATCCTGATTCATATAAAGCGGTATCAGTTCCACAGATTATGGATACCTTCATAGTACTGCAGAAATTAAGACAAAGTAACAATAACAAGATATTTTAAAAAGATTGAATTTGTTTCATGAAGCATTAAAGCAAAACTCTGGCTGGAATGTGTTCTAATTCAATATCAGGTACCAAAAAACTGGAAGCATTCAAATCTGGTTGGTTAGGTTTCCTGAGCAGTAGCAGAAGAAACAAACAGTACACCAGAAAGATGCAACATACTATCTATTTGGCAAGCAGAATTGCGCTCTACTGCAACTCCTGCCTGTTCATTCTTCCAGACATCATACTTTGTCTTCCAGAGGTTCTTCAAAAGGAGGAACCATGCCAAACTACTTTGTTTTGTTCCATTTAGAGATGTATGCATGAATAAGCACCCTTACTTGGATTAGTCACTAGTTGTATAACAATTAAAGTTGCAGCTATGATGATATGTAAAAAAACCTGTAGTAACTGAAATCCCAAGATAAAGATTTTTGTTGAAGACTTGAAATCGTCAGGTAAGTAGTCTCACAAGACACTCTCTCTTGGAAAGTTTTAGAAATAGCTGAAGGAACATTTTCCCTATCTACGATCTGTAGTAGTTACATATATAGCTGCAGCCACAAAAAAAAAAAAAAAATCGTTGACTACTTTGCCCCTACTTTTGCAGGGAGAATACAAGCCCTTTTATCCTTCCAAACTTTACTTCCACTTTTAGATAGTCCCTTTTACTTTCCTTGCTTTGGTATTGCTGCTGAGTCAACTCCTTGAAGTCCAGGTTATTGTTACTTGACCTGTAGCCAACTCAGCTGTTCTCTGCTGACCAGAGTCTGAACTCTTCAAACCTGTCAAGCTACGGATGCAGGCTGCAGACGAGCATTATAAGCTGCAGTTGTTTCTTGACTCTCTTCCCCCTTCCCTCTTCTCACCCCCTTTAGTGTCCTCCCACTTCTCCCATTTAGAAACTAAGCTGTCGTTATGGAACTGAAGGTAACGATGGATGCCTACAGCACTATTAGATGCTCTGCACATTCACAGCACTTTCCAGACATGATCCAATTTATTCTCCTACCAGCTTTGTGACTACTTTACCTTTTTACAATTTCAAATCCCAACAGATTTTAAACACTCATGGAAAAATTACCAGTATGATTAAAGACAATTAACTACTTGATACTGCTATGCTTAAAATTTAGTAATTTTCCTTAAAAGAGCAATTTGTCAGCTGTAGGAAAAAAAAATGAGGCAGGGAAGACAGAATCCCTTATCCCGCATCAGTATTTATTAATGGAAAACAACAATTTAAGTATTCAGCTCCCTCTAGCGTTAATCAAAGCAAGTTAAAACATCGACATGCAATGCAGTATTTTTTTAATCTAAGGCAATTTGTTTATCTGATCCACTTTACGCTGTTCCTGAGGAGACCCTCAATGGTGTTTTTGATAATCCTGTACTTCTTACAGGAAGGGGATTCCACCTGTGCAGCCAGTATAAGAACATCCAAGTCTACCCTGCACAGACTAAACTGGAGTACAAGTCAGAATGCCTCAAGCTTTCACCTGTTTGTTCAGACATCCTTAAAAAGAAGCTATTTGATATAATCATCCTAGTAAAAGAAGTACAAAGATCGCCTGCTTGACTTGTCATTATAGTACCACAACCAGACTGATTTCATGTTCATCTTTTTAATTATGTGCAAACAGGTTACTATGCACATTAAATTTTTTCAGCTTCTGCATGTTCACATTCAGCAGACTGGCAAGAGCAATACACTTCAATGCTCTGGCAGATGCCACTGTTCCCTCTGACATTGAAAGCATACATTTTCCACAAAAAAGGCTGTAAATCATTACAATTAAAAGGGGCATGGAAGTCTGGAGGACAAAAGTTCACTTTTCCTTTCCTAGAAACCCACACAAGCAGGTACTGAATATACTTATAAGTCTGAAAATGTATGCATAATTGTTTTCTTAAAGTGAATTCTAAACAATTGCTGCTTTAGAGTATCTTTTGTTATTACAATTGTTCCTAAGAAAACAGCTTATCTAGGAACACAATGATGTCACCCTATTCTATGAACTTCTGAAATTTTTCAGTTTACCAAATATGAAGGAAAGGGGAACTCTGGCAATGCAATTACTCCGTGGCAGTTGGTTCATGAAATTCTCATGACACATTTATGTTTGTGCAGTTTTTCAAAATCTGTGTTTGAAGCAGCACAGAATTTAGTAACTTAATATGCAGTTTCAACAGTTCGAAGCGGTTTTACTTTTGGTTCTCCCTTTCTAATACTCTAATTTTTTAAAACACTCAAGAGTGGGGCCTTATATCAAAAGCCAAATATAAGGCTGTGGCTTTTTCTTAAATCACATGATGTAATGGGCTTAAGGCCCCTTGTGGCATGGTCCACAGCTGCATCTCACTCGAGTCTTTTTTAAGCAACTACAAGGACTGGTTAAGAATTTTAAGAAATTTATTTCTTATACCTTTTTCTCATTTTGAAAATTTTAAAAAGCTCCAATAAACAAAAGCAAGAATTGTACAAAATGTCAAGTTAAACTAGTTTATCCATTAACTTACATTAGAAACACGGTGGCAAGAATTACTAAGTAAATGCACACCCACATACATACCTGAAGTTGGTACTAATGAGTTAATTAACTATGCACACCATCCCCTCCCCAAGTTAAAGAAAAAACTATGAAAAAATTAGAAAGTCAAAGGTCAAGTAGCACTGAACTAAGGGACTTAAGATCCACAGTCTGGCATGCATACTAAGTGCACATCACAAGAAACATTTCAGACTATAGAATTATCAGTTTCCAACAGGATTTCACTGTTTTTCATCCATAAAAACATTTTAAACTAAAGGAAATTATACACTGAAGGCTCAAGTAATTACTTCATATTAATAAAAGAAATCATATTATAAATTGAAGTCTCTGCTAAGGCATGGAAACTGATACTCCTCTCCACAGACAGAATCGATAGGGAGAAGACTGGCATAGAAGTGCATCTTCTTTCGGTTATCCTTTATGAGCAGTATTACTTTTTTCCCCAGCATTGTTAATTCTTATCGACTTCAGTAATGGATGAGTACTCTCAACACTTCCACAAGCAAATCCACAGTACCTCAAACTGGAATCCCACAAAACCAGAAACATCAGTTAGCAACCACTTCTGAAAAGTCTGGTGAGTTTCTCAGTCAGTTGCAGAGCTATAACCTAGTATTCCACATGTGCTAAACAGTCAATGTATTGAAATCAATGTTGTTATCTCAGCAGTACCCTATTCCTTTTTATATTGTATAATCATCAGCTCCAGCAGCAAACAAGATAGATCCATGGTAGCCTTCTACTACCTGCTGCGACTTACTGCAAAGAACAGCAGAGGAAACCAGAGGAGGAAAAACAGAAATCTAATTGTAGAAAGAGACTGGAGTGCCTGCAGACAAGACAAGTGAAGGAAAAGCTTTTGAGGTGCACTAGCTCTTACAAACAGGTTCAACACACTTATTCTCCTGAGCTGGGTCATGCATATAAATGTATTTCACTGGAACACAGTGAAGGAAATCTCTTTTGACACCAAAGCAATTCCACCTTCCACATTCCTTCTACCCCAAGCCAGTTTCAGTTCTCCCTGCCAAGATAAGGAGCATTCTAAGGATGAAATGGAAAAGCTGATGAAAGCAGATTTTTCTCTAATCATGGCCAAATAAACTACTCCTCTGTTCTGGCTAAAATTAAAATGAGACAAGCACCTAGCATGGAAGTTTTTTTGTACGGTCAGGCTAAAGTATAAGCAGCTAGAACATGGCCTTACAAAAACTATCAAGTAATTCCAACCATGTTTAGTATGTAAGAGAAAAAAAAATCCACCTCAAGTAAAAGTTTAAAAGAAACAATTAGGACTACTCAATATCAAGATCATACAAGTCAGTCTACCACAAAATTCTCACACTTCCAAAGAGTAAATAACAAAATTTAAAAACGCTGCACTTGTTGCAGCAGAAATGGAAGAACACATGCCAGAAATCCTAAGCACTTCTGAATGTAAAGAACTTCAGAAGCGTAAGTGCACTTTACGTGAACTAGTGAAGGACCCAGAAAGATGCCACTTCCCTAAGGTCATCACAAAGTTAAAAGCTGCACCAGCCAGCCCACATCACACATCCATATTTCATCCAAAAAAGCAGCCTACATCATGCACCTATACTTCATCCAAAAGCTTCATTTATGTCTCGGCTTCAGGAACAAATGGGCTCTACAGCAGGTATGAGCCAGCCAATGCTTTTGAACTGTGCTGCATAGCACAAGTGGGAATCACAAGCTTGCCTCAGCTTGATGAACTCAATCCTACCAAGGTAATGAGATGAAGAGCTACACTTTGGAGAAGTCAGTTCCATCAGAAAGGCAGAACAGGAAAAAAAGACATCCTTGCTCACCAAGTTCCTAAAATGGAGAATGCTTGGGAAGCAATTTCATGATCTTGAAGAGCCTAAGGACAAGATTTGCTTGCTTAACTTCTGGATACCTAAAGACTTCTAGGACTAAAACAGCCAGTCAAGTCTCCCTTCAGAGTAAGGAAAGGGATTACCACTTCTGGAGGGCAATTTGTTTTGCTTATCTACAAGTGAATCGTTTTCTAAAGTTTAATTCTTGATTGATTGTAAAAGACAGTCTAGGGTGTTAGTTTTTTGGTACTGACATCTAACCTTTAGACACTTGAGTTAGGAGGGATTATTCTCTCAAAGATATAATTACATCCAGAAGCAGCGCACAAGCTATAATTAGTTTTTGATTTACTTCATTACTGCAGTAGGTCCAGGATGCAGACCAGGCTTACAGTGTTCTGATCACTGTACCTACACAAACAAAATGGCTAAATTAATGTGAAGAACATTTAGAGCAGTCCTGTAAAGTGCCATTTTTTTTTTTTAGGATTAATTTTGTGCTAAGTCCAAAGGGAACCTATGAGGTCAAAGAGAAATTATTTTTACAACCTATCCTGAACACTGCTTAAATATCCCAAGACTCATTCAACACCTTTATACAAGAAGTCCACAGGAGGGTTAATAAACTATCAAGTTGGTAATAAAAGCATATAAAAACATGATAACAGAAGAAAAATACTAACAGGTTGGGTTGCTGTATCAAATTCTAAGTTTTACCCTCCCATTGCATCACTGATCCTCTCTAAAATGGCTAGCTTTCATGTAATATTCCTTAGCACATTTTATAAATAAGTAATTATCAAGACTTTAAGCATGTTATTGTCAGCACACATTAGGAAATACTGTGGACAATATTTTGTCTCACAATTGTTTCTGAAGTATGCTTTTCTTGCTTCTTAAATAACACACACAAAGGGAAAAAAAAAAGAACTTTATCCAATGGGAACAGTATCTCAACTGATTAAAAAAATCTGCCAGTAGACTTCCACTTTAAATTGTTAGGATAAATTTAAACAAGCATAGATGCTTCTTTGAGAATGACATAAAAATCACACTGACTCCACTTCTTTAAACAGATAAAATATCTACTTAAGATAAACAGAATAATTATCTCCAAGTATTCAGTTGTATGTCTTCACCAAAAAAAGAAATCTCTGATTTGCTTATAAAGCTTTTTTCATTTATCTAGGAAATGCTCATGAATGCTAAAGTTGAAGATACTCTATTAACATCACAAAGGTTTATCAACTGTTTCTTGTTCTGCAATCTACATTCTGAATCGAAAACTTGGTTGAAATCTCTACTATTTATATTAAGAATATTACCTTGCGTGTAGGCAGCATCATCAGATCCCATACTCAATTTCCGTGCATCACTGATCCTATCCACATGTGCTAAAACAGGGTCAGTAAGATGCTGGATACCCTCTGGTTCACCATAGTGATCAGGAAGGTTTAGAAGGTTTGTAGGTTCAAAGGTTGGGGATACTACCCCTGGGGAAACTGCAGGGGGCTTATTTGGAGAAACTGTAATTTTAAAAGTATATTTTGTGTTAGGCTGCGTAACAACCACTCGAGGAGAGGTTGCAGTGGTGCTGTTGCCCACTGCTCGACTCTTGGGTGGATGGTGATGAATAAATGCAGGACCCATGCTTACTTGACCAGACATATTCCTAGAAGTGGCAGATACTCCAGGATTTGTCGATATGAAAAGCGTGGGCTGGTTCCGCACAACTTGATCATCTCCTGTTGTGGCATTTGCTGAAATGTAGACCTTGGGTTGACCGCGTGTGACCACCTCATCATTATTTGGAGGACTGGCCGATATGTAAACAGTGGGTTGACTTCTACTTAATGTCTGATTGTTGAGGGAAGAGGGATTAGTGGAGGAGCGAGAACCAGTTGAACGCAACTTAGAAGAACTGTTTCTTTGTGGAGGTTCAAGTTTGATTTCAATTTGGTTTTTGCGAGGTCCTGTGGATATATTCTGAATGTTATATTGGCTATGAGCAGAGGACTGTGAGCTACCAGATGAATGAATTGTAGGTGCTTGTGGAGTAGTAGGAGAACTGATAGGCATATACACATGAGAAGTCTGGTGGCCTTGCTGATTTGGCTGAGTCGAGTGTTGCGATGAGGTATGTGGCGTATTACTGGATGTTGGAAGAGTAGTCCAGGGACTTGTCTGCGAAGGCTGGTAGACTTGCTGAGGGTGCATGGGATTAAACTGAGATGCCCAGCCTGGCTGCTGCTGTGTTTGTCGAGCGGTACCACTAGGAGCTGTGATGTAAGGCCTAATATAGATAGAATTTCCCTGTGGACTGTTAAGTACAGGAGGAGGTACACCATGTATGTGCAAAGATGTAGGCGTATTGCGACCAGGCTGAATATTTGGGGCTAAAGTTACCATAATGGGGTTGAATCTGGGCGTTTGTTGAGACAAGTTAGATACTCCTTTGCTGCCTATGTGAAATCCAAGATGCTGCCCTGGATTAGAAGAACTAACTGTATTAGCCATCGCAAAGACATTAAATCCTTGTGGAACCTGCGCAGGTGCTGTCTGTGGTTCCTGCTGGAACAGTTCATTGTTGGACTGACTGGTTTGAAGGTGTCCATCACTGACACTGTGAGATAGAGTCCTACTTCCATTCATTCTACTTCCTTCTCTTCCATGATGATACACATTCTGTGACTGCAGATCCAAATTAAGAGATGTCATGTGATTTCGTAGTCCAGGAATTCCAGAGTCATCCGAAAAACCTAGGTCTCCTTCCCCGTAGAGATACTTTGTGCTCTCCTGAGAGAGAACTGCACAACAGGCATCCAAATTATTGTTATTCTATAAAAGACAGATGAAAGTTCGACATTACTGATAACACATCATCACAGATACATATGCTTCAAATCACCACTGAAAAATTAACAATGTAACATCAAACAAAGCTTTAGGTGGTTGGCTAGCACAGCCGCTGCACATGCACAAGGGGTTTGCATGTGAAGCTTACTATTTTGAGAACAGCGACAGTCACTGGCACCTGCATTGCATTGCTGCTGAAGCAATGACAGGGAGATCTTGGACCTTGACAAGCTAACACCACTCAGAATAATACACCTTGGATGAATACTTTTGCTATTCCTTCTCAATGTTAAAACAATCATCAGCAATGACCAAGTCTCTGACTTGAGTGGGAAAAAGACAGAAAAAATGGATTCATGGCACCTGCACATTACTGGTTAATAACTTAAAAACATAAATCAAAAACCATGTTTGTTTTAAATTACTTCCCAAACACTTCAATACCAGTTATGCATTACCTCCTGCTGAAAATGAAAGTGAATCTTACACAGAGAAGAAACAAGTGGACATGAAGAAACATATGAGTTGCATATGACTTCAAAAGAAATACTAAAATTCAGTTTATACAAATACAGCAGGATTACTCTTTTGCAAGATGAACCTATTAATGGAAAACCCAGGGAACATATGTATTTTCATTTTTAAACCACTGCTTACAAAGCCTTTAAATACTTACATTTGTACAGAGTTACTTTATAAAAGCTGTAAAAGGATGACTTGGAACAAAAGCCACAACCTAGCTAACTTAATTTTAAAGAAACTTTCAGAAGCAAGCTGCTAATTCCTCTTTTTTTTTGACACGTTTAGTAATATTGCACTCAGATCTTCCAAATTTAGTTTCCTACATGAGTATTTTTAGAATACAGTGAGCATGCATCAGTGGTATAATGTCCATATAATTTTTCTTATAGAACACTCCCCTCATCTCCAAGAAATAAGCACTAATACTTTCAGCCAGAAGAGCACCTGTTGAGGCCCAGATGTTACTAAAACTAAATAGGTGTCACATTCATCCAGCACACAGAAACAGGTATTAGAAGGAATGCATATGATCAAGGAAAGAAATGGCATATGCCAAGTAATGACACTATCAGTTAAAGAATAACACAAGCAAGATAAAGGGAACCATGCTGCATGCTTTGTACCAAGTTATTTTTGTTAAACTAGCAGACAGTAGTTCTCATCTTAAACCTGGATGTGTGGTCATAGTGTTGTGCAGACACAGCAAGATTCTCTACCTTTCAGATTTACCAAAACAACCCCGCAAAAAAGGAGGGGGTAGGGGGCAGGGGGCAGAGAGAATAAAGGGCAGACAGAACAGAATTGGGAGAGGTATGACAAAGCTAACCTCTACCCACAAAACCAAAACTATGTCTTCAATACAGATCAGATACAGTTCTGAATTCTTGAACAAAAAAATCCCATTAAAAAAACCCAGCCGCAAAACATTTTAAGATGACAGGATTCCCTAAAGGCTGTGTAACTAGCCAGCTGTATGTAAGGATTGTTGCAGAAAAGTCTTGAGGTATGGAAATGGGTCAAAATGATGGTACATATATTGTCTCTAGTTTGGAATAAGTACCGGGGACAAAATAATCAAGTGAAGTTAGTAGTGAAGAAAGGAATCACACATGGACAGAACAGTGGGTAAGATAAGAACAATAGCCTTGTATTTGTTGCAAAGGAGAAAAGAGAGCCAGAAAAGGGAAAAAGATAGGATGCCACAGAAAAACAAGCCAGAAAGATCTTAAAGGCAGATTTTGCATGAACTTAAATGAATTATAATTATTAACAGAAAGGCCAAAAATACCAAACCAAAAAGGAACGGACCAAGCTTGCAAGGCCCTTACATTCAGCTTGAATGCATTTCTTTGGATAATTTTTTTTCTTTTTTAAGACTGCATCCAATCAATTCCAAAATTTCAGTGACGTCAATGAGTAAATTGGAGAACTCAAAGGTAAACGGGGGCACATGGAACCCCTGGCATCTTCTGGCTGGCAGAGGCAGTTTCAACCGCTTCTAGCTCTTTATAGATCAGAGAACCGGTTGATGGCAGAACTGAGCATATTCCAGCAAAACAATACCCCTCATCTTAGCTCTGCCCATGTCCCAATTGAGTTTAAAATGTTGGCACCCTGAAAGAGAAAGAAAAAAAAAGAAAGAATAAGAATGTTGGAGGGAAACGAGGAAGCAAGGAGAGGACATAGACTTGAGGAGCAGTTAGGTATAGAGTGCTCCTGAAACAAAAAAACCCAAAAGGGGGCAATGTCCACAGACTGAGAATGCTGCAGCAACTCCTTTAAATGAGAAGGGGAGAGCTGAATGCAGGAGGCTTGTTGGGAAGAATGGAGGGATGCAAAATTTATCATGAACATTCAGTGCCATCAGCCCAAGAAAGCAAGAAAACCTTTCATTCCCTACACTATACAGGTTTAAATTTCACCCTACTAGATTTTTGGTGTTCTTCTACATTTAGTATATTAGACATCATTTAGATATATCAACAGTGGGCTAGTCACCTCAAGATATTTGCACACTCTGTTTATCATTTTTTCATTACAGGTATATAATGCTATAAAGCTTCCTTTCAAAACAAGTGTTTGGATTAAAAAATTCAAAGAGGAGGACTGAAGTATCTGTATAGTCTTCCTGCACAATTCACAGTGTTCTGAAGGAACTTTTCTGTGTTATAAAGGCTTCTTATCAAAACCACTACTATAAGCTGAATAACTGCTTAAACTCTTTCAGGTTCTCTCCTGAGATATACTTCCCGATTTCAAATCAACTTTATTCTGACACATGATGCTTCTACATCAGGTATTGTGGGGCAAGGCAAATGCACCACCCCTTATACCTGGCTAATGTCCTCAAGTACTTATCTCTGACCTAAACCATGGTTAATGCATTTGTTGGACATTCCTTCCATTACTTTCAAATACAAGAAGGCAGAACTTGGAACTCCAACAAATACTACTGTTCCAGCAGTATTGCAAACACACGGCAAAGTACTCTCAAACTATGTTTTCCAATCTCTACCACCAGTGGAAGTACAAAATTTGTTGGTTTAAAGGTCATATTAGACTTCCCTCCTTAGAAAAAAAAAAACAAAGCAGCCCACTATCTCAGAGAATTCGGATAGCTAGAAGCTAACAGATTCAGAGAAACCAGAGCTTATGAAATTTCAAAGAATCACCAACATGACAGGATTTGGTTGGAGACTTAGAAGGTCTCAGTCAGAAAAAAACAAAAGTAGTTTTCTAGTGTAACAAATTAATGTAATATTGCACATACGGAACACTAGTTATCCTATGGAATTTTTGAAAAAAATCCTCTTTTTTTTTTGAAAAAAAGTCTGCTCTGAAACACTCCCTCAAAATCTAAACCCTTCTTCTATCTCTATCAAAGTATGGGATGTACAGTACCTTTTTTTCAGTTAAGGCTCTCTCTCTCATATAAAAAACTCCTTGCTGTATTCAATGTTACGAAGACTGCTGAGTTTTTCAAAAGCCAAGCACTAGCTTTTAAATTTATCAAGAATTACATTCAAAAGTTCATTACTGATGCATTCACTCTGTTAAATCCATCAACCTTGTTCAACAAGCACTTCTCAAGTTTGAAGAGCAAAACAGTACTTGTAGTACAAGTAGCAGATTAGTCCTACAGAGAACTAATATAAATGTGTCGGTGTATAGTCCTGACACTAAATACAGACAATTTATAGGCTGACTCAGTTTTCTTGTCAGCCAAATAATTAGAGAGAATGAGTTGGGGAAAGCTTGAAATCTTGTAAGACCTGAATGGAATTTTACCCTCTTGCAAATGAAAACAATTCTCTCAAAGAACTGCACTTTTTGTAGCTTCTTACTGTAGTATGAATGGAAAGTAATGACAAAGTATTGAAAATATGAACATTAAATTGGCACAGTCACAATTTATTCCCAACAGTAGAAACACTGTGTTTGGATGCATGTGTGTGACTACATATACATATGTAAGTATACACATATATGTATTTTATAAATAAAAATACATATAAAACACAAGACAAACAACTATGATATCAAGAATGTTGAATTATAACCACAGATGTCCCAACCACAGTCCAGAGACAGTTAGCTTCTGGGAACTCATGACCCATCTTTTTTTCCAATCAAGTTGCATATACTGATGGTCACTATGAACACTCAGACAATCCTCTTATTCAGACTAGTCAAAGGTTGAGTACCTTAGATAATAAAAAAAAAATCCAATCAGTATGGATACTTTGGGATTACTGGAAAACACAAAGCAAATATGTTTAAGCAACATAGTTAAGTAGGTTTATCAGCATTTGTTAACTTCAGGCATTCAGGTGTCCCTTTGCTGGGGATGAGCATATTAATTTATCTGCTGAATTAACTAACATGATGTTATAGAGCAGAAGTTGATAGAAAATGTCATATGTAAGCATTCTCATAGTGGCAATAGGAAAATGGATAGCTGGAGACAGAAGCTGATATGGCAGTCCATAGCCTTAGCACTAAACTGTAGTACCAGCCAAAACCACTTTGTTACTTCCAAGCCCAATAGAAATCCACAGATTAGCAGCATGGACTTCAAAGCTACCACAAAACAAACAAAGCCCATCTGGCAGCCAAGGCCCTGGGAGGCACTGGGCAGAAGCACAGCACTGCATCACACCTGCTTAGGTCTAACATGGTGGATGCCAGGCTACAACCACCTAGCCCTGTCCGATTCAGACAGACTCAGAGAGCTTTACACTCCTAGGTTCCCTGCCACAGAAGATTTGCAAGGCCACCAGCAGGCCAAGGAAACTGGGAGTGTAAAGCAGTGGGGCCATCCTGCATGCAGGCAAGGGCTGCACTAAACACCTTGAAGCCTGATGGAAACCAGGCAGCAAAATTGCTTCTGGACCCTCAAAGAAAAAAAAAAAAAAAAAGAAAAAAAGAAAAAAGAGAAAACCCCAAAACAACAAGCTGTACTTTTGTAGCACTGCCTAAAATTGTCCCTACTGTCTCAAGTTGGCTTTGCATCCCTCCTTTTGTCACAGTTAGTTTTGGCTGCTGAGATGGTCAAAGTAGTCCCCAGGCACACACTGGTTTTACAGGCTGATTTACCTTGGATCTCTCCTGATTAGACACGGAAAAAAAGACATCAATTTAACACTTAACTTGCTGCGCACCAAAAAGAAATTGGCCGTGTATGTTTGCCTGACTTAAAAAGGAAAATGGAAAGAAAAAAGTGCTTTCAGAAGGAGTTACCCATATATAACACCTTCAAATAAGCTATACTCCTTACTTGTACAATCATTAACAGAACACTGACCTGTAACATGCATCTGGATACAACACCTTCAGGAACCTCAGGAAACTTCTGTCGCAGGTCATGTAAAACCTGAATATCAATTTGCTGGCTTCCTTGGGCCATTCGTATATTGCCTGGTCAGGATTGGTTTTCAACAGGCAGTTTCAGGCCTCAATAAAGGGAGTACTCATCTCTTCTGTCCCAGCATTTTCTGGAAGAGAAATGAAAGCCTTTAGGCACCAAAAGTAAGCACTTCTGATTTCACAAAAATCAACAAAAACCAACATTAACACCCTCTCCCACCACCCCCCTTTCAAATTACAAAATATAAAGCCTTTGCTTTATGCTAACATTTCCCACACAACATCTCCAGCTAACTAATTTTGTTAACATTTTGATAACCTCGAAAACTGCCCACTTAAAATGCAAGTAAACACAAAGAAGTTCACACTAAAAACAGGAACACAGTGTTCACTCAGCTTTTGAGTATATATGCACTGTTACCATTACCATCACTGCTATTGTTTACTACTGGGATACTGTGGCTATAAGCGGTGTTTTTAAGTTTCAGGATTTGCTACCAATAGTCTACTTCCCTCCCCCCCAACACACTTAAGAAGTATAATGAGATTATGCCTAGAAGGAAGTAATCCTAAAACAACTCAAGTTTGTTTCTTCTTTGAAGGAAATTACAAAGTTATTAAAAAGATTACATCAAAATCACCCAATCAACACATTTACACAAATTATATGTCCTGGTGTGGTGGTGTAATCTCCCCTTGGGCCACTTGGAGATCCAGGGTAAGTCAAGCATGCATGTTGTGGGGATAGAATTCCCGTTGTAAAAATGCAGTGAGTCAGAACTTTAAGGCACTCTCAAGAAGTATTCAAAACTGCTGTGCTTGGGAAAGGACCCCTGCAAAAGGGACTGCTGATCAGTCATCTCCTAACAGCCTGGTACACCTGCTACTTGGATAATAGCAATGACACCAAAACTGTTTGATATGGAAAATGCTGGAATTGTACAGTTGATAAAGTACCACAGTTACCTAACATGAGTAATGGTAACAAATACTGACAAAAGTCAATCACCTGTGATACTATAAAAAGTGAACCTTTGAACTCTCCAGGACCACAGCACACTGCACATGGCATGGCTCCCTAAACCGGGACACCTTTCAGGATCATTTGCTGTGAGGAAGACTAGGGTCAGGCTAGGCTCCTCACAACTCAACCACTACCCATTGAGAATGCCAACATATTGTGAATATTTCACTCTTCTTGGGAGGGAATTTTTGGCCAGGCTGACGTCTGTGTTTTTGGATTCATGCACCTTTGCATGTACATGCACATATCTCTGTGTGTGTACGATTTGACTTCACCTTGTAGTAAGTATAGTGTGAACCCTGCCATTTCTGAGTTAAAAAAAAACCCACCCAAAGAGTCAACTCCAATGTTCATCTACCTTTTAAGTTAGCAAACCTTATTCAAATATCTCCATCAAATTATTCACTTTTTCTTCCCCTTCTCTACCTGGTTTTCTTTTCTTTGTCTCATATTCAACACACACTATTACACCTTGTGCTGATTCATGGCAACCAGCAGCAGAGAACTACCTCTAGTGCCATGCGCTGGTCCCTGAATCCTGTTAGCTTGAGTTCCTTCCCAATAATCCCACTGGCACATTCACCTTGGAAGTGAGCCTGCGTGCTTCGTGTTTGTTTCCGTACTTCTGTGCACTAAACGAGACTCGTGGCAAATTAACTGGGGAGCATTCATCACAATTTTTTAGTGCATTAACACCACTTGTGATTGAATTGTAATGCAGTACAATGCTACAACATCCTGAAAAAAATTGATGGGAAAGGAAAAAGCACATCATTTTCAGCAGAGACAAGACAGGCATAAACAGTATTCTAGGACCACAAACCACTACATTACATACTAGTCTGAACCACTTTATTGCAAGACATTTTCAACTCCAATGTCTTCTCTGGTCTGAACTGATACAATTACCAGTCAGCCAACAACTGGCCTGAACCAGAACACTGCCAATAACAGCTGAAGATGACCTAAAAAGCAACACATTAACCAGTTCAACTTTCTGCCAACATTTTAAGAAAAGACAGGCAGACAGAAAAAAAATCAAAACAAGCCAAAGTGCATGTTACTCTGGAGACTCCATCTATGTGCACTACACATGGAAAAAACCAAGCTGTTAACTGATAAAATAGCAAAGACTGAAAGTCCTAACAACATTCAAGTAAACATCTACTCATTATTTTTGACCCACAAACCCCATCTTCTTTGATATAATCAAATACATACTTAATGAAAAACACAACCATGAAAATCTTTCTATAAATATATTAACATTAAAAGGAGGACTAGGGAGACCATACAGTCCCTATTTGATGCAGAAGGAACAACAGTGACAGGACATGAGGAAAAGGCTGAGGTATTTAATGCCTTCTTTGCCTCAGTCTTTAATTGTAAAGAAAGTTGTTCCCTCTGTGTACAAACTCTAGAGCTAGAGGAGCAAAATGAGGCTCTCACGATCCAAGAGGAGGTGGTCAGAGCCCTGCTAGCCTGACTAGACACCCACAAATCTATGGGGCCGGATGGGATTCACCCAAGGGTATTGAAGGAGCTGGCGGATGTGCTGACCAAACCCCTTTCCATCATCTTCCAACAGTCCTGGAAGACTGGGGAAGTTCCACTGGACTGGAGGCTGGCTGATGTTGTGCCCATCTACAAGAAGGGTCACAGGGAGGATCCAGGGAACTACAGGCCTGTCAGTCTGACCTCAGTGCCAGGGAAAGTCATGGAACAGGTGATCCTGAGTGCTATCATGAAGCACATGCAAGAGAACCGGGTGACCAGGCCCAGTCAACATGGATTCACAAAAGGCAGGTCTTGTCAAACGAACCTGATTGCTTCCTATGACAAAGTGACTCGGCTACTGGACGAGGAAAAGGCTGTGGATGTACCTTCCTGGACTTCAGTAAAGCCTTTGACACAGTTTCTCACAGCATTCTGCTACGGAAACTGTCAGCCTCGGGCCTGGACAGGCACACACTCTCCTGGATGGAAAACTGGGGGTGGCCAGGCCCAGAGAGTGGTGGGAAATGGTGTTAAATCCAGCTGGAGGCCAGTTACAAGTGGGGTTCCCCAGGGCTCAGTCCTGGGTCCAGTCCTGTTTAATGTCTTTATCAATGACCTGGATGAAGACATCGAGTGCACCCTTAGCAAGTTTGCAGACGACACTAAGCTGGGTGGAAGTGTGGATCTGCTGGAGGGTCGGGAGGCTCTGCAAAGGGATCTGAACAGGCTGCACCGCTGGGCAGAGACCAATGGCATGAGGTTTAACAAGGCCAAATGCCGGGTCCTGCACTTGGGGCACAACAACCCTGTGCAGTGCTACAGACTAGGAGAAGCCTGGCTAGAAAGCTGCCAGGAGGAGAAGGACCTGAGGGTGTTGGTTGACAGCCAACTGAACATGAGCCAGCAGTGTGCTCAGGTGGCCAAGAAGGTCAATGGCTTCTTGGCTTGTATCAGAAATGGCGTGACCAGCAGGTCCAGGGAGGTTATTCTCCCTCTGTACTCAGGACTGGTGAGACCGCTCCTTGAATATTGTGTTCAGTTCTGGGACCCTCACCACAAGAAGGATGTTGAGGGTGTGGAGCGAGTCCAGAGAAGAGCAACAAAGCTGGTGAAGGGGCTGGAGAACAGGCCTTATGAGGAGCAGCTGAGAGAGCTGGGGTTGTTTAGCCTTGAGAAGAGAGGATGAGAGGAGACCTCACTGCTCTCTCTAACTACCTGAAAGGAAACTCAGGTTATGATATTCCTTCCCAGAATACATGTTGTTTATCTGACTATGCGAGTTCAGCTTCCTTTTTCTTCCTGTAATTTATTAATGGAGTTAGAGCAGCCCAACTCTTGAAGAGCTAGGATGATGACCTGATGATTATAAAAGCAGAAAAAAACCCTCCAAACAAGACAAAGGGAAAAAAACCCAAACCAAACCAACTCTCCCACCCCCACCAGCCCAACAATTATATGCAAAGAAGCGACCAGTATGAGGACCTGTGAAAGTAACAGACAAGACAAGATTTTGAGAGTCCTACCCAATTAAAAGTGGTGAGCACACATTTAAGATTAACAGTCATGGTAAGATTACAGTTTAATTAGATAGACACCTGCAGTTATCATGCACAAATTTACTCTGTGTACACCAAGAACGCTCTCAAAGGGGTGGAGAAATACTGAACACAACCACAACACAAGGCACCCTACTGCTGCTGGTATCAGTTCCCAAGATCACTAATTTAAAGGCAGCATGAATATGCCTAAACAAGGTGTGGTCGTAGTTTAAGAGTTTAGACACACCCAAGAGGACTCAGAAACTGCAACACTGGACAAGCATAGGATCAAATATTTTGGTTTTAACAACTGAAGCTATAGATGAGAAAAAGCATCAAAAGCCAACTGAAGCAACAAATCATCCTTGCCAGAGAGAAACAAATAAACATCTCATCTGAAACAAAAGTGATAATTTTTTTTTGTTCTACCAGAAAAAGTGACAGGCTTTTACTGTTAGAGGAAAAAAACATGACACTGATACAATTAAAATAAGAGATAAGAAATTAAAAGTTAAAATGAATTCATAAGACAGCGCTTAAATAAAAATTCAAGTACTAGAGAGTTCCTTTCCCCTCCCACTTCACATGCACTGACTAGCACAATATTCAGTATGTACATACACTGTTAAAGTCTGTTTATGCTTACTCAGGTTTAAAGCTAGCAATTCACAAAAGATTTGGGAACAATATCATAAGAGTACCTGAAGCCTTGGGGCAAACTGCTGCTTGCAATGGCAGACCCGAAGGAAAGGCTGAAGGAAGAGCTGAGGACCCAGGCAGAGTGCAGGCCCTTGAGCCCCCTGCTGCACACACACAGCTGGATGCACCATGAGCAGCCACTTGTCCTCAGCTTGGATTAACAGGGACTGGAGATTCCACTCACAATTGTTTAAAATACATGCCCTCAGCCAGAAAATGTGAGCTGGACTGACACTGCTCTGACCTCTAACATGCTTAAACTCTGAAAAAAACAACCCTGTGGCAGCACAAATTTAAAAATGAATGAATCCATGCCTCACTAGAACAACATGCCTGTTCCTTCTTCAATGGTCTAGAATGCTAGAAAAAAACCAAGCAGCAATAACACAAGACTTATCTTACAATTTCTTCAAAACAACTATTAATAAAAACACTGTTCAGCAGAGAAAAAAACTCCAACAAATTATACAATTAAATAATTCAGTTCTTTATCAACAATATCTACGCTGCAGTGCTTCTCTAATTCAAATTTAAAGCTGGCAAGACCATGGCAAATCCAGAAAAAATAAAGGACTCTTAAGAAGGAAACTGGTTTATCTTACATCAGTATAAACCACCATTTTTCCACTCCTCCTGTACGGAGTAGCCCATTAAATTTACTGCTGAACAGTTAACCCTCCCCTCAATCCTCCCACCTCTTATTTTTTTCCTCCGATTTCTCTAATCTATGTTAAAGTTACCCATACCACAACACATTATATCGCTATCAGAACAGAAAACCTATACTCTCCGTCTCAAATTCCCTGTATAGTAGTACAATGCTTGCATTTACTACTTATATAAATTTCCATCTTTTGTCTGATATATATCAGACTGACAAAACAGCACTTTCAGAGCTCCTACAGTAAAAACTGCATGAAAAAAGATCCATGCATACACTCTTTTAATGAAAAGCACAGATAACTGATTAAAAATACTTTAAATATTTAAGACCAGGAGAACATTCCACATTGTCATCAGTGTTTCGATTCAATAAACTACTTTGTATTTTAGCTCATTTTTCACTTGATAAAACACACAATGACCACAATTTCTATTTATTACTCCAGAAAAGCACAGTATTAGAATAATTATCTTAAAATTCAAAGTGACTTACAGGGCATCATCCAATGTTTGCAAAATCCAATTATTTGTTGGTAGCATGCAATACTCTGGAGACTGCTTATTTTTATTTTACTCCTGTACTTCTGTGTTTTGGTGGCTTCGCACCAAGATGATACATGCAGTTGGTACAGGAATAGCTAGAATTAACATTTACTGTATCATTTTACTGGTTACTAAGAAATGTTTGTACACATGCCATCAAATCTGTCAATATCACAGAACATGATCATATTTATTGCAGTATGAGAAAAGAACACAACAGGCTCTGCTCCCACTTTCTCCATTCAAAGAAATAAACTCAATATCCTGTAAAAGTATATCAACCACTTTCAGAAAGTAGGGGTTTTTCCTTCAGTTTCAATTATAATAAGTTACCGATATGGTTTCACTGACAATATAGCATATGAGAAATGCAATTGTACCATATGAATATTAAAGCGCTTCTTTAATTACTACTTCAAGAAAAACCTACTGCAGAGGTCCAAGATATTTCAAGATTATCAATAAATTCAAATTAAAATTAGGAAGTGGCAACTCTTGAGGTCCCTCCAGTACAGACAGATTAAAATTTTTTCCCAGTTCTTGACGTTGCAAAGGAACTATAAAAAGGATTCGGCATCCATCTTGCTAGAGTAAAACTTAAAGGAACTGAAAGCTACTTTGACAGATGAATGTCTAAGGAACAGAAACGTAGTGCTGTTGTCAGCCATGGAACGCAACCCAGCAGCAGAACATCCAGAATGTTGTTAGAAAGTTATACATACCAGTGGAAAATAAAAGGCACAAATACAAGAGTCAACAGCAAAGACTGCAACTAAATAGACTATAGAGGAAAAGGGTATCAACAGGAAGCAAGGGAAATTGCGGGTGGCAACATTTTGGCTTCATTCAGAGACTCAGGCATAAAATAACATTACAGAAGTAAACTGAAAAATCTACTCAACAAATGAATTATCAGTAGAAACAAAATCCAGCAATGGTGTCTAGGAGAAAGAACTCTTCCTATAAACAATAAAACCAGAATTTATTTACAAAGGAAAACATTTAAATACCGGAGTGGAGTACAGTATAAGGTTATTTTTGTAGTAATGCCCATTTACTAATTTATTTATATTCTGCTTTTAGCTATTTCAAAAAACTCCTTCAGGATGACTTTATCCTATTGAAGAGAGACATGCACAACAAAGACCCTTGTGCTCACTTATTCCAGAAATACTAAGTAAATGGAAGAACTAACTACTGGTGTTCTTTTAAAGACCACTGGCAAAATCCCCAGATAAAAGACCTGGCAATTGTAACACGATGAAGCTCTTGTATCAATAGCTTTCAGAGAATAAAGCTTTAACAGAAGTAAACAATGCATCATCTCCCAAAGGCTACTCAGAACCTTGAGACAAAATAAACTGCTTATCTTTTTTTAACCAGAATTAATGTGAAATATGATTCAGATGCTAAACACTAGACCATTATAATGCTGGACCAATAGCTAGTTAAGAAATACATCTTTAAAGTCTCCTTTCTTCCGACAAGAGCGTATGCTTAACATATTAGAAATAGTTCTTCAATACAAACTTCAACACTGACTTTTCACAAAACACTTATAATGCAAGTATTCATGGTAAATTCTGCCAAAGCTGATTTTAAGCAATATTTATACCTAACAAAATCTAAACAAGCTGACGGTCTAGGAGGTTACCTGGGCTTACTGCTCATTATTACTCTTTTCTTACTGTAACTTCACATCAGTCCATGCCATAAGAAATATTAAAAGTAATTGTGCAAATATTAGCCGTACCGGACAATTCCAGTTGAATTTAGGATGCACTGAAGTCCCATTTACGGTCAGCTACCACTCTGGAAAGACTGAGTTCAAGAGAATAACTTTTGGAAATATGCAGAACATTGAAAGAGGAAACAGCATGACCTTCACCTTCCACAAAATCAATTGACTGAAGCCTTTACAACTTCTACTGCATATAATAAATAATTTTAATCTGATCACATCTGATCCATTTCACTCACGTGGCTTAAAAATGCTATAAAAGTAATCCATCTAAAAACTTATTTTAGAAACCGGGCTGTAAATATTTGTTAAAAGGGCGCTATGAATGCAGAAACAAGAGGACACTTCCTTGTAGCATTCATGGTGCAGATTATAGATCACAGAATCACCAGGTTGGAAGAGACCCACTGGATCATCGAGTCCAATCATTCCCACCAATCCCTAAATCATGCTCCTAAGTAAGTACCTCATCCACCCTAACCTTAAACACCTCCAGGGACGGTGACTCAACCACCTCCCTTGGCAGACCGTTCCAATGCCTAACCACCCTCTCCATGAAGAATTTTTTCCTAATCTCAAGCCTAAATCTCCCCTGGCAGACCTGGAGGCCATTCCCTCTCGTCCTGTCCCCTGTCACTTGGGAGAAGAGGCCAGCACCCTCCTCTCCACAACCTCCCTTCAGGTAGTTGTAGAGAGTAATAAGGTCTCCCCTCAGCCTCCTCTTCTCCAGGCTAAACAACCCCAGCTCTCCCAGTCATTCCTCATAAGATTTATTCTCCAGCCCCTTCACCAGCTTTGTTGCTCTTCTCTGGACTCGCTCCAGAGCCACAACATCCTTCTTGTGGTGAGGGGCCCAGAACTGAACACAGTACTCGAGGTGCGGTCTCACCAGTGCCGAGTACAGAGGGAGAATAATCTCCCTGGACCTGCTGGTCACGCCGTTTCTGATACAAGCCAAGATGCCATTGGCCTTCTTGGCCACCTGGGCACACTGCTGGCTCATGTTCAGTCGCTGTCAACCAACACCCCCAGGTCCTTCTCCTCCTGGCAGCTTTCCAGCCAGGCTTCTCCTAGGCTGTAGCTGCACAGGGTTGTTGTGCCCCAAGTGCAGGACCCGGCATTTGGCATGATGTGCATAAAAAAGATGATGTGCATAAAAAAGACGCTGTAATGACAGTGACTTAAATGCATCAAGTTGCAATACAAGACCAGTAGAGGTTGCTAAAGTGCTTGTTGAGATTGCAATGGAGGGATTCCTAGCATTTCTTTTGACAGATCCAAGAGGTTCATTAAGACAGCAGAAAACAGTTAAGCAATTGTAAAGACAACTGAAAACAAATCCCAAACCTACAACCACCCAACCCCTCTACGCTTACCACAGGTTCCTTCAGCAGGACTACACAGATCCCCAAATCTCGCAAATTAATTCACCTATCCACGGGTTAAAACTGTCTACTCCTCTGTTCCTCTCCCTGTTCCATGCTTCTTGAGTAATACCTCCCCCCATATACTTAGCTACTTTTTTTCCTGACCACAAGGTCAACAAATACTAAAAATACTTCTATGGACCCTGCATTTTATCTGGACCTTAATTCTGACATGTCATTCCAAGCTGCTAATTCAACTGCAGGCCATTTTCCATTGAGGATTTCCTTACACCAAAGGGCTGGAACTATAAGGCATGGCTGATAGAGATATTGCTAGTATTTCTTCCAACTTTGTTTCAGGAATATAACTGTATCTCTGGTCTATATCCAAGACTTGCAATGAAATTATAAATTCATGAATCTCTATCCAGAAGACATCCCTCCTAAGCAGGATCTCATTCACTGTCAGTAATGCGCATTGCAGGCTTATTGCCAGTTTATACTTCAAATAAGGTCTGGGGTATATTTTTACATCCTTGCTGCTTAGGGGAGGAGGAGAGATAAATATCAGACTCTAAGTGCCATATTCTCCTCCCGGAACCTCCCTCTCCAACCTCCTACATACACTAATTTCCACATCTATTAGTCCTTCCTTTCCTTCCTCATCTACACCTGCAAGTCCTTGTTAAATGTGAAACCCCCACTACAAAAGCCTAGAAAATGGGCGGGGGGGGGGGGGGGAAGAGGGGGCAGGGTGGAGAATAAAAATGAAGAGATACCACTGTATGCGAGACCAACTTTCCTTAAAGTAATAGGTTCCTAGCTCAAGGGAGAACTACAGAGTTTTAACTATAAAACTGACAACTTGCATGCAGGGAAAGAAATAAAAACCCAAGAGAAATAAAATCAAAACTGTATGATTCTCTGAGAAGCTACAATACAAAATACATTTAAAAATTAAACAAGAAGAAATAATTAAGTAGTATACACTTTCCCACCCTTCACCTAACCCCAGTACATTTTTTCGAATGCTTACAGAGTCAAATATCAGGCAGCCTGAACACACTTTTTTCTTAAAATTAAACTTCAGAGTAATTTTGTAAAGAAGACTATAGAAAAAAAACATTCTACCACAGTCTCATGTTCTCTCTGCTAAAGAAATTAAGAAGTGAAATAATAAACTATAGAAGCTCACAGTAACATCAGTAATACTTTAAATACATGTTTTTAAAGAAAGTGTGAGACAACTAGATAATGGAAACAGGATTATTAAATATTTTTAGCAGAATTAATTTTTTTCTAATACGTTACTGAGCTATCCATGGCTCACTTGAAGAACTTCAACAGTATCTCTACTTAAAACTGAGTAATCTTTTCATCAAACCAACAAGTTATCTTCCGCTCACTACCATCCACCTCCTAAACAAATAAAAATAAACACAGCTCATCACAACTAGTTTCTCATCTCATCCTCCATGCACTAAGCAGCGATACCTCTATTTAATTATTTACCAGATCTCTACTCTCCATTGTTCTGAATCCAAACAAGAATATAGGAGAGGATATAAATCAGATTTCCTCACATGAATAAAACTGAAAAAAATCCCAATTACAAATAAGCATGACTAAGTTATCACCCAAACACACTAACAGATTGGATTAAACCAAAAGACTTCTATCAAATAATTACTTATGAGCAAGATCAGAATACGACTGCAGACTCTGCAACACTTTAAAGAAATAATCAGTTCCCCTGGAAAAATCCATGTTAAGTGACCACACCTGGAAGCAATTCAGATGTGACCAGCAGGTCCAGGGAAGTTATTCTCCCTCTGTACTCAGCACTGGTGAGACCGCACCTCGAATCCTGTGTTCAGTTCTGGGCCCCTCACCACACGAAGGATGTTGTGGCTCTGGAGCGAGTCCAGAGAAGAGCAACAAAGCTGGTGAAGGGGCTGGAGAACAGGCCTTATGAGGAGCAGCTGAGAGAGCTGGGGTTGTTTAGCCTGGAGAAGAGGAGGCTGAGAGGAGGCCTTATTGCTCTCTATAACTACTTGAAAGGAGGTTGTAGAGAGGAGGGTTATGCCCCTTTCTTCCAAGTGACAGGACGAGAGGGAACGGCCACAAGCTCTGCCAGGGGAGATTTAGGCTGGACATTAGGAAAATATTTTTCACAGAAAGAGTCATTGGGCACTGGAACAGGCTGCCCAGGGAGGTGGTTGATTCACCTTCCCTGGAGGTGTTTAAGGCACAGGTGGACGAGGTGCTAAGGGGCAGGGTTTAGTGTTTGATGGGAATGGTTGGACTCAATGATCCGGTGGGTCTTTTGCAAGCTGGTTATTCTTCAAGCACAAATTGGTATTTTTTTTTAATTCCTCCAAATTAATTACAAATACTCATTTCCACAAATCAACTTTAATTTAACACATTTCATAGTGTCTTTTTAACTCCTGGCTTGAATAACAATATACCATAATGGGTCTCACAACAAAAGCATGCGTATATAAAACATTTAAAGAGGTTTAATCTGCCAGGTATTTCCTTGAACACTATGAGTACTTATACAATTCCTTTTCCAAGGAAAATTAGTTAGTTTGGGCTGTACTTCCTTCATGTTGTGCAAATAAGTTATCTTTGGTGGGGTTTTTTCCTTTCTTTTTTTACTGTGATTTATTTTAAGTCTCGCTAGGTCAGCAATGTCAACATGCACATTAAAGGATGCTCTGAATAGTCTACATCAGTTGGGTTAGTTGTTGTGGTTTTTTTAATTTTTCCCTTAGAGAATTAATGAAAAACAAGGACCACCCTCCTTTACCATGAGCCTGTCTGTGGATTATAACAAAGCACAGCTGATTTTTTCATAGCTCAGCAACATTTTAGCAAACCTTATACAGGAGCACCTTGAAAACTAGGTTTTTCAGATCACTACAAGTAATTCCTCAGGAATATATTAGAGAAAAATAATTAGAGAAAAATCCATCATAACAGTTATCAAGCCTGTTTCACAATACTGTTACAGTTGACAGTTTGAAATTTTACCTATATTCTCTCCACAGTACAGTTAACAGAAATCTAGATCTGAATGCTTTGAAATTTGTGAAAAGTGTTTCAATTAATTTTCACTGGAGATGAAGTAGAGGTGAAGAAAGAAAGGCATCCCTAAGACAACTGAGAATGCATTTTGAATTATTCCTAAATGTATTCTCAATGGCACACTCAAATGTTTAACAGCAATACTACTCATATGCTCTCCTGTCCAAACAGTTCTTCAGAAAACACCAAGAGCTCTGGGGCACAAGTTAGCTGCCCTCTGGCTAAGAAGGGAATGTACCAGTCCCCCTCCTGGAAGAAATTAATCTCTCCAAGTTGAAATGAAAAAAAAAGGAAAAAAAAATCTAGACATGTTATTTTTCTTAACTTTTATTCCCTGGTAAATACAGTGAAATACAATTAATCACTATCAAACAATCAATGGTTTGTTAGGTATTCACATGAATCTGAAAATAGGGGCTGTATCTGTTTAGTTACACTGGGAACATCAGCCAAGATAAAAATCAAGATGACTAAACGCCACATGCATCTTAAATACAGTACTTGATGAAATTCAATCTTTTAAAGATTAGAATTTTATAAATTTATCTCAATGAAGCCTTTTCTGCACCTCAGAAATAACCATACATTTTGCAAGCATTTTGCAGCACCTGTTTCATGGCAACTGCACAATGTCAGATGGAAATATGGTAGACAAAATAAAACCTGTAGGATATTTTTGTTAATTATATTAATGAACTTCAGGGTAACTCTAAATTCTTCCTGCCTTTAGCAACCTTCATGTCAATTTTAATCATGTAACCAAGTCCCTCCACCTTTGAACACATTTACCTTCTTTTCTATGCATCTACATATTTGCTTCTATTTGTTGGCTTCCCAACGAATGAAAAATCCATTAGTAATTTGGGGAAGTTCAGGTACCAAGTATGAACCTTCACAAGCTCAATTGTATCAGGTTTCTTCTACAGATTGACAATATTTCATATTTTTTTTCCTGCTGCACCCGAAAGTTGCAACTATGGCAACAACATAAAACTTTCACAATAATAACCCTCTATGAACTCCCTGGAGTCTATTATCAAATACAGGTATTGCTAATTTGAAGAGTATGTGCTACACAGGTTCACAAAAGGCAGGTCTTGCCAAACTAACCTGATTGCTTCCTATGACAAAGTGACTCGGCTACTGGACGAGGGAAAGGCTGTGGATGTACCTTCCTGGACTTCAGTAAAGCCTTTGACACAGTTTCTCACAGCATTCTGCTACGGAAACTGTCGGCCTCTGGCCTGGACAGGCAAACACTCACCTGGATGGAAACCTGCCTGGATGGCCGGGCCCAGAGAGTGGTGGGAAATGGTGTTAAATCCAGCTGGAGGCCAGTTACAAGTGGGGTTCCCCAGGGATCAGTGCTGGGTCCAGCCCTGTTCAATGTCTTTATCAATGACCTGGATGAAGGCATCAAGTGCACCCTTAACAAGTTTGCAGACGACACTAAGCTGGGTGGAAGTGTGGATCTGCTGGAGGGTCGGGAGGCTCTGCAAAGGGATCTGAACAGGCTGCACCGCTGGGCAGAGACCAATGGCATGAGGTTTAACAAGGCCAAATGCCGGGTCCTGCACTTGGGGCACAACAACCCTGTGCAGTGCTACAGACTAGGAGAAGCCTGGCTAGAAAGCTGCCAAGAGGAGAAGGACCTGGGGGTGTTGGTTGACAGCAACTGAACATGAGCCAGCAGTGTGCCCAGGTGGCCAAGAAGGCCAATGGCATCTTGGCCTGTATCAGAAACGGCGTGACCAGCAGGTCCAGGGAGGTTATTCTCCCTCTGTACTCGGCACTGGTGAGACGGCTCCTTGAATCCTGTGTTCAGTTCTGGGCCCCTCACCACAAGAGGGATGTTGTGGCTCTGGAGCGAGTCCAGAGAAGAACAACGAAGCTGGTGAAGGGGCTGGAGAACAGGCCTTATGAGAAACGGCTGAGAGAGCTGGGGTTGTTTAGCCTGGAGAAGAGAAGGCTGGGAGGAGACCTCATTGCTCTCTATAACTACCTGAGGGGAGGTTGTGGAGAGGAGGGTGCTGGCCTCTTCTCCCAAGTGACAGGGGACAGGACGAGAGGAAATGGCCACAAGCTCTGCCAGGGGAGGTTTAGGCTGGACATTAGGAAAATATTTTTCACGGAAAAGGTCACTGGGCACTGGAACAGGCTACCCAGGGAGGTGCTTGATTCACCTTACCTGGAGGTGTTTAAGGTACGTGTGGACGAGGTGCTAAGGGGCAGGGTTTAGTGTTTGATAGGAATGGTTGGACTCCCTGATCAGTTGGGTCTCTTCCAACCTGGTTATTCTATGATTTCTAGTGCAACCATTCTGAGATTTGGAGGAGGTGAAAAAAACTTAGGCAAACAAATGCCAGCTGGAGAATAAAGCAGCAGAAAACACACCTATATGACCAATTTATTAAAAAATAGTTTGAAAACAATGACAATCTACACAGAAGCAATACTTGCCTAAATGAGTTTAAAAGAGGAAAAATAAAGTAAAACTAGTCAAGTGAGTTTATAGTCTGTTTTTTTATTTACGTTGACAAGTAGAAAAAAAAATTCAAAGCCTTCCTAAAGTGAAGTGATGATTTTAACCAGTTTAAATCTACCTAGATGCTAAAATCTCCTAGAGATTTTCTGATCACAACATGCACGAATGTAAGAACATAAGAAATATTGCTCTGAGTCAGAGGAATTGTCATTTTAGCTCAGTACAGTCTATAGCAGGTGCAACAAGAAGCAATATTCCGGAAGAATGTATAAACCTGAGCCTTTTAGTAGCACATGGCTCTCATTCTACCAGTACATACATCTGTGTGATTAAGGAAACTTGAAAGCAGGTACCTGTCTCTTCTCTCCTGCTGACAATGAATGAAGATTCAGGGTCATAGGCAACAAAGTCCTTAGCACATCAAAGTCAGAAAGTATTAAGCTTGTGATACAAAGCCCGCTATACCTGCTGGTTATGACCACAGTAACAAGTAGGGTAACAAACACCTGAAAGCACTAGTTTGTGTATATCCCCTCGCTTTCATGAATTTTAATCACTAGTCTACATACAGAAAAAATCTAAAAAGACTCTGGTTCAGAGCAGCTTGTAAAGTTTCAGGTTTTATGTTTGACTTCATTCCAAATCAGATCAAAGTCTTCCTTGAACAAGTTGCCCCTGAAAAAGAAGCTGTAGATGTTCGGGGAACTTGCCAGTAACCTACTACCAACAGCAGCAATAAAATGGACATGTATGACAACTTCATTCAACAGCTTCAGAAGCCTCTGGGCCAAAGGGGAGCGCCCTGTAGACAAAGCATACAGAAACCCATCTCTATACTTCTTGGATCCAAACAGCCTCTCAACAGTATGAAACCACACTCCAATCAGACCACGGGCTGTACAGCTTTCATACTTCTGGAAACCATTGGCCAGCACAAATGGATGCTTCAGAGCTGTCAATCTGACCTCTAGTCACTAGTCCGTCAGTAGTTCCACTGAATCCAAGTAAGATTCAGCTTATGCTTGCTTACTTGATATCAAACTTTTCAGAATAGACTGATGCATATGATTACTATCTGAAGAGCCACCACGGGACATCACAATACAGGGGGGTCACATAAAGGACGAGGAAGATGTTTTTTGCTCTTAAAACATCACACAACCAGGAATATCTCAGGCTTCCTCAATGTAAAGCTCTCTTTAAGATTACAGAGTTTATTTTTAGAAGACAAATGTGACCTATCAGAGAAATAAATTTAGATAGAAACAGTTTGAAATTGGATTTAAAAAAAGCACAAAGATAACCAAATCCATTTTGATATACTTATGTTAAGAACAACTGTTGACTCTTCAGTATGAAACCAGAAAATTCTGTGAAACAATGTATTTATGCCCTAATATACAACCATTGTAGAGACCACCCTTTATTACAAGATTGTTACAAAGTTAGTCATAAATCTTAGTTACTGCATAGCTATAGAAAAAAAAAAAAAAACAAAAGAAAGCAACAGGCTGAAGGGCTATGCTACATGCACGATATATAATGCTTTTGCTGTCGTTTATAGTGACCTACAACAGTTGAACATAAAATTATCCCATTGTAATATTTCCACAGTAGTGGGAAATCCAAGAGTGAATTTTGTGCCCTTCTAATATATTCCTGCAGACAGCTATTACCATGTTCCTTCAAAATTCATGTAAAGACAAACACGCCATGCCCCGTTGTGCCATGTTGTAGTTGCCTGCCCAGCAGTTTTAACTCTACTACAATATTTGGGTTGTTCAGCTACAGCAGGAAGCTCTGAAAAGTGTCTGCATTCAGGCAAATACCTGAACTTCAGCATGTCAATACAGAAGTCTGCAACACCATTACATATCTCAAAGCTTCCATTATATAAGCCAGACTTAGAGTGGTTTTGCTTATGACTACATTGGCATTTGAAAAACTTGGGTACTATACTGATACTAAAGTAAGTACCTCTAAAAATGCTAAGAAGTTCCATTATTCTAAAACTAAGACTGAAAATTAGTTTATCAGAGATCAAGGGACATGACAGCATTTTAGGGGCAACATTCCTGAATTCAAGTATCTCATTAACTGCCCATATCTACAGACAAACAACTCTGAAGAAGCAGTAATGGTTTAAGTTGGACATAAGGAAGAAATTCTTCATGGCGAGGGTGGTGAGATACTGCAACAGGTTGCCCAGAGAAGCTGTAGATGCTGCCTCTCATTGGAAGTGTACAGGTTGGATGCAGCTTCGAGAAAAGATGTAGGTGGCTGGGACGAGATGGTCTTTAAAGGCTCCTTCAAACCTAAACCATTCTATGATCTATATCAGTACTGTCCAAATCAAAAGATAACTGCAATTTTTAACTGCATCAAACTCCAATGCATTAAGTAATAACATCAGAATTTTTTTTTCTTACGATTAGATGATGCTGGAATCAAGCTATATAGCAAGTTGTATGCTTATAATTATATTATAAAAACATATTCACAAAATTCCTGGTAACAAAAACACATGTAAATTGTTTTCTTACTCACACTATATGCTGTGTCCTTTTTTCTAATCCACGCATTACATTTTTCCTTTGAGAAAAGAAATCTCTTGCTTATAATATTGGCCTTAAAGTGTTGTTATAGCACACCTGGTGTATCAATAATGGGATTTTCTGAAACAAAACAGCTCACTAAATATTTTTTTTAAATTAAGATGAAGATCTCTTCTTGCTTTGAATGAAACCATTAGTTTATGCGAAAAAATCATAATCCATTTGCAACTTTCTTAGGGACACAATGTACAGGCTATTTCCTGGTTTTATGAGAAGATTTTCCAGTTATTTCTGATTTCATTAAGTCAGTGTCCATTTTCTGCCTTTTAACTTAATTTTTTATATACTTAGTTGTGTAATATCAGTCTAGTGACTGACTTTTGCATAAGTTGGCCACTGCAACAGCCCAGCAAGACAGTGGTATCCACTGAGATGAAACAAAGAGACAGGAAGAAAAGATCTGGAAGTCCTACTCCAACAAGACCTGTTCCTGTCTTTGAGAAGCTGACGTAGCCAGCATGGGGCTGACAGGAAGGGAAGAAAGGAGAAAAGCCAAGCTGCAATATATAGAATGTATTTTCCCTGACCTCCAAAATACAGGCTATGATGTAACCTCTACTTCTATGTCTTACTTTTGCTTAATTTTGTTTTTGTTAAACCTCAAATGTTTAGATGACTATAAAAAGAAACAAAGGCAAGCAAATTTCGAACTGAGAACTAGTTCTTTAAAATTGAAAAAAAAAAAATCTTACATGTTCTGGTTTGGAAGATGTTCACACCTTCAGCACGTATAGCTTTATACTCCACCCCCCTCCCCCCATATTTTTATCTCCTGAATCTGATTAAGCCAGATAAGTAGGAAACTGTAGCTGTTGTTTAGACAGGCGTTAGCCCCATATTATTTACCAATAGGAGTAGAAAGTGGTTGTCTAAAGGTTGAAAGTTCAGTCCTCTTAGAGAATATGAAATGTAAGGGGAGATAGAGGGGTACAATGGAATATAAAGGACATAAAGGTAATTCCTGCCATAAGTGGAAGCTGAAGACAAAAGTGCTAGGTCTGGAAAACTGATTTGGAGGGAACTACCACCTCAGCTCCAAGACTTACAAGAATCTTGTTTTCCTTGTAATGTTCCCAGAATATAATTAACCAGTCAGAGATCTCTCCACTCTTCACATATTCTATTGCTCTAAGAGTTGTTACTCCTGCAGCAAGGGCAACACTAGTGCTAATGCTTTTGAATGCAGTTGTCACATCACAGTGCCAAAATCTCCTCAAGCAATACAATTAGGAAGGAAACTTTTACTGAGTTTCTAACTCAGCCAAAGAGATGCAACCACATTTCACAGAGCAAGTAAGAGAGGAATTCTCATTACCAAATTTTAAAAATGAGCTTCTGAGAACAGGTATGTTAGAATAACAATTTTAAAAGTCTTTCAAATTCTCATTTCCTGCTACAATAAGGCTACTATGAACAGCAAAACTATCATGAAGATTAGTTCTGCTGAGTCTGTGCCCTTGCATCTACAACACAAAAAGTCAAACTAATGCAATAACTGAACAAAAGGCCTCAAAAAAAGTATAAATGTGCCAAAGGCAAAGTAAACCTAGTTGTGATACTCTGCATTACTTATACATTTAAGGGAGGTTCAGTTACATCATGGCATTCAAATCCCAGAAACAGCATTGATTTTAACAATATATTGCTTTCAATTAATTCTTCATTTACATCCTAAGCTGGTGTGTAGTGTTCAATAGTTGATGTATCTACTGCAGAGCAGGCTACATTAATGGTGACTTAACTTAGTAAAGGCTTTACATACACATTCACATAAAATAACAGGACTTTTGAGAAAAAAAAAAATAATCAAGCACTATGAAGTTAAGAACAGTAAAAAAAATAGTAACATCACAATTCAGCAATATGACATGTATTCATGCACACATCACGGAAGTCCTGTCTAACATCATGCAATAACTGAGCAGTAATGCCAGGAATAGAATTGCATACTCTGATTTTAACATGCTGGAACACAATCAAAGAGACAACTTCCTGCTTCTTATTGTACTGCAACACATTCATCATTCGTTTGTATTTCACTGGCAAAACACTACACTTGCAAACTATGGTATCTTCCACACAGCCGTATCAACACAGTCTCTTTGTTGATCTAAAACATGGCAGCAATTCTAACTTGTGAAACAAGAAGTTTTCCAGGTCATAGATCAAAATCTTTGATTCCCCATATGCTAAGCAGGTACTTAAAGAATACTAACATTCTGCAAAAATACTAAGAAGAATATAGAATAAAGAATATATATATAATATATATATAAAAGAATATATATATATTATATATATAAAATAAAGAATACTAAAATTCTGCAAAAAGGGCTCTCATGAGTCACATAACTAGGAACTGTCAGCACTAGTATACTAGTATACTCCCCCTCCCTCCCCGGTTGTTGAAGCCACAACATGATGCCACGTTCATGTAGCATTTCACAGTGATTCAAAGACTGCTTTCAGAATGTCTGGTTTATATAAAATACCACTCATAAGAAAAGTGCTGGAAGTTAAAAATTCCTGAGTAGTTCTACTGGCTTTAGAGGTGCTACCTTCTTAGAGAAAAGAAAAAAAACCCACAACAAAGATAGTTTAAGCAACAGTATTTAAATTCTACAGTTTACAGACTTGCTCAAGAGCAAAATAAATTCATCATATATCACTTTCAGTGTTCTTACTTATAGAGTATTAAGAGTTACCTGTTATATAGAAATGAACATAAAATTTTACACCACATATAAGTGTGGTTTGAAGCTTTGGTGGTGGAATTTGTGATCCCATTTACATGACAGTCATCACTCAAAGCATTAAAATGGACTGTCACCAACTTGTAGCTGTGTGCTTGCACTGTTGGTACACTGCACTAAAATGAGGAAGGAAAAAGCTGTTTTACTTACTCCTAGTTGTCACCTATAGCCCTCACCTCACAAGGTTTTGCTTTTTAAGCCATTGAATTCACATCCACAGTTTAAGCCCTCATTAACACAAACCAAATCCTCTCTCATGTTTCAATAAACATGTAAATGAAATTTAAGTTGATTGACTTGTATTTGTAACTCAGTATCATTAATTAACCAATTAAGATTACACTGTGGAACTATCCTCGTATATAAAAGTTTCCTTATGAAACACTACTATCAAAATCATTCATATGTGCAATTGAAGCAGATTTATATCAGGCATGGTGTGATGGTTAAGACAAGAAGCAGGCATTTAGGACAGCCTGAGGTTTGGATTCTCTCAAGCCCAAGATCCTGCTTTTCTCTCCACTAGTACCTGGGATGACTCATAGAATAGTTTGGGTTGGAAGAAATCTTAAAGATCATCTAGTTCCAAGCCCCCTGCCATGGGCAGGGACATCCCACTAGATCAGGCTGCCCAAGGCCCCATCCAAACTGGCCTTGAACATCTCGAAGGATGGGGCATCCCCAGCTTCCCTGGACTACCTGTGCCAAGGCCTCACTATTCTCATGGTAAAGAAATTCGTCCTTATGTCAAGCCTAAATCTGCCCTTCTTCAATTTATACCTGTTCCCCCTCATCCTATCACCACAAACCTTTATGAATAGTCTCTCTCTAGCTTTCTTGCAGACCCCTTTCAGGTACTGGAAGGTCACTATAAGATCTCCTCAGAGCCTTCTGATCTCCAGGGTGAACAAGCCCAACTCTGTCAGCTTGTCCTCATATGGAAGGTGCTATAGTCTTCTGATCATCTTTGCAGCCCTCCTCTGGACCCATTCCAACAGCTCCATATCCTTCTTATGTTGAGGATTCCAGAACTGGACACAACACTCCAGGTGAAGTCTCACAGGAGGGGAATAGAGGGGTAGAATCACCTCCCTCGACCTGCTGGCCACGCTCTTTTGACGCAGCCCAGGATACAGTTGGCCACCTGGGCTGTGAGTGCTCATTGCCAGCTCTTGTCGAGCTTCTCATCAACCAGCACCCCCAAGTCCTTCTCCACAGAGTGGCTCTCAACCACATCATCCCCCATCATGTAGTGAAATCAGGGATTGCCCTGACCCAAGTGTTGGACCTTGCACTTGGCCTTGTTGAACCTCATGAGGTTTTCACAGGCTCACTTCTCCAGCCTTTCTCACTTAAGCAAGCACCTGTCTGAAAAAATTAGATTACTTATTTGAACACATCTTATTCTACTTACTCATCTCATCTTTTTGGGCTACCTGAACCTAAATAAATTTCCCAGCCTTGTTCATCACTAAGTGAATCAAATGCTTGTGCCAACTGGAACAAGAGGCTAGTAGAAGTTGTGCCAGCTAAAATCATTCTCGGAACTATGATCTAAAGATGAAAAACTATTTCACAGAATGCTAACACTTGCCTTCTTCCCCGATGTTCTTCCCTAGCAGTAAAAACTATTATTTAATGATGAAGAAATAAGCATTTGGAGTGTTTTTTAAAAGCATGTCTAGCAAGACAGGTACTTTACTATCTTACACTCCAAACGGATGGAACGCAAATTTTCACTTACAGAGTTTTCAGGTAGAGTTTTCAACTTTACGGCAGTATAAATTACACGTGAAAGACTAGCTAACTGTTTTTTAAAATACATCATTTACAGAGACACTCTAAGTAGCTGCTGACTTAAAGAAAGCATCGAGCAACAGAACATAAATAGTTTTATTTCATCTATGTCAGACTTGAGAAAATATTCAAACAGTTGCTAAGCAGCAGCAGACTATGGGCATCGCATCAGATTTTAATGCTCTACTGATCATATGTTAGACAAAGCTTTGCAAAATCATTTATCAAAATATTTTCTCAAAGTAATTGCTTAGGCAGATTTCAACAAAAAAGTAGTTTGAAAACTTATTGACCAAACACTACAACAACTAAAGTAAATACAGATGCCATTAGTGTCAAAAGTAACATCTGTATTTCAGTAGTCTACAGCCAAATAAAAGAAAGCTTTTAGATTTTGTCAGTGAGTTTTTCCCCTATGGACAGAACAGGCTGTCCCCGAAAAACTAGTATTTACCAAATGTGGCTCAACGATCAAATTACATTTTCTCTGGCGTTCACCAAGCAGTGAATGCATGTGTCACAAAAAGCCACAAGGAATTCAAAACTTTTAAGAGTAATTCCAAGTATTCTCTTTACTTTCCACATATTCCTTTCTGAGAGAGCGCTTCAAAAAGTAACTTGTTTTATACATTAATATTTCAAGAACAAACAATTTCAATCAGTTCAATTAACTTGAATAACTGGTCCAGGATGGCAATGATACTGATCACAACATGCTAAAAGCAGGATTTTTCTTATCATTCAGATTGCCAAACTACAAGAATGATTTATAGCAAAAATGTTATGCATGGAAAAAGAAAAAAAACATGTATGTGTTAAAAAGAGAATTGTGCTCATTCAGACTCCACAGGTTACATCCACCACATTCTTCCAGAAGACCCATAACTTTCTTGTTCTTCACTAATTAAACAACATTTATTTGAATGAACCAATGCAAAATAGTAACTGGAAGTTTTATTAAAACAAACTATTCAAGCTGTTTCTTGTAACTCCCATTAAAACAACTTCAGATTATACTAAGTTCACCTATAGCCCTCTCTTCCCCTGTGGTTCCTCGGCCTCTCCCCATATATCACTAACCGTCTCAGTTGCCCTCGGCTGAACTTAGTCTAGATTGTCAGCATCTCCTGCAATGGCAGTCTCAAGACAGTCTGTCAGATGCACCCTTGAGTGGGCTGAATAGCAGGAATAAGCACATCCTACAATATGCTGTCTACGCTCTTCCATATGTTCAGTCTGAACAGTTCTTTTGCCCGTGGTTTGAGGAGACTGACACACTGGTAAGAACTCTTAAGCCTATTCAGATTCACATGTGTTGTCTGAAATATAATTTTTTTAAAAGCAAGGCTAATTGACTTGAATATTTACAGTGCTTTTGCATCAGCAATTGTATTCTAAATGAAATTTCTTCTATTTTTACATGTGTAATACTTTCAACATCTGAACGTACTTCTCATTATTTTGTAAAGATGCACACAAACTGCAGAACCTGGAGAAAAGCATTCAGTTTGACAGCTGCCTAAGTAAGAAACTGAAGTGGGGAAAAAACATGCAGGGAAAATGAAAGTTATGAGGCTGAACATGCTATGAGGGAGAGCCAAATTAAACCCAAATTAAATTCAAACCTCTCTGCCAAGTATTTACCTGCTACTGCTGGGCTCCACAGAGATCCTCAATCAGCAGCTTATGCGAGCCCCAACTCTTTATTCCAGAAACCTTTAGATCCCTCTCCACTAACTAGATGCTTACATGTTTCAGTGGAATTTAATTCCATTTCATTGAGGCTTATTTCTTTCTAGCCCAGACAAATGTCCTCTCTAGATATCACAGAGAATCCATCTAAATATTTGAAATTCAAATTTCAAAACGCCAAACTTCTCGATGCAAAAAATCAAAGCCACTCCTAACAGTATTTTCATAGTAGAAAAGTTATAGATGCCAGTATAAGCAGTGGAAAACCTTTTTTTAATATTGTATACTGAAGTTTAGAGAAAAATTGTCAAGTCCCACATCTCATATACAGCTGCTGACAGATTTTGCTCCACCTTTATCGATAACTGCAGGATGGCCATCTAAGAGAAGAGCAAACCCTGCAGGTGAAAGTGCATATAGATACCAAAAAGGACTACTATGAGTTGTTACTGGCACCAGTCATTATGAAACTGAGGGGGAAAAAACCCACCAACCTCAAAATCAAACTGTTTCAGATGGACTTCCATACTTCTTTTCCCCACAACTGGCTTGAAAAGCACCTTCTTTCCAATAAGGAATGGAAACTGCTACACTTTCCATGAAATAAAAATTACCAACATGTTGCATATGAATGGTTAGTTATTTTAAGCTTAGTTATTTTAAATGAGGTGGTATAGTTAATTCCTCATCTGAGAAAAAACACATTAAAAATATACTGAAATGCTACAGATCTTCCAGAAAGCCTACTGATTAGTCTTGAGACAGATAGACATGCAATCACTTTTGGTCATTACATGAGAAGTCCTCAAAACAAAAGCAAAGACAATGGCAAATAAAATAATATTGAACAACTACCCCTCCTGTGAGCATAAATGTCATTTTACCTTACCCTGAAAGTTATGTTCAAGTTGTAAAGAAGTCTGTAATCTGCCACTGGAAACATCACATCCTCATTCTAACAGAGTCAGAGTATTGTTATATACGTTTTAAAAAGGATCAATTCTAATGACTGGAGCACTAAGAGAACCAAACAGCATAAAAGTTCAGGCATTCCTGGAACCTGGCCTGGTCTCACCCTTTATTACTTAATAGTAGTATTAATGACACTAACCAAGACATCTTAACCTTTTCACTGGGTACCACTGGGAATAGATACAGCAGCCTGGTTAATTGCTGTGTAACACTAATGAACTAAATCACATCTGAACAAGTTCTCAAAAGACTGCAGCATGAATTTTGACCATACTGTGCCCTTTCAGCTCAATGAGCGCTATGCAGCTATAAAATACATGACCGATTTTAGTCCCTTTAACAGATGCTCAGTGATGCTGGCCACAGAGAGAATGCAAGGGAAGAAGCAGAATGCAAAGTCTGTCTTCCACGGAACCCATTGGATTTGTCATAATGCAACACAGATTACTGTGAATAATTTTAACATAATAAACAACCTGTAATATTCACATGTTTCCCTGATTCAGGTACAGTAAACACAATCCCCCATGACCACTGAATCCTAACAGGACTGCTCCAGCCAAATGCCAATACCAGTGCCACCAGTGTGAGGGGCAAGCTACGGGCCAATATCATTCAGGAACAAATCAAACCAACATATTCTACCATGAACACTGTCATTTCAGTTATATGAATTTAGAATGAAAAATTAATGTGTAATAGTAGATTAAAATACTATGAAACATACTGAATAGAATGTAAAAACTCATCTAGCAATAAATTACTTGAACTCTACAACAATGAAAGTAACTTGCCTTTTTTAAAAGAGTATGTCTTATATTTCAATTTATATCATAAAAGAGAAAAGACTGCTCTTCTCATAACTCAAAATTCTATGAAGAAAACTCTCTTGCTAGAAATATATTTCTTATAGATTCAAGAACAAGAAAAACTAATATTACGGAGAGATAGGCTGCCTATATGCTTTTTTAAAACCTTAGAAGAAATCCTGCATGAGTTTTCTTTATAGCTTCTAAACTACTGCATGATTTTCTCAAATATCAGTGATTTTAGCAATTTCACTCTTGCACAGATCAGTAAGCTTACCCACATATTAAAATTTCTCTTCAGTGCCTACGAAAGCTCTACAGAGAGTCAGCAAAAAAACCCAACCCATCTATCTACAAAACAGATTTGCGTTTCCGTTCCAAGCCACAAAATGTAGAAGTTTAGGAGCAGCTTTTCCTCCTCCAGCCATTTTAATGAAACCTTAAACTATGCAAAATTAGAAAAAGCTCTTTCCAGTTGTTGCCATAGGGATGGTGAACTCCAAAAGGAATATGCAAGGCACAAATTTCCACTGTAACACTACCTTATATTTCTGAATCGATTTGTAATTTTGGCATTAACATTAAATTATTATAAGTAACATTCCATAAAAGCACTTGGAATACTAGTTTGCTTCAAAACCTAAGGTTTCACACTTTGCATCATCCCGGCGCTACAAAGCCCATTCCAGACTGACATTTGGAAGCTGAATTGGGCAGAAGGCATTCCAAACACTAATCAACAAAAGTAAAAAAATGAAACTGTTTTATAGCCATGTGAGCTTAGATTTGTATCAACTTGAAGTAAATCCTAGAAATAAACTATTAGCCAAATATGACTGAAGGAAGCACACCTTGCCTGAATGATACCTGAATGCAAAGAAATGTAACAACAGTTTTAAATTCTGGTTCACTACGTATCATATGTAGCAATATGTAGAATTACAAATTTTAAAAGCAAAGCGTAAGAAAACCTCAAATTCTTTAACTATTCCATGTAAGGGAGAATTTTTTCCCCTCATTTACAGCACGAGACTGAGAAGTGAGGCAAACTGACAACTAAAATGAAAGAACCGCCAGATCAGAAAAAATACAGACATTGAAGAATCCAATTGTCTCAGTGCAAGAAATATGACAAATAGGAGAGCCCATGTTTCTGGACAAAGAATCAAAACATTTTGAGGCTTTCTTTCCCAAGTGGACCCATAACTATATAATCATCTTTCTAAGCTTGTAGTGACTGAAAAAAGAATTCTTAAAAAAAAAAATAATTCCAATACTATCTCCTGAAATCCTTAATCTCTTCTTCAGAGCTTTTAGTTTCTTGTTTTATCTACTCAAGAACTGCAAATTTCATTTCTTGTAAGAATTCCTGTGCCCTCACCTTCAAAAATAAAGATTGCTATTAATCTATCATCATCTGCAGGAATGTGGTTAAAGATGGAAGCAACTCTCCCAGCATTACACATACTCCAAGTAGACAGCACAAATAAACAGAGGATGCCTTGATTTTATAGTTCTTCCATTTTATAATAATCCACAGTAGTTCTAATCTATTTTTATGTGAATAATAATAATTTTTATACAGAATTGACAGACATATGTTGTATATATTATATATTTTGACAACACAGAAGTATTAGGGCAAACCCCACAATTATCTTTTTCTCCATTCCACAATCAAAATAAACTGTACTGATAAAAACTGCATTTCTGTGAGGAATATTTTAAAGCATAGTATAACTGTACCAGCAAAACACCTAGGATACACAGATTAAGCCACAAGCTATATTTTCACAACATTTTTTCCACTGCAGTACCAGCTTAAGCAGTCCTCATTACTCAGCTGTGCTGGCACAACTGTTTATGCAGCTGAGCAGTGAGGCCAGTCAGGGAATTGATCCAGGTTAAAAATATTTTTCTGATGGTAAATTCCACAATCTGTTTGCTGCATAGCCACCTGGAACATTAACTAGTTATACCAGTGCAACCAAGGGGCAAGGCAGGAATAAGCAGCTAAGGTCAGGGCAGCTCACCACAGTGCTGACGTGGAAAGAAATGATCATGAAACTACACATTAGGTCTTTAAATGTTTTGGCATTCCCTAATTAAGAGCATCGCCCAAATAGTGCAGGATACAAGAGAAGAATACTACCTTAGAAATGTGTTAAAAAAAACACGAACCTCCACGAACGTCTCAGGAAATACTATGTAAAGGCTATAATAAGTTCTGTTAGAAACTAATATTTCTTTTATAATAAAAGCTGCAAACTGCCCCACTTCCCCCATCCCATCATCATTCCATGTTTGTATGGAACCAGTGTATTCCACCACTTACTGTTTCTTTCACTAGGTCACACAGAAAATGTAGTATGGGATCTCTGCCCTGCAGGCAAATGGGCAAGATTCTACTGCATTTGCTCTCTTAATAAATCCTGGACAACTGAACAGGAGGGGAAAATAAACTAAGGTTGGACAGTAATATCTGTTTACAGCATCTTTTTATGTAAGCACATTTTCTGTGCTATGATAAAGTAACAAGACTGAAAAAATACAACTCATCTCACATTACTACTCTTTGTCTAAAGACTATACTCCATCTCCTTGATAGGATTTTAGCCTTCAGCAGCAACAGGAAACGTCTGTCAGTGACCTGCTTTGCACCTCAAGTTTTTCAGTCTAAGTGAACTATTAGAAAAACATATCTACAAGGCCGTGAAAAGGCACGAAGCCTTGCTGTTGACATAAACGTTTTTTACTCTTGGGGACAAGAGCTCTTGGCATACAAACTGCTCAAGTTTTTTGCTACATGAATTAGGCTTCCAGACAAGCTGGTTTATATCATGTTCAAAAGCAGCAGTCCGACTCATAATCTTATTCCTCCTTCTGCTTATAGCACTGTGCAAATGGATTGCAGTTAATACCCGCAAGCTAGTACAGACTTTTACTTAAAAAAACCCACCCAACCAACAAAAAAATAAACACAAAACCCCTCACAACCCTAATTTTAAGAACAGCATTATTAACATTCATACCTTATTCACACATAAACATATTTCCCTACACATCTCAGAAAAAATAATCAATTTATCTTTCCAAATGTTTGAATTGGAAAGATATCAAACAGCTCACTCCAGCTTTTGTAGTTGCTTTCTATGAATTTGTTTCAAAGCATTCATGGGGGACATTAAAGCTATCAACTTAGAGAATAAGGGAACACATGCTACTTTTTCACCCGTTAACTTCAGGTGTTTATCATCAGATATAATTCAAACTACAGTTTAGAATTTCAAGGAAGGAATACTGTAACTAAAGAATTAGTGTTTAAAAATTAGTCTGAATCAAGTAAGTGCCGAGAATACGCTGTACTCTTTCCAGCTGTCACTGAGCAGAAGACACTTCCAGGACATGGATCATGAGCAATAGATCTTGTTTAGTATTTTGATCTTTAATTCTGTTTCCAACAGGTATTACATATAAACCAGAAACATTTTATACATGAAGATCTGTTGACATGAGAGGTTTTTTGTTTTTTGGTTTTTTTTAAACCTCAAGTAGGAATGAATTTGTTATCAAACACTGACACAAGCTTAATTCCAGTTAAGACAGAGCTACCCTCTATCGTGAATACAACTCATTCCACCATAAATTCTTATCCTCCCAGGAGTTAAGGTCGCACAATTCCAAATCCATTCAAATAGAAATACTAGCCAGAAGTGTGCAATTCATCAGCAATTAAGAGGCACAAACTAATGATAAGCAATGCATTTGGCAGACCTGGACCTAATGATCTCAAACTACTGATCGTCCTGTAGTCTAACTCTGCAGTACATTGTCAATATTGTAAAGAAAATACTACCCTGAAGTCCTAAGACAGCAGGCTGGTTTCTCAGCTGGTCTGAACATGCCTCTTCAGAGGTCAGGTTTCACTGCACACACTATTCTTATGGTGCAAATTCTATTAAACTCATAGTTAAACTAAACTAGCTTGTGGGAGACCATGAACACACAACTTTATTCAGGTACTAGTTCTAGCACCTTGTAACAGTTGTAGAAGTCCAGGTAAGAGTAATGAATTTTGATGCACCCAAACATCACCCAACACAAGTTTATGCATAAAGAGTGATATGCATTATTTTAAAACGTATGTTGCCTCTTATGTAAGTCTTACTATATCATTACAGTAACAGAGATGCAATCAAATTAATCTACCTTCTCGAAGACTGCAGTTACAGGTAGCTGAACAAACAACAGCTTGCTGTCACTTGGAGGGGTTCTTTTCTAAATACAGAGCTCTTTCATAAGTGTCCTCAAGGTAAGTGTTCTGCATCACAATAACTTTTACAGACACAATTTCAAGATAAACCCCTTAACATGACATTGCTTTTTAAAAGTTAGCAAGTTATCTTAAGTGAACTTTCTTCAACTGTTTATCATATACCCGTCCTCATTTTTCTGTCCCCTCACACCGCCAATTCAATCCAGTTCAACAGGTTGCTGCTGCCACCTACTGGAAGAGGTCGTCGTTGCCTTTCTCCTCTGTTGCAACTTTTCTCTGGCGCTTCTGCTAGCTGAACACTTCAATTTCATTTGTTAGTACACCAGAAAGTTTGGGGTTTTTTGTAGGAGATGCGGAACCTGAATTAGCTTCTAGAAAACTAAGCTACCTAGAAGAGGGATCTAAGAAGCAGCAATACAAGCCCACACACAGGAGAAGAGTACAGACTGGGGATATATTTCCCTTGTTAACAGGAAAGGACTGTCAGATTGGATCTCTGTTATTTCTAGTTACAGAGGAAGCAGAATAACTTCCAACTTCTGGAGCTAACAGTCAGATTAAAGTGACCACTGCTACTGCCATCATCAACAAATATCTAACCATAAAAAGTCAGTTTCTCAAGCATACCACTTTTACATACACATTGAAAGATACTTGAGCCTTTAAAAATAAAGGCTTAGCTGACTTTAGGTACCTTCTGTAATTCTTGGTCTTGCATAATTTTGCAATTAAAATATAGTCTGAAGTACTGAATTAATAAGAAATAAAGATCATATGTATTTGATTCCAAGCTTTCAATCAATCTCCACAGAGTCAGGACAAACTACTCTCTTGTTAGCAATTGGGCTACTACCCATCAGACCAGTGAGTGAACAAAGTAATCTCCAAACACCAAACCATCTTTCCACTAACCTCCTAAAACATGAACACATCCACTAAACAGTTCTATCCCAACATAAAAAAAATAAACCAGTTGTCCACACTATGAAGCAAGAGCAGAGCTTCATGGTAACTGAGCTGTACAGGTATCTGGTAGTTCACATAAGTAACAGTTTCAAGCTTGGCAACAGATATGCAATGGTGACACTTTTGCTCAGATTGGTGTTTGACCACTTTGTTGTGGATACCCTGCAGTTTTAAAAGAAAGGAGCAGTCACCAAAAAGTGACTACCACAACTACAAGTGAGCTTTGTTTTTTTGAAAGGCTTCAGACAAGAAAGAAGAAAGAAATTCCTACCAGTATTTTTTCCTTCTCTTTCACTTCGTTTCATTCAAAACAGGCAGCAGTTATATCCTTTAAAGGAGCAGATTAAGTTCTAGCAGCTAAATTTTGGAAAATTCCAAGGAATATGGGAAGATACTAGGCTCCAAAGTGCCTCTGCCTGGCAGTAGGGAAGGCAAAAGAGTAAAACCAGTCTAAAAGGCTGGGACTCTGAAAGGTATAAACTCAGCACAGACTTTGTTTCACATATGGCAGTAATGCTTTCCTATACTTTCTGACAATTTTATCTGACTGAAGGAGTTAGAAGGGAGACGCTTGTCTTACTCTTGCAGCCTCATACTCATTTCTCTCCCGTTCCTCCCTTTAATTTCCACAGTACCCAGAGTCCATCCATTCCAAAGATTAAAATACAAAAATAAAAGCAATCAAAACTAATTTAGAAACCTCTGGCTCTTTCTTTGTTTTGGGTTGAAGTAGTTAGGGGTTGGTGTTTTTTTGGTGTTGTGTTTTGTTTTAAATTCTCCCTCAAAAATTTTTATCATGAATTTTTATACATGCAAACTGTATTTTGCAGCCTTGAAGGACAGAAGCTTGTGTTTTAAGAACATCCAAATTCTGACTTCAGGAGCTGGGGCTCAAGAAACACTAAGTATCATGCAGCTCATTGAAAAACCACTGGAGTTGGCGGCATTTGTTCCTGTCACCTCTTCACATGCATTCTACCAGTAGACAAAAAATATATTCAGAAATGACAGAGCAAACATATTCAGAAGCCAACACTTCAATTGCCTTATATCCCTTTTTCTCCACTCTGTCATCCCTTAAAGAGCAATCACAACAAGCAATTTCAGTTTCCAGTCATAATAGGAATTCCACTTGCTGCACTCAGCAAGACAAAACCAGCTACAGATGTAGTTTGAAATTGATCTGTCACTACAGGCCAGAGGAAAAGGTTAAAACCATGTCCAGAAAGATCACAGTTCCATTTTCCTTAAAGGATACTCAGGAAAACAAAGAACACAGGAGAAAGGTCCCAAAACCCAATCATTAATGAGAAAAAAACCCCTCATGTAGCAGACACTCAGTTTATACTGCAGACTCTTGGAAGGGCACAGGTGGTAATAATAATAACAACAACAATAATAATAACAAAGGCTACTAGAATTCATCTTTGACTACCCTCTATAGTATTCCTTTAGCTTTTGCACTGGTGATATAAACTTTATCAAATACTATTTACAATATAGAAGTCCATGTGCCTACAACCTGCTGATCCAATTTTTGGTAACTGTTTCTGCTCTTGAAAGATAATTTTACTGGCTCCTCTGATAAAACTCTTGTCTACTTCAAAATGTAAGACATCAGCAAGATTTTCAGACTCAAAGCTCAGTCTTTCCCACTCTCATTCCATCAGTCTTCAACTTCTTAAATTTCATTCTCTCAGACCAAGAAAGAGGTGATGGATGCAAAAAGAAAATTGTCTCAGCAGCTATCTACGCAAGGTAGGATGATAGATCTAAAACGTAGGGACACTAACAAAAGAGTTCCTTTTTTCCTCAAGAAAAAATAAATGTAAACAAACACGATCATAACTGAGAAGAGGAGTAAGTCTCGGAACAGATTATCAGAGAAGACCTACACACACAGAGTTGTACAGTCTGATGCCCCTTTTTTGATATTTGCTCAAACACTAAAAAAAACAAATGTCTGTTCTCCATGCAGGATGTTAAAGGCAGAAATAAATAATGCATACTGAATAACAAAATAATTCATTTACGTTGCCAAGACAAACAAACACAGGTTAATCTAGAAAACCCTGGTTCTTCTGGGTATTGGGTTGGAGTAGTATGGGGTTGGGTTTTTCTGTTCGTTTTATTAAAAAAAAGTTCTTCCTCAAAAATTTTTTCTTTGAGCTTTTAGACATGCAGGCTATATTCTGCAGTCTTGAAGGACAGAAGCTTGTGTTTTAAAAACATTCAAATTCTGACTTCAGGAGCTGGGGCTCTCCCTTACAAACATCTGTAATCACCACTCTTTAAAAAAAAAACACACTTGTGACAAAAAGTTACCGATTCCTTTCCCTCACCTAAAAAGCAATGTGGGAACTTTGAATCCGAACTGTCATGAGATATGAACCTAACTGTAAAGTGACTATGTGAATCATTTAAATTTAGTCAAAAACTACTTAGTTCAGAATATCTGGGCAGAAAATTAGGTTCCATCTTCCTCTTTACACATTTCACATACAGCATATTTTTGTCTGCTCAAGAGCAGCTTCAACTAAAATGTTTCATTACACACAATACCACTTTGAAGCGCTCATATTATCTCAATCCAGAAAATAAAAAGTGCCAGTATATTAAAAGGTTTCACTCTTCAATGGAAGTATACCACACAAAATTATACGTGTCACAGCCTAAATCTGTACCAAACTGAAAAGCATAAGAAAAAAAAAAAATTAAATATAAAGGGTTTAGGTTTTAGGTAGAAAATGACTGGCTAAAGCAATCAGTAACGTGTTTCATTTATTTCAATGAAGTAAAAGCAGATTTGTTCTAATGGGGTAAACATTTTTGGTTATTTGAAGAATTTGGGGAAAATTTTCATCCCAGAGTTTATTCGAAGAGAACAGTAGGCTTAAACAGTAGGCTTAAACATACAGCGTAACACTCAATTGTATGATTAAAAGACGTGTGCTCTATTTGATCTTCAAACATCTTCTGGTTTTGTGTATTGCTGCACTTCATTTTACCCATACTTTCCTGAGAAAATGACTACAATTATTAAAGAAAAATGCTCGAACTTCCCTTGCTAGGCTTATAATCAGAATTACGCTATTTTTTCATTTTACCATACTTAAAAGTTTTTTCAATTACACTTGAAACTAGCATAGTAGGACAAGCCTAAAAGCAATACGAAACCCAGCTCTCTCACTGGCCTCAGGCATGACCAGTAATGCCCTGTCCTGCAGCCTCCAAAATGGTGAAGTCTCCTATGCTTAACTCCCAATCCATAGCAATCTGAGCAGCTGAGAGGTAGGTAGGTGGAAGGAGGATAATGAGCAAAAGGAAAAACCCACCCACTCATTGAAAGTACACTGACTATTTTTTCAAAACACTTCCACCTTTTGCAATAAATGACAGTATCAGCTATCACTACTGATTAGCCAAAAGAGTAAAATCTGTGACCTCTATCAGGCACTTAGATATTGATGAGAAAGTCCCATGTCCTATCTCGCAAAGAATTAGACGCAAGTAGAATGAAAGATCTGAAGCAATTGAATCAGCAGGCATGTGGTCACATAACTAAGCAGTTTAATACCACGAGCTCCAACTTCTCTCCTGTTCCCTAATCAAACTACAGGACAACTTCTACTCTATTTGACTCATCTTGAGAATCATCTCAGTTTATTTCATGAACTTCTGAGATTTAATTTCCCAACAACATTCATGCTATTCTATCCTGGTCAAGGAGCACAAAAATATTCTGTCACGTGCACACACACACTTTTGCTTCTGGGCTGGTTGAATACTTTCTTCTCTATTCTTGCTCTTTTTTTTTAAAAAAAAAAACCTCAAACAGTTTATTTAACTGATAATTTCTTTAACTGGTAAATCCAACACTGGGGTAAATAACTACCAGAAGCCAGGTTGGCAAAAAGTAAATGCCTTTTTCATCTTAGTCAGGGACTTGACTTGTTTACTAATATATCATTTACTCATAATCTTTCAATGACAGTAAGGCTGGGTATTTCAGCCACTCCTTAAAATGCAGATCCAAACAATTCAATACTGCCATTGTCATTCCTCCTGTTTCCAGGCACACATTCTCCCCCTCCCTCCTGTGATCTAAGCCAATGCTGAACTCTTCTGATTCTGCAGCAAACCAGTTCATGGAGCAAAACTGAGGAGAGTGTTAACTTTATGCTACCTTAGCTTTGAGTCAGATGAATGCCAGTGTGAACACAGCAAAAGGAGCTGAGCCAACTTACACTGATTTATAAATCACACCCTTAAATCTTTCCTGAGCCCAATCTTGGAGGAGGGCTAAAAGACTTTTCTGATTTTACATTATCATAGCACCAGAATAAACATGGAGGAAGTTAAATATCTAGCCTAACCACACAAGGCTGTCTCTGGCAGCTATTACAAACAAACAACAATGTGGGCCTGTAGGGTAAGAGGAAGCAAGAGCCATACAAGTTCTACAGAAGCAACACAAAAGGGCTAATAACAGCAAACCACTTCCTTGAGTTGTTGGCAGCTACCTGGAAAGGACTGTGACAGCACCTGAAGTGAGAGCAAGTGGAGAAGTTTCAGAAGGATTCATGGGACATCACCAAGAAGGAAGCTACCACCAAGAGGCAGGGGAAGAAAGACCTTCAGCTATTTAACACAGTGCCATAAAGAAAATAAGGACTACAGAAGTCCCTTTCTCTGTCTGTTCCCTTCTCTAGAAGGAGAATTGATGCCCTTGGATATGAAGGATGCCCATACAGGCAGAGGCCTACAGCTGGGCTGCTGTAGTTTTAGATAAAAAGTCAAGCTCTGTTGATCTAAGTACAGTTATCTTCACCTATGAAACTGTACCAGTGCTAGCGTAATGAAGGACTTCTTTGACACAACAGCTGCCAGGGAAAAGAGGGAAATAGAGAAAGAAGCATGGTCACAGAAACTAGTTGTTATCTCTTTCTCCTTTACTAGTTTCCAGGCTAACATATGTAAGGACAGAACCACGATCGCCATTGCAACATTTAGGAGGAAGCCTCTAGTTTCTACTTATTTTCTGTCAACCTCATAGCAGTAGGGGTAAACAAACAAAACCCCATTAACCTGGAAGAATACCTACACCAAGATGAGGTAACAAGACACTGATAAGCAAGAGTCAAATAGAAATACTCATGGCAGTGCCAACACAACTTATTTTTCCTGTTGCTTTCCTTCAAGGAGCATATCTTATACACAAGGAGGGAAAAGTAACAGACATGTCTGAACAGCTGTCCCTCTAGATCCCAATTATTTCTCCATACTTATCTTCGAGAAAAAAATACAGGTTTCATAGCTAGGAAATTATATTACATCACTTTAAAGTTTGCTGCTTCCTCCTGGACTTTCTCATGTTGCACTACGAACCATCTTCAAAGAGAAGAATGCTACTTTTTTTCCAATCTTCTGTAAAGAAAGCTGCCACTAGCATGTTTTCTGCTATGTCAGGGACTAACACTACTGACCCTTTTTTTCTGTACTTCACTCCACAGAGGATATAGGGAGAGGAGATAAACAAGGGAAGTGGAGAGGAAGCCTGTGGAGAGCAGTAAAGCTTCCAGCAACTGGGGCTTGACAATATGTATTCTCTGCAGCTTTTAAAACCTTTGAAAGGTGGTCACTAATAATTTTATAAATTAACCTATCTCCTGCCTTTTCTGCCTTAAACAATGCCTCCTTACAAAGGTCCTGACACCAGATACAGCCTAAAAAGACAACGAGATACACAAAAGGAAAAAATTAAAAATAATCTGCTCCAAAAAAGGCAGATGAGGGAAGTAATATAGGGCAGTTGAGAAAGAAGAGAAAAGAGGCCTCCATAACACAAGGTGAGTAAAGAGCCTGTGAAATCTAAAGAATTGGGGGTGCTGGTAAATGAGAAGCTCAACATGAGCCAGCAACGTGCACTCACAGCCCAGGTGGCCAACTGTATCCTGGGCTACATCAAAAGAGCGTGGCCAGCAGGTCAAGGGAGGCAATTCTACCCCTCTATTCCCCTCCTGTGAGACTTCACCTGGAGTATTGTGTCTAGTTCTGGAATCCTCAACATAAGAAGGATATGGAGCTGTTGGAATGGGTCCAGAGGAGAGCTACAAGGGTGATCAGAGGGCTGGAGCACCTTTCCTATGAGGACAAGATGAGGGAGTTGGGCTTGTTCAGCCTGGAGATTAGAAGGCTCTGAGGAGATCTTATACTGACCTTGCAGTACCTGAAAGGGGTCTACAAGAAAGCTAGAGAGGGACTATTCATAAAGGTTTGTGGTGACAGGATGAGGGGGAACAGGTATAAATTGAAGAAGGGCAGATTTAGGCTTGACGTAAGGAAGAATTTCTTCACCATGAGAGTGGTGAGACAGTGGCACAGGTTGCCCAGGGAAGCTGGGGATGCCCCATCCTTCGAGATGTTCAAGGCCAGTTTGGATGGGGCCTTGGGCAGCCTGATCTAGTGAGATGTCCCTGCCCATGGCAGGGGGCTTGGAACTAGATGATCTTTAAGGTTTCTTCCAACCCTAAGTATTCTACGATTCTCACAAACCTTTTTAATTATAAAGCCACCAATATTTTGGACATATTAACAAGTAAAAAAAAAGATAATTTAACTAATTACTAAAATGACAATTTTTTAATTAAGTTGCCAATAATTCTAAAAAATTATTGATAATTTCCCACTCCCTTTAATTAACAACCTTCCCACTCAGATTCTGACCTTCCCCCACGCTTTCTGGATATTATATCACCTTATAGCCTTTAACTAAGAAGTTAGCTGTGTTTTGTTCTTTCTGTTTACAACTGGACTTAGAATCACAGAATCACCAGGTTGGAAAAGACCTCTGGGATCAAGTCCAACCATTCCTATCGAACACTAAACCATGCCCTGAGCACTTTGCCTACCTGTCTTTTAAGTACCTCCAGGGATGGTGACTCAACCACCTCCCCAGGCAGCCTGTTCCCGTGCCCAATGACCCTCCCTTTCTGTGAAAAAAAATTTTTTCTGATATCCAGTCTGAACCTCCCCTGGCAGAGCTTGAGGCCATTCTTTCTTGTCCTGTCCCCTGTCACTTGGGAGAAGATGCCAGCTCCCTCCTCTCTACAACCTCCTTTCAGGTGGTTGTAGAGAGCAATGAGGTCTCCCCTCAGCCTCCTTTTCTCCAGGCTAAACAACCCCAGCTCTCTCAGCCATTCCTCATAAGGCCTGTTCTCCAGACCCCTCATCAGCTTTGTTGCTCTCCTCTGGACTCGCTCCAGAGCCTCAACATCCTTCTTGTGGTGAGGGGCCCAGAACTGAACACGGTACTCGAGGTGCGGTCTCACCAGTGCTGAGTACAAAGGGAAAATAACCTTCCTGGACCTTCTGGTCACACCATTTCTGATACAAGCCAAGATACCATTGGCCTTCTTGGCCACCTGGGCACACTGCTGGCTCATGTTCAGTCGGCTGTCAACCAGCACCTCCAGGTCCTTCTCTGCCAGGCCGACTTAAACACTAAACATGTAAAAAGTACACATAAGTAGGAAAAATCATTAAATCTCAGTGTTTAAGTATGTTTTAACCACAGATGTTGCTAGATATCAGGTCTTTTTCAGGAAACTAAAGAGAGAGTTGAGATTCCATTTTACAAGTATTAACTCCATGGTGGAAAAGTAACTCTGCTAGTCCGGATAGCTCTTCACAACTCAGACATACATTTCTTGCATTCGCAACCAAGATAAGAGGCCTGTTAATAGAAGTAGACCAACTTTTGAAAGATAAGATGAACAATGTCATGCAGATAAAGAGGCAAAGAATTCGTAACTATTATACTTAGCTTCATATCTCAGAAGGATTCAGTTTTTCAACCGTTTCAATTTTCTAATGGTTATCTGCTAAAATACTAAGCCATGAGTTACAAGCAGGCATAATTAAAAAATGCAGACTTATCACAGGAGCTGGCAAGAACAAACATATAAAAAAAAAATTGTGCCTTAATTTTGTAATAGAAGTACATTTTTTCGCCCATAAATGAATAGCAAAGTAACTATTATTCATTCCAATTAGATACAAGTTTTTTCCTCACAATACGTTCAGAAAGGATGACAAAGCAGTAACAACAGATCCTTAAGTTCAGAAAGCAAACAAAGCTGCACTGCTAGGCTTCTCTTAAATCAATTTAAAATCCTAGTCAATACATGCATATCAGAAAAGAAGCTACAAGAGCCAGAGAAGCTGTACTGCAATAGTAAAAGGTGAAATGAGAAAGTGCTTTTGAAATTGGTGAATTCTGACAGTCTGAGCAGTCACTGTAGGCATTCTGCAATACTCATTGACATGACAGCATAAGGTGATGACTTGCCATTATCACAAACAGGCAGCAGCTTGAAGTCACATGGGCAAAACTGAAATACTGTTTTGCTCTGACTCCTAAAAACTTCAAACCAGAAGACAATGATTTTTAATTAACAATATCCCACATCTATATAACTCTGATAAAAATACTTTAGCTAAAAAAATATCTAGTGTGAACTGTACTATCTTGAGTCAAGTTGCAGGTTTCAACATCTCATTTGCGTCAGCAAGACTTTTCCCAGTCATTGATGGGTAGTGGAAAAAAAATATTCCAGAAAGTTGCCATTGGCTCTACACCGAAGAAACACAAGTTAGTTTGGCCTGTTCTTTTGGCCAGTTTCAACAGGAAGGAAGCCTGTAGCTCCATCTACTCTGCTAACACCATTAGGTGGAACACTTTAAGATACTCTGTCGCAGAAAATTTACTTGAAGCTAAAATCCACCAAAAAAAAATAAGCAAAACCAATATAATAGACAGCCAAGAAACAAGAAGCAATGTCAAGCTTCAGCACCTAGATAAGTCATAAATGCTTCCGTTTTATACAGCATTTTGTAGATAGATGGTCATTTACATTAAGCTTTAGCTTGAAAAAGTTGTATTTGCCAGCCTAAAACCAGAACATGCATGCTAGACTGGCAACTACGGTTATATTCCAACGACCATCTAAAGTCTTCAATTTAAAGAGAATACCTACACACCAACTTTAATTCATTCATTTTTAAATGAAGCTTTATATTCACTAATATAGATGAGTAGCAGATTATAATTTAATAAATTCACCCGTTTTCTCTCATAACCATTAAAAGACTAACTCTAAGCCAGCTCAAATAACACTACCCTGTATTACACAGGTGAAACAGCAATGTCTTCACAAGACACCAGTTTTGCTATTTCATTTTAACTGCATCTTTCATCTAGTGTTGAAAAGTGCTGCATAAATTCTCTTAAATTGTTGCCTCCATTTTTCTCTTTCCACAGTTTACACACCTCACTGCCGTTACACCCAGCTATTAGCCACACTTTGACCAGTTTCAATGGGACCTGAATTTCCTATTCCATTCCAAAACTGGATCACAACATTTAAAGACTAAACACCTCAGAAAACGTAGTCATTCTTACTGATAAAGAGAAGACTGCTGAGATTCTTACATGCACCACCACTTACAGCAAGCAACTTTCTCTGGTTAGTGGTCTAACGCCCAGCACAAACTCAGACCTGGCTCACAGACAGATGAGAAAAGTACCAGAGACCCGTTGCTTGTGTCAGTGAAAGAAATCTTCCCTGTTCGGTCACAGTAAAATATCAGACTGGCCCACGATGTTCACAAATGCTTCCATTCTTCCATTTTTTTTGCTTTAAACCTGCTATCTCAAAGACATTTTGTTATATTACTCCAAGAGTATTTCCATTTACATAGAAATACTGACAAAAGTTAAAGCACTCCTTTCAAAGCAGCGAAGGCATATTTTGTATCAATAAACCAAAAACTAGTCACCCAAGTCAAGACTGAAGCTCTCTCAGAAAAATAACACCATTGTGCATGTGCAACTGCAGCTACCCTAGCAACCTCTGCATGCAGACAGCTACATTACAGAAGCATGACATGTTCATGCATTCATTCAAAATGATGCAGCCACGTTGGTACCATTTACAGCTTTGACAAGATCCATGTCACCACAAGAGTGATGGTAACAGTATTGATCATATTGAGTTTTTTACCCTCCACAGTATGTGTATTGAAAGCGCTACTGGGAGAACTGGTATTTTCGTTTCAGTCTGGAAACCACAGGGGTTTTCAACCTCATGCAGGGGAAAAAAAAGAAACGAATAATGGGCATTTTTTCTGAATCTTACTGCTTAACACATTCATTGCTAGATCTGAGAGACTGAAAAGAACAGAAATTTCCACAACTGAATGACAGTTCTCTCCTGCTACTTACAATTTATTCTCCTTCACCAGATACTGTAGAAGAGGAATCAAAAAAGTGCCACACTTGAGGCCTGGGAAAAGAAGATCAAAATGTGCTTCTTGCAGAGGAACAAGGAATTAATTCTTTGGCAACCCCTTTTACACATACACTCATGCTGAGTCTTAACTCGGACACACAAAGTTATACTGTTTGCTAGAGGTCAAATTTCTGCTTGTATTGAACTCATTTTACAAAAAATGTTCCCATTCAGATTGAAGTCCCAAGTGTAAACATCACAGACGTGATCCACTGTCACAACCTTCCACAGAATTCCCAGCTTTTATGCATCTACCTCTACCCCAAGCAGCTACCAACGAATACAACCTAGCTTGAGGTCCAACTCAAGTAATTCTGTAATTCTTGCATGAATCATTTAGACAAATCTTAAAAGTCACATGTCAAAACAACTAAATGAATTGCAACTATTAAAGACAGTTTTAGTTAATTTTAAGATTGACACAGATTAAAATGACTGAAGAATTAATAGACATAATAGATGAAAGATAACACAAATACTCTGCTAAATGTCTTTGACTAATCCAGTATGTGCATCCTGGTAAGCAAATCTTATTATTAAAAAAGTCTTCTGAGACTGACTTATTTGATAAATATTTATACAGTGCCTTGCACAGAAGGACCTAATCCAAGCCAAGCTTTCTAGCTAATGCCAAAAAATAAAAAAGTTATTATAATCTGATATTGGCAGTTATTCCAGCAAGACAGATTAAAATACATGGTTTGGGACACAGGGGGAAAAAAAAAGTCTTATCACCATTTACCACAAAGACAAGACCAATGTTTCAAGAAAAGGGAACAAGACACCAAAATTTTTAACTGAAGCAGCTTTATAAGCCAACCTGAAGCATACTACTTAGTACTTATCAGCCTAAAATGCCTTTTAAAGCATACTTTAGCTGAGCCTCTGGAGATTCCCTGTTCACAAGCTTAAACCTGTTAGATTAAAGAAGGCTCCCCAGGAAAGATAACCTACCATCTCTTTTCAAAAAATATTTGTCCAACAAACGAAAAGTAGCAGTTTGAACCAGCTGAATGAATTGAAAGAAATCCAAGGACAGAACTTGTGACTCCTTTTCTCTCATTCTCCAATCTGAGGAAAGAGAATGAGAAAGAAACGACAAGTACCAAACTGGTCTCTTTATGGGAGGAAAAGTTTCCAAGAGGAAAAAGTGGAACAAAAAGAATGCCAAAAAGGACATCAATGCTTCAGTTTTAAAGTACAGATGATATATAGCCTAGGCAAGGATAGGAAGAATGAAGAAAGGATATGAATGAACAGATCTCTACTAGCTCGCCTACAAATATGCTAGAATATCAGTTAAAAAGTGGTTGGAGGAGATAATGGGACATTTTTAAAGATTCAAGAAAAAATAAACAGAAAAAAAAAATAATTACCATAAAGAGAGATATGTACCACAGCATGGAAACAGGAGGTGGAGACTTTTCTTATGTGTTTAAACACAACATGAATTAACAAATTATACAATTATAGGCCACACTGCACAACTTCATTTTTCTTAAGTGTGTGCTTTTTTCCCCCCTATGTAGGTGAAAGAGTTCATAATTTTTTCCGCCTGAACAAATCAACCTTAGGATTTCTATGGGAAAAGACTTTTCTGCAATTCTAACCTTCAGTATAAAGTAGAAATCAACATGCAACCTCTCACTCCCCAAAACAGCTTCAGGAAAACAGATTATTTATCTGGATGAACATGTTCATCATCGCTTCTGAGGCATCAGATCAGTAACAAGTACTAAATGCTTCATAGTTAGACTCTGAGACTTACTGTATTTTTTTTCCAGCTAGTTTTACCCTACTGGAAAAGACATTCTGGGAACATACTGATAAACAGATGGATCAACATATGAGACTTGTACACACATACAGTACAATTTCCTTTGAAAAGTGCATTCTACAGCCCTAGCCTTGACTGCCTCTTAAGAATTTTCCAAAAAATTAATTCCTAACATATTCATGCTTGATCTTCCTACAAATCATCTGTGAAAACACCTGATAATAGAAAATCATCTTCCTGAACAATAAAGATATGCAGCAGCAAATAAAATGTTTGCTGTAAGGAGTATTTCACATGTCTGCCAGTGATTTCTTGTCCATTTCTATAAGCACTATAAAATAGAGGTATTCCAGATAAATACTTATTTCAAGACTCAATGAACTCTTTAGTCTGTAATAAACAGCAAATAACTCAAGCTTCTTAAAACAATTTAATACAGCTCATCTTCACAGACAGATGCATTAGAACTGGAAGCACATTAAATACACCACTACATATGACAGCCCAGAGAAGCAAGACTGAATTATACTATTATCATGAGACAAACATCTAAGTCACCTCATCTGAAGACACTATAGACAACATAACACTAAAATAATGCTTTTGAGAATAACATGTATTTCTTGCACAGATTAAGTATCTCCTCCCTTACTTATGCACGTTCTTGCCCCGTGCTGCTACATGCACTGTGTCAGACTAGGTGTTAGGACAACTGTGTGGAATCAGATCCACATAAACACATATGCAGGCATAGCAGAAGAGGCTCTGTATGTGCGAATGCAATGATATCCCCAAATATCTAACAGCCACCTCACCCCAAGAATTTCTATCAGAGTCATCAAGAGCACTGTTACAACACAGTCTTAGCAGCACGGCAGTCTTCTCAACTACCTTGCATCTTTCACCTTTCCCCCTCCTTTTTTACCCAATCTCCAGTCTTTATCTTCTTACAAACCTATGGTGACATGATTTTTGTTTGGTAAACCAAAACTGGCAGCTGCTGCTAATCTTCCTCTTAAAGGCACTGTACCATAAATAGCAGAACTAACAAAGTGCCATTTCCCATCGATTTGCCTTCTGTCTCAGCCGTGCCTCTGTGTTCCAAGCAGTCGCATTCCACCTCTATCCCAGATGCCTATTATCTTACCCTTCTCTTCCAAGCACTAGCCACAATATACTTAACCTCTCATATCCTCTAACTACTCACCAAAGAAGAAAGCTCTGCACTTTATATCTAGTTCTTACCCCCTAGAATACCACGTACTGGTCAACTGGCAGGCTAGAGCCAGGTAACCACTAAATTCATGCAAAACTTTCCCCTAAAGACATGATCTCGCTCAATGAAGCCATCAATTTTAACAAAGCTTGTTAAATGTTATTAAAATGTAAAATCTTTAAGACCTTGCCCCTTGGCTAATTTCTTTGCTAAAATTAGCTGATGTATATCTAGATATAGGATTAAAGAGAATATAATTGCTCAAGATTTCTGTCTTTAGAAAGGCAAATTAAAGATGGCTTATAGACTACACAAATATATAAAAAAGAGCAACTATTTCTTAAAAAAAAACAAACCACAGAAAACAGGTGTGTCTCAACATCCTATCCATGTGAGAACAGTTGATTCTAAACTCCCAAACTAAGAAAATGTCCTTTCCGGCATATCTAATTAACTGATGTTTCTTAAATATACTGCATTTATACATTCCATTTTTCCTCTTAATAAGTATTTGCACCCTCTGATCATCTTCAACTGCATTTTAAAGTAGATGTAAAAGCCTCAAAGATAAAAAATGGCTTCTACAAGTTTTGTGAAAAACAGCAGCATTATAAAAGGAAAAAAACCTTAAATTCATGCCTTTAGTGAGGGGAGAAAAGCAGGTGGAACTCTGCCTTCACCACCAGCAGCCCCAGCAGACCAACACCAGCCAGCATGCACACAGCACCAGATTTGATTAATTCTGGAACAAGCTTTAGATACTTAGCATACAAGTGTTTATCTAATGTAAGAAAATCATCAAAGAGTGAGCATATACAGTGGCTTTGTCCTGTTTGTGGTAAATTCTAGAAAGCCTAAGAATATAATGATTAATAGGTGCACAGTTTTGGTAGTTTGGTTTTGTTAAATATTTTTTAGCAACATATATATGCAATGTATAGAAATGTATAGGGTTTTTTCTACCGCTGTGTGTTTCTAAATTAACGCCTTTCTAAACACCAAGGGAAGCACAAGTTTTACATCTTTACTGATTTTTAAATAATGGAAATATTAAATTCTGTTTGTAGTATCACCAGGACCTGAATGAGTTTTAAAACACTTATCATGAAAGACAGTGAAATTTGATCTTCATCTGTGCTCAGAATAATAGGAAAGAACTATACATTATCCATATTGCTACAAAAACTGATTACAAATAGCATTTTTCTAAGAACACAATACATATTTTAAACAAAAGAACTTTTTGTAAAATTCTGTGGCCAGATACTAACTTAAACTTTTATTTAGCATATTACCATAAGTTATGCTTAACTTCTTGTCACCAAAAAGCCCCCTTAACACACTCTAAAAAACTTAACTATTTAACTACACCGTAACTACAGCAACAAGAACTTCCTCAGTGATGCCATTCATTCAGCAACAGGCTCGTTACAAGAACATCAGGATACTATACGCAAACAACACAGATCTTTCAACTTTAATTATGTCAAGCAATTTCACTTGGTTTCAGTAGAACCTAATTACCACCGATCAAGGAACAGCAACATTCAGAGTCAGCATAACATGAAGATAGAAAGAATTCAGTAAGGGTATACCGTCTGGAATAATTTCTTAAGTGAGAATTGAGCTTGCCAATCAGTTCAATAAAAATAAGCTCATAATTCTACTATGATTAGGATAAAGGTCTACAAAGACTTTTGTCGGGGAAAATATTAATGTGCTGATGATTTTTTTGTAAGCATTCTCAAGAAAGGGTGAAACTAACAACTACTATACAATTGTGAATCTGACAGCTTCCTTGCTCTCAAAGTTGCATTTAAATATGTAGAATCCAATGCAGATCACTTTATTTAGCAGGGTTCAATAAGTTTTAGAACATCCACTGGCATTTCTCCTGTTTGAAATAGAAAGTATATACTTCTTCAGTTGAGATAACCTACTACACAATTAAAGAGGAAAAAAAAACAAACAAACAACCGCATATACTAGCAAGGAAAAAAAAGTTAACTTTCATTTCAATCATTTAAATATTTGAGTTTTGAGTATAGCTTTAAAAAAAATCCAGTTCTGAATCACTGGAATTTTTGTTCTATTTCCTGTAAAAGCACCAACAGCAACACAGTTCAGCATTCTGCTTGCAGCAGTTCAGAAAAGATCAGCCTGATCCCTCAGTCCTAAATTTACAGTCATTTCATAAACCTGACGTCACAACTGACCAACTTATTTCTTCCAGTGTTTCCAACCATGGAGGTCATGATAAGGAGGCGGCACTTGCAAGAAGATGAGGAGCAATCTAGTTTTTTGTTTTAAAGTACACTCTCACAAATAGTTTGCCAACAGCTCTTTGGCCTCCCTAGCAAGAAAATATATTAAAAAAAAAAATTTGTTGAGAATAATCTCTTCAACAGATGACCAGTTTCATTCTACAAGGCTTGAAAAGCATACCAGTTATCTATAAAGCCAAAGACCATTACAAAACAACATACAATACGAACCTTCAAAGCCATTGTGAGAAAACCCACTATTTTCTTCCATTCTGTCACTACTGGAAAACAGAAGTTCCTACCAGGTCACTGTCATAGCAAGAATGCCCATTTTCAAGAACTCTATTTTTATATAAGAAAATTTAAAGGAAGAGAGAAGAATCCATTGACTATTCTTGATGTTGAGCAGGAAAACGGATACAGTTCACAAACTCTTTGAAAGCTGGTGTAAACAAGGGTAGCATAGAGTAGCAAGAAGACTGCACTGCCCCCACACGTAGTGATAGGGATGATGCTTTTTCAAACATCTCAAAGAACTGGTATGACCCAAACTGAGTATTTCCACCAACAGCCTTCCTCCCCTCTTTCAGCCTCTCCTGTGAAGCAATATGAGAAAAAACACCCAGGTCTTCTCAGTTTTTCAAACAAATTGAAAGCCGGCTCAGTGTTCGTTCTGCTGCAGCACAAACCAAGGCACTAACCTACAGATGAGCACCTGTAAATTTAACTTATGGATAAAAACCACAAGTGACTAAAACTTTCATTTAAATTGAAGGGCAGAACTTGCTGAAGCTGATGACGTGTCTAATTTGTCAGTGGAACTTCCCTCTTGCCAAAAGCAGATATCAGAATTCCGAGGTATGACAAAACCCAATTACAATAATACAGATAAAGAACAAATAGCTGAAATATGTATATGAAATGCAAATGCCTGGTTACCTGGTAAATCATTAGCTAAGCTGAAAATTATTCCAAATTTCAGCAAGTTACGGCCAATCATGAACACAGCGCTACTGCTACAGAATCTCTAGCCCTCCTTACTGTAGTGCATGTGCAGTACCATTTGGGTCACTGAAGATATGATACAAAGCCGTTTGAACAGTCTCAGGGAATGACCCTGTAGTTAAGGTATTTCTTTTAAACGTGTACATAAATCAGAGTACTGGAAACTATATGCGACATCATTTTCAGTATTCTACAACGGGACTTCAGAAACAGCTTTATTCAGTTTATATCAAAGCCCCTAAACCTATGATGACTAGAAAAACCACACCTGAAACCCACTCCTTGCCAAGCATTCCCTCAGAATTCCTTTTTAAAGCATGTACTTACTATCACTAATACAGAAACACCTACAGGTCTTGGGCACGAATTGGGCTCTGCTGAGCTACCAGGTAAAGTACAAAGAACACAAGGTCCCTGCCCTGAAGGCCTTGCTACATCTACCAGGATTGAGCATTCAACCTTTTAACGCAAGCCTTTCAATGAATGACACGAAGTACGACACACCTCTAGCGTTCGAAGGTCTCTCAGAGGGACAAATCAGAAAAAAGAAAAAAGAAACCGTATGCATCACCTCTCTTCAAAGTCTCTCTTATCAGAATAATTTAAAGAATTTCTACTCAACAATTAAACTGACTCGAACGATAGAAACTAACGTCCCAATACACTGTATATGCAACCTAGCCCAGACAGCCCCCGAAAAGACACCGGGCACCAAAAACCCCACACTTCTGACACTGCTACTCGTCCTCAAATGGCGGAGGCTCGCCCAGCGCACTCACACCTGTCACCTGCCAGGCACCAGGCCAGTCCCCTTCCCTTCCTCCTCCCGCAAAGCACGGCGAGCCCGCAGGCGGCCCTCCCGCCGCCGCCCTGCGCCCCCCGAAACGCGGGCCCGCCGGATCCCTCCCCGCCCGGGGGACGCTTCGGCCACTCGCGAAGAAGTTTCCATCTCCGGCTGGGCGCCCCGCTGCGCGGCGGCTTCCCGCCCCTGGCCTCCCCACCGCGCCGGGATGAGCTGGGGGGAGGGCGGCGGCTCCCTCTCCATGCACTGGGATGAGCGGAGGGGATCCTCCGTCCCCACGCGAGGGGATGGGGGGATGCGACCCTGCTCCCTCTCCACCACGCTGGGTTGGGATCAGAGATTGGGGGGGGGGCTCACTCACCACCGCGCCGGGATCGGGGGGGGGACTGGGGGCTGCTCCCTCCTCAAGCACCAGGATGGGATGGGGCTGCTCCCTCTCCAAGCACCAGGATGGGATGGGGGGGAGGGGTGCTGCTCCCTCTCCAAGCACGAGGATGGGATGGGATTGGGGGGGGCCGCTGCTCCCTCCTCAAGCACCGGGATTGGGGGTGGGGTGGGATGGGAGGAGGTTCCTCCCTCCTCAAGCACCGGGATGGGATGAGGTTGCTCCCCCGAGTACCGGGATGGGATCTGGGGGGCTGCTCCCTCCCCGAGCACCGGGACGGGATCTGGGGGGCTGCTCCCTCCCCGAGCACCGGGACGGGATCTGGGGGGCTGCTCCCTCCCCGAGCACCGGGACGGGATCTGGGGGGCTGCTCCCTCCCCGAGCACCGGGACGGGATCTGGGGGGCTGCTCCCTCCCCGAGCACCGGGACGGGATCTGGGGGGCTGCTCCCTCCCCGAGCACCGGGACGGGATCTGGGGGGCTGCTCCCTCCCCGAGCACCGGGACGGGATCTGGGGGGCTGCTCCCTCCCCGAGCACCGGGACGGGATCTGGGGGGCTGCTCCCTCCCCGAGCACCGGGACGGGATCTGGGGGGCTGCTCCCTCCCCGAGCACCGGGACGGGATCTGGGGGGCTGCTCCCTCCCCGAGCACCGGGACGGGATCTGGGGGGCTGCTCCCTCCCCGAGCACCGGGACGGGATCTGGGGGGCTGCTCCCTCCCCGAGCACCGGGACGGGATCTGGGGGGCTGCTCCCTCCCCGAGCACCGGGACGGGATCTGAGGGGCTGCTCCCTCCCCGAGCACCGGGACGGGATCTGAGGGGCTGCTCCCTCCCCGAGCACCGGGACGGGATCTGAGGGGCTGCTCCCTCCCCGAGCACCGGGACGGGATCTGAGGGGCTGCTCCCTCCCCGAGCACCGGGACGGGATCTGAGGGGCTGCTCCCTCCCCGAGCACCGGGACGGGATCTGAGGGGCTGCTCCCTCCCCGAGCACCGGGACGGGATCTGAGGGGCTGCTCCCTCCCCGAGCACCGGGATGGGATCTGGGGGGCTGCTCCCTCCCCGAGCACCGGGATGGGATCTGGGGGGCTGCTCCCTCCCCGAGCACCGGGATGGGGTGGGATTTAGGAGGCTGCCCCCTCCCATGCCGAGGCCTCCCTTGCCCCTCCGCGGCCTGCGGGCCGAGCAGGCCCCCGCGCCTCCCCCCGCATCCCCCCGGGCACAGGATCAGCCGCGCAGCGAGTGGAGGTGCCAGCAGGCCCGCCTCGGCGGTGTCAGCCTTACCCCGCTGCTGCCGCTGCTTCTTTTCCTTCTCCTCCTCCTCCTCCTCCGCCTCCTCCTCCTCCACCTCCCCCACCACGGCAGCCGCCGCTACCGCCGCCACCAGCGTCGCCGCCGCCCGGCAGGGGGGACCCCGGCCCGCTCCGCAGCCTCCCGCCGCCGCCGTCCCGCGCCGGGGGGGGAGGAGGAGGAGGGCAGCGATGAGGAGGAGGAGGAGGCGGCGGCGGAAGGGAAGGGAAGGGGAGGGGGGTCCGTGCTGCCGCCGCGGGCGGGAGAGGCCGGGCTAAGGGGGCTCGGTGGGTGTCGCTACCGGCGCCGCTCCGGTCTCTCAGCTGGAACCGCTCCCGGCTGCGCGTCGCTGCCGGCCTCCCCACCCCCTCTCCTCCTTCTTCCCTCTCCTCCTCCCCCCCCAGCTCGCTGCTCTTCCAAATCAAAATAGTGTCACAATATGGCGGCGGCGGCCCAGCATCGCGAGACCTGGCCCCGCGTGCCGAGCGGGACGGAGGAGGGGGGGCGGCGCGCTCCAATCGGCGCCGGGCGGGGTCTCGGCTGCCACCGCCCACAGCTGCGCGGGGCCCGGGGGGAGCGGGGGAGTCCCGCGCACGCCACGCCCCCTCGGTCCTTCCACCGGCCCTCGCCGCGCGCGCGCCGGGTGTGCGGGGTGAGGCGGTTGCGGGGTCGGTTGGGGAAGGCCCGGCCTGCAGCCCCTGGGCTGGAAAGGAGCTTTGCGACCGTCGCGCCCGAACCGTACCTGTCCGCTACCGAACCGTATCCCTAAGCACTTCGTCAGCCTGTCTTTTAATCACCTCTAGGGATGGGCACTCAACCACCTTCCTGGACAGCCGGTGCCCGGGCCCGACGACCCTTTCGGTGAACACATTTTTCCGAATGTCCAAGCTGAATCTCCCCGGCGGAGTTTGAGGCCATTCCCTCTCATCCTATCACCTCTGACTTGGGAGAAGAGACAATGGGTCCCTGCCCATGGCAGGGCGGTTGGAACTAAATGATCTTTAAGGTCCCTTCCATCCCAAAATATTCTATGAACACCCACCTCTCTACAACCTCTTTTCAGGTAGTTGTAGACTGAGTCTTCCCTCAGCCTCCTCCAAACTAAACAACCCCAGTTCCCTCAGCCCTCTCCCATAAGACTTGTCCTCCAGCCCCTTGACCAGCTCCGTTGCCCCTCAATGTCTTGATTGTAGTGTAGTGAGAGGCCCAAAACCGAACACAGTATTTAAGGTGCAGCCTCACCAGTACCATGTACAAGGGCACGATCACTTCCCTGGACCTGCTGGCCACACCGTCTCTGATACAATCCAAGATGCCATTGGCCTTATTGGCCACCTGGACACACTGCTGGCTCATGCTCAGTCACTGTCAACAAACACCCCCAGGTCCTTCTCCTTCAGGCAGCTTTTGAGCCACTCTTTCCGAAGCCTGTAGTGCTGCACAGCATTGTTGTGTCCCAAGGGCAAGACTTGGCACTTGGCCTCGTTGAACCCCACCCCGCTGGTCTCAGCCCATCAATCCAGCCAGTTCAGATCCCTCTTTAGAGCCTCCCTACCCTCCAACAGACCGACACTTCTGCCCAGCTTAGTATCATCTGCAGACTTACTAAAGCTATGTTCAATCCCTTTATCCAGGTCATTGATAAAGAAATTGAACAGGGTTGGACCCAGCACTGAGTCCTGGGGGGCACCCAGGCTTTCTGCTCTTGGCCGCCCTCGCCCTCTCTCACCCTGGCACCTGGGGAGGCAGGGGCTGGGTAGCTGTGCTGCCTGCTGGGGAAAAGGGAGGCCAGAGGGAAGTGAAGCAGGGTTTAAGAGAGCTGAGGGAGGAAGGGCAGCCAGTGCAGAGGGTAGTGTCTGCAAGGGTGGAAGGAAATTAATAAAAGCAGAGTTAATTAAAATAACTACCCCTATATTGCCAACAATTGTTCTGAGAGGGAATTGCCAGACACTTTCATTCAGAAATACTGGAGCTTTCTAATTTTATTCATGCTTCACACAGAGTTATGTCATTTCTATCAATCCCTCTGAGGTGTAGGTCAGCCTAATTCTCTTTCCAAAATGCCGACTGGCCAGCAGAAAACTGTATGTTGGCCAGCAAAACCCTCTGCCCCATTCAGCTCAGCAGCTACCAACACCTGCAGAAGGGTTCTCTGTCCCTGTCTGCAGAGCCAGAGAGGCTGTGATCCACAGGAGGGGAACCTTGCCAGCCATGGGGGCAGAGGCCCCATGGGTCCTAGCGTGCAGACTTGAGAATAGAGGTCAAACTCCTCCTACATCAGAAAGACAGGCATCCTTAATTTTAGTGGGATGTTCAAGCAGTTCTTCATATTTCCACAGTCAGGAAGTTTCATCTTAAATGAATAAAACAACTTTTAGATGAATGTGTAAAATCATCCAGTAAATCAATTGTTTTGGGGGAGCATGATATCTCACACTACTTAACTTTTTCTCAGTCTTCCTGTATTTCCTTTGTTCCTGGCTCTCCTCCTTCCTCCTTGCTGTCAAACAATGGGCAGTCCATGCTTCCATTCTTGGGTAATCCTACTCCACAAAATACAGTCAGAAATCGTTTAAAAGTAATCTTTGTCACCTGTAACAGAAAGAAACTGTCTGCAACTTAGAACAGGGCCTGGTGGAGGAAAGGGATGTGGTGGGGCTTTCCCCATACAGAAGTGGTACTCGGCAGAAATCAGTAGAGATAGAGGCCTCCCACTACCCCCCACTTACCTCCTGGAGGCACCAGTGATTTCCAGCGTATATTAAAGGACCTACAAATCTGCCAGGCCATAATCGCCTCAAACCTTGAAAGCTGCACTATCCATTGCAATTGTGCGATGAGCCATGGCCATACTTTCTTCATTAGACATCAGCTGTCAGACTGGCCTATTGACAATTGTGAGATAAAATTACATAAGGTAATTAAAAACTAACGTGGGCTAGGCAGGAAATAAATCATTTGTGGCAACAGAGGCTGTATGTTTGGTTCCAAGAAATAAAGTTGAGTTTACTATTGCAACAATGGGTATTTTCAGAAATGATTGAAAATATATTTTCTATATTTTCCAAATGTAAGTATTAACAAGTGGAAAAAATCCCACAACCCTCTCAACTGTGTTTAGTTAAAACTGTCAAAGAGAGAAGCCTGGGTAAGCAACTGCAGAGACTGGCTTTGCTTGGAGTAAGCCGGGAGAGAAGGAACACGACACCAATGAGTCTAATAGTGACCTGTTATGCAAGGAGGAAAAAAAAGGGAAAAAGGAAGACAGATTTTTTTTTCCCTCACAAATGTGGAAATATAGGTGTGTATATACATTTCAGTAAGAATCATTAGTTTTCATGACCTACAACAGAGAAGTCTGCAGTTCTTTTGTACGTCAGTAGCGTGGAACATGAAATGCATGTGTCCAAATTTTATTGCTTAGCCTATCTTGAGTTAGGGTTATGCAGGGCTGAGATTCTACTGAAATTTGTTAATGGTGAAGAAAATAGTATTCCCTCAATCCAGGCAGAAATTAATATAGTGCCTTACAAAAATGGGTGATGGGGCATCTAGAAAAAAGACACAATGGAAACATCAGATCACAAAGAGTTGTAATGGGGTTGTTCCACTGTGGTTGTTCAGGTGCATTAATCAAACCTTCCTCATTTGCGACCCGTCCTGTAGACAATTCACAATCTGCTCTATCATCCATTCAAGCGCACTGCTCTTGAACTTTTCCAGCACAGCCATTTCAAATTTTGCTGTCTGACCTTTCAGACAGATAGGATAGTATACTTACATTAATACATTTTGTGCACCAGAAACTGAGTTTATTTTGCTAAGTTTAACAGCAAATTAAATAGCTGACCCTTTTCCCTACAGTTGCTAAAACAGGGATTTGTTACAGGAGAGTGAAAAACCATCTCTCATTATTCCAATGGTGGTATTTGCTGCAGTGCTTAAGCACTGGGATCACAAGTGAGCTGCATGGTCCTTTTGCATCTGTGTCTTCTTGCTACTGTTGCTCTCCTCTCTTCTATAGTGGCTAATTTTGAACACATTTTTAACACCTTTCCAGAGTCAAAGAAAAACGTTCTTTGAAACTGGAAGAACAGTTCTGAGTACTGAGACTCAGAAAATAACTCTTTTCCTATGTATCTGGAATAAGAGCTAGGAGGAATTATCTGATCTTAAAATCTGGGTGTAGCTCTTATTGTGGTGCAGATCAAGGCTTCAGTCACTAGCGAGCACAGGGAGCTGCATGCCCAGCAGTAGGGTTGATTCAGAGCCTTGCTTCTTTCCCTGCAGGTTTTAGATCTTACCCATTTTTTTTTTTTTTTTGCCTTACAAGGTATGAGTTTGTGTTTTTAAAACCTTCATCAGACTGTTTATATTCTTCACTGCTACAAAAAGAAATTATAAATAGTATTGGGGAATTATTCTAAATATATTGTATAAGAAAGCGTTTTCTGCAAAGTACAGTCAATCTTGTCAGGTTGGTACTGACATTCCTGATGCTGACATTTCCTGTGAGTGCTTTTTAGAAAAAGTAAGAGAACAAGTCCCATTAAAACCAATCCACAACAACTGGCATAATTATTTCTGAAATGGAGTTTAAAATTACCGGGTTTGTTTCCTGTGGACTAGCAGTCTAGCTATTGTTGTTTATTTGGAGGAGGGTGTTGGAAACTTTAGTGTCAATATCCTAGTTTATTCTCATTTTCTTATGTTTTAAATGTCACTGTAATTCTAAGTCTGTTTTAAAAAAACCAAACCAAACTCAAAACACTTTTCTTTAATCAGAAGCATCAGCTCTAGGAGCTCAGAATTTATGGACAATCTTAAAATAACAATCATTCAAATAGAAGAAAATGTTTTGGTAAAGAAGTGTGTTTCAGGTCAAATTGTTCAAAGACTATAGTGAACTCTGGTTGCTTAGATTTGTGCAGTTATGAAACGCTGTTGCACCCTGATGGTTTTCTTTTCAATCCACAGTACACAAACAGCTCCACTATCATTGCTGAGACTCCCCTAGATTTCCAGGTTGCTCCTTTCCTTTCTTCAAGATAGCACCAACTTTTTTACTCCTAGCAGCTCATCTATTTAGGAGTGGAGAGCAAACCATGACATTTGAGATAAGGATATGATTAAGAGGTGCCTTAGTAGTTCATGAGTTCTAGCAGCCTCACAAGATTAGGATAAGGCCCTTGCATACAGGAAATCCATTGAGAGAGACAGCCTACCCTGGCATTTCAGTCTTGAAAGCATAATGATCTGTGTTACAGTGGAACAGTGTTGTAGGCTGCATATTAATCTAACATACCAAAGTAATATGTTCTTGGACACTTGTTAAGACCTTTCTTAAAAAATATCTTAAAACACCATTTATTTATATTGATCATGAGTGTCTTGGAAGAACGTTTCAGCTTGAAGGAAAATATCTTAGCCTAGCCATAGCAATTCTGAAGCATTTTAAATAATTGTTTTTAAACTGGGAAAGACAGCCATGTTAAATCAATCTTTTGACTAATTTGGAAAGCGTACATCATTGATAGCTTCAGCAGTTTACAGATCTGTCAGTGCTCAGAATAAGAGAATTAAAAATGCATAGAAGTCCATACATGTTCACTTGACGTATAGCTGAGTCAATACCTACTAAGGAGACAAATTTTGTATTATTTAATGTTACCATATGCCTCTTTTGTGAAACTATTTTTTGGTAACTCAATGACATAAAATATAGAAAGCCAAGACCATTTGAGGCTCCAAGATACCTCAGAAGAAATACTGGTCATGTTTCTTCCCAAATCCTCTGTTCCTATGCTTTATGGGAAATTCAGTGGAAAATAATTATAAAAATAAATTTCTGCTTTTCTTGAGATCACTGTATGTCTTTGGGGTCTTGATTCAGCTAAACACTTAGTCTCTTGCTGAAGTTCATCTTTATTCAGGATCCCTTTCAACCACTTGCTTAAACTTGTGTTGAAACCCGAAGCAAAGAGTGGGCTTAAGTGATTTTCTGGACAGGTATAACTTGCTGATTTGAGACAGAAAACTGACCTTGAATCCAAACAAATGACTTTCCTGTTCCAGATTCAAATCGAGTATGAACATTTTCGTAGTAAAAACCCTTGCAGGACATTTTAGAGCTCTTTAATTTTACTGTTTCTGGTTCTAACCTCTCCTGTCTCATTGACTTCAGCCAAATCCCTTTCCTTTACACACTTTTTAAATGTGAGAGTGGGAGTGTAAACTGCAATATGCTTAATGTCATTATACTGGGCACAGGGAGGATCTGGGGAACTACAGGCCTGTCAGTCTGACCTCAATGCCAGGGAAAGTCATAGAGCAGGTGATCTTGAGTGCTATCAAGAAGCACTTGCAAGAGAACTGGGTGATCAGGCCCAGTCAACACGGGTTCATGGAAGGCAGGTCTTGCCAGAGTAATCTGATCACCTTCTATGACCGAGTGACTAAACTCTTGGATGAGGGAAAGGCTGTGGATGTATCTTCCTGGACTTCAGTAAAGCCTTTGATACAGTTTCTCATAGTGTTCTCCTTCAGAAACTGTCGGCCTCTGGCCTGGACAGGCGCACACTCTCCTGGGTGGAAAACTGGTTGAACAACCGGGCCCAGAGAGTGGTGGGAAATGGAGTTAAATCCAGCTGGAGGCCAGTTACAAGTGGGGTTCCCCAGGGCTCAGTGCTGGGTCCAGCCCTGTTCAATGTCTTTATCAATGACCTGGATGAAGGCATCGAGTGCACCCTTAGCAAGTTTGCAGATGACACCAAGCTGGGTGGAATTGTGGATCTGCTGGAGGGTTGGGAGGCTCTGCAAAGGGACCTGAACAGGCTGGACTGCTGGGCTGAGACCAACGGCATGAGATTTAACAAGGCCAAATGCCGGGTCCTGCACTTGGGGCACAACAACAAGCCTAAGCACAGCTACAGACTAGGAGAAGCCTGGCTGGAAAGCTGCCAGGAGGAGAAGGACCTGGGGGTGTTGGTTGATAGTCGACTGAACATGAGCCAGCAGTGTGCCCAGGTGGCCAAGAAGGCCAATGGCATCTTGGCTTGTATCAGAAATGGCGTGACCAGCAGGTCCAGGGAGGTTATTCTCCCCCTGTACTCGGCACTGGTGAGACCGCACCTCGAGTACTGTGTTCAGTTCTGGGCCCCTCACCACAAGAAGGATGTTGTGGCTCTGGAGCGAGTCCAGAGAAGAGCAACAAAGCTGGTGAAGGGGCTGGAGAACAAATCTTATGAGGAATGACTGAGAGAGCTGGGGTTGTTTAGCCTGGAGAAGAGGAGGCTGAGGGGAGACCTTATTACTCTCTACAACTACCTGAATGGAGGTTGTGGAGAGGAGGGAGCTTTCCTCTTCTCCCATGTGACAGGGGACAGGACAAGAGGGAATGGCCTCAAGCTCCACCAGGGGAGATTCAGGCTTGAGATAAGGAAAAAATTCTTCACGGAGAGGGTGGTTAGGCATTGGAACAGGCTGCCCAGGGAAGTGGTTGACTTGCCTTCCCTGGAGGTGTTTAAGGTGAGGGTGGATGAGGTGCTTAGGGGCATGGTTTAGGGATTGGTGGGAATGGTTGGACTAGATGATCCAGTGGGTCTCTTCCAACCTGGTTATTCTATGATTCTATGATATATATTAACACACAAGGGACAATAGTATTATTATGTTTAAATTCCCCTAAATGCAATGTAGGTTCTTGGTAGATGGCTAGTATATTTTTAAAATTAACCCAGACTACTCTCTAAACCTAAATGGTTCATGGTATTAGATTTCTACATCATCTTCTGGCCTCCTGCCCCACTGCAGTAATTATCTTAACTCTTCACCCAATAATAATACTCTCTGTACAAATCCTGTGCCTGCTATTAAGTAAAATTAAAGCTTAGTACAGATTCTCCGCATTCTTCTCTTCAACTGTGGTAGCTGACAGCTTGCTTGGTACAAATGAAACACACAAAGCCTTTAAGCCATCCTGTAGTCTAAAAAAAAAAAGTAACTTGGAGCTTTCTAATGCTGATATGTATTACAAACAGTAAATTTTGATGAAGACCAGTACTAGATTCTCCATTTCTGTAGAAATATCGCTGATGTAACATACAGAATCAGTCATGTAAGCTTATATACGCGCTGCACAGGTTTGTTTCCTCTTGGATCTCATGCAAGCCCTTGTAAGGAGAAGGCTGGTCAGATTAATGGTCCATTCTGTCCTAGGTCTGTCTGAGATTGCCAGCAGGAGTGAAAATTGCACAGGAACCCATTTCACTATGTCATCTTGCTGTCCTCTAGCTACTGCATCAAAATCACTAAGTTCCTGTTCTGCTTGTGGGACTCTGCAGTTTTGAGTTGAGTTGTGTTTCAGTCATTTCCTCTCAAGGTTTTACCTTTTCTGAGGGAAAATATCTCTTGTATATACCCACAGCTAGAAATGTTCAGTATTGCAGAGCAAAATATTAAGAAATATTGAACTTCTAATTGCCCAGCTCACTAGAATTAAGAAAGGTCAGTTGTCTCCAAGCTAAACTGCTCAATATAACTAGGAAAGCCCACACAGAAAATAAAGTGGTCATTCATGAAAACAATCAGCTAGTATCTCAGCTGGGTTCAGCTACTACGAGATCATGTGGAGGTGGAAGAGGAAATTGTGGGAAGTTTGTTAGGAGTTGTGTAGTGTACGTGTTTAAAGGAATGCATCAAGGTCCAGAAATTTTAGTGTTCATGTGCTGATACCTTTTTCTTTGCAAGATCTTCTGATAAATAACAAAATACCTGAAAAACCACATAGAAGTCTGTTCTTCCATCAGGAGGGTGCCCATTCTGTGAAATACGCACAATCTTCAAGACCATAACACAGAAACTATAACCCCAGCTAAGCCAAACACAAATTTGTGCTTAAATATAGGCATAGGAAAGTTCTATTGGCTTTACTCACATGCTTAAAATTAAGCATATGTTTTAACACTTTACTGGATTAGGGCCCATGTCAGCAAAATAAATTTCTTCGGAAGAAGTAATAAAATCATAGCTTGCAGTGAGGGACAGCAGACCCATTCACAGCTACAGAAGCTTTAAAACACTAGCTGGTATTTATATATTTAAAGAAGAAATCAGGCATTAAACAAAACATTTATTTTAGATAGCCATCTAATTAGTCTGCTACAAAAGCACCTTCATTTTTCTCAATTTGATGAAAAACATTTTTTGCATCCTTGCATCCCCAAATGAATCTACAAAACAAAATAAAAAATGTTTTACAAGCACAAGCATCAAAAGCAATTTTCCCACTGTTTAGTAACAGCCTGGCTGTTCTACAGATACCATTGCATTCCCTGGAAAAAGGGACAGACAGGAGGTCAAGCTTTTTAAACACTGGGTTTCATTACACATATGCACCTGAATTTTCTCATTCAAGTGTCTATAATTGTTTATAATTGCATATATACAATAAGTGTCAGCTAACTAATTCACTTGCATGCATTGTGCACTGACGTGTATTTATTTTTAATGCTAAGAACCTCTCTAAATATTTGATATTTTACATCTAGCTTTTAAAGAGAACTTACATCATTTGCAAAAACAGAATGGATACAATTCTACTAGACTATGTCTACGTTAATTTTATTTTTTCCAGCAAAAACTTTCTGTTGCTAACAACAGTGCAGTAAAGTATGAATTCTAGTTTAGATATAGCTCCTTTGGCATTTTAAGTGCGGTGCTATCTGGCCCTGTTCAGAACAGCTCTGTCTTGTGTATCGAGACACCAGTGGTCACAGAAGGTTGCTTTGCATTAGTGCTTTGGCTCTTCCAGTAGCAGTGGAACTCTACCAATGGGCAATCCTCTCACTAATATTCTTGTGCTGCAAATCTGTTAAACTCCTTCACAGCAACAGCATCATTTATTCCTTTGCCATTATTTCACACCTGAATTACCTGGCAGTGCATATGCATTGTATTTTCTATGTTTTCAAAAGGATAATCCTTCATTCAAAAGACCAGACCTCATAATTTGTTTATAAGTTAGCATTTTCTCCCATCTTTAGTAGCACCCCCCCCACCCTGTCCTTATAGCCAATTTTCCAAAGGGGGCAAGGTTGCTTAGTCCATAGGCTGTTGGTATTTGTGTTCTTGCCTCATTCCCAGCCAAGCCTCCAGACAGACCTATTTGTTACTCTCAAGTTTTTTAAAAAAAGAAGTGTCTGGAGTGCAAAGAGAGACAGTAGTGTCCCTACAGAACGGAAGAATAAAGATGGGTCTTCCCTCACCCTTATGACACATGAGAGAATCTACTAGAAACCCCAGCCCTGAGACACAGAAAAAAACAGTTTTCATGACTCCACTGTTTTCAAACACTGAGGTTCAAAGCTCTGGATGTTCTATCCTCCTTTCATATTTTATTTGCACAGTTTACTGCTTAGTGAAGACCTGTTCAATGGTCCAATACCCTTTAGTATAGAAAAACATTAGATAGGAAATGTATTGACTGTATAAAGCTTGCAAGATAGCAGAAGGAAAGATAAATGGCTTTAAGAGAATGTTTTCTCCAGTAATCCTAATGGACAGTTATGGGACACTAATTACCAGGGTTTGTAAAAAACAATACGTTCTTCTTCCTACCTTTTATGTCAGAGGTTGCCTTTTCTTCAGAATTCACCCCGTTATTAACACTTCTGAGGTCCCGTTTCAATTTCTGCATTGATGGCAGTGATGTGTACAGATACCACTGTTAAACTTTTAAATTGTTTTTAAAACTGCACACTTCTAGTAAACTACTGTGCTGCCTGTTCAGCAGGAAATAAGCACCTTAGAAACCATAGCACATGCCAGTCACGTCTCACTTCCATTGCATCCCCATCATCTTCTACTGATGGGTAGGAGACCTGAGCACAAATTGAAATTGGGTTGTGCTGCACATGTGCAGCTTTTGTGTTGAGACAGTGCTGCAAAGAAGCCTTAGATATCATTCACCTGTCGATTGACTGAAATTATGGAAGAAAGGAAAGATTGACTTATTGGCAATAGCATCAAAGTTGGAGCTAAGTCAAGATAGCCAGTAAAGCCGAGATGTGCTAACCTGTTTACAGAAACCAGCCCCATATACCATGATATGAGATGGCCAGGATGATAGTTCAGACTCACCAACAGTTAACTCAGTGCTGTGTTTTTAAATAGCTGTAGTAATGGAACCATAAAATCTCCCACCACGTTGAGGTCTCCAGTCTGGGAGCTTTTTCCTAATGTACTACATATTTTAAAGCTTAATCATCAGCCCTTCTCCAAGCAAAACTCCTACCCATTTCAGTTAATCTTTGTCAGAATCAGCCTGGTACTGGGTAACAGCCTCCAGTTAAAGTAAAAATTTTTTTTAAAAAATTATGTTTCTAATCACAGAAATGAAGTTCTGAAATAGTCTTCAAACAGTAATGGGGAGTGAAAAACAGTTTCAAAATGGAAAGAAAACATATTATTGCAGCTTCATGGAACTATGTTCAATTAACCATAGAGGTCTTATCCAGTTCAATTTCCTAGCCACTAAAATCCAACACCTGGTGTTCTTCTGAATTTTGTACATGTATTGAACTGTTACTAATTAAAATAGTTGTCACTGAGTGTTTATTTCAGTGAGACCACCACCCTCAGGAAAAGAGAAGACTTAAACCCCTGCTAGTAACTGTTCTTTTATAGTAAGTCACTTACCAGCTCACTTGTAAATACCTGATGCCCAACAGCATAAACAGACTTTGTTTTTCATTTGGAGAGCTTCAGTTTTATTTTTAGGAGTGGCATTTCTATCCAGAAATACACAAATTTTTAGTCCAGATAATGAAGGTTTGCAAAGGCACTGCAAATATTAAATTACAAAAGCACCTGTGTATTCCTAAAGCAATAAATTTTTGAGAAGTCAGTGCGTTTCAAGTGTGATTACTGCTCTTAGGAACTTTAGCGTTACAAATCAGTACTTTTAAATCAAAACTAGCTTCTACTCATCAGCTTATATAGGAGAAAAAAAAAACCCAAATCCATAATAGCATACAACAAAGGATCCAGAAGAGAAAATTAGGTTCCAATTATTATCTCAGTTATATTTATCCTAACACTGAAAGCAAAAAAAGGAAGATCACAACAAATGAAACAGATGTAGAAGACAAATCAGATACAGTGCTAAGGTGCTGCAGCTGAGACTTACAAGGTACCCAAATAAACAAGTAACAGTATGCTGCACAAGAGGAGGCCAGAGATGATTTTTAAGTGTCTAAGTCAAGAGGCCCTAAATAGAAGGTTTCCTCCTGGTGGTTCATCTGTGATAAATCATTAATTTAATCTACCCAACTTTTAGATTAAGAATGTATAAGCCATTCATTTTGACTCACAATTCATTGGACTTTAATCTACAGCCTTTATTTCTCATACCTGCAGTATAAGCAAATTTGTAGCATGCAGCTTACACAATGCAGCTTCAAAAAAAAACTGATATAGACCATGTGGCCATGTAACTGAGCAGTATTACTACAATGGCTTTTTGTGGGTTTTTTTAGTATGAAGAGTTGCACAGGAAAATCCTAAAGATGTAGTCACTTTGAAGCAATGTAGCTATGAAAAAACAGTACACAGTATCATTTCAAAATGGAATAAAATAGATATGTTCTAAAAGGGAGGGGGAAAACGTTGTAGTACAGTGTGTAATTTTCTGCTGAAATGAAAGAACGTGCTGTCATAGATGATGCAAGAGGAGAATAGTGTACAACATTAAAACAATGCATTTCAATAAAGGAGTTACCTTGCAAATAGTACACCTATGTTTCTCATAAGGTATTTCATATTGCAGTTGTTTCACTGAAATGAAGAACTCTATCATGGATATCTTGGGGCAAACATTGCCTTTTATTCATATTGTTTTGTAACATTTCCTAGAAATTGCTCTAACCATCTTATTATAAAGAAACAACAAAAAGTGGATGATTTGATACAACTCTTAAGAAAATAATTTGATACAACTCTTAAGAAAAAAACGTATATAATACTTCGGAAGGAACTTGTAGCAGTATTGTGGTGGTACCTCTTCTAGGCACTGGAATCAGGCTGAAAATAGCTATTGAAATATAGTAGAGTTGCAGTATCCATATCAGTTTACATCTTCTTGAGATAATACAGTGCCCTGCCTTTAAATATGCAGGTCAGATAATCAGAGTGTTCAAAAGTACACTTAAAATGTCTTGCCGAGCACTGTTCCCGTGTGGCTGTAAAGTAGCTAGTAGAGATACTCGGTGTTCTGGTTACCAGGCCAAGGATTAAGTTAATACAGCTTTTAGTCTTTGTACTTAAAGAAAAGATCAATAGTTAAAAAGGACTGTTTAACAAATCAGTTATGTGTTTTAAGAGGCCTCATTACTGTGTTTTAGGAACAAATAACAAACATCTTAAAGTCTGTGGTGGGTAAACATGAATTCCTGGTTTAATACTAGCTAGGAGAGCATTTAAAGTGTAAATCTGAAGGATTTTGGTCATTGACCTCATGGAGCTGACTAGTGTAGAACGCAGTGAGGTCCTATGCTTGTGGTGTAACTCCAGGTAGTATTAGGCTAAGTTGTTTGGAGCATCATACTGACAGCAATGTGTGGTATGTCAAATCACCCTGTGCAAGCAGAAACTCCCATCTGGTTTATAACAACCTGTGCAGGAGCAGAGGGAGGAACACAAGGCTGCGGGAAGTACCAGTCAGCGGGCCGTGGCGCGCAGCCTCAGCCCTACCTGGCTCTGCAGCACATCTTGAAATAGATTCCTTATTAATCAAATTTATTTTATGAGCAGAGTTCTTTCATGTCCCTACTCGACACAGAATACTTGGACCAGGCAACACGTGCCTTAGAGACACCCTGCTTAAGAGTGTGTAATCAGCAGATGCTGAAAGCAGTACAATGTGTCTTTTAATCAAAATGCAGGGCAGTTGTTTGCCCATGTTCAAAAGGAAGAACTGTATATATTGCTATTTATAATGCGATCTTATTTTTATGGGAAAAACAGAGAATAAGAAGTGAGCAAGGAGTTCCTGTCAGGAGAAAAGCCTGGAGCGCTGTTAATAAAAAAACATTTGTTGAGTGCTTTAATTTATGACATTTTCATTCTGTAGGAAGCAGCTTACCTGTAAAATATGTATTTCCTTTGCGGTAGGAAAAAAAAAAATGCCAGCCACCTAACTCTGGAGACATTACAAATGTCTTAATTAAAAGGCAAGCATGTAGGACAACACAGAAACAAACAGATTTGTGACAAACAAATCTACATGGAGAAAAAGACCTGCTCCAAAAAACTAAAGAGCAGCAGAATTACCTGAGCAAAGGATGGGTCCTTCCTTCTCATGCAGAACAGGTTCCTTGCAGTAAGGAAACTCAGACTGAATGGTAATACGCTGGAGCATGGAGCCACTGGCATTTGGTATTCATACGACACAAAACAACACGAAAACATGGACACCCCTCACCATGGCAAAAGCTGGAAAATAGATCAACTGCATCACTGAATTATATCAAAATACAAAAGAGTTCCATTATATGAACATGCTTTCCCTTCCATGATAGTCTCAACATAACATTTCTGCTTGTATTATGTAAAATTCTAACTATTATTAGAATTCCTTTAGTTTCCAACATGCTTGAAACAAAAAGAAATTAAATTTTTTAATAATGTTTTCTGGTTCTTTTCTACCAGTGTACTCTCCCTTGGCAAGCTTCTACAATTCTTAGATTTAAACTTCAAACTCTCCTTGTTACTAGTGCTTCTGTGTTTCATTTAAAACTCAAAACCTATGCCTTTTAATTGTGTCGGGTTTTTTTTTCTCATTCACAGCTTTTTAAAAACGTTTCTACTAAAAGCTGGGTTTTGGTTATTGTTCATATTATTTTGTTTCAGTTCGTTTTTCAAAAGTGCCTGGCTGACACGTGTTCTCACCTTCATAAAAGGATCTTTTTTTAAAACAGGAAGAACTTCAGAGTAAACAAAGTCTTATTAGGCTTTATAAACAAGAACAAAACCAGCAAGATACAGAAAGTAATCTCACCCTATGTGTTGGCTTTCAGAGTTCAGTAAGGCTTTAGATCAATTTTATGAAACTGGAGAAGAGCAACAAGGAAGGATTAAAAGTCAGAAAAATTCAGCCTGTGAGAAAAAGATTGAAAGAACTGGTGCTGCTTAATCAAGAGAAGAAAAGGCTGACTGCAGATGAAATAACAATCACCAAATGTGGAACAGTATAATTTGCTGCATGGTTTGTGGCTAGACCTTAAGAGGACCTCTCTAAACAGTGAGTCCAACAAAAGCATTGCAATAACTAGGGGAGTTCACACCGTTCCAAGTTTGGAGATTTCTGCAAACAGGTTAATGTGTAAACATCTGTCAGGAATGCTGTTGGGTATAGTTCATCCCTTGGGGGACAGATTATATTTCTTCTTTAGGCCTCTTTGCAGACATATTTCTCATATACACAATTCTGGTTATACAATAAAAATTTGAAATTAAGATGCAAACATCTTTGTTTGCTTATCACAATTTTTTTTACTGTTGTGATCCATGTAAAACACTAACATATTTGATACATGCAAAAAAAATGCTATTTAGTGTAAACAGAAAAAAGATCTACATTTTTACAAAGTCTTTTGGTTCACTTAAGTCTCTATTTCTCTTCTTTACCTGTTCCCTTGCACTAGCAGATGATAAAGGAAAAAGCCACTTTATTGCTTAATGCTATTTTGTGTTAGAAAATATAATTTCATGCATTATCTGTAAGAAGACTGGTGCATGAGTATTCCAACTCCTATATTCCAATTTATATACAAAGGATTGGAAAGGATCTCCTGGGTCATAAAGCCCGCGTCCCTGTTATCAGAAGTCAGCCATGCAGTCTATGGTTTATCAAGCTTAAATTTATTTGCAAAGTTCTGTCTTAAAATGCTGTTTCTGTTATCCTAACTGGATAGGTGTTTCCAGACCTCTCTCCTCTGATCTTTCAAAACACCTTAAGTTTTCAATGCAAATTTAGTTAATCCTATGATTAGAATGAAGTAAGACTACAGCATAAGCAGTTGGATCCAGTGATGATATCTCAACCCTATGCCAGGCTTGTAAATGTTTTTTTTTACAGCCCGCTGTCAGGGTTTTGGGCAGAGATGACACCTGAGGTGTTATTCCCTGGCTTTTAGTGCATTTTGCTCGGAGGTGGTGTAGGTCACAACACTGGCTGGCTGTACCAGCTCTCCATGGATCAGATGCAGAGAGGTGCTCCAAGGTGAGGTTCACCCTGAGCGAATGGAAAACCCTGCATCTCATTCACATTTCAACACCTACTGGGAAAATGTGGAAGTGAGAAACCTGCTGCTGTGGTGTGAATTAGCATGCCTTTGGGTGGCGAAACAGGTAAGGAAGCAGGCTGGGTGTTTTGCAGGCTGCATGGCTACAGTTACGCTTCTAAATTCCACTTTAACCCAAATGTTAGCTCTTCAGTTCTTCCAAAGTTCCTTCTTTAGCAACAAGTTGCTGATAAGTACCCGAGTCCAACAGAAATTAAAGAGAAGTTTTATGGCTGTGGACTACCTGACTTTTCTAACCACGTCGAACTCTGTGACCTCTGCAGTTTGCCTCTCTGTAAAGAAGCAGTAACACCCTAGCAGAGTTTATGTAACTGCTACTCAGTATTGCATTAAGCTTCCTCCATCTGACATGTAAAACTTCCACCTGCTCAGCCACCCAAGTCCTGACTTGAACTAATGACTCTTGATACTACAGTGCTATATTTGCTCCTAGCAGGCTGATAACAGACATGTATGGAGGAGAGTCTGATCCAATTTATGCTATAACCTGAGATGATAATTGTTTTACATGGGCTATTATCACATAGCAGCAGAATCAGTTTAAGTTTGTTGCTCCATAGAGAAGAAGGAAACCACCCATACAGTGAGAAATCCATGTGCTGTGATGTTTTAAAATGTCAGAGAGCCACTACTGTATTGTTCACTTTAATTTTATGCTTTGACAGCACTGTCAATGAGTCTTGGTATTTTTTCATCACTATTCTATTTGTAAAAATCTGTTTCTCTCCATTGATTTCTTCTTAATTTCTGTGGTTGGCAGCCTTGTTATTTGTTTTTCTGTATAATGGAAATTCTAGCACTAATGATAGAAAGCCAAGTGTTGCTGTAAAAAAATATTATTTCTTCACCCTCTTTAAATACCTCTTGCTTTCTCACTATTTAAAATTTGATACTTTACAGTGTAAATGAATACTCTCTCCTCCCGCTCCAAATTTGTTCCAAAGTGAACTGAAGCTTTTTTAAAAAAGCTGTTTCTCTCTAAACTTACCAGCGAGAGAATTCTGAGGCACTGTGAAAAGATTGTTTCTGTCCACTCCCTTCTCTTCTGCACATTTTAACAAATCTCCTGTTATCTGGCAGTGCTGAGAGCAGAGGAACTGTGGAGTCTCTAGAATGCCAGCAAAGATGATCAAGTTTGCAGTAATAAAGTGATAAAGTGCAGGAATAAACAAAACATTGCAGCATGCTTTAAAGATTCAATCCTGTTCTTCATTTGAACGTTTCCTTTGCCTCATTCATACAAAATAAGTACCAAACAAGCCCAGCAAGTACAAAATAAGCCTCTTTATCCCAACAAAGCAGAGTAAGGCAGCTCACAGACTTTCTGTTTAAGTGACTTTGTAAAGCTCTGGTTATCAGTGAAGCTTCTGAACTTGTAAATCTGGCAAATTATGTTACTACCTTTATGCCCATTTACAATCTCCAGTCTCCAGTTCCTGTCCCCTTCCCCAGCCTTAATGCATGCCCTGTTCTTGCTGCTGTATGCAGAATCAGCTTTCTGGATGTTTCCTCACAACATTCAACACAACTCAACTTACCACCTCTAAATAGTTCCATCTGCTCCATTCCCTGAGATACTATAGGCTTTATGGTCCCCTTCTTTTCGCAGTTGTCACAGTAGAACAGGGGATGACAGTCCAAAGGATTTAGATGCAGTGTCGGCAGGGCAGACATGGTCTAACATACAGGAGAAAAATTTCAAGGACTGTTGTGTTGATGAAGGAGACTTTTCACATTCTTTCATTCTTGGTAGAAGTCAGTTTTAGATGACCTCTGTACCAGACACGTTCCTGGCCACAGACCAGAGGATTCACAACAGAAGATGACTGGTGTGCTGAATTCTGTGTATCCTTGTGGAAACAAGGCCCTCAGGTGATCAGGGACACCTGGCTGGTGAATTCAGTTTGGGGTTAGGTGGAAGCAGTGGTGGAGATGCTCGTCTGCCTCAAGGGCAGCTGTCCCAGGCATGTGGCAGCAGAACCTGAGGCATGTACAGAAAACAAGAAATTCCTAGACCTCCCCAGGTAATAAACCAAGGCATGTTTTGTGGACAGCTCGTTAATTTCTACTTCAGTAATGTTTGAAATTTTTCTTTTTATATGTGGCATTGTTTCAAAGGAGCAGTAGTTTTTACCTGGTCTGGGAACCACAGAAGAGAGGTGAGGTAGAAGGTAGTAGCATTGCTTTGGATTCTTTTGTCTCACAGGTTATTTACTGCCGTGCACTCGGGGGGATTTTAGCCACAGGTGGTGCCGCGAGCCCTGCAGCCCAGTCCCCAGAGAATATGCTAAGTTCAGCTCTTCAAAAAACCAACTGGATACTTCAGTTCTGACCCACAACTAAATTAATAACCAGCAACAAGTGTAGAAACCTTGCAAATGGTTTTAAGCCCGTGCTTGGGACTTTGGTGTAACCATTGCTATAAAGGCATCGATGTGAGCAGAACACATCAAAATGCCTCGGGGAGGTTGGACATCTCAGGTGCAGCATCTCTGCTTGTTCCTGAGTCCTTACAAGGTTCTGGGTATCAGTGAAAGAGACAGTAATAATTTCTAATACTGATCAACTTCTCATTCTCGGAGGTTTTTTCTGCCTCTGAAATTCATCACAGTATCTGTATTCTGATGCTAACATTTGCGTGGAATACCTTCCCCTTTGGAAAAAAGTCTTGTACAAATTGTTATAGAAACTACTTAGAAAGGCTTTATTCAGCCCCTATCCTTATATAATAACACAAAGCAGCTTCTTGTTATATTTTCACTCCTAATTTGTGTGATCAAACATGAATTCTTAAAATTTTGGGAGCAAGGCTAAAAGCAATGGGTTGAACTTCTTGGTTCATGCAGTTCCTCACAAAAGGTGTTCACCACAGTGTAACCAAACTTTGCCATTACAAGCAATCAGCTCTACCTCTTCCAGGTAGTGAGGGATGTGTACGCAAGGTGTGGTGTGAAAATGTCCAAGAAAACTTGGAAGGTGCAAGACCAGGAAAATTCAGAAGGTATCATGCAGAAAATGAAACAAACTCATGTGCCTAAGTGCTGGATTTCATCTTCAGAGCTCCAATTTATGTTATGAGATTGGTGATTATCCAGGTAACCACAAAATTTTCTGTTCCTGAAGTTCTTCTGTCTCTGTTCTCTGAAGTGTATGAGCAACTGGCAGATAGGATTAAAACAAGTAATGTGCAATGAAATGCCAACTAACTCTGTTAGTATTAGCAAGTATTTTCTGTGTGGAAAACTGGCTGGATGGCCGGGCCCAGAGAGTGGTGGTAAATGGTGTTAAATCCAGCTGGAGGCCAGTTACAAGTGGGGTTCCCCAGGGATCAGTGCTGGGTCCAGCCCTGTTCAATGTCTTTATCAATGACCTGGATGAAGGTATTGAGTGCTCCCTTAGCAAGTTTGCAGGCAGCACTAAGCTGGGTGGAAGTGTGGATCTGCTGGAGGGTCGGGAGGCTCTGCAAAGGGATCTGAACAGGCTGCACCGCTGGGCAGAGTCCAATGGCATGAGGTTTAACACGGCCAAATGCCGGGTCCTGCACTTGGGGCACAACAACCCTAAGCAGAGCTACAGACTTGGAGAGACCTGGCTGGAAAGCTGCCAGGAGGAGAAGGACCTGGGGGTGTTGGTTGACAGCCGACTGAACATGAGCCAGCAGTGTGCCCAGGTGGCCAAGAAGGCCAATGGCATCTTGGTTTGTATCAGAAACGGTGTGACCAGCAGGTCCAGGGAGGTTATTCTCCCCCTGTACTCGGCACTGGTGAGATCGCTCCTTGAATCCTGTGTTCAGTTCTGGGCCCCTCACAAGAAGGATGTTGAGGCTCTGGAGCGAGTCCAGAGAAGAGCAACAAAGCTGGTGAAGGGGCTGGAGAACAAATCTTATGGGGAGCGACTGAGAGAGCTGGGGGTGTTTAGCCTGGAGAAGAGGAGGCTGAGGAGAGATCTCATTGCTCTCTATAACTACCTAAAAGGAGGTTGTAGAGAGGAGGGTGCTGGCCTCTTCTCCCAAGTGACAGTGGACAGGAGGAGAGGGAATGGCCTCAAGCTCTGCCAGGGGAGGTTCAGACTGGACATTAGGAAAAAATTTTTCACAGGAAGTGTCATTGAGCACTGGAACAGGCTGTACAGGGAGGTGGTTGATTCACCTTCCCTGGAGGTGTTCAAGGCACGGGTGGATGAGGTGCTAAAGGGCATGGTTTAGTGTTTGATAGGTTGGACTTGATGATCCGGTGGGTCTCTTCCAACCTGGTTATTCTATGACTTCATAAAGAAAGATTTTATCTTGTTAGAACAAGAATTTTGTGCCAAAGTTACTTCTAAACTGTGAAGTATATCTATATCCCATACTGTATTTGCATGTCTGTAACCAAAGGCCAGAATAAGCATTCAATACAGAAAAAAAATAAATACAACAGTGTGAAAAAAGAGATAGAGGAATTAGAAAGAAAATTTGTTTTCCACCTTAGAAGGCACAATGAAACTAAGTACTTCGCATGAGTTACCCCACCAATAGTTTAAAAAGATTAGGAGTGGGACATTGGTGCACGTGACCTTTTCAGCAGCATGGCAAATAAAATAAATAGAGAGAATAGGCCAAATCCAGAGGTGGGTTTATATTTAAACATAAAGTTTACATTTAGGTTTCTAGGAGAAGAGTTGGAACAATGTGGAATAAGCTTGGATCTTCTTATTCTCTTAAGATTGAATTGCATAGTATTTTTAGACTTTAATACTGTATATGTTTTGACCCAAAATGTAGTTAAAGTCTTCTTTTGTCTTGAATCTATTGTGAATTACTAGTTCTTGACATTGTATGAACTGGGACTGGCTTAGACTTTCATAAACTTAAACTCAGAATTGGAATGGGGCTGTTGTGTTGCGGTTTTTTTTTTCTTTTCAGTAAACACATGTTTATAATCTGCCAAAAGCTCTACAAATCCCTTCAATCAGAAGTCAAGGGGGAAGCTTTCAAAACATTCTAGGCTTTTTCATTTGAGGCACCTTGTAGTTTTTTGTGCAGGCATTCCTTCCCAGCAAATAGCACAAGAGCTAGCATGCTGAACAAATAAATATACAAAGGTTACTGAATGTATAACCCTTTCCCTCTAAGGAATCTCATTCTACCTTACACGCTCACATTGCCAGTTTAAATTGCAAGCATAATTTAATTCCCTCAAAACAAAATAAAATGAAACAAACAAACCCTGTAAGGATTCAGAAAAAAAAAAAAAGATTATTGAGTCATGGCAGCTTATTTCATGTGTGAGCTTATTGAAGATCAAAACCCTCCAAAAAATTTGTACTTGTTGAAACATTTGTTTAGACCTCACCTTAACATTCACAAGGGACTCCTGAGCCCTTTGGGGCTCCCAAGGACCACACCAGTAGTCTTTAGTTGTTTAAAAAAAGAGAGAAGGAAAGAAATAGAAGCACTCTTACTACAATATTTCACAACACCATATCCGTACCCAAGGTTCACAGCCTGTCCAAGTCCAATGGTGAGCTATAGCATACTCTACATTGTCGTGCAGCTAAGGCCACTTCCCCTTGTGCGTGCCCACAGCTGGGCCAGCTGCTTCTCCTGCGGTAAGCCCTGTCTCAGCTTGCATGGGAAGGCAGCTGCTCTGCAAGTGCTCTTCCACTGCTATTCTGCAAGTCATATGAAGGCTGAAGATCTTAACAAAGTTTTTCTAAGGTTTTATGTCAAATATTGGCTTCTTTTTTTAAATGGTCATTTGGATCTAGGTCCTTTAGAAAAACATTGTTTACAAACAGAATTAAATTCTCGGAAAAGACATTTTTATAGATCTTAAAACACACATGGCTAGAAGAATCTAAGCCAGAATTTGATGTTTCATGTGGAAGTGATAAAAGCAGGCTCTTTTTCTTCCCTCTGTGTAAGTGGTAATAAGGATGCATTAGGTGTGAAGAGGTGTTAAAGATACTTTATCTACTACCTAAAGCACATTCACCATCTCCTCTTTCTCCAAGGAGGACAGTACCATGCCCTCCTGATGTCCATTTATTTGAATGGTGGACATCACTGGCAGGGCAGGCATGACTAGCAGAGGAAATTCTGTACTACAGCAGTTACCCCATATAATACACCCTCCTGGGGAGGATGGCTGTATACACAGGGAGTCCTTCAGGTTTATTTTTAACCTTTTCCCATGAAACCAGGACTGAAAGAAGCCTGAGTTATCAGGAATCTTTTAAATTTGACCTTACGGTCTAATAATTCAGAGTGTTTCTCTTGGACTTGAAAAGCATTAGTAACACCTCGAGTAATATAGGAATATAAATCAAATCTACGCTCTTACTTACCTCTGTATTCACTCTCATACTGCAAATATTTCAGAGTAAGAATTGGTAGGGGCCTGCCATAGTGTAGCACAACCATTGAGAGAAAGTGGTAGCATTTTTTAAGGGCAATGAAGATAAAAAAATCTAAGATATTTTTCATCTGCCTGCTAAGAAAAAACACTGCCACTAGCATTGTGGGACAGATTTCACATCTCCTTTGCCACATTAGTGTTGTTCAGTGATTTCTCCCACTACTTTCTTTACATAAGTTGTTGCTTTCATTCACTCATGCTTTCACCTCATATACTTCTGAAGGTTCAAGCTGTTTATTCTTCCTTTAACCAACAGAAATATTAATTTTATTTTCATTTCCCATTCCCTATTTGTATTCTGTACATAATTTCATTTCTTGCTGCTGTGTTTTCTGCTTTACTTCTGTGGCTCAATGCCTAGCCTTCATTTTTGTCTTATCTCAGTCCATAATCTTGGCTTCTTTTCCTTCTCTTGTTGCTGCTTAACTAATTGCCTTGGGCTACCTTGGGGGTCTCTACTTCAACTGTACAGTCACTTTTGGACTCCTAAATGTGCTAAGGAGGCTGGTGTGGAAAGTGCCTGTAATAAAAACCTCCTTCAACTTTACCCCTTCCACAGAATGCAATTTTTGCCCATCAGAGCCATTTTTGAATCTGTGAGTGCTCAGATGGCCTGTTCCCTGATCTCCTGTACTTTGCTGGCAGAAGTTTTTCCTCAAACTCTACCTGCACATGCTACTCGCGTTCAAAGTACTGTGCGAGAAACTTACACTTGCTCCCCCGCTGAGATTATCTGGGATTTCTGATCCATGCAGACTAAGCAGTGGCTGCAAAATAGTCTAGTCCATAGTTCACATCAATTCTCTCTCTCTCTAAAATCCCCCAAGTTATCTCTTTGGGTTTGTCCATTTGCTGCTGCCTTGCTGTGTTTTCAAGCCATGGACTTCTGGGGAAAGGCTGTGCAGTGCCTGGCCACAACCAGCTCTCAACACCCAGGGGCTCCCCAAACCCACCTACAGTGGGAGTATCCCTACTGCTATGATTAGAAGTGCCCATCACTTTTTTGTCACCCCATTCACCTTGTCTATTCCACCCCAAGAAGAACTGCTGGGCTCTGGTTCAGTGCTTTGAACTCAGTGTAAATACAGCTTCATTTGAGTGAGAGCTGGATCTAGTCCTTAATCAGGCAGCAAGTGCAGTAGTACAGCTAAGTATAGTAACCACTTAGTTTACAGTACAGTGACCCAATAATTATGCAAGATAATACTGTATGTGCTTAGCTCGCCTGTACCATTCAGAGCACTTGTCAATAATACACGAGGACATTTCATTATCTCCTTCTCCAGATCATGGCTCTTTGCAGTCTGTTTTCTCCCGAGATCACTGGAGCTATGGCACGAAGGACTGTCGAGGTATATTTAACCCCATGGATCATTCCAACATGCTTCTTTAAAAGAAGATCATATTGTTTTTCCTGCTTTCCATTTTTGAAAGGCTAGGCTTTGGCCAGAGGGTACTTTACATATCTGGCTGCAAATAGACTGCTTGGAGCCAAGCAATGCGGTGCCTTGACTAATTTCAGCATTCACTTAAGCTAAATTATTTATGATACTCTCTGCACAGGCCTCTCTCTGTTGTTGTTGTTGTTTTGATGTTGTAATCTCAGCCAGAATAAAAGGATAATTTCCATGCATTTTCAGCTACTGCAGTAGCTCACACATGGCTCCGAAGACCAAAGCCAACTACAATATATTCAAAATTTGAACTGAGTACCCAGAAAAGGGAAATTTTGACGTGCCAGTAAATCACGTCCCTAATGGTGAGAAAGCTTAACATTTTTACATAAGCAGCTGAAACAACATCAGAAACTTTTTCGAGTGATACAGTTATTCACTTGTATCAAAAGCTCATCACCTTTGCTGCAGTAACATAAATCAGGAGGATGTTAAGCTAAGAATGGTCTATTTTCACCTCTGTGCTGGTATTATGAGTCCAAGTTCATCGCCAGCAGAGCGTGGCTCCATCGTTGTGAGCGCGTGAAATGCCGCACAGACAGAAGGAAGAAATACAACAGTGTTTTAAATGAGCCTTCTAGTTTTCAGCAGGCACAGGAGATAAGAAACAAAATAAAAGTTACAAGGGAATGCAGAGCAGAGAGGTACCCCCAGCTTCACTGGCTGGTGGCTTGCCAAAAAAAACAACAGAAGTGGGGATTAGAGGTCGCGACGTGCACATTAGAGCAGAACTACCTATTCCCCGCCTTTTCTCCTCTGAAAAGCTGCCATATGAGGAGAAACATTCCTTTTATTATTTATGGGGACAGCCACTCTTGTTTATTATGCTCATGTTACTATGCTACATGCCAAGCACAAGCCCTCTTTTTCATAGAGAGGTTTCTCTTTGTAGAGAGAAGGAGAAAAAAAGAAAAGTAAAAATAAGAACCTGTTTACAGGATTAGTAAGGAAATTAAAGCCAGGTTAGAGAAAGGCGGTCTTTCTACAGAGCTGTGATTCTGCTCAGAAGGGTGGTAGGAGCAGAGCACTGCAGTGCCCCACCACCATCGTGCTTTGAGGGATCAGCAGGAGGAGATCTGCCTCAGGAGCGTTCCTGCTTGCCCCAGCACTGCTTAAACACCCACACCCCTTAGCAGCCCAAGGAGTGGAGAACTGACAGCAGGATAAAAATTAAACAACCAATGATCTGGACATAATCATTCATGTAGCTTGTAGAAGATGGATATTTTTCACCCCCTCTGGGTTTGGAGTGACGTTAATAGGAAGGAAAGAAACCCCAAGTTTATTCCTCCCCTTCCCCCCCCCCCCCCCCACCTTTTTTTTGCAAGGCAGCTGAAGGACAGCTGACCTATTTTCTAAGTTCTGCAGCAGAGAGGGCTTGTTTCTAGCACCTGATCACTTCTTTGTGCTTGTCCCCTGAAGCATGTTTAACACTCAAAAGTCTGTCCCTGCTCAGTGATTGCAAAGTAGAAAACCCTTGGCTGCTCCTGGCCTTCATACTGAATGCAGGCAAGGATTTGAAACAATCTACCGAATGCAAAGCAAATCTCAAAGCAGAGGGAAAGGAAACCAAGCAACAGTTCTCTCTGTGGTAGATGGCAGTGGATTTACTGCCTGGCAGTTCACAAACTGCCTACAGCTGGGGGAAATTGCTAGTTCAATTCTCTCATGTTTAATGTGATTACTGGTACTAGTTCATAGGCTTAACTTCATTCCCTGGAATTCTTCTCCACTAACAAAACCAAAACAATTGAACATAAAAAAAAGTGCAACAAAAACTCTTTCCAAAAACACAGAATACAAAATGCATTTTTTTTTTTCAAACCAGGAACCTTTGCTCATTTTGTCTTTAGAAGATATTTTTTACTTTTTAACAAAATCATACACAGAAAGAGCTTATTCTGGAAAATGAACATGTGGTGTTGTGTGGAAGAAAGAGAATTCTTTCCCCTTTCTCACTGGAGTTTTTAAAAAAGACCCTGACTGACGTCCCTTAAGTATGTAATCTAGGAATTAAATATTAGGATATGAGAGAATGCAGAAAGACAACAGATTGGCAGGGCCCATGTGAAAACCTGACTCAGCTGGATGCTGAGAGAGTACAGCTCTTACCTGCTAGAAGAGAGGGATAAGCATGAAGCTCCAGACTTCAGCACCATAGTTCCCACACAGAGGCTTGGTTCTGCCACAAGAGAATAAGAGAGTGAACAGAAAGATTCCTACATCGCACATCATTTTTTTTCAGGTTTTAGCCTTAAAACACAGGCTACAACAACCTAGTTCCCTTTCAGAAACTAATTGTTGCTTCACGATGGCCTTATAACAAGAAGCTGAGCAAACATTTTCCTATTTATCAGCAAAACAAATACCGTGTGACAACAACAATTCTTCAAGTGGAGTTTTTTTCCTTTATCAGCATGATCTGAGTTATAGGAAAATTCCCAACAGCCAAAAGAATCATACCATAACAAAATGTATTCCAACAAATTGCATTTTTTACACTATAAGGCTGCTAACATGAAGGCTGTAAGCAAGCTACAGGTTTGACATACCAGTTTACCCTTGCTTGCAATAAGTTGCTGACCTTCCTTGGATTTCTTCCTTATTATAGCATTAGTAGTTGTTGCAATTAATGTACTTGATAGCTTCCCAAGGCAAGTATCTCTAGGTTGTTAAGTCAAAAAGAGTGTTAACTTTTTGTGCTTTTCCAGACTTAGAATCATAGAAAAACCAGGTTGGAAGAGACCAACCAGATCATCGAGTCCAACCATTCCTATCAATTGCCTTGGTGAATTCTGCAGATATGGCTAATTTCACAGACTGAATATGGATGCTTTATTTTTAAATTCTTTTCATAAAGAGGCCCAAATCATGGCTATGTTATAAACAAAACATTCAATATATGTGAATGCAATACTGCTCTGTTAGTCCCTATATTATCCTGAGTCCACAGCAGAATATGTTTTTGCTTGCTGATTTTACTACCCGTTAAATATATCTTTTCTGTCACCAAGAACGCCCATTTAAATTAATTTACATCTGCTCTGCAACTGCCACACTATTTAAGCACCTCTAATCAAGCTTGCCAATGATTCTCACCATCTCAATTTGTTAATAAACATTTATTGAATATCTGATTAAATTTTACTCATTGTTATCTTAATTTACATTGAATAAGCCATAATCAGTTCTTATTAGTTATTATCAGTTTAGCTCACAAGAGGATTACTGTTATGCCATTGTTGACATAAAACTAAAGTTGATAATTCACTGCACTTTCTTTATCCTCATGACCACAGCCAGCACAGAGTTATTCTCCTGTTGCTGGTATCCTTGACTGCACATCCCTGCCCAAGCCAGACTTTACCCAGCGGGTTTAGAGATTAATTGTATTCCAGAGCCCTCTTTTGCAGCATCATCATCATCATCATCTTCTTTCATCGCCTCCCTGTCCTCAACTAATGAATGTCAAACCAAGTCCATTAGCTTCAAGGGAGTTACCTTTATTTATAGCAGGAGATGGCTGAGCTTAGTGAGTTCTGCCCTTCTGCTGCATCCTGATGGGCACATCTCACTCTGCTCCTAGAAGCCTTACTTTCTTTACTCTTTCATTTTCTCTTACTTCAGGCTTACTTCTGGCTTACTCCCCTTGTTGTTGGTTTGGGTGGTACCAGCCAAGCCCTCTCAGTCCTGCCCATTGCTTCTTATATTGCAAAGCCGCTGATCCCACCTGTGCTACTCATGCCTGAACATTTCCACCTGCATTCCTTCCTCTCAACAACTTTATAATATTTTTACCCACTGTCTTCTAACAGAGCGTGTTTGCAGTCTCTTAATACTTTCCTCCCAACCTCTGTTTATTTACAAAAAACATGGATTTAATTTCTAGTGTACTGTCTGAGATTATTTTCTGTCCAGGGGTCTAAATCTTCTTATGCAGAAGGAGCAAGTAGGCAAGGAAATCCCTTCTCCCAGCCTCAGTGGACCTGACATCTTCTCTCCTTTCACTAAATTTCTCAAAATAGTAAAAGAACTCCCCTTCTCAAAGCTCTCTTAAACCCTTCCAAACTTTATCCACTGCCATAACCGGTTACCTAACTCACTTCTATTTTTTGTTCCGCTTAGGTTTCAAATCCAAATCAGTTCTTTTATCTTCACAAATCCTTCCTCTTATTAAGGGACCTGTGCTCCCCCTTTGGTGAATTCTGCTGAAGCTTCAGCAGGGAAGGGATGCACTCAGGTTCACAGCATGGTGGCTGTACCTTCTCCTGACACCCTAGGGTCCTGTTCCTGGAGTGGGGGTAACATGCTGTGCGTTGGCCATCAAAACCAGCAGCTGCACCCACCAGACCCCAGCTGTGGAACTGTGCTCACATGCCCCAGACACACAGTCTGAAGGTACAGGACAAGCCTTCTACAGGATCCAGTTACTGGCCATTTCTGGAGGGCAAACAGAAGCCTTTATTCTGCCTGAGAAAAGCCCCTTCCTCTTCAAAGAAGGATGGATATACCAGTGTCCGCAACATGCAGATTTGAGTCCCCTGAACTGTCTTTGCTTGCAGTTGTTCAAAATCCTCCCTGGCAGTGTTTGCTCACAACCCGTACCCCAAAACCTGGTTGCAATTTTATTGTATCACTCTTCCTGGCTCCAGGTCAGTTGACTGTGTGCTGGGACTGGAAGGTCTTGGTGGGAGAAATGGTATCAACTCACCTATTTGTAAATTGTGCTGTAAAGCACAGTTAGGATCATTATAGGGAGGCTAATAGTAGTGCTAATAAATCATTGGTAATAATAAAAATAAAGGAATAAACTAAAACCAAATTGCAGCAGCTTGAGCTGGTAAGTGCCGAGAGACTTGAATGTTTTCTTTTCTTTGACTTTTTGTTACAGTTAGTAAAAGATTTGTATTTTCCAGCAGAAAATATCTTTCTTTCCTCCAGAGTGAAAACTCACCAACAGATATACAAAAGTTTCTACAACACTACAGTCACATTTACTCAGCCCACAGATATGTTAATTTACTGAAACAAACCATTTTAGGCAAAGGAAAGCATTTCATAGGCATTCAAAGAGGACTTCTTAAAAATCCTTAATGACCCTCTTGTGTGCTTATAGTCACTGCTCTTGCTCTGACTCAAACTATCTGGAAAGACAGTACATGCTAGGCACTTGCAATATAGCTACCAAGGGGTATAGAGAGTCCTAATGGGTTGTGATTTGTCAAAAGTTTGCTTGTCTTGAAATGGAAACAGGAAATGCTTTGAGGCATTGAAACAACAGTTACTAGATTTTCACTCTGTTTCTGAAAGGGCCTCAGCCTCCTTTGCTGAGGAGCTTTTCTTGTACCAAACCCCTGTGAGGGCCGCCTAGAACCAGCCTCTGCTCACTTAAAGTGGTGCTTTTGCTCCTGAAGTGCAACAGGTCACCAGCTTTAAAAAGTTTCACATTCCCACTTTGTGTGGATTAATAACTCTTCCTTGTAACAAAAAACGCCATTGTAATTTGTGTGTAAATTAAGGACTCTGATGATTAGTTTCTAATATTTGTAAGCCTGGTAAGGAAAACGGGTATCTAATGAATCACTCTTCTGTTGACTGAATCAGATTGCCATTCTTTCTAAAGACTTTAAAAAACATGACCTGTGCTTCTGTGTTTAGTTTCATTATTCCTGACACTTCCAGTCAACTTAATGCCTGCAGATTCTTTGGAAAAGTTAGTTTTTATAACTGGCGTTCTCTTTCTGATTGCATTGTGAATATTACTTAGCTCACATAATCAATGCAAGCTGGGGCAGTACGGGTATCTGTACCAGTCAGTCTGATCCAGTATCCTGTTTCTTATCATAGACCATAGCAGATGCTCAGAGACAGAGCAGAAGTTGTACAGACAGGGTGATCCTTTCTCTGATAAACCTTTCCAGCTTCCAGCAATCAGCATATAGGGGATTTCTGGAGCAGGAGACAGCAGCTGGACTTTGGCATTAGCAGGTCTCGATTGAGCTATTTCCTATACATTACCTAGTATTTTCTTATGAATTAATTTATTCTTTTGGCTGCTGTGGCATCCTGTGGAAATTAATTCCACAGCATAACTGTTCTCTGTGTGTATTGACTTAAACCTGATCATTCAGATGACACCTAGTTTACTTGATATAAGATGTAATAATAAAGTGCTTCCCGTGTGTCTCTTCCTCTGCCTTCTTTATTTTGTAGCTATGAGTAAGTGAACTACTTCCTAATTAATTTCCTGCTTCTATTAAAGGACAAATGCACCAGCTGCTCATAACTGATAGATCTTTGGGAATTCCTGCAGCTGATGGACTTTCCTGGCATAAGCTTGTAACTGCACTAGGTGTATTACCTCCATGCTCCTTCACCACATGCCCCTTCAAAACTGTGCTGCTTCCCTAATAGTTGCCTGCAGCATCTGAGTATTCTCTGCGCAGTTAGAGTGAAATGACACATTTCAACCGTCCATTGCGCCTTTTGCCTCACATGGAGTTTTTGGCACCTGTGAGGAAAGAAGCATGATTTTAGCTGCCACTATGGAAGAATTTAGGAGGCAAATGTACATGATCTGGAAAATTGCTTTCAAAAATCATGCACCTCTTTGTTACACATTATGAAAATACAAATTAATTATTAAAAAAAACCCCAAACCATCCCAGAACTTATGGCTATGGGTACCTGCATGCTGAGATGACCTGGGAGACCCCCAGAGCTGGTTTATGCAAATTGTCAGCATCTGAGGGCTGGGATCCCTGGGTGCTGAGTTTTGGGGAGATCCCTCCTGCAGGCACAGACCAGCTCCTCCTTAGCTGCAAGTAGAAGACATGGTCCCTGGCCTAGGGAGATCAGTTTCCTACATATTCTAAATATACATTTTTAAAACGGCTTTTTAAAGCTGTAGTATCTTTTTTGAATAGTTAAAACATAAGACTGAGGGATAGCACCTAATTATCACAAATATTGTGTACTGATGCGTGCTTTGGTTCCTTGTAACCTATTCTTTGAAGAGGAGCATTTGAGACTGTTTTTGAAGGACTTTCTCATTGGGTAATTTGTCAGAGACTCTGAACTCCAAAAAATTATATATAAAAGAAAAGCTAAATTTCACAGTCACAATTATGCTAGATGAAACCCAGAAGAAACCCAGGCCAAAGGCAGCAACACAGGATGGATGCAGCCACTCTGATCCAGGGCAGATAAACACCAAGCAGTGTGAATCTGAGCTGGTCTTTTCTACTTAGCTGTGGAATTATAACCTGGAGTTATGGTTTTTTACATTGTTTGCACATAAGAAGATATATTGTCTGTCTTTACAGCTTTCAGGAAAGGCACTCAAATTCATGGACATTGAGTATCCAGGGAGCCCAGTGAAATTCCTGTTAAGAGTTTTGGAGATAAATGAAACAATGTGCTGTAAGTTTAAAGTACTCATTCATCATCACACAAGTTGTTTAGCAGCAGAAGCCCAAAACCCAGAAGCCTTTCTTATGCTTGGTAAGCCCATAATAAATGCTATGAGATGACAAAGGGTTCTCAAGTCAGAGGCCAGGAGCTGATAAGGGAAGAGTTGCATTCCAGCCTCCTATCTTGTGTTTACTTCAGTCTGATCACTGGGCAGCATTCTTTCCAGTGGAAGGAATAAAGTGGGAATCTCCTCCTTTCCTTCCATCTGGAGAGCTAGGCTCCATTCCTGAGCATTAGGGCTTACCTTATCAGGAGAAATTCCCATGCAGCACAGTCTGACAAACAGCTCAGCCACATGCAATGTGCATTCACACCCTGGAGTGAGAGGAAGGGCTGGCAAAAGGTGCACTGCTCTTCAATATTTTGGAGACAGATAATACTGTAATAACAGCACGATCAAGTCTGAACCGTCTGGGACCTTTAGTGGACTGTAATGGAGCTCTCCCATTTGGACAATGTGGTGAAAGAGGTTGCACGGTCTACGTAGTTCAAAGCATTCCCCAGTACCTCAGCCCATGCCAGGCAAACAAAACAAGTTTTAAACTCTCTGGAAGGTGCTTCCCATGTCAAAGTCCAGTCAGGACTTCCTGCTCTGTTGTTTGAATCCAGAAAGGGATGGCAGCTCCAACTGATAGCAAGAATAAATCTTGTCCTTATGAGGAATTCTTTTTCTCTGAGTTGTCTGGAAATCCTAGCAGGGCATCAGCAGTATGGCACCCTAGAAAAGCCTGAGGCAAAGGACACACTATTTCTAATGTGTTCAGACAGAGAATGCCAGTCCTTCACAGCGCAGGAGCTGCTGGGGGCTGAGCTTCTTGGGACATCAGCAAGAGAACAGGAAGGTTGCCACCACCTGAAGGTTGCCTGTGACCATGGGGACCTGTGGCCAGTACTGCTGCAGCCACACACTGCCTTGTCCTCTGGGTGAGTTTAGTTAGCAGCTATAACATTAGTGTTACAGGCATCAGATTGGTTCACCTGGCACCCTTGTAGATAGTGTCCCCAGAGGGAATAAGGAAATAAAGGTGCCCTGAACCTGTACTTCTCCTTTTCCTCAGAGGTGAAGCCCTGCAAGATCCAAATATCTGCTGGCAGGGCAGCCTGGGTAAGCTTCTCTCGCAGCTATGCTTGTTACGTATGCCCTGGGGGTGGCCAAAGGATTCCTGTCTCCCTCTGGCTCCTTTAATAAACATTACTTCCAATGCAAAAAAATTAAAAGAAAAAATTTTGGAGTGTAGGCTCAGCTTACTGGGAAGGAACAACATGCTTAAATGGAAGGGGAGTCTCGGGGTGCTCCCGGTGTGCAGCAGATCCAGATGGCTTTCTTGATTTCATTCTAGACATAACGTACAAAAGCTTTTGCTCAGATGGGAGGAAATTTTTGTGCTTGAAGTTCCATTCCAGCTCCTTTTCAGGACCAGCACTGGATAAGCCCCTGCCGATGTCATGCCACAAGCAGCAGCCTACATAGACCCATCCTGTATCTAAATATCCCTTAATCAACTACTGTACCCTAATCAAAAAAGGAATGATGTTTTGGTTTAATGAAATGCACAAGCTTTTTACTACATTTTGTAGATTCTTTGTTAGTTCATCTCTGCAGGAGAGAGGAGTAAGTTTTCATCAGTATTTGAGACTGTGTGAAGGTTGGACTTGATTTCAGCAGGGGCCTCTGGGCTCATGTGAAGCTGATAATAAATAATCAGGCATATTTGGAACAGCAGGTTTTTTTTCAGGTTGTACAGTGGTATCTGTTGGGTAGGTAGGATCTTTTTGGAATGTAGAGCACTTTGTCTACAGGTGGAATGCCCTGTTCAAACAGTGACAACTGCATGTTCTTAATACTTTTTTTCAAAAGTCTCCAATATCATTTGTTGAAAAGTGTTTGGAAAATCCACCTTAAAAAAACCACACCAATGAAATGGCCTGCCAAGCTGCAGCTTCCTGATCCTTCCATAATAAAGAAATTTGCTTATGGTGCAATTTACGTAGGCTCCATATTCCAGAAAAAATACATCAAGTGGTATCAGGTTACCAGAATCAGTCCTAAAGCAACTATTTCCTACAACGAGAGCAAAAAAAAAATGAAGCGGCATCTTCCTTCACATTCAGTAAGTCGTTGTGACACAGAGATCTCAGGGAAATAACAGGAGCATGAGAAAAGAGTTTTGTGTTTGTTTTTTTTTTTCTTACCAGAACCTAAAAGTAAAGGAAACATCCACTTTTCCAAACTGAACTGTAATCGACTTTCCAGCAAGGACAGTGTCTCCAGATAGCAGTCTGATTGCTACAACAAAACAACAATAACAACAATGCCCCTCTCTCTTCTTTGAGAAATTTCCTGGGGAAATAAATGTTTCTCTAAGTGTTCAGATGCTATAAACCCCCTTGTCTGGGGGATTTGATTGCCAAAATGCTTTGACTCTCTGTTTGGGGTCAAGAAGCTTCCTGAAAGAAGATCTAATACTACTATCTTCCAATTACTACAGATAAGCTTGTATTCCATCTTCCAACAGAAACTCACATTTCAAAGACATGATTTGAAATAAAAATAAAGAAAGCCTTGTCATCTTTTGCTGAATTGCTTAGGTTTTTGAGCAAGGGAAGCAAAGATTAGCAGAAGCCAACACAGCTGCTACAGAAGTTTGGGTTTTTTCTATTTTAAAGAAGCTACATAGATGCAAGAAACAAAACTGAACCACATGTTCAGTCAGTGGGAGTTAGAATAATTTCACTAGAATCCACAATCATCACTGATTCATCAGTTGAAGACACTGATTTTTATGCAGGGATATTTTTCCTTACTTTTCCCCACATATCTGGAGCAGAAACAGCAACCATAGAAGGAAACCTGAGCTCTTAAGGATCTTAAGACAGATCCTTATTTTAGTGGCTAATCTGGCTACTAGAAGAGCGCTTTTACAAGAAGTGGAAGCAACCTATTTAATGACTGCAACTCATTTTCCTCTTCTTTAGGCTGGTAGTTAGCTGCCATGCCCCCATTCTCCTCATCCCCAGTGTTTTGCTGAGCATGTATGTGTTAATTTAACTGTGAAGCACTGCAAAATGTGCTGTGGAGAAGAGGGTAAGCCTGAAGTACCTGGATCTACATAAAACCCCAGCTTTACAAGAGCCTTATTTTGGCAAGCAGTAACCCTGTAGTTACACAGCTGGGTATTATATGTCTTACGAGGTAAATCCAGGCAGGCACATGCTTCTTTAAAAAATTAGATCTGCAGAAGATACTGGCATTCCTACTTTCTTGGCAGATGTGCTGCTGATCACCTGCTCCCATTGCTTGGCTTCTCGAGCAGTTAAGAACAAGGTGATACTGAAGAGGTAACACCCATGTGAGGTATTTCACTTACATACTGGCAACAGCAATTGAACTTTCAGAGCTAATGTTGCCTCATGAGTTTGAATAAATATGAATAAGAGTGTGCCACTGAGTAATTGATCTTCTGAGTTTCCTTTTGGAAAATATGAACAAGGCTGCATCTTGCTTGTGCTATCCAAGCTTGCCTCTGACTTTTATTAATGCAGCCATGAGATCCTAAACGTGACATTTTAGTTTCAGGGCACTTCATATTGATCCTCTCATGAATAGTCACTATGCATGCAGACAAAGAGATTAAAAGGCAAATCAATGACTCATGCCAATCTAAAGACTGGACACTGCAGACTCATTAAGGAATGGCTCTCTAAGCTTCCCACGGCATGCTTGCTGTGTGATACTGCTCTTCCTGGTACTCCTTTTGCCAGTGCTTGATGCTTCTCTACCTCTTAGAGTTTTTCTCGCCTTATCTCACATAGTGCTTCCTGAAGTTCTTCCTTGTTCTGTCCTCTTCTGAAGCCACAGCAATCTCCTCTGTGGGCCATTTTTTCCATCATGCCATGAACAGTTTATATGGTATTAAGCACTAAAGCTACAGTAAAAAAAAAAAAACCAGCAGAAAACCCAACCCTAAAAACTTGGCCAGAGACTTCTCTTTATGTGGTGTTCTTTCACCACATACGTTTGGTGCCAAGCTGGTCTTAAAAGAAACTTCTTTGGACAGTTTATATCCTCCAGACTCTCCTCCCTCTACTCCTCTCCCTCCCTCCTCCCAGCCCTCTTACCAGTCTTTTTCAGGTGAGTTTATTAGGTACTGTATAACATAAGAACCCAAATGAAGAGCAATCAAGTTAAAAACTTACAATACTTCATCACTGAGTAAAATGTGTGAGGACTCATGCTGCGGGTGTGAGGATAACTGAGCAAGCACAGAGCAGAAACTGGCAAACTGCTCAGAAGAGCAGACACGCAGCCAGGCCTCAGTGATGGGGTAAAAGATATTTCGTAGAGTTTCAAAGAAGATCTCAGAGGAGATTTTATGGAAATACAGAAAGTTCCTGAGCTACTGAATTGAGAGGAAGCCTGAAAAAAAGGAACCTTCCTGCCCGGACATAGTGGGCAAGAAGGAATTAGGTTTCCAAATGCTTTCATTTCTGTTTTGTTTCACTCTAAGTTTTATCTGTTTAAAAAGCTATGTGATCTAGTTTCTGTTAAGATAAAACTTGGGTCTGAATTTAAAAACTGTTTTGCAGTCTTGGAGTGCCCAAGTTAAGAAAAAGGAATTTGACAGATCTGCCTTAATGTTCTAGTCAACATGGAGTCCTATCACATTACCTATGTGAAGAACACACCTGTCTTAGTAGGGAGTGACAAGAAATAAGAATTTCAAAATGCCACGCTTTGTTAAAATGCCTTGCAATATAGTAATGGTTACCTATGCCCTACCTTCAAAGAGCTGCACTTTATTTTTACTTGAAGAAGAGACATTTGCTTCCTCCACTGAAACAGACCACAGGATCTGTCTCAAAGCTTTCAGAATCATGGAGATAGAAGACTGTAAAAAATAAACACCAATCTTTTTCTCTGCACTTACTTGCATGATTCTTTCTGATCTCTGCTTTTATAGGAGATTTATATCTTGATTGTATTACTATGGGGAATCAAAATATGTCGCACAGGGAAAAAGGTCAAACGAAGAATGAACAGATGAATCAAATGGCTTATTCAGACAGTTAAAGAAAATGGAAGAGACTTGGTCCTGCAATACCACTTTAGCATAGAAAGGCAAAACAATAATTACTGTTACTTAATACATTACACAATTCCTTGGTTTGCAATTGTAGAGTCGCTTTTACTGGGCTCATCACCATCATATTTAATTATCAGGTAGACTTCTCTTTTTAAGTTCTGGCAGCATATCCAGTTCAAACAATGGCTGGGAATGTTTCATTTGTTAACTGAAAATAATAAACGTCTTAAATATATACACATTAATGTTCAACATAAACATAAAAATCAGAGTAATTTAGGTTGGAAGAGACCTCTGGACCACCCAAACTCTGCTGTGCAAAGTCAAGAAAACTTTCAGGTTGCTCAAAGCCTCATTCAGTAAAGTTTGGTAAGCCACATTTTATTTCAGTCAGGAGTTCCCTGTTCCCAAGCCAGTCCTCTGCCAGGACGACTCATTTCCTTGGCCACTGGCATGGACCTTTCTGCTGCTGTGAGGAAGCTCTTCTTCAAGATCAAACAAATGTGAAGCCCCTTCACACTGCCCTATGACAGACTCTCATGGCATTCTTAAGGTCATCGAATCTGCTTTCCTAAAGTCCAGGATTATCACCCTGCTATTTGCCTTCCTCTCTTTCCTTGGAAGCTTAAATGTTATCATTTCATGGCCACAGTACTGTCAAATTGTGATGTAAGTGCAGGTTGTCAGGTAAACAATAAGACAGTCAGAATATCATCTGTTTGACAGCAAATAGTTTCAAAACAACCCTTTATAATGCAAATATGAAGGTCAGATAAATACATTACTGTGATGTGAAACTAGAATGAGATGCCAGTGAGAGTGACTAGTATATATCTTTATCTTACTCATCATCCTTGTTTCTCCTTGCAAGTTTTGCCCAGCAATGAAATAGTTAGCAATTCTAAACCATAAATTGCTGCATGACTTATGCAATAATATGCCATTAAGATGAATGGCAAAAGTTCAGATCTTTGAAGATCTTGCTCCGCCGGCCTGTGGATACTTTTCTATTGCTTATCTTTGGCTTAGATTTTCAAAACCATCCTTACAGCCATTTTAGGGCCAGCAGGATGTTTGTAAAATATTAAAGCTGGGGATAGAGCACAAAGTGGCATACTCTGTGAGACAGACTCAACTTGTGGTGCCTGTGAGCCAGCTCAAACTGCCCACATGGTATATGTCCACATGATTTGCTCATTTCTCTTGGGTCACATACTACCTTGCTCCTCCCATCATCTTCTATCTCTTCTTATAATGGCTGTAAGAACCCTTTGTGCAGATGGAACAGCAGAAAAGCAACACTCGGAATGTGCACCGCATTATTTCACTTGTAAGAAAACACAGGTATGTATACATTCGTGCATGCTTGTATGTCTACACACATTCAAATTTAGCTTAGGGAATATTTTTTTTCTGCCTTTCCATTGCTGCCTTGTTGACATCCAGAAAGAAGTTGCCATTAACAATAGTTTGGAAACTAGTGAGTATGAATTTATGAATAGAATTTCATTGCTGTGCTATTTTGTCAGTAATTAGTACTTCCCTTACCTGGCTTCCATAACATCCCCAAAACAGAACCTGATTGACTGAATATGTTTTGCCTTTAGCTAATAATAACTATTCTATTTTAGAGACATAAACTATTGCTGCTAAAACATGGCCCTAACGAGGAGTTTGTATTTGAGGAAATCAAGGTTTAAATTTGACCATGGCAGAGAGCTGCAGCCAAAACACTTTTATCTTTTCTTGTCTGCCAAACAAGGTGTTGCTGTATTTAGGCAGCCAGGCAAAGAAAATTGTAGCACTTCAGATGCATATACCACATGTAAACCAAAGTGCAAATATTATGATACCGTAAATAAAAGCATGAGAAATTCCCAATAGTATCCTGAAAAATAATGGCAACTCAGTCTTTCAGGCTTCCTCTCAAAATTGATGAAAGGTAGTCTGTCAAGAAGCAGTTTAGCAAATTGCCAGCTCCTCTTCTGTCTCTCCAGGTTATGGCAGAGATCCTAGAAGTCGCTCATTCACCTGACTATCATTTGAACAGCTTTGGGGGTCTGGGCCTTGCTGCCTTCTGCCAAGGTTATGCAGATCTCTTTAGAGTTCCCTCTACTCAGGGATCCTTTTTTTTTCTTCTCATTTCCTTTTAGAGTTAATTACAATCATATTTATCACAGCAGCATTTAGGTTAGTCAGTGCAGAAGGCTATTGAATATACAAATACATCTCTCCTTCGTTCAACCAGACTGTGACTGATAGTGCTGCTCCTGCACCCTTTCTGAGTCCCATGGCAGTCATAGATGGGTTGAAAGCCCTGACTTTAAAGAGGTGTCAGCTGCCCCTACAACCTTCCTCTGTCAATGCAATAATCAGGACCCGCTTTGTGCCCAGCAGCTCGCAAAGTACATAATCAGTATCATTTGCTCTCATCTGCTGCACTGCTCACAGCGTAAGCTTTCAAATCTACTAATGTAATAGAATCCTTTAAGCAATTGCTACTGCTTTTAAAACCAATTTGTTCCACACTCAAAGGCCTCTAAGCTCCCATTATATTAGGGTTGGTGCCTAAACTCTGCTTGCTGATAGAAGTCTCAGAAAACTATCTGGTTACACATCAGGCTGGTGCGGAAATAGTGGAAAAAGAAAATGAGAGGGGCACATTTTAACTACACTCACTAGTCTTTCTTCCAGAACAGCAAAATTCCCTCTGTTGTAGATTAACAATCAACAATTCCTCACATACTCGTTCATTGTAATGGCTATTTGAAAGCTCTTTCTTATCACAATCCAATTATCACAATGCTGATCTTGCACAGCAGTTCTGAATACAAAAGGTAGAAAACCATTGTTTTAAAATATTTTTTAATACACTTAACACATTATTACAGTTTTGTTGGATGAAATTGAACTAAACAATGAGGGGGATAAAATAACTCCACTCCCTGAACACTTTAATCCCCTGCAATAGTGCAGGAGTTCAGAGGAAGAAGGGCTTACACAAAGCCCATCTGTCTATCAGCCCCTTCCCCTGGTATTCTTGAACCCAATAACCAGTTTCAATCATGTTTTAGAGAACATCAGCCTCTTAAAGCTAATTTCACATTTCACAGAAATCCATGAAGGAATAAGAAGGGGGAAAACAGATGCCCAAACCAGTGCCCTTCCATTGGAAAGGCAAGAAAAATCATTCATGACCTGGGGCTTTGGTGAGAACACAGCTCTGCCTTGTCCTTGTACGCACAGTCTCTTGCTCATCCACAAGGCAAAACCACAAGGGAATATTTGAGTTGAGGATTAAGGTGAAGTGGAGGTATCATTCTAAGGAAAAAACTGAGGACGTGGAATAAAACATGTTTAAGGGAACCAGAGAAGGGGTCATTTGGGTACATGGGAAGAGCCTGTGGCTATTGTTATAAGAAAACCTTATGAGACCAAGAAGAAGATGGAACTATTTTGGCAAAGACTGCAGGAGACAGGTGATGTAGATACATGGGAAACCAGAAGTCGTTATTTATAGCTCTTATAGAGTGTTTGTGTAATGCACTAACATGCTATGTGGGTCTGGAGAATACTTTTATGAGGTACAAAGCATTCAGTGGGAAGGACCCGAACCTATAACTCACATGACATTTCGATGCCTTAGAAATGGGCCTGATTTCCAAAGCTAGACCTTAAAGTATAGTTATGTTGATACAGAAACTTGGCTATAATACTACTTTAACCACTCGAAATGGCCTGAGCTCCAGTTCTCCAGCCCATCATGCTGCATTGTCCAATCCAAACTATTCACATTATAGGCCCCATTTGCAAACCAGAATGTCTCTAGAAATCTATCTGAGGGTTATTTGCCCTTCCAGATGAGTTTGTGTTTAGCAGTAGGCTACTTCTGAAAGAAGTAGCACAGTGAAAAGGAATGAGAGGGCAATACAAAGGAAATCTTAAGACTGCTGCTAATAACTTCTGTCCATGACCTTGTTGTCAGTGTGCACACACTGGGAAGTAAGTCTGAGTAACGATGTGAGGAAACTGGGGAGCTTACAAGGTGATCCAGATTATTACCAATCACAAGGCCAAGGACTCCTTGCAGAACTGTGTCACCAGCCCACAGACTGACCATAATGGTCAATAGTGGCATGGTTTATTGTGCGCAGACTTTGAACTTTAACATAAAGATATCACCTCAGGCACCAGCTGATAAAATCTGGCAGGACAGGACAGAGGTGTGTCACTATACACCTACACTCTTCCATAAACATTGCCTACCAGCCATCGTGTGACAAGGGTAGTGCACTGGAGAACTCCTGTTCAGAACCTCTTGGCCATTTTTATGCTCCTATAAACCTAAAAGCAGGTCCCACTGTCACAGAGTCACACAGGCCAGGTGCTCCCTAAAGCAAGGTGAGCCAGGAGGTGATGGGAACCCAGGGACCAGCAGGTCAGAAGCCTCCCCAACCAGGGCCCTTCACAGTATCTGAATGAGGTGAGCAAGACAAACCTGGAGATAATGATCAGAGCCAGTCAAGAGTCAAGATCATAATGGAATTCCATGGCAATGAGACAGGTTGGAGGTCAAACTAGTTTGTAGGTCAGAGTTAAGATCAAGTCTTTGACTGGCCAGATCCATAACAACAAAACTGCTCTGAGGTCTAGCCAGGTTGTCGCCCTGCAGGCTGAGATCTGGATCAACAATGCCTACAGGAAACCAGAGAGATGGACATAGATACAGACGAGCTGAGAAGCCACACACTTCCAGCACAGCTCAGCCAGGGACTGGTAGCCCTGGGCTGAACTGAAATGAGGCTTCTGGGCCCATAGGTGAGTGCATGGAAGCCACAGCTGAGGCTTATCAAAGCTATTAATGCTTATTAGAGCACTAAGGGGGCTGACAGACACAAGCTTCACAAAGACTATGGGGGATAGCTTGAAAAGATGGTGTGAGATATTTGAATCTACTCAGCAGTTACAAAAAGCCAGTGACAACATCCCACAAAGAACAAATACTTTCTGGCCCAGGGGCTGTTGTGGCTAGGCTAAAAACATGCACTGAGGATGGTTCCCTACACGGGTAGGATTTGCATTCTGTTGTTCACACTGATATTGTTGTCTTTGCATTTCCCCTGTAAAAACATACTGATAAAAACAGGGCTAGCATCTCTTTAGCTTTAAGACTTCCTCACACCCTCCTGAATCTTAATTGAGAAAAACAAACCAAAAGTCAAGATCAAAGGGCCAATGTGCTGAAAACACATATGCATGCACTCACTACCTCTTTATCAAATTCAGATCTACAAATGTAGATCTTATATTATGCAAAGCAGACAAATATCTCTTCTTGGAACTGCTTTTCTACTGCAATTAATTTTGGTATCTACTGAAATATAAGAATTGTATTAGTACTATGAGAGTGATCATGCCAGTGAGCTGATGATATGACAGTGACTATATTAAAGCTTTTGCTATGCCTCTGAGCATTCCCAGTGTGAGCTCCAGAAATATGACCAAATTCAGCCTGAGCTGAATTGCTGATTCAGTTATTAAAACAGCAGTGCCTCCTTGTCAGATGAACTTGGAGTTTAGCAAAATATTCACCATCTGCCCCCTGCGTAATACTTCAAAATGTTGCAATCAATACACGATTTGGAATGTGTGGGCAATGCTGGAAGGTAAAAATATTTTTTATTTGCCAGATATATGTTGATTGGTTGCTTCATTTTGCACATATGGGACAGTAAAATGTATTTGTTTTCTTGCCAATAAAGGAACATTTTCTTAACGCTCCTCGCTCACATCGTATCTACAAAAGGAGAAGGCTCTGATGTTTCCTGTTGGGTTCATGTTTTACATTACAATTCATACACAAATGCTTTTTGGCATCTAAATCCTGAGCTAGAAGTATTTTTAAAATTATGTCCTGAAATAGGAACTTCAGAACACTATGTCGGCATCTGGCAGATATCTCAAGAGTGTCATGAACTGTTACTACTTGAGGAACTTGGCAGGCACTCCATGAGCCCTGTGTACCTTAAAAGTGTGTAGGAGTCCACTAACGGCTTAATCGTTGAGCATCTGTATAGCTAGTCTGTTATTGGCATATGTCCACCCACCAACCTCAAAACCATGTGGTGGTCCACACGGATTTCACAGGATATATCTGAGTTTCAGAACAATGAAGGCTGCTCAAACATGACTGACAGCAGCTCACTATTTTATATAAGCAAGCATTTCCTCAGAACAAACCTTGAACTACTAATCAGTCTCACTGCTCAAAGAATTTGGCATGTGTGTTTTCATCCTCGTGTGTTTTACAAAGTGCTGATACAAATGTTAAGGCTGAAAGCACTTTATAAAATGTTTGGGATCTCATGTACAATAGTATTCCCTCATAGAAGAGCACAGGGAGCATTTCTGGGGCCCTAGGTGAGAGACAGCAGTGAAGCCAATGGGCCCCAGAGTATGCACACATGGCTGGTGATGACCATTGTTCTTGTCCCAGGACGGATAAGATGACCACTCCTGGTAAAAGGTGGTAAAACACTGGGACTTCGGGAATACCCAGTCTTTTTGCAAGACTTTGCTTCCAACATAATTGTAGCCATGCTTTGTGACTGCTGAAGAGCAGTAGCAGCTGTGCTTGTAGACTGAAGTTTGAGTGGAAAGAGGATTTCATATCCATCTGCTTAGCTAGGCTTTTGCAGAGATCTTTTGGTAGGAGTTGTATGGGTGATGTCCTTCAGAACATCTCTAGTCTGCAAGAATACTCTTCCTGGATGACCTTTTGCTCCTTTAAGAAGACATATATGTACCATACACTTCCCCAGAGTTAACGACAGGGGAAGACTTTCACCATTTTTTAGGGTCTTCATGGAATGTTGCATAAGTTTGCAAAAAAAAATTAATTTTTTTTCATGGTTTACTTATAATTCTGGCACAGAAACCACATAGCTCTAGCACAAAAAACAATGGCTTTGGCACTGTCTGAGCCATAGAACTAAGGGCTGGAAACCCAGGAGCCCTACTGGGGTGAGCAGCAACCCTAGGGACCTAGGAAAGGGAGTTGAGGCTGACTGTCAGTTGCAACCTGGATGTGCATGCCACAGGGAAGTGTCAGACAGCTTTTCCCAGGTGCTTCAGTAGACTTAATTCCTTCACCTCCTGTTTTTCAACAGAACAGAGAAATCTCTCAGATTGGGAAGCTGGTGGAGATAGGTGCAAAGATCAAAGTAAAGACCATGGAACAAGTCACTCCCACAGCCCATCTCACATATAGAGCACAAAAATAAAAAAAAACCTGGAGTGACAGGACAGTAGGACTCTAGGTGAGAGCCAAGTGCTCCTTTGAGGTCTCTGCCATGTGTGCTTATTTAAGACACCAGCTTTCCTAGAGCTGAATGTCTTGTTTGTCTTGTCCTCTCCAATAGGAGCTGGTAATGCCTTGGGCTGTTAAATTTTTACAATAGTTGAAATGAACCAGAATGCTCCTGCTGTCTATCTCTGGGCCTGAGCTGCTGAGACCAGGCAGGAGGGCTTGTCCCCGCAAGCCTTTGCCTCCAGTATTTATTGCTTCTTGCCATGCAGCTTGGACAGTTGTAGAATGTGTTGCAAGACAAAACTTTTAACTCTGGTCTTTATTTAATTTAACACTGGGTGAGGCCTTTATTCTCCATCTTTCCTTAGTGGGTAGAAACGTGTTTGGTCTATATTAATTTTTTTGTTCTGTACCAATGGTTGGCATCGATTGGTTTCAGGGATTTTTCACTATAAATGTTAAAATAAACAAACCAAGGTCCCAAATGGCGGTCAGGGATTTTGCCAGACCATGGGAAGTACTGGGCCCCGAGAGGCTCTGAAAACCATCCAGAGAAATACAGTACAGAAGATCTGCACTGAGCAGGGATAATAATCTGTTCCAGAAGCTAGAAAATATTTTCCAGGAGACTCGGCAATTGTGGCTTGAGATGGAGAAAGAGAGAAAGAGAGGAAGAGAGAGACAGAGAGAAACTGCACCTTTCCAGGAAAAATGGAAAAGTCTGAGAAAAGAAAAGCCCCTGCTACTGCAGAATACTTAGCTACAAGGAGAGAGTCATTCAGCAGAGGGTTACACCTCCAGAGACATAGAGACAGGACCATAGAGTCCAGACAGATAAAAGCTGCAGGAAGTCTTTGTTTACAGGACAGATGACAAATTAGGCTAGTAAATAAGAATGTTAAAATTTAAACTCACCTGTACCAGTCTCTAAGAGCCACAGAATGAGGGCTAGAGAGGTCAACAACTCATCTGATCTGAGCCTTCCTAAGCCAGTTGGTTCGGTCCTTGGGATGGGCCACTAGGTCTTACTTATAAGAAGCCCAATGGCTTGTTTAACAGAAGCTCATAATTTAGAAAGGCCTGGAGCTTTGATGTGATGATAGCTTGACGTGAAGAACTGATCACTTTCTTTGGCAATTTGTTTTAATGTTCACTTTCACTGTTAAACATTTCTGATTATTTTCTTATTTGAATTTGCCAGGCTTCCACTTTCGGCTATTGGCTTTCATTGTGCATTTCTCTCTTGACATTCTCCCCACCCCCCACCCCCTCCCCCTCTTCTCCATGAGGGAAAGATCCTCTGTAATAGAGACATTTCTCATTTTTTGCAAGTCTTTATTAAACTCAGCAGACTGAGTTTTCCCAATCTTTGCTATGGCTTTTTACTCTAGACCTTGCATAATGTTTGTGGCTGTTTTCTGCACCCATTCCCATATTTCAACAACCTTCTAAAACGGTGAGCATTGAAACAACCCCCCTAATACCCTATAAAAGGATAAAAGCATGTCCCTGCTCAGACTGGATTGGTGTAGTAAAATATTCTGTTTCTTATTCTGAGGGTTTGGTTTGTTTTTTTCCCAGTCACTATCAGAAACTGACCTGGATTCCAGTCAGTAATGAGATTTAACTCCCTTAAGTGCTCTGCTGGTGTCTCTTGCTCATACACTCTAAGGTCAAATCATCCAGGGCCTATGTGAGGTTTTCACTTCTTTTTACAACAGAGATCAGTCACGCGTGTCTCACCTGAACAGTTCCTTGCCAATGTGGCAAGATCGATTCTGCCTCGATCTTACCTGTAACCCACAGCTGATGACTGAGACACTGCAGTCAAACAACAGTCCAACTGCTTGTTGGTTCAGTCTGGTCGTATCTAAGCAGCATTGAATAACCTGCTGCACATGGATGGCCATCTGAAAGGAACCAGCTAATGAACTCTTTGGCATGGCTTCAAGCCCTATGTTAATCCCTTTGGAAGAAGCCACACAGACATTGTGTATCGTTAGTTTCTTACAAGAATGCTATGTTGTAAACCAATGTAGACTTCTAGTGACTCTGTTCCCATCTAATTTCATTAACAATTCATTTTTCTGTTGCTTAAGATCCCTTGTCAGGCAAACTAAGCTGCAGTGCTGTCAAGTGTACTGGTGACCTACTGTGATGTTGGCTGAATGCTCTGCATTGTCCTTCATACTGTCCTTCTGGTGTTTCAAGATTCATTAAAAATGAGAGTTTCTAGGCCAGAATCATCTCCACCATCTCCGTTGGTCTCTTGACTGAAAGTTTTCTAGGTCTAATGGTCTTCAAAATATTCTTTTTGAGTCTGTAGCTCAATATAGTCCTCTTTTATGAGTAGAAAGAAGGCATTTACACACAGTAGCTTTCTGCCTTCCAAATACAGATAAGTACAGAACAAGTCTTTTTTCTACATAACCATTGATCGTTTTATCATCTTTATCTATCAAGGGGCCATTTTCCCTCTTGTAATATTCCTTGTGTCAAAGTCATATTGTTGTCATAAAAACAGCTACCCCATTCATACCTGTCTTCAGCTGCTTTTTGCGTCTTCTGTGTTACTAAAGTTCCAAACTTTTCTCTCTATTTAACCTATAGTTCATTTCACTTGAATATTGCTCCTGATGGTTGGAGACAATTTCCTGAGAGACACCAGAATATTCATACAGTCTGAAGTTTTGGCATCTGGGTCATCTTCTAGGAAAATCTACCTCCTTCAGTAGGGAATTCCGGCTCTTGCATGATCCGCTCTGAATTTTACTAAATTTTGAAAACTTGAATGAGGGTGAGTGTTGCAACTGCGTGGATCACTTCAGATCAGCTTTTGGTCCTAGCTTACTTCCTTTTATCTCAAGCTTTTTTTTTTTTTCAGTTTTACCATATTACTAAAACAGTTTCATATGACTGTTGAATACATTTGTCTCCAAGTTAATAATCATTCTTCTTCTACCTACATTTTTTTTCTCCCAGCTGCTCTCAGTTCCAAGAAGCTGGTAGTTTTTTTGAGAATATGTCTACAACTCATCAGCAGTTTCTTCCATTTTCCCCTACTGACTGTCATGCTGCTACAGGCAGGTTACTATCAAGTCTCAGTCCAGTAGCTGATTATCTTTATCTCGTATAGAGAAACCCCAAAGATTTATCACTGAGGACATAATAACCTTTTGTTAGAGATTGTTTTTAAGCATGATTATCTGGTAAGGGAATCTTACCTCTTCAGAATTTTTTTAAAAACTAAAGTGATTAGTCATATGTATTCCTGCCCTGCCCTCCCTGATCCTCCATCTGAGGTCTCATCTTGGAAATGAGCAAAACTGGAGAAGGAGTAGAGGCGGGCAGGCAGAGTAAGGCTGGCTGAGAAACAGACAAATCAGTTAACTTACTTCATAAACACTTGTCTCAACTCCAACCTATTTCCACTGTATTGAGCAGCATACTTTATTTTGACTTCTGGAGTGCCTCTACCTCTTTTCTACTTAATGAGGCATAATTGAACAATACTTGTATTTACCTTAAACCCTGCATATTTGACACTCCATGATATTTAAAAATTAAAGCAGTATTGCTTAGACTATTTTCTGTGTTGACAGTGTTTCTTACAGTGTACAAATCTCTGATATTGGTGAAATTACATACCATGTGGGTTGCAGTATTCTGATTATTACTCCCTCGATTTCCCTTTTGTGTAGGATTTGTGGTTTTGTTTTTCCTGTAACAAAATATTCTTATCAGAATGGGGAGAGTTTAAAAAAAGCAGTTGCTATTTACTTGTGTCTGAGTTTTAGGTCCCTTTCTGGAAAGCAGAAGAGATAGAAAATTATGTTTGATGGCAAGAAATGACAAGTGTAGTTCATCCATTTTTGTGTGTCAATAGACAGAGCTGTTCAGTGATGACTCTGGCTGAATAGTTGTCTTGGTTTCCCCTGAAACTGAGCATAGAATTGTCTCCTGCACCTTGCATATCAATATTTCTTCCACCACGGTGATGATAATTAAGGATTTGTTAAATCTGAAACCAGGAACATAACTGGATAAATAAACCTGAGGGATTCCAGCTGCTAGAGATTGATATCCAGGTATTCAGCCAACCCAAACTATAACTGTTTATGTAATAAAAGGTTTGTATTTCCTGTTCAGAACCAGGCTCCTCTGTAATTAATGCACCAATACAAAACCTCTTCATTCACCAACGCCATGTACATGTTGTGTAGAGCTCTTGCAAATGACCGGAGAAGATCTGAGCTCAGTAACAAGCATAAGATTAAGTTATTTGATGTGGGTTTAGCTGTTGCCGGAAGAAACAGGAGCATGCAGGCAGCAGAAAAGGGAAGGGAGACGGTACAAAATATGCATTTCAGGTACAAGGTAGCCAGAAGTAAAGAGCCTATAGCAAACCCAAAGCAACAAAAAACTTTAAATCCCAGCATATGGCTGTCTCCAAAGAAGCAGATTGTATCCCACACACTTGCTGATTAACAGTTGACACTGAAATGGCCAGGCAAGATCACACAGACACTCACACCCAGACAACTGTCTTGTTGACAAGACTCCACAAAGGAGCAATTAAAGCCAAGAATCCCTCCCAGGTGCCATTTTCAGATGTCCATTTGCATTATTCCCCCAGCCTCCTTCCTAAATCCTGACGGAAGCAGGTCAGATGGTCAGGCAACACCAGAGAGTGCCATCTGAGGTTGTTTTACTGCTGAAAAACTGAATGGTACTTTGAAGCAAAATTTTTGGTTTGGGCTAGCCAAAACTGAAGTCACTGAGGAGACTTGTTGGAGCCAAGGTCACTCTGTCACAACCCCTTACACCAAGTATTTTGCACTTCCAAAGTAATCACAGAGCTGTATCCATAAACACACATAGAGTGTGCTGGACCTTGGAGCTGGAATGACGCAGGAAGGGAAAGTCACTTACTGTGTGACCAACAGCACATACTGTCTGGCACATATGGTCTAAAACTGGAATCTAGAAATTTATCTACTGTGATTTTTTTCATTTGTATTAAGAAGCTGTTACCAAGGAAGATGCCAGGGCACCAGGAAATGACTTCTCAATGTGATACCATGTTTTCTGCTGCTCTGTTCTGGACAAGTGATGAGGCTGGATGAACGCCTAGCTCCATGAAAACAATTGAGATCAGACCTCCTCATACAAAAGTGCTGCTTTCTATTGACACAACCAGCTTTTGAAAAATATTTATGGAAGCACAGTAAGCATGACTGAGACTGGAGAGACTGGTGCCATGAATGATTCTAACCTGTGTTGACACACTTTTCTCATCACATTCTGAAGCAAAGCTGATGCGGGAACAACCACTTTCTCTCCTTGTATTATGTGAAGCTGCTTTCTGAGCAGCCTGATCCCAGGCACAGCTTGTTCCCAGCAAGACCCCAGCGAGGAGGTCTCTCCATGCTGCACTTTGGACAGAATTTGGCTCATTGAATAAGGAGAAAAATGGGCAGCCACCCAGACATGACTTTGCTTGGTGCTTAATATCGACAGTCCCTCAGGTGGCTGTGAATAACTGCTGGCCAAGATAAGCATGAAAAGAAGAAAACATGCTGACAGGCATGCAGCTGTATCTAGGTTTCCTGTGAAGGCAGGCAATGCGGCAGCTTGCACTATCAGATTTGTTAGCTTCCACCTTGTGTGAGTGAGCTGGTGAGCCCCAGAAGTGCTTGCAGAAGCTATCCCGTCCTAGGCACATAGATGGAACCCACACTTTGCTGTTCATGGAGACTGTGCTGCAGGCTTCCTACCATGTCTGCTGTCACTGATCCCAAAGCACCTACCAGTCCTCTAGTTCATGGACCAAATTGAGCCATTCTTATGGCAACATGGTCCACTTGCAAGCTACCGTCTGCAGGGAGGGAAAGACGCTTGCACTGTAAAGAAATGAAAAATATGTTTCTCTTCAATTTGAATGTAAAATATTGACTCTTATTAGTAAAGGACACATACAAATATTCTGTATTGATGGCTGCTTTGCAAAACATGAACATGGTTTCCCTTGGTAACAATTTTCATAGGAAGTTTTGGGGCACATCTATCACATATCCAGTGTTATTAAAAATATATCTCTTCAGCATAGAGGCTGGTTCTGCCACAAGTTTGCTTCCCACAGGTCAGCCATCACTTGGAAAAAAAAAACAACCCTAAAAATCCCTTCTCAAGATTGGTGCAGTCTTGATGTCCATCAGGGCAGTGACAAGGAGAAAGCTTTAAAGAGGTGGGAGATGGAATTGGCATGTACTAACAGTAAGACTAACTATAGCTGTGTATCTTGTGTATCTTTCATACCTTGCTTTGCTTTGCCGTGTTTCCTCATAACTTCACAGGTTTTGAAGTGCAAAGAGACAGTAGTTTTGATCTACTCCATCATAAGTCATCTATTTCTGAAAAATATCCTTGGATAAGTTGCTCTGGTGGCTTATTTGGCTCATTACAAAACCCAATCATTGACACATGAACTTGGCAAATGTCAATTGCTTCCATTCCAGCTTGGGAAGTTTTATTGCACTCTCTTGAGAGTGGCAAATGTGTGAATGAGGTCTTTTAAGTCCCACTTGCAGTGCAGAAGGGGATAAATTTGCCCTATTAAAAAGTGTGGTAATTTTCATTATTCTTACAAGCAGATCTGTCACTCAGTCTTGCAAGCAAGTCTAAGAAGTCCTGCTGGACTGTTATTTCAAGATTCTGAGATAACAGCCTTGAGGAGGTGACAAGTGCCTGCTGGTCTGGAGCATCAGTGTGCAGTAGGAGCAGTGCAGGTTGGACAGGTAGATCAGGTCATGTGCAGCCACAGACTCCAGAGGTGAGGGCACGCAGGCACCAGAGCATGAGCAAGAAAAGTGTGCACCACCTATACTGGAAGGGACACACACCGCCATCTATTCAGCAGAGAGATCAGCTGCAGATCAACATGGTATCAGTCTGCCTCCTCTGCTAATCATTTTTTTCTGAACCGAACAAGGTGCTGGTGGGCAAACAGAGCCCTTAGAGTAGTGAGGGGAAAAACCTTCATTGAATGTTGGAAGTTAACTTGTGACCATTCTGCACACTGAGATTTTTTCCTGGTACTAATTTAACAACTAGGCAAATGCAAAACCAATGAGATGACATATGATGAATTTCCTAGACTACCTAGAAATGAAATGCAAGCAGTGATGTCTGTGGGGCAGGAAGCAGTTCTCTGTTGTATCAGCTCCTGCAATCTGTGTAGTGTTTGGGGAGGGGGAGGGAGCTCCAGTCCAAAGCCTGTTCTGTCACACCTGGATTTACTGGCACATTTGACCTGTCTTAACCATCTCAGAAGTGAAGAGATGCCAGATCTAGGACTACTTCTGACTTCCAGCAATTTCTTGTTATTGATGGAAGTAAAGAGGATAGGAGCCAGAGCAGCAATACAAAACATTGTGGTTCTGAGAGTTAGAAAAATGTTCACACAACAATGGTAGAAAGATATTTTGGATTCCAAAACCAACTATGAAATATGGGTTTTCTAGGGGCATAAATTTGTTAGCCTTCTAGGATAAGTATGCCACAATAAAATATAGTGATAAAAAAATTACTGACTCATTTGTTTGGGATGGTGCATACAGAAGAGGGAAGGCAGAAGAGGTAATGTTAATAAATCATGGTCCTATCCAGCGAGTCTGCATTATTCAGAGAGAAGGGCAATTACCAAAGCGTCCTGCTGCCCCTTTCAAAGTTTAACACTCCTAGTTGACATCTGATCTAGCAAACAGTGTCAGGAGGTATCCAAGCAGCATGAACAGCACTTAAAATGATTAAGAGAGCAGGGTGCTTGAGCACGTTGGTGTTCTAGGGCATAGTGCTCCAGTAATTAAAGACATGCATACATATGTATCCTCTGAGATATTTATTGATATGGCACAAATTTGGTTTTTAGTGAGAAGAGGAAACCACATTCCAGGCTCAGTCTAACTGGTGGGATGTCGGTGGCTGTTGCAGTTTGTAATCCTCAACTAGTTAAAGCTGATATACACCTTCCAGAGTACCTCACATCAGCTTGGCTTTTCAAGTTTCTAGGGTTAAAGTTGTCTTTTGCTCTCTGACCAAGACCCTCATTTCATTCAGCTCCTTCAGCTTTCTCATGGGTTTTGAGGTGGACAGAAAAGCCTCTGATCTACCTGTCTTAAGCTGATTTTCCTTATCCTGTCTGTTGTGCATCTCCTCAAGATTTTAATATGAGGAAGTATGGCACTGACTGCTCCTACTGACAAAGATGTCAACGGTGTCTAACTCCAGGGACTGCATGGAGGTGTATGGATGTCTGTCAAGCCCTGATATGAGTGAGTTTCCACCTTCCTTAGCTGCCAGGCCAGACACTGCTTGCTGAAAGTGATGGTCCCAAACAGGCAGCTCTCTGGGCAGCATTAACCACTTCCTCTGGTCATATTTTCTCTGTGTGTTTCTAGTGTTGTTCCTCATCTCAGTAGTTACCATTTTGCTGGCTGTAATGTTCTGATATACAGAAGAGAGATGCTTTCATTTTCAGCAGCGAAAAATACACTGAATCAAAGCAAGAAGAGGTCAGAAATCTGCCATCTTTATCCTCCTCAACCTTCTTCCCATCTTCCTTAAAGATGTTCTAGTAGCAAACATACCTGTCTTGATGGTTTGTGATGGATCTGAATGTCCCATCATAAGACACAGAAATCAACAGTGTGCAGAGAAGTTCTCAAGTCCTATTAGTAACACTATCACCTCTGAGCTACAACAGCAGACCTTGCAAATGCAATTCTCTGCTCTTCTCCAATTTATTTGCCACCTGTCTCAATTATATTAGCATTTTGTTGCAAGCAGACGTAAAAGGCTTTTGAACAATGCATGGCACAGCCAAATAATCCAAGTGCATTTGCCTGCATTCTGCTCACGAGTCTGGGGAGCATTGTGGTCTAAGGGGCAAGGTCTCACTCATATCAACAAAATCCAAGGGTGGAGATTAGTGGATCAGGATGCCAACAGAGTCTCCATCTCCTTTGGATTTGCACCAATTGATGACTCTGTCAGTGCCAGATGGAACTTTTTATTGAGCTACCATGGGGAAGCACTGGCATGCAGCACCTGAATGGAAAGGCTTCATGTTCCTAGAGACAAAGCCATGGGTACTGGGCATGGCATCTCTTATCCAGACTGGGCATGCAGTCTAACCCAAAGCAACCTTGAAATATGGACTGTCCAGGTCAAACCTGTATGTTCAGTGGACACATTCAGGCACTCACATGTCCATGAATCCACACACTGCACAAACAGCACTAGTTCTCACATGAAACACTAAAGAAGCATCCTTTCAATATGCTTAGGCTTAGAAATGTCTGAAAAACTTAACTGAGAACAACCTACCATTCAAGAGCAGTTATCCTGTCATTGTCTATTTCTGCGTTGTAGTGGTGGCACTACTGTTCCCATTGTGAGGTGCACGGTGCAATAGCTGAAGACCTCTTCTATGCTGCTTTAAATTGTAGTTGTTCTGTGCTTGGGAGCTCCCTTGCTAGAGCATGCCACTGAGCCCTGTCCACTAAACCACCGAACAGAACTGCATGCATTTTAACAGAAGGCTGACTGTTCAAGCTCTTAAGTTATCTTCTCTCTTTTGTGCCCCAGGAAAAAGTGCTGGTTTATATCTCCAGTCAAAGAGCTTGTTCTGCAACCTGGCCTCTGAGCACTTCTCTTTTAACCCACGTTGACCTCCAAACCCCGAAGTATGCACCCAGCGGATATCTGAAATGCTTAAGTGAACTGTACCAAGGAGATATGTAGGTATGGGAAATTTATTCCAGGCTACAGAATATTAACTGGTTTCACCCAGCTGACACTGGCAATTTGGTTTTCATCACTCAACATCTTTGTCTCAGAAGAACAAATGCACATATTAAATTTCGGTGATGTGCACCAGAAGATGTTTACTAGCTAATTTACCAGCAAAAGAGCAGAAAGAGGCTTTTCAGCAAGGTTTCATCCTGTCCTTTTGAGCAGCCCTTGAGTCATTATCTTAGGATCTCACTTTTCAAATACTGCAATAAATGGAACCATTTATTAGGAAACTGACTGTTCATGGTCACCTTCTGTTATGTCTAGCAGGATTCTCAGAGTAGGCAGACATACTGAATCTCTGATTTGCATGGGCGAACCTTTTTCCACAGCTATAATAGAATCACAGTGATAGTGAAGACCTGGCTGGACTGTCAGTTCTTTCTTGGAAATATAGGTTCAATGTTTTCCTCACAGTAGTGAAGAATTCCTTGTCAAAGATTTTGGAAGTCTTCTCTCCCTAATATCTTGGAGGCTGGACTCCCTTCATCCACCTTTGTCTCAGCTGGGCTTACCACAGTCTGGTGAAGTGCCACCACCAGACCAGAGTTTTCCAGGCATGGCTAAAAGCCTGTCTTGTTGTGTTAGCAGACTGTTTGCCCTGGAAAGACACAGGGAGGAGGGAGAGGCCTGTAGCTCTTGCTGGAGACAGGTGCTTATGAACCCAAAGCCTGAGAGAGACATCTGGGTCTGTCAACCTGCAATGAGAACTAATGTTTTGAGCTGCAGAAGTAGCTTTGATTTTTTCTATATAGCAATAAAAACTACCAGGAAAAAAAAATGGCCATTCACCACAGCATCTTATGGGCTTTGAGAAATGACCTGCTACAGGTACTAAACTGTTTTGTCACTCCACTGCCAGCCACCACCACCACAGCTGGACATGTCAAATTGCTTTTAAAGTGAAATTTTTTCTTTTTAATTTCTACTTACCATCCTCATCTAAGCCTGTGGTCACATCATGTCTTTAGTCATCAGCTTTGGGAGAAAACATGGCAAGGTAAGGAAGAGTAGTGGAAGATTACATGGATTACCTGGAACATGAAGCTTGGTGCAAGGAAGGACTTTGTGTCTTCCCTCTAACTAGAGAAAAATCCTTCCCTTTTTTAATGAGATCACTTCAGTGAGGCCAGAATTTTACCTTTCTGTTTCTGGAAGCACACTGTAAGAGTAGCTGCAAGTGGAGAAATGCTCAGGTGAGAGACAATGCTATGCCACTACTGCTTCTGTGCCAAGGACAGGAGCAGGCTGAGGGCACAAGGGAGAGCAATGGGAACTGCCAGCACACTGCATTGTTTTCCGCTGAGGAGTTCTCTTCCTCAGGTCCCGCACAATGATCCCTGTTTCCAGAGTACGTGCAGAAGTCATTGTATTTTATTAGCATTTATTTTCATAAGGAAAGAACTTCATGGAAACCACATGCTATTGACTTAATGACCAAAACTACCAACACTCACCATTCCTATTTATGTCTATTTTAATATCTCTTCATATAATGCTGATGCAGCTCAATATTCTATAATGTCTTTCCTAGAAGCTGAACTTCGCTAAGAAATTTCACACAACCACATGTAGAAATAACCAGATGAATCTCTGGCAGAAATGAATGAAGCCTTCTGTGTGCTTTTTGGTGGCTTGAAAGGTTCTCTCTGACCATAATGCCCACAGGTATGCCAACATCTCATGAAAAGAGAGGAAAGCTTAGAACATGTTGGCTGTCCAGGACCATATTCTGATTCATGGAGCATGCCCAAGCCTCGGAACACTGAAGGTCCTTGCAGCAAATGACAGCTTTCCATGGGGAATATGCTGACTAACTCTGTACTGATCAGTTATGTCCCACTTGCTGTGAATGACTGACCTCTTTAGTCATTACGTATACGACTGGGCTATTTTCCTGCAGGGTTCAATACTACTTTTTCCCAACCCAAATGCCAAATTTTGACTCCTAGCTTACACTAATTTATAGCAATGTAAGCTGCAGTAGTCACAAAAGTATTATTTTTAAATTAAAAAAAAAATATATATGAAATAACCTGTAAGTGAGCTGTTGTGATACTTGCAGCTTATTAAGGCTACGTGAGTGAGATCCATGCAATGCACGCAAGTAATCTGCCTCCTTCTCCCTGAGAAAGCAGCTTTAGTATGTTCTTCTGTTAGGTATTTGTTGAAGTTGAAACTTAAAAAAGCCCTGAGCTACTTGGATCGTCTGCCTGAGTACATTTGAGCTACGTGATTCCCCTCCCTTTCCTGCTCCTCACAACGGAATACCTTTCACTTGTTACCTTCACTTTGTTGCTGCAGATAATTCTATGTGGCTTTTGGACATCAATTATTGAAAACATACCAGCTTCTCCTAAGTAGGTTTTGTTGGTAGCTTGTCACAATTCAGTGCTGACACGAAACTCATTTTCATTCCCAGAGGCCATGAAATACGTGCTTTTCAAGAGCAGACGTTGCAAACACATTCATGTCTAAATTAGGTCCCATTACTATCCACAAGATCTTTCTAACATTATACCAGCTCCTGCTTCAACAGGGCTTTCTGAGGTCTCAGATGCTGGCAAATTGCTTTTATTACTTAGTGCCATTGCTGCTCAGTGTGGTGGGAGAGATGAGCTGCTGTTCTACCCAGCTTCCACCTCACATGCATTTCCATAGCCAAGTCAGGAATATTATATGCAAAACAAAACACCTTTCAGCATAAATCCCTTTTGTTAACAGGTAACCACAATCTTCCTGTAATGTCTAAGCAGGAGACAATCACTGCTACAGCCACTTGGGTGTTGCCTCTGGAATTTGGAAGGATGAAATCATCACATGTCCCACCACCCCGTTCACTTCAAGGCATTTCTGACTAGGCTCATATGATGTGGTTGCCTCCAATTAGAAGGGACTGGGATCAGTGATTCAGGAGGTCACTTCCAGTCCTCCAGCCTGTAAATAGTATGGAAAGAGTCTGAGGCGGCCGATAGAAGGCAATGAAAATTGTTAAAAATGGCTTAGGGCCTTGTAGTGTGTGACTAGGGCAGGAGAGGGGAGATTCTGGTCCCAGCTGTTGCCTAACTCAATTCACGAGTTCTGGCAAATCTTGCTGTCCCTTATGTTCTGAGTAAGTTTGCTCCCTGGGAGCGGTGGTTCTTCCCAGCCTCTGTAAGGCCCTGTGATCTCTGTATATGTCATTGACTCATGCTGGCTCCTGGCAGTCGGTCTGGGTCAGCAGCAATGCGCTGACTGACAGAATGATTCAGTGTCATTGGAAATGGCCAGTATAGTGTTGTACTATGTGCAGTTTTGTATCAGTTACACCTAGACTGAGATGGATGTACTCATCACATATCTAACTATCCCTTTCCTACACTCCAATTCTGTCCTGAGAATGTCTCCTTGTAAGATTCAACAGGCACCATTGCTTCTTCTGACTCAACCCTCTGCAGGGCAATTACGGATTCAGGAGTATGCTTTTAAAATGCAGCTTTAAGAGCGCTTACTTCTTTAAAAAAAACAAAAGTCAAGCAGTCTAGCTGACTACCACAAAATAAAGCCCTTCCCTTCTTTCCCACTTGCCTGCCCAATATTAAATAGTATCCTCTTGTCCAAACTGGAACAGACACCTGTGCACCTTGGGCACACAGAACCTTGAAGAAACTTTCTTATGCAAGTTGTGAGATACAAAATATTTATGCAGAAACATGTTTATATGGATGTGCTTATATTCACATGCAATTATGTGGCAGTGAGGCATTTTACAGGCTTGTAATCCCTCTGTCTCCAACAAAGATTGCCTTTAATGCCTCAGTGATGTACCAATTCAGTGTTTACATCCCTTTTTATTCTGAAAGCAATTATATGATGTTTGACAGCAACATTTCTTGTCTGTTATAAGCAGCACCAGCAATCGCTTTTCATTTCCTTAAAGAAGAAATCCAAATTTGTGCTCTCTGAAGCCAAAAAAAAAAAAAGTATAAAAGCTGTTTCCCGAGGAATAGTTTCTGGGCATGCTGTGATACTCGTCTTGAGCCCTGATGCTGAAAATTGTTGTTCTGTAACTTATTACAGCTAGTTCCTCCTTTAGCCTGCAGATGAGAGTGCACATACTAATAACTCAGTAGAATAATACATGTGGTAAGATATTCAGTAGTATTCAGCTTTCCCCATGCATTCTTTCTCCTCTGTTTTTGTACAGAGTTCCCCTTCTTCTTACAGTTAAGCCCGGACATATTTTTCTATTTTAAATTTTCCAGTGATTTGTACAAGAGAGTATTAAATTGCTTAAGGGCATATTAAATATTACAGTTCTGTTAAACTTGAATGAAGCAATGCAAGTCTGGAACACATTTAATAAATCTGTAGCTTGATAAGCAATTTTTCTTTCCCAAATCTGACATTCCTTTGCACTAATCACCTCTGTGAAAGAGCTGCCTCTAATTCTTTTATTCTTTTAATTTCCTCACCACAGGACTCAAACCAGCTGCAGTCCTCCCTTTCTCTTGGCAACATATAATTTAAAACCCCTTCCATGCCCTTAAGAGGAAGGTGTTCAGAGGCTGCAGAACTGTCCACATGGCCTTGCTGGAGCACCCCTCACTTAGATTTTTCCAGCCTTTTTGTTTTTAAGTTAGAGAATAGTGCATAGCCCACTCAACTCTGCGGAGGACCCATTGTGCGAGTGGAGGCTGGCTGATGTTATACCCATTTACAAGGAGGATTGGAGGGAGGACCCAGGAAACTACAGGCCTGTCAGTCTGACTTCAGTGCCACGGAAGGTCATGAAATAGGTGATCTTGAGTGCTATCATGAAGCTGCACGCTGTGCTTATGTTTACCATATTAAATGAATGCATCCAGGAAGATTATGAAACCTACTTCAATAGAGATTTCACACCTTAGGAGGAGCCTGTATAAACTCTCAGACCTGTTGATAAAACAGGAAAGAGAAAAACCTCCAGGCCTCTGTGATGAAAGCTTCTGCTTTCTCCTATCGTATGATAAATAGCCTCACTAGGTTCAACACTTCTTGCCTGAGATAGCCTCTTGCATAGCCCTGGACTTGCTTTTGATCCTAAACTGGAGAGGAAGGCTGACACCAACAGAGCGTGTACACAGCTACATCGCTGCTGTGCTCTTGGAAGAGCTCCTGACAACTGCTTTATTCTTAGTGCTGCACCTGTGGTGACTCAGTGAGCCAAAGAATTCTTTGACGAGATTTAATTCCTCTGTTTAACATCTGCCTTTGCAACATCTCATAGTAGCTTCATTTTAAGTGATGCGAAGATCAAACAAAACACATAAACACTGATTTTGTGGCCTCCCAGCCAACACCGCTTCACAAACCAGGAATACTTTTCTTCATGGAAGTTCAAATGCTAGAGGATGCTCAAATGGCTGATGTTCCAGGGCTAGCAAATGCAAGGGGAGTTTCTCAAGTCCCTTGGCAGCCATCACCAGGAGATCAAAAATCATAGCTGCTGCCCAGGACTCTGGGCTTTACCTGGGTGCAGCATGGTGCAGTTGCGTCTGCAGGGAATCCTAATTCCTCCTCACCAGACCATTAGCAGAATGATGTCTGTGCAACGGTCCATTTCTTACTGCTCATCCATTTGACAGTCTGCCTATCTGTGAGCCGCAGTACCCAGACACCGCCAGGGCACTCAGTTTCATGACCAGAAGAGGCAGGGTACGAGAAAGCAGGGTGAATCGGCAGAGGAGATGCCTACCAGGTAGCAGTCAGGACAAGACAAAACCTCTTATTCAGGAGGAGAGAAAGGCAAACAGTAAATGGTGATTGCAAACTGGTAGCTTCAGGACTGATGTTTGAGACCTTGAGCTTAGTGAGACGAAAGTGAGTGTCCTTCTCCTTTAAAGTGGAAGTACAGTAAAAGGTCCCCATGCCATGTGCCAGACTGGCAGGACAGAAAAGGAAAGCTGGTCTGTGTGAAGAGGGCAAGTACTGTATTGACAGCAGGAGCACAAGGCTCCTCATGCTTTTCTGATGACACGTTTCAACCCAGTTCAAGCTCTTTAGGAGTGAGATGCCTCATATGTCATAGCCCTCAAATCCTTGGCCTCTGCACTGAGACTACCAACGAGAATGCCAGCTATGATGGTGGGTTTATTTTCACCAGACTGAATGGACTTCCCTCTCATTCCACAGAGAGCACGAGACAGCTGTAAGTTAGCAACAGCTTTTCCTTGGAGAGGGGCCCAAGGCATAAGATTTAAACCACCTAATCTTTCCCTGTGCCCATGTCCCAGGATCCGTGTTCTGTCTGGATCAAAATAGTGGACAAGGAACCAGAGGTGAGTTCACCAAAAGATAATTAATTGCCCATTCCTCTATGGTGCTGCTGAAGGAGAGGTAATGGGAAGGGCAGGAGGTATGTGCGTGGGGGGAAGGCTCCTGTTTAAAGCGAGGTGCTAGGAAGAAACCTAGGCTCCTGTTCCTGAAGTGTGAGACTGGGTAAGTCATGTGCTTCTAAATGTGCCCTGCAAAGCTGGGATCATAATAGTGAGTGATATTGAGAGCGAGTGATAAGGTTTAGGCTATTCATTTTTCTGGGCTTTCAGGTCGCCAGAATCACAGAATCATCAGGTTGGAAAAGAACCACTGGATCATCGAGTCCAACCATTGCTATCAATCACTAACCCATGCCCCTCAGCACCTCATCCACCCGTGCCTTAAACACCTCCGGGAAAGTGACTCAACCTCCCCCCTGGGCAGCCTCTGCCAGAGCCCAATGACCCTTTCTGTGAAAATTTTTTCCTGATATCCAGTCTGAACCTTCTCTGGCGAAGCTTGAAGCCATTTCCCCTTGTCCTATCACCTGTCACTCGGGAGAAGAGCCCAGCTCCCTCCTCTCCACAACCTCCTTTCAGGTAGCTGTAGAGAGCAATGAGGTCTCCCGACAGCCTCCTTTTCTCAAGGCTAAACAACCCTCTCTCGTAAGACTTGTTCTCCAGCCCCCTCACCATCTTCATTGCTCCTCTCTGGAGTCGCTCCAGAGCCTCAACATCCTTCTTGTAGCGAGGGGCCCAGAACTGAACACAGTAGCAGAAAGGTACCACCTGTGCAGGAGTTTCATTTGTTCTTCCCCCTGCCAAAAGTCAGTGGGAATACAGTTTTGCAGGTTTTACACTTGCTCGTCAAAGATTCTTCATCAAAAATTGTTACAGCTCCAGCCCAGAAAGGGCTTTTCATATACTTGGTTTCTTCCTCTGGCTCTTGAGAAGTAAGCTGGACATTATCATTCCAGCACCCGGCGAGACGCTCCCTCTCCCTCCCCCTCTCCTGGAGCGAGCCCGTCCTGGCCGTGCTCTCCGGAGACGTGGCCACTCCCCGGTTTTCCCCCTCTCACCTCCCGCCCGCCGTCCCTCGCCCTCCCCGAGCCGCCGCCACCCCTGGTTCCCCCCGGCAGCTCCTTCCTTCCCCCGGCTGGCCGAGGGCCCGCAGGTACCCGGGGCCCGGCGGGTTCGGCCAGGAGGCAGCGAAGCGAGCCCGGGGTCGCTGCCGCCCCCCGGCTACAGCCGCGGAAAACCGCCGATGGGCGGCGAGGTGGCGGAGCCGGGTCCCTCCCCGAGTGCCGGGGCTGCTCTGCTGGCAGGAGCCAACCCGGGCCCCGCTATCGCGCTCCCTCTAGTGCCCGCCCGGCGCCGGGAGCGGAAAATGCCCTCCCGGAGGCGTCTCCTCTCCCAGCAGCTCCTCCTGCGCCTCAGGAGGCAAAGGGACACGCGTGTCCCTGCTCCGGGAGCTCCCCTGCGGCTTGGCCGCTGCTTGATCAGGCTGCAGTGCCCGCGGTGGGGCGGGGAGCCCGGCCCCAAAGGAGGATAAGGGGGAAAGGAGGGCCTTCTCCCCCTGTACTCGGCACTGGTGAGACCGCACCTCGAGTCCTGTGTTCAGTTCTGGGCCCCTCACCACAAGAGGGATGTTGAGGCTCTGGAGCGAGTCCAGAGAAGAGCAACAAAACTGGTGAAGGGGCTGGAGAACAGGCCTTATGAGGAGCGGCTGAGAGAGCTGGGGTTGTTTAGCCTGGAGAAGAGGAGGCTGAGGGGAGACCTTATTGCTCTCTACAACTACCTGAAGGGAGGTTGTGGAGAGGAGGGAGCTGACCTCTTCTCCCAAGTGACAGGGGACAGGACGAGAGGGAATGGCCTCAAGCTCCACCAGGGGAGGTTCAGTCTTGACATCAGGAAAAAATATTTAATGGAAAGGGTCACTGGGAACTGGAACAGGCTGCCCAGTAACCTTCCCTGGAGGTGTTTAAAAGAGAGGTGGATGAGGTGCTGAAGGGTATGGTTTAGTGATTGATGGGAATGGTTGGACTTGATGATCCTTTGGGTCCTTTCCAACCTAGTGATTCTGTGATTCTTTGATAAACAGACGCTTTCTCTGAGAGCATGTAGTGTGTTTTTGTGGAGCACGGGCTCTTCAGTGAAACACAGGGACCTGTGAGGTGTGGGAACGAGGGGCTGCAGCAGGAGGGAAAGCTCTGCTGCTGAGGAAAGGGAGTCAGCCCAGAGCCTCCCTTGTCATTAGCACTTTTTTTTTTTTTTTTTTTGAGAAGCAGAGGGCACAGCGTTGAGATTGAGAGGTGAAGAAAGCCTTTAATAAAGCTGATGTTGGCCAGTTGCTAGAAGAAAGCCTGAAACAGTATTACAGCCAGCTGTGCTTCCTTTTATAAATGGGCAGTATTGGTTAATTTGCATCAGCAGTGGCCTTTGCTGATGGGAACCAGAAGGAAGAAAGGATCATGTTTCTGCTCATCTCCCCTCAGCCTAGCTCCCACACCTGTAAGCCAGTGTCTTCCAAGGTTATTAAACTGTCTCACCTGGACCCATCGCTATGTCTGGGCCCCAGCTGAATCCTTTCCCTCTTGCTGTGTGCTCCGGTCTTTTAACAGGTATGGGCACAAAGGTGTTTTTTCACAAAGTGTGCCTACAAGCAGAAGGGACAGGATAGCAGCGCCTGAGAGGCTGTAACTGGCCTTTCTGCCAGGTCCTTTATGGATAACCAGCTGCTTTGTGCCTGTAGTGGATGTAGCTTTCCTCACCCCCTCCTTTGTACCAGTTTCTGCTCCTTCACCTCACCAAGCATCTCCCCTCTTTCCTGGTTTCTCCGCTCTGGTCTCCAGACTTCTTTCAAACTTTGTAGGAACAAAACCCTTCCATCTTTTATTTCTAATAATGCTGTGATGCTCCAGAGGGCCATAGTTAAATGTTTTGAAGTTAAATGTGTATACCTGTATGTTCTTGTGCCGTGCAGAAACCTAATCTAAGCTGTCTAACTGTTGAATCCTGCTGTTGCTGTGTGTGCCAGCTTGGTTTTGCACCACTTGGTTGTTTCAGATTGCAGTTTCTTTTGGGGTGGCACCTTCATGCAGGCCCAACCAAATTACAGTGACTATTTACACAGTCTTCAAGCCTTAAGTCCCAACAGCTAACGTAGTACTTTCCTGAGAAAGAGCCATTGAGTCCCAGTGCAAGCTTCAGGGCTTGCCCACACCATTTCTTTACTAGGTTTCCTCTTAAGCAATGCAAATGGAATGATGAGTAAAGGACCAATACCTTTTGACTCACTGGACTAAAGCTAACCACTTTTGGAGCGATAAACTCAGGAAAACAATGAATACTTCAGTTTGGCTTGGCTTGCTGCTTTTTTCTAAAAGCTTGTTTCATCTAAACTGAAATGACTGGCATGCACTGGAGGGGAGGAAAGAAGGCCAGTTATAACCAAGACATTGAGCACTGCAGTCTAGGCCTCCTCAGCAAGAGGCTCCCACAGTTTAACCTGTGCTCATCCACCTCTTGCATATGGTTTCCTTAGAACATGGAGCACTGCTTTAGTTCTTTTCGTGACATCTACTACTCAGCTGAACCCTAATACTGTAAGGGAAACACAATATTATTACTAGTAGTAATTGCTATTACTACTTGATCTTAAATCATAGAATTATGGAATAGTTAGTGTTGGAAGGGACATCCAGTTCCAACCCTCCTACCATTGGCAGGGACACCTCCCATTGAACCAGGCTGCTCAAGGCCCCATCCAACCTGGCCTTGAACACTTCCAGAGAGAGGTCATCTCCAACTTACCTGGGCAACCTGTTCTGGTTGTCTCACCACCCTCATTGTGAAGAATTAATTCCTAATGTCTGATCTAAATCTTCCCCCTTCCAATTTAAAGCCATTCCTCTTCATCCTATTGCTACCTGCCCTTGTAAAAAGTCCCTCCCCAGCTTTCTTGTAGGCCCCCTTCAGATACTGGGAGGCTGCTATAAGGTTTGCCTGTAGCCTTCTCTTCTCCAGGCTGAATTACCCCAACTCTCTCAGCCTCTGCTTATAGTAGAGGGCTGTAGCCCTCTGATCATCTTCGTGTTGTAAGAGTAGTCTTCAAGGATATGACATGACACAGCTGGTTTCACAGTACATCAGGACTGGCCAAAACCTGGAAGGATATTCTGGGAAGGTGGTGATTACCCATCCTGTTTTAGATTTCCCATCGCAGTGTGTGGCAGGAAAATGAAGAGGTTTTCCCCATAGAAAATTTCCCCAGCGAAATTCTCAGTGTTTTTTATTTCTGGGGCAGTATGAACTAGTGCAAAGTCCCTGAGTGTTTTAAGACCTACATGCAGCTGCCTTCCAGTGGCACCAAGGCTCCTTTCTGGTGCTTGCATCAGAGACAGGAAAAGAGGGAGGTGGAAGCCGAAGTGCCTGGGGCACACTAGGCAGTTTCACCTCAGCTAGATTTTGAGTGGTGCGGGACACTTGCTGCTGGAATTGGTGGCAAACAGAGGAGCAAGATTCCTGCTTGCAGAAGCTGTGTGTAAATAAGGCAACCAGTGCAGGCATTTGTGTTTGCAAGGTCTGGTTCCACTGCAGCTATTGTGATCCCTGTTATTCAGGAATTTTACTAAACCGTACCAGTTCTCATGGAAGTTTTGCAGAGTAGATAAATACTACACTCCAGCCTTTGTGGCAAGGGGGAAAGGAAAGCCTTAAGCAATTAGGCTGGGCCATGCAGCTATTTGGCAGCAAGTTGGCGTGCCAGCTGCTAGGGGCTCCCAAAGCAGAGATGCTGCTGTGTTCTCTTCTGCTGCTTGTGACAGCACCCGCATGGCTGTGGCATCCTGGGCAGCAGCCACGAAGAGGGCTGGGGAGAGTGCACCGTGGGACCACATCTGTTTTTTAAGTAAAGAAAGGGCCTGACCTTCCTTATGTTACCAAGGAGCAGCAGCTTTCTTTAAAGATGCTGACCTGCAGCTAAATGGATTTTCCCTGTTTGTCCTGGATTGGTCCAGTGAAAGGTTTGCTATCTATTTTGCACTTTTCTGTCAACTTTGCAGAGAAATAAGAAGATCTTAGCTTTGGTCAGAGCTGTTCTTGGCCAAGGTTTTGCCGGTCCTCTGTTCCCTTTCCTGTGGTGAGAACACAGAAATGGGTCTCACCTTTCCTTCCTCACAGGAGTTGGCTGCTGTGGTGTTCTTCCTACAGAAGACAAAAATGCTTTAGGCTCCTTTGGGGTGACCGGTGCATGCCCATGAGCGATCAGAGTAAGTTCTGAGAAGAGTCCCTTTCCCCCAGGCAAAAAGAAGACATTCTCTTCATTCTGAGAAGCAAAAAGCTTTTTCCTTTGACTCAAAAGATATTGTTTTGGAAAATTCAAAGCTGACCACATAATTCCATCTCCTTCTCCTAGCTTTGGAGTGATAAGACATGCGCGATGCTGCTTGACACTGTGATATTTATAAGACAAAGTAGAGGTCAAATTTGCTGAATGGTTTCCAAATTCCAGCGAGGTTTATCACAAAGAGCCCCATGCACAGACCCAAGTGGCGTGACTGACAAGAGCAGGATTATGGAGTCACTAGAAAGCTCTGTTTCCAGCCAAAACTGATGGGCCAAATAATGTTCTTTGGGCCAAAACCTGCTGGAAAGCTACAATTACATGTAGACTCCAGGGAGTTTTCACGGCAGAGTTTCTGACAAGAAACCCCATTGTGAGGAGCTGGCTTTTCATGCTTCAAGGAGCAACACTGTCCTTTATCAGCACTGTCCTGCCTGGTTCTGGTGAGAAACAGCCTGGAGCTCAGACCCCCATGGGACAAGCAAGCAGAAGGTTGCCGCCCTCCCTCCCCTGCACCCTCACATATCCCTCCTCCCTTCTTGGAAGTGAGGCACTGCCGGGCTCTCTTTGCCAACTTTCTGTCCCAAGAAGTGCAGGAAGAAAGGATTTTTCCCCAGCAAGTGCTGACAAGACTAGCACAAATTGTCCAAAGGAGTTTTGGCAGAAATGCCCACCAGCTTGCTACAACTGAAACACTAGCTCCATTTCCCACTACCTGCTCAGACGCCAGCATCCAGAGCTGCTGATGACACAGTGTGTCTCTGCTCACATCAAAGCACTGACACTGCAGACACTTCTCTGCACCCTGATGCACTCACCTGCCAGTGCATTTCAGCCTTTTGTCCTGATGCCAAAGGGGATGGATTTGGCATTGCTAAGCCTCATTTATTTCCATAGAGACAGGATGGGACTTGCTTTAATTCTTAGAGCAGAAACTAGATCTGGAGCTGGAAAGAAGCTGACATCTACAAGGTGGGTGCAACCTCAAGAGTATCAAACTTCTTCTACAAAGCATGAGCGTGTAGACACAAGAGTGTGGTTATGTCCCTGTTTGCTCACACTTCCTTAAGATACTCCCTGGAAGATACAGGCAAAAGCTTTAATGATATGTACTGTCCAGATAATGGAAGGAGTAGGAGGAGATAAGGGGAAAGTACCAGATCAGTCCTTCTTCGTAGCCTTCCTATGTGACATTGGGAATATCACTTGCTCACTTGCTGTATCCATTCCCAGTGTATGAAATAGGGAGAACACCACTTTACTTCCATTGTGGATCAAAAGGATAAAGATAGGCATCATTTTCCAAGCTGGTCAGACAATATGGTCAGTGCACAATTACCCTGCACAGATTGACCTTGGGAAATACACTAACTATGGCCTATGGTTTGTACAAATACAAAACTAATAGAGAAAGTAAAAATGGAAAAGGCTCGTAGCTATTCAGTGAGGCATAGGCACCTCACTGTTGCTTGTTCTAGCACATTTTTCCAGCATGATCTCAAGGAACTTGTCTTCTTTGGGGAATCAAAGACTAATCATAGAATCTTGGAAAAGACCTCCTGGATCATTGAGTCCAACCATTCCTATCTGCCACTAAACCATGCCCCTGAGCACCTCGTCTTCCTGTCTTTTAAACACCTCCAGGGATAGCAACTCAACCACCGCCCTGGGCAGCCTCTGCCAGAGCCCAATGGCCCTTTCTGTGAAAAATGACTAGAGATGATTTCCACTCCTCCTTTGCTCCCTTAGCTTACCAAAGAAGATGATCTGAGGCTCCTAAAAGAGAAATTATCACATGCCATGAGAAGCCATACCTTGGAGCGTCACTCTTGTGTCTGCCACAGACTGTAACCATCCCTGTTTTTCTCCTGCACCTGAACTGGAGACAATCATGAGTTCGAAACTGGGAGATGCAATTGGCTTTTGCTACCTGACAAGGCTCCTGTGAGCCCTGAGGTCAACAAAAGTCTCCCTTATTGTCCTGGCCTGATAAACTGGAAAACTGCAGGAATACTTTACCTTGTGGTGCGCTAGCCAAATATTAATCTGCTAATTAGAAGCACCACTGCATTGAGAAGTATTTGTTTCACTCAGCTCACTGCTTGCACTCAACTCAGAAGAAGGTTTGCCGAGGGATCAAATCTATGTCTAGATCAGCTTCTGTACATTCAGTACAGGCATGGGCATTATGTTTATACTTTGCCAGGTTTCTGAGCAAGAGAGGCAATTCGGAAGTGCATGGAAAAAGCCAAAAAATCGCTAACTTAATACAAATCACAATTCTGAAGCAGTATTTGATTTTGAAGCATGGTCTTAAGTTTTGCAGATGAGCCAATGTCATAAAGAGTGAGCAGTTTGGGTCACACTTCTGGATGCTTTATATCATCCTAGTGTGTAGACCATTATTCTTAACCCTGAACAGCATTGCATCCATATATTCCTGCTAATCTCTGCTTTTCACATCTCTGCTTTTCACTGCAGTTCTTCTGCAGTGTAGCCGAATTGTTTGCCATCAGCCTTCTTGCCCATTAGATCCAAAGAAGGGAACGGCAGTGTGGCAAAGGTTGCACAAAACACACTCCTACCGTGCCTGCCTGACAGCAGTGTGATTAGCTACCCTTTCAGTGACAATCAGTTAAATACAAAACCAGATCTGCACTCTTCTTTAATGTACTTAGAGAAGGTAAATCATGTTTATATTCAAAACCACCTTCAAATATACCACTGTTCACATCTTAGCATCTTACGGTGCCTGGAAGGCCAAATATGTATTTGCAGAAAACTTCCCCCCTTTCTAATCCATTCTTGTCCCCAGAACAACCTTCCACCCCACAGGCAGGCTTTTCCAATATAACAGTATCCAACACCAGTGCTGAGACACAACCCTTGTGGTGTGCTTGTGCTTCCACTACACAAATCTATTATAAAAAACTTTCAATGGAGCTTAGAAGTTCACTTCATGCTTCTGCTTGGTGTGTGCAATGCCATTTCTGGACAAACTAAAGAAAATGTGTGACACTTTTTCAGTTGTAAGTGAGACACCAGCAGATGATTTATGCTGGTTGAAATTTTACTTTTGACCTTCAAAATAAGATCACTTCCATCCACACCTAACATTTTTGCAGGGGATTTTTTCACACCCCAATGGCTGTTTCTCATGGAGCTGCCTTCTACCGCCCTTTCCACCATGCCTGTGGGGACCTAAGCGGAGCCCAACTTTGTGAATGCTCCCATGGGGCAAACCATGCAAATGTGGTCCCAGTGGTTCCAAACCCACTAAACAGGCATTTCCAAGGCTTGGGAAGACTTTTCTTGGTCTTCTCATGGAGTCCTGTGTATGGACATGTAACAATGCTTAGTTCTTTTCTCTGGACTTGGCTCATGCAAGCAGATTGATCAAGTGTTATATATGTTTGCTGATTTTGCAATAAAGGGTGATTCCTTAAAAATAAAATGGAAAGAATGCTGAGGTATTTTATTACAGTGTGGTAGCTCTATAAAATGTTGCTGTCTTGTTTTAGGCTATGGTCTAATGTCACAGATGTTCCTTTTCTTAAAATGGAGGGAAGGATCAAAGCACCATTACCCTTAACTGGGAATTATTTTTGTTTTGTAAGAGGAGGTAGAATCTTATCCTTTGGCAGACAATGTTTTTTTCATTTGATAAGAGGATCCAAATTAGCATGCAGTGTGGGTTCCTTTGTTAGTCAAAAAAAAGCCTACCTTCACATTATTGAAAGGAGGAAGAATTCAATGGGTAGAATCCACAAATCTCTTCTCCAGTGTTTAAAATATGTAATTTTGTGTCTTTATGATACTATTTACCATTCTATATTTTAACATTCAACCAATTCATCAAAGGTTCAATGATAAAGAAATTTAAATGCTTCAAATACACCATAGTTTAGTGTTTGATAGGAATGGTTGGACTCTATGATCCGCTGGATCTCTTCCAACCTGGTGATTCTATGATTCTGTGATCAGTTTTACATACCTTCAGTTCTGCTGAGCTACTTCGCTACATGTAAGCAGAGAACGTTTTAGACACTCTGACTTAGCCTTGCATCATCAGAATAATTTATGTTATTCTGATGATGGGAAGGGAAATAAACAGGAAGAAAAAACTGCACCATTTATCACTGCCACTTAAAACTTTAAACTAAAATTTATTTTTCCAGAATGCTGCATTTTAACAATGTTTGATTCTCTCTCTAGTGTGAAAGCACTGATGTTTCACTCACATTATAACATTGTTTTGGACTCCTGGAGCTTTTATGCCTGGCCATGAAATACCATGTCTAGTAAAATGCAGTGTATGGGTACCAAGCTGTTTCTCTCCTACATAAAACTTCTATTTAGCAGCCATAAAGCACATATGACAATGTATTTTGGGGTACTTACTGCACATCTGAAGTGAGTAAAATAATTCCATGTTCATGCTCACACCTCCAGAAAGTTTAGGGCATAGAATAATCCAGGAACAACCTGCCCCAATCTTGACTTTCCGATGCTAAACTATGCTGTATCCAGTCCTGTTCTGCTAGGTGCAACTCCAACATCTTGCCCACCACTGCTGTGCCCAGGCAAGAAAACTAGCACAAGGAACTGGACTATGGTGCTAGGAAGAAATGCACAAGTTTTATTTTTAAACATCACTGGACTGAAAAATAGTCGTATGGCTTATTTGTATTTCAGGAGATGGTAGTGAATAAGTTAAAGAATATTTCATCCCAAAACATATGTTGCTTTCATTTATAGCTAAGCTAATGTACACATATGTTTTCTTATTTTCATAAATGTCAAGCACCCACCTTTCCCCCCACCCAAAGATTTACAAGTACATGCATGGCACTTCCTACAAAGCTGTCGTGGGCTAAAGGCTTACAAACAATGATTTTGTTTGGAATAAGAAATATTCATCAGACCAAAATATAATCATTTAAATCAACTTCTTCCTGAGCAACTTAGAATTTGGAATGTGCTGAAAAGTTTCAATAAATAAATCAAAGATTAACCAGCTTAATGTATACCTTTTAAAAAATAAGGAAATCTATTTCATGACAGACAAATAGGCTGTAGGACCAGGAATCTTAAGACGTTACGTTCCAGATAAATTTATAAAGTACAATTCAAGGAGGAGAGGCCAGGTTGATTTGTTAAGGAAAATACAACAATGTTAAAACCTAGTGAATAAATCATTAAACAGGTTTTGTATTTAGGTTACAAGTAGTGATGCTGAAGATACCATTAAATAAACAGATAAAAATAGACTGTACAGTAAGCGTCAGTGAACTTGCAGGAAGGGTGAATGTGTTAAATGACTGCTTATTTTGTTATTATGTTGGCAAGAAGAATTCAAACAGAATTTCTGAAAGGTGAGAGTATTAGTTTTCTTTCCAAAATGTAACAACTCCACAGTGTGTAAACTAATCATTACTCTTTCAATGTAATTTCATAGAAACCACTTAAAATATACAATGCAGCAGATGCATATCGCAGCTAATATGTTAGTTGTTATTTGTGCCATTTTCAGCTTTCTTTAATGTGCTCCGCCACGGTAGTGCTTTGCTACCATCAACCTGGATGTTAATGATGAGAACAGAATCTTCTACATAATACCTTCTGTACGTTAGCATCTTGTTTTAACATGATTACACTTCTTTATTTTTGTTCTCTGTGTGAAAGTACAGTAAAACTCACTGGTGATGAAGATGGGCCATAACATTTATTGGCTCTCAGCAGGCTCATGGAAGAGGAAACCCTTGGAAAGCACATTTGAGCTTAGCTAGGGTTTATATGCCTCGTCCATCACAAAATAACTTTTGCTTATTATTTCAAACTGAAGGATTACCTTGCAGATGACAGGCATTGTGCTGAAGCAGCCACAGAACGGGAAGTAAAAATTGCCCAGTAGATGAGAAAGGATGAGTTACACAGAGGTCTATTGCCCCTGAAGTGTTACTGGGACGCATCCTGGCAAGGAGCTGCAATTCCTCAGCTCTTTTTCTCTCCTGTGCTCTAGGACAGGAATTTATTGCTATTCTCCTCTACTAGTTCAGCTTCCTCTGATCAACAGAGATGCACAAAAAGCTGAGGCCTCATCAAGACCTGCAGCGTTCCTCCCATCTCCATTCTGCTACGGAGCTGACAGACAAATAGCTGCATGCAGGTTTATCATTTCTGCACCTGGCAGGCTGTTGCTGGCAAGCCTGCATGTCACAGGGAACACCAGCAACCCTCACCTTAAAGACAAAATCATGTCATATATTGGAGCTATTCCCCTTTCCCCTCCCAGCCTCCACCCACCCCCTTTCTAGTGTTTGATGATAATACTTGTAGTGATTAACAAGGGCAGCTTTCACAGTGATTCTCTTACCAACCAATCACTGAATCAGCTTTGGTTTCACAGTACGCCTTTTTCTTTTCTTTGTTTTATCATTCTGAAATATTTCCACTAGACAAGTATGTCCATGTTGTTAATTTAACTTCTAGCCATGCTAACAGCAGATATCTGGCGTTTATGCAGGTGGAACAGCTGCGTTCAGCTTCAGATATGAACAACTAAACTCTGCAAGTGCAAAAATACCTGTCATACTTACTAGGAGTTCCAGATCATCTACATTTTTAATGAGTGACTTTTTCTGTATGTCTTTGAATTTGTGACCCATAAGAAGAATAAAAATCTACAAATACTCTTTCTGAACATAAAAACTGTACACAGCACCTTTTCCTTCAGCGTCTAATAGAAACGTACTCAACTGCAGAAACAAAACTCTACAGTTAAGGTAATCCTGCCTTACACTTTTCATCTGTTGTTGCCATTCACTGACCAAGTAACTTCTTCCACTCTGTGAACTAGAAGTGTTTACCAAAACCATCTAGTTCCTGTATGTTGCCTTATGCCCACTAATATTAATTTGCCAGAATAGCAGCTTTGCCCTCCCGCACAGGGTTATACAGAAGCCATTACATAGCCCTTTTCTGAACCTGCCATCCTCAATGTGCACAAGCAGGACAATGGCTCTGACTGTGCCACTGGGATGCCAGGGTGCTCTGGGCAGAACGAATCACTCTTCCGAAATGGCTCGCCACCTGTAGCAGTATGCATTGCCAGCAGCGTTATCCAATGAGGACTTGTTTCTGGAGGAATATGAGAGTGTAAAATTTACTTTTCGAGACTACCTAATCTATTCTTTTATGTTTTGCAGGTTCCCAGAGGACTGTTGCGTACACTAGAACTTATTTTGTGATGGATAGCAGATATCTCTCTCTTGAACTATACCATAGCAAGAACGTTATAGAGCCAACACTGCATAATGATTCATGCCTGCAAAACCAAGTATCTGCTGATGGCCCCAAGCATGCGGGAATAGTCTTTTCTGTTCCGTTTGAAATGCTGCTGCCCATTAACTCAGTTCCTTAAGGAATTGCTTTTAATAATAATTAAAAAAAACCCAAACTTAACAAAGCTGGAGAAGTCACCAGAAGAGAAAGCACAGCTCTTCCATCCATCACCTTTTATAGATATCCTCTAGCCACTTTTCATCATCTTCTTCATCATCTATCGGTTCCTCTGTTTCCAGGGGGGAAGGAATGAAGAACTCGGGTCTGGGACGTGGTTTCCTGATATGAGACTTCAGTCCAAACTTGCGTTTCAGCAGGTGGAACTGTTCTTTGACATAGTAATAAAACTCATATTCATATCTCATGCGTTGGTATAGAATCTGTATTGCTTCTGGAGAGGGGACGGTCTTTTTCACTGTCACAGTCAGATTGCCAAGTTTCCTATGTTCTGCAAGAAAAAAAAAAAACCAGCAACATGGTGGATGCTGTTTAATGAGACTAGACCTAAACTCCAAAACTTTATTTTTAAAGCATAAGGCATGGCCCTACTGCATTATTGATAAGAATAGGCTTAATCTTTCTCCCTAATAACAGAATTACATTTAACAAGAGATGAAAACATATAGAAGTTTGAAACTAGACTTGCATGTTTAAATATGGCTTGTTCATACATGGCATTTGGCACTACATGCAGTCACAGAGGATCTTAATTGGCAATGGTTATCTGAAAATGCAAATTAGGTCATACCAATTGTAAGCATAAACTACATGTATAGAAACCCATAGTCTTATCATTCAAATCCAAACAGATATATATCAACCTGAATCCATCTATTTGTACTGCCTCAAATGCCAAAGAGAAATCCTTGTATTTTACATGACTACATAGACAAACTGTTGCAATGAGGAAGAGCTGGATTTTGACATGGAAACCTAATCAATTTTTTAGCAGCAGTTCTGCTAGGTGGAGGAATTAATAAGGGTCAGGTCATGAAGCACGGCAAAGAAAAAGCAAGGAGGAAGCAGACAACAAAGAACTTCCACGTTTCCAAACAGGTCCCAGCAACAACCACCACCCTCACTTCCAGCAGGAGTCCCCGAATAAAAATGGAATTTATCATGGGCAGCAATCTGCTCACATGGGCAGTCCAGACTGAAGTCTTCCAAAGGGCCTACTAGCAGAGCTCATCACATCCTTAGCAGCTCTACAGAGAAACACACAATCACTTGCATGTGAGGCTAAAGGATGAACTGTGGGTTCCTAGTAGGAAAAGTGAGTTGTTCTTGGGATTCCACAAGCACTACATTCATCCAAGAGAAATAATAAAGAAGAATGTTTTAGGGAAGAGAGGAATTTTAACCAAAGACAAACCTTTTTATTTCAAGAGGTAATAAAGGATGAACAAATCCAGCTAACAAATACAACAGCAATGATCTTCAGACAAAAAGTTGGCATTAGGCCAGATTTTAGATCTTGAAATGTACCACAGAGCATAGAGCACACAGTATGAACTTCTTTCTTTAAATTTTAAACAATTAATGTTTGTATAGCTTAGGGTATCCACAGCTATAAACATATTCTAATTTTCAGACAATGGACACATATTTTCCTACTTCAGTGTAAAGGAACTAAAGAAAAACAGGGGAAAGCTGTTCATTTTAATAATACTACATGAGACAGCAAATGCTTCTGGGCTGGGCATTCTCATATTCATTTGACTTCATTGGGTGAAACACATCTGGTTCAGAAAATAAGTTACATCTGAAAGACGTATTCTCCCCCTCAGTTTGCTTACCAATTACCATCAAAGTAACTGGAAACATAGGAAGGATATGATATAAGGAGAGAATAGGTCAACAAGATACAAAATGTAATGTTCTAAATCACACACAAAAATTATTTAAACTATTAATTTTATTTTGCATTTGCAGTTTTAATTCCTTCTCTAGAGAATGGTTTTCATCAGTTGGTAAAAAATTAAAACATGATGCTTTCTAATTAAGTGGAGATTTTATGCCAAACTTTGTAGTTCTTTACACTGAAATCTGTCTCTACTCATATATCTACAGTAATTAAACAACTTATTACACTTTGCAGTGATATATGGTGCTATATGCTCTATACTTACTGACTGTTCACAGTTTATTAATTTGTATGGTTTTATTTAGGTAAAAGCAAAATGAATAAAACATACAAAAGCTGAATTTGAAAGTAAAGAAACGATCTTTAATATGCTACTTAGCTAAGAAAAAGTGTAAAGGAATGATCATTAAATGCTTGCATTTAAAATAGGTGTTAACATAGAATGCATCACCTGTAGCTAATTAATGGAGTGAAATATTTTTGGTGAAAATACTTGGGTTGCCTAAAACCTTACTTTCTTTTACACGACCTTTACTCAGAGACCAGCATGGACTAACGTCTCATCTTTCTAAATTCTCAGTCAGTTGTTCACATTGCCATTGACGAGTATTAGTCAAATACACTCCAGGAAGGACACTCCATTCAGTCTGTCCTTGGGTGAGAAGGCAATGTCCTTATGATTATTGAGCACTTCAAGACATTCCTTTTTCTGGTGCTTAGTTGGTAGCTCCTGCCAGCTTTGCAGTCTAGTTTTCTTTACAAACTCAGCAGCAAATATACACTACTAAATATTGCATTTATTAAGCTTAAGTGTTTATACTGCTTGCCAACTTCATTTTTATTTTACATAGGTTATTTCTGTTACAGAAAACACCATTTACCTTGCTGGAAAAAGCTCTTTACTTATATGGTCCCTCCGGGACTCTAACACCACTTCTGACGGCTCCAGTTCCCTTTGGTGGCTGCTCCTCCCAGCAGAGAGGGACACTAGTGTTCAGCCCAGGAGTGCTGCCAACGACGACAAGGTGAAAAGCGCTAGACTGTTTTCTTGGAAGGGTGGTCAGTGTGGGGCAGGAGCTGCCGAAGGGGAATTTACTGGTGCTGTGCCAAGCAGGGAGCAGCCTGCTGGCACCCCCTCTGCCAAAGAAGCCAGGTGCACGCCACCCTCGTGGTGGGCAGTAAGAAAGCAGCAAAATATACTCATTGTCTGAAATTGCAGTAATCATAACATAGAGGATTCCTGGATGTGTGCAATTCTTTGCTCTATGTGCACACCTCCTTCTGTGGATGTATACATATGTATAGATAGAAGCACCCACACTCCAAGAGGCTACGGCAGCAACGTAGATTTCTCTGGCTTCTGTTGGTTTGCCTCACAGTATAATCATCAATGACTATAGTGCTTAAATACCTGCAAGGTGGTGGTTGTCAGATGGCGTGAGCTGGGGCTGTGCCTGGTTGCAGGCTCAGCCTTTTGATAAAACAAGTGAACTTCGCAATTTTTGCACATGAATTTTATTTAGACTGCTTTCTAATCTTAAATACTCTAAAAAGGCTCATTAATACAAACATGAATTAAATCACAGAACTGCCCCTTGTAGTCACCTCAACCACCTCTTCTCATCAGAGAAGCAAAATGGAAAAACCAGGCAGATTTGGCTTAAAGCCAAAATAACAATCTGCATATGCTACAATAAACCCAGCTGTCCCACCAAAGGACCCCTATTTTATGACCTTTGAGACAGCTAACCATATGGAGGGCAACAAACTACACCATTTACTTTTTAAAGGGTTTTTTTTTTAAACTGTGTTTGCTTTGGCTTTCCTTTAAATTACTAAAAAGAATGCACTATACAGTAACCCAGCCTCCCAGGGCAGGCTGCTCATGCCTTGAGTGAAGACTAAATGGGTATGCAGATATGGATGAAGAAAATTAAATTCGTTTGGGTTACCAGATTTTGAATATTTACCGTTACTCTCCCCACTGTTAATTTTTTTTCATTCTGTTTTTTTAAATGAAGAAACTGGTGTTACTCATTGCAGCAACCGAAGCCATAGGGAAAAGTGTTTTTTATAATTTGTGTCTCAAAAAAACTTGTATTGCCATATTTAGACAAAATGATCCTAAAGGCATTCTCCACCTCAAAAGATAATTTCAGAGTGATGCTCTCTCCAGTGCCCTGTCGTTTCAGTGGGTGTGACACAGAGGCTTGCCCTGCAGCGCCACTCTGCTGCTCCTGGACAAAGCCGCAGGGAGCCCAGCACCCTTGGGGAATCTGTTGGGGAATGATGAACCAGGCTGGAGCCAGCACAGGGTGGCTGCAGGCAAGCATAACCTTGGGCTTGCCTGACTAATGCTTGCAGTGGAAAAAACCCACGCCGAGCTCTGCTGCTTTAAGGGTGTGTGAATGTGATGGCTGTCACAGATACAGTAAACTCATTTCCTGGAACTACACGGGGAGGCCCCGTGTTTCCATCATATGCAGCTGGGCTACAGCACATACCTACTTCTCCACAGTTTTAAATGGAAATAGGCCTATGTCACTGTGGCTTCTTATTATGCCACTTAAACAGTCTCTGTGGTGCTAAAACAGGGCTCTGATGGCTATGCTAGAAATGATCTCCCCCTCCGAACACCTAATCACAGCTCAGCAGAAAATTTTCTAGCACAATTGATCCACTTTTTAAACTTAAACTTTTTAGCTAGGCTTTTGACAAGATGGTTTTAGGAGAACAGGTGAGGTGCCAATGTGTTTGGCCGTGGGGCCGCTACTGCCCAGCAGAGCGCTGGACCCAAAGCGGGTCCCAGGTAGCAGGAAGGATGGTGCACTGCGGCTGTACTGCACAACTGAGTGCCTCACGTAGGCTCACGTTTGCTAAAGGAAAGCAAGGACAGTGGAGAAAATGTAACACAGTCACCAGCTGGGAAGAAGGGTATTAAAACCCAAAGTTGATTAAAAAGTTAGTGGTAATTTGTTCCATAGCATCTATTAGATTTGTCTGTCTGAAATACTATGAATCCAAATTATTACCCTTCTTACTGCTAGTTTACTCTCTTCTCAGATATTTGCGTCAACAAAATAAGGTGTAAGTTTTAACAAAATGTAGATAAAGATTAGACACTCATATCCCTACTGAGACAGTTATGCTAGGCTCACTAGCAATGCCTGCTTTGTTTTAGCATTTCTGTCCTGATTTATTGTGCATTTTACAGAATCACTAGGTTGGAAAAGCCCACTGGATCATCAAGTCCAACCATTCCTATCAAATCACTAAACCATGCCTCTCAGCACCTCATCCACCCATTCTTTGAACACCTCCAGGGAAGGTGACTATTTGATGACATGGAATGACTCCTAATTCCACGGCATTAGGAAAACTCTGCCCCCCTCGCCCCCACTCCCCACCCTGACACACAGCAATGTTCAGTCTTCTAGAAGTCAGATACAGGCCTCTCTGAAAGGACAGCTCTTCAGGGGGCATGGAAACACCCAGAACCCCAGTTACCTGCAATCCTAGGCAAACTGGATGTCCTATTTATCGAACAGGGATCTTGGGAGCAAATACACTAGATTGTAATTAGCATGGACACTGCAGAAGGCTGGCTGCCAATGACAGAGACTGAATTAGGTGAGACACTTACAGCAATGCTCTTCTTTCTTACCACTAAAATGAATAAGGAAACCAGAGGGAAGAATAATGTCATTGTTAACTTAGTATAGTTGAATTATTAACATTAACGTAGACAAAATGCAGGGACCTCAGAGAATAACCTGGCAGAGAAAACTGGAAGGATGCCAAAACAGACATTAGTCAGGAAGAGCTCACAGAGGTAATCTGAAAGACATATAATCAAACAACTACTAATGCTCAAGGATGTAAACACCAAGGAGGCGTTGTACAAAATCAGAACCCAGAAGAAACATGAAGAAAAAAGAAAGAATAATGTTAGTGATAATTGTAAGAAGTACTTCGGGCCAATAAGGCTGAAAATAACAAAAGAAATATCCTTCTATGACATGCAAGTAACATATTTTGGGAATATATTGCACATGTCAACACTGCACTGGTCTGGCTGTCAAGTGGACAATGTAACAGTGATATGCATTCAGCAGTGCTCTGAAATACTACTTAAATTAAAGGCATTAAATCACTATTATGAAACACTGGCCTTACAATGCACTAAGTAATGCAAATATGCAACTTTCTCCGTCCTTTGTAAACAGCTACCGCTCTTTCAGTTCTTTTCTCTAGCCAGGAAGTATTTACCATGAAATCTTCAACACTGCCCTTGGAAACTTCATGGTGTTATGCCTCTCCTCCTACATGTTCAGAGCTGTGGATTTGCAGCTGCATGGGACACATCAGCTGAACCTCCTGTACCACACACTGCCTCTGCTGCTGCCCTAGCCTGGAAACATGCTCTATCTCACACATGATCAGATAACAAATCTCAGCAGGATCTTCTAAGAGAATCCTTTATTTGGTGTACTTTAATGCTACATTCCCAGCTATGCTAAGTTAACACAGAAGGAAAAAAACACTGAACACACAATGGTAGAGCGAAAAAGTGGATTCTTATGAGAAAGTGGTCAGGCACTTTTATTGCTGTTAAGCAACTTCTAAGTTGAACTAGGCGATTTGGAGGTGCCAAACCCAAAGTAATTTGCAGAGGAAATGCCAGGATTCTCTAGTTCAAGTTTTTGACAGAATTGCTATGGTTGCAGTTCATACATGATTTCTAATGTATCTTTCATGGCTGTATAAGTATTATTGAAAGGATCCAATCAAATCTAGACCTGACGAAACCACAATTTAAAATATGTTCTTACAGATTGCTTGTCAAGAGTGTTGCAGAGCAGGTTATGTAGATACTAACATTATTACTTTTTTTTCGCAAGCAGGAAAAGCTTCACTACAGGCCTTATATGCAGAAAATCGGGGACTTGAGAACTTAGAGCAGGCATTTTGCCTTTGTGTTTCAAGTCACAGTAGGCTGCTATCTGTGATTTTTGTCCACAAAAAGGAAGTGATGGAAAAGGCATGCTGTGCAAGCTTAAGATGTGTAAGAGGGATGGAGAAAGGTGAAGGTGTCTTTATTTCCATATATTGTATTAATGAGAGCAACACTGGCATATAGCATCCAGTTTTGCAACCACATCCTAAATCAGACAGGGAATGACAGCAGCCTCAGAATGAATACCAGGGTTGGAAGGGACACTTCAGTGAAAGACGATAAATTCATTCTGGTCAGCTTACCAAAAAAAGAAGATTGGGAGGTGACTTGATTACAGCATCTGCATATTTTCATGGTGAGAAAACTATGGATATTGAAGGGTTAGAAGCAGAAACCAAAGAAATGTGGTCTGGAAGTAAGGAACAGCTTTTTAAAGCAGTGAAGGTGACTAATCACCAGAACAAACCAAAAAGAGTTGGTTTGCTATCACTTCATATTTTTACATCAATGCTGGATAACTTAACCAACTCCTGTTACTAATGTCTGCCCAAGTAAGAGGAACCGTATCACACGAAAAGCCAAACCGAATGAATGACCCAACAGTCCATTTAAGTCTTCCACAGATGCAAGTTCCAAAAGTCTTGCATGTGTCAGCTTCTGAGTCTGGAGCACCACTTGCAAAAGCCTTTTTGTCAGTTCCTTTGAGATACCTCCGTATGAATGTCATTTTTAGAAGATGTCTGAACACCTAATTGCCTACCTTTTCCAGCTGTTGGCTCTTCAAGCCTAGTGGTCACCACCCTGTAGTATCAGGCCTTGCAGGAATGTAGAGTAACACTGCTTTTTTAAAAAAAGTTTGAGAACATTGCTTTGAGAAGTATAAATTCTAAGTGCTGCCACTTTCTGTCTTCTTAGAGCATACATATGACTGCTTATTGTTTTATATAAGAATAACTACTGAAATGACCCAATAATAAAATCTACGCACTGCCAAAGTAAAACCACTTACTGAGAGAGTATACAGGACTGGAAGATCTACATTACTGTATGACAACTGCTATTAAAATGGGAAGGGAAAAAAAAGCTATCAGTTCTCTTCTCCCATGGGAGAAAGTTGGCAGTTCTAAGATTTTCTCCCAACTCTGTGTGCACACAGACAGTAGAAAGCCCTGAAATTGCTTTATTTCTTATTATTGCAAGTCACAGGCGGTCAAGAGAAAATTGTCTCTTTTTTCTTAGGTTCTTTTGTGTATAATGAGTGACTGAAGGCACTCAGGGGCTGAGGCACTGGTGAAGAAGGAATAATGCTACCAGAGCAGAAACAGCACACTGTTCTTTTCAAGTTCACCCCCTCCTGGCCCATAGCCGACTGCTTTGGCCAGCTGCCAGTGTATCGGGACAAAGGCTTCCTCCTCTGGCCAAAACTGAGGAAAGGGGTCCGTTGTTTAACACAGGCAGACTTGTTTCAGCAAGGAAAAAAAACTAAGAAGAAGGGGAATTATATTAACTGGAAGTCCTGGGAGAGGAGAGAAATCTCCTAGTGTGGCTAATGCAATTCTCACCCCATGCTTTTCCTGGAGAGGGAACATCTTGATTCTCTGCTCTTCAGGCCAGAAGGCAAAGTAGAATGTCTCAACAGGGCCAAGCCCTAAGGCTGCCAGCACCTTTGTGCCCCCCAAGGTTACCAGGAAGCAGAAACAAGAATGCATCTTTCCTCCTTGAAGTAAGCCCCAGGTAACCCGCTGCTCTCCTCCGTGCCTGTACTAATAAGCTTGTGTAAGGCGTAAGCATCCTCAGAAATATAAATTTATATTCACCTAGCAGACCTTGAAGAGTCTGACAGATAGATAAGCCAAACATTTAGTTATCTCAGGATTTCACAGTGACTAAGGCTCCTGCTGGATTTCCACAGTCACAAAAGCAAAGTCAAGGTGCATTCTATGCGGGCTTTTTGTCATCTTGTAACAGCCTGCAAGCCTGGTCTGCAATGGGGAGCTTGAGACACTTGGGATTTGCTGTAAGTTGAGAGGTTGTGCCTCTCCCTGAAACCTGAGGCAGATATTGTTGTAGAGGTCACAGAGACACAATGGCTCTTCATGCCAACCTCAGCACTGGTTTGATTCTGAGCACTGAAGTGCCTGGGTAAGGTGAGGCTGCATCACAGGATGCTGTGTCTCAGTGAGCTGTGGCAGGAGACTTCCCCATGTGGTTATTTATACATCTGAGAGTTTTTGGAAGCAGGCCCCAATTCAGGAAGTGTGACTTTAACTTGCTCAGGTTAATATAAATGAATACAAGACATTTTTAGGAGCTTATATGCTGTTCAAACACCACTGAGATTTACACACGCATGTATTTGCTCTGTAATCAACAGATTTTTCTCCTGAAGGAGGGGGGAAACAGCATTCCTGACACATGCTTATGAGACCAAGATCTTCACAGACAAAGGCCCCCCTATGCACCCTGTGCATCTGCACCAGCCAGCAGCAGACAGCCTCCCCCATAGTACCACTTATTTGTCTTCAGTTACTTAGGTGATCAGCATCAAGAGCAATCCATTGTGGAAAAGGAGTTTGCTCAATGATCAACTCACATTTAGCATTACTGTGCTGGCAGGGAAGAGATACATGGGCACATCACTCTGCCATCTATCACCTTGTTTACAGGGAGTATGTTCTCAGTAGCCTTAGCTTTATTGCAGATTAAAGGAACTAGCTGAGTACTGTCGAAACACCCAAGAATCAGAATGGGAGATTTACAGGGTAGGAAAAGCCACTGCTCCTGCACTTAGTCCTGCAAATTGTCTTATGTCTGCACTGTTTCAACCACTAGTTTCATTCCAGTGTTAAAGACACTGGCTAGTATCAAAGTTTCCAGGACAACTGCACTGTTTTGTTTTAATGACAACACTAGTCCTGACATAATGACTACCATCCTTCAAGATTATATGATAAAATGACCTGCTACCTTCTCCATTTCAGTATTTATGGGCAAATGTGTGCATTAGCACATCTGAATGGGGATAAAACGGGACAGAAACCAGGAAGGATGTGACAACAATTAGGAAGAGCTCTTCAAGAAAAATCAGTATGTGAGGGAGCAAGCTTACTAAAAAGATCACTAAACCCGCAACAAACCAGGCTTTTGATGAAGAACATTGCTATTTTCTACATGGCAATCTTCAGAAATGTTGAAATAAAGGCCCCCAACATTATTCACAAGACATGCAACATTAGAAGTTGCATCAAGATAAAGAGAGAAACTCTCTTGTGGTGGTTTGACCCAGCTAGCAGCCAAGCACCCATGTGGCCACTTACTCAGTCCTCTTGCCCTCAAAATGGGAAGAGGGAGAGAACAGGAAGAATAACAGCAAGAATGGATAGAGATAACAGCAGTTTAATGGGTGGCAGAAAAAAGCAATACAAAGGAAAACCTTCTCCACCTCCCACAGATACATGATGCTCAGCCAGTCTCTGAGCAATCATCACCTTGGAAGCCAAAATACATGCTCTTCCTTCTCCACCCCTGCTTTTATTGCTGAGCATGATGTTATATAGTATGGACTACCCTTCTGGTCAATTTAGGTCAGCTGGCATCTTGGCTGTTTCCCCTTCCAACCTCTTGCCCATCTCCAGCATGCTGACTGAGGAGGCAGGTGAGAAGCAGAGAAGGCATTGACGCTGTACGAGCTCTGGCTCAGCAACAGACAAAATACAGTTGGGTTGTCAGCTTTGTTTTAGCTACAAATCCAAATTGCAGCACTATATAGGCTGCTATAAAGAAAGTTAGCTCGAACCCATCCAGAGCCAGCAGAGTAAAAAATGGCTGCTGTCAGGTGTGGGCAAACCTGTCAAACCTGTCTCTAGGAAATTTAAAATACACACAAAACACACACATAATGCATACAAGAGGCGCAATGGATCTGATGAAGTACCCGCTTATTCACTGTATTGAATATTTGAATAGTGGCCAGCAGTGGATGCTTGGAGGAGGAGTGGCAGAGGCACAGACTGTGCCTTCCCCCACTGCCGTCTCACAGCTTCTGGTGTTGAGCAGCTGCACACACCTCAAGGCAGACGCTGCATGGATGGCTACTAAATGTAGTGACACAATGAACTGCTCCATGAGTGTAGCGGTTTTGCAGTTCTACCAAGGTTTTGGTCATCAGCATGGTGTGTTGCAGGGAGTTTCACACTGAAGTTATTTGTTGGTTTAAAAACCCAAACCCACAACCAAGACAACTGAACCCTTTATGTCTACTTTAAACAAGCCTAACCATTCTGCATTTAATCTCTTTGCATGGTTCTTTTTTTTTGTTTCTAATATGTCCCACTTTAGTTGTCTCTTTTCCAAATTCAGAGGTCTATTTATTACATTTGTTTTCCTATGAAAGCTGCTCCATGTTGCTGACCATCTCCCTTGCCTTCTGCTAGATCCTTTTGGGGATGGTGTGATTAAAGCTACAAATGACTAATGAAAACACCACAATTGTGATAAAAAAGCCATACAATGTAACTAATTTTAACTTCTGTTCTATTTAAGAATTGGAAGTAAATGATAACTTATGTGCCTTTACGACAGATTTCAATTTTTGCTTATCCCAAAGCACAGACTGAGAATACTTCTTTTACTTTAAGGAAAAAGGCAATTCAGGACAACAAATTTCTTCTAATTCTAAAAGCAAGAGGAAATCCTATCAGTAAATCTAACTTATCTGGTAAAGTAATGTAGTAAATATCATTAAGAACTGAGTTAATATTTCAGTGCCCAATTTCAATAGTTATTCCTCCAAACAACAAATCTGATTCTGAATCTATTCAACTGGCTAAGCTTACCAGGAGAACAAATACCTAAATATCACTCTTGCACATCAGTTCAAAGAAATCCTGAAACCATAATTCATCAGCTTTTTAAAATTTGCAGACAGAATGCACCACTGAATATATCCTTTTTTTTCCTTTAAAAGAATATTTCAATTAATTTCTGTGGAAAACATGATGAAAAAGTTATCTGAGAGAATGGTACATTTAGGATTTCTGTAGTAACAAAAAAAAAAGAAAAAGAAAAAATAGGCAAGGAAGCTTTGAATGGCCTGTTGGAAAAAAAAAAAATAATCTCTTGGAGCCTTGGCACACGTTTATGTAGAAGGGACACCTACTGCGTTGGATGTGTACACACACTTACACATAGCAACAAGGCCCTAAGGCTCATGTTTTGACCAGCCTCAGCACTCACTGGGCGACTAATACATGCAATCAGGTTTTACCTTAGTGCTGAGTAGGTGGGTCCCTGAACCTAGTTCTTTGTCTAGAGGAAGGCCAAATTCCCCTGTAAGCCCATGGGTACTGGGAATATCAAATTGTGACTCTGAGCTCTTTAAAAATACTTTCCTCACAGGCTACTCTGGTGTGGCCACTGACTATGCTCATCAGTTTCTAAACAAACACAGTAACCCAGGCACATCACGTTCAGCTGAAACTTCATCCATCTGCTTGCCACAGTAGTTGACAGCATTTCTGGCACATTCCCAGAGCATTTAATTTTGTTAAGTACATTTACTGAAGAAACAAAACCCCCTAAGCTGGGCGAATATAAAGGTCTCATAAATGTAACTACTTTTTTTTTTTCTTTTTTCCCCCTTTGGTCTGAATAACAGTGGGAAATGAGAAACCACAAGGCTGAAGGAAGTGAAAGGACTATTTATGTAGCATGCAAAAAATTTAACTGAGATTCAACACTTTGAAGTGGGTGACATCTGTTTATCTAAATACTTTTGTTGCATCTCTTCAGCCTTTGATTTTTCAGACTGCCTGCTAAGACTTAGAAACAGGGATGCGATGCTAGATTTGCGTCTCGATTTTAGCGGCAATCTGTGTAAGTTCTGCCACTACTTTGAAATCAGCATATTGGTCTGGCATCGCCAATTGCTAACAAAACATACCAATGCATCACGTGCCATTTCTTCACAAAATTACTCACACATGTATATACAATATGAAAAGATGTGTGGGACTTGGAGTTTTCCCTTTCTGCACATCAGATACAAAATGTATATGCACTAATTTTTTATTTCTGTTAAACCAAAACCTGTTGAACAAGCGGGATGTATACCAAGATGTGGTCTGGAAGGATAACAGAAGCAGCCTTTAAGTTGAATAGCTGAATTAAGCAAGAACTCAAACCATTGATTTCTACAAGTAGCTTGGAAAAACATGCACCAAGGAAAACAATTTTCAGCGATTCAAAGCAGAACTTTTGCCTAAGTGGTGAGTCTGCCCTTAAAATAGGCTAAATTAATGTTTTCTGCAACTGCACAAAGTACTGGAGCCTGCCAAGGACCCCATGCCGTATTTCACCAGCAGCAGAAGCCAGTGCCAAGTAAATGCTGAAATTCAATACACAGGCAAATACGCTTTGCAATTTCACCGCTCTTCTGTTAGCTTCTAAAACTTCTAGATGAACTGGGTTGACATTTTTGCTAAGCTGTTGGCTGAAGTATAAGACGACAGACGGAGGTTTCTCGCTATCGGCCACCTGCATTGGCATTGCTGCACCTAACAGCTAAAGTTGTAGAAACTGTAATTTGTTTCCGTTATTTTCAGCTAATAAGTGCTGAAAATGGTTGACCGTGAAAAGGGTCCCATGGGAACTGTTTTGGGTATATCAGGATGTATATACATGTATAGCAGGATGTAGGTATATATATGCCTATTAGGATAATTCTTTTCTTTCAAGTGCTTGGAAGCCAACAGAACTCGCCTCACACTTTTCCATCATGCTGACTGGAAAGAATAATTTGCCATTTGCAAACAAAACAAAATAATCTTAATGAGATAAATGTGTCTTATTGCGCTTAGAAAGAGTATATATACTCCATGCTAAGTATCTCATCTGATCATTAAAGAAAATAAATTGGTTTAATACACAAAATCATGAGCTAAACTAAGTGTCCCAGACCAGTAAAGACCATGATTATCTCAAAGTGCTATTTGGCGTCCAGGATTCCCAGATTATACACTGTCTTTAATGGCTTTTAATTCCTACCACAGGCACTCAAAACCTATCACTGAATGTACCACTTTCTGAACTAAATTAAGAATGGGAATGGATAAAACTGGACAAACATGAGTCTCTACGAACCAGGATTCAGTGCAGAAAACCAGATTGAAGACTTCTCAAGTACTGAAACATAAGCTGTGGACAGTGCAAGATCAAAGACACATTTCATGCGTGTTGTATCCAAAAAATCTTGGAGAGAATTTGGAGGAAGCAATTGGTGAAACTACCTCACTGCCAAATACCTGAGCAGGTTAGTTTGACCATTATTCACTACCCCACCTGGCCCTGCCATGTTTCACCCCCTTTGAAGATCCCCTCACAGTTTTACTATCCAAACTCCTTCCCCAGGTTTCCCCGCCTTCTATAGCTCATTCACTCTAAGCACTCTTTTAGCAGCTCCTTTGGTCACCATGCAGGGGTTTCCAGAAATTTACTAGAACAGATCATCTTCTTCCTTCATGTCCATAGCTCTTGGCAAGGAAGTCCTGAGCTTCTGCTGCTTTTCTTTGTCCTGTAGGGAACTAGGCCATAGACATTGCTCCTGGAAACATCACAGGAAAATGTTCCACAAAAGGTGCTAATGAACCCCCAAACCCTACAACCCCTTGCAACAATGACATCAAAAGCTTAGCTTAAATATCACTCAATGATGGACAGATCTATCCATTAGATAGATAAGGAGAGCCTAGGAAGGCAAGATATAACCTTTGGGTTTGTATGCATACTGCATCCTTGCTTCTACAAATACCATTGTGCCTTCTCCTTAACAACATCCATCTCTCCCCAACTGTATACCAGTATCCAGCACAAGAGAGAAATATTCCTGCTGCTGGACTCCAGGCAGACACTCAGGGCATCAAAGAACCCCCCAGGGAGATAAACAGCCATTTACGTCTCTTCACGGATCACACAGAGAGTTCAAATTCCTTGGTACATAATTTGAGCACCTGACTTTAAGTAATGTCAATCCCCAGTAAAATAGATTCATCAGCTGCCTGAAGACTCTTCAAAGATCAGTCACAGCTACTGCGAGATTGGCAGAGTGTTTACAGGGACAGTGGAGAGCGGAAGAAAACTTTAAAAATAAGACCTCAATGCCCAGGAAAATATTTAGTGGTATTTAGGTTAAAAGAGAGTTTTCTGTGAATATTTTCATTCAACATTTTAAATAAATTTGCTTTGGCTACACTCTTGTTCCTGTCATGTCCAATTTCCACTAGCTTTTAGGTGATGTATATTATATATCAGCCACACATTAATTCCATATTCTCATTTTATGTAACAGAAAAAGTACATGTTCTTGCCCAAGCAGTAAACCTCCAAACTTGTTAACTTCCCAAAAGCCTCAAGAGTGCAGCTCTGCAGAGCACCGGGGACTCTTCTCAAACTGAGCATACACATGCTCCTCGCCAGGCAGGCATATGCCAAATACTCTGCTGCAGCAATGTCAGCGTGCACCGTGGCCTCCTTCAACATAGGCCCAACAAAACCAGCCACTTGGCTCTCCCAGTAACTTGTGTTGCACTTTGTTCAAGCTAGAAACAAGCAATAACAAGATAACCCACTTTTTTTTCATCTCCCTTTTTTTTTTTCCCTCAGGTCCATCAGTGCTCTTTATCCATTTCCTTTTCCTCCTTCCACCCACAAAAAGCAGGAAATCAAGTCATGTAACTAATTGCTTGGAAATTAATCAGAACAGTCAAGCAGTTCGAGGAGCAAAGTATGGGACAAGCATACAGATATCAATCTAAGCCTTGCAGTTGCGTGATCTGTAATCCTAAAGATGTAATACTTGTAATGATGTACAGGTATGTGTGTACTCAAAGCACATCAATCTACCCACCACACAGTAACACAGCTTCACAGAATCATGGTTTGGGTTGGAAAGGAACTTAAAGATCATCTCGCTCCAACTCCCCTGCCATGGACAGGGACACCTCCCACAAGATAAGGCTGCTCAAGGCCCCATCCAGCCTGGCTTGAACACCTCCAGGGATGGGGCAGCCACAGCTTCCCTGGGCAACCTGTTCCAGTGTCTCTCTACCTTCATTGTGAAGAATTTCTTACTATTATCTAATCTAAATCGTCCCCTTTCCAATTTAAAGCCATTCCCTCTCATCCTGTCACTATATGCCCTTGTAAAAAGACCCTCCCCAGCTTTCCTGTAGGTCCCCGTCAGGTACTGGAAGGTTGCTATAAGATCTCTTCAAAGCCTTCTCTTCTCCAGGTTGAACGATCCCAACTCTCTCAGCCTGTCCTCATATGGAAGGTGCTCCAGCCTTCTGATCATCTTCATGGCCCTCCTCTGGACCCGTTCCAGCAGTTCCATATCCTTCTTACATTTGGGATTCCAGAATTGGACACAATACTCCAGGTGGGGTCTCATAAGAGTGGAGTAGAAGGGGAGAATCACCTCCCTCGACCTGCTGGCCATGCTTCTTTTGATGCAACTCAGGATATGGTTGGCCATATGGGCTGCGAGCGCACTTTGCCAGCTCATGTCGATCTTATCATCAGTTAGCGTCTCCAAGTCCTTCTCCACAGGGCTGGTCTCAATCAAGTTGTTCTCTGTCCTGTACTGAAACTGCTGATTGCCACAACCCAGGTGTAGGACATTGAACCTGGCCTTGTTGAACCTCATGAGGTTCTCACAGGCCCACTTCTCCAGCTTGTCCAGGTCCCTCTGGATGACATTCCCTCATTCTGGTGCGATAATCGCACCACTCAGGTTGGTGTCATCTGCAATCTTGCTGAGGGTGCATTCAATCTTGCCGTCTGTATCATCAATGAAAATATTGAACAGTATTGGTCCCAATACACTACTCTCTGGATGCAACCGTACAACTAATTCCTTATCCACTGAATAGTCTACCTATCAAATCCATACAGAAGAAAGACCCCTACAATTACCTTGTTTAAGACTTTCACTACACAAAAAGTATTAGATGGAATCACATGACAAAAGGCACAGGAATAGGGTATATTGTTTTATCACTGATCTGGCAGAACACAAGAAATAAGGTTTCTTCCTATAGTGGATGTACAGAGCTGATTAATTCCACAGTTACAGGGAAATCAGCCAGAGGAATCAAAGAAAGTCATGGGGAAAACAAATTGATTGTGAAAAGAAAATATTTCAGGGCCTGAGAACAGAGCAGGAGCAGTTGCATGGGCACTTGGTCCAGCAAGCAGCAAAGCAGGGAAAGATGGGTAAATTCTGGGGTTTACTTGTTTTAACTTTAACAATTGTAGGAAGATGATAATTTAAGGCACTGCCTCCTGGATAGCTCCTCTGTTTCTCCTGAGTCTCCAATTATTGTATTTTTCTTTCTCTCCAATACCCTCATTTCCCCTGAGAATGCTCTCATCAGCAACTTGTATTCCCCAGAAATCCTCCCACTAGCTGTCTGGAAACACATTCATTCTAGAGGGCATAACACTCTCCTAACATGTAGATGCCTTTAAAACCACAAGTCATCTTCAGAAACCAAACTGCACGGAGGTGCATGAAGAATTCCTCCAAGACCTATTTTGGAAGCAAGCGAATTCAGCAAACTCACAAACATCAGCAATAATTTCAATCCAGTAAGCATGTTTGGTATTCTCAAAAACCTTGCCCCAAACCACACACCTCTTTGCACGTGCCCTTCTTTTAAAAGTATTTTTTTCTTGGTCTGTTTTTATGTTCACTTTTTGCCTTCAGCCTGTACAATAAAAATGTTTTCTGGGTGAGCCCTAGAGAACAGAGCAGACCAAACACTAATGGTCATATGGAATTTATTTAGAGGGGGGGCAAATCCCTTAAGTTGAGTAGTTATGTTATTTTGAACTGGTTTTATATTTTATGCGTACATAGTGGAGCTGGAATTTCAGAGCTGGCTTTTGTTTGCATTCATCATGAAACATTTGTTATATGAGCTGCTGCTACTGCTACCAAAGCAGCTGCTGCTTGCTGCTAGAAAACCAGCTTCTTTCTTCCTCTAGTAAGCCTAGCTGGCAAATGAGGCCTGGTGTTTCTACAGAAAATTACCTTTGTTGAGCTTCACTGTCATCCTTATCAATTTTTGCCTACCCAGAACACAGACTTGAAAGAAAAGTGGCAATTTGGAGTAAGAGCAGGTAGGTACTGATGCTCCTGAATCACCTACAAATTAATCAAAGATCAGAACTACAGCTGTGTGAACTCTCTGCTTTGCAGCTAGGACATCGCCTCATATGTGAATGTCTTCCCTTCACCTGCTTCAGATTTACCCAGGATTTAGCCTTTCTGTCCTACATCATCATTTTCCACCATCTGGAAAAACCGAGCCATGGCTTGATCTAGCTTTGCCTAAAAATTTCTTTTGTAGGGGCCTGCTTCTCTATGCAGAAAAAATTACCCACCCACCTGATACAATGAGCATTTTCCTACCCACCCGGACACAGATCAGGACCCAGAGCAGACTGCAGTCCTGAATGCCAAGGACAGACCTTCTCAGCTGCACATAAGCTGAATGTTAATGTGTTGCTTTGTCAGAATTAGTAAAACACTGCAGTGTTGTTCTTGTTGCTTCCTGGGAATTTCACATTAGCGGTGACCTCTCTGACCTCAGTCTCATCTTTTTAAGAGAACATTTATCCCTTGCTGTAGCACAGTCCCTGAGGGACTCCCCTGCTTGTTTAAAGTAAGGAGGGACTAATGAATAATTAGTGCCTACCTCTTCAACCTTTATCCTACAGTAGAACATTTTGTCTCATATCTTGACACATTTTCTTTAAGTGCTTTTGGACATAGATTCTGCTGAAAATCACACTTGTACCATCTCATATCCCTGTACTTGCCAGCTCCTTCAAGGAATTAGTTGATTTGACTTTAGTTAGACTTTTCCCAACTGTCTATGAATCTCATTCGTTATTACAGTTGCCACCAGTGCGTAAATCAGATTCTTTCATCTCTTGCTGTCCAGGTGAATATTGCAGCCCTTTAAAAGCTTCCAGTCATGTTAACTACCTCCCATTCTTCCAAAACAGCTGCTGATTGAATGACAGGACATTGCAGAGTTGGCAGTCTCAGTTTCAAAGAGATCCTTGGTGAATACTAGTACTCCTGATATTGCCAAGGAGTAAAGAGAGCTGAGGAGAAAAACATGCCACACCCCACCACCACCACGTCTGTTATCCGTATAGATGGCATCTCCAAGTAACTGAGGGGTCATTCAAATTAAGTCCAAACAGTCCAACTCAAAAGACGAGACATATAAAGTGCATTAACTATGTGCAAACGTTAGAGATAAAAAAAGCAGTCCAACTGTAAAGAAGATACTAATTAAAGAACAAAATGAGAATGCAGTTTGGAAGAAAGGGAGGAGACAGGGAAGATGAGCCTAGACAGCAGTGGAAAGGAGGACGCTTGTATTACATTTGTAAATCTGTGATTCCACTTCAAGAAGAAAAATAATTAAAAAGGAACCCTCCTAGCCATATTTAGTAAAACCCTCTTCTCTTGCTACAGCTTCTTGGAGAGCAAGTTTTCAAAAGTGACAGCTCAAAAAGGCTGGGACATTTCAACCCAGAAAGGAAGCAGGGAGCATAGACTCCAAGAAAGACTCACTCTTGTAAGAGGAAAGGGTCAGCTCTCCAGCACCACAAACTGGCCTCAGGGCAGGTCAAGAAACGGGGCTTGGAGGAAGCAGCACAGGCATGGTGTGAAGCTATGCACAAGTGAGCAGACTATTCCCTCAAGACTGATGGCTGGGAGGAGTTTCCAAAAGGAGTTTTGTGAAGTAGATGAGCTACACTGTAAATACATTTACTTCATTTTAATTTTTGCAACTTTGTAATCAAGGGTCAAACCTTGCACTTTGCTGAAATTCATTCTTCCCTTTCTTTTCTAGAAGTAATAACAGTGGTCTTACGATCAGTTAGAGCACACTGCACTGTTTCCTCTGGGAGATTTACAGATGTACTCTGGGAATGTCTCTTCCCTCAGAGTGCCTCCTTGCCATCTCTCCCAGCTACCCACTGCCTCCCTCTTCCCAGCTCGCTAGTGGGTTACTTAATACTGATGTGGTCGGAAAAAAAAAAACGTTTTGGTATTAGCTTTAATGCTTTAAGCAAGCTCCATGCCAGAAAGTGCTTTTCTATAATCTCACATTGAACTTATCAGAATTTATGCTCTTTTACGTTTGTTTTATTTTAATTATTACAGCAGCTCATTCGTATCACTGTAAAATGCTGATTGTAATGGTTATGTGAAAACCCAAGTAATTCCTTATGCTGCTTGTCTCTACTGTACAAAAATTACAGATAGAAGCTTTTTTTAGAATTATATTTATTTTCTGTAGTTACTTTACTTTCAATATTTTTCAAAACATTTCTGAGCCATCGAAGATACTGTTTCACAGTGCTCGCATTGCTCTTGCAATATGCCTCAGGAATAAGAATAAACATTTTAACCAGTCTGTCACTGATACAATGGACAAAACTTAGGACTATTCAGAAGGAAAAACACAACAGCCTATTTTGAAGACTGGAAATATAGCTACACTCCTAGAAGCAAAGTGAATAGTCAGCTCTGTGATCTGCTTCCTACTGTTTCTGTGTCTTCAATGCCAAATGTGCTCAGTTTTCAGTTGAAAGATGTTTCTCCCCAAACACTGTCCCTGAAAACATACTGCAGGACACAATGATAATAGAGCTAAATTCTCAGTTGTTTTGATCCTATTATTAACAACTGGTTTTTTGTCCAGATTCCAGCCTCAGCCACCTGTGCAAATGCACTAGAGCTGCAGCTGAGAATGGAAGTATGGTTATTATCTGGGATTTAATGGCTGTCCTCCTCCATATCTTCTGTTTCTTGAATAGAGGTCAAAGTTCTCAAAGAAACAATTTGCATAATCTGTTACTGATACAATTTTTATTCAAATGCTATTTTTAAAGCAGAAGCAGTAACAGAGGTTTAGCTAGAATGTTACTGATTAAAATAGCATTATGATTTTATTTAGTAAGTTAGTCTAGAAGGAATGAACTGCCATTGCAAGCTTTAACTGCCTGTCATTCAGGTTTGTGGTGTTTCATCATTAGTGACCCTGGATTATTTACGAGACATGGCTAATGCCATATCTGAACACAGTTTTCCCTCTGTGCCAGAGCTTTAACAAAGCTTCTTGTCCGTGGGTTTTTCATCCTGTTATATCAGGAACAGGAAACATTGAGAAGATGCAGCAGGGAATCAATCTCAGATGAACAGCAGGAACACTGTTATAAACCATAACATCTTTAATGACTGATGTGTTCATTAGATAAACAAGATGGTTGCTTGAGAGATACCAGCACAAACCCTTCAAAATTATCTCCTGACACAAAAAGCCCTTGATACATGGGATGCAATGGTTTGGCTGACTGCCCACTTGAGATATAGACCACAAATAAGTTTTGTTTTTATTGTAATGTAACAAAGTATGAAATTACGTCTGTGTGGGTTTAGTCCAAAAACAGACAGCCCATCAATAGATCTGATGAAAGGAAATAGAAACAATGCAAGCATCATGAAAATGTGTGATGAAATGCAAAATCTGGAGGCTGAAGTCTTCTGGAACTGCACTACAATATGAAGGTGATGCCATAGGTGGTTTCAGCCTTCATAACTCTACAACTATAAATGCATTGTACAGAAAGTATAGAGAGAGGAAACTCTACTTATGACAGAGAAGTTCAGACACGAGCATAAAAAAAGAAGTGGTGAAGCGGAACAGGAAAAATGTAGCAGACTATAAAGCACAATCTTTATATATACAATACATTATAGCAGAAAGAAGGGAAAGATTTGGTTATTCGATGAAAAAATACTTAGCCTGTCTTTACAATACATGGCACATTGTCAGAGCCTGTCTATGAGGTCATGTGTTGAGAAACATTTGTAGAAGAAAAACATTTGATCTAGGTTTTTCAAACGATTATTTAAGGGACCATGGACTTCACCTTCCACTAAAATTCATTCTGAGCAGAACCTTTACAAACTGAAGTCCCACGAAAATCCAAGCCTAAAATAAAAATTTAAAAATCTGCATTGTAACTGGCAAACAGAGACACAGAATGTGGACAACCTCCTCAAATGACAAAAGTGCTGAGCAGGGGCATTATGGATCGACACTGGCCCTCCTCATTCCTCCAGTTCATTAAACATGTCCACCATCCCAGCCTTCCAATATGAAAGACATCCACTTCTCACCTGATCTAAGTAATTATTGTTGGTGTTTGTGTATTTACAAAGTCAACCACTTATCTAGACTCAAGGAGAAAGCAGAGCCATGGTAAAATGTTTGGCAGATTGACTGTCCAGCACCATAAGGTCAGGGAGTAGATTTACCTGGAGTGAGTGTTATTGTCATATCAGGCTGTCAGCTACCTCACTTTTTGGCTCAAAATGTGCCATTCATTTTGGGCCATAAGAGATATTTATAGGCAAAGGCTCTGCTGTGTGACCATGCACATAACAAACTAGCTCCAATCTAATAAGTACACACTAGCAGGGAACAATAAACCCAGCAGACTTTAACCTGGATGCATACAAGGTCCATATGGGCTTGGAAAGCCACGTCAAACTCTCTTGCCACACCTTTACTGGAGCTTGTCTTTTAGCAATGAGAATGATACTATCTTGGATAAACCTCTTGGTGCCAGAGCTATGTTTCTCATGCAAGACGCACATAACCTGGAGTGGCTTCGCCTTCCTCAGCAGAACAAGAACTGCAGCTGTTATAAGCTGCCAATCTTTCCTGCAGAACTTGCCACAGAAAAGTTCAGCTTCTGAGAAAAATCTTCCAAAGATCTAGCAGATCTTTTGAAAAACAGAGTCACGAGGAAGATCAGAAGTGCTCACACCCTTCCAAGAGCTTATTTTCTTGAAACTGCTTAGTTTACTCACAATGGGATTTGAAATCTCTGAAAAACAGATAACACCATCTTTTCTTTTTATGGAAACAGAAATTTCCATTGACTGTGTTTATCACTGATTGCTGCATCAATTACCTTCAAGGTATCCCATATCAGGCAGTCAGTTTCGTGCCTGCTCTCCAGACTTTGTATTTTTGTCGCTAAAGAGCTCAATAACCTACCTAAAGCTTTTGGGACTAGCTCCAGCTTTATGAAACCAACCAAGGATCAGTTGTGCAGAACATCCTCAATGCTATCGACCTAATTGGGAACAAACATCCTTGGGGATATGCACAGTGACTCCCTTCTCTTCCCCTATATTGCACACAAAGAACTGGGAATTTGTTTTACAAGAAACAAAAATACAATTAAAAACTCTTTCTAGAGCTTAAACTGCCTGTTTTAGTACTGACATTGTTTTAGATCATTCTTCTACATAATTCTGAATGTTCAGACTCCAGAGGGAGAAGAAAGGAATGGTTTGTTCATGTTTCCTATTTTTATTTTCAATTTTCAGAATAGGATGTTGGGTGATAAATTAAAAAACACCACCCAGGCAGAATGTAAATTCACATGTGCATGGACGTTCAAGTCCCCAGAAAGTCCAGAAAAAGCAGGGAGATTACACCACCTTCTGGACAAAACATTTTAAGTCACATATACAGTTTGCTTCACATAATGGATGGGCACATGCCATGGAAGCATTAATTACTTCCCAAGTCCAACCTCATGTTTTGCCTTCACATGAGATTTAGAATTTTCTTCTTCTGTAGAAAACTTTCATACAGAGTGATTCCTCTTGAGAGTAATATTTAGGGAAAGCACAAAGCTGCTTTAGAGGGTGAGGCAAAAGAGAAGACAGCGTATTTGGAGTCTCTGAAGTTTCTGAACATATGAATGTGTTCAAAGTTTTCCCAAATTCTATTTTTAAGAAAGCAGCAGATGCAAAGAAGTGATATTAAAAAATATAGACTCATAGAATCATAGAATAACCAGGTTGGAAGAGACCCACCAGATCATCGAGTCCAACCATTCCTATCAAACACTAAACCATGCCCCTTAGTACCTCGACCACCCGTGCCTTAAACGCCTCTGGGGATGGTGAATCAACCACCTCCCTGAGTAGCCTGTTCCAGTGCCCAATGACCCTTTCTGTGAAAATTTTTTTCTAATGTCCAGCCTAAATCTCCCCTGCTGGAGCTTGTGGCCATTCCCTCTTGTCCTCTCTCAGTCACTCCTCATAAGGCCTGTTCTCCAGCCCCTTCACCAGCTTTGTTGCTCTTCTCTGGACTCGCTCCAGAGCCACAACATCCTTCTTGTGGTGAGGGGCCCAGAACTGAACACAGGAGTCGAGGTGCGGTCTCACCATTGCAGAGTACAGAGGGAGAATAACCTCCCTGGACCTGCTGGTCACGCCGTTTCTGATACAGGCAAAGATGCCATTGGCCTTCTTGGCCACCTGGGCACGCTGCTGGCTCACGTTCAGTCGTCTGACACACCCAGGTCCTTCTCCTCCTGGCAGCTTTCTAGCCAGACTTCTCCTAGTCTGTAGCTGTGCTTAGGCTTGTTGTTGTGCCCCAAGTGCAGGACCCGGCATTTGGCCTTGTTAAACCTCATGCCATTGGACTCTGCCCAGCGGTCCAGCCTGTTTAGATCCCTTTGCAGAGCCTCCCGACCCTCCAGCAGATCCACATTTCCACCCAGCTTAGTGTCATCCGCAAACTTGCTAAGGGTGCACTCGATGCCTTCATCCAGGTCATTGATAAAGACATTAAACAGGACTGGACCCAGCACTGAGCCCTGGGGAACCCCACTTGTCACTGGCCTCCAGCTGCATTTAACTCCATTTACCACCACCCTCTGGGCCCGGCCATCCAGCCAGTTTTTCACCCAGGAGAGTGTGCACCCGTCCAGGCCAGAGGCCGACAGTTTCCGAAGCAGAATGCTGTGAGAAACTGTGTCAAAGGCTTTACTGAAGTCCAGGAAGATACATCCACAGCCTTTCCCTCATCCAGCAGCCGAGTCACTTGGTCATAGAAGGCGATCAGGTTAGTTTGGCAAGACCTGCCTTTTGTGAACCTGTGTTGACTGGGCCTTATCACCAGGTTCTCTTGCATGTGCTTCATGATAGCACTCAAGATCACCTGTTCCATGACTTTCCCTGGCACTGAGGTCAGACTGACAGGCCTGTAGTTCCCTGGATCCTCCCTGCGACCCTTCTTATAGATGGGCACGACATCAGCCAGCCTCCAGTCCAGTGGAACTTCCCCAGTCTTCCAGGACTGTTGGAATCTCTGCATTTAAATTAAATCGAATCCAAGCTGTTTTTATTCTTACATCAAGGCTACAGATGTCTGTAGAAGAGGGAAAGGTTGTATATTTGTGCACAAGAGATAAGACAATACATTCCCTTTGCACATAGCAGCCACAATCCTCTCCAGATAGTACAGGTCATGAGAACGCAGGCAGACTATTAGAAGCTGCAGATCACTTGTCCCAATATTTTCTATGCTTTTATTTTGTGCTAAACAAAGTCAGAATATAGTACAATCACTATTTAAGAACACTGCACATAAAGCACTGCTCCCTTCCATGATTTCATCAGACTTCTTTCAACATTTCTTACTCAGAGTTTTTACCTGCAAAGACATCCAGCTTCTCAGCTCTGCCAGCAATGATCCTCAATTCCTGAACATCTCTAAATCCATAACATCCACATCATGCCAGAGCAGATCAAAAACAGGGTTGGGAGAAAGGCTGCCACAGGAATACTAAAGGTGTCAGTCAGACTATGGGGAACACTGCTAATAAAGTGATGGCACGGAAGAGGTGAAAAGGAAAGAAAACAATGTCTCTCCGAGCTTTCTCCACTTGAAAACAGTTTTAGTTTGATAAGGAGTGGGAACCAGCACAGGAGCCATCTGAAGACATGCCCTAGCTTCAGTGCTGCCCGGGGACAGGAGCAATATTCAGCATGCTGCAAAGGCTTCTGGGGTTGATCCCACCCTCCATCAAAAAAGGCTTCATCATCTGCCTCATGGTCCCTCAGCTTCGCAATAAAGACAAATGGCAGCCTCTCCCTCCTTAGTAAGTTTAAAGTGAAATGGAAGCTTATAAATAGAAAACCTCAAGACTGTATCACTAGCATTCATGAACAGAAAGATGGTTTATATTATCCAGGATAATACTACTACTAGAGTTTAAAGCATTCACTGTAAATGTGACTCTTGAGGAGAATCACATTTTTTGTCGCATTTTCAAAAAAATGCATTTTATAGTTTACCTGAACAACATATTCCCTTCCAGCTGACAGCATAAGTAATTCCATTGCACTCAATAAAATTCACAGCTTAAGAAGCTTAAGTCAGTCTTCTTTCTTTTGAGTAAGATCTACACATTCTCCATGCAAAATGCAACTTTCAAGAAACAAAGAGAATTTTTTCCTCTGTTGGAAAGAAGTGTTTTAATAGGGCTTCCTGTACCAAATCAAATTTATGAACTCCTGCAGAAAGGTGAGAGGATATGCACTATTTCTGCAGTGATTAAAAAAAATATTGCCTATTCTTTTGCGTTAGATGTTAACTTCTACCCCATGCCAGAGAAGCTGACTAAGCAGAAGAAAATTCTGTGTTTTGCTGCATGTAGTATGTATTTTCTTAAAAACACAGAAGATATGAAAGCCACACGTACCCAATTCAGAAGCTACTGTAAGTATTCTCTGCATTCTGGCTACCAGCCAGGTTATGGAAGTGAGCTATCACCAGCAAAAATGAACAGGACTGATCAATTATTTTTTCTTCATTTGTGCTCTGAAGAGTGAGGAGAGGTTTTAAATGTAAAGTTATTCTCTAACTATTTTAGGCCGTTCAGGGAGTTAAGTAATACTTTCGAATTTTGAAGTAAATATAATCCAAGGCTCTGCAATTGGACCCTCTCTGCTGAAATGCTGAGGAAAAAAGACAGACAAAACTTTGAGCAAATTTTAGTGTGTTAGAAAAGAAATCTAGTAAACACAGTAATATATATTTCTATTTATTCTACCCATGTATTGATTAACCTATCTATTCTACCACTTGCCTTCCTCTACTTCCTTTTTGATCCCTTGTCAAATGCAGCTCTGGCTGTAAAGGCAGGAAGAGTTTGCCCCTTCAGTCAAGAGAGTTCTTTCGCAATTCTTGACTTGGTATCAACATTAAGAAAATACTTAATTTCAAGAAGAGAGTGGAAAAAGAGAAAAACAGGAAGCCTGTAGGTCTAAAGTGTTCTACAAGATAAAACCAGATTGGTTCCAAAGAAAATGTTAGCACCACAAAGAGCTTTCACATTTTGTTGCACATTGTTATAAAACAAACAAGTCAAAATATATGGCATATTGATTAGCTGAAGGCAACACTTTTATTAAGGCAATGAAGAAAATTACTCTTCTAGTGTCCTCTGACATTGAAGATTCCTGTCATGAAGAACTGCCAACTTTTTAAGTTCACAAAATTTTAGGAAAGTTGGCGTGCATTTAAAAATGTGACTCTGTCAAAAAGAAAAAAGCCAGCACAGAACAAATACACAGCAGCTGGCAAGCAAAATATATTAGAAATCTCAATAACCAGCTGTTAGTTACAATGTCTCAACAAGTCAACTACATTTCATTCTTTTAATTTTTTTTTATATTTTACCTTTCTTTACAGTTTCCTTCTGCCAGCTTATGTAAAACAAATCATTAGCATCACTGATAAAATCACTCAAATCATATTACACTAAGCAGTTATCTGCATATTTACATACATACACAGACACCTGGACTCACATTTCTGTCTCTCTGATGTGAATATCCTACCATGTATCTGATCAGTAGAGCCACAGTTTAACTGATCTGCTTCAGAATAATAGCAGTGACGTGTTTTTGAAGGTAGAAAGGCTACAGGCTTTGTTTTCTAGCTAGGGGGAGGAGACTGAGCAAGAGTTCCTTAATAAATGTTGTTACATGCTGTCCCAAATGAGAAATTTTACTTAAGACACAGAAGAAACAAAGAAGCTTGAATATGGCTTATGCAGTTAAAAGAAACAAAGAGGAGAAAAAGTTTCCAGATTTCCCGATATCTATTAGCATTAACCCATACTGAAGACATACTGAAGGCTCCTAATAAATAACAAGTTTGCTTGGATGGGAACTGTGGTGATCTGGCACCTGTAATGAGGGAGAAGGGTCTCAGCTTTGGGAAGAGGGGTTTAACCCAGAACTCCTGCAAATGTGTCTTAAATGTACATGTGATTTTATGGGTTTGATAACATCCAGCAGTTTGCTTCCTACAGCGTGAAGTAGGTGCTTTTAATTTGGTTTAGATTACGATGTTGGTAGGACAGCAATCATCAGCTTCCTGCTCTGCCTTCTAATATGTGTAATCCGCTAAAGCAACACTGGATGGAAATTGCCTTCCTCCAGTTTCTTTGTGCTACAGAGCAGCTCTACAAATCCTGGTTTTGATTTCTGCCTAATCCAGAACTGCTTATTGCAGTGGAAATGGGTGCAGGTTTCACCAACCTGGAAGCGAATCACATTTTTGTAGACAGTCCTTGACTGTTTTTCTCATCTCAATATATTCAACTGACAAGAGATAAGTTATGGAAAAGCTTTACGTTCTTTATATGAAAAGAGGAAAGACTGCCATAAGAGTATCTCAGGTGGAGCAGCAGGTCAGTAGACAAAACTGTAAATATATAAGATTTAATCTGCAGGCGTTAGTTGCAACAAACAGTAACTTTTGGCCCAACCTATCTGCTGCTTTGAGGGGTCACCACATCAACACACAGCAGGGCAGAGCAACATTTCTTCTTCCCAGCACTTTATGATGCAACAGCAGAGGGTGTTGCAGATCTGGTCTAAGGTGCCCTGAGAAGACTAAAGTAGCATTTTTTACATAGCACTGGATTTTTTTTTTCTTTCTTTCTGGCTGACTCTATTTTTTGTGGGCATTAGCATCAACTCAGAAATAACATGAAAATAGTTATAATTAGAAAAAAAAAAATCCCCAAACACATGCATGTATGAAAACAGGAGGAGAGAGTTAACACAAGGTATCAGGTATCTGTTTCCTTTCTATTCTTCCTTGTCAGTAAGTGAACAGGAAAACTAAACCAAAAGTTTAATCCATACTGAACAAAAGAGATGAATTTTCAGACATGACACAAAAACAATCTTATACACAAAATCCCAGAGGAAATCACTGTCCTGAAATAGGGAATCAAATCTCCTCCACCTACTGGAATATACACAGAGAAGAGAAAGATTATCCAGCACCTAATGATTCCAGGAGATCGCTTATTTCACAATTGACAATTTCTAGGGCATCCTGATGAAAATCAAGATCCTATGTGCTCTTTTATCTTCCCTCACTGTAAGAAAATTGAAAAATCTATGGTACACAGAACAGCTGAGGAAGTCCTAAAGATTTCCAAAGAAAAGTCAGCTCATTTCAGAGAGATCATCCTTCTATTGATCCCCCATTTCTCTCTTGTCTAACATCTTCACGGGGAAACCTTGGTGTCTGAGTTGTGCAAAGCTTTATAAAGACTTACACATAGTATAAACACAGGCCTTTTTATATATTTTTTTAATTTTCAAAGAGATGAAATACAACTGATCCAAGCCTGGGCACTGCCCTCATGTCAATACCATCCCATGCTATCCTTAAGACTATTATTGAGCAAAATAGCTGTATGGCCGGATACAGCACCACAACAAAGGAACACTCATACCTTTCAAACAGCTGCATTAACTGCCCTATTGCAAGCAGACAGTCACCCTCTATAACCACATTCAGGGGAGGAATGCCTGTATTATCTGTATCACTGCTAAATAAAAAACTTTCAAAGATGCATCCTGGAAACAGGAATTGGTATACAGTCACCCATAATTCCTGGTTGTGGACAGAAAACCATAATTCCTTTAAAGTGACTGATTACTGTGATAGCTGTTCTCAGTTGAAAGCCATCAGCTGCCCACGTTAACAAACAAAATTCAAACTTTGATCCATGTGTTTTTAATATATAACTTGGTACAAAACACACATTTCAGTGGTTGTAGGCATTTCACACTGACATGAATACAACCAAGTCATCAAGCAAGACAGGAAATTTTACCTCTCCCTGGTTCTATGATGTTGATGACCCAGTCAAATGTAAGCAGGAAATCAGTTCTGCTGGAATGACATGCACAGCCCCACAGAAACGTCATATTTCTTGCGTTAGGCATAGGACACAAGACTGTCTTCTAAAGAAGTTGGCAGTGAATAAGCATTGGGAGGGAAGGACTGATGCAGAGAAGAGAGAACCCTTTCAGATTTGCTGTGGGGGTGCAAATTTAGGGTCAGATTAAGTGCTGTCTGTTTTAATTTCTCTACTCAAGTCTGCTATGTCTTTCTCCTCAGCATGCTTTGAACTTAAAGTGCTCTGTATACACGTTCTTATTTGTACTTTAACTAAACTCATTTCAAGTCTTAGTCAAGTTTGATGGAAAATAAACATCCTGCTAGCGGAGAATCCTCAAAGAGTTCAGCTCTCCAAACTGTTTCTTTTAAGTTTTACTTAGGTAGATATTGCTGACACTATTTTGAGAATACTTCGACAATATTATTTGAAAGCTGTGTTTGACAGAATGAAGAGAAGAAAAAGGCACTCTACTGCTAAAAGGGAAGCCTTATGGCATGCAACAAGATCACTGGAGTAGCAATTGTTTGCCCAGGAATGAAAATCTCACAAAAACATTAAGAATAACAGGAGAACATGTACCCTTCCCCATCAATCAGATCTGCTCCATTAGTTGATTAAACAAGACATAAACACATACCTTTCAGCAGCCATGCAGATTTTGTCAAGGTTTCTATAAAAACAGATTTTAATGGAAAAAGTTACCTGGGTTTTTGTAGATGCTAAGCACATCCTTGAAATAATGAGGTAAGAATCTTTCTAATAAAAGCAGCACATCCTCCAACTCCTCCAAAATGCCCACAAGCAGAAAATTTTCATTAACATTCAGCTTTGCTCTTTCAAGGGCCCATTCACCAGGCTCCCTGTTGGAAATTAATGGAAGGAGAAAGAGGGAGGAAAAAACCCCAAGATTAAATATGCATTTACTTCAGAAGTTCAAGTAAGAATACATCTGAATAAAAAAAATACTCAGCACTATACTTCTAACAGAAAATAACCTTCCACCCCTTGGCACCCCTCAGCAAATCTAAGTACCTTACTGAGCTTTCCCGCACAACATCTAGAATTGGTTTGCCATGTGAAAACACGATCACATTAAAAGCAGGTTAATCACTGTGTGGAAATACTCTGTTCGGAAGACATTACCTGTTGAGTTGTGTACTTTATTTTGACTTGGAGGCAGAATCCACCACACAGAAGGAATAATTTCCCTTGGTGATGAGGAGTTATCCTTGAACCACATCAGGAGAACTGGTGTGAGCAACCACTGCCCTCTGTTACTCAGTGAATGCCACACAGGAGGCTACTAGCCTGTTTCCCTTCATTTTAACTTCTTCCAAAGTCTTGAGGAGCTTCCCTTTCCCTGCCATTGCTCCTGACTGCCCTGTGGCTCTGCTAAAGGATTTGCATATCTTTCTTTAACTGATACTGGTTTTGAAGATCAGTTTAGGATTATTCTATCTTTTTCCCCACTGGAGAAGCTGGCAGGATACCAACACAATTTTATAGTTTTCTCATAGTTTCACGGAAGCACGACTAGGTTCAACAAGCATATGAAACCTAGGTCCCTTAGATGAACTTGAATTAATTATTGTCCTGGGAGCAGCAGTCAGAATTCATATTGATAATGCTAGTGTTCCAAACTAAAGGAAATTATCTTTTTCTCAGAGTGCGGTCGAGTACTATGAACATATGAACCACGCAGGCTACTTGAGAGGGACTGGAGCTCACACCTCTACCCTGACTTCCATTTGGCTATTGCAAGTTCTATGTGGTGGTGAACTTCCAACATTTGTCAGAAGCTCTTCTGATATGTCAAAAATTTTGTTGCTTTACATTCCCACTAGACCAGATTTGGAACAGGTTTTTCATTCCCCACCACCTTCTTTTCATTGGTCCATTTTCTGGAAGAGTACAGTGTCCTAAAAAATACGGTGGTCCTCCTTGCAGCTCCTTGTGAGATTAGGGAGTAGATGAAGGACGTGCAAGGGTACGACTGGAGACATCTATAATAAACTACAAAGCAGTATTTCAATATACTGCTTTGTAATCTCATAGAGATATGTTGTGAAAGTATTCAGTTATGTCACTGCTGTTAATGGAATTACTCATGTATATAAGCTAAATATGCAAGCATAAGCATTTACAAATGAGGCCAAAACACACTGATAAAAAAGTATAATGAAAAAGATGTCATAAATCTATTTTGTTTCTTAATCATACCTTCACTTACGCCAAAAAACTAAAGCAGTCTTTTACAGCAAAGATACTTATAAACTGAGACATAAGAATGAAAACTTGTTATTACTGCTACAAAACAGTATGGTTTTTGAAAGAAATTTTTAAAACCGTGCAGTTGTTCCACTATGAAGAAGTGGTAATAATAAACACATAGAATAACTTGAGGTTGAATAAACCTAATAAAGAACATGCCGTGACCAATAATACAAAAGTATTTGAAAACAAGATGGTATTTAAAATTATTCACATATTATTACATAGCTTACTATTAAATAATACAGCAATATGAGAATGCATAAATAGACACATTCAAAATTAACTAGCTCAATTACAGCAGTACAAAGTTCCGCTTCACCTTGGGTTAAGCATGACTACTGTTTCTTACATGGACACAGAAACACGTATTACAAAATTACAGTGCAGGTAAACTAAGTAATGAGCACATATGGTCACTGTCATTCTCACCTTGCTAACCCAGAAAGGAATAATCCACATAAACACATTCAGATTTGATGAAATATTCAAATATTAAATCAAGAAAAAAGAAGAGTACTACATTTGCATTACCTTCCTTACTCCAAAATATATGCATGCAGTTATCACTTACAGCACTACCTTGTACTTACACTTTTCTCTTGTACTTAATACAACAACTGTTGCCTCCTTATCATCAGTTTCTGACAAAATATTGGCAACAACTATTGCTGACCAAATTGGGATACCTTGCATATATTTACCTGCATCTTGGATGCTGTCCACAGAAATATGGTATGATGTAAAATAATCTGGGATTGGAACACTCAGGGTAGTTTTCGAGGATACATACATTAATGTCCTGAGGGGGGAGAAAGAAAAAAAAAGAGGTTGAATACTTCATTTGCCTTTCTCTATTAGTAAGTGTTTCCTTTTTCTCATACTTTACACAGTCACCTCAGAATCAAAGTATTGTCCTGAGGCTATACAAAGTACCTTAAAAGTCATCTACTGGTCATTACAGTACTGCTAAATATCATTAGAAAGTTGCAGGAGGGAAAAAAAAAGAAAAAAAAAGTTATTTTGTCCTATATTGCAAATAACATTTTTTTTCTTGCTGCAAATAACACTATTATTATATTGAGATTACTGCATGACACGAAGCAGGATACATTGATCAACTTTCATATTGAGTTATAGTTATAATATTCAGGAGATTATTTTCAGACTGTTTCTTCCAAATACACCTTGAGGGAAACCTGAAATAGCCAGTATAAATCAAGACAATTATTTTCTTTATTTTTTTTATTCTGCTTCATTCAATGACTGGAATGTACCAATGTAAGTCATAATTCACACAGCTTACTCTTGATATAGAAACATATATCACTGTAGATTACAATTCAGTGTATTCCACAGACGATCAGAATCGAGCCTCTTGTGTAAACCCTCATTGATAAAAGAGCTTATTAGAATGTATTTATAATTTTCCTGATTTATGATTCATCTAATTAGGAGCTATTCATCATTTTTCAAAGAGTAGGCACAGCTACTGAACCTGAGGAACTGTATTCCGTATCTAGCTTTACTCTAGTGTGATAATAAACATACCTGCAGCTGGGACTGAATTCCACAATCCATTTCTAGTCTAACAGACTCTCACTCTACCAGCAGACCCACTGACTCCAAAGCAATGTACAAAGCAAAAAAAAAAACCGAAAAAACAAATGTGCAGTACGAAATAAGTTAAGATGAAAGGATCTCATCTTTGCAAAACCAGTGTTTGTTCTTATTTAAGGACACATGCTTTTATAATGCAATGGGCTCGATACACAACAATATGGAACCAATGACTAATTAAATCCATACTTCATCAATTAAATAAAATACAATAGGGAACACTTAAGTGAGGAATATGCCCTCCGCAAGACAGAAGTGCTTGGCAGCATGGGAGGCGTGAAGAGCATCCACTGTTTTGCTGGGGCAGTGTGGGGTACAGGGCTCGAGCCACAGCATACACTTCTGAGACCTCAGCGCAGAAATGCTCTTCCCAGAACTTCAGCCCTCATACCTAACTTCATTAGTGTCACATTCATGTCTGTAAGCCTTTTTAACGTTACTGTTTCCTCCTCTTCCTTTCCCTTACGTAAATCAGATTTTATAAGCACATCAGAAGACCCCAGGCTGTGAAGTAAATCACATGGCGAGGAACTATCAAATAAAACAACATAAAGATTGCCAACTGGGATACAAACAACCCATTTTCCCTGCTCACCCCATTGTATTCAAGCATACTGAGGAGGGCTTGCTTTAATACAGACCAGAAGATTTATGGCCAAGGCCTGAATTTTGACATTCAAGGCTCTGAGCTGAAGGTAACCAGCCTCCTATTATTGATGCTATGAAGACTACTAAGAAATCTACTGGTGGCATGTGCCCTTCCTATCATCCCAACAATTGGGTATTTTTAAAATGAATTAAAAACTGCAATTCTTAAAAGGTTTATTGTGCTCTTACTATAGACACTACTGAAGATGTTTTAAGGATATGTATTTTCAGTTCTCATAAGAATATGCAGAGACCTGCAATTAATTCATAAAATCCTTAGATTTAATAAAAAAATAAATACTATTCTGACAATACTTAAAATCATGCCCAAGACAACTTCCACTGGATTAATGTAAATTAATGAGAAGGTAGAAAATCTTACATAAGATTTCAATATCATTAGTAACACCCAACCAAGAGCTGTTAGTCCCTTCTTGCTCCTACATGAAGGTAAAGGGACATGAACTCACAACAAAGAAATTTATTGTTTCTTTGCAAGAATGATGACTGCAGTGAGTCAGAAAATCTGTCCCAGGATAAATAAGTATCAATACCCAATCCAAAAGTTTAACAGGGACCTTCTTGCTTATATTTAGTCAATAAGATATATTTTTGTACTCCTTTTTATGGTAAACTGCTGTAGGATCAAAGAAACAACTATGACTGCGCTAAACTAAATTAGCAAGTGGAAATCCCCTTAAAATTTGATTTGTGAAAGAAATCCAAAAGAATCAGAAAGAAAAATCAGCCCTCCCTCCCCATTGATGCACTTGAAGTTTAAAACAGAGGCCAGGTATGCTTTCATAGGAACCCACAATTTTTTGCTATGCAACAGCAAACCTTTCACATCCCTGACCTTGGACATACCAGGTTTACTCTGTGGTGAAAAGACTGCTCCCTTTCCCATCCCTGTTTACCACCACTACTGTGATCCGCGTTACAGTGCTGGAGGGTCCTGAGGCAGTTGTAGCATTTGCACTTGCCTTTCCTATTTCAAAGTATTCCTAATCTGTGAAATAAATCACCTGCCACCACCCACCCCCTCAGATGAGATTTCACTTGATGATAATTATGCAGCTCCATGAGATGTGAAATAACAGTTTTTTAACCAAGAGGTGGGGCGAAGGCCTGAGGTGTGGTAGTCATTACAAAATTTAAACACAGATGAAGGAAGCTTCTCTTTGGTTGCCAGTGGGACTTAAATAAAAAGCTAAGGTGAAATTATATTATTCCAAGTAGTGTTACTTTCTCAGCCCAAGCAACGTTAAAGCTACATTTCCCAGTGAAGCATGTTTTCCCAGCAGGTCACAGATCATTCAGGTTAGAAAGGTTTTTATGTGAGATAAAAAATTGCAAGGTGATAGATGACAGCTTTGCTCAATTAAATCACTGGAGGAGACTCGTGAAGAAATTACTCAAACACAGCCAAGAAAGATACAGAAAGAAGGAAACAGAGCAACTTTGATCATACATTTCCACAATAAAGAAAGAAGAATTTTATTTTATTCCTCATCTTCCAGCTATATTCCATACTGCTTGCACTCCACTGAGTTACTATCTCCAGCAGGGCAGAGGGATGCCCAGGAACCAGCACTAGGGCTGCAAGTAACAACAGAAACAAACTTTCTTCTTAGTAGTATTATATTTTTCTTTTGGTAAATCGGTAATGTCTACTTCCTTCTTCTGTAAAACTGTCTTTCATAGAAAAATCACAAGGTGTCATAATTTATTAATCAGTCAATGAAACAGACTATTGATCTATCAGTAATATATCAAAGGTGTGTTAAAATTATACTTTAAAAAAAGTTAATAGCAAACAAAGTGTTTTATTTGCCATAGTGAGTTCATTCACATCATAAGAGGAAGGATACAAAATTCCTTTGGGAATTTTAATGCTATCACAAAAAAAAAAAACCCCAAACTTTAAAATATTTTTTGTAGAAAAATAAACTATTTTCTTAAGTTAATGTCTTTAACTCATTGCCAATCCTGTACCAACTAGAAAAAGATGTGACAGTAGATTTGAGAGTTTGAATATTTTTTTTAGATATGAAATCCTAAGAGTGCTGGTGGAAACAACATTTTTTTTTGTTCAGTAGGAGGAACATCTAACTGTTTTATTTTAAAAAATAATTCTTCTTGGGCTTCAAAGCATTCCCTATTTCTTGATCCTCAGTGACTCGACCAAAAATTGCAGGAATACCAGATTCTGCCACAGATGTGTGGAAATTCTTAGGATCCATAACTATTTTAAATGAGGAATTGTAACACGAATACATATATATCTTGCAGATATTTTCCTATTAATCACCTATTCGTGTATGGGAAGCCAAAGAAATAGTATTTCCTTCTCTCAAAATGAAAAATATGACAGTCTTTTCATGCCCTGCCCTTGTAGGATATTGCAGCTTCCATGAAACCACGAGACCCCACTTACAGCCCAGCTCCTTTAAGTTCGAAGTTTGCAGATGTGAAGTTGAGGTGTGTTTTGAAGGCTACAGAGGAAGCAATGACCTAAATAAATACCTTTCAATTTTCAAAAAAAGGAAATGAAATAAAATGATGTGGAAAACCAGTGAGTGAGCCCAGTCTATGGTGACTTCTCCTGTGTACAAGGCTGTTCTTCATATGCCACTACAGTCACGGTGCAGTTTAGTCCTCACTGTGGCTAGCCAAGGAAAATCCTTCTGCTCTGCTAAGAGCCCCCAAGAATCCTCTTGTGGCTTGTAAAATGTTTTCTCACATACTTGCTTGGTGTTTGTAAAGAGGTCAAACTGACCGTTACATCCCAAGGACAACATTGCATCATATGAACTGAATACAACCACACTGAACTGAAAAAAAAGATATGCTGCTTTCTTTGCTCCCAGCTAGGGAGCTCCAGGTGGCCACAGAATGATGGGGAAGAAAATGTAAACATGACAGCTCAGAAAGGGGCTTGTGAGTATAAATACAAAATGAAAGAAGGAAAAGCACAACTTCCTATTTTGTACAGCTGCAGAAAGACATTGAAAAGACAAAAGTATACGGGCATGAAGGTTTTCAAATATAAATGTAACAAGACTTACTCAATCTTATTTAGGAGCCCAAATTAGCTATATTTTTCATGGAAAATAAACTATAAAGCAACACATTTTTAACCCTAATTACAGAGGCTTTTACTTCATCAGTTGATATTTAATGTTTCTCTTAAATCTTAATCAAGTATTTGGATAACTAGAGCCACACAGCAGCAAGACGACCTTTCAAATTTTGGAGGCATGTGGGACTTTTTTGTGCATCTATGCTAACAGCACTGGCAACAGATTGCTGTGGGGTGGGCAGGTGTGGGGCATCACTTCCCAAAACCAGCACCACAAACACAGCTGAAGCCAAGCGTTTCCCAGCCCCTGTTGTGGTACTGAGTCTCTCCAAGGAGGGCTGCCAGGTGGGGAGAAGCTTGGGCTGTGCTCCCCAAAGATGACCTCTTCTAGTTTAACCATTCCTTTCCTGCTTAAAGGTCAAGAGCTATACCTTTATCTTTGACAAACATTACATTTGAAAGCTGAGTTAAGGTTTGCATTTTAAAACAAGTTTTCAGTCACAGATAATACTCCTTTCAACTCTTCCTCACTCAGCATGTCTGGTTTTGAAGAGATACACTTCTAAATGCTTTTGTACAGCTCTTGAAAGGCTGCACAGATGTTTTACAGCTTTGCAGGTAAATCAAGTTCCTTTCTTCCACATATTTGTCATGAGTTGAAATAAGCTTTTTTTCTAAAAAAAGATTCCTTGATCTCTTTAATTCCCCGAAAATCTTCATTATCATTTCTTCAACAAACTGTTCTTTGCCTTCAGCTAAATTGTGTACTTCATAAAATACAGCAGCAAATGCAACTGGAGAATGAAGAGAAGCAAAGAGCCTCTTATTACCCATACTTCTGTAAGGCCCAGTGCACTGCTAGAGAAGGAGACAGTGTAAAGCCTGCACAGGAGATCAGAAGAACATCCTTTAGAAAGTTTCAGGGACTCCTAGCAGCAGCATGTTGGACAAGCAAAAGATCCCAACGAGCCACCCGCTCACTTGGTTCAAGCTGCTGCCTTCCAGATCTCTTAATTACAGGTTAGTTCAAACTGGAGACTGTCCTGTAAAACAAAGCAACGTGCTCTTCCTTCCTGCCTTCTCCCTACTAAATAATTTTTCCCTTATTAGTACCTGCAAACAGACCCTCTTCCCTTCTGCTCTTTTCCAATTTTTCAGATGCCTCTGACAACCAATACTTCTGTCAGCAAATCATTAGTCAACCAGTCACACTTTGACACGTGGGAGTGCTTACCTACAAGCTACAATAAAGTCTCTCTCGCGGACCACTGGCTTTCCCCCAGGCGAATGGAAGCCAGAGGCTATGAAGGCCAAGCTGGTGTCTTGCAGAAAGCCCCTGGGGAGTACCCAGGGAACAACGAGAGCAACTAGGATGACTGGATCCTGCTATGTTTTACTGATTATTCACTGGGCTAATTTTGAAAGTAGTCTTATGAAAAGTTACCAAATACACAGACAGCCTGCCGCAACAACAGAGAGCTGTGGATGGAGAAAACATTCAAGTGCCCAACACTTCAGGATAAAGGCTCTGAAGACATTTTGTTCCCTCTCTTAGAGCAAGCTCCTTGTCTGGCATTACTAGTCTGGGTAGCAAGTCACACCAATGTGTTGCCTTTAAGCCATGTATACACGAAAAAAAAAGAAAAAAAAAGAAGTAGGAAACATAAGGCTGTCTGCTTTGAAGAATCTTTCTTTTAAAAAAATGCACTTTAGAAACATGAAAAAACCCTAGTTCTCCAGTGTTAACAAAGGAAAACAAGCATTTTTGTTCATTCTGTAACGTAGCAATGAGTGGGACTGCTACACTTTCTACTTCCAGGTCTCTAGCTCAGAGACTCAATGGATGGAGAAGACAGGCCAGATAGCTCTCCTTCCCTCCAGGCAGGGGAAAGTCCACTAGCTGTCTTGAGAAAGGGTGGAGGGAGCTGCCTGCAAGTGCTTAGTTGACTTGAGAAAATATCATTTATAAGAATTTCTGGTACTTGTGGTAAAACCTTGGAAGGCCTGGAAATAGTTGTGTTTTTTGGTTTTTTTGTTCCTCATTTTCATCTCCAGGGAATGCATTTTCAGCAATTAACATATTTAGATTGAAACTGAACTTTCCTCTGTACCCAAAAGAGCATCCAAACTTAAAAGGTGTGAGTAGATATGACTATTGTTCCCAAACCTAATTGAGACAACACGTACAGTCACCTCCTCACTGCCCCATTTATTTGGGGTGTGCAGCATGTACCACCACACTGCATCACAAGGCAGCAACCATGCCGTTACTCCCCACAGCTTTCTTCTTCTAAGCCTTCTTCATCTGTGGTTACAAGGACAGCTTATAGACAGATACTAAATGTTTCTGTTTCACACACTCCAGGGTAGCAAATCACTGCTGTATCTGAGAAAGGGCATAGGAAGGCTACAGAAACCTTACCAACTATTGATGAGTTGAGATCAACCCTAAATATCAGCAGAGGGAGTAAAATGTCTCTCATTCCCCTCCTCAAAGCAACTGCATTGGTAGGCTAGACATTTATACTTGCAAGTTAATGAAATTTCATTTTGTTTCATGGTATGAGATATTTCTTCTTTAATTAAAAAAATCCTGTACTACAAGACTACAATTATTCAAGAGAAAATTCTATTATGAAAGTCTGGAGAAAAAACCAAAAGTACTTTAAAAAGTACAAAGGCTGGTTCAGTTAAGTCTGCTTTGAATTATGCCCTAATAGGAAAACTTGACTTTTTAAAGCTAGCTTAGGGTAGCCTATGGCCTGCTTAGATTAAATTTGTACTGTCTTTACACCACCATAAATTTCCCTGATTTTTTTTTTTTCCTTATAGAGGATAATTCTGTTTTTTCCTTGAATTTATTTTCCACTTTTTTCTGGCAAAATGTGTGTTTTTCATTTTTTCCCCAGACCACATAAGCAAATAGGTTGCCAAGTTTAATTCCCAGGTTTTGGGTTTTTTTTTCTGACTGACTCTTTTGGCTGGGCTAACTTGCCTGACTTTTCTGCCAATACTGTATTCAGCTCTTCTTCCTGGCGTCTTAGCAAGTGAAGCAGCAGCTAACAAAACAGCACCTTCTGCTAACATTTAGTGCTAGCATAAATGATACATACATATACAAACTTTTGCTGGCATTAAAATAGGAGAGGTGATGAGCTATGCTCACAATGCTACTATTTAGATGTGACAAACATTAAATACCCCACTTTTCTACCTTATAATGATGTACAACATCGAGAAAATATGCAGATGGATATATTTCTCTTTTCTGTATCAGAAATCACATCAGTAATTTGTCAAATACCAGTTTTACCAATTAAGAGTTGAATCACTTCGTGGTTGTAAGTAGGCACCTTCTCACAGATTTTCTTCCATCGCTTTTATATTTTTCAACTCAAACTGTTTTAGTACGAGAAATACATGAAAAAAATAGAAAGAAATTTTGCCAAAAAAAGGACAAGTGCCTGCCAGCTGGAAGAAGTGCAAAAGCATTAAATAACCATCCTGTTACAGAGGGCACAGATCCAGGGAAGACAAAAAATACAGACCATTATACCGCAATCAAGAATGAATCCCAGTAGCAACTAGTAGCAGGGAGACAGTAGATCAGTTAATTCTGTTTACTAACACTTCTTCATAAAAGAGCTTGGAAATTATTCTGCTCAGATGATGACCCTTAGTAAAGTCAATTGGAGATGGCACACATTCAATTCTGTGAATGTTGAGCAGGAAATACACCCCACATCAAAGATTTGCCAGTCCTCCCTGAAGCAGGGCTGCTGGGCCCTAGCCAACAGATGCCTGTGAGAAAAGAAGCAAGTCAACAGATACATTCAGCAATTTATGCTCCCAAAACTTAATTCTGGAGCACAGATAAAGTTATCTTCTGACAGATGACAGACTCCACCTGGAGCCAATTACAAGGCTGGAGTCAGCAAGCTGGAAGTAGACAAAGATGTAGCTGGTGGGTGAAGGTCTTCCTGGCAAGGTGGTCTCACCACACTCAGTGATGTAATGCAGCCCTGGCTGCTGCATGCCTCAGCAAGAAAGGCTGCTACAGAAGACCCGGGGCATTGAGAAACATTTCAGGCCACCCTTTGCTAAGGGAGAACCAAGTTTATGTAAACTAGGGTTGCCATTTGTCCAATCCATTCACAAAAATGTTCATATCCTCTCTAATTCATATCAGTGCTTTACTGTGCCTACTGTCAGAAAACTTTTACTAGTATCTGATACAAAACCACCGTAATGTAATTTAAGGAAACTACTTTTTGTCTTAATCTCAATGAACACAAAGAATAACTGCAGGACCTATGACTCATAGCACACTTTTCATAGAATCACCAGGTTGGAAGAGACCCACCAGATCATTGAGTCCAACCATTCCTATCAAACACTACACCATGCCCCTTAGCACCTTGTTCACCCGTGCCTTAAACACCTCTAGGGAAGGTGACTCAACCAACTCCCTGGGCACCCTGTTCCAGTGCCCAATGACCCTTCCTGTGAAAAATTTTTTCCTATTGTTCAGCCTAAATCTTCCTTGGCGGAGCTTGAGGCCATTCCCTCTTGTCCTATTCCCTGTCACTTGGGAGAAGAGGCCAGCTCCCTCCTCTCTACAACCTCCTTTCAGGTAGTTTATTCATTGGAAGATTTACATTTCCCTACCATATTTACTTTTTACAGAATCACTAGGTTGGAAAAGACCCACTGGATCATTGAGTCCAACCATTCCTATCAATCACTAAACCATGCCCCTAAGCACCCCATCCACCCATCTTTTAAACACCTCCAGGGAAGGTGACTCAACCACCTCCCTGGGCAGCCTCTGCCAGTGCTCAATGATCCCTTCTATGAAAATTTTTTTCTGATGTCAAGCCTCAACCTCCCTTGGCAGAGCTTGAGGCCATTGCCCCTTGTCCTGTCCCCTGTCACTTGGGAGAAAGGCCAGGTCCCTCCTCTCCACAACCTCCTTTTAGGTAGTTGTAGAGACCAATATGGTCTCCCCTCAGCCTCCTCTTCTCAAATCTAAACAACCCCAGCTCCCTTAGCTGCTCCTCATAAGGCCTGTTCTCCAGCCCATTCACCAGCTTTGTTGCTCTTCTCTGGAAAAGCTCCTCAAGGAGCTTCTCTGGACAAGAGCCTCAACATCCTTCTTGTGGTGAGGGGCCCAGTACTTTTTAAGATCATCTTCTGAAATCTCTTCAGTTTCCTAGAAGTCCTAAAACAGATCACTTTTTAACTTGGACTTTTTCAGCTCCAAGTAAAGCAGAAGAGACCTTGCCAGTGATTTTTGCAAGTTCTAATCTGAGCAAGAAAGTGCCATGGAGGGACTTAAGGAATAATTTCATATCTCTGGTTCCTGGAACCCAGCGTTTTCTGTTAAATTTAATTGCTGGATCCCAGAAACTATTTTTTTGCTACACATTTTAAAAAAACCCAAACAAATTGGAGAAGAGACAGAGGAATTAATAATATAACACTGCAGATCATCACCTCTCTCATATACCACAGTGCTAATCTCAAAAGACTTGCTGTCCAGCCAAGCACATTGTAATATTAAGACTCAGTATGTCCTGATTGAGAGCAAGTTCTGCTCATAACTGAGTAGTGACAGGCATTACAGATTGCTCAGAATGAAGAATCACATCATGAGAAGTACTATAGGAGATCCAGTATGCTTTCACATACAGAGAAGGGCCCTCTAGAGAGGATACAAGTAAGGAAAAAAAGTTTCCAGCTGAAGTGACAAACAAAGATGAAATAGAATTAAAAAATGATGAAATGAACAGAGGACTACCACAACCAGCTAGTAATAGATCACACTTTAATGAAGAGCACAGCCAGCAAGGAGTACAAACAACGTCAGCAGAGAAAGCTGTGCAACTTCTAACAGGTCTTTGATTCAGTCACTAAAGTGCTGACAAATGCAGTCCTGTGTTTCTAAATTCTCAGGGGAAAAAAAAAATAAAGGAAAGGCTGATATAGGATAGGAAGCTAAGGACGGGAATAACGTGGCTAGTTTTCTTAGTGAAACGAGACACTGAGTTGTTAACACTCAGTATCCGTGCTGTCTCTAGTGCATAGCAAAGAAGGGTTAACAGTGAAGTAGCAAACTTTTCAGCAAATATTAATGAGAGGAGATGAGAAATCTGACCTCAAGATGTACAGATGGAGCCTATAATGCTTATTAGGCAATAAGATGCTGGACGAAACTCAGCGCTGGTAAATGCATAAGTCCCTGCAACAGGATTCTCTGGATGGCAAAGACTTAACTGGGTTAAAAAAACCCAAACAACAGCAAAAGAATAATAACAAAAAAAGAACATAAAAAGGATATATATTAATCAAGGAAAGGTCAATCAACAGCTCTTAAACACAGATATAGGAGCAACATCTGGCTAAGGAAAGTAGTAAGCTGAAGAACATCAGAAGCTGTGAGGACACCAGAGGGGAAGCAACTCTTTAGCCTCACCCCAGCTTGCACGGTCTGCCCCAGCTGGCCTCGACAGTTCTCATGTCTCAAGAAGGACTTAATGCAGGAAGTTCACGCCTTCACATATGACACAATGTCATTTGCACAGATACCACGGGATTTAAATGTTTTGAAATATTGCTCCGTTGCTACAATACAGGAAAGCCTCTTTTAACAATGAGACATTTCCTTTCCCAGGTCAAATGTTCTCACTCCTTTAAAGCCTGACTGCATGCACAGAAATTATGCTCAGCAGATTTTAGCCCAAACCTCAAAAACGCATATACTAGCAGAAACACATTTAAGTTCTATGAATGCCACAGTATCTTGAAGATAGTTTTACACTGGTTTTAGTAGAGGTCCACAAAAATAATTTTAGCAATAGAAGTTTAAGAGAGGTCTATTAAAACAAATATCAGAGTCCTGAATGTTAAAGATGTCATCAATAAGAAGCAAACCATGAGCCAAAAGGAAATTAATTTCATTGGCAACGAGCATTAAATATTACTGCTTTCATACATCCCACCAAGACAGAAGCAAGACAAACTAGAGAGATTATTCCATTTGCATATATACCTACAGAACTTCACGTGACAGAATTAGGGAGGAAAAGGTTACCTTACTTAAATATAATGCTACAAATAAAATAAGAGAGTATATATATGGAAAAGGGAAGTTGTGGTAGAATAAATGTAAAAAATTATTGCAGGCTTAAGGAAAGCAGTACTTCTTTCAATTACTAAGCTTCTCTAATCTGCAAACATAGCAAAATTTTCTCAGAAGAGAATAAACACTTGCTAGCTGATGCATCCTAAGTTTTATTTCAACATACTGTTCAGTTACAGCTAAGCCTATCTGCTGTTGTGAACTCCAGTGATATAGTTCTCTTTCACTAATGCTAATGGAGAGGGTCTGTGTCTAACGGATGCAATGACATGATGATCATTGTACAGTACAGGTAATAAATTTCTTCGGCTTCCCCCATTTTTTTTACATTAGATGATAAATCTTAGAAACACAGTATTGACTTCTGAGAAAAAATAATTGCCTTCCTCATAGCAGCAAGTTCTTTGATGTCCTTTCAGCTTACCATATTTGTAGTGGCACTTTACCACAAGCTTCTTGAATGCTGAGAAAAGAGCTAGAAGTGAAAGTTATGTGTTAATTCTGCTTTCTTATCAGTCTTCTGCCCAGCATCAACTGATTTTGAATCTCTTCCTTCGTTTCTCAGGGCTGAAGTGGAAAAGGAGCTGCAGAGCAGACAAGAAAACCACGCTGCTGCTGCATGTGGCTTCCCTGCTGCTACAGCTGGGGATGGTTTCTGCTCTGCTGCACCTAACTAATTTCCCCAGTTACAATCTTCCTCCAGATGAATAGCTCTAATGCCCTTACAGAAAATTATTAATACTTTGTATCATTCATAGCACATTCATAGCATTCCAAATAGCAGCCACAAAAAGGAACAAACATATTGATTCTGCTTTTCAGTTTGACAAGATTATCACTGTATTGACAACTCCAAATATTTAAAAAGTCCTAAAATTACAAGGTTCAGAGGTTTAATTTATGTTCCTATTTGCCTCTGTTTTTAAGTTCTTTTGAAGCTTGAGTCATCTGCTGAAGTTCTTTTCCACAGCTATCAAAACCAAAGTGACACCTCCATGCCCATATGGAAACACAGAATCTCTCATCTCAGGTGCTATGGCTTCAAAAAGCTCGCAAATAACAAGACAAATTATGAAATGGTGGAGGTTAATAACCCTGCTAGATGAAGGGGAAAGGTATAAAGTCTGCTATTTTTCTTCCTGTTTATCAAAGATGTCATCTCTTCGGATTACTTTCTGAAGAAATTTTATTTTTTCTTTCGACCACTGATGAAGACTTTAGGTTTGCATTTTTTTCCCTTTGAATAGAACAGAAAAGTAATTTAAAAATAAAGTCTCATTTAGCAATCCATATTCACCATGGAAAGTTTCCCATTTGCCACCAGTTAGTGGATTTTTCCCCAAGAAAAAGGAAATTATTCTTGACAAGCTCAGTTATGAATAGTGACTGCATTTCCTTGGATCAGAGTTCATAGGAAAAAGTTGTGTTCAAGGTACCCTGACTAGATAGTGTTTCAATAATTCACTGAGCAGTAGGCACCTCTGCTGAAACAATGACAGTCTATTTTCCAGAACAACAAATCAGCTAAACATCCTTTGTTGGGGCTTTTTTGGTATTTTAGTTTTCATTTTATCTAAAGCAACTATAGTTACACAGGATAGAAGAGCTTTGAAAATACTAGTCAACAAGAAAAAAAAAGAATGCTTAGAATAAAAACCAAAAAAAGTGAACACTGCTTTTACTTCAAACGAGAATTTCCCTACCTTGTTCATGGGCAATGTATTTTCTCAACTAACACAAAAGGTCTACTGATTATTCTGAAAGATGGAATTACTTTTTATTTCAAGACAGGCTCCCACCAACCCCCTTGACAGCTCACAACCATGTAACATCATCAGCCAACTAGTGAGGGATGCACATCTTTCTGAATAAGGTTATTTGACTTTAAGTAGCCATCTTAAGTAAAACCAAAAAGTATGCACTAGGAACAGCTGATGCCTTTTTCTTGTTTTCTCTCATTTCTTTCTTTAAATATGGTAGAGCTATAAGAAAGCTAGAAAAATTACTTCCTGGCATCAACAACCTTTCTTACTTGACCAGCATAAGGAAACAAAGGCCAAATGCACCAAATCCAACTCAAGGTCAACAAATACAGGTTTGTAGTTCGTCATACTCTGTTCTCTTATGTTTTATTCTCGCAATATCCTCTCACCAAGTTATGAAAACCTGCTTTTAGTTTTTCTTTTGAATTGAAGTAAAATCCACCACCAAAAGGCCGAAGCAATTAGGGCGTGCACAGCTTTCTGAAGGACTTCATGTGACCATTAGTACTTGCCACATGTCTGGGTTTATTTCTGTTGCTTTAAGTGACAGAGCACAAGGTTTCAATATATCCTCGTCTCAGGACACAGAAGCCATTAGTCTTCCCAAAGCTACTACACTAAGTAGCAAAACTTGCTAACTGCTCTTTTGATTACAATTGCTTATCAATCAGGAAAAGAAGCCAATGTATTGTCTCATTGTCTGAAGTCCCTCATCCTTTTGTACCCTTCAGGAAGAAAATTAAGAGGGAGGCCACTAATAATAGTCTGGCGTCTCCATACTAAAAATTTCATTTAACTGAAGCTATTAATACGCTGATAACTTCGTAACACAAATTCCAAGTATGCTCCTGTAAAAACAAAAAAAAAAGAAAAAGAAAAACATATGTAGCAATACCCTTTATGCTAAGATGGAAAGTCTGATTTGTGGAATACCCAACACCTGAAGAACAGTCATGTGGGAAAGCACACAAACCACTTGCCAGGCAGTGCCAAGCAACCAGAGAGCACATCCCAATCCAGTTGCCAACACAAACCAATGGCATTTGGCTGTTGCTTTGTAGAAACACAAATGGACATTTCTACATCACAGAAGCATACTGAAGTAAAGAGAACAAGGCTAGACAGCCAGCACTTGTTTTTTGGGAAAACTATTCCGCAGTTCACATCTGTTCATTCTGTAACGAGACAAAACCAAAAACTAAACTCACATCTCTGTGCTTCATTTTTACTATTGTACAGAAGTTTCTTTCCTTTATTTGTGCATGTTTAATCAAAAAATATATCAATTTTATTTTTAAATTAAAATAAAAAAGAGACACTACACAGCATGCAATGTGTTGTGTTCACAACAATGTGAATTCAAGACCCTTACAGTTAAAATATTTTTCATTACATTTACTTACTACTAACACTGCATAGTCTTCATTCAACAAAGGAAGATGCTGATACGTGGCACTGCAGAGAAACCAATGCCTGTCCTTCTCTACTCACAACAAAGAGAAGGCTGATCATAGTGGTGCATAGGGAGGTGCCTTGCACAAGGAAGCACTCCCTGTCCTGATGGTTTCCAGAGTGATACTCAAGGTAAGGTCTGTGCTCTAAAACATTAAGTATTTCTCTCAGAGGACAAGTGAATCTAAACAGTGGCTGCAGAAGACCTAAAATCTCACATAAGATTTTAATTGTTGAATCAGACATTGCTACGTGATTCTTGACATTATACCTTTTAATTCAAGTATCCTTTCTTATTTTATCCCTTACTCCATTTAATGAGAAAGATCTGAACAATTAGCAACAACCTATATTTTATATATTGTGATCTCTGTACTGAGGATGTGGATTCGAGAACTCTCCTCCATTCCCACCAGCGGCCTTCTCTCTTCTCTTCTCCACCCACTCCTTCAGCTCCTTCTTGTTCTTCTTTGTTCTAAGTTCACATGATACTCTAAATTATGTTGTCAAACTAAATGGTGCTGGCATCTTTCCTGTGGTGCTCCAGGCTGTCCTTTACTGAAAAGCCAAAACTTAAAGCCACAGTCTGACACCATCCAAACAGACAGTACTGGAGAGGGGTTGCCCCAGAAGAAGACCTATTGGTCACAAGCAGTAGTAGTTTTATTTATAGCCTGGACAGATAACAATATATCAGCTTTTGAATCTGAAAGAAACCTTGGCAGCGACCCTTCAGTGATCCAGTTCTGGCTGGGAAGGTGTGTGCAAAGGCAGCTGAGACATTGTGCACTTGCCAGGGAAGGCAGCAAGAGTCAAGAAGCTCTGGAGGCTTGGCAGGCTCTGCCCACTAGGCTGGCTGGGAAGCACCTCCCACTTCCCTAGCTAGGACGTGCACCCCAGCTGTGTCCCACGAAACATTCAGGCACCCTGTGTGCACTTCAGCTCCAGGAATGTGGGACTGGTTGCTGACAAGAAAGGGAAACCCTGTGTTCCAACAGACTCTGGGGCCACATGAGCTGAGACCAAGACTGGGCACAGTATGTTACTCTGTAGCCTAGAATAAACCCTAGAGACTTCAGAAAAACTATGAAACTAAATCTTGAGTATGCCTGGGCACTTAACGTCCCTCTTTTTCTCTGCAACATTTGATCTCCACTTCCCTGTGGAGATTAAATAAACTATTTCAACCTTAAAAATACAAAATTCACAAGTGTGACCCAGTCATTCTGCAGTCAACATCAAAGTTCACACCACCACCAAGAAATTATATGACAGGAAAATATTTTAGTGATGACAAACACCTAAAAAGCCCAGGACAGCCTTGGATGCTTTTATAAAAACATGGCTATCCCTCACCACGGCAGCTGTGCATCATGGACAGGCAATTCTCCTAATCCCACCACCCTAAATTCCCCCTGCTGTCCATCATCAGAGCTTCAACTTTTTTTTAGCTAATAAGTTTTAGAGATCAGGTTTTCAGTTATTTCACTTCACTGGCCATGCTAGCAGCCAGAAAACTTACATATAAATCACAAAAATGAAAAAAGGAGAATGACAGATAAGGAATAAAATGGGGCAATAAATTCAGTTTTACTCTCCCAGGTTGTCAGTTCCTGCAGGTTTTGACACCTAGAGAGTGAAATGAATATCTGACTGTTTGAAATTACATTATCATGCCACAGCCTGAAAACATTCAATATATTGGCAGTAAGGGAAGGGCTGCCTCTCTCTACCCTTGCTCTATCAATAGGACTACAAGGTTCTGCAGTTTGCTTTCTCATCGCACTGCCAATAAACCAATTTTCATTTAAGGTGGCTAGAGGATAAAGCAACCACAAAAAAGAAACAGGTCTACTCCTAGCAAGGGGTGTACTTAGGAGAGTATTTAGTAGGGTTTATCCATAGGTTACCATGATTTCATTAGATAAGACTTCAAAACTCTTTTTAATTAAACATGAATATACTACCAAACATTTCACAAAGCCTGACTTCTGTCTTCTAAATAGACACACACACACACATATATATACCTAAGTACATCATATTTTTTAAAAAGCCTATTTGCTGGTCAAAATCCCATCTGTTATTTAGGCCATGTATAAAATACAACTTTAAAACCATTAAATTTGCAATTGACGCTAACAAAAATGGAATTTGGAGAAATTATTTTCTTCTGCATGATAAAACACTGCAGTTCTAAAAATCATTCTATTCCAGCTTTAGGTAAACAAAATATCAATCAATGATTAGTTTTACTTAATTACTACTAAAGACTACTCTCCAGCTTTACAATACACAGAATGCTGAATGATGCACTAAAGATAACATTAGCAGACAAAGATTCTCTTGCTTTCATTCACCTGCTATGGCTATTTGTCAGATATTCACCGTTAAGTCATCACTTACTGGCAATCATTTATGTGCCTCCTTAGATACGTCTTCCTGTTGCTTTCACATGAACAGAATGTATGAAAACTGAAAATGCAAATACTCAAACTGAGACTTAAAAATAACTATCAAATCACCTGAGACTCATTCATACTGAAACTACTGCACATCAAAACAAAGAGACTTCTATTGTCTGGAAAGCATGCACTGAAAAAAATGTTTAAATCCACTATCTTCAGGATTTTAATATCTTCTGTTTAGGTACCTTTACAGTACATAATGTGAGCTTGTGAATGCATTTCATATTTTTAAATGTATTCATATCTTAGCTTTTTAAGATAAACTTGAAAATAGTCACGATGATGTTAACAATTAAGAGCTCTGGTGTCAGTTAGGAAATCACAAAATTCATTTGATCAGCAGAACTGTAAGACAACAAAACCTTAACCACTATGGCATAAATACAAGAACCAGAGAATCATAGAATGGTTTGAGTTGGAAGGGACCTTAAAGATCATTTGATTGCATGGGTAAGGACACCTCCTACTAGACCAGGCTGCCCAAGGCCCCATCCAATCTTGCCTTGAACATTTCCAGGGACAGAGCACCCACAACTTCCCAGGGCAACCTGTGCCAGTGCCTCACCATCCTCATTGTGAAGAATTTCCTCCTTACGTCTAGTCTAAATCCTCCCTTCTCCAATTTACATCCACCCTGCCTTGTCCTGTCACTACATGCCTTTGTAAAAAGTCCCTCCCTAGCTTTCTTGTAGGCCACCTCCAGGTCTTGGAAGGTCGCTATAAGATCTCCTCAGAGCCTTTTCTTCTCCAGGCTGAACAACACTAACTCTCTCAGCTTTGTACTGGAGAACCTCCAGTCCTCTGATCATATTTGTAGCCCTCCTCTGGACCCATTCCAACAGTTCCATATCCATGAGACTCACACAGGCCCAGTTCTCCAGCCTGTCCAGGTCCCTCTGGATGACATGCCATCCTTGCAGTGTGGCAACTGCACCACTCAGCTTGGTGTCATCTGCAAACTTGCTGAGGGTGCACTCAATCTCGCTATGTCATCAATGGCAATATTAAACAGCACTGGTCCCAGTAGAGATCCCTGAGGGACACCACCCATCACGGATCTCCATCTGCACATCAAGCCACTGACAACTACTCTCTGAATACAACCATTCAACCAATTTCTTATCCACCAAACAGTCCATCCACCTCCATCCACCAAATCCATATCTCTCCAATTTAGACTGAAGGATGTTGCAGGGAACCACATCAAAGGCTTTGCAGAAGTCCATATAGATCATGTCCATTGGTTTTCCCATGTCCGCTGCTGTGGTTACCCCATCATAGAAAGCCACTAGGATGGCCAAGAAAACTCAGTTGCTTTAGTTAAGATACAACATGTTCAAACGGAGACATCCGTAACGGTAACTATCTTATATAAATCACCTGGTGATAGAATTCATTTGCAAGCATATAATTACTAAGTTTGCTTTTCAGTTACCCAGAGCAGCCACTAATTTCAGAAAATCAGTATGGGCTATGAGGAACATCTACCATATACACAAGACTTTTCAGGCACGCTTGAGGTTCTGGCTACATATTTAACAGAGACTTTCTGATTAAGTGATCTTGCCCTAGTAATTAATAGCCCTTGAGGCCTACATATTTACTCTTTTTAAACAGAATAGAGTAGAACAAAATAGACTAGACTATTTCAGTTGGAAGGTACCTACAATGATCATCTACTTCAACTGTCTGACCAGTTTCAGGCTGACCACAAGTTAAAGCATGTTGTTATTGGCATTGTCCAAATGCCTCTTGAACAAGGACAGGCATGCAGCATTGAGCACCTCTCTAGGAAGCCTGTTCCAGTGTTTGACCATCCTCTTGGTGAAGAAATGCTTTCTAGAATGTTTGCTTTTTGAATGCACATAAACTGTTACCCACAACAATGTTTAGCAAGGACTTCAACAGCTTAATTGAACGTTGCCTGAACCATTGCATCTTTGTGCTCATTCTTGGATCTGGCAACTGCCCATTCCAGCTGGGATCTTCTAGGTCTCGCACTGAAACAGCCCACAAGCAATCATCCTTGATGGAATTTTTCCATGCCTCCTGCAAGTTCTTCTGCTCATATAATTTACTTTATTTACTTCTTCCTCATCTGCAGAGTCCTGATCTTCATCATTTCTGATATAGAAATTATTCTATCCTTTCATTTTTGCTCCTACTAATTTCTATTTTCCAGTTCTTCCACACTCATTTTGGGAATGGGAGGTCACAAGTGTCAAATGAAGGAAGTCAAATGCAGCCACACTGTGGATTTATACACAGCAAGGTTCTCTGTTTTGTCTTCCATTGCTTTTGATTTTCCTCTTTTTTGACTGCTACTGAGAACTGAGCTGATGTTACGATAGAACTATTTACCACACACACAAGATCTCCTTCCTGTATGCTTACAGTTTGCTAAGAACTCATCATTTTCTAGATGAAATAAGGATTATCCTCCCCCCTCAATACACTTTCCTGCCTTTTCTGAAGGCAAGGCTGGCTTTTATGCCTGGGCCACATAAGAATGTTCCTTTCTGCTCTTGTTTCAATCTACAAAAATATATCTCCTGAAAATATGACATGGACATACTGTCTTCTTTTATACAGTTTATGTAGCCTCAGAAGGCCAGCATCAATATATTAGATTCTTTGTTCTTCATTTGGTATTTTCACCTCTACAAACAATAGCTTCCTACAGAAAAGCTGAAGACAACTAGCTCCACAGGCTACCACAACACATAAAACCCAAAAAAGAACACAAAAGAGAATGTAAGACCTATCCTGTATTCATTCTCAGAAAGGCACGAGTAAGAAACGTGGCAAAAGCACCCTAAAAATGAAGAATTTCCATTCTCAACTTAATACATCTAAATCCTTAAATAAAATCCAATAAATTACAGTATATACAAATGTCTGAAATATCACATACTGCTTATTGGTAGCAATAAAATCCTGGAATAATGTAAATAAGTTTGTGGCTACTTACTGCTTGGGACTCTGCTGCTACCTGGCTCCTGTTTTCTTGTGTAGCTTCTTAACTTTTCCAACAGCCAGATATTTTCAGATCAGTACAACACTGCATGAAAAAATACCTCCCATTTTTACATTCTGATGCAAAATATTGTAGTTATCCTGTATCCTGCCTTCACAAACGCAATACAGAAATGTATCATTAAAATAAAAGCACAGCATTAATAAAATCAGTATCTTTTAATCTTTGCTACTAATATAAGTACGTATTATGAGTTTCATGAAAAATTTTAGTGCTACAATCTTAAACAATGGCAAATTGCTCATTTACTATGTGCCACTGACTCAGAATAGTAAATGAAAGCAGATTAGGAAGGCATATTTTCTTGCTGTCATATAATTGCATAACGCTGCAACATTGGGAATGCAAACTCCACAGGGAAACATTAAAAAATACTGGTTTGTAAGTCAAACTCACTGAAAAGTAAATGTCAGCCATGAAAACATTTCCTTTACTATTACATTTTATAAGTTGCTTAATCAGTCTCTCCTCCAGCTGAGGTCCGAACTACCATTAATTTTGTAGCTCAATAAACTATTAATACCAAATGGGAGAATCTAGGGGAAACATGGTGCTTTAGAGCATACACAGCAGACGAAGAGTCACAAAAATGGGCTAGAAATCTTGCTGTGAAGAGTTAATGCAGCAAAAGGGAACAGCTGGAGACTATTAAAAGCACTCATTAGAGGGAAGAAGCAGCAAACTGTTCTAATTGGGTCAGCTGACAGGTGGCTGGGCTTCTGCAGTGCCCTCCCAGCAGCCCAGTCCCAGCATCAGAGATTGATGCCACTGTGTGATCCTCAAACCAGGTCTATAGCTGTAAAGCTGGCTGCAGCTCAGGACACGTTGTGGGATGTCCAGTGACCAATTCAAGCTATCTCAGCACCAAAACATACTACAGGGAGCAAAATGACTACTGTATGTATGGGGATAAGTTAGAGGAAACACTGAAGGTCCATAAAATGTTTAGTTTCTTAACTCAGAATCCAGTAACCGAAAAACCTTTATAACTCCCTAATATCTGATATGCACTGCATAAACACAGGCAAATCATTTTAACTTCTGCATATCTCAGATTTCCAATCTAAAGAATGTTAACCAACCAAGTTCACCAGACCCTCCCTAAAAGTTCCAAGATTCAGTCAACAGACACATGTATCCCCTGTGAAGTCCTCTGCAGAAAAATCCCACATAAAAATGCACCCCCTACTTCTCCCTCCAACAAGCCTGTAGGCAGGCAACTCTCATTGCCTTTTTTTTATACATAAACACACTCATGAGAGTGACAGTCAAGAGGTGGCAGCGTGGGCTCCACATCATGGTTTCTCCTGGAGGCTGTGTCCCCAATAGACTGCAAAGCTTCAAGAAACGTGTCTAAAGTCATGAACGAGAAAGTTCAGTGTGCTACTGTTGATGACCATTCACAATACAGTTAGCCGTGGTTAAATATTTCTATTATCTAGATAAATACAGGAACTAAGGCAACTAGCTGCTGTCAGAAAAGCAGTGCAATTGGTAAAAGTATATTTTTCATTGTAGATAGATATTTGAGGATATAAATAATAAAAGTCATTATATTTAGCAGATACTCTTAAGTTAGTGAAAAACAATTTAGGTATAAAAGGAAATTATCAAAATACATGAATACAAAATTTGTTCTATGGAATCTGCCTTTTCAGATTTTTCTATAATTTTGTTTGAACTTGAATGAAATAACCCAAACAAGATTGCTTTAAATGTTTGGCAAGAAAAGCCAGTCTGCCACAGGAGAGGCCCCTATTTTAAGATACCTTTACACACTTTTAACTAATATTTTAACATTTAATTTAGAAGACAAAAAGGCAGATGCTCCTTCATGGAATCACTTGCATGAATAATCTTTAGCATAACTGAGGCTTGAATTTGTTAGAATCTTATTATTTTTAGCTGAGAAAAGCATATTTATTTCCAGAGATGAAGTTGAAAGACTATGCTGAGTCTGACAGAGATACTGTGCAAACCTAACCACCAATTATAAAGAAAATCTGAAGCGTCCTATAGGAAGGAGACAAGTTCTTACTTTAGCAAATGACCTTTTTTATACAAAACCTCTCTCTTCTGACAAATTTTCAAAGATGTGCAGATCTTGTACTTGAGCAAGTTAGGAGCCATTCTATTCATGAGCATAACAGAGATCAGAATCACATATAACCAGATTTCCTGCAATTCAGGCAACAATACACAGTCCGCATCGCTTCACATTCTCATTCCACCTTAGCTGTCTTAGATCAAAGTTTTAGCAAGTATTAAGAAAAGATGAAACCCCCATACATACCTTCTATATTTAATGTCACACTGCAGCTGTATTAAATACTAGGTAACTACTAACAAACCTTCTGGAAAGGACAATTTTAATACAAAGCATTTACATACTTACAGTAGTTCCTCTCTTTCTCAGGAGTGCTTCATACCTTCCATACTTTCAAGCCTTAAATGAAATCATCTGGTGCATATTTTTGTCTTGCTTGGTACCAGCAGCACTCAGAGCTGCACTGGTACAGGGTTACTTGCTTTATTGAAGTGTATTTACTCTAAAAACTCTACTTCAACCTGAAACAAATTCATTACAATGGATTTAAATCCTTTTCCATGAATTTATCTCATCTTACAGGATTATATGATACAGTGACTTTTGCATGCGTGTGCTCAAGACTTGACCTGAGGTGCTCACTACTGTTTCAGATCATTACCTCTCTGCCATATTCCACACTAACATGTTGCCACTATTTTATTTTGGGGAAGCTAGGAAGTGATCTCTTTAGGCGACTGGCAGTAACTCACTCCAGCAAAGAAAGCACTGGGTCAGGGCAAGGAGCTGCCTGATCTAGGTGGGAAGTCTCACATTGCAGCAGCTGCCTCTGCTGTATTTGACTTGTGAATAAAGGGCTTGTTTTCAATCCTGACTTTCAATTAAATTTTTGTAAACACAGACATTTACTGAAATATTTAAAACAATTTATCTTACTCCTGAATGAATGGTTGTTTTCTCTGGAACAGAGTCAAAGCCTGAAGCTCTATTCAGAGAAAATTTCAAATGATCAGTGAATGGTGGAAAATACTGTTTCTGTTTCTGATCTTTGCAATGTCAGCAATTCAGATTTTCTAAGTTAAAAAAGCAGTGCCAAGATACAACAAGACTTCAAAGGGGTTTTTTTGTTTTTTGGGTTTGTTTCTTTTTTTCCAATCCTCTTTTTTTCTTAAGGATCAGAACTGAAGGGAGGGAATTACTCCGTTAAGGATAACACAACCTGATGGCCAAGCAGGAGTTCATCAAACACAAGCCTGATCTTAAAATGCTTTTCCTCCCTTAAGCAGCCACTTTGTGTAAGTGTTGAGCTTCCGTACTTTCCTAGTGCAGCTTCTGAAAGAAAACGCACACTGCCCTCAGCTTTTCAAGAGAGAAGACTAGTGTCGGCAGATAGTGACCAGGATGCCAGAATGGCCTGGAAAGGTTCCCAGTTGATCACAACACCTTCTAAGAGATGGGAGGCCAGGAACATCATGGCTGAGAAAAGCAAAATTAGCCCCTAATAGCCCAGTCTCAAAAGATGTATCTCTTTCTACAGGCAAAACTTTCTCTTCTGGGAAAGCAAAGGAACTACATTTACAGCTTTTCCAGTCTGTTTTCCAAGTCTGTAACTGCTGTCAATGCAATGCTTTTCAGGCTCTTCAGTCATGAGCTAAATGTTGTGGAGCAATCAGCAGTTTTGATTTTTCCTAGCTCTTGATCTGAAGCATGATTGAAGAAGAAAAGTAAAACCTTCTCATATCCTCACCCTGCTTTCATGAATCTGCTCACAGTCAGGCACACCTCATCCCAAATGACATGGGTTTCATGCTCTGATCAACATAGAAACTATTTAATATGCAAAAGTTATCACTGTTCATTTGGAACATAGGGATCACCTAAATCTAAGCTTATCCTTCAAATACTTCTCTGTAAAATACCCAGTTTCCAGTAAAAAAAAAAAGGAAAAAAAAGAAAAAAGTAAAAAAAAGAAAAAAAAGAAAAAAAAAGAAAAAAGAAAAAAAGAAAAAAGAAAAAAAGAAAAAGAGAAAAAAAGAAAAAAAGAAAAAAAAAGAAAAAAAAGAAAAAAGTACTAGGGAAGAATTGCAAAAGGTATGAGGTCAGCAATCAGGCCAGCTGTCAGTCCTGTGCTAAAGGGTTGCACTGGCTCATATATAGAGGTACAATCATCTCCTTAATCTCTTCAAAGGCAGATCAGGCAACTGTTTCAGCAGACTCTGAAGCTACTGTTCCACAAATCCACTACACTTGAGTTCTAAAACATATGCCAGCAGATTTCCTTACACCACTGAGGAAAAGATTAAAATGCAGTCATGCAATATATTGTGTGGTTGGACAGCACAAAGGTGTTTAACATTCAGAACAATTGGTTTTTGTTAAAATGAAGAGGTAGCCTATATGTTACTGTGACATGCATCACTTTGAGTGGTACAAACGACAGCCGGAGTTTGACAAGGAAGGATGGAGGACAGATTCCAAAAAACATTTTCAGGCTTCTAACACTGAATTACCAACAGAGAAGATCAAAATGAAAAAGCAAAAGTACTTTTTATAAAGGATGCTGACGGTGCCTTAGACCAACAGACTGCCATTTGAACAAAATGACTACAGACTTCAGATGGCCATTTTCTATTTCCTGTTCATTATAGCTTTTGTACTGATCTGCTTATGTGCGCATACGTGTTTGTGCTCATATAAACAATTAAATTCTTACAGAACAACTCAGTGCAAGTGAAAATGCAAGGTGATTTCTTTCTATTAGCTTTTCAACCCACACAAACAACAGGAATTACATCTATTCATTTCAGTTCTGCTTGAAGTAAAATTTCAGTTCTGCTTGAAGTAAAATTTCATGAGCTGTACATATCACATCTTATACTGCACAGGCAGTACTGAATTAATACCAGCTTTTACAGAGTCAGCCAGTCTTGAGAGGTGCCAATCACTGCACGTTTCACTTCAAATGAGTAGCAGAGGTACTCAGAGTAAAGTACAGATGATACTGCTCAAAACTCCACTTTGCATTAATTTCTGCAAACTCTGTGTCCCATTCACAGATGAGGAAACAGAAGTCCAGGCACACGGCATGCAAAGCTGTGGGGACTGCCTTCCAACTCTGCCCACCAGCAGATCAAAATCTGCTCAGCTGACATGACATTACCTCTTCAATACCTCTAGACATATACAAGCAAATAAGGAACTCTTTTTAATATTATTGAAACTAGTTTATATCTGTACAGCTGATGTCATTAAACTTTAAGGCCATAGTTACACTGATATCCCTTCTTCAATTATTCATAATTTATAAACTTATCTGTTTACAGGGCTTTGCATGACAAACAGTAATAGAGTACAATAGAAATGAACACAGCTCTGTTGTAGGGAAAAAACCTCAGTCCCCTTTGGATCCACCTGATGTAAGCTAGGATTGAAATGTGTTGCGTCAGTCATTCAGAGCTGTGCTCTCCACAACACATCCACATCACATCTTGTACTCCATTGCCCCTCCAAAACATCATCAAAATTTCCTCTCTCTTTCTTCTCCAGAAGACTCAGCCCACTCTTGTTTTGATGTTAGTCTGGCCTGCAACACCTCATCGCAGACCATCAAGCTGTTGCCTCACTGCTGTTTCAATGAACTTTCCACAGGCTTAAATGTATCCAAAGGCTGAGTCCAGTCAAACTTGACTGGACAGAGGGTGAGAATTAATTCCACCTTTTTGTCTTCTCAGGAAAGCATTAGTATGCATTCAAAGAGATCAGTATTAAACAAACTGACCACCTCTCTAGCTTTGGTGTTTCTCATTCAGCATTTGTAGAGAAGCTACTGCCACAGGACCTTGGTCTATGACAAAGGCTGACAGGCATTATGACAATTCAGCAGCTGTGCAAAATTAGAACTTACTATGAACAGCATATCCAGCATTATTGACATCTTCTTAATCCAATGGAAGGAACAAAACCAAACCAAAAACTGAGACCAGAGCCCTGGTATAAAGAACACTATGCAACACTTACCAGCCAGAACATTAGAACCTTAGGCTCACCCAATTGCTCTGTTTCCCGGTTTTTTTCTGAGGTTGGACAGTTATAGATGTAACTTCAATCTAAAAATCTGTCTGAATATTCACCATGATAAATATCAACTGAATTATTATGGCTAACCACTATACAGTGCAAATCCAACTCAGTGAAAGGACTGTGACTCAATGGTAGCAATTTGGGACTTGCTGTCCACTTATATATAATCAAATTGGATCACTGAATGAATCAGTAACAGTTTACATACTAAAGTTGACCAAAGTAAGGACCAAACAAGACAAAGACAGAGGAAAAAATACAAGATGGAGGATGCCTCAGTCTCTCATTGTTCAGGCATTCAGTTTGAACATCGGCCTTATGTAATGACGCTGGGAAATGAGAAATCAGAGTGTTTTGCTTAAACGTACCAGATATCTTTCCTCCTGCCTCATGCTGGGGGTACGGATCATGTGATTCTGCTCTCCTCTCCAGTCTCCGAAACGTCGAAAAAAATAATTGGATAAAAATCGATTGACAGGATCTCTAATAATATTGATGTACACCGGCTGGTCTCCTCCAAATCTGTGGGAAGATAAATGGGTGAACCTCATCAGAAGGTTCTACACAGGCACATGTATCCATCTTTCATCTGAATGTTTTCAAATTACTCTCTACAGAGGTTTAGAGCTTTTAGAATGCTAGGAGTTAAACTTAGAAGCTTACAATTCATTACCAAGACTTTGTAAAAGCATGCAGGATGTCTTTAGGATGAATGGTAAGTATGATATCACAGTAAGTTACATGTGTCTCACAAAAATTTTAGTTTCAGACTATTTTTTTCTACTGCGTCAACAGTTCTTTTCTCCATGCTGTTTTGAAGAATCTTCTGCAGCTGAATCCTAGGATGACTATTTTGTCTTCTCAACATGTGTTTCCCATCTAGGAAGTCATGTCAGAGCAAGCGCTGTCTAACACTGACTGCCAGAAGGCAGGCTTGGATCACCTTCACCAGTGCAGTAAGGTATAGCAATGTGCAAAGGATTTTGCAACATTCAAGCTTATTTCAAAAGGCTTCCTTTGGATGAACTGACAGGTATGCATGGTATTTCCATCTTTATGTTTGCTGGAACTTGTGCAGATCTTCCTCCCCTCATCCCTAGCCTGCATCATTGGCTGGATTTCAGGTTACTTTGTGGTTAAACAATGCCTTATCCTCATACTACACTTCATGAAGATTATTTTTAAAAAGTCAATATGAAAATTCTGGCTTCAAAAAAGAAATTAGGTATCAATTTCAAGTCCAAAGACAAAGAAAGGGTAAAACAAGCTGCGGCCAGGTTCTGCACAAAAGTAAAATGCAGTATAGATACCTTCAATTTAGAGATGAGAAGACAAACCAGAGTAATTTCATCAGCTCTACTTTACCCTGTTGGACCCATCATCCTGGTAATCAACAACAAACTAATAGGTGGGATATAAAAAGAGGAAAGGAAGAAATGGGAGCTCGAGAAGGTCTGTGATTATACTGTATTTCCACAGTGTTAAAATATTGACTGCGTATTTTACATCAATACACAACATCAGGAGAATAGGCCTAACTGGAAAAAAAAAAAAAAGGAAAGTTGCTTACATGCTTCTGTGGTCAAAGCTGAAGAATCATAGAATGGTTTGGTTGGAAGGGACCTTAAAGATTACCCGGTTCCAACCCATCTGCCATGGGCAGGGACACCTCCCATGAGACCAGGCTGCCCAAGGCCCCATCCAACCTGGTCCTGAACATTTTCAGAGATGGGGCAGCCACAGCTTCCCTGGGCAACTTGTTCTAGTGTCTCACCACCCTTATACTGAAGAATTTCTTCCTAGTGTCTAGTCTAAATCTTACCTCTTCCAATTTAAAGCCATTAAAGACTGGATATTTATGCTATGGAATAGACTTACAGTCTACAAATGGTGTGAGATAAAGAACAAAATAAATCTTTTGGATTGAGAAGTTCATAGGTTAAATTCAACTTGGACTTGCCTTATCTAAGAACTGAAATTAATTTCTCACTTCTGTTTCTCTAATTTAGCAGAACAATCATAGAATCACCAGGTTGGAAGAGACCCACCTGATCATCAAGTCCAACCATTCCCATCAATCACTAAATCACACCCCTCAGTGCCTCATCCACCCGTGCCTTAAACACCCCCAGGGAAGGTGACTCAACCACCTCCTTGGGCAGCCTGTTCCAGTGTCCAGTGACCCTTTCGGTGAAAAATTTTTTTCCTAATGTTCAGCCTATGCTTATGCTAATACTAGCATATGCTTATACTTTGGTTTTGAAAGCCTGAGGACACTGCCATATTCAAGTATTTAAATGCTGTTCTGATAATGTTTTGAGTTATACTTTATACATTTTCTTTAAAAGGGTAAAATATTAGATTAGAAGAGAGAAAACCAAAGACACATTTTAGATTTAAAAAATCCTCTTGGCTTCTCTTCATCTTCTGAGGCAGATGAATAATTGAAATGTATTAATAAAAAACCAAGGCTTATCATAAATATTAAAGAGTCAGCAAAATTGTTTAAATATACTAATTCTTGTAAAGGATGAGAAAAATCCCATAGAGTTTTGACTTGATTTTTATTCTGCATGATTCCCCAGACCACTAAATGCAGTCTGCAAAGGCTTTTCTCACAAATAACTATGCATATCAGTAATCTCATTGACCTTACTGTTGCAGGATTGGTGCCACAACTTGAAATTGCACTGAGAGCATAAAACTTTAAAACAATCCAATTAAGAAGGCAGATGTTCCTTGGTTCCTGATTAGTGCATAGCTCAGTTTGGACATGGGTATGTAAGGGAATTATCCTGAATTCGATATTTAGAATTCTTCTCTGAGCTTGTCTTTGCTGCTTTTTGTCTTTACATAGAAATAAAACCTACATTAGAAAAAGGCATTCATGCAAATACCATAGGATGATAAAAGTAATAAGCTTAGACAATATTTATTCAAATAAAAAGCTTTTGGTGAATGCCATGGCTGGTAGTCATGAAAAACTATATTCTTCAACTGAAACTGCTGGCTAGAATAGGTTGCACCTAAAATACCAAACATGCTATCTTCCTGCTGCTTGATGCAGATCAGCAATAATCTAAACACAGAAGAGAGAGGAGTAGAGTGAAGAAAAGGGAGAGCAACAAAGACAGCATGAAGCAAAGACAGAAGCAGCAAGTTGTCTTAAGACAGGGACAGAAAGATTACAAGTTTCAGAGGAGCAAGAGAGTAGGGATACCCTGTCTAGGTTTTGTAGAGGACAGAGGACACTAAGCCTAAATGCTCCTCAGAAGAGAGAAAAATCAGAAGCAGGCAGCTATTAATTGTCTAGATTGAAACATTCAATACATATAGTCTTTTCTGAAGTAAAAGGAGGGTCTGGATTATGTAACCAACCCACCAATGTGTCAGAGCCTGTCCTTTTGCTGGTAAGGTCATTTCCCTGACCATGTGAACAGTAAGCACCAACAGCTCTGAGGGAAGAGGCTATGCAAGCTCCTCCATCCCGAGACGACAGCTGACATGGGAGGTCACTCTGCCTCTAAGAGCTACAGAGGAACTTCTCATTTCTGAAACAGAGTCTGTGGCCCCCAAAAAACAGGATAACTAAAAATTCTGATTTCCTATACACTGTAACCAGCCTGGTCTACACTCAGCTGCAGTTGCTCCACCAGGAAATAAGCAGGGATTTTTTAGAATACTTAAGTCTGTCTTGGCTCTTATTCAAATCTGAATTTTTCTAAACATAGTTTATAATACTTCAAATTCCAACCATTTGTTTCTATGGACCATATTGAGATTCCTTTATGGAAGCTAAGCAGCACTCACGTGGCATTAAAAAAAATACTGCTGGTTAAAAATCAATAGCCTTAAGCTATTTAGAAGAGAAAAAGAAAGGGAAATCAATGCTCTATCTGTTCAAGTATGTCCCGCATATTTTTAGGCAGCCATCAGTTAGAACATATTAAATATTACTTGGCTCTCCAGATCAAAACTTTTCAAATTAAAAACACCCACATGAAAATGCTCTTGCAAACAGTAACATATTGTATTTCCATTATACATCATCTCACCTTATTTATATTCAAATACCTATTATGAAGGACTCAAAAAGGGGCACAATCATATTTTTCTAGACTTGAGCAGAAGTTTTACCTTCTCTGAGTGTGATCAAGATTGGACCCTGCATGATAAGGGTACCTGATCATTCTCATGCCTTGCAGCACATCACTGCTGGGTAAAGTGGCCCACAACACCACCACTCCAGCAGAGCACTGAAAACATACACACTGATCCTCTGCAGTGGTCTCCCTGTAATTAACTCCTCCAGATGTATTTAGTATATACTATTAAATCCTATTAGTTTTAACTGGCCATTTGTGACAGGTATATTTTTGGAGTCCCCATCAAAATAACTAGCATATTTGCAGGCTTCAATCAGTGACACTTAGGCTCATTAATAATATATTCCTCCATATCTTTTTTAATAAAAGTGAGAAAAAGGCCTGAGAAGTATGCCAGACGTTGCAAATCTACCTCTTAGAAAAATGTCTCTAATGAATTCCAGTTTTCTTAATTACATGATCAAAATAATTGCTCAAAACAATTTACAAGCCCCCTGTAAGAGGAGTTAAAAAATAATAAATCACAGAATCACAGAATAACCAGGTTGGAAGAGACCCACTGGATCGTTGAGTCCAACCATTCCCACCAATCCCTAAATCATGCTCCTAAGCACCTCATCTACCCTAACCTTAAACACCTCCAGGGACGGTGACTCAACCACCTCTCTTGGCAGACCGTTCCAATGCCTAACCACCCTCTCTGTGAAGTACTTTTTCCTAATCTCAAGCCTAAATCTCCCCTGGCGGAGCTTGAGGCCATTCCCTCTCGTCCTGTCCCCTGTCACTTGGGAGAAGAGGCCAGCACCCTCCTCTCCACAACCTCCCTTCAGGTAGTTGTAGAGAGCAATGAGGTCTCCCCTCAGCCTCCTCTTCTCCAGGCTAAACAACCCCAGCTCTCTCAGCCGCTCCTCATAAGATTTGCTCTCCAGCCACTTCACCAGCTTTGTTGCTCTTCTCTGGACTCGCTCCAGAGCCTCAACATCCTTCTTGTGGTGAGGGGCCCAGAACTGAACACAGTACTCGAGGTGCGGTCTCACCAGTGCCGAGTACAGAGGGAGAATAACCACCCTGGACCTGCTGGTCACGCTGTTCCTGATACAAGCCAAGATGCCACTGGCCTTCTTGGCCACCTGGGCACACTGCTGGCTCATGTTCAGTCACTGTCAACCAGCACCCCCAGGTCCTTCTCCTCCTGGCAGCTTTCCAGCCAGGCTTCTCCTAGTCGGTACCTCTGCTTAGGGTTGTTGTGCTCCAAGTGCAGGACCCGGCATTTGGCCGTGTTAAACCTCATGCCGTTGGTCTCAGCCCAGCAGTCCAGCCTGTTCAGGTCCCTTTGCAGAGCCTCCCGACCCTCCAGCTGATCCACACTTCCACCCAGCTTGGTGTCATCTGCAAACTTGCAACCAAAGAGATTTACTTGGCTATAAGATGAAGGATCTCTCATCTCCTATTATCTTTTATTTCAATTATTTTTAAGAAAGCTTAAATATAGAGGTAGTCCTGTTATGTCACTCAGAAGGCTATCACATTTCCATTGAACACAAAACTCTTTCCACAAGCAGAAGCAGAATTCTTCATCTCCGCAGGCAAATCACATTTCTTGAGGAAAACACAACTCTCAACCTACAACTCATTCTCTAGAAGGACTCTGGCTGCCTTTCACTCTTTTAATGTAAAACACTTCCTCTTAAACAAATGAGTTGGTTGCTAGAAGGTCAATATAATGGATGCAAAAAAGAACTGACAGTCAGCTAATATTAAAAGGGGCAGACATACTATGTCCTTCTTAGAAAGGAAGCCAAATTTCATTTTACAGCTTCATAAAACTGAGAATCATGTGCTGAGAGCACAAATGCCCAGTAAGCTTTACACATCAATCATATTGCAGCTCCATTACCTACTCTGCAGTACAGTTCACAGAGAGATTACACAGAATCACAGATGTACAACTCTCACCTTTCTAGGAATTAAGATGCAGTTACATCAAAATTCACTTTCTGAAAAGGTATCTTGGAAAGTTATAACATCTTTTACCAGAATGCCTTTCTGGCAAAGCAACCCTACTCAGCACACAAGGCAGTGGGCATCTCTGAGATGCTCCAAGAAACCTCCTCACGGACGAGCTGCTATGTTTTCTGCAAAGATTCCCACAGGAGCTTCTGACTGCCTGAGACTACATGGTATTGCCAGCCTCCAAAATTAAGTCATTTATCTTGTTGCTTTTGTTTGTAATAGAATCATAGAATCACCAGGTTGGAAAAGACCCAAATGCCTCTCTTCCAGCTTTTGTGCCTTCACCCTGCAATGTTGCGATGTTTTTCAAACTTTTCTTTGAAATTATGAGGGAGAAAAGGGAAGTGAGTCCAGATAAATCTTTCTGTTTCAGAACTGCATCCCTGGCTGAGCTCATCTTGAAAGGGAGGTGTGTGTGGGGATCCAAACTGCTCAGTGGTTCAAAGTTAACAGTAAAACAGTGCAAACTGGCAACACTCACCTAATTAATTACCATTTCTAGAGCTGTGATTTCAGTAGTAGAAGCTTCAGTTTCTGAAGTGATGTGTACAAGTAGTATAATTGTAAAAATCACAACTGAGTTCTCTGGGAATTGCTTAGTCAACTGCTTCAGAGCAGTGAATGGCTAAAAGATTACACTGTAATTTCTCCTATTTATCTGTTTCAACAACCTGTAAATATCCCAGAATATTTTAGGTTCTGTCAGTCTTTTACATTCATGCATGCTAAACAATGAGGCCGTTTTTCCCCCTATGCCTTTCATTATGCCAAGGATATCAAAGTATGGTTTAATATATAAATTGATAAAGAACAACACCAACACTGATATAAATCCTGCCTGGGTTTGTATAGCACCCCCAGCTCAAGTAAAAATAACACTTGAGAAAGTGTTGGGCTTTCATTTATGTAATGCAAAGTTACAGCTGGAAACAAGTAAAAAAGAAAACACTAATTCTCCACAAAACACTAACAGCTGCTATAGTCACACTCTGCATTATTTAAAATCATTTACTTCCAGATACTTTGTATTCAAGACTGTCCAGTGGTCTGACTCAGGATCTCTCTGGAACACTGATTAACATTTCATTATAATTCAGAGATACAAATGTTGCACAATCTTATCCAGGAAGAGAAAAACAAAGTAAAAATTATTACAATAAATTCCCAGCAAATAGCAGAACAGCTGATAGAATTCCTTGGAAAGCATCAAATGAACAATCATGGTATGTAGAAAAGATACATGTTCAACATTGGATGAGACCATAGATTTGACTGAGATAGTTATGTTCACATAAAATCTTTAGGCGGACTTTGTAGGAAGGTTGTAATGAAAAGGATGTTGCAATACACTGCATAGTCAACTTCTCATATGTATACATGTAAGAGTGTCACGGGTGATTGCAGTTGTCCTGTGGAAGTGGCTGGCACAGAAAGCTACTCAAGATAATGCTAGGAGTATCCATATGGAAATAGAAATATAGTGAATTTGGTATAATAAAAAAAAAGTCATTGTAACCTGGCAGTATACATCATGTATACAGTGCGTAGAATATAAAAATCAATGTAACTGAAATTGAAAACATGGCTGCCCTGTCCTAGCCGTGAAATTCTACATCATCATCATGAAATAGGAGCTGCGGAATCATCATGTTTGAGGTTTTGCATCTAGACGGTTTGACACGATAATCTGTGATTCAGAAGAGAAATGCAAAACTACTGATAACGTTTCCAGATAACAAAGTTGCAAAAGGCGAGAATAATGATGGGAGTGGTTTGCTGACAAAGAGCCACAGGGCAAACAAGACAGAGCCAAGCATCATGCACTATAGTACAGCAAATAAATCCCAAAGCATCTAGAACCAGCAGCAAAGGAGACTCAAAGGGAAGAAGCAGTTCCGGCAAAGATTTGCCTGCCTCCACAAGATTATCAGCAACATGTGAGACTTAACAGGCCAGAATAATCCTAGTTTCCCCTTTTCTAAGAAGCAGGAGCGGAGTGGAGCAAAGACCTGATGTGACCACTAACAGAGACCATTTTAAGCAAAGCATGGACAAAGTTCACTACAGAGTCACAAGAGGGATTAAAAAAAAAATGCCGTGCAATGGATAAATGCCAAGAAACTGAAAATCTTCAGCTTGAAAAGAAAATGAGAAGGAAAAAAAATACAGAGGAAGCTGAGAGGTCATTGTACCGTGGCTTGTAGGAAGCTACATGTGAAAGTTTGCATGGGGGGGAAAATTGATAAAGGATTCTTTACATAGTGGGCAAATGTACATTAAGATTCAAGGGAAAGGAGTTAATTTGATTTCCCAGGAAAATAACTCACAGTTTACAGCTTGAGAGAACAATTCAGTATTGGAAGAATTTACCAAGGGCAGAAGATTCTCCATTCCTGGTGATTTTGAATCAAGACTTAAATTTCCTTCCTGAAAGATGAAGGTTTTAGGTTCAAACCTAAATAGACTGTATTGTGCTTTACACCAGGGTGCTAAAGACAAGAAATTACTTGGGACTGCCACAATCCATCTTTTTGCCTGAAGGTAGAATCAGCTACATAATTGCCACTATCAACTCCAAAATCCTCAAGTACAATTTATTCTGTTGCTTTGCTGTCCCTGTTCAAGCCCTTTCATAAATGTCTGATCTAGAACTCTGTCAACTTGATTCAAGAACACTAGTTCTGCTATCATCAGTCATAAAGAACCATACTGTCCCTTTATCTCTGCAAAATCTTTTTGATATAAAATTCAAAACTGTTTCACAGTCCCCTCTTTCTCAGCCTCTTCTATTTTTTTTTCTTTCTTTGCCCTTTAAATCTTTCCTCACAGGTTGATTTTTTTACATATCTGATCATTCTCTTTATTCTCTTTTGGACTTATTTGAATAATCAACATCTTAAATTAAGTTATCCCTGAATTGGCAATATAATCTATAGTGTGAATGTGAGCATGGAAATAAAACAACAGTAAAAAAGGGGTAATTTGGGTGTTTGGCCTGATCCCACCTTCAGTAACTAAATTTCAAACAACCATATCTATTCTGAGAATATCGTATTACCAGCTGAATGAAAGCTAAAGAATCTATTATGCAAAGAACATGGGAAAACTAGGCAAATAAATTTAAACACAGATTATCTTCAAATACGGAGGGAAAAATCACCATAGAGCAATGTTGTTTTTTTTTAACTAAACCTCATAAAACCGTCAGACCATACAAAGGTCAAACTGCATGTTAGATTTGTGTTTAGCCTTCCATCAAGTCACCATTAAAAAACATCATTACACACTCACATAATCTTAAAAATGTAGTATAAAAATGAAAAAAAGATGTAGGAGGGCTTACAGCACCATGTAGCCATTCATGAAATGTGTACTTTACAAGTCAGACCTCACATGATGGTAGAAAGTGTTTCATGATGTGTTAGCAAGAAGTATAGATTATAATGAACACCCATAAAGACACAGTGTTAAGGTCGTGCATGTAAGCTTAGTTGACATTTCCCTGCTTTTAAGAGCTTACCTAGAGGGTAATAATTTTTTTGTTACCATATTTTTAATGACATTTCCTATATGTGCTCTTTTTTAAAGGAGAAAAAATCCATAACGTGAAACTACCATAGTAGATAATCTTAGGCTGCAATCGTTGTTTCAAGAGGTTGACCCAAGAAGGTACTCAAAGAGCTGAATTCCTCCCACAGCTGAGCTGTTCAGAATCAGAACAAGCTGACAGAAGTATTGCCATTCACACAAAATATACCTGAGTTTGCATTCAAAGGGTCAGGGACATTCAGCACCTTGTTAGGCTGGCTCCATGCATTTGCCTAGCACACTATTTTCAAAAAGTAGTGGAGTACGGTTAAAACACAGAACAGGCATGTTCTACAAAACATCTATGCTCTGTGTGGTATTATTACTTGTTCCAGAGAAAGGGAGAAACAAGAACCCTCAAGTTATTAATAAATCTGAGTGTTGTGAAAATATCCCATGACTCTGTTTTTAAATCAAAGAAAACAGTATCACAGAATCACTCTGGTTTTACCAACATCTTACTAGTCTATAAAAAAAAATTAAAATTTAGTGGACCAGTCACATACATAAGTTAAGTCATGGCAAAGCAAGATACTTATTTGCCATAAAAAATTGTAAATATATCTTCCAGCCCTTACAAACAATCAACAAGCTAACATGCAAGGCTTTCAAACACCATGCTGTCAGCACAGTGTGCTGCTCTTTTCAAATGCACAGCTTATTCACACTATGCGTAGTCAAGTTAATTCTTCAAGATTTACCTCCTTTTTGTTTGTTGGATACGGATACATCATACAGAGCCCAAGAACAGGAAATGTTGTAATGCCAAAGTGCTGTGTTAAATCATATTTTTTAGAGCTGATTCTACTTGAGAAAAACCATAAGTGATGAATAACAAAAAAAACTGAACAATATTCAGAAATTAAGTGTAGTTATGGGCTTATTCAAACTGAACCTCTGTCTGTCTACCTCTGCCTTCATACATCAAGTGATTTACTATTATCCATAATTCATAATTGAGGTCAGAGTTGAAGGAAGTGTCCAAACTGATCAGCAATGCCGCATGTGACACTGTCTGTCGCTACAGCAGCCTACTTTACTCATTTTTATTAGTTATTGTTGGCCACTGTGGCTGTTTAAAAAAATAATATTAAAAAAAATAAAATAAATCAGTAATGTTGATACAGACTGTCTACCAGAAAAGATTTTTGCAAGAAAAACAAGAACTTTATACATCAACTCTGGTAAAGAATAACATAAAACCAGAAATATTTCTTATGTTGATTCCAGGGGCTAAAGACAAGTACCTTTCCAAGCAGAAGACCCAATAAATCTTCCTCTCCTCCTCAAAACCTGTCCCCCCACATCCCTCATGTACCAGGTAAAAGGGACATGGCAGAGCTGGGGCTGGCATCCAAGCAGGGTACAGGGAGGTACGTGCTGGCTGTGGCCCAGCAAAAGGTCCAGCAGCTCTGCTTTGCTTGGCTTTCCCTCCAGTAGATGTACCTGACTGTCTCAGAGTCTTTTACTAGCCTTCCAGATCTGGTGAAATCGGCCAACAGATTCAGAAAGTAAGTAGGAATTAGATTTGGAGGGAAACTGGAAAGACATGCAGAACAGCTGGAACTGCTGTGTGACTCTTATTTCCTTAGAAAATTATTTTTAGCATATGGTTGTCCTTTCCTCTCAAGCAGACACACATAAATGCTAAATACACACCACAGGTATTAAAACTGGAGCTGAAAGGAAGAAGGCAGTCTGATAGTGCAAAAAGGATGACTCCTTGCATAGTAATGCTGGGCGATAATTCATCCAGGCTCTGAACAAATAAGACAGACTGAACCGAATTATAAAGGCTAATTAAAATGCAAGATTAAATCGAGTCCACGCTTTATCTCTGCATCTCCTTATCACATCATAGGAAATTTTAAAGATCGTTCCCCAGTAGCCCATAAGTACTGCAGAAAGTAAAGGAATCATGGCTTCAGTGAGACATGAAAATGCCTGCTTTTCTTTCTGGGTGGTCTTTTTAATGCTTCTCCCTCCTATGACTTTGTCCCGAACTAATTAGCCAACCTTTAAACAAGCAAAAGTCACTTACCACTCACTGACAGAGGCATGGCTTTAGGTTTTTACACACGCCCTTTTAACATTAATTTACCCTGAGATAGGTGGTAGCAGCTGAGTTTCCTGTTCTGCCCTTAACCAGGGTCCGTAACTGCACGCTCCAAAGGTAACAGTTTGCTGTCAGAGGGAGGAAAGCTGTCTTCCCATGTCCAAAATGGGAGTTGCGCAATTCTTCCCACCCCGACTCATTCTGTCCCAAAGCCGCAGCCTCACCACTCCCTGTGCGTTCCTGCAACATTCTTTCTGCTTCTCTGAAATCTGTGACACTTGGAGCACACACCAAACATCTTGAGTAGCTGCCCAAAGACTGTTATAGTTACTTAATTCAGCAGAAGATTACTAAGAGGTCAAGTGGGGCTTTTCCACAAACTAGAAGTTTCTCCTTTATTTTTTCTCAGGCTACACAAATAGATAACAAATGGCATTTATGATAAAGAACAGAGAGCAATCTGCAGCTATCCTGAAACGGCTTTTTGTCTCTCCGCAGGTTATTCATTGTACTGCTTGGATCTACAAAACACAGCTAGAAACGCGACTAACATTTCGGATGCTTTTCCCAGCATCATTACTTTAGAAATTTCAATTCAGAAAGAGACAAAAAAATTATCAATAATTTTACTAATGTAATGACTCCAACAATTCTTTTTAAAAAGGATAGCTGCCATCCCGGTCCTGCAATGTACACTTTTCAGGCACACATCCCTATGTGGGTGGAGGTAAACCATCTGAACACCTGAGTTCCACACAGGTGGAGGTGGGTGCCTCTGCCCTGTGCACTGCAGACCATAGCACAGGTTATGACTGACAACTCAGAGCATGTGAGAAAAAATTTTCTTTTTTTTTTTTTTTTTTTTTTAACATAGGCCAATGGATCTCAGCATTCTGAGAGTACACATAAATATCCATCATGGGAGATTCTACTCTTAACTTTTCTTTTATTCAAAAATTTTCTCTTCACAGCATCCACTGGAGTAGGGCAGCAGTTAGTAATTTGTGAGCTCATTTTTTCCCCTTAGTTAACCCATTTAAGAACAAAGAATGAAGGCCATTCTTACAAAATGGAAAACAGTACCCTAGTAAACAGTGACCAGGAAAGTATCTAGGAAACAATGGAAAAACAACTCACCCTGAAAACCTAGATCGCTCTAGTACAACCGTACCTTTAGAAGGTATAAGCATTGTGACTGCAAAGAGGTGATTTTTTTCCTGCCATATACAGCATTAGTGAAGCTGATACAGGTCCACAGTGCTGTTTTGATAATTACACTTACTAAAGACTATGGAACTACTGCAGAAATTACAGAGAAGAGTCACAGAGTTATTAAATGGATTAGGAAAAGACCTGCCGGCAAGAGGTTTGAGAGTACCTGTGATAAAATGAAACAGTATTTGGAGATGGTGGTTGCAGATGGATGGGAAGAAACACCAGAGAATAAAAATAAAATGCATTTCAGTCAATATGGAGCAAAAGCCAGATAAATCCATGTTAGAAATTAGCCACAATAATTTGCCAGTATTGCTGACTGGAACCAAGTGCCCAAGGAAGCAGCAGAGGCAATAAAATGTGGTGCCTTTAAACACAGCCTGATGCTTTCATGGAAGACTTCTGAGAAATATACTCCTTTTCCAATCAAAAGCAAGAAATCTCATGCTGGGCTGGCCACAGTAGCAACAGCCAGGATGAAATCAAACAGCACCTATACATTTACCTCTGCATATAAGAACATTTCCAAATAGGGGCATTAGACAAAAGCCAGGTATGGAGAGATCAGTCCAGCACTTAAGATGAAACAAGCAGGAAACAAAGCCATGGTGAAAAGCCTCACCCAGGAATGATAAGTAAAGGGGGATTCAATAAACAGCAACACAAAACGTCCTGGATGGAATAGCCACCCTCCTGAGGCAGTGGGTTGTTTTGTAAAGAGACTGGGAAGAAAAGCTGAAAAATACTGGGAATGAAAGCTTTTCCTGTGACAAGTGCTATGTAGAAATTTACTCACATCAAAGAAAAGCAAGAAACTTAGTTATTTATCTTCTGTTTCAAAGTGCTATTAATTAGAGTCATAGAATCACCAGGTTAGAAAAGACCCATCGCATCATCAAGTCCAGCCATTCCTATCAAATACTAAACCATGCCCCTCAGCAGGAACTTGCTGCCATTCCCCGTCTCTTGTCCCCCCAGCCTTGCAGTTTACAAGTGGGTGGTGCTCAGACACACCAGCTCCAGCAGCCCACTGATAGATTCATGTCTGTAGAAATCCACATAGGATTTGCTTTAGTGCATCCTTTTAAAATTTGCCCTTTTCTGCCTCTTTTCACAACTTTGGATTGAGAAAAGGTAGTGAACTAAGAGATGAAGATGTAGGAGAATAAATGAGGATTCATTTACTCAGCTGAACCAGCAGGCACTCTTTCCCTGCTGAAAAATGAGGGGAAAATACCCCTGGCAAGCATTCGGGTCAGGATGAGATTTTCAAGTTTTTAGAACTTTGTTCAGCAAAACTAATGATGCCTCAGAAACATGGATGTGCTCAAATTCCCACTGAAGGCTTAGCTCACTTCCACTAGAGATTTTTTCTGGAAAGAAAACACAGTCCCTTTATTTTTGAATTGGAAACAATCATAAGTAAATGCTGTGATTCTTTTCTGAATAATCAGAGTGCTCTAAGCACTGACAAGTTTATAAGCAGGTGCAGAGCGCAAAGGGGGGAAATCTAAGTCATTTGTTATTGCTGCTATTCACATCAGTGATGTTAAACGAAAATCAAGTTTATTTTTCTAACTACTGTTTGGGAATCTGAGAAGCACCAACAAGAAAAAGCGAAACAGACTCTCATTTCACCCAACTTTCTCTTAACACAATCCTGAGAGATCTTTAAAGCACTCAGGCAGAGAACTGCAAGGTGAGTGGATGAGACTCCTTTTGTCTCAACAGCGATCTTCAAGTTTACCAAAAGAGAAGCAAAGATAACATTCCTCCTATCTCCTACCTCTCTGCCAGCTTGATACATGGAGAAGTAAGGAGAATAAAGTGTTCCTTATCCCTTTCTGCAAACAAAACCTTGGTTTCAAAGGTAGAAAGTGCCAAACAAGAACTTAGTTTGGTCATTGGACTAATGCCCAGGATGGCTGCCCCAGAAAAAAATTATAATTTCCAGTAACAGCTCTGCTACAATGTCATATAGAAAGCCTCATGCCTTTCCTTGGGAAGGTGCAAAGGGTTTCATCAAAGTAGGGTTCTTCAATCTTCAGGCTAATCTTTCAGCCTTTCACAGATCCAGGGCTGCCCTAGGCCTGCAGCCAGTAGTCGGTTGTCTCCTATTAGAAATCTCACTCCCCACTGCGCTGGCTGCTCACAGCGAGCTGCTGCCTACGGTCTTCAACTGACAGCCAGAAAACACCACATTGATACTTCAGCTCTCATTCTTTTAGCTCCTGGGGTATTATGTGGCTTTCATGTCGAGCTGGCAGAAAAGGTGGGATAAATAGGAAAAACCATATTCCACAGACAATTTCAGTTCAACTATCCACCAGACATAGTCTATAAAGGAATAGTTTCAAAATCAAGCAAAACTAAAATGCTTTCACAATACTGTAATATTTGGAATGTGTATTTAAATTGCGTTCAATTCAGTCTGAAGAGAATCACCCTAGAATTAAGGAACAGAGAAAAAGCTCAACATGCTACTTCACTAGTAGGTGTAACACAGCCAATGCATTTTGAAACTAAAGACTACAACAGCAAAAATGTTTAATTTATCATAAAACACTAGGAAATGCTAAACCAAAAGTAAGCAGTATTGATGCACTTCAATGATGTCTCACTAAAAAACTCATAAGCCTTTCACTGCAGCTACTAGTTAAACCAAGTGTCCTCTCAATAAAACAAAAAGTATGTTTTTCAGGTTTGCAACGAACATCCAAACAAGAAGCTGCAGATACTTTTAAATTTCTTCTAGAATTTTAATATATTTTCACAAATTTGTATTGGAAGAAAAATGTGGAGTGTGCAGTGTACCTCATGGGTACACTACAGCAGAAATGTGTTACCTGCATGGCAAAGATGTACCATTTGTATAGACAATGGGATCTAGGGAGGAGAAAGAGGTAATGTTGGTCATCTTTTTCTCATGTACCCAATGTCGCGTACCACCTCTGAAAAATCAGTTTTATCAAGAAACATCCCTTTGGCTCTCAGGTATGGCTACTTGTTTGATTATATATTTTGGCAGAGAGAATAGATCTTTACCTATCTCTTACCAAATATGTGAAATCCTAGTGAAATGAGTTTTATTCTTTAAAAACAATACACTAGAAATGGAACTCTCATGGAATCAGAACAGCAAACAGAAGAATTTTGTTTAGTTCCCTTTTTTTTTGTGTAACAAAATCATGCTCATAGTTAGATATCATATGCATTTCCAGTAGCTCAAAATATTTTATTTTCTAAACAACAAAACAACATCCTCCCTCCCCAATTTTATCATATCTTCCTCACTGCCTATTCATGCCTGAAGCCATACATTCAAAGGACATGCTTTGACATTATCACATAAAGAAAATACTGGAAAGTTAGGCAAGTTCTTACAAAGATCTGCGGAAAACTCGCACTTCTACAGATTTTTTTTAATCCAAATGTGAGGAGTCTAGCCTAGTGGTACAGATGGCATGGTTCCCAAATTTAATTTCCAAATCAAATTTACAACCTGGGCAATAACCATCCATAGTCAGCTTTAACCTCTGTGTCCTGGTTAAATGCTAACTGGCATCACTTATTCACATCCTTCCAAAAATTCCTCAGAAGCTTCATCCAAATTCAATTTTCTTCACATTCTGTGCTATAAATGTCTCTAGAGTCTTGCTGCATACCTTTCAATAGCTGCCAGAAGGGACTGCACTCCCATGATACAGAGCATAACCCATTTGCATGGTTTATAAATGCTTCCATATCCTGTGGAATGGGGACTATTTTGTCAGAACAAAATTAAATTGGTTAAATTGGTGAAGAGTTACTCCAGGTACAAAAGTATTTAACTCAGCAGTGTTCTCATTCTTGTATTTGTATCTGACTATACAGAGATGAAATATTCACAACAGTGAGCTACCACTTTTTAAACATGAGTGCACAGTTTAAACACCCAAGTTACCACCTCATACATGTTGGCTAGAAATGTTACAAACCAAGATCATCTCAGAGGCAGTGCATGCAATAGCATCCTGGCTTTCACAAACATACTGTAGGTAACTATTCCATAGCAAAGACAGCACAAGAAAAAGGCCTCCAACTTCTGAATGTGACTTCCAATACCAGAAAGGTACTGTTTATATGTAAAAAAGTAGGGAAAATGTTTATGTATTACAATTAACAGAAATCCATGAAAAAGTTTTTTAACTAAAAAAAATGCCTTACCTTGAGAAGTTGAGGAAATGAACATGCCTAGTGAATAAATAGGGCTGCTCAGCAGTGCTTATGTTTTTAATCAATTCCATCTAAAAAGAATTAACAAATCAAATTTTCTGTGTTACGTCAGTGCAAATTTTGAGACAAATACAACTCTCAGACAACATATGATGATGTAATTTTCAAGTCTGAATTACTCAGGAACTTGTTCCCCACTAAACCTCCCAAACACTGTCATGAAGATTGCACGACTAGTATTTCATGTCTAAGCAAGACAGGTTAAGCTGCAGACACCATCTTGTTAACATAGAGCTTATGTAGTTCCAAAAGTGTGTATCAGTTTAAGGAAAGGCATAAACAAAAGGAAAAATCTAAACTCTGCCTAGATCTGCACTAGAGCTTTACAAGTGGCAGCTGCCCTCTGAACACACTGGCTCTATTGATCAGCATGCGAAAATGCCAGAAAGTAGAAGCTGAGCTAATGACTATTTTCATACAACAATAAAAACTGCCAGCATTGCCAAAACACTGATTGATTCATCTGTTTAAATACAGAAATCAGCATTTGCCATTCTTTTTACTATTACAGTAAATTAAGTGTACAAATTAAATAGGCATTTTTAGAAAGACTATGCTAAGTTCTAGTTCAGGCCCATTTATGCAATTTTAATTTTTTAAGCAAATCAATTGTTTCAATTTTCAACTTATTAAAATGGAATAACGTAAACAGCATATATTGAAGACTGTGCACCATGGATATGAGTATCTGTGTAAGTTGAGCTCTAGCGATGATCTAAAGGAAATTGAAAGTGTGTAGTGGAGCATCATGCTAGAGAGTTGAGATCTCCTGGTAAATTTTGCTTCCTTACTATTAATTTCATAAGATTTATTTTCAGATTTTCTGTTCTGTGCTCAAATGCAGGCTATGTTATGGATGCTCACACATTTTAAATGGTAGGATTATTGCTTTTATAAACTGGGCAGTAGAAAGTAATACAGAAAGTAATAGAAATTCATAAACTGGAAATAAAAGAAGAGATAAGAGAAGGTTCACCAAACAATCTGGTTTGAATCATGTCAATTAATATACTAAACTTGAACATCATTAAGGAGATACTAATTAAAAAAATTCTTAAGATTTAAATGCTATAGCTGACAGATAATGTAACGAAAAACATGGGGTCCAGTCTATTAGGTGGTCAAGATAAACTGGCTGGCATGTGATGAGTTACTGCACTAAAAGCGTGAAGAACATGGTAGAAAATTATATCCATGACATAACAAACATTAACCTAACAGACAGCAGTTGTTAATTTTCTTCCTTCTGTTTCCCAGATTTGATATACTGATGTTTTGCCAGGGTTTTCACACTGCGTGTCACATTTTACAGCTCCTCATCCATCTTTCATTCTCAATTATTTCCTAGGACACACAACCTGCCACCTTCTTTCAGACAACACAAGTTATAGCCATTTAACTTCTAGGACCAAATAAAAAAGTGCACACACTAATATGCTTCTCCCTGCTTTTGTTCTGCTGTCAACAATTTTATATTCACACATGTACAATGAGCACTGAAGCAAATGGTTGTCTGAGAAAAGCTCTACATCTTAGGGAATGGAATATAAAGAAAAGGAGACCACCAAAAGAAAGACAATATGAAAGGAAAATACAAACAAGAAAAAACAGAGAGAAGTTTTATGTAGAAAAAAAAATATGGGAATAGCCCCCCTGCTATAGCCAGTTCGATCTGGACTCTGGACTGTTTGATTCAAGTCCAAACAAATCTTTATACATCTCCTTCAGATGATGCTATGAGCAAGAAAACTTGAAGAGCAGAGCTTGCCCTGAACAGAGTTAGAAAGCCCAGGAAACTTTGCAATAACTGGCACAAAGTAGTAGAGTATTTTTTGTTAATGTTCTGAAGAGACAAAGGCTTTCCTTGCAAACCAAACAAGCCAACGTTTGTTTAGGACTGGTAACTCTACCAAAAAATTATATTCATTCACCTTGCAGAATGAAACAAGGGGGGGACTGTAGAGCATGGGCATCAGATTTCTCAGTTGGCTTCTTTTTTTTGTTACAGACTAGTTACAGGAGAATTGAAATTCTCACAAGTGTATGACACTTTATGTTATACTGGCATTTTATCTGCGTTAACCTATCTGAATGAATGAAGGAATAGGGCAGAAGGAAGTTATTGATATGGCATAAAAACTCTGTTCATGCCACTGCAGTCACCATTGTAAATCCATCTTGGAATGAACAAAACCCCCTCATTAGAGTATAAATACAAGGGTGTATAGATTGTATACCCATAGAAAGTAATCCCACCGAGTTTAAAAAGAGAGATAGCTGTACTATAATACTGCTAGAGTGGGGGTATATGTGAGTGCTACAAAGTACCACTCAAGTGTCCCTTGCCTCCAGCTCACCCTGGGGCTGGTACCAATTTGCTAGTGCCAGGCACATTCACATTACACCATCAGGTTTCCCACAGCACTTCATCTGGACTCAGTGTCAGGCTCTGTCAGCTGGGGCACTTCTGCCTTGAGGGCAAAGGGAGTCTAGAAAGATGCACAGAGAGTAGGACAGCATCTGGCTTGTGGCTGTTTTTTAATCTCTTGCTACCAAACTCAATCCCTTGAGCTATCATAATAGCTTACTCCAAAGCAGATACAGAATTTTGTTTTGACTTAAAGCACCTTCATATTTAGACACTTAATGACCAACTGGGCTGGTAAGCACATGTGGATAGAGCTACAATGTGCACATGAACAAACACACAAACCCCATCCTTTTAAAAACCTTGCCAAAAGGGTAAGTAAGGCTCAACAGAAACAACACACAGATGTCAGAAGGGAAAAATAAATAACAGTAATGGCTCACAGCCACATGCAAGTTGTGGCCATATTTCCCATGGGTCTCTCTTTCTCTCTGATCCCACTGAACTGATTTCAGCCTATCGAGCCAAACACATTGCTCAGCAATACCTAGCTATCATCCTTCCTTTTAAGACTATGTCACATCAATAAAAAGAATACAGTATAATAATCATTATTATTAATAATATCTTCCAACATTTCCCAGAAAAGTAAGGTCTTTAGTAGGGGGGTGGGGGGTTGTTTGTTTGTTTAGGTTTGTGTTGTAGTGTTTTTTTAATTTCTTAGGGGTTTTGGGGTTTTTGTTTTGGTTTGGTTTTTTTTACAACCTTATTAGAGAGGAAAAGTGAGCAGAGGACAAGAGCTGAGGAAAGTAAGTACCTTTGGATGGAACAGGTGATGCAGGAGAGGTACACATACAAGCATAGATCACCTAGGAGATGGTCTTAAACCAACGTAAGTTTGAAAAGAGATGAAAAGGCATAACCAGTAGAAGCTAAACTACGCTGGCAAACACCATCATGGGGAGAGATTAACCAGAACGCATCTGTGTTTGGAGGGAGAAACTATAAAAACACCCAGGGAAAGACTGAAAGTAGCACACGCCCATTATGATAAGGGCCCGTAAAGAGTATTCCTCTTTCTTGCTGCTTCACTTAGCTTTCCTGTGGGAGTTAACTTTCAGCTGCTTCATGGAGACAGTGTAGAGAAGATATAAATTTGCTTTTGAAATGAGCTAAATTGCACCAGAGAGTTAATGCTGCTAAACAAGGATCCAAGGCAAGGGAAATGCCAGGAAACAAGAGAAGGTTAGGGAAGAGGCACGTGGTGGCACCCTGTATTCCTGTGCTTGCATCCACCAGTAGAGCCCTGGCCTGACAGAAATATCTGGGATTTAAAGATAAACCACATAGCCATAGAAACGCCACACCAATTCCACCTTCCACTTAACACCAATTAATTGTAGGTATTAAGTCTTTAGCCTTAATGCTGATTTGCTCCCTAGCATAACATTTTTCTACGCCATTGTGACTCCTTGCTTAAGCTTTTATTCTAAATGTTTCTCCAAAATTAATTTTCTGCACTGAGCTTTAAAAGGAACCTTTAAACACAGCAAGATCTGCAAACAGAGGCAATCCTGTAAATCACAAGCTATTTTTAATCATAAAGTCTGCCTCAGCAAGACCACCAAGAAGCAATACTCCAAGGCGAAAGGCTTTTTCTTGTCTACTGTTCTATACTACCACTCTAGAAGTTCAGTTGGCCACACTCAAGAAATCAAACCATAATGGCTCAGCACTATCTGTGTGTTTGTAGTCAGCTGTTGCTGCATTGTAAATAACAATCCAGCAGATGGCACAACAAAAAGACTCCAAGACACTGGACGGGGCCCACTCGAAAAGGGGAGAAATGTGGAGGATGGCTTTGCTCCAGTCACAGCACTGTTTCTGCACAAAAACCCAGCTCAGGCTTTCGACAGAGGACACCTCCTTTCCCTGTTCTGCAAACGGCCAGTTCCCAGCGCTGACTGCTCAGTGTAGTTCCATTTGGTTTGAGATTTGTAATAGGTAAATACTACTGAGAACAAAAATAATTAATCAGATAACAATCCTACCCAGACAATAGCTAATGTGCTACTACTTTTTTTGTAAGCTGCTGTATTTCACTGGGAGAATCTGAGGTCACAACATACAAAACTAGTAAGGCAACTGGGATATTCCAAGTGAGGTCATCTGGATGACACTGCAGTCTCCACTAACATTGATAAAAACAGGACAGAAAAAAAAATCCTGTCCCTGCCTGTCTTGAAAGTTCATTATCTTATTCTACTGCTTTCAGTCTCTACTGAAGGCATGTAGGGTCCAACAGGCACAAGTATCTACAGGTATTTGGTATATCACTTTCATCTTGGTATTCATTTCCATAAAGAACTCACAAGAATGAGACTAGATCTTCATTTTCAGCTCTCAAAAATTTGGAATGGTTTCAAGAATTTCTTCACTTCCCCAAGCTGCTACAACCAAATTTCTGTCTTTAAAGCATTTAGGAGAAGTTAGTGATGGATTTTAGTCTGTTAAATTGGAATTATATCTAAAGCTGCCTGCACAGTCACAACAATGGGTGGTAGAAGGAAATAATACGAGGATAAACGATCAATGTGATTGGTATTTGTATATCTAGAAGCATACTCGTTCTTACTTCTCCAAATGCAAACAAAAAAAAAAAGAGGGTGGGGGAGGAAGTCAGGAAGGGGAAGAATTGAATTAATTTTGCAACAGTCCTTGTGTCATTTTAAAGCCAAATCAATTAGATTGACTTTGTATACCTTATTACTATATATCTTTTTCTGTATTTAATTTACTTAGAAACATTACAGCAAATGGTAAGCCACAGATTAACTCATCTGCTTCCAGAACTCATTCCCTTATGCCCATAGATGTTCAAAGGCTGCACTTCTAATTGCTGGCAGACAGACATAATTTGGGAAAATTTCTTAGTAGGAAGGAGACTGCAAAAGGCAACGAGAATATCTATTCCAGTTATGTGCTATCTCCACAGTCCTAAGAACACCTACGTGCTTAACTTTATTTAACAACAGCAGACAGCATAAGCTAAATATTTACAGAAAAGTCTTGACTGGATCAGAGCTTTAACCAAACACAGGACCAACAAATGACAGAACTAAGAGAGATGTATTATCTTGAGTGAGAAGACCATGCACATGCCAGGAGCCTACAGCCCAGACCAGCTCTCTTTTCTCTTGTTCCAATGCCTGGAGGTTGAGACCATCCATTCTCTTAACTTCCTCTTGCGTACACCACATTAAAGGTGAGAGAAATAATTTATTTTTTCATTTTCTGCTCATAAAAAAATGAGAAGACAACTAAAAATACCCTGAGCAACAGAACATTCTCCAGGCATGTTCTCCTGGTGATCAAAGGCACTTTTCAGCAAAATTACTCTTTAAATTATGAACCTATTGTAACTATGTAAATAACCCATAAATTAAAATAAAGGGACTCGAGTTACAGTAGGGCAATCTGTAGAGTAAATAAGTAGCTCTGTAGCAATATATGCTGCACCATCTGTGTTCCAGCACATTCACTGTCTAGTAACCTAACATGTCCTGTATAGCAAAAACTAATGCAGATATTCATTCTTTGTCAGCGTATTGGTTGCATCAAAAATAAGTCTGTGACTCTCTGGATTCTGCACATGCTGGACTAAAGGACAGAAAACTGTTGAGAAGTGATCTTGTATAATATTTAATAAAAAGGTAGAACAGAATTGAAATGAAGTAGCTGATGAGGGTGAAAGTTGGTGATTATTAATATCTGAAAGGTTTTTAGTTTTTATGATGAGTCTCCCAATCAGCAATGAAATTCGAACTCAAAACAAAACCCAAACAACCTGAAACACGAAAGTAGTCATACCCACAGAAATCTTCTATCCCATGTCCAACAGTTAGGCAGAAAACTAATCAGGCAGGGCCTCTAGCACAGGCTAGTTTGACCCTGACCCGATGGGACCCCTCTGCAAACTCCCCAGGCTCTGTGGTGCTGCCAGTGGGATATGCAGAGAGACACTGCAGCCCAGAGTTCTGCTCCTTCCCTTGGACACAGGCAGGGGCAGTGGGGTGGCACTGGCCTCCTCTACAGCTCTTCACTGGGGTGTTGCACTCAGCCGCATGCGGAAGCCTTCCAGCTGGTCCCCGCCTCAGACTGAATTCAAGCTCTGTGTGGGGTTAGGTGAGCTGGCTCTAGCAGGATTGCGATGGCCACCTTGGAAAGGAGGAAAGTGGGACCTGCAGGAGCAATATCGGCTCCCAAATTTCCACTTAGAATGAACCACTGTATCTCAAATAATAAACTTATGCTCATAAACAGGCTACAAATAAATCATCCACAATCACAGCACAATGCCACTGGCAGGCCCATGTCAGTATTTTCACCATTGCATATATCCTTTCGTGGTTTGCAAGCTGCTGTTCCTAGGAGTGACTCAGGCAGTTATTGCAGCATTTACCTGATCAGCAGACCAACGTATCAGCTGTGGACAATGTCTGCAACAGTTCTGTGCATGGCACCTGACTACATCTGCAGACTTCAGAGTCTGAGGGTTGTTGTGTTACTTCCATCAATAGCTACTGATGGCAGTGATACTCACAAAGGGCACCTGGCTACCTTAAATACAAGGGATTTTAACAACTGGATCCTTTGTGGAACTAAAGCTGCAAAAATAATGCCCTCTGCAACTTCAAGAGAACATGAGAAGGGGTGTCTGGTTAAAGCACTTTCATGTGGTATTTTTACTTGCTTTAGTGATGGTTGTGTGGTAACATGAAAAAGGCCGATGAGCAAGAGGCTGAGATAGGATCAGGGGCAGGTCAGATTATAGCAACATGTGTTAGCATGGCCCTGGGAAACAACTTTTGGAAGCAAGTGATTACTAGAAGTGAAGCAAGAAAGTGAGACAAAACCCCAATTCCGTTGGCTATTATTTAATCCTGTTCTGCTTAAAGGGACCCAAGCTAGGTCTGAATAAACTGGCCTGCTCCTGTGACAAATAGCTGTGCCCTGCAGATACACTAACACAGGTCCCTAAGGCTGTTAGCGCTTAAATTGTCTAGTAACAACCATTCCTGCCTCTCTGCTGCACTAAATGCTACGCTGGCTAAATTCAAGAGCTGGCTAACTGGAAGTTAGGTTTCCTTGTTAGTTTCTACACTGTGTTGCTGGCTCTACCATTCATTTCTCCTATTACTGAAGCCACTAAGAGGGTGCCAAATTCTGGCTGATTACTCAGGTCAAAGTAGCAGTACACCTTTTCAATATGTCTTCTGTTAGCATATGCCTTTGTTTCTCAGTTTCACAACAATAATAATAAAACAAGGTCTAAGATGAGCAGGAGTAACTTACCTGTTCATTTTTGGTCAGTCTTGTTTTGTTATGGATGTCAGATGTAACCAGGTTGAATCCATGTTTCTCTGATAAAATTCTCAAAAGCAAAACCACAGTTCGACTCCCACATTTTCCAACTCTGTTGTAGACCACTTGGCTGGGGAAAGGAAGTACCTAAATGAAGATTGAAAAACATGGAGTCAGTACCTTAGTATTTTTGGTTTTGTGTACCTCTGAGTCACAGCATGTTTTCACTGTAAACCAACAAATACGTAGAGAACACCTAGGACCCTGTAGAGGTCAGGACTCACTTCTACCAGCAAGCTAGAAGCTCTTTAGAATAGAAACACATGGCTCAGGAGGAGGCAAGCTGAGATTTCCCCCTCATGATCCAGTTTAACATAACAGTGCAGATCAGTATCTACTGCAGAAACACTAAGCCACTGCTGATATCTTCCAGTGAAGATGATGATGGGCTTAAGTTTGCTGCTTGTAACCTCAGTGCAGATAGTCAGTTTTAGTTGACCACCTCCTATACGAAGACTGAAGAGGAGTCGATTTGCACTAGTTTGTCAACTCAAAATGAAATTGACATTACACAAGAGGAATGCTCAAATTGCAAAACTTCAGCTTAAAAAATAATCATAAAAAAAAGCAAATGACCACCAGCTGCATAGAACTAAAATTAACCAATTGTTTCCATTTCAAATATAAATATGAATCTTCCAAAGAGACTTGGAGAATAAATCATGCCCCTGGCTATATATACTTGTGGAATAATCAACAACAGGGGCCACAGGTGACCTGGAGGCCAAATGGCACAGTCTGATCACACCTGTACAGGTAATGTTCACTAAACCTCCAAACAGAACAGTCACATCCAGCCTGCCCACCAGGAACAGTCTCCAGCCCACACTAACTCTTGCACCACGCTCTCTTTCCCAGGAAACCAGAACAATTGAACAGTAAATCACACTGAAGTACATTGGATGCAGACTTCTTTTGTTCCTGGATGGTGTCCATGGGCTATTCTTTCAGTAAAGGGCATTCTGGAGTCATACTATTGCATCAGATGAGTATTTGGGGTATAGCATACTGCAGCAGCATCTGATAATACAGGCCAAGAAGCACCTGTTTTCAAGTCTTTTAACACAGTCAGGAGTTCATGGTGTCATGCACAGGGGTACATATGTGACACTCAGTGATGGAAAATTCATTTTTCTATTACGATAATGGACACGGACATGGGTCTGCACTGTGGTTCCAGGCAACGTGGACTCAGTGTAAGCATGCGCTCATGTGCCAAAGTGATGGTGTGTCTCAACCTTCTACTGTTGATGCAATCATATTCTCCCAGCAGAAGGATTATCTAACGTAACAGCAGACATAGAGACATAGAGGCTTCTGGCACTTCTCATGGTATTTGAACAGCTAATAGATTGTTCGTTAGAGACAAAATGATTCCTCAGTCAACCCTTCATGTTACTTTCAAAGAGAACTGCAAACTAGAATTTAAAAAAAGAAAAAAGTAATAAAAGGAAAAACCTGGATTCCCCTATATATATTGGGAACATACTGGTATTTTGCTATCAGCATTATTGTTTGTGATCAAGAGAACATTACTATTGTTATCGGTTCCAATGTTAAATATATTCTTCACTGCAACATAAACATGGAAGCTGTGATTCTCTAAATTACCTGGGGAAGGGGTAAGTATTCGGTGATTGTGGCCTCAGTTAAGTTTTCCATGTCCCAGGACATCACAGCTGCTGCTTCAGCAAGTAAACACGGGCCTCTCAAGGCTCATATATAACCACGTATCATATGAAGTCTTATTTCATAACATTTATATAAAAGTTTTCTGTGAGAAACCTAGTCCCTTTATTCCTTATCAATCTCTCATTCAGAAGCCTTGGTTCCTATAGAGAACTTTGAAGGTGATGAATTTAACTCTATGTTACAGCTGAAACCAATCTTTTTGAAAACAACTGCTAATGATGCCTGAAATGTTAACACATGAACACATTTTAGGATATAACAACATCATCAAAGTTTTTCTTATGCAAGGATACACAAGAGCCATATTCCATATTGTCCTCTCTCTGACTCATTTCTTCACATGACAGAAAACAACATCAGTATTTGACATAGCCAAGCAGCACTATCCACTCAATAACACTGCAACTGCTGGAATACGAGTTTCTTGTCTGCTCAGATGTACACTTTTGACATACTTTTGCTGTCCAAGTATGTGAAAGTCTTCAAGAGAAATGTGAAGTAGATGCTGACAAGTGCTAGTGAAGGAGCAAGAGCATACATAGCAGGTGTTTGCCTACCATCCTGGAAAAGTGATAAACGATGAAAGTTTGTAGGGCTATGGAAAGGTTTTAAAATGCTTCATAGTTATTAACTTCTTTGGTTTTCATAGCAGAGTTGCACTTTACAGTGTAGCAAGTAAAATTTTTTCTTCATTGATACTACACTCATTTCAATTGAAATTTTGCTGCATCCAGATAATATTCAAATTCTAACTAAAACCCTAACTTTGGATGAATCTTATTAATAGCATTCTTTAAAAATAAAATAAAATTAAAGCAGGCCTTTGAATAGTCTATAAGTTCAAATAACTTTACCAGCTAAAAAAATGACATTGCTGCCAAGTGTGTCCAGTTTTAACCTTTGTTTCTGAAACACACTTTCCTACATAGCACCATTCATGTCTGCACACAGACAATAACCATAGCAAGCCCCAAAATGAAACCATAACTAAATGCTCACTGCAGATAGAGAAAACTGAAATAGAAGGCTATTATTTTCAGACAACTTAGCTTGCCAATATATCAATATCTGAATGTAAATATCTGAATGCACTTAGGTAAAACTGGACAAGATTCAAGATAAAACCTACAGCTCAAAGCTCACTTCATAAGAGCACAGTCATTAATGGTAATCAAATCTTCACTTGCAGCAGTGCTGAATGTGGCTAGCTGTAAGGATGCATTGCTGAAGCTCTGATCACTTTTTGTCTGTTTACATCACCATTCCAGTTGCACACTCAAATGCACTAGAGGCCCTGCCCAGTACACAAAGCCATGCAGTACATAGGCTTTTGGTACATAAGCAGGTATTTGTTTAACGTGACCAATTTTCTTAGGGTGCTGCAAATAATTTTCCACATTTTAGAACGCGGCTAAGTAATTTCTTAGAAAAAACCCTGAGTTTGTATCAGGCAGATCAAGAAATTGAAAAGTTTTTCATAGAGGAACTTTTCTTCCCCACCTCACAATAAACATGGTGACAAACAAGGCACATGAAAAGAAGGCTCCTATTATATTAGTAGAAACAAGATGGAAAACCGCAGTTGGAGGCTTAAAAAATGCTAATTAGATTAAATTTTATTTAACAATAAGAATATGTATCATATAGACTGACTCTGGAAATGTGATATTCATGTAACAGTATCCACAACTTGAAAATAATTACAAAGTGACTTTATTGAGCACTGCATCAAAGCCCAGAGGTAATGTATCAATTCAAACATGCAGTTCACTTTGTACTTATATGAATTAGCACTTACAACTATAAAAAGGTAAACCCCACAGTATAATTACAACAGCTCTCGCCAAGGGTTTTGACAGTTACATAACAATTTACTTGTCAGTTCAAACTGAAGCCTTTTACTTCTTTTGTTCCACAGTTAAAGATTACAAGTACCATTGCAAATGAAATTGAGAATTAAAAAAAAAGGTGAGTTTGTCCTAAAATGAATTAGCATTAAGGACAACAACTATCAAGCAGCTCTGGGTAGGCTTGCCAGTTTCGAGAGGGAAGTAATTTCTCAGGAACTGCAGCACAAAATCCCATTCCAAACAAATATCAACTTATACTTACTCAGGCTTAAAGCAATTACAACAAAGAATTGCTAACACAAAGGCATGTTAGCAGAAAACATGACTGAAAGATGAAAAAGAGAGAAAATAAATTAATTACTAGTTCACCTCCCTCTTCCCCAGCTAAACGACACAGATGTGGTTTATGTCAAGATTCACCTGCAGAGTGAAGTGACATTGGACAGAAACAAGGTTTTGGAGGTAGTCAACTCTAAAGCAGATCAGACAACACGATCTTCAACACAGATCACCGAAAATATACCAAAAACCACAAGAAAGGTAAGGGTGAAGTCTGTTTGTCTTCAAAGTTTGAAAGCCACATAGCTGCAGTGGAGCACTTAAAATAAGGCAGTAAAAGAAGAAACAGAAGATTCTTCTGTTGCATTTCCATTAAGCAACTAATTTAATTTTAAAAAGGATGACTTCCTCCACCCCCAAAACAATGCACTTCATCTGTTGGGCAGATGACGTATTTGGAAGAGCAAACTAAAATGTGTTCTCTAATGATTTAACATCCATAAGTATCAAAATAAACTGAAAATATGAGCATGGAGCATAAGCAGCAAAAGGAGACTGGTTGCAGACATAGTCTTCAAACTCTTCAATGCTAAAGGAAAGCATTATTATGAAGTGTCTGCCAAAGCTAATGGTTCCTGAAATGTCCCACAAAACTGATCTGTATGGCAAATATCAAAACTTCCAAGATTTTTTCTGTGAAGAAGTACTACACCCTTACAAATCTAAAAAAGCTCAGATCCAAAGCACAGTAAATCTACCTGTTCAGTCTCAGATCACAGAATCATAGAATAGTTTGAGTTGGAAGGCACCTTAAAGATCTTCCAGTTCCAACACCCCTGCCACGGGCAGGGACATCCCACCAGAACAGGCTACCCAAGGCCCCATCCAACCTGGCCTTGAACACCTCCAGAGATGAGGCAGCCACAGCTTCCCTGGGCAACCTGTGCCAGCGCCTCACTACTCTCATAGTGAAGAAATTCCTCCTTATGTCTAGTCTAAATCTGCCCTCTCCAGTTTATACCCACTGCCCTTCATCCTATCACTACAAGCCTTTGTAAGCAGTCCCTCCCCAGCTTTCTTGTAGCCACTTCAGGTATTGGAAGGTTACTATAAGGTCTCCTTGGAGCCTCCTCTTCTCCAGGCTGAAAAACCCCAGCTTTCTCAGCTTGTCCTCATATCATGTAATATTACAAGATACTATGGCTATACATACAGCAATTGAAACTATGATAATATCAACAGTAACTAGGAAAAATTCCAAAGAAAATATTAAAAATTAAGTTTTCAAAGTTTTGGCTGCATTCTATCAACAAACTTAGCTTTGCACCTTTTATACCTTACACAAGATTTACCTCCTACAACAGCAGCTCTTAGGTGAGCAAAACACTACCTCTGCAATCTCCTGCACAAGATTCCCCACCAAAGAGAGCACAGAAACAGATTTATTGTGAAGTCAAAGCAATGTTCAAATTCAGCACATGTATATGAAGAGTCAAATAGGTTGGTAAAGAGCAGATGCTGTTTACTCAGCAGTTTTCAGGCTGTCACTGATGTTAGGTAGCCTCTAAAAGTGTAAGCAGCACTCCTGGCTCTCATCACTTAGCAACACTTGCTGTACATCAGCGATGCCAGCTCTGCTCCTCTCAAGGATGAAGCACGTGAGAGGCAATCACCCTACCAAACAGATAATTGTTTGGGCAGGAAGTACAAGCAATACCTGCTAGATATCCAAGTTATCTTTTTTCTGTTTCTTAACATAGCATGCTTTTCAATGTCCTCTTCATTCTTATTGCTTTCCTCTGCAGTCTGCAACCTGTCCACCTCTTCTTGGACCAATATTAGATACAGTTGCTCTATCTTTCACCCTACTGCCAAAGAGAACTGAACAGTTCTCCTTCGTATCTTGCAGTCACCCCTTTTAAATACATCTCAGGATGACATTTAGAAGAATCAAAGCAGATGGGACTGTTGCTGGCATAGAAAAGGATGCAGAACATCAAGGCATCACTTTTTCTTCTTTACCCTACATGAGTGTATGTAGATTACAACAGAAGAACAGGAAGACCTTTATTAGCTTTCTTGTGAAAAGGAGTATTTTTATCTCTTACTTCTAAAGTTCACCACATTGTGGAAGTTGTCTTACTTTCTCTTAACAAGATAAAGGAGATGATAAACAACAAAGGACGTGGTTCATTGACCCTGGTATCCATTAAGAGAACTAGCGTGAATACAGATAGGTTAAGAATATTAGTGTCAATTTAGTTACCCATTTTCCCATTGGAATGTTTTCCATGTGTATATATCAAAAAATCCTTAAGCTGTAGAATTTGTGCAAGCCAGATTTTAACTCCAGAGCAACTTCACATTATCTGTATATGTATCCTGGAATTGTAAAGATTAAAGTTGCTGGTTTTTCGCCTGAGCCCAGGTTTTTGTACACTCTGTAATGTGTTCAGAACACACTGGCAGAGTTAGTCTCTGTTTAAGCAGTAAATCCTATCACATCCAACCCACACATTTATACCATACATTATTACAAAATGAGAGACATTAAGCAGGTAACCCTGATTTTAAAACTTTTTATAATATATCATGGCACTGGTGTTCCCTTAAGTAACCTAACTACCTTACAGTAGTTTCTGTCCTTCCAATGCAATATTCATTAATTCACCCTGAGAGCCAATACTATCGGATTTGAATGTGGTGAGTGGTAGACATAATAATTTATTCCTCTGTATGTACTTGTCTTTCTTTACGTTATGGTTTAACCCTTTTGTACCTATTGTGTTTGACTATCTAGTGCAACAACTCATGGTTTCACCGCTGCCAAGGATCTGTCATACAGTGTTTTGGTTTGCCCTCCTACCCTTTACTTAACCCCTCCCTCTTTCAGTAGTTTCTCTTTTTATTTTAATGTCTCCAGCAGGCTTAGCTTTTCCATTGCATTTTGTGTGGGCACTTTATAAGTCAGTTGCAGAAACAGAGGTTGTTTATAGCTGTAACTGGATTTTAATTTGTAAGATTGGCCAGTTCTGCAGGACTCCAACCCACATGATCGTTGCTGATGAGCTGTCTCCCAAGTGCTCTTGCTCCATATGCTCAGAGGAGCTCCAAGGGACTGAATTTCCATCACAGCTTCCGCAGGATTGAAATGTAGTTCCTTACAACACGTACCCACCTGGGAGGAATAACACCGAGATGTACCTACAAGGACAACGTGCTCCTGGGCAACTCTTCCAGTACAGTCAGAACACAGCAGAAATCCCAGTGTAATCTAAAATTGCTCAAAGGCCCAGAATACCTTCCCCAACTGACCATGGTCCATATCTGAGTCATGAGTGGATCCTGTGGAGTTGGAGATGCCACGTCAGAGGCAGTAACATATAAGGCCCAGCATCAAGTGCTCCCACTTCACCCTTCTGCAATGTTAATTGATCAAACTGGCTTGCTCAGGCAAAACAAACTTCACTCCTTCAAACATCATAGCTGGAAAAACCCCTCTTTTTCTGAGTCAAATGAGATTCTTTCAGAATTGATTAAAGGTAACAGTTCAGGATTTAAGAACACGATCAACAAACATAAGACTCCTGGTAAAATCGTAAGTGCTACTTAACTGAGTCACAAGGCTTAGCAACATCAACCAAACCAGTCTGTAACTTACAAAAGATACCCTGTCACCCGTATCCAGAATGGCAGATTTTTGATATTCCACTGAAGGTTCAGGTCATCCAGACCCAGCTGTGGACTTTGGTAGTATAGTGCAGCACTTCCTAATAAAAAGCTAATGAAGGTGGCCATTATTGAGTGGATATGACTGACAGGTAGCTAGCTTCAGAAGTGAGGATGCTAATACCTTGGATTGGCTTTTAGCAGTGCTATGTGAGGTAGAACAAAACCTACAGCTTGCAAAATTGGTGATATCAGACTTTTTTTATTTGTGTAACAAAGGGTAGGCTGCTGTGTTAATGCCAGCGGCAAGCAAAATTCACTTTTAACTATGCACACGCTGGCAATTAAAGTACAAACAAAACAAGATTAAATACCTTCCAAGCACCTTTGAAACTAGATAGAGGAACACTATAGACTACTATTATTCACAAAACCTGCATCCCTATTGTCTCTCAGTCTTTCAAAATTAAGAAGCTGAAAATGTCAGACTTAGTGAAAAGCCAATTCACTACTGTTAAAACTTTTGCAGCAACTCAACACACACGTATCCCTCACAGATTTATGTTCTTGTGATGGGTGATTTGGCTTTAATTTCCCAAGTCTCTGTTCTGTCCCTCAATCAGCCTCCCCATTTCAATACATTCTGATTCTGATATCGTATAAACTGAAGAAGTACTAAAAAAATAAGTAAGAACCTTCTCTATTTTGGTAAAAAAACAGAATAAAATTATTTGTTCTGAAAACTGAATCACTGAACAGAAATTAGTACTCCAGTACCACTGAAATATTTTTATGACCCAATTCACACTAAATAGCACAAATTCAATACTAGCTTTTGGCAATATCTCCATAATAGTAGTGTGCTACAACATCTACCAACTGTAGCTTCAGCAGGATTCCAATGGATTACAAATGGGGAAATCATCTGAAAAATCGGAATTTTTTTCCCCTTGAGATACAGTCATTTATAAGGAAGGAGAATATAATATAAAAAGAACAGAAAATAGCTATTCCAAATATTTCTGCAATTATTTTACACTACCTTTAACAAACTGAGTGAAGTAGAGAAATATTTTATGTTTTTTGAAACTGCAGTATTTTATTGACTGTAAGAGGCTCAAAAGCACAGTTATACAATAAAACAGTATTTCAAACTCTAAAGGGGATCCTTATGGTTAAGGTAATTACTGACTTGTCTTTTAATATTTTGATTATTTCTTCCAGGAATTGAGTCTGGTAATCACAGGGCATTATTTTAGTGTTTCTGAATTCTGACAAATTTCACTAGCTGAACTTTCACATTGCCTGATCACCTCTAAACAACTTTTCAGTTTAAAAGCAGGATAGAGGTTTTTCTAACCACTGAAATCTCCTTCCACCCTGCCCTGGATGGATTGCTTCAAAGACTATCCAACACTTGTTTTAGAACAGCTAAACAGAGAATTTCAGCTCTATGAAAACCATGCTACTATTTGAGCTCTTAATAAGCATATATCTAACAGGAAACAAATCTTGCTTGGGTTGATTGTTTTTTTTTTTGGAGGAGTGGTGGTGGTTTGTTTTGTTTAAATCAAGTGCTTCATCCCTAACAAATCAATCACTTTAAGGCTGTAAAACCATGTTCTCAAAAAAGATGGCTAGAATTAAAACACAAGTTCAAAGGAAACAGGAGCTAACCCTTAAAAAACCCCACAAACATTAATAGAAGAAAAATGCACAGCTCTGGGCTATTATTTTACTACTGTTATCAAAAGGACTGGGAAAAATAAAGTGGACAGAAATCTTATAAACATAAAACCTCAATGTAATGGGGACAATGTTGACATCAACTTTAGGTGAAATTTCAAATCAAAATAAAAAAAAAGAATCTACATGACAATGGAGGGTGACAAGGACTGGGTACAGAACATACATACCAAAGGCCACTCAAGGGTTCTGCTGTCTTTTCCTATAGTCTTGATTTAAAAAGAAAACATGAACAATTCATAAGGACTACGTAAGAGCTGAACGAACATTGAAGAGAGTATTTATCCACTTTCCAGCTTCAAACCAATAAAACCAGATCAAATTTATTTTGTGCATGCATTTTTATTTCTTTTCATTTTGACCTCATCCTGACCCACGTCTATTTTTGTATTCACTTAAAGCTTTGAACCACTGTCACACACATGCTAAGCGCAAGGCTTTGCTGAACAGCTGCCCAAAAGACACTAGGTCCATGACAGGCACCCCACGGGAAAACTTTCCCTTTTGAAGAACAGACCACTTGAATGTATTTTTTCTGCCACCTATGTGCCTAGCTCCTTTACACATATGTATCAGCCGTACTGAAAGAGGGACATATCCTGATGCTCTTATTAAGTTCTCAGGAGAAAAGCTTTCAACCAGTAACAACAGTAGGTTTGATAAACATCACATCTTCAAAAGTCAGCTTCACTGTCTTGGATGGAGAAAAAAAACCAGGAAGTTTTGCTAAGGAAATATCTAGGGAAATACTGGAACAAAATACACTCATTTTGCTTACTTAAATGTTCAGATATGAAATATATGAGCTGAACATCATCATTCAATAATGAACACATAGCCTATGCCAGACATATATCACTAACAAGACTTATCACTGCTCATCTTTAACAGTCCAGTAAACCTTTACTGAGGGAAGATGTGAAATGCTGGCTCAATTGGCCTTATAGGGACAAGTGGAACCATGTCAGCAATGTTCATGTACAACAGTGAGCAAAGCTTTCCTTCTCTGCTCACACTGAGAAAATTACTGCTGCCACTTCTATTTGAAAAAACTGCCCAGCTCCCTATCTCCTGAAGCATAATGATGCTATTCCTTATTCAGAAAACAAGTGCTATTTTCAGTTCTTCCACTGGGGAAAAAGAAACACAGTGTTTAAAAAAAAGCAAAGTCTTGGCACCTAGCTGTGATGCAAAGCCAAAACTAATATGATTTCCAACAAAACACTGGAATGTGTTCTGCAAAACAGTCCAGTAGTATCAACTGTTGGTGGCCTTCCACTACAGCTAACTACATACTGCCAACATTAGCTATCAGTCATTTCAAAACTGGGCAATGGATTGTTGTTTAAGATCTCAGTTTCTAGTTTTTAAGTACTTTTAAGCAGACACATAAAAGTAGAATCCATTTGACTCCAAAACTTAACTTTTTAAACCTACTAAATGCCCCTCTCATATTTTCATTTCATCCAGGTCATCCTGTAATTCCCTCTGATAAATACAGTGAATATCAGGAAAACACTGGAGAGCTTCACATAGTAGTGCCATGTAGGACTGACCATGGTTGAACGCAGCAGGCAAAGATATTCTTTCCAGGGTAAGTGAACTGCGAGGATTGAAAGAAACAAATCAAGGACAGTTCAATCTGTGCATCACGTGCTTCTAAAGAAAGGTACCTCATGTTATCTGTACAACTGAAAATAGTAGTTATAATGAAATATTTTAAATGTTTGATTCAGGATTAATTTGTTCCAACACCTTTATATATGACAAATTAACCATTAATTGACCTTAACCTTCTATAAATTTAAATGTAGAAGGTTATCTAATCGTATGATTAGAGGCTACCTAAAACTTAACAATGATTACAGTGAATTTCGTTTCACTCATACAGGCAGAGTTCACAGTTACGAACTGAAGCTGTAAGAAGGTATATAATTGCACTTTGCCAATAATGCTATACATGAGATTTACAAAGCAAGAGCATCTCCATGCAAAACACTACCCTAAGCAAATGTCAGGAATTATCTGCCCTTTCTATTAATTCCCACCCATGTTCTGATTAGAAAAATGAAAAAAAAAAACCCAAACCCCCCACTCATGAACAAGCAGACTTGTTACCCATGTTGTCCACAAGATGATCAAACTACATGCATCTCCTTTTTATCAATGTTTCAAAACACAAGCAAGTACTTAAAAAAGCAAACTACCTATAACTTATACAAGTCTATAGCCTGTTACTCCACTGAGCTATTTACCAAGCTTTCAGAAGCAAGGAGGGGTGAGGATGACTAGAGAGGAAACCAAAGAACTCTACTGACACCAAGTAGCTAATCAAAAAGTACTTACAACCACCAATCAATCAATCATGTGGGTACCTAACCAGCTGGCCTTTCTACAGACAACTGAGCTGTAGCTGGATGAAGCTGTGTGAACACAGATCAAAAGTACATGTTTAGAAAGGCAAAATAAATTTTCATGATGTAAACAGGAGAGTGTCAATAGCTGGATAAATCTGTCAGACTGCTACTGTCCACCAGAGCCTAGTTCCCATTCATGGCACCATGAATCAGTAAAATAAAATTACTGAAACACCAAAATCTGGGCAAAGTTCTCAAGATTAAAACCTCTTACCTAGATTACAGTCTTTTCCATACTGGGACAGATATAAATTTCTGAATGCTAATGCAAGCGTGAAAACTACAGGTTTGGAATAAGCATTCCTTTACTCTTTCAAGCTAAATGTTCAACGCGGAGACCCAACAAATGTTGCGGTTTACTTCTTCAAGCTGCTCTACTTCTGGGCAAGAGGAGCATAAGGCATCCAAATAACAAAGATATCTTTCAAGAGCACTGAAGTGTATTGAGTAAATTTTAAGTGTGAAACATTACTTTAGTCTTAGATTCTCTGCATATAATAATGATAAACTTAACTGGTTGATTTTGCAAATTCTGTCTACATCCACTTGTGTTAATAATTGTGCATGCAGAAAAAGTGAGTAATTGGTGTGAAAACCAGAAACATCTTCCTTCTTTATTTGAGCTGTCTGAACTTTACTAACGTAACATTTCATTGTTATCAGCCAAAATTTACAGATCTCATGCACAGAGTTTGCAGCAAAAATCGCAAAGAGACTCAGATTAATGCTCTTACTGATAACTAAGCTAAGTCAAATCACTTTCTACATTACCTTACTGCTGAATCAAAGCCAACTGTTTCACTGCTCTGATGCCTATATGCAGTTTAGCATTTTAACTCAAGACTGGTGGCTCACAATGTCATTTAATGGTCAGTTTGAACAGAGATGAGTGAGGACTACCATCAGAGACAGTGGCTCTTCACCCCTGTCTCATCTCTAACTACTTACTCCCACCTGATGCACTAGCATTTACAAGAGGCTGCAGCAACAAAATAACCTATCTGAAAATTAAACTAGAAGAAAGATGTATTTTCAGGTAACTGCTCTACCTCTCTCATGCAAACACCTATACCAGCTCAGCAGGAATCCTGCAGCACTGGAAAATAAAATGACCTTTTCATCAGCAGATTCCACTTTTTGTCTTTAATTGACCATGAAATCTCGCTATTTTCTGGAGAGTTCTTACAATAGATAAAATTTCTACTCAAAAGACCAACAGGGCCATGCAAAGCATTCAGGATATAAGTTTAATTAAAGTAAGCCATGGGCTATATTAAAGAAATTAGCCTATTGCAAATTATTATTATTATATACATAATCACAGAAACTCCCACCCTGCTTCTGCTTTGATATTTTACTAATACAAGGAAGAACTCTGCATAATTTGAAAGGAAACTTCCAGAAAAGCTGCACCTTCAAGTGCTGCAACTGCACAGCATATAGATTTCAAAATCAAGCAGATTTATTCTATCCAAATACCTAAATAAGATATTACACTGTAGCTACAGAAATAAAGTGAGTCTGGATAAACTAGAATGCAGTAAGAGAACTGTTGGGCTTATCTGGTTTTGTTGCTTGTTTTCATTATTAACAGCTACTGTTACAAAGGAGTTAGAACACCTTTCTTGTCTAGAAAGACAGACAGAAAATAATATCAAATCATGTTTTAGAGAATAAATCAACACAGGGTAAAACAAAAGAAAATTTAAAAAGAGACCTTAAATGCCTGCTTCTACTTTCTCCTCTTGAAAAAAACCATCATGATGCTGAAATGTTATGAGGTGCCATGATGACAGCGAGGGAAAAGTCAATGTTGCACAGTCATACTTGATGGGAATGGTGTACCCTACCCCTATAAAATGGTTCATTATGTACATTGATTAGATGCACCATACTGCTCTGCTTGAAAGCATTGCATCTACAGCAGAGCCCATGCTCTAGGAACTGCTGACAGCAAAAAGGCCATCTTCAAGCCATTCCAAGATGAGTGGTGCAGTTGTCACACTAGAATGATGAGATGTCATCCAGAGGGACGTGGACAAGCTGAAGAAGTGGGCCTGTGTGAACCTCATGAGGTTCAACAAGGCCAAGTGCAAGATCCTACCACCTGAGGCGAGGCAATCCACAGTTTCCATACAGGCTGGGGAACTATATGATTGAGAGTAGCCCTGCGGAGAAGGACTTGGGGTGCTCATTAAGAAGCTCAACATGAGCTGCCAATTGTGCTCGCTTGCAATCCAGAAGGTCAGCCATATCCTGGGCTGCATCGAAAGAAGTATGGGCAGCAAGTTGAGGGAGGTGATTCTGCCCCTCTATTCTGCTCTCATGAGATGCCATGTGGAGTACTGAGTCCAGTTCTGGAATTCTCATCATAAGAAGGATATGGAACTGTTGGAACAGGTCCAGAGGAGGGTCACAATGATGAGGCTGCAGCACCTCTGCTATGAGGACAGGCTGAGGGAGTTGGGGTTGTTCAGCCTGGAGAAGGCTCCGGGGACACCTTATAGTGACCTTACAGTACCTGGAAGGGGCCTACAAGAAAGCTGGGGAGGGATTTTTACAAGGGCATGCAGTGATAGGAAGAGAGGGAATGGCTTTAAATCGGAAGGGGGAAGATTTAGATATAAGGAAAAAATTCTTCATGATGGTGATGAGGCCCTGGAACAAGTTGCCATGGGAAGTTTTGGATTCCCCCTCCCTGTAAGTATTCGAGGCCAGGTTGGATGGGGCCTTGAGCAGCCTGGTCTGGTGGGAGGTGTCCCTGCCTATGGCAGCAGGGTTGGAACTAGATGATCTTTATAAGGTTCCTTCTAACCCAAACCATTCTATGATTCTATAATTGACTTCCCTTATTAATTTCCAACTGCAGTGTCAGGCTGCCTTCTCAATACTTGCAATGCCATAACTGTATTGACTGAGAAAAGAAACCAGTTAGAGAGGTTCAACCTGCCCCTAGTATGGATAGTTTTTTCCTATGAGAGCTAAAGAAAGTAGTTCACCAGGAGCTGACTGCTTCCATTTGCAAACAAATACTTCACAAGAAAATCAATGATTGCAACGATTGGTGAAATGTCCAAACCATTAAAGGATGCTTGTCAAAGGGAGACAAGTTTTGGTTTTGCATGAATGTGTAGACACACAAAACATCACTAAAATCCTGCCTCCCCTTGACTCAATGAAGAAAATTCATTAGTTTAATCACACAGAGTTTTAACCCAAATTACTTACAAAAGTTTGAAAAGAGTTTGTAGAGCTGGCGGTGGGGGGGGTGGAGAGAAGTTCTGAAAGGCCAATTGCTGTTCATATAAACTCAGCAGAGTTGCTTTGCACATGATAAACATACAATTAGATAAAAGCTAAGCTGAAAAAAAAGCAAGAAGAAAGCAAATGCAAAATGACGTCAGCTCACCTTTTGAGGGGGTGGTCCATGGTCATCCAAATAAGTGGAATTTCCTACAAAAAGAAGAAGGATGGAGATAAACAAAAGTCTTCCAATGCAACTGCAAAACTTGTCAATTCATGGAACCAGTGTGTTTGTATCCCACTGGTTCTGTGGTGTCAAATATTTCAAGAAAAACAACTACCCTTTGCTTTAATTTTTTGTTAACAAGAAAATAAAACAAAACTAATTGGTTTTGACTTCATTTGTGATAAAATATTAGATGCACATTGTCACTTTAGCAATAAAATAAATGGGCCAGGACAGTTTTAATTAAATAATGACAGCATTCAATTATTTGCATGACAAAACCTGTCAGCTGTATCTTTGTATATTTTAAGCAAGCAAGCACAGCTAAACTCAAAAAAATTTCTTAAATAATGAAGCATCAAAGTCCTTCATCAGATTTTGATCTGGAGTTGCCAACCATTCATTTATCTCTCTTTTAACATCTCCCCAATCTCCAAGGTACTTTTTGTTCCTGGATTGAATGGGAATTGTACTCTGATGCAATTACACCTGCCATTTCAAGATGCTTTTTAAATTCAGACAATAAGCATCATTAAAAAAAAAAAAGCCTCTAAAATTTTTTAGTGCTCCCTTCTTAGCTAGGTACAATAAAAGGCAACAATTTCAGACACTTGAGCCATTACTTACAAGGATACACTGATACATAAAATACATCCTCCTGCATACCCCTATAGGCTGTTCTCCGTTCAACTGTCCTCCTTGAATCCTTCTCCCAGAGGATTAATCAGGAGCTTTCCCAACATGTCCCAGCAGAAGATGAAGAAGCGCAGATCCCTGCAAAGGGATCTGAACAGGCTTGAACTGCCGGGCTGGGACAAATGCATGAGGTTTAACAAGGCCAAATGTCAGGTCCTCCACTTGGGGCACAACAACCCTGTACAGAGCTACAGACTAGGAGAAGTCTGTCTAGAAAGCTGCCTGGAGGAGAGGGACCTGGGGGTGCTGGTTGACAGCCGACTGAACATGAGCCAGCAGTGTGCCCAGGTGGCCAAGAAGGCCAATGGCATCTGGCTTGTATCAGAAACACCATGACCAGCAGGTCCAGGGAGGTTATTCTCCCTCTGTACTTGGCACTGGTGAGACCGCACCTCGAGTACTGTGTTCAGTTCTGGGCCCCTCACCACAAGAAGGATGTTGAGGCTCTGGAGCGAGTCCAGAGAAGAGCAACGAAGCTGGTGAAGGGGCTGGAGAACAGGCCTTATGAGCAACGGCTGAGAGAGCTGGGGTTGTTCAGCCTGGAGAAGAGGAGGCTGAGGCGAGACCTCATTGCTCTCTACAACTACCTGAAAGGAGGTTGTAGAGAGGAGGGAGCTGGCCTCTTCCCCCAGGTGACAGGAGACAGGACGAGAGGGAATGGCCTCAAGCTCTGCCAGGGGAGGTTCAGGCTTGACATCAGGACAAAATTTTTCACAGAAAGGGTCATTGGGCACTGGAACAGGCTGCCCAGGGAGGTGGTTGAGCCACCATCCCTGGAGGTGTTTAAAAGAAGGGAGGATGAGGTGCTGAGGGGCATGGTTTAGTGATTGATTGGAACGGTTGGATTCAATGATCCAGTGGGTCTTTTCCAATGTAGTGATTCTGTGAAGATGAAACCTTGCAGCAAGTCTTAAAGTTCCTCTTGGGCCACACTTGCCCCTCCTCTCAGTCATCCTCATACTAAAGACAGCAAAAACACCTCTGCCCTAACCTGACATCAGCACAGAGTATGAGAAGATTTTTACAAGAGCCTGCTAGATATCCAAACATCACATGGAGGAGGACTCTGCTGGAGTGTTGAATGGGCAGCAGACACTGCCTCTGGGGCAACGCAGGCTCGTGGAAGTAAAACATAATGTGGCACCAAAGAGCTGCTCTCTTGTCAATCTGGCCAAAAGAACATCATTTCACATAGCTTTTTGTAATGCAAAAAAACTCCAGACTTTTGGATCCACTAGGCAAGGAGACGTTCATGTGTGAGAGTGTGTGATGAATTTCCACATACAATAAAGAGTCAGGATTAGTTTGCAGAAATATTTTGCTTTCTATTTTTTCTATACCATTCTAGCATAGATTATGAAGTTATGAAAACTTGAGCCAAAAGTTTTCCAACTCACCTATAGGTAAGGCCCAATACCTGAAGCTTGTTCTTTCACAGATGTGTGTACCGTCATGTTGCAATACACAACTACAAAAGCCTGAAGAGCAACTTTTTGATGGTCATCTTAAATCACAAGCCCATCTTCTGATGCACACCAGAAATTCATCTTTCTATACATTTGAGACATACCCATCCTTCAAACAACTCAGTTGATTATTTTAATGCCATACATAATATGGCTGATTCCCTACATTCAGGATAATTTCTATTATCCATTCCTCTGATATGAATCTAATTGTCAGGGAAGTAATTCAGTTCCAACTGTTAACAAAGTTGTATGTTGCTTTCCAGTGAAGTAGCTACTCCACATACAGTGAGATGGGCTTGAAAAGAAGTATTTCAGGAAAATCCAGAGTTATACCTGGGAGGGGAGCAAAGAAAGCTCTGTTAGTGCCTCTCCTTTCACACTCAGTCAGGATTTAACTTTACTGTAGGATCAGGGTGTTACTACATAGTTCATAGCAACTTTCTCCTCTTTGCAATTAAATAAGCTGAAAGACTGTCACTGTTTTTGATAAAAATAATTCCTGTGTGTCAGGGAAATTGTTTTATTTTGATCCATGCTAAAACAAATTCTGTTTGCTAAAAAAATATTTTGTTTCCTAAACAAGTTAACTCATCAGAAATGCCATAAAAATACTAAAACTACTAATTTCTTAGAGTAACTGAGTTTTCTAAATGATATTAAAAAGGATACAGTAATAGTCATATATTTTTCTTGCCACCCTAAAACATAGACAGTTTATTCTTACCCAAATAAAAAGGAATATTAACCACATATATACTAACTCTATATTTAGCACTTGCCTATCATGACCCATTTTGCTGTAGAGAAGGATTTAATTACTACCTTCTCTCGAGAAAACATATAATTAAAGTCATATACAGTATCTTCTAAAGCAGCATCAAGAGTGTCTGAGCTATATTGTGGAAATCTTTTTGATATATTCTTTAAAATTAAGGAGCCAGTAACAACCAATTTTATCTTTCTGGATTAGTAATTGATGTTCTTAATATGCTTGCTGCATTTTCCTTCCTTCGTCAATTTTTAGTGATTTAAATTACATCAAAATATCCCTGGCTTTGAACATGTACCCTGTAAGTTTGATTTTTTTTCCCCTCCAGCACGGTGTAGTTACTACTGTATCCGCTTAAAACACAACAGTACAACTTTGGCCCATTCATAAAGGTCTTTTTCATGGCAGTTGCTCGCTCAAATCCATAAACAGCTAATGGTGATAGAAATTAATTACCAGACAGACCGAAGCGACGAAGGAAGTTAAGAGTACTGATTTGAAACCGAGTGAGAATAGCTTCCGAATGAAGAGTAGAGGAAGGAAAGCTGCAGACACTTCCCACTCCCTTATGCTGCCCCAAACGCAGTATACTAAGCTAGTTCCTTTCCCCTGCCCAATCTCCAGCATTCACTCCTCAGGCATATGAAACAGAGCAGATCTCAGCATCCACAGCACGTCACATCAATTCAATAGTCTGATTTTTTTTTTAGTTCCAGTTTAAAATGAGTATTTGTTTTCAGTAATAAAAGTGAAATCTTTTGCTGTATGATTCATACCATACCCTAAGTAAAATCCACCAAAATAATTAAACGGCTCCAACTAAGACAGAGGAGGGGAGGCAGGCTCTAGGGTACTTGAGCCACTTTCTTAACCCTGTGAAGCTCTGTATATGCTCTCACTGATCATCATATTATAGAATTGGGTTTGCTTCCATTCTGTACGCAAAACAGGAGCCACACTACAAGAGCCTTAATGCATCCAGGAGTATCCTGAAAATATGCACCTAGGTCAGAATATTTCTGCAGAAAACCCACAGGAATGTTGATAACTTTCTAACACAAGAAGAGGTCATGAAAAGCATATTAAGCATGACTCCCCGAGTTGGATATTTAGAAGTCTTATGAACTTAAGACAGGATGCTGCTTTCATATAAAGTCACTTTTCAGAGAATACATATCAGACTAGCTTACTTTAAAAACAAAAGAAAAATTCAGCATTATAAATAATGCAACAACAGAGAAATACCAAGATAAAGCCAATATATGAACTACTGGCTACTAAGAGATGACAAAGTAGTACAAAAAGGAGAGTTGCCAAGTAAAAATAGGAAAGTAGGAATGAATACCATAAACACTGAAACAATTGTTCTTAAGTTCAAGTGTTTAACTACATCAACAGGACAAGGTTATCTAAGATGAAGAACATTATCATGCAGCTGTTACTTGGGAGGGCACAGACAGCATGTGTTTAACATCACCAAGGCTCACAAGAAAAGAGGCTTTCTGTGGTAGAAATGACAAAGTGAGAGAAAAGCAGGTCATCTTTCCTCATTAAGAATCTAGTCCATTACCTTGAAGGAACTTATGCCATCAAATTACTATGATGACTTCTCTGAAGTCCTCTAATAAAGCTTTACTAAAGACATCATTGCTTTTGTTCGTTGCCCAACAAGGCAATTCTAGATTTTTTTTTCCTGGAGAGGAGTATTTATTCTTTGAAAATAACATTTTCTGCATTATTTTGCCTTCCTGTAACAGTGTGAAAGTCTAAGGCATTAAAAACCAGTCAGACAGAATAACCAAGTCTCAAAACAGTGGTGTTATGAGTTCCACAAACATGCTCAACAGCACATTTGAGCTGACTGAATGCAGACTCCTGTAGCGTGTTAGGAAAAAAAAAAGAGAAAAAAAAAATCAGCTTTATTACAGAACATACTGAATATGTGGAAGCAGTCCAAATTTCTCCATAATTTATTATCTTTGAGGTTAAGTGAATCAGCTGTATGCAAAATCTTTGGGGAAACCTTGTGGTTATTTTTCTTTTTTCTTGGAATCACTAAAGTGTGGGGGTTTTGCTTGAAGTAAGCCAAGTTTATACACAGAAATATGGTCAGTCATCAAGATTAATATTATTGTGTCCAGCTCAGAACTGCAGAAACCAAGGAAAACTGCAAACCTGGAAAAGAACCCCAACATTTTCAAAAAATGACTGGGGAATATGGGAAGAGGTGACACACTTATATATATGAAAACCCTTTGATAGCAACTTTAACAGGATCACTCCATTTGGACAATTCAGATATCACGCAGAAATAATGATGAAGATGAAGGGAGAAAGCTAACATGGAAAATATAGAGTTCTGACTATTTTCCTGGAGCAGGGTTCTCCCTTGGTGGGAATCACAAGCAGCAGTCTAAGGGAGCTGAGATCCAGCTAGTGCCAAATGTAATGTGTTTTCTGAAATGCCTCCTTTTCTTCTTTTCACTTGGTCATTGTCTCAAATTTCCAGCCACCAATACAACCTTTACTGGAATACTATCCCTCAGATCATCTGATGTCTAAATGGAAGGAACAGTTTAGTAGATGTCTGATGAGTCTCCTGGTCTGGAAATCAAAGCTTTGAAGAATTTCCCCATCAAGCACCCCTAATCGTTAAGAACTGCACCTTCAAAAATAGAAGAAAGTGCCAGTAAGTATTCAGAAGAGTATCAGTTCTGCTCTGCTTCCAGACAAAAAATTATTTAAGCAAGAAACTGGAAAACTACTCCCAATCAAAATCAGCTCATGGCTCCCCTGTGCCAGTTATCATTTTATTTTATGCAATTTCCTCACTTCATTTTTTCACCACAAAAAATTTCCCACTACAGAAAACACTGGGGAGGCTCTATTGCTAGTTGGAGAGGACGCCTGTGGCTGGCAGTAGGTAACCAGGCCAGCTAGGACTGTCCAAACCAATAGTTTGGGGATTGTTTACACAGTTTATTCTGTCCCCTGCATTTGGTAGGTGTCTCTCTCTTTTTTTTCTCACATTCCTCCCCCCCCACCCCCTACCTTGATTTTTCTCCTCCCAGCGAGCAGTGGACATCCTTAGAAATTTTATAGATTTTTACACATCTGAAATAATAAGAAATTTTGTGCCGTCAGATCATGGAGCGGTTTGTGGTCCAAAGACAGGAAGGGGGTTAAGGACTACAATTTTAAACCTAGCAGCTTAGCAGAACAACCTTGCCCAGCCTGAATCCAACCTAGAACGAAAAACGCTGCTACTGCTGAGGTCAGCAAAGTCATACCAGCCTTGACAGAGAGAACTTTTTCAGAGGTGTGCAGAGATTAACATAGCAAAAACCCACTGAACAGTCTGCACTGGAATACAAAGTGACTCATTCCAATTTCTTCCACTGTATGTAAGAGACTCTGTATATACAATTGGTTTCATCTGTCATCCTGTCAAAATTTTCATTTTTACGATGAAAAAATGTAGAGTAAGCATTATTTTTTTAAAACATTCTGAAGCGGACTTTTCTGTTTCCTTTCTTGCCTTTCAAAACATCTTGGTTACTCCTCATTTTTTAAATCATAAATATGAAAAACCCTCACCCCAAACCCAAACACTTAACTCATTCCATCTCACCACAAGCAATGAAGCAGTGAAGCTGGAACATAAAAACACCTATTTGGCTTTACTACTCAGTCAATTGAGCCCTGGAAACTTCATTAAGATATAATTCAGATTTCTTTACCTACCATTTTTATGTTTCTAAAACAATTAGGAGAGAAACTGGCAAAGCTAAGTACAGTTTTTGAAAACTTACTGGTAATTCTGCATATGTAATAGATATATAAAAATAAAACTAGAATACAGATGCAGATGATCAGGATAACGGTATGTTCTAAACCAATAAAGAATATAAATCAGAAAAAAATTCTAAATGAAGAAATAAACCTTCATAAAAAAATACACTCACTCTCTGCACACTTACCAGTTTATCTAATTTATGAGCTTTATTTATATGTTTGCCCTTTAACTTACTCAGAGTATTAACTTGTTCCATACATCAATTCTTCAGAAAAGTGTCCACATGAACTGTATTTCTTACAATCAAACACATTGAAATGTATAATTAAGACATTCAAAACTTTCAGTGGTTTAGTTCAAATCAAAATCTGAGTTTTCATATGACTCCTTCAGTCTAGATTATGTGATGTATAGCTCACAATAGAAATACAGAATCATACAATCACTAGGTTGGAAAAGACCTTTGAGATCATCAAGCCCAACCATACCTGTCCACTACTAAATAATATCCCTAAGCACTTTATCTACCCATGTTTTAAATACCTCCAGGGACGGTGACTCAATCACCTCCCCAGGCAGCCTGTAACAACACCCAATAACCTTTTTGGTGAAAAATTTTTTTCCTGATGTCCAACCTGAGCCTCCCCTGGCGCAGTTTGAGGCCATTCCCTCCATCCTATCACCTCTGTCTTAGGAGAAGAGACCAACACCTACCTCTTTACAACCTCCTTTCAGGTAGCTGTGGACAGTGATAGGTTTCCCCTCAGCCTCCTCTTCTCAAGGCTAAACAACTCCAGCTCCCTCAGCTGCTCCTTGTAAGTCATAGAATCATAGAATAACCAGGTTGGAAGAGACCCACCGGATCACAGAGTCCAACCATTCCTATCAAACACTAAACCATACCCCTTAGCACCTCTTCCACCTGTGCTTTAAACACTGCCAGGGAAGGTGACTCAACCACCACCCTGGGCAGCCTGTTCCAGTGCCAAATTACCCTTTCTGTGAAATTTTTTTTCCTAATGTTCAGCCTGAACCTCCTCTGGAGGAGCTTTTGGCCATTCCCTCTTGTCCTGTCCCCTGTCACTTGGAAGAAGAGGCCAGCCACCCTCCTCTCTACAACCTCCTTTCAGGTAATTATAGAGAGCAATGAGGTCTCCCCTCAGCCTCCTCTTCTCCAGGCTAAACAACCCCAGCTCTCCCAGCTGTTCCTCATAAGGCCTGTTCTCAAGTCTTACTCTGCATCCCCTTCACCAGCTTCATTGCACTTCTCTGAACACACTCCATGACCTCAATTTCTCTCTTGTAGTGAGGGGCCCAAAACTGAACACAGTATTTGAGGTGAAGCCTCAGGGGCAGAATCAATTCCCCGGACCTGCTGGCCACACTGTTTCTGAATCAAGACAAGATGCCATTGGGCTTCTTGGCCACCTGGGCACACTGCTGGCTCATATTCAGTTGGCTGTCAACCAACACCCCCAGGTCCTTCTCCTCCAGGCAGCTTTCGAGCCACTCTTCCTCAATCCTGTAGTGCTACACAGGGTTGTTGTGTCCCAAGTGCAGGAATTGGCACTTGGCCTTGTTAAACCTCATGCCACTGGTCTCAGCCCAGCAGTCCAGCCTGTTCAGATCCCTTTGCAGAGCCTCCCTACCCTCCAGCAGACCAACATTTCCACCCAGCTTGGTGTCATCCATGAACTGACTAAGGGTAGATTCAATCCCTTCATCCAGGTCATTGATGAAGATATTGAACAGAACCAGACTCAGCCCTGAGCCCAAGAAAACACCGCTCGTGACCAGTCTCCAACTGGATTTAACTCCATTTATCACCACTCTTTGGGCCTGGCCATTCAATCAGATTTTACCCAGCAGAGAGTGTCCCTGTACAGGCCAATGGCAGCCAGTTTCTCAAGCAGAATGCTGTGATAAATGGTGTTGAAGGCTTTACTAAAGCCCAAGTACACTGTATCCACAGACTTTCCTTCATCCACTAAGCGGGTCACCTTGCTGTAGAAGGTCTCAGGTTAGTTTGGCAGGACCTGCCTTTCATAAATCCATGTTGACTGGGCCTGATCACCTGCTTATCTTGCATGTGCTGTGAGATGGCATGGAAGATCACCTGTTCCATGACTTTACCCAGCACTGAGGTCAGACTGACAGGCTGTAGTTTCCCAGATCCTCCCTCCAGCCCTTCTTGTAAATCAGCATAATGTTTGCCAGCATCCAGTCAAGTTCCCCAGTCTGCCAGGACTGCTGGTAGATGATAGAAAAGGGTTTGGCAAGCACTTCTGACAACGCCCTCAATACTGTCAGGTGGATGCCATCTGGCCCCATAGACCTGTGAACGTCTAATCAGCCAAGCAGGTCTCTAACCACTTCCTCAGGGATCATGGGAGCTTCGTTCTGCTCTTCCTCTCTGTCTTCTGGCTTATGAGGCCGTGTACCCAGAGAAATCTCCCACAGCTGTTTCTGGGACCTTCCCTTGTCATCAGCTACCACATGGCAGCTGCCACTTTCAAGAGTCAGGAGCTACTCACCTCTCGCTTCCTCCTGGACTTCCCTCACTCTGGGAACCGCCTTTTTGTCTTGGTCTTATGCCCAGTTGCAGAACTTACTGTCTCTGCTGTTGATTCTCACTAGTTGAGCAGATATTGGGTTTACTGGTGATATTACTGGTGATTTTTGCTTTTGCTTCTGCCCTCTAATCAATGACAGATTTCCAGCCTACAATTCTATGAAATGAAAGACTTATTTTAATTAACATTTAGAAACATTGGTTGGGTGAAACTGAATCTGAACACTTGCTAATAAAAACTCTTGGCTATAACTGTCCTCAAATAAGGAGAAAAATCATTCTGTCTTACAAACTCATGAAGATAGACCTAGGTGGTCTGAAGCAGAAAATTAAAAATATTCCTTCTACAAGCACCCACACTGGGTATTTGTCCTATATACATATTGAGCAGTTGAATACTTTGCTCTGAGACTCCCAGTGAGAGACTTTTTCTAGCCCCCAACTGTTAGACATTTGCATCTAATCTTCATGTTGGAAGCGTTTCATGACACGTCAACTTTTTCTTGTACTGGTCTTTAGTACCCAGAAATCTTCATAGCTCAGTATGTACTGGCCCCAGCCCAACATACATAAAAACAGCGGTCTTATCCTCTGCATTGCTAGTTCTCATCCTCTTTTTACTCCTCTGAGATCCTCCTTGCCCTTCTCTGAGATCTTTGCAGGTTTGGTTGCCCTCTCTGCACCCAATGGCAGCACACTGCCTGCCCAGTTACCCTTGGCGAGAGCCTGACTGCCACCTTACCAGTTCTAGCATGTGCCACAGAGAGATGCGAGCAGGACAGGGGAAGATACACAGATCCTCTCTGAACTGTGCATTTAAAGCCTTGTTTCAACACACCTTATACAGAAAGGTAACAATTCTTTCAAAATGTTCAGACAGGTGTTTCATTTTACTATTTATTTTGTCAATAAACTGCTTTTCTTATGTCCCAGAGGCAGGGAAAGGGAAAAAAAATCACATTAAGTAATAAAACCAGCCCTAACAGGTATTTTCCTGCACTCAAAGCAAAAGCAGATATTCAGCTCTCTTGACAGACAGTGCAGAGAAAACCTAATGACCAAAAAAAAATGAGGTGCTATTAAGCCAAACTACTTCTATTTTACTTTAATGTGTTTCACTATTTGATGATGACTGCGATTCATCTCTCTGGCCAGGCAGTTCTTTGCTAAAGGCACCTCAAAGCTGCATTAATCTGTTCTTCATCTTCACTCTACTTTTTGGCTGGTTCTCAAATTCTGCTTTCTACTATCACATAGAAAGTGGACATTGAGTAAATAAGAGGAGGTTTTGATTAGTTTGGTTGCTTTTTTTCCCAAAAAAATATTTTATTATTAAAAAGATTCTTCTGTCACAAAGCATGCCAGGTATTTTGTAATGATTTGCATTCATTTCTTAATTACCTTAATAAAAATGCGGAGTTAATTCTGTAAGTAAAAACAATACTGTGTTTCCTAGTGCCTTCTGGGATGTTTCTGGGAAAAGTCTCCTCCCCAAATGGGTGGTCAAGCAATATTTAAAGCTAGGCAACAGCAAAAAATGTTGTCAAAAATTCAAAGGGCAAGCAGAGAAAAGCTCACCGTTTCATAGCTAAACCACCACCCACTGAAATTACACAGAGAAAATGACTGGTCCCATACTTCATTTCCTAACTGGCTAACTTGAAAATAATAGTAGAAACTGTGTCAAATTACTATGGCTGAATACAAAAAAGCATTGGTGTAGCATAGAAACTAGCAAGTTAGAGAATAGTTAGAAACACCTGACATTTGGAAATGAGCCAGTTGTAATGACACCTGGGTAGCTTACTTCGGAAGCTACACCTGGCAGGCTGCACTAACAACCATCTTTAAAAATGAATGGAGAATGAATGAGTGAAAACCTGTCTGAAAGACAGTATTGGGAAAGTTGTTATCAAACCCCAACACTCTTAAACCGGAAACAGAAAAATGTTGCAGTAAGTTGGGAGGATATGGACTGGACATCACTGGAAACCTTCAAGAGCAGATTAGCCAAGCAGGTGTCTGCTAGGAACGACCTAGGTGTTACCATGCTGTGTTAGAACTAACAAGTAAATTAAACCAGCTCCTGTTCCAGTTCTAGTTCTTTATAATGATTTTTTAATTTCTTTTTAAATCAATCACGCTTCCCCTGGTGCTGTTCTGGGTCTCATCACTCAATATTCTCATTCATGACTTGAAAAAAATGCATTAAAGAGCACTGCTGTTAACTTTGATAACATGACCAAGTGAAGGGATTTGACATCTGCTGAAACTCTGGGGCAACGCAAAAAGAAGTTAAAGAAATGCTCTGAAGACACAAGATGTAATTCAGTAAAAATAAAAAAATAGAGTGAAGAGACATGATGGGATGTGAATAGCAATTCCCTTCCTTTAGATCTCTCGAGCACTCTAAAACTTTTCAGGACAATTTTTCTACTCCAGTTGAACATACAGTATAGTTTCACTAGCTTGGCAAGAAGTCTGTTTTTATTGACTTCCATATGAAGAAAATTTTCAAGGTTTAGTGTTACTCCATTCCCTGCTTTGCCTCCACAGCGACAGATGGAGATGAGATTATGTCTAGGCTATTTACCTTCACCAAAGAAAACTTTTATGTGTACCCTGCAGAACTCACAATGCATAGGCAGAAACCGTTCAACAAAAGATGGTGGCAGAGCCACGACACTTCCCTTTCAATGTACAGGCTCTCCCTTGCATGGAGAACAGCATATCAAATGAAGCAGCCTTGCCTCTGCATATCTGAAGTACAAGACTGCAACTCCACAGATAAACCATCTCTCTACAAGGCTCTCCTTACCAAAGTGACGACAATTTAAAGGTGGTGTTGAAGGCTGGACAAAGGATGCAATGAAGAGGCTTCAATGAAAATCCTGTCACGTGTGAGGACTCTTGGTCTCACTCCACTCTGCCATTCAGGCTACAAACTCCAGGGAACATGTATCTGACCAGTCACCTTCTCAGATGACACCAGCCTCAGGAGTTTCCTATTACATCAATACCAGACATCAGCTCTGCTCTTTTGCATGACGTTTTCCCAGAAACAAAGATTTTATTATTTAAACTTAACCCAACTTTATTCCTGTCCATTGCATTTATGCAGATATTTTCAGATACACTGCTCTCTTTTCACCCTGCACAAGCAATCTTGGAAAACAGCAAGTCAATGAATTTTGGAAAACACCCAGCTGGCAGGGCACCAATTACTCAAGGAAGACTTTTATTACTATTATTAGTATTATTAAGCACTTTGCTGCAAATGCTGTTCCAGAATGGGTTGTTTGTTGGGCGTTTGGTTTGAAGTTCCTGTCCCTGGAGGCACATTTCCGAGAAGCTGCTTAGGTCTGTGGTCTGACCCCAGCAGCACCTCCTAGCAAAGAAGAAATGAACATGCTTCACAGGCAATTGGTCACATAAAACTCTAAAGAATCACTCATATTTTTATCATGCTAAAGCCAAATGAGTTTTCCTTGCATGTGCTTTTCACAACATCTCTTGAGTTATGTGGTTGCTATGGTTTTGTAACACTTCTTTACAGAGGCAGCTGCATCCAGGATAATGGCCACTCCCCCTCTCTGGTATGAAGTGGCCTGCAGGACTGAGCTGTATGACTAGAGAGTTTTCCACTTTCTTCACAGTTCAGGGTCTTTTCCTATCTCTCTTAAAAAGTGCAACTGAGAGGAAAAAAAAACAAACCAAAATGCTTTTTAGAAGTCTCCTTTTCCTGCTCTATACTACTTTTTGAGTTTTTGGTTTTTTGTTTGGATTTTTTTTGTGCTGTAAAACTCTCCCCTATACTTATATATCTCTTGAAAATCAAGAGCACTCTATGTAAGAAGTTGCTATCTTTGTATTGCTTTCTTCTCTGCAGATTATTTTTTTACAAAAATTACACACTATTTTACCATTATTAGCTTCTCATCTTCAAAAGGCTTAACAGGCACAAAACTGGAAGCAGCATTTCTTATCAAGAAGATGCTAGAAGCCTATAACTGCAAAACAGAATATATCAGCAGGTCAGGTAAGGAACATACTGTACCTAAATGAGCTATTTCTTCTTTATGATACATTAGCATAAGGTTTTATTAATCTCTATTAAAAAAACGCTAAAGCTTCAGATGGTTTTCTAGACATCAATATGTTTTAATACAAATATTTTCCATTACTATAAATGCTTTAGCCAAACTGCTCAGTTTTCACACTATCCAGATACTGGCTTCTGTTCATGAAGATATTTTAACTCCTTTCGACCCATCTCTCAAACCAGATGCATTTAAGTGATGAAAAGACTTCTCAGTGCAAGTGCTTTATATTTTAGGAAATTCTAAAAAGAAATTGCAGATGTAAAAATAAAAAGCAAGATTTAGCAATCATAGAGCACTGGGCATGGCATAAACTTGCCTTTCCCTCTCAGCACCATTTCATCTACTGCAACTGTAAAAGGATGGGATTAACCCCATTCCTGTCATTCCAACTCCTTGCAATACATACCTTCTATTACAGATTTCAGCCTTTACTGAGGAAAGCACCATTCTAGTACATGGAATAAATAACTTAAAACTCAATGTTTCCAAAATAATTTTCTTCTTCTACGAAGCACTGCAAGTGCCAGGACAAACATCATGATTGCTAGAAAGGTGACTTTTTCTGTCTTCTGCTTCATTTCTCATGACCTTAACCAAGATTCATACCCTTTTTTGTAACAATGTATAATTTGCAAGATTGATTCGTAAACATTTTGTAGGATGTCCAATGAAAAAAACAATTTAATTTATTGTTACAAAAACTTTTGCACTTCAAAATCTAATGCTGTCCTTATCGCTGAAGCCTAACAAAGCATACACCAGGCTTACCTGTATGAAAGAGACAACATAGAATCATAGAATAACCAGGTTGGAAGAGACCCACCAGATCATCGAGTCCAACCATTCCTATCAAACACTAAACCATAGCCCTCAGCACCTCGTCCACCTGTGCCTTAAACACCTCCAGGGAAAGTGACTCAACCATCTCCCTGGGCAGCCTGTTCCTCATAAATTTCATCAACCCATAAACATATCCAGCAGCAAATATAAATATGTGCTGATGATTTTTCGCAGTTTCTAAATAGCAAAGTTTTCAGTTATCAAGCATCTAGTACGCTTTCAGTTTTCAAGTTTGACTGAAAACATCTGGAATACAACTGACATATGAAGAGTTTTCAGATGTATTAATTAATCCATGCAGCCTTAAGCTCTCTGATGACTGAAACAGCATCTCAAAAATGCTAGCAATGACAGGTTCTGTATTAACATCTTTACGTTAAAAACGTAACTATGCTGGATGCAGTGTTACACAAGCAGTCCAAGTTTCATCAACCTCAGCAGAAGTCTTCACACTGGCGTTATTTCTCTCATGCTTTCTTACCTGTCTCAGAAAGCTCTGCACTTTCTCTACATGCTAGTAACCTAACTGGTGAAGAGTTCAACTCGACAAAGGTACTAAGAAAGTCTAAACTGTATTTTGACTCACTTGGAGAACTGTTTATTTGGGACTGCTCTTGAGTGCTTTAACTGCACTTATGAACTCTGGAATGTAAATATTCACTACTGGTAACAATTATCTAGCCATGCTCTTTCTTTTTATATCATTTTCCTGTCTTTTATTTAGCTTGGAGAACCACATCAGGATGTCACCACTAGGATGTGGTAGTTTAATAGATCTCTAACTGCCACTCACCAGCCCTCCTGCAGACCATGTTTCTTACAAGAGACATATTAAAATATATTAAAAACATCTGTCATGTAGACTATCACAATATAGTAGCCATTATCTAAATTCAGCTTCTCAGTGTACACATGCACTAAAAGAATTTTTACAATATCTACAAATAACTATAAAAATATATATCAACAGCAATCTCTGTTTTGCTTGAATGCTTGGAGAACTCCTAACCAATAGGAAAATCATTGTTTAAAAAAGTTAAAACAAAGGTGTTCATATTGGCACATATTACAGGACAGTATAACTTAATAATATAATGCAATAATATATCTAGGTGGTTTATTATTTTTAGGACATGCCTGTCAACCTTTTTTGCAAGGGTAATAATACTTTTTTTTCATGCCACAGCTTAAGGGCAATACTTTTAAACTTTTGCTGAAAGGTGAGAATAGGCTTTTTGTTCTAATCGCATAGCAGGCAGAGTGGTGTAATTCTACAACATTTCGCAGGGTCATTTCAGTGACAGTATTTAATTTCTACAAATTTCCACTGAGCTTGGCTGGGATTCAGAGTAAAGAAATTGCAGCATACTAAAATTAACATTCAGATACATGAAAAATGCTATTCTTTGTCCTTTATTCTGTATTAGAATCTATGTTTCTCAGAAAGAACATATTGGTCACCGATAATGATAGAGAAATCTACCGAGAGAAATCTAATCTAAGAATTATTATTTTACATCAAAGAAAACTTGAAGACCCTCTACAGCTAAGCGAGACTACTGTTTAATGTTATCTAACTGCCAACAGCAGCACATGTTAACAGGATTTTATAAAAAGTTCAAGATTAACTGCTAAACATGGGTTCTTCTCATTTTCTTAGACTTAAGGAAGTAAGAAGAATAGAAAAAAAATCACCTTATATAAATGTAATACATAAGAAGTATCTTCTCCCCTATTACAAAGTTTAAAGACTTATCATTTTCTGTGTATTTGAAGCTTAAATACTAACTTATATACAATTGTAGCTCAGTTTATTCTTACCCACTATATGTTTCCTTAAGTAAAGACATTCTTACAGGGCAAGATCATCCAGATTTCACTCATTAATTTTCTTACAACTTTGTCTTTCTTCACATGGGATTTTTGTCCTTTTACAGCAGAGGCTCTCTAAGTACAGTAATTCTTAAGTTAAATTATTGAATTCCCCAGTCAGCGACCTCTTGCAAAACTCACTTCTAAGTGAGCCCCATTCTGTGTGACTGGCAGTCTTTATTCAGCAGATGTATGATGGAGATGTGTTCACACAAGCACCACAGAAAACAAAATAAAATCTCATTCCACGTATTGAAACATTCAATACTTGGGGAGTTTGGTTTGGGTTTAGGTTTTGGTGTTTCGTTTGTTTGTTTTCTGGGGCTTTTTAAAATGCTTATGTTTCAAAGCCATCTAACAGACTAGATAACTTGTATCTTGAAAGAAGCCATTTTCAGATGGTAAATGGTCAGATTTTTCTGAAGCCAGGCACCTAAAAAAATAAAGAGCATAGCATCTCCAGACATTGAAGCAACATAAAAATCTTCAGGACAGACAAACAACTATGCGGATGGTGCCTGCAGAACCAGTATTAGTTACTCATACAGAATGCAACACTTCTGTGGATTGTCCTGACCTCTGATCCAATGAGAGAAGGTACTTTCCAATGAATACTGAACACTCTTTCTAAAGGACTCTTGTGGGAAAGAGATTCTATTTCAAACAACACCCAAAATCTGAATAATGCCAACACCCAATTTCTTTCAATCTGAATGCAGCCTCCACACTTCAAAGGAGTGTATTTCACTAAACTGCGCTGCCACAGCAGCCAGCACGCTTAATTTGCTTGCCTGCTAGGAAGGTGAAATAACCTCTCTGCAACAGTTGTAGCAGATTGCTCAGGGCTTCGGTGTCTCTGGCTTGACAACATTTTAGGCTTTAGGACATGTGTCAGGACTTTTGTGGCATTATTTTGCCCTCTAGCTCTCAAAAATTAATCTAAGACTTCCTATCACAAGTCATTTTGTTCCAGGTCTTTACATCCTTATGGATCCACTATCAATAGCTCTCATGCTATGATCAGCCAGTGTGTCAGCTTTTCAGCTTCCTTAACTCCAAATAAAATACAGCTGTGAAAATACCCCATTGTTCATTGCTGCTGCAACTTCACACAGCCTTTTTAGTGGTCTCCACTGTTTTCTTCTTGTTTCCCACACCATTTTCCACTGTATGACATTATTTACCAATAAAGAGCCTTCCAGAACTTATTTTTGTCAAATACTATGAAACAATGTAATTCCCTTAGCCAGATTCTAAAAAACAATACATTTTTTTTAACTCAAATTAAAACAAGTAGTTAAGAGCCTGAGACAGACTTCTGGCACTGAAAATATACCAGCCCAAACTGCTGAAAATTAGAAGCTGAAAATGGAACCTTATGGAGGTAAAGCAGAGCTAGAAATCTTGATAAAATGCTGTGGCACTGGCATTACTAATATTCATACCTCAGAAGACACCAGTGTATTTGCTTGGGCTGAAATAAGAGGTAGCAGCCCAGGCACAAGCAGTAAAGTGCTTCAGATCACTTAACTGGGACCACAGCTCATACTCTCATGTCAGGCAGTTTTCCTCCCTTCTTTGCAATCCTCCCTTAAAGTAAGGCAAAACTGTGCTACCTCAAACAACTCTAACTACAATTTTTTCTTCAGAGACATCTTAAAATCCAAATCATTGTCTGACATATTTTGTAAGAGTCATTATAAAAGTAAACTGATATAAAAGCCCTGTCAAGGTTACTTCAGTACAGTTGTTATTGCAAAGTCATGACAGAAATTGAGAAAACAAGTTTTATAGCAGCAACATTTGCAGGAGTGAGCCTACCAATGTCAGTGTAAGTCCATTATTCACAGAATCACAGAATCACAGAATAACTGCGTTGGAAGAGACCCACTGGATCGCTGAGTCCAACCATTCCCACCAATCCCTAAATCATGCCCCTAAGTACCTCATCCACCCTCACCTTAAACACCTCCAGGGACGGTGACTCAACCACCTCCCTTGGCAGACCGTTCCAATGCCTAACCACCCTCTCCGTGAAGAATTTTTTCCTAATCTCAAGCCTAAATCTCCCCTGGTGGAGCTTGAGGCCATTCCCTCTCGTCCTGTCCCCTGTCACTTGGGAGAAGAGGCCAGCACCCTCCTCTCCACAACCTCCCTTCAGGTAGTTGTAGAGAGTAATAAGGTCTCCCCTCAGCCTCCTCTTCTCCAGGCTGTACAACCCCAGCTCTCTCAGTCGCTCCTCATAAGATTTGTTCTCCAGCCCCTTCACCAGCTTCGTTGCTCTTCTCTGGACTCGCTCCAGAGCCACAACATCCTTCTTGTGGTGAGGGGCCCAGAACTGAACACAGTACTCGAGGTGCGGTCTCACCAGTGCCGAGTACAGGGGGAGAATAACCTCCCTGGACCTGCTGGTCACGCCGTTTCTGATACAAGCCAAGATGCCATTGGCCTTCTTGGCCACCTGGGCACACTGCTGGCTCATGTTCAGTCGGTTGTCAACCAGCACCCCCAGATCCTTCTCCTCCTGGCAGCTTTCCAGCCAGGTTTCTCCTAGTCTGTAGCTCTGCTTAGGGTTGTTGTGCCCCAAGTGCAGGACCCGGCATTTGGCCTTGTTAAACCTCATGCCGTTGGTCTCAGCCCAGCAGTCCAGCCTGTTCAGATCCCTTTGCAGAGCCTCCCGACCCTCCAGCAGATCCACACTTCCACCCAGCTTGGTGTCATCTGCAAACTTGCTAAGGGTGCACTCAATGCCTTCATCCAGGTTGTTGATAAAGACATTGAACAGGACTGGACCCAGCACTGAGCCCTGGGGAACCCCACTTGTAACTGGCCTCCAGCTGGATTTAACTCTGTTTACCACCACCCTCTGGGCCCGGCCATTCAACCAATTCATTTATTTAAGTCCAGGATTTTACATACTTTTACTTCTTTTACTCTTCCTTTGGGATGTAAACACTCATTGTACTTGGCTCCTAAGAAACCCAGGAATATACTGTCATTTTTGTTCATGGAAACTTAAAGGAAGAGGCATAAACACAGTGCCATCAGCTGGAACAAGAGGCATGTAAGCACAAACAGGATTTTACAGACTGCTATATGTGGCTTATATAAAACTGCACAATTTAACAGCAAGATGCAAACTCCCATGTACCGCTCTGAGTGGAAACAAGAGTAGTTGGATTGCTTTTGCTTTCTTTTTTTTTTTTTAAAATGGCCTGGCACATGAATCACAGCAGGAAACCTCTGCACATCTCCAACACACCCCCACACCCCCCCCAAAAAAGCCCAAAAGAACTAGGAAAGCCAGCTTTGACATCATATATTCTCTTTGGTTTTGATTTGTTCATCGCCTCTCTCCTTCCCCCTCACCTGCTATTTTAGAAATGTGTCTTTATTGTAATGGAATCAGAGATTACATATAATCTCCATGGGAAGAGAAGTAACTTTGCACTTGATTTATCATGTCATATTAAGCTACTACATTTCTGCTGGGGCTGGGAAGGACGCCAGCAGGCTCAATGTACCCTTTTCCGCCACCATCAGTCAAGGAAAAGATTTCAGGGCCTTGTGCATCTTTCTAGCACTCAAACCACAGCTCTCATAACATCCTCCCTTTTTATAAGGAAGCTGAATGACAGACTACATTTTCAACATGTATTCTCATGGCACTCAATGAATTTTTAGTCAAATATTAAGTACCATGACTGAAAGCTATTAACTAACAGAAGTCATCCCTTAGGAATTCTCTGGGAGAAATAAAAATAAACAGGAATATGGATATCAGCACCTCCTCAGTGCCACTGTGAAGTCTCAACCTTATGCTGCAGCCTCCTGGGCTACTCTGGTAGCTGGGCTGTTGCAGGAGCACAGACCCAAGGAGAAGTCCATGAAATATACCAGCCTTGGCCACATCCTCAACCTCTTCCACCATCACTGAATCTGGGAGTGCTACCAGCAACAGTAGGACCACTTATTTGGTGTTCAATGTCTACAGAATCTGAGAGACAGTGTTCACAACTGCCAATATCCACAGCTCCTGGGCAGTGCAAGCCTTGTTTCAGACTGCAGAATCACAGAATCATTTAGGTTGGAAAAGATCATCAAGTCCAACCCTTAACCTAATACTGCCAAGTTCACCACTAAAGCATGTCCCTAAACGCCATGTCTACACACCTTTTAAATACCTCTGGGGATGGTGACAAACCGCTTTACTGGGCAGCCTGTTCCAGTGCTTGACAACCCTTTTGGTGAAGAATTTTTTCCTAATACCTAGTTTAAACCTTCCCTGGTGCAACTTAAGACTATTTCCTCTTGTCCTATTACTTGTTACTTGGGTAAAAAAACCAGCATCCACCTCATGACAGCCTCCTTTCAGGTAGCTGTAGAGAGTAATAACGTTTCCCCTCAGCTACTTATGCAGGCTAACCAACCCCAGCTCCCTCAGCCGCTCCTCATAAGGCTTGTGCTCTAGACCTTTCACCAGCTTCACTGCCCTTCTTTGAAGAGATGATCTGGACACATTTAAATGTGAACACATTCAAAGTTACTGTGGGAGCTAGAACAGAAAAAGGGCAGTGCGGATTAAGTCCCAAGAAATGTGAACGCTACAGCATCAGGCAGATCACTCTTCCCCTTTACCATAAACAAACTTGAAATCAAATATTAGTAAGCTGAACATTTGTTAAGGAGTTTTTGGACTTCTGTCGTTTCTCCAACCTGTAGATTCAACAGAACTGAAACAATTCATTGACTGACATCAGTACCACTGATTGGACTAAAACAGACTATGCATGAGGAGCAAACAGGTTATATCATCACATTAGGTAACTGTGCTCTAGCCACAAACCACAAGGGAAAAAGCCCAAAAAGACAAAACAAAACAAAACAAGCATTTACCTAGGGACTCTTGACGTTCATTTCTCAACCATTTTGTAGAACAGATACTCAGGTTATCAGAACGCAAGTGAACTTTTAAAATTATTTCTGCTGGAAGCCAGTGCTGAAATCAGAGGAAACTTTTCCAACTACTTAAGTTCTGGTTACACCGAATAGTTTCTCCTCTGAAGGAAAGAGGGATTTCCTGCACAGACCTAAGCTGTTATAAGGTGGATGTTTCTGAGACTTCACTTTCCATGCAACATTCTGACAATACAAAAACACCAGTTAGTTAAGGTATTCTTTCCAAATCACGCATACATCCATCTCTAAGTGTGCAACACAAAAATAAAAAACAATTCTGAAGCTTCAGAACGTTTCAACAACTTTAAAGTTTTAAGAACTTTAATATTGCCCCATATACAGTTGCTAGTCAGCAGCAGCTTTGCCCAGACAGAACAGGACAGCAATGTGTGTCAGAAGTAGTTACGGTAGATTGGGAAATGTGATTTCATAGTATAACTAAGATCTAGGAATAATTTAGTCACTCGAAGATCACAAAGGGAAAAGCAGTTTTACTCCTCCCAGACGCTGACCAACATCCTGGAGGAGCTACAGTTTCTGTTAAAACGATCACAGAGAAACAGGAATTTACAGTTTCAAAATTTGTTTTCAGTACAGAAATAAGTGAAGGCTATTCACACTTTTCAGGAAACTCATAAAGGCAGCACAGAAATGTCAGAAACCCAGTTACGATGTTTTCAGTGTATAGAAAATTTCTGCCATTACAAATGGAAGAATATCTTCACGTCTAACATAAAACTGTTTTCACCCAGCTGAAATTATAGTCTTTTTTTATTTATTTGCAATCTGGCACGCAACCTGTTTTTGACTTGATTTCCGTTGTTAGTGTGCTATTTAGTACTCAGAACAGTATGCAATTTTGGCATTTTCACTACTTTTCTGCAATTATTACAGTACCATATTTTTCCACCACTGACCTGTTATTTACTGTCAACCTACTTTTTCTAGATTGTTCTGAAATGTATCTCTGCCTTTACTGGCTTTTACACTATCTTTACTTCAGAATCATCTGCAAATATAATCAAAACTCTCCACTTTCTAAGCATTAAAGCAGATGCAAAAACCCAGAGTAGTGACCCTTAATGGACACTTTTCTTAATGTGTACACATGCCATCATAGCTTAGCACTATTATAATCATTATTATTATTCTCAACAGTAAAGAGTATGTGCTAATGGAGAGTGCAGGTTAAACAATGTAAAGAAAAATGCTTCCATAAAACATTATCAGCTTTCTGATAACAATTATGATGTTGCACTCCAGCACATCCTAAATGACACATAACCATGTTTAGCAACCAGACCCTACTCCAAACTAGGAGCATCCTCAGCACCGCAAAATACCATCATGATCCACTGGACTGCTGGGCTGAGACCAATGGCACGAGGTTTAACAAGGCCAAATGCCGGGTCCTGCATTTGGGGCACAACAACCCTGTGCAGCTACAGACTAGGAGAAGTCTGGCTGGAAAGCTGCCTGGGGGAGAAAGACCTGGGGGTGTTGGTTGACAGCGACTGAACACGAGCCAGCAATGTGCCCGGGTGGCCAAGAAGGCCAATGGCATCTTGGCTTGTATCAGAAATGGCGTGACCAGCAGGTCCAGGGAGGACCCTCTGTACTCGGCACTGGTGAGACCCCTCCTTGAATACTGTGTTCAGTTCTGGGCCCCTCACCACAAGAAGGATGTTGAGGCTCTGGAGCGAGTCCAGAGAAGAGCAACAAGGCTGGTGAAGGGGCTGGAGAACAACGTGGAGCAGGTAAGGGAGCTGGGGCTGTTTAGCCTGGAGAAGAGAAGGTTGAGAGGAGACCTCATTGCTCTCCACAACTACCTGAAAGGAGGTTGTAGAGAAGAGGGAGCTGGCCTCTTCTCCCAAGTGACAGGGGACAGGACAATGGGGAATGGCCTCAAGCTCCGCCATGGGAGGTTCAGGCTTGACATCAGAAAAAAACTTTTCACGGAAAGGGTCATTGGGCACTGGCAGAAGCTGCCCAAAGAGGTGGCTGAGCTGCCATCCCTGGAGGTGTTTAAGGGACTGTTGGATGAGGTGCTCAGGGTTTATTGACTGATAGGAATGGTTGGACTCGATGATCCAGTGGGTCTTTTCCAACCTGGTGATTCTGTGATCAGCACATGATCTTCTGCAAACCAGTCCCAAGCTGCACCGAGGCACAAATGTGTCACCTGCACCGCTGAGCCCCAGGTGCCACTCTGCAGCACCCAGACTGATGCCCTTGCAGCAGCCTCCCTTGGTCTAGCCCAGCTGCAGTGGCTAGACCTAAGCCGCACCACGGCAGTGCTGCTTCCCCGTCCTAGGATTGGGAAGTTTGGCACCACCTGCTCCATGAGAGGCCTTCAACAAGACCTCTGAGTGCTGAACCGCTGCATTAAGGCCATTGTTCTCAGTACACAGCAGTCACTTTCTGACTTTTCCATATATTGTGTAAAGCACTTAAACACAAACGTTTTTATGGCTGATGACAAACTGTGATACTACAAGTGATGGTGTTTCTAAACTTGAATTAGTTTATGACTGAATCTGCAAATGCAGCTTTGAAAGCTCCAAAACTATGATGTGGTATGTATCAAATTATTCATTGAGATATAATTCTTTACTGCATTTTCGGTTCTAATAACTCTGAACTGAAACCGGGCATTTTGGAAGTAGGACCCATGAAAAACTGGTTACTTCAAGAAACTGCTCGTTAAGTGTTAAAGAAACAAAGGAGACACAGGAATTGCAAGCTCTTTTGAAATATTCTTTTTTCTCTCTTTGTTTCTATGGAAACTGAAACCTGTTTGCTTTCTCTTCCTACTGCTGCTTTTAGAAAAACTCAAGTACATTCACGTTTTCACTTAATCTCTTTCTTTTACTTTAGCAGAAATCCCCATTCTGCAAAATACTTAAAAAAAATAATAATACTTCTGGTGTGATGAGGGCATCATGTACTGAACAGTGTGAGAACTGTGCTACTGCTCCTGAGTTGTTTCTTCCTAACCTCTTCCTGATTGGGTCATTCAGCTGATCAGCAACGACTGGGGAAAACAGCACAGAGAGATCCAAAGCTACAGCTGAATGGCCCACTACCACTCAATGATACTTGACATTTTGCCAAATTAAACAGAAGACTAGCTAAACTGCTTTCTTAGTATACTTCATCATAGGTTTACATTTCCTGTAAACATTTTAACCATGACAATTCTGCACCTTTTTCAACTGTTAGGAATGCTGTTTTAATGCAATAACAACAAAGAAAAGCTCTGAACCACAACACCAGGCATACAATACCTTACAATGATGGCTTTTGCTCAAGTGCTACACATCCACTTCACTTGTGACAAAAAACAAACTTAAACCTCCTGATAGTCTCTTGCCACAATTCAAGGCAAGAATGCAACACAAGTCAGACGGGCAGCACTTCAGCTGCCACCCTACTCAACAAAACTGAAGTCCCTGGCTGAGCTGAGCCACCACACTCTCCTCCAAAGGGCCTATTACAGCTTCCCCACCAGCTCCTGTGGGCGCCAAACCCTGCAGAGCCCTAGCTGGCCGCACCACAGCAGTGTTTTGCAAGCATGGCCATGAGGGATCCTCGTGCAAGACCGCTATGGAAAACCTGATATTCCCTACGTCCACAGGCACCCAGCAGGAATTTCTGCTTCATATGGAGGCATCGTGGTCCTAGAGTAACTCTTCAGACCTTTGGCCACAGGAAGTTTGCCGTGGCCACACAGGCAGCCACAGTGGCATTTAACTTGAGGAAGGCTCTGCAGAGCAACAAGCCCTCTTGCATGTCAGTCGTGCCCCTAAAGCTTTCAATAACCTGACTAAAGAATTTTCCTCTCAGTGTCTGGAAAATAAGGAACACTCAGTTTGCCACTACTTGCAAATATGCTGATCTAGCTGGGCTGCCCACTGGAGTGCCCACTGCAGAGGCAAAATTGAACGTCAGCCTCCAGCAGGGCACCAGTGTTGCCAGCAGCAGGCTTTCCTCTCACAGCCTGCCACTTTCTGCCTCATCTGGGACCAGCCTTACACCAGCACCTGATGAAGCCAGGGGCAGCCTGTCTTCCTGTATCACAGATGCAACACAGTGTCCTGCACCTATTCTCCAGCTTCTTTACTTAACATTCCTTGGCATCTACCATTGACACTTTCAATATATCCCATCCCTGGAGGTGTTCAAGGCCAGGCTGGATGGGGCCTTGGGCACCCTGATCTAGTGGGATGCCCCTGCCCATGGCAAGGGGATTGGAAATGGATGATCTTTAAGGTCCTTTCCAATCCAAACTATTCTATGATTCTATGCTTTCTGATTTTTGTTCTTTGGTCCTTGGCAGTAGTCCTGACAGCATACCATGCTGCTCAGTGACTGCCTGGGAGGGCACAGGACCTCTCCTGCCCTTACTGACCTTCCCAGGTTGAGAATAGAGCTACTTAAAAAGCATGAGTACTTTTCATGAAAATAGTGAAGGAAAGATCACCAATATTTTAATCGTCAGATGACCGCAGTCTCACAGAGCATTGTTACAATTCTGCACTTTTGCTCAAATTCTTCTCCCAGGTAAACCAGTGTTTTCACAATATGATATCATTTCTGGCATCAAGTCATTTTACAAATAAGACTGAAGTGAATTTTTACAAATCACATTATTGTAAGCAATCTTTAGATTCCAGAGTGTGTGAACAACTTTGAGCACTTCTATAATCTACAAAGACTTGTAAAAATAGGGAGCATTTATTTCGAAACAGACTCTCAAGCTAGACATGGAAATTACAGCTGGAAACACCACCCGTTTTGTTACTGACTAGGAAAAAAAAAAGAAAAAAAAAAAAAGGAAAGCAAGACAACACATACAGAGAAAAGGCTGATATTGCACTATCCAGACAGTTTTCAGTACATATATGAAACATAACTATATGACGAGAAACAAAGAAATTAAAACTGCAGAACTCCTTTTCTCTGAACCAAATGCATTTTCTCAGAACCTATTTTTTTTTATTTAACTGAATGTTCTCCAGACAAGACATCTGAATTCAATTAACAGGAGTTTTATTTTGGGGGATTTTTTTTTATAGTGGTTTTGTTTTGTTATTTTAAGTACTGAAAAATTAACTATGTGAACTCATTATTGCTGAATGTCAGGATCATGGGATTGTAAAAGCATAATTCAAGTTTGGAATAGCTCCTTAGGAAAAACTTTGTGCAAAACAAACAGGGATTGATCACACTGAAATACTGCAGTGAGATGTGCAACAGTCATGCCTTTACTAATTCATATCTTCTGAATTTTGTTAGTTGTTTATCTTCTAAGTCTTGAGCATACAGGTGATGTGCTAATTTGTTCCCTACTGTCTCATTTTAATGACTTTTCCTGAGAGGAAGATAGATGAAGGTTCATTTTGTTCCTGGTAATATAAAGGCCACTCAAGAAAATCACTAAACATGAACATGAAAAATGCATGTAATTAAGAATTGTTTCTCGCCTAATACTTCCAGATCTTGTTTTGCACCTGGTACATAAAGATCAATACATAGAAAATTCTGATGCAACAACACAGAAGTAGTCACTAGCTTCTTTCTTCTGTCATCCACAGCAATTCTGTGGAAGCACAGCCCGGGTGTCAATTTTCCAATTTTTATTAGAAGTATGTCTAATAGTCAAATTGTAGGCTGGATCTGATCTACAGGAGACTTCTTTTGCCTTTGTTTAAAAGGTGTGAATGACCAAAACCTGCCAGAGTCCTGTTTGATAACAATCCTGATTACTCCTGGGACAAAGTGCTGCTGTTACAAAACACTGAGAAGCAGAGTGGTCTATTAGCTATGTGAGAATATGCACTGAAAGCCACAAAATCCTGAATGCCCATGAAAATCAACAGCAGCATTAGACACAGCACATGGGGGGAAGATGGAATAGTCTTGCTAAAATATATTAAAATGGAGACAGGCTGCCAATGGTAGAAAGAAGTAATCTGGGGAAGAGATTTTAAATGCTGATACAGTCAAGCCATTCAATACAGATAGATATCCATTTCAGACATTTTAAGACACTGATTAGTTTGTTAACATATCACAACAGACTCTTCTCCTAGTCTCTTCAGGAGTGCTTCCTTAGCTGACATGTGCTGTGTAATAAGTAATATTCTTCATTATGAGATCCTTCCTCTTTCAGAGGATGTACCTACAGAGATGTCTCAGGCTATTGTGCCTTGCACAGGACCTATGACTGTTCTTTTGAATAATAAACATTTACCATTCTCCTTGCTAATGTCTGACAAAAATATTTCTTCTTTTCCAGGACATTTGCTCAAAAACAAGAGCTGAGACCGAAGTACAGATCTCAGCAAGCAGCGGGTGAGAGCAAGAAGCCTTCCAGCACTGTCCACGTGAATACTTTCCTTTGCACAGCTTGAGCCCATTAGCTTCTTTTGTTGTCTCTATGCTGTCCAATAAAAGTAACTAAACCCAGCTTGGTTTATAGTATCCCATTTCTTCAATGCAGGCTTTTATGCCTCTCTTTCCTCCAGTTTTAATATGGCAAATATCTTTGGATTAATAAACTGGTAAACCTAATAGATTTCCAGCTTTATGGGAATAAAGGGCTGAGTTATTAGAAGGGTGGAGATGTGCATCTTGTGATCTGCAACTTCTCTGTGAAATTCTAAGTACAGCACAGAGTCCACAACAAAATACTCAAACCACACAACAATATTGCAATACTTATCAGCCATGGTAAACCCAAGCCTAATTTAAGCCATTATTTTTCCTTCAAAACATCAAATGTTAGTTTCAAAGTAAAGACATTCCAAATCTGAGAAACTAGCTCTCTGTAATCAAAGCATGCATACTCAAATCAGGAGATCAAGCACTACAGAACATTATTGACTTCCATGACTGGGATGCCCAGGGAGGCATGATTTAGAGACTGGTGGGAATGGCTGGACTTGATGATCCGTGTCTCTTCTAACCTGATGATTGTGTCTCTTCTAACCTGGTGATTCTATGATTCTATGATCAGTTTTTTTACGGTGTTTATGTGAGAAGCAAGTCATCCCTTAAGTTCATAAAAAACACTTCTGGCTTTGGGTCACACGGTCTGAAATAACAAAAACATTTCTTCCCAAATGGTTATCTATGACATTTGACTTAACAGCACATTCATGAGAATACGTACGTTCGTTTACTTAAAACCATTCTATACATAAAGTTAGCTTTTTCAGTGACATTTGTATGGCAGATCCAAGCAAAAGTACCCTTTAAGTCTATTTTCAAGCAGATTACCAGCTCACAGCCAACACTGCTGGGCACATGCATATTACTCCCGATGTGTGAAAGCCTAGGACTAACTGCAGTACTAAGGAAGTGCAGCTGGGACTATTCAGTTATTACAGAGGGCTGGTCTCCTATTTTTCCTGCTATTTTACACTGAGGAATATATGAGGGAAAGGATCGTCACTCAGCATTTTCAGTCCTGCTGTTCAAAACACTAAGAACAGAACTTTAAAAGGTTCAGCTACTGTTGGGAGAAAAGACTGCCATCCATCTGAAAGAGCCCAAGTATTGGTTATTCTGCAAGGCCAATGCAGAAGCAGGGCACTGGTTTAGAATTGTTTGGAAACATGCAGTGTTTTGTGGAGATATATAAATTAATTGGACATCTGCTATTACACCACAAGACTTCACGCTCTTTGCCTTTTGCTTTACAATTTCACTTCTTCAGGAGGTCAAACTCCAAAACGAATCTAATGCTGATCCTCTTGCTGTTTTCTAGGAAAAGCTCAAGACAGAGATCCAAGAAAAGCACAAGCAAAGCTTCCTCCTAGCACGTACAAAAATTTCCCAGGAGAAGTTATGATCATTTTGCTGGTCGCTTGGCTCTGCTTTGGGGACAGTCACACTCCACTGCCACTCACAGCTGCAAGACCTGGCTGGCTGACACGGCCTAAGGCAGCCCTTGCTTCTTGGCCTTGCTCTTGCCACCTCCTACCCAGTTTGATCCCACTTTTTGTCAGCAGCAAAACCCAACCCAGGTCCATCAGGTTTAGGCTCAGTGAAGCATCCTTCCTTGCCCCCATGTCTCCCAAATCATGTTGTGTCCACAATCTTTCTGCCTTCCTTGCATGTCTTGAAGGGTGATCATGTGGGAGAAAGAACAGATAGATTACCATTCTTGTTGAAAAACTTTCTCAGTGAAAACTTACACAACTTGTTCAGAGAACTCTCAGGGAACTCCTTTCCACAATGACTTTGCAGGTTTTCTGATGACAAAGTCTGCTAGCGCCCAGGAGCTCTCTCTGGCTCCCACAGAAGCTATTTGTTCAACACCATGTCATGAGTAAGCTATTATCTTCAGTTGTCCATAACAGTAAGCCTTGCAGCATCTTTGCTTTGGAAAGTGACAAGTATCCATCTCAAGCCAGAGTTTAACCCTTGGGCAAAGTATGCAGAGTGAACAAACACAGCTGAAAATGCCACATAAAGTTCAGATTCTTTCCTGAAATTAGGAAGCATCTCCCTTCTCTCCCCTCCCACAGACCAGAAGAAGTTATTCTCATAGTACAGTCCTGTACAACAGGTTAGGAAATTTTACCCCTCAATTACTGCCCAGCTCTCCCACCCATAGAGCATTTACAGAGACCACCTGCTTTCTGTGACAACTGCCATTTTTTTAGGCAGAAACAAAGCAGCTGATACTGCTCAAAACAGCTCAAATCCATTTTGACAAAGACTGTTACAGCCAGTTTTATCTCAAAACTAAAGTGCCACGATGAGGTTGTAAAAAACAGACTTGTTTTTGGAGTGCTGTGTATTACAAGTCTAGCATTTGCCAAAGAAATCAACAGAACGTTTTAGGTTTTTTTCAGAAAAGACACATCTTTGAGTCCTTGCCGTAAGAAATGTTTTGGTCCTACATTTTTGATAACCTCCCAGAACATTTTTCTCCTCCCTTAATTAAAAAGTGCGTTTTTTTCCATAGCTTCTACACAAACAGCAAAGGAAATCCAAAATTTTTCTTATAATACAACTTTCAACGAAGAACTTGCTACTGATACTGACCTTGTTACAGTCAAATTCTCCACAACGGATTTTTCTATTCACTATCGCATGCTTGTTCTCAGTGCTTCACATAATCACATTATAGTTGCTATTTCCAATTCAAATTTATCTGACTGCAGCTTCTAGCTATTGCTTCCTGTTATGACTTTCTCACGTACTGCAATTTCCTTGGCATTTTCTCTCTGCAAAGGTACTTGACCACTGTGGTAAAGTTATGTCTCAGTCATCTTTATGCTAAACCAATACCAAGTCTCACACTACAAGGTATCCATCCCAGCTCTCAAATAATTTTTGCATTTTTCCCAGCACTTTCTCCAATCTATTTTTTACTTCTAAAAAAATGTGGCTGTTCAAAACTACACAGTGCTCAGAGATAAATGTCATCTCACTGTTTTTCTGTCCACATTCATCAGGAGCAAATCATTCCTTTTTTAAATGCAGCAACAGTCTGAAGGGCATGCTGACACACGGGGAAAAGAAAATTCTATATAATGCAAGCTTAAACTTGAATATTGGCCTATACAACTGAGTAATTTTATGCATTTAAGTATTTGCAGGGATTCTAAATCTGGATGGTACAAACATTATGGAAGTGATGTAGCAACTGCCACTTAGGCCAAAATTAAGAGATATTTAAATATATAAAATAATGGTCTACCTCCACAAGACTGAGAGGATTTTTCAGATTTTAACAGGCAAAAGTTTTACTCCTTAAGTGACTTGATAACACTAACAGCCAAGAAAAGCTGGACAGGACAATGCATTTATTAAATAAAGTTTACAAATATTACTTGCCCAACTCATTTTCAGGATCAGTCTTTAAAACATCTGCCTTTGGCCTATGTATTGGGACTAATTTCCATCTGGTTAGAGACACAATATTTAACATCAAATATTTGAGTCAAAAAGACAGCAGGAAGTGATTGATTCTAAACAACAACGTTTCTCCGTAGCAAGTTACTAATAGCTATAATTTAAAACTGCTATTTTTTCAATATCCATTGAACTAAACTTCACATCAGTCACTTACATTAAATATTTCTAAAACAAAATAACACATCTGTATCAAAAAACTTAAGTCTACAGAAGCAGAAGTCAAAGTGTGACCTCTAACGAAATCTGTTATCATCTGTAGACATCATATGTTCATGTTTTGTATGAAAACACTGCTTTACAGAAGGACCAGATAGGTCTTCCCCTCATATGTCTGTTTATATTTCTGCAGAATTTATCTTCATGATTTTTGAAGAATCTTACTTTCTTATGGAGGAAATGTTTGACTGAATGTACCCAAAAAGGCTACAATGTCTTAAACACCAAAGAAATTTATTTGTTTTAAATGTTTTGAGCATTCTCTAGGTTTTTTCCCCTCTTTATTCCCCATAAGCAGAGGCAATTTCCTATGCTATCATGCTGATTTAGACAGAGGTACATAGAAGTACACGGGCACTTCCTGCCTTTGCCTAGGCTTAGCATTTAAAACAAGGCAAGAAATAAAAATATTTAGCATCTGCCCTTTCTAACATTTAAACAACAAAGATGATGGCCAGAGAAATTTTAGAAGGTTCTTAGGTCTTTCAGTTTCTCCTTTTTATAAGTATCACAGATTTTTATTTCAGATTAATCTTAAATATAGTGAATCTGAACCAACAATTTCACATCTAAATCTCTCCAGATGTTACACATGCCTCTGCAAGCACCAGTTCCTCACTGATCTGCTGGCAGACCTTTAAATCTTGAAGCTCTGCTAGTACCAGAAAAAAACAAAGCATTTTTTCCAGAGGTCTCTAGTAGTTCTTTTTCACATTCCATTTCCATTAGAAGTTCTTTCTTCAAAACAGCATTTCTTTCCTGCATCTGTTGAACCATTCCTGTGTTGACAAGTTCCTCTTGTAATAAATGATGAGCATCATTAGAGCTGGCCATAAAGCTGGTGGAAAGCAAGAAAACACTTAAAGATATTCACTTCTAGATTTTGCCAAAATACGCACTGATGAAAACATGAAAGCCTGAAACTGTGGACACCTCTGTACCCCACAGTCGGTGGTGCAGATTGCAAAGACACCTTTGGAAACAGAAAGAGCATATCACCTTGATGGCGGGCCAGCCCTCCGGCTAAAATGCTAGAGAGGCAGAACACACCAGAGCATTTTGCACTGCCAGTGCGATGGCTTTGTCTGGTGATGCACACGTGCTGCCCTGCTCCTGTACAAGAGGAGCCCTTGCCGTCCCCAGGCATGGACATCTCTGCACGCTTAGCTGTGTCCCAGCACTGCAGGCTGTGGCCTCGTACCACGGCTCGGGTTTGACCAGGGGAGGCCAACCCATGGCCTTGAGCTGGCCTCCCTCAGCCTTGCAGCAACGGCAGCTGGGGACAAACTGTTAACTGCTCCTACTGCCAATGGCGGCACCCACCTCCTGTCCTAAGGTCCCATTTCCACTTCCTTAGAAACTAAGTGCACTGTGGCCAGTATTTTCCACATCAAACCTTTGTCTTGTGCTGTAGGCTTTCAGGATGTGACACCTGACTTATGGAAAATGGAAGTCTTCTCTTATAAAACGTGCAAGCAGTAGCAATCAATTACCACCTGACGGAGAAAGTACATGTTTACCTCATCACAAAGAACTGCCAGTGGTAAATGGCATAAATCTTACTGAGGCGTGCACAAGCTTCATGAGAACAAGCCAAGAAATGCTGTTTGGTGTAGTTCCCTACTGACCCTATGGATTAAATAAGGGGGTTACGTACAAGCTACAAAGAAAACAGGATCTCTGAGTTACTGGAGAACAGAAACATTAAGTACATCTGCAGTGTTAATAAGAAAACCTGATCTCTCAGACTAGTCATCTCAGCTAGCAGACTTCTTTCACAGAAAAGTTAATTCCCTCCCTTCCACCTCAAAACCATTATCTAATAAAAACAAAACTTAGCCCTCTTTCCATAACGCTCAGCTTCATCAACCCTGTGGTAGAAATGGAATATTTTTTCACCTCTTAAAGGCAGAACAGTTCCAGTACTTTTGCCTGAACATGGCAGAAGTGTTATTGATAAACAAACACATGGCTTCTACCTGACAACAATACGCAGTACAGCACTATGGATTTCACCCATTTTATTTTCAGACCGGCTCTCTCTGATACAGTATCCACAGTTAAGAGAGCACAAGATACTAGACACAACAACTCTCAGATTTGCCAACAAAAATCATCAAATACTTACATATTTGCATTTTTATTTTTTAATATAAGCACTCTGCTCTCTGCAGTCTAATAATAACATGCATGTACATGAAGCACCTAGCAGAGAAAGCAAAACTTAAAACCAAACAGTATCTAAATCTGTGGTATGATCCAGAGCACCCGAGTCCTAACAGTTACCAACAGGGGCACTTTTTAAAGAAACTGCAAAGATGCACCTATAACAAGTGACTCGAAGGCAGTAATTAGAAGCCAGTGCAATAAACTCACCCTGCTCATTCCTGCCATGGCATTTTCCAGGCTGCATCAAGGGGCTCTCATGGCCTCCTGAGCTGACTGGAGCATACACTGAAAACTCTCAGCACCCCCAGACAAAGGAATGGAGATATCTACGGTGAAAATATCAAAAGGCTCAACTTGTCTTCACTTGCAAACCTATCAATCATTTTTCTAAGACTTTTTTTTTTTTTTGTGAAGGAGGCAAAACGATTAAGTTCAGAAGGTTATTTCTTTCTTTCCTTCAACCGATCATTCTCCTCTTTCATCTTTTGTCTGACACAAGAAAGGATGGGACAACTGCAGAGGCTTCTCTTTCCTCTGTTTCTCAGGTCTTATCTACCATCAGTTTTTCCATCCCTTCAAACAGAAAGTGTCTGTTTCATACCTATTCCTAACCATTTCCAAAGGCTAAAAACTCTCACGTGCTTCCCCAGAGCCTGTAGCTCTAGAAGAGCAGTGGCCATGAGATAACTACCACTGCAGCCCTTAAAGTAACTCTGTCACTGCGAGTAAAATTACTTGCGTAAATATTATCAGCAGGAGATGTGGGAAGGGAAAGAAGGAATTGTGCCTTCCAAGAATACCTGCCACAACTACAAATATCACATTCTGTGCTGCTTAGTCTCCTGGAATCTCCTTCTGTATTCTGTGTGAGTTTGGTCCTGCAACAGCCAATGCAGCTCCCTCTTTCCCCACCTCCCAAATACAAGAGTTTGATGGCATTAATATTGAAACAGGTATCTCTTAAGTAAAGAATTCAAAAAAATGTTTCCCCCTAGGAAATGTTAACTGAAGTAACATCTTTCATTATTATACAATCCCTGCATTTTAGGTAAATATTTGAATGTACCATAATAATTGAAGACCATCAAGCACACACGTGAAATCACACAGTCTGGGCATCCCAGCATGCAGCAATTTCTTTCCTCTTTATTGCTACTGTAACTCTCTTACTATGAAAAGCCCAACACATGCCTCTCATCTTGTTGTGTATCTTCAAACCCCTTTGACCTATTTTATGAACAACTGCAGCCAGCAGACTAATGACAGAAAAGCTCTCTACCCGCTTCATACAGTACAGCCAACAGTAATAATTTCCAGAGAAATAGCAGTAAGGGTAATTGCATTCCAAGTCGCTCCACTCTCTGGAATAAACATGCCACTCGAAACAAGTAAAACTAGTTACAAAGAAATATCAATTCCCCAAACCAAATCCTGCTTCAGAAGAGGTAGCCTTCACCTGTTTGACAGAAGCATCTCTTTTGATGCTGATTCACCACTGTTTAAATCCTTGTCCCTGCACATATGGAAACAAGAATGTAAAAGCAAAAGTTGCACATGCTTGAACACTTTAGAGATCATTACCATTCACTTACCTACTGGAGTACCAATTTCTGCAAATACAAGTAACTCCACATATAATAATTTTTAAATGGTAATTTGTATGTGTCATGAATACAAATAAGGAAACTTTCAGGGTTTTTTTTGCATGAGATGTGCTATCTGATGTGAGGGAAAACTATTTGATAGATGGGGAAGGATTTATGATCATGGGCTCTTTCCAAGGACATGCAGTGGTAAAATACTGAAACTCAACTGCTTTCCATCATTCCTTTTAACTGAATGAATTAACACCTCATTAAGAGACCTGAACCATCATGGCTTGAATTGTTGACTGTGTACCCATGATAAAAATGCTCCTTATTTTCACAAAATCAAGTGTACAGCCAAAAAGGGAAAACTGCACCAAGAACAAACTGAACACAATACTGGTTTTACCTATGTGATGACTACTGCACCCACCAGAGCTGAGATGTAGCCTGGCCAGACAAACAGAAAGTTCTCAGGGTACATATGCACTGCCCAGTGAAGCGCTGTGGGAGATATCCTGCTAGTCCTGAAAAAAAGGCACCCTGCATCAGACTCACTACACTACCACAGTTCTCTGCTTAAGTTCATTATTTTGATTAATACATGAATTACTGAATTAACTAAAGAAAGCTTAAGATGACTACAGATTATTCTCTAATTCTTCTCATCTTCAGTAAATTTATAACGTTCTATCACTCCAGTAAGCTTTTTACATGACAAACATATTTGTTCATATTCAGACCAGTACAGCAATAATTCTTATCTTTCTTGAATGACACTGGATCTCCTTGGTAACTCTTAAAATCCAGATTCTTGCTATTACTCTCATTAGTTCGTCTCATTTTCACTGCATGCCTAAGTCTTCCTTGTCATGTGGTATTAACTACATAGCTTTACAGTATTTCTGTCTGAACTTGCAAGTTCAGACACCCACAGTGCCTGCAGGTAATAGAACAAAGACTTCCATCCAGCTTCATCAATCAAAACAAAATGATCCATTTCCCATGAGCTAGAACTGTACACAGTCAGTCACCACTGCATAAGGAAGGTTGTCTTGGCAGTTCCTCAAGATCCATCCATACGTGTTGGAGTTAGATGTATCTAATCACCTTAGCCATATGCCATATACATGACAACATGAGATCTAAAAAACAGCAGCTCCCACTCTGAGTTTCCTACTACTTCAGTCATTTTTGGAACTTCACATATTAAAGGTATCAGCAGGTTTTGATTCTGATGTATCCTGAAAATTGCATGCAGGATGGGGATGTTCATTTTCCAACCTTTTTCAGTTTGGCCTTCTTACTCTGCATTGAGATAAGAAATTAAATGCAATATAAATGTGATTTTCCTCTGTTTGTCCTACCAATTAATTAGTAAAGCAGCAGCTCTCCATTCTCTTACAGTTGAAGCTTTTGAGCCACCACCTTTGTCTTGTACTCCTGTAGTTTTGGTGTGTAACACAATCAGTTCATATTGCTCCACATTAAAGTCTCTAAGCAAAAATTAAATACCAGGGAAAATATAACGTTCTTTCTGGTTTTACTATACTAGCTGACGGTAAAGTCTCTGGACTAAACCTGTTTCCAGTCACCGTTTCCCATTAACCTTACTGCACATTCTGAGCAACACTTCCATATCACCTGTTCTGGAGAAAGGATTGCCTTACTTTAATTTCTTAGTTTAGTTATTTATTAGACTTTTCTAATTAAAAAACCCCAACTAGTGTTAGGAATCTCCAAATAATTGATGGCACTACTCAAGAAATAAATAATTAATGACTTGACAAGTCTTTTTAAGATCCAATCACAGCAATCACCCATGTATGAATCTCATCCTTTTACCCTGAATTTGGCCTCCTGTGAGCTCTGCCAGAATTGTGGAAAGAATGCACTGGACTTTACACATAAGCTGCCATGGAGCATCTTCAGGTATAAGGCAGAAGACATATATTAAATACAGGGGAAAGGTAACAGTAACTGTCACCCAGTTCTAATTGGCAATCTAAGTGTGTTCCCTGCTACCAGCCATCTCAGATATATAATTTCCAATTGTGTGTTCATATTTTACAAATGCATTTGAAATTATAAGGAAACTGCAAATTCAGAGGGAAGGGCTTGTTTTATCTTAGTCTGATACCTGAAAAATCACATAATTGTTAGTTTCACATAGTGACTGTAGATCAACACCAAACAAAAACACAATAGAATTTGGCCCTCTGCTCTGAACTTAATAGTTTCTGCCCAAGAAAGGCAGAAGTTTCTAACTGTACAATAAGAATGAAAAGTTGCACAAACTTTACTTTGGAGGTGCTGTAGACTATAATCAGTATGGCACAATTTTTGTAATTACTTTGTCCAGAAGGTTAGAACAGCTATAATGAAGTTTCCTGGTGACATGAAGCTGGAAAGGAACTGTCAGCAGAGGAGGATTACAATGTACTCCATTGAGAACTGTGGTGATACTGAGGATTAGAATAAAAAGATATTAGGTAAAACTATAAAACCACATATTGAGGGACATAATAGGACAGGAGCTTCTCATCTGGAAATAATGGATATCAAAATTAACATGTCCATATTTATAAAAAGATGGTAATGAATGTTCAGAAATGCAAACAGGAGCATCAGCAAAGTTATGCCCAGTGGAGGAATGGAAGTAGTGACACCACTGAACAAAGTCTTGGATAAGACTGTATATAAAGTACCATGTACCATTCTTGTCCATTTTATTCCAGAAAGAGTAATACACCCTGTAACAGGTGCATGAAGTGTTACTAGCACCACTAGTAAAGAAGGTGGAAAGGAAGGAGTCCTGCTGGAAACTACATGTGCTGGTTTTCTTCACTTGAAAGGGCATTTACAAGCTAAGAGGAAGAAAAGCTATTTAAACTACAAAAAGACCGTGGCACAAGAACAAAGATAAATAAAGACGCTACAGTAAAAAGTTTCAGCTGGAAATGAGAGGAATTTTCTGAACATCAGAGCAGTGTTGTTTGGTAACAAACTTTCAGAAAGAATGCAAAAGTAAATAAACCTAACTAGTTTTAAAAGTATTTTAAAATTGATTATTGAGTTGCTTACAGTAACAGGGGGTTGGACTATAAGGTCCTTTTGTCCTGTATTTCTGTATTACTTAGTGTTCAGCTTTCTAGCCCTGCCCAAGAGAAAGAAAAGAGCACTTGAGATTTCTTCAGGTAGCATTCTCAATTTTCTCCTTTGCAGCCTGGCAGCCTGACAACCTAGTTGATGTCAGTAATTTTTTTCCCTGGTATTGCTGGTGTCTGTAAAAGCATCCTAAAGCATAGTATTTGTCAACAGACCTGTAATCTTTATGTACTTATCGATTCATACATATTCTTAGAAGAAAACACAAGGTCAGGGATTTCAGTTGCTGGGCAACGCTCACCCCCTCCATAATCTCATGTTGCTGCCAGAGTATGCAAATTGGGATAAGGAACTCTCCAAAAGGCAGTAAGCTTTCAAAGCAACCCTGGAGGCAGTGAGAACCTGAAGGAATAAGTACACTGAAGCAAGATGCCCCCCAAAAGTGCTCAGCCTTTAGCTCATGTTCCTAGAGTGGAATGTCTTTAAGTATACTATCTTAAAAACTTCCCTCTGCAGTTTCAAACCTATTTGCAAGATCAGCCATCTAAAAATATCAATGATCCATGAATAGAAAAAAAAATTACAAAGAAGAAGGTGAAAGTTCTCACCTCAGCTACCAATCAGAGTTGAAAGACCTGCGCCCAAAAGTTTAAATACTATTACTGTTGCCACTTGTGTTCAGGGCTTACAGCTCCAGCAACATATCTAAGTAGACAGAGCAGCGTTTCAGCACAAGACCATTCCCCACACAAATCCAGTCCTTCACATTATGGGTCAAACAACACACAGAGGCATCAACTGGTACAAAATGCACTGTGGAGCCACAGCTATGTGAGATCTCAAGACAGTAATCTTCATTTCAGTAAAACCTACTTCAGACACTTCCAAAATGTCTACCACCATTTTTTTCTCTCTTTAACTCATACTTCCTCTTTATTCTTTTCAATCTGCAGCAAATTATGTATAGTGAGCTATATTACCAAAAAAAAAAAATTTTTAAAAAATCACTTGTAATAAGAAAACATTACAAGGTAGACCATTTCATTGGGTTTAATCCACAAACACTCAACAGGTGACCTGCACTTCATCACTGTGGACTTCTGGCAAAGAGCAGCTTTTGTACTCTGTTACTTAAGGCCAGCATCCATGCAAGAGGTGTGGAATGTCTCTTCAAAGACAGCACTTCATTTTTGCCCTGAACATACAAATACAATTTGGAAGTTGTCCAGCATCGGATTTCTTTTTGGCTTATTTGCAAGCTTCTGCTCTTGAAAACACAAGAGCTAACAAACAGAAAAAAAAAAATCCTCATGTTTTCAGCAAATTATACCACATCATCTTGAAGTTTCAGTTGAATTTTAAAATTCAAATGTAAGTGATAAAGTCAACAACTTGTAAACAGGCAGGTTTGCTGATGTGTGCTAGTAAAAGCTGCTTATTTTGGTCCAATTCAGACAATGCCAGAAGAGCAGGTTTGATTACATTCAGAGTCTTTGCCATAATTACACATCCAGAACCACCACAGCGTGGCTTACTATTAAAAAAACAAACAGCTTAGCCAATGCTCTTATCAAAGGAGAAAATAAAGGTAAGCTATTTTAAACAACATACTAAATATATTCAGCAGTAGGGACATATGTAGAATGTGGATTGCCTCCCCCACCTCGAGCTTCTAATTATGTTTCCCTCTGCTGAATTGTTGCCACAAGAATTCCTGAAATGTCAACAGGTCTAACATATAGGAAAAAATTGAAACAAAACATCTTAACCACAGTAATGCAAAGTTTCTCAGCATCTGTGGAAGATGCACATGACAGAACAATGTTGTCACTCTTAGTTTTATGCTACAAATGCTTCCGTAAAGCTACCTACTTGTTGCACATATTTTCAATGCTCCCATAGAAAGCACAGAAGAAACACCTGACATACATGAAGTTCAAAAGACAAAGACAGCACTCCTGGGGAACTCAGCAGTGCTCAAATTGAGAGTTTGCTTCGATCAGTTTTCAGACCTAAAAAGCATTTCAAAACCCTAATCCAGTTTATCATCTCCAGCTTTTGTAAATGCCATTCTCCAAGATCTGCAGAAAGAGCCCAGTCATTTAACAAAAAATATTTCTTGAATTTCAAGTTCCCAGTTTTATTATCATTATACAAAACAAACTAGCAAACATTTACTTTCCCATTCAAGTGTTAACACAATTAGAAGCAGCATGCTAGAAACAGCTAGGCCAGATGGGATCTGGTACCATAATCAAGGCCAGAGTGCCCCTTTTGATCGGCAGGAGATTAATTGTTTAGAAAATTCACAAGCACAGTCTCTGAACATCTGCATCTAAGTCTGAAGACAAAGTTGAGGATAAACATAAGTAAAAGCAGTTTACATATTCTTAATTTAGCCAATACATAGTTTATTTCGATATCTCACAAAGAAAACCAGCAAATTTATTCCTTTTGTTTATCAATACACCACTGGTAACTCCACGATTTAGAATGGGAGAGGACACAGTCTTTGAGTGTGTTTTAGGACTGCTGCAGCTATACAGATGTTGCACAAACAGCACCATCTTCAGCCTTGTCCACAGGTTCTAGATTAACTGCAATACACAACAACATATTCTAACACACGCACTCCAAAAAGCCAACTTAGAGCTACAGGGCACTGGGCCAAATGCCGTCAGTGTCTCTGCAAGAGTGCTTGGCCATCTAGCCTCTCAGCCAGAGCCCAGAGCAGATTGGGAACCTTGCAGAGCAAGGTTCACACATTCTGGAGGAAGGCAAGTATTTTGTACATAGCCTGAGTCCCCTGTTGGTAAGGCTGAATGAACGCTCTTTGGTCAATAAGTCACAAGCCTTTGTGTGTTTACTCCCACAACCTTCAAGCCATTTTACATGTTGATGGTAGCATTCGGTAGTGTAAGAGCTACACACAGCCTGTCATTCAGCAATGGTCAGCATAGCCAATTCAGCATTCACCTAACTAGTATTACTCAGCTAATATACATCATCACTTTAACAGATGATACTGACTACGCTATTCCTAAGTTATTGGCACTAGCAGAAAATCTCAGCTCTGTCAGGATGACATCCTCAGCCCAATACACACTGTTGGCATAACCAAGGAAAGCTGGCTTTTCTTTGCATCCTTTACTCTGCTTCCAACTCTAGATGTTTGCCAGTCAACATGACCAGGACATGGACTCCAATTACCAGAAGACACAGCTACAGCACGTCCAAAACAATATTATCTTGCATCCGCTCTTTTTATTTTGCTTTTTAAACATTCATAAATTTTTCCAGCTGTTCAGTATTACAAGAAGCTTTAATACAAAAATCTGTATTTGATTCTTTATTTCTTTATTTCACAAAAATAAAGAACTTTCTAACAGGTCAAAGATGTGTCTGTCCAAGGAGCCATCAGATTTCCAGAATATCAGAAGAAACAACTGAGTGGATGCTAAAACTGAAGTACTGACAAAATGTATGAATTACTATGGTGCCAGAAGTCTGAAGTAATAGAAAAAATGCTGTGAACTAAAATATGAATATATCTAAAATACTACAATTTCTGAAAAACCTTCAAAGCTTTATTTTGCTACTGTCAGCATTCCCTTTCTTTCTTCAGCTTTGCTTATGTGCCGCTGCCACCATGATACTTGCCATTGTAAAATTTTTAAGTGCTTTCCCCAGAAAACTAAAAGTGGTCAAGAAGTGTCACATTCTTTTACCTCCTTGCAAACAGAATAAAAAGAAAGCATCTTCTGTATTTTTTGAATGAATCTCATGAGCTATAAAACTAAAACCAAACTGATAGTTTTGTGCCTTCTATAATTGCAATTTTTCCTCTCTTCCTAAACTGTGAGAAGCTGTAAAAATGTTATTGCAATGACTAAACATGGTGTTAATTACAAATAAGTTTTCTTTTGAGTACTCATTTTGTCTCAAACTACCTAATATGGCCCCACAAGAATCACTTAGGACACAATCAACTGAAATACACTTTCAATTAAATATAGTAATATCTCATAACATTCACAGAAGATGTTACTAAACTCAGATGGCTATTTTGCCATGTTCTTTACAAGATATGCTACCAAAGGCCACCTTAGCACTATTTCTCCATCTGTTGGTGAACATTCTATGTTGGTGCCTTGGACAAGTTATACTCAGTACTATACTCGGTGATGAGGGCCACTGTTCGGACCAGGGGGTGCCCCACAGCCAGGTGAAGTGATGGGACTCCAGGGTAGTGAGGCCAGGGACAGATTCTGCCTGTCACCTTCCTGGCCAGGAAAGACTTTCGAGGAGCAAGGTGTCAGTGAAGGAGCAGACAGACAGATCACAGCTACATGTTAGTGTCAAAAAACAATGTAAGACATTACTTTGTATGCCTGGCAAGAGCAGCACCCAAGTTTCTCAAAACAGCAAAGAAGTTGCAATTGTCTTGCCCTTGAAAATTACCAGGTTTTATGCAGAAAACAATACACCACATGCTCCTGGGAGGAGTAAACCTTACTCCCTCAATAAACCAGAACTTTGTAACATGAACAAGTTACCTCTTTGGAAATTAGGACAAGCTACACATTTTTTCCTGCCTGACAAACTATATTCATGCTACCTAGAAAATGCCAGTGTTACACCCCTTCTAAAATACAGTGCATTGGCTAAAATGTAACAAACAGGAAATAAATGCCCTTTTGGCTTGGAGCAAATAAAGCGTTAGGGATATTTTTGTAGAGTTAAAAGACAAGATACTGTATCCTGTGGCATCTGGAACAAAACACACAACAATGATGGAGACAAAACCCTGTAAGTTCTCAGTAATAACTGATGGACTTAATGCTATATAAAAAACTGGATTGACTTAAAGCAGTCATTGGAAGTTAGATTTTATGGCAGTATTGAGTTTATCTTCATTGGAAGATGGCTAGTCAGGAGTTTCTAGTTTGCAAAAAGTTTTGTACAAGCAGCTGTACATACCTTTCAGTGAGACACAGTGATATTTGGCATGCCACGATGCACACAAAAAGCTGCATGAACAAACAGTTTCATACTTATCACTCTTTATACTCAGTGCTTTATTTTTGTCTGACAGTGTGGTTTCTCTAATTTTAGTGACAACTTACTCTCTTATTTTAAATCCGTGAGTTGCAGATTCAGCAGCAGTCTTAACGGAAACATGACACACACTATTTGTTCCTTAATGAAGGGGTCACACTTTCTGCAATGCGGACATCCACTAAGTAGAAATATCTTATTAGGCCACTGCCACTCATTTTTAGATGGTATTCCTCAAAATCCAAGTCAGCCAGCCATAAGGTCTTTTTGGTGGACACACACTCATCAAGTAGCATCAGGGTTGCCAACTACAGAATACTGGACCAGCAATCCCTATTGAACAAACACTGACCATCATAGAAAGATGCAAGAAATGCTACAAGCACAAAGGTAAAAAAAAAAAACAACAAAACCCACAAAACCAAAACAAACCCCAAAACACAACAGGTGAAGTTACTCTAAAACAAAAAGTATGAATACATTGGTTTTGAGTTGAGAAATCTTTAACCTTACAGATCACTTAGAAAAGCTTACTTCCATATACAAAATAACCCAAAAATATATAATTCTTGCCCAAAACAAAACAGCAAAGGAGCCAAGGCGGGTGCCGCTGCCTTTGAGCTATGCTGTTTTTCAGCGTGCAGCTGTTCCCTCTCTTGGTTCTATTTGTACATTAGCTGGCAGCTACAGCTGGCTGCATTTTTTTTGAGAGAGAGAAGGATTTTGATGCAAGTCCAACAGTAAGCAGTGGTTATTTGTTCTCTTTAGATTGTGGGGTTTTCTTTACTGTTAGCAGTAAATGTCAGCTATGTGATGACAATTACAATGCATTTCAAAATTTATAGACCATATTGATATACACTTTCAGTAAGCCATATTCAAATGCATATCCAAATTCTTTTTTTTAAAGAGAAAATCAAAAGAGATATCCAGAAATTCCTGCAATGAGAAACATTTCTCCTTAAAGCTTAAAATACTGCTAGCTTTCTGGAATATCATTTGATTCCTGATTGTTTCTAGACACTTGCCCATGTGGTGCAGAGAACGGCACACTGACAGGAATAAGCCTAAAGTAATTTCTCTTTTCCCCTGCTATAGCTATTAAAAGTTCTTTCTTTGTAAATTCTTGTCTATCTAAATCAAAGACCACATTGCATGAAGTTTACTTTTTATTTAATAATAATGAATATTGTCCCCCCTCCTCTTTCTGGTCTCAAAGATTCTTTTTAAGATATCTAAGCTGGGTTTTTTGTGTTAGCTTCTGATAGGTACTGTTCCTACAACCTTGTTCTGATTATCTAGGCTTTTAACTTCAAAACATATTGTCTTGGTTAGTAAGGAAACAACAATCCAACTGGGACACAACTTAAAAACATATTAAAAATATGAATCGCCTACAAGTAAGAACAAGAAATCACATTATCATTTTCCAAACAGTAAAACTCACTCATGATGTAAGGTTCTGCATGTATTTTAAGAAGATAAATTTTAATTTTCACTGCAATTTGAGAAGAAGTTCTTTGGGCTACTGCTTACACTCCTGCCTTTCCAAGAAAAGGTAGGCTGGAAGAGCAAACTCAGTGCATGGGGGAAAGACAGCTGCTAGCATATCATAAAGTTGCCATCTCACCACTGTTACCTAAAGGTTGCTTAACAAAAAATTCCTATTCCTTGCAACAAAATGTACAGTTCCAGAGAGCAACAACGTGCATCTTTGTGAAAATGGCATGAGTCCACCATAAGAAAGCAGGACTGGATATTCATGTTAGAGCACCAATGCTTATCTGTATTCCTAATTCTGTTGTGACTGTTTATTTCTCAAAGCAGAGAATCACTTTCTTTAAATGACCACTGGGCAGTAGGGTATTGCTGCAGTCTCCCTTTCCTCCCCAAGAAGACTCTCTAGCCTGGCTGGTGCTTGCAGTCTGGGTGCCAGCATTCTCCAACATCACCAAGTCCAGTTTACATCAGGGCCAGCTGAGGTAAATGAATGAAACAGCAGAAAAGCTTTTCATTTCTTCCTTAAACAAGACAACCCACCACACTAAAGTACACTAATCTTTTGCATGGCTTGCAATTAATAGGGCACATCTCCACTCCCAGAGCGACAGAAGTGTTTGCCAATTTTAAGGGACAATTACGCAGGCCTGTTATCTGAGAATTGCTGCCTTAATTTACCTACTTGAGTAACTAAAATTTTAACAGACAATTACCCTTCCACAAAGGTCACAATTCATCGTTTAAGTATTTAATCCTTCTTATTTTCTTTTGTTTCCTAGTTTTAGGGTGTTGGGTTTTTTTCAGAAGTGTCCTTCACCTCTCACCCAATGGTGATTCAGTAGCAGACTGGATGTTAAAGGCTGAAAAGTCACTGTTAGCTGTTTTGTCGTTTTCCTGCTGCTCTAACTCAGATGTTCGGAGATGTTTAGTAAGCAATTCAGTGGGGAGAGCTATGGAGAAGAAAGAGAGAAAGCGAAGCCTTTCAAAAAAGAGGAAAGTACTTGGAATCTTTTTAAATGGAGAACATCACAAGAAAGACTTCTACAATCTATTAAGATTCTTGAGGAAAAGAAAGTAGGGTGGGAAAAAAAAAGAAAAATCAGTGAAATACAATTCTGCACTTCAGTTCTATCATTTGAACTATTCACATGAATTATTTGTCAACAGATCTAGTTAATGCATGCAATTTAAAGGAGGCTGTAGGAAAAGGGATGCCAAAGTACTCAAGTTGTTCTTTCTCCACTTCAGGAAACAGATATAGTGCTGAAAAAAAACAAGAAAAATTCCTTCAGATAGGAATGCTTACCAGTGCCAAATATGAATGTTGTGTGTGAAGGAAAATCTCAGAATACTACTGCTCATGTCAGTACATAAATAAACAAAATAGCAATTCCACTCCCAATCCACATGTATTTTAAGCTAAACTTGCTATATTTTTTTTAAAGTTAAACTATAATTGAAAAAATTCGTTGTTTACTTTTGTCTCCTTCAACTTCAAGACTCCCATCCTTGGCACAGACATCTGAATAAGATCCAATTTGCCAGAGGTATCAATTTCACTGAAACAAATCTGCTTCAATATTTTTCACTTGAAAGAAATTAGACCATGCTTTTGTAAGACAGAATCACACTGGAGTCAGAGAAACAAAAACAAGCAGACTAGATTCTGTCCAACTTCATCTAGGAGTCTGAAGCATCATTTCTTCTGAAGTTAATACATCCTAGAGGAACAATGGATTTACTGTACTACTCCCCTGTTCTAAGAAATTGCTCTCCTACTGACCCAAGAGGAGAACCACACAAAGTAAGAAGAAATGGGGGGGAAAAAGCTCATGTTAAAAGCAGTAAAAGATAACTGAAATTGCTAAAGAGCATTCCCTTCTCAACATGATCATATACATCCTCTGTTGGATTTCCTATCCATTCTCTCTCCCTGAAACTCAAACACACACATTATCTATGACTCTTTTTTGGAAAACTTTATTTTGTAGAATACATACAGAAGACAGTCAAACAGTACTTCTAAAAAGTTTTAAGCTACAGTAAATTGTAGGTCTAAATGATTTTATTTTGATTCCTGGGGTCAAGTCCAACTGGATAGTTAACCGCATACAAAACAAATCCAAATTTTCTACCACAGACACTACTTATTTTTCTCTTTAACAACTCGCTGTGATCCTTCTTTGAAAAGGATATGATGCAAGACAATAGGCAGATGTCACACAGCTACTAAAAGAAAACTATGCAAGGAACATCATGGTCAAGAAAGTTTTGCAGCAGCATATTCTTCCTTCCAGCTTCCTTCCAGTTAAGTAGTTATCAGTCAAGTGGTCTATATCGTGTTTCCCTTTACAACACAAAAGTTACATTCTTCCATGTTCAATTAATCAATTCCTAGAAAATAATTTTCCAAAGCCTTGAGAAAAATTCAAGTCTTAGAAGGTTCATGAATGTGACATGCCATTTTAATGTTATCAATCTCCTTTAGGCTGAGACTGTTATTCAGACTCGACGTCCATTCCTAGACCTGCCACTAATCTGCAACATGGCTATGATGTTCAGCTTCCTTAACGCATGCATACATTAGACCCTAAGAAGCTCCACAGAAAGTATATTAACACAAATGGTGAAAACTGGCTACATGGACAGGATTATCTTCTCACAGTAATCGAAGTTTTAATTTTACAAAATCTCATCTACAGTGAAATAGAAAAACTAGTATGATGAATCCTTTTTCTATGCCTTTTCATTTCCCAGCATAGAGAGGAAGAATTTTCTCCACACTTCACGCTACAGCTAACTTTTCACTCCTACTCCTAGACAGATTGCTGAAAGGACAGCACACACTATAAGATTCCAGCAGCACAGCCCCATGGCATGGCAGGGTGGGAAGGGAACTTGGCAGAGCCTCGTGCAGCTCTGGCTCCTTGCTCAGAGTGGAGCCAACTGAAACATGGTGCTCAGGGATGGGTTTCTGAGTATCTCAGGGCAACCTGTGCCAGTTTTCAACAATCCTCACATCAAATAGCAGGGGGTGGATGTTTAAATGTTATTTCCTGTATTTCAGTTTGTGCCCACTGCCCTCTTGTCTTGTCGTTGGGTATTAGTGGGAAGAGACTGGCTCCATCTTCTTTATTCCCCCCAAGTGGTATTTATACACATCGGCTCATTTTTTTCTGGGCTGAACAGTCCCAGCTCTCTCAGCCCCTCATCACATGACATATCCAAAGGCAAGTCCTCCTTGCCTGGGAGTTCTCAAGGCAAATCTCACCAGTAAAGCCTGAGGTGAATCATAGAATGGTTTGGATTGGAAGGAACCTCAAAGATCATCTAGTTCCAACTCCACTGCCATGGGCAGCGACACTTTCCACTAGATCAGGTGGCTCAAAGCCTTTAACATCTCCAGGGATGGGGCATCCACAACCTCCCTGGGCAACCGGTTCCCTGGGGAACTTTTTGCTGTGCCTGATCCCCCCTCACAGTAAAAAATTCCTTCCTAATGTCTAATCTATATCTAGGTCAAAGCTGAAGACAGTATTGAGTACTTTAGAATCTTCTGCCCCCATTCAGAACCAGGCTCTCATTTCCTCTGTTCTTCCTTTTGCTACTGACACACCCGCAGAAGCCCTTGTTCCCCTTCACGTCCTTCACTATATTCAGCTGCAAGTGGGCTTTGACTCTCCTAACCCCATCTCTGCACTCTCAGACAGTTTATCCTTGCCCCTCCTAGGAAGGATTCAATACAGACCTTATCAGAAAGTCATCAGAGAGTTCACGTGCAGTAACTTGTAAAAATATTTAAGTCTGAAGCATAAAGCAACTATTCACAGGAGTGAGGAACTACCAGCTATCTATTACCACAGATGCAGAAGAATCATCAAATATTTCTTAGCTGAAACTCATAAAGGAGATCCAGTGTAAATGTTTTAATTCTTCATATACAGTTCTTATTCATTTTTAACTTAAAGGAAGGACACCAACACTGACAAGCAACAAGGCAAAGAAGAAAGCGTATGTTTATACAATGTATTACATGTGCTTCAACTTTATGTTGTACATGAACAGCAATATCCTTTTCACATTGATTAGACTTTGTGTAACCTAGAATATTATTTCTGTTTGCATACGTATATTCACACACTTGTATTATTGATCTTGTTTTTTCCTGAAGCAGATGAGGTCTTATTTCTGTCATGGAAAAAGCCCTGTAAACCAGCACTTTAAGCTTTGCACCATCTCCACACTCAAAAACACCCAGGAAACAAATTACTATTGAAGAAACAAATCTAGCAGACCTTCCTTCTAAAAAAGAAAATATGGTACTACAGACTGAACTCCAAATAAAACAAACTGAAGATAGAGTTGCATAAATAAAATAATATTAAATAATGAAATGTAAATTCTAAGAATTTTCAATACATGCCAGTATAATAAACCTACTTTGGTCACACACTGTGTTATTTCTAGGTAAAGAAAATAAACACCAGGCCCTACTGAACTCTAATTCTCAGCAGGAACCCAAGTTTGTGTCACAGAGAGACTGAAGCTGGTAAAATTCACACAAGAGCCATTATTGCAAACTCTGTCTTTTTAGTTTTTGAATACAAACTTTCCCAATTCAAATTACCTTTTCTTCCCAGGATTTTTGCGCTGGTAAAGCAATTTTTTTTTTGGCCAAAGAAATTGCAATGCATTCAACAGCACACAGAAGAGCATTTCACAAGTTTATACTTTATATAAACTGTTCTTTGTGGTTCACAAAGAAGTACAGCTGCAGGAGTCAGAGCACATTGAGCCTCACGTTACTGTTAACATCACTCCGTTATAAGTGTCCAAAAACACAGTGAATGAAGGAAAGAGAAAGAATGCTTGCAATTTTTCTCTTTCTTTCCTCCAACCTTCTTTCCCAGCTGAGCACGAGCTTTTTCCAAACTATAAGTGTGACAGTACAGTGTTACAAGCCTCTCCATGATATGACCAAATGCAATATACAGGTTTGTACTAAGAAATCTACCTAGTCATGTGGCATCAGGAACTATAATCCCTTAGTTCTGCAGTCCACGAACCATTCCCTGCACCAGTGTGCCACTAAAAAAAATTAAAAAGATTTATTGAAAGTAAGAGATGACTGGCCAGTGAGCAGAACACTGTGCAGTCAGAGATTAGGAGTGCAAATAGTCTAGAACAGAAGTGAAGCATGGATGTTTGGAGAAATAAGAATATAAACCATATTTGTGATGTTAGTTCTAGAATATGAGTAAGTAAATATTTTTAACCAGGGTCATATTACAACTGAATAGCTAAATCTATCATTTTTAACTTGGACTTAACTATATATTCAGTCACTGTGGATTTCTTATTTTCTTTGATGTTGCCCATATTCACAAAGGAATAGTCTGAGACCACCACATTTATTTCTTAGAAAAATGAAATTTTCAAGCTTGAATTAGGATCCAGAGTACTCTGCCTGAAAACAGAAATTTTTAATACTTTTTGACCCAAAACATAATCATGCCGCAAGAGTAAAGAGCTAGACCAATAAGCCATTCAACGGATCTGCCTTGAACTTTTACAATTATTTTGTGCTCATGATATGGCAACAACACTGTTAGAATGAGGAAATAAGTTCTCTGGCAATTTTTCTCATAAAATGCAACCATTAGCTCAGAATTAATGAAATCTGTGGGTGTAAAATTTTAGCCAAAAGTAGCCAGAGGGCCTAAGAAGATGAATAAAACTTAAAAGAGCCTCTTGTTGACTACCTCATGTTATGAGTTCCTTTGTATTAAAAATATTTCCGTCTTCAGAATAAATAAGTTGAGAAAATATTTCTGAAGCTGACTATACAGATTTTAAGCTGTGTTGGCTACATAAAGCAGCTGTTTTGACATCTACCTGTGCCCCAAATACAAATTTCCAGTCACAGTAGAGGCTTTGGTGAGCTAATTCCAGAAAGGTGTTGAAAACACCTGCAGAAAGCAGCAAGAAATACTTTTCAGTGGAAACAAGTTCCTTAACATGCTGTTTATCACTTATCTGCTCCCTTGGTACTATTCCTGCCTCTCGCAGGCTCATTTTAAGCAGAATACATTAAAAGGTATGCTGTTACTGCTTAAATTCGGCAAGTTTTACCCAGCAACCTGTCCTTCTCTCACCTCACTTTTTCCTCTCCCAGCTATCACTCCCTCCCACATGCTTCCCTGTCATTTTAAGAACTCTGACCCAACATATGGCTCTACTGTATCTGGCTTCTCTGCCAATAAGAACAGGGTGAGGAAAGACTCTGAAATGTTGCCACTCATAGAGAGCAAAACACGAGTTTCTCTGCCGGATGGGGGCTGTGCCGGATAAAAGCTGCTCCACTGTTTGGTCGACCTGATTTCAGACTTCTCCGAACTGTCTTGTCCTTCAGAAGCCCCATTAGAAAAATAACTTCACCAATTTTCAGGGACATTGTACAGACATGAGCTCCACAGGTTGTACAAACAAATCGACCCAGCCAGGACAGTCAGGTAAGTGCTGAGACAAGAGTAAGTAGCAGTTTCTGTGTTGCTGAGCATCACTGTTCTGTCAGGCACATTGCATACATTTCCAGGCAAACTCCTGCCCTTCTGAGAATGCAGGAAATCATGGCCCTATTCTTAATACAGCTATTGATCAGTCAAGTGACATCAAGAAAGGCAAGTGGCCTCTCTGTGCTCTAAAAAGAAAAAAAAAAAAAAGAAAAAGAGTTAATAATTATCTTCCTCTTTGACCTGGTAGATGGAAACTGCTGTATAAGGGAGAAAACCGTAAAGTTGCACTCCCTGGCCAGTAGTGACAGGAGAGAAGAGAAAGTGAGGAGGAGACTTAGCAGCTTCTTTTGATACAATAGCTCCAAAGGAACACCTCTAACTATGGAGTAAGGTAGCATATAGGAGTCCGCTACACAGGCACAGGTCTTATATGTTGGTCCACAAGCTTTGTAACCCTCAGTAACATCTTTCTGAATCTCATTAGCTTCTTGCATTATGCATAGACAGAGCACATACCAGCACCAAGCCCAGCACCACAGCACACAGAAACAGGGAAGAAAACACACCAGCTCATTGAGATCCCACCTGATAAAACCCATCAGGCAATCCATTGTCATTATACACTCTCATGCTGGCCTGACATGCCATATCCATGAACCAGCAAAGGAGAGTGGCAGCGCCAGCAATGGTATCACAACACCTCACACAATGAATTTATTGCATGTGAGTCACTGAGCACCTCAGCACTGTAATAAGATCCAGCTACTGTCAACCTCAGCTGTATTTGAGCTGGGGTCAGAAGGTGAAAAGCACTACATGCTATTTAAAAATCTTTCAGCTTCTAACATTCATAAGAAAGTCATTCCAAGGGGAAAAAAAAAAAAAAAAAAAAGAAGCTGTCAGCTGTTTCCATGTAGCATAGTGCAAAAACCAGACAACTGCTGAGCTATAAAGAACCCCAGAGATTTGCCAAAATTTGCCTCATTGATTAGATGAGACAAATATTAAATTTAAAACTAAAGAAAGGAAAATGCAACAGGCTTAATAAGAGTAAGACTGTCTAACAGATGATTAACTAACTCACCCTGAATTCAACTGACTCATCAGAAAAATATTCTTGAATGGATGAAATTAAGGGATTGGTCTTGCTCATTATTAGTGAAGCAATGTAGAGAGGATATAGTTAAGAAAGAAGCAGTTACTACTTCAGCTTTCATTTAACCACATTTCTAAAAACGGCTACTTCACAAGCAACTGACTGGTAATATTATCCAGTTCGTAATCTGAACTTCTATAAGCTCAAAAGTGATTTAAGAAACAATTCTGCAACAAAAAGACAATATGCAAGAATGTGGCATTTGCTCACATTCCTCTCTCCCTCTCATGAGTGCTGAAAAAGACTTCCTTAGAAGCCCTACTTCGCAAAGGACTTGCCTCACACATTCTTATATCATATTCCGTCATCCAGAGAGTGAGTCCACACCTGGAATACTCTGTGTCCAGTTCTGGGCTTCTCAGTACAAGAGACATGGACGTATTGCAAAGGGTCCAGCAAAGGGTCACAAAGATGATTAATGGACTGCAGAGCCTTACATATGAGGAAACGCCAAGAAAGCTGGGGCTGTTCAGCCTATAGATGAGCAGGCTCAGGGGGATCTTATCGTTGTATATGAATACTTGAAGGGAGAAGGCAGCAGAGTCTGACTCTTTTCTGTGCTGCACAGTGACAGAGACAGAGGCAACAAGCACAAACTTAAGCACGAAAGGCTCCATCAGGAAACACTTCCTTACCGAGAGGGTGAGTGAGTACTGGCATGGGTTGCCCAATAAGGTTGTGAAGTCTCTATCGTTGAAGATATTAGAGAGACACCTTGAAGTGGTCCTGGGCAACCATCCCTAGGTGGCCCTGCTTGAGCAGGGAGGTTGGACCAGATGACCTCCAGAGGTGTCTTCCAAGCTCAACCACTCTACAGTACTGTGAGGGTGGCTGAAAATCATTTAGTTCTGTCAGAAAATTAATTGGTTGGGAAACACTCAACAATCAGCAGATGTTGAGGATGCTGCATCTATAGCAGCTATTCTTTGGTTTTCCCAAAACATCAAATTTCTCTTTCCTCCCAAATTGCCTCCGGTTTCAACATTTCCTCAGTTAGTATGTGTCAGTCACATCCTTAGATTGAAGCTAACTCTGAGTCTCTCTTGCCTCCATGCCTGTTCCTAATGGTAGCCAATACATTCACTCATATACACAGCTACCTCTGTTTCCTTGATGCACAGATGCAACAATAACCAAAATGATACAACTGGGGAAAACCAAAAAAAAACCCACTACCCCAACCCCTCAAACAACCACAGGTGGTAGGGCTTAGGCCCTGCTGTTTTGTTGTTCATCCTAATTTACTTATTGTGATATTTCCCAATTGGCAATAAAGAAAGAAATCTGTACATTTGTGTGGAGAGTTGTGCTAGGAAAGAACAATCAGTTGCAAATATGAAATAAACTGAGAAGTCAGCAATTTTACAGCCTTTGCCTTAAAATATCTGCTGCAACACTTCAGATTACATCAAAGCTGTTGTCACTTACACTTTCCATGCATCTGCAAGACTTACGGAGAAACAAACATGGCAATAAATCCACCCATCAAACAGGGACAGAAATCCCCTAAAGTGCTGTTTTTCCAGTGCTTTATGTAGTCTTTATTTTTAGGCATCCTTAGAACTTAGGTCTCAATGACCCACTGACATTAACTGATCTATTAAACTAAAAATCTTGCTAGTGTAACTTCCAGGCTCCTCTTCCCTCCCCTCCTCTTTGGAAGCCTTCCACTGGCCACCAATCAATGTTTCTAAAAATAAATACCATGATCACACAGATTCTTCCCATCAAACTTCGAGCATTTCTCTGTGCACAAGGTAGGGGCTGAGTTGTCATAAAGACACAGGTAGCCTGAGTTGCTTTTTGAAGATACCTCTGCCTCTCCCAGTTAACTTCAGAGGAAACCTATGAAAGAAGGAATCAGGGCCATACAGACAAGCCATACAGAGTCTAAATCTTGTATAACTTTTTCTGATCACCAAGATATCTGTCCATCCCCTCCTCCTCTAGTTCTCTTCCATTTAAATATCTCTTCTTGGCACTGCCCAACCTGAACGCAACTTCTACCTGTAATCTCACCAAACTTGTACAGAAGAGGCCTACGAATACCCCAGCTCCAAGATCTTTCTGTGTATTTCAAAGTACCTCATTAGAATATTTTCCTTACCTTTTAAGAATGCAAATGTATGGGCCACTCATGGGGCACTTCTTCTAAGACCCCACTTTTGATTGTCAACACACAGCTTCAGATGGCTCTTCTCTAGAGGTAGGTTAAGCAAAAAAAGCAAGGGTATTTGCTTTATAATGCAAGCCACTGAGGAAAAGAGAACCTGGCTGATGGAAGCAGGACCACCAGCAAGACATGATTTGAAAGCCATTAGCTGCTAAACATCACCTGATGTTGTACAGGAACAAATTAACAACAGGACTGGGCAACCACCTGTATATACGAGAGGAGTGGAAGGAAAAGGATACGCTCACATCTTGGAAGGCTGTATGGAAAGAGGTGAGAGAAAATAAGACCAAAGAAACAGACTACATCAGTACTGTTTTTAAAAAAACAGGGAAAAAATGTGACCATATTTAATACTACCTCCTGCTAATTGCTACGAGATAAAGTCATAATAACTCTAATTAATTACTATAGGCATTCACAAAATTACTGTCATCTGAAATTGAAGCTGAAACTGGTATATTGTAAGATTAATTCTCAAACATCTTATGAAACAACATTTCTTGGTTTCTTCTCACATCTCCCCGTCTTTCCTAGTCCCTTCACATCTCATGTCTGTTTCAATATGATCCACTGCCATGGAGCAAAAGTGTACAACTTCATATTCAGAACAGACAATTAAAAATATCCAAACCCAATCTATTCAGAAAACCAATGCAAGTTCTAATCTGCAAAAGAGTTCCCAAATACAGGTTAGGGGATCTTACAAGGTAAAAAGACACACAGCTGGAATTTGGATTTCATGAGTATGCTTCCACTTTTGGGCTGCAACATCGTGTAAAAATGTTTGAGATGATCAGTTTCCTCCAAAGTAACCAGCCACTCTGATCAAATGCTGAGCACCAACGGCGGCTTCACAATAATTCCTAGTATTAATGAGGCAAAAGGTATGAAATATTCACTTATTTGTTACGAATTTTCTGTGCATATTTTAGAAACACTTAAAAATAAGCTACAAAGACAGATGTAGGGAGAACCATCTCTCCTCAAATCTCCAGCACTTTACAGACTGAAAAAAAAATAATGGAAATAATAAGTCAGATCCTCTTGACTAGCAGCTTTCATCCAGCCACTGGCTACTCATCTCACAGATCTGTCACTTGCATTGGTGACCTTGTACGAGTACGATGTGATGCTGGCAAACTCTCTCTTGGGCAGATACATTAAACTGAACCAACCACTTAACCAGTACAGGCTTTTAAAATAAACATTCTCAGGGGTGCTAAAACATTGTTTACATATGGCAGAGATGCACGCTCCTTTATTCAAACCACCATGGGCTCCATGATCTTCATCCCACTCTCCTGATGACTTCTACACTGAACCATAAAGTGTGATAAGAAGAAAGCTTTGGCAAGCATCCAAATGTCTGTTTCTAAAGCATTAGTAATCATAAACCTTAGCACAAACCTAATCATTGTGCTTCCATGCTGACAAACAAAGCCATACAACTATTTTCCACACAAGAGGGGCTGCTTCCCTCAGTGCAGTTATGAAGAGCCAGAGAGTAAAATACATTTCATTCAAATAATTGCTCTCCACTTCCTATCCACCCCTCCAGTCTCCAAACATCCTCTAACCCAGATTCTAAAACAAAGAAAAACAAATGCCTCATTATATAAACATAAGCTATGTTTGAAAATCTATTTGCCCGCTCACCAATAATGAAGGGGAAACGTTCCTTGGTGAAAAGTTATGTGTCATCATTTTCCACAGCTTTCACTTGAAAGTTAAGAAAATAATAATAAAAAAACCCAATCCATAAGCTTTTAGCTTATGCTTCTGAGCCACTGCTATACCAGTCGGACTAGGTTTTACAGGCAAGCACCACTGCTGCCCAGGGAAAGGCAGGTAGTGGGAGTGTACTCAAGCCTAGTATTCTCTTCCAAGTATAAGAGCACAGGCTACTGATATCTCTGAAAAGGACTGATCCTACTTATATTGTATGCCTGCCATAAACTGTAATGACCTGGAAGTGGCTCTCTCCCCTCACTGATACGACAGGAAATATAGGTAAAATAGGTGAGAGTGATGTGAATCTTACAGTGATATCCAAAGAGGAACCTAATTCTCATGAGTTTCAAAAGGATTCTTGTCCCTGTCTTGCCCCCGTGGTAAGTATGCACAGCCCCTAGACCCCTGCAGTACATGGCCCCAAAACTTAACTGTACACAGAAGGGAGGCAGGGGGACCTGCCCCATCCACCTGACTCTTCAGGAAAGACAATCTAGTTAGAAAGGGCTGTAAACACATTCTTGAAAACTATCTGTCCTGAATAATAATGCAGCAACTTATTTTGGCAAGCACGCTCATACACACTCTCATGAGCACACAGAGTGGTTATTCACCCCTCGGCTCTGACAGCGGAAGCACACAGGGCTTCCTTTCACAGCGCTGAAATTTAAAACAGGGCTCACAGGGGGTCAGCAGCAGGTGCAAAGTCACAACTTATAAAAAAAAAACAAAACCAACAACCACCTATAAACAGACTTTATTTCTCACGCCTAAGATGAAAAACAAACTCTTGCATCTCACCTGTGTACCTGACTTTGCACAGAGGGATGGCTACAAGACCACAATAACCATCAGTGCTCTTCTTGAATGGGTAACAGGAGCCAAAAGCTAACAAGTGCAAGCCTTTCACAAGGCTACGACAACAACCCAGAAAGAAGGGCTCTCTTAAGTGCTCAAAATTTACATCCAAAAAAATTCGAGTGATTATCACACAAAACACACTCAAGCACTTTCAGTAATTCCAGTTTCTTGCTAGACACAAAAGACATTAGAAACTCCCTGGTTATAAATATATTAATCTAACAGATGGGATCAGAAGAGGTGGACGGGGGAGAAATAAACAAATAGCAACTTGAAATAGCGAGTAGAAGAGGATACTTGAAAAAATATGAGATATCAAAAATAAATGCATTGTTCTTTTATCTCCCATTGTATTTACTTTTTCAAGCTTCTGTGTCAGCTTGAAACAGTCTTAGGATCTTAATTGACCTGTTCAACCATTTTACATTTTGGTTTCCACCAAAAGTCACATCAAAGTCAAGTCCTTCCATTATTTCTTCATCATATGTTCAACAAATTTTGACATTATAGACCTATACTAAAAATAACAAATGATAACTTTACACTTAATGTCACTTCTGATTTTGACATTTACTACTGATTTCAAAACAGTTTCATCAAAAAGCAGTAGAGCAGTAGAGCTAGCTCTGATGTTAATCTCAGATCTTTTACTAGAGTTAAGGAAAAAAAATTATAGACAGTCTTTATTTTCCCCACAGAGCACTAAGTCTTGAAGCTTTTTTTATGAGTTACTTTTGCTAGAGGGTCTTCCTTTCTGGCAGTCTTTAATGCTTATCGTTCTTTGTCAAACCCTAAGCTGAAGCAATCTTCCTCCCCCCTAATTTCATATGAAAATACAAGAAGCGCTGCATCAACCACTTTTTTCTTCCCATGACAGCCACGATTCATTTTGGCTGAGTATTCCCTGATAGAGCACAAAGTGTTTGCCATTCACTTTGGGTGAACAAAGCTTCAAGAAACTGCATTTTTACTTTTATTTTTGCAAACCAAGTCTAAGCAGCACCACTGGAAAGAAGAAATAACTGACTCACATTCTCCTGGATGTTGAGTCTTTTATATGAGGACAAATATAAAAACTGATGCTCTTTGATGAGAGTCGGAAAACAATTATAGCAATAACTCCTGAGGTAAAAATGCACAGAGATTGTGTTAATGAACAGTGGCAATGCCCTTGAAAGAAAAGTAGCTGAACCACTGACTTTGTCTCAGCCTACACAGGACCTGCCTTCAAATACCCTCTTTCTGCCTTATCACTTTGATATGGCCAATATCTCTCCATGGCAATAGGATTTATCACAAGCACCTTTTTTCCTTTAAGTATTTCAACGGCTACAATCACTGCAATCTGAGAATATCATATCCTGTTACACATTTATCTTCAAAATGTCCTTTGGACAGAAGGGGATTAAATGCAGACAGAAATAATACACAACTTGTTCAATGTCACATGAAGTCTGTCAGGGCAGGGACCTGAAACCTCGCTCGTCTTCTCAAGCCCAAGCAGAGCATCCCACTTAGCCAGTAGACTTGTTCTCTCATAGGTGTATATACCCCACTGTCATACAATCTGAAAGTAAATTAAAACCAAATACATTTTCAAAAAAGTTGTAGTAATATTCCCTCTCATCAGAAACTGAATTAATCCTTCAAATTCCTTGTCAACAAAGTTGACAATATGATACAGAAAAAATGTACACAACTGCACATATGCAATGCCCGATTCCCAAACTGAAGTCTGATTTTGAAAGCAGAAAATACATTTATGAATAAATGCTGTCCAATTTTCCAAATATATTTAGAGTATCATCCCCACACATTCACACAGTCCTAAACATTTTCTGCTGTGACTTCACTGTACACAGTACTTTATGGCCAGCCAGGATAACGTAGTCCAGTGACCACTTCATCTTTTTGAAAGGAAAAGACTCGAGTCAGTCATAAAATGAGACGCGCAATGGTTCTCCATGGAGTATTCCTTTACAGTATCATGCATTAGGTAGAACTTCGTTAATCTTACAATTGGACGAACTGTGTGTGATGAGCAAGAAATGCAGCCTTTTAACAAAGGCTTCTTGGAGACGAGGCACATCTTTTGTCTTCAGAAAAAGCTCACTTATAACCCGAAAGCTTAGATAAGTGTAAGTCCAAATCTATTTCACCTAAAAGATAATACGTATGGCATTCGAAATAGCAAAATTTGGAAGTCCAAAAAGGACAGAAAAGTTAATTAAGAAAGATATAGCTACAGACTTGTCATTTTAGTTCAGATCATCTCTTTTCAAGGCTTGAGGAAGTAGATTCTAAACAGACTCTTCAGTTCCTCACAATGTTAAAGAATTCTAAAATGTAATAAATTCCAAGTGCAATGAAATTAAAGAACCCACTGAAAAGACAGAGAAAAATCAAAACGCTCCAAAATACAAAAGAGCTCTTTTAACCACACTACGCTTTCTTGAAAACAACAATAAAAAACCTGTCAATAAGAACATAACCAAGGCCTTGTTAAAAGCATATTAATTTCAAACGCAGGTATTGTGTCCCCATACAGTAAACCTCATCCATAGACCTGTCTGTCTTTCCTTGAGCGCGTTTTTCCTAATGACACTTCTGAAGGGCCTTTGGAACTGTAATGAATTCATGATCAATGTGCAAAACAAAAGTGCATGAGAGAATCCTTTCTGGCCATAACAAAGCAGCGTACCCTTTAGCTGCAAGGGAACATGCTAGGCACGTTTACTGTTTAGAAAAGCTTGCCCTGAAGAATTCTGTGCTTTCCATCATTTTAGATACTAAAGCACTATCACTAGAACAAAAAATTCAAACCACGCCCCTGAAAAGTCCCCCTACTGCTGCTCCCCCTCCTCCCCACAGCTTCATTGACAGTCACTTTACTGTTTGTTTTGGATAGTCAAGTTTTCTTTTCTGTCCCTTTCTTAACATGTTAACAGGAAAACCCCAGACATTTCAAATGGGGAGAGAGGGGGTAACCTAACCCCAAACACCTTACAGAATAAAGCCAAACCATACTATTTCAACTGAAAAAAGTTTCCTTTTGTGTTTATTTTTAAATACTTTGAAGACTTTTGTTACAACCTCCTCAAACATTCAGACTTCTTTCTGCTAGTTTTATTTGGCAAAATTATAGTTATATTTCCCCACATATCCAAAATAAATAACTGTTGTTGTGACAACTTTAAGTCTAAAGAGCATATTTGCCCAAAATACCTGGGAGCTTCCAGTGGCATAAAGAGTGAGAGGCGAGAGCAATATAGAGATTGTTTGAAGAACACAACTGGCCTCCTAAGTCTTTCATCTTGCATAGGAAGCATGCAGCACAGGCATCTTCCACGTGCAATCAAACCAGCGTACTTTTTGGCAGGCTCCTGGGGAGATCAGCAGTGGAAATGCTTTAATTGACATGAACGAGTTTGCACTGCAAATACTGAAGATCAAAAGATTTTTTTTTTTTTTTAATTGGCCATTAAAGGGCTGCTACCGGCCCTCAGAAAAACTCCTTTTTTGTATTGTGAAGTAAGTATATATCACAAGCCAAAGCAAAGAAGAACAAAGCAATGCAAAACCACTGCAGTTGTAGGGGAATGGAGTCCCCAGCGCATTCCTGTCCTCAGCGCGTTCCCCAAAAGCCACAAGGCTGTCCAAGATTTACGATTTCTGCCTTACTCATGTAAGGGAAGACTCTTCTCACTTCCTCCCACTGCTGGAGCTGGGTTTTGATTAGTGAGCCAGGATTACCTTGGCAGAATCAACACGCAAGACCTCATAGATGTTGTGCAAGTCCCAGTACTCCAGTTTATTACTGGAAAGCCTGGCAGTTTTTAAGCTTTCCATTTTTTTGGAGCTCTTGAATGGTCTAGAACTGGTATGCACCCCCATACAGCAAGTTTAAGCCTACTGGCAACAGTCATACTTCTAAGTATATTCTACAGATTCTTTAGAAATAACACACTAATGTCCATGTCCCCACTAATTACATGCAGAAAACCAAGGCTATAGATCTGCCCTGATGGCATGACTATAGTGTGAAATTTGAGTTGTGTTCTCATGACCCGCAGCCAGGACAGCCAGCAGAAACCATAAGCTTTCCACAGATGTTTCTGTCCTCTGAACTATTATCTTACGAGCTTTAAGTCAGAACAGTATAAATAACGAAAGACAGCCTCATATCTACTAATCTGCTGTCATTTCCTCCATATGACTCTGCTAGAGTTTTACAAGAAAAGAGAAGGCAACGCAAAGTGGAAATTCTGCATATAGCTAGCTTCTCCCCTACACGCTGACACAATTCTTTTTCAACAGTTTGTTGTTGCCAGTTAGTATGGCAATCAAACAAGAAGGGAGATGCATAATGACAGAGAAGTTAGTCCAGGAGAAAAAAAACTACTACCAGCCTGAATATTATGAAAACGCACTCATCCCCACCACCACCAAAGGAAAGTTCATAGAACCCGCAAATCTCCAGGTTCTTAAGTGGTTTCACACTGTCCAGATTTTGTTATGCACACACTCGTCTGATGCAGGTGTGATTTCTATCCTGATCACTATTCAAGTTCTGTGTTCTTACTTAGGAACATCCTTTCAAGTTCTAAGGTAAAAAAAACATGCAACCATTTTCTCCAGAGTAACATCACTAACCACAACATCACTAACAACTTGCAATGCAAATAAAAAAACCCAAAGTCAGACAAGCCTATCCCTTCCCACTCTGTGGAGTCCACAAATAGTTAAACAGAGAGACCAGTTCTCCTTTTGGTCTAAGCCTTCTTGATTCTTGAAGATTTAAATACAGCAATGGTGGTTGCAAAATTCACATACTGCAAACATAGTTTGCAAATGTACTACTCCTTTCTGCCTGGGGATTTAAATTTTAACACCATAAATTGTGGGTTGGGAGGACTGAAAGGAAAGAGCTGCTTGTACACTGGATCTGTGGCTTCAGGGGGAAAAAAAGGTTATTTTTTTTGTTAACATTATGGGACTTCACAAGTCCAACCGCTGCTTAAAACACACATGCAAATATATAGGGCTTGGGTAGTTAGCTGGACTGGATGGTCAATACCTGTTCCTTCAAACACTTCTGTTAGTCCCCTAGAAAACATGCAGAATACCCACTTACAAAAAATCTGTTTATAATTTGCAAAACATGGCAATGGGTACTCTAAGGAGTATGCACCAGTTTTGCAAAACCTACACTCAGTAAAAAAATAATCTTTGACAATGTCATATACATGGATCTCCTTTGACATCTCAAGTGAAACTGCACACCAATTAAGTGTAAAATAACTTCAGAAGATAGCATGCAAGCATGCACCTCAGCATCCAGGCAAAACATGCTCTGCTTCTCTGCAGAGGCAGCAGCACAGCTTGCTTAGCAGTACTAGGACTCCAGCCACAAGGACTCTGCTTCCCCCTCAGCCACTGGCCTGCTGCAGGGTGCTAATTAAGTCCTCATCTTCTCAGCATCCCAGGTGACCCAGGCACAGGGAGGAAATTCCTACATTAATTGATATAACAAGTGCAGAATTTTATTAATGCATGGATATTAATAGATTTGTCTACTTTCTCTTAAGAGGAAGCAACACTTCAAAAAAAAAAAAAAACCCCAAACCAGTTCCAAAGAAGACTGATCTCCTTCCCCAGAGGCTCACCATGTTCAGGCAAACACAATAAAGGCTTTTCTGCACTTGCACAAAAATTATCCTGACCCATTCACGAAGACGCAGTGGTTTCCAAGCCTTTCATCTGCAGGCCTCAGAAGATTTTCCAGCAGAGACACAACTACTGGCTAGAGGAGTTAGGTTAGCAGATCCTAGGTTTTATTTCCCAGATCCCTCTAAAGTAGCCAAAAGGCCACAAAGTGAAAAGCTGTGTAACTCAGTGTTTCTCACAGTCTATTCCCACACAAGCCAACCTTACACTTTTCTCAAATAAAGATTAAAATAAAAAAAAGTTCACATCAACTTTGCTTTGAAAGAAATGGAGATCTGTGCTTGATCCAATTAAAGAGTCAATCAATTGTAACAAAATCTGCTTCCAGCTTGGTGGAAAATGTGTCCCTTTCCTCTTCAAAGGAGAAATTGCTTCCTAATTGTAACATTAAAAGAAGAAAAAAAAAATCATTAAAGCCTAAAAGGCAGTGTGTTCTCCTGTTCTCATTTGAATTCTCACTTAAGTTGTTCTCTAGTTAAGGCAGAATCACAGAATAACGTGAACTTGAAAAGGCTTCTGTTCACTTGGCCCTATCCCAACTCCATCCCGACCCAAAGCAGGGAAAAAATTGATTGTTTTGCTCAGGACCACGTTCAGTTTAGTTCTGAATACCTGCAAATTCATCCCAGCCTCCCTGGAGAGCCTGCTCAACATTTGACTAACCTCACATGGAAATTTTTTTCCTAATATCTCACTGGAATTTCCCTCATTGCAACTTGTGTTTGTTGCCTCTTGTCCCACTGTCCCATGCCCTCTCCGTACCCTCTCATCAACTGTCTAATCAGTTATCTGGGACAGTTAAAGAAAAGCAACATACACACAGAGTTCTATTCACAACATATAAAATATGTACGCGCAGATACGAATATTCAACTTATTTTTCTGAGCTATAAGTACTGTATTTCTGTTCACAATCTAACGCTCTGCCTTACAGGCTGCCCTTCTGCAGCATTTACCTCCGGAGGCTTTACCTTCACGGACAAGCAACGCAGCCTCCCTAATGGGGTAAAACCCCACACCACAAATTCTTCTGCACTTGTGCTCCCATACGGAGAAACCCTTTGGTTTTCCTTCCCTGTTTGACAAGCCCTGCCAGCTTGAGGTACTTCCATGACCTCAGGAGACACTCTGCTTTTTACAACTTCTCCGTTAAGCAGGGAAGCGACATTTAGCGACGCGGAAACAGGACACAAAGAGGAAAAAGAAAAAAAAAAAAACCCGCGTGCAAACTCGTGGGCATCGTGAGGATGGAGGAGGCTGCAGCCCCCATGCGGGGCTGGTACCGGCTCGGCCGGGGTCACACAGGCGGTGCCGGCAAGAGCCCCGCTGCTCGGCGCTGCTGCTCCCAGCCTGCCAGCGCCTTCCCCTCCAGAAGCAAACCAGCCGCACGGGGATGGATGCTCGTTTCACCGGGTGGATGTGTTGGGTTGGTTTGTTTGTTTGCTTGCTTGGGGAGATTTGCTTGTTTGGGGGAGAGAGGGGGAAATTTTCTTTTCCGTATTGATTTTTTTTTTTTTTTCCTTTCGCTAGAGCATCTTCTGGCACGAACCATCTGTATCTCCGTCTCCCCCCGGCACAGCGCCCCTCCCGCCGCACCCCAGCCCCCCCGGCACGGGACGGCGCTGCCTCCCCTTCCCGGCGCGGGGAGCCGGCACACGGCGCTCCGAGCCGCCCCGGCTCTCACGGGGACTCCACCTTTCCCCAAAATTAACTTCCCAGAGGGCGCATCCCCGCGCCCTGGCTCCCTAGGGCGCCGCCTGCCCTTCCCACCTCGGTGTTAGACGCACCGGCCCGCCTGCGCCACCCTCCCGGGCAACACAGCATCGAGCAGCCCCGCAGCGTCCTCGGGCAGCGCCCACCAGCCCGCTCGGGCTCTCCGGGCTGACCCCCAGGATCCTCGGGCAGCTCCCCAGCCTCCCTGGGCTTCCCTCCCCACGCGAGCTCTCCGGGCTGCCCCCCAACATCCTCGGGCTACCCCCCCCCCCAGCCTCGGACGGGGACCCCGGGGGAGCGAGGCTGCAGCCCAGCCGCCACGGGCTGGGGGGGGGGGGGGGAGAAGAAGCCGCAACAAGTCGCCGCCGCCTGCCCTTACCTAGATAGTGCCGCAGGTCCAGCAGAAAGTGCGGGGGGCCCCCGTTGAGCTGGTAGAAGAGGGAGCCCGTGCAGAAGAGCAGCAGGGCGGCCATGCAGAAGCCGTAGTCGCGGAGCGAGAAGAAAGGCAGCGGCGAGAGGGGCCGCCGCCTCTTCCAGCCCCCGCTCTGGCTCGGACCCGGGGCCGGGATCCCTCCCGCCGGGGAGCGGGGCTCCGGGCAGTCCCCGCCGCGCTGCTGCTGTTGCTGCTTCTTCTTCATCCTTCCCTGTGCCGCCGCCGGGTCACGCAGCCCGCCGGGGAAAGCGCATCCTCCATCCGCCTGCTCGGCTGCCCGCGGCGGGGAAAAGTTCCCGGGAGCTCAGGGGACCCGTCCCGTGCCCATCGCCGGCTGCGCCCGGCCCCGCGGCGGGAGAGAGTCCCCGGCGCCGCGGCGGAGCGCCGCTAAGGGGAGGGGAAGGAGGTGGCCACCATCCCGCTCACCCGGGGCTCCTCTCCCTCCTCCTCCGCCGCCGCTCTCGCTCCCTTCTCCCCGCTCGGTGTCGAGTTACAGCGAGCGCCGCCGCCCGTCCGCAGCCCGGCTGGTGCGCGACGCCCCCCGCGCGCCCCGGACCCCGCGGCGAGACCGCCGCCTCCGCCAGAGCGACCCCTGCGGGCGCCGCCGGGCACTGACCCACCTGCGGGCTCCGGCTGCCGCGGCGGCCACGGGCGGCTTGGCTTGTGCGGGGAACGGCGTGACCAGCAGGTCCAGGGAGGTTATTCTCCCCCTGTACTAGGCACTGGTGAGACCGCACCTCGAGTACTGTGTTCAGTTCTGGGCCCCTCACCACAAGAAGGATGTTGAGGCTCTGGAGCGAGTCCAGAGAAGAGCAACGAAGCTGGTGAAGGGGCTGGAGAACAGGCCTTATGAGGAGCGACTGAGAGAGCTGGAGAAGAGGAGGCTGAGGGGAGACCTCATTGCTCTCTATAACTACCTGAAAGGAGGTTGTGGAGAGGAGGGTCCTGGCCTCTTCTTTCAAGTGACAGGACAAGGGGGAATGGCCTCAAGCTCCACCAGGGGAGTTTCTGGCAGGTCATCAAAACAAAATTTTTCACTGAAAGGGTCATCGGGCACTGGAACAGGCTGCCCAGGGAGATGGTTGAGTTGTCATCCCTGGAGGTATTTAAAAGATAGATAGATGAGGTGTTCCAGGACATGGTTTAGTGACAGACAGGAATGGTTGGACTCAATGATCCAAGAGGTATTTTCCAACTCGGTGATTCTGCCGGGACCTGCAGGGCAGGGGCTGGATGGGGCTTCTTACCACTCCTCACTGCGGTGGTCCCCAGGGTGAGCCAGGGGTCTCATCACACCAGGGCCCCATGTCGTTCCTTACAGCGATGATAGCAATAAAAAGGTTTAATATAATGGCGGTCTCAACGAGTATAACGTAGTGTTAAAATCTGGTGCCTTTATAGTCACGTAACATCATTTGTGGGGGAGGAGAGAGGGTCACACTTCATGGAGTAGTTTGGGTTGGAAGTGACCTTAGGGATCATCCAGTCTCACCCCTCTGCCATGGGCAGGAACACATCCCACTAGACCAGGCTGCCCAAGGCCCCATCCAACCTGGCCCTGAACACCTCCAGGGATGGGGCAGCCACAGCTCCCCTGGGCAACCTGTGCCAGTGCCTCACCACTCTCAAGGTGAAGACACTTCTCATTGTGGCTTTGCTAGGATGATTAAAGCTGGGCTGTTGTCTACTGTGGACAAGGCTTTAGACAAGTGAGGAAGTTGCAAAACTAAGATTGCTCATGCAACCTTAATTTGACCCTTGTGTACATATGGCTTACAATACAGCCTCAATCACCTGATCACGATATTTTTCCTGTTATTTTCCTCCTCCTGGCTTCAGTGGTTCCAGCAAGAAGGACACAGCAAGCACAGAGGCTCTCCCCCATGGCTGGAAGAGGATGCTCCTTACAGTCAAAGGCGTGGATATCATAGCTATCAGGAATTTCCATTGGTGGTGTGCTGGAGATTTCTGAGCTGATTTGTAACTCCAAATTTGGAAACAAGTTCAATGAGTGAGGTAAAAAGCACATGAAGGTTGTACATCTGGCAGTACTCAGTAGAAACTCATTTGGCCACATAAGCATGAGTTACTCACTAGCTAGTCATTTCTGCTGCTCAGTCAACCTGGATGTAACATTTTGCCAAAAGGGTTGTGTGCACGTGATTCTGAGCCTATGTCACTAGTATCTTGTGTGGGAATGTCTGTGCCAGGCTGCTGGGGTGCTGTGGCTCTCTGTTACTGATCACACATAATCTGATGCTCCAGGGAGACCTCTGGTCTTCCAGAGGAATAGCAAAACCCACAGGCTTAAAAACCAAAGACCAATACTCCAAGGAACATATGCGCTACATGTTTACAGTGGTAGGATTTTGTTTCTAACATAAGCAAAAAAATCTTTCCCTTATTTTTAGAAATATCTGAACATTTTTTTGTTGAAAATTTCTAAATACATTTCCTAAATAAATTCTCATTAAGCAAAATTCCCCAGCTGAGGTCACAGAATCACAGAATCGCTAGTTTGGAAAAGACCTCCAGGATCATCGAGTCCAACCATTCCTATCAACCACTAAACTATGCCCCTGAGCACCTCATCCACCCGTCTTTTAAATACCTTCAGGAATGGCAACTGAACCACCTCCCTGGGCAGCCTGTTCCAGTGCCCAATGACCCTTTCTGTGGAAAATGTTTTTCTGATGTCAAGCCTGAACTTCTCCTGGCAGAACTTGAGGTCATTCCCTCTTGTCCGGTCCCTTGTCGCTTGGGAGAAGAGGCCGTTACCCTCCTCTCCACAACCTCCTTTCAGGTAGTTGTAGAGAGAATAAGGTCTCTCCTCAGCCTCTTCTTCTCAAGGCTAAACAACCCCAGCTCTCTCAGCCGCTCCTCATAAGGCCTGTTCTCCAGCCCCTTCACCAGCTTCGTTGCTCTTTTCTGGACTCGCTCCAGAGCCTCAACATCCTTCTTGTGGTGAGGTGCCCAGAACTGAACACAGTATTCAAGGTGAAATGTTCAGGATATTTCAGAATGGGCAGTTTGTGAAGGTATGAACAACTAGAAAGCAATAAGATATAGCCTGGACCTTAATTTTCATCCAGCGGAAAGGACAGAAGAAATTTAGATGCAAAGCTTCACTGATATAACAGAACAACATAATGAAATGTTATCTGAGCACTTGTGAAAGATCACAGCTTTAGATTCCACCACCACGCTCTGCGATTCAGAAAGGGTTGTGAATGTAACAGAGTAATTGATGGCAACTGTGCAGGCTTTATTTTGCTTTATGCAGCAGCAGTTGATAATTTGATGGAGATCAAATAAGGGTGCACTGTACCCTTTCATTTCATGCATATAGAACTCTTTCAAGTATCATCCACCTTGACTGTGGATGATTGTATTCTTTTCTGTCCTTTGTGGAAGGTTCAGGAACATATCCCTTGGAAAAATATGGCAGTAAATATCTGAAGAGAAGGAAATGAGATTGTATGCGAGATGGATACGACATAGTGACACTCGGATGGAGCCGGTTCACTTCAGAAGAGCTATTTCTAATTTGTAATTGAAACGGTACTTGGAATTACATAAGCATGTTCTATCAACATCACTTGGAGTGTGATGGATTTATCAAAAAGAATTTATATTAATCCCTTGGAAATGATGGCTATCTCCAGAAAAGGGCTATGCTCAGTGCTGTCGTAATTTCTTATACCACTTTTTTTTATTTGCTTGCTTGACTTTCTCAGAAAATGGGTAACAAGAGAATTCAACCACAATGCTTTCCCTTTTAATCAGCATGCATATCATTCAGAAGAGGCAATTAAAGGTAGAGATACAAGAGGATGTTGTATAATGCATAGTCTTGACAATCAATACTTTTATCTCATAAATATCCACCCAGAACCCCCCAAATGAGTTCCCTTTGACTGTGCATCCTCTTTGTATAGATTTTCCAATAGCAGTTTAATTCCTGCATTTATCTGCAGAAACTACTAATAGAGAGGCAGAACTTTCAGTGTGTAAACATGAATTTTCACACAGCAGGCCCATTAAAAGCTACTTTTGTTTAGACAGTTAACGGAGTAACACAATGTGATATACTGGACATGTAAATATGGAGACAGTCACATGAGGAAAATACAATACTGGTGCTAACTAGGCACCAATTAAAGCAGATAGTTAGGCACTTATGATTAAATCCAGGAAAAGCAAAAATAACAGTTCCCTGTAGGGCACTATCTTCTGTAGGACAGGGAAAACCTTCAGGGAGAAGGAAGCTAATACACCAGGAGGTGCATTGGTGTTGCAGCTGGGAACACTATTGGGAGGATGAAACAGCTGTCTAGTCTATAAGAAACCTCAATCCACATCTCTGAAACTACTCCTAAAATTAGTGCTTGAACTCCTAATATTCTCCTAATAGTAACACCATCATTGCTGTCTTATAAAACAAGGCAAACCTACAAACAAAGTCTCTTCCACAGGTGAGGGCTCCAAACAGTTGGAGAAGACTCTCCATCTTGTTTGGGCTTCGGTTCTAGGGTTTGGGTTTTTTGTGGGGGGTGAGGGGTGTAGGGAGGAACTGAGAGAGAAGGAAGTTGAAAAGCCAAAGTGAAAAGAAATTGGGAAAAGAAGCAGGAAGCAGGTTGATATGAGGGACTGGAAGAGTGGTGCAGTAAATATGAAAACAGAGAAGATGCTACATGTAGTGCGGCATGCAAAGTGGAGAGGTGATTTGTACTTATGGGGGAGAAGAAAGAAATTCCTTCCTAGTAGGTCAGGGAAAACAGCACTTGATGTGGTGCATTTAATGGTTACCAGTTTCAGATTCGAGCAAGGATTTTCAAAAGCAGCTGTCTGAACAACTGGGGGTCTCAGTCCCTCAGTAAATTTGGCCCTGTGTTTTTTCAGCTCGTCTCAGACTTTATATAGGAAACAATTTACAAGCTGGAAATTACTTTACTGAATTATTCATAGACAGACTGCATGTAATTGAAGTATTTCAGAAAAATTGTTTGTTCGCGTATCAAAAAGCCAGCACATGTCAAGCTTTCTAGCATGGATCCCTCACTTCATGAAGTGATATTCACCAGAAATGGAGCTATGTATTGGTTGCTTTTGTGTAATCTGCCACAGGGTTGACATTACAAACGTTAGGACAAGTTTGGAAAAAGCAACATACAAAAAAGGAATTGACCTACAAAATAAAGTTTACTGTAAAGTCTGTAAATCAAGTAACTTCAACTCCTAACTTCCCACATAAGTGGTGGCCCCATAGTGCATGTGCTGAATGAAACTGCCTTTGTTCTCCCTTCAGCTACCAATGTCCTGCTGCTTCCAACCCCAAAGCAGAAATACACCATATTTCAGATGATATGAACCTTACTTGTGTGTTACAGGGAATGTCCTTCAGAACTGTTTGCCTTTGCCATATAGGTAAATTGGTCTGTTATTCACTCAGTTTTATTAGCAAACACTTAACGGTAGAGCGGCAATACGTCGCTGGGGATAGAAACAGAAGGCCAAAATTTAGAAATTTCCAGCCAACAGAGTAATATGCAAATTGATAGAACAATATCCAATAATTCTCCCCTCACATAAGAGCCTGGAAAAGAGTGGTGCAACAAGGGTGAAGACACTATCCTGTTTATGAGTAGATACACAGACATCAATGAGGTAGACATAGGTATAAAATGCTGACTTAGACAAACTCAGGCAGTTTATTTTAACAGCTCAGAGAATTCCTTTTTTAACTTAGTTTTGACTCATTTCCCAGACAGTTATACACATAACCTTGGCTTCGTAACATTTCCTTGACACATACGTATATAAACCTGAAAGTTTTTATGTTGTATGCAAAATTTTGTTTTGACTCTATACAGTCAGATTAAGAGTTTCATTCAGTGTCAGCTTGCAGAATAACTGTGGGAAATATGGAACCTTTTAATTTTTTTTAATTCAGTAAGAACATCTCTCATTTACAGAATTTATGCTGTCCTCTTGCAGTTTCAAGTTGCTATTAAAATGTGAAATATGCAGAGCACCAAGTAGATCTGCATATCATAAACTGTTTCTCCCCAGTTTTAAATTAGATTCTTTGGCAACATTCTTTCTGGAATGCAGTATTTTTTAAAAAATCTATACAAGATATATCTGGAAGATAATGCCTACGAAAATGCCTTTTAAAAAGTAGATGGTATTAATCAAGTATTTGGGACCTCTAAAGTAGAGCAATAAAATCTTAAAATGAATATAAAAAAGACACACTGCAATTAACATAATCATGAATGTTTACACTAATGCAGCAGCCAAGCATTTGCAAGAGGAGAAAGAATGTCATTCATTTATAATGAATTAAGGCAAATAAATCAAAGGCTCCTTGCTCAATTTGAGTTTTACCCAGCATCAAGGCTTCCTCTGGACTAGTTTGATTTTTCTGCAGTCTTTGTCCAGATCCATGTGACTGGAGCAAAACTATGAATTGCTTTAAGCATTCCCAGATGCTGGGGTTGTCAGTCTTAGATCACACTATTTCCAATTCTTGTGGAAAAAGAAAGTATGTATTTTCATTATACTGGGCCTTCAACTGAGTAGTCTTGTGATTCAGGGACTTGAGTTTAAAACCAGAACAACAATTATGATCAACTGGTCTGATTTATGTTACTTGATGAAATAAAAATTGACTCTGTTGTTGCTACTGACATTATTTTCTCTCTCCTATATTTTACTTCCCTGCCTCTTGCTGCAGCGACCTTAGCTATTCCAGTGCAACCGTTTGTGTGCTGCTGATTGAACTAAGCCAGACATTAACATCACACCTTGTAAAGGCAGCTCCTATTGCCCTTATGGGAGGTTCTTTCAAGAGATGTCACCTTTCTTCCCATTCTTTTTACTTCAATATAACACAAGCAGGCTCAACCATATGTCATTTGCATTTAAGAGAACAGTACACCCTGTCTTTTGAGGATCTGCTTAAGGTTTGTTGCCTTTTCATGTTCAGATGGCATGAAACAAAAATCTGTGTATTTGTACCTTCATGAAAAATGTTAACTTACCGTACAAGAAAGGTCATTCTGCCTTCTTCCCAGTCTTACCTTTTTGTTCACAACTACACTTATCCATGGACAGAAGACTGTTGCAAGGACTGTGTGTGACGGTCCCTTCTTACACCCTCAGATGAGTTACAGACTTCTTACATTTGTAGAGCCTTATGTTAGCTGAAGGGTTGGAAATAACATGTGCCTCTGGGTAGAAAATCTCACTCTGAATTGCATAACAGAAACTCACAAATACATACGGAGGTCGTGTATCCTCCCATACATCCATCTTTCCTGTAGAACAGATAACAAGAGAAGGATGGCAGAACAAGGCTGTTGCCCCAAAGTCTGCACTGTGCTCCAGCTGCATCTCCACTCTTGTATACCTCAGCCTAGTTATAACTCTAGAGAAAACTAAATCCTGGCTTATAAGCATTATAGGCTGCTTTCCCAAGTTTTTTCCTTTTCTTTTCTGTTTGCTGCCAGGGCAGAGCCACAGCTCACCTGAAGACAGTCTCCCATACTTCCAGTATCTCAATTAGATGGATATTCCTTCCACCTGGTTTTGTTTGGTAAGTGAAAGGTGGCAAAATAACAATCCAAATCATTCCCCTACACTACCTGCAACCCCCAGCATGCCTTTGCTTCTCATCCCTTGGCTCTGCTTTAAAAGACTTTTCCATCCAATCGATGCAGTAAGTTTGCTACAGCAAACCAAGTAAAGAACCAAAACTAGGAGGAGGTGATGGTAGTAATTTTACAGGAGTTTTATGGCTGGGAAAATTCTGAGATGTAACCAAATCAATACATTCAGGAGAGTTTGAATAACATTGCTTAATGGTGGTACTTATTATATGTGAAACAGTGAAGCCACATGAGTACCCCACATGCTGTTTTTCTGCATAGCTCAAAACTTTTGCAAATTAAAGCAGGGCTGGAAGATCCTACAGAAGTTTGGCAGAGAGACTGTGAAACATTTTATAGCATTTACATCATTGTCTTATGTTTTGCAAGGGAAATTAGTCATAGTGCGATTTCTACTGTGAGTAGAAATCTAGTCCCTGCACTGCATGCTGACTGGCAGAGAAGCAAGGATTACCTGATAAGAGTAAGGTGAGAATTCCCGAAGTTCGTCCAGTGTCTCCTAATTTGAACCCTAATTGTCCCTTACTGAGTGAATATGGAAACATGTTACTGCTTTGGGGCTGCTGAACATACTGTGTACAGCTCACTTCTTTGCTTCAGAGAGGCTGCCAGATGTTTGCACTTTGAACGTGGTTTGTAACATAGTCCTAAACATCATAGTTTGTAACATCATTCTAAAAAGAATGATCACATACCTGCTTTGGCAGTATGTCCAACTAGGTGGAATTATTAAAAAGCTGCATCACAGACAGTAATGCTTCAAAGAAAAGGTTTTGAGGAAGTTAAGAGGCAAAAAATATCAGAAGTCTTGAAGTGTGCAGAACACATCTGTAGCAACCACAAAATGGGACAAGCTGTATTCTTGCAAGCAGATACATTTCTAGGTGAATAAAAACAAACTATAGAAGGGACATGCTAAACAGGAAAAGAATGGAAAAAACCAAACCACCAACAATCAAAACATTACAGCAGGGAAATTTCCAAATTCAGAGACCCAAAATATTTTCTGTTGCAAATATTTTCCAAGTCAATGTTCTGGTAAATGTGAAATGCGCATAGTGTGATTTTTGTCTTTTAAAGAAAGTACTGCTTATCAAATAAACCTAGACTGCAACTGCGGAGTTCGGTTTTGAGCTGTTACCCCTGATGTAACATGTTCCTTTTGCACTTGAAAATCCTAGTACTAGATTTGTCAGGAATGAAAGACTGGATGTTATATTGAGAACCAGTGGTGCACAAAGAAGTAAGGTGAAGCCTATAGATATTCTGTTCTGTTCTCCTTTATGTTATACTCCAGAAAGTGAGAAGAAACTGCTGTCATTGAAACTGTCAAGTCCTGTTGGGATTTGGCTAACTGAGAAATGAGGAACGCAAATAACTTAGAATAGGAGAGTGTTTTAAGAAATTCCAAATGCATGATGTTCAGAATATGTGCATTTTTGCGAAAGCCAGACACAGACAACTGACATTGTCCCCAAACATGAGTCCTCTGGCTGGCAGGGTGGTAACTGTACTGCAAAGGCAGCTGTGGAGTATGTTCTGATTAAAAAAGGGCCACATATGGAGACCACTGTGTTGCACCTCAGTGCTGCTTTTTTGTTTTCAGTTGGAACCACTTCTTAAAATAATCTGAAATTTGTATTTGTTATTATGTAGACTTTCCAAGCATATAATTATTACATTCTGTTACTACAGTGGTGGTATCTGCATCAGTCTTTCATGCTGACATTTTAATCACTAGTATTACTGTTGCAAGACTTCTCACAGGCAGAACTGATATGTAAAATCAAATCTTACATAATTAACTCATTTACTATACACCGTAGATCATTGATTTTCCGTGGAAAAAAAGTGCTGAAACTTGCATCTAATATTTTTTCCAATGGATCACCCTGCATGCTATAATTTTCCTTTTTTTTTTATCCATTATCATTTCCATGAGAGAAATTTTATTACTTAGAAAAATGTGCCATTTTTCAGTGTAGTTATCAGGATCATTACTCTTCTTAGGAGTACATTTTTGTTTCTGAATGAGGTTGAAGTAGGTAACCCCCAAAACCTATCTGACAAAAGGATGTTTTATATCTTTTCATCTCATTTCAGCATTTCCATAAAAAACAATATTTGCTCTCCATGTGACTTATAACTAGCTTAAAGAATAACCAACCTACTGTAGCAAGATTTTCTTACTTCTCATTGCTGTTAAATATAGAATTAAAAAGGGAGGAGAAAAAGACAATAGTGTTTTAAGTCATCTCTTCTCTGTATAATACTAACGTAGCTGAAAGACTGGATGGATTTTTCTAACTCAAGTTGCAGAATTAGTGTTTTGGAAGCAGAACAGTTTTATATGTGGTGAACATTAAAACATTATACATTGCAGCTTAATTCCTATTCCCTCTACATTACGAAAAGGTATCTTATTTCTGATTATTTAATCCCCTTCTAGTTCATTAAGTCCCCCTTTCAGAAGATGCATATATAGTTGAAAATAATTTAGCTGAGTAAAAATGTATTGGTTTATCTGAGAAAAACTTTTTTTGTGTTTTGATTTTAAAAATGCACGTATCACACGGATGACTTGGTTACTGAACATAGGGAGAATGAATAAATTAGTAAGTGATAAGCAAAATTTGTCTTGTTCAGTAGTCAGTGATGCAGATTCAACTGTAGTACATAACTTTGACATGGGACCTCTCCTGTGGGGTTTAGAAGTGATTTAGAAACACTAACTGTTCCTTTAAAAGCTTAGAAAACCTAGGTTCTTGCTTAAAAAAGAGACAGGCTGCTCTTGTCAAGGTTTCAGATGCCTATTTCCTTAATCCAAAGCTGGGTGCAGATCTTCGTTACACTTGTTAGGTGCTCTGGACACTGCTGACTCTGCCTGAAGCTAGGTTCTCTCCAGCTTCCATAACCATCTTTGGTTCCTTTTTCTCTCTCCTGCCCATTCCCTTGGAGCACCCTTGCTGTCTTCCCCAACTTTCTGTAGGCACTGTCATTCTCTTCTCCGTCTACATCTTATTTCTGGGAAACATGAACTATGAACATAAACGTAGTTATCGTTGGTTTGTTGTCCTGCAGATTCACTCAGATTTGCCTCCTGTCCAAGTTAATGTTGCAGCTCTTGTACTTCATGTATCTTTATCTGTTAAAATAGTAGAAAAAGAACTCAATCTTCCTCTGTACCTTCCTTTTCTATTTTCTTCTTCATGTATTTGGCCATTCTGCCAGTCTATCAGCCCTAGTATCTGAGTATTACCTCCGAGTTCAACAAACCAGGCTATATATAAACATTACCAGTTCACTGTGACCTACTTTGCTTACCCATTTGTTCAGCTTAAACTGCTCCAGGCACTTGTTTTGCACCTCAGTTTTGGTAATATTTACTTCTCTGTCCTTCTCTGATCACACCTTAAGCAGAATACGGGAGGAGGCATTAACTACAGAGTTAAGTACAGTTTTGTCCCTTTGGAAATATAAGCTAATGGGAGACAAGGAAAGGAAGAACTTTTGGAAAGAAGACCAGAAATTTAATCAGTTAAAATAAAATTACACATTGTTAGACCTTTACTTTACTCTGCCCCAAGAGACTTCCCTTTTGGTGGGCCAGAGCTACATGTGAAGACCCAGTGTCCTATCAGCACTCAACAGTCATAACCAAATGCTCAGGTGGGGCACAGTTTGCTCATCTCTCAAGCTTCATGGCTCAGTTACTGTTTTTTTACCCTGGTCAGAGCTCTCAAGCATAATGCTGTTGATCTTTCTTGATATCACTTTCCAAGCACAGCATTTAGGAGATACATGACCTTTTTTAGCCAGTATCTGAGCTGGCACATTTTCATATGTTCTTTTGCCCTTAATGTGGGGCCTTTTGATCCTACTGAAGCCTCAGAATTAAAACCCTGGGGAGTATAACACTGTGAGGAAGTGACCGATATATATCAATGAACAACTTGAAAAGGAAAAGGCATAAATGAAAGCCAGGAACAATTACAAAAGTGAAAAGGGTGCTTATCTGCACACTTACTAAGGAACAGACATTTCAAGGGACAGAAGCAAGCAGTGGATATGACATGGACTAAGACAGATAGAGAGGACATTTAAAAGCTTTGATCTTAATCTAAAGTGATCTGAAATGAGAAGGAATTATAGAATCAAAGAGGACAATCAAGGATACCAAAATTAAGCAGGGGACAGTATGGCAGAAATGATGTGCTGAATTATAAGTTGAAAGTCACCAGTGGTCAACAGAAGATCTTCAAAAGTAAATGACTGAGTCAGCTAGACTGAGCAGCCTTCAATAGACATAGCGGGTCAAGAAAGAGAAGAGTGTAGATTAGAGGCATATTGGAAGAAAATAGAGCTGCTGTTGTCTGTGTTGTGCTTTTTCACATTTTGTTTCTACATTTAGGAGGTACTTGAGTTTCATCAGGGAGCACTGTGCTTCTCAGCTTCAAAGTTATTAACAAGCAAATTCTAGCAGCATTGCAATTGGGAAACAGCAAGGCCCATGCCTGAGGGAGTTCGTGCATCAAGAACTAAATGGATTCCAAAAATATGTGTAAATATTTTGCTGAATAGATACCATGTCATTACTTTAAAAACTTCTCTCAAGTATACTTTAACAAGGCAAAGAGGCTTTATTTATAGAAGTAGGAAAAGTTTTCAAACCTTTGAGTAAGCTTAAAAGTGGTGTGCACTGACTCCAGGAACAATCCCATCCAATTATGGAATCTGAAGGACATAACAGAAAAAGGCTGTGTGGTAGTTGTGGTTTCTGCCATTACCTTCAGTGAAAAAAATGATTACAGCTATAGATCATTCACTTTTTGCTTTTGCAGCCAAGATCATAGACGTGAAAAACACTTTCCAAAAAGGAAGGCATGTTTTTGCTCATGTAATATACCTCTTTCCAAGTTACTGTGGTAAAGATTGAGCATGAAGACATTATTTTTCCCTCTGAGATTTAAAGGATTTTCTAGGACCATGTAGAGGGTGGGAAGGGACAGCAATGATACATTCAAACAACAGCTGAACCATTGCTCAAAAGTCCTCCAGCGTGAAGATACCTACATCACTTGTGACCCTGGGGAGAACATCATTAGTAAACAAAAGCGGGATTTTTTTTTACATATACTGTACCTGAAGAGTGCTATGTTTTGTTTTAGGAGTAATACAATGATGGAAACTGGTCCACAAGGGACCTTGGTAAGTTGTTTAGCCCATTCACCTTTCCCAAGGTAGAACTGTCTGTCCCCAGACTACCCTTATGGATGTTAGTACTTAAACACAGAATTATAGAACGGTTTGGGTTGGAAGGGACCTTAAAGATCATACAGTTCCAACCCCCCTGCAGTGGGCAGAGACAACTCCCACTGATCAGGTTGCTCAAAGCCCCATCCAACCTGATCTCGAATACCTCCAGAGACAGGCCTTCCACAGCTTATGTGGGCAACCTGTGCCAATGCCTCACCACACTCACAGTGAAAAATTTCTTCCTAATCTCTAATCTAAATCTAAATCTTCTCTCTTTCACATTAAAACCATTACCCCTCATCCTATCGCTACATTCCCTGAGCCCCACCCTATCTTCCCTGTAGGCTGCCATTAAGTACTGCAAGGCTGCTATAAGGTCTTCCTGGAGCCCTCCCTTCTCTAGGCTAAACAAGCCCAACTCTGAAGAGATGTTCTTAAAATATCCAACAATAAAGAATCTACCACCTGACTGGATTCCAGCCCTTCACTATTTTGACTGATGATGTCTCAGCTACATCTCACTTCATGCAGTCTGAAGTCATTATTTCTTATCCTGTTCACAGAGGTCATGAAGAATAGTTTTATTCCTTTCTTTTTTCCTGGTGGCTTCAATTACTTCTGAGGATTGATATTACCATTTTTTTCTAAGACATCATTTCTCCATGCTAAACAAACAAAATTCCTGTGGCTTTTGTCACTGGTCACATATTTCCTCAACTTCTGTTCACTGCTATTGCTGTCCTTGACTCTTAGTTGTTCAACACCCTTTTAATATGGAACCTATTTACACACAGTGCTGAAAAGCAGGGGGAGTGTTACAGTTTGATGATCTCTCACCAGACAGGCTGTTCTACTTTTTGCCATTTAAGTTTGCTTTCTGGGACCCAAACTTCTCATTTTCACAGACAATGGGAGTGGCAAAGTGATGAAGTGAAAGTCCAAGTTCAAAAAGTATCTCTGAAAGTTGGACACCAACCAGTAATCTTTTAACTAGAATTTTCTCTGAAAAGTAACAAAGGAAGTCCAAATTCTTTTACAGATACAGGAGTATTAATCACAGTTCTTACTTCTTAGGGAACCTTTCTTATGCCCTACACAAATGATAGACTATGCAAACCTTCAACTTGTGCTGTTCTATAACTAAGCTGTTCTTTTCTAAGAAAGTTAATTAGTTAATTAGAAAGTGGGAGGGGGGATTATTTTCTGCAACATGTGAGTGATAGAGGAGCTTAATTATATATGTAGATATTAGGTTTTTGAAATCTGCTTTTGAACATGTGGCCCAGATCTAAATGACAATATTAAAGCAGAAATAAAATGTTTATTTTTAATGCATGCTTATATTATGTCTACTGTATGTTTACATATTTTAATATATGTTTACCTTCTAATCCTTCTTTGTATGTCCTGCTCAACACTCAATTTGTTTTGTTTTTATTGACTGATTACTTTTTTGTAGAGATAGATATTCCCCAGATGTGTTTTATTCCTCTTGACCATTAAAGCTGTATTAAATGTATATATTTTTAAAAGGCTCTGTTTCACTTTTCCCAAGCTACTGGCATCCTATGGCTCAAATAAACAGCCCTTACATAAGCTGCGAAGCAAAATTCCTCCTGCAGTCTCTTTTCCCTCGTTACAGTTTGACCTCTGTTTAGGTGTGCCTGTTTAGAGGTCTGCCTCTGCAAGGACAGATATGGTAGCTCGTGGCCTCTGCTGAGATTCACTGAGCACACTCCTACTGCTAAATTTAGGAAAATTACCATGCAGCCAGCCTTAACTTGGACAAGGTGTATTGGTCAGTTGCCAGCGAGTTCCTTGTTGTGGTCTACAACTCATTAACTTCTCCAGGAGAAAGACTGGGTGCATTTCTGGAAATATTCCACTCCATAGATTGCTCCTGAAGAGCAATATACATACGGCTGCCCCAAGTCTGGCTCCCTCCACCTTGCACAGTTTTCTGACATTACTGCAGCAGGCTTTGCACTTCAAACGTTTCCTACTTGACCCCATGGCATGTGATAATAACCTCAGTTTAATATCGTAAAACCATCAATATTGTCGGCTTTAATGCAGCCCAGGCAGCTTCAGGTACTCTGAAATGGAAAAAAACTCCAAACCTAACCCTGACCTATGCACCAGAAGGAGGCACAGGGCAGAACGCTTTGCAGGACTGAAGGCAGCTTCTGCTCAGAGGGCAGCCGAGCACGAGGAGAACTGACAGGATGCGTCCTCCACCCTTCGGCCATTTATTGCTTCCTGCCATGGTTTATTTAGCAGTACAGCCATACCCCATGAGACTTGCTCAGAAGCAGCTAAGAAGAGTTGTTTAATTGCAAATACCATCACACATAACCATCTCAGTGCTTTAGGGAGAAAAGTACAGCACAGTATGCACAGTTAGTGGGTGTAGTTTAAATTGAATTGCAATAAATATTCATTTTCTTGCTACAGAAGCTGACGGAAACATAGAGATGATAACTTCCTCAGAGCTCTCATGTGCCAGAGACAAACAAAGAGGTTTTGTTTCCACTAATCATTTCTATCAGACTGTTCAGTGCACAGAAAAAGTGGTACACAAGGCTCAGCTCCCTCTCACCCATCAGTGAACACCCTACCCAGGGACCTACTGGGCAGGGGCAGGCAGCTTCATGCTGGCTTTCTTTAAAGATGCTCCACTTTGCATAAAATCTTGATGATCCCTGGGCCCAGGAGCAGAGACCAGCAGCCTCTGAAGGAGGGAGCTTTACTGAAAAGTGGCAGATCTGAGTTTAATTTTTTTGAGGAAAGAGGAAGACTTTTGATGTTCACCTCTTGCACCTTGCACTGGAAGGCCATGCTTGCCTGGAAATCAAGTCTTACAATGTTAAGACAACTGCATTCTTTTATAGATTTAACTACAAATGAGAAACTGTTTGGCAGTAGAATTAGGGATGGGCAAACAGGTTTTAAAATGGCAAACTTTCTGTCAAATTATTAGGTTGCATCCATGCCTTGTTATGGATAAACATACAGAATTGTGAATAACATCAAGAGTGGAAAGATACAAAATACACTTATTTCTGCAAGAAAATAAACTGCTCAGCTGGGTGAACAGTGTCAAAATTACATATTATCTCCTGTTACATAATGTAGAACACTTTCTTTTTATACCAGAAATGTACACCTTTACTTACCAAACTTCAGTTTTCAAGTTCCTCACAAGCAGCTTTAATTCATACCTGAACAGGCCAAGCAGGAGCATGCCTATAAAGCGTGTGCAAACACATTCTGCTACTTAATTCCATTAAGATGTAAACAAAAGCCATACCCCTCAGGATGTAAGAATACAAGAAACAGCAGTAAATATTTCACAGACATGGAAATGAACAGGCAGGAGAAGTTGAAAGATGATAGCTGGCATAAGCATACTGTGTGCTATGTAAACAAATACTAATCTGAACTTAAGTATGACAGGGAGAAAGCAAGAAGGTGGAAGGAAGAAGGGTTTGTTCAATTTAGTTCTTGTCCTTCTGAAATTTCTTGTACGGCATTCACACAAGACTTCATGTCATTACTAAATTTGTTATGAAACTGGTGCTCTGAAGTCTCACATCCCATTTAAAATAAAATTATGTTCTGGGGAATCATGGCTGTGAAGAAATCCTTGAAGACATGAATCAAACAGAACTAACACAGCCTTGTCTTCAGGAGACCAAAGGCAATCAAAAGAGGAATTTTCAATAGGTCTAAGCTGTTCATCCCTATACAATACTGACTCTGAAATCTGAAGATGACAGACTAAATGTTGACGTTTTTAACTCTTCCACTGCTGATCATTTTAGTAGAATATTAGCTAATACAGGAAATATACTTAAAGACAAGAATATGTTCATGTTCCACTTAGAGCACTGAATCGGCCTGATTGTACGTACAATCAAGCTGATGGTACTTAGTATGTCTGAATAGAAATAAATCTCATAATAATATGTTCATAAAATATTATTTTCTGATATTTGTGTTGAGCTCACTAATTTTTTCAAGGCCACCTAGAAAAAAATATTCTAATGTCAGGGGCCATAAAATGATTCACCTATCCCAAAATGAAAGGTCTTTAGGTTTGCTTAAGGTTTATTATTATTTAGTCAATACTCCTGTGTGAATCAGCTGGTCCATGGATTTCAATACAGTAAATATCAGTCAAAACAGCCCCTAACCTCATAGCTGGTCTGGGCCTCTCCTTCCCAAATTGCGGTAGTATGCGCAGAAGACACCAAGCAGACTTTGCTCACAAAAACAGCAGCAAACCCCCATCAAATCAAACCCCACACCCACAGCTCTTCAGTCTTCACATCAACAGTCTAGGCAGATCAGTGCAAGCCTCACATCTTGTTGGCATTGATGCAAAATTACAAATGTAGAGTGCTAGGTAAATGTTTATGTTTTATGTGATAAAAAGAATGATACAATAGAGGACAAGATGGGAGATTTAGGAGAGAGTGCAGAAGCGAAAAGTTTCTACTTGGAATTTAAACCAGCAGCAACAGTGTGAGTGGTCAAGACCAGTATTTGAAGACGCAGTAACACAGTCATAAGAACTGTACTTAGACCTTAACTTCTTAGGGTAGGAAAGCTTTAGATGGATGGAACTTTTGTGGCCTCTTACTTGATTGCCAAGCTCCTAGCACTTCATCCCACAGTAGACTGGCAGCACTACATGTGGTTTTTCTCCAGAGGGCATCCAGAATGTGAAAGTGTTGGAGCCAGGACTTCTGAGCTAGCCCTGTTGTTCTCTCCAGCTCAGAGATTTCAGTGCCTACATTTACATCTGTATTATTCTTTTCAAAACTTCTAAGACATTCTGTTGTCTTGGAGAGAAAGAGAGAAGGAAAGGGGGGAGGAAAAGGAAAAAAAGGGCTGGAGTGGAAATCACCACTATTAGTTATGCAAAAATGCCAGTAATCCCTCTTGAATTGCTGTGGAGGTCAGCAGCATAGTGTTACTGTTTCCTTCTGAAAAGGGCACCTTTCAGCACTGAGACAGAGCATGTGCAGGGTAGGAAATGACATCTATGGAGTCACGGTACTTAAATGTTTTTCTGATGCCTCCTGCCCAGCTACTGCTCGCATCTGCAGTACTTTAGCTGATGAGACTTGACACCATTTAAAAAGGCTGGCAATCTCCAGTTGCTGCAGACAGTATTTGTGTGATTTTGACCATCTGGATACAGCCTCCCTACTTTATTTCTTTTTTTGAAATACCTCTTTTCATAAATTCCCACAAAATTGGGTTTCAGTTCTATGCCTGATTCAAGCTGTCAAAATCATCCGTCATTTTCTTCCACTTCTTAAGTTTTTTCCTTCAAATTCTTTTGGCTTTGGTACAGATCATCTATCCCAGATTTTACTGGGTTTCTCCTCAATAATCTATAACCTGCCTTTGAAATAACTTTCCAACACTTTCTCTGCAGGCTACCTCCTATAAAAGGTTTGATAAAAAATAACATAAAAGTGCTTTTTGTTTACTTAACCTAAGTTGTCACATACTTTCTGAACAGTATACATCCCCTCTATTTTTTATAATGCCAAAAGTAATTGTAAATTAGTTTGGAATTACCACTTGAGCCTTAAAAAATATTTTCCTCACTAAAAACACCATGAGGAACATTATTTCTCTTGGCAATGGATGTTTTAGTGTATAAATCTTCAGTGATAAAGAAAATCTAAAGACATACCACAAAACGGTAAAGCGTACGGGGAGATGGAGCTTAGATGAGTTGTCTAGGTCACTAATGGAAAACTATTGAAACTTAAAGTGTCAGTCTGTACATAGGAATATATATACATAGTATGCATGTTGTAGATGTGTATTCTATATTGGACTATGAAATTTGCTTTTTAATGAAAGAAATTGCTAGTTACAAAAGTGTGCTCAACCCCTATGTTAGTTTCGTATTTGCATATGTCGTGTATTTTTTATATACATTTTAGGTTCTGTCTCAGGTTTTAAATAGGGACAACAGAAACACTCAGCCACACTAAAACAGAAAAATTCTTTTTGTAAAAGCATCTAAACATAAATCAGACCAACAGCAACTCCTCTGTCATTCTACTCCATAGATTTTCCTGCATTATTTTCCTTAAAGCTAGCTTGCTGCTAGTTATCGTGAACCCTTATCTGCTTTTCCACTGGGAAAAAAACAAATCCAACAATCAAAATTTGCATTGATTTTACTGAAGATTTCCTAAACCTGACTTTACTCCTATACAGCATACAATATTTGGCAAGCTCAATGCTCTTCACCTTAATTTGATCTGAATTAAATATACTCTGCAGATGTTTTGCCTTTTTACCAGGACATGTTTAATCAACAGTATATCTGATTAGGTTCATTTTCCAATATTGGACATGGATTTGCATTGCAATATTGCTCCATAATCTCTTTATCTATATATAGCACTACTGGGGGATGAAGGACCTCTTCTCAAGCAGTCCAAATATGTTGTTCTCCCTGAGCTGGAAGTCTGTTTCTGCACTATTCTTTCACAGAGTATATATTCACTTAAGGGGAGAAGAGGACTGGCCTCCAGCAAATATTAGATCATGTAGGAACCTAAAGGGAATTCTTGCAGCATTTGCAACACAGAACTGGTGGTCAAGAAATGTAAAAGTGGACAATTACAATCAGTCTAAAAATATTATGATTAGCATTTCCATCCCTACATTTAGACTCAAGTGCTCAGGTACACCATATGATAAAGATCATGAATTAAATCTCTTGTTCAGTTTGCTATACTGTACAGTATCTTGCACATGTCGTTAACTTGTGAATATGGTTCATCAAACTCTATTACATCCAGCACATGACTATAAGCTTTACAGAAACTATGCATTGGATGTGCAAATCAAGTCATGTGCAAGCATTTCATTGCTTGAGTTCTACCCTGTGAAATTTGGGCAATAGGTCATAACAACACAGTTTAGAATATGTATGTCTTGATCTATATATTCAAAAATCCATAAATTCCCAGAGGGCTTGAGTCACATATCAAGACGAAAAATCAGTGTGATTAGGACAGACAGTTCAGTACTTTTTGAAGAGTAGCAGTCAACACCCTAAAGACTAATTCCTGTGGTTTTCCATACCTAAGTTATGGGTGGTATCATTCCCTCCAACTGTCCCGCCAACACATCACTGCTCTGCTGTGGAAAGGCCCTGGGCAAGAGCTCTGGGCAAATATACCAGCACAACATGAAGATTTTGGAACGTGACACAGAGACAACCCCAGTAGTTCAGGTCAGGACTCTGCCAGGAGCTGTTATACCCAGTGTAACAGGCTGACCACAGCCAAAAGATTGCCCAGTGCTCTGGCAGTGGGCAGCATTGCTGTGTTTTGCTCAGCTATCCAGATCTGATGAGGCTCCCACTGTGGTGCAGAGACTCTTTGGGTCTGTCAGGGTAGGATGCTGAGCACCCAAGCAGGACAGACCTCTAGGGACAAGGGCAGCATCACAGCACAGAGCGACCCTCACATAGCCAAAGAGCCATACTAAGCAACAGGGTACCCACTTGTAGAGCTCATCACATACAGTTCAGTTCCAGCTATCCTCCTAACAAAGCCTCCTGGAGCCCTCACTGTGCAAAATGCTCTTGTTATTACCCATGATTTTTCATCATGCCAGTCTCTCTTACTCTGTGTGGGGTAGAGGTAGCTGAGTTTGGAAATCACTTAGTTGTCCTACGTATAATTTATCGGTACACAAACACAGCATCTTGCATTATTCTGTAGGGCCCTGGTGAAAGGAGAGAACATACTAGAAAACACCTAATTATTCAAATGGACACTGACTGGCTCCCAAACACTGCAGGATTCTCATATCTTAAGACTAGAATATTGTCATCTGTATTCTTATGAAATAATTTTTTCACAGTACAGAAAATAAATAAAATAATACTTCATAGAAATAACTAAAACAAAGCCGTTACGTGTTGGCTTATTGTGTGTGTGTCTTTAATCTTCAGTGAGTGATACAGAAAATTCACTTGGTCTGTTCCACATTCCACAAAAAGAAGTGCTTGAAACATCATAAAGTTCATGAAACATGATGGTAAGTGGCAGATGAATGATCTTGTTGGATGCCAGTGGAAGACTCCACTTTACTGAGATGCAAAAGAAACCTTTGATACTTTCAGCTTTTTTTTTTTTTTTCGACCAGACTAGGCTCTGAACAAGCCTGTTAGAGTTGAAAGCAAAGGGAGAAGCACGTATCATTTTACATGATTCTTCATTCAATATGTCCATATGGGATAAGTGACTTCTTGAAAAAAACCCACAAAATCCAACCCACCCATTCAGAAACAGAAATCTGCTTTCTTTTCTATTTTTAAAGAACCATTTTTGAAAAACACGTTAAATAGGCTCCCAGCATTGAGGCTGTTGAGCATGTCCTGAAGAGGCCTGGCAGGCAGAATGGGGTGTGTGTTACTGTATGAGAGGGGAGCATCATTGGAGCAGCTGAAGTGATGTCTATTCAGGTATTTGGCAGTACATGTGAAGCTTGACTGCTGGTGGGGGTAGCATCTGTGAGTGCTGGCAGAAGCTGAAGCTGGATGCAGCTCCATCCCCAGAGGACTCTACCCATCTCCAGAAAGCATTCTGGTTCTACTAGATTGATCCTTTGATATCCTAGACAAGGCCTTGTCAAGCAGCTTACTCTGGTTTTAATTAGGCATTTTTCATTCCCTTATTACATCCCAGCCTCTTGTTTCAAGAAAAGGGGTGTTTAGGCGTATCACTTTTGGCAATGCCCACAGCACTAGCTGCAGAGCTGCCCCTTCAAAAGCCAAGCTGTTGCAGGGCAGGGAGAGCAGGATGAAGATTATTCTCTCTAGTCCCTCTGCTTTGCTAGATTCCCACAGGCACCTGCTACAAGGCAGATCTTACCCTCCAACAGCACTATATGTAGGAGGAATAATTCCCACAGGCAGTTCATCATCATCTGCTTACCAGTGCTATCACTTCTGTGCAGAGACTTAGACAAATGATGCTCTGGTAAATGTTCCTAAGGTAAGGCATTGTAGAAATTACAGCCACCAATAGATCACATTAGGCTGAACTCAATGGCCTGGTGCTCCCTGGAGCTACAGCAGTCATAAACCAAAACCAGTGAGTAATGTAGTCTTCATCCATTTTGTGGTGTTCTTTTCCCCCCCTCTCCTTTGGAAAAATACCCTCCAATTTCCACAGCACAAAGACAATTAGCTGCTGGTAGCTGGTGAGAACTAAACCTCTTCTTCCTCTGTGCCATTGGTGAGGGTAATCAAAAGGCTGGTCCCCCACACCTCACAGCCATGTGCTTTATCCCAATTAGTAGGTATTATCTTTTCCTTAGTGGTGTGAACTACCCTTGTTTCTCTTGCCTTCTGTCATAACTGCCAAAACTATTTTTATCATTGTAAGCATAACTCTGTTTACTGAGATTTAAGTGAACTGGAAACAGTATACATATATATGTACTCCTTAGACCCACGGTAAAGGTTCAATAGCCTCTTAGCCTCAAAATAAAAATGAAATAACTCCCTGCACGTTCAGCATTGTGTGAAAACTGTGCTTACGTCACCACAGACCATCTTGAACACTTATATCCTGAAGCTGTAGCAGTTGATAAATGATATCTCCCTTTCTAAGGGAGGAAGGAATGGTTTAGATTTTATAGCTTAAGGATGGTAATATGTTTATCAATCACACAGCAATTCTTTACATCAGCTTTGCCACTTAAAAACAATTTGTAACAACACTCTGATGGCCTACACTATCACCAGTTACCATCCTTCCAATGAAAGGCCTTACGCATTTAAAATCATAACTACACTGACATTGATTTAATTAACAAAACAGCTACCATTATTTTTTACTCTTTAAAGTGGACTGCTTGAAAATAGATGGGCAGTTACTCAGCAAAATAGTTTCTTCTCATTCTGCTAAATGAAAGCACAGGATCAAACTGGTTCAGAATAGGAATATTTATGCCTGCTTGTAATGGAAGAAAAATGACCTTGTGCTGCAGAGCAGTGAACCCTATTATCAACATATACAGAGTCACATATACATAGGTGAGAGAGAAAAACTGCCACGGAAGGGGAAAAGCAGATCTGGTAGAAGCTTAGTAGGAGAGACCATCAACAAAAGGAAGAGGTCGTTCAAAGAATTACACAAAAGAAACATAAACAAGTTGCAAAGGGAAAGGAAAATATGTTAACAGCTCTCCACCGCTTCTTGGACAAAAAGAAGGAGTTAAATTGCAATGAATGTTTTATATAAAGCTAGAAGACTTTAAAGCTTTTAAATCCATTAGCTTAAGGAGTCAAAGCATAACATGGGAGGGAAACCCATACAAATCTAAAGAGAGAGAAAAATGGAAGGAATGATCCTTCTGGAGACTCAGGTTAAGGACTCACCCACAGGGAGGAGGGCCAGCAGTCACTTACCCCTTGCACACTTTACATCAAGAGCATTAAGACAGCAAAGCACCCCTGCCCCTTAACTTTTGCTTCCTGACAAGGCAAAATTTCATTTTTTCGAAGGTAAAATACAAAGAAATACAACTATACAACTAAGCATGGAGAACCATCACTTCTGCAGCCACAACAGTTGGCAAACACCTCAGAAACATTTGGTTTGGAAAAGACTTAGCATGACTCAGACCTTCCTGCTTTTAAGTCAAATCACACTTGTGCCCCGCTGATGCTGCTCACCCTGCCCCAAAGCGGAGACCCCCATTGCACAGACCAGGTTAGACTGCAGGTCTGAGTAGTGATGCAGCGCTTACCTTGGCAAAACCAGCTCAGGGCTCCTTCCCTGCTTCCAACAGAGCCTCCAAGATCCCTGCAAGCAAGATCTAATTAGCAATTATCAGATTAGCCATCCCGTCCTTTTTTCCCCCCATTTCTACTCTCTCTTTTTTTTTTTTTTTTTAATTGAGCCCAGCCTAGCAAAAGGTGCAGCCCCACTTGTCCCTGTCTGCTTGGCTTCTGGGTCTTGCTTCGGTCTTCATCCTCACTCCTCTATGTTTTTGTCTTTGCATCCAGCCTGGGCTTAGTTCCCAAGGATGTTTTAGTGTCTCCCCAGTCCCTAACTCTAAGGCAGCAGAGCCTGAGCATTTCCTGCAGATAGGCTTGGCAGTTGGTGGTGTTCAGGAGGGGCCAGTGGCTCCTTTGATAGCACATCGTCCCCACAGCCACAGGCTCAGCAGGTCCCCTGGGAGCCATGCTGCCCTGCAGGGTCCTCACGTTTTCCTGGTGCTCTAGAAAGCTGTGAGGTATTTGTCTTCTGAGATGACTTTCGATTATAAGTTTATGAAACCACACAAAAAAGAAAAACGAAACAAAAAAACTCAGAATCACTCAGTCCCATCCGGACTATTTCCTCGCTCTGGTAGGATTTTGTGTTTCATGTGACATAACTGAACTCTTCCTCCTGAGAAGAATATTGGACAGAAAGCCAGAAATATTGTGAAGCAGTCGGTTCACTTCATTAAAGGAAGAACAGTGACTTTTTCCATTAACTATGTGATGAATAAGCACCACCTCTCACATCTGCTTTTGCGGTGCTTAGCTCCACCTCAGGTGATTTCTGGAATGCTTCAACAACCGGCAGATTAAATGCATTCAGCTTATAAGTAAAAAAAAGATGTTTTTCAAGGCTACCAGCCCCACACACCCTCTCAGGGCTCTGAAAGACAACCTGTGTTCTTCTGGCACTGACCACCTTGTCCCTAATCTCAGCCCAGCAAGATGCCTTGCAGGCACTGTTAAGGTGCAGCTGAAGTCTATGAGAGATGATTTGTGAGCCAGGTGCAGTTTAAGTGCTGGCAGCTAGAAAAAACTTTTTTTTTTTTATTTTTCATGAGTATATCTGAGGTTTGAGTGAGTGAGAACCAATAAATACAGATGTGTTTGTTTTACAAAATATCTTTTCAGTGTAGAGCTGGAGTTAGAGCCCTTAACCTCAGAAGCTGGGACAGAGCTATACCATATATATTTATGTGGCAGCACAAGAAAAAAGGTTATCATGTTTTAGTTAGCTGAAAGAAGTTTAGTCTGAAATGTTAACTTTCTGCTAAAACCAAACCTCAACTCCCTCCCTTCCCCTTAAAGCAGTTTCACACTGTAAAAGTGGGTTTTGAAAACACAGCTGCGTGCCCTGACTCCCTGGTCGAAGTAAAACTGAGAAAAATTAAATTTGGAAGATTTAAAATGTTATCTTTCTTCCTATTGAAAGTTTCACCGCATCATCTGCTGGAGTTCTAATTGAACTCAGAGCTGGCATCTGCATGTGGCCATCCACTTGTCCCTCTCACTCTCTGTGTTACTGGAGGCATCATTTTCTCAGTCATCTCTTTTGGCTTACAACGATCGCTGGTAATGCTGCTCTGGGAACTGCACGGCTTTGACAGCAAATCCACCAATGTCTTTTATCTAGACACAGATGTCTTCCTCCCCAGTTATTTACAGAATCCCAAGAAGTGTTAATCAGGAAGCTTCAAAGTATTTCCAGCTAAAAGCAGCCTTGCCCTGAAGGGTAACTATTCTTCCTACCCATGAGCTCAGTGTTGGAGTGAGCACAAATAATTGGTTAGCACATTTAGATCATCTTTGTAACTCTCAAAACTAAGTAGTGTAGGATCTATTAAAAAGAATACACTGTCAAATTATGTCAAGATCTTGTGAGACAAAAATGATGAAAATGGAGATCTGATTCTTGTGTAGGTTGTTATGATCCAACATTTTTGGGCTATGAGGTTTAAGGTTTAACTGCAGATCCTTTGAACTCCATAGCCCATGACAGGATAATAGGTATCATATGATAAATTTGATATATTTAATCCCTATTTCTATGTGACTTGTCTGTTTGAATCACAGTTTTACACATTATTTGGTGCAAGATTCCTTCTGGCTTTTCTCTCCTTTCAGAACCTGCCATGTAGGGCTACTCCAGCTGGTGATAGGAGTCAAAGGCACTTGTGGCTATGGTTGCTCATGTACAAATTCCTGCCTCAGCTCAGCTTTGACAAGTGCTTCCCTGAAAGCTGATGAGTGCAGGACTCCAAGGCACAAGTGAGCAAGATATCACTGCTATGAAACAAAGATTGTTTGGCGTCTGTCCTGAAACTGGCAAATTGAGCAATAGTTTCCACCCCAGATGTTGTACAGTTTGAGAGAGTTTGGCTCAAGAGGTTAAAAAAATAATGGTCTGGCAGTAAACAGCTTTTTAGAAATATTATTTGGAGACTTACTTAAGCTTATGCAATGCTTTGTAATAGGAATTGCAGCAAGTAACAGTATTAGATACACAATAATATGTATTTTTAAATTATCTGCTTCAAAACCAGCACCCTGCCGGGCTTCTAAAACTTTCTATTGGGGCATACTTATTTTAGCTTGTTTCTTTTTATCATGCTTCAATCAGTGGATGACAGGAGTTTAACATCCACAGACTTCGGGAAAACTTGAATCTGGGTCTAAACATCATATTTTAGTTGTATTCTACAGATCTGTGAATTTGTTTGCCTAGAAGGAAGTCTCACAGATAATAAATAAAAGAAATAAAAGTTAAGTGATCCCCAGAGCAATAAACAGTAGCCAGCCCCGCTTCCTTCTTTCCCATCAAATTCAGTCACTACTAAAACCCTGGTTTCTTTAAAGTTAGTCAGGAAAGGCAGACTTTTGCCCTGTGAAGATGAACCATTACTCAGCCTGTGCATCCTGCTAGTCAGCCTAATGCTTGGCCCTAGCCACTCTGCGTTTCAGCTGTGACAGCGGGGGAATGAAGCATTCTTCAGCTCCTTGAGGGATCTGGACAACTGAAAAGGTCAAATAAACAAAATAACCATGAGACTTGCTAGCTAGCCAGTACTCTGAGTCCAAGATCAGCGGTACTGCTGTTTGGTGACTAATGCAATTAAATCAGCTTTTGGTCCTGTACGGCAGAAACAAATCTTATAGCACTGCACACTGCTGCCAGATGGATTGCTTAAGCTTGGAAAACTCCCTTATGCACACATACTTAATCACGACAGGCTCTACTCTATTAGTGGAAAAACATGGCACTGATGGAGGGGGTTTTAGCCACTTTCCTGTAGAAAACAATGACAAGGAGCAGGCTCCAATGCACAGGCTGTGGGTGGTGAACATGCGCTTTGTGGGTTGCAAAGAGCCACTTATCTAATGAGAATGGCTGTAAAGCAGAACCTGGAGGAGTGTGTGCCGGGAGGACTTGCTGGAGCATTGGCCATTGAGCACTGTAGGGTGGCTATCAGAATTAGGGATACTGCAACATGATTCCCTCGCCCTGCAGCCGTGGCAGCCCCCAGCTAGTTAGTTATCAACACAGTGATGATTTGCTGTGAAGCCCAGATTTCTAGATCCAAGGACAGGGAAGTGTCCAAGCAGACATGGGGCTTTCCCCAGTGTTGCACATCAAACCAGGTGGCTGCCGGGGCTCTAACAGAGCCACAAATGCTGACAGGTGGAGGGTGAGTTGCCAGCTCTAACACACCCCTTGCTTGAACACCCAGCTGGGAGGGGGTCATGCTGGCACCCAGCTGGCACACTCTGGGATGGCACCCAGGACTGGGGAAGTGCATGGCTGGCTAACACATGGTACCAGTTCTTGTAAGAGCTCTAGGAAGCAAATAAAAGGCCATAGCACATAGCTACATAAAATGCTACTGAATGACAACTAATCACAGAGCTTTTTCTTTTCATGCCATTCAGAAAAATTTTTGGACAAAAGGAATATACTAGTTTTTCTGAAATTTTCATCTCTTGCACACCATCTCTCAGAGCTCTGCTTGGAAACTTCCTCAGCTCCTCATCCTGTTTGGCTCTTTGATCTCAAGAAATACAATCTCATCAAAATAGAAAAATATCCAAACTGCTGCAGAGAAAACTGAAACAATAGACTGATCTCCTGACTTGGAGCCTGGAGGGTAACTATACAAATAGCAAAGTGATTTTTTTTCTCCCAATCATACACCTCTTAACACTGAGATTTTCCTCTGTCTTACAGGTTGCTACAAAGTGGAATACAATCAAAGTCAGATGGTGTGGTAGATTTTCTTCAGAGAGATACAGTGTACCCTGTATGAAAGGCAGAGAATAAAACCAATGTGATCTGTTTTCAAGGAAAGGAGATAAGCAGAAGTGTACTTTCTTCTGAAAAGGAAACTGCCAAGTCCCTTAATGCAGCGTTGGGTTCTGCAGCAACTGAAAGGAGGATTCTGTAGAAAACAGAATTCTGTTCAGCTTATCAAAAGCATTTGTAGACCTCTTGGTAGCTGAGGGTGTACCACCAATTTTAATTATTATTCTTCCTCTCTTCTAAGAACATTTGACTTTATGGTCTTTTAAAAAAATATGTGGAAGGCATCAAGGGATTACTGTGTACCGGTAGGCTTAAATACACAGATACTTTACACGGGCAAAAGGAGTGGGCAGAGGGAGAAAGCTTTAGCTATTTAATTTTAATTTGTGTTTGGCATAAATTCTGCTAGTAGTAATTTTATCAATCAATAGTAATATTATTTAGATATGCAGTAGCCATTCTTACAACTGTAAGACCACAATGGTAACACAAACTCAGAAAGTCCACAGCTAAGAAAGCTTTAATTCTTAGCCACTTTTTTTTCTTTTTCTTCTTTTTTTGTTTTCCCCCTGGCTGCTTATCTAGTAATTCCACCACTAAATGGACCATAAATGCTAATTTTGAAGAAACATTTTTTATAAACTTTTCAAGTGCCTCACTCTAGAAATAATATTAATGTGGTCTAACTTTGAAGATAGTGAAGACCAGAAGCGGCTTACTGTAACACAGAAGCAATTTCATAGGCCATCAAATACTTGGATTAATAGTATAAAAGCAAGAAAGTTAAAACAAAAAAAATGCACAGGCAACAGTTCCCTTGCTGTGCGATATCTATCTATTCATTGGGTTTTATTTCTCTACTCTCCAGTAGATGGCAATCCAGTACTTGGCCAATAAGACAATCATGTGAAGAGACTTCTTTGTATCCAAGTCCACGCAGGCTTTAGTTATATATTCAAAGTGCAACTTTGGACCATAAATGTTATCCAAGTGAATCATTTGACTCATGTTTTGTTATATTGCTGGTCAGCATGAGACAACACCAGAAAAAATAAGACTTAGGAGAAGTGTGTGTGGAAGTGGCAATGCCTCTCAGCAAAGGGGAAGATTTTTACGCCTTTAAAGCCTTCTGGTTGTTTTCGTGATGACAGACTCTTACACCAATGTTTTTAGAAGCCATCAGAGTTAAGAATGTAAGTGTTGGTGTCTACTTGTTTGGAATTTTACTTGCTCTTGGAGTGCTGTAAATCCATTTCTTGATTTTAAGAAAAAAAATGTGCACAACCCCCTGAATCCTCTTTTCTGTTTGACCTTCTCTCCAGAGCAGAGCTGCGTGCCATACCACTGCCTGTGCTCCAGGCACACTGCTCCAGGGCCATTTCTGAGAGTGTCACTATAAGACAAAACCCACAGAGTACATCAGATTTGGCAGGGACCCTGCTTCAGCTGGTAGCCTAGTTATCCACCTACTCCACCTGTACAAATCACCAGGGCCCTCTGTAGAGTTTAGAGTGTATGAGAATTGGTGGCATTTCCCTCCAGAGCAGGGAGCTGTGGGAGGTGTGGATTTAGGAGCAGGAGGGAGGTCATGGGGTTTGGCATCAGCTGCACGTTGGGTGACACAGTGATAGCTGAAGTGCTCCTCAGCATCCCACAGCTGCATCCCAGCTAAGGGCTGCATAGGCAGGGAGAGCCACAGTCCTCTCTAGAGAGAGGCAGGACACATCCTCAGTGAAACTGCGACACTTTGTAAGTAACAAAGCGAAGGGAAGGCAGTGAATAAACAGATGTTCAAGTGCAGTTTGCTAATACGAAATAACCTTTCCCATTTCTAAGTCCTAATAAGTTTTCTTCACAATTTCGTTTATACATTTGTTTTGAAGCTTTGTGATTTCTAAAACTATGGATACAGGTAAAAAATGGCCTTTTGATAAATATTTGTGCCTTCTGTAACAGAGATTAAAGCAGCAGCATTTGCACAACTGTTTTCATTTTCAGAGTTTTGTACCAGCATCGATTACTTTTTGTATTCCACTTGTGATCGAAGAGGAGCAGGAAGCAAACTGCAGGTTTGCACAGGGTGCAGATAATGGGCACCAAGTGGCAGAATTTCTATGTGAATGTAGTACGGAGGTGCTCACATTGGGTTTGGCTAATTGGCTCATCAGTGACAAGTGTGGGGTTGCTGTTTTCTTGTGCCCTCATCGTTTGGTTTTTATTTATTTTTTTAAAAAGCCCTTAGATTTTAGAGGTAGTCAACACAACGGTGATGACAAAACTTGTAGTTGTTACTTTCTTTATAAGTCAAGCTAGTGAGGAGAAACTATACGTCTGGGAAAACTGTCAATCTATTTTATGCTCCCACTGCTATGTGTGAGAAAGCACGAACCAGATACTGTTGTGATTCTGAGTTAGCATGGGCCTGCTCAGAACAACAGGGAAATAGGGACATGCTGAGAGCCTGATGTCTCATCCAGTCATAATTGCTTTGAGCCATGAGATGGCAGGTTTGGGGAATAAAAATACGTAGTTCCCACGAGTGTTTCGAAATAAAGGAGCACTTTCTTCTTTTCCTTCAGTACTGTATATATATTTTTAGGTAGTTCATCTTTGAAAAATATTATCTTAAACTAACTCATTAAATGCATGGCACAGACTTATCTAATACACAACAAATATACAGCTGAGAATGCAACACCTCAATTTTCCCAGCAGGTAGAAATGCTGCTTTTCTTTTTTAGGACACCCATCAGCTTTCCACTACTTTCTTCATCCAGTGCTTCCTTCTTTCCCTCCTTACTCTCCCAGTAATCCCAACTACCCCCTTATCAAGCTGGTTGATCCACCTTCCGTCCTCCTGCACCCCTAACACAGCCAGAGCAAACACGTGCCAGGCATTCTCCCGAGATGGATTTTCATCTGGCCTGCTCAGAACATCAGCCGTACTTGAGTGGCTCAGGCACATCTTTACAGGCACAAAAGAAGAAGAGAACCACAGCCCATAAATGTTTTTCCCACAGCATATGGAGAACTAACCAGAGATAAAGAATGCTATTGGGGCTGATATTGGAAATAACAGGGAAAAACATAAACAAAATCAAATGTTTCCTACTCTGGCACTGTGCAAACCTTGCACAAGCCTCAGGGTGCAACCTGACAGACCTTCACAGTTTGCTCTAAATAGAATTTATCTAGATTTACTTCACTTATATCAAGAAGACAGTGTCTGTGGGATCTCGCTGTCAGCTCTGGACCTTCCTGCTCTCCTGGGCCTCTCATTGCTTGTGCCTCTGGACCTACCACTCCTGATAAAAGCAGCATTACTCAGAATTAAAGCGTGCATGTCGCCTGGATGCTCACCTTTCTCTCCTCCTCAAACCTGTCTAGCCTTGGAAGCAACTAATTCCACCAATTGTTTTTCTGTTTGATCTTAGTCATCTAGAGTTTTTATGAGCTCCAACCACAGCCTAATCAACAAAGTTCTCTTGAAATAAGACTTATGGCTTTGTTCTGGTTTGACTTTTTTTTTGATATTAATTCCATATATATTTTGAAAAGTTTTTGGAAGTGGTTTTTTTTTCATTGGTGTAAAATATTATAAGTTAATTCATGTGTGTAAAAAATCTTCTGCATCGAACTAGGCCCAAATGTACTGGAAATGATAGAATCTCAGGAACGTCGCAGCTTTAGTGGCAAGGTTGAATGTCACCAGCATATTGGCATCCGAAAGCGCAGTCATGCAAGCCTAAGCTCAGCATAAACTGTGTTGTGGAATTGAAGGAAAAAAATAATTACGTCCATTCATGCAATGAAAGATTGCAGTACCTGCAAAAGGGCAAGCTTAAGAGCTAATAAGACTTTTGCTTTATATTACTTCCTGGGTATTAAAATATTAAACTTTAGTAGTCTCATGAGGTACCTCTGGTGGGATATTTAACATTACATTCAAAACTTTTTAAGTCTCCATGGTGAACCTTCTGCTCAGGCATGAAGTTACTTTTTATAATTATTAGTAGCAAGAATTTTAATGCGTTTCTTCCCTGCCTCTTTTTTTTAGTGCAAACACTTCACTGCGGAAAGAGAACTTTTGGAATGCGTGTGCTGGGGGTGGTGGTGTTTGATTTTGGCAGTGGCTGCCGTGGTTCGCACACATTTGGATCAAACACATGAGCAAAATGCTGAGAGCAACACATCAAGGCTTTGTGCTTCAGCTTTTCGCAAAGCAAACCTGGACCATAGCAGTCTTTGAAGGGAAGCAATACTCCTTCCAGCTGCGGAGATGGCAAGCACGCTGACTTTTCATGTTGTGCAGTGTTTGTTTTGTTTTTATTTCTATTTTGTTACTTGAGAGACTCTTGGAAAGGGTCTGTGTGGGAGCCAGCTGCAGCCCCCAGAGGCCAGCTGAACACTCTCCTCCGGCCAACAGAGCAGTGCCCTCTAGTGCACAAGCACAGCAGTGGCCCGGTCCTCAGCTGAACCGAGATATATAAATAGAGGAGAAAAATTAAAAGTTCACATCTGATAGGCTACTTCATTCCCACGAGCTGTTTGCCACGTTGTACAGTTCTGATGGGAGCATTGCCTGAGGGGGAACAGAGATTCAGCTGTCTGGACTCAACCCAAGCAACAGATTTTTTGTTTTCCCTTTACGCCGTTTCCAGAATTAAGCTTCTGGTTAACTACAACTAAGGCAGGCTCACTCCCACCCTATGTTACTTAGGGCTAGATTCCCAAAGGATCAACTTCTAGCTGTGGTGCACTGCTGCCCTGTGAACTTGCCAGCGCTCTCAGTTAGGCAGGTAAGCACATTCATTAATTTCATAACAAATTTAACTAGACAAACAAACCATTGAATCACAGAATCATAGAATCACCAGGTTGGAAAAGACCCACCAGATCATCGAGTCCAACCATTCCTATGAAACACTAAGCCATGCCCCTCAGCACCTTGTCCACCCGGCCCTTAAACACCTCCAGGGAAGGCGAATCAACCACCTCCCTGGGTAGCCTGTTCCAGGGTCCAATGACCTTTTCTGTGAAAAATTTTTCCTAATGTCCAGCCTGAACTTCCCCTGGTGGAGCTTGAGGCCATTCCCTCTTGTTCCATGTGAGACACTAAGCAGTACGTCACTACAGTGAGCTAGAAGGAGGTGCCAGGAGTCATGTTCTAAGGCCCCTTTAACCTAAAATCTGGAGGGTATTGGCATCTTATTAGAGACGGCCAAGATTACCTGACTGCTCAGGAGTCACTCTCTCCAGAACGAGGCACCACACCAGCCCAATGAAGCAGAGCTGCATGTGAAAACCAGGTTTGAAATCCCTTCTTGCAGGCAACAGCTGTAACTACAACACCAGAGCATCACACTCATATAATCTTTCTCTGGTTCCACCAATTTTTAACTATTCCATTGCAAAGTTGAAAAGCTCCCAGGCAGAGAGTGGGGAGACTTCCTGAGCCCAGCAGCTGGACATTCAGGTCATATTAGAGTCAAAAGTCTGGACAGTGATGTTTCACATCCCACACAATCACATCTTGAGGGCTGCTTCTAGTCCTGGATTGTCAGTGCTTTTAAATTTTTTTTTTTTTTTTAACCTTCTTCTCCTGCTGTAGGTATTTATGGAGAGTGCTAACGAGGGGAGTAACTTAGTAAACCAGAAGGAGAGGTCTCAGGATTCAAGCAGAAATTAGCTGGACACTCCTACCACACCAGTAAACAGATGATCTGTCGGCCAGATAAAAAATAACCAAAAAAAAGAGAGAGACCAAGGAAATTTATTTACTTTTTAGCTATGAACAGTATGACATATAATTATAGACAAGTTTTGATACACAGGAAAACCCTTTTGTCAACCATTTTTTTGCTAAATGAAAGAGCACAATAATCTTTACACATTCGTATTCTGTTTTTTCTTTTTTTTTCTTTACAATACACAGCTTTCTCGGGTTGAAGCAAACTGCAGGACATATTGAGTACTGGTATATTACAGCTACTTACATCATTTAAGAACAGCAAATGGAGAAAAATAAGTTATTTAAATATTGATTTCATATACAGAAAGTGCAACTTTGTTAGTTGTTACATAACTTGCTTGACAGTTTTGATTCCCCAGCAGGTGTCAATTAAAGATAGAAGTATCTTGGACCAAAAGTATTATTTATTCTAAAAATAATACAGTACAACTGCACAGCTGTGACTTGGTGAATTGACCACTATTGCTGCTCTTAGAGATGATGACCCGTTTGAATAATGCAATGTTTAATGCTTCTGATCATGCTCCCAGTTTGCATTCAGAGCTAGGTTCATAAGAGAGCACAGGGAACTACAGGCATCATTGCCACCTGGGTACTAACAGAGGGTTATCGATCCAAGCTTACAGTTATGATGGCATTTGGTAATATTTTGGGCATGCTGCTTCTACTGTTAAATAGCTGTTTGACTTACAACTGTACAATGGATACATACTTAACATCGTTAGCCTGAGCAGAGCAGATTAGGATTCCAGCAGCAGGTTTCTTTTGTGCTTCCTAAGAGTTACCTTTGCTTAGAGCACTGAATGGTTGCAAGGAAACATAAGAGGTTAGGTTAGGGCTCTCCTAGCACTCCACCTGAGCGGGGAATGACATGGGACCCTGAAACCACAGCAGGGAAGCTCAAACAACTGAGAAGCTTAAGGCTTTGTTAGATTAAAACATAAACTAAAACTGTAATTCAAGTAAGACCACAGAGCAGAGTCTTAAAAAAGAAAAACAAAGCAACTATTAAAACTTACATACCTCAACCTGCTCACTGTACACCTGACGGGTGTGATTTGGTTTCCCTGGGCTACATTATAATTCAAAAATTATGGATTTACAAAGACTGTTTGGCACACAGATTCATCTCATTATTCTCCATTATTAAGAGAAGAGAAAGTAATTAATACAGGAAATCTTTATTATGTGAATTGTCTTCTCTGCAACACAAGGAAATTTGTTTCTTTTTTTATTGCATATAGCCAGCCTGGACTTCTCCTTTGCTCCAACATAACTGCTGTCTACCCAGTTCTGGCCCCTGCCAGTAATCCCAGGAAATCTCAATACTCTTTCCATCTCCTGCTTACTGATAGTCACCACATAAGCTCCTGAGAGGAACAACAGATAAATCATCACTATTAAAAAGACATCTAGTTTTGGGGGTTTTGTTTACCTTTTTTTCTTTTTTGTTTTTAGATTTTCACCAGCTGTGCAAAGCACCTATGCTGTATGTTCCTGATGCTGTCATATTAGAACACACTGATTATCCACACACCAGGGAGAACATTACAGAAACATATCCCAAGGAACTTCGCTTGAGAACAATTTCACATACCATCAGTGAGTTAATTTCCTTCACATGATGGAGTGCAGTAGACAGTGTTGAAGTATGAAACAAGGAGAGTAAACCTAACACCTAACAATTCTATCAGAAGCCAAATTAAATACCATCTGTAGTAAAAAGCACAGTTTATCTGACTTAAAACATGACCATGAAAGGACCATATACAGTAAGGAATCATAGAGCAACCACAATTTTTGATTCATCAGTCTGTGAGCACATTTTATCAGAAAAAGCGTCATTAGCGCAGTACAAGGCTGGGATAACTGAGGAACCAAATAGTGAAGTGCTTAATCTGGTTTTATACAGTAAATTGATGTCAGAGCTGATACTGGAAACAATCATATATCCTTGCCTGTGGCCAGGTTTCTATAGGACCTCCCTTTATAAGCCAGAGTAAGCTCGCTCTGTCTTCCATGGAGGGTTTGTGCTTACAAGAAGCTGAAGGACATCGCATGCACAGATCCCAAAGAAAAAGCTAGTTTTGTGCTATTCATGATAATCTGTATTTAGTATATAATATGTGTACCCATGTAGAAAAATAAAATCTCTCATTAGCCACATATGCCAATGGAATGTTTTAACGGATTTAGGCAGAAAATTACGTCATGGAAAAATGGTTCACCACATATGCTGGAACAATGCTCTCTTCCAGTGAGAGGTAACATTAACACACAGTCATGAGGGATCTCTACTGCTATAAAATCACAGTGCGATTCCTAAGACTGTATAGGATTTTTTCATCCAGGCAATGGAATTACTGGATCTGATGATTTCTATGGGACACAATTTGCTTTTTTGATGCATTTTATCTCCCACAATTTTCATTTTCATTTGCAGAAACCCATTGTTTGGAACTGATATGGTCAGGATACCAAGTCAAAGCTGCAGCATAATGATTGACAGTATAACACAGTACACAGAATATGATTAAAATGAAAAGCAGTTACATATATACAAGGCAGTATATCTTGGAACAGTTTAGTAACAACAGTAAATGCAGACTGTAGTGAACAAGAAGTTAGCCCGACAACCGAAACTTAGCATAACCCTGCATTTGTAAAAGTATCTCTACAAAACAGAAGGTGTTACAATGAGGCATTTTATTGAAGCTACTTCAGCTGGATATCACCCTAAGTGCAGCTTAAGGGTGACAGGTTGAAACAAGGCTTCAGAACCATGAATACAGGTACGTGAACACTAGGTAACTGCTTAAAAACTTATTTTAAGGCAAATAAAAAGCTGACTGCTAGAAAGCAGTTATAAAAAATGACCTCAGCTCTGTACAAATAAAAAGAAGCTTTCTGACTCTCTGCAGGTTAGTTGCATTAGAGTGACAGAGATGGACCATACTAAAAACTAATTCCAGTCCATTAACTTTGGCCTAGCTAAAGGCTTTGCGGTGTATTGGGACCTATACCAAGCAACAGCATAGATGACTGGGGGAGGTTTATGTTTAGTTCTAGACTGCTAAAATAAACAAAAGGCATTTGCCAAACAGCTTCTACTAAAATTTGCATTGGCTTGTACCTGGTTGCTAGGACTGACTCCAGGTACCTGGAACACAGAAGACCCCCCTTGGTCTGAGGAGCTCTCCACAGAAATAGGGCCTATTACTAGTATTACCTCTACAAATGTGAGGAAAACATGCAAGGGTCCCTTAATTCTGTGAAGCTGTCCGATTCTCAGGCCAATCCTCTGCATTTTATGAAGAATACATCACAGGGGAGTGAGGGGTGAGTGAAGTACACCACATCTATGTTACCTGGTGGTTGCTTCTCTTCTCCTTCAGTTGCCAAAGACAGCAATAGCACAATTTCATATCCTTTGAAGAAGATATCTGCCTGTCCTTGGGAGCCACTTCCTTGATCATTTTAGCTATGTGAAGTAATTAGAGCAATACTGGTGCAGGAAGAAGCAGTGGATTCTTGATCAGGCAATGCCACACTACGGAGCACATTAAATTGCCTCTGGATCAAGAGGTTTGAAGAGTCTTGCTGCTGTCAGCAGCTTGCTTATGTGCCTTTCCTCTGTGATGCCAGCTTCTTGAAGGCAAGTTTGTGACAACGAAGGCACTTTGCTCAGTGTGTTGCATCCTGCTTCTGTGAGCAGGCTGGAATACATAGGTAGACCAATGGAAATCAGCCAGTCAGATACAGAGGTGATAAGTCCTGGGGATATAGGTTTTCGGCAAATTTCAGTGAGCCCTCCACTTGGAATCTAGACAGCAAAAAAAAACAAAAACAAAACCAAAACCCTTAATGTTAAACGTACCTGCTTGTTTTACAGTAAGTCTTCTCCTGTTTAGTTACGTTTTTCCCCTCCTTCCAAACTGGTAGAATTCCATAGCAGATGTTTCAACTTCTCTAATTTCACATTCGTCAGTATGAGAGTGGTGTGGGTTGAAAGGCTAAGATCATTTGGCATAGGAATAACAGCAACAGTTTTGATGAAGCAGATGCAGCAGGCAGTATCCATATGCTTGACCTACCATCACATGCCTTTCTGAATTAGAGATCAGTAAAAACTATCCAGTGACAAGACTTTCCATATCCGGGGTGATCCATTTAATTTCTCAGTAAGGCAAGATAATACCAATTTTGCTTATCACCTCCTCAGAGAGATCAAGTTCTCTTACAAAAAGCAACAAAGGCTTTTGATTGTTTCCCCTTCTGCTTTTGCTAAGGAGGAGTGGACAACAGTACAGTTTAAAAATGAAAAAGGAGTGTCAAGTTTCAGATTACAATACAAAAGCATTTAATACCTGTAACCTTCAGCGAGAAAGTCTCTCCTACCAGTGCTTACAATCTGCTTAGGCTTTAAAACTATTATTCAAATGTCAAGATAGAAGGCTATATGCTAACTGTTCACCTTTGGGACAGGTGGAGGTACCTCCTGCCCCTGTAGTATCCCTACCTACATTATACCTGTTGGCTGAACACAGGGAAGACTTCTGTACTAGGATTTCACAGCTATGTCCCTTCAGTAGTAGCCAGTCCTTTTCAAAAGTCTGCTTCTAAATAAGAAAACCAGGTTTACAGAAATACTCACTGCCATGCGATGCTGCTTCCTCAGCTGCTTTACCCGTATTTGGTCCATGTTTGTGGCAATGTCCTTTTCAGGCTGGTCTAAGTCTTCAGAATACCTCTGTACCAAAGCCTCAGGAATACCACAGCGACCATGCTGAATGTTCCCAGCCAGACACAAAGGAGAGAGGATAGATACAAGTGTATCAATACAGTCCAATCCATGCAAACATAAAGGTGCAGGTTGGTAGCAAGAAAGGGCTTTTCTTGAGATCCCATGAAAACTGAAAAAGCAATCTCTAAAGGACTGGACCTTAGGACTCCTTACTTCCCCAAAATGTGTCCTAATAACTATTGTATCAATTCAGCTTTTCTTAGAAGCATAAAATCTAATCATGACTTCCTTTTCCAGCTCTGCTGGCAGAGAAAGACATCCCCATGCCCAGTGGCACTAAGGTACTAGTGGGCTGGAAAAGATGAAGTTTCAGAATAAGCCTGGGATTTCTCAGTCCCCCACAACACAAGAATTACTTCAGACATCAGGCCTGACAGTGAAGACAAACATAGTTACAGAATGTTAACATCCCAATAACTTATGTTTTATTTAGGGTGGTTACTCACAAAAATACAATAGATAGAATAAATGAAAGGCTATCCCTTGGAAGGCCAGTAGGATAAAAACAACAAAGCAATGCCCTCCACTTACCTTGTCAGAATACGGTTCTTCAGTAAGATCAATGTCTTCAGACTGCAACTTGTTTTCTATTACCATTTCCAGATCTATTGCCCTGCTACAAGAGACTTTCCTTGATGAAGCAGGACCTAGCTTTATCACGTGCTGCTGAACACTAGCAGTCTCTGGGAGCTCCGACAGCCAGGGTGGCAGTGGGCTAGGAGGGGTACTGGCCTCCTGTTCAGAAGACGTCCTGTGGACAGGTACTCCATGACAATCAATGGGAGTGGATGAGCTGCTTTTTTTTACTGGCAAACAGGGTGCTTCTAGACTTGAGTGGTTCCCACTTGTGGTCATGGGAGGATGATATAATCCATTAGAAAGGCGTTCTCGGCATTTTTTGGCAGGGACAGGTGGTGGCTGAGAAGGATTTTTTGGTTGCATTCTTGCTTCATTTGTGCCTTTTTGCTCAGCTTCTAGACCTCCCTTGAGGACTGGAGCATAATCAGCTCGTGCAAGGTCATGAAAGCCTTTACTTTGTATTTCCAGAGGTGTCCTTGTTGCAGCATGGGCCGCTAAGGCAGGCTGAGCTTCACAGTTTTTCAGGGGAAGCGGAGCAGGCTTTCCACCTGCAGTTTCCATTACAGAGCAGTCCAGTTCCTTAGCTCTTCCCTTCTGAGAACTAGCAGCTCCTTTACACTGCTTAGCCATCAAATCATCTACCATACAGCTGCCTCCACAAGACTGAGGCGGCAGGGCAGAGCCAGTTGTCTTTTTTGCTGTATCTAGTGAATCCTGAGGAAAAGAACCTACTTCCTTGCTAGTGTCCTGTAGGTTAGTATTGGATTCTCCCTGGAGATCATCCAGTGAGTGAGACCTTGGCCATGTATCTACATCCTGGGGGCCATCCAGAGTTTCATAGCTCCGACAGACAGCAACTGGTAAACTTCTACGGTTCTTCTTCAGACCTGTGACAGCTGGCAGTTTGGCAGAGCTCTTCAGAGCATGATGTGCACAACCCAATTGGCTTTCTTTTTCCCCTTGCTGGAGAGTTTCTATTGACTTGGTCATTGGGAGCATAGGATAATTTGACAGCTGGTTTCTGCTGAAGTCCTTAAAGCTATGCTCGCTTGCTGATTTTGCAGGCAGAAGACAGGTTCTTCGAGTTTTACCTAGAAGCAAAGAAATCGCAATCCATCACTAAAAAAAAAACCCAACAAAAAATCTGCAGTGTAAATACTGGAGCACTTCTAAATGCCTTGGAAACATTTGCTCTTCTATTTAACTCTAAAGGCACAAGAACTCAATTCCATTTTATGCATATGAATTTGTGAGGTTCAGCTTTATTAATTAAGAACTGATAAATGTAACAACTTAGGAAAATATATTTAAAATACTTAATATCCTTGCTAGTGGCCAATTTGCAGAGATTTGAGGTTCAGCTCAATTAAACCTTTTGCAGTGTAGAAATATCCTACAGTTAAAACTGATACTCTATAACCATCATCTGAACCTATTTGAACCCACAAAGAAATAACTCAAAAGACCTACCATTTTTCTCCAGTTTTCTAATTGGTTTAAGATACTGATAATCATGCTGACTTTCTAATGAAGTTTAATAGATTGCTAAGGAAAGCTTTTTTTTTTTCTTCTTCTTTTTTTTTTTTTAATCTTGTTTATTCATTTCAATTACAAAGTGTGCCAAAAATGTTATTTCATTTTCTAAATGAGTAGCCAACTATTTGCACTGTCAAACCAGGGAGCAAAACAAGTGCAGCATCACAGTGTTTTATCAAAATGGAAGGTCTTAGAAATGTGTGTTTTACTATAACCACTTGAGATGGCATGAATCAATATGAAACACATGTTTTTTGTATGCTTTACTTTATTTTTTTGTGAGATACACACCACTGATTTTAAACAGTGAAGACCATCAAATCTGCTTGACAGAAAAATTCTGATCAAAGGGACTGAGCTCATTAGAGTACTTATTACTATGAAATAAAAGGTCATTTCTCAAATACTGCATAGATTCTTTACATTTCCTTTTTAATAAGACAGAATTGAATTTGTCTTAAAGTAGATGACCTCTCAAAACAACAGCATATCTTGAACACTCAGTATTTTCAAAGTGACAGGGATACTTACCCCCACGCGCAGTAAACCTTCTAAAATCAGGATAGATAGATAAAGCTTGATATTTTTTTTTTTCCAAGGCAGGGGCTGGAAACCAACCCAACCCCACACCAATAGATTTGGCTATATGGTATCAAATTCTCTAATAATGGGCAATCAATATCTGTCAATTAAAGGATTAGTCACTTTGAGAGATCCGAGAAGTTTTGTTAACTGCATTGCAACTAAATTAATCTAGTGCACTTTTAAGCAACAGATGCTTTCTTCTCATAGAGCTTGCCTTCAAAGCTTTATCAAAGCTTTTTAAAAGAAGGTCAATGCTTGGCTTTTGAATAATATACACTGCTTGCTTTGAATATGAATGAAAGAAGCTGTTGAATCCAGAAGAGAGAGAGCTTGCTTTCTCTCTTTCTCTGCTCAAGGAGTTTAAAAAACCAAACTATCTAGAAAAATAGCAAAGAAAATGAAGTTTACATTTAAGAGAAATAAGGAAAAGGTTCCCCTCAAAAATAGTTGGTTGCATTTACTGGTATGCCAGCAAGGCTATCCTACCTAAAATCAAAGTGTGCCTATAAGGATGAACGCAAGCATACAGGAACTCCTTTCTCAGAAGCTGTACAGTTCAGAGTTCAACTCAACCTAAATATTACCCTTTCCGAAAAATGCTACTGAAATCACATCACAAATTAATTTGTCTACCTTGCTAGTATCTTGTGTTCAGGTAGCTCAAAGAAATAGCAGAAAGACTGCCTGCGCCTCTCCGTGGAACAAGGCTACTACCTTCTGAAAATGACTTGTAACTCCATTAAAAAGACATGTCTAAGAAATGTTAAGATTCATTTTTTTAGTGCCTTCAGGTACTAACGTCAATGTGTAATGAACGTAGAAAGGAGCGTTCTCTTTTCGTTATTCATATTTGCTAGTACCTGTCTGACTTGGACAGTAATTCACTGGGGCTTGTTGTCACAACTTACGTAACAAAATCCATGTAATCTTTTCAGTCTGAAATATTGAACAGGGGCTATACTGGTTTTAGGAAAGCACACTCAGGAATGTCAACACTGAAAGAAAAGTTGTGTGAAATACTACTACTGTGGAATATAAGCTTTTGCTGAAGTCATACCTAGTAAACAATGTGTCATTTTTTTAGAAATCATAGGATCATAGAATAACCACGTTGGAAGAGACCCACCGGATCATTGAGTCCAACCATTCCTATCAAACACTAAACCATGACCCTCAGCACCTCATCCACCCATGCCTTAAACACCTCCAGGGAAGGTGACTCAACCACCTCCCTGGACAGCCTGTTCCAGTGCCCAATGACCCTTTCCGTGAAAAATTTTTTCCTGATGTCCAGCCTAAATCTCCCCTGGCGGAGCTTGTGGCCATTCCCACTCGTCCTGTCTCCTTTCACTTGGGAGAAGAGGCCAGCACCCTCCTCTCTACAACCTCTTTTCAGGTAGTTATAGAGAGCAATGAGGGCCCCTCTCAGCCTCCTCTTCTCCAGGAAATGGGATATGTCTGTCTAAAGCCAGTAGCCTGAGAATGGAAGAGAGAAGAAGAAATGGGAAATAGGAAAATGAAGAAGAAAAAGAATAAGAGAAAAAGAAAAAATTTGGAAAAGTAAAATCAAATCTTTAGTTCATTGTACCCTTGTTTTGCATAAGAATACAAAGGTGGTCCTTTCACAGAAGGAATGGAAAATGTATACTGTTTTCAAGTTCAGTTTAAGCTACCGGCATACTGCAACTCTTTTTATGGTGCAGTTTTTGTTAGACAAAGTGCTGTCTATCTCTCATGATACTTATTGTGATTAGAACACCGAGAGGGAACTTTTCAGGTCCCTGTCATCATCTGCCTCAGAAGAAATAAGATTATCTTGGGGTATATTTCCAAAGGGACCAGAGCTACAGCAACAATTTTCTAGTGTTTCTCTTAATATTTTTTCTGTATGGAAGATAGTCCTCAGAAATTTAAATGCTCAAAACCAGACACAGAATGCATTCAGTGGCTTGTACAGATCCCAGCTGTTAACAACTTCATTCTGGCATTGCTTTCTGTGGTTGTATTTTGGGTGCACTTCAAACAGCTCTATTGGCACAACAAAGATGATGGCATGGTAGACAATCCTAGCTTCATTGCTTTTTTTACTGATTACAAACTAGTAGAAAGGCACGTTACATCAGGCAATGTGACCACCTGTTTTCTTGCTTCCTTTTCTGTGCTTAGGATGCCTACTCCGCACTATGGAAATCTGGACTTCAGTTTCTGAACAAATCAGAAAACACTCTTAACTCACTTGATAAGCCATGGTTTGTCTGCTTCTTCAGCCCTGCGCACTGCATGTGAAATTCTGATCTCTTCACATCCCCTCTCTCCTCAAAAAAGCTATACAGCACAACAAGAAAAAGTTCAAAGAAGACAGACATGATCAAGGACACAAATGACCTATTAGGAATAATTAACAGGCCTTCTCAGACCAGGAAAGAGATGACTTGGGAAAGAGTACGAGAGAGGTCTGTTTACAGTATGCTAGTTATGGAGGCTCTAAGGAAGATCACGGATGTCCACAAGGAGAAATAGTTTCACAAAACCAGATGAATGTCAGGAAACAGTATGCCATTTTTTAAGTCCTTATGTCTCAAATGATTCATTCCCCAACAGTACCCTGTGAAACATCAAATACGCAACATCAAATATGTTCCTATTCTGCTCTCTAGCTATCTGCTTTTGGCCATTCCTGTGAGAATTACATTTCTGATATGGTTTCCAAATGTAACTCAGACAGAAAACACGCACAAGCAAAACAAGTCCAATGACTGCACTGCTACTAGAAATCTAAAGGAGAGCTTGCTCTCCCTGCTTTGTTTCAAACTATGGACTAGACTATGTGGACTAATGGTCTGATCATAGATCGTTGCTTTCTGCTCTTAGGTTCTTCTTGTCTAACACTGGCTAGACCACAAACTGTACATTCCTCACTCTCTGTAAAATGGAATAAAATAACAATGCTGCTGTGAAGTACATTGTGGATACCTATGAGAATACTCAAATACTTCTGCAGTGGGACCCTAACAAGTACCTACAAAAGATGCATCTGTACCACTGTCACAGTACACAGCAAACAATTTTCTAGCCAAAATGTAAATGCATCTCAGAAATCTTGAGCTGATGTCAAAAGGTCATCCCAAAACCAGGAAACTATACTAGTCATCAAAATATTATACATAACCATTCCTAAGAAAATCTGAAGACAAATTTCTTCTCAGAATGCATTTTCCCTTTATGAAGTACAGTTTATTACTGCTGATCTGCATATTATGATGCTTATACTAGATAAATGATCATACTTATTTTAACAGCTGAGAAAACAATGTATTTCAAAAACAATATGAATATCAACAACTATGGCCTATGAACTTTGAAGAGGGTGGGGAACATTTCAAATTAACCAGCCCTGACAAAATCTCTGAATGAAACCTGTACTAAATGTTCTTTTCACAATGGTTTTCAAAAGAAGCACTAAATGCACTTGTGAGCAAAAATGACGCAGAAATGCAGTAAGCTATACATGAAAAGCAATATAAAAATCATCAGTAGCATTTCATATTCTGCAAAACTCAGATAGAAACATTAGTTTAAGTGTAATAGTAAGTATCTAAGTAGACAGGCAATGACAATTGCCTTCTAAAGCTTTTATTATATTGTTAAAATAAGGAAAATGTACAGGCAGCAATTTAACTTCAGTGCAACAGCTATCATTATGATGGCACTTAGAGATAAAAAGGAAAGAAGGCTGTCACATATGCCATATATTTAGCTATGATTATATTCCAGCATTCCTACTGTATGGGGATTCATATTCAAGAAAAAAATTTCTCTGTGCTTTCAGGAATTTAGTATATTGCTAATTTCAGGCATTCAGCTTCAAAGCAAATTGCTATTTTCTTCAATAAATAGTTATTTCTGAGTGGCAGACTGACAGAAAATGCATATACTAATGGAAAGATCTTTAGCTCATATTTTAGATTCGAAAAACAGCCATGGCAAGGGGCATAGAGTATCTCTATTCTCTTCCTGGTTTCCTGATTATACTGGATGTTAGTCACAAAACCAGGCAGTCTGAGGCCAAGTCATGCCTCAAATGCCTGGAATGATAATGCCAAACCTAAGACTACTTAATCTATTTTAATATTTCATCCCTACTGACAACTTAACGCCACCCCTCAAGTAAAGCATGCTCAGTCAGCACGACAACCTAATTTCTTCAGAACAGAGAGTGTAATCCCTGTTATCATATGTCTTGGTAATTTTTCAGTGCAATACCTTTCACTGATGAAAGATAAGGTAGTGGGAGTTGATTTCACAAGCATTTTCTTCATCGTTTATTTAATTGCCAACTTCTCCATTAATTTAACTTGTCAGTGTTCATACATTAAAAGGTCCTAAATCTCTGCAGCTGGCTTCTGATCAGACAAGAATGAAACATGCAGCTTTAAGCAAACACAAAAGTATGGCCTAATACAGAGAAATTTTTTTCTACATAGTTTTTGTGTGGGTTTAGAAGAAACCCTGCTAATCTCAGTGGAGTTTGGTGACTTCTCCATTGCCAGTGGTCCCTTAGACATAGGCTTGTAATGTAAAACTCATGAGACATGGTTGCATGAGAATATGACAGAGAGTGGAGAAGGTGGGATATGGCAGTAAGTATGCCTGTCGCTTCAGGATCACAAAAGGAAGATTATTTGTGAAATCTGATCTGTTTCCTACCTATGCAAAACAATAAATTAGAAACAGTATCAGTGACAACTAATGGCTCAAGCCAAGAGGGGAAAGAGGCAGTCAGAGCAAAGGAGAAATGCAAGTAGGAATCAGCTGGTGTAGCTAGGAACAGGAGCAGGAAGAATACAAAGTTATCTACTGAGAAAAGGCTGCAGGGATTATAGGCTCATTGCTGTCATTATTACCATTTTCCAGGTTTTCGCTGCTTTCGTAGCAGCCAGAATCCCGAGGAGAGCATCCGGTTAGGCCTTGGCCTTCAATGAGAAGTTTCTCCTGAGATCCTGACTGGTCGCTGTTACCTAGAAGATGTGAGAATACAGTGAAAAACAGGCAAATAGAAGATCCAGATGAACTTCTCACTTCCTTTTCCAACACCATTTTCCTGCGCTTTCAAAGAAGGAAATGAAGCTGATGAAGGGTCTAGAGCACAAGTCTTATGAGAAGTGGCCAAGGGAACTGGGATTGTTTAGACTGAAGAAAAGGAGGCCAAGGGAAAACTTTATCGCTCTTCACAACAACTTGGAAGGAGGCTGTAGCTAGGTGGATGGTGGTCTCTTTTTCCAAGTAACAAGTGATAGGACAAGAGGAAATAGCCTAAAGTTGCACCAGGGAAGGTGAATATTTGGAAATATTATTTCACTGAAAAGTGTTATCAAGCACTGAAACAGGCTGCCCAGAGAGATGGCTGAGACACCATCCCTAAAGGTATTTAAAAGATATGCAGATGTGGCACCTAGTGACATGGTGGACTTGGCAGCGTTATATTTACGGTTGGACGTGATGATCTTAAAGGTCTTTTCCATCTTAAAAAATTCTGTGATTCTGTGATCTTCCCTGTTGTAATAATTGCATCAGATCACTATTTTAGAAAAGAATGAGCATTAGGAACAGCCACCATAAACATCTGAAACGTTGATTCTGCTTAGTAAAGGATTAAGAAACAGCCTCAACATGAGTGTGAGAGCGCAGTGCAGTACCTAATGAAAGCAGAATGGACTGCACATGCTCCTTAGCTGCCCTGCAATTTAGAACCATGGAAATTTATTTATAATTTACAGTGTCAAAATTCCTTTTAATATTTCAAAAACCCCAACAACTAAAACAAATTAAAAAAGCAATGAAAAGAATGAAATCAAGTAAAAAAGAATAAAATCCTCACTCTGACCTAATTTCCAGAAGGGATCAAGAGGAAAGATCAGGAGTGGGTCTGGCAAAGTTAGATATTGTCTCCTAATGAAGGTGGAAGGGACAAGCGAGAGACTAGCTGTAAAAAAATCCTTCTTTGGTCTGTGCAAACACCCATCATTCAAGTGTGGTCCATTCAGACTGTGTAGACTGGATTCCAGGAATTTATGCAGGTGGTCAAAATCATATCATGTAAAGAACTAAATCTGAAGCTGCAGATACAGAAAACCAACTTCATGATGCAGAGATACAGTTTCTGCTGTGTTGTGGTTTTTTTTTTTTCTTTTTCTCTCTCTTGGCTATTCCAATTCCTATTCTTAGTGCATGAAAAGTAATTATGGGGTGGATCTAAATGCTGTTGCACCTCTCAGGTTTCAGCTGTCTGGTCTCCACTTCTCTTTCTACTCATCACTCTGACTTGGTGACAGAATTTCTATTTTCCAACCACTACTTTACACTGCTGTTCAAGTTTTCAAACCAAAATTGAAGGGCCCTAAAAAAAAATTATTACTCCAGGGAGGTAAGCATTCTAAATTGGTTTGCAAATAAGGAAGAGCAGCTCATATTAGGTGATAAAAAGCTATTCTGATATAAGTGGAAAGAATCTAATTTTGCAACTGCAGTTTTACTGGGGTGTGTGTAAAGGAGGGCAGAAAAAAAGCTTGGATGCCTCTTTGCAAAACGAAATGAACAGGAAAGCTACATGTCTGTGAAAACCCAGGCCACACAGCCTTGTCTACAGATACTAATCACACATCTCTCTATAACAGAATGAAGCACTGCCCACTTAATAAACAGCTATTTAAACTGCTGTTATGGCAGTTTAAGCTAAAACAGAATTTTGCACAGAAGCTGCTGAGAAAGCCCTCACACAACCCATTTCACTCATTCTGCTTGGCGGGATAATAAACTTTTGCTGACACTTAGGGAAGAAAGAGAAATTCAGCACCGTCTTTGGTTGCTGCAACTAGGTACTGAGTGCATCTAAATTCCTGTCTCAAACTACATTTGGTTTTCCAAGAATTCTACTTTACCACGACTCTACCATGACTGCCACAGGGTACAGTCCTGCTTCCTCCAGTGCAGCAAAGACATCATCGAATTTAACTGCCATAGTTTACTTTGTTTTCCCTTGTCTTTGCAACCACCCGCCTGAGATCATCTGTACAATGAGCAGAATTGCACTGCTGTGTCTTAAATAGTCAGGTCACTGTCTTTGACTCTTTGCACTTGATCGATTTATTTTCTCCCTTTGAAAATTGCTGTGCCATCATGTCTACAAACTGAAGCTACCTGTACAATCCTGCAATGCGCATTTCAAGAATCACATGCATGTGCAGGTAAAATAGGAGAAAGTTTAATTTGCACTACCTTCTCCACAGCCCTCTAGGCTCTGATATTTTTCTTACCCTTGATAACCTCAGTCTCTTCCCTCTAGTCTAGAAGTTTCTTCTTTCCTATTCTCCATGTCCCAGCTTCTTATTTTGCATAGGTTATCTCAGGATTTATTTCTGAATACCAGTATTCTAAAGGGTGCGTGTTGTACACTTGACATCTCTTGAATAAGCTGGGTGCATGAACAAAAGAATTATGGGAAAATGAATGCAAGTCTTAAGTTGCTCCTCAAAAATCTACATGTTGTTACACAGGATTACCCTGGAAATTATATTAGGGGAAAACAAGATCAAAATCCTGGAAGCAGTTTTCTGCTTTAAGGGGTTGACAAGGTTCTTGACAGAGCTCTAGTAAAACTGAAAACCTCAAACATCCCACGTACTGTCATACTCCTGTAGAAGTTCCACTGCTGTGAGGAGAACAGCTCTGTGTTCAGGATCTCGGATGTTAAGTTCATCCAAATCTTCTTCTTCTAAGAGCTTAAAGGTATCCAGATCTTCATAACCATTGAACAGAAAAGTGGGCATGTGCTCCTGCATAAACAGGAAGAAAAAAAAGAAAGAAAAACAGAAGAGCAGCTGTAAGACAACTTACTTATTCAACTGATTTTGTCAATGAAGATACTGGAAGAGATTTTCACAAGCAGTAAAAAGCAGTAGTTCAGCAAAGGCAAACCACTGTATAACAACAAAATTATAGGCTTATTATAGCCTCTATAAACATTACTTAAGAGTTCAGGGAGGTAGCTGTGCCAGGACTAGAATGATGCACATTACTTGTATTTGGAATGCACTGTATTAAACAGCCTGGATAGCATGCTACTTGGAAGCACAACGTGGCACAGCTCTGAATGAAAGGACAAGTACAATGGGAGAACAAGAGCCACACCGGTTCATTCCTAGCTCTTCTGAACAGACATGTGGAAAAATACTTCCTCTTTAAAGAAAGGGCAACAACTATTATTGTTTTACACTTTTTGCTTGCTTTTTAAGTGTCAGCTCATAGGAATACTATGTAATGATTTACAGTCTCCAAGTGCATAGAACTTGCAGCCTGCAGCACTTCATCAAGCCTGACTGATAGTTCTGCCTGGCCACAGCTATTTTCACTCTGCAGCTGAGACCCAGTTCTGCTAAGTGATGCCATGATCCTTAGGATTATGATTCTGGTGTGCAGCTTTCAAAACTAACAACTCCAAAGGTGTGGTCCCCCTTCCCACAAGCAAAACTGAAGAGTAAACAGAAAGACAGAATTCAGACCTTTAAGTTGATGCGATCCAAGAGATCTTCAACTGACTTGGGCTGGGGTGGTCTGCTTTTCCGGCGTCTCCTGGTGGGGCGCTTTGGCTTCTCTTCTTCTTCGTTTAACACATCCACATAGATAAATTTGAAAGTGCCCACTTTGTTGTTCAACAGGCCCATCCAAGTGCCCATGGGAGGTTTGCTGATTATATCAATAATGTCACCTTTCTGTAGATCAAAGAAGCAAGAACGCCATTTAGTTATGCTTTCTGATGGATACTTTCTCTTAGATTATCATGTACACAGGATGGACAACCCTCTAAAGTTTTCAAAAGGTTAACCTGTAAAGCTCTTACGAAGTTATCTGATAATACTTGTTCCACAAATGGAAGAAAAGAGAATTAACTGACATGCCTAAGACCAAAGAGCAAATCAACTAAAGAACAAGGACCCCAGCTGTCCGGATTCACAAACCTTACACCTCAGTGGCGCATCACTGCTGTTTTGTACAAATGTCTCTAATCTGTGCAACTACCTGAAACTGGTACAAATAAGAATACACTCAGTGCATATGGGCACAAGCTCATATAAGAACTCCTGAGGAAAGGAGGCCTATGCAGAAGGAACCATGCAACACTGCTGCTTTTCCTAATGTGCTCCCGATCACAACAAAGAAATAGATGCAAAACTGTTTCTGCCTCGTTAAAGAGATTCATATTAAAGTAGATGTATGCAAGGTAATACCTGCCCTTGAAATTTTAAGTAACGAATGTAAGGAGGCAGATAGTTTGAATCACACGTAGCACAACTGAAAAAAAATAAAAGCTGATATCCAGAAACATCAAAGGGCAGTGACAACTCACAGCCGGTAAAGTCATTCAATATTAACTCAAAACAAGTTTTATTAACCAAAATCCCTCTAAGAGATGCTATGTGCAGGCACAACCACATTTCTTCTAAGTATTTTGAAAGTTTTTCCATTGATGGATTAATTCATTGTGGCAGAGAAAGTATTCTTCCAATCCCTCAAACACATCCCTTGCAACACTGAAAATACCTTTGTGGCACATTTTTATTTTTCCAGAAACTAAAGATGTAAGTGTCTTTCCCTGGATATGGAGAAATACTAATATATTCTCTCTCTATATATATGTTCTATAAAAATTCAATATAATTCAAGCAAATCTTAAATTTATAAAAATAGGACCAGTTAAAGGGCTTCAAAGACCTGAGTAAACTCATTAGAAGACTAAGAATTGCATAGTTCTTGCAAAGCGCTCTTAATTAAGAATTATGCCAACATAAATGTTTGTCCCCTTAAAACCACATATAGCTGGTACCTTGAGCTTCAGAGAGTCTGTATCGTAAGGACTTGGAGTAAAATCAGTGTGAACCCTGGCTCTTCCACAGAAAGGTCCTCTGTAAGGAGGCTCTTCATCATCACCATCTTCTGATTTCACACTCTCCCTGTTGCTAGTTGAGGAATCTGTTGTGCTCACTGTCTGGCCACCTGTGTGAGAGACAGTATTAATTCACAAAAAGGAATCTCTTTGTGAAGAAGGTTCAGAAATAGTCAGGACTGGAAATGGGTCATCTTTGCACAAAACATGGTAACTGAGGTTAAAAGCCCTTAATAGCTATTATTTCTTACATGCACATGTGATAGGAGAGTTAGTTAATCTACTTGGCACTCCTATTTTCCCAAACTCAGCTCCTCAATATTTAACTGTATTTTTAACTGTAATATAAACTAGCTTCTCATCTGTAGTACAGCACAGGAGATGTCATCTTTCTGGGAAGTTTTACCCAAGAAAAAGCAGAGTTTCATGAGGAAAATAAGCTCTGAATCCTGCATGAGGGTTCCAGAATCCTCATCACGTGGTAACATTTGTTTTTATGGCAACATAACACACTTTCAGTTATTTAAAAATGGAACTTTCTCCTCAGTTTTTTCCCCCCAATGTCCTTGGTGTCTATTGGTCAGTAATTCATAGCAAAGCAACTTCACACCATCAGTGTCCCACTTAAGCTCTGTTTTGTTTAGAGACAGTCTTAACTAGAGAAGTTTTAAATAATACTCCTCTAACTAGCTAAGGAGAGCACCTCGAGGTCTCTCTAGAGGGAAGTTGCAAAGCCCATCAGGACAGAGGTTTCAAGAGAAATTTAGTGTAAAGATGTGCCTGTTTACTAGTGGCCAAGGATTGCTATTCTAAATCCAATCATTTATATTACAATATGAGGGCCGAGTAGACCCTGCCAGAAAGCATGATTTCACTTTTTCAGGGCTCTGTTTAATCACAAACGGAAAAAAAGATCATCTCTGCATCAAAGAGCATACAGTTCTTCGTAAGCGCTTAATGACTAACCCATCATTCATTCTGCTTTTCAATCACTGATTCTGCTTTGACTTTCTCTGATTCTGCTTACTGTGAAGACTTCTGCTCCCTGAAGCCACAGAACTGGAGCAATGCAATCACAATCAAACTTACTCATTGAGCTCTGACCGCTTAAGGAACTCCTCAGGCTCTCTACTGAGCCACCGGCTTTCAGCTTGGGTTTGTCCAGGGAGTCAGTGTCTGGTGGTGGCGATTGCGGAGAACCCAGCATGACTCCAGGGCTGGACTCCTGAAAAGGATTGAACCATTTCAGTCTGCTAACAGGCACTCACAGAAGCTACTTGTTCATTTCCAAGTAATTCAGTTTTCCTGCTCTTTACCAAAGAGGATGAAACCTTCTATACTTGTCTACATATTCAGTGGCACTCAGTGGTGGCAGAAGCCCCACTTTATTAGGCAGGGACAGGTGCAAACAGTCAGTCTGAAAAGGCTAATACTGTAAGTAGAAAGAAACATTACACAAAACTTCCAACTCAATGGCTTTTATGATAGGTGATACTTTTGCCAGCAGTACTTGCAAAACAGCTAAAACCAAATTCAACTCTTTGAATCAGGATTTTGTACAAAGATGAATACAAACAAATCAGGCTATACAAGTAAGGCACACAGCAATGTGCATTTTTTGCAGAGATTTGTTGATATCTGTAATCATTTACCTTGAGGCAAAAAAAAAAAGAACTAACCAGAAAATGCGGCCTGTGTATAGTATAGATACATATAAACATAAATATAAAATCATTTTGCTATATCTGCAAAATGTAGCAAATTCCTCTTTTCATTTAGTCCAGCAGCACAGAAAATTCCTCTTTTCATTTAGTCCAGCAGCACAGAAAAACATAAAGGGTCTTTCCTAAATCGAAATTCTGTCAGCCTCCATGAAGCGCAGTTAAGTAAAGCAGCAGATACTTGTAGAATAGATTTTGCTTGGTTTTTTTGAAGGCAGAGAGAGATACTGACACATGGTTTAATTAATTATGCCAGAAAGGTACAAATATTATAGAATGACTCTGCCCAAAAGTCTGAAAAAACAAAACAGCTGTAGCTTGCATCCAAGAAGAGTTTGTGTTGTGATGTGTGGTCATAAAGCTCTTAGGTGAAAGCTATTATTTGCACGTTGCAGTATCATCAGAAAAAAAAGTGATCCCAGCATATGAATTCCAATGTCAAGTTAATCTTGGAGAGAGCCAGACAAGCATACCCGGCCAGTGCGAGGCCACCTGGGGGCGATGTTAGCCAGAGAGAGCTCTGCTCTCCCAGCAGCTTTGTAAGCTATTACACGTTTCAAGTGCCAAGATTGGTTTTAAACAAATGCTGAAGAATTTTTGACACTCCACCAAAGCAAGGAACCCAAAGTAAACCAAAAGGAAAAAAGACAGCAATTGTTCCTAGGCCACTGAAATTCAAAGCCTAATTTAGAACTAATGTACATCAGGTTTGCCTTTAAGAATAAGCTATAAATCTGTAATGAAAGAATAATAGGAAAATCTTCTGTGGGATGCCTCTTCCTGCCTAAATTGTGCATCTGTTTTAATGGGCTGCAGCAGAGGGCAAATTGTGATGGAACAAAGATCTGTAGTAGCAGAGAGGAACCATGTATGCGAAGTTATGCTGGGAATTTAAACTAAGGTGTAAATTGCAGATTGAATATATTACTGTGACCCTGTGTCACAGACTGGTTCGCTTAATAAATAATGATGATAGATAAAGAAATGGAAACACAGAGCAAGACGTGTAACTCCATCAACCACAGGCTTCTGCTGATGAGCTACCTGAATGAAAATCTGAAAGTGCATTTTCAAGATTTGGCTTCTATAGGAAGGCATTTCACAATGAAGGATTTTATAAGAACACAGGAATAAGCCACACCACATAGTCCTGTTAGCAATTTCTTCAGAGGTGCCTTGAAGCATGGGGATCAATACTGATTATCACTTCTACATTATTAAGCGGATTCCACTGCAGACCTTGCATACCTGCTCCGATAGAGAGCTGCTGTATTTTTTAGACATCCTTTTCTTCATGGTTTCTTTTACAGACTTCACCTTTTTGCCCAGAGATATACGGGACGCAGAGGGTGACTTGATTACTTCTTTATAAACAAAGTCTCCTTCTTTGCCCTGCAAAATAAAATAGGCTTTAAGCGTATAAAGTACAAGACCCAGTTTCTTCCTCAGTCAACAGTCGTGGAGGCATCCAGGCAGACACAGAACAGCAGCATGGTGTCCTGTTTACTGCTTTAAATTCACTGTTGAGACCTGGTGCAAATGGCAGTAGGAATAAGGTACAGTGGACTGGTAAGGCATGATTTGTAACCTTTTCTGCAGGTACTGTGTGTAGATGTGTTGGGGTCTGTTAAGACATCTTTATCCCTTTCAGACCTGACAGAAAACTCCAGTTTCGGGCTAAGCCCTTCTGCAGGACATACAACAGTAGCTGTGGCCAAATATATATCTGTGTGTATATATACATATGTGGATACCTACATTTGGTAACCAAAATTCACTTGTTATTTTCAGACAGGCATTCTGTTAACCTCTCCCAATCACCATCTCTGTAGTTTTACTGTGGACTGTTTGTAAAAAATGGTAAAAAAAAGCTACTAACTCCATCAGTCATGGTAGAAGGCTACACTTGCACAGCTATTCTTAAGACATACAACAGGCTACTGCCAAACTAAATTAGCTGGTCTATATATACAGGATGACAAAGGCTGCTTTGAACACATTTAACCTTTCCTAAATCGGCTTAAGATACCTAGCATTTACTTATGCCACAAGCACACACAAAGCATGAACATGGAGCAGTTGACACCTTGCCAAACTTACTTGTATGACTCAGCCCTTACTCAAACTGTCCAGGCAGTACGATAACGACAGTCTTTTGTTCTACAGTGTGTCAGGATTATAGCTTTATTAGAGCTACTATAAACATCCTCTCAATTGAGAGCACCAAAAATCACAATGCCAAAAGTACCAAAATCTGTTTGGACAAAGAGAGTAACTACTAAATTTGGCTTCTGAATTGGTTCAATAATCCTTCTGAGGACCATATAAATACAAAAGATGTCAAAACCTAGAATAAGTATACACCATATTATTCATAAAAGAATTATCTCTTTTTTTTTTCCTAAATATTTGCTACTTTACTAATGTTCTCCCATAAAGTTTCTCTGAAATTAAGCCAGTACTTCATTTCTGACAACTCTATTTTTTTCCTTTACTAGTTCTTTGTGATTACAACTTCTTTGGTAACTTCTAGTCTTTCAGTAGAAAGGACACTTCTTTGCCTTAATTTTTTGGAAAACAAACAAACAAAAAGCTTTCCATTTAATGGAAATGCTTTCAAGAAACGTGTTTTTAAGAAATAAACATGTTTTCAAGAAATAAACCTTGATCTGCATACATTATTTTGACATACTGCACCTCTCCCACTACTGATACCACCAGGGAAAAACATAACATCTAGATTTCACACCTTCCTATATCAAAACCAATCTGAAAAAAAATATGCCAAAGTATCTATGTTTAAAGATAAACATTTTAAGTTTGGAAGACAGTTTTCTACTGAGTTGAAAATTGATGAATAAAGTAACCATCCACAGTTTGGGGCAATTTATGGGTAATCTATGACGTAAAAAAAAAAAAAAAATCAGAAACCCCAAAATAACTCAAAAAATCCAGCTGATTTATAATGTAATAATAATATAATATAATGCTGGCATATAAAATATTTCACAATTTAGACCTGAGTTAAGTAACCGGAGAAGTTATAAGAGCCAATGTTGAAACAAAAAAGAAAAAACATAGATGGACAAAAGGGAAGAACACTTTCTGCAATTTCATTTGGTATAACGTTCTGGCTCTTTCCTTTTCTGTTATTTTTGGCTGTAAGCAGACCAACAGTAACACTGGGATCAACATGAGTAATACAAAGTGGTATTAATTCTCAGGGGAGATGTCTTTTTTTTAAACACAAAGAGCTCTGAGATCAATTGCACAGCACCCAGCACAATGGGATCCTGCTCTACTCCAGAGCTCTTAGATACAGTGAGAAAACAAATAATAAATCTCTTCCATGATGACTTCACTCAAATAATTTGCAGATCTCCAGCAAATTAAAGTTTGCCTTGTCATTCCAAATAGTAAATATTTTTACCAAGAAAGTAAATCAATTTTTTGTCTGGGGTGGTGGCTCTGAGCAAGTCAGAGATAAGAATAGCCCACAGATGTGCCCCTATATATGCGCTTTGATCCCTTGTTGCTGCCTCTTTACATATATCATATATAAATACTTATACACACATGGATACGGGTGGGTATGTTATTCTCAAAGCTAAGGAAGTTTGAGGTTAACAAAGACACTCTGCTTTCTTGGATACGCAAACTGTTATTACAGACCCAAATTACACTCTAGTCTATTATAACTCCATTACGCATTTAACTTTATGCTATTTCAAGTCTCTGCCGCCTTGCCTAAAACTCACCATTTGGTCAGAACTGTTTCCAATGTGAAGAGAACGATTTGTCAAGTCAAATCCTCCAAAGCTACAGGTTCTCTGGAAAAAAAAACAAAACAAAAAAACCCAATGATGGATACAGTTTTATCACAATGATTAGCTCACTCAAAACATCTGTGATTTGGAGAATATCAGTGAAAACACAAATGTCTGCAAAAATGGAAACAAACAAACAAAACGATGGGAGATTATAAATCAGGTAATTTGTTATAACACAATTTGCTCTTTGGCCTAAAGTCTGCTTGCTGTCCAGTCATCTATTGTCTACTCTTCTTTTTAAAAAGAAAACCAACTTTTTTTGTCTGAGTAAACTGTTGATATTATGCATCAGGTTTTCCAGGGTGCTCCATCTCAGCATTCACATCTGCCTTCATAAAAGTCCACAGTTGCACTGAAACAGAGAACCACCCATCTCATAAAGGACTGAATAACCTACCTTCTGGGAATAGCTGCATAGACTCCATTTCCACTGAAGTACAGGGAAATGCCAGAGGCCTCGTAGGGTAAGCTTTTGGTAAGAGGAGGGAAAAAACAGCCCAGCTATCCATAAGCATTGTGTCCCCAGAGACTCAGCAAGCCCTGACTCCAGGTTAAGCATTTACTCTCACACATGTGATGATACATGGCAGCTACACTACTTCTGGGAGAAAGTATGTTTACAGTGACACAATCACTGGAGTGACTCAGTTTTGGCTGAATGCACAGATGCAGTTCAGCATAAACAACCTGAATAAAGAAACTAAAATCAGCACTATGGCACTGCTTCCCTCCCAAGAGTAGAGTGCAACCAAACTCAGTACAGTTCCATTTCCACAGTCAACCATTCTTTAACTGTGGCTGATGAATCTCTGCTAAAGCTTTGGTATCACTTGAAAAAAGATTATACACTTAGGGGGCTCAGAGAGAAGCCAGCTTTGGCTTTGCAATCCAGAAGGTAAAACCTTTCTCCTTTATTTGGCCACTGAACAACCAGCTGCACAGCACTGAAATGCCTGGCCCTGCCAGAAATGTCACAGAGTAGTCTAAGGAAATGAAGGTACCACAGTTAAAAATTACTTGCAAAACTTCAACTCTGGGCTCTAAGCATGGGTTGCGAGGCAGGCAGATAACTAAGTATTTGCTTCATAGTTGGCGTTGAGACAAACAGGAAGCAGAAGACCAACCACTTGCCAAGTTTAAGTTCTTAGGGCCTTAACTACCCAACAGAGCAACTTCAAAGATGCCTTGATAGGAAGCAAAGCTGAGATGAGATCTATTGCTCAATCATTATCCTGACTCTGTACATAGAAGTCACTGAAGTTCCACCAACTCAGTCTACCAGTTTGCTTCGAGATTTTACTAGGAAGAAGCAAGTTCTATAAACTCTGCCACTTAACAAACAGTTACATCAATTAATTCTATTAAAGTAAACATTCTTCCTGCTCACTGCTAATCTGCTTGCATATCAATAGCTTTTAAGAAACTTTCTTTTCTAGCTTTTATGTTGGCTGCTGTGTACCTACAGCGCTTGGATGACAGTTTTTGTACCCACCAAAACTCCACCATAACTCAAAATCAGCTTTGTCTAGGCTGTACTAGACATTAAAAAAGAGTGCTGTGATGTACAGCTTCTTTTAAAGTGTTTTTATTCCAGAAGGCAATGTGACTATGGCATAGCTTTTAGAAATTAGTTTTGGAAAACATTTGAGACCAACCACAAGTAATATGATCAGTTTTTGAATCACAGCACATTTAGCTACGAGTAGCGTCGTCCTGCGAAGAGTCTGTTTGAAGTAATCCTACAGTGCACAGTGAACCCCAGCAATGAAGAGAGGACATCTGGAACTGCTCTGAGAAAATCTGTCTGTCAAACCAACCAGAGCTCCTCCTAAAGCATTCTTCTCAGAGAGCAAAACGTCTGTTGGTTAAAAGCTTCTGAATAAATGCACCACAGTAAGGATGTTTATTGTTTCATTATGGACCTCCCCATACATTTCACTTTCACCTTCAGATTCCAGTAGCAACCCTGGCAATACTGTACCAAATAAAAGGTCTGTGGATGAGAAGAGGGATATTCAATGGAATGGCCATGCAATCAAAAGTATTATTGTTTCAGGAGGAAAGAAAAACTGATGCAATTTCAAAATTTCATGCATGTCCAGGTCACTAAAACAAATATAAATGATAAAAATGAATGGCAAGGCAAGACAGAGTGACCAGTTCCACTGAATACATAGGCATTGCAATTTCCCTGAGGTTGCAGCAAGCAAACATGAAGTGCTTCTAGAAAGGAGTGGCATTAGTTGAAGTCTGTCAGTTTTTTGCAGTTTCAGGAAGAAGTGTGTTGAAAAAGTTAGTAAGAGAAGCATGTCTCTACCGTTTATGCCATTCAAATGAGGCTGGAGGAGCAGTTGACTAAGGAGTTCCTCAACAACAACAAAACATTATCCATTTATTCTCCATTTATATCTCTGTGAATTAGCAAACGTCAGTCCAGATGGTTTTCATAACAGAATTACTATAGCAAGACTATCTACAAGACCTAAAAAGCTTGTTTCCATCATCTATATTTACAAAGATAGTTTTAGAGAGTAGTTTTAATTATGGCACATCTCTAGCATCCATGAGTATGCTCTTTTGCCTGAGATACTCCTATTGTTCAACCCACAGAAGGATAAGTAATGTTTCTCCTAGCACTGTAATATCCTTATGGGAAAACAATGTCTTTTGAATACATTGTCTGTGAAAATAAACAGCACCCCGTGATTGGCAGAGCAAGCAGTCAATGCAGAAGGAATAGTGAAGCTGCTGAGAGAGTGTTCATGGTATTGGGTAGAAAAACCCTATTTATTTTGTGGATGAAGAGCAAAAAGTTAACCATGAAGGTTTGGTCAACTCCCACAGGTTATTCAAGGACACCAAGGCTGTGACTCTTATATTAAGAATACTTCATACCTGAAGAAATAAAGGAGAGACCTCTGAAAATGAAACCTGCAGTTTATGAGGAAAAGCTGTTTCTGCTGTATTCTTCACTGGAATATCCTGCTTAACAGTATGTGTGCACTGCTGTCTCCACCCACTCAAGCAGTGAGCACATCTACACTGCCAACTAGACAACAGCCTTGGAGATCTGGTTGGCCCCAGAGGCAAGTTCCTAGGAAACTCAGCATCATGGTTAAGTGAACTGTCAAAATTGGATTATATAATCAAGAAGCAGCTTTGGATTTCTCTGAAGTGGTCAAATCACTTAATTTCTCATTGTACTGAACAATTTCCTTTTCTGGCCACTCCTTGTTCCCTTTCCACAACACTCTGAGGGAAGGTGTCACCTTCACCCCATGCTAGAAAGAAGGAGCAGCAGCCAAGGACGCAGCAGAAGGGGCGCTTCTGGTGGTGGTGTGCAGTAAGCAGGAGGGCAGTGTACACATAATGTGAAACTTCTCATCTTTTTAAAGATGTGTATTTAACAGAGAATACGGAGCTGGGTACATGAATTAATGAGATGCAAACTGAGAACGGGAGGGCCAATATGAGGCAACTACAGCAGGAAATAAGAGCACAGTTGACTAAGGATGCTCTAACCCTCTGAAAATTTTGTTCACCTCTTGGTATCTCTTTAAGAGAATACCAACTCCCAAAGCATCACAAAAAACCTATGTTTATAGCATTTCAAAGCTCCTCTGTTTAACAGTGATCTCAATTTCTGCACTAGGTGAACTTGAAAAACAGCATTTTGTTATATTTGCTCTCTCTCATTGAGTTATTCTGTACACATAACAATTGCAGACTCAACAAAATTCTTCTCTGATGAGATTATATCAATATATTCCCTTACAGCTGAATTACAGCGCTTAAGATTTTCTAACAGCAAGGGAAGCAGAAGCACTGAATTTTAGTTAAAAGTATAGAGCAAAAAGTATTGACTGCAACCTCACAGAAACTGGAAGACCGCCTTCATGGCAAGTCTTTGACTCACAGACTTTTGGTGGATTCTCAAGAGAACCCTTTTAGTACAGCGATCCACTGTGGCAGCCCACTTCCTCTTGGCCTCCTCATCCTCCTCCAGCAGGCATCTCCTCAGGTCCTGCTTGTCGGCCTTGCTCAGGGTCCTGTCAGTAACGGGACGCACCAGCTGTGAGAGGTTGAGGTGACTGTACAGGCTTCTCTCCACCACATAGGTAATATTGAACTCGCTGACAGAAGTGCGCCCTCGTAGCCTTCTGTTTGGGAAGCCACAACCTCCACCCCCTTTCATTTTGTGACGCAGTAATTGTAGGTCGCAAGCTGTGGGAGATGCTCCTTTCCTAGCAGGGCGCTGGCAAAGAAAAGCTCTGGAACAGGAATAGTTAGTATCCGTTTTCTTCAATCGGATCTGCTTCCTTACACTCTGAATCTCCTCCAGGGACACAAGAAGATGGTGCTTGTGCCTGTTGCTGTCATAAAAGCAAATGCTTTCTGTACTTACCCCATGGCTCAGTGAGCCGAGGCTCTTCTTCATTTCCCCATCTGTCAAGGAGCGGCAAACTTTCTGGGTCTTCTCCTCTTCAGGGTAAGAGAAAAATGTCCCGAGTTTCTTGGGAGGCTTGATAAGGCCACGGCTATCAGTTTTGCTGTAGGTCTTCACCAGCTTCCGGTTAGCTCCCCACGTATCAAGACTGCTGGATGAGGGAGAAGTAGTAAGTGAGTCCGAGTCATCCTCTGGCTGTTTTTCGCAGGAGCCATCAAAGTAAAATTGCTTCTTGTGAACTCCAGAGTAAAGTGCCGATCTGTCATTCAGTATAGGAGAGTTGTCTAGCGAGTGCTCTTCCACACCTATGGGTCACAAAAGAAGCACAACGCATATAATCATTCATTATTCTCCAAGATGTTTCCCTGTAAAGCCTTACTGTATTTATTTAGGATATCATCCACTTAAAATGGAATGGAACTCTTCCTGATACAAGCAGCCCAGAAGGTATTTGTGAGTGGATAAATCTGAAGCAGTTACTTCCATTTATGAAATGAGAGTTCTGAGGTAACAGCAGACAGATGACAGCAACCTGTAAGTAAACTCATCATCATTTTAAGTTTCTCTCATCTGCAGCTAAGAAAGACCACAGATGCACTCACTAAGAACCCCTTAAAAGCTGCAACTGGATTTGTTTCTCATGTTTTTCTTCTGATACTTGCATATCATGCTCAGCTCTAGTGAGACAACAACAGGTCAGAAGCATATTGAGGTATTAAAATCCGAACCAGTATCTCTCAGGTCCCTTTTTTCCACATCCAGTGCTGCTGCTGCCGCAGAAAGCAGTCTTTCTCACAGAAAGTTAGGGAGCTGAGCTCTAGGATGAAATTAACAGTTTTGGGTTTTCAGTGGGGGAAGAGGCATCAATTTTAATCACACAGAACTTACTTAAAAAGATGCAAAGATAAAGAAAAGGTAGGTTAAATTGAGGACTTGTCAGTTTTAATAGTGTCCTGGTAATGACAGAAACACTTAGCTTTCACCAAACACATATTTCACAGAAAGGGAAGATGACTTTTTGCAGTGCAAGTACTGGAGATGGACAAGCAGCTAGTTCTCCTTTTTGGAGAGGAGAGAAGGGAGTAAAGGACCTGAAATTGCAATTCCTTTTAACATTTATCATCTAAGAACCTTTCTCTGGTGTTTTCTTCTGAGCAAAGTATAGGCTCGGGTATTAGAAAAAGTAACAGGGGAAGAAACAAATGAGGGTATGCATTCTCCTCAGTCTGGCCTGACAAATTTCACAACATTCATAGGTACATATCAGAAATACATACACAAATGTGACCATATTTATTTCTTGCTAAAATAATTTTTTGGTGTGACCCAACTTTGCCTTCATCTTTGATTGCTTCCACAGTCTTCCAGCACAGCTAAATCTGAACCGCTGCCAAAATACCTATGATTTACTAAATTCAGTAATGGGGGATACATTTCAAGATAAAAGATTAGTGGTCATGTACAGGCTTCCTGTCTCACCTTCAGTTCACTCTGTTGGCAAAACATATTTGATGCACATTTGCTGAAACCTAAGACACTATTTCAAAAAGGTAAAACTCGCTGTGACAGCAATGGGATAGTGCATCACGCCTTTCACTCCTTAGAACTTTTCCAGGGTAGGTCTGTTGACTGATTTTGACACTGCTTTCACTGGACTGTCCAACTTGCTCTCCTTCCTCTCTGCTTCTCAATTTGAAAAGAAAATAGACATTCTCCTGGGACTGGATATGCGCTGATAAACAATTTTATTCCACTGAGTAAATATGTTTTTAAACAGCTTGTAAAATATGCATTGTGTATCAACACTGTAACAGATGTTATTTGGAGTGAGTCCATGACACAAAGCAATAATGACATAGAAGTAGATGTGATTTGTTTTTAAATGCTCTATAAGAAGAGTGCGCAGGAATTAGAAAGCTTCAGTTATTTAGCTCACTAAGAGCAAACTAACACAAAATACACGTGGATTCAGATATTGGCACATTCAGACAACTGGCACATCCAGATGTCTATTTATTGTGACAACAGAGACAACAGTAGAAATGTGAGAGAAGGATCTGGGACCAGTATATTTTTCTTTAAAAACTACAGGAACATATAAGGGAAATTCATCAAAGTTGTTCTTTGTGAAGAAATTCTTGAGAAGGATTAGGAGGAATCTTTCTTATCGGGAACTGCACATTAGGTTTTCAAACTACTCTCACACTTTGTTAAAGGCTGTTCAGCGCTGACAAATTAATTGAAATTTTACTGATGTTACTCTATTTATTTTTATAGCCAATTTCCCAAACGCTGGCCATCTAGGATTTCACGTTCCTTCACATTCATAACACAGATTCAAATAACAGCAGCAAACAGCTCAAGAACTGATCCAGTCATCTGCAGGTAACTTGGAAGGCCAGATAACAATCCTCAAATGCAACCACAATATTTTCTGTCATTTTGTAGAGGCCTCTGACATATTCAAATAGGAATACAGACCTACATTATGAGATATGGGGATGGACAGCATTTATGAAGCACTTTCAATTTGCCCTGTGAAAACTTAGGCGTGGGAAGAATTTACTGAAAGTCATAGACACCTACTCCTAATGTAGTCTTGGCTACTTAAGGGGCCTTCTATTTAGGTAGAAGTCATGCAGAAGTAATCTATGTTGTTATTTAGCAATAATTGATTTTGCTACAGTTTCTCAGGAGGCCAATCTACAAAGGAACTCCAGAGTGCTAGATAAAGTAAAATCTCGGAGTTATAGATAATTTGTTCAGAAAAGCCTGAAGTTCAAGCAGAAAAGATGGTCTGGAGATGAAGAAAAAAGGAAATAAAGCAAATCTTTTTTGAGGTTATTGTTACTGCAGTGAGGTTTCTGTGGGAGTCAGGGGTGGGAAACTGTAGGGAAAAAAAAGGCTGGAAGAAACTGGGAGTGAAAGACTGAAAGAAGAAAGGAAATAAGGAAATGAAGTGCTGTAAGAGAGGGAATAGCAAACCAGACAAGATAATGTGCTGAAGAGAAAGTCTGGTCAAACTACAGGAAGGCAACTGCATGCCCAACAGCCCTTGGCTGCCTGCTCCTGCAGCTGCTCCCACTACTGAAGCCTCTGGCTGATTGCTCCTTGAAGCTTTTCCCAGGCCCCCAGGGAAGGAGCGGGTAGGGCAGGCCTCTCTGGGGTCCTTCTTTTCCCAGAGCAGGGGAAAACCAGCCCTGTTTTGTTTGCCCTGTCTCATAAACCATGCTTTTACTTCCAAGATAACCCAGCTTTATGCTCACCCAAGGAGGTGACAAAACCTTTCCAAATCAAGACAGAGCTGCCCAGTCCAGAGCTCTAGACCGGCCATGCCTTTCATTCCAGCCAGCAACATTGCCATCATGCAGGAGAGAGGCAAGTTACATCATAAATCTGCCAACAGTTTCCTGCCACATACCCAAGAAGATGCACATGTTCTCTTTAAATGCACTAGGAAAGAATTGTAATACAGCTCAGCTCACTGCAAAGCTAAGGGGAATCAGCATATGGTCCTGGGAGGGTCACTAACATAGAGAGGTGCTCACAACTCCAGTGAGGACCCAAGTAGGGCTCTACAAAGAGGCTTGTGAGGCTCAGGCTCTGTTAATCTGAGTGCTCACACATGGATACAGGTTATCCAGAGGTAATTCTGCGGCATGCTGTTCCCAGGGGCTGAACTCTGCTTCCCATTACCCCACCCTCCTCCTCCTTCCTTCTCTCCCCCTTTCTCTTGGCAGCAGCGCTCATTCAGGAGCCAAACTGCAAGCAGGCTCCCCTAGAAGTAGGAGTTAATATCACACAAGGTAGTCACTATCCCACAGGAATACCTGATTGAATTTCTGTGCTTTTGCCACAGGATAATGCCATGTGGCGGAACTGTATCACCAACCAGCCCCGAAACAAGGGAGAGCTTCACCTGTACGCCCTCCCAGGCCCCACAGGAGGGAGCAGCATGGTAGTGGTTCTGCTTACCTCCTTGCTGAGCCTGTGAGGCAGCCGACTGGGACTACTCCTAGTCTCATTCCCTGCCAAGCACGGGGCATAAAACATAAACCAAGCTCTAATTTCCTAATGAGGGGCTCTCCAGCGCTGATCTGGAGAGCCCCTCATTAGGAAATATCAGGAGATAGTATTAATCACATCCTAGACTGCCACATTCCTCCTTCCACAGTCACAAAATGCAGTTACTTGGGTAAGGCATGCACCATAGACAAGGCAGTCTTTCCTACCATCCCTTAAAACCACTAAACCCCTCCAGCCCTGTCCCTTCTTAACAGAAACATGTATTCACAAACTCAGTTTTAAATATCTGAACATTTCTTTTTACCTTCTGTGCCGGGTTTTTTCATTTCTTCCACTCTTATGAGTTTCTTCCGGACTCTGCGAGTAGAATTCACCAGCTTGTGCAACCTTTTAAACTTCACCGACTCCTCTGTTTCATCATCGGATTGTTCTCTTGACTAGCAAAGAAACAAAGGGAATATTAATAAAGTAGTAGTTCCACAGCTTGCTCCTTCAAGTCAAGTTAACACAGCTCATCTGCTGTGCTGTGTCAATGCAGCTTTGTTAACTGGTGTTATATTTTCAGCCCAAGACAGATAGAAACATTTAAATTACTAAAGATTTTCTCTTTCCTGGGTTTTTCCCCCCTCCCTTTTTCTTTTTCTGAAAGCATGACATACCATTTTGATTTCTAAATCTGTGCAACATAAGATCCTAGGCACTGAAACGCATTCCTGCCCTTGTCTTTCTTCCCATGCATTGTGTAATAACTACTTCGACGTCCTCTCTCAGTACGTTTCAGGCAGGGCTCTTTCCCAGGGCTCTTCTTACCATACCAGTTATGCTCCTGTGGTTTGGGTCAGTCACTGGTCTGTCTGGCATCTCAGTACTTGCTCTTTAAATCTGGTTATAAACAGCTTCTCCAAACTGAAGTTCTGTCATTGACAACTTCTCTTCCCCACCCCCGCTCCCTAGTATTCCCAGAAAATCAAAAACAGTAGAAGAAAGGGATGGGAAGGAAAAGGAAGGAGGAGACCTCATCTGCCTTGCTCACGAACTGCCACAGCTACAAAATATTCCTTTCCTCCTCCCTGCTCCCTACACTCCTCCTGAAGGCTCTTGAGGCTGGAATTAAGATGGACACAGCATTCCTCCAGCACTGACCAAGGGAAAAATCTGACCTTTTCAGATATACAGTGCAGTCCATATTCCCCAGCATCCCGTTTCGTTTTGCATCTGATCCAGTATGCTCAGTTCCAGCTGTTTTCCCTCAAGTATCAAACATTACAGAGACAAAAAAAAATTCCCCTCTCGCCAGCAGCAGTGACACAACAAGCTGAAACAATCCATTCCTTGTGAACAAGAAGACGACTTCGATTTTCGAGCCAGATCCAACGTTCAGTATGCTACTTCCTCTGTTTTAATCAGTTCAGAATGTGGAAGGCGGCAGGGGGAAGGGAAGAGGAGAGGAGGCTGGCAGGGCTCTCCAGCTCAGCTGGGACACCCCTGGCATCATGTGCCACAGCACATTCCTGTGAACGGGGCAGACTCCAGTTGGAGCACAGTATGGATCGTATACCTTACTATGTTTTCATGCGGAGTCCCAGCCAATTTGCCACGTTCCTAATGGTCAGCTCTAAGAAAACCTCATGTAACTTCGTCAGTGCAGCAATCTGGGTTTCTACAGCATGCTCATCCATTTTTCTACTTCTCCTTAATTAAACTTTTTAAAAAACACTGTCCACTTATCCAGAGGCTGAATAGAAGTCAGGCCAGATATAAAAAAATGCTTTCTGCTTTCCTAATACACTTAAATATCAGGATGTGGTAACTACAGTAGATGCCGTGGGGCAGGACATCAATTAGTAGTTGCACGGGTACACTTTCGAAGGCATAAACAGTACCCAAAGGAGCCAGAGCAGCTCTGAAAGCCTACCTTGCAGGCACGCACCCCACAAAGCTAGTGGAACCATACCAGAACAAACTCCATCTGCTTTCTGCAAGGGCGCAGCCAATTACCATTCTCTCACAAACTGCATGTTACTTCAAAATAAGAAGGAATACCAACTGGACCACATATGGCAGCAGGAATTGCCATTCTGCCATCTGAGAGCTGTAGGAATGCATTTATTATGGGCACAGGCTGGCTAGGTAATTAATAATCTTCCTTTGGGAAAATTAGGGCTGCAAAGTGGACTACCAGGTTTGTTTATATCAAGATAAATTAAGCAGCAAGATGAGCATTACTTTGGGGATTATGGTTGGGACGACCCTGTAACAAGTCAAACAACAAGACAGACATATTTAGATAACATGATGAACAGATTATTGACTGCAATCAAGAAATGCAGTCAAAACTTCTTAGGCCATTAAGGGCATCCTGGGAAACAAACATCACGCATACTCTTGAGATACGTATATTTTATATACAATTACTCTAAGCCTTTGCTTTCCTTGATTACTTTTCATCCACCCTTGGTTTGCAAGACTACTGCTTGTAAAACTGTGAGCTCTGTGAGACTTAGAGAATGGCTCATACTGGTCCTGCTGCCCAGGATTTTGTCAAAGAATAAACAACTAATCTTATTTTTTCACCACTGGTATCTGATAAAGAACTGACTCCTTCAGGGTTACAAAGACCCAACAACAACAACAAAAGCCTTTAAAATGTCTGACATTCATATTCGTGACTACCATCGTGAAAGCAAGTACTAAAATAGCCTCAGCAAAAGCTATTGACATCAAATCCAAGTGGATGGTATGGGGGGGTCCCCATCACACTTCAAAATAAATGAAGTCCCATCGTACTCAAGTGTCAGCTGCTTTTCACTGTTGCTTCAGGACTTTTGGCACCCTTTGAGCCGGGGTCCTCCACAGGCAGCAACAGACGCTTCCCAGCACTCGTGCTCAGCCAAGACAGGCAAGAACAGCTCGCGCTTAATAGCAGGAGCCACTGGGTAATGGGTCGACTAAAACCAAGTCAGTTCCTCTCCAGCAGCCTATTTCCTATCATATTGGGTAACGTGACACGGAAAATCTTCTGCAAAGGAAAAGGATGGCTAATAATTTAAGCAAAAAGGCCTGAAAATGTCTGCAACTACGCCAGTAGTGTCTCTCAGGAAACTTTCTTGTAAAATGATGCTGATTCCTTGAGAAAGAAACTGTTTTGAAAAAGAGTTAGTTTTGATTTGTTTCCCGTTTTTGGAACATTTTTTTTAAAAATGCCTTGAAATTATCAAAAGTTTCCATTTTGGCACATGGGAAACAAAGCTTAATTTTCCAGCTCAAGTAGTGCTTTCTTTTACAGCTTATATTAAACATAAAACAGAAATGTAAAGCATTCAGGCTGTAAGTGACATATTTGTAAATCATCAAACTGTGACGCTTTGACTTCCCCGACCACTCTAACCTCTCTGCTTCCACAGTGATAGAATTGCTTTTTTTGGTGGCTGTCCCTGACTTCAGATGGGAAAACCACCCCCATCTGCCCAGTGTCCAGGCAAATGGCCTCCAGGACAGCTCTAGCAATCAGACCTTGGCACGGGGCTTGGATGCAGATGGCTGCCAGCCCCCTCTCACCCTTTCCCTCCCTTCAAGCATTTCAACGTGCTGTAGCACTATGAAAGGGGAGACGTAGTCTGTTAGAGAGGGAATGATGTGTTTGCAAGGGGCTCCCTGGCACGAGTGGAAGCCATGCTGCACCCCTCTCTACCAACGCCTCCCAGCCCCCAGCTCCTGGTTGTCTTATTAGACCAAACCTCAGTGTTGTTAATGTACCGGTAAAACAGCCGGGGTCCCTCCACCTCCCCATGCCCCTGCGTGCTGGAGCAGCCCCCTCCCCATGCTCCAAGGGGAAAACAAATGGATTTGCAGTACTGTAAATAGGAACAACTTAACTTCCATCTCCTCCACTCCAAATTTTTCCATCCAAAAGCCCATATGGCTCAACTTTTAATTATTTTGGCTAATGCTGTATGTAGTAATTCTGTGTTGAATGCTTAAGTGTTTCATTTCTGGTTTCCAGGGCAACATTACATCAGACTGCAGACAGCTGGCTCCACAGCCTTAAACCATAACAAATTGGCCAATCTGCTGCACAAAAATCGCGCTTGCTTTCAAAAGCGTGTGCAGGGCTCAGCCGGGCTGCCGGCAGAGGCTGCGGGGCCCCCTTGGCAGGGCTGGCCGGGCGGAGTCACCTTTCCCCACGTTGCTTGGAGCAAGTGCATCCCCAACACATCTGCAATGCTCTCACAGTGCGGAAACCTGCCAGCTTGGAGAGCTTGGCTGCACAAACACGTGAAGGACTACAGGGAAACAGGGACTAAATTAACAGCATCTGGAAATACCAAGGAGAGCATGCAGAGGACTGCAGCCACCACGTACCACATGGCTGGAAAACTGTGAAGAGGCCAAGGCCCATCCCCACCACCCAGCTCTTCGCCGCAAACAAACATGGCCACGAACTTATGAAGATGCTACCAAATATAGGACAGATCAATTCCCACTGCTATCTCTAACATCTCCATTGCTTGAAACACTTTTCCTAGCTGTACATCTTTAAAGGTCGTGCTTTGCATCATCTCATACGTAAGATCAAAGTAAAAAGCCTTATGTTCAGGAAAAAATAGGAAATTAGAACATGTACTTTGATATTCAAGGAGCTCTTTATTGTTCTGCTCCCTCTGCCCTCTTTGCTTTCTCTCCTACTTTTCTCACACGGGCTTTTTGCTGCTGCCTGCTCTGGAGGCAAGGCACACGCCCTTGCTCTGCCACTTTCACATCCAGCCCATTTCACAAGCCACAGAAATAACAATCTTAACCTCCCTCTCTGAATTAGTGCTTCACACACACATGCAGGGAAAACTAACATTTATTAGGGTACTTGAAATTAATTGGCAAAATGTAAACCAGAAGTAAGTAGCTAGCTTTCGGCAGGACTATTGTTTGGAAACATTTCAAGGTTATGGCAGCAGCCCTTAAAAAACACAAGATACGCAAAGGCTGCTAGCCAGGTCCTAATAAAAACATTTTAGAAGCACTAGGACAAGATCCAGTTAAACCTATCATAACTGATTAATCCATTTCACCCCCATAAACAAACACATAAGTGACTTTTACATGAGCTGTGTGAAGCCATTTAGAGAGATGTTAAAATTTTACAATTCACTTTATGCTGAATAATAGGTCAGCCCCAAACTGAAATCTCTAGGACACTTCACATCTAAGAAACTAGGAAATCTTTTAATATCTGATTAAGCCCAAGCTGCAATTATTTTTGGCTACCAGACAATTCAGCAAAGTGGGGCAAAAATACACATTCAGACTTGTGGGCATATCACATCACATCCCCCAGCCCTGGCAAGCTCATGCAAGAAGTCAGAACTATGAGCCCTGCAATAAATGCAGAGAGATTTTGCTGTTCCCTTTAGGAGACGTGGCTAAACGTGTCCTTTTTCCTTTCTCTCTAACAGGCTTTACATCTGCCACCCCCCACCCCTCCCATTTCTAATTTTTAAAACTTTTTTATTAAAGATGCCTGGATAAAGTCGGAGACAGGAAAATCGAACATAAAAGAACTTAAAAGCCCAAGGAAAAGAGGAGGAGAACTGAGAAAAGCTGTGCATGCTGTGCTACGCCTAAGAATAACCACAAAAGCCTTCTCCTTCTCCCTCCCTGAAACAGGAGGCACATCCTCTCCCCATCATGCTACATGCTCGGTGACTTACCAGCTTCGGCATTTATAGGCCTAAAGCTCAGTTTCAAGTAATTCCCCCCGAGTCCTCAACTGCTGTCAGCTTCGTAACCCTAAAGTTTAGGAGCAGACCCTTCTTCTTAAGTACTGTATTCACTCTGAATTCTGCACGCAAAATGCCTCTTCTCTAGAGTTACATTATCAGACACCAAACTGGCTCTGATTCCAGCGCTGAATATGTAAAGAAGAAACAAACGTGATGCTGGACTCAATTAGCTGTTTTCTGCTCACTGATTGATTCCCCCAGTTACTCGCTAGCTGCATAACTTGCAAGAAAGGCATAAGTCATCAGCTCTAAGCAAATCTTCTATTCACCACTAGGAAAAAAGGGAGTGTTGTACATGGCAAACAATCCCTGTTTTCACTGACGAAGGCTTGCTGACCTCTTGCTGGCCTCCAGTTCCTTAATTACTGTCTATGGAATTTCAGTGAAAGAAAAAAAAAAACAGAGAATCTCTGCAAAGCCAGGACGAAGACTGACCCTCAAACATGACCACTAGAGTGGAGGCTGCGTCTATAGGATATAACTTTAGCCCTTTACCAGGCTGTTTTTATTTTTGCTTTTTAATTCTTTTGCAAAAAGCACCCCTGAGAATTTTCCTTTATAAAGGGCTAATTTGACAGAAAAATTAACCTTGCTTGAATGTTTTTTTAAATTAGTGAACTTAGATACTTATTTTTCTTTCCCCTTGGTTTCAATGTTATGAGAAACAACATCACTAAGAACTGGAAAGGCAGATGATGTTTAATTCAGACATCTCAGACTGGTCTAGAATTAGCCATGTTGTGACTTTATAAAGCACTGCAGCATGACTTCCAAATTCTCCTCCTAGACTGGGCTTAGATCTGCCTTCCTAAGAAACAGACTCTGAGATGCTCGAGTAAATTCGCACTCCTCTTACAGTCAGTCATACCTGATCTCAAATCTTGGGACAAATCCAGAATCTGGTCAATTCTTCTCAGACCACAAGAACACATGGACCGGACTAAACCCACTATTGATTAGGGACACTACAATCCAGTGGTGGAAAGCAGCAGCAAAGACATACCACAACAGCACCCTCTGTAAGTCAAGAAATGATTCCCCTTGCTTAGGACCATACCATCAATGTCTAACTAATCTGGATTCATTGCAGATCAATCATACAGTGAAATCACAGTGGGAATAAACATAATCTTCCTTTGATAAATGGCTGATTTTAATGAGTTACCTAGCCAAATTTCCTTTTTCAATTTCTCCATCTTTGTACTAGTGACCGAACACAGCCTCTCTACTCTCAGTCACGTAACCTAGTTTTACTGGTGTGTTGTATCTGGGCTTTTACCCTTAAATTACGTCAGCCCAAAACTCCAATGTAAAACCCTATGGAAAATTCTAAGCATCAGACAAAACCAGCTAACATTCTCCAATTTCAACAACATGTGGGCTGGTGCCCACATCAAGTGAAACATGACAGCAACTTCCTTGAAATGTATCCTGGATTCCCTTAAAAGTTCATGGCTGTGAGTTAAACTGATCTAAGCTCAGGGGCTTTGCAAGTTGAGTTTTGAAGGTTTTGGGTTTCATTAAGAAATTTTCACAAACCTCTAATCCTCGCAGAGGGCACTTATAAGAACCCTGTGAGGCTCAGATGTGATAATCTGCATCATATCCTGAGGTTATAAATAAAGGTCTCTAAAATTTTCAAGAAAATTAACAGAGGTCATACATGGATTTGCCACTTCACAAATTAACTGCAAGAGTATGAATAACAATGGCTGTGTAAGTTTAAAAAGTGCAGTGATAGAATCAGTCCCTCTAGGTAAGCTGAAGGAAACAGCAATCCCATGTCTGGATTTGGTCTGTGATTACTTATAAGGAAATCAAAGGAGCATCCAACAGCTACTTCAGCATAAGATTGATATTACACATTAGCTGATGACTGTGCTGCTTGCTGAAATTAGTGGGAAGTATATGTCATAAGTAACAAGAGCACAAAAATTTAATTCTCCCAAGAGGTCTGTCTTGATACTAGAATAGCTGCCTAGGCAAATTCCTAGATGTTAACTACTTCCAGGTTTTATTTAAATATTTTTGAGAAGCACATTGCTGACATTTGCATCTGCAAGCCAGACACATTTCTTCATGGCAAAGTGTTTCCTTCACTGATTAGCACAATTAATTTTAATGACATTATAACTGTATGCATGTACCACTTGTCATAGGTATATGTGGCAGAATGAAGCTCTGCACTACATTACTCTGCATTTGTTACGACAAGGCATTCCTTTCCAATTCTCCTGCAGATTCCTCTACACGTGGGAAAGAGAGTCTTCAACAAGGCTCTCTCAACTGCATCTTGTCTTTTGGCAAGGCTAAGAAGGCCTGGGGAGAATCCCTATTCTTTATTGTAGGCTGTACTATTAATGAACAGAGTACACCACTGGCGCTGGAAACTAACATCCCTGCATTTCAGAAAACCAGCGGTAGAACAGCAATACACAAGAATACAGTGAAATTCATATCAGAAAAAATAAAAAGAGTAGAGAAGACTAACGACAGCCCTTTAGTGAAGGATGTAGTAATTTGAGTTAAATTCTGATAGTATTTTCAAACACTCAAACTATTAATGTTTACTGTCCTAAGTGCAAGGAAGGAAACAGCAGTGGCAAGAAGGGGGACAATGCGAGCACAATTAAAATTTTCTATTGTACCACAAGTAAAGATTATTCAGCATGGGTCTGCCAAATAGGGCAGTGAAACACATGGCTTTTGAGATTCCCAATTCTTGAACTGAGCAAGGCTTTGTTCCGGTTTAATAGGCTTGGTCTCAGAAAAGATGGGGGAGGGAAACCACATTATGGATTACAGCATCTCCTGCTGGCTGATGCATGCAGGGAGAAGTCATAGGAAAACCTGTTACCACTCTCTCCCACCCTCTAGGTAACAGGCAGAGAAATTAGGCAGCTGCCCAAGAGCTAAAAAGGTAGTAAAAGGCCAAGTAATGTGTTAGAAGGAATATTAAATTAATTTGCTTTACCCCCTCCCAATACATGGCCAAACATTTTGTGGTAAAGTCAGTCAACTGGGCTTGTCTGAATGCAGTCAAAACAGAAGTGGTTATGAACATGCTTAATTACAGTCACTGCCTAAATGTTACTGTACGCCCTCTCCTCTGAGTCATAACAGGAAGATTTTTGTCAGAAACTTTACAACTGACTAATTACATCCAGTCTTCACATCTGCAGCAGCAACTCCTGGCACCGAGCAGGAGGTTTACTTGGGCCACACTAACTGCTGACTGCTCAGTACAATCCTGTGGTGACAGTGTTTAGTAGAGGGACACATACCTAGCTACGGTAAATCTGATGACAATGTAGGCAGATCTTGTAACACTTAAAGAAGTCATATACCTTTATTCCTAAATAAATGCATTTCTCCTGCACATTCTTAAGCATTCTGGAAAATTTCAGATCAAATGGGTAAAAAACTCCTTGCAGTGTTCTACGAAACCAAACATAAACACATCAATGGTCTCCTGCTCCACTATCCTCACTCCACAGCACTAACCTTACTTAAACCTTCGTGTTGTGTCCTGGGAAATGTAACAACGATTTCTGTTTCTCTCATGAAGGCTTTTGTGTTACTACACCCATGGGAAACCCTAGTCTTATGCACGGATAGAGGTGGGGGGAAGATCTTAACAGAACATGCTGTAAACCTTCTGCTACTGGCTTTCACTTAGATACTGGACACCATCCCTTAAATCAGCAGGAAAGAAAGGCAGCCAGCATTCCCCAGGACAGGTCACTGTGGAAGGCACATAGCATGGGAATTTAGCAGTAACATTTTGATGTCATGTCTTATTATCGCCTTCATCAGAACTGTTACTAAGCCCTGTAAGAGCAATAATAAACATACCATTCAATACAATGAGGCACATTAGTGCCTTTCAGGACATCTTAACAGAAATTGGATCACTAGGCTCTTTGGATCAAAGATGAAAGCTTTGCATTCATTCACAGCCATGCTCAGCATCAGCTCCCCTCCATTACTTCAAAGCGCATGCAACAGTCTTCAAGAAGAACTGAAATAGCAACATCATCTTTCACCCTTAGCTTTTCATATTAAAAAAATCCTTAGAAAAACTGGTAAGGCCTGTAATAACAGCACAAATGAGGCTAACATAGCACAGCTTTCAAAAAAAGTATTCATGTTGCTTCAGTTTAAATAGCATTATTTACATTTTAAAAAACCCTCATCATACTGTAGTCTCCACTGATATCTAGTGCTGGTTCCCAATCTGCATTGACTTTCAGCTTAGTTCTAACAAGTTAAACTGACTATATCAAAATAAAGGCATTTTCCTGTTTACTGTAAGAGTCCTATAATCTGTTACTGTAAGAGTCCTATAAATCCTATAATAAAGTTAAATGGTTAAAAATTTTAAGAGACCATCAGTAATATAAATAAAAATAAATTTTAAAATTGCTGTATTTAGAAAGCATCCACAATCTCAAGCACTGAAGTACAGCATAACCCTGAATAGTGTAGATTTGCTGTAATTACAGTTAGATTTACTCCTGAGGTAATTGGTGCCACAGAAGTCACACTGGAATTATTTTTTCTTCCTACTCCTTACACTTACAAATAATACAGTAATAACTCTCGTGAATCAGAGATAATTCTACCAGACTTCATCTTTTGTCAGAATCAGCTTTGTATCACAGGTAATACAATCCTAATTCAACACCTACAGCATCTCTCAGATTGAAAAAAATAATGACTCAAAGTCCATTCTCATCTGTTAATCTGCCTTTGATAATGGTGGTAGACAAAAACCCACTACTGCACGTACTTTCAACTTTTGGCCCCATTTAATGACTAGGTAAATGAAAATGTCCTCAGGAAATAATATGAAGAACAGGAGCAAAAAAAGATTATCTCACTCCAATTAGAGCTGTTGCTTTGTGGATTCAACTTGCTGTCACTCATTACAAAGCAGATCAACAGAAGATGGAAAAGAGTGGGAATACAAGCGAGAGTTTTCCCCAGCACCGGCTTCACAGCAGACACAGATGCGCATGGCACGCTTCTGTGTCTGCACAACTCCTGCCACTCTGCCCATGAAAACAAACAAAGTGCCAGTTTCCTACTGGTAGAAGTGCCATCTGACAGTCCTAGGTAAAGAAGCGTCAGGAGGGCAGGGAGGTAAAAAAGCACTGCAGGCTTTCTGCCACCCACCTCCAGGCTACTCTGTTGGAGGGAGATGTTGTTTCTGTACTCCCTGCTCATAAATTTTATGGCCTCTCTCCTGAGGCTGCCAAGGCCACACATGGCAGGTGGGGAGGTCTCTGCACAGTTCACAGTGACACCCTTCAAATGAAGGCCAGTTACACTACCTGGAAGCCCGCGTTAATGATGTCTGGATGGCTGACTGTTATCCACTGATCAAAAGTGAAACACAGAAGCCTGACAAGACCAACAGAACAGTTCAGTTCAGGGATAATTACAACTTCATTTAACTTCCATCTACAGTAACTGTCAGCAAAGTTAATTAGTGGTTTGTTTCAGTGGCAGCACATGTATGATGCACACTTCTGTCATAACCCTTCCCCTCCTGCTTCTCTCATTTTTGCCACTTCTGCATCAAACACGGCAATGGTACCAATTAACAGCCTTTCAGCACAGGGCACAGGAAAGGATTTATACTGGTATCTCCTAATGCTGGGTCTCCAAGCTGGGCTGGAGCCGCACCAGTGGGTCTCTGGGGATGAAGCAGCTCTGTTTTAGATGAACTGAGAATTTCAGCCCCTAGAAGTTATCAAATGATCTTCTATCTTTAAGAAGCATAAAAGGCACCTCAGTGTAAAGAAAGAATGTGATGCAATTTTGAAGGCCTCTCTTTCCCTGGACTTTCTGACTCCTGAGGACAAATAGGCCCTTATCTAAAATCCAGAAAGGGGTCCATTTGTAGTCTGCACCTGCTTTACATCCCAACACTTGGCAGAAGGCAATGAAAGCTTGTCTAGTGTTACTGTAAGCAGCCTTCTTCCTAACAGAGATGAAACATAAATATTCATAAATAAATAATATTGTAAAAAATGATGAGGCATTTCAGACTTTTGATATATCTGACTAAAAAGAAAATGAGTTTTAACTGTGTTCTCACATTAGCAAATAAATAGCGCACACACTTCGTTGTGAAACAAAGGGACCACGGTAGTGAGACTGGAAGCTACGAGTGCTCTCAAGTGGCAGAGGACCAAGTCACCTACTGACTTGGCTAGGGCTTTTATTGTTTGTTTCTTAAAAACTGACAGCACAGCAATGACATCTGGCTGCCTCCCTTATGATGCTGAGATGACAACCCTTAAGCCCTCTGCAGTTAATCTTTAGGGTTTAGTTTTGTAAGGGTAGGAAAGGCAAGTTTCCATTTCCTGGTACAGTAATTTAAAAAAGCAGAAGCTGGGAAAAAGAAACCTTAAATAAATTTTTAAAATGAGTTAAGGATCAACACGAGCAATATTACTCATCAACACGTGATAGTTACACAAAGCTTTGGGTTTTTTTTTTAAAAAGTGGTCTTTTCCTAAAAAGAAAAAAAACCCCAACTAATGATATTTGCCCTTCAGATGTTATTTTGGAGGTAGCTGTTCTTATACTGTATAGGCATAGCCAATTTGAAAGCAGTGGAGTACTTAAACCCTTAGAACACTCCAGACATCTGCCTCATTTTTAGATTCTCTGATTGCTTAGATTCTACTACTTTTTTTTTTTTTCTCTTCCTGGAGTGTAGTCATTGGGCAAAGCTAGGCTAAGATTCTCCACAAAAACCTAGTGATCCATCCTTCCATGTCCTCCTAACAACCAGTAGGTCTCTTTGCCTGCAAAGATAAAATGAGAAAAACAAAAACCCACCAAACCATCACACCAGTGTCTTGATATCTCTTAAATCCCCAAGGTTCCCAAACGTACAGCAAGTAAACTAAAAAATATTTTTTTTCCTAAATTCCCTCAGTCTACAGTTAGAGTGCAATTTGATTTTTTATCATTCATGTGTACAAGATGTTTACAAAATGATCATGGAACATCACAATGTTCCATTAAAAACTGCCTAGTAACAATTTGGCCATGAGACAAAAAAAAGAAAACAGAAACAATGCCAACAGAACAAGAGGAGCCATTGCCCAAGGAGTTCTAATGCAAACCAGAAACTTCAATTTCAGTGACTCATTTTCAATTACTTTCTGAGGTTAGAAGGCAGTAGGCTATCTAACAGAATATTTTTAATATATGGAAAAATATCCTTGCTTTATAGTCTCTATAGAATGTGTAGCGTAGTTTCAAGTTGAGATTCCAAATTCATGGAGTACCAATCCCAAACCTTAAAGTTCAAACCATTTAGCAAAGAAAAGGTTTGAAAACAGAATCATCTTTGCAACTCTCAAAAAGATGGTCATTTTAGATTAACAGAGATGTCCTTTCACAAAACAGTCTAAGTGAACAACAGACCCTACCTCTACAGACATGCCTGATACTTTGCACTGTTTGTTTTGCCCTCTCGCATGTCAGTTACAGACCAACTTCACCCCAGTTAACCCTAGTTTCTTTCTTGTCCACGGAAACAGAAGTCAGGCTGACTTTTGTTCTACCGTGAAGCTTCGAGTTTCATTTCTGCAGGTAATACGCTTTCCCCTTGAAAGCAAGCAGTTCCACACTTCCTGTTAAATATAACCAGGATAAAAATTAGGATCAAGGGCAAAAATCTTGAGAGGTATCTACAACAATGGAATGGAGATTCCCTATCATAGTAAACAGAAAGATAGTTTAAATCCTACCAGAATAGCACAGAGAGGCAACAGAGTTCTTGATGTGCAAATATGGCCAAGCCATTCCATTAAGGAGCAAATGCTGAGTAATGTTCAGGCCTCAGGAGGATACACAGCTTTCAACTTCAACACAAGCATAAACCACTATCGGAATATTTAAGAGAGGAACTCAGTATCCTTCTGAGATTTGACCACAGTAAATGAGAGTTTTGGAGCTTTTATACTCTAGATACCTTAGCCAAAAACCTTAAGAGGGGAAACTTCAAGCTATAAGCACTAATGAGGAAAACATCAAGACATCTTCCAAATGGCTAAACAATCAGTGCAGAAGAGTCAGGATCATTCCTTCTCTAGTTTTCACACATTTCTGAAATATCAGACCAGAGTATAAGGCAACATCAGTCCTGCTCTGCTCCCATCTAACTAAAGATGACATTATTTTTTTTAATACAAACAAGAAAATCTTTCTTCACCGGAAAATATTTTAAACATCTCATAAAATGACATAGCATTCCCCGTTTAATTTAGGGAGGAGAAGCTAACTGTCTGCTGCAGTTAGCAGGAAATTCCATTGACAATAAAACAAATAGATCAATCAATAGTCTCAAAAGCCTATGATTCAATTATGTGGGTTACAAAGAGCTTGGATTTGACAGCTGAATGTGTTCTTCTCTAAGATTTATCTGCAAGTTTTCAATTAGAGAAATGAAGTGGAATAAAATCATCAGTGCAATAGAAGATTTTGGAAGGCAAAATTAATGAATTCACTATGGCATGACACAAAGACTGCCTGGTGCCCATAATTACAACAGAAGCTATACAGCTCAGAAGTAAAAATGAGGGAGGAAAGCTGCCTTACTACTTATGTATCTGGCAAAAGCTACAAACTCTGTCAGCTGAGAGTTAGCAAATACAGAGACAGAAAGCAGCAAGCATCTAGGACTTAGCCAAACCCTCAGCTAGGATGCATCAACAAGGGCTAGGAAGGCCTGAGAAACCTTGCTGATTCAAAGTAATTTAAAAATAAAGTGAAACAGTTCTCTCTAAACAATCTAAAACCCCCTTTTCTGTGCATCTTGGAACAAGGGCATTTATTTTTGCCTGGTATCACTTGTGCTTCAAACGCTCAGTGGCAAAGGGCCAGATTAAAAATAAAAAAAAAAAAAGAAAGAGGGACTTTACATTAAGATTGTTAAGGCCATAGAGACTGAATAATTGAAGATTTAAAACCCATGTTAAAGATTTTTTGTAGACAGAACATAGCATCACATGGTCAAATGATACATTTGCTATTAAGGAAATCACCAGGTAAATCAGTATATTTCTGTACTGCCATAAAATAATTCAAATATTATATAATACTGGAGAGCTATGTCAGAATGACAAAATGATAAGTACTTACATTACAATTGGAAGACCCATCAAATGCTGAGTAAGAACTATCAGGCCATTCTGTTGCATCTACAGTGCTCGATTGCCTGTGCTGGGCTTCATACTCTTTCAGCTGAAATTTGAGAATATTTTCCAGTGAGAAGAAGCTATCAGTCTTCATTAAAACACCAAAAGTTAATGTCCTTGCAGGTTCCTCCACCCCCCATATAACTGTGGACCCGGTAAAATCAAAACATTTGCACTGTATATGTTACTTGTTCAAAATAAGTTAATTTGCTTTAGATTCAGAAGTTTTAATGATGAGGGGTTTTTTAAAGGAAATGATCTGTAAGCATGGAACTTTGATTGTCATTGGTAAAATACAAACTATATATTCCCATCTCAGAGGCAGTTTCCACTGGACAGACCAAACCACAATAGCCCACCAATTGCCTTCAAAAATGATCTCCACTAAAGGCTGGAAATTATCTTTTATAATTTTAAAACTAAAGACCATCTCTCCCCTTTTCCAATAAAAGGTTTAAAATGTAAAACCAATCCTACTGGAGTCAAACTGTTGAGAGGATCATCAAGAACTGATATTTAAAAAAAAAAAAAATGCTGCAAGTAGTTCAAGACCACTAGAGGGAACTAGCCATACAGATTAGGTACAACCCGACCTCCCGCCACACAAATTTTTTAACAACGAAGAACTGAAAGAATTCCCAATATTATCACTTGGTAATTTTAAAATTTAGCTTTTGCTTTTTCTTCATTATACAATTCCCAGAAAAAGCAGTATTTTCTTAAGACAATAACATAACTTTATATTCTAGGATAATATATTTCAAGATGTAGTATGCCAGTAGAGAAATGTATGAGTGCCAATTCATGAATGTTTCCTGCACCTCTCACAAAGCCCATACGAAATATCCTGTGTTCCATCATAGTATTTTGCAGTAGAGTACAAAATCAAAAGTGGTGTGAAAACTTTAACACTGTCCTTTCTACTCCAGAGTAATTAAAATCTCAGCCCTACTGCTGCATAAATACAATTCCTTACAGTTAATTTTCTTTTGTTTTATTAACATTTAGATTTTGTAGAGAAACACTTATGACAGCCACTGCACTTATCAAAAAGATAAATCTGTGTTGATTTAATGTCAAATGCCAAATGCCACGTTTCTTGAAGGCTATTAAAACAGAACACCACCCTTTTTGCTAAGAAACAAGAAGAAATTTCAGCTTAAATGTTAGTATTTTTCAAAGTTTTAATTGCTGTAAATGGAAGCCTTCAATCAAACTGTCCTTCAGCCATTAGCAGCAGGAAAGTAATAAGAAATGTACATGTTCCGAACCAAATAAGACAAGTTCAGCAAAACTTGGAAGTATTCCTTTTAGTACTTAAACAATCCTATAAACAAGCATGATAAATAAGGAAGAACACAGGTGGGATTCATCCTCCTTGCCTGCAATGAAAATGTCTAGACTTGAGCTTTTCTCTGACTGGCACACTTATTGCCAATGGCAAGAGGCGAATGCTTTTAGGATTCGATTAATCTGTCATACTTCAGGCATCTATTTTTGGCTGAGCTATGTCTCAGTTTTTCTCAAAAACAAAGGTACTGCTATCTAATCTACGCTACCTAGTGAGATGAGATGAAACAGGCAATCTTTCTCCCTTTCTCCTATGTTCTCTGAGCAAATAAAAACTCCAGATTGGTATATCCCATGTCCTAAAACATGTTTCTCCAGGAAAATGAAGTGTGTGCATATCATACCCTAGCAAGTGCTTCCTCAATGGTGATCATCTTCTCTTTGACCATCATCATGAGCTGGATCCGTTCTTCATCGCTCATTGTGATCTCACTAGCCACATACCCTACATCCTCTCCTGTACGAAAAAGCACAGAGATAACAAGCATGTGTGAGAGGTCATGCACTGAAACTGGAGTTTGTCCAATACTCTGAAATCTGGTCATGATGTGGATCTGACTGGTCAGAAGCAGACCTTTACCAGATCAGTCTCATAGGATGACTTCAAAGGACTGAACGATTAGCAAAATAGAGGCAAATCAGTAAAATACTAAAACTGTTTACTGTGACACTCCAGGAGACAAGCAGGGGAGCATGACAAGCAGAAACAAAATGTGATTCGCATCATGCAGTTATTAATCCTGAAAAACAAGGATCAAAAGAAAAAGTGCTAATGCCAAAAACGTCCTGCACTCAACCCTGAGGAATACTGTAGTCAGTTGCCAGAGTGGATAGGAATCCCTTCCAGGAACAGCACACTGGGCCCTTGCACTTCTGCTGCTGACTGGCCACGTCCCCCAGTCTTTCCAGGCTATACAACTGGCCACTGAGCTGGTACATGGTGCTGGATGTATTGGGGCTGTCAACTCCATCTCTTTTTGGTATGAGCTAGGTGTGCCAGCACGGACAGTTAGAACTTGCATTATGAGCCAGCAACAATCCACACTTAACTGAGAATATAAATGTGTCCTTTTTGGACCTTACAATTGGGCTTCTGTCATATTTCACAATGCATCAGAACACAGACATAGTGATGTGAGGAAGCATCTGTTTGCAACAGGAGGATCTAACAGAAACACAAGGGGAAATAGAAATTTTCTGCATGATGAGAAATACTGAAGTAATGCACAGCTGCATCTTTTGGAGAAATACAGAAAGACACCTGACAGTTTAAGTGGAATCTTCCAATTACATTATTCACTAGATGTGCTATTTTGCTACTCCTTGTAGTGTCTTCTCCTGTAATAAAAGCTGCATTCAAGCCTAAAGAAAACAGGTCAAAGTAACCAAATGCCAAAGAAAGGAGAAACAACTTCCTAATTAAAGCAGATCGGCATTTCTCTCATCAAGTCAGCATCAGAAAAAAAAAAGTACATCTTGTTAATTTACAGGTATTAATTATAAATAGATATCAATCTCATCACTTTCTGCACGTATGTTCACCGACAGTCAAGACCAAAGGTGTGCCAGCCTCGTGCAGATGCAGTCTCACAGAATGAGACTCATCCTCCTGAGCTCTGTCACAATGAATCAAAGCCAAAACACATCCACATCTACAGACCCCTAGCCGTCACACGGTTGCAAATGAATTTTAGTCCTTTGTGACGCTGGCTCCTTTTTCATATGGATAGGTTGCATGCCCTTAAAAAATACTTACCTTTTGAAGTCTGCCTCATTAGTCCTTTCTGGTTCTTTCGGAAATTTTGCCAAAAAAACTTATTTTTCTTTTTCCAGTCTGCTTTCCCTAAAAGGAAAGTGGGAAGGGAGAATGTGGGGAAAGGGTAAAAGAATTTCAGAAAGAAACATTAGTTAGTAAATGAGAAATACTTTCCTGCCTTAAGTTATATTACCTAAGTCAAAAACAAGAATAAAAAATTTCAAATTTTCTGCTTTTCTTGATTCTGTACTAGAACTATGATGATGTAGCTGTTTCAGGGAAATGCACATTCTTTTATAATTGTCAATGCTACAGAGGACTGAGATATGTCAGTAACTTACATATTGTGAATTATAAACAGAAATCTTTTACATTCATTATGATATCTGTTGAGCACTTAATGTCAAGTCTGGATGTGTTTTTGAAGTATTCTGTGGTTTATTCTCTTTAACTGAACTACAATTATTCAGCCTAAGCCATAACTCAGATAAGCAATTACCTAATACATGTGTGCATATCTACACAATAAAAAAAGACTTTACATATATATAAATATACATGCATACGCTCAAAAACACATGCACATTCTGCTGCTTGGCATGAGAAATTTTGTAAAGCCACCAGCGACATCTGACTCCTACTGTCTGTATGACTGGACTGTCCAAGGCTAGGTCTCCATGTCCATTAATATCAGATCTGCGTATGGCTTGATGATTCAGAAGTAAATGATTTGTTGTAAAAAAGAATAGAATCTGGCTCGAGGTAGGGCATATAACTGTGTTCCATTGAATTAATCAGAGCACATGCTATAAAGTTTATGCCATCTGCAAAAGAACATGCTGAGCCTGATCTGGCAGAAATGCTACTGATACAGAGCTATTCCATCCCTCTGTTTTAGAAATTCAAATGAACACAGCTTACACCATGCCGCTGAGCTTCAGTGTGCGACTACAGTATTTTGGGTCTCGCCCTAGAAGCCCTAGAGCTGGGTATACTGATGCTCTGAAATACAGCTTAGGTTTAGAGTGTGTGGAAATGTCCCTAGTAAAAAAAAATAAGAACAAACAAACAAAAAAAAACCCTCTCAATTCTTCTTTTCTGCTCCAATGAGCAAAATAAAATGTGACCAAAATTGTATCAGCTCAGTTAATATTAAGACAGCAATAAAAACTAATTATAGTAAGTTTTTTAAAACAAAAAGTGAAAGGCAACAGAAAAATACATATTAAATAATATAAAATATTTCAGAAACATAGGAAGAGATTCTGTCATGACATTCAACAAAAATAGCAGAAACCTCAGTTATTCATTGGTGGTGGTAATTTTCACAGTTCAAATGGATAGGCTAAAAGTGATCTAACATGCAGACATTTGAAATTCAATATAACAAGTCAAAAGACCTGCATTTATCACATGACAACACCAGCTGGGTATTCTCAGCGATCACTGAGATATGCAGTATCTAACTTTTAAAGCTGCTGAGACTTGCCTCCCCAACCCCCACACAAATGTTGCTGACTTCTGCTATCATTGTGTTTACTCAGCCCTTCACATCCCAGCACAAGGAAAACTCAAAACCTGTTTAAGAATTCTATAAGAGTATCAAATAAAATGAAACACACTGACCTGCAGAGCCTTCTTCGGAACTTGATTTATGAATGGAGAACCTAGAACAAAAAGAGAAACAGACATATTGATGTACGCCGCTCACATTTCATGGGAGCTGTCTGATTATCATAAATTATAGTTTCCAAACAATACAACATGAGCTGTTTTCTCTTCCCTTTTCTTCCCAATACAGCAAGTTAGAAAGAGAAACAGAATCCACCGGTCTGACCACAGTAATTGAGTTCCCCTCTTAAGCATAACATTTTTGATCAGCATAGAAAAATACAGATGGAAAACTATGGTTAAGGTAAAAGAGTCCAGGGATCCCTCAGAAAAACACTTTTTCACATACTTTCACCCCTTCCATTTGTAAAACAGTATTTCAGCTGCCTCTGAAACTGTAGCACTGGATGCTGTATTTGTTTAGCTGTATAACAGTTTTTGAACTACTTCTTTTTTAACTGAAAATGCTTTATAAATACACATTCATGAAATTTTCAGCAGCCACTATGAGGAATAGTGGAGTGAAGAATTTTTAAAGACAAGGTGAAGAAATCTTGTCCAGACCTTATGAAGTGCAACCACAGATGACTGAAGACTACAGCTTCTTTCTCCTGAGATCCTTCTGTGTGCTTTCCCAGCAATGTATACTCCCGTCCCCAGGAGCTAACTGGAGAGACTCATTGTAACAGAACATTGCCTTTATAAACAACCCACTAAAATAGTAAGTAAATCTTTTGTTCTCTGTCTTTATGTCCACTGAACTAGCTTGCCATAATGGATTCCAACTCAGTGCCAACGGTTCATTGTGGGATCTCTGATGAGACATCACCCCCCTTCATTGCCTTTTTTTCTGCCTGTATAAATAGAGCTAATAGAAATTACCAAATCTTGTGCAGCTCTTTGAAGCCTTCCTGCTGGAATCACTGTTTAACCAAGCTGCGCCAAGCCAGTAAAAACGACTTCTATCAGCTTAAACAGCTTTGCTGGAGGCTCCAAGTGCAAAGCATTGCTGCAGTGGCTTTGCTGAGAGCTCAGTCCCGTGACATGACAATGTCCCATTGTGTGGTGGTTGTACTGCAGCCACGCAGAATGGAAACATGCATACCCCAGCACACCAAGATGAATTCAAACCAAATAATTCTTTGAATGAGGCCATATAATAATATGTGTATGCCATACTCTGCTTGCTGTCCACACTGCACAGGCTTCTTGCGTTTTCTTAAAACCCCAGAAGAGGGCAATAAAGAGTTTTTGATCAATTCAGTAAAGCATTTGAAGGAAAATTTTAGTTCAAGCCAGTTCAGAGTTCAGAAGACGTAAGCAATTGCTGGCCAACGTTTTGTAAGCATGGAAAACACGCTCACCAATTTGCAAAGACATCGTTAAAGGGGAAATGAGATAGTACGAAGTTTCAGTTTGACTCAGTAATTCATCTAGACACAGAGGGTTTGGCACAGTGAAGCTATGAAATGCAACCTCCTTCATCCTCAGACTGATTAGAAATTTAATCCAGCACAAACTGCAAACCAATTGTAGCAACCAAATTTCAGATTTGTACTGCACCAGGCAGAGGAAGAAAGGGTAGTGTTTTCCTTGCTGATAAAGTTCACCCTTGAAGGGGAAAAGATAATAACGTAGGTGATATGCCACCAAATGCTTATTTTTAAAAGAAGCCTGAGTAACAAATGCAGGAGAAAAATAAAACCCCATACTTTCTGGGTAAAGACTCAGAAAAGACAGTGTCAAATTTTAAAGACTTTCAATGAGGCACGATTTCATCCGGACACTTAAAAGCTGTCAGTAAGTATTTTTCTGAATAAAGATAAATTAGATAGAATGTATGTGGACTTGCACGTGAATATGATGTAAAAAGAAAGCCAAGATCTGTTGGAAATGACAGAATTAACCCACTACATGATTTGTGCTCAAGCACATACCTCAGCCATCAAACAGTTATTCTATTTATCTTAGATTAATTTACTGTCCATGAAATGCACCATATCAACATTCTTAGAAAATGAAATCCATTAATGGTTAGAACTTTGCCTCACTCATGAAATCAACCTCTAAGTAGAGAGGCAGTCTCTGGCACTTTTTAGCCTCTGAATCCATTTTAATTCTTTTCTTCTCTTGCCCAGTTGCTAGCAACAATGCAAGTATGTGGCAAGTGTAGCGCAAACGTTTGTGATGTGGACATCTGTTCACTGGGAATTAGTCTGAGGCCACCAACTCGAGGCACGGTGGCCTCCAAAGAAGGGGAAAAGCAGTAGGAGCAAACTTCTGACGCACCTGAGAGAGAGGGAGTAAGGACAAGGGTAGAATCCACAGCAAGCAGATCACCTTCTCATTTATAACTGATTTAGGAATTATGCTGAGTTGCATCACAGGATGCAAATTCTTATTATCAATTCATGCATTCCCTAAAGGGGAAATCTTCCATGCCTGGACTGACCTTAAAAACACCAACAGCTGGTCCAAAGAGACTGAAATGCACACAAAATCTACCACATAGAGCCTGAAAAGGCATTTGCTGTTTAGTTCCACGAGATAACTCTGATGGTAAAAAATCCTCAGTGAAATCAATCACGCGTTTTACTTCCTAGATGTCTGGTGAAAAATTCCAGAGTACCTTGGAGTCACTGTATGTTTGATTTGCCAATTACACTCCCTTACTCTGTTAAATCTGCAGCTCCTCTGTGAACGTGCACTGAAAGTGATTTGTGTTCTTCCATTCATAGACTGATATCTTGTACTGAAAGTTAATGATGCACTGACACTTGGCAGAAGTTGCAGAACTGTGCGTCTGAAAGGGAGCCAAATGTCATTACTCCACCATGGAGGCCTTCATTTCTGTTGTGGTCTGATATACAAATTCATTAGTAAGCTTTCACATGAAATGCACTCTGTCACGGCGTATAGCAGGAGAAATGCATGGATATATGTTCAGACAAGAAGCAAGAAAAAAAGATTTATGGCCATAGGGAAGAAGTACTTTTGTATCAATCCATAATCGCTAAAAGTGAGCTGCAGAAGGGGTCAAGGCCTTAATCCATTAATCTCACAAATTAAAAACCATCTCTAGGCTGTATTTTGGTCCTCTTGGAGCCAAATTGCTGAAACAAACAAATGCGGGGGATGGATGGCACAGCACAATAAATAATCTAAAAATGGAGCTACTTTGGGGAGTAACCAAATATTGCAGCCTTAGATGATGGGTTTCAGCAGAGTTTAGCAAATTACATCAAACTACTCAATGATCAGTGACACAAAATTTAATAGCAGCAGCAGAAGTGGAGAACTTGGACCAGGAACGAGCTGATTAGAAAGACTGGCTTAACTGGAAGGAGTTTAAATTCAATGATAAAATGTGCAAGTACACAAAAAAGGCTGCCACAAAAGTCAGTCTTTCAAATGCTGGGGGTTTGCAAATGACAGAGTACCCAGGGACACTAGCTGAATAAGAATGACTGAGAAAAACCAAACATGTTAATCCTAAAAGGCATAAGATGGGCAATTCTAACAGCAATACAAAGAATAAATACATATGGGAATAGCTGTACAACCATCATCATTCACACTCAAGAAAGATGAATACAAACCAAAAGCAGTAAAGAGAAAAGCTGTTACAATAGTCAGGAAACCAGACAACATATCTTATGAAAGAAAGCTAAGAAAGTTTTGCCTGTTCAGTCTGTTAAAATTGAAAGCGGCAAGAAGATTAATGTACTCCCTATTAATAAATCAGGCACAGGAACAAGTAGACATAAGCTGGAAAGAAATTAGAAAACAGGAGTTAACATTCCCTAACTATCTGGACAAACTTCAAACAGTAGGTAGAGGAAGGGAGGGTAGCTTTAGAAACTAACTGACTAACTGCTTTGAAGTGGGCGCTTGAAAGACAGACACCAGACCACACATCTTTGACAACAAAGATCTGGACATAAGAACTGCCTCTGGAGGGCACTTCTAGTTTTGCTTTTCCAGCCTGTGGGTTTTGTATGAACAATGGCAAAGCTAGCATCCAAGATGGTCATTCAACCTATCTTTCCATAGAAGCAATGCAGTGGGAATGCCTTTGCTATACTCAAGCAATTCCTCCATTTTCTAAATTAACCCTTGAATCCTGGAAGGGGGCTCCAAAACTTGGAGCGCAAGGAAGAACACATTTGTGTCGCAAGCCAACTGAGACTATATCCAATTAGTAAGATGGGTTTTAACTAGGCTGTATCAAGCTACTATCTGCAGATTTCCCTGTTAACTCTGTACTAATTCTGATCTCAGATAGAACACTGGGGCTTATCTCACATACGGAGCAGACACACAGTAATATGTGCCCAGAGATGTAAATGTGCTAGTACACCACAGAACCAGGAAAGGAAACAAATGACACTATGTGCCGCTTTCATGAACGCAACTGTTCATTTTTGAAAGCTCACAATTCTCGAAAGAGAACAAACATAGGAACTGAGAGTGACAGGATTTCTGATGGGTTTTTGTTTCAACACTAAGTATTTTAAATGCAGATGTGTCTTAACCCATGGCTGCATCTCATTTACAGACCATAAAATCCACAAGCGCATAGCACCATCTGATAATGAAACCACTGCTTTTATGATCTTCAATAAACTGATAGTAGCCCTCTTATTTCCTCCCAATGACTATTTATAGCCCATTGAGGAAAATGCTTTGGATGGGATTTTCAATCTACAAATATTATGCACATTCATAGCGGTGAATAAACCAATGTAAAAGCACATACTAGCTCTACTGCAAAGCCAAATGGTTATCTACCTACATTAGAAATGGCCCAGTAATGTAATTAGTCTGAAAAAACTGACAGGCTTCTAACTGCTCCTGACTGAATATAAGATAATTTATCTAACCAGAGCTGGCACAGGGAAGAACATGGGCCTTTGGTATTTTTATCAAATTTGCATGAACCTGAAGAGAAAGCAAGCCTGCAAGGCTCTGACCTTGCTGGCACCACTGTGAGAAAGGGATGGAAAGCAAAGACATTTCATTCAATTATCTTCTCATTAGGTTTCCATAGCAATGGCTCTTTAAGCAGGTCAAAACTTTCTCAGTGGAAATAAACACTGAGCTGCTTGTGGGCCCTGTGTGCGTATGTGTATTTTCTGCCATCACCAGCACAGAAGCCATTACGCTGGTTGCACAGGTTTGGTTCGGTGAGCGGCAGCAGGCAGATGGGGCTACATCATGTACTTAATAACAGACTGGTGGATCCTAGCCAGAAAGCAGATAATTGTCAGCTAAGAACTCACAGATAGCAAAGAGCAGGGCCCAATGTACTGCATGCAATGCACCCCATTCTGTGTGCATTGCTCACTCTGTGCTGCGCCGACTAGCTGTGACAATTCGGGTTTCCTTGTGAAAGACACCCTTCATGCTTCCTCATACAAAATTACCAGGCTTGAAATCTTCTTCCAGCTGCTCCAAGCTACACTGGTTCCCCTCCTCACGTGTACCGAGTGGCTTTGGCTGGCCTCTCACTCCCATTGTGTGGGTTATTCTGGGAGTTTCCTGCCCTACTTCTCTTGAGAAGGCTGTTTAAAGGCAGCATGAATAATTTGGCTTTGACTAAATCAAGCCTCAAACAAGTGAAAACAGGGCCGTACACATTCACTGATTCTTCTCAATTCCTGCAAGCACAGGGTATAAAAAAAAAGTATCTTAAATGCAGACATCCAAGTACAGCAAGCTCTTACTTCTTTTTTCTTCTAATGTTCCTTTCCATTTCTAAACTACGCAAAAGGAAGAGTATTCTGTTAGTAATTACGTGCAGCCTTTAACATTCTCGATTTTGAAGACTTGTTTGTTTTCTGCCTTGTTCTTCTCAGTTTCTGCTCTCTCTGCCTCACATCCTCTGTCACATCCATGCTCCTGTTCCTTTGCAGATGAGCTTACAAATACCTGCCAAAGTTAATCTGGCTACCTTGAGAAGTTGCCAGACTCGAACATGATGAAATTTAAGCCCTCTCCATTCATGATCTGGAGGGATGATTGAATAACCCTCTGCAGTCAAAGCTTGACCTGCAGTTTGGATGCTGCAGGGGGAAACAATTAAAAAATCAGTGTTAAAAAACTGCTGTCAAAGAGCAGTGTACCAAAGAGGGAAGAGCTGAGGCTTGCATAAACCCTTTTGCAAAATGAAAGACCTTTTTTAAAGAGGCTGCTGCTCTCACTGAGTATCACTGTGGAAGATGGGAAAAATGAACTGGAGGCACTCCCCCAGCCTTAGGCTAATTAGGAGCTCAAATTCATACCACAGGATGGTGACTGGCTTTACTATGGCACATTCATTGCAGAATTTTTTTAAAATAGATTCAGCCAATGTTTTCTCCTGCAGCGACAACAGCATGCAGATAGCAGTTACTCTCTTTGTGGCCTCACTGGCTGCCTGCTTAAAAACCTCAGAGAAAGCCATAATGCCTAAGCAGCCTACAATTCCTCCTCTGACATTCCCAACAAGCCACTGGGGATCTGGCCAAACTTTATGAACTCAAGGGGCTCAGTTTAAGATGTATATCCCACATGGACAGAGAGGATGACAAAGACATTCACTCTTGGGAGCAGCTGAGGCAGGGAGTTGAGGACACAGCTGCTGGAGGCAGAGCAGCTTGTCCAAACTGGGGGAATGCAAAACCTCCAAGCAATGCCGCCTGCATCTGACACATGCCTGCTTTTCTCCAGCACTTTCTGTTGATAAGTCTGTTTCTTCTCAGCTTCTTGCACTGGCAGAGTCTGGAATTTAGGTCCTGAGGATCACAGAGTTGAGGAAAGCATAAACTGTACTGTCCTACAGGCTGAGGAGTACAGCAGGATGAATTGTGGTGCTTAATACGAAGAATGACAATTAACTGGAGTGTGCTTGGGTGATACAGTTCAAGAAACAGTAGGCGATTCACACAGGAGATGACAATTCACAACATCCACTGCCACGTAAAGTTGGTGGGAATGCCTGGAGAACCCCAGATACAGCCACAACTGCTACCCTATGCATTGTTTTTTGTCCTTCCTTTCTCTGACAGCTGCAAAGAAAAAAATTGAGAATACAGGAGTGACTATATCTCATCCTATCTGGATGTAATGCTCCTAGGTCGCTCATTCATTTTGGTCTCTTTCCTGGCAGTTCTCTGATACACCACATTTGAAAATTGCCCAGAGGCCACTGGAGCCAACAGTGACAGCAAACAGATCTACTTCCCAAGAGGAAAAGCACACAACTTCCCCTCTGAAACATCCCCAGTTCTTCTAAAAACAGGATGAGAGTCAGGATGCAGAAGCCTGAGTTCAGGAGATTGGGTTTAACCTGGATTTCCTGGCAAACATGCAGAGCTCATCAGTCTGTAGACATCACTCATATAGACTTGAACGCTCTAAAGTGGAAACAGGCTAAAAGTTGGATTACATTGTTTTAAATACTTGTTTACAATTATGAGAAAACCTTGCTCAGCCCCTTGCCTAAGTAAACATCCTTGGGGTGTTGCCATCTCTTGGAAATAATAGGGATTGTACATACAAAATGTCCCCAAATCAACATGGTATGGAGACAAAGAAGCAATAGTAACTGCTAAGAACACATTTTACTGCATATTGGTTACATTGGTGATTCTTCTAGAAAAAGCAGAAGTCAGTGGATCCATATAGGAGTAGCTGCAGTTCTGGGTTTAAAATGAATGCAGTTTGTTTAAAATGAATAATTTCACTGTTAAAGATGCTTTTGGTACTTGGCTGAAGGCACAATGAGAATCTGCAAAGTTACGCTAGCACCACAACTGACAAAGATGGTAGTTTGAAAGACAGGAATCTTGGAAAAGGCAGAGGGAAATGAAATTTATCATTAAGAGAAGAAAGCTACAAACGTCTTATTCCATGCTTTGTGTAATTTGGTGAATATTACACGACTTGGAAGCCTGCCCAACTGTTTCAATTTACAGAAGGAACTCCAGTATGGCCAAAAAATCAGAATAATTGTGAGGCAAAGTTTGAACAAACATGACTTTGTTTTCTGTTGTTTATAGACAGCTTTTCAGGCCGCATCAGTACCCTTGCTGTTATCCATCTCTGAGGCCATTGCTACAGCAAAGATTCTCCTCTCTTTGTCAGAATCAATCAAATGAAACCCACCTTTGGTAGGTCATTTATACAGCACAAAGCAGGTTCATAGGTGCAATCATTTTTTGTAGCTTCATCTAATTATCAGGAACAGAGTTATCAGCAACTGAGGAAGGTAGTATTGCCCCAAAATGCCTTTTGGAGGGACCATGACTTGAAGTGACAACCAACTCTGCCTTCAGGCTTGTTTAACCCCTTTTACCTCTTCCCAGGTACTATAGCTGCTCTTCTGTTACAGCATTTCACCCACTAGACAGATACTTGTTGAAAGAGTTACTGAACTGAGGGCACCGATTAATTTCATGCTGGCTTTGAACAGGCAGTAATAATAATGAGTAGCATTAGTAAGACTCAAGGCAAGACCAAACACACACTGCTTATCCGCACAAATGGGATTTTTTCCTACCACAGAGCGCCAAGGCTGATCTGTTTTCACTGCGGTGTGCAGTGGAACCCATCAGGCTCTCTCTTCAGTTGGGCACCATAAAAAAGGAAAACTAAACTAGGTTAAAACAAACATAGCTTCTTCCAGACTCCCTCAAAGCCTCCTTCTGTCTGGAATTGCTCACCTTTGGCAACTTAAACAACCATCCAGATATGTTATTTTAAAACTTCAGACCTTGAGAGTGTTAAGTGGTGAGGTGTGCAGGCAGCAGCATTGGGCAAGTGAGCTACCGAAAGTAGCCATGTTCCACTTGGAAGCTCATTCTCTCCTCCCCATCCCAACATAGGTCTTCACTTTTACTTTCTGAAGTAACCCACTCAACATCAGACCAGAAACAACTCACATCAGCTCACCCTTGGAAATTGTTTGCATTTTCTATATGTATAAATATAACTTGGGCAAGCTTCTAGTTAAGATCTGGAAGAGTACTCATAACAACATATTTTTCAGCTCCTGAAAGTCAGGATGGCTAATTTGGGATAAATCTTTACTTCTGTCCCCCAGATCTATGTGAATATGAGAAACCAACCCACACCTGCATTGAGTTTCAAGTTTAGCGAACTGGAATCTTATCACTACAAAAGAAGTTTTGTAAAAGGTTTACTGCAGATCTTTCAAGTGGCTGAAGGGAGCCACAAATGCAGTGTCCCCAAAAGGACAAGCTTTCCTGTCTTGTAGCAAGCGCATGCAGCAAAATCATTTGCAAGCCATAACCTGAACACTGAATTCCCTCCAAAACCTCTAGGGCCAACATGCCATCCTCCCTCTGAAAACGTGTTCAACATGTTAGTGGGAAGTACAGATGTATTGGGTGGACTTAAAGTGGTCATTTTCCAGCAGATCAATTTTATAGACTGACTCTCTCGAAGAGGCATTCCTGTGACAATTCTTTCCTCCACGCTATAGGATAAAACCAGCATCGATGTGGCAGGCTGTCACTAATAGGCACAAGCCTGTATAACTTCAGTTTTGAATAATTTGTAAAATATTGAGTAGATATCATTCATTATTTTCAACACTTTGCCTAATTATCATGCATCATGTTGCCCTGGTTCTTATTGCACAAATATTTGACACAAGCTGCCCTATGCCGATTTCATATATCTGATCAGGTTAATCACATACAACCTTCAACTGACAGAAAAATCATCAAATGGGACACTTTCATCCTTGAAAGGTTCACAAAAATCACAGGCTTTTCCACCTGAACTAAGATAACAGGGGTAATTGTTTAATTTAATTGGTTAATTAAATTTCAGTGAGGTAAAATGGGCTCTTTCAGAAGATACTGTCTTCTCACTTGGTTATTTGCAGTACAACACCTACACAAAGACACATTTTAGGAAGCTGACTAGAACTCGTTAGAGGAGTTTACTCCCAGTTGTGGGCTACCCACCTGCAAGATCTTTATCTCATTGTTACCTGAGGAGGTGCCATGGTTTTAACCCTGTCCAACAACTAGGACCATGCAGCTAGTCTCTCACCCCCTCTACCCCCTGGTGGGACGCGGAAGAGAAATGGAGAAAAGGAAAACTCATAGGGTGAGATAAAGGCAGGACAACATCACTACAAAGGAAGAGGGAATAATGATAACAATAATAATAAATTATACAAAACAAGTGATGCGCAATTAATTGTTCACCACCCAAAACCCAACATCCAGCCCATCCCTGAGCAGCGAACCCTGCCTCCCAGCCAACTTCCTGTTTATATATTGAGTACAACATTATATGGTATGGAATATCTCTCTTGCCAGCTTGGGTCAGCTGCTTGGCCATGCTCCCTCCCTGCTTCTTGTATGTCTGCTCACTAGCATAACACGAAAAAATGAAAAAGTCCCTGATTTCTTAGCAACAATTAAAAACATCAGTATATTATCAACTTTTTTCTTATATTAACTCTGAAACACACTCTGGCAACAACTAAAACAATACATTATCAACATTATTCTCATATTAAATCGAACACACAGCAGCTACTGCAAAGAAAATTAACTCTATCCCAGGTGAAAGCAGGAGAAATGGGATGATGGTGTTTACCCCCAGAGGAAATGCTTTGAGACTGATAGAAAAGTAGTATGATTATAGGACAGCCTTGAAGGCTTACTTCCCAGATTACAGTTCTCAATGTTTCTATCCTCTTGGCACTTCTGTTTCATTATAATGTTAGACAGGGAGGTACCCTTGAAGAAAACTTTTCCATGTTTCAATATCTGAAGCAGCACTTTTAAACTCTAAGCCTTCTAGGCTTTCTCTGTTAACAGCACGTAACATGCAGGCAATGATGGTACCCAAGGTAAAATTCACCTTATCTATTTAAAGTTGTTTTGAAAATGAGCAGAAGAGAGACAAGGCACCTCTAAAAGATGATTTATTGCTTTCGAAATCTTTAGCAATGAACCAGCTTTCAAACAATCCCACAGGAAGCCCCTAAGCAACTGTTCCTTACTGTATAACTGATTTCTATGTGACAGCACTCAGGCAAGTCCCATCCACCACAGCTCCCTTTGGCACTGACACTCCTTTCACTAAATTAGCAAAAGCCAGGGCAGCAATTTTTTACGACTTTCCTATTACCATCCAGTGTTGAATCACTAGAAGATATTCAAATGTGGGACTGTAAAACCTTATGAAAGAAAGCACATAACATCACAACTGGATTTTTGTAGTCCCTCTGAACCAGTCCAGATGGCACTACCCCAGGAAGTGCAGGCAATTGGAAATACAGTGTCAGTTGTCTTCATGCAGTGCTGCATGTTACACTTAGCGGTAGGGATCCAAGATCTTGGAATCAAAGGAAGGATATGGAGAAAACAAGCACATGCATTGCAGCAGGAGGTGACAGTAAATAGAAACCCTCTCAGTCCTCACAGAGACGTTTTTATTAAAGACTGCTAAAATTAAAGCTCCTTTTAACTTGTTTTTAAATGCTTTATTCCCTTGGCACCTTCTTCAAAACCACAGCTACAAACCCAGGAGCGCACAGGAAAAGTAAAGTGATTTAAGTCTGTAACTCTTCCATTCCCTCAACTATTTCTTTTTGGCTGCTTTTATGTGAAGTTAAAGAAAGATATCGGTGACATTCCTCCAAAAAGACTAACAGTTCTACTGGCGTATGTACACCCCAAGTGAACACAGAGGGAAGAAAAGATAACCCTCCCTTGATCTAAAAAAACCTCAAAATAATAAAACTGTTGAAATAGAACAAAAGAAGGAGCAGATTCCAAAATGGGTTCCATTAATAGCAGCTGGATCTGAAATCTTGACACCAATACAATATAAAATGAATTTACTTCAAGGAAAATGAAAAAGCATACAAATCTCTCCTCCCTCCTTTCTCATCTCCTGTACCTCCACTTACTTTCTTTCAGTGTCAGGTGTTGAGGCAGTGCTGTTGAGACCAAGCGACTCCTGCAAATGAAGACAAAGAGCAGTGAGAGCAGACATGAGAGCAGCCTTTGCCCAATACATGCAGAATATCAAGTTAAAGAACAAACAAACAAAAGTGGGTGATCAAAATCAAAGTGCTTACCTCAATCTGGGATCGCAGCTGTAGAGATGTGGTGCTGGCATCAGGTTTCTCCTAAAACAGAACAGATGCAAGGTTAGTTAAACACCTAAACACTACAAAGAAGAAATCTGAAGGGGAGAAGGGAAAGAAGAAACAGGGTAACAGAACCCAGGACTACCTCAAAACTGTTCAAACAGGAAGCATTAACCTCTCCAGAAGGAACCACTTTCAAGGAAAAATCCTGAAATACATCAGTCAAACAGCTAATTCCATAGCAGAATATAGAATAAGGTTAAATTAGAAGACAGAGGTGATTCAAAACATAATAGAAAGATAAATGTGTCATTTTCACTAGATCATCACACTATTTGTTTCCCCAAATTTACCTTTAGGAAGAATATATAGGGAAAATCTATCATTAAAAGAGCATTCTCTAAGCTAAAAATACTGAAAGGATTCTGATAAATTTCATCAAGACCTGTTTCTTCCATAGAAATTTGTCAACAGGATGAAATTCAAGTCATCTTCCTTCAAAAATCTAGGATATAACCATCTACTCTAGAACCCAGTCGTCCAGGCTGTCTTTGCAGTTGATGGAGAGATACAAGAACTCTAACAGAACAACTCACCTGACGGGTTTCAGCTGCCTCAAGTTAGATGAGCTGAGTCCCGCTAGTGGTATCTAATCCAAGATTGCAAGCAACGAGTCACTGGGAAAACTCCAATTAGAATGGAGGAAGAAATTATAGTCATTAGTACTGATAACTATACTTCATTGGTTGATCTGCATGTGAAACCATGGGGAAATCTACTTATGTCTGTTTTATTCTCAATGAGCCCTTCCCCTACTGCAGTTATTGCAAAGCGAACACTGTAACCAAAAGGTCATCATAGCTGAATAAGCAACCACACTAGCATACATACTCAAAAAAAAAAAAAAAAAAAAGGGGATGTGGAATCATTTCTCAGTACTGCAGGTCTTGTTCTCGCATTCCTCAGTCCACATGTAAATCTCTTATCTCTGTGAAACTATACTTTCTATGCTCTTTGTTTACAGAAAGGGTGACAAAACATTCTTAAGATTTAACACAAAAAAGAAAACCAGACACAATTTACTGGAAATACAGCCTTTTAATACTGACCAGGAAATTACCACTGACTGCCATGAATCCGTGTTGGATTAGTCCGCCCACAAAGTCTGCGAGATCTAGAGTAGAGAAGAGTCTATTCTGCCATCACATGACTGAGTCAGCTTGCACTGCTGGCCACAGCAGCCAAGAAGGCACAGAATGGTTCACAGCTATGTGCTTGCTAGTAAGTAGTGCTGACACAGGGTTATTGCCTAACTGGAGCATTTTGCCTGACCATGCATGGTCTGCATATCTGCTTTTGCCGAATTTACAGCATGAAAAGGGAACTGAAGTCCTTGAGTTGAAGTCCACATGAAAAGGCGACCACATTCATATACTGACCGATCCAACAGGACTTTATAATCAAGCAGAAGCTGAACCAAGCCCAGGTAATTTCACAGATATTCACAGATCAGGAAAGTGAAATTAGCTATTTGGCACCAGCCATCTCTCTCCTTCTCTATTAGCTCTGTCAAAATGGAATCTGAAAAGTTTTGCATCTGGAAATGACTGCAGGCACATGGCTGTGAATCCTCCTCGGGCACTCTCCCACCCCCACCTAGCAGTTCATAAGGAGGGAGGAGAGGCGAGCCCCATGGGCAAAACATTTCCCATTCACAAGCACCTCATTTGTCCACACAATGCTGCACAGATGAAAAAGCAGTATTTCATCAGCTTTGCTATCTTAAAGTTTTGTGTAGCCAGTGAGCAGAATCCACTGTCTCTCCAATAATGCCTTTAGATACTGACTTTCTGATGCCTTATCTTTTGCCTGCACAAGCTGCTTTCTGCAAGTGTTTTTTTTTAAATACACTATGTTTTGTAAAATATCATTTACAAAATGCTGAGTTCCCAATACTTTATAGAAGTATTTTTTTTAGCAGCTGCTCTTGAAATCATAGCCTGAGATTGCAATTAGGTGGAAAGTTACTAATTCCAGCCTAAAACTATTCAGCTGTATAGTCAGCTGCATCTCGTGCAACAAAGTCCTAAAAAAGCTGAATGCATTTGCTTTTTTTTTTCTTATTTACTGTCAAGCCCACCCTGTTAGAACAGGAGCGGTTTTATAGGATCAAGATCACTGTGACTCGACAGGAAAAGGACAACTGTTGTCCCCTTCCTTAAAGCTCTATTTTGCAAGGCTGGAATGCAAACCACCCCATAGTCACTGTTTTGATTACTATACCTACCTGCTTTTCCAGCAGAATGGTATTTTTCCTATTGCTGTTAGACAAGAAAGCAAGAGAAAATACTCACAACAATACTACCCTTGACTGAAATTCTGGTATAGCTTTATAATGCAGATCACAGAACTTTCATTAGCCTCAAGCAACGCTATTTATTTAGGTTAAAATCCATTAAACCTCATATTAAAACCCACATGCTGTGTTGACTTAAATCCAGAAGGATCAGAACCTTTTCTATACCAAGGGCTAGTTCTAGAAGTTTGAGCAAATGTTATACCATTGGCATGCTCTCAAGCATGCTGTAACATCTTTTCAAAAAATATTTTCAAAGATTAGTTTCATGAAAGTACATCTTTCACCTGTGTGAACCAAACCTTTAAAACTAAATATAGGAGCGCCTGAGTTTATAGAAACAGCCAATGCAGTAACAGACATCCCTATCCTGCATCTCCAGGACTCTGGTCTAGACAAAGCAGGCATCAGTGATACTTATTTTCTGTCCGAGCAGTCTGCTGCCCCAGATAACTGCCCTCCAAATGTGCCCATAACGCTTGTCTGAAGTGTACCAGACATTCACATCACCTACATCACTGACGCAGTGTCAGTGCAAGAAGCGCAATGATCTGAGAAAGGACGTGATCAAGTGCAGACACGATTAAACGGAATGTTTCCCAAAAGTGATTTACTGGCATGGTTTCCAGATTTAAGAGGCTCTGCTTAAGTCACCCATCCTGTACCCAGACACTGTCAGTGCATACTGCATGCTGTAAAATCACACCAACTAAGATCTCAAGATTCTGGAAAAACTGAGGTATTCATAAATTGTGTCCAGCCCCCAGGGAACACATAAGAGGGAGGGCAACCAGTGGCTTAGCATTAGCTTGTCCAGCTGGTCCAGTATTAGCCCAGCACAGAATTTCAAATACTGCTGATATGCCAAAAGGAGATGTTAAAAATTAGTAATGCTAATATCCTGCAGACTGCAGCCCACTGAATTTAAACGAGGGATTCCTCCATCAAGTCACCTACAGTCAATTTAAAACAATCTCAACTTGCAGAAACATTTCATTCTCCCATCTTTAAAGCCATATTCTTAACAGTCTATTTCCTTCCTTCCTCCTTCTTGACCCAAAGCTCCATCAGGATGATGGCTACACGACAAGCCCCCAAGGTTCTGATTGAAGCTGTGATCCAGTAGCTCGAGGAAGAGAAGGTCCACAGGTGTCATGCTGCCTAGGTACTGCCTGGTAACACCAATCCTTCTGTGCTATGGGTGCTACAGACAGTGGCTGTGGAGCGGAATTGATAAGGCTGGGGAGCTCTGGTACAGAAGTCTGACTCAGCAAAGTGCTTTTAACAGATCTCTCGTTTTGAAAGAAAATGTGAGCAGTAAGCTTAACAAGCAGGATCTGTGGCTTACACTTCAATCCTCAAGTTGTTTGCCACCAGGCTCAAGAAAGAAGCTTCCTTCACAGGCAGCTTTTCTGCTTACTTTGTCTATCTACCGTGTGATTCATGTGATCATTTGGATACATTTTCTTTTCAAATTATTGCAGACTTCCAAGTACTGTGATTTTGCTTTTATATACTACCTTCCTTGTAAAAATCTTGAAAATAGTTTTACAAGCATTTATGAGTTAAGCCTAAAAAATGCATATGGGAAGAGAGTACAAAGCACAAAATACACAGGGAAGAAGCTGGAAACACATTTCCTGACTGGATTGGCAAGTTCTGAATTCATAAGGGACTTTGCCTCCTGTGATAACTTCAGTTCAGTTGTTCTGTATCTAACATAAGGGACATCTCTGCCTATCTGAAGGCACTGCTGTTCTACTCCTGAAATAGCCAAGCATACTGGAGAATAATTTTCTAGGGGGAAGGTGCATTTATTAATTACCTAAACATTAAGCTTCATCTATGCTCCACACCACAACTTAGTCATTTTAGGAAATTATATTCATCGAATGAATCTCTTTGTAATTAGAAATTCATGAACCTCTTCACAGTTTCTGCCACAGGAGCTGTATCCATTTGAATTATAAATTTAAACACTCCTCTGCAGATCCCAAGGCAGGATTAATCTCACTGTGCAGACAGCAACTGTGCAAAGTGAGTATCGAGAGAGTGCTGGAAAAATTCAGTGACAGAACCAGTGGAAAAGGAGATAGCTAAAATGCTCATAAGTTTATAAATAGTTATATGAAACCATTTCAGCAGGTGTAAATAAGGCATCTATAGCAGAAAACTTATGTAAGAGAATTTCACCAGTTTCTTCCCTCAAACATTTTCCCTGTTTGCTCAGAACATGCACTGCATGTTCTAGTCTAGCTTCTGAAATGATTAAACAAAACTACATCTAAAAGACTGCCATATCACCAAAGGTCTCCAAGAGTTTGTTATACTTCAAAAGCAACCGGTCTGCCTGGTGACCTCCACCATATACCATACTTCAGCCTCTGCAGAGGTTCTGGAGAAGGTGAGGTGTGCCCCTGTGCAAAGACAGCTTGGCTACGCAGGTGTGTAATGAAAGTTGCCTACAAGACATTAGCTACAGGTCATAGGTCAGAGTAAAGAAATATAAAAAGCTTATCTATCCTTGTGGCAGCGCTCTTAGGAAGTGTTTGAGGGAATTAACCAGCTCAGTGAGATTCCAGTGGTACACATTAGTAAAAGTCTCATTTTGAGTCAAACCACAACCTCTGGACCATCCCCTTAGCTGTTTCAGTGAAGAGTGAAGGCTTTCTGCTCCATTACTTTTCCACATTGGAGCCAGAGCTGACACATGCTAAATGATAATAACACGCAGCAGCAGCAAAACTCTGCATCAAGGAATAAGCTGTGCTGAAGGAATCATTAAAAAAAAGGGATTTCAAACAATAAATACTTCTACACATGAAATAAAAGTCCAAGACTCTCGGTGCCTTGTACAGCAGTGCAGATATAGGTAAACACTTAGCTTTACCTCTGATGAAATGTAACTTCAGAGTGAATGTGCTGCTACAGCATTCACATGCCTGCTTTTAGTATTAGGTAGGGAAGAAAAATCATGCCTCTCAGCTTGACACAAATGCTGGAATCTATTGAACGTAAGACGTCATGGGGGGAAGCATTTGACACTCTCCCCTCTGACAACAATAAAAACAGAAGGGTGTTTTTGTCCATCCCAAATACATTGCATTCAACACTAAGGCTGCAAGTCCCAGGGGGTGGAAAACATTCCAGGATTATTTTGAAAAACATAATTCATTAGCAATTACAAAGAAACTGCAGCTTTTGTAAAGCCCTATAATGATAAAAAGGGAGGCAGTGCTAACTCAGAAACCAATTCTAACAAACAGAGGCCGAATCCAGTGAAATTACGGCACAAAGACAAAAATCCAACAGCAATGGGCTTCAGAGAAAGAAAAGTCTATATGGGAATACAGTTCTGCAGGGAGGAAATCAAATACCTTCTGATAAATTTTCCAAACAAGATGAAGCAGGCCAAGAACTGTGGTAGCTGTTTCTGTACTAAAACCATATTAATATAAAGATGTATGTAAGCAACTGGGACGCAGCAGCTCTTTGACTGATGTATTTTACACCCATTACCCAAATGGTACAACAGTAAGTGCTCTTGTGCTGACATAACTGTATCTATACTACAGCTTTTGCTGCTATTAAACAGGACTGGTAGGAACTTTCACTTTTCATGGAGTTCATGGCATTGGGAACAGCTGTGATGTTTTAGAGGATGGAAAAAAAAAACCAACCCAACACATTGAAAATGGTTAAATGTGAAGCAGGAGGTGATGCAGTAAGGGAGGCATGGGGCAATGCCCAACTGGACACTGCTCAGAGCAAGGGGCCCTTCCTGCACAGGAGCTGACAAAACTCTAGTGTGTGGGAAAACAACACAAGGAAGGGATGAAACAAATAAAGAAACAATAGTTTGTTACAGCATAGTCAAGTAGGAACAGCCTGGCCAGCCAAGTACAGGCTCTTCTCCAGCTGCTGGCCTTCCAATGAAGATGGATATGGCAGCACATGGGTAGCTTGGCCCAACAACCTCAAATAATTAGGATGTCAGCACCTCTATGAATCACGTAACCATGCACCTTGCTTTCCTGTAACTGCAGAGCCTGGAATTTAGACTGGTTTTATAGCAAAGTACTCATGGTATCAACGATTAAGATGAAAATAATCACAAGGATCTCCTCACCTCAAAATCCATGGCAGAATATGCCCAAATTCTTTCTGTATATTGATGGTCTTAATCAGTTTTTATGTACTCCGCAAATTCAGGATGTCCATTCCTCAGGGTCAGTGATGTTTTCCATCTCCCTCTGTGAAACACTTTTCAGATCTAATCAATTTTTCATTTTAATGTACACAAAGCTATGCTACATTTGTTTTAAGCTTATTTGCCATTTTGTCAGTTTCTCTTCAATACTTTCAAGATCAGCAAATATATATTTTATTTTTGAAAACTGGCAGGGAACGAGAGGGGGAAGACCAGGCTAAGACCAACGGCTGCAGGAAACTTCTACAGATATGCTATAAATCCTTTTAAACAGACACACCATGGTTACAGGCTAACAATAAAGGCCCACTGTACGTTATTTGTATTGACACTGTATTTGTGCATCTACAGGCCAATATTGTGCCTCCAGCACATGAAATTTAAGATGATCTATACTGCAAATGAATAGAAGCTTTTGTGCTGAATCAATCAATACACCTAAGGCTCAGGGATTCTTGTTAAATGAATTGTTACTGAAAAACTGATGAATTTTTACAAGTACACTCCCCTTCACATCATCATTTATAGTGGTAGCTAGCATTTTAAAAAAAGTATGTTGTTTTTATTTTATGTTGTGACAAACAATAAGTGACAAATGAATTATTCAGAAGATCTGTGCAGAAAACACAAACTACAGTTGACTTTGAGTTACTAAGGCCTTAAAACCCCTAGAGGAATTCAGGATTAGGTAAATCAGAAGAAAAAACTACTCATTAAGAAACCAGCAAAGAAGGGGGTTTAATATTACTATAGATGCATGGGGTACCAGTCATGAAGTCCTTAAATTCAAGGGGAGAGGGGAATAATAAAACTTTGTATTAATTTCATTCTGAGAAAGCAGTGATTTGGTTTACTTGTAAAAAGGAGACAGAAAAAAAATCTACAGAAGTTATCTAGTGGAAAATGAATAGTTTAGTTCAAAACTTTGAAATATTTTTTTTTCTCCTAATTTATGATAAGCCAATAAACTGCAATGCATTTTGTGTCAGAAACTTCCATCATTACAGTCAGTGTAATGCACAGACTGGCTATGGCAGCAAAATCAGATGGTTCTCCCCATCTCGCTTACCTGAGATCTTACTTTACAAAGACCCAAAAATATATCTCTTTCTGTTGGATCCTTTAGCTGTGGTGAGCAAACCCAAAATTCAGAACTCAACAGCATCACAGGTAGTAGAAAAAAAGCACCAATTAATGAGGAACTTGGCCCCAACTTCGTTTTTGCAACTGCTACCCTTTGGGCTGCCTTCTGCTGCTATCAGGCCATGCTCCTCAGAGCTCATGACCTCCTCTTGGCTTCAGACACTTCCAGGAAAATCTGCACCTATGTCCAAGTTTCCAGTTTTTAAAAGTCTGTATGTAGAGAGGTGCATACCTTCTATGTGTTTTCTTTTAAATGTGAAATTGAATCCAGAACAAGACTAAAATATTTTTTTTAATTAGAGAAAATCCAGCTGATCTAAGATTTTCTCACATCCAGCGCAGAATTTCTGGCAGCTTTAGTGCTACTGCTCAGGAAATTGATTTTTCTTTTTGATTTTTACAGAGACGAAAGAATCCAGTAGAAAACAGGAAAATGAGGCAACAGAACCTTGTAACAGAGTGAAGCTAAGCCAGGACCTAAGGCACAGCATCCCACATGTTCAATGAATAGTCTTATGCTGCAGCTATATCTACGTGCACATTTACTGCTTTCCTCATCTTTCCATAAATTCAAACAGCCCTCAATTACATCTTTTCATGTAAAAAATGTTACGTCAAAGCTTGAAACATTTGGGTGAAATGAATTCTTCCTTTCCAGACAGCAGTAAAACTGTATCTCTTTTCTCCTCTTTCAGAGGTCAAAAACATCAACAGTGACAAGATCAAACATGCAGATAACCTGAACTCAGGTCTTCATTGACAGAAAGCCTTGCAGTTCTAGCTTTCAATCCATCTATTCTCAGTGGTTTAGATTCAGAGGCCTTTTCTGCTGATTTGCACTTTCAATTTAATGTTTTTAACCTACTGTAGTTCCCCCTTAGAGACTCCTACATTCATTACCTCATGAGAAGACCCCAGTCAGAAAGCGGTGATGACGCGGGACACACTATGTATTTCATCATTTATAAACATAGAGGGCTAGTGGGGTATGAACAGCAGTTCAGCTGCTCTGACAGTGGAAACCGCAGGAATACAGATGAGAAGAGGTTTTGAAAAAACTTTATCAGACAAACACGTCAGCATCTGGGGAAGTGAATTTTCGCTAACATTTTTTATTACGATAAATTCATTCTGAAGAAACCATTTCTTTTTAAGTAAACACATTTGAAGAAGGAAAGAAACTGGTCATACTGGGAGAAGATTTTATGTACTTAATTTTAAAATCTAACTTTTGTAACTATTTAAAAAGCAGAATCAATGTATAACTTGAAATCAAACTGGTTTTGTTTATTATGTAGGTATGTGAAACTGAACACCTGAAAATTAAGACAGAAAATATGAATTCATTCCCTAGAGCTAGTCACTGAACTGTTCACTCTCAACGTGCATAAACACACTCCAGGAATGCAAGGTGGTTAGGGAAGAGACAAAGGTGGATAGTTGGATGCTAACTTCAAAGTCTTGGAGAAAGTGAAGGAGAAATTATCTTCTTGAACAAGAGAACTGAAAACAAATTAACTACATTAATGCAAAAAAGGATTAGCCCATGAATTGCCAGTCTGTATTTATACGTTCTCCCTGCTATAAAAACTGCCTTTGTTGAAGACACTTTTAAATTATCCGTTCTATCTTTACCTTTGAAATTGAAGCGTATACTTGATGGATGCTTTGGGCCAGATCCTTAGTTAGTTAAGTCTTCATCGTTCCTCATCATATGATGATTATCAAACTAAATTTCAAATCAACTCTGATGCATTGTATCTTATTTTTTAGGCCAAATGATGATATGCAAGGTTTTTACCATCAGAGGGAAAAATTATTATTGCAGGCCACTATACTACTTCAAACACGTACATAATCAGCATGTGGGACAGGAGCTAAGTTTCACGCCATGTACCATCCAGACAGCAGAAAAGCAATTAATACAGATTTCAGTGATATTTTAAAGCACATGTGAATTCTGAGAATCCACCAAACAGCTGTAGAATGCTTCTCCTCTTCTTTGTTCGAAGCAGAAGGCTGAGAGATTTTCCCCTGGAGAGGACAGTGGGGACCAGAACCACCTCCCCAGAGTCACAACAGCCTCCTGGTGAGATAAGGCTTATGTGATTCCCAGGTCTGACTCCCACTCCCTGTAGCACAGAAGCATTGCACCTTGCGTGGGACAGTGATGCACAATTTTGTTTTGCCTTGTGGTGTTTTTACACAGCATGGCAGTTACCCCATCATAGACCAAGTCAGGGTATTTTCGGAAAAAAAAAAAAAAAAAAAGGCCAATTGCTGAACAACGAACAAATCTAGTACCAAAAATATTTGTGGAGAAAAATAATTACAAATATGGTGTTTACAGGGAAAGCGTTTAAACCTCAGCAAACAGCCATCCTTCAGTAATCATAGAAAACTCAGACCCGTGGAAGATGCAAAGAAAGCTGCCACAGCCGCTCCAAGCAAATCATCTGCAATCATCATCTACAACTATTCACAGGAGAATTAAGAGCGTATAGTAAAGCCTTACAAATGATTCTTTCACATATTTCACTCTTTTCTCCCAGCACAGTGAGAGTACATACAATTCAGCTGCTTAGACCATTTTATTCCTGAAGTGGCAACTACAACAGCTTCTCTCCCATTTCCACTTGCAACTTCAGCCTTTCCACCAATCTGTGGATCACACTTGACTTTAAGAAGGATGCACAGAATTGGCAATGCAGAAACCAGTGTAACACAAGCACAAAGCAGACTTCCACTTCACCAGCTGCCCACAGTTTTTCAGTGGTGCAGTGTGTACAGGTAACACATACACTTCATTCTAGCAAGCCTGTACAGTTTTGCACTCCCTCATAGACCTTCTTATTCACCCTATTCACTCAGTGACGAATTTTCCTATTAAAGGAGTATCACGGTCACAATTAATCAATTATGGCATCAAAAAATGCTGCGATGCATTGCTTTGAATTTTCATCACTTGTCTTCCAAATGTATATAAAGTGAAACAGAGCCCTCAGCAACCAGTAACTACTTCTGTTTGGGGGTCCATTCAACCCCTGGCCCCTTTCATAATATCACTAAACCGAGTGATTATGCAGCCTATCCAGTTTCACATGAATTGGCTGCAAGTTACGGGGACATCCTGACAAACTAAGTAAAACTAGTGAATTAAGCATCTGTACTGCTGCTAAGGAGGTTCAGCCCTCCACATGCCTCAACAGAATTATAAAACCAAAGGACGAAGGAGGTCACTTAACTGTAAATGCAAGCTCCACATCAAGCCCAGGACAATATAAAGGCCACCTTTTACCACCTTGCCGCAGAAACTTTGGGCTTCATCATGACTCCTACTTCATATAACTAAGCTTTCCCAATCATCTTCTAAACAAGTGTGTACATTGAATGGAAATAGACCAAAACCAAACAAAAACCCAAGGGATAAATAAAATATTATGGGCAATGAAATAACAAAGCACAAGACTAGAAGTGACAAAGAAAGTGTTGACAGCTGGGCTGTGTGTGTGCTAAAAGAAAGAGCAAATCATATTGTACTCTGCATTCACCAAGGTAAGAAGTGTTGAGCCAAACCTCGTACTGCAGACAGACAAAATATCTAGAACAAAGAACCATCAGCAAAACCATTAAAAAAAACCCAACCAATTGCACAAACACCTCAAAGAGAAAGGCAGTAGCAATGGTACATGAGAAACATAAAACTCGCAAACATCCAGTAAATCATACTTAAAAGTTCAGAGACTCTGGTGCCTCTTAAGGACATTGTAGTATTGCTACGAATGATAACAGCTGCCGATTACAATCTAAACCAAATGGCAGTGAAAAGCCTTAGACTGGTAAAAAACTACTGAAGTCAAATCATTTCAGTCAATAATTTGCTGCCAAGTGCTTTGAGTGCTGCTTTGTCATCGCCTGCGAGCCCACAGAGCAAGCGCGCTGTAAGCTGCCTGCCTGCAACAAGTAAAAGGGTTAGCTGTGGGAAGGGAGCGTGCTCAGTCTTGTCCCCTCTTCCCTCCAGCAAATATAAATTACGCATGCAAAACCTGGTGAACAAATGACCAAACAACCCATCTTCACAAATGTCTTTGTGTAAGCATTCTGACTCAGTTTACTGGTAGGCCCTCCAACTAAATTAATTTACTGTGGTAAGGAAAATCTCATCAAAGTAATATTCAAGCTATACAAACACCTGCAAGAGTCTCCAAATGCCAGCATTTCTGCAGCCAAAACTTGCTTGTTTGGGCAGGTGCTGCCACTGTTATGGGAGTGTCCACAGTGCAAATTCCTCTGTTCAACCCTCTTCAGAGGGGAAAGCTGCCCTGGCTTCTTAGAAACAAGCCTGCTCTAATCACGACAGCAACAAAATGTCTTGACTGAAAGCTTCATTCTTTTCCCCTCAGGCTGCCTGTAGTATCTTCAGGTTTTTTTCCAAGCTTGAGGCTTGGAAATAGTGTATGTACTCACCAGTACATACACTATTTCTTAAAAAAATGTTTTTCTTGTTTCACATCCAGTTCTAATACAAACTATTCCTCAATATTTTTTCTATTTTATTCAAGGTTATGTGCACTCTGTGATTAATTTCATGCCAATAGATACAAAGTGGGTTTTTGATTACACAAGATTTAATTAAAAACAAGTTAAATAGAAAGAATACACCAGTAAATGTAGCTAGAACTACAGAACAATCTCCCATGCAACACTAGGCTTTCACACATACCAACAGGTCCTGCTATACAAATTAGATCAACGTGCCCAAGGTGCAACTTAGTCCTATAAAGAAACTATGGGCTTACATACTTCCATTGACTTTCAAACCAGAAAGAAACACACGGTGCAGCTCCTTAGCACTGAGTATCTTCCCTGTATTTTTAGACTACTCTTCAAATATGTATTTATATTTAATATCATCCCTCAGAGAAATTGATAGGTTAGAAGAACAAAGTATTCAACCTCCACCAGGGGAGATTTAGGCTGGACATTAGGAAAAAATTTTTCACAGAAAGGGTCATTGGGCACTGGAGCAGGCTGCCCAGGGAGGTGGTTGATTCACCTTCCCTGGAGGTGTTTAAGGGACAGGTAGATGAGGTGCTGAGGGGCATGGTTTAGTGTTTGATAGGAATGGTTTGACTCGATGATCCGGTGGGTCTCTTCCAACCTGGTTATTCTATGATTTAAGCACATGTCTGGCAACAGTACTTACGTTTATACTCTGGCAAGTTTTCACCTGCTTGACTAGCTAGAGTCCTGATCCCACAGGACAGGGTACAAGCATTAAGAGGAGGAGTTAGTTAATAATACAGGATACCTTAATTTTTCACAGAAAGGAATTGTAGTTCCTGCATAAATTGCATCTTTCATGTTTCACCATGCATAAGCTGCAGTTTCCACACAACTAAACAAGCCATTAGAGGATAGACAAATTATTTTAAATTTGAAAGCAGACTAAATCGCTCGCTGCCCAAGCATATCCAGAGGCTGCTCTTTGACAGTTATTTGGATCACACAACAAAAGAAGACAAGAGGGTGGAAACTGGTCAGCACTAGGTATGAGTGAGGGCTGCAGCAATGACAAGGAGATCCCCTGAAGCCAGTTTCATTATTCCCCATAAATGAATTCCAATCCTCACACACAGCTCCTGACACACTGAAATTCTGTGAGGACTCCTAAAACTGCTCAACAGCAAAGGTAGATGTAACAGTTCCTTAGCTATTAGGGACCTAATGGTGTTCTACACTTCTGAAAACAACCTCCAAATCTTGATGAAACTGCAATGCCACAAACAGATTAATTTCCAAATTGAAAACATGCCCCAAATAGATGAGAAAAAAGCCCTGAAAATCTATTCACCATTTGCTGTTATTTTTTTCCAAAGTACGTGATGACACCAGACCAGATCCAGACCAGTTATACTTGTCTTCATAACTGGTTTGACCCTCTCCTTGTGTTTCCCTGTCCTTGCCAAGTGCTCAATTCTATCTCCCTGTAAAAAATGCATGGCAAATATATATATTGAAAAAGAGGCCCGTTTTCAAATCACATGTAGCTTGCTAGAACTTTTAAAGGCCAAAACTTAAGCTTATGTAAAGTGAGAGCCTTGATTTGACATGATCTTTATCTTTAGACTTAATAAAAAATTATTAAATTGACTATCAGCTGCCAGCTTGAATTAGATCCTATTAATTACATAATATAAAAGCGTAATTATTGAGTTTAACAGTTTTGTTGTCTTACTCCTTCAGTACCCTTTAGATCTAATCAAGAAACAATTTTTAACAACACAACGTTGAACATGTCAGAAGGCACGGACTGAATGGATTCCCAAAACTCTTCCACAGCTGCTCTTCTCAAGAAGACCCTGAAGTACCTGCAAAGATTCAAAATGCTGCTGCTGCTGTTTAAGTATTAAAATGTGAGGTTACCTCAGTGGATCATTCCCATCCCAGTCCCTTTTCCTGGCTATGCAAGACATCTGCTGAAAAAAGTGTTCTTCTTGGCCTTCGCCTAACTGCTACTAAATCAATCTGTTTTCTTTGCATGTCCTTGGCTTCTCAAGCACTGGCAAATGCTGGCTTTTATATCATTCCTTTCTAGCACTTCAAGTCTCTGTGTCAGAGGACAATAAGACATTTTGCAGTTTACTGAGAAATGTTAGCTGATTAGGATGAAAAATGAACAATGTTTGCTTTAATACCTTGAAAAACCAATTCCTTGGCAGCTATAAATGTGCTTGTAATCATTATTGTCCAAAAACTTGAAAATAATTAAACTGTTTTGTTTAGCAGTCCATGTGAAATAAGAGTTAGAGAAAGAAGACAACTGTAGTTTTAGATCTGGCATGCAAGGCTAATTTGAGCCTGTTTCTCTTCCCAACTGCATCTCCCATCTCTCTAATTCCAGGCATGCTGCAAGACAAATTTTGGTGTCCTCCACACCAACAAAAGGAGAGGTGTAAGTCTTTAAAGCAGGAAAAAAGTCTCCTCCAGAGTTTTCTTCTATATATTTTGCATTTTTTACTTCCTCAAGAGAAATAGTTGCTTTTTAGAGCTATTTTTAATATACTGTCCTAGTTTCTGTGGGACCTGCTCCCAAGGGATTTTCCACTCAGAGAAGTGATTTATGTGGTGACCATGAAGCACACAATGCCCCGCTATTTCCAGGAAGAGAACAACTAAATCAAAACCTACCCAACCTTGAGACTATACCTCCCACCAGGAGAGCCAGTGGGTTCACATCTATCACACTGCTTTGAACTCTCTCATTCCTACCGCTGAAGAACAGATTAGCAGCGCTGCAGGCAAAACTGGGAAGTACATGGGCGTGATGGTCAGACAAGTACACAGCACAAAACCCAAACAGACAGGATACTGTTTCAGAAAATGCTGCTCTTTGGGGATTAAGATTTTAGGAGAAAAACAGCAGTGCAGTTGTAATGTATCCGTAGATTATACTTGATTATACTTGGACAGCTATGGTCTTCAAATGAATGTCAAGGCTCCTCACACCTGCTGTTCCTCCTGCAATAAACTAGCTCAATGCAGCACTGGGTGACACCAGCGAACCTAAAAAGAAAAAAAATCCCCCTTCATTATTTTTATGTGCTCTTGCTGCAAATACTCTGAACAAGCCTCTCTAGGATTCAGGAGTGTGAACTGGCACAACACATCTATCACAAAAAAGTAAGAAGTAGCTATTTCTGGTGGCTGTTCTGCCTCAGATTGCCAAAAAGATTCATAACAGACGCAACAACACCCAAAGAGAACATGGAAAACAGTTTGTTAGAAAGATGAATAACATGTCCTTTGGGGGAGGTGGGGGATGGAAGAACTCAAACAAAAAATCCCCAAACCCATCACAAACACACTACAGAAAGCAAAGCATTTCCCTTCTCTTCTACTGTGAATGGCGTTCCAAAAGAGTAGGAGACAAATGCAGACAAAAATAGTCAGTCCCTCTTCCAGTTTTTCTACTAGCTTTCTGTATCATCTCAAAGGAGTTACTTAATCCCTTTGTGTCTCAATAGTTCTGTCTGGAAACAAGAATTATTACCTACTGTATTTCATGGCTTTGTCAAAGTTTTTTGGGAAGCTGCCTGAACACCTCAGAAAAGATATGTGGTGAATTACAGCATGCACCTCTTTTCCTCAGTGCCCTGCATTTGCACCTGATGGCTATCAACACACACAGTCTCAACTCAGGCCACAGCACAGCTGGCTGCCCAAATAAGATTCTGCTACTGCAACCATCCCATTGCCAAAACCAGGCTTGAAAAACATCAGAGACATGATGGCATGAGAAAATAACCACAAAACACTGACTGTCTCCCACTCAGTCCCAGACAAACCTCTCTCTCTCCATATTCTTGCAGGGATGTGTATACAGTGCTTCTATCTGCGTATATTTATTAAACAGACTAGATTTTAATTACACTAAAGACAGGAGTATCTATTTCTAGGGGTCCAAGAAAGCAGAAGGAGATGATACAAATAGAGAGGAGGTATTTTACAAATAACCTTTGTGAAAGCAAAACTGGCAAAGGTCCCAGCAAACAAATGAAGTCTTGTTGAGTAGGTTAAATATTTCACCCTGCCTTATATAACTGCATGGCTATTGTCCTCAATTTTTAGAGTAAATAAGTCTTTTGAAAAAATAAAGGGAGAGGAGGGGACACATAAAAGAGCAAAACTGCTTTATTTATGACAATCCAATTCCCTTAAAACTCATTCTTCTCATTTTGCCCTGCTTTATTGTAAGCGTGCACACCAAGCTGAGATTACAACTCTTACTGTTATAATTTTGATCTATGTAGCAATCCATGATTTGTTCTTTGTCAACTCTGGCTCTGGTTCTGGATACACACATGTACACACAAGAAGCCCTGCAGACTTTGTGGACTGTGACTATACTACCACCATTCATATAAAACACTCAACTGAAACACCCAACTTAATTTTCATCCTCAAACTTCTCCTGCTTTGAAAAAAACATTTAGTAATTGTGCTCTGAAAGAAGAATGAGGAGAACATGTCAGCGGTTAGCACTGTGCCCCTAATTAAACCAACGTATTTATGGTCTCCATAAATTCCCTTTGTACCCATAACATAATTGTTTCTATATGCCAATTTCACAGTACACACAAACGTTGTTCATTATCAGCACTGCCTTGCTGACTGCTTAAGATAAGGTCCTCATTTAGGACTGCAAAGGAGACTTAAGCTCTATCTGCCATATATTAATGGGAAATGGGAACCATCTATGGAGAGCAGCCTTCTCCTCCAGAAAAATCTCTCCTGATTGCACAAGAATATTACCTTTTCTGGATTATTTAAAGAGACAGCATTATGAATATTCACACATATATACGAATATACCTTCTCCTTCCTTCCCTTTTCTTCTTTCAACCTAGCATCCCTTAAAGAGAATGTCTTTTAATTTCTGTTGCAAGTCCTTGAAATGCTAATTTATGTTCCCTTGGTAATTGTTGCTTTCTGCACTTGGAAAGCCTTTCACTGACATCTGAACGTCCTGAAATTTTCATCAAGTTTAGAGAATGAATCAATATTGCTGCATTCAAGACTCACAAGCTTAATTTATTTTCTTGCATTTTTTGAGAAAATTTATCTTGGCAAATGAAAATTCAGAAATGGCCACAGCCACCTGTCAAGAAAATGTGGAAATCAAAAGCAGTAGAACATCCTGTATACCAAAGACCAGGAACACCACAGGGCTTTGTTATTTCTGGGTGTCACTGAAAAGGCATCATTTCTCATTAGTCAAATCTGGTCACTGTCCCATCACAGGCTTGCTCAACATCCAATCAAGAGAACAGATTTTGGTCAATACACACTGAATCAAAACCAAATACTTCCAACAAATTATTTAGCTTCTGTATCTCTGTTTAACCATGTATAAATTGGGTATTTTAGCATCCACCTTTGTGCAGTGCAACTCATACATAACAATAATCTGCCTGCATACACAGTAATACCATGGAACACTACAGAAGTCTCCTTTCCTTCATGGTTTTAAACTCTTCTGGATGAAGAACGTTATTTTCCATTTCATATTAACAAAAACCAGATCATAAAATAGTCTGAACTAAGAAAGTGGCAGATAAACATCTATATCAAAACCAACAGAGTATTCCCCATCATAAGACATGTCCAGGACACTGGTTTCAAAACAATAAAAACCAAATCAAGATTTTAAAATACAATTCCATAGAAAAACAGACTGTCAGACAATGGGAAAGAAGTTACATCAATAATTTTGTTTCATAAAGCAGTTATCACAGAATAACCAGGTTATAATTGTAAGTCTATAAAATAGAGTTTGTCATTTGATTTCAAAGCAATCAGGCACAGCAGGAATGCAACTGTCTTTCATTTGCAAGGTCTCTGGAAAATTTAGAAACATATACAAAATAGCAAGCATTAATATTACATATAATTGATAAAAAACCAATACACACTTAATTTTACAGCTCAGTTCTATTGAAAGGAAGGTTGGATAGCAGTTGTGTTACAGCCCAAGTTGACCTCTTGCTTTTTCTTCACTGCAGCAAGCAATAAATAAAACCTGCAAGGTCCACAATCATGTAATTTATTACTAAGCTTATGAAGGGCTTCCCTACAGAAACCAATAAATACTGTCTACAGAAGGCAGTATGAATAAAACAACTTTGTAGTACTGGTAACTCCACTTGAAAGGATGGCAGATGGCAAAAGAGAAACTGTTGTCTGCTTCTACTATCAAGGAGCAAAAGGCTGGAAGGTACTGTCATTATCCATTACACAACCAAAGGTTGTTTTCATATGAAGGCTCCATTCTAGAGAAACAAACATGTCAATACACCACCACTGCTACGGAAAATAACTGATGAAAAAGCAGGTTACTCTGGCCTAATGTTGGAAATCAGATGGTATTCAATATGAAGAACTGAAAGATAACTGCATTTAAAAAGAATTATCCAGACAAAGAGATCCAGGGTGGGAAACATCTGGATAGCTAATAGACTGCCAGAAAAGGATGTAAGGATTACTGCAAAACATAAACTAAGCATGAGTCTTAGTGTCATGCTGTTGTGTAAAGAACCACCATTGTACTACAACTATAAAAAACATAACGGTGTGCTATCAGCACTTCTGCTCCAGTCAGTGCTACTAAGACCTCAGGTACAATCGTATGCTCAGTTCGTTGGTACTGTCAAAAAAATCGAGGCAGCAAATTGATCTGAGTCCAGAAAAAGAAACAACAGTATTTGTGAATGGTCTAAAAAAAGCTTATGCTGGAAATTAGCATTATTTAACCTGCAGGGAAAAAAGGGGGGGAGAGGGAAACATAATGCCCTTAATAAATATTTTTAAAGTTTCTGTAAAAACACCATCTTTTGCATTCATGGAAGACAGCCAAAGTTAGAAAGAGATGTTCGAAAGATACGAATGAAAATACTCAGTGGCAAGGGCTAACCAAATTTAGAACAGCTTTTCTAGGGAGATGGTGGAATTAACACACTGGGTGCTGGGACAGTTTTAAGGACAGGTCAGATCAACATCTGTCAGGAATGCAAAGCAGAACTGATTATGAATGTCTTGGGGCAAAGGATGCACCAGGTGATTTCTCAGAATTATAAAATGAAGCCAAGGTAAATTCCATAAAGTACCACAGTATTAAAAAGCAGAGACTGAGGCAGCAGAAAACTTAAAAGAATATGTGTGGTAACCCACCTTCACCACAAAAACAACAACAAAAACCTCAGATCTTGCTACAATTGTGTTTCACTTCTGGTTTATACATTTCACACACAGAGCATTTCCACTCCTCCATTTGCAGTAACAGGCAACTCTACCAGAGCAGATGTTGCAACCTTAATACAGTGCGGTGGAAATGCAGACTGCTTACTGTGATGCCTAATTCAAAACTGGAAGAAGAGAAGCTAAAGGTACCCACTTAACTTTTAATGTATTTCGTGCTTCAGGAGACATTTTACATTTGCACCATCCTCAACTCATAAGTCCTTAATGGTATGCTTTTGCACAGATTTCTCATTTTCCACATTCCTTCTATTGCTATTCTGCAGAAGTAACACAGCCACTTTCACAAAGCTCCTGCTCTACATGACAACATCTGAGAGGTAAGTACAAGAAAGAAGGACAGCAAGGATTGTTTTACTCCAAGTACTGAAGAAAGAAAGGGTTGTGAAGCTTTGGAAAGATGCATGGGTGGAGTGAAATAAGGAAGGCAGGAGGCTATAAGCTGAGCTGCTAAGGAAAGGAATGGAAGATTAGAGACTAGTAAGAAGAACAGCCTTGAGAATAAAGATTGTGTCATGGAAGGAGAGTTATTACAGATAAGAGATGGAGGCTCCTCCCATAGCTTTGAATCTCCTGAAACAAGGCAACACAGAGGCACTATATGAACTGAGGGACAGGTATGTGTTAATTCTGGAACAATGCAGCTGCCTCAGGTATTTTTTCATAAATTCACTCTGGGAAAGAGGCTGACAAATCCAGCTTTGGTAATCTGCCGTTTAGCAGCCCTGTAACAATGCTGGAAGTGAATTTTATGCTCAAACTCAGAGATAAAACCCAGTATATCAGAACAGTATAAATGCCTAACATGATAATAATCCATGGCATCCTCCTTTGAACATACCTTGCCAGTCAACACAATGGCATTGAAGTTGCTGTGAAGCTGTTGGTAACAGAAGGGGTACAAAGATCAACATGCTTATGTTTCAAGAAACCTTTTTTTTTTTGTGAAATGTCTTTATATAGGATTATAAATTCTTACTCAAAAGAGTTCACAATGTTCTACATGTAATCAACCAGGTTAAGAAACAAGTCCAATTTCTGCAAGCCTTGCTCACCTATCCAATCCTCAGATGAGCAATAGCAGCTCCTCACATCACAATAAGCAGTGATTCATGCCAAATAAGGTTTCTTAGTATGATACATAGGATTAATTTTTGCACACCCTTATTGCAGATACCAAACTCCACCAAAGCTAGAGACATGGACAGCACATAGGTTCCTTAAAATCTTCTAATAGGTCACTTTTAATAAAAAGAGGTATTAAAATTACATTAAACACAAGTCACACTTGTTCACAAGAAGCTTCAATTTAATTTTCATTCTACTTTTCAGAGAGCTGAAAGACCAATTTATGCAAGACACTCTTCTAGCTTTCCAAAATTGTTAAGTGAAAAGTGCTTTTTCACTTTGGTTAAAGATGCAAGACAAGACACGGATCACCTTGTAACATTCTATTTTGGGTGGTTTTGTGTTATGAAAAATGCAAGATTCTACCTGCCATGGGGTCAGCATTTCTGTGTTACAACTACTACATTACCTAAACCATTCCCACAGCAGAACACGTATTTACATAGAAAAGGAATTACATGAACATTGCCACCAAATTTTTAGGTTTTACTCATTGACAAGGTGCCTCTCCCTGCAAGTAAATGAAGCTGATAACTTTTGAGGTGTCCCTCAGGTAACAGAGATCAACTACAGGGAATTACATTAGCAGCAAGAAACAGAATAGCTCTGTCCCATGTATAAGATTAAATTTGGATTTTTTTTTTTAAAGGAAATTGTTAGGCCTCAGGTGCTGGCAAACTGCTACAATCTTATACAGAAAATACTATACTCCTGTTTTCAAGTCTGCTAGAGGGTGAAAAATGTCTGTGGTTATAAAGCGATAAAAGAAAATGGGTATGAAAGGAAAAACAACTCGCATTCCCAGAGATCATGGAAAAAAAAATTCAAGAGTGCTAGCTTTTTAAGAGAGTATATAAGCTTATAGATAGAGATTTTAAAAATGCTATAATCATCTGTAATGAAAGCTTTCATATTTGAAGCACAGTTCAAGAGCTGCTACTGTGCACTCAGAAATACCCTTTCAAAAGGAATCACCACAAACACTCTATAATGATAAAACATTCTTAGTGCTAGGAGGACCCTAAGATTACAAGAAAAACTAAAGAAGCTATTTATGCTAAAGGCTGAAAGGAAACACAACAGGTAATTTGCTATAAGGCAAAATTTCTTGACAGCCAGTTGTGATGTCTTGCTCTAACTATACTCCATTTAATGTCAACATGGGCCATTATTGAATAATTCTTTAGAAATCTGAATAATTTCAATCAGAAGAATCTTAATGTATCACTACTAGGAAGAGAAGATCAATCGTGTTTGCACTATTTAGAGAAAACAATAAGTATTTCCTGTTCCATGTAACAGAGACATAGAAGATAACACAAAGTATGTTTCCTACTATACTTTGCTGTGCTTCCTGTGAAAAAGATTTTTTGTAATGTGCCCATGTCCCTAAACTTCATTACAGACCTCAGATTTTCAATAACGCTCACTCAGCTAAAATGTCTTCCTGCTTTCTTCTGCATTCACTGCCTGAACTGATGAGAAAGACATTTCTATTTTTGTAATTTTTAAGAGTAGAAGAAATGCATTAAAGATGCAAACTCTAGGATATTCACCCTCTGTCATTGCTCCAAGTGAGGTTATAATACAATAAATACCTTTTTTATCCCAGGATCATTTTAGGTTTTCACTGAACTCATGCTACTTATTCTTAAAAGTTAAGTCTCTCAAGTCCTCCTGTCATTTTGAGAAGTTGGTCTAAGATATGGCTGAATTAAATTTTTTTTTTTCCCTCCTCGGTGCTTTCAAGCGTAAGCAACATTCTAGGAAGAAACCATTTGACCTTTCCATGAAACTGCCTTTCAATCCTTTCATTTCTCTTTTCTCATTCATTTCATCCTGGAGCCTGCAAAGTTTCAGGGCAACTTATTGTAGTGGGAATGAGAACCTTGACTGTGGCTCACTGCTTCTCCTGCAGTACCTGTAATGAAAAGGTCAAAACTGCTGTTCAAAAATCTTCTCTTTTGACTTCATGAAATCGAGCCTGCATTATGGCCAGTGACCATGACAGATTCATAGAACAGAGTGTGCCGCTGAGCGATCATGTTTCTGGCAAGCCCTGGCATTCATTCTTGCTCTAACTCATAACAGAATCAAAACACTTTTTAAAAGTGCCATAAAATAACTGAAGTTGTGTTGTGTTACTAGAGGCTTGTTGTTATTACTTATTATCAAAGTTTAAAATATGATATACTGTTACAGTATCTTGATCAATGCAGCCAGTTCAGGGCTCAGGTAAGCAAAAAACAGCTCAGTGTTTTGTGGCATTTTTTTCCTTCGCAGCCAAAGCGCATCACCTGTTTTTCTTCACCTCAGCATAGTTTTCTAGTTATCTAGTCACTGAAGCTTCTAGTATTTCACTCCTCACCCTTATGAGCAAGCAATGACTGTATTCCCTTCTTTCCTCTTCTTCTACCTGACACTGACAGGTCCCAGCTCCTGAAGCACCTGCTCCAGAGTCTCTTGGATTCCTTACTAAGCTCTCACCTGCCCAAAGCTGAGGTTCCTTTCTTAACTCATCACCTCCTAATATCTAAATATCCCCAAAAAATGTACAAGAGTGGAAAAATTGAGCAGGAAGCTCCAAAGAGTATATCCTACTGCCAGAATTTATGGTCAACTTTCTCTCCTTCTAACCTCTTTTAGCACCTTTGAACCAAAAATTCAGCGAGAAAAATTCATGGCTATTTAGCTTTTGTAATAACTACTCACCTTAGCCAAAGTGTAACACACTATGAAGTATATATTTAATTTGATTTCTTTTCTACATGTTTTTAACAACATTTGTTCCATGTCTTACTACCTCTTATCATTCAGTCATGGAAAGCTTCCTGAGATACTTCATATTTCCACATTACCAAAGACAAGACTAAAAGTAGATGCAAATCCTAGTGTTTTCAAGACTTCTTTAAACAATGGAAATGGAAAAACGTTAACATTCCTTAGCAAATTAGGATGCCTGTTATAAGACATCTATATATTTCAAGAGCAAAGGTGTAAGTTTACAGATACCACCTGCAATTCAATAGTCACAACAAAACTAATCCACTAAGGCTAAACATAAATCAGTTCAAAGGAGGAAAAACAAATAAAGTTACCAATTTCCCTGAAATACTCAACCAGTCTAGCGTTAAGCTAAGTTCTAGTCTTGCTGTTAATTTAAAGGATACTCACAAATGACATCAAGGGAGATAATATCTCTGCTATTGTATACCCTACAAACAAAAATTTATCCAAACCAGTGATGGAGTCAAAAATACTAACCAAGAAATATAAACTTGACTATTGCTAGAGGGTCAGCAGCTTGGCTCCTTTTCACAGTATCATTCTGCTGTGAAGTAAACAAAACACATCAAATAATAAAAACGGGGCCCAAATCCATTACACTGAGATTCATATTACTACTCCCTTCTTAATAAAGCCATGAACTCTGTTTAAAATATTTAAATTATTTAACCTGAAAGTGAAGAAGAGAAGATTCACTAGCTTTGTAGAGAAGATGGCTACCTAGAAGATGACATACTGTTATTCCCACTGCCAAACCAGGAACTGTGCATATATGTGAATAGGGTTGATCAGCAGATAGGGTTAAGATGTCTACACAATATTAAACTTCAGAGCATGCTGCTTCAAGACAGGAGATAAGAATTCAAGTTTCTTCAAGCAGAGGAGAGAACAAGACTTTGGTTTTGTTCAAGCTACTGCCTCCTACTACTTTGCCCACTAGAGCACTGATTTCTCACACTTTCCCACAGGTGTTCAAAATGAAGTATGCAGTTTTGGGGGTTAATGAAATACCATTTTGTTCAGTCGTTACCAGTTAACACTATTCCAGTGAAACTAATGCACTGTTGAGGAAACGCAAGCTTGCTCCACAGTGAAGCAGCAGAGCTCTCTGGCTCTGCATTTGTTATCATCCCTGCCATATACCAGCCAGTCATTTAAACAAGAGGCAGGATGGTGGAAGAGCAGATGACTGGCAGTGAGCTACTGACCAGTAGAGCTAGACTCTTCATCAGACTTCTGTACTCCAGTGTGGGCTAGCAGACTGGAATTTAGGCTTCAGCTGCAGGTCACCCATGTTGTCGCCACTCACTGGCCATACACTCACTACTTGATGAGCTCTTGCGGCCTGTATTTGTTTATGGTTAAACTGGAGTAGACCCAGACTAATGTCATTGTCTGTTATTAAGTTACGTTGAACTTACCCTACATTCTGTGCTATTCTGTTGCAAACTTAGGTACAGAGGAGGAATTAGGAAATTAGGTATGTTAATCTTCGGCACTAGCTTGGAGCTGAGGCCTAAACAAGGATAATGGTACTCCAATTACCAACCTCAAAGGATGCAACAAAGACTAATTAGTGTTTCTAAAGGGTTTTGAGAGTGGAAAGCACTACACAAAGGAGAAATAAAACTATTTTGTGAGCTCCTGTGTAGGCTAGCAACTGAAGGCTCCATTTATGTGGCTTTCAATAGTTAACCACACGAAGATAATAAAGCAACTCTGATGACTGACTTCCTTCTTCTCATTTGCATGTCTTTCAGCACTTCACATGCTGCAAAACTTTAAAAGCTATTTCTTCAGTCAAAATGGACTTGAACTATGACTTAAACTTTGCTGAGTTTCTCCTCTGAACACGAGAAACTTCAAGAGGTCTGTGGATGCACCAAGACAGAAAGCTGACTGAAGCACATGCTCCTTGGAGGTGAAGGGGAGATGGACTTGTTTAGAATACTATTTCATTTATAAGTCTTAAAAGGAAACTTCCAAATACTGTTTTTTTCTTTTGCTAGCTTCTTTATCTTCTTAATTTGTCAGCTGGATGGCTTTTGAATAAAGCCTTACATGATGAATAGCTTGTCTCTTTTTCCACAGCTATATCCACTGATATAATAAGGCATTATTCCTGCAAACACTGCCTTCTTTACATCCTTAAATGAGCCTGGCTACACAACTATACTGCCACTATTTTCACGCAGAACCTAAATCAAATGATAACTGTGGTCTTATCAGGAACTTCAACAGCAACAGGCAAGACATAGATAAAACCAAAAAAATTACCAGTATGTGTTTCATAATGGATTTATTAATTCCAAATTTTGCTAATCATTTCAAGTCTTTCTACTTTAATTAGTTTCTAAACCATGACTAATTTTGTTCATCACGCCCAGTAACACAAGAAGTTCATCCTTCCGATATGGTACTGAAATCAAATCCTTTTACAAAATACTACCCATTCATATTCAAACACATATTTTTTATAAGATTATTGCCTTCCCCAACTCAATTCACTTGAATAGCCAAAAAAGACTTAAAGAGTTAGAGAAAAATCTGGATGTAGTAATCCCAAATTACTTTGTTCACATATGTGAGACACAGCTGCAATCTAAACAGTTGGGGGAAACTCACAAATATAAATCAGCAGGGATATGACTTATGGGAGTCAGGAAGAAGGGATTCCAGCTGATGGCGATTTCTTTTTATTATTTCTTGGAAGAGAGACTGATCAATCACCAAATAAATCGCATCTATTCAAACTGCTTAAGTTCTCCTTCAAACACCAAATTCACGGACCATCTTATTCGAAACTGAACATTTTCCTGTGTGCTTCAGGTAATGCTGCTGAAAGAGGAAACCTACACAACACTGAGAGAAGATAAAGCGTGGAGAGATCAAACGAGAGTAGCTGTGCAGCACCAGAACCTACATCATGAAGAGCAGGGCCAGGATGGCAAATTTACCGATGGAGCCTTGCCTTCCTCTGGGCATCTTTGTTGGAGAATCATCCTTCTGCTGTGAAGACACAGATGTTCCAAAGTACGTCCAGATGGGCACAAATATCTGTGATATGTTTCTCATTCTCATCACAACATGATCTTGATTTATTCTTGATTAAGACCTGTTTGTTTTCTCTGATGACTCCAAGGTTGTTATGCTTCTTAAAAATGTGGTTTTTTAATACCTCACTAACATCAAGACTTCTGTCATGAGCAATACCCTTACTATTCCTTAAGGGCCGGGGGTAGTGTTCCTCTACCCAAGGACTTACGAGTGCAAGCTAGCCGAATAGTAATTTGACATCTGAAGTTGATATCAGCCACTTTGTCCCACACAGATGGACTGGAGAGCAGTGGCTGAAGGACAGAAAGAGAGTCAGGATGAAGAATAAAGAGGAGTAACCTAAATACAAGATATTATGCCTTCTAAATTAATTTTCTCTTGGATTAGCTCCTACCACATTACAGGAGTCTAACATTTTTTGACTCAGTCAATGTATATCGCTATCCTTCCCAGAGTAATGCCACTCAGCTGGGTATTTCGGAATTTTTATAGTAAGATGTGAATGACAAGCTGGGCTGCACATCACAGAAAATGTTCACCACAGAGTTTGGTTGTTTTGATGTTTTTGTTTATTTGTTGGTTTTGTAATCGTTTCTTCCGCCCCCCCCCCCCCCCCGAGATGCACCTCCTTAAATGTCAATTTAATTTGCTTTCTTTGTTAACAATGATATAATTTGCAATGAAATTTACCTAACAGCCCAGATAGCATGATGTTGTACATTGTTTTTGGTGTAATTTTTAAATTCATAGGGCAGAAAGGTAAAAAAAATTACACAAATGGAGCTGAAGTTAGTCAACCGACTCCCCCCATCCCTCCAAAGTCCTCAGGCTCCAATAATATTGAATCACAAAGTTAATACAAATCTAGTCTGTCAGTTCCAGAAGATGTACTGCTGCTAGGATAAAAGAACAGCAGAGTAAGAATATATGCAACTGATCTTAGGTTCAAAGTAAAAGTCCTGCTGAATGTAAAGGGATAAGAAAAATCACTACAGATGATGCTAACCGATTGAGAACGGCTAGAAAAACTTTTGTAACATTGAGAATTTCTCCCCCCACAGTCACCAGCCAGACTACCAGAAGTGAGTTATCTTTTCTATTTGTTTTATTCAAAACAATATTGCCAGTTCAGAAAAAAATAACAATTACCTTTGAAAACCAGTTCTTCCCATAACACTAACATTGCCAAAAATAGAAACATTTCCAGAAAACTAAAAGTGTTAAACTGAAACAAAGGACCAAAAAGCAAGGACCCTCCAAACATATGAGAGGAAGATAAGGTCACCCAACCCACAACAGCTGTGCAGTCTGCTGAGTCTCCAGCCTATAAAGAGACAGATTTTGATTAAGAGATTATTCATAAGCAAGCTTCCACGAAAAACAGTAGTAAAACTGCAGAGAATCATTCGCTTGGAGAAAGTTGAAAGAATTTTTACTTAGTTTGCTAGTACTAAGTGGACTAAGAACTGTTTAAGAATGGTATTCACTTTGCTGTGTATAGAACAAGCCTTGCTTTATTTTCATGCTTAATGCTAGCTCTGTATTTAAATGCCTTTGCTGTCTCAGTGTGTGATACATGAGACATTAAAAATAGTCCATCTGTTCTACGATTTCCACTGTGTCTACCTTTGAAAAGCTCCATTAATGATGAAAAAATTACTGTGAATTTAAATTTAGAAGATAAAGCCTAAAATCTTGAGAGACTGAGACTGCACACACAGTAAAATTCTATCATACATTTGCTATGTAAATCTATGCTCCTCCTATTGAGACAACCTCCCCCCCGCTATTTCAAGCTATATTGGAGAAAAAAAAAATTAGCACATGCAAGTCCATATCTTTTACTCTTAATTTTCTTTCATGTGTCTGCCTGATAAGGTCTGGAAACTCTTCAAAATTTAGGAAGTCTTATCTGTGTGTTCTCCAGCTCTTTTTTTGTGCTGTAGATACCTTTTAAATCCAACTCAGATGTTGTTTATACTACAGAGGGCCTCTTGGAGTCAGCAAGACAAAACAAAACAGTGGGATCCTGCTCCAGCAAGATACAGAGGTGTCCCTTCAGGACAAAAGTAAAAGCAGTCAGTACTGCATTTGCAAAGCAGAGATGATTGTTTCATGGCTAAGAATAAGTAGGATTTTAGGATCCAAAGCTTTTAATGTATATAAGATGCAACAAATAACAGATGTGGCTAGAGCCAGCTATAGAGCAGGCACATGCAAACTCCACAAAGATGTTTAGCATTGTAACTCCAGCTTCAGTGGTCAACTCCCATGGAGATTTCTTATAAACACATCAATCATTGGCTGCAGCAGTTCTGGGAATTTTAGTCTTCTTCAGTGAAGTCTGGCTATGTTCTCAACTAGTCTTATGATATCGCCCAAACAGCTGTACTGTTTCAGCCAAATAACCTCTAGTCTAATTACTCTATCACTCAAATTAGCAATTACTCTCCTTTTGCTACCTTTTCTCCACTCTGCCTTGCTGGACGCATGCCATTTAGATGTGACGACATTTGGCCAACTCCATTTGTAATCAAACAACTGGTTTTTGAGCATCTTTCAAAATCATGCACAGCCAAGACTTATGAGGACTACATGCATTTTGGAAAATAAGGCAAGAAACTTAATATTGGTTATACATTAATTTTTATTTTCTGACATTGTATGTGTATATGTTCAGGTACTGTAAAAAATACACAGGATAAGGCCAGTCAACTTGTCAAAAATATGCACTGTACTTAACCATCACATATACAGATTGATTCCGAACACATGCCCGTTTAGACATTGAAATTAATTACACAGATGGAGGGGAAAAACTAAGGAAATATTTGTGTGCCAGCTTTCTAGGGGCATTCATTTTAAATTCATATGATCTACAAGTTAAAAAATTAGTGCAACTTGTTAGTGCCACAATCACACTGTCAGGGTCCATCAGAAAACCGTAAGATGTCCTTTGACTTCAAGACCATCAGCTACAATACAGACTTTGGTGGCAGCAGCAGTTAGCTGGCTGCTGTCAGTGATGGATGACCCAACACAATGTAGCCTGCTTTTTCACAGCTAAATCAATGCTGTTCTGCCCTGCTGACAGGCAAGGCAAACCTGGTTTTGTCAGTGAACCAGGCAGAAATGATCCTGAAGACATCAAGGAAGCAGATCTGAGCTGTAACAAGATACCATCATCACAGAGCCACTTTTCTGGCCGTAACCATATTTTAGCAGATGTCCAGCTCAGTATTACCAGCAATACATCCATTATAGTCCTGCAAATCCACTACATCTACTCCTACTGCGGTTTTTCCTCAGCCAAAAACACACAGAGTGCACAGGAATAGGCCAAATGCTAGGAAACGTAGGCAACTCCCATGCTGTTCACAAACATTAATGTTAAAACTCAAGCACATTCTCTACTACAAAAACAGAGGCAAAATTCCAAATGCAAAAAACAGTTATTGAGTTTAGGGACAGCTAACAATCCTTGACAACACTTCCATTTGGAAAAATACTCCGTGTCCAGCTTCATTTGCAGCTACTATTTTGTTACAAGCTATGCTGCTTTCCCAAACAATTTTACCATGTGATTTTTAAAAAAAATCAACACCAGAGCAGGATGTTCAGACTGAAATGGCCATGGTCTGATAGGAAAAGTCAGACAGCTGATTAGGAAGCACAGTATAAAATCAAGATATCAACATTTGCCCCCAAACAACTTGGAATTATTTCAAAGTGTAGAGAAGCAGCAATAAACAGTTCATATTTCTGGCATTCTGGGTGAGCTGGCACTAAATAAATACACATTCCTGGCAAAACTGTGCCAGCTCAGGCACTTCTTTGTTAATGCACTGCTCCTCCTGATGCAGCCTCTCTGTGCAACTTTTGGAGGATGGTTCAATTTCTGGGGTGACTCACCCTTTCTCTTTGTTCAGAGCATTCAGTAAAAGCAGCTCCAAATCTAACTTTGGCCTTTCACATTTTCACTACATATTACTTACTGCTCATACTACACTTGAGAGGAAGATATCAGGATTGCCATCCAAAAACCAAGCTGCTGTCTCCCAGCTATATCACAATCTAGTCAACACAGCCATTTCCCGCTCCCTGCGTACCTAAGTCAAGCCTGTCTACCTATTGATGACAGCAAGTTTCAGCTACAGTCAGTGCCATTTGGATGCTGTTGTTGTGGAAGTGACCTAATATCTATGGTCTCTCACGTTATCAGCAGAATGGCTATCTGATGTTTAGAAACTATATTATGGTGGTGATGGACGTGGCAAAAATTGAGCACTAATTTCATTTTCAATCGCAATATCTTCTCTCTGCCCTGACAGTTCAAGAAGTCATCATTGGACTACTACAGCAAGCAAACTCAAAATGAGAGCCGCAGAGGAGTAACCTCCAGGATGTCTTTTCACAGAACTATTTTCTCCAACCATAGCTTCTCTTGAGCAGAATAAGCTACTGAATTACTCACTGATCTGTCTTGGGTTAGCTCACATCTATTTAAACCAGCGTGAAGCTCTGCACCTTTGATGTGAGTTAATTAAGCTCACATGGCTCTCCCCAGCCTGGCTTCTGCAGCTTTGGAAGTGAAAGGAGCCAAATTAGGCCCATCTGTCTAAATGGAAGGGAGTCCTCTCCTGCCATAAGGCATGCTTCATCACCCAGCACAGGAGACGCTTTCACAGAGCACCAGGAAAGAGCATTTCATTGCTGCCAACAGCTACCCAGAATACCAGGTGTGCTGAATGTGGGGGTTTTCACAAGAACCATGACTCTGTGCCATCAGCTTCTTTGAAAGAAGCCTCCAGGACCTTTCTACAAAATTATTTCCTGCAATAAACCTTTTGTTTAACGCTTGGAACTTCTTGGCAGCAATAGATCTGCAAAGTAAATGTGATTTTTTTTATTAATTTAAGAATAAAGAAGAAATAGCAAACTTCAGCAGGCAATGAAGATGATTCATTCTGCCTTGATCCTGCAGCCATTCATTGTGTAACTTACGTCTGCAGTTTGTACAAGATCTGGAAGCCTCTCAGTTGCTAAATTGGAATCCCAAGATGAAAGAAAGTAGCCTTAAGTAATTCATGTCAACAGGTACAGCTGCTAGAGAAAGGATGCAAACCACTCCCTGCTTCTAGTCAGTGCTAGGATTTTGGGAAGAAAGAGTAGAAGACACAATAAAGAAATTCAGGTGCTGAAGTTGTGTAAAGGGTTTGTTCTTGTAGAGAAACTGTAGAAATGTGATCAGATCTCATGCTGGCTCTGCCACAGTGCTACGCCTCAGGAGAGGTATTAACTCTACTTTGTTTAAGAGTTTTTGTATGTATTATATAAGAGTTACTACCATGGCAAAATTGTAAGTGACAAAAAAATAATTCCTTCAGTTATCTATTTTCTGCAAGACAAGACTTGAACAAAATATCTAAGTCTTTATGTAAAAGTGTACAATAGTATTGGGAAACACAAACTTAACACTGGAGACTTAAGAAAGCTGACCTAAAAGCTTTTATATCTGTCATAGATAACCTTCATGAATTTGATGAAAACTAACAAAAGTCTACAATAGAAATAAGCACAGCAACCAATAATAATACATACCCTAAGTAGTAACAAATATTTACTAATGTTGCAGGACAGTAAGAAATTCATCCAACAAGTGAAAAAAGGATTCTACGCAACTGAATGGGTGAAAAAACTGGCTAGTCGGGCTTCAAAAGTAGTTTAATGTGCTGTACTTGGAAGCCAGTTAATCACAGAAGCAGAGAAGCATAGGGACCTATCCTGTTACAATACGTGAGAAGGAAACACCCTTGTCAAGGTAATAGATGACATCTACCTTGGGCTACAGTCAACAAGCTTGAAGGCAGGGCTGCCATTCAGAGCGGCCCAGCAGGAACCTCATGCAATTCAACTTGCTTGTGAGGAGGAGCAAGCCCACGCATGAGTACAGTCTGGGGACTGGCTGGCTGGGCCAGCCTGGTCTGCAGAAAAGGCCTGGGGGACAACAGGCTTAGCATGAGCCAGCAGCATGCATGGGCAGCAATGACAGCCAGCAGCACAACCCACTGTGCCAACAACAGTGTAACCAGGAAAGAGAGGGAAGCAATTCTTCCCCTTTCCCTGGCAACTGTCAAGCCATGCCTGGACCATCATCTTTTGCTCTGCAGTTCTGCGTGCAAGGCAGACGTTGAAGAACTTAATAAGTCTGGAGAAGGCCACTAAGGTGCTCAAGGACTCAAGCTCTTGCCCTGCAAAAACAACTGGGAGATCCAGCTTGGAGAAAAGACAGCTTTGAGAAGACCTACTGGCAACCTGCTGGTTCCTGTGGGGAAGATATCAAAAAAGATGGAGCTACGTTCTTCGGTGGTGCATGGCACAAGAATGAGAGACAATAGGTATATATTTCCATGAAGAATATCTCATAGAATATCAGGAAAAAACAGAAGTTCACACTACGAAGACAGTGAAGCAGTACAACGGGTTGCTCAGACAGACTGCAAAGCCTCCATATCCTCAGAGGTCTTCAAACCCAGTCAGCTAAAGCCCTGAGCTTCGAGTTCAACATTGACTGCTTTGAGCTGAAGGTTGGATTAGAGACCTTCAGAGGTCCTGTCCAACCCGAAGGACTTGGTGACTCAATGTCGCCCACTACAGGTTCTGTAATGAGAAAAGGTTCGCAAAGTGAAGCTTACTTCCATTTGGGAGCCTGAAACCACTATTTGCACCTCAGTTATGAAAAGCAGTATTGTATACAGTGGAACTGAAAAACAGCACACAATTTTCTGGTGCTTATACTGGGAACATCTCGAAGCAAGGAAACTAAGCTTTCATCAGACATTATTTTGCTTTCAAGAGCTGAGGTTTGCAAGCAACTGTGCACAACCAAGAAGTATTCTAATTAAGAAGAACCAAGAAATACAGACTCCAATGCTTAATGAATAGCAACAAATTTATCTAGGAAAAATAATCCTGCTAATTTCCAAGTGTTTAATTTAATTGGTTGAAATGTTTGTGTGTGTGAACACAATCAAATATAGTTATTTCCCTGGGTAAAACTGAAGCTGAAATGCTGACTCTTCATCTAAGGCATGAATGGCAGTCTCTTGTTAATAAAGTCATAACTTCTCTACATACCATATCAAGGTCTTGGGAAATCCTCCGTTTGCGCAGCTCTTCCATCCTCTCACACACATCAGAGAAGCAAGTATTATAGTAGTCTGCATACTGCTGTGCCAGGTCATCAATATTTCCCAGTGACCCATCCTATAATGAATATAGGAAAAAAGAAAAAAAAAAACCAGTTTTAAAATTCTAGTTTAAACGTATCACCACAACTCAGAAGAAGTCTTCCCTGCAGCGCATCCAGCACACAGTTCTTGGGTTATCCTCTCCATCGCTATCCCTGAGCATGCTAACATGCAAGACCAGTTGGAAACTGCAGTACCACAATGGCCCCACAGAAACAAGTGGGTCCTTGCTAATTCCAACACAGAGAGAGAAGGCAGAGACAGCAATGCACAGCACTGCAACAACGTATCCCCAAGCACTTATCTGCCTCAATTCCCTCCCACTCACATATATTCATTTGATACTCCCAAGGAGCTGGCCACTCATCCAATACCCAGTCATTACTTATGCTTCACTGACCTTATTTACTTGGGAGTAGCCCTGCTTTTCTTGACAATGACTAACAGCAATTTAAAACATTAACATTCTTGCTTATAAGCACAATCAGCTGGACTGCAAACAATTTCAGCCAAATAACTTCAACAGGCACATTTATGCCACCCACAAAGACACTCTGCCAGTCAGCCTTTAAAGATATACTGGAGGCAGAAACATGATTTGCTTAGTCTCAAATGTCTGCTTTGCTGGGTAAGATTGCTACCCTGTTAATAAAGTGGCTACAGTGAGGAACCTAATTGTAATCAACTGTTATAGTAAAAATTAACACTTTAAAAATGATAGATAAATAAAGAAAACAAAACAAAAACCAAGCTAGATTATGTGACATGAGTAATCCTCCTAAACTTCAGATATATATGCCAGAGGGCCAGGCATGGGGGTGAGTAGGGTGAATTAACTGGATTTTCAATACAATATGAACACAATTAAAGTCAGTCCAAAAGGTGGGAATGAGTAATTTTGTTTCTCTATGTGTCTAATTTATGAAGGACCACAGATATTACTGCATACATCCTTTGAAAGGTAATAATCACTAATTTATGCATATTCTCAGAAAAGAAAAAGAATACACTGCAGTGTGTTATTTCATTGTCGCTGTTAACAGATGCAACACAAAAAATTAAGCCTTGAATATTAACAAAAAAAAATGAAGCAATCAAGGAATAATTTAAGAATAATTATGCTAAAAATATACATTAGTTGCAATGCAGAGTTTCAGCATATGAACTAGTAGAACTTTTAATTGGGAACCACACCTCAGTGAAACTGTAGCCATTTGGAAATAAGTGTGTAGGAGAAGCCTGGCTGGAAAGCTGCCAGGAGGAGAAGGACCTGGGGGTGTTGGTTGACAGCGACTGAACATGAGCCAGCAGTGTGCCCAGGTGGCCAAGAAGGCCAATGGCATCTTGGCTTGTATCAGAAACGGCGTGACCAGCAGGTCCAGGGAGGTTATTCTCCCTCTGTACTCGGCACTGGTGAGACCGCACCTCGAGTACTGTGTTCAGTTCTGGGCCCCTCACCACAAGAAGGATGTTGAGGCTCTGGAGCGAGTCCAGAGAAGAGCAACGAAGCTGGTGAAGGGGCTGAAGAACAAATCTTATGAGGAACGGCTGAGAGAGCTGGGGTTGTTCAGCCTGGAGAAGAGGAGGCTGAGGGGAGACCTTATTACTCTCTACAACTACCTGAAGGGAGGTTGTGGAGAGGAGGGTGCTGGCCTCTTCTCCCAAGTGACAGGGGACAGAACGAGAGGGAATGGCCTCAAGCTCCACCAGGGGAGATTTAGGCTTGAGATTAGGAAAAAATTCTTCACGGAGAGGGTGGTTAGGCATTGGAACGGTCTGCCAAGGGAGGTGGTTGAGTCGCCGTCCCTGGAGGTGTTTAAGGTGAGGGTGGATGAGGTGCTTAGGAGCATGATTTAGGGATTGGTGGGAATGGTTGGACTCGACGATCCAGTGGGTCTCTTCCAACCTGGTTATTCTGTGATTCTGTGATGTGGTCCTGCTCTGGGGGATCTTGACAATGCTGAAGGGGCAGATCCATTTTAACTCAGTATCACTTCCAGAGAACTGGAAAAAACATTCTAGTCTAAACCAAAGCAAAAGCCTCAGGCTCTGCGAAACATACTCTCCACCTTTTTTTGAAGTGAAATTCCCCACACACAATAGTTAGCTCAGAATCCATGGAAAGTTCTGTAGAGCTCTTGTTCTCAAAATTCAGAACAGCTTGTTGTTTCTTAAAAATACTGTGTAGAGTACAGGTGCAAACCAGCTTGCATGTCACTTGTTGAAGCAGCAGAAGCAAAATAACTATCCTAAATATATATATATACACACACATTTCCTCTTCTACACATACCTATGCATTTTTTACTGTATTTCCTATCACTCGATCTGCCAGAAATCTCAAATGAGAGAGGTTTCAAATGTTAGAAGACTGGGTTCCTTAGTGCAAATACATTTCTAGGAACATCAGACTTCTCAGAGCTTTGCGCAAACAACTTTCCATACCAATTACAAGTGGTTTACAATGACAAGAGAAGAGCATCTTTGAGAGTGTGACCGTGCTACCCTGCCTTTCTACGAAAGCACCAGCACTACCCATTCAAACAGTGAGCATACATCTTCCTCCAGCCACCTTCTTACCACCCATCACATTCCAAGAAACTGGGGAAGAAACTCCGATGTAAAGCTGCACACAACTGCCTGTGCAATTGGATACTCTTCCAGTGGCTAAGAGTGCACTTGCTGATCCCATGAGCACAACATGCTGTTTTCACAAGGCTTGCACACTCAGTAGGGATAACTGTTGCTGCAGTGTTGGGGAGGAAAGTGAACACCATACAGAAGAAAGTATTCCCAAAACTTAAACTTGATTTGCTTGCTATTGCAAGCAATAAGGAAACTTGTATGTCTTCCAAAGAGACAATATGCCATCTGAATCCCAGCCACCCCATCATAGTAAACACTCCTCTCTAAAGATTAGCACAAATTCCCACTTTGGGCTACCTTCTCCACACAGTCTATATTCCTCGATAAGCTTTGCCATTAAGAGTATAGCAGCTGGAAACAGTAATGATTGAAAAGCAAGACAGGAAACCATCATTTTGTTAGAACAACATGAAATCTGCCTATTTACTTTACCAGTCTGTCTCCTCTCAAATCTGGAAACAGTTAAATTTCACGTACTACACCTGCTCAGAAATAGGCATAACTTGTGAAGGTAACCTTATGACTCCAACTGAGTAATAGACTCCAAATACAAACATACCCTGTGAACTCCAGTTTAACTGAGAGCCAGGTGGAGCTGAGGTGAGGCTTGCAGCAAGCACACTCTAGCGCTCCTCTGCACATCCCCTCACACTTCCTCAGGTCTGTGGTCACAGGCTGCTCACAGGATAGCAATGGTGCTACACAAAAGATCAAACGCAGCTGAACAAGTGCTCATTTTCTGCTTATGTTGGTGTGCAATCCACTGTGCTTTCTTAAAAGGTGGTCTCCCCCTAAAGAAAAATTAGCTCAGTTGCAGTACCCCAGTTAAAGCCCACAGAATGTGGGTGGCCCCACCACCAGCGAGCACGTGGCTGCAAAGAAAGGCCTATTCACAAGCAACTCAGTCGGCCAGTGCTGCAGCATCCAGAGAAGTTGAGCTGCAGGCATCAGTCTGCCAGGCTGACAGAAGGGATTGTTGTCAATGCTTGGGACTTAAATTAGGGGCTATGTCCCACATACATCACATTTCAGCTCTCCAGGGAAGACCAGTCCTGTGTGAAAGCAAGCTTAACATCCGAAAAAAGGATGAAGGAATAGAAAAACTACAAGATCTTAGAAGTGAGAACTGGTGACTGAAATACATGTACTCATTGAAACCCTGCCATACACCTCTGCTGGGTTACCAGACCGAGGGCGGCTAGCTTTACAAGCTTCCCACTCCACAAAAGCTACACGCAAACTCCTAACTAGATGCAGACAGCTGTGGCATTTGAAGTCTCTAGCCTCAAAAAATGAGAACAAAACTACAAACATTTGCATTTACCTCTCAGCTTGTAGTGGGAGACGCTGATTAAACCATTGGTCTTGATCACAAAGAGCCTCTTTTATGATTTTGTGTGTGTGCGTATTCAAAAAGCATTGCTTTTCTCAAAATATAAATACAAATACACAAATCAACCCAAGAAAAAGACACTGAATATTTCACACCCATGTTACACATAAGGAAATAACTTCATAACTTAACAAAGGATTTTATATCTGATTTATATTACCTTACATTTTATCCCTACACATAGTTCTCACCACCCTCCTCCTTTATTCTTCGAGTACAATTAAAAACATGTCAAAGCTAAAAAAAGAGAAGATATTTCATTTTTCTGCTGCACTTACAACGGCCCAGAGGACCTACTTTAGATATCCAAACAAGTACAACTATCAGAAGATGAGTTCTGTTTGCCTCTTCATTAAACTGACCCAAACTTCTCCAAACTGTCTCACAAAATTACCAACAATGCACTTTGTATTTCTATTTTGTTTTCCAGTTAATTGAGTATTTTAAAAATATTCATGTGCAAAACTTTAGCTCCGGATTGACAAGTCACTCATTTCCTTACAAAACACAGGGTCATAGGGATTGTCTGAAATGTTTAAAAAAAATAATCCTTACCTTTGCTAATAAAATAGAATAATAACATAATATGTAACTAATAATATTTTTAAAATATTTCACTCTGATCATAATTTGTAACTAATAATATTTTTAAAATATTTCACTCTGATCCATGAAGAATAAGAACCAATATTAATTTTCATAAATTATTGTTATTTTCTTGCTTTCATATGCAAGCCAAAACCTAGAGGATTTTTAAGATAACAGAAATAAAAGTCTAAACCCATCAGTCTGTTCATTCCTATTCTTCCTTATAAACAGCTCTATACTGTGGGCTTGATTCCAATACTAGTACAACGAGGTATAAACAAACATGAACCATCATTTTAGTTCACAGGTAAGAAAAAGCTTTCAAACTTTCATCAAGCTATTTGATACAAAAAACAACAAGCCAATGCAATTTAAAATAAGTCTGTAGTTGTGCGCCACTACGTCCCAATTTGATGTAGACGGGTCCCATATCTGCAACAAGTTCTGTGCGCCATGAAAAAAGACACAGCTTGCAAGTTTATTCTTACTGATATATCTGTAATTCAGTAGCCACTGATGTGTTCCTAACTGCTTTAAGTCAGTAATATTTTTACAATCAAGACCTCAAAATAAACTCCCCCTCATTCCACTGCAAATTTTACAGTTAAGCAAAGCCATATCATGAAGGCCGCTTTGCACCAGTTGTGTTCATTGCCATACAATCTGCAATGTTCCAGTGATATAATCCCCCACACAGATCTTCTCTGGTGGAAAATATTAGTAAGTACACAAATATTCCTGAAATGCTTTAATTTATTCATTAAACGTTACTGCATGTTTCTTCTAAAATTAACTACTGCCCAAGATGTTTACACCAAATAGACCGACAGCCAGGAAAGTAAACAACCCACAAGTTTCAAAGGGTTAAACCTAAAAGACTTTTTTTTTTTTTTTTTTTAAAATGAAAACAGAAATTATCTGAGATTTCTATTTTTGGTTACCAAATATGTTCCTAAATTTCCATCTTTTAATTTTGGCATCATAAGGCACAGCATAAATGATGAATTGCTGTGGAATTCCCAGAGCATTAGTTCTGAAACGCTTGTGAACAGAGAGGAATCTGTTGAGGTTCCTGTTAATGGAGTGACTGCTAAGAGAAGTTGGAATAATTTGACACTTATTATAAAGTCAGGATTTACTGCTCACTGCACAACAGTTAAATGTGCTGGCAGAATCCTTTGTATTTGACAACTGAAGGTGTAAAGGAGAAAAACGATTTTACAGAGAACTCTGCTGGCAATAAATTAAGTAAAAATACATATATATTTTAATAATAATAACAATAATGAAATAAAACCACTATTACCTAAGGAGAAATAATGGACTTTTCCAAGTACCATATGCATTTCATGAACCTGCATATGACCCTAAATATTAGTCAACGCCATGGCTTATATATATATATAAACTTCCATGCAGTATAAGAGTTTTAGAAAAAGTTACCAAAAATACAGCTGTCTGAGTTTGTACTTTCCTATCTCAGATTCTGGAAAACATATTACAAAGCTGCATATTCCAGCCTATCCTCGTCCTACTCCAGCAGACATTAAGAATGTCAGGATAGACGTCTTAATTATCAGACATATATGCTCACCCTCCAAGCCATCGGGTGAAATTCATGTAACTGCATGAATACCCCAAATGTGAAAAAGATGTGCATGCTACAAGCCTGTTTGGTCAGCCAGACACATGGGTCTCCACCTACACATGGCAGTGCAGATTACAGCACACTATACAGCTATAACAAGTTCCTAATTTAAAAATCACGCCAGCTATGTCCACAGCACATGTATAAACTAACAGGTTAGGAACAATCAGAAACTAGGAGGAAAAATAAATCTGACTTTCTCCTATTAAAAATTAAAATTTTTCACATAGTAGAAAGGGCACAAAAAGAGGGAAGATGGTCTTTCACGAGACTCTGCAGTTATGCCGTGGCAAAGGCATGGTTTTGACCCTCACAACCCAAGAGGTCAAAAATCCACTTCCATACCTGAAACACAGGACTGCTGTGTGGAGAGTCACTGTAAAGATTACCAGCTTATTTCTGGCAGCTGGATCTCAACAGGGACGCCTACCAAAAATCTGTGGAACACAACCCTGCATTTCAATAATGCCTTTGGTTTGGATAGCTGTAAGAAATACATAAATGAAAGCCAGAATGTGGGCCAGAACACACAGGTTTGTTCAGGGTGGGGAGAAGGGTAAGATGGAGTAAGGACCAAAAATACAGTGAAATGAGAACATCTGCTGAAGGGAAACGTGTTTGTGCCTAATAAACACACTGTTTTCAACAGCACTTCATCTACATAGCTCACATCCTATGAGATGTTTAAAGTTAAGCAGAACTAGCCTAGCTAGAAAGCATGGCACAATCAGATTTTCGTGGGGCAACTCTGAACAAGATACCAGTCCTTTTTAGATATTTTTCCCAGTGTGAGCTCATGGAAGCTCAAGAAACTTGTGTATTCTTCCCTAGGCAACCTTGGACTGGCACTGTAACTCCCTGCACTGAAAAAAATACAAATACATTAACGCAGGCTACAGGTTATAATCAGAGACACACTGTATTTCACCTTCCTCACCAGTTCTTTCTAGGAAGGCAGATTTATATCAGATCCAAACCTTTTCAAAAGAATTAAATCTGTATGCAACGTTCTGGCTAGGGCTTCCATCTCAATTTGCTAATACAGACTTTCATGGTGAAGACAGGCATGCAGAGGAAAACCCATGCTCCTTCACTATAATTGTATCTGTCACACATTTCTGACCCTCTTACATGTCCCCTGCTAGCAATGTATTTCTGCTAGGAATAAGGCTGATGTTTTGCTTTCTGACTTAGCTTCAAAATGACTGCCATTAAAAATAAACCCAAGAAGCTGCTAGAGAAACGTCTATGGACAATTTATGGACAATTTATGGACAATCGTCCATTCAGCAGAAGTAACAATTCCACCATCCATGAAGCGACAGGTTCAAAGTCTGTCTTAGCAGTCAGTGAGGGCCGAAATGTGAATGAGACAGAAGTACGAGGCCATGCAGCCCAGCTCTTGCCTTGATTTTCAGGGGAAGGCATAAAATACTCAGTGTAGAAGTCATGGCATTTTTATATTGAGAACAGCTATTTTAGAGGATGCTGAAGGGTTGTCATGGTTCCCTTGACCTCTCTATAGCTGGCCACTGCGAGAACAAAGAGAACATACAGATCAGACCAATTCAATAGAAGACTTTCCATTAATTTTTATGGCATCTAAAGGTTGAGTCATTAAGCTATGAGGCTTTGCAGAATTACAAAAATAGATCTACTAAAACTGTGTCAAGCTCTCTGCAGCATGGTTAAAACAGTTCTAAATTCTGTACAATAAGCAGAATGCAGAATGGTATAGTTTGACATAAAAGCTTCTGCAGCAGTTATCTGAAATAACTGATACAGCCCACTGAGTTCAGAGCACAGTCACTCTAGATCCGGAAACTCTATATTAAGCCACACAGCTATGAAAGCTTTTTAATACATATGAAGCCTTGCCCTACCTTTACATCAAACCAAACTCTTCACAGAATTTTCGAAATTCTGTAAAGTGTTTCTTTCACCATCAGCACATAATTTTTTTGCCCCCCTCACTTTTCACTGCAAAGCTCTGAAGTCTTTGTCAAGAAGTTATAACGAAGACTCTCCGGAAAAACATTCCAAATGTGCTTTAAGTTTTTCGCTTTGTAAATAAAAATCTATTTCAAAGTACACTACTGGGATCCCTCTCTCTGACATGCAACCAAGGAAATCCTCTATGTAAAAAATAAAAATATACGTGTGTGTATATATATGTGAGCATGCTAATGAATAAGCTGTATCCGTGCAAATGTACATTCCAACATACTTAAAAAGTAGTAATTTCTCACAAGTAGAGTCAGCTCTTTCACATGCTCATTATCCTGACAGGATTACATGCAAATTTTATTCATGAAAAGTTAGTTCAAAGCACCCATAATGTCCAGCTTCCCTAATAACAGTATATTATGTTCTGTCCTCCTTTCCCTTAAGTGATCTCCACTAAGCTCATCAAAACTCTTGCTCTAATACCTGCCAGGCTACCATTACCCACCCAGGTACAGGTTATCATTGCCAGCTTGTAAAGCAGAGTAAGTTAACAACTCTTTAAGCCATGTAATAATTGCACCTGACATTAGCTCTTTTTAGGTTTGTTTCCCTTGCTCTCACTGCCTTCTCCTTTTGCACTCTGTGTTTGCTGAGATTTTTTCCTTAAATTGAGTGGAAACGTGTCTCTTCATGCACACCAGCTGCAGTTGGCATCTATCCTGACACTTTGACCAGAAACAAATGGTAAACAGAAGTGGCAATAGCTAAGAAATTAACATATATGCTATTACAGCACTATTAAGGAGATGCAGATTAATTTCTTGTTTCAGAATCTGGAAACTTAGCATAAATTATGGGGTGGCTTCACGTTCAAGTTAAGTTAGAGTCCAATGAAACAGATAAACAAGGGACAAATGTTTTAAATAGATGATGAAATAAATTTATCTCACTGAGCTGGCCACATCAATTGCAACAGTGCAGGAGATCTCATTAAAATTCATCTTTTCTTTATATTGAGTGGTAACACTACATAACAACAAACAAATTTTCTGTGACAGACTGAGTCTACAATAACTGAGGTGCAAGCAACCTGAAAAAACAAACAGAAAACATGTAAAGAGAAAACCCCAACACCTTGGATGTTTAAATACAAAACTTGCGAAGACAACAGTATATCAGGACAAATGTATAAGCTCAGCAAGTGCGGTTTACAGCACTTCCCAAGGTATTAAATTTGTATGGTAGATTTGGAGAAAGCAAGAACTCTGCTTATGCTTGTGTCCAAGTTTTACCACAAAAAGCATAGTAAAAACTGATTTCTACTTTATACCAGTAATAATTAAGGGGCATTCGCTCATAGATGGATGTGTTGGCGAACCATAGTAAAACAATAAAATGCGCTAACTAAAGTCAATGAATCAAAAGGCACTGAAAGCCCATTTAACAATAAACCCACACTATGAAATCCTGGTTTCATTTTCAACTGAGTATAACAAAGTTAGAAACTACTGTAAAATAAGGGTTTCTCTATGAACATACACTTAGAAGCATGCTAAGAAGTATTCAAGGAGTGATTTTGTTTTGGGAACAGGCTATTATTTCTCTACCTTTTCAGCAACTCTCTTTGTCTTAAGTCAACCTCCATACCTGAACAACATCCAAAATATTCATAGAGTCTATTGGTAACACTAATACATTGCTCCTACATGGGAATTTATTCTGACCTAATCCTTTTATCCTTTAAATGAAGTACTTATCAACATCATAAAATAGTAAGGGAAGCACTTACTAAACTTTGTAATTGTGAATCTCTGTCACATCAACACACGACAGTAAAACCTTTATAGTACCCTATATATTTACTGTGCAAGTTAATCCTTGCCTGACACACAATATTCACAGGTTCCTAGCAGTTAAGTGCATAAGAGGCATATACATAACCATCACCATGCTATCAAAGGGAAAATAATTGCTCATACAGTAAAAAAAAAATCCCTATTCGATTAGATGGCCCTTAAATAGTTTCTCAAAATAAAATGCACAAACTTCTTTTGGCCTATGACATGTACTTTTTTCTTTTTTTCCCCAATTAAGAAGCTCTTACAATCTATAAATTCTTTGTGAAAGAAATGGCATTCCGTTCTGCCACGTGCTGTATAAAATCCCCAATAGCAGCAACGTGTACCTTTGTTCCTCTCCACTGATATTCTTCCAAGCATCACGGTAGTATGAAAATCATCACCATCTTAAACATTGCTGTGCTTTTCAGCATGACAATTTGGCACAAGCAGGACATACCTTGCCCAGAAAAAAAAGAAAGTTAACTCAAAGAAGGATATTCTTTCTCAGTTCTCCCTGCCCCTTTCCCTTGCTTCTGCAGTGTATCACTGTGCACTCTTCATCCCTTTATTTCTGCTTCTCTGGGTTTGGGGCTTTTTGCCTAAACATGTTTGAGAGCCAGGGCTGCGATCCCGAACAGGTCTCCTGTCTGTCCCTCTCTAAAGACTTCAGCTTCCCCAGGTCCACTGAAACCCGGTGGTACTGGCTTCAGGGATGCGATAAAGAAGAAGAGCTTTCCATGCCTTCCCTATTTCCCACCACCTCAACAGTCAAATTGTGCATCAGGAGTTTCCCCTCCGTCCCACCCTTGTGGAGCCAGCACCCAGGAGAGGCTGGCAGGGATGCAGTCACTAAAGGTTTCTTCTGATTGGATAAGCCTGTCTTCTCATCTAAACTTACATGTCTGCACTGTGCCTTTATTGATGCAGCACACAGCCCAGCAATGAGCATCCCAGCACTTAGAAATGCTACTATGCTGTTACAAAGTTGAATGTGAGCACAATTAGTCATTCCTCCCTGTGCCATTTAACAGGTTTACTTCTAAGGGACAGGCACTCTCCTGCTACCCACGTGAAAACTTCAGAAGAAGGGAAAGGGAATCCTGACATATCTGCCTTCACCCCAAAATCCAGTTTTACAAAGTGTGAAAACACACTGCTCTGCACACCAAGGCATAACAACTCCCCTCTTTTGGACATAGATATGAAAATTAGGGGTATGGTGCACCCCAGAGAGGCAGTGCTCAATTTTCGGCTGCGAGTGCAGCTAAGCTTTCAGCTCTGGAAAAGCAGACCATCAATGTTTAAACTGCTTTCTCAAACTCTGCTATTCTTCTATTTTTGTCTGGTGAAAATTCAGCAGCCTGGAGGATACGCCAAACATTTCTGCATACCCAGGGACTAACCTTGCCTTCACATTTACTGCTTCCTGAGAGGCCATCTTTTACTGGGAAAGGAAACAACCATAATTGAGCATGGCAGCAATCCATGTTTTCCCATGTAATATTAGCAGTAGAAGAAATGGTTTCCTGTAGTTCTTGTAAGCAAGCTGTGCCTGTCTTCCCTCTCACAAAGACAACCCTGCCCGCCTACCCATGATCCCCTCACAAACCCTTGCTTCTGCGATTCTGCAGGGATCGGGTGCCCATTGCTGGCACAGGCAGTCCCACTCTTTGATGGCATCGATAAGTTAATTTAAATAGACACTGTGCATTCATACAAATAATGCAAAATCAGAGGGACCGAATCTGTCTTGAACCACTCCAGTGAAGCCTCAGCCTTTGACTCTAGTTGACGTATGGCACTGTTAAGACACAGTCTCAACCACTGCAGGTAGCATATACATGAACTAAAACCAAAGCAGCTCGTGCAAAACTTCATGGCACTGCACTCTAGATTTTTATCATCTTAACTAAGCATGTTGAAGTGTCTTTGGAGAGCGTTTTATTTAGGAGCAGTAATGCACAGTTATCAGGGGAGTTCAGTTCATTTAATTAAGTTGAATACAATTACACTCTAGTGGGTCTTAAAAATGCAAGAGTCTATTTAAATATTATTTAGATGCGTATCTTTTAACTACCACAGACTGCATAGGGCTTCATATTTATATCAATTAGGGATATCAACCTAGCAATAAGAACCCTATCTCTTGCCAGTTTATAATTCTTTCTGCTCTGGGATCTCATACTTTATTTTCTCATTTCCCTTTATGTGTGTACAGTGAAGATGGGGCTTTTGCATTTCTGTGTGCCCATATTGCTTCATCATTACCTAAGCGCTTCCTAATTAGGTTGAATAGGCCTCTTACTCAAATAAGAGAGAAATATTTCTTCTTACCTACAGAACAAATCCTACGCAGTGTGAGTTTGAATAACTGTGTAGTTGCCACATCACTCAGGTGTTTCAAACATATTTCTCTGAAGGGGCAACTCACAATTTACGACCTACAGTAGACCCTAGTGAGCAGGATCCTATGTGCTTGTTACAAGAAAACACTTAAGCCTGTGGGTGCTGTCTGTCCAGTGGCTGGGCTCACTGATAATAGTTGTTGCTTTTACTGGAGACTTAACGCATTACTCCAGCGTTGCACATGACAGATGTACCTTGAACTGAAGCATGAAACAATCTGAAGAGCCCCACAGGGCCAAAGAGATCATAAAAGGCAGAAGCTGGCAGAACCCCAAGTGTCAATAAAACTTGCAAAAAATGTTGTGTCTCTACAAAACACAGTACCTGGTTCTGATTGACTCAAGGCTCTGAACCACAAGCTGGAAGACAATAACCATAGATAAAGACACTTGGACTTGAAGTGTAAGCTAAAGTTCTCACTTGAACAACCTTTATACGCAACTTGAATATCAAAAGGAGAGCATCCCACTAACCAACCATTTGTCAGGAAAGTTGTAATGGCAAAGAAAAACACCTCACCTAGTTGTAAAAGTGACTATAACGTGAGAAGAAAGTCTCAGATGGAACGAGTTTCCTCATAGACGCATTCGAGATAAGAGAGACCAGTCTTGGAGAGCATCAAACCATGAACCTAGCAAGAATGGCAGGACATCTTACACACCAGGATGCATCTGAAGTGCCGCAAAACCAGCGGGGAGCTCCCTGAGCAAAGGAAGACGTTACACCACTTTTCACAGTATGCATCACTATCAGTTTCAAATCAAATAATGTACAGTAAACAAGCTGCTTCATGCTTAAAGAACCAAGAGAAGAAAACAAAAATGTTGTTGCATGACTCTCTCAAGGAGAAAGGAGAATCACACGTTTTCATATGTGGATATCTTTCCAAAGCTTGAGAGGTAGAACTTGAAATGCAAAGGTTGGTTGAGAAGAGGTTATGTGTGAACAGAGTCAGGGCATCAGACTGTCTCTAGTAACACAGTAAGTTGTGCTCTCATTCTCAGCCTGCTTTAGCTAACCAGCCCCCTGCTACAAATTACCCATTCAAACCACCCACTGGCAATACCTGAATGGCATAATTTTACATGACTCATGCACATCAACAGTTACCCACCTATATTCTGTAACCAGAAACAAAATAAGGTGCAACCAACGAGACACAAAGCCTTACTTTGCCCTCTGATAATCCCTACTCAGGGCCTGCAGTGAGCCCTGTAATTTCTGAACCAGGCTTAAATCTTCATTATTTAACTTCCCATATGCTCCCTGCCAATCCACACCGTTCCGCCACCTCTGGGCCTCCCAGAAGCCAGTCTACCTGCTGACTTTCCCCTGCTAAGGTCCCAGTCCGTGCGCCAGGCACTTCCTGCTGTGAAGGCAGCAATTCTTCCTTTCTCATTCTCCTCTGAAATCTCTCTTCCCAACAGTTGCAAGTTAATTCTTCTCAGCTGGGACTTTTCACTTTTCTAGCCACCGAAAACCAGTTCTGGATACTGACTCATTGTACCTTCATCCCCTGTCATCCCCTATTTCCTCTTCATATGACAGACATTTTCTTACTAGAAGCATGATTCTGGAGAAAAAAAAAAAACCTCATAGCTCTTCTTTAAAAAAAAATGGCTTTAAACTGCTCAAACCCACACAGTACCACTACCTAAGAAAGACAGAAGGAGCAGGAAAGAGCTAATACTCCTTTTTACCCCCCTCCCTTCTCTTTTTCACGGCAGTTTACAAAATAAGTAACTATCTGTAAGCATTATGCACTAGTTGTAATTAGGTTTGGCAGAAGAAAAATGAAAATTTGTACAATCTTTTGTATTCTAAGTACTTTTGAGATGAGAATTAAAAACCACAAGTAACCTGGAAAATACTACGTGAAGAAAGTACTGTTCTATCAGAGAAGAAAGGCAACATTGAGTACATCCATCTCTTTCTTTTCTCCCAATTTTAGTAATGACGAACTCAAACCTAAACACTGACCAAACGCAGTGAGACTCATCATGACTAGGTCTGTAACAAGGATGTGCAGAAGCATATCTCCTTCCCTTCTCATTTATGCACGAACACACACCACATGTGGTCTGAAGCTACTCTTCATTGTAATGCCAAAATTCTGATTAAGTCCTTGACCTTGTGTCCTCTGTTAACTTCCTGAGTTTAGATAGCTATCACGCGAAGCTTAGGTTTTACACGGTTTATCCATCTGCATGTATATACTGATTCCCAGACACAGTATCTAAACAATCCATTGCCGGACCTGGGCTGAACAAAAAATAATATACCTCACCGAGCCAATATGTCCCAGTTTCCCTTCAATTTGGTACACGACAGCTTATCAGGATCACAGTGGAGAAGGATGACTCAAGATTAGATTCCACTTCATGCCTCATTGCAAAATGCTCAAGATAAAGTTAGCAGTAACTACAGAGAAAAACAGAATTTTTAAGAACTAGCAACCATTTCACGCTACCTACAACTGAGCAGCCTCCACTGATAAAAGAAGAAATAAACCAGAATTTTCTCCTAGATCTCTCCAAACAACAAACAGAAAACATCATAATAATAATAAAAAAACCTCTATGCATCTTTATTTTTATTTGCACAGTGCACAGCAAGTAAGGTGGAAACTTCCCTATACAAGCTGAAACATTGACAGAGAAATTTTGATAATTAAAAAGAGACACCAGGAATTGCCACTTTCCTCTAAGTAAAACCTCAGAGAAACTTTAGAGAAGTATGGTATATAAAAACACAGAGAAAAATGTCCAAAGAATTTGCCATGTACGCAGATTCACAACATGCCCTGCCAGCAGGAAAACTGCCTTTACTCAGCCCTTTTTCTCCAGTGAATTTAAAACGACAGACCTAAAGAAACACGTACACTGGGGGAAGAGAGAGATGTCTGCTATTACAGCCACACCAGTGCTTCAGCTGTGTACTGACACCGCTGCCTGCTCACCTTCACTGAGGTACCTGGAGCTACCTCTGCCAGCAATATTTTTCAAGTGATATAAGGAGCCTGCAAGCAGCCTGTTCTTCCTTCCACCAAAACCAAAGGCAAAACACAGGAAAAGCAGGGAAGCACTTTCTGTGCTGGAGATCTCCCACTGTTTGCTGTGCTAGAAGAAAACCCATACAGTTGCCGGATACAGAAAAAAGCAAATACCTGTTCTGAGCCTAAGCAGTCCTCAGTTTGACACAAAGCATCACAGAAATCCAACAAAGAACAGGTCAGAAAATAGCCAACATGGCTTAGTGCCACAGGCATCAGCATCTATGCCTCAATGTCGATCAAGTGAGATATTTCTTGGTATCCCCAATGGAACAGTTAACCACGTGTTTTTGATTGATTGCTCAGTTAGAATATTCCTCATCTTAGAACTGTTTTTGGTTTTGGTATCTTTATTAGTCTTCTGATAAAAAATTGCACATGGAAATCTCTTCTCCACAACTTTTGTATAAAACATATTACCACAACAAACTGTGAAGCATTGAGTTTTTGAAATGTAAACACAGTCATCTTGAGGATAGAAATTTGAAGAGAGAAACCATGACTGACATACAATGTGCAGTCTGCCCCTGCTTTTTCCTTTTTTACAATGGTTATTTATGAATTCTAAGGTGGGAAAGAAGTCTGATAATGGAGAGGAAATCACAACCTGCAAATTGTAGTGCATATTGTGTATGAATACATATGCACTTATGTATAAAACAGGATTTTTCTTATCTTCATCCTCACAGAGTACACATTTGAGTTTAAATGCAAAGCATTTATCATCAGCTTTCAGAGCCACAGGACTAAGCTGGCCAACTACAGAAAGCTCCAAAATTTACAAGTATAAAAAATTATTCCATACAACTGAAGGCTACATTAACACTATGTAGTGATACTAGTAACAACATGAAATGTGTCTAACAGGTATGGTGAAAAGAGATTAACCTCAATTTAGCAGCAGAAAATAAGTAGGTTCAATTTGTACTCCATCCCTAGGATTGCACTAGAAATTTCTGGTGTGAAAACCCGTTCCGGCTGAGATGGTACATGCAGGAAGCTCCTGCTGGAAGACTATAAGCACAAAACCCAAAGAGGATGCATGCGTTTCAGAACTGTAACAGATACATATGTACAGAGATAATAAACATAGGCAAACCAGAAACATTCAAACATCTCTCCAGTTGTAAACGCATAAAACCCAAACATTCTATAGTATATCACTTTTAAAGGCAATATATTATAACCAGTAAGATATTATTCTGGTAAGCAAAATACTTTAAAAGCCTAAAATGCCTTTCTCCCGAAGTGCAATGTAATGCTATGCAATCAGTGCTAGCATGTGTTTTCACACAAGCTCCAGCTGTGGATGTAGGCTCAACGAAAGGACTTTTAACAGTGCCACCATGGTGCAATAAGCTCTCATGATAAGTGCTCTCAAATCCATTTTCTCCTTCATCAAGTTAGACTGGGGTTACAGTTCAGCAGAGAGCAAGCTCTGCATAGCAGGGCTGACTTGGTGCTAGCACGGAATGGAACAGGAGGCTCAACTCACCCAAACTTGAGAAGAAATGACAAAAGTTGCTTCTTCCTTTCCCGTTTAAAACCTACAGGCCACACACTGCTCCAGTATTAATAAAAACTTTGTGCCTTAGGCTCATTAACTTTTTATGTAAATAGGGCAGAACTTAGATCCTTTACCTTTTGTTGTTTTCTTCATTTTTTGTTTCCATCATACCCATCAGCACTGCACAAAGCATCTTCAGTTCCAAGCGAGAAGGTTAGGAATGGCCAGCAATCAACAGATTGCTCATGCACTCACAATTTAATATTGCAAAAAGCATGGTACCATTTTTACTATCATCTATCGACTCTTATCACACCCAGTGCAAAGCTGTCAAAGCACTCCTTTTTATTATTGTATTAAATAGTTACTTCAACTCCTTTAAACACACACACTCCCACACGGTGAGAATATAATGAAGGTGGAGAACACTGCAATATAAAATTTTATCATTCTGTTACTAAAGAACAAAAAGCACTGTATATTATCAGAACTATAGTGACAACAATAGAAAAGGATATATTTATATTCCTGATAATAATATTACCTTACGCTTGTAAGCTTCGCTGTATGTGTTTACCCATGCACATAAGAACAACCGTATTTTTGCCACCTGCAGGCCTGACCATGTAAACCAATCTCAACAGCCCACCTCTGTGATCATGCTGATTTGATTTCTCTGTGGCCCTGTGGCAGAGCAGCCCTGCAATAGAGCTCCAAACAGATTGTGACACAAATGTTAGGACCCAGGTCTCCGATTAATCGTATGACTTCCCACAACAAAAAACCCTGAAAGTGTGATTTATAAATCATTGTTGTATTTTATTCTTAAGCTGGTCCATCTAATTTTCCAGTTACACTCTCTTTAAAACTGTTTTGCAGACAGGTTATAAAATCCCCGCTCTCAATTTCAAACTCCTCCTAGGAAATGTGCCTCTAGAACCAGTATGTAGCTCGATATGCTTATCCAGGCATCATAAAAACTTAATGGTTTAAGTATTTTATTATACTAGCATTAGTTCTAATAAAAATAGTACATCATAATTTGCATTTCAAAACACAGCAGCAGACAAAAAAAAAGTCTGCAGTTACTGTAAACCAGGAAGAATATTCCCTCACCCCAAGAAGATCAAAGCAGAGCCAGCATACCCACACCTGACCCACACCACAGCTACTGCATTGTGGTGGGGGCAGCTCCTTTTATTTTGAGAGTAGTTATTTTCCATAATGGAAATGTGTTGTGAACTCTTGGGTCTGAATGCATTTCAATGAACTGTGTTGTAATTTTTGCCTGCCAATGGGACAGTTAAGTTTCTTAATGAGAGTGAAAAATAAAAGCCCCTCATATCTCTTTAGCTAATAACACAATATATGTCTATGTACTTCTTGGATGGAGAATATGCCTTTATAGTAGAAACTTCATTTTTGCAGACTTGCACATATTAAACCCAGTTCCTTCTTTTTATTCATTTCCTCATAAAACACTTGGGAATCCAAATGCTTGCAAAATCACCCCAGTGTTCCTGCAGTCACGACCATTTTCCCCTTTCTCTTCCTCCCACCCCCAATAATGGTAACAGATGAAGCAGCAGGTTCATTAGTCACTGACTACATCACCCAATCACAAAGAGGAAAATTATCACCAGCACTTCATATTAAAACAGGTATGGTGACAAACCTTGTAATGACCTAGGGAAGTGATAATTCTTATTCACCCTATCCTATTGAGTCTTCTGAAGCCCAAGCACAATGTCTGCTCTACAACCATTAATACCGTGACAGTGGTGTGAGTGGAAAAGGTGGAAGCCTGTGCTGCTGCATGAAGGAAAAGCAAAAACCAAGGACAAGGGAGATCTGAGAAGGCACAGGCAGGAGAGCCTGCCACTGGATACACCGGCATCCCATACTCCACCATGTCACCTCTGGAGTGAAAGAAGTCCTGAAGGAGCCAAGCCCAGTGTTGAGGCTGGACCAGTTCAACCAGTGTCCGGAAAGAGAGGGAAGGAAGTCCTCTCCCCACTCTCACTCAAACTCCTTTGTGCTGGGCACTGCTCGTTTCATCCGTCCCTCGGCCCTGCGCTATATCCAGCGGTGACCTGGCTCTGCCATGTTCCGGTTCCTCCGCTCAGCTCATGCGGGTTAACTCCTCTTCTCCTCTACTTGCTCAGCATCTTGTGCAATCAGGACTAATTTACATCGATTTCTAGACAGTATCCGAATCAGTCAGATTAATCATTATTTAGTTCTGTAAAATGTCATTTGCTCCAAGATATACTAAAAATAAGTTTTCCATCTGACTACAGGAAATTATAACCAGCACGTGCAGCATAATACATCACATTACAAAAAAAAAAAATTCCTTTGACTTTTCCTTGTCCCATATGTGCAACACTATTTTCTACACCACTTTTTCACAGTTTCTTTCTGTTCAGTGACTCTTGGTTTTATACAGCCACAAAAGGGAGGAGGCATCATTACAGGCAAATTCTGGCAATTTAGTATCCCACTGCTCTTAAAAGAGCGTGGCTGATTATCCTACAAAACGTGAAAATAAAAGATGAGGAACAAAGTAGTTCCAAATTGATAATGGAACAGGTAACCACAGCAAACCAGCAACACACACACAAAATTATTACCACCAAGATTCAAGTCTGCCTTAAAATAGTTGTCCTCTAGTAAACAGCAGCTCACAGTAGACAAAGAACAGGTATACAAAAATCTTCCCTACTTTTTCCTCCGCAATTCAAGGGCCAGGGAGACCCAGGATTTCCTTTCAAGAAAGAATGAAGAGGGCACCAGAACCAAACCCCCTTATTCCTGTCTTCACTGGGTCTTGTGGAGACTAAGCTCTCTGATAGAGACATCTGTTCTATGTGACCTGACGTGCAAGAAATGTCCTAGACCAAAGGTTATCTCTCTGAGCTGTCTTTCTTCATAAAGGGATTAGCTTTGCTAGGCGTAACATTGTGCGGAGACAAGAGGGAAAGGAGATGCAACAAGTTAAGTTTAAAATAAAATTGAATCTAGCTCCTAAACTTATAGTCAGGCAGTCTCCATTTTGATTTCTTTACCTGAAAGCAAAATACACCCTATGTTTTTGTAAAACACAAAAACCCCAGTATCTACTAGTTTGAAAAGCAGAGGCCAGGCATTCTGGGTTTATCCTTACTGTTGCAACTGGGATATGCTTTAAAAATGCTCTCCAAAGCATAAGTCAGAACACAAATGTTTTGAATCAGAATGTTCCAAAGAACTTTTTGAGCTGATTATACAGTGTCACAGCCATTTTGCTGACATGTCAATAAAAATCTGAAAAAAAACCCCAAGTATATGCATTTTCAAAAGCATGTTCTGCCTTGAGGATCTACTCAGTTGCCTGTGGTGTTCTGTAGAGCTGTGCTAAGTGCCAATGTTTTCAGCTGGAGTAACCTCTTGGTGCCAAGCAAGTACCGGAGAAATGGAGTAACCCAAACGAGACACAGGGAGAGTAATGGAGCATTGAGATTTCCACAGGAGGTCACAGCAAACTAATGATGGTTTAAGGACGAGCAATCTCCTGGGAGAAATCTGCAGCTGTTGTGAACTGCCATAACTCCTCCTAGCAATCCTCCAACTGCTTTTATCAGGTGGGGATCTACTTCCTTGATCTCTCCAGATATCCAGGCTCTCTGGCTTAATATCAAATTCCTCTTCCCAAAGTATGCTAGTCAGTATGTAATTACATGTTATCACAGTAGTATTATCAGCTGGCATCTTTCTCTTTTGGTTTGTTTCTTTATTACTTTTGATAAGAAATTCAAATAGCCACTGAAACATGGAGAACATGATAGATTATATATGTAAATATTAGAGCTCCCAGTACAAACCCAGATGAGCTTATTGTCCTCAAAATACTCTGTTCTTTTTAGATAACAGCAGATGGTGGGAAAGCACTGGCTTTCTCTTAGCATAACTGCAAAAAATAATAAAAAATTAAATAATTTTCTTCTTTCCCCAGCTCTTACAATTGATTTGATAATTTGAAACAAAAAAATCTACCTATCACTTTGAAATAACAAGCAGGAAAGATTTCCAATTTCATTGCATCTCTTGTAAGCTCTGTATCTTTTATACTTCAGCCCTTGAAGACAAAAGCCTCTCAATACAAATGGATGTTTTCTTCAGTGAAACTCCTGCTCTATCAAAACTGATGAGTTTGGCAGTGATTTCATTCATATCAGGATCTGACCCAAATACCTGTTCCAGCTATCATATGGGAGAAGGAAGAACATGCCACTAACAAAGACAACACCGGAACATCTTCCCCATACTAAAGTCAATAGCTCATGCTTTTAAAGCCCACCTTTAAAGGAATAAAGCTCATGATTTTCACTTCATAGTAGAATTTGTTTTCAGATCTAATCGCACACAAACCTTCAAATTCTTGGCAACAAAGTTTGCTATCACCACATCAGTACGTGATTCTATATCAAAAATATCCTTTTATCGTGTTGAGTATTGGGGATGCAGGGAATTTCTATATTAGTACTCTTGATCCACCTACTACCATCTCTCTCTAAAACCTTAATACACTTCCACCATCAACTGTTGCTTTGAGACATTTCAAATTCTAATTTACCAATACATTCCAACACGTGCCTTCTACAGACTAAGCAAAAGCTTTTAAGTATAATTATGTTATCTAGTGAGCTCCATTAGGAGCACAAAAAGCTTTGAGGTGCTTATAACACAGCTGCAACTATGGAATATTTTATTAGAAAAAGTGCAAATGAGAAAAGTCACATTTACTTTAGCAAAATCGCAGTACAGGTGCAAGTACCCTCAATTTTTGTCAAGTATAGAGAGTTATTATGTGACATCAAAGTCTATAAAGTATGCTGCTTACAAGCAACACTTAAAAAGTATTTGCTTCCCCTCTGGACCTTGGATCTACCAGCAGAGGTTCCAGCTAATGAGGTCCTATTTCAAGGAACCTAACTAAATGCACACAGACAATGAAATATATTTATCCACTGAGTGAGAGGGTCTCAATTTGTATTTAAAATAAGTGCAGTACTGATTCAGCTGCACTTTTACGTATTTAAAGTAAGTGCAGACTTTTAAGTAAGTGCCTGGGCTGATTTCCATGGCCTTTCCTCCTAAACCTGCACCTATGGGAGACACCACCAGAGCCACCACCACGTCCCACACGGTCTCCAGCAGAACTAGTGGGAGGAAGGTGACACCTTTCCCTTCTCCTCCCATGTAGTAACTCCTCTCTAGAGAGGAGTAGGGCATTTCACCCTTTTCACAAAGAACAGCTTTTTTACTGTAAAGACACTCAAGTGGCAGAACAGGCTGCACAGAGAGACTATGTAGTTTCTGTCCCTCAAGGTTTTCAAGACCCAACTGGATAAAGCCCCAAGCAACCCCACCTGTACTTGAAACTCTCCCTGCTTCAGCCTGCAGCAGGACTAGATGCCGGCCTGAGGTCCTTTCTAACCTGCATCATCTGATAATCACTGCTTAAGAATGAGATTTTTTTTTCTCTCTCATTCAATCAAAAAACCTTCGATGGCCACCTTCTTTCCGACTTTCATTCTAGTTCTCCCCTGTCAAGATTCTGGTTCTTCTCTTCTGCCTCCCTCCCTGTGCTAGGATATTCCTTATATAGCTTTCAGACTGCTGCAGGGAAAGCCTAGCTGGCCCATCACCGCAGCAACTCCTTGGTTCATAGAGTCATTGCCAATGAAACACTCCAGTGCCTGTCTTGCATTCAAACAAGGACAGAACACTAAATAAGTGTATATTCTGTTCATATTAATACATATTTTGCAGCTGCAAAGACCAGAAACTCTTTAAAAACCTTAAATCTGAAGAGAGCTAACAGCCTACAGGGAGAAGAGCTTCTGTCTTCCCTCAGATGTGTTATTATTCCAGACCTAACAGGTCTCAGGTTTTTTATGTGTAACTATGTTGCAACACAAAACACTAGAGTAAGGAAAAGTAATAGTGCTGGGTGATGTTTGCAACCTATGCAAACCAGAGAATTCATAGTTACAAGATGATTCCTTCCTGTAAAGCAGTCCAAGTCCAAGACAAATGTCTTTAGCTTAGTTGTATTAGGAAACAAATAATAATTAAATAGCTCCTAGGAAGGAAACCAGCCTGTACAGCCAGGATAAACCTATTCAAATTATCAGTTGTGTGAGAATCAGATCTTTTTCTGCACTGAGCTCCAGCATGCTAGGCTGTTCGTTTGGCCTCTTCCAACACTCCTTCCAAAGCATCCAATAGCACTTCGCTCTTACTAAATGCAGTACTGAAACCTGCCAGAAAAAAAGAGAGAAAGAGGTTGTTCATAAAGTACCAACCGTGTGTTCCCTACAAACTGGTAAAACTGACTCTGCTTGCAATATTAGATTAAAATCATTAACAGGGGAAGAGTGTATGCAGCCAGGTGCTATTAAATTGAATGCCACGCCAAAGGAGAATTTCTATGAGGAAAAGGAATGAGGCATTTTTTTTTTAATCTTACTTTGAACACTAACAATAAAGTCCACGTGGAAAAAAAAAAAAATTACAGCATAAAATGCTAATTAAATTCTCTCTTCAGTTCTGTAACACTCCTGAATTAGATCTTACTGGTTTACCATTCACTACATTCCTCAGCAGTTTTCCATAAGGTATTTCTCGTAATAATCTTTAATGCCTGTTGGTTAAACGTTAACAGCAAAAATTAATACGCATCAAGCCTATTCATTTGCTTTTAAAATGAATAAACAGGCACTCCACTGTTGATTACCACATTCTTGTATCCCTGGAAAACCGCCAGCTCCAGGACGTATATAACACGAGTGTTTGTTTTTTGCTGAGCGGCAGCCCTCTGCGCTAACTACCGTCTTGCACCTAAAGTAAATATTATTCTCTTCGCTGCAAGTAGAAATAAAGAATCGACTCCTCCTGGATTTTTCACCGTTCGGCGAGCTCCGTGCCCACTGAGCGCAGCGCCCCGAGCCCCGCTTATCGGAGCCCCCCCTTTTGTTCCCAGCCAGGGAATTAGGAGGGTCAGCCCCTCCTCGGGAGATCACCAGCGCAGAAACTCCACGGGCCGTAACTGAGCAACTCGGCTCCAAAAAAAAAAAAAAAAACAAAAAACACCAAAACCAGCACGAGCTGAAGGATCAGGCTCCCGGGAGCGCAGGATGGGGGCGCCGGGGACCCCAACACGTGCGCGGAATGGAAAGGCTGCGGCAAACACCGCCTTCCCCCCGAATTTAACTGCAGCAACAAGAAACAAAGCGCGCATTGATGGGCCCGAACGAGCGCTCCCGGGTGTGTAAACAGAACCCCAGCCCGGCGCGGCACGTCCCGCGGGGACAGCTTGGACAGAGCTTCCTCCAAGCCGTCTTTAAAACAGTCGTCGACGCGAAACTCGGTTGTTTTTGTTGGGGTTTTTTTTCGCTGTTTGCCCGCGGTACAAGTTCTGCCGGGACGCGGGACCCCGCGGAGGCGCTGCGAGCCGGGCAGCCCCCGCAGCAGGTGCCGGGGCCCCGGGCGGCGCGTCCCGCCCCGCCGCACTCACCAGGATGCCCATCACGTCGTCCCAGAGCCGGGCGAAGGCCCCCGAGGCGCCGCTGTCCGCCAGGGCGGAGGGGCAGCCCGCCCGCTCCCCGTCCATAACCCCGGCTCCGCGCCGGCTCCGCGCCGGCACCGCCCCGCCCCGGACACCGCGGGGCCAGACAAACTTTCGAACCGGGCGGGCGGGGGTGCCCGCCTGCCGCCAAAGCCCCTCCTCTCTCCCTCCTTCCCTCCCTCCCTCCCTCCCTCCCTCCCTCCTGGCCGCCGGCCCAGCGGGGGCCCGGCCACCGGGTGCTTCTGCCACCCCGAAAGCCGCGATCCCCGGGACCCGTTGTCGGGAGCTCCGGCGGTGGGGTCAGCAGCGCTGTCCTAGCGGGGACAACGCGCCCAGGTCACTCGGATTTATTTTTTTTTTTTTTTATTTAAAGTGCCGGGGCGGCATCATCCTCCCGAGGAGATCTATCGCCGATCCCTTCGTAAAAGGCAAAGCTCCTCTCCTTGGGGAAAGACTGTGGAAACATGCCTCCTGTTTCCTAGTAGAATCATAGAATAGTTTGGGTTGGAAGGGACCTTAAAGCCCATCCAGCTCCAATCCCTCCACCATGGGCAAGGACATCCCACTAGCCCAGGCTGCTCAAGGCTCCATCCAGCCTGGCCTTGAACACCTCCAGGGATGGGGCAGCCACAGCTTCTCTGGAAAACCTGAGCCAGTGCCTCAGCACTCTCATGGTGAAGAAATTCTTCCTACTGTCTAGTGTAAATCTGCCCCTCTCCAGTTTATATCTGTTTCCCCCTTGTCCCATCACCACAAGCCTTTATGAACAGTCCCTCTCCAGCTTTATTGTAGGCTCCTAGTCCTAACACCCCAATGAAATTAAATATTCAGTAATTACAGACAGCGGTAGGGATGCTCCTGCATCCTTCTTAGGAGACATCTGAGTGCCTGCATGCTCGCACATGGGCCTCCTCATTGGAGAAGGTGTGTTACATAACAGTGGCCACACTTCACTGCTCATGGATGGACAGAGCAGGAGAGGTCAATGGAAGCTGAGCAGGAGGACAACTCAAAGACTAGCCAGACACCTCATACCCCTCTCCCAGCTTCTGCTAGGACCAGCAGCAAGGAAGTCCTTTGCTCTAAGTCTTGGTGCTCATCCCTAAGCTTTGAAATGGTTAGATGTGTCTTGAGAAGCTACTGTTTCAGGCTGTTCTTTATTGGAAGCACCTGTCTGCATGGGGGAGGGTGAGAAGGGATGTACTTAATGGATGTGAAGCTGTCATGCACTGGCCAAACTTTTGAAGAGCTAATATCTTTGAGCAGTTAGTGGCTTCTCCAGCATCCTACCAGCCCTGCCTGCTCCCAGGCTGGATGTTACAAGCTCCGCACCACCTGAATGCAACCCAAGGCCTGTTCTGGCATCTGCACACCCCCTTAGGCTCCCTGTCTGGTCCTGGGGTCTCCCCCCAGCCCTGCTGCCAGCCCCACAGCTGACAAGGCTCACATTGATTGTGTAGCACCAGTGGTCTGGAGCAACAAATGATACCATTTGCTAACTGGGCTAAAAATAGTTTCTCGAGAAGGCATAAAGCAGAAGTGGGGTGACAGCACTCCTGCTCTTCTCTCCACATTCTTGGTGATGCCCTTTTTCTGTCCTGAAAGCTCTGATTGCTTATTTTACTTTGTAGGCTAGCACCAGAGAGAAAAGCTGGTAGAAACGATTCCTTTCTCAGCAACTGGTATGCAAGGGAAGGGATGAGACTGTATTACTACAACTTTTGCTGGAGCGGTAAATGGCACACACGGAATAGAGAAAAGGAGGAAGGGGACAGAAGTAGAAAAAAACTAAAAAAGAATTATGCTGAAAGAGGTAGTGAAACCACTGATAATGTAGAAATAGTCATAATCCTATTATTGACTAGTAATGAGAAACAATGAAAGGCCCAAACCAGGTATAAAATCTCTAATCAACCTTCAAATTGTATGTGACTATAAGCCTATGAAGTATGAGGATAAAGGTGTGCCAACTAAAGTCTCTTGGTACTCTGAGACAGCTTGCATAACTCAAAACTGGTTTAATTAGTCAGGAGTAATTTCTTTAGTGACCCTCTGAAATCCATGTTGAACCACTTACAATAGCAATGTCAACTGACTTTCGAAACAGCTGAACAAGGCACACTGTTGCTTTGAGGAGTTAAATACCCTGGGCTCCTCTTGTGCACGCTGTCTTCTGTACGTTGTCTTTCTTAGTTTGGAGGTATCAAGATCAAATAGGTGCAAGGGGCAGCACTCCCACTTACCTTGCCCCTCGCTTCTGATGGAGGTCATTGCTCCTGTGCAAGGATGACTACACTGCTTACAGAAGCAGGTCCTGAATATTCACAGTTTTCAGCCTTGCAATCCAGGTAACAGAAACTAGACTATAGACTGAAGTGGTCTAAGTGCTGCTTCCTGAGCCATTACATCATCTCTTTTGTGGAGGCAGCAACTTTCATCAGAGGAACATGACGCATGACTGCAGCAGTCCTCCCCTCAGCCAGCTGACTTTAATTTATCTGAGACACAGAGCCTTTGATTTTAATTAAGGGAAATAACAAAAATAGATCTTGCAAAATTACTTGAATCAAGGCACAGTAGTTTTAAGAAACAAACTGACATGAGAGAACTGCAACAAATCCATGGCAGTTTATGATAGCTACCATCTTCGATGGTCTTGCAATTATAGCGTCTATTCATATTCAGACATTCCCAAGATGCCATTTTCTCAAGACATTCAACGACTATGACATGCTAAAATATTCCCCGTTCTCCTACTCTGAAACAGACCCTCCCCCTCCTTCTAGATATCACAGGGTTCCTCTATTTTAATGATGCCAATGTCCTGCAATAATAGATCCCAGGGGCATTTTGCAAAAATACCCAGTTGCAACAAGAACATGGGAGTTTTAGAACAAACAGAAACGCAGGTCTTACAAGAGTTTTGAAGCCTAGGTATGACTGTAGTATTTGGTTTGTGTTGCAACTGCTACTACACAATTACAAATGAATGTAAGTGTAACATGTTACAATATATTTTTTGTTTGCATTTTTATCTGTAGTTGTCTAAACAATAACTCAGGCATCCACAAAAGATCACGGTCTAGAAGCATGTTGTACTGGATCTCTGCATGCTACTGGGAAGAAATAAATTTAGTCAAATTTCTGAGATTTTTAGGACATCTCACAGGAGATTTGACTAGGTGCTTAAATGCTTGGAAATCTTAAAAAGGGTCGCTGTGCACCTACAGGGCAGCACTAGGCAGTGGGGCAGTGATTCTGATGCAATTCCTCAGTCACACCCACAGTACATGGGCTTACAGTTGCTTTCACATACACTCCAGTGCACTCTGGTTGGAAAGTCCCTCCACAGAGCAGGTACGATGCTCCACATGGTTGTTTTCCTGCCGATCTCTACACAGCAGATGGAAATGATCAACACGTATGCGGTGAATCTAGTTTCACCCAGTTATGGCAGATGCATTGTGCATGTGAGTGTATCCTCGTATCAGACCATCAGCTATATGTGGGCGTGCAGTTAATAAGAGTTTCCCACATCTATACATTAGGCAGGATGAACCAACTTGGAGAGCACTCTTCTGTATTCAAGAGAGACGGACTTTCTTCTAGAGGGATACTCAGAGCAGAATCCTAGCTCCAGGTTAAGGTGGCTGTAGAACAGCTCTGCTTTCTCCTTTCTTTACTGAGGGTTTAGGGAGGTTGCCTTCATCAGGCCAAACTCTTTCTCCATGGAAAGTGCAAATCTCTAAGTCAGTAAGACAAAAGGTGACAATCTTTCTGTCCCAAAGTAGTGTGGATTACCTCACCAGAGAGTCACACAAGAGTGACACAATGGTTTCAATGCAGTGAAAAACTGAAATATGCATCAAATTAAACTGAAAAAGCTGACATGCGCCATCAGAACCAGACTATCAGAACTGCTGGCAAACATGTCAAAGGCATTTAATCCAAGAAAACTATACCACAAACAACCCTAAGCACTTCTGATATCAAATTTAAACTATATGCAACCGGCCAGGGCAGATCAGGTTGCCATGGAGAGTGGATCGTGCCGCACAGTGTAATGGTCACCAGACTTCATGGGTTCCTGATAGATGACCTGAGGCAAATGGCTTCCAGTTCAGAAGCCTGGCAATTAACTCTGCATGCGTGAACAGAACACATGAGGTTTCTCAACACCACTAACAACACCCTGCCCAGTATATCAAGTCTAAATCAAAACATCAAAGCAGAGAAATAAACTAGCAAGCCATTGTATGCACAGAGGGTGCAAAGGAAAGGAGAAATAAAAATTCCAGCTAGCCCCTACCGGTGACTTGCAAAAGCCCTAAAACTCTTAACGCAAGCAAATTACAATGCAACACACTATTAGCAGTGATTTCATCTCCTTTCAACTCTCTCCCTCTTTCCCCTTGGTGGAGGTCAAATTGAAACATGCAGAGTTTCATGACACAGCCTTTGATTGGAACTACAACTCTTACCAGTTGCAGGCTCCATCCCATCAACTTATCACAATCCATCTTGGACAATTTTATCTCATTGTCCTTGCTACATTTTTTGGATGGTCCTTCTGTTACATCCTTTCTTTTATTTCTCACCTGTTACTTCATTTTTAAAGTATTTTCCTTAAGAAATGTGTAAGTACAATTGCTATTTCTCGTAGCAGGGTCCCTTGGAGTGGGGGTCTCTGCATTGTCTCTATAAACCAAAGAATCTGGCATTGCTCTTCAGCAGAAAGCAGATGTGCCAGCAGCCGCTCCAGAACACTTCCACCTTGGGGCAGGATGGGGACCCACATACCCAACCTATCAGCTATTCTGCCAACCAGGCTGTTGTTTTATCTTGGACACTCTTATACAGGCATAAACTATAAAAGAACGTTAGATCCATCATGTTCATTTGCACATTAGACTCCTGTCTATTCCTGAAATGATCAAGATTCAGCATCCTGTGCCAGTTATCTAACTACAGAAAATATTCCTGATTTTAAAAGCAGTGCAAACAATACTTATCTAGTGGCTTTAAAAGAGAAACTATGTAGACCATATACGCTTTGCTGTACAGTCAGAAATAATTACTTATACTTTTAGAGGCTTACAGCCTTATTGCCAGCCGTGTGACGACACTATCACATCATGGCAAAAGTAGTCCACTAGTACACCCGACACAATGCAGATGGAGTTAAGTCTGTTTAATTCTGTCAGTAGTATGCAGTTAGGAACAACAAATTGCTTTATTATCATGTAAGTCTGAACTCTCTACACTTAATCCATCCTCCCCGTAGATATCAGTACCCTACTAGACTGAAAAATAAGAAGGAAAGAGAGACACATGCCTAGGAAAATCATTCCAGTAGTCTAAATGCTTCAGGCTAGCACCATGCTTGGTAGACATACAAATGCTGCCAAGCTTGGCAGGCTTCAGTTAAAATACAGTGGCTGTGACTTTGCGTGACAAATCATACATGGAAAAGAAATTTAAACACAGAGAGTATCACAGCCCTTCTGGAAAGATACCTTTTGACTCATAAGGAGAAAGGAAAGGTTCGTATCCTCCCTTCCTGCCCACACATATGCTCCACAAAGGCCTCTCATATCCTGTCCAGTTCCTTTCTCGGCTGCACAGCACTGTGTTACTTAACTGGGAGGCAGCAGCACTAGACCAGCCAGTGGAGGGGATCCAGGAGCTGGAGCCTGACTGGCAAGGAGTACACATCACTGGGGACACCACAGCTGTGACCCTGCTTAGGTGCACATTGCACCACTCCAAAATGACTCACCAAATCAGGACACTGTCTGGACACTTTCCAAAATTTACCAAGATTCTTGCTTCTTCATGTTACTTCTGCCTGCCTTCTCCACTCAAACTCAGCACTCCTTCTCCTCTAGCTACATGGCAAAGCCAGCTTTGATGCTCTGTTATTTCCTGTCAACATGTAGTTAGAACTCCTTTCCCACTGGTTTTCTGCAGCACTTTTAATAAAATGTTTAATAAAACATAATTTTTCAGATAGTTCAGCACCCTTTGGGCTGTCTAGGAGTAGTATCTACACTGTCATTTGCAGGAGTTTACTCAGCTTCTTATATTATTTTTGTAAGCATCTGACAGAAGGGATACATGCAAATCTTTTTTTTGTAAAAGACAGACACAACTATTTAGCTCAGTGTCCTTTGGCTGATCTTATCCAAAATAATTTTAGAACCAGGGAAATGAAAAAGGAGAAAAGCAAGCCTCAGAACTGGGAATTTGACTTTACCCTCTCCTTTTTCCTTTGATTTCTTTATTGAAACTTATAGTAAATTACTAATTGAAAAGGAGTCTGATGCTGTCTTCCCGAAGCACATCATAAAACCGGCCAAGAACAAGGTACAACTTAGTAGCATGTGATAGCTGTGTATTTCAGATGCTCAGTGCTGATGTAAGTATCACATCAAGCTGGCTGTAATAAGATGGGAGGAGCACCAAGAGGGAAAGACAAGCTCACAGTGAGCACACTGTTTTATTACTACTCACTTTGTGTCTAGCTGAAAATTTTAAAATAAGAATGGATACATCTCAGAGATGGTGCTTATTGCATCTCCCCTGGAAAAGGAAAATTAATTTTCTAAAAGTAATACTTTCTGGAAAAAGAAACTTTTTCAAAAAGACCAATTATGAAATGCAAATATAATCTTAAAAAAAATCATCTGCTTGCAATCAATGGAGAGATAAAAGTTTAAAGAGCTCCCTTTACTAAAATAGTACAGAAAGTACATGTGACACAAGCACGGCAATGGTAGAGACTTGCAAGAAAACAAAAGAGTTGCTTAGATTCTTTCTAGAAGAGACCACTCCCACACAAAAGTCACCTCCTCCACACTCCACCTAACACCTGCTCCTCAATTAAATATTGTCCCAAAACAAAACAGAACAGAAATTATTTCCTCAACTGTTTCTTTAAAAGTTAATACATCATCCTGCTGAGCAAGCAGCAAACAGACCCTACCAAAGCCTGACTTTCCCTCCCACAAGGATTCAGTACTGAGCAGAGATTTTGCACTTTTTAAGCCTGTGTCCCAAGTAACACAGATATGTTATTAGTGAAGAAGTAGTTGGGCCTACTTAATGCACAAGCCAACCAGACAAAGAAACCTGCCTGATGATCTCAGCTAGTCACAGGTGAAGATAATAAACCAGATGTGATCATTTGATGTTTACTTGCATATCAAATCAGCCTAGGGTCAATCCTCCCTACTGCAGCCATTTGAGAAGAAAGTACTGGCTCCAACCTCTTCTTTGAGATCAGTTTCTCCTGTGAAAATTCCTGTTCCATTGCTAGAGTTTCTCCTCTTGCCTCGGTCCCTGGAAACAGCTCTCATCAGCCAGTTCTGATGGATACAGTGTCTTCTCTCGCTTTACAAACAACTGCCCCACTTTTCCTTTTAAGTTCTTCCTCCTCATTCCCCAGGGTACCAGGGGCCCTCAACACCTTAGAGTTCTGCCCCTGGGTTAGCTGACCTGTGCACCACCCAGCAAGCCCAGACATGAACATTAAGAGATAATTTATGGAAAAACAAACATCAATTGACTAGCAAGCAGTAGGTAAGCAGTTGTGTTACACGTGCTGTTGCAATTTCTGCTCTAATGATAAGTGTTCAAAACTCACAGATGTCAGGCACCTGAAAATTACATTTAAATCTCATGGATTTTTTTAAAGTAAGACTTAGGGATTGGTTTGGCTTTGATTATCTGAGTCATCAGGATGCACTTAAGTCACACTTTCATACTTCTATTGGAAAATGAAAGCCAGAATTTACATTTCCATTCTAAAATCACAGCCGCAAATTGAGATTTTTTACATCACTTGTCTCCAGGTGGTAGGATGTTAAATAAATCATCAAGCTAATGATGAAATCAGGAGCATTCACAACACTGTAACAATGTAGCCAAGATGATAAGAATTCATTTCAGCTGTGGCTGTAAACACAGGCATGAGCTTGATTCACAGAGCCTGTGCTGTTCTGGAGAAGCCTTACCCTTCACACACTTGCAAGCTGTACAATCATTCAAGACTCACTCTCTCAAATCAGTTTCAAATTGCCATGGAAAAATATATGTAAACCTGCTCTGTTCTCACTAAAAAGAGTTAATACGAAAGTGGAGAATCATATCTAATCTATACATTCCATTTTCTCTAAATTGTTAATGACATGTTTCACTTCATAAAACTTCATTAAGTAATAAAGAAAGGAGAGAAACATCTCTCTACATCCAAGGACACCTGAAGCTTTGGAACTGTGCACTTTATGTCCATAAATTCATTGAAGGTGCACAAGACACTTCTTACTTTTTAACACTGTGACAAGGAGAAGTAATTCCAAAGAGCAGCTGCTTCCAGTTATGGAAACTCATCTGGAAAGCAGAGGTGTCTGTCAAACTAATTAAAGTCAGGAGAAGCCATCTATAAGAAACTCCAGCATTTAAGCACTGTCCAACCCACTCCCAAGATGTAATTAACAAAACAAAACAAAAAAAAAAGTCAAGCAAGAAAAACAAGTGAAAACAGGCTTAAGCATTGCTGAAAACATACCTCCAAGCTATTCTCTCAACAAATATTTTGGGAAGTTTGTGAACAGAAGGATTATTGTGACTGTGGTGGTGTGAGTGGGAGGAATTTACCCTCCACAACTCAACCAAATGCATCGATGATTATACAACAGCCCTCGAGGGCAATGAGCTAACTGCATTGGCTCCATGTGGATGAAGTGTTACAAGGAAGTAATTTTGTTTAAGTCTATGTAGAGTAGGCTTGTATCTCTAGTTCTCAGAGAAAGGAATCTTCATTTGCAACGACTTAATAATTAGGCAATTCTGTCTGAAGATGGCTAAATATGCTTCTTCAGTACAATGTCTATCCTGTAGCAGCACGTGCCTAACAAAAAGTAATTGAGATTTGGTTTTCTGAAAGTTACTAATACACTTTATCCTAGAAGTGCATCACACATTCATTTCTAATTCTGTACGAAGATGTGATTTATGAGAATAAATTTAAACAAACAACTGTTGCTTGGCTAAATGAAGGTTAGAGGGACTGGGAAGGATGCAGTAATTATCTGAAAGCATGAAGGGTGTGTAAACACCAAGGGAAAAGTCAGATGGCTGAAGAAAGCTCAAGAGGGTGTAACTCGGGGCAATGAGATAAATATATGTGGTTTTAAGCCATGAAATACTGGCTTCTAAAACAATGACATTATTTGTACACACAAAAGAAGCTCTGGTCATTTCAGAAGTCATCACTATTTGTCATTGAGGACAAAATATGTGGAAGTGGACTAAAAGGAATGAAAGAAAATTGCTGTATTACTGAGGGAAATACAAGAAAATAAGAGCAGTAACTCTGTATCTCAGAGGCAAGCCAGGTGACCTTCTGTAGTCACTTGATATTATCTGCCATCTCCACCACTGAGGAAGCAGCAGCAGATGTTGGTGAATCCACAAGGCTCTAGGCTAGATACGATCCATGACTTAATTTCACGTAGATGGCAGCTACATAAATTATTTTGGGTGTTTTTAACAGATAATTCCAAGGGGTATGTTATCTAGGTAATGGCCAAAGAAGTCTGAAAAGTGTATGTGGCTCTTAGGTTCCCTATGATTATGCATGTGGCACTTAGGGAAAACATAAACATGTGGTAAGATGCCAGCAAGGTATTGGGCCTCATTTAGATGATTTTTCACTACTCACCATCCTTCAGTTTTTTTATATAGAAATTTAAAATTCCCAGAGATAAAAATCATTATTATATTTATTGTTTATTATTATTTATTTATTATATTTGCATGGGTAACTGCATAAGCAGACCAAGCTAAGAGAACACTGCATTTTTAATTGTCAAAAAACCAAATTCCTTACCTCCTATAAGTATTCTCCAAATATTGTGATACCTTTTTATCTCATAGCATTTTCCAGGTAACAGTATATTAACAGACATGGACTTCTTATGTAAGAAAGGAAATAAAACTGTTCTCTTGCGTGCTTACTTAAAACAGCTTTCAATGTATCAAATGCAATTTAAACTTATGCCTTCTATTGCCTGTACTTGCTCAGCTATTGTTTTTGTTTGTTTGTAACCAGAAAGGAATTCAAAAGACCTAGTTATTCACAGCAGCCCCAACCGTATCCTGATCTCAAACAAGCTCAAATACATCCAAAGATTTTGGCAAGGGAAAAACAATTTTAAAATATTTTAGCACCTACTATTTCCCAAAGAATACATATATACATATATAGGCAACAAAGGTTAAATAACTTATGAATTATTTTCATATGGATGCATGAGAAATGACTGTATCAGGCTCCACGTATGACAGATTATTCATGCCAGCGTCAAAGGGCTAAACAATATTAGAGGCTACTTGGTGTGCCTGGTGGTTTCAAATAAGCTTAACCTGTTCATAGTTGTCTGAGAATGCCCAGGCTTGGCTTTAAGATAGAATGACTTTGGCAGCAATAATGACTGCTGCATCCATCTCTTGTTCTCACTCCTGCACCATAGTAATTACAAATGAGGGCTCATGAAGAGGAGAGTTCAAGAAGGGTAAGGGAGGGCAAGCATGGGGCTGGAAAGAGACACGGACAAGTTATATAGTGTTCCTTTTACCACCCTATTATCCTGTAAGAGTTTAAAACAGCCAAACAGATTTGTCAAGAATTAATTGTGTAAAATCAATCTAATTTCCTTCCTCGGAGGATAACTGGTACTGGATAAGAAGCAGCAGCAGAGGGAATACATATTGAATTTAATAAGGTTTCTACCTTACTCAGCACAGTCAGCTGATACTATTATAAAGTACTGCCTGAAAATAACACTTTCAGAGATTAGTTTTCAGTGGTTGGTGACCAAAGTGAAAGAATATATTGAGTGGGGTTTTGCAGGGATCTGTTCTTCAATATTTTTATTAACAGCTTGATTGGTAGAATAGAGAATATGCTCACTAAATTTACAGATGACAGAAAGCTCAGATAGCTTGAAAATAACCACTGAACATGAATCAAAGAGGTCATCTTGTTGCAGAGCTGCAAGTTTCATAGTAGGACATACCCAGTACAGTCAGCAGGATACACAACCTTATGCAAGATGTGTAGCAATCTTTATACTGCTCTCCAAGCCCAAGCCCTCAGCTGGAGTACTATGTTGTGTTTTGACCCAGCATGCCCTAGACCTTGAGAAAGACATGGACTAATAGGAGAAAACACAGAAGACAGCTACATGAATGAGATGTTTATGAGCAGAGATTGAAAGGATGGGGATGCTTTATCCAAGACAAAAGAAGATTGCCAGAGAATAGGATAATAATTTTCAAATATGTAGAAGCTTTGCTTCACTTAAAAAATAAAACTCTCTGTCTACTGGGGATAAGGCAAAAATGAAAAGGCTTAATTGAAGCAGGGGTGATGTTGGGTTAAACACTAGAAAAAGCTTTCTAACTGCAAAGTTCATTAAAATCGTGGAATTTATTGCCTGGGGTCGGTACAGTGCCTTCATCACTGTCCAACATGTTCTTGAGAGACTCCTGACAACAACCCATTATTTTGGTACAACTGATTCTGCTCTGGGGCTTGGAGCTGGCTAAATAACCCCTTAAGATTCTTTCCAGTCTTTTTCTTTTAAATACTTTTCTGTGTTTTAATTCTTTAATACCAGACTGTGAAAGTCCTATATACGGTAGCTAGCATTATTCAGAAGGATATCTAAATGGCATTCATGCCAAAAGGCCAACATACAATGCTGCAAGTTAGAGCTTAAAGGTATCACAAAGGACACTGAAATGCTTTGTATGGTAGTGCTGCAGTGCCACAGAAACAACTATTCACACCTGGAGAACTAGGGAATTTGTATGCAGGTTATTTGTAAATCCTGTAATTTCCATAGTGACCTGAAGATCTATTGCAGAGTTTGCTGCTACCTGGCCTGCTTTTAATATTAACATTTGCACAAGATGTTTGAGTGGCTGTAGCAGCATGTAACTGATATGACTAAGTATGACAGTTGCCAGAGGGACGGGCTGCTGCACGAGGAAGCCAAGAATCTCAAACTCAATACGCTTCATAAGAATAATCCTAAAAATTACAGCTGCTCTAGGGCAAGGGGTTTGTTAGTTCATTTGTACTCCAACTGAAATGCATTAAATAATTGTTTAGGTGTACCTACCCCTCTTGGTCACATCCATCGACAATCACCATAAAATACAGTCTAGCTACCTATCCAAAAGTGAAATAATTGCCTGCTTTCTTCAATGAAGCAATTTCTGGGGAAGCATATGTGTCTATCAGTATTTAAACGCTGGAAGCACATCGCAAATGTGGTTTTCCTGTGTAAACCAGACCTACCAAGGAGTGTACAACCTTTAGCAGAATTTATACTCAAAACAGTTATTCTGTATTTTTCATATGAAACATATGAACATGGAAGAACTGAGCATGACAGTGGCATGCTAAGATTAGCAGAAATGATTGGGACATCTATGTTCTTCTCCTAGACCTTCACTGGCACCAACCTTTTGGAACTCAGACCCTCACCCTTTTTTGTGAATCCCCAGACTGGACATTTGCAGAATCCCTCCTTTGGGAGCTTGAGAGGGGAAGAAGGTGCAGAGAGATGTGTGCATTCACGCATACCCAGAGACAGCACTTCACAGAAATCTTCATATATTCTACACACATTCAATTACATATGTCATTATGTGATTGCTTAGACAGACAACACTGCTATTTACATTGAAAGATGTGCAAAGAGTAACATCTGTGATTGCAGATATACATAATACAATATATGGTGGCCAAGTCAACAGCAAGTGACCAACCAGCCAAAATGGCAAATTCAGCAACAAAAAGTAATTTCCCCAGATTATGAATTCCCAAGAGGCTTCGCAGGCCACTTAGCAAGTTATCGCTTGCACTCTCCACCCAGCAGTGAGTGAGTTAAGCAGGTTGTTGATGAGGAAAAAGTGCCTTCTGAGATTCCACAACCCGCACTTTCTGAGGCTGGATGCATGGAGAGAGATAGTAAGGTGCTGTCAATTAGATACAACAAGAAAATGGCATCCCATCTGCTCTACAAATGCCAAAGAGCTTCATGGCACCTGTCTGGGGGAATAAAAATGAACAAGAGTTTACCACAGGTTTAGATGCTCCTGTAAAACAAAGGACTCTTTGTACTAGTGCTTGCCATAGCATAAGTCCTTTGGAAAAGTTTGGAATATTTTTTTCAGTAATATTTTGTAAGAGGGTGAAAAAAGAGAAAACATATACATACCTTTTCTATACTAAATGCCTTACCACAAAGGTCAGAGTGAGTTTTCTTGTAACTTTGAAGGTGTAATAACTGTACTTAAAGACTCCATTGGTAGCAAAACACTCCCTCCCCTCAAATACAAATGTTGAAACAGGAATGAAGTTGGCAACTTAGACTTTAAGTATCTCATTTCCCTGCTACAGGGTCTAAACTTGTTCATAGTAACGTCTAGTTTTGCATCTTGAAGAAGGTACAGTGCCAATCATAATTTTGCCCCTCACTTGCCCAGGAACAAGAGCATATTCTGGAATGGAGCAGCAGAAAGTTTCCTTTCTCCTTCATAATCCAGGTGGGACAGGGATGAGCCAGTCCATTCTCCCTGTTGCAGTGAAGACAGACAAAAATCCCAGGGCTCCTTTTCAACAGCCTTTCTGTGTTAGCTGCTTGTGCTTTCTTTAAAAAGTCTGAAAACAAATCCAGTTTGCACAAAACCCAGAAAATGAATGTTGACATGGATATAAAGCAATAACCAAAGCTTCTGAAAAGAGCTTTTTTTTTTTTAACCCCAATATGACTATCTTCAGTGTTAAAAACCAGACTCAATCTAAAGTCATCAGTGCTTGGACTTTATCATAGTTGACAATTACCCTGGCAACTGTGAAAGGTTTTTTTCCTAAGCAACTTGCTTTTACTGCCTGAACAGCCACGATGCCAGCCATCCACAATGCAGGGTAGTATAAGTCTTGCAGTAACAATCAGTGACAACGCTACCAAAGTTAGAGTTACCAAAGTCAAAGGAACATATGAAGTAAAGTGGATTCTGGAAAGGGCAGAAATAAATAATGCAGGAATAAATTCAGGAGCAGGAAATGAAAGGTAGAGGGACCATGATGAAAATTCTCCTGACAAGTGTCTGCTCCAATAGATCTTCTATGTTTTTCCCGTTTCTGAACATGTTTTTTAACTTCTTGAAATTTTATTTAGCATTTAGCATGTATTTAGTGCTCACTACAGAAGCATCTAGACGCCTCACCTGAAGAACAATATCTTTCTTATGGTGCTAAACACTGCATATACATTAAAGGTATTTTCATTCTACATCTGAGTCAGAAATAGAGGAGGAAGAAGCACAAATATGAAGTTATGTGCACTGGGAAACACAGCAAATAAGCAATAGAGCCAAAAAGGAAATCAAGGTCTTCCTGTTCTACAGTCCAGGGCAGGGCCAACTGGACCATGCCACGCTCCTCATGCTGTGAATAATCATGCATCAGTCCAGGCTGCACATTACATGTTCCATGAGTTTAAAAAAGCAAAGATATCTTAGGAAATGATCTGTTTTTCTGGACACCTTTTATACAATGAAACATAACAGAAATAAATCTGTTAAAAACATTACAGCAAAACCCACAGAAAATACTCAGCTGTAAACAGACACTCTTGTAACTGAGAAGTGGAAATGCTCTGTAATAAAGTCCCAAACCATGTGAAGACATGAGTGTTTGCTGGGAAGTAATACTTCTGTACTACAAATGCATGGAAAATGCAGAGTTTAATAAGAAACTGAACTGAAATATCAAATATTTTTATAGCAAAGTCTTTTTGCAAGGAAACTTGATATCTTAGAAGCAAAACATGATAATCATCTGGAGAACTTTATCAGCACTGTGATTTTTCTGCAAGGTAGCACAGTGACAGGTAGTCATATTTCAGTAATATTTTCCATGTAAAACTGTATTAATGATAATTATAAATGTAATGGACATTATAACATAGTCTTTCATGGTCATAATTTGCTGACATGGTACTAAAGGTGGAGAATCATGTACTATTCAACTACAGCCACACTAATCTAGGTTTATAAGAATCACAGCAATAGAGTTTTATCTTCGTTTCAGGAACTCATATCTTTCTGGATTTCACATTACCTCCTCATATAGAAAGTCATATGCCAATATGGTGATAGGGGAGAAAGAGAAATGAAAATTTAGAATAATCTAGCTCCTTAAGTCCTTTCTATATTGATATCAGTGGAGTAAACGAATTGCTTTTAAAACCTCTACATAATTTTCACTACTTAAATAGATATCAGATGCCTTCCTCTTATTTACTATCAGCAAGGCAGGTAACAAACACTGATTTCACCATTAATTCCTAATATACTGTTTTTGAAGCTGTGGTTTTCAGCTTGTGGTTCATGGTTTTCTGAGGGCTTACTCAGTATCTTAATGAAGTCCTTATACAGTAATAAAGAAAGAAAATTTCATAGTTTTTAATAGCCTTACATTCACCACACTGATTTGCATCTACACTTAGACATCTTTAGGAACACAGAAAAGTTGCAAATCACTTTCGCTGACTTTCAACCAGGGTCAGAAAGTAGCCAAATAAATTGTGGTACCAGGTCAATGGTTAAACATGCAGAACGTGCCATTAAATGATGGCATGTGCTAACAGAAGCCACAGCTAAAGTGCAGGAACTATTGCAAGCAAAAAGTATGTGGGAAAATTCTGGGCAGTTTAACATGGTGAAGTCTTAGAAGTTAAGTGACTAAATAACATAGATGCCCTCAAATAACATGTACACTGTACTAGACTGCATGGTTTTTGAAGGAAGGAGGAAGAAACATTCAAGAGGAAATAGCTGCAACATATTCAAGGAAACAACAAACTCTCTTTTAAGACATCTAAGCCCTAGGGAAGCAGGATTTTTCTCCTTTCTATTCGGAAGTTTCTTCCCCTTTGTTAGGGTCTTGAGCCTCTTCCCTTGTCTGTTGTTTGCCTTTCAATATATCAGAAGCCCAGGCACCCACAGCCTGAGTGGGAAGCGCTCCTGCCTCTCTCCAGCACCTTAGTGACAACCCTTCATTCATAGTTCTGGCCTTTTCAAGAAAGGAAAAAAGCTTCTGTTACTTAAAAAAAAATAACATGCAGGAAATGCAGAAAAATGAACCCATGGATTCCTAGGGAAAGCAGGACAACTTCATTCAATACCTGAGGGAGAAGGCACAGGGGCTCCCTAAGCATCCCCTTGGACCCTACTAAACTAGTGTAAAAGACCAAGCAGAGGAGACAGGAGAAGGACACATACAGGTGTGTGTGCATACATGCACATGCACACATTGGCGCTGGATGCAGAGGCTGTTCTGAGGATACTGCCAAGAGTGCTTTGACTTCTTTGATCATGGGATAACGGCTCCACAACAGATACCCTGCAATTCAGTTGTTATCCATCTAGTGGAGAAAACCAGAAAATAAAAAAGTGAACTAAACTCCCCCCTCTCAACCAAAACTATGCAGAACAAGGTCAAAACTCAGGGAAGTGACGAAAAGAAGGGAAAAAAAATAAAAAAGGCACAAACTCTGAAGAAGGGAAAACAGATACTGAGGTTCACTGTGAGGTCACAAGAGAGACAGCAACGAACAGCAACTCCGTCTGGCAAAGGTATGAAAAGCCTGTGTGCTAATAAAAGAGCTGTGAAGAATAAAACAGGAGGAACTGGAAGTCTTAATGCATAATAAAGTATGAGATTTAAGTGGCATAACAGAAACTTGCTAAGAATTCACACAACTGAAATATTAATATAGAAAATGTACAGCTTGTTTAGGAATGATAAGCAAGGGAGAGGCTTGTATTTTTATTTCAAAGGTAACCTACACTCGTCCCAAACTCTGCAAAGACAGAGCAGAAATCCCTGTTGAGAGTTTTGAGGCATTAATAAGAGGGAAAAGTAACAAAAGGTCTGGTACTGTTGAACACCTACTATAGATGACTAAACCGCGTATAAAGCAGGATGAATAAGGATTATTTCACAGTAGTATCACACAAAGTGGAACCTGCTGGTAAGCAGAAAGACTACTCAAATGCTGCTGAGACAAAACCCACAGGCCATTAAAAGTATCTTTGGTATGCAGGTGAGAGAACATGGCTAGAGGTGGTCATGGCAGGTGCAGGGGCATGAAACAAGGAGAGCAACTGAGCCCTATTCTCTCCCAGAGAGGACATCTAAGGGGTCTGAGTCCCTGTAAGCCTGTTGACCTTTCCTAGGGCTGCCCAACTCCCTCTCCCATACTGCCTCTAATCTCTGGTTGCTTCAGCCAGAAACACAAAAACATTCCTGCAATAGGTCTAGTGAGTTCAACAGCATAGATCCAGGCACTATGATATGGACGGTTAATGTTGCAGGAGACAGAAAAAAGGCAGGCAGGTCAACGCTCATCCTTATGGATCAAGAGTAGCTTTCACAGGGTCCCCACTGACATTTCAGTTTGACCTAAATTCCCAGGAAAAAACGGTCAGGAACAAAGAATCACACATGCTCTTTGTAAGCACATAAAAATTTCAAGTTCACGTGCCTTTGTGAGAAACAAATTGTTGTCACATAAAGCTAGTTTTTACTTAATAGTACAACTATATATTTCACAAGTAAGAAGGAAGCAGATGACATATATCTCCATTCTCCTATGATTCTCAATGCTGCTTCACATGGCATAGTCATGAAGAGAACAATCTATGTGAAACTGTCAGTGCATGACAAGGAAACCACTTCAAAGAGTATTTATCAGTGGTTCCTCATTAAACTGGAAAGAGGCATCAAAGCATTTTGACACTATTCAATATTTTTACAGCACATTCATGTAGCCGCTGTTTGCATTTTAGGAGTTGTGACCCAGGTGTCCATTTTGAGGCTCTTCCAGGGCCAGTAACTGTCCTCTTCAGATCAGGATGCTTGGCAGCAACAATCAAGAGGTGCCTGAGCCTGCAGAGGCTGACAGAACGTGCTGAAAACAATTAGTGAGTAAGAGAGGACCATGCTGTGGACTGGCCTCTGATGTGGATGATGCAACCTGATTTCTGAGTTTTCAGATTGCACAAAGCGAGAAGGAGCTTCAGGCATACCGGAGAGCATGATTAGATGCGCAGATGGATATGGAAGTTGGAGAAATGGGCTAAGACAAAGAGCAGGCAATATGCAAAAAGGACATATTGTTGCAAAGTACTTCACTTGGGAAGAAACAAGTTAGGAGGCTGAGGGGAGATGGGAGACAGCTGGCTCTGAGACAGCTCTCACAAAAGGATCTGCAGGCTGCAGGCTGAACGTGAGTCAACTTCCTTCTCACTGTCATAGAAAAGCAACCATTCTATAAAGATTTACTAACAGATGGCATATAAAATAAATCTTTTGCTCTCCTTAGCACTGCAAGACCTCCATCATCTGGGCTATGAGACTCATTGCTGACATCTCACTTCAAAAAAGATCTGAATCAGTTAAAAAGCAACCAGAGGATAACACCTTAAATAACCTAGAGGCCTAGTTATTAGTTCTACAGAACATGTCCTTTAAAAAAACCCCAACTGTCTGGTAGTTAGAGCTAGCTCAGTTGGAAGATTTTCAACCTAAGAATTTATGACAACTGGCATTTCCTTGCCCCTTTACAAATACATGAAGTTATATGGACACAAAATATTTTTTAATGGAAATGGAGATTAGGAGAAGAAAGCAAGAATTTTAACCCACTTAATTTTACAGTGCACAAAAAGAGAATTTCAGCATATTTCAAACACAGAAAAGAACGCACCTGGCAAGAAAAAAAAAAGATACCAAAAATGTATTTGTGGAGAATTAAAAAAATTCTCATTATTCAAGAAGCCTAACAAACTTGAGCAGCTGAGATCAAGAATAAAGCCTATTTAGAACAGACTATAAGAGGAGGGAAATTGAAAATATTAAAAAAGTTGTCCTTCATACGTTATGAAGAAAAGAGAATAAAGCCTAGTTTCTTTAATTTTTCATTATTTTCTCTTAAAATAGAAAGTCTGCACTTATGATATATAATCCTCCCTCCATAGTGATATCTTCATACAATGTTCATGTAGTATCTTTCAAAATCATTTAAACCCCATTTATATCACCACTACATTGTATTTACTTTTTATTTACTTTGTCTACTTTCTCTATTCAGAGAAATACGCATTTAGGTTCAGTCCCTTTAGAATGCAGCGGTTCCCACTGATACAGCCAAGGGATGCAAACAGACAAGTTTTCACCAACCAAAATGACTCAAGTCTGATTTTAGTTGACACTATTTTCCCTAATGAGTCATCTGAAAGTATAAGGACTTTGAAAATATATTTCCAGTACTTCTCAGCGGGGATGCATTCTGTATCTATCACGACTGAAGGAACAGTGAAACTGAATAGCCTAGATTTTTTTCTTTAATTTTAAATTCTCATGTTCTAGTATAATACAATACCACAATATGCGAGATGATTACACATTTGGAAACCTACTTATTTAGGTGGAACAAGAGTCTCTATTAGAACTTTTAAAATAACTTGGTTCAATTCTATACATAATTCTAGGAATTAAGAATCTAAGCCTGATTTTATACTATCTATTTTAAAGTGTTCTGTAAAGCACTATATGCTATAAAGCATACATTATACTTATAAAATTTTTAGAATTCATTTCACTGAAGCACAGTTTGCAATTTTTTTGGAAACTAGGCATATAATTGAATAGCTTCTGAATTAAAGCTACATCTCACTTATATAAAAGGCATTAACATTAAAAAAGTGACAGCTCCTCATTTCAGTGCCAACAAAGAACCGTATTTTTTCAAGCTTTCACACTCAGAAAATTTGTAAGTTATTTAAAAGTTCCAACTGGAACTCAAACATTTTCTGATTTTATTTTCCTAAATCCCTTTGGTTTGACTCCTAATTTAATTCCCAGAGAATGAGAAGGGAATATTCAGCCTTATTTTGCTCTGGGATCTTAAAGCTCAGCATGTAGCTATCATCCGTGCATCACTGGAAACAGGCGTCGCGTGCCCCCAGGCACGTTTTTTTCACATCTTGACTGCATTTTCTCAACTGAATTACCCCCACCCATTTGGCAGACAAAAGGCTCAGAGGTATGCTCTGATTCAAAGGCTTTACTTTGTAAAGGAAAACCACTCTTAACTGAGATTTCATTTCATGTGCCATCTCTGGGAAGTACTAACAGCTTCAGTCACCCAATGAATCATTGAAGTTTTATGTTCTTTTATACTGGTGCCCTGAACAGAAAATTATATCTAGACCAAGTTAATACATAGGAGTTACTATGTATTTAGTTTCTGTTGGCTCTAAAACAATAAGAATAGGTAAGCAATCACAGGATATATCAAGTGAGAAACAATCTGAATTCAACCTAAATTCAGGAAGCAAGTTTTCACTAGTATTTAAAGCAGAGAAAAAAAAACCATCACAAACTAACCTTTATCCACATCCTGCTGCTCCACATCTATATTTACTGGTCTTTTTCCTTTCAGTTTAAACATTCCTCATCTTCATATTTATGCACAAATTTTATTTAAAGAGAGAAATTATAAACCAACACTAAAATTTTCCCTGCTGTTGCAACTAACTGTTTCATTTCATATCTTACCTTTCTCCAACAGGAAGAGAGCAAGCAGCAAAACAGTTCAGAAGCCGTAACATCAGAAGTAATGCTCCTATTTCTCATGGTGAAATCAGTTTGAAAGTAATTATGTGTTTTCAATCAAATATGCAATGCCAGTAACTGTTAAATTCGGCTATCTGTGCGATAGCTTTGTAAAAAGCATCAATGTTCCCTGAATATAGTTTTGAAATACAGGAGCTACAATACAATAGCTAGAGAAATATATGAGGATGGTGTGATTTAAATGACTTACCATCTGACATCAACGAATAGCAACTTTCTCAATAGGAATTTTTAAGTTAATTCCTCTTTACAGCTTAGACTGTCCTTCAAAGCTTCTGTGACACTCACTTCTGCAACAACTTCCAGATTCAGCAAGGGGAAAATCCCCATCAGCCATCAGAACAGTACTTTGTACTCCAGATGTAAAGTATCAGCAAGCCATAGTCCCATTCCTGAAGAAGAGCTATGCCTCCTAAAAACACTGGCTATCTATTTCCTAAAATATTAAAAAGTACAGTGACAAGTACACGCAAAGGTCTTGGAGGAGCTGAGGCATAGACCTTGCTGACTCCCCAGCACTACATTTCAAGCAAAGGCAGAGCTGCCCAGCTGCAGTTGTCCAGCTACTGGCCTTCCTCTGACAAACACCTTTTTCCCCTTTCTGCTAGACACGTGTCATTTCTACTGCTGTGCGCTGGCTACCCGTCATTGCCAACTGCCAAGACACTGATGTGGCAAGGCTGTGCCTGGAGTGCAAAGAATCTCCAGGTTGCAAGGGAAATGGCCAGTCCTGCTCCCCGGCATCACCTCAGCATCACCCCAAGGGTGCCCCTCACATGGAAGTCGCAGCCTTCATGCCCAGCCCAGGCTGGCCTCTTGGCAGCTTCCGCTCCAGCCTGGACCAACCCAGGTCCTGTTGGTTATGAAAACTGCTGATAAGAATTGGACCACAAATTTGTCATGGCCCTCTAAATCTTATCTAGACAAAATACAGCAAAAGCTTTGTAACTGCACAAATGGAAGTGAACCTTGAGTGCAAAAAGCAAGCAAATGGTGAAAATTGTGACATATACATACACAAACAAATTTCCCTTGGACAAATCCAGACACACTCATGGAAGATTTTTAAATGCTAGGCCTTTAGAAAGGTCCCTGCATATAATATTCTAAAATACCTTGCTAAAAGTTCTATTTGGAAGCAAATTAAAAAATAAAATACTTTATTAAAGACCTATATCACTACGAGTTCACACTGAAATGGAGCACCATATATTAAGTCCTTCCACACTACTGTAAGTCACTGATGTTCTTGGACTTTCTCTTTTCAGGTTAAAAAATATTTTGATTTCTTTCTTATTTGAGCAAAAATGGCATTACTGTTTTGAAGTACTGGAAAAGCAGAAAAACATTTTCTATAGATGATAGTGATTGCGGTGATTTTACTCATTTCCCAACACTTCATTACTTTCATTAGCTCACCTTTGCAGCTCAGCAATTCCTGTGTTCGCAAAGCAAAGCTGCACTCTGATAGCAGGAGCACCTCTTTGCAGTCACTACAGGCAGCATTTCCATCAGCAGTTACTAAATTGGGCAATTCCTATAGGGAATTCTATACTCCCAGGAGGAGAAAGAGGGCCTGTCCTCAATATTACAGGGACAAACAGTGCGGGCTAGAGCTGCACAACATCCTGACCCCACTGAGCATTCCTGCTGCTGTGGAAAGAGGAAAAAGGGCTAAGATTAAGTGAGTTACACGTAACAAACAGCTACCATCTCCAGGCTCCAGGACAGGGATTTACACCACATTTACACACAGTGGTAATGGTCCTGAATCCAAAGTGAGCAGGAATATTCTGAGCTCATTACGTAACACACCACCAAATGTTCAAAGGGGGAGAGAGGCAGAAGCTCCAAGGAAAAGGACAGCAGGTGGGCTGAAGGGGGTGCAGGAAGGTCAGGGGCTGCGTCCAGCAGCTGAGGATCCCTGGCAGGATCAACAAGGGAAAGGAGCAGGAAACATGCTGTTGTCTACTCTCGGGATTTCATTTTAAGTCTTGAGAATCTCTTGTTTTCATTGAAAGAAAAGGAAAGAAATCCCCCTGTTTACTCCGTCTGTTATCAGAGAAAAAGATTAAAGTGAGAAAATTTTAAATGCTTCCTTACGTCTCCACAGGGTTTAAAATTTAGAAAGTAAATATGAAGACTTTACTGATTATTTTTAGCATTGTGATTCAGTCCAATTCTAGTATTTCAAATTTTTATACATGGCCACAGAGGGAATAAATGCTTTTTAACAGGACTTCCATATGCTTAATATGTGTGTGCGTGTGAATTTTATATATGTTTAATGACAAATTTCAATTAGACATAAGCGTGTAATCAAAAATGTGGCACAAACACACTAGGAATCAACAGAAAAGGGACAAAAAGACCATTTACACTGCAGAATTCATAAGACAGAGCCAGAGAGAGAGAATTTCTGGTTTTCATGTTGATTGATTTCCCCACTGAAAGTGGTGCTTTATAACCCCTGCTGAACAGCCACAGTTCCAGAAAAAAGACTTAAGCTCATACTTTAAAGTATGAGCAGGGAGTAAGCCAGCAAATTACCTTTAACTGTTTCTTCTACCTTATACCCATTGAAAATAACAGATGCACGATATATTTCCTGAGGAAATTTTATTGCCATCAATCTTGTGAAGTGAACTGCTGAGGACAGTCTCACTGTGTATACTCCCTTTGCTATGCATTGAACAAAAAAGATGTGGGAAGAAAGGGTGTGATCATCTCCCAAGGCCACACAAGAGTTTCCTGCAGCTGACTGTCATGTCCCCGTACCAGTAATTCTGTGTGTACTCTATGTCTTCCCACTTCTCTAATCCCTCCAAGACATTTCTGTCCCTGTATGCCCAGTACCTTGGTCTGTAAGTATGAGACATTAACCCTTGTATGCCCGTTTCCCTCTGCTGTGCCTCCATCCCTTGACCCTCACTGGATCCCACAGCCTGTTTTGGATGCAGTACTTGCATGTACCTTCACCTTCTGCCTCCACATCTCCTGAACAGGATCCTTTAATGTCTTCCTGTACCATGTCTGACCTCCCAGACCTCTGTCTGTTGCCATTTACCTCTCTCGCCAGTTGCTCCTGTCAGCTCTTGCTTCTGCATTTTTCCATGTCTCCCAGTCAAAGACTTTTTAGTGCATCTAACTCATCTATCAGAGTTCCTCATGCCTCCTCCTTCCCTCATGCATTCCATTCTCCTTGTCACTTGTCTTCTCCATTTTCCCACCTCCCACTGCAAAGAAACAACACTCCTGGTTTTATGGGTATTGGATTCTCAAGCTGTATCAGGAGAGTAAGGGGGAAAAGCTAGTGTGCTGGTTGACATTAACGGGTACGACCCCCAGCCACTTATTTACTTATCCATCAATAATGTTATTCTGTTATTTATTACTTATCAGTAATAGAGAGATGTTCTGTGGTTCCCTTTAATTCCTCCACTATCAGTTCGCCTGCCTTGGGCCAAAACCTCCAATTATTTATGTTTAAGACCACGAACTGAGGTGGTCACACAATGTTTATACATTAAAACATAAATTTATGCATTGTTTACACATTTAAGAATAAACATAAATGAATTAAATGTTAAATGCATTTAAACATTGCATTCAAACAATCATGCAATGTTTAGATGTTACAGATGTGTAAACAGAAACAGCGTCTAGTTGAATGAAACATCTTCAGATTGGCCACTTAAAATGGGGTTTACAGACAGTCTTGAAAGTGCAATAAGGATTTACTTTATGTGTCCCCCTGGCAAATCACAAGTGCCAAAACAAAAAATGGCATGGAACAACCCAAGTTCTCTCTAACACACTCAATCAGTAAATAACAATTTTTAAACATACAGCAATTTTGTACTTGATGTTCCTGATGTTCTTTTTCCAGGAGTGGGCTCAGGACAGCTGATTTGGTTATAGTAATAGTGCATTTCATTTCAGAGACGATGCCTTTATTGCTTGTCTCTTGCTATGGCTGCCCACATCTGAAAAGTCAGCATGAGGAGAATTTTATGAGGGTTTCAATAGACCCTCCTTCATCTCTCCCACAGCAGGGCTTCCTCATAGCCACACCTTCCCCAGCCAGAGGAACACCCTAGTTTACTGTGCAGACCAGACAAACTCTTTACCCCTTTGCAGGGAGTTTGTGTGCTTTTAGGAGTACGTAAACCCATATTCTCTTGATGTAGCTGGGAAATGCATCCACCTCTGATGCTTTAGCAAGCTCAAGGGCTGTTTCTCAGGCATACCTAGCCTCTGCTTGTAAGGAGAAAAAGTTTCCCAGAATCCATGCTGTCTTTTCCGTGTTCAGCAGACAGTATGGATTTCCAGTCCAAATGACGAGAAACAGCTCAAAATTTATGTAACACAAACTTTTTGAAGTCATATTGAGTCTGAGCCTTGCAACAAAACACTGCCTAGGACCCCTAACAGCTTTGTGTGCCTTCCCAGCAGCCTTCCAGCAGGGATGGCCAGGGCAGAACCCAGCCTGGCAGCCTCCACAGACAGTGCTCACCACTCAGTGCACCCAGGCAGAGCAGAATGCATCCCCGCTACAGTCCACTGAGCAGCCTCTGGCTGGAATCCCACGGAGGGCTAAGATAGGAAGGGCAGTAAATACACACGTACGCACACGTGCACCACTCTATATGACTGCATGAGCCCCGTTGCCTGGCTAAGAAAAACTGTGTGTGTTAAATGATCAATAGACTGGTCTTGGTAAGTGATTGCTTATTGCCTCTTGGTTATTAGTCTGTGTAGAAGGTCTTAGGCAAATCGATCACACAAGCATGTAGGACTTAAGGGCCCAACTGCTTTAAAAATACAGCTGGGTTAACGGACCTGATTACAAAATAGTTCCAATTTGTAGCATCGACAGGACCTTAATAGCATCCTATAGGCAAGCACAAGCCCTAGGCTGTCTCATTTGTATTACTCCTTGTTCTGCTTTCTCTTTCTTTTTAAATAAGGAACAATACAAAGAACGAGAACTCAAAATCCAAGTCATGTTGTCAGGAAGAATAATGGATCTATTCTGTACAAAAATGCCTGTATTGTTGGTTTGTTTACTTCAGCTGTTTCATGGCCATGCTGCTATCAGAGCTCTGGAGACAAAGCCCCAGCTCTGAGCCTGCGTCTGGGTGCTGGGCAGGGAGATCTTTCCCCTCTGTTGCTTTTACCTGGGTGGCAACAGAAGCTGGTGCTGGAGCAGCACACTTCACCCACCCCTACGAGCAATGCTTGAGATGGGAGCTGTGAGATAAACCACAGACATCTAGGTTTCCCATTAAATCCAGCCCTTCTATGAAGATCCAATCTCTCAATGACACATGGGGATTTATAGGCAAAAACCTATTAGGCATGCTAGTTCAGTTTTGCACATCTATGAGGAGGCTCAAACCATAGTGTCTTTCACCGGCAGGGCATCCCCAAACACTACAGCCTGCTTCATGTCACCCTAGTAATGACTAATACATTGTCAGAACGTCTCTGTTAGATGGACGACAAGGATGTGGTTTTAGAGAGTCCCAATTCAAACAAATAACTCTACAAAAATAGTCCACTCCCATATAGTTATAGCAACGACAATCTGTTGGGAATTTTCTAAACAAAATAAAGAGTTACAGTCCTACAAGAAATCTAAACAAAGATCTAAACAAGAAAACAAAGAAAATGAGTAAAGGAAGGAGTAGATTGCACAACCTACAAAGAAAGAGTCAGCACAGGGACTGAGATACCTATTAATAGCTGTGTATTTTTGGTTTTGTGGGTTCTGATTTCTTCCTAAGTTCTATTTTTGAGTAGTTTTTTCACTTTCTGGAATGATGTATTTAAAAAAAGTTCCAGTCATGGGCTAGAACACTACAAGAAGAATAATTACATCTGACTTGCAAATTAAACCTCAGAATGGCCAAACCTCAGAAGAAACAATCCTGCTACTTTATTCTGATAGTTTTTAAAGAAGACATTCTCATTCTAGTTAAGCAATCTGAGTTTCTTAAGGAAATAGCATACTATCAGGCCTTTTTGACTAAACCAGGGATAAGTGCTTTTTCATAATCAGTTCCTTTAATTGCCAAGAAAAAGTCTGAATCTCCCCCATCCTCTGCCCAGTGCTGATGAATTAGCTGTGTTGCTGCCACGTTTGTGAAACAACACTTCAATAGAGCGGATGGAGATGCTCTCTCTGCAACACAGACCATAACACAGTGGAGCTGTAAACAAAGCAGGGAACTAAAACAAAAACACCGAACATTTTGCTGGTAAATTTGATTTAGTTGAGCCAGTGTCATGCGATGTTATTTTAATTCAGTATTACAAAAATATGCCTTCATGTGAAGTATTTTCAACTGTCTGTGACGAAGTTAGTGTGAAAATTTCTTTTAACTCATCCAGTTCATTCCTCAATGATGTTTCCTGCCAGCTACATTGACCGCAAATGCTGCCTGGTAAATAGCAGCTGCAAAGGAAGGATAAGGATGCCAGGGTACACTTCAGCAAACACTCTTCTCACTATATTGTGGGCCAAACAAGCTAATACACATTCACAGTCATGTTTAAAAATCCTCAAACACAGTAGGGCTTTGCTTTCATAACTCCCCTGAAGGTGAGGATAGGACATAAAGATTAAGGGCATGCCTGTACTTAGCACTGCCTTTGTGTAAAAGGACTCAGTGAGGCACAACAAGTTGGGCCAGCAGCTTGCCTCAGTGCCATGCTGCTGCTCAGAAGGCTTTGCCTTGCACAACTGTGGTTGAGCTCACAGCACGTTCTTGCGGCAGCACGTTGCATGTGGGCTGCACAACCAGGGTGAGCAGGCTCCTCTTCCATCCATCGCAGGCTCTGCAGGCTGCGCCCTGCCTTTTGACTGGCAGCACTGAAATGCCGAGGCCCGGAATTAAATCAAGCTATTCTCATGCCTCTTCATGTTTCCTCGCCTTTCCCCACATGGTGCCCAGCAGCAGGGAGGAAATAGGTGTGAAGGCTGTGATTGGCTCAGCACATAACCCCTTGGCAGGGCCATAACGGAAAGTACATAGGACAAGGCTGCTGTTGAGCAACTCTTCCCCAAGATCTTGTCCAGAAGCAGCTCTCCAGGGAGTGCCGCTGGAGCTGGACAAGCTGCGGTGACCAGCCTGGGATATAATAGCAGGCGCCAAAAGCCAGAAGGAGAGACAGGGTTTCCAGGAGCTGGGAGCCACACCTTTCGGGATAAACACACACAGGGCAGGCAGCTCTCCAGGGGAAAAGATTATTGCCCACTGGCGTCACTGCCTCTCCACCAGAAGTTATCAGTCTCTCAAAGGCACTAAGGAAACTGCTGGTGTGAATGGCCCTAATCTGCTTCTCCTGCAGCCCCTGATAACCCAAGAACCAGCCAAGTGGGCGTGCAATGCTATCCAGGAACCCATTCTTCCCACATGGCTACTGACCTTATGCTGAAACCTTCCTTGTGTTCTCCTTGGTATCTTCAGTTAATACAATTGTCTCCAAAGGTGGCAAGGTGCCAATTCGCTCGATTAACCAGGCAGCGAGCAGGGTAGGAAAATTGTGAATTGAAAGAAGAGACTAAAAAAAAATTTGAGATGGCATCATCAAGAAGTTGCATGACAGCTTTTGTCATGCAAAAGGAGGCAAAAGCTGGAGTGGGCAGAGGGCCTGGTCCATAACAGTGGCAGAAGAATGGAAATAATAACAATAAAATAACTGCCAACTTGATGAACCTTTGTGCCAGAGAATCCTGGTACATCAAGCCTAATATTAAATGAACATCACGTGGTGCCACCTTCCCAGCAACAGCCTGGGACAATAAACGGGAGGTTTCAAAGGAGACCCTGTAGTTGCTATCACAGCATCAGTATCTGTATGGCTTGAGATACCCTGGTTATCAGTATTGCGCTCTATTAATTAAACAACCTAAAGTCAAAAACAGAAACACGTTCCATAGCTTAATTGCTTTCTAGCAGGGGTAGCCATAGTTATCACTGGTATTACTTGAATAGTACCTTGATACAGAGATTTTCAAAGCAACTGACAAAAAAATTGCTAAATAACACAAAGGCGCTGTAAATAAGTGCAAGCTTTCCTACATACAGTAAAGTACGACACACTGATAAGTACTAGGGGAAAGAAGAGGGAAAAATGTGGTGATACAATCACATAAAATAAAATTGCTTAAAAATGGCAAAATGTTCAAGATTTTTTTTCTCTCTTTCATGCTACCTCTTATATCTTAGGTTGCATTACATAGATGGCTGAACACACTGAGGACTCCATTCCTAGCCATGCCACCTTCTCCAATAGTTTACTAATGTTTATTACCTATAATATAAAAGTCTAACAGTTCAAAACAAAGAATAAACAGGTCAGGAGAGCTGAACAAAACTGAGAGTGTGGGAGGAATACAGTCCTGTGAGAAGCTCCTTTGGCACTAGACAAATAAAATCCCTTTTACCTGGATAAAAAGACATACCTTTTATTTATGTGAATAGGAAACATGCTCATGCACTGAGTGGGGAATAACTACCATAGATCAGGAGAATGACTGCATTAGAGACAGCTAAAACCAGACTACACATGCAGTGAATGTGAAAACCATTTCAGTCATTTGAGCTATGTGATTTTTCACAGATGCTTTTGGTAGTGGATAGACTTTGTTACCTCTCCTTCTGTGACATTTCTCCAATGTTTGCAGGTTGCTTTTTGTGATCTGTAGGACTGTACTCCATAATAATTTGGTGTGTTCCTTTCTGCCATCATTCCAAGTGTTCAAACAGACCTCTGTAGCAAGCTTCCTTTCCAGAAGGATTTTGCCCAGTTCAGTCAGATGCAGCTACCTTGCAGATATTCAGTGCAGGAATACACCCACACAGACTGCAATACAACCACCTCCATAGATGGTTTCAAAAACTTCAAATGGCAAACAACTTAACTCATTGTGTAAAAGGCTTTTTCTTGGGTACCTAAAAAATACACACACAAATTAACTCATTAAGATACAGAGATGCAGATACATGCTTATGGCTGCATGTCCCTCAGTAAAATAGGACTGCCATAAGAACAAAACAAGAAACTCTTATTACTTTTCAGCTGCCTCAGAACAGTTTTCCAAGTCTGAGTTATTAAAAAAAGAGAGAAAACTGCATGCTAGACTTCATGAGCTACTGGTAGTTTAGAGTTTGTTAGCTGGATTTTAACCAACTGGATTTAGCTGGGTAGATTCTACTACCCCCTTTTTTTTTTTCCCTTATCCTTTGTAGCTCTTGTTCAGAATATCAGATTGTAGTCACACGATGTGGCAATTCCGGTTCTGGGGTAAATAATACCAAATAAAATAAAATCTAGCTATTTGACACAAGACCCTGAACCTGCCCAAACCTACATTTCTGGTTCTAATTTGTTTTGAAGTATTTCTGAAGGATGATTTTTATTCTAGCAGTTATTACTCTCAACTAGGAACTGTCTGTCCTCTGAATCCAGCATAAACAGAAATCTGAAATTCATGTTGTTTTGCAGGCTTGGGCTAATTGAGCTAATAATGTGACCAAGCCTCATCTGGGACACATCTATGTTGTCAGTTGATCTGGGTCTGGTGTTTCACAGGCCTGATGTGAATGGCAAGTAAGTGGGATGGATACATTTTTAAAGGCATGAAGCTACTTCTGGATTGTATCCAACAACATAATGTTGAACAACCATGACCACTGTGACTCATATCAATGGCCCACTGAGAAGAGCCCTCACAGAAAGAAGAGGTCATGGTGAGTCTCATATTTGTATGCAATGGCTTCCCAATTTTGTAGAAGTTCTTAACGCACACTAAAAGCAGCTGACAATCTAGACCTGCTCTTCTGTACTTCATGCGGCTGGGACTGCGGTTCTTGAAGCATTTCTCTAATGGCAAGAATAGTTTAAACACCTCTGGCTCTCCTTCTTTGGACACTGGTGCCCTGCCCACTCCGCTCCCTATGCTCTGCCAAAGCCAACTATTTATGCAGCTGTGTGGTGAAATGTATCAAGGAGTTGATCTGGGCAGGGAGAAAAGAAACATGAAATAAAATCCTAGACTATTTTTCCAGCCACATCACTTATATGATCAGGTACATCAGGCAGCCACATGAACGCTTTTGTTGGCATAGCCTGGGGTAGGAGAAGGGAAAGAAGGGAAGCTGCTTTATGGGAGGCGTTACTCAAACAGCACTGCTACTGGATGTGGAACCACAGCCAAAGTATTCTCCTACATGCCTGAGAAGTGGGATTTGTGAGCACAGTTCAGGCATTCATTAGTAATGGCTGGGCCCCCTTCTTAAAACTTCCATCCTTCTCATGGGGGTGTGGGAGGAAACAGGCTCATGTGGTTCTGCTAGAATAAAGTTAATGCCTTGTAAAGCTAAATAAAGCAAGGCAACATTTTTATAAGCTTGGTAATAGTGCCCTGTGGAAACTGGCCATGATTACAACCATGGGAGTTGCAAACTGCATCTTTAAGCAGCATCCCAAGACTGTTGCACTGATATTTTTAAAGTGCTTTGAAGCAAGAATGATCACTGTTGTTAAGACTAGGCAGTTTTGCATCTTTTAAACTCTGGCCATCCACAAGACAAAACTAGGTGAACATTTTATAAAATCTGAAGGAATCTGAAGAAGTTAAGGCTTGCTTTATGACCTGTCACAGTTACTATTGATCTTAATACACAAACCCAGCTATATGTAACAACTAATCTTGATTCATTGCATTCCCCTCTTTTACTCTGATAAACTGTCTTGTGTCTACTGTTACATACGCAAAAACTAGAGATTGCTAAAGAAAGAAAAAAATGTTTACCTTCAACTCTAAAACCCTAATTTCCAAATCACACTGATTTTTAAAATAATTAAAGCTCATCAGGAATAAGGCTGCCTGTGACCCTCAAGATAGTCAAGCTCCATGAAGATTGGTTTCATGCCTCTTCTGCCACAGAGAATACTGCAAGCTAAAATTCCCTGTGTCTCCTCAAAGAAGGGCTCTCTGAATGACAGGAACTGTTAAAGGGATGAGGTGCTTTTCTTGCACAATGTCAGAGGCCACTTGATCAAGCACCAATGAAACCTAAGCAACAAAAAGAAAAGGTGGAAGTCTGAATTTCCGTTCACTTGTGAAATGGAAACTCGCTTTGTTTAAAGGAAGCAAGAAGTGTTGGACAGTCCAAACTCTTTAAAACTGAATCAGCTGCTCTCAGCCTTTGCAATGCATATAGGACCTGGAAGACCATGGGAAGAGAGAAGAGAGCTGCAGAGATATGCACTATAATGTGACAAAGAGCGTAAGTCCTCCAAGAGGTGCCTTACAACTGTTTTGAAATCTGTTAAGCAACAAGACCATATAAAACTGAAGAACTAAATACTTGCTTCCCTCCTCCTACCACAATTCACAAACAGAAAACAATTCGCAAGCACTGCAAGCTCTGATGGGTAATTTTTATCTTTTTTTTTTTTTTCAGTCTGGAAACAATCATAAGCATGCAAACACAACATACAGAATTCGTTGATTTTCATGTGTTGTCTCTCTTCTTATTTAGAAATAAAATACTTTTCTCTCTAAATAAACCATCATTCCTACAACAACCTTAGATGTGTTGTAGCATTTAAGGGGTCCTCAAGGAGTTTAAAGATGACATATAAACTGAGATCTATGTATGATAAAGTGAGACTGCTGAATTCAGCACTGAAACTTAATCCCCCCTGGAGCAGAATGCAGGAACTGTTTCCCAGCTGGAGCTCCATCACGGTGGCCCTGATCAGTGAGGGGTAAAAGCAAGCAATGACCATTTTCAAAGCATGCAGGATGTGGGCATGAGGTAGCTACCCCTGCAATACTTGTGGGGCAGCAGGGCATGGTTTCATAGTGCTGGCAGCAGTCAGTACAAGCCCCAGCTTGCAGACAGTAAGCATGAGGGAGCATCACTTTTGGCCATACAGGGCCCCCTGGAGCATGGGTTCAGAATTGGGACAGGAATATTGGTGCTCAAGGATTTTCCTGCTCCCAGCCGTGGGCTGGTAATTCCTACTCCCATTCAGATAAACATAATTTCCTGAAGAATTCAGCTGGATTTTTTAAATTGCCTTGCTCACAAACTGCCTATGCCACCCACACCACTCACCACATTAAGACTGCATTTTAAACTTTTTATTTTGGTCTTGCTTTGGTTCTGCTATGCAAACAGATATGACCTCAACTGTATTATCTTCCCATATTTAAAGTCTGAATCCTTCCATTTCTAAAAATGCCGTCACCTTCTGAATTTCAAAGCTATTTTAAAATAGCAGGAGGATGCTGCATATTACTTTTAACAGGCATCTGGTGTTATCTGGAAATGCCTGGTCACCCAGCGACTTCATTCATTCCCACCTCACTAGGCAAAAGAGGTTTTGCATGAAGATGGTGAGTTGGCTGCTACTGTTTCATGTGCTGCTCGCAGAAGATAGCAAGAAACAACTGGTCTGTAATGCATATACCCTGGATGGTGGACATCCCACTCTAAAATACTGTAGCTTGCACTGCCCAGCATCCTACAGTGTAAGAAACAGACTTCATGGCTTTTATTCCATTTGGAGTTTTGCACCTCCACAGTATATGTTTTCAAGGTTTTTGCAACAACAAGGGCTGTATTTTATCACTGATGAAATTTCTCGTTTATTTTATTGTAATGAAAGCTGTCTTTCTCATGCAATCATTATATTCAGTAACTAGGGATTAGCAAAAATATGAGAAATCTAATAAAACAAAATGAGACAATAATATTCACTACTTGTTCTATGCTCCCACTATTGCTCTTGCCAGGGGATCTAGGCCAATGGTTTAGATAATGGAAAACTTTTGCAAAGAGGTCTTCATGCATGAAGAACGCTTAACTTTTCATGTAATGGAATTAAGCAATAGTTAGTTCCCTGACAGCGTGGGGCAGTGCTTCTCCAGTGAGGTTGCACAACCTTGTGTGACTGACAGGAGATCTGCTGGCTTGGAAACCTACTGCAGTAGCCAAATTAGTCTCCTGCATTTTTGCACAATGGGTAAAAACAAATGTTCAAAAGGGTTTGGGGTTTTTGGTTTTGTTTTTTTTTTTTTTAATTAGGGATGTAATTTCCAGTTCCCTATGAATAAAGGGGAGCATCAACCATTTCAAAAAGAAATTGTGTTTTTTCCTGGATTCTTCACAGAATACCTTTACCAAATTATCTTGCTAGATGAAATCTGATGTATAAAGAACAACAGTAAATAATTACATATAGTGAATGAAAGTGAAAAGCTGTATTTTTTAAAGCAAGATTCAGAGGTCCATCAGTCAAAATGTAAATTACTCTGTGGAATCATTACTGGCTTAAAACTCTTCAAACACCTCCCTCGTATTTACATATCTTGTGCTTGAATCAGTGCAACTTGAGCTGTAAACTTCCTGTGTTTGGAGCCTTAACAAGAGAGCACAGTAGATTAACTGTAGGGACTAGGAAATGCTTTGATCCACAGTTCAAGAGGAACCTAAAGCAAACGGGCACTACAGAGACTGCTAATGCATTTCAAGATTTTGTTGCTTCTGTTTCACTAACTATGTTAACTGTTATCAGGTGTCTAACACCATTAAGATGAGTGACAAAGGGGTGAGAATTCAGGTCAGATTAGGGAAAAAAAGAGGTTACAGACTACTTAGATAAAGTGCATGTTTTCAGACAGGCTAGTTCAGGTTGAAATTTACCCTAAGGAAACCAGAGAACCAGCTGAAGCTTCTCGACCTTGTTAGCGATGCCTCTGGTTCTTCCTAAACAGAGGCTGGTGTTTCAGAGGCTGTGAAAAGGCAAATGCAGTACCTCATTTTGGTGCCTTCCCTTTAGACGGCACTTTATTATCTGTCATAGACCTTAAAATGTAATAATAAAATCAACATAATAAATCATAAAATAAATAAAATCGAATAACTTCAAAAGCTCTCAAATTTAAATTCCCTGGGGTTTGACAGTCTGAGAAATATTTCATGTTTTGCAGACCATAGAATTTTGGTTTGGATAAAGCAGTAATTGCAACAATCCTCACAATAATGGTAAAAGAAAGAATAAACTTATTATCTCCTATGTGCATGCCCAAGTTGACATACATTCTGAACTTTAAAATACTGGTGTACTGTTAAGCAAGCAGAGCTTTAAAATAAAAGACTCTTAAAGCATTATAGAATACAACAGAGTATAATTTACACCTGAGTCTTTACGCTCTTTTGTCCTTTATGTCATATGGTCTATAACTGAATAAATGAAAGAAAACCTTTTTGATAGCTGCAGGAAGCTGCTTCTAAGGTATTAACCTGCTTGCCAATCCTTTGGCTTGGCTGCTTACTAATAAAAACATATAGAGTATTAATACACATCACCCTGTTTCCCTTTAGAAATGCTGACATGGTAAAAATCCTTTAAAATTATTAATAAAATAAACTTGTTTTCCTGAAGTTAATGCATGAAAATATAAGCCCATAGACCACATGTCTGAATATAAAATAAATATGTCTCGCTGCAAATAGGGATTTTGTTTTTTTAGGAAAAATAGATCCATATTAAAAATATGTATATGCATTGAAGTACCACATACAGAAAGTTTTGATGATATGGTTATTAACAAGTCATTATCTGGTTTATTATTCTTATTCTTCTCTGTTAATATTCCCCAGTCAGAACTGGAAAGCTACTGCTTGTAAAGTATCAACCTTTTGAAAACCTGAGATAAAGTACATTGTTAGTGCAGGCAGCGTTACTTTGGGCTGTGGAAAGAACCCTGTAACCCTGTCGTTGAGCATGGTTACAAACATGGAAACATCAGTTATTCCTCAGTATCAAACAAATACACATGAAACAAAAATTGTGTCAACCAGCGAACCAACCAGATAAGGAAAAGAAAAAAATACGATGGGCAAAACCAGTAGTCTTATGGCTGAATGTCCTGATATAGTCACATGTGTAGTGTAGACAAACCTGTACGCGGTTTACAGTACTTCATTCTGCCAAATAATAAAACAATGTCTTAATCTGACAAGATTCTGGAAAGTGCTGTGGTGTGAGTCCAACAGGACAATTATACACATATTTAAGAATAAAAACGTGAGTCATCACAAGTCAACTACTTCTGTGATTACAATTAAACACATGCTTAAATGTTGTGTATCTTGAAACACTGTGCTCTAGTTACGTTAGAACAAGAAATAAGAGTCACTTGAGTACGTGGCACAAAACTGCGCAAATCAGTATCCACGGCAGATTTATCAGGGCCTGCAAGAGGCCATTCACCACTGGGCCCCGGGCGCTGACAGCAGAGCCAGCTAACTACAGCTACAAAATTCTGTAAAAGTTGATGTATTTTTTCTACACAGAAGCTCAGTTATCTAATCTAATAAATGACAAATGTAGATTTCTCAGGGAAAATCTAAGACAACAGTAACTGTCCCTGATCTTAAAGCCAGCCAGTAATGTTCACATAAATGCACAGCACCCACATTGTTGCATTGTTCTTTTTTCCTCCACTAATCTACATGGCACATTCATCTGGTCTATTAATGAGAACGTATTTCATGTTAACAATTTGTACCTAAATAATTTACTAAAATAACACTTTTACTTGTGACTATTTGCCTGCTGACTATTTCTCCTGCTCTCAGATTACAGCATAGAGACAAGAATCTGTAAAGCATGCAAGATCAAAAGTAACTTGTGAAATTTTGCAGATTTTGCAAATATTTTAAGTCAAATTCTGTGAATTCCATACAATCTTACAGACACACATACAGACACTACACGACTGTAGAAACAAACAAATTAACTGCAGAGAGATTAACATTTTTTCTAACAAACGTCATGTTTCTTCAGTAATAGCATACACATAAGCCTAAATTAACAATAATGGTACAGTACATTTTCTGAAAACCCCAGCCTTTGCAGCGGCAAAACATTAAAATAACAGTTTTCTTCCTTTTACATAATTAATGCAGACACACTTACGGGAGCACAAGCAGCACATCCCTATCTCAGCCCTGAACCGCGCTGTCTCTGTTCTTTGTGCTCCACTGCCACGATGAGCCTATTAGAGGCAGTGTTAGTGAGTCAAAACCAAAGAATGTGTACTTAACTTTGATCAAAAATGAATTCAAGGACAAGATAAATGCAACCATCAAAAGACAATTTTCCACTCCTATTTATCTGGAGGGATCTGGATTTTCAGAGATGGAAGTTATCTACTGATCTACTTCCTTAACTGACTCTCAATGACTCATTATTCAAATGGTTTGATCTATTGGTAACTTGTTACTTCTACCAATAAACATTTTTGGTCTTTCAGTGTTAGGTGAAGGCAAGTAAACCACCAAAACAAACCCCAAATAAATCTGGCTGATCGCAAGGCAAAGATATTCTCATGTCAGTCTGCAGTCACTTTCAGCATTTGTGAAAATCTGACATCATTTAAGGGATGCTGGCAGGTTCCCAAAACAACAAAATTTTGGATCCTCTAATGAAAACATCACCACCTGGCCAATACATTGCTATTTTAGTTCTGGGAATCTCACGTAACATAAATTTTCTTAACACCATCACAATATTTATGATCAATGGACTTAGAAAAAAAGAAAGTCATAGCTGACTTGATCAGATCTTGCTCCCACTTTTCCGACAGCTCTGAAAGAAAGAAATGAAGAAAGTTTCCCAGCGACTCCTATGCCAACTTTCAAAAATCTTTTTAGCTTTCATTATTTCTCTTCTAATGAATCAACAAAAATTCTTCCTTCCACTTTTGTCAGCTGTTTGGCTCCCTATCCTTCATATGGATTTAGTCACTGGATGCAAATCATACCTCCTGCAGGGAGTCTCAATCTTTGATTCACAGCCTCATTTCCTTAAAAATTGGGCCCGTTGCCTTCCTCGGCCTTGTCCTGTCTCAAGCAGACAGTCCAAAAGCAATCAACAAAGTGGTTGTCCCACCTCTCTTTGCGCTAACCGCTACTTGAACTCAACATGTATCTAGATAATTCAATTTTAATTTTTGTCACTGTATCCCAGATGCCAAGAAGAGAAATCATTTTACATGCAAATGCCAAAACAATGAAATAGCAAAGCAGTGTAACTCTATTCATTAACTTTTTTAAGGGAGGTGAAACAGTCAAGGGCAGCTTCAAACTAAATGATTAGCTACAGCAAAATGCTCCATGCTTTGCTCAGTTACCTCTAGCATAAGCTGGTCCTTAAATACACCAAATTGCTAAGAAGCAAAATAAGTTAAGCAGTAAAAAGTCAAATTACTTCAATAATAATTATAGTATGTTTTATATAGTTTAAAATTTTCAGATACTGATACGGCTGAATAAGGTTTCCGTTCATGAAAAGAATTAGATTAATCTCTGGATTTTAAAAATACATTTTAACAGTTACAAAGAAGCAGTTCTGACTACTGTGTCCTCCTCATTACTTGAGAGAGGTAAAAATGCCCATGATGTAACTAATTTTTCAGTTTGTACCAAAGACTGAGCAATCTAAGAACTGTAATGCATGAATTACACGTGTTAGCTCTACAGAGTTGTAGTCTCTTGCAGAGTAAGAGAAAATTTAAAACACACATTAGAGCCTGATGTGAGGCTAATGAGGCACTATCATGAGTGGAAACGTTAGACCATATTTTCAGCTAAAGGAGGAGGCAGCGAAGACCATTTAACTGACCAAACATTTACTACTTAAGTGAGCGAGGCTGAAGTGAACAATGAGCAGTTCCTGATGCTGTGCTGCATGTATTTCCTTGCTACCTGGGTAGTCCACTCTTTAAGCACATTATTCCTATCTTACTCTCAAACTAACAATGCGAGGTAGTTTTAAAGAACAGAATATGCATCTTAAATGTTTCTCGCTGCTCCAAGGAAGAAGTTAATTGCTTGTACTTCTACCTCATATTTTATTTGAAAATGTACTTCCCAACTGGCTCACTTCTAATGTATTAACAATACTCATGTAATGCTCTTTAATGTAGATATGTTTCTTCTCAGGGCATATGCAGGCTACTTTCTTGCAGCCACAAGGATAATCAAATCACTCTTAGCATGGTGTATAAACCAGAGGAATTGATTCCCGAGGAAAACTTAGGATTTCATCAAACTGTCAATAAGCATGCAGAAAAATTGAGGCTTACATAACTAACCAATTTTAAAGAAAAAAGATGGGGTTTGCAATGTATTCTCCTAAGAAATAAACAAAATGTCAAGCTCTGCCATTAGGTGCCAGCCATGCTGTACATTTTAAATATGTTCTAACGAGATGCTGTGATTCAGTTGCAGCATAGTTTAACGGCAAGCCATTTCAGATGCAGTTATAGGGTCTTGCAACCCAATTGTCCTATTTTCAAAATCAATTTAAAGCCTAACTGCTGAAGTTTTGAAAATCACGAACAGAGCTCCAAAGTCACTGAAACTCTGTTCAGCACTGTAACTGCTCTTAGGTTTCTCTTTATCTTGAATAAAATCCAAGGACTCTGAAATTCCCATTTATGAAAATGAAAAGCATTATATGCTCTTACAGTAATAAACATATACATTCTGACATCATAGTTCTACAAGAGCATCTATGTTAATAAAAAGCTGTATGAAAACCTGTCATAATTTCTGAAATGCTACATAATTCTTTCTGATTTTTTAAGAATAAAATAGACAAATTACTAATGCTATACACTGATAAAAGCCACACAAAGAGGAATATATAATCAAATGAGTCCATTTATCTTTCTTTAATATGTAAAAAGTCAGCATTATAAAACTAGCCATTTAATTGACTTCCATGCTTAAAAATGAAAAATGAATGTGTTTATTAGAGCAAGGTTACATCTATAATTGAAAAGATGACCCATTTACTCTGAAATTATCAGCAATGTGCCACCAAGTTCTTTTTCTCAAAAAAAACCAAACATCCCCACCCCTAAAACAACCCCAAGTTGAAAAGAAATTCTGATCTCTTTGGATTGTTATTTTTGAAGCCCTGTTCCCTCTGGAGTGCAGGCTTCAGTACTGCAGCCTGAGTCACGTCTCTATGGGTGGAGCCCTGCTGCAGCTTCCAGAAGGAACGTTTGCTCTTGTATCTTACTCCTCACTGATGCATAGGCCAACGTTTGTTTCCTTCTTGAGATAGTCTGCTCCTCACCAGAACTGGCTTTAGTCTTAAATTTGCTATTTGTGAAGCCTTTCCTTAGCAAAATGAGGATTTTGCTGGATAAAGGAAGGATAAATAAAAAGAAAAAAAATAAATTCTTCTTATAGTATTATTTGTTTGTGCGAATCAATGCTAGCATTTGATCCACAGGGCTAGATCACGGCCTTGGCCTGGAGGAACCTTGGCCTCAAACGTCCACGGCCTGCATCAAAGGAAATGTAGACTTTATAAACTGCAAATTTTAATATGGTCCAGCCACAAAACCCCTCAGTGTTTATGCACTGAAACAAAAGAGGACACCACTGGGCCAAAGCCTGGGAAAGAAAGCAATTCCAATATCCACATTGTTACATTGCAGATGACTGTTATTCTATCATTCACGCTTTTTGTAAACGGTTACTAGTGCCAGGTCTTGATGGCCCAGCATCCTATTTTGAAACTTTGAAAGGCATTTTGCCTGCACTGGAATTTGCAGCTGGGTGGAACAGCCCATGAACTAAGTCCATATGGCAAACTTTGGCATAAAGCAAAGGCAGGAACATCTGCTGCCATCATGAACAGCTTGTTGGCCAAGTTCAGCTGCAGAGGAGTGCCAAGCAACTGATCTGCTTTCCCACCTCTCCAGTTTGGGTGGTAGATCCCATGTGTATTAATCTAGAACACTTAATACACTGCGCGTAGGCTACTTGCATTGTTTAGATTGATTCCTCCAGAAAGTAGAGATTTAAGGATATGCCTTTGCATTCTGAGGACCACATTCCACAAATCACAGATACTTTCTCTTTTACTGCTCATTTTACTGCTATTTAGCTTTTTTTAATATAGTTTTGACGGGATTTTTGTTCCTGTAAATTGTAGTCTTTCTAACACTGAGAGCCAAATCCTACTTTCATTTGTGAAAATGGAAAACACTTCCTGATTTTCTGGCAATTTATAGGTGTATCCTGTCCTAAATGTTTTTTTAGGCAGAAATGGGAACCATTTGGCTAACTCATAACTTAAAGATGCAAAACACTCATGCATTCCTCAAGCTGTCTTCAAGCCTCTTTCATTAAAATTACAAAGGTATCAGATTTAACAACCACATACAGCATATTTTAGGTGACTGAGTTGGCTGCATTGTTAAGGAGATGGACTGGAGACTTTTTCATCTGGTTCACTTAATGGCTTTCTGCATGGACCTGTGGATGAAGCTCAACCACTGTGTCTCAGTTTTCCTATCCCCCATATGGTGGACATAGTGTTTATTCCCCTACCTTGCTCAGTTATTTGCAAGAATGCTTAATTAGCATACCACTGTGCTGTGCTTTACATGACATACACGGAAAGGATGCTTAACATGTTCCACTCATTTGTATAAAAGACAAGTTTTATGGATAATGAATCTTTATACATATGTGTTAAACAATTATACATACAATGAATACGACCCATATGTGAGGTTACCTTCTTCCACTGATTACATTAGTTCCATAGACTATGGGAACTAATTTTTGTGTCTATCTTCATGTCTTCATCGCTTCTTAAATAAAAGTATGTGGAAATATCAGAATGGTTTTTTTTTTCAAAAATAAAAAAAAACAAAACAGAAAAACCCCAGATCCCCACAACACAACTCAAAAAATCACCCATCAATATACTGAGAGACCAAAAGCAGCACTGATACAGCCTGACTTGCCTGCCTAGCTAGCAGCTTGCAGAAAAGCACTGAGGGCTCCTGTTGGACATCAACCTGAATGTGAGCTGATGATGCACTCTTGCAGTGATGTATACCAGGTTGCTAGCTGTACAGCAGGTTGCATAAAAAAAAAATAATAACCAGCAGGTCTAGGAAAAAGTGTTTTCTCTTTTCTCCAGCACCTGAAACCACATCCAAAGCACTGTGGAAAATGTGGCCGCCCAGCACAAGGGAAATAAATAGTGATAAATTAGACAGAAATGTAGTAGAGCTCATAGCTGTGAGTCCAGACTGAACCCAAACATTGCCACCCTTGCTTAGCCTGGAGAAAAGAAGATGGAAGGGCAACCTAAGCAGTCTTCACCTACCAAAAGCAGAGTCATAGAGAAGATGGAGCCAAACTTTTCTGAGAGATACATAACTACAGAAGAGCCAACAGTCACAAAATTACAACAGGAAAAAAACTGATTAGACACAAGGACAAAATTATTCACAGCAAGAATGGTTCAGCACAGGAAGGGGCACCCAGAGAGTCAGCAGAATCAACATCCCTGAAGACAGCCAAAAGTTGGCTGGGCCTGATCTGCCTTTGAAGTGAACCCTGCTTTAAGTAGGCGGTTTGGACTAGATGGTCTCCATAAACCCCTTTCAACTTAAATTATTTTGTGATTCTATAACTTATGACTAATAAGAGGCATCATTAATGTTCTCATTGTTTGCTCCCTCCTGTCTCTCTCTCCCACCCCCTCTTTCCCCAAAGGGGGACATTGGCTTGCCAAGATGCACATAATTGTGCAAGAATATACTCAAAAGTACACACTGTCCACATAAGGTGTCAAGTATGAAACACTGGTGTTGGCAAAGAGCCAGATGCCAAAATATAAACTTCTAGAGCTGAGCTGGATTTTTTGCTTGTCACGTCTGTGTCATAATTGCTGTTTGTCCACATTCTTCTTTGATGACATGTATTTGCAGTCTTGCAGTCCCGCTGACTTGGCTGGTCACTTTGTGTCTGTTAGGAATTGTACAATTAAATATTGTGATTTAAACCCTTCAAACACATTAATGTTAGTTATCAATAAAGTTAAGCATGGGAAAGATGATATTTTTAGGGTTTGTATTCATGTACCAGCTTCACATGTTTAAATGAATATAACCGTCTTTTAGGGCCTTACCCCACTGGCAAGTACATTTAAATTGAACATGATTCAGGAACAACTCAGCAGAAAAAATTATATTCCAACATTAGAGTACCTAAGTTTTGGAAATTATTTACAGGTACTCTCCAAAGTATGAAAATATAGTATGAAGATTATATTCTTACCTAGAGGTAAGCATATCTACCTGCAGAAAGTTAACCAGGAATATTTTATCTGACATAATTATTCCTTAATTATTACAGATACAATTATTATCCAGACAGATAAAACTAGTGTATAGTCTGTACATGCAATCCAAGCAAAATAAGCCAAAGTTCAATTACAAATAAAATAATGATATTACTATATTTTAGAGCAATGCCCAATTTTAAAGCTTAAAAGCCTGATCTAATTCCTCTTAAGGCTGCTAGAGGACACCTCCTCCAATGGACTCCTAAGACTTTTCAGTCATTTCCAGCTCTCCCATTCTGGTGTAGGAAGACTTGAATTTTTTGGCATCTCACGATTGCCCGATAAATTCCATTGCACTGTTAAGAAAGAACAGTATAGCCTCAGAAAAAAGTGAACGCTAGACCTGTAGTAGTTATGTTGCTTCGAAGAAACATCAGTGTCTGATATTTCGTATTCAAGTTTCAGCTCAGCAGTAGGCATAATTTGATGGCTGAGTTATTAACTCCTGAACATAGAGGTCTGTAATAGAAATGCTGACAGATGCTTTAGCATAGCAGTGCTATTGGGCACTGCTATAGTCATCAGTTTTAATGAGAGCTGTTAATATCACCTCAATCAAAATGGTTGCCCTGGGCTAATGTCTTGGGCTGTGCACAGGTGCTCTCAGCCAAAAATGTAATAAAGGTTATTACATTATCAATGAGGCACAGATGTACATCCCATCTGAACTCAAGGTAGTGCTACTGCCAAGCAGGCATCTCTTTCAGCAGGTCCCAGATCTGTTTATATCAATATGCTGTTCCGGCTCAGTGAACCCAAGCACAGCCTTCTGCTTCTCCATGGCATTGCCAGTGAGAGAAGGAGCAACTTTCAAGAATACAAGAAGGATTTTACCCCTCATGTGCAGGGAGATCACAAAAAAGCCCCACCAAACACCTGAAATGGTTTATGACTGTCTTTGAACTTTGAATTAATGCATTTAGGGCTGGTCTGCTTCAGCATTTCAGAGCAGTTTCTCCTTTTCACAATAATACTGGCTCAAGGGAAAAGTCTCTCACATCTGGGTTTCCTCTTCATCTCATCTGAAATCTTACACACTTTTCATTGTATTTGTATGCTTTCCAAGCCATGCTTCACACTCTGCTCATTAGTACTCATATTCACTTAATTGGCTGTACAAATCACAGAAACAAGTCCACTTTTTATTATTTTAAAGCATCTCTTGCTTTTGTAGCAAATATACACAGAATTTTAAGGCACATCCTGAGTAACAGGATCTATATTGTCAGTTGTGGATACTAGAATGGGTTACATTTCTACTGAAATAACACTTGGGCATTCAGAAGCTGATTTGAAATGAGCCATAACCTTCACTGAAGCTATTCTTCTTCCTTTGCTCAGGAATCCAGATTGAGGGATGCAGTACTGCAAAAGGGCTGATGTAAATGGGAAATGGCATCTCATCAGAACAAAGAGCATGTTTGCTTTAGTGGAGGAGGACAACCGCTCACAGATCTCAGCTGGACGGTGATGTTACTGTGCTTCCCAGAAGCATATGTTACACCTGGAAGGACTGACACATTGGTAAAGAAGCCAAGCAAAGACCACAAATTGTATTATATCAAATACTGAGTGTGTGGGTGTGTATGCATGTGTATGTGCACACACATGCATATGTGTGCATGCACACAGGAAAGAGACATAGCTGGCCAAGAAAGCCATTATTGGTCAGGCATCTTAAACATAATTTGTGATAGATTCTTCCTGGAAGATGATGAATGTGTTGCCTTCCCCTCAGCCTTCCTCTTCATCTTTGTCCACTTCAGAGTTTACTAACCATTGCAATCAAAATGTTGCTATTGGTGGTTTCACAACTGTCCCTCCATAACTTAAGGGACACACAAAGATGAAAATTTTCCACCAGATTGCATCTGGGATCCCTAGTGTTGGTCCAACATGACTGATAGGTTGAATGAGCTCTGTGCTGAAAACCCTTCCACGGCATTGTTTAGGTGATACCTGGGATTAAAATCTGTGCTCTCGAACCATGCTAGAAACTGAATCATCTCAGTTAGAAGACAACATGGAGCTAAAGAGTGCAGGTAATCAGAGCAGAGTGGAGACTGCACCATAACAGGCAAAGGTAGAAATAGGCACCCTGAAGACAAGTAGTGGTTAAGACATGACTGGATCATTCAGCTCTGGTTGTGGACTGCACGTGCAAAGTAAGCTCTGGTTCCCAAATATCCCCCAACACAATGTTTTGAAGGGATCTGACAAGTCAGCCTGGAAACAACAGAAGAAATCAATGAGTTTTATTGTTTGAGCTTTGAAATAGAACTGCTTTAGATAATGATTCTCCTTTAAAAAATACCAGCCTTGTCCTTGTAAAGGATTAGATGATTGTGAGAAGCAAAGCTATATTTAGGTAAGCAATACTAAAACTGGAAGGAAACAAGATGGGAACTATGGCTTCAGCCAAGTGGCAGGGCTGCCACAGAGCACTGTTTTCAAATCAGGAGATACAGGCTGAGGCGGTTTTATTTCTAGAAAGAGTGAAGTTGCACTCCCTCATTCCTCCATTGTTGAATGCCTAAGTGGAGAAATGTTACATGAATAGAGATGCTCATGTTCTGCATTTCTTAGCTGCAAGTATAGAGTAATCTAGTTTCAACTTACTGCAGCTACCCTAGCATGCTCCTGTGTTCCTATTACCATCCAAGGCAAAAGAAGTCAACCTGTCTTAGTTTGCATTGACCTCCCCTCTGCCAGCAGACAATCTATGTATGCAGAGCTACCTGCCTTAAGCTCTGTCTCTCTAAGTATATACACACAAATCCTGATCTAACCCTGAAAATAGATCCTCACTAGACTTTGATGTTCTTGACTTGATTATACATTTCAACCAAGAGTTGCTAACAGAAAGCAAACCCCACTGCAAGTGACATGATTGTGTCCTAGAGGAAACGTGTTCAAAGTAATTGTTACAAAGGAAATGTTCAGGTCTCACAGTCTGAGCAACTTTCAGCCTGGGGCTGAAGTGGTAAGGGTAGACCTTTGCTACTGGTGCTTCTCCACAGCTGCCACTTTTCTTTACTCTTTGGTCTTCTGTGCAACAAATCCCACACAGTGTCACAGGAGGTGGTCAGCAAGAACAGCACAGTCTGGTTCAGGAGGAAAGCTGTCAAAACTTGCTGAAGCGCCTTTTCCCAAATCACTACATTCATATGAAACAGGCAACCCCAACAGGCAACCGCAACAGGCAACAGCAAATGCAGACAAGCACTTTAAAACAGCAGTAGCAGCAGCAGCAGCAACAGCTCCCTCCACACCCCAATGTAATAGATTGCTTAGCTGGAAATTACTGAGATTTCCTTAATGAAATACAACAGCCTGATTAGCAAACAATTCTTGGTTGAAAAATGGGGAGTTTCTGGCTCTATTTTATTCAGCAATAATAAGGAATGCTGTAAGATGATGATAGCACCTTGTAATGTCAAGGAAAGTGAAACTCCTGATATTGCACAAGGAAACATTTGCTGAGGGGAGAGGAAGGTCGGGTGACCTTCCTAAAACTTTAACATTTTTATTTCCTTCCTCTAATAGTATAGAAATAAAGGATGCAATCTGTATTCCAGACAGATCGCATGAATAATTTTCTCTTATCACAGACGAACCACAACTGCCCTTGGGTAGCTAACAAGAAACTACAGGATTTGCTCCAACTCCCAGCTGGAGGAAACATTAGGTTTATAAATAAGTTTTAGTATTTTAAACTGAACAGCACTACAGCCTCTCTTTGGCACCAAGACATTGAAAAGAAGCAGTACATTTGTCTGTATGTTGAAATAAGATAAAAGACACTACATTGCTCAAGAATTTATATCTGTACTATCACACAGTAGATCAGTCTCTATGAGTATCCGACTGGCATTGTGAATCTCTTTCTCATGCTAACCCCTCTGCTTCTTAAACAGTGTGCTTTTGATGGGACCCTAGGTATGTCCCTAGGGGACTTCACTCTGTGTGGGGCCTGAAATGCAGAATGGTGCTGGAGCATCTTCTTTCATCCCCCTGCAGCTCCTGTGCCTCTAACCTCACTGATGAGTGCGTTTTCTGGCATTTTACTGGAAACACAAAGGGGTGCCCCTGGACAGATGGCAGTGTGGAAAGTGTGGCTGCCCTCAGGAGCAGGGGCTGCCTTCACCTCCCCAGAAGTAACAGCCAGGTTGGCATTAGCAGTGCCATCCCACTTCAGGAACACAGGAAGATAAAAGAAGAGGCACAGAGAGGATGGGGAATATGTCATTCACTGATTTTTTAGTTTTGTGAATGCCATGATAGTATTTGCAACTCCTAGTTTCGATGCTGTCTACCAACTGAGTCACGATACTGCCATAATATTGATGCATGTCTGTCAAACAACTCTAACGCTGTCCCACTTGGGTAGCCTGTAATGGTTAATTAGGAGACTTCTTTTCATGATGTCCTGGACCTGAGAGCTGCCAGAGAAACAAACTTTGCTATGAGACCTAAAAGAAACAGCCATGACTTTCAGCTGTGTAAACTAAAACCGGTAACTGCCACATTACTGTAAAGATTCCTGGAATAAACATCTGTATGTAGCTCTATCAATAGTGGCTGAAAACCAGCATTGTCCTGAACTGTAGTCCAGGAAGGAATCGAGATAGTAGCCATCGTATTTGATTAACTACACGTTTATGCTACATTTATTTGTGCTAATGAAAAAAAAAAAAAAGCAAGACAGAGAGATAGACATCTGTAGAAATTCAAGAGACACAGCTATCATAAAATCTAGCCATCCAAAAAGGGAACATGTGCACATACACACACAGATTACCTACTTAAGATACTAACATAGAATCATAGAATAGTTACGGTTGGAAGGAACTTTAAAGATCATGTAAGTTCCATCCCACTAGATCAGGTTACCCAAGGCCCCATCCAACCTGGCCTTAAACACCTCCAGGGATGGAGCATCCACAACTCCCCTTGGCAACCTGTTCCAGCGTCTCACCGTTCTCATGGTGAAGAAATTCTTCCTTAATGTCTCGTCTAAATCTGCCCTTCTCCAGTTTAGACCTGTAATATTTTGCTTTCCATTTCCTTGTTGCTTCTGGGATCTTCCAATTACATTTGCCTTTAAAAATTTATGTATTTCTCCTACCCTACTGTTATCTAAAACAACTATATAATCCAAGAACTAACAACCATTTCAACAAAGCTTTGTGATTAAATGTGAGGCCTTTTACAGATATGTGTAGGAGTTGCTTAAATAAGCTGGCAACTATTTTAGTTGCTAGGAGTTAATGCTGTATTACTTCCATGAAAAAACCCCATTGTTTAAGTATGAATTAACTATCCAAGAAAATCTGTAATACTTTATCATTTTTGATGGATTATGGCCAGGACAAATTTACCTTTGCTCACAAAACTTTTCAAGTGTTGTTGACAATCCCATTTCTCTCTCACTCTGGCCCACATTTAAGTGTTGTGTTTGATTCCTTCACCCTTAGCCACATCCAAACCATCTCCCAGTCATGACACCGTCCCCTTCAGCATCTTCAAAACACATCCTTTCATCTCCATCTCCACCTATCACACATGCGCCATGTTGATTACTGCAGCCTCCAATCCTCCTTTATTGCTTCCCATGTACACAAAGGCATACAAATCGAAGTGCCATCAAATAAATATGTGTTTCTTGCCTGGAAGTTTGATCACTCCTTTTCCTTCCTCTACCCCCACCCCTTTCTTACCTTTACTCTTGGCTTCTGTGCAGATCAAAGCTCAGTGTAATTCTGGGTCCTTCTAATTTTGTCTTCCCCTTGTTAAGCTTTATCTTAACTTCTTACCCACCATTCCTTTCTTCCCAGCCCTCCTTCCTGCCAGGTTTTTGGACTTTCCGTATCTTTTGCCCCATTTCACCTATTCTGTTCAAATTTCCCTAAAAGCCCTACTTTACCTGAACTTGGCAGATTCACTTGTGACATGATGCTTATAACAATAGATTGTTAAGCTGCACAGTAATATCACTTCTTTTTGCCTTACCATTCTCCAAGCTGCCATCCTCACATGCTCAGTGATAAGCACATGGCAGGCACTCCTGCAAACACTTAAGAGCAGAAACATAGGTGCAACACTGAAAGCTGATTAAATTATATGCTAAGGGATACAGCAAACACAGCTATCCTCAAAAATGCTGTCAAATGTGTGAAGCAAGTCGGAAGAAATCGAAATATGAAAAAAGTATTTCATATGCATGTAGTTACATGAACTTTGGCTTCTATTTTTATACAGAGTTGCTATTTCTTTTTCTAACGAGTATGAATGCCACCTTTACCTCCTTTATTTGTGTAGCAAGATTACTGTGTATATTACAGCAATTAACTTCTCTTCCATGTCTTAACTGCCCTTCTTTAGGTAGTTGTTCTCCTTTACACTCTAGTAAAATCCATGCTAAAGCCACTGTCTCAAGGGAATTATTCTGGATTTACAGCACTGCAAGGGTTAATATAAGCTGAACCATACTGTTACTTGTACAGGAGAATATGTCTATGACTCAAAATACCTATCCAACACTTTATTTAGCAATTAACATTAATCTACTGGAAGTCCCACTCAGAAGCTACCTGTTTCCATGAATACATGCACAAACATAGCCATGCGTCTGGACATTCAGAATTTAGCCTCTCTGCCAGTCTCCTGTAAGGCTGCTGCATCTTTCTGTGAGTAATAGCTAGGACTCAGCCCTATACCACACTAATTTGTGACTGTTCCTTCTAAAGGCATTATAGTGAGAACTTCAGCCATTGTAGCAGAGAAAGCCCCATACTTTCTATTTTTGTAGCTATTCAGGGTCTCAAAGGCGCAAACAAATGAAATTTGCTAGGTGATCTATCTAGTCCCTTAGATATTGGTGGGCAGTTTCAAAAAACTCATTAAAGAGCCAAGAAGATCAAAGGTCAACAAGCTTGAGGTACCTTAGATTTGAAAATCTGAGCCCATGTGCCAATCTTACAGCACTTCCATCCTTTTCTCAATATAGCTTTTGAAATCCAGTTAAGCTATATGACTTAATAACAAAGAAATGTCCACTGTTAAGACCACTGAAAGCCTGCACAAGGTATTACCTTTTACTTAAGCAAACAGAAAAAAATAATCTAGGGTAGTTCTTCAACCCCTGACTGTGGCAAAAAATGAGTTAAACACTGTTTGTGTTGCCAAAGGGGAGAAATTGCATCAATCCCCCAGATTTAAAGCCTCAGGAGCTTTCAGTATTTCCTCTCTTAACGGCGAGGCAGCTCTTTCTCCTGGGAAGGTTTCTGGAAGACATCTGAGATGAATGCAGGAGGTTGGAATGTGGGATAGATGAAGGAACATCAGGACAAGACTTCCATGCTCAGGCACTGCCCCAGCTCTCAATTTAACAGCTTTCACAGCCCTGTCAGCTGCTCAGCCTCAGCCCTTCTGCACCCCACTCACCACAGCAAACTGGGAATACAGCTAAGCCTCCTGTGAAGGGGCCAGAGCTCTTCAGTGTGCACCTTCCCTCTCAGACACATAGGCAAGCACAGAGGGTGGAAGGAGGCCAACCTTGGCAAGAGCCCCACTCTGACACAGCCTCACATGGTCACCCACTGCAAAGTAACCACCCAAGGCTTCCATTAGGAACTACACAGAGGGGATTTTTCAATGAACTTAAGATACCCAGTTCAGAAGGTTCAGGCATAGAGTTAATATGCAGGAACATAGATCCCTACATGTACAGGAAAAACAGCCACACTGTTTTAAAAAAAAAGGCATAGCACACATACTCAGGTGCATTTAGATTTGGGATTCTTTAAAACACTTCTAGAATGACTTAGAAGGATAGAAGACACAAGTAATGAATTGGAATTAAAATAGGGTGTTTTACTATAACAGGATGCTTCGCACTCAGAGCAGATACTATGGGAAAAGAGGGCCATAGAAGGGAAGTATGTGCTTTATGTCAGTGATACATAGCTGTAGGTCATTTAGTTTCTGGGGAAAAAACCCAAATCCTGTGAACAGATATAACTACTTGACTAGAAAATACAGTATTTAAAACAACTGGAAAAATTGCTTATAAACTTGCATCCTAAAATGTGATTCAAACATTGCTGCCCAGCGCCTGTGGGTATGCAGCAGCACTGCTCCTCTGATCCACCACTAGAGGGGAATGGTATAAATAGAGAAATGAATTGCTAAAACAGATTATGTAGTGACAAATAATAAAAACCCCTGAGCCCACTCCTTTTTTTTTCTTAGTACAGACAAGAAAAAGTAATCTCTCCTACCTTTTGTTCCTTTTGATGTTCTTTTTGTTTGTTTGCTTGTTTGTAAGAATCACATTATGATAACAGGAGGGTTTTATTTCTGTAACACACTGATACTCTAGAGTGGTCCAAAGAAGAGATCTCCTCCCTTATCCCTTTTTCACATCAAGGAGAAAACGCCTCCACCAGAGGAATTTGATGTCAACTGCCACCAGACACATATCCAGAGAACTGAATGTTTAGGGCAGTTTTGGGGTGGTTAAACTGTAATTAAAGCTAGGTTTCACATTTTTCCCCCCATGTAAAGCAAAGCCCTCTTCCACATCTGAACTGATGGATTATGCTGGCAGAGGAATGGAGGAAAGATCCAGAGAAGCCCACTGAAGGCATGAGGATGGGAATGTGTGTACAAAAATGAGTTCATAAGACATTGCCTCATTGTCTCATATAACACATGTAAGAAATTCCTCCTGTAGCTTTAATGATGGAGTGGGAAGCTAAAGCCCATAGGAGTTCCTCCCTCTCTTTACCAGAAAGGCAAGATATGGGCTCCAGTGATGAAGTATTCCATTAATATTAGCGCTAGAAGAAATAAAGTTACTTAATTGTAAACTAATGACCTCATTCTAATAATGAAATTCTAAACAGAAAAGGCAAGAAAAAGCCCCTACATTCAGCCATGCTCCAAATCATAAATTAAACAAATGACATTGTGATATAATTACACTAATTAGTACTGATGCCATGCAAAGACTATTTATGGATGTGCATTCACCCCATTTCTAACCCTAGAGCCTAAATCTGAAGTAGTAGCTCAATCAGACCACACTTTGAAAATTCAGTGCTATTGTTTATGCCTTTGTGGATCTAATTTAATCAATACCATATTCCCATTAAATGCAAGGTCTGTTAAAAGATGTTCCTTTCACAGGCCCCACAAATGAACTCTATTGGATTCGTCTCATTACATTATTGCTCTGGGCTTAACTATGCATCATTAACAGAAACAATATACAAGTTAAGGTCAAAGCTCTATATATCACCTTAAAACAATAAAGTCACAGGTGAGTATGGTCATAAGTGAGGGGGCTGATGAAAGGTGGCATCCACAGTGACTGTTGAATGCTCTTTGGCTCTTTCACATCAGAAAGGATATTTGAATTCCTGGTGACCTTTGTGGTGCAAAAAGGGAAGATAATGGAGATGGGCTCCCTGTTTCCCAGATACCATACTGCAGAGGCTGAATTTTTTTTGTTTCCTGTTACCACTAGAGACCTCTGACAATGCCATTTCTTACTCTGAATGGACCACACAGCTTTTCATGTTCCAGTCACAAAGGACTGTAGCATTATAGTGCAGTGGGTTTTGAGTGGTCAACACAAGATATTTCTACCACAACATCCTGAAGAGATCAGCAATCTCTGTATCTTGAACTGTTAGATGCAAGTGTAGACTTATTTGTTCTCTTGCTCCTTCCTAATTAATACTAGATGCATATTATACACATGAAGAATATAGCAGTATTATTTGGCTGTGTGGGCTGCCTCCCTAATCTTTCTTACTTTTAAATATGACTGTACATTTGTATTGGCCATACCTAATACTGTTCTCTGTTAGCCTGTGTGCTGTGCAATGACAGAGTAGCACATACACAACACACATGGACCTGTCTGGTTTACATTTGAAATAACAAAACATAGAAGAGCTGCCAATAAAATGTTTCATTCATTTTCTTATGGCATTAAGAGACATTATTAAAGTTTGCACTGTCTTATGACCATCCATTCACTTTAAGTACGCACTTAGTTGCAAACCTCTAGCAACTACACTGACTTTACCAGGTTCAGGGGGTTTTGTTTGGTTTCAGTTTGGTTTTTTCCTCCCTTGTTTTCTTTTCCTAGAACTAGCCAACAAGGTCTTTGACTGTCATTTAATTGTTTACTGGAAACATATAGGTATAGAGAAAGAGAGAACAAGTTCAGAAACAGTATATAATGGTCAAAATTCTTTCTTGATATTTTTGCTGACCATTTGCACATAAAGTTCTTCACTGATTGTAATTGCTAGAAAATTGCATGTTTTTGCTTGTCCCTTTGGACAAATGGGCTGAAATTAGTGGTTGCACAGATCTGCAGCTGACTCATTACAACATAAAGCAGGCGACTGTGGGGCTTGGGGTTTTTTTGGATCTGTTATTTTAGGATGGAAATAGCTGAGTTGGCAGGCAGTCTGACCATATAAATCAAACAGCAACTGCATACTTTCAAAATGACATGGTGCACAATCAATTTAATATGTGATGTTTGAGGGAAAATAGCTTTATTGGGGAAGTGCTCCTAATAAAAATTCAACCTATGCTACTTCTGAGGTCACTAAGGGCAAAGCTATAGGCCACTATTCATAACACTAGACAACTTAACCAGCCTGCCTTTCTTTGGATTGCTTTTGGATTAAAAATAGCACCTAATAGGATTGATATAAATAACAGAAACAGACCACTGGTATCTAATGGAGTTACTGTTTTCATCAGCACTCGAGAAAGAACACGATTAGAGTGCAAAGCCAGCACAAACAGTTCTGGTGTGACTCCTTCTTGAAGATCTTTCCTCTACTTTACAACAAGAAGTCACAAGCACCTCTACACTGTCATCCTCCAAGTCTTACGGTTCCAAGCTTTTCGATTAAAACCTGAAGGAGAAGCAGAAAGACTGGAGGTAATATGCATCATTACCTTTTCCCTGTGGTGGAGTGACATGAACTGTAACTTCTCTTTCTAGAGGCATCTTGAGGAAAGCCCTATTCATAAGACTTAAGGTGTCATATCACACTAAGGAACAGCAACATTATGTGTTCATAACGTTTTTTGAGGAGGGAGTTGGGGGAGAAATTCAAGCATCATTTTCACATAGGATGCTCTTGGGCAGAATTTACATAATTTTTCAAGGTGCCACTGAGGCTGGAGTAGGGAATAGTTGAGACCAATGCACTGCAAGACAGTGTATAATTTTGTCACTTATAGATGCCAGTACCCTTTCTGAGAATGGGAATTTTAAGAACAAGGAGACCAGACTGGGAGATGCACAGCTTTTTCACCATCTAGAATGGCTCAAATCCAGTAAGGCTCATGAAGCTCCCATTATCTGTCTCACTATCTGGCCCTGTATTCAACACCTGAATAATGGAAATGCTTATCCTCATGTTGTAAATAGGAAAGCAAAAATTTGCTCACATATAAATGGAATATATGTTTTCTATTCAGTTATTTCATGGTCTTGACAATGCATCTTTGGAGGTTTTTAGATGATGTGTAAACATGGCACTTGGGACATTCTTTGGTGGTAGACTTGGAAGTGTTAAATTAGTGGTAGGATTCAATGATCTTTAAGGCTTCTTCCAACTTAAATGATTCTAAGATGCTATAACTGGGAAAATAAAACCAAAATACCATTTTTCAAGTATGGCTGATGTTGGGCAGGTGGTCTAAAATTTGCCAAAGGAAAAGAGCAGAGAGATAACACATGGAAAATATTTTTGTTCAGCAAATGTCTTTTGAAAACAGAAATGATCAAATTAAAATTACAGGTGACTAACTCTTTTGTTTTCTATTAAAAGTGCATTATGGAAAACACAGGGACAGATACAAGACAGCATAAAATTGGCTTCTCATCATGGGGCGACCAAGAAGGTTTTCAGTGTATCCCACTTAGGTTTTGACATCAGAAGCATCAAAACTGAATAGATTAGATACAATCTAGTTCAAATATTCAAATATTGCAGCATGAAAATGAGACAACAATCCTGCAGTCATCAATACATGTCACTAAAATGCTTCAAAGGTTTAGGGGAGGGGGAGAGCGAACAAAGAGTGAAGGAGTCCAGATTCCTGGTAGGACCAGGATAAGTGTGCCTGAATTAAAAGGGACAAATAAAAAAATGGATAGGTTTTTAATTTAAAAATATCTTCTGGAGTAATTTATTTCTAACACTGATTTAACAGTAACGAATAAACATTGAAATATTTGAAGTTGGTTATTTGAAGTCTTCTGGAGAAGCAAAAGGTACTAAGAAAAACAAAGAAACGGGAAACTAAAAACCCATTTAGTTTGAATAACTTATTTTAAACTAACACCTGCTGTAAAAGAGAAAAAACCAAAAAAGCTCACTTTTAAGCAAATGAAAGTCCTCCTGAGAATCAACTATTTGCTTTCATTCTCTAGAGAGCCTCATAAAAAGACACAAATATGTTTTAAATAGGAAAAAATTTGCTTTCTAAAATACAATTCCCACTTTGGCATTCATTTTTAGTGCAGGTAATGGGCATAAAGCAAATTAAGTGTTTAGAAAATAGCTCCTAAAAATGAAGTGCCTGTGCACCATTTTTTTTTTGCATTAACAACACTATTTTCTGTTAACCAGAGGCAAAATAATTTTAATAAAAGTGGTTTCATTCATACCGTAAAACTAAAATGAATATTTAAGGAAAGATCTTCCAAATGCTGTTAGGAATACAGTTCTGCCTGATTGAATGAAAAATGTATAGTTCTTTAGAATGGTTTGATGACATATCACCCGAATAGGATATACCACTGATATACTGATATACCACTGATATACTGATATACCACTGACACCTGGGAATAAAACTGCCACTGCACAGAGATTTCAAGTCTGGACAAGAGCTATTCATTTCTTGAATTCTTTTTGCACTAAACAGTACTGGCTTTTAAAATCATGTTATCTTGTCATAGCAGTTGTTTTGCAATGTCTGTTGCTTCTGAGAATATGTACTATGAAATAAAACAAACTGGTAAAATGAATAACCCTTAAGAATCCAATGCACGTGTATCTTGTTCTTAGAACTGGTTTGATCTTGATGATTTTAAATCAAAACTTCAGAAAGACTGAGTAAGCAGTACCTGTTGATCAACATTTGCTGACTCTATGAAGTGCAGTGGAAATTACTATGCGTTTGTCACAAACTTGAGACTCCAGTTCTAGGACTGTAATTAAACCTGTTATTTAAATTACACTTGCTTAGTGTATTAGCTCAGTTTCTGCCCACTCTACAGGACCAGACATGTATGTGAACAAGCAAGACAACAGCTGGCTCTTGCTCACCTAGGTGGAGAACATTTTTCTCTAAGTTCAAAGAAGCAAATCAGGCAAATCATACAAGTTGTACCTGCTTCCCCTCCGCCAAACTATTGCACTGATGATAGATCCAGAAATCTTATTTGCTACAGCTGTAAATCAACATTCACAGATTTTTTTTTCCAAACCTCTCAACCGCGTTCTCAGGATTTCTGAATTCAGTAGGACCAGTTTTACAGTAACTGAGTGTATATATCCAAACTCGTGTATTCAGCCATAGGCATCCATTACAGAGACAAGAATAGTGACTCTCAGGTTGCATAAATACCTCTAGTGGTTCCTCTTGATTTTCATACCTTAACAGCAACAATTGCTATTATTTTCTAGACTCACATAATCTGTATTTCTTGTTCTTGGAGGATGAATTTTCCAAAGTTCAAACATTTTAAGAGAACTATGGAAAGGTAAATATTATTTTCATGATTTCTATCATTTTATCCCCAAATACCTGAGAAGAGAAGAAAAATATTTGGTACCAAAATATTATTTAAGGAGCAGTAAGATGCAACTTTCTGTTTTCTCGTGAAAAAAAAGTGTTGTATTGTCTACCTCTCTGATTTCAAACAGATATAGTGGTACAGCATGCAGGCCAACCACAAACCAAAGCTGTACTTGTGAAAATGCCCAGCATAATGCTTTCCCACTGAGCAGACTCCAGTAATGCAGCTCAGAAGGTGCTCACGGGAAGGAGACTGCTGTAAGCTCAGCAGAGTGTGTTAGGATATGTCTTCTCTCAAGGCTCCCCCCCCCCCCCCCCGCCCAATAAGGATTGTGGATTTTCCACTCCTTTTCCTTGAGATCTGAAAGGAATGTATCCACGCAGTTTAAAAGATGTGCTGGGCTGAGATGAGACCATCTAGACCAGTGATTTCAAGGGGGAAGAGGTTGGTGAGAGGGAAGGGAAAGAAAAAGTTCTCAGGTCTCTCCTCTTTCTTCTCTATGGACCCCAGGCTATGGCTTGCTGTAAGAGGAAGGCATTTCCTGACTTCAGTTTATAAATTGAAAGAATAAAAAAATGTACATAAGCTGAAAACTAATCTAGTGGATACGTGAAGGAATAAGACACGGGAGAGAAAAACTAAAGCTATTCTTGCATGCAATGAGAAGCACATACAATCTCCATAAGTCAGGAATTATACTGTCATGGCAAGCATCCCAGCCATCAGACTCATAGTATTAGGGGAAAAAAAAAATATAATCTTGACGAAAACTGATGTGTGAAAATCCACCAGGGTTAACTATTTCATCTTCTCAGTTGAAGAGCTTGTATCTTCCTTATGTGTTTTTGTTTGGTGAAATAAAACAGGCCCAAGTTATTATAATTAAAACAGAATGAGGATGTTGTGGTTGCTTTTTTTTTTTTTTAAAAAAAAAGTATTACTAAATACTAAGTTTCTGACATGTGTTGTTGTGATACAGCAACCTGAGGCAATATTTTTGCTCTCAAAAACCAAACTGCCCACATCTAAAAATTTACAAATTAAACAACATCAACAAAGTGATAAAAAAAATTGAAAAGTATTGGCATGGGGAAAAGAAAAAAAACCAACAAAATATAATTTTAGCTGTGCTTTGAAACTAAATGGTGAACAGATGCTTTAGAAAGATAAAGGAGGGTTCCTTTCAGGCAGCACAAGTTTTAGGCAGCCTGAGGTAGGACCAAAAGGCGTCTGATGCTAGATGAGAGAGGTGAGATCAGACAAAAGTGGTGCGAAAGCAAGGCAAATTTGAAAATGAAGGCCTTGCAGGAGAAAGAGAAATCATTTGAGACAGTTGCCCACATATCTGTCCTGTTTATGTAGAACCACCTGCTTCTTACCACCATCTTCTGCTACTGATAGCAGAGGAGTAGATGGAGGGTTTTGTCTTCCTCTGGCTTAACTATCCTGTGTTTCCACCATCTCCAACATGATAGCTCCCTGTGCTCCACAGCTTCACAGGAATCACAGTAGAACGGCTCTTTTTGTCAGTCACACATAACAAAACCTTTCCAATAAGCCAAACCACCCGGCACATGTCTTGCTGAGGCACAGGCAGGGAATACTACACTCCATCTTCTGGAGAATACGTGCAGAACTTCACTGTGCTTGACCTGTGCTCTGGCTAAAAACATCTGCTTGAATTTTTTGTATGTTGCATCCAAGGTCTAAAACTTAAACACAGCTTTCTGGGTGTCTTAAATGTAAATGAAACCACCAGAAAACCTGTAAAGATGAAAAAATCCCAAACTCTCTTGAACTGATGGCAATTTCTTCTCTTACTTTTCATTACTCCATTACATCGCAAAGAAATGCTAGGAAAGCAATTCAAGCCTATTCAGCTCTTTACAGGTCAATTTTATCATTAGTTCAGAGAAAAAAAAAGTACTTTATTAGCATTTCAATCTTGTTAAATGCTATCCATCTTTTTCATGTCATTTCATAGTATGCTATTCCTTTATCAATCATTCAATTTTAACACAGTGAGATTGTTGGAATTTAATCTAGCCACTTAATATCAGTTTTGTTTTTCCTCTTCCCTTCCCTTCAGGATAGGGAATTTGGAAGACATAGGGCCACATGCTATACAAACCACTGTGATTGCTCAACCCATACTGTAGTATAGTCAAGGTAACGTGTTTTCACCTTGCATCCTGAGCCCATGAGACCAAGAGTCCTTAACCATAGCTCAGGGTAGGGACTATTTATGGGGATGTTTTCCACATTTTGTATGGGACTACTTTCAAGAGCAGAGTTGAGCCAACTGGCAAGCAGGAAAGGGAAGGGACAGAAAACAAAAAGAGACGTTGTTATTAATTTTTCACTTAATTATTTTTATTTTTTTATTTATGATGCTTCCCAGAATTTAGGCTTTTGATCCTACCTTGATAATGAAAAACATGTTGAAATACTATAAATTCTTGCTGCATGAGAAAATTACCCCTATACCATGACCAGTCTGAAAAAAACCTTTTCCAAGTTCAGAAAGCTCTAAGGGTTTGACTTTGTTGCAACAACCCATTAATGCAAACCTTGCCTTATTTTGTGGTACTGGTAAAAGATTCAGTACTTCTTCAGACTTCCCCCATTTACTGAGTACTTCTCTACCAGTGGTTTTTAGAAGAACCTGTCTGGGAACCACACTGATGGCTTCTCTTTCTATCTGTCAAGGGAACCCTAAGCCTTCACTTTGCTTAGGTCCTTTGCTTTGGAAGAAGTTCTTTGGTAAGCATGCAATCACATCTTTCAAATAAAGATGCCAGCCACACCTAAGGGTGGCCAGATGTGACATGTTAAATGCAGCTCAGGAGTTATAAAGGGCTGGACAAGATTTAATACAAGCTGTGACTTCACTCATTAAGCTGACAGCAAGAAGTGCCCAGTAAGTGTGGTGACAAAGTGGTTCTGTCACCCTTGGCTTTGACTTCATAGCAGAACAATTTGCAGACAAATACTAAATGAAGTCCAAAGGCAGAGTATGTCTAAGAAGACGGAGATACTATTTTGATTTACAGATAAGGACAGCATGACAGCTCGTTCTCTGCTTGAGTTTCAAGTGCAGCACATCACTGCGGGGGGATGGGCTCTGAGATGAAGTTTTACCTCTGCATCTCTGAAAATAATACACATAGAACTGGAAATGGATAGGACGACACTTTGTTCTTTTTTCGCTTTGTGTGTCAATAACAAAAGGTAAAAATTTATACAAGGGATGGGTACCTTCACTGCAGGTAGCACAGAAAATCAGCATCTGTGTAGGATTACAGCTCTGCTTTGTACAGGGATTGATGTTAAACAGTTAAAAAAAAGCACATGCAAGTGGTAGTACGTCTTCTCATACAGAAACGCCTGTTGCAGCTAGGATAAATTAACTAACTTACCCAGCACTTCCTTGCATGTCAATGTCTAACAACCACCATGTATAATATGGAAATTAACAACAGCATAATTTTCCAGTAATTACCAGAAACATACACATTTTCCAACAGGGTAACATTATGTCATGAATTCCCTTGTCAAGAGGTAAAAAAGACAAAACATATCATACTTGTTTGAGAAGCCAAAGTGATAGATTTGTCATAGAGTAATCATCTATAAAAAAAAAAATCCACTATTATCAGCTTCCTGAATTTCTGCAAAGGGAATCATTTTCTGCCTGAGCTAATAATGAACATTTTTTCTCTATTCATCAGCTTCAGTTATTTTCTCTTTTGAGATTCATTTATCACTAACTACTGAATCCGAGAAATAAAAAATAGGCAACTCTTCCTTTTGAAGTAATAGCTTAGAAGACTATTAAATCAAGAGACAAAAGATGGATTTTCAAGATATACATTAGAAATTCTGGGAAGAACTGCAGGTTTCTCACAAGGGATCTGCCCCACTGGTTTAGTAAACATATTGGGGAAAGTAAGTTAATCCTGTGACAGGAGAAAGTGGTGAAGAGTAAATTGTTTGGGTGGATTTTATTTTTTCCCAGATAAAACCCACACTAAAAGGAATGAAATTGCAGGAATAGTATCATTTGCACTATAAAGTGCAATTAATCTTGCAAAAATTAGTCTAGGATGATAGTTCAAGAACATTTTAAATCTAAAATAGCCCATATTAAAGCAGATCATACAGATGCTTGAAGCTCTTCTGTCCATGCACAGCTCCCAGCATGTCAGAGGCTTGCTCGGGGCACTGATTGACTGTTCTGTGCTTTCAGGATATGGAGTGACAACCATGCTGGAGGGAACAGCCCAAAATGCTTTTCTTCTGCTACAGCGGGGCCTGAAGTTCCCTTGAGGATCTCAGAGTCCCAGTGTAGCTGAGCTTTCTCTGCTGCTGGCATCTTTGCTCTTTGGCAGAGCTAAGAAAGGGGGCATTTCTGGAGGGGAAAGGAGGAAGACGCAGGATTTGCACTTTAATTCTTCTCTTGTAAGATTCTGCTATTGCTTTGTCTTATTATATCTACCCTGTATTTTCCAACAAAATGAACCCTTATATTATCAGCCTGTGGCAACATGGGAAAGAAGATTCCATACTGACAGGAGATGGAAAAGCAGGACTTTCTTCTTTACTTCTAAGCAGGATAGAGAGAAATCCCCAGATTCCTTCTTACCTCATTCCTCGCTCAACCCTTCCTGGCACACCAGGTGAAAAACATATAAACAATCACTCTTGGAGTTGCTTGCCTGATGCTAATGGATGCACTTTTGCAAGGTTATTGAATAAGTGCATTCAGATCACTTAGTTGGGTTCTGGCAAAGGTCTCTGGGCAAAGCAACAAGTTTAAATTCCAGGAGGGGACTTTTGAGAGGTGTGCTTCAGCAACTACAGGACACTAGGATTCACATCAAGGTACAGATTTCTGACATTAATTTGTTCCATACATTCCATGCTGTCTCACTGGGATGCTGTCCAAACACAGCTTCTTGCTCTAACTTGCTATGCTAAAGTAAGTGTACGGAATTTGAGAGATTACATTTTTAGATTCTAGCTCATTGGTCGAAATGCAGAATGTAGACAACACCTATGAAGTCCCAAAGCTAAGCAATTTTAGTATGCAAGGCTGCCTCTGTGCAGGACAGGCTCAATTTCACTGGCTTGCAAAGCTGATAGCAAAGCACAGACCCTATGCAATTTATTTCTATGGTGTTCCCAAAGCCACAGGGCTGCACCAATGGACGTGTGTAAATTCAATCTCTGCATCTGAACAATGTGACAATATGCTTTTTGTTTTTGTGAAGCAAACAGTCTGTATGGAGGTTCCACTAGTTAAGCCAATACAGCAGCCTTCCTCTACAGAGAAAGCTTGTGAGTTCCCTGCTTAGGAAGTAGAGAATAGCATTCAATAGCAAATCCTCATCTCTGTGTTATGTGAACTAAGAGCAGAACTGGAGAAGGAGCACAGGCTTCAACATCTGGTATTAATGGCATCAAATCATATCACAGATCAGCAAAGCAATTTTATTCACTAGGTGATTTCTTGACACTGATTGCTCTCATACGAAGTTGCCAACAGGCCCAGCTATCCCTTGCAGCATCCTAGAAGTAAATACTTACAGCTGTTTCTAGAATTTTGCACAGTGCATATTGAAATGGATTGTTTACTTAACATAGCAGACAGTGAGAAAGAACAAAGCATGAAATCAAATTCCATCAATCCCTTAAATCTGTTTATGCAACCCATTGTTACTGCTTACAGAAGAGCTTTGGCAGGCAAAGGTCATGACAAAACCTAGCCTTAGTTTATACAGCGTAATTTTCCCTATCTGCCATTTTTGTTGTCAATTGTTTTATGCTGATTTCTCTTCATGCAGTTCCAAGTTTAATCCAGGCACAGCTTCATTGATCCAAGGAAGCTGAAGCAATTTATCTCTTCTAGTGAAGCAGAAATGGGGAAGGAGGCTGTACCTATCACCATTTTTCTGGCAGGAATATGTTAGAAACCCTTTCCTCGAGCAGTGATGTAGATTAAGCCTGTATTTATGGCTTTTCATACAAATATTTTTGGTAATCCCATTTTATCTCTAGCAACTGAGATGAAACTCACATTGAGGAGCATGTTGTGAAGTAACTCCTTCCTTCATGGGAATGAGCTAACTCAGCACATGAATTATGGAACCACAACTACATAAGGCCATATCACAGCCCTTAGATTAATAAAGGAGATTTTTCATTAACTATAAACAGCATCACTTGGGCTTTACAATAGAGGGATTTGACTTGCATCTACATGGAACCCTTATTTATTTATTTGCTGAACTGGCATACAAGATGTGCCCTACAGGTCGTTCTTAGTGGTTACAAGTGCCTGTTCATTTCTGTGAGGCCCCTCCTTCAAAATGTCCCTGGTCACTGCAGTTATGAAAAAGAGATTAGAAGCAGCCAGTGTAATCAGGGCAACAGAGCATCTAATGAGAGGAGCAGAGGCTGTTGACCTTAGTAAAGCGGAGTCTGAGGTGGAGACCTGCTCACACCGAGCTAAGGAGAGAAAAGTTAAAAACGTCTCCCTGTAAGATGACCACAAAGGCATCCAAATTAAAGGGTTGTTGAAGCAGTGAGGTTTGGGGCTGCCAGCCTAACTACCAGTAAGTCTCAGAAGGTTCCTCTCAGTTCTTTTGTTTCTATGGTAGCTGAAGCCCTGACATGAAAAATTCTCAGTGGCACAGATGCATTTAAAAGTATTAAATGCAAATGGCAGAAATCACTATATACTGTCAAGGAATTAATCTGTCTTAATTTTAACATTTTCAATGAAAATGTTCCACCATAACAGTAAATGCTGTTAGAAAGTGTGACCGCTTCTTTCATAGCCACCTTTCAATGAACTCTGATGTCAAATGAAATCCAGTGGGTTTTATTTACCAACAAAGCTTCATAGCAGATAAAGTGTCAAATGTAAAAAATCTGCATTTCTTTTTTTGCTAATGAGCATTGTTAGATTATTGTGTGACACACAGGATATGCCCAGGGAACAGCCTCTCTGAACATTTCATCCTCCCTGGAATATGCTTTTGTGAGATAAGTCATAATAAATACAATGTGCCAATTGTCTAACGTATTGGGAAAGAGTAGGTATACAAACAACTTGATGCAAATACGACAGAACCTGCTGACAGGCACGGACATGGTTTAAATGCCATTTCCAATCAGAGCACTGCAGCTAAAGGCCAGGCATATAGCCCAATTCCATAGCATCTGGAAACTGTGCTCTTGCTGTTGACAGGAATGACTGACAATGCTAAGTCATCTTTTACAATGCTTGATACAAAAATTCAGGAATTAATCAAAATGGCCAGCAGATGACTGTGGAAAAAAGAAGGCTCCAACAGGCAACTGACAGGAGTCCCAAATGCTTAATACTAGCTGGGAAATGCAAAATCTACGTTTATTTTTGTATTATGAAATGCCCAACTTCAAACATGCCATCAATGAATGGCATGAAGTGACCTACATTTTAAAGGTCTAAAAACTACCTGGCTTGTTTTTCCAACTAGAAAATTCTTTTTTATCAATTATAAGGCAATTCACTTTTTTTTTCCTGAAAGAAGTTAAGAGCACAATTCACATTTTCATGTTTGCTGAGCACCCAACCAGAATGTCCTTCCCTTCTCCCATATGGACAGCTGTCATTGGACACAGCTTCTCTATGTGCTCCCAAACCAAGCTGCCAAAGCTCTCCCCATTAGCTAAGTATATAAGAAAAAATTCCAGAAGTCTCTGAGAATAATAGACAGGATGTTGAGTGGTAAATGAGGATATTTGGAATGCAGCTGTGGACATGTACTTTGTCATTTGCTACTCAGTGCATCTACAGCTCAGAGGAATGTATTCTTTTACGCAGCAGCAGCTGTTATTGTTTGGATTGTAAATAGTTATAAGCCATATGGCTGGCAGAAGAAAAAACTTCACACTTTTGCACATAGACAAATATTATTATTGCAAAGCATAAAGACATCAATATATGTGTCTTTTCTCTGAGGAAGATATAGCCTCCAACCTGAATCTAAAAAGCAACTGGCTTCCAGATTAACAGATTACCTGTAAATATTGGGGTTGCATTTCCAGAATTTGGATGACTTGACAGGAAACAAATGCAGGTGTGTAGTACATACAGTGCTTTAAGTTCCATAGATGGCAGGAAAAAGAAACACAAGAATAGAGGTAGTAAAATGGGAGTGAAAATTAGGAGTGGGAAGATTTCTTCTTTTTCCATAATAGTTGCATACCTAACCATAGATAAAAAACAGTGGGACTAAGGTGTATCATGCAAATGGATCAGCAGCTTCCTCATGCACATGAATTTGAAAATTCCACCTCGTCAGTGACAGGTAAACCGTTTCAGATGTTGGTGGATTGTACACAGACAAGAACAAGCCTCTCAAAAATGGTGGGACCTCTGCTCGGCAAAGAAATGTAGCCCATTCCCTTGCTGTGCCCAAGCTTAGAAATCAGGCTTTCAGCCCTCTACACCAGAGACTACAGAAGACCCGTTGAGTACAACAGAAGGCTTCCTTTCTCTTTAAACCATGATTTCTTCAGGGTTCTTTAACGTCATGCTTAAAACCTACTATTGCTTTTATTTATGGTTTCACTAAGGCACCTTTTAGCTTATCTTTTCACTTTTCCACTCCTTAATTAAAGTGTGACACTTTCCTGTTGTACAGTGAAACCAGTAATACACATAACTAACTTAGAGTTTTACAGAGCCAAGTTTCTGAACCACATCCCAAAAATTTTATCAGTGAGACACCAGACTTGCCAATAACAAACCCTTGCACATCCTATTCCTCTGGTTAGACAGATAGAACGAGGCCTGATGAACCCATGCGCTGGCAATTAACAGTTCTGCTGTTACGCTCTCTTTCGGCCATTTTCATCCACTGCATTGACACTAACAGGCAAGCTATAGCAGTTCTGAATTTATATGAAGAAAATCCCCTTCACAAACAAAATGCTTCAACAGACACAGCCTGGCAGGACACTGCTGTGTCCACAAGAGTGACACATAGGCTAGGGACAATGGCAGTCATGGAAGGGAAGTGCAGAGATTTTCCACATCTTCAGTACATGTAAAGATTTCAAACATGACTCAGATACAAGAAGAGGCAGCAAATCAGCATCTTACAGGAGTTAGGGGTCAGATTAATATCTTGCCACAAGATCTGATTGTCCTGCATCAAACAGCCATTTTGGTCTAATGACCTCCCTCCCACCCCCCGGCTTTCAAGGTAAGATGACCACAGCATTAAACACTTTCTTACCACTGTTACATTTTTTTATCCTGACAAAATCAATCGCATTCTGGTCATTGTGTATTTATTTGGGAAAACTAATAACAAACTGAGGTAAGAAAGATGCCTGTGATCAGGAGAACAGGTCCATTAATGTCTTTGAAGCACTAACATACCTCAAAGAGTTTTCTTCTTTTTATCTTTGACAGAGGACATGGCTCTTTCCAATGATCCAATATGGATGAGCTATTCTGATTCACTCTCACCAAGCTGGCTAGGTAGCCTCATCCTCAAGACATATGAGGAAACAGCTCACCAGCTTCAAGCATTGAGATACTCTGCAGAGCGACTTGAGAATTTCCTCCGAACGTCAGCTCACCACACCAGTGCTCCTGCAAACCTCTACCATGTGGACAACAGCATATCTCCTTTGTGACAATCAGCTGGATTCTTCCATATGAAGGAGCATTTCCTATTGTACTTTGAAATTAAAGCCAATATTGCCAGACACCTTTCTTTTAAAATCCTTTCTGTAAATTACAGTGTTCTGACAACAAACATCCATATCCCTATTTTTCCAAAGAATTTTTACTCCTTTGGGCATTTTAGATTATTAAACTGTGTTTCAAGTGCAAAATCCAAGGAAAATAGTGACTGGAAAACATTAAGAAATATGGATGCTTATTGTGCTCGTTTTGGCTGGGATAGAGTTAATTTTCTTCATAGTAGCTGGTATGGTGTTGCGCTTTGGATTTGTGTTGAAAACAGTGTTGAGAATATACTGATGTATTAGTTACTGCTGAGTAGTGCTTACAGAGTGAAGGCCTTTCCTGCTTCTCACCAGTGAGTAGGCTAGGGGTGCACAAGAAGTTGGGAGGGAACACAGCTGGGACAGCTGACGCCAACTGACTAAAGGGATGTTCCATACCATATGATGTGCTCAGCATATAAAGCTGAAGGAAGAAGAAGGAAAAGAGGGCATTTGGAATAATAGATTTTGTCTTCCCAAGTAATTGTTAGGCGCCATCGAGCCCTGCTTTTCTGGCTGAACACCTGTCTTGTGAATGAAACCCCATGTGCAGGTTTTGCTTTACCTATTAAACTTTCTTTATCTCAGCCCACAAGTTCGCTCACTTTTACTCTTCCAATGCTCTACCTCATCCCAATGAGGGGAAGCGAGTGGGCAGCTGTGTGACGCCTCATTGCTGGTGGAAGCTAAACCACAACGCTTATTTGAAAAATTGATTTCAAGAGATGAGAAATCCCATAGAGAGACATTTTCACTGCATCTTGTTTCTGAAGTGATTATAAGGCTCAGCTGTGAGAAGAGGGCTCTGCTGTTGTCAGGAAGAACTCACCCAAGAGGAGACTACAGTCAGGTGAAATGGAAGTGCTACTATTCTGGGAGAAAGAGAGTAAAAAAAAAGCAGCCACTGCAAAAAGATGAACAAACTGAGTTGCGCTCTCAGTTTTATTTTTTAAGAAATATTTCAACTAGTTGGCAAATCATGAAGAAGAAAGATTTCCAAAGTCATCCCTGGAGACAAGCTCACCTGAAATACCTAAAACTGTGAAGGTAACTCCACACATGGGAACCCACTCATGTTTAGACAACCACAGAAGTTGTCTTTACCCACACAACACTCTTGGTTTACAACCAAGATTGCAGGATCATGACCTGAAGTATCAAAAAGTCAATAATTTCCACTTTCCTGCTGTCATGAGCTAATGATGTTTACACAAATCATATATACAAAACAGCAAAATGAAGAATTTCATAGCTTGCAACTTGAACTAAATTATATGGAAAAAGATTAGCTTAACTCATACATCTCTAAAATGCAGGTTGTTCAGGTACTCCTGTATTATCAGCAGTTGGCCAGCCAAACAGTTGCTTTCCTTGCCTTTTTTAAAACAAGGAAATATAAATAGGTCCTCACAAATTTGACTAAGTTTTATATTAATTACTCTCTTCCAACTGCATTGTTGCCTGTGGAGGAAAGACAGGGATGGGTTAAACTGTGTCACGCACAACCAATAGCTAAGAATCATAGCAGCCCTGTGAATGAGACAAAAATTACTGGTATTCTAAATATATGGAAACTGAAAGATTAGTGGAGGAGTGTATTATCTTACTAAATGCATAAAGTACAATTCACTTTGTAAGCTAGGGTAGTAAAGTTAGTTGTATGGCGGCTTTCTCAAACTCATCTAACGTTGCCTGTGGCAGTGCCTGAAACAGTAAGCCAGACACATTGAGTATATGCTTTACCAGCTAGATCACATTGTCTCTGTCCCTCAGAAAAAAAAAGTGTTCCATAAGTTACTTCAGAAAATTTCCAGTTGATTTTTTTCTAAAGGCTAATATGAATGTCCTGATTACCATCAGCAACAAGAGAAGGCACAATAAAATTTACTTGTCCTAACCTGCAGCTATTCATACGGTTACCTCCCTATACTTAAGCAGCATTATTTTGTCTGGACATTTTACTCTTACGGGCAAAACTTGCCCTTATAAAAACACCATTTTCCTTTGGATAAAGCTGGTAATTTAAAGACTGAAGTATTATTTGTATTCTGTTAGAAAAAAAAAAGAAACAACAAACTCAAAGAAAAAAGAAACAAAAGAAAATGTCAATTTACAGATCATGCAGATACAGTTAATATAGAGAATGCAATTTTCAGAAAGAGAACAATCATAATTAGTAATTTAAAAAGTTTCCCCCCCATCTGAAATAAAATAAGCTCCCCTCCACCCCGGCCTCCCCCTTTAAAATGCAATGCCACAAATTACTTTGAGAATCCAGGTTACTATTACGTTAAAAGCAGCTGCTTAGAACAAACACATCTATTTAATGAGCTGACATGTTTCCCTTTCAGAAGCAGTCAGATGAACTAACTGTGATTCAGATTTGTATCTCAGTATTAACAGAGAAATCACATTCCACTTTCCCATGGAACACGACAGCATCCAGTTACCATCTCACCGCTTCTTTAATCGATATGTGACTTTTTCCTCCTAATAAAAAGCATATAACCCAGCAGTCATAATACCAAAATCACTTCCATCTTAGTTTTCAGAAACTGCTGAATGAAAGTCAGAACAAATTTAATCCCTCTTTCCCCACTCACATGGTTTACTCACCATTACTTTATCCCAAAACTCAGCTTCACTTGAAAAACGATCCATAACAATGAAATTATTTCTTCTTTGTCAAAAGTATTGCTCCAATCATTTAAATTACTGAATGAAGAAAAGGAAACATTGTGCTCCACAGAGCACTCTAAACATGCACTGCTGTTTTTGCTGATGCAACGAGACTTCTAAGCAAACGAGTTTGCAAGCAAGCTGGGTAGTGGCATTTTCCTTATGATTCAAAAGTGAAGTATGCCTCGGCTAACTGACTGCTTGCACAATGTATAATAAAGGAGGCTCATGGATTCATACATGTCTTTAATATAATCATTTGTAAAACTTCAACTCATATTACCATCTATAACTCTGCCACACCTCAAAAATGACGTGCTAGATACAGACTTTTACTGGGTGCTATGTGCAGCCAAGAGAAAGATAGCTTCAAGCCAGAGGCTTATAGTTTAAAGTCTCTGAATTGTAAGTCCCTAAGGTGTATGCAGTTACATTCTGTGTATGGAATGTAGCTGTGCATTCCTGCTTGCTATGTATATTAATATCATAACGTTTATCATAAGCCACAAGTTAAAAACATCTAGTCTGCCACAATATACTAAATATACGTTTAATGCACAAAACTACTGCGAATAGGAAGAAGTTACAAAAACATATTTAAATGTGCATATAATGGCTATTTTTAACAAGTAAAACCCTCTCCAAATCCAAGAAAAGCACAGAAGAATTTGCAGTGCATTTTCTGAGAAACAGGGGTAACAGGATCCACAGACAATCTAAGTTCTGTGTCTTCTTTTCCACAGACACGCAAACCTGTGTATGCTGCAAGAAGAGAGGCTGTGGAGTTTAGTAAATTGAAAAGGGGAAAAATATATAACAACCTCATAACTGCCTGTTAGTTGGGAGCCTCCAGCGCAAGATTTGTCATTTATTTCATCTGCTGATCTTTAAAGCTTTTGGTTGGCTGCCGTCACAGGTAAACTTTGTGAAGGGTCAAAATCTCTCAAGCCCCAGACTAAAACTATCACTCCAAGCAAACAGATGCTGTTGCAGACGTTAACACGACCATCAAGGCCTCACCAGATCCCATCAGATAATCTTTTTTACTTTGCAAGCTTTTGCTTTTTCTGGCACTCTACACCTCTTGACGTTTCCTAATTCCTTGGGATCTTTGCGGGTGCTGCGGCTTGGAAATCTGCAGAGACAGCGTAGATGAATGTCGTCTGCAGCTCCAAGTTTCAATACTGAAAAGCTTAACATATTCTGCCAAGCTTCTGCCTTTGGCACCTTCCTACCTTAACATCTCCTCCCGCAGGCGAGCCCAGAGCCCGAGCGCCCCCTGCTGGGACCGGCCCAGCCTGCCCGGTCCAACCCGCACCCACCCGGGGAGAAACCAGCAACGCGACATCATCAAAGGCGCAGGAAAAGCCTTCCACCTCCTTACAGCTTAGGAAATTCTACCTGTATACAAAATGCCTAATAATATAGAATCATAGAATCATTAACGTTGGAAAAGACCCCTAAGGTCATCCGTCCAACTGTCAGCCCAACACACCTATTAAACCATGTCCAAACCAATACATCTACCTGTTTTTTTGGACACCTCCGGGGATGGTGACTCTACCACTTCCCTGGGCAGACTGTTCCAATGCTTCACCACCCTTCTGGTGAAGAAATTTTTTCTAATATCCAATCTAAACCTCCCCTGTCGCAGCTTGAGGCCATTCCCTCTCATCTTATCACCTGGTACTTGGGAGAAGAGACCAATACCCACCTCACTACAGTCTCCATTCAGGTAGTTGTAAAGAGCAATAAGGTCTACCCTCGATCTCCTGCAGACTAAACAGCCCCAGTTCCCTCAGCCAGTCCTCATAAGACTTGTTCTCTAGACCCTCCACCAGCTTCATTGCTCTCCTCTGGACACGCTCAAGCACCTCAAAGTCCTTCCTGTACTGAGAGGCCCAAACCAGAACGTAGTATTTAAAATGTGGCCTCACCAGTGCTAAGTAAGTTAACACTATTACTGCCTGAACTGGTTATGCATTTTCAGACAGTGTTTAACTACATTAGTGGGACAAAAAGAAAAGGAGAACAAACCTGCCAGTTTTACACCCCATAGCGTCACCCAGGCTAGCAAAACATCCATACTGGCTCTGACTGCACACTTTGGTCTGGGATATATTTGCACTATTATACACACAGATCAACATTTACAATCCAATGATCAGTTTTCAGATTTTCCGAGCCTATGCCATCCTCAGACAATGTGGAATAAATTTAGATGCACCTTTCATCAGCACTTATTCCCAGTTAATCACTTCAATGTTCTATTTATACAAACAAAATTAAACAGGATGTCGATCATCCTGTATCTGTCCAGAAATAAATAACTACAAAGGATGTTGTTCAGCAATATATCTATTATTAGTACTTTTCAAGCTCTTTGATTTGCAAAACTAGCAGACTCTTCTTTATCAGCATGCATGTTTTTCTGCTCTATTCTGTGAATTGTGCAACTTGGCAAATGAATGCAGTTCTTCTGGCATTTTGTGGAACACAGACATCTTTGTATTACTGTAAAGGATCCTAAACCCTCCAGGCCTTCCAATTACAATCAGGATGTCTCCAATACTTTATCTGTTGCTTTGACCCACATGAACATGCAACCCAGTGGGTTGGAAATATATCCTGTTGCTGAGCTCCACTGTAAGCTCTAAGGAATTTTTGTAGATCCATTACTTTACCACGATGATGTTACTTCATTTTAGACATTTCCATGTAAGTAGCATTTGAATTTGTGTTACAAAATTTAGTTTACATGGAAAATTACCTCATCTTAGATTAATTATTTCAAAAACTAGAAAACTATTTCCACAGTTATAAACATTGCGGTGAAAAACTGTGGTGAATACTCAGTGACTAAGTTCTTGGTTTTAATCTAATATTTGGAGTGGGAGGGTGAAAAAGAAGACCAAAGGGTGAGTAGTGGCAGTTTGTGCATTACTGGACCCTTTGAGAATGAATTGGGATAGAGATGGCAAGGAAAACTACAGAGATGAAACGGCACATGGTAGAAAACAACTTTAAAAGCCTATTTTTTTCTTTTTCTCCCTTGATTCTCATGCAACACAGCATAAAATCTACCACCAGGACCATAATAAGCATCTGTCAAAGATCTTTCTCTGCTACCTTAACAGAAGGCCAAATAATTCAGAGACCAGTTGAAGTTCAATTACATTTTTCTGCAGTAAGCCAGTAAAAGGTGAAAAGTAAATCACCTTTATGCACCTTTCCTGAAGTTCTTTTATACTGATCCCCCTAGAAAACATGTTCTGAACATGTCCATCATCTAGCTCTATGCTTCTGCTTGTACCAGCAACTTTGTATTTTAGTTTGAATACCTATGTAAATAGCTCCATGTTATAATCATGCAGGTGTACTGATGTCTTTTAAATATTATTCCTTAGCGATTCAGCACACTTTACCTGCTTTGATTTGTGAGAAAGATTTTCAAGGTTTGGTTTCCACAGTAATCACAAGTAGAATCTGGTTTTAATGACCGATTTCTGAAGCAGACCTCAGTACTACAGTAGCTAATGGGCCATCTCTTCTCCCTGACCTGTCTAAGTGCAACAAATCACCCCAGCCAAGGGCAGTCTTTACAAACTGGTGTAACACTGCAGATTTCCCTTATCCTGTGGGTGATTAGGACAGCCCACTATGACACTACCATGCCAAATACGACATGCACGTGTGTCTTTGTCCCAAAATTCAATGCACACTATTCTCCAGCATCTTCACTCCAATCTACCAAGGCAGAGAAAGATTTCACTTCTGGTTTACTGGGTGAGGTCTGGCTTTTGTAGCATGAAATAAGGTTGCAGATCAACTTTTATTGACTGATGAAGTCTTACACTGGCACTAAAGTCTGTCAGCTTGAATGTTAGGATGTTACATGAAATTATTCTAACTGCTGACACAAGTATACACATTGGCTAATATAACAGTTAATCATTTTAGACTTCACTAAAAGCAAATGACATTCTTTTGGGAAGGGGAGCAGCTAACTTACAGCAGAAGTCTATGACCCCTGCAGATCTTTGGGAAAAATTCCCTGTCATGAACAAACCTATTTTTACGTGCTTTGCAAGTATTAATAAAACTGAGATTATTAATGGAGAAAATATCCAGCCTCCTATTCCTACACCACTGTGGCCTCTGAATTTGCATACCTGAGTTGTGATCAAGTATGGCTTTTAAACTGGAGGCAGCTAGTACCGTGAATATTCCTAGATTCAGTCAAGCTAAATATCAATTAAAAAACCCCTTAAAACCAGATGTTATTGCATGTACCAGTCCAACTGCACTCACATCCTGGGCACAAGCAGAACCTCTAGTGAACAGGGCAACATTTAAAACTGTCATTAAAAACAGCTGGACAAGAACTTTGCCATATTGCTGTGACCCACCAGCATCTTGGTCCCTACTTGCAACTCCTTATTTTATGGCTGTTGATCACACCTTCCAAACAGGGCTTGATGAAGTTATTCCAGGATGTGGCACCAATAATTTGATATTCTTTGTCTTAATAGCCTTCAGCAACTTTCAAGCTAAGGTACACTGTGTACCAGGAGCCTGACTCGAATTCACAGCACCAGAAAACTGGCACACTCCTTTTCCTACTTTATGCACAAAGGAGTGCTGTCACGTCAAAGTCTTATCTGCTGCAATGCAAGATGCACCTCATCACATGATGCGGAGAAGAACACAAGGCACTCTGTGACTGTCACTTCACTCAGCTTTGTAAGAAATGCTATTTCACAGGAGAAGAGATTACAGAAATGATATAAAGTAGCTGAACCCTTCTAACATATGCTTTAAGGGAACTATAACTTAAAAACAGAATATAGCTCGGTAAGAAGTGAAAGCACAAGTGAAAGATTCATAGCCTGTAATAGTAATTTAATAATCAAGCCCTTATAAAATAACATTTAAAAGCAGCTGACAGTGGGAGCTGACGGTGCCTCCCTAATCACTGCTAAATAATGCATCCATAACAATTGCCTCTCACTTGATTATGCAAATATAGTTGATACTAGATGCAATTCAAAGATTATTGAAGCCAATGAGTCTTCTTCATTAATGCCAATAGAATTTGGATCAAATCCATCAAGTTAAAATATAAGGAAGGAGCTAGAAGTGTGACAGAGGCATAAGAAGCAATGGTGGTTGTAGACACTGGATATTAAAAATTATTGTACGCCTACTATGTACTATGATAGAAGATCCTTGAAATAGTTGGTTTGGATTGTTTGAGGCAAAGGTAAGTGATCAAATATAACTCTGCTATAAATCCCAACTGCTATCTATGCACATGATCTCCTTTTGACACTCCAAAATACCCTTTGAGTCATGAAATACCAAGAAAGTTTTGATCAAAAAATCCTACAGTTCTCAGCTTCAAGTAAACTCTCCATATTAGGGTAAATTTTACAGTTGAGACTCTAATTATATGAAATTAATTTCTAACTGAAAAGTCTGAAGGGTGAGAGGAATTATTTTTCCTGTTTTACTACAGAGCAGTCTTTGAGGATACAATAGAAAGGGCTGTGGTAATGGATAAAATAAAAAGGAAATGGGGCAGAAAGGTCTCTAATACCTCTAACTTTAAATACGAACTATATAGTAAATTAGTATATCTGCAAATAGCTGTAGCTAAGGGAACCTTAAATTTACCTTTTGATTGTTATGCTACAGAGATTTCTAAGAAACAGGACAAAATTTGGCTAGGAAAAGTTTTATCAACTTTTAACTGCATTTTTCTTTAGTCTTTGTTTTCATTCATTTAAAACACTGGAAGAGCATAGAGACTTCAGAAAGGCTGGAACACTAAGTGAGGACAGTAAAGTTCATGACAGATTTGGCAATTGAAAGCAGAGGTCACCATCTTCACCCTCTGGGAACCCCTACACAGATCTTCAGCATCAGCAAGTTTGGTTTTTGTGGTTATTTTACCCCCTCTCCTTCCTCCTCTTTGCAGGAACAACACTGTCTTTTGAAATCAAGGTGATGACAGGAAGAGTTCCCATTGCTCTTTTCCTCATTATAGATCCTGAGGCAGAAAAATCTGGTATAAAATTTGCAGTAGCAGGTATCCTTTCACTGCTGAAATGAAGCTGGACATCAAGATCAACTCCTATGGGAGGTGTGAGAAACATTTAAGAAATATTGCAAACAGCGGAGCACAAAAGCATTCCCCTGGATGAGATCTATGGTCTTTGGGGCTGTGAGTCAGACGTAGCAGATGGCGTTGCTCTCCATCTGGAGCTAGTCTTACTCAAGACATTTATCTGTGCACACATATCCCCTGCACAGATCATGACACTTGGACGCTACCACAAGCAAAGCAAGGATTTGCACGGAAAGAAGGAGTGCACTACAAAATACTCACTGTTTTAAAAATGCACTTTAAGCTAATTTCCAAGGAAGTGACTCAGTATTTCTTCCTCAGCAGAGCTCACTGGCGTGAACAGATTGACAATAGCAATTTTAAGCTTAGTTAAAGAACAAACCAAATGAAAACAAAACAAAACCTTTCCTCTTGAAAATATTTGATGTCTGTCTTATTTTCATCTGACCCAGGTTTTGTGTATTCAGGTTGTTGACCATGTACGCTGTGCTGTACATTGCAGACAGTGTACACAGCACACTGCCACTCCAGAGAGGGACGAGAGAACCACTGTGCATGTCTAGTACCTCCAGAGGAGTGATGCCAGCAAACTCTGTGAAAAGTGGGTTTATGCTTACATGAATTTCTTATACAGCATATTAGCCTACAATTTGCCTGTGATGGAAGGTAGGACACTAAGCCACTGATGCTCTTTGTTCAGTCAGGGCTACCCAGACAAGAACATTATGTGCTTTTTTTGAAACAACGCTGTGAAGGCTGACGCTTATTTTAAAAAAGAAGTTACCATCTCATTTACCAACAAAGAAAGAAAGAGAGGAGGGAAAAGTCATCTTATTCTGAAATTCCCAGCAGCTCTGTAAATTGTTATTCATGTTGTCAGCATCATACACAACTTTCTTAGCCACTAATAGGAAGCTGCTACCAATTATTAGAGTTACTATCCTAAATCCTAGAACCTAAACCAGTTTTCAGTCAACAGATCTTAACTGGAAACAAAAAGAAGTTGAATTTTCAAAAGTCCCTCAGTAAGCAACTATAAGCAACACTCTTCCTCTCTCCTGTCTAGTATTTCAAACAGAGATTTTTAAGCATCATTTTCTCACACAGCACAATCTTCCATCTATGGCAGACAGTCCCTGTGTTCAACTTAACATAGCAACGTGACAGCATGAGAAAAACATTTATAGCACAAGCCAGATTGCAGCAAAACCTGATATGATTACCTGTCAAAAATAAGCCAGAATTACATAAAGTAGATAAATAATAAGCAAGATATTTATCGAACTCCTTGACAGTACTATATGGAGGATGAGTCAGGCTTTGATAGTCGATGGGAAAACAATGTCCAAGGCTAGAAATCAGTACAGTCCAAACCCAGCTCTTAGCAAAAGGGATGGTTGCCTCCCCATCCCCCTCTGGCATATAGCATTAATAGAATAACATTTAGCAGCACTGGTGATCAGTTTCATTCCTGATTATTTATATACAATATCCACAGACACCTTGATAACTAAAAATGGCAAATAATCCCCCCAAACTCCAATTACTGTCCATTAAATAACATAATTTTCATGGCTTGGAACATTCTCAAAGGTATATAACCACAGTTTTCTTTTTAAAGCTTTAGTTCCTGGAATGTATTAGAAGCTCAGTTTTCATAAGAATATAATCATGTTTTAAGTACTCAGGGTCACTGAGAAGGACTCATAAAGTCTGATGCCTAAAAGACATAAACATAACAAGGTAAATAAAACTGCTTTTTAAAATGTCTCACATTGGCAATGGGGAAATGAAAATCTCTTAGCATCAATAGATCTTTCAGCCTTTTGTTTAAATCCACAGTTCCTTACCATAAAACACAATGGACTTGGATGCCTCAGCTATTTTCGTCCAGAATATCAGAAAAAAACCCCCAGATTTCCTGTCTCTTCTGATGTGCTTGGTTCCACTGAATTTTGAAAGGTAGTGTGGCACAGCAGGAAAGCACACAATGAAACTACTTTTCTGTGCTATAGACAGACTACTGATCTTGCAATGGTTAATACCAAAACACAATGCAAATATTAGCAACCTTACAGCAGGGATTTTGGATATGAAGTGGCTGTAAAGTGGCAACTGAATCTTTAGTTTCCAATCTAGGCCTTGAAAAAAGCCAAAGACACAGCTTCATCTCAAGGAATAGATGCCAGATAATGCAAAAGAACCACTTGAATGGCTAAATGATTTAAGTCACAGCATCATTAACAGAATTACTATTACTTAATCTTTCAGAAAAAAAGACTCACAAATAAAATGATGACTGTTAAGTCAGGACAAGATATCAGCTCTTTCCTCTGTATTATGTTTAAGTTGTGATCTTGTACATAAGCAAAACACGCTTTCCTTTATTCTTTGGCCTGTTTAAATTGCGCTATGGCTTTCTCCCATTTTCCCTTCATTTCCCTCTCACTCCCGCTAGGTGGCAGCCCGCGCTCGCGGCGGGGCCTGGGCGCTCCCGGGGGGCCTGCCCTGGGTAAACGCCGCCTCTGAGCCGCAGCCGCGGGAGGTGGAGTGGGGGGAGCAGGCCCTGAGCGGGACGCGCTCGGATGAACCTCGCTGCAAAACTTACCCGGGGTCTCACACGTAAATGTTTCTAACCGGTACAGCTGCAGAAATGCCGTGTTTCACAGAATCGGTTGGAAAAGACCGCTTGGATCATCGAGTCCAACCGTTCCTATCCGCCACTAAACCGTGTCCTTGAGCACCTCGTCTACCTGTCTTTTAAACACCTCCAGGGATGGTGACTCAACCACCTCCCTGGGCAGCCTGTTCCAGTGCCCAGTGACCCTTTCCCTGAAATTTTTCTTCCTGATGTCCAGCCTGAACCTCTCATCCTGTCCCCTGTCACTGGGGAGATGAGGGCATCACCCTCCTCTCCACAACCTCCTTTCAGGTAGTTGTAGAGAGCAGTGAGGTCTCCTCTCGGCCTCCTCTTCTCCAGGCTAAACAACCCCAGCTCTCTCAGCTGTTCCTTATAAGGCCTGTTCTCCAGCCCCTTCACCAGCTTTGTTGCTCTTCTCTGGACTCGCTCCAGAGCCTCAACATCCTTCTTGCGGTGAGGGGCCCAGAAATGAATACAGGATTCAAGGTCTCACCAGTGCCGAGTACAGGGACAGAATAACCTCCCTGGACCAGCTGGCCACGCCATTTCTGATACAAGCCAAGATGTTTGGGTTGTTGTATTTTTTTTATTTAGCTTTTTTTTTTCATTTAATTAATTGTTTTAATTTAGTTCTTACTGAAAATTCCCCACTATTGCTATTTAGCCCAACACAGACAAAGCGAGCAAGCAAGCTCCATCACTGATGAAACTGCACAGTCTACAAAGTGTTGAATGTATTGTGTGCTTTCCTTTCAACACCTACGACTGCAGAAGCACCAGAAATCTCAGATTTTACGTGGCGTTGAATAGTGTCTATTGGATTGGAAGGCCACTCTGACTTTGACACCCTGGGTTGCCTCTTCACAAGCCAGCAACATAAACCAGTGAGTGATCTGAAATTACACAGCACTGTTTTACTTTCCATGTTGAAAGAAACAAGAATGAACTATGCCTGCTGAAAAACAATCCTCTGTAGAGTAAGAATAAAAAAAAAACCCAAAACCAAAGAAAGGGATACTAAACCACTAACAGTGCTTAAGACAAAGGTGGTGGCCTGTCACCATCACCCTCCAGGCTGCTCACTAACCTGGGGAGGGAGGGAAAGCTGGTGAAAGCTTGGATAACGAAAGGATCAGACACAGAAGGTCCTACCCACTAAGCACATCTCCATCATCCCATCCAGTATTCTGACCATGGACCAGAATGGAGAGCAAGCGCAGTCCACTTATTTTTAAAAAGCTACAGCTTGTCTCTCCCAGTGCTAGGCATCTAACGCTGAAAGAGAGGGATGACTGAGGAGGAGACACAGTTGAATATAGATAAAATATAAGCCTCTCCCTTCCTTTTTATGTCAGGGATATTGTGTGCCTGCAGTTACACAAGTAAACACAAACTCTGAAATACAGAAAGTACATGTAGCATCAGTGTATTTATGTTCATGAGGGTCTCTTTCTTTCCAGAGTGTACAAAGCACAGCAGAGTACTTCCAAGCCTGCTGTAGGCCGGAGAAATGACTGACAGATTACACTGTAGAAATAAATTGCCATCTAACTTTCAATGTTAGGTTTGCACGCCTTTTTTGCAGTTCTTTATGACACAAATTTGAGGCTATATAAAGACGTTTGATTACCCTCATTGTATATCCTTGAGCTAAACTCACAATCTGAATTGTCCCATTTGAAATGAAGAAAAGATTGAATAGTAGGATTCAAACAGCTGCTTTTAACAACTGTATAATAGAGTTCCCACATAAGATATGCGCTTTTTTCTCCTTCAGACAGAGATTGGTGTAAGACAAGTAAGAGCAAATTATGCAAGCTGATGAACACACACAAAATATTCAGCAGTTCAGGAACACCCTGCAAAAACACACTAACCAAATAATTGACTCCAGTCCAGACAAGGCGAGGCATGGGAGGTTACATGTGTATGATGAAAAGCAACCTAGCTTCAGCTCAGATTTAATGGTTTCCCTGCTTTTCAATTATTCTCCTTTTCAGCATCCAACACTAACATCCAGTGCTGCTAGTTTTAGTTTTTCTGAACCTTTTGTTAGTAAACATCGACAGTAATGGAACCTGTCCCATAATGATCTGTGATATCTTGCACATTGAAAAGTAAACTTCTTTAGAACATCTCTCTGGATGAGGTATATCTTTCTGAAGCCAAATCTTCGTAAGACAAATGACCTGATAAGTGTCACAAATCTATCTACTTTAAAGTAAATTGTTTCTTCATGTTTTAATACTCAGAGGTCACAAGAGTTTCAAAGGGATTTGTCCCTTTTGCTTTTTAGTGCACTGAGAGAAAGAGAAACCTGCATTGGGCAGTGAAGGCTCTAGAAAACTGCTCAGTAAGAGAAGAGGTGGGAGGGCAAAGTGGATTTGCTCCACAAAAGTAGCCTGTCTGCAGAATGAACAGCTTTTCCATCCCTAGCGCACGGGAAGTGCAACACAGCTGAGATTCTGGCCAGACCTTTCAGCCTGCCCAACCTGTGCAACTCATCTTCTCTGACATGGTTATCACAACTTGCAACACCTCCCAGAGTCATAGACATGCTGCTCCTCACCTTTGCATGGCACAAATCAAATTGCAGTGAGATTCTCTTTCTCAAGATCATACAGAGAAGTCTGCAGCAAAGCAAGGACTTGGAGCCAGGTCACCCACACTTCCTGCTGGTCACTTTATGTGTTTCCTAGCCTTTCCCCAAGTCAGGAATCGTTCTCTAGCCATGGGCAGGGTGGAGAAAAAGAGGGGTGGTAGGAAAGTGAGGTGGTGAGAAACTGGGTTAAGGATCCAACAATCAGAAGCCTGCTAAATATTAACAGTTAAACTCACCTTTTTGTCAAACTGAACTGTGAAAGAAAGCTGTGATAGGATATTTTCAAAGGCAGCTGGAGCTTATGTACATAGGAAAATTATTTGAATTATGACTTAAAATGTTTATTTTCAGGGCGTTGATGGGAATGTGTGTCCTGCCTAAGGCCCTGGCACAGCTCAGCTTTTTTTTTTCTACCGTGTCCCAAGCATCTCAGATGGCAGCCACCTGGCACGCACCAGCTGGCAAACGGCCTCACTGTACTTGTCTGGCAGAACATTGCTGTGGTTACTCTGGTATAAACCCCCTGCTTGAGCACTCCTCCTGAAACGAGAGTGACTGAACAAGGAGTACTACCTGTGTAACTAGACCAGTTTAATAACACTGACAAATTTTCCCTGCAGACGAGCACTAAGACAGCTTGTTCAGGTTCTCTTCCAGGAGAAAATAATCTCAGATTTCTCTGCCTCTTTGCAAAATCTCTGAGTGCTTACAGTGCATTCATCTGTAGCAGGAATAACCGGCAACCTTGGACTTCCCAGTACCTATTGTATTAGTTCAGAATACCTGAATTTCCTGTGCTCCCACTTCTGCATTAAGTATTCTGTATGTTTCAGAATGCTGATATTGCTTTAAAAACCCAATAATGTTAAAATAAATAAAAAGACAATTCCCCCAACCCTCCCCCCAGCACAACATAGTTTGAGAAATTAATGTAATTTTTTTCCGCTATTGTTGCTGTAAAAGGCGTCATTTTATTACTAATGAAAGCTTTTCAGTTCTCTCTGGAGAATTTATGGAAGCCAATAAAGAAACTGAGCATACTGACTAAAAAAAAAGAAACCACACAGTACCAATGAGGTGCATGCACACAGCTTATTAACAGCAGACTTGATGAAATGCACCCCTATCTTCTCTTCCAGCCTGGCACTGGCCCAAAGCAGACGGAATCAAAACAGCATGTGCCAAGCTGTGCCACAAGCTCATTACAAGGTCTCAGCCAGATGACCTCCTGACACTTCCACTTGTTCCTGCTGCTTTGGAGGCAATAGACCAAACACATACCCCGAGACCTTGTGTCTGAGACTGTTCAGCATCTTCCTTTACCATTTTAAAAGCAGCCCAAGATAGAACTAAAGAAACTTAACACTAGCATTTACATTATGATCTAGGTTTTGACAGCTCCCTAGTCAGCAGCTTTCAAGCAGTACTGGGTCTAGCCAAAAACCCGAACCTCCCAAATTAGGCACAATGAATGTATCGAAGAGAAAATTTGATCCAATACTCTTAGATTAGATCCCATCTAATCCCATACAAATGTGAAAAATCCACTTGATCATATAGTTGCACTGTTATTAACCAACTTATAATAGGTACCAGAGGCTGAGTAAAGGGCAGGTATCAGGTTTTACATACAATAACTGTCTCAACTGAAATTCAAAGTATGAATCTTTGATCATGAATATGTGCAACACTTGGACTACTCATTTGTGGGCAAGAAAAGTGCCAATTCCTGTACAGCCTAAGAGTGTGAGTGAGTGAACTGCTTATTCTGGAATCAGAGTTTGCTGACATTATGCCTGGTTTGAGATGACTGTTTCTGAGCTATTAAAAACATAAGTGAATATTTACATTGTCTGGAAGGAAGAATTATGGGATCCTTTCCCCTATTTCTGTGTTTCTTCACCAGTGAAGAAAAAGCCTACCACTACTCAGCCCTAAAAATATATTTAGAAAATAATGGAAACAAGGGTGACTAGGGCAGACCTAAAGAAATGGCAACACTGACTGTACATACTGTATGCTGACAAAATTACAAAGGCCTTACATGGAATTACCAAAACCTGCCAGAGTACTCAGACTTTGGGCCAACCCATGATTTATACTACAGTAATTCTACTCATCTCATTGGATCATTCCAGTTCCAAAAAGTTTATTTTAAGGTTTTTGCATTTCTTCCCCTCATTATAACTTTCACGCATCTTCCATACAACAGCAACAACTGTAGAAAAAAGTCTTATTAAATTTCTCAATTCTCTTTACATTTTATTTTCAGAATAAAAACTATTTTGGCAAGAGTAAAAGGAGATGAGATATTTGGATACCAGGCAATGTCAAGTAAATATCATCTTTTTTTATGATGGAAAGTCATTTTTTATGGTGAACAATGGTCATATTTTATGTTCACCTAATACTTGCCTTTCCAGGATCAGATATAGTTGGACATTCTCAGAGAGGTTCACTGATGAATACAATTTTCAAGATGATGATATTATAGAGAAATGCAAAGTAATTATCACTTTTGAACACCAGTCTACTGGTTCTGGCTTTGAACTGGAAGATTAAAAGATTCATCTTGTTACAGCAAGCTGAACAGAGAATGCACGTGCCTGCAGCAGAAGGACTGCAAATATGACCTCTCAGATGGCCATTTGAATTGGGGAAGGAATTTTTTTTACTCAAAAAAGAGTAAGCAAGCTTGAAACTAACAAGCTGTTGCTGCTGCCACTACAGTCTCTACAGAAAAATGGGCAACAGATCCTTGTTAGCAGGTTTAGCAAGGGGTGACTAAAGCTGCTGGAAGGAGCCCAGTGTGAACACAGTCCAAGGGACTATCCCAGAGGGCAGATGGACAGCCTGCCAGCTGGGAGCTCTACTGCATTTTTGCATGCAGCTACAAAGTCTATATACTAGGATGGCTGAGCCTGGAATGAATATGTGCATGTCTCGCAAATCTTTTTTAGGGAGAAAGGAGTGACATCTCCAAGAGACCTTGAAGCTTGGAGTGGGGAGGTACTAAGTTCTGTGGAGCATCAGAAAGAATTTCATGTTTGTCACTGATTACCGGGACTTGTAAGACCAAAGTAAGATCTTGATTTAGGTCTTCAGCATTTCAACTTTTCATCCAATGTGACATTTCTGTTTGTTCCTTTTCACCCACAGCCTGATTTCACGTAGAGATTTTAACATGTTAGAAGTGGGGAAGATTCCTGTCATTTTAGGAACATTAAATGTACATGCAACTATTTCTGTGATTTGTGATATTTTTATGAGTTTATCATTGGCAGTTAAGAACAAGTTTTTTTCATTAATTCTGCTAGTGTATGGATAAAGAAATTAAATTTGACATTGCCTTCGTTACTGTTTGCCCCCTGCAATGAGACTACTCAGTTTGACCTGGCACTTGTTAGTCTGCTGAGTTTATTTCAGATCAGAATTGCTCACAAATATACCATCCTACTGGAGGTGTTTCAGTGAAAAATTGAAGCAGAACTTCTTTCTCTTTTCAGTAATGTTAAAGGTCTATTAACTCCAGAGGGAGGTGAGATCCTGGCTGTTTTCTTTACCCAAAGTCAACTGGAGTTTTACCACCAATATCTTCAATAACACTTTGTTACTACCAGGTAACAATTTTATTCACAGGAGGACCGATTGTCCAGCAAAGCTACAGCCCAACTTTTTTTGTGCATTCTTCATTAGCTGATCTCAGTTAATGACTAATAGAGATTACACAGACATTTATTTGGGGAACATTTGAAAGAGAAGAATTATTTGTAGTTCTTCAATTGTACCTTTTCATTTTTTCTCTAACATTGCATTTTATACTTCAATGACTTTTTACTAATAATAAACTACAACACTAAAATAATAGAATAATAAAAATCTTCAAGTGTTTTTAGATAGCTAGCCCTGCATATCAATGCATTTTACTATGCCCTTGTCTAGACTATTACCTAAATTAACACTTGCATTTCTCAAATACATCTAGCCACCCATCCAGCAGTTTAGCAGTGCTTACCCACTACAGACACACTTTTGAAGGGTTTAGGAAGGGGAGGTTGGTTGTTTTTTAATTAGGCCTGCAGCTACTCCACAAATACACTAAGAATTGTAGTGACAACTTCATTTGTAGATTGGGGAATCTGCAAAAAGCTGCTTAGAATATACACCGTTGGAAGATAACTTTTCTGTGATCTCTTTACCTTTGATGCAGCGGAGCAGAGGGAAAACAGACAGGGAAGACTTAAAATAAGAGAAATCAACAGCCCCCACCCCATGCCCACCTTAACCACACTGTAGGGCTGTGGCCTTTCTTCCACAGTTGCGCCAATTCATCTTTACACCTCTGATATTCCCAATATAGCTTTGTGGCACTTCTTTCTGCTCCCTTCCCTAGTCCTTACCCCCAAGTTCCTTTGCGTTACAAGTACTAACTGGTTAATAGATTTACTGCCTGGAAGAAAGACAGTAAACAGAAAACGGTTTGTAACTGCATTCTCCTGCATGCTCAACTATACCAACAGATATTCTCTAGACAGCTACGTCTCTGCTCTCTCCACTAATGCTTTTAACCTTGTCTGCCCTACTAAAAAACTGCTATTAAGTTAGTTCCATTCAGTTTGTTTAAAGAGCTTATATATCAACTTCGGAAACTCTGACTTAATTCACTGTAAAAAAGTAATGACTTTCTATTAAGAAAATAAATCCATTCAACTGAGATAAAACTATAAAAGTTCGGTACTTAGAATAGTTTTAGAAATCATCTTAATTTTTCAGTGTTTGGAGGAGTAGAGTCGCCATATTTCTTTGACCAAATCACTGTAATAACTCCAACATCATCAAAGACAGTCCTAACTTCTCTTTCAGGAAACATCTTCCTGCACATCATGTTGTCATACCACCGTAGAATGGTTTGGGTTACAAGTGACCCTTAAAGATCATATAGTCCAGCCCTCTCTCTTATGAGATATTTTGTATCCTGTATCAGAAGTACCTCAAGTCACTTTCAGTAACATTGTGCACAATGCGAAATACACCTGCAGTAAGTGAAATAAAATTGTCACTGTAGAGCAAGGACTTGAGGTGCCAGCATCTGCAAGTAACCTCTGAGCACTCTGTCTTCAGCTCCCAGTACAGTGAGTGCACCCTTCTAGCACCACCAGTGCCAACACTCTGGCTTGGCCTGGCAGCAGCTTTCCAGCACTGCTGAAAGCATGGTGTGTCATTTTCTGCAAGCCATCTCACTGCTCAAAGCAAACCATCCTCAAATATAAAGCAATGTAATTAATCAAATGTTCTGATTAGAGAGGTAGATCTGTGAAAGATATAAAAACATATATCTTTTCTTCATCCCAGATTAAATTATTTGCAGTCTAGCAATAAAGAGAACTGATTTACTGTATGTAATATCTGAATTAGCATTGATAATTGTACTAAAAAAAAAAAATAAATAAAAGCCCTATAATGCAAATCATCTCCACTTCATTGCTGTGAAAGTTCAAATAAAAACAAGGAACTTAACTCAGAGGTTTTGCAAAACCAAGCCCTGACTGGCAAGGTTTTACAAAAATAAAAGCTCCCTTGGGCCATCTTTAAGTGCTTTGATTTATTACAGCTTCGAGTTATTTTGGAGGGAATAAAGAAAATATAGTTCCAGTTTGTAAATGGTTGCTTCATAATGTGGAAGGATAGCAACAGCTAATATGCCTCACTGAGGTGCACTGCTTCAATAAATTGCAAAATTAGGACCTACAAGGGGACAGTTTTAACCCTGAGCAAATCCCTCGGACCCCAGCCAGCCACTGGACCAGCTGTGTGCACACATACTGTGTGCCTCACTGGGGATGAATGCTTGTGGGTAGGGTTGACAGCAAGTTGCAAAATGGTGAATAAAAATTACAGATACGAAAGGGATCCGTCTGGTTGATCTACTTCTAATAATTCCTGAAAATGCATGTGCATAAAAACTGTATCCGGATCATTTCCTCAAAGACGACCCTGGAAAACATAATTCAATAGTCAGCATCTAGACACTAAACACAGTAAAAACACAGGCACAGGAGATGCAGTGTTGTTCAATTAATTTGACCTGCCCTCTCCGCATCAAAATAAATCACATCCCTGAATAATAGTTATGGAGTTAGTAAGGTTTTGTACTTGATCATTGAATGTGTCATGAAAGAAAACAGCATATGATAAGCTCCTTGCAAACACTGTTATGTTTTGGGCCATCAGTAATTCTCCTGTATTATGAGAGTGACAATTATGCAATCAGAACCATTAAAAATTGGAGCCTGATTGCAACCCTACCATTGTTACAGAGCCACTGACAAATGCAGTATTTGTGATTTATTTTTCTGGTATATATAACTTGCTGATTTTAGAATAACTGAATGTAACGCTTTGTAAAATCCAGTAAAAAGACTATTGAAGAGTGGTGCCTGACTAATGGATTTATGAAAAAGCAAATGCAAGAATACTGGAAGCAGCAGCTTGTGGTTTGGTGCTTGCACATCTAAATAATTTTAAATTGCATGAACTAGAGTAAGTCCATTTAACTTAGCCCCCCATCTGTATTCTTGATTTACTGTTGTTCAAAACACAAGATTTTATTTCTGTATGAAAATACTTGCAAAGATTTATAGCATTATACTTTCTGTCACGGCTCTTGATATAACCTGCCTGCTACCCATTAGAACATGATCACAGAGAATACTCCCAGAACACTGAGTAGCCTGTGTATATGTTAAGACAATAATGATCTGCCTGAGTGGATTCACTGCAGCAGTTTTCAACAGCCAGAAAAACAAAGTGAAATAAAACTTATTACCACTAAAGTAGATATTTCCTTCCACAAAATGTAAGGCAATCATCTAATCACTCGAGGAAGGACAGTAACTGTTATGAAATAATGCTTGTTCTCTTTTTCCTTGCTAATAAGTTTTTTATATTGTACCAGAAAGAGGGTCTAATTCTTTTCAGACAGAGAATTATTACAGATCCTCTTTCAAAATCCTTGAGATCATTATTAATTTGCTTATAAATGAAATTATAAACATTAGACAAAAAAGCAAATCAACATTCCCTTCCACAGAAAAATAGCAAAAAAAGTCCAGTCACACCAATTAGATGAAAAGAATATATATCTCATGTGAAAAACACCTTCATTTTATCTTTTGCCTTTCCTTCAAAGACTGGAACTATGTACATTTTAAAATTTTCCCCTACACTGAGGAAGCAACTGATTCTAGGACATACCACAATACACCACAAATAAAGTTCTAACACTTTGCTATGGGCCAACTGTTTTCAAATGATATTCCTAAAGGAATTACATCAATCCAACCCGTAGACAGAAACGAGGTATGATCAATGATTACTAGCTAATCAAGCCTGCAGGCTGAATATCAAATATTTTATAATCACAAATTGCATACAAACCAAAGAGTATAAAATAAAACAAACAAACATAAAAATCCAAACAGTCTATCAGTTCCAAGGAATAACCAAATTTTTAGAAATTACAATATGTTTGAGGACACTTGGCAAGCAGACATAGAGGCTAAATTCACCAAGAAAATTATTCATTCAGCATTAGCATTACAGCTGTGTTTTGCCTACCAAGACTTTTGCCTTCATTTGCAATTGTGTTGATTATGCATCTACAAAATATTTTATGTATTCTGTCTATCCCTTTCCCCTCTAAACGACACACTAATCTGTAATGACAAGCATGGCGCTGCACATGGAAAACTCATCTTCAGGGCAAGTGAGTGCACTTGGTTCATATCTAGCAAGTTTCAAAAATCTGAACAGAGAATGAAATGGATATAAATCTTCTCTAACAACATAAGTGTGTTGTGTTAAACAAGAATGATGCTCTGGTTTTAGGAAGCAGTTGTGGCATGTCAGTTGAATTCATCACTGATTATTCTGAACGCATGACTGCAGCAGCGAACTGGCACTTCAGTTTTAATTTGTAAGCCTTGTGTGGGGTGACAGACATTTGCATGAGTGACAGTAACTTAAATCCCCCTATACCCTTGACTTACGTCTTGGTTTCTTTGAATGCATTTCTAAATCAGCAAAGCTTCAGTCAATTAGGAATTATCATTCTTCTTGGGAAAGAAAAAATGTTTTCAGTCCCAATACAATTTCCCTGAAATTTGCATAGAGCACAGCCAGTGCCAGTAACTGTATTAAAATGCCACCGCTAATTAAATTGTATTCTTTAAAGCCTGACAATTTTGAGCAGTAAAGTAGGGAAAGTGTTAAATATATGTATAATTTCAAGTAATATTCTATAGACACATTACTTGACAAATATTTGCTGAATATTTCCTGACTAAAATTCATAGTGATAGCTATTTTCCTATTCCCTCATACAAAAGGGCAAGACGACAAAAGCAGCTGTCTGATTAGGGGCACTGTTCTTCTGAATCAATTACATCCCCATAGCAGACAGCTCCACTTATGCACCTGTTTTTAAACAGAAAGCTTCTGTAGCTCCCAAGCTTTGTACTAAGGAGATGGGGAAAGAAAACATGAGTGAAAGAAACAATAATTCTTCTGAAGGTCACCCAGGGCATCCTGCATCCCTTGCTTTTCACACTCACTGATTACCTCTGAATAGGAAATCCGCCCAAATCTTCTGTTATGATCAAGAAGGGGGGGAGGAGATCCCTGTTGAACATGTGCCACTTCTCTCTTGGTTTTGGAGGAATATAATTATTGTGTTTAACTGACTGACTTATCTCTTTCCTAGAGCTTTTTTCAAGCTGAAGAGTGGCAGAGCCGAGAAGCCTGAGAATTGGCTGCTCATCCTGATTGCAGGGTGCCTCCAGGTACCCCCTAGTGTGTGCACACCTTGCTCCCATCTTCTCTTACCCTCCTGGCCAAGGCTGCTGCTTTAATCCCTGCTGACAGCAGAGGCACCCAGGTACCTGCCTGCCTCCCTGCACGGCATGCTGACACAGGCAATTCGTATTCACCTTCTAATCTTAGGTGCTGGGCCTTGAAAAATGGTTGCAGACTGACAGCCCACAATCTGCTTATTTTGATGAGTTCAAATCCTAAACAAGGAACTTTCTTTAATTTATCCTGTCCTATAGCTTCTAGTAGATGTCCTTCTACAAGAAATTCACTACCACGTACCATCTGGAATAAAAAGGAGACTGTTTATGCAGTCTTTTACTATATGCATAAAGATTTCCATATAATGTGAAATATATCTTCTTTTTCCATTTACTACTACTGGTGACCTGTCTAAACCCCACTTTTTTCATTTAATATTAATAAAGTCTTAGTCATTCCTTCATACATATTTCTTTTTCCATTACAGGATGAAGAAATTAGAATACTTTTTCTTATTATTATCTGAATGCATGAAGAAAAACATAATTGAACCAGTGAGACAGAGTGGGCTCTTGCCAAGGCAGCTGTTCTGCAGTTTGTGCGTATATTCTGATTTTGTTGCCACCATTGATGTGAAAAGTGCCCAAGCTCACATTTCCTTCTGTACACAGCAGAGGACAACTAGATAGCTACCTTCACAAAAACTGCAGTACAAATACTACAGAAAGAACTACTCCCTCCCAACACATAAGTATGTTTTAGTATAATATATGAATGCTTTTCATTTTTCTGTTTTCCTTTTACGTACAAAAAGTAGTCTGCAAAGTCTTTCAGACTTAAACGCCAGCCTTAAGGGCTTGCAATAAATACAGACAAGAAAATCAGGTCTAAAAAATTCTTTAAAACCTTTTTATGAATGCTTTTGAGAGTTTGATTTTTCAGCCTTGAGATATTAAATCATTAGTTATAGACAATCATGTTATTTAGGCCCCAATATAAATATATATTTAACCACGGTAGCACTGTACAATCTATATTTGTAAATGGCAGAAGCAGTTCAGGAACTATCTGAATTGCATTGAAGAATTCACTGTGTGAGGGATCTGTCTCTCTTTACTGATGGTCGAGGGAATCTAAGATACTCTATTTGTGGTGCATGGCAGCAAAATGGGAGACAAAGGGCCTAAGCTGAAATGACAAGTTTAGATCGGAGATCAGACAAGGTTTTTTTTATTGCTTGAACAGTGAAGCAGTGGAACAGACTGCCCAGAGGGGCTGTGCAGTCTCCGTTCTTCAAGACGGCATTTCAAGAACGACTGGGCAGAACCTCATCTGAACTCATAGCTCACCCTACTTCGAGAAGTAGATATCTCCTAATTTTTCTTCAAACCTGAATTATGCAGTGACATATTCAAACTGCAAAAAGGGAAAACGAGACTAATATATTCTTGAATCTTGAAACAATCCAAATTTTCAACAGTAATGATAACTGTATAATTTTATATTCAAATCTTTTGTTGACAATACTCGCCAAGAAATTAAGTACCTTGCTAACTTCACACCAACTGTCATGCAAAATCTCACATTTTACTGAGAACATGGATAACTTAGGCCAACAGGCAAGACAAATGCACTACTTGGAAGGAAGAATGCATATTGACTTTTCCAAAGACTCGTGATGACATTATTTTTTCATCTTTCTTTGCTTAGCAAAATTCAATAAGATTGAGACCTTTCGTGTGTTTTAAGTACCACATATTATAAATTTGTGCAGCATATAGAAACTCCATGTCAAATTAAATTACAATAGGTTTCTTAACACTCATATTAAATGCAAATTGAAAGAGGGGAAAATCTGCTTGACTAGACAACAATAAACAAAGTATAAAAACTTATGGGTTTGTATAGCCTGAAAGTTAAAAAAAAAAAAAAATCTGTAAGCATTCTACCCTACAAAAGATTTAAAATAGTCTTTGCGTTATGTTTCTATGAAAGATTTTTTTTTTCAGGGTTGAGGTTGAATTTGTCATTTGAAAAGTCAGCCCCAAATGTTGATACTTATGGGTTTTGAGACTACCAGCAGCATACAGCCAAGAGTAATTGCAGAGATCAGAAGTAGTTCAAATATTGTATTGCTCACTAGACATGCCTAAGAGGTAATTTGTACTGCCCCTATCACAGCACTGCTATATCTAAGCATAACAATTTAGACACAACGTCCTGTATTGTAAGCTAAGTCCCTAAATCACTTAAAAATCTAGAACTGTACTTTAAGAATAATACATATTTGTACCATTCAGTTGCTGGAAAATGAGCAGCTTGGTAGCTCTCTTTGCCCATGGAGACTTCTAGTTGCCTATTATTTGAGCATCAGTCTCCCTGGTAGATCATAACTAATACTCAGTACTAACCTCAGCAGTCTAAATTAGACAACCATAAGATTACATTTCCATGAAGATTATTTTATATTCTATTAATCTGTATACATCAGTTACAATGCATTCATAATTTCAAGAAAACCTCAAATGTTTGACAAATCTGTAAAAAAAATTCCAGGTATTTGCAAAATCTCTTCACACCAATCCTTAGGTGAAAAGGATCCCCATGATGCAATAACCTGGGTATTTGTGCAGTTTTCTAACTGGGACACGTAGCTTTTATTTCTTCATAATATCTGCCAAGTTAGAAGCAAAAATAATCAGGAAGTACATCTTAAACAGCAAGTGGCATTTGAGACATTCATGAAGTTAGTGAAAGGAAATGAGTAGAATTACATTCTTCTGTTTTAATTATTTGTATATAGTAACTGTTTCAGCAACTGTGCTACTATTTACTTTCATGGTAAGAATGATGAAATATGTCACAGTGAAATTGAAATAAAATTAGCCAAAATAAGATAGAGAAGAAATAGTTGAAATAACCCTTGAAATTACACCTTGAAAGAAAGACCTAAAAAGTCAAACAAAAATGGCATTCTCCCAGTCAGGGGCTCTGAAGCTGGGTGCATACCAGTGGCAGTATGAACATTACGTGTGCTGGTCTCTGCCTGTTTAAGGTTTGCTTGATCTGATGAGGTTGCAGCTATAATCTGTATTTGACATGCAAGAAAACCGGGCAGGTGTATACAGCAATTCTTTCCTCTGCTACAGCCTTTCCTTTAAATTTCAAGCATTTCTCTATGTGAAATCTTGCCTGAATCACAATATAAATTGGGCAGACTGATACCATGTCTTTGCCAAGGGGTAAATAAACATGAATAAAGAGCTAATAAGATTTAATATTGCCCTTTTATTAAGCCTGTATCACAAGCCTCTGGAATTTCACTTGAATATGAAGCACGTCCACCCAGGTTGCAGGACATATAGTTGTAGCAAGTATTAACTCAATCAGTTAGCCAATGTGATTGACTAGCCAGCATTATCTGGCCACAGCAGCAAATATCCAGGCATGGTTTAAATGGCATATGTCCCAGCGCAGGCTTCCCAGGCAGTACCTGGCCCTGTGCAGGCACCTGACCCCAGCAGGTCTGCGACCCATGCCGGTGGAGGGGTGAAGCTGCAGTGCAGACACCGTAGAGGTCAGCCCAGCCCCACTGTCAGAGCAGGGATATGGCTTGGCAGAGGTGTGCCCATATAGGGCTTGTAATCCAAATCTGGAATTCGGCTGCAGAAGCAAAACCCAGAAATTGTCAGGTTGGGATTTGTCGCTGAAGACAAGACCCTACGCAACTTGAAGAGCTATTCCCTGGCTGAATGCTTTTCACCTCTCAGACTGCTCTGGTGGATAAATACTACCATGCTCCGGGACCATCTACTCCCATTTTTCACAATTTTTACTTCTTCCAGACAGCAAATCTCTTGTTTCAGTGATATGTGGGGATGGAAAACATCAGCAATAAAAGATGATAACCACAATGTCTCAGCCATGACGATGTTACCTATTTTCAACAATTCACACTGTTCCTGTGGGAGCCCAAAGCAGCTCATGCCATCGTACCTCCTTTCCTTCTAGGAGCAGTGAACGTGTCAGGGGGCTGCCTCCAAAGTCTGAGTTCAGTTTCAAACTTCTCCTGTTCTCCATGTAAGTGTGTTATGCCCTGTAACCCTCTGCACTCTTTTCAGCTCTGCCAGTTGCAGCTCCATTATCTCTGGAAGTTGCTTTAACACCTGTCTCCTGTGCCAGCCAAAACACTACCATCTGTTGCATAGCCAGTAAGGTCTATGAGCCACAGTGTTTTTTGATTTACCTAAAATATAATGAATCCTTTCTCCCCAAGCGTGCTAGCCCCAGCAGCCTTCCCAGAGCTCTGCCGGGTGCTTGTTTTGCCCCTCTAGTTCCCTTTGTTCCCCGTGGGGCACAGAGGCCAGCCTGATGCCAGCTCACAGCATCAGCTGCCTGAGAGATCAGAACAAAACCTCCCTAAAACCAGCTTACAAATGTGTGCCAAATCCACAGACAAGGCTGCATGAGCTTTCTAATTGCGGTCTGTGGGACGAAGCATGACGTTTCAGACTTCTCATTATTCTCCAGTTCTTTTTTTTTTTTTTTTCAGCAGATGTCAGGGGGCAAGTTAGTGACAGGCTGGGTTGCGTTGTTAGCAGAAAACACATGCAGGACTCGGGGCCAAGACTCAGGCACTGCTCCGCATTCCCATTCACCCCGTGCTCTGCCCTGCTCCTGGCCCCTTTGGTTTCCTTCTCAGTCCTTCCCTTCACTGCTGCAGTATCTCAGGCTTCTTTCCTCTTCTCACTTAAAGACTAATTGGCACTGGAGTAATTAATTCATTTAGAGGAGGGTTGGAAGGGGCCTCTGGAGATCTAAATCACAAATATTACATTTAATAAGAACAAAAGTTAGCTTTCTGGGATTCAGTTTAGCTGAACAGGCAACATTCAGCTTGACATAAAATAACACAAACCCCAGACATATTAGAACTCAGCAGTACTTTCAAAGGAACTGGAAGTCACAGTGGTCAGATGAAAATCAGCAGTCACAAGCTGACTTTTCTGCTTCATCCCTGCCTAGCACACACTACTCATCTGAAAGTGCAGGACTGTGAAACTTTCCATCTTTGCCACAATGAAGGAAGCTTCCAGCTGTATGTAAGAGAGAGTGTAAGACACCTGCAGTTATTGTTGGCGATTCTGCTGTTACGTACCAACATATCGTTCCTACCTGTAATCTTCAGACTGTACACCAAACAAAACGAGACCATTGAAAGCTGCCGGACTCCTCACAGACATCATGCAATTTGTGTGTGTTGGTGCTTAAAGATGAGTAAGTCTATATGGAGACATTTGTCATTTACGCAAGATGCTGTCCTATCCAGCTGGCATGGTTCAGAGGTAACGGGTAAGGCCCTGCTTCAGCCTTAGATGAATTACTGGTTTATGAGACTAAGGTTCCAGTTTACTTTACACCTGGCCCTGATCCTTCACCTATGCAGGTGAAATTTAAACATCTTTCTCACTGAAACTCTGTGTCTACATCACCTGTGATTAGTAAACAGAAATCATTTTTAGTGTTCTTTGGAAAATGTTTTGGCTATATTTCAAGGGGTCTTCTGTATTCTCATCACGATCTTATTCTGTAATTAAATTTAAGATAATTAACAGTTTCCTTACAGTGTGTATCTGCATATCATTTTACCCATGTTCTAGAACATTAAATTACAATTAGCAAAACCTTCATTGTATCCTAGAAAACTACTCTGCATCACTGAAGGTCAAAGTCTAATTTTTATTTTATTCAAATAATAAATGAGAGTGCATACAATAATACAGTATTGACTCTTAATTCTCATAAGGCATTTGACTGGAAATTTGTTTTACATAGCTATTTACTTCCGTTAATATCCAAGATATGTACTTTACAAACATGAAAGTGAGGCAAGTCACTAGTTCAACAGAGCAATCCACTGGGGATTCGATGATAATGCAACTGACTGTGGCACGCTTGAATTCTTTTTTAAGTCTTAAGACATCAGGAGAGGAAAATTTTGTGTCATCGTAAAATCAATAAACACATTAGGAAAAACAAAAAAGTAATTATAGGCTCCAATATTTGCATATTTCAGGCTTAAGCCTTAGCTAATAAATATTTAATATGTTGAATTTAATGTAATTTCAGCTTTAACAGATTGCAGTATTTCCAAAAGAGCCATCATTAATTATCTCTGTTGAAGGAAAGCTTAATTCCTATATCAGTATCTAAATTCACAGACTTTGCTTTTATACTTACAAGTCTTATAAACAAATTCTCAATAAAATAGTTCATCTGCATTACAAGACACTAAAGTGAACACAGAAAAGTTTCTACTAGTAATTTTAGAATAAGAATATTATAAATGTGATATATTTTAAAAACAAAAAAATTTCATTGCTCTGGTTCTAAGATTATGCAAGGAAAGCATTTGTATAAATGCCACTGATAACCATCGAGATGCACTTTGTTGAATTTATGTTAAAAGAAAAAATAACATGAAATGACTACAAATAGCTAATATTGCATGAGAGCTTTAATAAAGAGCCCTTAGTCACTGTGATTGTAGCCAGGATCAAGTTAAATATGCAAAAATATGACTTGCCTGTGATAACAGGATAGCTCAAATGTTTTTCCAGACATTTCCACAATATTGAAATACACAATCCTCACAGATATTTTAAGCTTAGAAAAACAGCCAACAGAAAGAAACTTCTTTGCCCCTAGCAAGTCAGGCTGATGCTTCTTTTCATACCAAAAAGTCAGAAAACTGGACTCTTCTCAAAATTCTGTGTTTCAGTTTACAACCAGAACTTTGGTCATGCTGATTTTATTTTTGCAGAACTTCTGAAGAGAAGGATATCATTTGTACTGGTGTCATTTATTGAGAATATGCTCTAAAAATTGCCTAGTAACTTCTAACTTGTTAAAAGATCAGCTATTAAGTATAACACTCCCTATACAGATAAGAAGTACCTATATTTAATAAATTACAAAACACAGTAAAAATATGGAAAATCTAAAAAGTGCACTATAACCCTATTGGTCCCTCTGTTATTCTGCTGAAGGTTAACCATTACTAGAACTAGGGCAATAATTTTTCAGTCTGTTTTCTAAACAGTGTGACAACCATCATCTGAATTTATATGAATTCAGTGAATGAATATTCAAAGCAAGCTGTCTAAAGCAAGAACATCTTCTAGGGATTTTACATACCACCAGCAATACACAAAATCCACTCTTAATGAAGTTGTAGGCTAAGAAGCAGTACAGTCAGAAATACCAACCGTATTTTCATTGAGAAAAGGTTCATCTTTCAGTCCTTTACTTTCCAAATACACAAAGGCAATTTACTTGCAGGCACTATTTCTGCTACCTCTTTGAACTCACAAACATTACTTGATATGTAATTACTGAAATAACTAATCTATAGTAAGTAAATATGTAACTGAAAGAAGTTCCAAGTCACTAAGCATACTTGGCTATAGCTTCCTCTAAAATGGAGGATTTTCTTATTAAAACCACAGAATTTTTCTTTAAATGTTTAAATCTATGTAAAGTTAAAATTATTCCTTCAGCTCTAACATTATCATAGCTGTTCATAGTGCTGAGTTATTCATCCTCCTGCCTTTTTATGTCTGTTTTGGTTTAAGCAGTCAGCAACTAAGCACCACACACACTCTTGCTCACCTGCCCCTCCTCCCCCTATGGGATGGAGGAGAGAATTGGAAGGGTAAAAATTAGAAGACTTGTGGGTTGAGATAAGAACAGTTTAATGATTGAAATCTAACACAATATAAAACAACATAATATAGAACAATAGAATGTAGAACAATACAATACAATAATAAAATACAATAATAATAAAAAATAGTAAATAAAAGGCAAATAACAAAAGAGAGAAAAAAAAATCAAGAAAAACAAGTAATGCACATGAAAACAATTGCTCACTGCCTGCTAACTTGATGCCCAGCGATCACCATTCCTTGGATTATGGACTACTCCCACAGTTTCTATGCTGAGCATACATCATATGGTATGGAATATCCCTTTGACCACTTTGGGTCAGCTGTCATAGCTGTGCCCCCTTCCAGTTTCTTGTGTACCTCCATTCTCCTGGGCAGAGCATGAGAATCAGAAAAGACCTTGACTTATTGCAAGAACTACTTAGCAATAAGTAACACATCAGTGTGTTATCAACTTTATTCTTATTTTAAATTCAAAACACAGTACTACGCTAGCTACTCAGACAAAAATTTAATCTGTCATAACTGAAACAAAGAGAGTGTTGCTCCCCTTTTATTTTGAAGATGATTTTTTATTTTTCCCAAAATTTTAGGCATTTGTAACATCAGCAGGAACTCAGTGGAAGAGCCAACATTAAGCCTACCCTGCCTTTGTGAGAGATGCAAGTCCAATGTATCCTGCAGATTGCACTTAAGAAACACAGCAAAAATTACATTAGAGCCTGCTGATGAACTGACTGAAGGTGTCATAGAAATGGGTGATATAAAGGCAGGGCTTCTGTGAGGCCCGAAACCCCTCCCATGCATATAATATCATAGAATCATAGAATAACCAGGTTGGAAGAGACCCACCAGATCATCAAGTCCAACCATTCCTATCAAACACTAAACCATGTCCCTTAGCACCTCATCCACTCGTGCCTTAAACACCTCCAGGGAAGGTGATGCAACCACCTCCCTGGGCAGCCTCTGCCAGTGCCCAATGACCCTTTCTGTGAAATTTTTTTTCCTAATGTCCAGCCTAAACCTCCCCTGGTGGAGCTTGAGGCCATTCCGTCTTGTCTTGTCCCCTGTCACTTGGGAGAAGAGGTCAGCTCCCTCCTCTCTACAACCTCCCTTCAGGTAGTTGTAGAGAGCAATGAGGTCTCCCCTCAGCCTCCTCTTCTCCAGGCTGAACACCCCCAGCTCTCTCAGCCGCTCCTCATAAGGCCTGTTCTCCAGCCCCTTCACCAGCTTTGTTGCTCTTCTCTGGACTCGCTCCAGAGCCTCAACATCCTTCTTGTGGTGAGGGGCCCAGAACTGAACACAGGACTCGAGGTGCGGTCTCACCAGTGCCGAGTACAGAGGGAGAATAACCTCCCTGGACCTGCTGGTCACATCGTTTCTGATACAAGCCAAGATACCATTGGCCTTCTTGGCCACCTGGGCACACTGCTGGCTCATGTTCAGTCGCTGTACTGTTCACCCTCAGGTCCTTCTCCTCCAGGCAGCTTTCTAGACAGACTTCTCCTAGTCTGTACCTCTGCTTAGGGTTGTTGTGCCCCAAGTGCAGGACCCGGCATTTGGCCTTGTTAAACCTCATGCCGTTGGTCTCAGCCCAGAAGTCCAGCCTGTTCAGGTCCCTTTGCAGAGCCTCCCGACCCTCCAGCAGATCCACACTTCCACCCAGCTTAGTGTCGTCTGCAAATTTGCTAAGTATGTAAAGCACTGGTTCATACTGTTCACCCAAGTCCCATGAAAGCTGCAAGCGAGATAGAAATCTAAAAGCAACACAACAAAAGTTTGTACAAAATACTAAACTTCTATCTTCCTGTTTGTAACATTTCTGTATTCCTTGTGATTAATAAATAAAATGTAACTGTGTTATTGAAACACAGCTAACACCAGTCATAGCAATATGCAACTGATTTCTGTTTCCTAGTATTTGCTGATTTAATGTTTATGCTGATACTCTCTTTTGCAACCAACTGTACTCAGTTGGCTGCGACATTTAATACTGCTGTAATTCACCATGGTTTAACATCAGCGTGTTTCAATGCATCCTTAATAGAGAAATATTTTTGATATTTTTTTGCCATATGGTCTCTTTCTAAACCCAGGATATTCTTTCCCCCATGCCCTTGCAGGTTTATTTGCTATACCTCATTCAAAACAGCCCTGTACCCCCTAAATGTTCAGTGTTATATCCTCATCTAGGAAATGTGTCCAAAATTTTGAAGAAAACTACTAAGTTATACAAGACAGCCTTTTTAGGCTAAAAAAAATAAAAAGCCTTATTTTCAAACATGTGGAACATTCAGCAGATTTTGTTAAATGCATAGCACGCTCCTATATCTAAGACTAGCTTTTAAAAGCTTTTTTAAAGCATAAGACACTACACCTTTCTGAAGGACGAACTACTTATGTGAGTAAATTAAGAGTATATATAAATGTCTGCAAAATCAAAGCTTTTAAATAATATAAGATGGAGTGAGTTAGTAACAAGCAGGAGTACTGAGGCAAGGTACAAATTCTGCTTTTAAGCAGGCGTGCTTGGGTTGCACCCATCACTCAAACTCTGTATGGAAATCATGAATCCAGCTGTTGAGAAACTCCAAAGACTAAAAACAAGATTAGGGACTATTTTTCTTAAGTTACCTATATGAAATGTTTCTATGATTACAAAGCAATTTTAGAGGCTCCTACTAAGTAGTAGTCTAGCATTGCCCTTGACAACTGGGGTCCATAGGTCACTCAGAACAGAACCTTAAGTGAGGTCTGCTGGGAATCACTCTGTGGCACTGAGTGCAACATTTTATGACAGCAGGATAATAAATGGATCAAAAAATGCTCTACATTTGGATCCTGTTTTATTCACTTAAAATAAAGTTACTATCTGAGCTTGAAGCAAAAGTGGAGATACATCTTTCTGAACAAGCTAGACTCCCAAGGAAAACTAAACTACAAAGAAAAGCTTTGTAGTAAACTACAAAGTTCATGGACTTTGATAATGATTTTTTTTTCTTTATAAATCATTTATGCTTACGTGAGTCTTCCTTCTTAACAAAAAAGTGGGAATGAACAGAAACCCTTCACTGACACAGCACTATAAACTCAATCATTATGACACTTTTAACAGAGGTAGAAAGTTGCCCCAAAAAGTCCATTCTGGAAGAACACTCATTCATCAGTCTTAGGGTTCACTACTAATCCTCAGTCAGCTGGGCCGCAGGAATAAGCTCTCAGGAGAAGAAAATCCCAAACAGATGTGCATTTTAACGCCATTCTCACAACATCACGCTAAGGACTTGGTCTGACCTAGCAGCCTCTTCCACAAAGAACAGTTTGATCAAATCTGTGATATCAAAACTTTCATAACAGATATGTTCTTTTTTTCAAATCAGTTATGAAGACTTGCTCCTCACTCCCCTTCCCTCTTACCTCCCCTGGCTTGTTGTGTGCTCAGTTAGTTGATATTTTCCTACAGACTTTTTGCTATGGAAACAAATAAACTAGTAGTACTACTAGCAGCAGCTTGTCATCTGCCGATACATTCTCATCCGACACTATCCTTTGCATTACATTTCATCTTCGTATTAGTATAGAAACTTCTAACCATCCCCTACTAGATGTAGTATGACAGCTTCATGGATCTGCCTGTATGCAATGATTAACATACATCACTAAATGCTCCTTTAGCAACGCCTTGGCACGTAAGGTCAATCACATACTCATGTTCCCACCGCACATTTTCCTGGCTGGAGAAAGCAAAAGGTCACTGAAACTGGAGAGCCATCACTTGAGGTGAAGTACCCTACTGCAAGATCAGAATAATCTTGAGCTGCAGCCAAAGTGAAGTGTTTAGAAGATGAGGAGGCAGACTCTGATGCTTGAAGCAGTGTTATTATTATTATTCAGAATAATACAGCAGTAGGTGTTAATAGCAGAGTTTAAAAACAAGATCCAAGAGCTGATGGCAGGGCTCACAGTCATATGCCATTCTGTGAAGGAAAATCAAGGAGTGACATTTTAATAGCAGAAAAAAAGAAGCCAATTGGCTGTACATATGCAAGAGCAAAAAAAATAAAGACACTGTGGGCTGGATGAAAAGACAGGTGCAGCAGTCTGATCTTAATGGTCCGTACCTGGCTCATGTTGGGCTGATGATCTCTGTGCCGCTCTGCTGATGTCTCACAAGGAAGGAGTTCATAGTCTCCCTTGGCACAAATGCTGGAGAACTACTGATTTGTTTCTACTATGGCATGGATATAACCTTTGAGGCTGAAAAAAACCCTTAGGAACATGTTATAGTGGGATCTTAACACAATAACTGAGTAACTGTTCAGCTGGGGAAATTTTAACAAGACAGTAATAAAGCTCTTACTATTGTTCAGGCTGATCTATAAGAGAATTTTTTTCTCCATCCAGCTTCATTTAAGCTTTTTCCTGTCTGTACCTCCACCCCTAGAAAATCCAATCAACTAAGTAGCCATTTAGTTAAAATCCTAAACCCTCTTAGGGTCATAGCCCTCAATTCCTTCAGGACTCTTACAGTCCTATCATCATTTCTTTAACTCTATCTTTCTAGATCATTGATTTTTTTATTTTTTTTTTCCAGGGCCATTTGAAACAGCACCTCTGGTAGCATTTGTGTAATAGCCCATTGTGTGGTTAGCATCACCCAGGTCTGGCAAACAGTCCCACACCAGAGTGTGCCTCCAATAGTCCGTTAAAGCTGGTCTCCATCACCAAGAAAACTGCATGACTTTTGATTGTTTTACTTACAAGTTTTCCCCCCACCTTTCACAAGGAGATTAATGCTCTAATTCTCTGAAGTCTGTTGAATAGCCTGAAAAATGTGCATGGGTCTAGCTGCTATCTTAGAGACAACAGTTCAGTCTTACAGTAATGCAGTGAGAAACTGTAGGGCCTGCTTAGCAGAAATTCACACAGACCTTTCTGCTACTTCATATACCTTGGATCTGCACTATAGCTACTGCATTTTGCTCAACTGAAAACTTCAAGAAGAGGTGTGCACTGCTGGAAAATAACACCAGCCCCAGCCAGGACCTGCAGGAGCTAAGGAGAGAGAGGAGGCAAAAGTCAATACTATGTGGGTCCTGGAGGCTGCCATGAAAACAAGTGTCTATGATGGGTAACTATGACTGCATATAGCAGAAAATCACAAGAAGTAGATGGCATTGCATGATGCCACCAACCAAGATAGATACTTTTGATATAGAAGTAGGTGGTGTTATCTTTCCCACATCCAAGAAGAACGGGATGTTGTTTTGCTCAAGAAGGTCTCAGATGAGGACCACAGCAGATGAAACCACTAAGAATGAGGCACAAGCAGAATTACCATAATTAAGACTGCTCACGTTCTGGTGTTAATTCAGGGTAGCCCCGTCAGTCAACACAAAACAGTGCAGGACCCTTCAGTAAATAATTACATATTGCCATTTAGTTAGAACTGATAGATTGATTGTAATTGTTTTCTTGTGTTTTTCAATGGTTTTATTGTTGTGTTTGGCTTAGAAGTAAAAGTGGGAGAAAGTGCTGTTAATAGGTCCTGGCATGCAGTAATTGGAACATGTTATACAATACTGCTTATTACATTGCACTGCTCAGCCTGATTTTCTGGTATGGCACGAAGTACGACTGCCAAGCACCTTGGTTCCAAGTAATTATCCCCTACCCTAGCATGAGACCAAGAGTAGCTACAGCAGAATTTGATAAGCTTTAGCACATTTCTAACTCCGCATAACTCTTCTTCATCTACACTTCTGGAGCAGCACTGACAATAAGCTTTTTGAACTTCTGTTCTCTCTTGGAAAGAGTGCAGGAATTGAGAAGCATCTATCTATGTTAACAGAAATGGTGTTTTAATCAATTTAATTTTCCAGTATTACTGGGGTTGTGGTGGTAGGCAGTCTGAAATCCAGCCTTTAATGCTAAGTTGCTTTAATGCAGTTCTTAATTTGGGATGTCAATAAAGTTGATTAATTTTCACAAACTCACATAAGGAAGAAAGTAGCTGAAAATGCTTTTTGAAAACCAGGTATACTATCATTTTGGCTGCATGGCCATGTACCAATATACTAGGAAGTATCAGATTGCTGAAATTTACTGCCCATTACTTCTTTCCTGTCCTGAGTATACTGCATTTAAATGCAACAATGAGCTAACATCTGTATATTCCACAGAAGAGAAAGCTGATAAATATTAATGAAATTTGCTCCTCATCTATCTTATGAATTTTTATGTATTCTTTCATCTAGGGGCATCACTGTACAGCTTTCACACAAATGATTGCAGAGATCCCATTTCAACCTTGAATTTCCACTTTGCACACAGGCTCCCAGAGAAGGAGAGCCAACAGAGCACTCACTTGGCTGACAACTCTACCTATTGACAAGCCTCTAATCCTTGCAGAAGAGGCCTTTTCCCATCTATTTGAAAAACAGTGTTAAGGTTAATTCTCTCCCTAAAGAGATTCATTTTAACTCAGCAGAAACGCAAAGAGTCCTTACTAGATCACCTTCATCAGCTAACCATGCCACTCGCTGCCACTGTAAAGCCAATGCAACAGAACAACAGTATTAAGCTACATTTCATGGTGTGCAAGAGGAAAGAAAGGAGAAAATCTCCAGTGGTAAATAAGACCATCCTTGAATACACTGATATCTTTCAAATGCAAAGTGTTTATTCTTCTCCTTTTCCATATTTCTCCCTATTCCAAATTAATGCTGTAGATTCAGTGCTCATAAACCTTTTTTACAGGAAGATAGCAAAAAACCACTTGATAAATGTAGCCCACTCCAGAATACTGTGGCTGTTTGGCCCTTACAAAAGGAAGCTTAAACAAAAAACTCCAAAGTTAACTCTTCAACTTTGACCAAATGCAACGCGTTGCTTGTAGTTTTTGCTCTAGGAATCCAAGGTTCACTCCCCACAGAAAATCAATTTAATTAGCCAAGAAAGTATGTTTGGATTTAAGTTTCTAATTTGTTATAATTAATAAAGAGGAAAGAAGAAAATACATATTCTAGAAACTACAGAACCTCTTACAACTATTTCTGCAGTGTCTTCTAAATTTACAAACCAATCTTAGTATTCCATGCATTAAAATATGCAGTTTTAAAAAAACTCTATACAAACATATATGCAGCCATCAAGATTTATTCCACAAAGTACTGTTTACTGTTTCCAGTCTTTTCTTATCGTAAGGTAATCATGATGGTTGAATCCTTTCATCCTAGGGACCAGAACTTGTTTTCAAGTGACATTAACCACAAAATGCCTCTAAAATGCACCACCTCACCTTCCACGTTCAGTGATCCCTTGGGATTAGGCCTTTCCATAGTCAGCTGAAACAAATTATGAACATAACAGAATCGGGCTTTTCTATTCTTTGTTCCTTTACTTAAAGCTGCATTATATTTAATTACATTACTGTTTTGCTATTAACAAAATCATTATGTATCCAAATCCAGCTAAGCTATATCACATGACCTGAATAAAATCACAGCTATGCTGACCTGCACCTAAGTAACTCAAGCACATAATTTGGATTGTGCAAATCCCAGAAAAATTTACATATATATATATATATGAACAGAACACTCACATAGTTAATCACTCAAATCAGGCACCAGGAAAAGACCTGCTGAGTGCCGAAGAGTCAGAGCAGGCAATGGGGAACCTCTGTAAGAACTCTCTGCACCAAAAAAAGTGATCTTCCTCAGAGATGTCTAATACACGCGCTTGTATGCAACTTACTGATACAAAATGATGCACTCATACCATGGTGTTTTCAAAGACACAATGAGCCTGAAGAAACTTAGCAGAAGCCAAAAATATTTTTTTAAAAAACCACGCTAACAGTTATAGAACAGAAAGGTTTATTACACAGTCATGACCTTACAGCTCATTAAATAACTTACAGCCAGATTCAATACTCAGGCTGTTGGATAATTTCTCTCTTCAAAAATGTGATTTAGTGCGTCTATATAAAATTGCACTGATAATCATTCCTGAAACATATTCCTCCTTTCAACAGTGACATATGAGGAAAAGAACTAGTAAGATGGCTTTACTTCAGTAATTAAGTTGACTTATTGCAGTGTTCACCCTTTTATTATAAAGCCAAACAATTTCCTGGAAGTGATCAGTTTACAGGCAAAACTCATCAAAAGCCTTTCAACAAATTGTACATAAGGTATTTTGATCTATTTACTCTTCCAAACTGTAAAAAGACACCATCACACTCACTGTGCAGATATCGTAGTAATAAAAAAGAAGTTGCATGAACTTTATGCAATGGCATCATCATAAGGGCTGGAGTCTGCCATACCAAGGAGCTGTTTTGCTTCCCTCGCCCCAAATAAATTATTGGCTGTACAGTTGACATTGTCACCACTCTCAAAGAGAGCAAAAAAGTAATACATTAAAACGTGGCTGCGTATCTTCCAGGAACGGCTGGACGGTATGTTAGGAAAGCAAAAGGCCTAAGAAGTCACTTATACTTCTATGCGCAAGATGCAGGCAAACCCAGGACTGCTCTCACCTGTTACAGAAACAGGGTATTCCTTTTAATTCTTCCATTAGCTTGCTCTCCAGGGTAAATGAGAGTGGAGAGGTTACCGTCAGACAGCTATTGTCTTTTTCCTACTGTCACTGATTCATGGTGCTGAACTGAACCTCTAAATATTCCTCAGTTGCCATGGCAGCTGTGGGAAGAACAATATTACCCCAGTACAGTTAAGGGACCTGATAACCAAAGGCCCTAATAATGGACTTCCTATCTGCTTTGAATGATTTTGCAAGTCAGATAGTGAGAAAACACGAAACTGCCCAAATATTCTTACCTGTTGGCATTTCCCCAATACAGATTCTCTAGTAAAAACTACATCCAGATTCTCACTGAAAATATGATTTTGCCTGAAGGTCACCAAAATGTCTCTGTTTGTTTTCTTTTGATTTGATAAAAATACAAAAAAAAAATCACAAAAACAAACCAAGAAGCTTTAGATTCATAATTAATTTAATACTGTGTTACCATAGAAAAATTTTGGTAGGCTGATTATTCAGCTGGAAAAGGCGTTTTAGAGATGTTTGACCTTGAAAAGCAAAATGATTTCAGAGTTGAAAGGCCAGAAACTTTATATAACCTTCATGAAGGCTGAGAGAACATCACCACAGATCTAATCCTACTAAGCAATGAATCTGTCAGGGAGCACATAGCCTGCATAATAGGTAGCATGTTCAGAAGCTGAATATAAAAGAACTGCATTTTTTGCATAAGACTGCTGATTTAAACATACTTACAAGCATTGGATAGTTCTGTTAGGAACATATTTGTGTTTTATAATGAAGAGAAAACAGATTTCTTAATATAGAATACATGCTGTCTGGTTCTTTCCTTATACTGCTACATATTCATGAGAAAGCAATATCTGCACTACTATATCAGAGTAAAAATTCATGTTAGAAATAAAAATCAAATCTACAGCACCTAAACTATTCAGTGTAACTTTAGAATATTGCACCTTCGATAAAAATGCATAATGGTATTTTTCACTACCTTACAGTACAACATAGGTCTCATCACTGGTTAGATCATGAAAAGGTTAAACATCCCTCCCCAGTCCTGAAAAAGTGATGCCAATGTAATTTTATTTTAAAAGACTGCTTGTGTTTGACACCATTAGACAAATTAAACAGTCTGCCAGGCATGCATTCATATTGAAATTCTACACAGGATTTAGCCTTGGAAACGGTGCCCACTTCCTGCTGCTTCATAATCTGTGGGAAGTCAGACAAAAATTAATATTCCCACAGTGTGCCCCTACATTGTCTAATCCAAGATGTCTACTAAACTAAAATCCTAGTAAATTAAATAATGTCAGCATTATAAAACATATAATTTATATCCATTTGAACTTATGATACCCTTTTGATTAATCATTCCTGATACACTGTACATCAATAATTAAATGTCTTCCAGAAATGTCAATGCTTATCAGAAAATGACTTAGTTGGGAACACATTAGCCTTATAATTTACCTAATATTTATCTTTAATGCCTGAATTTATGATCCTATTTCTTACAAAGATTAGTAGTGAATTACATGTTTAAAACTTAGATCACAAAGCTACATAAAAAAAAAGGTGCAGGATTCTCTGAAGACCATCTGAAGCAAGTTTCAAAGGATCATGGAATGACTGTTATACAAATTTTAAGGATAAATGGAACAGGTAAATAAAAAATAACAACATTAAAAAGAAGTCTCAAGAATATTCTAGCAGCAACATCATTTATTCAGTTGCCTACAACCAGTGTGAATAATCATTCTTGTCTTTCAACTGGAACATATCAGGTTAGTCATGAAGTGTAGTATGTTTATAAATTATTGGTTAGATCTTTGTCCTGCTGTGAAAAGCAAAAGAAACTCTTTTCATTTTAACATTAATTTCTACTACTTTTGAACAGCCACTGCACAGAATTGACTTTTAAAAAACTTAATCTTGCAGAAGGATTAATAATGGGATTTGGCATTTATAGGACTAATATGAAGACGTACAATTACATTAGACAGAAAAGAAATACCTCAAGGTATCCTGTGGTTAGGAAGGAACTCTCCTTTAGAGCAGCTTATTCCATAATTGTCCACTGTGGGAGTTTCAGCACTTTTCTCCAAGATCTAACACTCTCCACTGCTGGAGACAGAGCCACTGGGACGGATATATAATTGTGTGGATAAGATCTGGACATGCTGGGTGTTTTGTGGGTTTATTTTTTTTTTTAAATGGTAAAGGCTTGTCTATGCACTAATTTATTTAATTTTTTTTTCAGAAACTGCTCATACTTATTTTGAGGATTCAGACCAAATAGCTGACAGCACTGCTGAGAAAGTTGTAGGCTTAGCCCCTTTGTTTGAAGCCATTGTCAACCAACTCTCTATAGAAGTTCCATTCAATTATTTTTTTTAAAACAAATGGCACCTCTTGTAGTTGGTCTATCCATTTACACATGAAGCAGATGAAGCTTTAAAAATACAGTGCTTCTTTTTCTCAGAAGTGTCATGCTTCATGGAGAGAACGCACAAATCAGGTACATAAAAAAAAACAACCCAAACTTTTAAAAACTGTGAGAGGAGAAATACAAATAGTTTCTGCTCAACGGGGAGTATCTCTGAGAATATAAATAATTTCTTACTCATTTATTTCTCAAGTGTATTTTTGGCTTTATTAATCACTTGGAAGCAGACTCAGTCAATGTACTTCTGGAATATTCTTTTTTTCTTCCCTGTCTCTCAACCTGCTAATAAACCTCAGGTGCAGTCTTTTGGTTTTTTTTTTTTGCTGTTGCTGCTGAAATTCTAGGAAGTATCAATCAGAAAATGTCAGGACAGGCAGAGATGTAGCTAATGAAAATGGAAGTTATTATTGTCTTGTCTGTATTCTTGTTCTTAAAAAAAAAAAAAGCAAAAGCATTCCTATTTTGTAAAAGGAACCCAAGATATTACATCCACTTGAGAAATAAATGCAGATATAAATATTTAATCCCCAGGGTGAAGAGGTGCAGTATTCTAATGCTTGCTGGGATCACATTGCTATTTTCTCAATTCTGAGCATGAAGAACTGCAGGCACTGAACCACTGTTATTTAAAAAAAAAAAAAAAAAAATCACCAACATAGCTGCCATCCACAGTACTGGTGAAGGCTCAGGAGACTGCAGAACTAGGGCTCAATTTCAGGAAATCCATGAAAGGAATCTGAGTGAAATGCAGAGTGAAGGAACAGGCTTCAGGAATGATTACTGAAATTCCCATTTTTTATTAAGGTAGTAAGCTTAACAAAACACTTTATAGAATGGTTTGAGTTGGAAGGGGCCTTTAAAACCCATCCAGTCCAACTCGCCCACAGTGAGTAGGGACAACTTCAACTAGATTACGTTGCTCAGAGCCCTGTCCAACCTGACCTTGAATGTTTCCAGGGATGGGGCATCCACAGCTTCTCTGGGTAATCTGTTCCAGTGTTTCACCACCTTATAAATTCTTGCTCTTATCTAGCCTACATCTACACTCTTTTCCTTTAAAATCATTACCCCTTGTCCTATCGCTACAGGCTGTACTAAGAAGTCTGTCTCCATCTTCCTTATAAGCCCCCTTTATTAAGTACTGGAAGGCTGCCTGCAATAAGGTCTCTCTCCAGAGCCTTCTCTTCTCCAGGCTGAACAACCCCAGCTCCCTCAGTCTTTCCTCACAGGGAGATGTTCCATCCCTCAGATCACTTGTGTGGCCCTCCTCTGGACATGCTCCAACAGTTCCTTGTCTTTCGTGTGCTGAGGACTCCAGAGCTGGATGCAGTACTCCAGGTAGGGTCTCACCAGAGTAGAGTAGAGTGGCAGAATCCCCTCCCTTGACCTTCTGTCCATGCATAGGTATATACTTTTACATAATACCAATGCTACAAACTTAATCCTAGCATATATGTGTTTATCAAGTAGGAACTGTGATGAGGGATGAGGATGACCAGAGATTAGAAATGCTGTCATGTTCCTCTATTCTGCTTTGTCCTTTAACACAGCAGTTTCAAAGCCTAGGAAAACAAAATAATTGCTCTCTCATTTTATATTGCTATTTCTGCACTCAGATCAAATTCAGTCAAGATCTTCACATCTCTGTCACCAATATACACCCAATATACAGTGCAGACATTATGTCTAGTAGAAGGAGAAGCTGCTGGATAGTCTGGAAATACAACAAAAGATGTAGTATAAATATTGCACCTAACTGAATTAAAAAGAAAGATAGATATACACATATATGATTTTTAGAATACTTTTATGTGAGGTTAGAATATTCATGGATATGCTTCTGATATTCCTGACGCTAACATCTATTTGAGTTAGAACATCTCTTGAAAATACTGAGTCATGTTCCACCGCTGACAAGATGGAGAAAATTCATCTTAGACTGTGGTAATTTTGTCAGTGTTCATTTATCACTATTAAAAGCAGGCATTATAATTCTCTCACTTTCGTTTAGCTCTCAGTTGTTAGACACATTTTTCAGCTGGATTGCAAAGCTCTCTAACATCACACTTCTCTGTATAAGTACTAATAAACTAATAATTTACTTCTTTCTCAATCATTTTCTTGTCCAACTAAAACAGTTAAGATCCTTTAGCCAGTTACTGCAAGGCTCTCATCCAAGACCTTCCCAACATACCAGTTTCCTTCTTGTACTGGGAACACCAGAACTAGACACACTACTCCAGAAGCAGTCGTACCAAGTTTGAAATCTAAAGTTGCCAAGTATCTACAGGTCATGGATTGCATTGTAGTCACTGTTGCCCTAGGAAATAGTGTTCAACTGAATCTGCTGTGATTAACAGATACAGAACTGCTGTTTCCCCAGATAACATTCCCCAAACAGAGAAGGCCTGCTTATGTTCCTTCTCTTCACCATTTGAAGTCCACCTCTGCAAGTGGATGGAAGATTTTGTCCTATCTACAGCAGTCACATATTCCTCAATCTACTCACAAAGAGTTTATTTTGGTAAAGAAAACTCGACGCACTTGAGTCACAGAATGTATGAGAAGAGGTGAAATTACTTGTCTAACCTTGTCTTACAGGGAAGTCTCACAGCTTTATATTAATCAGCAAGAAATTTGCTCTGCCCTGATAGGGACAAAATACTCATATGAAAGAGGGCTCTTCATGAAAAGTGCTGGTAAGACAAAGGAATGAAGGGATAATTTGGATTAAAAGGAGTTTGCCAGTCATGCAGGGCTTTTCAACAAATGCCTGACAAGTTTTTCTAGTGGCAAGGAAAACCTTAGTAATTTTCATAATTAAATGCCATGTAACTTGGAAATTGCAGACAATTGACCAAATATTTCACAAAGGGAGCAAAGATGAAGGCATATGGTGAGAAGAGAAAACCCCACAATGTTATGAGACTAAGACAAACCTGTAAAATACACTGCTGCCTTCTCTCCATAATGTGAGTGGCTGATTCACAACCTAAAGAATTACTTACTGCTGGTGACAAAGTTATGGCCATTAGTTTGGCACAGTCAGGCGAGAGACCAGGTGCAAAACCCAAAGACCCGCACAAGGGTGGTAAGAAAGCGTGTACCCACAAGAGACGTAAGCTGAGTCCACATCCCCACCACAACACTGACCATTCACTCCTAGAAAATGCCCAAGCTAATGCTTGCAGCCTTTTGAAAAGCTGAGTACCTCTTGAAGTTTACTGTAAGTGTGACTAATCTTACTTTGCACCAGGACTCTAAAAAAAAAAAAATAGATGCCAGTATGAGGCTCATCTTGCTCAATCAACCCATCAAGATCATGGTGATCAGCCTGGGCAGTGCTGAAAGTAGCAAATCTCATCCCTGATTTTGAGTGCTCGGAACTGATGAGAAGCACTTTAAACCTAAGTAAGAAAATACTAAGTGAGTACTTCACACTGAATTGCAACGTGTTAACAATTCAGAAAGGCTGCAAATGTACATGCTGTGAGTCTCTGCAGGCACCTGCTCAGGAAGGGATGTCTCAAACTCAATGATCCGGTGGGTCTCTTCCAATCTGGTTATTCTATGAAACGTGTACACTCCTCTCCTAACTTGATGTGCACAGCAAAATACAGTCCGAAAGCAGCCCAATTCATTTTTTGTCTTCAAAAAAAGGGAGTCACTAAAGTTTGGATATGACCTGGCATTTGAAAGCTTGGCATTTCTCCTTAAAGTTTCAAAGGTAAAGAAAAATCTGGTTTTTCCTTTTAAGTTATGCTGTCTCTTGTTTTACATTATAAGGGAACTAAGCTGCAATGGCAATACTTCAACTTGTTTCTGCAATTTCTTATTTGGTTGAAGCATGACTTTTTTTCCAACATGTATTATTTTATACATATCAGCAAAATTATTTTAGTATGGCCTACCTCTGCAGAGTAAAAAACCCCACGTCCAATACTGTCCCTTCACTACTCTATTCTTTTTTAACCAACTATCATTTATTGCCCTTAGGGTACTCATTAATTCTGAAATTAAAAGATATCCATCAGCAGTACCATAAATTCATAGATAGCTACAACAGGAATGTCTCTCCCTCTCTCCATGACTTTCTTTTATAATTTTACCACTGTGATTACCTCACACTTTTGTGTCTTGCAGCATCTTTTATGCAAATGGAAGAATATCTTATAGAAAGATCTTTTCTTAATATTTAACACATCCTTCCTTGTCTCTCATCATCAGAGCACAGGGAAATAATATTTTCTAGCTCACAGCATGTAACTGTACATGAGAATAGCTGCTAAAATATGTAAAACTGTTCATACATTGGTGAAGTTTCAATGTCATGTCTGGATTAAATAGGGTAGGAGAAGGTTAAAACTTTTCAAAGACTATAACAGTCTGCGAAGTTTTATTTAACTCATGTTTTCAAGCCATCAGATTGTGACTTACAAGATGCAATTACTACTTGGACCATTAATGGATTTTTTTTCTCAGCTTGAACTAAAAACAGTTTAGATAGGAGGCTATAAAGAGGATTAGAATGATTCAAACAGCAATCTAATGGAAAAAAGATAAAACATCCTGTAGTTTTGTAGATGTCTGTTATGTTTCACAAAGTGAACGATTTTCTGCTCCTCTACATCCAACTACAACTTTGCCCCCAAGTCACAGCCCAAGCCTTATTGCAGACAGAAGAAGCCTTCCTCAGTATTTGGCTCTGTACCATTATTCACTGCAGGTGAGCCCAGACTGCGACTCCAAACCATTTATCTCCAACTACCAACATCTCCCAAATTCAAGCAGGATGTGTCAAAGCCACATTCAATATAAGAAATCTAAAATAAGCTTGCTTCTCCTGCCAGTTGCGTCACAATTTCAAATTCTTATTAGCAGAGATTACAGGTAGCAGAGCAAAAATGTTATAGCTAAAGGTGTAGCAAGATAATTACAAAAGCTACAACCAGCATCTAAGTTTTAGCAGCACTAATTATATCTAAATAAAAGTGCAATTTCAAGTAGGGTAACTATTAAAGACCCATTCAACAGAAGCTAAACATATGAAGGGGTGGGAGAAACAATTCCACATGGCTCATCTATATTTCAAAATTACCAGTGTGGTATTTCCCACATGTTAGCAGTGTAATTCTTTACTACTTACCACTGATGAAAATGGTTAAAGGACATGAAGGGTACAGTGAGGAGCTACTGCTGCACAGTAGTAGTATAGCTTCATAGCCAGAGCTGCACAGATTTTCTCTACCTTTGTGTTTCCCTGCAACTTAATTTTGGAATGTTAAATTCTTTTGAAACATTCACACTTGATATACACAGCTTTCCCAGCTTGAGACCTTAGGCTGAACAGCTTGCTTCAGTTCAATTATTATTCAAGTGCTGATAGCCGGCATTATCCTAGATGAAATGCAAACCAAGTGAAAAACAGATTCCATATAAAAAGCTCACAAGCTAGAAGAAAATGAAATGAATTTTCAGCCTTTCAACTCCTTAAAGTGATAGGCAATAACAGAGCTGCCAAACAAGAGTAAACCTGAAAAGAAACACTTTACAGCCCATGATTGAAAGGGAACATAAAAGGATGTCGAGTAGATGGATGCTTTATTGCTATTTTATATTTGAAACCAGCAAACAAGCCCAGGTTGTAGCCGAAAACATGAAATTGCAACTCTTCCATCTCTTTTAGGAGACCTGGCTGATATCTCTAACCTTGTTGTCTGATCAAGATCACACCCCTTCATCTGTCCTATACGCTGATCAGCTGTTTCCTTTGAGACCAACTTGTCACTAATACCTTTAAAGATTTATATTTATATGCATGTCCTTTTCTCCTCATTATATTTTTACTGCAAACAACCTATGAATACAAGCATATTAGTAGTACCCTTAGTAAGTTCACAGATGACACTAAGCTAGGAGGAAGTGTCAAATCTGCTTGAGAGTAGGGAGGCTTTGCAAAGGGATCTGAAAAGGCTGGATCGATGGGCTGAAGCCAATGTGATGAGGTTTAACAAGGCCAAGTGCAGAGACCTGCACTTGGGACACAACAAACCTGTGCAGTGCTACAGGCTTGGGGAAGAGTGGCTGGAAAGCTGCCTGGAGGAGAAGGACCTGGGGGTGTTGGTTGACGGCTGACTGAACACGAGCCAGCAGTGTGCCCAGGTGGCCAAGGCAGCATCTTGGCTTGTATCAGAAACAGCATGGCCAGCAGGTCCAGGGAAGTGATTCTCCCCTTGTACTCTGCACTGGAGAGACTGCACCTCAAATACTGTGTTCAGTTCTGGGCCCCTCACTATAAGAAAGACATTGAGGTCCTGGAGAGTGTCCAGAGAAGGGCAACAAAGCTGGTGATGAAGGGGCTGGAGAACAAGTCTTACAAGGAGTGGCTGAGGGAACAGGGATTGTCCATCCTAGAGAAGAGGAGGCTGAGGGAGCTCATATCACTGTTTATAACTACCTGAAAGGAGGTTGTAGAGAGGTGAGTGTTGGTCTCTTCATCCAAGTGCTAGGTGATAGGACAAGAGGGAATGGCCTCAAGCTGTGCCAAGGAAGGTTCAGATTGGACATTAGGAAAAACTTCTTCACTGAAAGGGTTTTCAAGCACTGGAGCAGGCTGCTCAGGGGTGTGATTTGAGTCATCATGCCTAGAGGTATTTAAAAAATGGGTAGAGGAAGTGCTTGGGGATATGATTTAGTAGTGGACAGGTACAGATGGACTTGATGATCTCAAAGGTCTTTTCCAACCTAGGGATTCTATGATTCTAGTAAATACAGCTACATAGCAGAGAGGAGCTGATATCAAGTTCCTATCCCTAAAAAGAGAGACTTGGCCTATTTCACTGTTTCAAGAGTTAGGTCAAGTACAGTCTATGGTGGGTTGATACTTGTCTGGCAGCTAAGCCCCCAACCCAGTTCAATCACTCCCTCCGTTGCAGTGCAGTGGGGGAGACAATCCAAAGGGCAAAGGCAAGAAGAACTTTCTCTCACTCCTGCAGGTTCAGATGAAGACTGCCTAATAATCAAAGGAAAAAACAAAACAACCAAGTGATGCAATCACTCAACCACGTCTGACCAGTAGACTGATGCCCAGCTAGCATCCAAACAATGTTTGCTTTGGAAAAACTACCCACCTTGGCATTATTGCTGTGCATTATGTTATATGGGCTGCAATATCTCTTTACTTGGTTCAAGTCAGCTGTCCTTTGCTGCCTCCCCTTCCAACTTCTTGCCCACCACTACTTGCTGGGGCGGAGAAACAGAAAAGGTGGTGAATCTGTGTGAGCTCTGCTTAGCAATAGCATCAGCATGTTTTGGCCACAAATCTAAAACACAGCACCGAACAGGATGCTCTGAAGAAAATTAACTTCATCTCAACCAGATTGAATAAAAAGATACATGCTACAGCATCCTCATCTTCTGCTGGCTCTCTCCCTCAGCTCTCAAGAGAACAGGTAGCAAGACAGCTATTTGCTATGTCTTTCCAATTCTAACTTGGATTTTTCCAAACAGTTAAATGTTTTCTTTTTTTTCGCCGAAAACCAGCATGCGTTAGTATTTCAAACACATATAATTTTAATAAATATGGAAGAAATTTAATAAAATTAACAAAAAAGAAAAAATATGAATGTTCCTGACTGCATCAAAAAGCAGCCTGCTGAGTGAGTCTACAAAAACATTTAACTGAAGAGCCAAATACATTAATACTCTTCCAGTTCAGATTCATACTGAATTAATCAGGGAATGAATCACCTGTCAGCACTAGAACTTCAAATTCATTGAAAGGGAAATAGTGTAATCCAAGCTTTTTCCTTTTTGACTTGCCCTAACAGAAACAGAATGGAAACACTGACGGGGAAGAAATGGGCCATGTCTTACTTGGCAACAACGGAAAAGAAATGCAAACTCTGAACTTGGCCACTAGCCTTGGCCAACGGGTGGATTCTCAGATATTACAGACTCAATGCTGTCTCAAATGCCTCAGAGTTATGGGGAAAGGGAAAGGGAAAGGGAAAGGGAAAGGGAAAGGGAAAGGGAAAGGGAAAGGGAAAGGGAAAGGGAAAGGGAAAGGGAAAGGGAAAGGGAAAGGGAAAGGGAAAGGGAAAGGGAAAGGGAAAGGGAAAGGGAAAGGGAAAGGGAAAGGGAAAGGGAAAGGGAAAGGGAAAGGGAAAGGGAAAGGGAAAGGGAAAGGGAAAGGGAAAGGGAAAGGGAAAGGGAAAGGGAAAGGGAAAGGGAAAGGGAAAGGGAAAGGTGTTGCTCCTCAACATCATCATATGAGGAAGCTTTTTGCCCCTGAAGAGAAACAAGCACTCTTTCCTGAACAAAAGCAGGCATGCCCCTTGCTGCACATACTTGGTCATCATCTTTGCTTATGAATAAGAGGTATGACCAGAAAATTGTCTGATCTGAGCAATAATGGAGGTGTGAACTTAAAATCTGTAATCTTGCGGGTAATTTGTGACCATGCTGACTTGTTCCTTTTATTGGTGCTTCCTCAGGGCATCTGGGGTAACATGAGAATCTTCCAGTGCTGCAGAAGAGCCTTTGCAAGGATCCTGCCATAGGTACAAATAGACTGAGCTCTATACTAATGATCTAAGACTGCATTAACAACCACAGGTTGCACAAAGAAGTGCATCGGGTTACTGCATTGTATTTTGTTGTACCTTGACTCTGTTCTGCCTTTTAATCTAGGGAATAACAAAACCCATTTTTTACTTTTACACAGTCTGTAATGCTGACCATTTCTAAAGACAAGACGTAGATGCCTGCTTTGACATGTGTGGGATGAGGTTTTGTGATCATCATAAGACCTGAGAGCAGTTCACCACATGTTCATGATGCCCTTCTACATGCTTGGGAACATAGCACTGAAAATAATTAGTTTCATTTTCTTAAATATCCTCTTTTTCTTAAGGTAAACAAACAAGTGTGAAACTTTTAGATTTGTTTTGCATTTCCTTTTTCCTCTCTCTAGATGGCTCTCTGCTCAGTATACTGGAGAACTGCTTCACTTTCAAAGCTTAGCATTTCTGAACTGCCAAGTGAATATCTTTACCACTTGGTGATATGTTCAACAAAGTGTTATCCATTGTTTTAACTGGGAATAAAACAATCTTCACTTTCTGTCCTTGGCATATTGCCCAGTTAGTAGAGTGAAAAAGAAAAGCAACTTCACAGATGAAAGAAAAGACATGGAAAATGATAAAATATTCAACAAGGAAGAAGAGTTTAGAAAAATGGAAATTAAAACTACAGTTGGGAAATCTTGCAAGTTAAACTAGTGGTAAACATTTTTCAGAGAAGAGCTCCGAAAAAGTACAAACTACATTTTATAAGGAATCACTAAAATGAGCCTTTTTTGACAGTTCAGCCCTAGATCAAGCTTTCAGATACAAGACTAGAAAGGAGCTAGCAAAGCAGGGCTGGATATCACACCTTTTATTCGATTCATCTAAGGGAAGTAGGGAACAGCCAGTGACTCTCCACAATTGGATTGAGACTTGGACTGGATTTCTAATGCTAAATTGATAGGTCTTTAGATACCAGTGTGATAAGTAGGCTATAAATACACAGAGCCTGACATCTTTAATAGTTTGCTAAAATAGACAGCTCTAAGAGGTATTCTGGATAACCGTTTATCTATCCACACATCCAAAATTACTCTCTAAGCTGTCAGTCTGAGTTTTCAGGATTTTAGCAAGACAGCTTGTTGTGAAATACAGCTATAGCAGCTACAACAGAGAGATAGCTGTAACAGATATGAAAGCTGAATTAAATACTTGGTAATACAGAGAGAGCTCCTGGAATTGGGATGGGGGAAAGGATGAAAATGTGTGACTGAAGAACAAGTTCCCACATTACAAAGAAATATAAATAAAAATCCTGCTGATGGCAACTACATTTTCATATAGCTTTCTGCTTTGGGACAAAGGTGCCTTGAAAATCTACCATCGAAATTGTCTCTCTCCAATTCTTTGGACTGAGGGACTGTGGTGTAGATACAGCATTCCCATTAGCAGTGTAGAGTGTACACGGGTTTGCATGCACTGTATACCTGCGCTGGTGCTCTATTTCAATGATAGGGAAAAACACCATCTCCGTTGTTCATCTCCTTTAAATGTCCAACACGTCCTTCAGCCTCAAAATTTTTTTTTTTCTCTCAACTATATTTTTCTGCAGGTTGATGTATCTTATCCTTCTTTAATATTTAGCATGCGGCTTCCTGCTCACTAATGACAGTAAAAACACTGTGCAGTGAAACTTTTCCTGTCACAGTTAGGAAACTCAGTTTCCAGAACACAGTCCGTCCCCACCTCCTGCCTCCTTTCAGCTCTTTACAGACTTATCCCCACAGAAACCTTAAAACAATTAAAGCCATAACTGCATTTTACCAGCTAACTGGAGTTCTGGGGCTTGAATAAGTTTGTGCCTTCAATACCCACATTTTAAAGTAAATCTCACTACATCACAGCTAGATACCAGAAGACATTTAAAGGTCTTTGATATAACAAGTTGCTAGTTGCCAGCTGATTTTCTGATCTTAAGTACTGCATTGAAAGCTTGCTGCCTAGATGGCAGGAGCTGACAATTGTTTGAACCCACTAGCCACCTCTGTAGATCAGATGCCATTATAACCAATGGACTCAGTATTCCATTCATAGGTTCTTATTTTTCCCCTCTTGGAAAATGCTTTTCAAGAAATACCATGGAAATATATATATATTGATAGACTATGGTTACATATAGTGTTTGTCCATTTACATGGATTTCAGCGTAGCTTTCTACTGGACTGTATGCAGACAAACTGTATCCTACCATAACACTTACTTTTTTGAATATAGGTATCTTTCACCTAAATGATACGACAAAGGTGTTAATTTAGTGGATAAATACTGGTATCGTCCCTGGAATTTCACTCCTTCTTTAGGGTTTCTTTATTATTTTACATATGGAAGAGCATTGTAAATATAAAACATATAATAAAGTAGCAGTTATTCTGGTTCAACTTAGGTATTAGGTATTGAAGTTTTATTATCTGATACATATAAATTCTGAGACAGAAAGTTTATGGTCTGCAAAAAACTACCACAGCAAGAAAAGTTTTGTCTGCTTAGTATAGGCAATAGTAAACACATAAAATTGTCTTAAGTTGCTCGTATTAGTTGGAGAGGACACATCAAGCAAAATAAATTTTGAATTAGAAAAAGACAAACAAACAATTTTGTCACTTCTTTTGATGTGCCAAAGTGCACCACAATCCATTGTCTTCAATATTTTGACAACCTGTGTCAATGAAATGGAAATAAGGAGGTGCTGATCTCATGAACATCATAGAGAGAGGTAAAAATTTTTGAATTAGCCACTGTAAATAGTTAATTTTTTTTTTTTTTAAATTATCTGATCACCACCCAGGAACAAGGCAAAGATCCATGCACTTACAGAGCCTAACACAAAAAAAGCCTTAATACATGTACATAGTTTAAAGTGGGTTAATGTGTTTGTTACAGTTCTCAGCTAAGGCTTTTAACTAAAGAATCATGAGATAGCAAAGCATGTGTCTTAGACATAACTAGCAAACATGATACGTATATATGGTAAAAAAAACAAACAAGGAAAGAGGTGAAAAACATGGAGCAAACAATACAATGTTCAGATCAGAACTATTATAAATGAGTCTTGCAACATTAAAAGAACTAAAAGTCACAGAATAAAAGAAACTAGCCTCTTGAAGACAGTAAATCATTACAGCGTGCTAGAGATTTCTTAGTATATTAGCCCATCCACAGGGCTTTTTGAACATAATCCATTTCAATAACTTTTCTCTTCTCTATTTCCTAGTGCAAACAACACTGCAGATTAGATCAAGTCAATTCTTACGCTAGTAGTATTGTTCTGCTACCCACTAAGGGATATAGCTTGAGAAGACTGAGTCACAGGTATGTGACTTCTGCAATCTGTGGTTTAATCTAGGGTTATATTATGCGTGCAACAGTGAAAGAAGGGCAAAGTTACAGGTTAGATGCTGGTTGTAACTGAAAGCAATATTGTCTACTGGAGGCAGTGCAATTTCCAAAGCCAGAAGTATCTAACACTTTTCTCTGCTTCCTGGACTCTTGTCCAATAGTTTTAATTTTGTCTTCAAGTTATCAAAAACTTGGTGTCTCAGGTCTGTTGCTCTAGGGCAGTACATTGCATCATTATACCTCTGCATCATGTTTATGCTTAAGTAAACTCAAGAACTCTGCCGCTCCTACCTTGACTGTTCTCCTCATGTAACACATCATTCTCCATCAGTTCTTCTTTTAGTAATTCTAGACTTTGCTGTGCACATACTTTCTTTGTGCTTCACATTCTTACTGTGCCTCGTGTGTGAGGTGCCCTTCCTGACTTTAACTGTAGTACCATGAGCTTCTCTTCCTGCAAGGCTCACTCCATCATGCCAACACATGGCTGCAAGACGAAGGAGATGGCTAGATAAAACCTGAGATAAAACCTTATTTCTATGCTTCAGGTTACGTATATAAATCCTGGAACAAGGTAAAAGTTATACAAGAGCTCGGTACTAATATTAATAATGCTATGCATATTTGGGTACAGGGTGTGAGAAACAAGAAGGGAAGGAAAATGGTGGAAGGAAAACGTTGTTTCTGAAAGGGAGGCTGTCCCACAAGCTGGACTTCACTCAGCTGCAAAAGCCTGAAACTTGTCATCTGCAGAAGAGAGGTCTACAGAACAGGTTATAAAACTAAAAACTACAATATAAAACAAGCAGCACGTCCTTTAAAAGACATCTACAGCTACTACTCTTCCTCTAGAAACAGGAAAGCTTCAATCAGTCTGTACATACCCCAGACATTAGAGATGGAAGGAAGTATTATGTCAGTCTTTCATTCTGTGGCCACTGGTAGATCACTTCCTATTACTCCTATTATTCCTGAGCTTGTTGTCCACTGTAGTTTTAAATGACTCAAATGCCTGGAGTTCTACCACTTTCCTTTGGGCGAATAATCTATTCCACAGTCTAACAGATCTCACTGTCAGGAAATGGTCTCCATTTGCCTTTGCTCAATCTCATCCCATTACTCCTACTTATAGTGGTTTTTAGTTGTTGTGCTCTGAAACACCCTTATAATGGCTTTTAAACTAGGATAAGAATGGAATAACAGCCATAAATGGAAACTTCTCACCTTACATTAAGTGCTCCCTAGTCCCCTCACTCCTGCAGCAGAGGACAACACACCAGGAGAGACAAGAGGAGTTGCAGCGAGCAGGACCTGGACTAATGACACCTGAGAGAGACAAGAGGAGCTGCAGCGAGCAGGACCTGGACTAATGCCACCTAAGAGAGACAAGAGGAGTTGCAGTGAGCAGGACCTGGACTAATGCCACCTGAGACAGGCCATCGCACAAGGTACAGCCATAATTATTGCACAATGGGACAGAGGGAACAGTATGGGATAAAAGCAGTGTCAGCAGGCAGGGACAATTCCTTTTAGCTGAGGCAAGTCTTTAAGTAACATGCTCAATTTTGTAAATAGCCCAATTTTGTAAATGGGCATTAATCATCTTAGTGAAACGTCTCATCCTCATCAGCATCAGCACTCCCGCGTGGTGTGCCTGCCTTGCTGCCTCACTCCTCCCTTCTCATCTTTTTTGCTGAACTGTAGACAAACATTATGCTGTGAACAGTATGACTAAACTTTCACTATTTCAGGAGCTCCTGTGATGCTGAAATCAAATTCCAGCATCACTCCCTTTTCAGCATGGTAAAGGCAAAGGTGTGCATTAACATAGCTTCCCAGTATTACATGGCAGAGATATGGTTTCATGTCAGTTAAAGACACAAGCAGTTTGCTTTGATCTCTTCTCTTAGACAGTAGTGACAGTAATAGTAATGCAGAGATAATGATGTATGGTTGGCTACTAGCACATAGGAAACCCCAAACCAGTAGAGATAGCTCAAAAACATTGCCGGATGATGGAGGTACAATGCTACCCAGGTAGAAAAGACATAAAAAGTTGGTAAAATTTAACTACCAGTTCACATTTTCTCCTAGACAGATTTTAGGCAGCAAACCACAGAATCACAAGGCTGGAAAAGACCCACTGGATCATCAAGTCCAACCATTCCTACCAACCACTAAACCACGCCCCTCAACACCTCATCCACTCGTCTTTTAAATCCCCCCCGGGACTGGTGCCTCCACCACCTCCCTGGGCAGCCTCTGCTAGTGCCCGATGACCTTTTCTGTGGAAAATTTTTTTCTGATGTCAAGCCTGAACCTCCCCTGGTGGAGCTTGAGGATGTTCCGTCTTGTCCTGCCCCCTGTCACTTGGGAGAAGAGGCCAGCTCCCTCCTCACTACAACCTCCTTTCAGGTAGTTGTAGAGAGCAATAAGAACTCTCCTCAGCCTCCTCTTCTCAAGGCAAGAACCAAATGCCAGGGATTTTATTTACACCATGAAAAGTAATTATCAGAGCAAAAGGAAATTTACACAGATTTCCTAAGGGATCCAGACACAGATGACCCTTTCCTTTGTGTTTTTCTAATTTAAGACAGTCACTTCTGCTGCTCCTCTTTTTCATTCATATACTTAAGATGTTTTGTTTGTGGCTTTCTTTTCCTTTTTTTTTTTGACTTTATCTTACTCTGAAGTTTGGTTAGTTTCAAGGGTATTTTTGAGAGACTTTTTATTTGTTATGATTACAGCCTACCACAGCCCATTTTGATTTTCCCACAGGTTTCCCCTGTGGTGTCCTTGGAAATACTCAATCTGTATACTGTAATCTGGGGACTGACAGAGTAAAAGAAAACATAAATCAGTGCTAAGTTGCCTATAATGTATTATGCCCTTTTTACAGACTGTCTTTTATCAACTTCTGCACTATCGTGATTCACATAAGAAAAATGAAGTAGCCACAGGACAGCTAGTGGAAAATATTTCTTTAAGTTACACTTTAGTCCTGAATAAATACTATCAAAGTAAACAGTATACGAAAGGGTGCTCTGTCTCTCTGATAAATAAAGAAATGCAGGTTCTTTCCAACTAACTTACTTCCTAACTACTGGATGGCACACAGTCTTTGGGTAGTAGGACAGATGCCAAGTTATTAATTAAAGAATGCCTCTAAATCTTCAAACAAAAAGGTGACAAAAAAGGCACCTGGAACATATAAACAAATAAAAGTGGGAAAGGTCTAGGCCAAAATGTCTTGAACTTGAAATGCTGTTCAGGCAAAGGAACTCCCACACTCGATGTTCCTGAATATTTTTTTCTTAGATATGTTAAGAGACGATGCAAACAAAAGAGAAAATGTTCTCTGTTCTTTCTCCATTTGAAGAAAATAAGGAAAGAGAGCACACAAAAGTCCAACAAATAGTCCAAAAAGAAGTATTAATAGAGCCACAGCCTACCCCCACCATAATAACCTCTCCTAATAAGTGGCATGATGCCTGGAAATGTGCGTAAGTCAGTTCTTTATTAAGATGACCCTTTTTACAGCTATGAATTTCCCATTGTGCTGGTGTCCATTCACCATAAGAAGGTCTAAACTGCACATTCTTTTCTACACTGTGCATCAGAAAACCTTTAGTATTTCTGCAGAGAAAGGTGACTCTTGTTCCTACTTGAATCTACCTGCTTAAGTCCCATTATTTTCATTTGGCATAAGGTCAGGGCTTATACAATTCAACACAAAATCCTTATGTTGTATTAGAAAAGATATGCACTACAACTGCTTTACAGTTCAACTCCTTCACTTAGGGTAACGTGTCAGTGTGTGCAGTACAACTTCACAACTGTTTTCCCCTAATTTTCATTCATTTATAGCCTTAAAGTCCAGAAAAGTGACACTATTATTGTGAGCACCTGCTCTGCTTCTCTGAAGCACATCATAAAGAATAAATTGGATCCTGCTTATCCAGAAATTTCTAACTACTGTAAACATATTTGATACAGAAAGTACTTCAGGTACCACAGAATCACAGAATAACCAGGTTGGAAGAGACCCACTGGATCGTCGAGTCCAACCATTACCACCAATCCCTAAATCATGCTCCTAAGTACCTCATCCACCCTCACCTTAAACACCTCCAGGGACGGTGACTCAACCACCTCTCTTGGCAGACCGTTCCAATGCCTAACCACTCTCTCCGTGAAGAATTTTTTCCTAATCTCAAGCCTAAACCTCCCCTGGCGGAGCTTGAGGCCATTGCCTCTCGTCCTGTCCCCTGTCACTTGGGAGAAGAGGCCAGCACCCTCCTCTCCACAACCTCCCTTCAGATATTTGTAGAGAGCAATGAGGTCTCCCCTCAGCCTCCTCTTCTCCAGGCTAAACAACCCCAGCTCTCTCAGTCGCTCCTCATAAGGCCTGTTCTCCAGCCCCTTCACCAGCTTTGTTGCTCTTCTCTGGACTCGCTCCAGAGCCACAATATCCCTCCTGTGGTGAGGGGCCCAGAACTGAACACAGTACTCGAGGTGCGGTCTCACCAGTGCCGAGTACAGAGGGAGAATAACCTCCCTGGACCTGCTGGTCACGCCGTTTCTGATACAAGCCGAGATGCCACTGGCCTTCTTGGCCACCTGGGCACACTGCTGGCTCATGTTCAGTCGGCTGTCAACCAGCACCCCCAGGTCCTTCTCCTCCTGGCAGCTTTCCAGCCAGGCTTCTCCTCGTCTGTAGCTGCACAGGGTTGTTGTGCCCCAAGCGCAGGACTCGGCCTTTGGCCTTGTTAAACCTCACGTACCATTGCACAGCTTTTCTCCTTGCTCATTGCTCCACAGAAATACACATTTGGGGTTATCCAACCTCTATGCTGGAACTCTCAAGGCATGATAATGGTGCAGGGTAGGATCTGCACTTACACTGAGACTGTGCCAATGCAAAAAGTGAAGCCATTAAATTAGTGGCTAACTACCCTTTTGAGGATTTGATGGCTTGATGTGTGAACTGTCTGTCATAGCATTCACCTAGGATTAGCAAACTGTCTTTTTTTGACAAGAAAAACTGGGAGCATAGTCCAAACTGACAGAAATGTATTTTTTTTTAAGCATAATTATTCACATTTACTTGATATGTATAAATAAACATGAGGAAAATATTGTGGTAGACTTCATTATTCCTCTAGTGGAAAGTACTGTATTGCAAATTTAAACTTCTTTGAGGAAATTGCTCCTGACTGGGCAGCAAACCCCATGAAAATAGGACTTTTGCTTCAGCTTAACTGTATTATACACTTTATCACCCAGCGTCTGTTGTAATAAATGTTACTTAAAAGACTGATTTAGGATCTGAATTTATTTTAATTAGTCTTTGTAATGCTGCAGCAGATGTTTGCTGATCTAAAAGCAAACCTGCACTTGTGAGGAATCTCAATGAGAAGGCCCCCAACATTTTATATTCTCAGACATGCTGCCTCGGACTGCAGTAGCAGACAGGAGAGGGAAAGGGGAACTAAAGAATAAACAAGAATGGAGAGGGCGAGGAAAAAAGAAGGCAGAGATCCATTTTGTTATAAACATGTCCTGTTATCAGTCACAGCCTGCAAAGGTGAGGCTGCAGAGCACCATTAATAACTGACAGTTGTTGTTAACTACCAGGGAACACCAGATAACCTTCTTGAGAATATCTATACCCTCATCTTGGGCAGCAAAGTAATGAGTCCCAGTGGAAAGAAAGCACTGCCCGTCTTTGTTGTAGCTATTGATCTCCTGATGTGATTTAGATAAGAGAGGAAGAGATAATGGCATTGATTATTCTATTTAGGAGCCAGACTGAGACTAAACTCAAGTATAATACATAAAGAGAAAAAATCTACACTCAATCACTCCTTGTCTGTTCTTTGCAGTTCAAAGCAATGGTAGGGGGTCATGGCAACAGGGACACATATCTTACTAAATATGTGGATTTTGGTTTCAGATTTTGATATAAATGAATATGTGATGGTTGGTTTGTTTTGTGGTTTGTTTTTCTTTCTTCTTCCTTTCCTCTTTTTAATGAGCGTGTACTGTTTTCATAGGGCTGAATAGGTAGGTTGTTTGCCTGCCAAGGAGGTTGACAGAAGTCAATGATGGAGATCTCAGGCTGACAGCAGGACACGCATAGCTAATTTTACTTTACACTCCTATCCCCCACAGTGAAGGGTAATCATCTCAGGTCAGGCAGTTTACAGGGAAGAACCTTAAAAAACAAGGAAGAATGCTTATGCCCATCCACAGCAAGATGTAATTACTCTACCAATGCTTAACTGCACGTCACCTAGCGACATGGATTAGAGCCTTGGACCTCACCTCAGAGTTAAAAAGAATCCCTGTTGCACATAAGAACAGACAGCAGTGAGATTTAGAAGTATCTTTCAATCTTTCAAAAATGGAAAAAAATAAATGAAATTTCCAGTATTTTTAAAGCTATTGAGCTTAAAATGCCTCTGAATATGTTAACGGGTTACAGAAACCACAATTCTACCAAGGGAAGCGGCTAGGATAGATCTACGGGTATACTCTTTTATATTCTCTTCCTCGCTTTTCCATATTCTTTGGAATACTATCCTAGATCTGCAAACCAACATAAATTTGTAGTTTTACTTCTGTCCCCCGTGGAGGTTTTCAAATGCCAGACTGAGCTTCTCAAAAAAGCATGCATTTAGACTAAGTACCAATTATTTATCTTTTATTGGTGTGATTGGTAGATATGCTTTGTAAAATACAAAAGGAAAACTATGGAAATAAAGTATAATATGTAGGACCTAAAAGTAAAATAAAAGCCTGTGTTCAATTCTTAGATGTCACCATAAAGTTTCTGTGTGTGATGAAGACAGTACTATCACCTCTGTGTGGCCCTGCTCTTGTCAGTGCCAGGGAGCCACAATTCATGACAAGCAGAGCTGGCCAGAAGATTTTTTCAAGGAAGCACACATTACCTTTAAAAATGAAATAATAATAATAAAAATCTTTATAGTCTATTTACGTTTGGGGGGGGGGGGGTAGGTGGGGGGGTGGGTTTGGTTGGGTTTTGGGCTTGTTTGTTTGTTTTTTTAATGTTTTTGGTTTCTTTAACACAAAGTTGTTAAAGGAAAGTGTGACTGGCTTCCTTACAGGTTTCTCTGGGCTGGGTCAGGGGGAAAGATGCTGGAGCTTCCTACACCTACTATAGTAAATTGATGCTTTATGGAGAAGCTAAAGAGTGGAGGAAGTTGAAGCATCCAAGCCCAGTTTGACCTAATGCAAAATTTAGATCCAAACTGAAGTTTCCAACCAACTAGAAACTTTGTTTTTCTGACAGTTTTAGAGCAAACTTCTAGATCTTATGCCTTAATAAGGCTGTAAAAGATTGTTGTACAAAATCACAAAGCACTCCAGCATCTTTGATATTGTACTACCACTTTTTAACTGGACCTCAGCAAGTTAAATGTTAATGATGCACAGCTCATAGACAGAGGCTACTGGCAGCACTACAGAGAACACTCAAAAACTTTACTACATCAATGCAGTCAGAAGAAGACACAACATACCAAGTATCACTGGCTGCACAGAATATGGCTTTACTATGAAATAAAGAGAGCAGAAGTAGCAAGAACAACCAATGTCATGTAGGCAGAAGCACAAACTACAATGCTAAAACCAGTCTTTGACAGATTAATTAAAGTGTGCATACCTCAAAATTGAATCAAAGATCAAACAGTCCACTTGCTTTATTGGGGGGGGGGGGGAATCCCTCTAAATCCATCGCTTACATATCACAGTTGAAATACTGGTGTATTGTCTGAAGGTAAAAGAAGCACAAGTTTTCCTTTTCAAAAGGAAACTGATAGAGCCATGGAAGGATGGATTTGCTTATTCCCTTAACACAGAAAATAGGATTAGTTGTGTTAGTGTTTCAAATAAAAAACAAAATAAACCAATCCACTTCTGTACGCTCCCCTAGGCTCCAGAGTTTGGGCTGAAGAACAACAAAGATTTAATGGCAGGGGGACAAAATGGTTGGTGTGAAAAAAAATACCAGTTGGAAATGCATTACTGTAAACAAATAGAAGAAAACACAAAAAGTCACTGCCACAAATCCTTGTTTCTTCCTCTGTATAGTTATAAAATACTATGACCAAAGAATGATTTATGAATACTGCATCCAGGATTTGGATGCAGGCTGAGATGGTTCCATAAAGTTGTTTTACATAGACCCAGTTAAAGAGCATTAGAACAAGCCAAAATCCTAGGCACAAAACACACCAAAGTTTGGTAGTTTTAGTTCTTAATATGATGGAACCCCAATTTGACATCATCTTTGCAGTAAGACTACACCATCTGTATTGCTCCAAGCAAATAAAACCTGATCTGCTGAAGCATTTAATTTTAACACTACTTTCCTTCTATGCAGAGATATATTTTCAAGAAAAGTTTGCCTTTAAATATTCCCCATGCTTCTAAAAATTTGGAAGATGATTTTTTAAAAAATGTTATAATGAAACTGTGGCAGTTCATTTGTCTATCAGTAGACCTAAACCAAACTAAGTCATTAGATTAAACTAAAATCCTCCCCTGTGGTACTTAATTCCATTTAATATTTTTCTTGCTCTAAGGCTATTTATGAGTGTTTGGACTGTATATCCACTTTTTCTTTTTTTTCCTGTTTGACAGACATTCCAAAGGTAGGTGAATTATTAAAGAAAAAATAATTAAAAACATTTTCAGAGTCACTACAGATAAAGGTGAAATGCTTTACTAGTGTTTTAGAAATAGATTCATACCTTGCAGCTATAGGCACTAGAAATTCTACTACAGGTTACCCGTTTATATCAGGATTCTCAGCCATTCCTAAGTCAAATTGCTGTTTTCAGTACAAACTCTCAAAATATAACAGACGAATCCTAGTGGAGGTAGTTATGTTTGTAGCAATATCTTTAGGGAATTATCTCCTAACATTACTTTCATTTCAAAAGAGGTAGTTTGTGGGGTTTTTTTTTCCCTTCCTCAATTTTTGCAATTCTTTATCAAAAACCCTCAGGTGTATGGTTAAACACAAATTGGATATCAGCTAAGCTTCAGTTAACAAAATTAACTGACAGCCTATCTTCTGCTTAATTGTCAGTTAGGCACAGTGTCAGTTCCTCCAACTTCTGCTTCATGCTGATGAAGTGACACCGAGTGGTCCTGTTTGATGAAAATTAACCATTCTAGATGAATCTCTTAATTAGTTACAGAGATAGTTAATGTCTAGAAAATACTTTTGTTGCCAGGCAAATGACGAAGAATCACACAGGAGTGTCCCAGTCCAGTTTGGTTGTAGTTTTTGAGCAAACAGTGGAAATGTTATCAGGCATCTTTAGGTTTAAATGGCAAATGCCCTTTAGATCATTTCCTTTTGTTTAATGTTCCAGCCCTTTCTGGTTTCTAGGCAAGCTGAACACACACTAGAAATGTGCTAGCATGCATTTCAGGTCCTTGGACCTGCCCTCAAGCCAGCTGAAGACCTTGGAAAAAACTGTTCAGTGCTCACCTGATAAAAGATTCTGATCAAAGTGCTACTAGATAGTGCTACTATGAGGGATGTCACAATGCTATGTAAAGTAAAATAAACCAAAAACTTAAGAGACTAGTTTTTATGTTGAAAAGAAACATCTTTCTCATTTGAAGAATTTTTGAGGGAGGGAAATTGAGCTAGAAATTAGTGTATTCTTTCTACTTCTTAATCACTCTTTGCGGTAAATAGCTGCCTGCACATACAGAGGATGAAAATAACCAGAGAACAGACATTTAGTTTCCAAATGAACCATATTTTTAGTTTATCATAAAATGATGATTGAATAATTGCAACATTTCTTGAAATTTGAGGGCCCTACAAATGACTAGCCCTATCGAGAATATTCTCCACACATTGCATATGGTAAGGGCAATTGCAAGACAAGATCACAAGACACTATTTCTTAAGTTTAATAACCCATTTAATACAGGCTTTCAATTCCATTTCATGCTCAGTAAAGCAAGAATAACAGAACCTTTCACTGATGTTGGCCTTAGATGAACAGCTTTTGTTTTGAGGGCTTTGGTTGCACTGCCTTATCATGGTTGACAACGAAGGCCTTGTAGCAAGTGCCAACAAGAGTGTAAGAGGAACCGCTCCACACTTAAACGAGGATACTTCTTCAGTGAGCTATTTTTCTTAGCTAGCCTCACGCTAATTGCTTATGTGCCTAGGGAAAAGGTATGACATGCACTGCTTTTGTCCTTTCCCCACCACATTCTCTCATCTTTCTTGTGATGAAATATAGCCTCTGCAAATGGGCAAGGGGCAAAAATGTGCATGACATGCTGAAATAAGCAAAACACAGCGCACTGTCCCATCAGAAAGGTTAATGGCAGAAAAAAGCAAGACATCTAAACTCATGACATGCTAGAAAGCTACTTTAAAAAGGTTAATGATTATTGCTCCCAGTGCTTGCTTAAAGAACAAACTGTGCTGGGACTCAGCCAACCAAGAGTGAAGAATAGAAAAAGAAAGAATGAGCAATGGCTTGAATCAAAGATTACAAATTGAACCCCTACTAGGGTAGACAGCAAGGTTTATAGCTCAGTTACATGTACAGTACAACATACTATTATCTCTATTATCTTATACTGCTCATAATCAAAAAATATTTCATCATCAAATTCGGGAAATTGTACTGATATTTGTATTTTGGGTCTCTTCATACAGCAAAAGCAAGGTGACATGTCATTAATTCATCCGGAAGTTCATAGCACAGGATTTAGTATTGCAGTATAAACCAGCTCCAGTCGTGCTACTGTAAAGCCTTTAAAAAAAAGCAGGTCCTCTATTTGCTTTTGTCTTTGCATAACTTACTAAGAAATTGTTGTTCACCTTGGAAAAGGCAATACATGTCGGTAAAATTAAGATAATACAATATTATAAGCATCTCAGCCATCTCACATTATTATAACCAACCTGAAATGGAAAATTAAAAAGACTTAGTGATGTTCGCTATGAATAACTACTAGAAATATAGAAAAAAAATATTTCCTTGTAGACATGCTGCCTAGCTACAGATTTCAGCAATTTAGAGAATTAGCATTAAAGTTGCACTAGGACAGAGGGTTGACCTACCTGCCTTGGAAAAGGCTGAAATTCTTACATGTCTTAGACTTCAGAACAGTGCAGAGAAAGAAGCCAAAGGAGAGAAAACAATTCACCATTATCACCTCAGATGGATAAACATTTGTCTTTAATTTTCATAGAACCCTCTTGTACAGTTTTGTGTTTGTTTGGTTGGGGTTTTTTTGTAATCCCCACTATCTTCCCAAAAAAGGAATGAGTTTTTGACTATATCTGTACTTATCATACTGCTTTTCCCCTTTTTCTGACACAGGTCTCCTCAATGCCTTTCCCATAGATGTGGCTTGTCCCTCTATTCCTACAGTTTCACATTCCTCTGTACTCCTTGAACCTTCTGAGAGGACAACACTTAATCTGAACATGTGTTCCCATTTCCTCAAAATGTGATGATTCACTCAACCACAATGTGATTGTGCAACTCTGCCACAAATTCCTCGGCAGAGTTGTAGATGTGATGCTGTCATTGGACTGTCGAGGACACAGGGATCACCAGTTAAGTACAGATAAGAGTGGATCAAGAAAGAAGGGAAAAGGAGAAAGATTATCAAACCAGAAAGGGATCAAGTTGGACTTTACCATACACACTTATTTACAATACTTTCTGTTACCTTTTTTACCTGTGCTATGCTCTGTGCTGAGATGAACATAACATTAAGGGAGAAAATATGTTTGTGAAACTGTCTTTAATCTATCAAGTACAACATCTGAAATACTTTAAAAGGGTATATCTAACAAAATTTGGTTTGGGGAATATATACTATTATAATACACATTAAAATCATGTTGTTTGAGTCTACAGGTGAAGTGGCAACTGTTTTCTTCCTGCAGTGCTAGTACTGTTACTATTAGCAGAAGACATAAGTTCTAGGAGTCACTAGGTGTCACTCCATAAGTAGCACAGAACAGAAAGGGTTTAAAAGCTGTTGTAATTCTATAGGCATTTGTATACAGCTTTTTTTTTCCTTAACTTTAATCTTCTTGTTATTCGCTTGTGCAGCAACCCAAACGTCTATAAATCGCTTCAAATCACGTAAGACCAACTATCTCGACTTCTAAATAACACATAAAGCGCATCATACATGAGGAAAAAAACCCCAATCAACTGATATGATCCTGTAACACGATCACAGAATTGTTTGGGTTGGAAGGGACATTGAAGATCATCTAGTTCCAACCCCTCTGCCATGGGCAGGGACACCTCCCACTACATCAGACTGCTCAAGGCCCCTTCCAGCCTGGCCTTGAACACCTCCAGGGAGGGATGATATATCTCCCTGATCTAATCTGTACTTTTGAGAAATGCTTGACAATTTTTTATTTGCTCTGAAGTAAAGCAATCTTCCAACTAATTTGTGGAAGCAAAAGAAAGATTATGGGAAGGAATTTTGTTGCCTCATTTTATGGAGTCATTAATACTTTCTGTTCCCTCACATTTTATCAAAACTTCTTTTGCAAACTCAACTCTATCCAATGTGACAGAGCCCCTAGTTTTTAATACTGCATTCCTCATTTGATAAATGGCTTAAGCTTCTTAGGAAAAAAGTGATTTTCCGATACTTTATTAAAGCCCTCTCACCTTAAATTAGTGACAAATTTGAAATTGAGGTAGTTGAGAAAAAAACACAAACTTAAAATGTATCTTCTTCAACCCCACCAGTTTCTCCATTTTGTATTTTCAGTAACTGGTTGGTCCCAAAATTGAATTCAACTCCTATGCAGAGCTATTACCTCCACTGCTGTGTGATTGTAGGTCTTCACATGATTTTTCTTAATATCCTCATCAAAAAAATACAAATATGTAATTTAACGTACAGCTACATTTTGTGATCCTTCCTATTTTTCTTCAGAAAATTACTAGTTTATAAAAATATATAAAATCAAATGTAAAGTCAAGAGATTAACCCAAAACTTTCACAATAAGATTATTTCTGCTTATTTTGCAAGTCTGAAAGAAAAGCTACTAAAACTGATAACATTGACAGACAAAGAAACTGTCTTGGTTGAGAGAGTAAAAGAAGAGTTTAGCAAGAGGGTCATTTAAAAGAACTGTCTGAAGTCATGGAATACTTTTTGGGATTTTTTTTTTTTTTTACATATTTTTGGAAAGACTTCTTCAAATTCAGTTATTAATACAGAAAGAAGACAAAAGTAATTCAGTGCAACAGGTTTCCTGCTTCTGCATCATTAGTTACATGCTGCGCACTTCACAGAGAACCAAGAGTTATTATACAAGTGCAAATACAGCCCTGAAGCAATGTTGTTTCTATGTTGAACTATTCGCTGCAGGAACTGTGAATCTTGAGTAGTTCTGCTGTCTGTGTCACAAGGAGCACGAGTATGCCAGATCTCAGCTGTGTCCCTGCTGTGGAAGGAGGGATTGAGAGGGGGAATCCCTCCTGCAACACGCAGAGGGACACAGTAAGCAAGGGAGCCTTTGCTTGGCTGTGGGAGCCTTCCTGGGCCACCCTCGCCTTCTTTCTGCTTTGAAGAACAAAATCCAAGACAAGAACACAATCCAAGACAAAAACACAAGGAAAATAAACCCTGGGTATAATCAATGGCAGAGGGTATTTTAAAAATAAAATATACCTTTCTCACAGAACAATAAATAGTCTCAAACTAAACCAGGTTATGAAGGAGCACATTTTTGATGTTTTACCTAAATTGCATACTGAAGTATTGTTTTCCTTCAAGCATTATAAAAATTGACCTCTACATCAGACCACAATACTATGCAGCCCATTAGGACTACATATTCTACAATATAATTTGGAAACAAGACTATCTTTGAGTTCAGAAATTCTCATGGACATCTGTATATGTGATACAGTTATAAAAATTAATAAAAATTAAACCTTATTACTTGAAAAAGATCTGAAATTTTCAAGGGAAAGCACACCATTTCAAAAAGTATACATAATAGATGAGAAACACACAATTGTCCTTCACAGAATAGCACACATTTGATAATGTGAACGTGGCTATTTTTACTGACTTCTCCCTTAGCCATTCTTTCTCTATATTTTGATATTTATTGAAAGTATAATATGAAGTTGAGATCTTTAGGGGAAACATGCATCATCAAGCATAATTATATTGACTTACGGTTTTGGCTGGTAGCAAGATCCATTAATCTTTGGGATATAATAATGTCATGGATTTGCTAAAGTCAATATCTCTTATGCCAATAAATCTTCATACTGGCAAGAGAAGTCAATGCCTACTTAGGAATTTTCCAACCATTGACAAAGCCTCCTGTTAATATCAGATCTGCAATCACGCAATAAACATTTCCTCTGGCACTGGAATCTGTTTTACCCCAAAAGTAAATTTCTTTCCAAGTTCATCACTTGTTTATGTTGATGATCTGCACAAAGTCAAGTAGAGAGGGACCCAAAAAAAGCATTGCTTCTGTACCTGGACAGGGGATGAATAGTACATTCTTACACTGAAGCAAGGTGTGAGTAATTTTTTGGCAGTCCCTTACACGCCTAGCTTCATGAGACATTTTTTGAGACAGCAGCTTAGTCTCTTAGTATATAAACATACTATTTTTTCAGTGTGATGTTTTGAATAGAGAGGGCTCTTGTAAAGACTTGGAAAATAAATTTTAACCAGGTACAATGGTAAAAAATTGGAAGAGCAAATAAAAATACTTTCATTTGGTCATAGCCAAACCTGAAACTCCCAGAGATACTTTTGTTCAATAATTCTTGTTGAATAATTGTTGTTTGTTACAATTACATTTGTTTCAATAATGATGTACTGTCTTCCCCAATGCTAACAATAATATCTTTGATGCAAAATAAAATAACAACAATAATATTTCAGAATCTTTAATTTTAAGGCAATTTCTAACTTATCTGTTCGCACAGTCTATTTCATTCCTGCTAGGCTATTCTTTCATATAACTGATCATATTTTAAAACCAAAATTCTCCCTTATCAATCAATCTGACATATCTTTTCCTGACCAAATAATCACTTCAAAAGAAGGGAATGCATTTTCAAAACAAAATCCAAACTTTGTTAAAAACAAAAAAACTGAACTTGTCAAAACACTTCAAATATTTCAACATTGGTTTCTAATTTAATTCTACACTTAGTAGCCTGTGTTACAATATACTGTGAAAGTCAATGTCTTGATGGATCACTCATGGAAAACTGAAGTAATTACTCTCATTCTAATATTCCTATTTAAATGCATGGAAAAATGATTAGCTGAAAGTTCTTTATGTAGCAGAAATGGCATCTGCTTAATATTTATGCTAATGTGAAATACCTTTTACCCTAAAGGTTAGGGGTGATTCATGAATGAAAAATGAAACCAAATAAAACCAAAACAAATACAAATTCCTGATACATAATGCCACTTTAATTAATTATCTTTCCTCCGCTACAGCACAAATTTGGCATTCTTTCTTGAATGCAACTCAGCTTCTTGGACATTTCTTTTGATAATATAAGCAGTATCCTACTATGGGGCATACCTCTGCTCTTGCTAGTAATACCTGTGAGACCTAAGATGGATTTAATCCGATGCCCTAAAGATGCCTGACAGTCCCATTAGGGCATATTCAAATCCATTCCTTATATGCATGCAAGGTAAGAAATGGCCACTGTTACCCAAATATTGGATAACTCTCTACCTGTTCATCATCACACAGCTCAGCAAAGGAAGCAAGAACAGCATTCTGCCTGCCCCATGTTAATCCTGCCACATCCAAGAACTTGCACTTCAACAAACAGTCCTGAAACAATATATTCCCCTTAAGAACATTAAGGCCCTTTCTGCCAGTCATTACAAGTCGTATGGGTGTTCTTTTCCTGTCTGTTTTCCCCCTTTTGTCTTTTCATAATGAACTGAATAAATGAAAAAATAGTGTTAAAACTGACAGCTTGGCTCAAATTTTTAAATAGATGTGTGATAGCTTAAAATGAGAATTTTAAATAAAGGAAATATTTCAGAGGTGCAAGGAAAGACAAACGATGTAGTCAGGAGTTAGAAGACTTCCCCCCTCCTCTTCTCCCTCAGCAAAATATTGGCGACAGGCCCTACTTCAGTTACCCTGCTTCCTTGATCTCAGGTGTTCCCTCCCTTTGCTCAGGACATTTTTTTTTTTTTTTTTCATTTAAGCTCGCTATTTGTACTATTTTCTTTGATAATGAAGTTACAAATGGTTTAAAACAATGCATGTTACTTTAATGCCAAGTGATTGCACATAACAAAATAAGTTACAACAAATAAAGAACACGAATACTTTGTCATGAGACTAACATGTTTACTCTCATTGACAGCTGGAAAGGAAAAAATCCAGCCCCAAAGCTCACTTCAAGTCACAACCTTCCCTAGTCCAGGGCTCAGAATGGACATGGGAGCTGAGAAGAGAAAAAATTACAATTTTGGATGCAAGAATGGGCCCAACAATCTCACAGAAAATTCAAACAGTGATGAGGATTGTGAAATAAAGTAAGACTAAAAAAGTGTACAGGAAGAAAAATAATTTTTGAAAAACAAGTAAGTTTAAAGTAAACTAGAGTTCTCTTTCAGCAATTCAAATACACAGAGAAGATTTTGTATGTCTTTTCACTTCTATTGTCTATATTGTATTCCCCACTTTATACAAGGTGTTTAATGAGAAACAAGGCGTGAGTTTTACTTCACACTACGGGAATCAAAATTTTCTTCTAAGACGCACAGTCAGTTTTCTTCCTGGTAACAACATATTTTTGACAGCAGGATTTTTTTTTCCATTTTAATACTGTTTCAATTATATGCATTTGTTTACTAAGAAAAGTAAATAAACTAAGAAAACATTTTATTTTTCCTCACCAATCATTGATTAGTTTCTATTTTGTGAGAGAGAGTGAGGTGAAAGGTAAAAATATTAATTAGCAATAGAATAAGAATAAATTCCTACAAGGCTCAAGGAGAAAACACTCCCTTAGAGATAATCCTCCATTTTACACACACTGGTTAGGACTTTTAAACCTATTCTGTGTATACTATATTAATTTTGAACTTTCAACCATGTGATTTCAAATCAAATGCCACATAGAAGACTTAATCACAATCATAAAGTCACCAAATAATTTAGCCTGGGAGCAACTTCTGAGCATGACCAGGTCCAACTATATGGCAAAAGCAGGGGCGACTTTCAAGTTTAGATGCAATTCCAAAGATGGATCCAGTTGCAAAGGGCAACATCCAGTCAAGTCGGGAAAGTCTTTAAGTTTGGAGAGAGAAAAATGTCCCTGGGCTTCTATTCCGGTGCTGAACCCTAACAGGATATTCTTCCCCATATGCCCAACCAAGAGTCTACTGCCACTTGTCCTTTCTCTGTGCACCTCCAAGATGAATCCAATTCCTTTCTCTAAAACCCTCCCCTCCTACATATTAACCAAAAACTGCAATTATATCCCAGGCTATCTTTCTATTCTTCAGGCTGTGAAACACACCTCTCAGCCTCTCTTCCTACTTTCTACTCACCAGTCTGCTAATCATTTAATCATCTTTGCTTTTTTTTTTTTTAAGCTTTTCAGTATCATCTTTGAAGTGGCATGTGATTAACATGGCCATGGCTGACTCCTGCTCAGCAAATATGTCCTGAAGTTTCGCTTCAAAATTCAGTGTTCTAGGAACCAAGCCTTGAAAGGTAGCAAAGATACACACATTCCCTGTCTATATTTTATTCTTTCCATAATGCATGTTGGTTTTATTTATAATTGCTACTATGAACCTACACTTTTGTCCGTTTCTTTTAACCCGCTTACCCTTCTGGTGATCTGGGCATACAAGGCTATGGGAATTATCCACTAGCTACAGTCAGGCACCTGTAGGCTCGCCAAGATGTGACATATCTCTAGACAATAGGTTTGACCTCTAGCAAAACTTCTATAAACTACTGTAAGTCCTTACTCAAAGGGATTTCAGAAGAAGGATATCAGAAGAGATCTACCCCCCTCCATCCTGCAAAACAGGAGGACTGTTGAGAGTGAAACAAAAATATCAAAAAAACAAAGCACTAAGAAGCTGAAAGGAGCTAGGAATCTTCTATAAACTCGACAGAAAAAACACTTGTACAATGCTTCAAGATCCAGAAATAAAGCAACTGGGCTCAGAATGAAAACTCAGTAATTTTCCAAAGTATCGTAGGACTGAGAGCTGTGGAATCACTGTGCACTAACAATATGAGTCGAGCCATAAGTTACAGCGAGTACATTGAAGCATACTGCATAAAATTTGGTCAGGAGGAGCAAGAGTTATAGAAGGTTGGAAAAAAAACCCATGACAATGTTTTTTGATTAAGATTAAGCTATTGAGTTAGACACAATGATAAGACTACAGAAGATTTTATGATGGAATCAGATAATAACTGAAAACAAAGATATTAAAAAGCTACTGAAAAGCCTAGAAATATCTAGATTTCGGACAAGATATGGAGATGTGTGCAGTCATTCAGAAAGAAAAAAAAATGCATGATGTCTATTTAGAGACTGTATCTGTATGCCTGAACTAAACATTGAATATTTACAATATATCCAGGTCTAACATTTACACGATCACCAAGAGCTAACCTGTGAATTAAAAAAAAAGAAACCTCCATAAAGAAAAGTTCAGTAAAACTGAGGGTGCCCAGAAGGGAACTAACATTTACTGAACTACTGTATAACCATAAGTTCAAAATTTAAAGGAAACAGTAGAATATTTATTATTGTTCAGTACTATACAGCATTTTTTAAATACAGATGGAAACAAATACCTTAAACAATCCATTGAGTGTCTTACAGGAAATTAAAAACCTCAGAGAAGAAACAATGCTGGCACATAAGATAATGGTGAAGATATCATCTGAAGCAGGCATTAATATTTACACACTGAGGTTACATTTTACTATTAAATTATCACTTGTATTTCTAGAGACTGTAGATCTGTATATGCTGGATCAGTGCATTAGAAATAGCAGAATCTGATAATGGCTTTCAGTTCAATGACCAGGACTCTCAGCAATCTGCAATTTTAACCTGCACCATCAAGTCCCAGACAACTTCACTCAAATGGTCTGAGGCATAATGGAGCTTAAAACTATTTTTGAAATTTTTAATAAATAAAAGGTTTTGAATTCAATAACACACCCATATTTGGCTGTACATGAAATACAGTAGCACCTTTCGAACAAATAGTTAACAAAGTTTCACTGTAGTCTTTATTAATAGTCCAAGTTCTCATCCTTACCAGAGGTTTAACAGAAACAGAAATGAACTGAGTAAACAAAGAGAGCATGTTGAGTCTCACAGAAGGACCTCTTGCACATTGTAGAGGTGTCTAATTTTCAAAACCACAACACATCCACTTCTGAGCCTCTCCCCCAACTAACCACTAGATTTTTTATACACTCTTATTTCTTCTAAGTTTTGCTTCTGCACTTTTTAAAGTCCTTTATCAGAGCTACCACAGTAGTTTAAAAAGCACGACAAAAAAATCAGAAAATTCTTCCAATCTCTATTTACATTTATTCTTCAAAACATCTTTCTCTTTAAAATAACTCATCAAGAAAATCAGTCTGGTGAAACTGGACCAAACCACTAACAGCTCATGACAAGTTTAACCATACACGCCTAATTATCACCATTTTTTGTCAGGTGATCGATTTTTTTTAATCAACTACTTATTTGTTAAAATAAGATTTTTAGATGGACTTCATTGTTAGGTGCAAACCTGAATTTTAGTAACGGAAATCAAGTCTTAACATTTTTAGAAATAATGTTTAACACTAGAATATAAACTACAGCAACCACATTCCCTCTGAAGTAAAACAGTCACAGCTGCTATTCTGTTACAGGCAAATGTAATAGAACTGAAATACGTAGCTCTCTAGAATATACACAAAATTGATTAATATTTTATTTCTTCACGGAGGAAAGAATTCACACAGTAATGAGCATTCCTAGAATGGATTCCACTCACTGGGAAATATCTCCGTAGCTCACATGGGAGTTTCAGCATTCTGGAGTTACGAGAATTTATTTCACTTCCAAATCCTGGATGTGCCCTTTAGGTCACCTCTTTCTAATCCTTTCCGTTTGATGTTAGTGGGTGATAATCTCATAGATTTAATACCTACGCTATACTGGTAGGTCATGTCAATCATTGTGCCTGTTGCACCAAAGAAGTATAAAAATCTCAATTTTTAAATTCAGGTTTGAAGTCTGCAAAAATTATTCTATTTATCATAGAGTGTTTCTATCAGCCACTGATTTATGAAGGCCCCTGATCAGGCATATTCTACCACAGGAAGGTTTGTGAAGGGTTAAAAAAGCTTTCATATAGGTGAGGATGTTGCTCTATGATCTGTAAAATCAGTATTGAAAGCAATTTGGCAAAGGATCTTAGGCCCTATTTTAATTAAAGTTGAGCTTGTTGTGCAAGTAAATGGCACACAGTTGGGATTTGCTCTCTGCATAATTTACACACCCCTCGTTGGCTTGCTTTCAAAGCAACAGGGACTAACTGTAAGGCAAGCCTTGCCTGATTTCTTTCAGGGGTCCTGTCATTGGAATAAAAGAAAGAAAAATCATAAAATGACATGCTTAGGAAAGCTTAGCTCAAAGTTTCGAAGACCTACACATTGTTAATCACAGTATGCAGAAGCAATGACATTCGGTTCGACAGCCACCCGAAGAAGAGTTCAAGGTTCTGCACACAAACAATACAAGTGAAAGATTTGTAACAGTCTTATTCAATTCAGTAATACAGAAGACTACATCAGACACCCTTAGAGTGAAGTATTATAACTACTTATTTTAAAATTGTTATGGTTACAGATCCTTGACTGATCATCTCAATGCAATAAAAAAAGCTACTGCAAATGCATTTTTACATTAAAACCCATATATGTCCAACAGTACTTTTCACATTTTGTGGGTCAGATGATATCTGAGATTCGAAATTATTTAGTGAAAAAAAAACCCTCTACCATTGTATGTGCATTTGGGCCCATGCATCAGCCAGTTTGATTTTTTCTTTTTTTGGCTTTCTACTGCTGTAGTAAATTTGTTATACTCTCCATCTGTTGTTTCTTACACTGCTGAATTTTGGTAACTGGCAACCCCCTTAAAGACATGGGGTATTTAAATACAGATGATCTGTAAGCTATGTGCATTTGGTGGCAGAGAAAAATATTTTCAAGTATTTCAAGCACAGAACAATGAAAATACCTGGAGTGCAAATTAAGCTTATCTCGTATAAAGGAAAATTATAAGTCTGTAATGCCATCGTATTTTAGACACACTCTTAAATAAATTGAGTGTCAGTGAAAATGAAGTTTTCACAAAGACCGCAAGAACCTATATTCTTTGGTTATGTAGAATTTAGTCTTTCCTTTGACATAAAACCCAAAGGAAAAGCACATAGTTGCAGTTGTATCAGGAAGTAACTCAAAGGCAAGGGACATAACCAGAGACAGCCTTATGGTGTTCCAGATCATTCCCATCTGGCTCTGTTATCTGAGCTATACCAGCTAGGAGAAAAGGAGCAGTGAGGAAGGATTCCATATGCCTTCCATACTTAGTGGCACTGGTTTGCTACCCACTGGACTTCGAGCCCACACCAGTGGTGCATAAGACTCCTGCAACAGGCACTGGCCACTATCTGGGTCAAAAATGAGCAAGGTGATACTTCGCTATTACCTGTCTAATCTTGTGTTTGAAACATTAATGCATGAATGCAAATGTAAGATTCTCTAAAGAATCAAAAAAAATTTAAAAAAATCTTTCCCTTTTCTTTTAAAGGTTTCACTACTGTAAAATAGACACTGTGAAAATATTCAAGCAAAGATGTAAAAACTATTTAAACTCAAAGAACAAAGCAGTAAAGCAATTTAACTGTATAAAAAGGCAGCCATAAAAAGAATACACCACAGAAAAAGATTTTTTTTCCCTACTACATGCTGATCACAATCACACAATGAATCATGATTTATAACACAATCTTCACAAATAGACTTTGTGTATTGGATTGTTCTAACAGGTCATGCTTTTTTATATCATTTCAGAATCCTGCTTTCATAATCACAAAACTTAATGTATAGACCTTGAGATTACTATTTGGTCATAAAACAAGGTGATTCTTCTTGCTTAAAAATGAATTAATCTGAGAAAGTCATTCTCGTCAAGATGTAAGACATACTACTGGCATAGATCCTACTTCTCATTCTTTTGCCCTCTTCTCTACAGGTCATTGCTCAGATAGAATTTCTGTTTTCATACAATGTGACTGACATGAATATATTCACAGGCAACTTTTATAACGTATTTTTCACATGGCACAAGGAAAAATAGGAAATACAATGGAAGTTAAAAAAACATTAAAAAAATAACAAAACCAAAACCCCATAAAAACATAAAATAAAATAAAAAAACAAAAATAAAAATAAAATAAAATGTTTTCTTGCTTTTGTAAAAAAGTTCATGTTTTACTTTGCTAAAATTTGACAACATGTACTGATGCTCCCCCTTAGGAGTATCTATCTAGATTTAGGTTCTGTTTTAGATTCTAAAACAAACCCTAGATGTTTGAAATTAATAGAACTAGATGGGAAATCTTACTAGTACTTTGATTCTGTTAATTATAGTATTTCTAATACAATTGTTTTTATTAATACCCAGTGTTAGACATTAATGCTTTCTGCCATCTAAAGATCGAATTTCATTGTTACAGATCATTGTCACCATACCTAATATATCTCTGCTTAACAGTCATCAGGTGCAGTAGCATGGGAACAGAAATAACAATCAGAGTAATGGAATTTTTCACCTATACAGTTACTCTTGGCTTTTTAAAGGCATATAGTATATGCTGTTAGTCTCAGTGGTGAGGAAGATATTGGATATTAAAAGCAAATAAACAAAAGAGACCAATGAGCTTACATGTATTTTCAGAAACAGTCCAGCAGAAGCTATCATGATTTTCTATCTTAATCTAGCATAATTATTAATCTTTCTTTGTAGGCCATTACTTATATATCATTACAGAGAACCATCCAACTCAGTCATTCCAATCAACACAAACAATTGTGAGGATACACGTACGCCACCAAATAACGGTGATACCTAGTTTAGTCATGGGGCATGTCTCATGTATGATCTGTGTCTCTTTCTTTGGAAAAAAAGAGAAAATGTTCACTTAGACACAGCTGAGGTGAGGTTGCAAGGACTTGTTTTGCCTTATCCTCTCAAGGGGCAGCATGAACGAGACAGCACCACTTAATGTCACGTTTTACCAGACCCAGCTCTCCTGCTGGAGAAGCTCACCATTGCTGTCTGTCATGCCCTTGACATTATGCCATAAACCACCACTCTGCAGGCTGTTACTTAACCTTCTCTCTACTTAAAGTTACAAACTGAACTTCTCTTGTCCCACACTCAGTGCTCATATGCCTGGGAGTGACAGGGATCCCCCACGTAGTCCAGGGGAGACCCAATATATACATGATGGGAACGTCATCAAGTCAGCCTGGAAGGGATCAATGTGAATGCTGTGGACTTGAAGAACTCTGGACCTCTTTATTCTGCAATATAGAGATCTATCTCTAACCAATCATTTACTAATGTAGGTCCAACTCAATATTCCTCTTTGGGCTGACATCGCTCTAAAACAAAGCTTGCCAGCTTTTATACTATTGCACCAGAACCTCACAGTGCTAAACTATATCCTTACTACAAAAAGAAATATTCCCATCATGATAAGATTTCATTTTAAACTAAAACTGCATCTGCATTTTTTTTCAGGCTGCCCAGGGAGGTCATTGAGTCACCTTCCCTGGAGGTGTTTAAAAGGTGGGTGGATGAGGTGCTGAGGGGCACGGGTTAGTAATTGATAGGAATGGTTGGACTCGACGATCCAGTAGATCTTTTCCAACCTAGTGATTCCCCTAGCTCGTTGGTGACTGAAGAGATTAATTCCTTCCAAGCTTATGAATTCTTCATACTAAGCACTAACTTTAAATTTCTGGATACAACATAATACATAATGTAATACTTGTTAACTTGTGACTTCTCTGTTCTCAGTTACTTCTTACATTAGTTAAACACAAGTCTGCCGAATTAATTTTATTTAAGTACTTTGTTAAAAGCGTGCAAGAGTTCACAAAATTGTAACAGTAAGGTCACCCAAATTTATTTCCCATGATCCAGTCTTAATTACAGAAGTATGTAATACTAGTAAACCCTGTTCAGCGTGAAGAGTTTATACCTGCAGTCTCAAGTTTCATTTTTTACGTGGTGTAAAGAATGTTTTAAGACAGAGATCAAGCACAGAAAACTCCAAACCAGACATTTATGTCTGGTAAGACTATAAGCTACAGGAGAAGCAGGCTTTAATAATGGAAAGTATTAGGCAACCTTATTTCCCTGCTAGTTTGCCTATAAGTATTCTGTCAGAAGCAATTTGCCAATTTCCCCATGAATACGTATGCTTTAGGAAAGAAGGAACAATTATTTTATAAAATGCAATCATACCAGACCATATTTCATGAGAGGCTGTGATTACACTACTTTACCTGAATCACAATGTAGTCAGAGGACAATTATGTAAAGTCAGATTTGGTCTGGACATTACTAGTTGTCACTTCTGAAAGTAACTTATGAAAGGTGAAATAGAACTTTAAGTGTTCAAACCTCAGATTTAAGTCTTTTCCAAGGAAATAAACTTTATGTAATGTTCTCTTAACACCATCATTTATCCTCCTTTGCCTTCACCAACCACTCCTATGAATTGTCACAAGCTCCTGACAGATTTCCCAAACAGTAACCAGCCTCCATTGCGCTTTGTTCTTCATCACAGTGAGAGATGACAAATCACCATAGCTATATAATATACTATATTTTTCTGCAATGTTAACACTGACCAGTTATATCCAGAAAGCAGTCCTCTGAGCATTAACTGAAAAGAAGAAAAAAAAAAAAAAACAAACATGTATAAGCAGGCACTTGAATATCTCTTAAAAGGAAGAGGCTTGTAATACCATGTTCCTCTACCTTTACTTTTGACAGAAAAAGTGCCACAGCAAAACATGTAGCAACACCCCTCTAAGCTCTTGAGCTGCCCCACTACTCCCTCACTCTGGATTCCTGTAAGCCATAGCTCTGGATACAGAGCAAAGTATTTACTCTTAGTCTGCAACCCCTCTCGCCCTGCCCTAGTAGAGTGCTATTTAAGCACATTTAATTGAAACTGTTCCCACTATCCTAGTCTGTTTCTTTCTGAAATTGCTCCTTCAGTAAAATGTTTTGGCTTGGAGACAGGTATGTATCTGCTATTCCTCTGCTATTACCCCTATTTATAACCCAGGTGTTAGCAGCTGTGTTCTTGGAGTCATCAGCCACAGCTACCTTAAATAATCTGCAGGACTGAAAAAATATTGCTTCAATGAATTTGCTGGCAAAGTCAGACTGGTAGTAGAGTGGACAGTGGGCACTAGTGCTTTATGTCAGACTTGCTCCATTTCACCTACTAATTCTTCGTCCTTATAACCTGTTTCCAGGGAGGAATAAAATGCAAATCTTTTGTTCTTGTAGAATGCAGGTAACACAGCAACAGGAAAGAAAGTTTCCTATTGTAACCAAGTACAGGAATTTGAATTATTTCTGTAAGTTTATTAATTTATAACAAATAAATCAATTTAACTTGTAAAGGCCCACTTAATTGGGAAAAAACAACAAAATAAAAAAAAATCCCAGAGTTGGTTTCAAGTCAGCTAAATTTACAACTTTCTTTTACAAAAGCAAGTTTCCCACATACTAGAATTTCAATTAAACACAAATATGTTTTGTAATACCAGCTAATGATATATTACTGCCTACAACACCTAGAAAGTCTGATATATCTATAACTTGCTGTTTAATGATTACCTAGCGATTCATCTCCAAGTATATCAGTTCTCTTAAAATGCCGGCTGTTAGATATAAGGCCTATAAGGGAAAAAGCTTAAATACTGGTATAAAAATGTCTGTGATAAAACCAGAAACTCTGAATTCCATGGTGTTTTAATGTTACCTCTGAAGAGATGGAAAAGCCATTTTCCAGCATTTGCTTCAAGGACTCCACCATCAACATTTTTCACGAAAGACCTATCTTTTCTTAAGTAAGTTATTGTGAATTCTAAAGTATTTAAAAATGCACAACTAAGTTTGATCAGGACTTCTGAGCCTTTTAATTCTGTTTAATGAAAGATTTCTTAAACAATTTTAATCGTAGTTTCTGTTGGAACTTGATATGCAGTCCAATGACAAGTACAGCATTACCAATTTATTGCTTTAACAGCACCTCCTCTGTACAACCTACTCTGCCAGTGTATCACCATGGACTAGGTTAAAACAAACATTTCTTGTCCAAGTTGAAAACTGATCTGATGGTTTCAGACAAATCACTGTCATCTAAGCTGCATCACTAAAGAAAAAAAACAGTGTGCCGCCCCATGTTTAGTGCCTATGGCAAAGAAATAAAGGGGAGGGGGAGCTAAACAGTGACAAAATATGCTGACAGAGATGAGCACAAAACCACAAAAATATTCAGTGCTTGCCTGGAATCTAGACAGAAAGAAAAGATGTATTACAATGGGAAGTGCAGCAAGTCTTGTCAGCAGGAACATGCATGTCTTGATAGCTCTGCATAGGTGTTACACTCTGCTCCCCAGCTTATAACCAAAATGGTCATGCTGCAACCGTAAGAGCTTGCTTACTTTCAGCAGCCAATTAACTAAACCAAAGTTGTTGGCTTTTTTTTTTTTTTGAGCCAGCAGTGAAGATTATATTGAATGAATTAAAAAAAAAAAAAAAAAGAATTTAGACTAGGAATATAATTAAAGGGATCCTTCGACAAACACCAACTTTCATTTTTTCAAGAGACTGCAATTTCTTTTAATTTCTAGCACTGAATACATAAATTTATTTTAAGCCCAACCCATGAGGCTGGAATCTAATCAACGTTTAAAGTTTTGGGGCCTAAGGACTGTGCTTCCTCAAAAATCATTTGATGCAAAATCATTCATGAGCTACCCTAACTGCTTTCAGAGACACAAAATCCAGATGCTCTTATGCCTTCCAGGAATTTTAACCAAAGCTTAAGGGCCTCTGGATCTCCCTTGTTCAGTCTACCCAAAGAATATAAATCTGTGCCGCTCCTCCTTCTTCTGATTTGTAACCCATTACTGCATAGGTAAAGGGACCTCCAGATGTTCTCTTCCAAATCAAAGACTTGTTATAAGTGAAAGGAGAAAACAGCCAAAACCTATATTTGCTTGCCTCCTGCCAAGCACTCGCTTTCCACTTGAGCTTCCTTCCCTTGGGCCCACATGAGCTTTTCCTTGACAAAAGAAAGAGGTACAGCTTTTCTCCTTCTCTGGGGAACCACAGCATCCACTCCCTGCATATTTTTAGGTCCTTTAGTCTGAGAGTACTAAAGAAATTACACAAAAAGGCAAGTCCCCTTTAAACTCCTCTGCTTGTTTATCTGGCAGATTGAACTCTAAATAGTTACCATAAAAACTGGCTAAAATAGCCTCCAAACATTAAAAATTCATCCCCAGGGGAAAAAAAAAAATCTATTTTTTGTTTGTTTGTTTAGAAAAGTTTGAAAAGTTTCAGAAAGCCTGAAATTTAACCCCTGTTTTGAGACTGCTTTCTACTAGCTGAATACTCATATATAACATTCCTATGGGTTTATTCAGTTTTTAAGTTGAAAAGCAATTGAACTAATTTCTGATTTACTAGGTAACAGGTTTACTAACTAAAAGTGTAATAGCCGTAAAGCAGTAGAAAGACAAAAGGACCATTTTTCAAATGAAAAATAAAATATTTTACTGAAATTAATAACTGTATATAGTATCAGTTGCCCAGAAGCCCACCATCCATAAATCCACAGTTACCATTCTGTCCAGAGGAGACATAGTCAATGTGAAACACAGTACAAGGGCACCATATTCCAATTCAGAAAAATATCCCTATGGCCATTAAAAATGTAATTCAAGTTTTAATGTATTTAGGCTCCAACGTTTCATTAACAGCCTTAAGTGGGTTGGCCAATGCTTCAGTTCACTATTGAACAGCTTAACAAGTATAAAATTGTTTGCTGTCTTGAGCTGGAGTGATTCAAACTGATGACTGTTAAATAGTCAATAACCCACAAAACAATGAAGCATTGCAGGATTATATTGTGATTACTTCTTAATTCTGTACATTTTCTTCAGATACATTTCATTTTATTTTTTTCTTCATGTAATTCAATAGCAAAAAGTATTGAATGATATGAACAAGCATTAAGTTTCAGAATGTGAAATATTTCCCCTAGTAAGGTGAAGTTCGAGAATACTGAAACATGATATAATTTCTACAGATAAAGCCAGTCATATTCATAGCATTAAAAAAAAAATATATCTACACTTAAATATATTGATTATGTAATAACCTATATTCGCAATAGATAGATCTATCTATCTATCTGGACGTATTTAGTTAGCCTTGTTTTTCAAGGAAGAGGTGAACCAGAGATCACATTTTCAGTTTTAGAATCACAGAATGACTAGGTTGGAAAAGATCCACTGGATCACCGAGTCCAACCATTCCTATCAAACACTAAACCGTGCCCCTCAGCACCTCAGCCACCTGTCTTTTAGATACCTCCAGGGATGGTGACTCAACCACCTCCCTGGGCAGACTGTTCCAGTGCCCAATGACCCTTTCCATGAAAATTTTCTGATGTCTAGCCTAAGCCTCCCTTGGCAGAGCTTGAGGCCATTCCCTCTATCCTGTCCCCTGTCCCTTTGGAGAAGAGGCCACCTCCCTCCTGTCTACAACCTCATTTCAAGCAGTAATAGAGAGCAATAAGGTCTCCCCTCAGCCTTCTCTTCTCCAGGCTAAACAACCCTAGAATCATATGGACAGCATGAGAAAAGAGCCTCCTAAAATTTTTTATGGAATCTAAATCCAGAATGAAATGATTTAAAAAGACAGAACTTACTGGGTTTACTCATGAACAGAAAAAATACAGTTATTTCATTTCTTCACAACAGAGCATACTGATGTAATACAAAGAGTAAATTATTTCTTACCTGCAAAGCCACTACTATTAGCTTTAAGTGCATATGAGTTTTCAGATTAAAAGGTAATATACTTAGTCCACACAGGATACTGGTCTGAATTATCTAGGAACAGCATGGGTATCTTTAAACTTGGGGCCTTTGAGGGCTAAGTTTAGAACACAGATTTATCCTGTTGTTCTGATTTCAGCTTATTTTTCTTCCTAATAGCTGGTATAGCATTGTGTTTTAAATTTAGGATGAGAATAATGTTGATAATGCACTAATGTTTTAGCTGTTGCTGAGCAGTGTGTATAGCGAGTCATGGATTTTTCAGCTTCTCACACTGCCCTGCCAGTTACTAGGCTGAGGGTGCACAAGAAGTTGTGAGTGGATGCAGCCAGGCAGCTGACCCAGACTGGTCAAAGGGATATTCTACAACATAAAACATCACGCTGAATAGAAAACTGGAGGAAGTTCTCTGGGGAGTGGTGAACTTTATCTGGGACTGGATGGGTATCAGTCAGCAGGTGGTGAGCCATTGCACTGTCCATCACTTGTTCTGAGCTTCTTTTTCTGTCCTATTAAACTGTTTTTATGTAAATCCATGAGTTTTACTTCTTTTTCTTCCCAGTTCTCTCCCCCATTCCAACAGGGAGGGAGGGAGTGAGTGTCTGTATGATATCTATCTGCCTGCCAGGTTAAACCTCAACACCTCCACATGCAATTGACTAAATTCACACGGCATTCCTGCAAAAGATTTCTTAGGTTCCTGATTAATCAGAGACAAAAAGCCCTGCCTGAACACGTTATCCAAGTGAAAATTCAGGCATTCTTAAAGTTGTTATGCTTGTAGGCAAACGAAACTACAGAATTATCTATGGACACAAAATATATTTACATACAGATGTCAGATACAGCAAGCCAATGCACACAGATAAATCTCAGAACATGCTTTTCTCTCACTGCAGTTAGAATACTCCTTCTGCCTGGTTACTCTTTCTAAATCTTTAAACTGCTTTGGCAGATCGGTCATTTTCTTACTAGTTCAGAAATCGGCAACACTTGGTGGCAATACCACAGATGCAGGGAAAGGTCCAAGATAGATATTTAGCCATGTTTTTAGTGATATTAGGATCAAACCAAAACGTTTGTTTATCAAAATGTGACCAAGGAGTACCTGACCATTAAAGGGGCAAGTCTTTTGCTAAATAATAGGAAAAAATACACAAAAAATCTTTTACAAATTAATCCATGGAAAATACCAACAGATTTGATTGCTGGTTTCAAATATTTCCTGGAAGCTGTTTATTGTCTGTAGATGCATCATTAATATAAACAAATGTTGCAACTTCAATTCATCAGAAGATGAATACAGACAGAATAAATTAATCTAGAAGTGTAAAGTTTCATGCAATTATTATTTAAAAACACTGGAAATGAAACATCCTTTAATACAAGCACAGCATTTTAAGTAGTCATCTGAGATACTCTACATTCTAGCTAATTCTGTGCTATGTAGAAAGAAAAGAATTTATTTTAGCGTTGACTTGCATTTTTCAGATCTGATAATCAGGTGTAGTTTACCCCAATGTATGATTTCTTGCATCTAGTTAAGAGTCAAGGTGATTTGAAAAAAAAAAATTATGATGTTAAAAAAAATTATACACCCAGAGTTCATTCAACCCTTTAGGTTTTTGTTATATTTAGTTTCAGAGACAAATCTTGAAACTGTCATTACGTGCTTCCAAAATTTGATCTCTTCTAAAAATGGAAACCCAAACCAAAAAAAAAATCCCAACCCAAAGTTAAGCCGACTCCTACCAAACCTTCAGTGCCTTCCCTTAGACCTAAAGAAAAAATAAGTTTCATTACTGTTGGGTGTTTTTTTAACTCAGTCATCATTTGTGGATAGTCCTACATTTTCCAGTCCTGACAATGACATAAGGCAGATAATAAACAAGATATGTTACATTGGTTGCTAACTGCATTGGATGCTAATTGCATTGGATATCATGTACCTACGCTTGGGGATGCGTAAAGATTACTAATACCCACATGTCTTAAGCATGTTGCCATGGTGAACTAAATTCTACATTTACACATTCACTGTGTCAGAAGTCATAATACTGGAAAAATCAGAACCTTAACTTTCCTAGGTGGTTAAGTATTTGCGTTTCACTTTGTCCAGGTCCTCAGCTGAGGAGTCTGGTTCTTATTTGTCAAAGTGATGTATGGCCAAACTTCTTAGCTGTGGATTCAAGTAGAAGCTATATTTTTAGCAACACAGTACTCTTGAGAAGCACGATGCCAGACACCTCAGACCAGGTAAACAAATTCAATTGCTATTTTTGACTGTAATCTATTTGCCTCAATTCTAGACTTCCTACTATGCGTAAACCAGCAGTTTTGATGCTTTTGGTGATAAAACTCTGGGAAAACTAATCTTTAAATGAGGATAACGATATCAATACCATTTCACAATGGTATTGTTGATATGTCTATCAACATTTAAATGTTTGGACTGTGAATAACACACAGTGAGGCAGGTATAAGGACTGTACACAAAGAACGAAATGGACACCATAAAGAAAACCTTCACAACATCTCCTAGCTCCTGAGAGTTAAATTTTATGACCTTAATAAGGCTACTTTAATATTGCTTTTGCATATGATATTATGTAGTCTTGCCTTATGACTTATACAATGTCAACATGCACACATATACTCCCCAACAAACATACCCTCATATTATTATTTCACAGTGCATATTTTATTATTCCTGTTTCACTTACACCCGAAATATTTTGTCTTATGCACTTACCAGGTGCAAAACAAACAGCAGATTACAATACTCTACAGCATTTAAAGCATGCTCATGTGTTTTTATATTACACTGCATCGAGTATATAGTGCAGAAATAGCACTATTCACTATAATATCAATGTTCTTGTAGGAAGCCTTTACTGATACCATTTTCTCCTCCTTCATCTCACCTTAAGCTGCTGCTGCCACTGCCCCATTCATTTCCACAAAGCTATCCAGACAGGGCAGTGTTTACAAGACCCGGTACTCCCAACCCCCCAAAATGCTGCTGTGCTGCTACTAGCACACCAGTGAGGATGATGGTGCTGTGTTGAGCCTTACCCTATGTAATCTTATATTTTCTCCCAGTTGTGCATTGTATCTATGAATGACCTTGTGTACCTTCTTTCATCTTACAACACTGGTTTTGCTTATTGACTTTGCCTGGTCTATTTGTGAAATTTTGGAAGACAGATGCTCATTAACATGTATAATGTCAAATATGATAGAGCTCATTTTGAAAGGAGCCTCTAGGTGCTACTATAATACAAAAAATGAATCATGTTTTCCCCTATTCTTGATAAAGACAGGTCAGAGCTGTTGATGCTTTTTATGCAAAACCCCAGAGAATGTAATATATCAAAAATTCCCCTCCTTTACTACTGTTGATTAAGAGAAGTTTTTTAAATGTCTTTCCCTTTAACAACAACATCAAAGAACTAAGGAAAACAAATTTTGTGTTAGGAATGCTCTGTCAAAAAATATTTCACTTCAAACAAAGCACAACACAGACCTCACAAGATGAGGGATTTAAACACTAATTAACATCAATTTCTTTATTGAATTATGATTTAAAGAAAATGTTGTGTGAACCTCTGATTTAAATACTGTTTTACTTTCAGACATGTTTTTCCTTGACAAAATGGGTTCTTAGAATTATAAGCATGGATCATACATCTTGGAAGCTTTATTTTTACAGAATAACTCACGTTTCCACATTTACTACCAGAGGCTGAGAGGACTGTGTTAATCACAGCATGCATATTTAAGATTAGAACAGAGTATGCAAGACAGTATCTCTATATCACATTTCTATGTTAGAAATAACTAACTTCTTCGTATTTACTGAATGGCAATAGAAAATAAAGAATCTTTATTCTCATTGAACTACAACCCCCATCTGACAAGCAGATAAACACACTCTGGAATTCAAACATCTCCATGAAGTCCCTACAGCAGTGGCAAGTCTGTACCTAGGTGGCTTCTCTTTTCTACAAACTTTTCACAACAACCCACTTGTTTCAGTGATCACACAGATGTACAGGTTTGCAAAAGCATTACAGGTTGATCCACATCTACCTCATGTAAATCCTTTTCTTTAATATTCATGTGTGAAAAGCAGATTTCATTGATGAATGAACTTAAGGAGAAATGGAAGCTATAAACACTTCTGCCTGTACAGCTTTCCCACATTTAACAAGAAAGAAGATTTACACAGGGAGATGAAAACTGACCTAAAACAATTTCATGATAGGGGGCATACAGAGAGCAGATATCGAAAGTCTTGTATAATCAGGATTATAAGCAGGTGTGTTGTGACTGAGATGCCAGAACACCACAAAGGCTCCCAGGGGACTAGCTCACCTCTATCCTAATGAGGTTTCCTTGACAAAGGAGAAATGTGATGACACAGACAGTCTATATATAATTTATGAACTCTTGGCACCGTTATAATGTTGACATGTAATTGCTTTAACAAGGAGTGTGTGTCTGTGGGAAAGGTGACTAACATGCCTCTGTGGAAAGCAGGATAAGGTGAAGTGGTTAACTCCAACACTGCTGCTTTGACCCAAGAGTGGGCAGAGTAAATAAGCTGTCTAGATGGGCAACCAGTTTGTCAAGTGTTCTGTGAGAAGTGCTTAAATGGTCAATGAAAAAGTTGCCAGTCTACAATAAAGGAACTGAGCTTCACTGGAAAGTGAAAACCCCGCTTTCTTATGTGGAGTCCTTTCTAAGTACCTTGTAAGACACAGGGTGAAAGCAAGTGGGTTTAAAACAGAAAGAGAAGAGTTTTGAAGGACCTTGAGACAATCAAAAAAATACACTACAGTGATTCCTATTTTTTTGTATGTTTTGTGCAAGCTAAGAAAAAGTTGCATTCTAATCCTATGCAACATGTACCTTCTAACCTACCATGCATCATTGAAAAGAAACATTTTAAATGTGGATCATTCAAGGGGCAGAATATTAGAGCATGTAATTTCCAGGTCAGCCTGAAAGTATAGTTCTCATGTAGGGAGGGCGAGAACTTTTAGTCAAAAGACACATACACACACACCAAAAAAAAAAAAGCAAGTGCAAGAAAAAACGGCAAGTGAAGAAAGAATCTATTCACTTTGTATGCCAAGAGAAGATTCAGTGTACAACAGTGCAGTAGGGAAACTCTTTGGAGTTTGGAGTCTCTACGTGATTGTGACAACTTATAAACTTTGATGGCACTACACAGTACATCTGCCAAGAAATAGTGGCAACAGGGATAAGAAATCAAAGTCATAGTCATAATTAGCTTTCAAAACACATTTAACCTACTTTCCTGCTAGTATACTGGACTGACTTTTAGATCTCAGTGCCTTCAGAAAAGGAAAAAAAATAAATACAGCATAAACCAAAAACCTGGGTGTAAGGCCTTACTCTATGAGCTAAATGAAATATTTAAAGTTTCTAGAAAGAAGTAAATGAGGACTTAATATCTACATTTACACTGCAGAAAATTAACGTTATAATTAGAAGAGTTTATATATTTCATATATACCAGGCAGCAGATTGAGTTGAATTATGCTAGCACACCCTAGTATGTTTATCCAGAGGCATTAGAATATCTCTCTACATTAATATTCAGAGCAAGATATGCAGAGAGATACTGGGGATTGTTGTGATCCCTTTCCTACTCCACTTGCCTTACCAGTTGGTGTGGTTATATGCTCACTGCTCAATGTCTTTTAATCACAGAATGCTGTATTCTACCCTGCGTAGGAGGTGTGCTTGGTTTTTTAAACTTGTGATCAGCAAAAACAATTAGAACACTGTTTACCAGATCACACAAAATGCTCAAATGATACACCACATCTATGCAAAGCACAGGACTCAGAGATAAAAGGATTATTTCAACTTAAACAATCATGATTCTTTCTCTGCAGTTTATACCACTGCGCTGTGTGTTATTCAAAGCCTATCTCCGTACTTTTGTCGTAATGAGCTTTATGACACCTCTAAGGAAATATCTGTGATTTGTTTCAAAATATACAAGATCTACTTTGCTGAGTGATACCATGGTTTTGTCCTCTGGTTCATTAGCAGGCAGTGAAAAAAAAAAAAAAAAAGCCAAAGAAAAATGTTTTGAACAATTTTAAGCACAAAGGAACAGACTACAAAAAAAAAAAAAAAAAATCAGATGGCATAATGACACAACTGTTTCAGAGGACCTGTCCTTCTGAAATGATCACAGATGTCTAGACCTGTAAGACTTTCTGTTATAAGAATAAAATATATCAGGTGTGTGAATGGCCTCAATCCATTTAAAGCAATTTTTAACCGACAGTTGGTTTATGCTGAAAACTCCAACCTGTTTAAGCAAAACCAATGTGATTTTGTAAACACATTCAAATCCCCACCTTGCTCTCGATTTTCAGGGAAGAAAAAAAATTCAGGGACATCACCATTTGGCAGGTGATTTTAGTGTTGTGGATTGTTGAGACAAAGAAGCAGCTAAATGCAGGCATTTATCCCATATGAAGTTAAACCCACACTATTTATGTTTAGTTGTCACTGAAGCTCAAACAGATTTGAAGACAAAAGTTTCCCAACTTATCCCACAAATCTCAAGTGACTGTACTATCACTTACTAAGTAAGAATAAGGCGATGTACAGAAATGCTAATACCACGTCCCCATCAAGTACTGCAGTTTGAGGAAAATAATGTTGAAATCTTAGGACTACATTCACTCTTACCCCAAAGAAAGTATAAAGCCTGATATTTTGGTCCTAAATGACAAGAAAAACATCCAAGGACGGTGGCTTTTCCTACTACTAAGTGATGCAGTTGACTAGCATAATACTATCTCTGCCCAATGGAAATGGACAGTGAGAGACTGCACATCATCGTAGACGGAGAAGACTGGTGAGGCTGTCAGCAGGGCAAAATACAGATACTTGATGTCAATTCTTAGTACCCAGGATTGTAGATGACTAATAAGGCTCAGCTCTGCACACAACCCCCTATTCTCTTCCCCTCCCATTCCCCAGCACAAAATACAGGTGAAAATTTCTTAGGATCACCTGCAGTTTTACTGATTCTTAAGATTGCCTTTGTGGTATATTAGGCCTGCTGAGTAGAAACACTTGTAGGTACTTCTTTTGGTTTTGCTGGGTGTGCTTTTTTGGTGATGTGTTGTGGTTTTGGTTTTAAGTTGATAAAATACAGTCAGCCATACAATAAAACTCATTTGATTAAACCCAAAGGATTGTAAGCATGAGGAATATATCAAGATCATCTGGTTTCCGAACTGCCAGTATAAGTAAATGAATACGTATGTGGTTATTTTGCTTTCATATGTTAATTTCTGATTCACAGTTGATATCATATATTTGGAACTTAAAGCATAAAAAGGTTTAAAAATACAGACTCCACTGAATAAAAGCCAACATATCTATCTCGTTAAGCTACATGAGATAATAAAAAAACCTGACATCAAAGAAACTACCTCATTCAGGCCTTTCAAAATACTTGTCATTAAAAGATGGTTTGTTGAAAGTTCAGACAGGCTAAATGTATGCCACATTTTGAGTGAAAGAATTACCTTTCCAGGGTTGCAATTACAATTGTACTTAGTTGTCATGGTAACCTGGCAACATATAGATGTTGTCAGATGAAGACATCAAGGGGCAGACAGTGATTTTCAAATCACCACATGCTAAGTGTCATTTTTCACAGTGTATCTGTGCTCAGTTACAAAAAGAAAATAGTAAAAAATTGGCAAATCAGCATTTTAAAACAATGTTTGAATAGCATTCAGACTGCAATACCAATACCCCATTTTGCTGAGCTATTTTAGCATTCTTAAACTAGTGTTTGCCTTTTTTTTTTTTCTTTTTGTCAGTTAACATGTTCCCAAAATAAAATCACAACATGGGGAGTTGAAAGGCAAAGAGGTCAGGCTCAGCTATGAAGGTTACCGTGCTTTGGTGATTGCTTAAGTCCTGCTATTATCCTCCCCCTTTTCTTCACATTTTAATTGTCCTGCTATCTTGACTTGGCTATTTTCAGTTAGACCCTCTTTTTGACCTGTACTACAGTTCTTTCTGGGTTGAAAGGAAAAATGGATCTAAAAGCCATTGTTGAACATGCCCTAATGATGTTAGGTTCTGCAAATACTCCAGCTGTGATCTATTTGTAAAGGTTGAAACAGAATCCAGAAAACATCCCGTACAAACACAGCTTTCAGTTCTTTCTAATAGGCAGTTCCTACTGTGGTGCTGACATCTATACTGTTATTTTTGCTTGTATTGACCAAGGTGGCTTAGCTCTGTTTTATATTAAAGGTTCCTGCAAGTTTTCTGAGCTGGTGTTCAACTTATCGACATGGGCTTCTCATGCCCTGATGCCATACTTAACACCAGACATATAGTACCAGTTTAAAATGGATAAAGCCTGAAGATGTGTTTTCTGCATCCTTCCATCTATCCAGAGTGCATGCAGGTGTTCATGCTTTAGCAAGATAGATGCCATTCCAGCATGAAGTTTGCCTGAACAGCAAATAGCGTAGGCAAGCAGAAAACACCCAATACAATGTGAATCATCTTTGGACAAAGCTATTTTTTCAAAGCTTTTAAACAAATTGGAGCCAGACTAGATTCTTCACCATTTATGTGCTTGAGAAACTTTTGATCAAGTACTAAACCATCTCATCAAAAGGGGCTAAGGGGCATGGTTTAGTGTTTGACAGGAATGGTTGGACTCGATGACCCAGTGGGTCTCTTCCAATCTGGTTATTCTATGATTCTATGAAACCCTAAATTTACCACCTTATCAATCCCCACCTTACCATGAAACTGCCTGGCTCATTGAAATACACACACAGTATAAAACTAGAGATTAAAAATGCTCAGTGGAAGAGTATTTAACTCATTGGTTAAGTATAATCTAAAATTACTACATCTAATATGTACACATTTAAGACAAATATTGCTTGAGTTAGTTTCAGTTTGACTGTTGGGGTTTTGTAATGTCAAAAGCATTTCATTCTGTTATTCCTAACCAACCTCACTAACCTAAATGATTTAACAGAACACTTTTTCTCTTCATCCTAAGAAGACAGAGTGCCTACAGCAAAGAGTCTAACAAAAAGATAATGAAAACGAAAGTGAAATGGATGTAAGTACAGACTGATGAATCAATTTCTTTTAAGGTAAAATTGTTTTAACTAGTATTTGTAACAAACGTTTAGATTGTTCTGAGTATCTAGAAATTTCTCCATAAAATTATATGATGATTTACACAGCAAGAAAACTGGTTTTGTGCTTTCAGATTTTCACTGTTGGAGTGCTGAAAAAAGGATCATCAAGAAAGGTAAGCAGTGCTCCACCACATGACTTTTCAGAATTACGACTCAGTACTTTCCTTGTATTTATTCCCTTCACAAATGCTTCAGATAAAATCACCGCTCTTATTGTTAGATTCTATCCCCTCCCAAGCATGTAGAAATGAAAACACTGATAATTTGAAATAGTATACATTCTTATTCTTTGCACAAGAAAAGTAAGAAATCTTATTAGTTTAGCTTCACACAAGACAAGGAAAAAAAAGATAATCTGAGGAAGCTCTCAGAGCCCAGGTATCCCACTGTGTGGTAAAAACAATGAGAAAACAGAACTTACCAAACATTGTGTAAGAGAAAAAAGAACATAGGAAGTATGTATATGTGTACAAAGAAAGAAGTAGAGTTTTCTATTAGTACTAGTTCTATATTTGGCCTGCAGTGGCATTTGAAATTTCCCTTTAAAAGCAAATTATATTAGAGATTTTCCTGACACTCAGCAAGTTAATAATTTGAATATGGTCAATAAAAAATGAAATTAAAATGGCCAAATATTTGAAATTCTAACATAAAAGGCTCTTCCATGTTCCATTAATGAATGCTGATCAACTCAGATGTTTGTATTTTTTGAAATATTTTCCTGGAACTCATACCTGCTTCAGTTCTCCTCTTGTATTCTGGATTTGAAACAAAACAAAAATCAGTTCAATATCAGGGTTCACCAAAGAATATGCCCTGATTTATGATCTCAACACGAAGACAATTTACATCAATCCTGGCTGAGTTGTACCTTTGCCAATAAAAGAATCTACAGAGGTATAGGTCTCTGTCAACCCAAGTTTTGCCTGAAAGAGCCAGCTCATTTTATATGAGCTTCCAAATATCCATCAGACTACAATGACCCTCAGTTACTACTAACTACAGTAGGCTATGAGTTGTCTCTGTATGGGATCAGTGATTAAGACTTTACGTGTTTCCATGGGCAATCAAAGGTCATTGTTAAACTGTAGGTCGCCTGGGATTATATTTATCACTTATATGATCTGAAGCCCTAAATTTCCCAGCAAGCAAAACAGTTTCTAAAAACTTACTAATCTGTCTTAATTTCTCTCCATTGGGAATTCTAAGAGGCAACACCATTTTTTAAAACCTTAGCACGCTAGCACATTTAGCCACAGCTTAAGACTTAAGGTACAAAACAAATAGAAGGACTGTCTGTCCTTCACAAAAACTATTTTTTCCCTAGCTAGAATACCCAGAGGAAAACACAGCTGATTAAGAGGTATCTATACTTTCCAAGTGGGATCAAAATTTATCCTCCTGTACCAAGAGGGAAGAATAACTGCCGGTAAAAAAATGGCTTAAAGCCCATATTTTTTCTGAAATCAGTAGGACATAAAAAGATACAGATCCAAAATTGAAACAGAAATTATTAGGAACCAGCCAGAGTGCAGGCTAACCCTCTAGAAAAGCAGCAGAAACAAAAAGCCTCTCCCCCACTACTCCATTCATTTGCATAAATAAGGGCACCAAAACCTGCTCAGTTACAAAACAAGCTAAGATTTTAGTGAACTTTCTTACATGCTCTTTCTCTCAGAAATAATCTCCTATTTGACTTTGGAATCAAGCATGGCTATAAAAGAGCACAGAATACATTACATGAAGTTAGAACACAAAGTACCCAAAGAATTTCCAAGAGATGTTTAAAACTTGAAAATCCAACTTTTTAAATTTTTTTTACTAGATAAAGTGTTAATATCTTTGACATTCTAATCCTATTCATTTTGGATATAATAATAGTTTTTTCCATAGCCCAAACAAATGTCACTCATCAGGACACTTACAAGTTGTTCCCACAAAGAAGAATCATCGGTAAGGTGTTACCAGATCACAGCAATTTAAGTTCTACCTAGTTATCCCTCTATGGAGCCAGGTACCTCACATGTGACTTAAAGCACACTCTGGAAATATGAAAAAAAAGCCTCTAAAAAGTCATTTTAACTTATGTACCACCAAGATGTCCTTCACATGTAGGTGCTGCCCTGAATTTCAACCTGCAAGATCTCACAGAAGACTAAAAATACTCTCTAAAAACTGGGAATGGATTAGAACAGGGGACTATTTCCTGTTCCTGAGACTAAGCCTTGAAAATGACACTCAACTTTATATTCTGATCCCCTTTTCTTCCCTCTATACAAATACCACACTTGTCTATCTCAGAGATGCATACAAGACTAACTAAATGCTTTCCAAATATATTCAGGGTGAAATAAAATTGATTATTTCACATGCAATTGTGTGTGGGTTTTTATGCTTTTTTTTTTTTTTTAAACATGATCTCCCTACTTTCTTCATGCATCAGAAACACCTATAACTTTAATCTTTAAGTTCAACTATGATACCATGTCAACAGGAGTTATGAATAAGTCAAGTCCTTAAGTCTAAACTTGTCTTTCAAGGCAGAGGTGGTGTTGGGATGAGCCAAACTCTAGAGTCTGAAGGATGTAAAGATACATCCATGTATTTACCATCACTTGAGGAACAAAAGTTTTGCAGGGAGAAACTGCAACAGATATGAGACTTATGAGGAGGAGATCCAAATTAGCAGAAAAATAAGGTGTTGAAATTCTATTAATACTTTTTTTCTGTCAGCATCTTTCTTCAGCTCTCATTCATTTCCCTCCCAAGCCACATTGTGGCTTTGGAAGGCATAGGGGTCTCTGGTGTGATTTACAAAGGCATCTTGACATAGGAAGTTACAAATCATCTTCATAGGACACAGAAGTACTGAACAAGCAGCAGAGGAACCTGCTAGGCAATCACTCAATCCATTTGTCAAAGCACCTGCAGGACTCATTTGAAGGCAGATGAACTAATAAACCTCAGCAAATAGCCACCAAGAGAGCATTCTGATTTACTAAAAGGATTTGTAGCCTTTCCTCCCATCCCCCATCAGAACATGCACACTTGTAACTTGCTGGCTCTTATTGCACTCTACCATATAAAAGAGGTTGGAAGAGCTAGTGGAGAGCAGAACAATAGAGTTGGAAATCATGACCTTTGTGTGTAGTAATTGAAAACTACAGAGTTCAGGGTGCAGAATGGACTTCTGGACACATCAGCACTGGGAGCTTTGAAGCCTGAAATTATCCACTGTTATAACTCTAGGCTTACATAGCAGTGTTGTCAAAATGTAAGCTGGGAGTGAGTTAAATAATTACAGTTCACAGCATTAGAAGGTAATTACAGCATTAAAAAAACCCCTAAACGGATATACTATTATCTTATTTACAATAGCGTACTTTTGATTTGTCTCCTGGGACTGTCACTATTTGTGCCACCTGTTAGAATGTTTCAGTGGTAGACGTGCACAGAGCAGCAGCTAATGAGACAGTAGTGTTTGTAAATAGCTTCAGAGCACAGCCGTATCTTTACATACTAATGCTGTCACCATTGCACTGTGCAGATAAACAGTAACATTGGAAATATTAAAAAAAAACCCAACAAAAAAATCCAAGTGTAATTTAGGACCAGGGTAACAATCAAGAGTATCTAAAGCACAATCCTCTGTTACCATCTCAACCTTTCTAACTCTAATCACCAGTTAACTGCCATACTGTTGCCCAAACACAGTTTCATCATTCAGCTATAAAAAAAGCTTATACTGAAACGTCTGTGGTTGCTACCATAAATGAAACAACAGTGGCAGTGGATTCTGACTCGGGTTTAACTCACTAACGTATTCCATAAGATTCGTATTCTTCAGTGATCTTCCTCAGATCACTCAAGTTAATAACAACGTAATTGTCTTGGCACCCTCACAATCCCTTTGCCTGGTACACCTTTCAGTATAAGTATTTTATCAACATCTGTATCTTTGGAAGAAGTGTTGTCTGACTGCAACAATACAATTTATCACCAGAAGCCTGAATGCCATTTGATTTTTCAATAATAATAAGTTCCCTTCAGTTGAAAAGACACTGTCTTCATAGGCAAAGGAAAAGCTCAGGGGGAAGACTTCTGTCATCTGTGCTGTTCACCAGGAGGGTGCTGCATTTGATACCTGGACATTTCTATACAAAGCAATGCTAACCTCCAGTTTCTAAAAAGACTGGGGAAAAAAAAAATATTAAAAATTAAGTTGCAAACACACTGCAAGGGAATGAAATGCTCAACAAACAAATGACATTAAAACAAAAACATATTAAGAGAAAACATTTAGAAGTTAGATTACTAAACCAAAACATTAAGCACAGTAAAAGACAATCTGAAGGCATATCTTTTCAGTGCAAAAGAAAAGATGCTTGATTTAAAGAAAAAAACATCTTTTTTTTTTTTTTTTTTTAAAAAACATAGAACTTTTCATGAACACTTCGGTGATACTGCCACATCACATATATCATCATAGTCTACGCCACCTAATTAAGAGTTTAATTAGCACATCAACAGAACAACATGTTAGCCTGTATGACAAACCCATTTAAGCTCTATTTGTCTGAAACTGTTGCAAATCAATGCTAACACCATTAAAGTTAGTGCTATATTTTGAATTCTGTAAATTAAATACAGAGATGGTGTTAGAGAAGAGTAATGAATAAGGCTTATAGCCACCTCCAGAAATAAAAATCATATCTAATCACTTCAACCACATACTGCAAGACTATTTTTCTTCATCATTCTGCACCACAAAATACAATCATACTTATCCCCATTAGCTTTCTTTCCCTTGGCATCTTCAACAGGAATTATTTTCCTTTTCCAGTGGAAACACTTTTTCTTCCATCTCAGTGAACCCAAGTGAAAGCCAACAAGCCCACCTATCCCTTCACTTTCTCCACTTATCCCAATTGTTCATTTTTCTGTTAACTCAATCAGACACCCTGACTACATCCACCTTGCACTCTTACCAGCTGAGTTGAAAACTTCGAAAAAAGGAATTTTTTTTTTTGACAGTAAACCAAGAAACTGAAACCCCTATGCCATACAAGTAGAAGCCAGGAGTGGAGTCCTCCTAGCTTCATAATTCCAATTCAAGTTTCCTTGCTCAACACAAAGTCTCTGTTTCTTTTTCTTCTACTCCTCAGCATTTCCATTCACTTTTCCCCAGAACACTTCAGAAATTAACCATTTGCTGGAGTAAGCTAGCTCAAACAGTTTTCACCCATGACAACTATGAAAACAGATTGGATGTGGTTATTTACACCATCAACATCCTAGCTTTTCATAGACTTGTCTTTTCTAAAGTGTAGTAACAATAAGATTTATAGAAAATAAGTAACCTGCTTACATCTTAAAAAGCTCAAACTGCTCTAAAACTGGAAACAGTTTTCTTTTTACATCATAATATCTGCATACAGGTCCTTCAAACTGAGGTTCAAATTTCCATGACGATTTTAAAACAATCTTTTTCCAGTTGATACACAAGAGGAAATAAATTACACCTGCATCCTCTGAACAGCATATTATTCACAGCCGCATTTTATTATGCTTTCAAAGACTTATCTAGTATTTGTTTCCTATTGCTATGGAAATAAGAAGATCTCAGTCCCCGACTCAATTTTAATTAGAAGCAAAACAACCCTTTTGGTCTTAAAACGTTTAGCAGAACTGCACTGTTACAGACCAAGGAAACCATCAGGAACAAAACCTGTACAAGCATGCTGCCCATAATCTTCAGGTGCATCTGCAAATTCACTTTTGACAGCTGATTTTCTTTCTTTCTGTGCTCTGCTTATGCATAGTATAAGTTACATATGAAGGCTACAGTAAAGTGATAACGTAATTTAGACTTCTACCATGCCAGCCTCAGATAACATACAGTTTTCTCCACATTACTATCTTAGCACTATCAATTTTATGCTTTAAGACATAAGAGCAAGTTCTAAATCAGACTCTACTTCCATGCTTCTTGTACTTCACAGTTGCATTCAATGTTGCTTGCTAAATCATCTGAAGCTATTTTGATAACAAAGGATTATAAGACATAATGCCAGACTAGAGTGTAATATCTAAGGCTTAGCACATCTATATAAACCTTGTGAACAACAGGGAAGCTAGAAAACTACAGAAACAAATAAACAAAGTAGCTGGAAAACTACATGCGGGCTCATTTCCATTAGTACAAAAAACAGACTCAAAGAAAATCAGCATGAAAATACAAAATTCTTTGAGAGTTAAAAAAAAAATGAAGAGAGAAAAAAAAAAATAGAACACAACCCAATATCTCATTAAAGATAGAATATGGCATATAAACTGGGCCCCCAACTGCAGCATGTAATCACACACATAAAGGGCAGTGATCAAAACTCTGATATCAAAGTAGGGAAAGGAAACCAGACATCCTATGTTTAGAAATACTATTGATATAATTTTCCTTAACATATTTTATATACAGCTTAAGACACACCACACAAGTTTAAAAGAAAAAAAAAAGCAGCTACATGCAGTGGCTTAGACTGATATGAGACACAGAGCCAGGAATCAAATTCCCTGTACATATGCAATATACGAGAACATATTTATTTTGGAAAAGGTACTAGACTGTGTTACTTCCTCTGACTTACATTTCTGGTTCTCCCACACTTTCCTCCAGATCTTTGTCAGCCTCTCTGATAATTTAAAATAACAGAATGGCTTGGATTGTAAGGGACCTTAAAGATCACCCAGTTCCACCTCCCCTGCTATGGGCAGGGACACCTCCCACTAGGCCAGGCTGCTCAAGGCCACATCCAATCTGGCCTTGAACACGCACAGGGAGGGGGCACAGAAAACTTCCCTGAGCAACCTCCTCCAGTGTTTCACCACCCTCATAGCGAAGAATGTATTCCTTAATGTACTGTCTAAATCTTCCCCCTTCCAATTGAAAGCCATTCCCCTCATCCTATTACTACATGCCTTTGTAAAAAGCCCTTTCCTAGTTTTCTTGTAGTCCCCCTTCAGGTACTGGAAGGCCACTACTTGGATTCTCCCTAGAGACTCTTCTCCAGGGTGAACAAGCCCAGCTCTCTCCATCTGTCCTCACAGCAGAAGTGCTCTGGCCCTCTAATCATCTTTGTAGCCCTTCTATGGACTGGTTCCAACAGTTCCACATCCTTCTTGTGTTAGGGATTCCAGAATTGGACACAGTACTCCATCTTAGGTCTCTCAAGAGAGGAATAGAGGGGCAGAACCATCTCTCAGCCTGCTGTCTACACTTCTTTTGATGCAGCCCAGGATACAATTGGCCTTCTGGGCGGCAGGTGCACATTGCTGATTCATGCTGAGCTCACTGACCAGCACCCCCAAGTCCTTCTCTGCAGGGCTGCTCTCAGTCACATCACCCCTCACCATGTACTGAAAATGGGAATTGCCTCAACCCAGGTGTAGGACCTTGCACTTGGCTTTGTTGAACCTCACGAGGATCACACAGGCTCACTTCCCTAGCTTGTGCAGGTCCCTCTGGATAACATCTTGTCCTCTCAGTGTGACAACAGCACCACTCAGCATGGTGTCATCTGCAGACTTGCTGAGGATGCACTCAATCTTGCTGTCTATGTTATTGATGAAGATATTAAACAGCTCTGGTCCCAGTACAGACCCTTGAGGGACACCACTTGTCTCTGATCACCATCTGGACATCAAGCCATTGATGACTACTCTCTAAATGAGGCCATCCAACCAATTCCTTATCCACCAAACAGTCCACTCATCAAACCCATCTCTCCAATTTAGAGAGAAGGATGTTGTGGGGGACTATGTCAAAGGCTTTACAGAAGCCTAGACAGATTATATCCATTGCTTATCTCACATCCACTGATGTTGTCACCCCATCACAGAAAGCCAGTAGGTTGGTCAGGCAGGACTTGCCCTGGGTGAAGCCATGCTGGCTGTCTCAAATACTGTGGAAGAACCATCCATGGTTCCTGCTTTCTGGGAAGTACACGGACTGCATTCATTATGGATCCAGCCATGATTTTAAAGGGATCTGATAGCAATGAGACACGGGAAAACAGCAATTTTGAAGGAGCAGGCCTGTGCACGCAAAACAAAGAAAGTAAAAATGGTTTGAAATGCAGGTGTTGATGGTTCATCTTGCTAGAAGTTTCAGTCTTACATTTGAGTCAGTGGCAAGCCACTTGAAAAAATAAAATCACCATTTTACTCCCATTGATAAGGAAACGGGTTGCCACGTGTAATGGTAACAATATGAATTGTAGTAAAATTGGAAGAAGCCAGAGTTCAAACTGAACAGTATAGACAAATACAGTGGCGATGTGGCTGAAAAGGCAGCTCCCCTTAACAACAGACTACATGGACTGACAGCTGAAGAAGACAGCAGAGGAAAAATGAACAAGTGCATAGCAGCAAACTCTACATCCCTATTCTCTAGGGATCAGCAGTTCAGAGGAAGGCTGGGCAGCAGAAACTGAAGACGACACGCAGTATGCTCACATCAAGTATTTAGCACAAAGCTTCTCCATGAGACAGGTGTGCAAGCATTTTCAGGGTTTATAACAGAGCAGGGAACTGGAAGAGCTGAAGATCTATCATAATGCCTGTGCTTTGAGGGAGTCATCAGCAAAGGCCAAGACAAGTGGCAGGGTCACTGAAGGGCAACTCTGCTGCTTTCACAGTACATGAAGAACCAATTCCCTTGCCCTTCTGAAAAAAAACAACATATCCCCTTACTCAAGTAGAATACCACAAGTCAAGAGTCTGTTACTCAAAATGCCAACTAAAACAGAAATATACCATTGACTTTATTATATATTTTCACTTAACACAAACATACATTTTTTTTCATCAGGAGAAGATACACTGGAATGCTGAAATATCACCATGTTATTCACTGACTGTTAAGTGAAGCAGTTCCTTTTTTACCTGGCATGCACAGTAACTGACAAACCACAAGAAGATTTGCTCATTTTGTTGGGTTTTTCTCTGTTGCGGTTTTTTTTTGTTGTTGTTGCTAAATTTCACCCGGTACACATTAACCTACCAAACACTTCCATACATACACACACACCAAGAGAAATTCAAGTGTATTTAAGTACTGCGCCACTGATCTGCTGTATGCAGACTAGATACTTACCTGGCAACAGGTGGAATTGACCATAACACTGTTCAGATGGTATTGAAGGGAAAGGTGGAATAATCCATAAAACCAGATTCTAATATATTTGATAATTATTTCTAACAGATTTTCAGTGTATTTGTTTTTAAAACTATAGATTTGACCACCATATAAAGGATTTCAGTTCTGATATCACAGAAAACAGATACCATAACAGTGAAATGATAATAACTGACTCTGCACAGTCACATCACTGAACAAAATTCTGTTCTACTGCAAAATCACCAACCCACACAGATGAAGCTACAGGGGTTAGATTAATTTTAGAAGAGTCATACTGTATGCAAACTGTATAATCTACCCTGCATATAATCTTGTTTGATCTTCCACAAAAAAAAAATCCTTTCTTCCCATGATCAAAGAATACATCTGAGAGTACTGAAAACATGTTGCTGCTCTCAAATAACAAATTAATTTTACAACACGTTACAATTTGATACATTATCAGCTCCAAAACAGATTATTCTCTTCTGGAATATTAAAACTTTCCTTATAGCTTCACTTTACGTAAAGTTATATTGTGTGATTATTACAAACATGAACACAAGGAGACTTATCAGAAAGAGGTCTTCCAAAGTAGATGCATGTTCTTTAGATATATTTAATCATAGAATCACCAGGTTGGAAGAGACCCACCAGACCATCGAGTCCAACCATTCCTATCAAACACTAAACCATGCCCCGTAGCACCTCGTCCACACGTGCCTTAAACACCTCCACGGAAGGTGAATCAACCACCTCCGTGGGCAGCCCGTTCCAGTGCCCAATGACCCTTTCTGTGAAAAACTTTTTCCTAATGTCCAGCCTAAACCTCCCCTGGCGGAGCTTAAGGCCATTCACTCTCGTCCTGTCCCCTGTCACTTGTAGAGAGGAGGGAGCTGGCCTCTTCTCCCAACCTCCTTTCAGGTAGTTATAGAGAGCAATAAGGTCTCCGCTCAACCTCCTCTTCTCCAGGCTAAACAACCCCAGCTCTCTCAGCTGCTCCTCATAAGGCCTGTTCTCCAGCCCCTTCACCAGCTTCGTTGCTCTTCTCTGGACTCGCTCCAGAGCCTCAACATCCTTCTTGTGGTGAGGGGCCCAGAACTAAACACAGTACTCGAGGTGCGGTCTCACCAGTGCCTAGTACAGAGGGAGAATAACCTCCCTGGACCTGCTAGTCATGCCATTTTGGATACAAGCCAAGATGCCACTGGCCTTCTTGGCCACCTGGGCACACTGCTGGCTCATGTTCAGTCGGCTGTCAACCAACACTCCCAAGGTCCTTCTCCTCCTGGCAGCTTTCTAGCCAGACTTCCCCTAGTCTGTAGCTGCACAGGGTTGTTGTGCCCCAAGTGCAGGACCCGGCATTTGGCCTTGTTAAACCTCATGCCACTGGACTCTGCCCAGTGGTGCAGCCTGTTCAGATCCCTTTGCAGAGCCTCCCGACCCTCCAGCAGATCCACACTTCCACCCAGCTTAGTGTCGTCTGCAAATTTGCTAAAGGTGCACTCGATGCCTTCATCCAGGTCATTAATAAAGACATTAAACAGGGCTGGACCCACCACTTGTCACTGGCCTCCAGCTACTTTTAACATCTTTTCCCACCACACTCTGGGCCCGGCCAGCCAACCAGTTTTCCAGCCAGGAGAGTATGTGCCTGTCCAGTCCAGAGGCCGACAGTTTCCGTAGCAGAATGCTGTGAGAAACTGTGTCAAAGGCTTTACTGAAGTCCAGGAAGATACATCCACAGCCTTTCCCTTGTCTAGTAGCCGAGTCACTTGGTCATAGAAGGCAATCAGGTTAGTTTGGCAAGACCTGCCTTTTGTGAACCCGTGTTGACTGGGCCTGATCACCAAGTTCTCTTGCATGTGCTTTATGATAGCACTCAAGATCACCTGTTCCATGACTTTCCCTGGCACTGAGGTCAGACTGACAGGCCCATAGTTCCCTGGATCCTCCCTGCGACCTTTCTTGTAGATGGGCACAACATCAGCCAGCCTCCAGTCCAGTGGAACTTCCCCAGTCAGCCAGTACTGTTGGAAGATGATGGAAAGAGGTTTGGCCAGCACATCCACCGAACCCACATTTGTCAGAAAAGATTGTCAAGTCTTGTACATCTGAACCCGACAAATATACAGGTTTTCCTATCTCTTTTTCTGTACTCTCCCATGGCAGATATAAACTGGTTGAATAGTGAGTTTTCAACCTCATCCAGCAAATCTGTTCAGAAGAAGCATTTTTTTTTAGGACTGAATCTTTATGTCACTGAAATTTGAAGGGGCAGAATAGTTTCAAGAAGATATAGTCTAAGTCGTATAACTAAGACAAATAGATACCTAATAAGAAGTTTCTGACTGAGAGAGTATAGGCTATACCAGCACTATTAGTAAGTCACTCAGAATAAGATTAATTAGATATTTTCGTGCTTTTTAGTCAGTCTTTTCACATTGATTGTCTTGCTAAATTACATAAAAAAACTCAAAAAAACTGCCAACATACTGTAAATTTTCAATTTTGCTTCTGTCTTGAAAAAGAATTATGGGGTATATTTAATTTAGATAGATTTCTTCAATTAATAGCAATACAATTACATACTTGATGAGATGTAAAAGTACCGAATTACTTTGCAGTTTCAGGTGGATAGCCCCAAAGACTATTATCAGGTACCAATGGCTCCAAAGTCAGCACTTTGAAACAGATGCCAGTGTAGGCCACAAAATGTTTCCTGCTGATCCTTTTTACAGTTTGAACAACCACCTTTGCTAAAAAGGAAGAACATTTAAGTAATTTACTATTTCTTCCATACAAATTAATCATACCTTAGTAAAAAGGCCAGGCTGGACGAGGCTTTGAGCAACCTGACCTCATGGGATGTGTCCCTGCCATAGCAGAGGGATAGGAACTATATGACTTTTAAGGTCCATTCCAATGTAAACCATTCTATGATTGTGTGATTTACCAAAACAAACTCAGGAGAGGTAGATACACAAACATCTCTGATGATGAAGATCAATAACGAAGGATATAATAAAGTAAAAGTCACAAGGCAAAAAGCACAAGGAAAAAAAAAAGCAAGCATTAGCTTTCATTTGCACACCTTCAGGTGCTTCATGCCACATGCTTGGGAGGTGGGGGGGAAGAAAGAAAAGACAACTCTTAGCCAGTATCTTCTTGATGGCAATAACTTAGAAGTAACCAATTTGTAAATACACTGTAAGCTCTCTTATTCATTTTTCACATGTGAGAGTGGGCAGCAGCATAGCAGATAGCTATCAAGTAAATTAAATTGGTTGTAGATGTCTAAAGTCTGAGAAGTCACTTGTATCTTCCACAAAATTTATTCAACTTTTTCCATACTGAAACCCTTAGAAATTGGTCATATAAATAACTTCAAGAATCTCAGCTTTGATGAGTAAATAACACAATACTTGTAGATAATACTAATTGGTAACTGGTGTAGCAAATTATCAGGGAAGTTATTTCTGACCTCCTGAAAAAATAACCTTACTAACAGCTCTGTTCACTGAGTACTGGTAGAGAAGCCCACCTTGCTACCCCGGGCAACCTCAGAGCGCCCAGCACTTCCTACACAATGACAAGGTCCTCAAGCATCCTCCCAAGCCATAAGCAGAGAGAGGGTCATCTAGAGGGAAATCTTGTGTAGGAGAAGCCTAGGGGCAGCTACAAAACACAACTGAAGTGGTAGGTAGTTTATAAAACATTTCTCTCTTGAAAAAGTTTCTAAGTCAGTGTCCCATCACCTTCAAAAAATACTCATCAGTAAAAATAAATTCTGAAAGGAGGAGAGGAAGAAAAGTCAAGAACGTTTCACAGGACACACTATGATAAATGGCAATAATAAACATCCTGATAAAGAGAGATGTACTTTCTGGGCTTTGGAGACTTCAGCTCACGAAGTTGTATGTACCAGTTCAATCTCTGTAATGCTGTTATGATTAAAAAAACCACATTACCTACACATTTTCCCATAGCCAGCAACATTGATAGGAAATCATGTATGCTCACACAAAGTGACAGAAGTAGGTAGCTTAGGTAGATTCAATTTAACTAAGACAAGACTAGTCACCAGGGACAGAAAAACAGTGAGGGAGAAGGGGGACCTAGATGAAAACTACTATTTCTGAAAGGAAGGCTCAGGCTGACAGATGAGTCACCAAGAGGTTTGACAGAGGCTTTGCGCATTCCTCAAGCCCTCAGCTGCAATTCCCTCACAAGTGGCTTCTCTTACACTGGTGAGTTTGTAAAAGTATTTGTAGGTCACCCTCAAGAAATACAACCAGAAAACTGGAAAAAAACTAAGACTGATGAGCTGGCATTTTATCTACTGCATTTATCTCTATGTAGAAACAACAGGAGATGAAGTGTTAGCAGCTGGTTGCCTTCATTTCATCCGCTTAATATTTGACACTGCAGAGAAGCAAACAGCATTTCAAGATAGAAAAAGTGCTTACAAAATTCCAATTCTGAGACTCTGAGGTCCTAAAAAAAGGAAAAAAGTTACTCCCTTTAATCTTCCAAACTATTATTCTGCAACAGAAATTACAGACCACGAAACAGAAAGGCAGACTCAGAAGTTTTGCTTGCTTTTCAGTAAACTGCAGGTTGAATCAAAGATGCAGAACTGTTTGTAAGTAAACAAGTTGACAGAGTAAAGGTCAGGTTGCTAAAGAATCTTCCCTGTCACTATAGAGTGCATATCTTGGGAATGCAGGAATATTCAATCACAGATGAGAAATTTGCCAAGAACAAAGCCAAGAGGAAGGGAAAAAAAAAAAAGAGATAGTCACCAATTTTGCTGTCTGCTTTTGTTTATGGCTTTATTTTAGTTAAAAATAAATGGAATATTTAACTGTGCCACAACATGGTATCTATATAGGGGTTATTAGTCAAAGGCAGTTTACATTATTTTGGCTAATGTTAATATCTTTTTTCCTATGTACAGTTCTTGTTTTGAATTTGCAATTGATTCAGAACACATCCTGAACATGAAAATAACTGTTTATTCAGTATTAAAAACTGTCTTTCATTTGAAAGCTAGGAATATAAGCAGAATTCTCCAAAAGACCTACTTATTCTTCTGATGTCGTCTAAGTCCTGATATTTTACATATAAAATGTCAAGTGACCTGGGGTAAGCAGTGTTAACTAGGCAAAAAGACACATACACCGCATCACCTTATTTATTTTTGGTTGAGGTAGCATGAAAAACATACATTAAATAAATATATAAAGAAACATTTAAATACTTATAGATTTCTTTAACGATTAAAGCCAGGAATGTTATTCCTGTTTGCCAGACCTTCCTGAAGCCTACCTACAGAAGAGAAGCTGGGGAGGAGGAGAGAGAAAGCATGACGAGACCACAGCACCTATGTTTTGCCCTGCTCACCATATGAAAAATGGTCAGGTTCTCCACTCCTTTAATTCCTCCATTTTCTACAGCAACACTTCTAGTTAAACTAATAAGTAAGAATGCATATGGAAGGAATTAATGTGTTCAGGACTGGATTAAATTGCATAGAAGGAAGATAAGAAAATCAGAGGTGACTGCTACTTACCTACTTTTTCACCTCACTTCACGTGCTTAAGGATCTGTACCTTGTCAGTAAGATAGACACTGACAGGTCTGAGGCAATGCATTGTCATCAGACCTGTTTCTCAATCTGATTTCAAAAAGCAAATAAGGCAGCTGAGTAAGAATGTTACCAGTTATTCACAGAGCTGAAGAATAAGAATAACGTAGTCTTCCGGTGAATATGCTACACATTAAGGATTATAATAGTTTCTTTGAAGAAAGATTTCAGAGGGGGGGATGGCATTTCTTTTATTGGAGGTTTTTGGATAATTGGTCACTTCCAGTAATTAACCCAGAAATATCCTATTTTTCAATTTGAAAAGGATTCAATTTGCATGTTATCAAACACAACAGGATAGTCAGCTCCCCCGTGGCTTTTAAATCATGCAAAGTTAACCTTATTTGTCCCTGCAAAACTATTTCACTCCATTTTCAAACAAGCTGGCAGAACTTCCCTGCAACACAACAAGGTAAAAATGTATCGGATACAGAAGGAGGGATGATTGCAATCTCCAGTCCTCCACTGCATTTAATTTCCTGCTGTTGCTGCATGAGTATTGGGATGGAGGCAGAGGTGTGAAGGTTTACAGTTCAATGGAAAGAAACTCTAGTCACGATCCAGGTTTTGCTTATCTGTGGATACAAGTCTTTATTCTTTATACCTAAAATTCAGGATTTCAAATGCATCAGCTATGTCTGTCAAAAAGAATTTCTGCAAAAACTTTAAATTATGTTTAGCCCTCCCAAAGCCTAGGACAGCTCTAATTCCATAATCATGTCCCTTCTTGTGCTTGCAGTAAAACAAATTGCACCTCAAAATTTCCCTCCTCTAAGTAGCACATTTGAAGTTCACATGTAGAAGGATGAATCAACAATAAATCATCCTGCCTCCCTTTTGCTAAGATTTAGGGGAAGAGGGGCAGAAATAATAATTTTCTTGGGGAGATCCAGAAACTGCTCAAACTTGCCTTATTGCAGCATTCAATATGTCCTTGTATTGTCTTCTAAAGACAACATGAATCAGAGACCCAGAGCTATGAGAGAATTTCTCTTTCTTTAATCTCGTTAGCATTGCCTTCATCATCTCTCAGAGGTGCTACCCTATTTCTCTCTAGTCTCCTTCACTCTCTCTCACAATGATCTGTTTAAGTGGAAGCATTAACAATATTAGTTATTCTTTGCATTATAAAATATATGGTTATGTCACTTTTAAAAATGTTGTTTGATTCTCCCATTATGCAAAATTACTGGATAATTGAGAGGGAAAGGCAGGCATCACTACTGAATTGTCATGTATGTGTTGAAAAAACCCCGTGATTGTAAAGCCCAACAGGCTTTCATTCTGCTGGACTGGGACCTATTTAAAACAAAATGATACATTTAAAATGATTTCCTAGTGGATTCGATTAGAGAAATAAATTAATGACTGCTATTAAATAAAACATTTTGGCACTGAATATTATGGCAATTCAATTTGCATAATTTAACAGTTGCAGGGACTTCGGGAAATAACAATGTAAATGAGCGTTGAAAATGTGTAGTAATGAAAGAACAGATTTTACTATGCATAAGGTTCTCCCTCATCATTTTATTTTATAGGTGTTCTTTTCAGTTCTTAATTACATTTGTAAATAAAGGTTAAAACAATTTGTTGTCAACACCTCTGCTGTCACTCCATTCTGATATTGTTATAGACATTTACAAGCATCTCTTCCCATCTCTCTTCCATAAAGGAAGAGTTAAGTTCTGCATACAGAAGAATGAGTGAGTAATCCTCACAGCTGGCAAAATATGGGGGGAAAAAAACCCTAAAACCAACCAACCCAACCAACCCAAAAGAAGCTATAAGTAGCAAGCTATAAAATAGGTTTTTACCATTTCCCGTCAGGCAAACCCAGAGGAAAACACATATTCCTTCTAATTAGGAAAGTGCTTGTTCAAATAATAATAGTAACAAAATAAATGTTTGACTTACTTCAATATTTCATAAATTTTAAAAAAAATCAGTTTTCAGTTGCAGTTCATAAATTCCAGTTTGTTTCAAAAATGTTCATGGTAGTAACTGCATGGATCAATACTTATGTGGCAGTCCATGACAATTTTTGCATTTTCACAGCAATTGAATACTCTGGAGTTATTCTGATCCATAAACAATAATATGATTTTTTTCACATTCCATTTTGATATGCAACATCAGATAATTTCACTTTCAGTTTGTCCTCCCTCCCTAGCTGATAGAAAAGCACAAAAACACGAGTTTCCCAGGCTTTATAAAATGTCTAAATCTAGCTGACAGCCTCATTAACATGTAAACTAGCAGATGCTTAGTTTAAATGTCCTACTTTGAGTGGCATAAATACTCAGATAAGCATTGAACTAAGCACTCTCAATAACATCTCTGTGAAATCTGAGATCCAATTTAACAAGACAATACGTCACCTCTAACTTATTGCACACTGGGTTTGTACAAGGGACACTGAACAAGCCAAGTAAAACAAGTGACCTGAAACCGTATCACACAGAAGCTCAATATTATTACTGCCCATAGTTCTATTCCCTCTAGCATAAAGAAACCATCCCTCACTTACAAAATTAAGAAACAAAAAGGGACCTGGGTTGTGAATTGTTGTTTGGGGGGTTTTTTTGTTGTTTTTTTTCCTTTGTTGTTCATGAAACATCTTGAAATGCTATGATTTATCCTTCAAGAGCTTAAAAAAAAGCTTAAAAGCTTAAAAAAATACTTTCTGGAATCAAATATTTTAAAAATCAATTTTGTCAATAAACAAAATGTAGCAATATATGATAACGTTGAGTAATTAAGATCACTGAAGAGGTAAGCAGTATTAAAAAAAAAGAAACTATGACAAATTGTTAACTGCAGGTGTGGAGAATCAGTACCTTTGAAATCAAAGGCAAAAGATTGATTGTTACACCGTTAACACTTGAAATTAGGCGCAGCTGTAAAGCTGTTGGACTGCATTTAGTCATGAAACACCACAGCACAGGTTTGCCCTGACACTGGTGTCATTTGCTCTGACCAATCTCCTTTGAGGTACCTCTTCAAACAGTCCCTATTTTTGTGCCTCTTCTTTTTAAAAGGGCTCAAAGCCCAAGTAAAAAAAACCCAACAAAAGCACAATAAACCTGACCTCCTTCACCTTCCTATTTTTCTACTTTTCTTTTTTTAGCCCTGCTTCTTCAACAGAAAACTATAACAGGGGTGGAAATAGCATGAGGCATGGACCTTGATGTAGTCTTTAGTACTTTTCAAGACAGAATTATTTGTCTGCAAGGAATTAGTTTTTAAGGGTTTGTATCAAACAAAACGATAAAACTTAAAAGCTGAAAAATATGTAACTAGGCTTGACACTGATATAACCACATTTTCAAGCACACAGTTTTCTTCACACATGGACCACTGGCAACTCATCAGCAGACTGTACACATGCACACGCTTCCTACCCCAGTTGGGATGGATATCACAAGAAGAAGAGTTTCTGATCTTTCTAACCACACAGCCAACACTCAGCTGAAGCAAAAGGGATGACAATTTCCATGAGTTTGTTTATTCAACCTTGGCATGAAATGTTCTTCCATTTGCACATTTTCGGCTTTTAGAAATGTCAGTTTTCAACTCTACGTTACCAGGCAATAAAATATTTTTTGCGTCAGTAAGGGGTGATTGCACTTGTTTTCACATACTTGGAATTCTTCTACCTATCTCTTTATCTCTTTGACAACAAGTCTAATAATCTTTTTTTGAAAGAGCTCAAAACCCCCACACTATATATCAAGTTTTAGTGAGCATTAAAAAAATCAGTTTAATATAACCTACTTAAGACTTGTATGTTATTGAAAGGTGGTGAGATATTCTGGAGTATTTTTTTTTTAGTTACTGTGAGCACTGGAAAACTTTTTAAAGATGTTGTTCAGCGATTCAAAAGTTCATATATTTATATATGTACATAATCACTTGTGTGTTGTGATTTTGTCTGCTGTACTAGCTTTTCCTTCACCCCAGTATTAGTTCTGCAGTTGCAACAATATATAACCTTTAAAAAAAAAGTATATCCAAATTTTGATCTAGGTACAGTATTGAGTATATGTTTCCCTTAAGCAAGCAAAAAAAAAAACCAAGAAGAAAAAAGCACAACTGAGTATCCTCCAGTTAATTCACAAATGCCTTGAGTAAAACCTGAATTTGACAAGTATAGGTTTAACTATACAATGATCTTTTTCTACATAAACCAGCCATACCAGTGTATGTGAATAGTACCAAGCCTTCATATGACCATTCTAAAGCAGGATGTATCGCAGATTTATCACTTTCCAATTTAATCACAGATTATTAAAAATTTAAGTTAAATATCACCATTGTTAACTTTTTTCATAGATAAAATAACAAAAAATAATCACAATACAAATTAATCAACCTCATTTGGTTAACAAAAGTGAACTATACTTTTATGTTACAGCGTACAAACTGCATGTCTTTGAAAGAAGCCATTTTAATGAACTGAAGGGCTATTCTACATTCTCATAACCTTCCTTATGTGCATCCAAAAATACCATCAACATAAACAGCACTATTAGCAAAGGTTAAATATACTAAATATACTTAAAATACTACCGTAAGTAGTAATGCATTCTTTAATTCAGTATATAAGTGAAAAACACATAGGGCAAATGTTTACAGAGTTCCCAAGCCCTACAAAAGAAAACAAAACTCAAGCAGGGTCACAGAATTTCATTTTAAAGCCATGACTGAACAGATGATTCAGAATGTAAGATCTCATTCCTTCAAACAGGATTACACTTATTGCCATTCCCAGGACAATGCCAGAAACACAAAAGCACATTTCTCTCTCCTGCATACTTTTTTAAGCCAAAAGAACTCATGGCAGAGTGTTCAATTTTTTTCCCTTTCATACACATATAAAATTTATAAAGTAATCTGCAATTAAAAAACACACACTAAGTTTGAGCCACTAACAATAACAACCACACTAGTGCAAATCAGTATAATATAACACTAAAGGTCAAGACAATACTAACATTAGTTACTATAATCAAACACATGAAATCTAGAGGACAAGCAGCCAAAACAGTAACATGAGTCAACCACTTCAGCTAACAATCTTCTGATCAAACACAACATAACAAGCTAATGCGATACCACTGTAATGTTAATAAAAATGAGTATAGAGACCTACAAGGTGCACAACTGGGCAAAACTGCAGAGGACAGATCATCTTCAACAACTTGCGCAGGAGAAGCAGCATATACAAACACACACATGCATGGCCAATTTATGGTGCTAATTTACACACAGCTGATACCTATATTCATGTAACGAAGAACACTTACCACAGCAATTAAAGGTATCCCCATGTCATGAAAAGAAAGCTGCTACTTACCTAAAATAAAACAAAAAATAAAGAAGATGAAAATAACATATCAGGAAATGTATGTGACATTCACGGGGGTCAGAAGGAGGAAAGTTTTACTTCATTCAGTTTTGACTCTACCTTCTTCCACCTTTCTTCCCAGAAAAAAAAGCTAGGAGATGTTTCACAGGAGTTAAGAAACTACAGTCATCTGCATGTGTATGAGGACCAGCACATACATTTAGTCAATACACATCATCATTGATATGACTGTTATCCAAAACGGTGCAGGACTTCACAATACTGTGAAAGGGACATACATCTAAGGCGATGGGGAGAAACGAGGTGGGGAGACAACACCCACCTGGCAGGGAAGGACAGAATGGCTGCTCTGGACAATTCCCTGCCCAGGACTGTTCCTTCTGCCTGCGGCAGCACCCAAAGGGTCACTAGGTTGAGACATGCCTGAGACAGCTCCACCCCTTCTGAAGGGGTTGATTGATTTAAGTGGTCTTACTCATGAGCAATAAAAACTGAATTAATACGTTATTATAGAACCAAAACCTATAAAACTGGCATAGTATTTAATCCAGGACTCAAAATAGTTCTTAATAAATGGAGTGGTATTGGTTCAGAAGTCCACTATTATTCATTATCTTTGTAAACAAAAATTGTGATAATAAACATGAATTTAGTGAAACCTGAAATGAAATAGTGTCTCAAAGTTACTGGAACGTGGTATGTTAATAAAATACAATATTTTGTCTCTGCTATAAGTGTGTATACAGGCATTAGAAACCTTTCTCATTACCAGCATACATTATCAAAGGTAGGATAGTTTGAGAATACACCACTGTTTGACCACATGAAATGCTTAATGTGTAAGGACACTTAAAAGAGCAGTTACAAGAGAAAAAGGAAAGGAACAAAGCTCCTCATTTAAAATTTATACTACCTTTGAACTGCACAGCTCTTTTCCTAAATTTGACATCATAGGAAATATTTTAATCATTTAAAATGTGATGTTGTACATTTAAATAGGGAACTTTGAAAGACTGTTTTAAGGAGTAACAAGGGTTTTCCTACAGACTATAGTTGACTTCATAATAAACCTGTAATTCTCAGAAGATTTTAAATAGTTTGCATTTAGTTGTGTCCATCCAACATATCCTTTTTCTTTTTTTTTTAACACAGCAAGAATGTTCCTATTATTCTGGACACAGAGATGCCAGCTAATCAGCACAAGGTTGTGTCACACACAATAGTTGCAGAGCCCCTTTCATCATAAAGCTACTGAGAAAAATTGACAATGTGCCACTCCCTGGTGCAAAGGGACTGAGCTCCCCCTCGGTTGACCCTTGGCAGACTGGGGTACTTGCTCAGCAGCTCCATCGCAGAGACCTCCTTCCCCTGAGACCTCCTGGCCGGGCATGAGAGTACAGTCAGATGCTGGGACACCACAGATTATTTCTACCCATATGAAGCATTCAGCAGATTTCACTTGTTACCACCCTCCTTTACCCCAGGGGAGACAGGAAAGGAGGGAAGGACATTGGTGGGAGGCAGGGATATGACAAAATGGAGATGACACAACACCAAAAAAAACCTTCTGTCAATCTATTAACTTGACTTTTGTCTAAAACTTGTATTGTCTATAACTAAACTAAGACCTTTGAAAGATGCATTTCCCTTCAGCCTTTCACTTAACGTTTGTGTAACACTCATAGCTAAGATATTGCTTTTCTGTGTCCTTTCGACCAAACAGACATTCTGCAGGGAAGGACTCAGAATGGGCCCTAAAAAAATGCTCATATTTGGACAAGAAAATTCATATTGGCAATACATTTTGCAAACCAGAACCAGGAACACTGAGCATAGGTCAAATATTGTTTCTAGGACACTCCTTATTTCTACCACTATCTTACCACTATAGGATAGTTAGAGCCCTTTTATCATCATCCTATTCACAATTCTATTATTAAAAAACGGAAGTGCAAACCGATCCCACAGTGCATAGGTACAGAATGCTACCATCAAATTAATTAATACTAACAGGTATAGCTGTATCCAGTAAAGAGAAGCTGTGCTGCAAGATAAGCCTTTGGTATGAATGGCTTTCTGCCAAGTTTCCAGACTTCAGTCTCAGAGGACACCTTGAAAACCCATATTAGAAAAACCTGTGTGTAAAAAGTTAACTTTGCTTCAGAGTCACTTCAGCTTCAAATCTAAATGCTTTACCTAACTGAGATTCTAGAAAACAAAAGCTTGCTATGCCATCCAAAGAAAGCTATCTTTTATTTAGTTATAGTTTAAGACAAGCTAAATCACAGGAAGTTATGGCTCTGGTACGTATGCAAACAAAGTTTATTCCAGTCTAGACACATTAGCAGAACCAATATAGTGCAAGCAATAAAGAGGACAATTTTTCTTGCCTTATAATTGTTTCTGTTCTATTGCCTCTAATGTCACTAAAGTTGTCAGCCTGTACATGTGTTTTATTTTAAATTAAATCTGAAATATCCTAATGTTAGACTATTTGGCTCCTACCACTTCAATCCTGAGCAGTCTAGGCATCAGCACATAGGACACTGCCTTGCTGCTGAGTATTGCACATAAGGAAAACAACGCAACCAACAATATATTTCTTTCTCACAAGCACACTCAAGAATATCTGTAGTCCTTTAGTCTGTATTGTAACCACCCATTTTTATTCTCCTTCATTAGATTCATTTTAAAGGGATTTGTTTCTGCACCAACTGTGGTGAACTTGGAAAAAAAAATGCCTGTAAGATAGAGATAAGCTATGACCACAGTTGCTGCTCTATTAGTTTGTTTGCATGGTGGATGTTTTTGTGATTATAGTTACTCCACGATTTAACGGTAGGAGGCTAATGGAAATGTTACTTGCTACCATAGCAGACTAAATCATTTGGGGCAAGGAAAAGAAATGTGTTTACACTTGAAGATGTCACATAAAACAGTGGGAAGCTCCCACCTCTGACACCAGAACTGGCATGCTCATTCAAGGACTCATCTACATTATTACATGCTCCTGCACACTTAGAAATCTATTAATTTACAATTAGCTGTATTGATTTTATAGCACATTTTAAGTCCTGCAATAATTTACGGACTACTGAAGAAATTAACTATGCCCCTTCCAAAGATAAGCATTATTGATAAAGAAGCCTTGGCATGAGTTACTAAACACATCACTGACAGTGTGGATTTTCAGCTGTAAATTCTACATTAATTACAGCAGAACTGATTGGTAGATCCTATCTGAACCAAGAGTTTCTTACCTTACTCCTGACAGTAATGCACCAGCAGGAAATGTGAGCAGCCACTGGAGATAATGTCAGTTCAGCCCCATATGCCTTGTTTAGTAAGAAACATTTAACATAATGTAGTTTTTGCACATACCATCTCACCGGCAAGGGCTCTGTGTTCCCCCCAAAACCACAACAAGTAAAAGTAAATAAAACCCAACCAACTGTAAAGAATGACTGCATAAAATACAATTTCATCATATTTTGAGAGCTATGTCTACTGTGGCACTGAGAAAATAAACAGAGGCACAGTGTTCGAGAATGAACTACTTCTAGGGCATATACTCTCTAAAATATGAGAATATGTTTCCCAGAATAATTTCTGCTGCTTATTATTTTATAAAATATTTTGTAAAGTTGTATATGTGTCTACATTTTTAATATATTTAATACTATTTTAATAAAGTATTTAATATATAAATAGTGAGGCATTTTCCAAAATAGCCTCGTGCTTTAGTTCTGGTATATTCCTCCATACAAATACATAGAAATTACTTCAGATAAAAATCAAATATATCAAATATTTTCTGCCTTACTCAGTACTTCACTCAGTAACAGTGTGAACAGAATTAATTTCAATGTTGGATGAATCCCTTCCAACATTTAGTTGATCACTACATGAAATTAATGTCTAATTCACAAAATCAAGCTACAGAAACACTGTATCCATTCTAATCACAAAAATCTCGGTGTTGTGGTTTGAGATAAATTACAAGCCAGTGTTGTGACCAAATCACTTGTTCTAATTAACTTCATTCTCTGAAAGCTAACTGCATGTTTTTGAGACACCGTTCTTCCCTAAAAGTGATAATGCAGGGCATTGGTATGCAAAAAGGCCATCGCTTATACTTACTCCTATAGCAACTCAGAAAAGGGGCCATACCTGTGAGGAGGGGCAAATAGGGCAGGTGACCCTAAACTGATTAGCAGAGTATTCCATCCCATATACATCATACTTGGTACAAAACTGAGAGATCACGAGGGTCTCGCTGTCTTCTGCGATGGCCAATGTCCAGTGAGGACCTCATCTGTCTGATAGTTCCTGATCCCTGACCATGTGTTCCTCAGGCCAGCTCCCTCCTAGCTGTGTGCCCACTCCCTTGTGTCTGATCTACAGTATTTGTGGTGACAAATAGTCATCAAGGGGTGGGGAGACAACTGCATATGTTTTACTACTTTGTAATTATTTTTATAATAAAAATGGGGGCAAGTGGGCTTTACTACTTTGTAATTATTTTCATAATAAAAATGGGCTGGGGGCAAGGGATTTGGGGTTCCAGCTGCATGGTTTTAGCTGCTAAAATTTAGCCAGGATGAGGCTAAACTGTGACAGTGACAAACAGTGCTGGTTTTCAAGAAATCTTTCGGCTCTGTTTATATCTCCTTTAAAATAAAAATTCTCCGTTTCACTGACAGGCCTTCAGTAAGGTACTGAACGTAACCTTGTAAGCTCTCTGCAACTGCTATTTTGGCACCTAAATGACTTACTACCTAAATTGCATACAATAATAAAACAAAAAAAAATACCAAGTGGCTAAAACTTATAAACACAAACATATTTCACAATGGCAAAAGTATTGGTTGTGTAATGTTACTGCCAAAACTTTTATCTCCGTGCAGCAACTTCTCTGTGGACAGTCAGACTTTATCCTTGCCAGACTTTTTCCTTGTCAGACTTTATCCTTATGAAATTATTTTTAGATCAATTGTTATTTACAGGACCCAACCAAAATACTGGCAGAATTGTTAAATTTGACACGAGTAGTTATTTAGACAGTACCTTTTCCAAATATCTTAACATTCCTTAAATCAAAGTATCACAAGAAGCCCTTTGCTATAAAACAGAGAGCTGCCTGAAATTGTGAAAGTGAAGGTTCTGGAGTTACAAAATAATTTTTCCTGCAATATTCAGGAGCTCATCAATTAGTAATGTAACCAGGATCTTGACTACCACTTGTATTTCAAATGCAGTCCTACGTGTCCCCATGTGCCCTCTTTTAGCATATCTTAACCACAAGCAGGTGAGCAAACTAATAACACAAACGTGATAGAAATATGGAGAGAAGAGATCATGCACTTATGATAGACCATGTCAGTGTGCTAGATAGAACATTGGAATTTGTACAATCCCAAGATGATGTCACAAAGAGTGGGAAGAGAAATCAAAAGAAATGTTACAGGCAAGCAAAACAAACAATGTCTAACTAGACATCAAGTGGTATTTCCATCTGATGAAGCCAACAAATTTAACACAAATGTTCTTTTGACACATGTTAACAGCTGTAGATGGATTGCACTTATAGGGAGTTTTAAAATACCTTTTATAGAAAGCATTATCAATTTTATCGGGTTTTTTATTAGAAGCATTGCATAAAAGATTTCTTTGGATGGTATAGGTATAGGCATAGACATTCAGTTACTCCATACTAACGCATTCCAAGTGCTACCAGAGAATGCCAGGCACTTGCTGTTTACCAGCCTTGTAAACCCCCACGCTGTATTTCACATCTGAAAACTTGTGAAGTGTAACATTATTTGACTGTCTCATTTTTTAGCAGCATGCAACCCTGCTTTCCTCCATCATTGCCTGTTGCCATAGTCTCACCTATCTCAATAAGAAATGAGCTCTCGGTGTTTACTCTGATCAAAATTCATAGCTACAGCTAACTGCTGCAGTTCTATGGGAGTAAAACAGGCTGTGGGGCTCATTAGCGGTCAGCTGGGCTGTATATTGTTACTAAATAAATTCCATGGTGCTACTGACAGTCACAGATCATTTACGCCTCATTGTGATAGATGCACAGACAGTCAGGAGGAGAACTTTGGGAGCCACTTACACATACTTAGACCATTAAAATGGGCAGTGTAAACCTCTACAGGTAAATCACAAACACAGTGGACAAGCAGTATCACAAAATACTGGGTTTACTATGTGGTAAGATATTACCATATGTCAAGGCCATCACACTTCAGATTGAGTCTCCTAAAGACTCACTAGATGAGGGCAGACAAACTCATAGTCAATATGTTCTGCACATACAGGGGAGCTAGAAGGGACCTAACAGGAGTAATCTACCTAAGAGCCAAGGCAGGAGATGTTTTCTTGGCCAGGGAGTTCAGAGACATGTTTCCTGTTGCTGTTCCTCCTGATCACTCTACGAGGAGCTACCTAAACTTGTGGTCATCCTAGGCAATTTCATCCATTTTCTGCACTATTTTTTGCTGGGATAGAGTGAATTTTTTTTATCATAGATTCTATGTTGCTATGTTTTTGATTTTAGCTAGTACTGAGCAGTGCTTGCACAGCATTGAGGCCTCTTCCGTTTGTCATTCTGTCCCCCCAGCCAGGAGGCTGAGGGGGCACAAGAAGGGGCACAGCTGGGATAGCTGACCCCAAATGACCAAAGGTATGTTCCATAACATATGATTTTGTGTTCAGCAATAAAAGTCAGAAGAAGAAGGAGGAAGAGGGGGACGTTCAGAGTTATAGCATTCGTCTTCCGAAGTCACCATTGTGTGTGATGGAGCTTTGCTTTCCTATAGGTGGCTGAACACTTGGCTGCCAGTGGGAAGTAGTGAACAAACTCCTTGTTTTGCTTTGCTTGTACACACAGCTTTAGCTTTACTTGTTAATGTGTCTTTACCTCAGCCCACGTGTTCTCATCTGATTCTCTTCTACATTATGCTGTGGGAGGGAGGGAGCGAGTGGCTGTGTAGGTCTTAGCTGCTATCCCATGCTCAACCACAACACTATCCTAATTTGAAACTCAGTCACGGGGCTTTTAAGGGAAACCAGAGCTACTCTGAGGTCAGAAAGGTGTTTAGAAGTGATACATGGTGTTGCACAAACAGACAAGAAGGTGGATGAGAATGCTATATCTCTCAGAAATATAATGCATTTCCAGGAAGAAGGCACAAAACTTGGATCTTTAGGAAGGAAGGAATGCAATACTAACTGTTCCTTGCATATAAATAAGGATAGAAAATTCAAGAATGTAAGCATTCACATAATGAAGAAAGTTCAGTCTCTAGGAGAAAAAACATATAGCACAGTAGTTAGGATAAGGAAAGAGCTAGAAGTTTGACTCAATGGAGTATTGTTTTCAGTGCAGGGAGCTGTTTACACATATCACATCAGGTTGTGATGTTATCTGTGAAAGGGTAGATATGGCAGCAGTGACCACACAGCGCTCTATTAATACAAATGCCTGTTCAGCTCTGCATGGGCACAGATGTAACAGCTTTCCCCAGAGGGAACAGAACAATTTATGGAACCAGTGCTTAATGTGTATCTAAGGAGGGCAATATTGAGCTTCACTGTAAATATCACAAAGATTACTTAAACAGCTTTTTGCAATGTGACTGGAATGAAGATCACAAAACGGAGTAAAAACTGACTCTGACAATAAGAAAACTTAAGATCATCAAGTTTCTGAGCATTATGGACAAAAAAAACCAAACAAAAGACCTCAAACCCACTTCCAAGAACCTATCACAAAGTTCCTTTGGTCACAGCTCAAGCCTGTCACCTGCCCAATTTAAAATTATAGACCATCTCATTGCCTCAGCTCTGCTGTCAGAACAATAAATCTGCATGTAAGTAGAACGCACATGAGAAATTATAAATTACTGAAATCCTTAGAGGTATTGCAGTTTTTCTTCTTTTGTCTAACTTCTGTGTACTGTTAATATGCTCCTAACACTGTCGAACCCAAAATACAGGTTGTGAAATGCGAAGGGCAGACATCTATAGAAGAAAACATGCACAGCTCTAAGGTTTTATTGTCAGGACACTCCACTGAAGCTATCCTCTGTAAACGTAAGAGCATGGTTGAACTCAGTATTGAATAAAGAATTGTGCACATCTATATACACACACACATACAGAAACCCACAAAATGTTATTTCATTTCCTCACTTTGTTTTTTGGTTGGATTGTTTTTAAATTACACTAGATGTGTCGAATTGTAGCTAAATGTTTGCTTTATTCTTGGAAGAGTACAAATACTGAAAAGTCAATTGAGCATACAGTAAAGAAAACATCCCTCTTTTGTAGAGAGTCACACTATATTTTTGAATATTCAAAACTGCAATTGGTGTTTCTTTCAAAAGTATTCCAGATTAAATATATGAAGCCACATGAGTCCTGTACATCAAAATGCACAGAGCTGAGAGAACCTCGATGATCCTGTGGGTCTTTTCCAACCTTGTGATTCTGTGATTCTGTGAAATAGATTCTCACTGAAGATTGCTAAAGCCATAAATTGGTAATAAAGGAAAGCAAGGATTCATTATATTTTTTTCCCCGTAAACTTCAGTTTAGAGAAAACTAAACACATAAAACAAGAATACAATTTTACAACTGTAGTATACACTATCAATTAAATGCTTGGAGCTCCTTCTGTTTTCCCCCATTCTGTTAGCACATGCATACAGAATGTAACATCCAGCAATAGAGGTGTACAAATTTTCTATCAGTCAGCAACATATTTTGGAAATACTATTATCCAAAATCAGATTTTTTGAGACTACCTTTGCTGGTTAATCCTTCAGAGTAAACAGCCTCCCTAAACTATTCTTTTAAGCTGATAAAGAATTTAACTCTCTAGTTATCATCTATGTGCCTGGAATATCACTGTGGAAACAGTACAAGAATGCTGGTGGCAGAAGAGATAAGAAAAAATTGTACCAGGTAACCTGCAGATGTAGAAACAGTGAGGGCTACAAATGAGAAAATAAGGAAACAAAAAAATGGGGCTGATTTAATGCTGGGTAAGAGGAAAACAAAAAACCCCAAACAAACCCCATAACCCTTAGCCCAGCCACACCACTCCTCATAATTAAGGTTCGAACATATTGAATTTTATATATTCAGTAATTTACTTAATTATCAGCCCACTTTTGAGATTTAGGGTTTATTCAGCATGATTTTGGTTTGCACCGTACCATTTGTGAACCAGAAAACTCTAAAAAGGAAAAGGCTAGGTTTGCTCTGCAATTTCATTATTCATGACAGCAAGGTTTACCTAAGGAAACTTAAGGAGAACCGTGCAGTGTTGCCCTTAGGGCATATTTATGAGCTTCTAGGGATGAGGGTTTTTTTTTTTCTGCTCTTTAAATAGAGCTTTATTCTGGTACATCCTTTACAATTTATATGAGTAAAAGTGGAAAACAATACATGATGTAAACATGGAAGTTTCAACTTTGATCACTAAAGACCTTTTGTTCAAAAAACAGCTCCAAGAGCAAGAAAATTTCAACCCAATTATTAGATTACAGTAATTATATCATACTTAACTGAATTTTCTTGCAGTTTACTTTTGATAAAATATTCCCATCTTTGTATCATAATACAGAAGAAATACTTAAAACCAACTTTGCTTTATTAATAGTTGATGTATTTAAGAATTTGACTTTTACATGCTATCTCACAGATGTGTCATAAGGATTTTTTTTAAGTGTTTATATACCATTTGGACAAAAGATGACACAAAATTAGAAATGTTGTTTATTTCAATAAAATATATTGTTCTTTCATATAAATAATGAAAAACTGCCTTGCCACTCAAGTTCTAAGTGAATAGAAATAACACAACCTAGCTCCATGTTTGAAAAGCCAAGGCAATGAAGTACACAAGCTGCACAGGAAGATGCTGTTAGCGCGTAGCATTACACCACTTATAAAGCAATTTACACACAGAACTCTAACATACCAGTCGTTTGATGACTAATTAAAGATGTCTACATGGAGTGGGTGAGGAGGAAGAAAGTTTATTGTTTTCATTTATGGAACCTTGAAACCTTAACAGAAAAAGGATACAGAACTGTTGGAATGGGTCCAGAGGAGGACTAAAAGATGATCAGAGGGCCAGAACACCTCTGCTATGTGAACAGGCTGAGAGAGTTGGGGTTGTTCAGCCTGGAGTGACTTCCCAGTACCTGAAGGGGGCTACAAGAAAGCTGGGGAGGGACTTTTTAGAAAGGCTTGTAGTGACAGGATGAGGGGGAATGGCTACAAATTGGAGAGGGGCAGATTTAGACTAGACATAAGGAGGAAATTCTTCACAATGAGAGCGGTGAGGCACTGGCCCAGGTTGCCCAGGGGAGCAGTGGCTGCCCCATCCCTGGAGGTGTTCTGGACCAGGTTGGATGGGGCCTTGGGCAGCCTGGGCTGGTGGGAGGTGTCCCTGCCCATCACAGCGGGGCTGGAACTAGATGATCTTGAAGATCCCTTCCAACTCAAACTATTCTATGATTTTAAAGCAAAGAGGAGGCTGGTTGAGTTGCTAAAGGTCATATAAAGCTGAGAACAGCACTGGAAATCCCACAAATTTTCACGCTGCAATACCTGCAAAGTTCTACACCAGAGGGTGTATCAAGTCATGATTTCAGGGCTGTGCACATGCTGGGAGACACAGCTTTTCTCATGGGTATTAGGAGATGCCTGCACAATGAACTAAGGTATCAAATTATATCAGAATATGATTATTTCCCACATAATTAGGCTTAGAAAAGCTGTGATTTTAAAACATTATTTTACAAAAGAATTTTTTAGGGCATATCTGCAATAAGAATTAAATCTTTACAGAATGGACTCTACAGGAGCGTTTTCCAGTTGAGGTGCCCACTGTGATTCAAATAAGAACTCCTAAACAGGCATTTAGAATTTTCTCAGTGTTACACCTTTAAATAGAATAAATAAACCCTGCCAAATAAAACAGCTCATTGCAAGAACAAAAAGCAACATCTTGCTAAACTGTTCCTCTAAGAACCAGCAGGCATAGTTTTATGAATTATCATGTAGTCTTATAAATTACAGTGTTATTAGAGTTTAAAATTGCAAAAAACTGCAAGATTTGAATTGACGAGCCAAGTCATATTAAAGTGTAAGTGGCAATATTCCTGAGGCATGATATTAAAACTGATGAACGCTGCTGACTCATATAGTAGAAGCCAGTATCTTAAACGAAACTCACTGGAGCAGCAAGTATCAGAATTTGTACTAGATGGTTAGACCCAATCTAGTCAAGGGCATATCGGCTGCTAAGGCAAAATAAGGTAACCGTAAAGCTGGCTTCATGCTTTTCATCTAAATTTTGTTAGTCTCTCCTACCCTGGTGGCTCAGATTTGCTGCTTTTGAACAATCTGTTTTAATCATTTTCTACCACATCAAAAACATTAATGTACAAGCAAATATCAGGAAAAAAATAACAGCATGCTTTACATATCTTTTAATTAAAAGGCATCCCTTCAGAAAAGCACTCTAGAAGGATGCAGCACTTTGGAACAGTAATAAACAATCTTCTAGAGTAACGAAAAAAATAACTGAAGTAATTTATAAGGAGGTTGCAAGCACTTTAAATTGGCATTCCAGTTCACATTTGTTCTCAAGTCAAGAGCGCTCATAATCAGTTATTCCTATGGTCATTTCCACATTTTCCTGCTTAAAATCTTGTCAGCAGTTTCCTGTAACTTACTCAAAAGACTATAGAAGGACAGAAGATATGCAAAGGTGATGAGTACATGACTTCCTCCAGCCTCACCCTGTTTTCTGATAGCTTGGCTTGATCTGAGTAAAGTCAAATCTTCAGGTCTTTGTACTCCTCTGGAGAAAGAAATCGGATAAACTCTTCATAATTTGCTACTTATATGTTAAATACTGCATGATATATGTTCACTATATATATATAAAAATACACAAAAATATGTGCTTTATCATTTCAAATTGATATTGATCTAATGGGAACAGAATTGCTCTGTATTTCAGAAATCTCATGTCAGATCTTCCATGAGGGAAAAACTAAAGTAAAAATAACATCATTAAAATAACCTAGTTGAAAGAGATACTAGGAAGTAGGGGGAAAAATAGGGAGCTACTTATCACATCTACCAGTTTCAAAAATCAATATTTCTTATACAAAATCTCATTGTCAAATATTTAATTCATGTACACTGAAACACACTCTTTAGGTCCACTGTAATTAGACCTCTTCCAGAAGCTATAATTTAGAGCTTAAATTGTTTGGGTTTATTGGCATTGAAATGCTATCCCATTAACTTTTCTGTCAACTGTAGAAAATATTGTTTATATGCAATTTCTAGCATGCCTGTTGCAAATTGAGGCCTTTCAACAATATTTCTCTTTCTTTATATGATTTGCAGTTACTTAGGAATAATTCATTGTTTGATTCAACTGATGTGATACATCCCAGCAGTACTCCCTCCTAAGCCTTAGCAGCCAGCACAGTGATATATTTGCATTCAAAAACCTACACTTCCAGGTTATCAAAAGTTGTAGTTACAACATCTGATGCAGAGAGTGTAAATGATGCTTAAAACATTGTTTCTAAGGTCAGGAATAATTCTTCTATGTCAGCAGTGATTTCTGTTTACAAAAAAGAAAAGAGAGGAAATGTAAAGAGGGAAAGGGCAAAGATTAAGATGTGTTTTCATTAGCTTTTCAAGAATAATTTTTTTTTGTTTTATTTAATTTGTCAAACCCTTTGTCCTTTGAGTAGAAGCACTGCAACTAAATTAATACTTACTTGATTTAATATTTGATACATCAAATACAAAACATCTAGTTCTTACTTTCAACTACGCCTTCGACTGGTTGGTTCTTATCTACAACGATAACCAGCATAGAGCATGGTATTGTAACTGTTTTGCATTCGTCGTGATTTCTTAATGTATCCAGGGTCAAATCAATCATAACCTTTTCTCCAGTTTCTCAATCCTTAGTGCACAGGTCATCAGATTCTTCCTTCCTCTTACTTTTTATCCGCTATCTGAGTCAAGCCAAGACGTAAAATAATTCCCTGTATTATTTCCATGTCTATAGCTTTATAGCATCAGTGCATGTTTGGAGGATATGCACAAAATCCTGTAGTGGTCTACCATCTTATTTTCTTCTTTATTGCTAAGGACATCTCTTTCAGTGCTTTTAGCAAATGTGCTGGCCTTAAATTCTATTTTCATTTCTGTATTTCAGTCTGTGGTACTGGTATATGTCACCATCACTGATGGGAATATGCTTATAAGGAACTTAAAAGGACCCCAATAACCTACAGCCCTGAATAGGATGAATACATCCTAGTCAGAATTCCTGAGGGATGACAAAAGCAATACTGTCTAACATGAGTGCTTAAATGCGGACTTTTTCTTTCAGGTGAAAAAAACCTGCATAAATTCAGCTGTAACAGTTGCATTTTAATGACTTTTGATGCTGGATCCAAACGACAAAAATACATATTCTAAAAAATTACTTGTTTTCTGGCTGCACCAGGAATAGGTGGGATTGATGTGAATGAAAGAAAATCAGTTAGTATTTTGATTTTATTTTATTGTTGCTAACTATGATTAATTATTCTGAAAGGTGATTCTCTTTGAGAATTAATACACATATAAAATGTAGTATGACACAGCCCTTCCATAGGATCAGTGGCTGTGTTATAATAAAGGAGGCTGCTGCAGCTTAGACTGTCCTTCCCATGACTCACATCTTACAGGAGGAAACTACAAACACAAGTATAACCATAAAGTTTTCAAAAGGAAATTTAAAACTATCGATAGCTTTATGCAAGTGTAGTCATTAACATAGCTATATAAAAAAATACATTTATGAATGAATGAGGAAAGAAGTGAATGAAAGAAAGAAGAATCTCTAATATTTTCAAATTAAGTGTGTGCCATGTATTAACAGTTATTCTACAATAAATTCACTGTGTGGATTTCATTTTTGAAAATGTAGACAACCTTTACTCATTATCTCATATATTGAAAAACATCTGATGGTGTTTTGCTAACTAGGAATAATGTAATTGTATTGATACTTTACAAATAAGTCATAAGCCATAGATCTAAACAATTGCAAGGAAAGAAGAATTTTGTTATGAGCTCAAGCATATTCGGGTATTTTCCGTTTTTCTCTAAACTCCAGCCTATTCTCAAACAGGTAAGAAGATGCAAGTAACTGAATAAGACCTTGCTTCTCTGGCTAAATCACTTTTATGGAAGTGCTGTATACTTTTTTATACTGCATTGATGAAGATTCCCACCTGTTCTGAAGGTACATATGGATTGTCTACTTAGAGGACTAATAGATATTTGCATTTCAAAATTTATATACATTTTCCTAAGCACAGATTTGTACACTTTATACAGCATATGCAAATTAATGCAGGAATGTTATGAAGACATTTGACTACCATTAAAGACGTGCAATGCCATACTGTTTAATCTGTGTAAGAGAACACATTTTTTTCTTGGAATATATTTCTTTGAAGTTCTAAAAATCACCATGAGAAACTGCCAATGACAAGCACAATTAGGAAAGCCACTTTGCATCTGCTGGACTACCTCCCAAAGCCACTCAGTCAGTCTGAGGGAAAGCCTGCAAATTCTATTCCAACAGGACAGAAACCTTAAATCAATCTCTCTCTATCCATATTCTGAATGAAGTATCCTTTTATTCACATTTTCTTGCCAAGGTCAAATGGAATTTAATGAAAACAATTTCTATTAATGAGAAAAATAAACAAATAAGGTTCCAAGAAATCCTGTTAAAAAACCCAGAAAATTTTCATAAAAATCAAAAGACAAAGAAGTGGGGTTTTTTCAGCAGCAGCTCCCTTTAATGTAGTTGTCATAAAATGAATTAGAAGGAGAGGGGGGAAGATATGAGGAGCAATTCAATCAGAACAGAAAAAAAAAATAAAAATCCTGGTTTGATACATGTTAACTCTTATTTGTGCACCAGTTAATAACTGAGTAGGTTTTGCAATACTGAAAAAAAAAATGAATTATGTTATATATTTAGAGTGAAGGAAACATATTCCATACATTTTAAAAGCATGGATATTCAGATAACCAGTTTAGATTACTTAAGAATTGTCAATTCCCTGATTGTTAGCACTTATTCTTCATAAAAGGTCTCCTTACATAACCTTAGCTCAAGCATTAGAAAACACAATTCCCCAAAGCATTAATCACTTCTGAAAATTTAGGTCAGAGAAGATTTCTGTACTTCAACATCAAAATTATGTTTCCCCAAAAACTCACAGGGATTTGATTCTATTTCCTTGAAAAGTTCTACTGAATACATCAGAAAGCAAAGTGCAACCATCAAACCTTTACCAGGGCCTCGTGCCCACGTGTCAAAGAGAAAGCTCAAAGACAGAACACTGGAAGGACGAGACCTCTCAGGAGATATGTGTGAAGAAAGGAAAAGTATCACGCTGATTTTCATAAACTAGACTCCATGAATACTTTCTTTAATTGCAGAGCATCTCTTCTCTGTCTAACACCTTAGAAAAGCTATAGAAGATTTCATAGCTGGCCGAAGCATTTTTTCTAAGAGATTATTAGAAATGCATATGAATAAGAACAAAAATACCCCTCCCAGCCCTCTGGGTCATGGATATTATATTTCATAAGGAAGTGACCCATGTCTTTTAGACCTCCCTTCTAAATTAAAGTTAGAAGCATAGAGGAGGAAAAGCTAAATTTGTATAATTATCTTTTTTCAATATGTTAGTGACAGGTAAATGTTCACAGAACTCAATAACAAGTGATATCACTGCCATGTTAGCATTATCAATATCCTGAAAGTGAATTAAGTTTCCCCATAACAGCACAAGGTAAGGACTGTGGTCATTATGTAGCCAACAAGGAGAACACAGAGCTCTCCTGGTCACTCAACTGCAAAGAGAGGGAGGAAGTTTTTTCAAAGCTGTGGGTCTAAAATGTATCCATTGTGATCCCAGGGAGATCTTGTTTTGTTATGTGTAGAAGAAATTTTTTAGTTATTCCAGTTGCAACTGTACATACAAAGTTATAACAAAACTCTGTCCATAATTACTTTCAAATGAATGCTCTTTCTTTTTAAATATGGATCCAGTATTTCAGCATTATGTATAAACCAAACTTGAAACAAACCAACAAACAAAAAAGTCCACTTCAAATCATACAGCCTTTATTTCCAACTCTACAATCTAGAAACAGCTAATTCTAAGAGAAGGGAGAAGTGTGGAAGTGTCATGATTGCCACGTCTAAAAATCTCTTCTCTCACTAGTGGTTTGGTAGCTTCACTACTAAGAAATAAGACACAGAAAAAAAATATTAAAATCTAGGCTGTAGTGCAGATTTTTAAATCTTTTGTTAGGACTTCATCTGAGATCTTTGCTGTCAAACAGAAATTTCACAATCTCTCTATGGCTGTTTCTAGGTTGCGAAAGATCAGCAGAGACTAAACGAAGGTTAGCCTGCTCATCTATATAATTACTTAAGGGAAATAATATTATAAAGAGAACTGAGAGAAAAGAAGTATACCAAAAAGTGAGTGAAAAGCTGAAATAATTGTTCACTTTAAAGCTCCTCTCTAGAGATGCATTTACAGAATCATAAAATGTATAAATTAAAAAAAGTGTCAGCAGATCAGAACTGAGTTTTAAAAAGCATTTGCACACTAGAGATACTGGAAGTATTTAACTGTGACTTTAGTGCTTCTGCTGCAACAACTGTGTGAGAAAGATGTGCTTCTTCATACAGCTTGTAATGCCCACAGAATGCAATTGTGGAGATTACTTGTCCACATAAACCTTAAAGGAGCCATTAATGTACTATTAATAACCTTTTTTCCCTAAGAACTACTGAGTGATTAAAAGAAGGACTATACATTAATACACTATTTGAAAACTAACTTCCTTTAAAAGACAAAAGTTACATATAAAATATACATTGTAATATTTATTATATATGTAAATTACATATACATATATGATGTATTTGCAAATCTGAGACAAACTCTTGGTGAAGTTTATACAGTTTGCAAATTGATCCTTCTTCCTTGTCTGGTAACAGTATTCTTGCATGTTATTTCCTGAACCTAATGACTTTTTCTCCCACCCTTGTGTTACTTGAAATGAGACATCTTATCAGTGGGTCACTAAATTCCAGGCTTGCTTTTAATTTCCACTTGTTCCAATCAGTTAACTGTGAGCAGAGAACAGCCTCTATTTAGCATAAAGTTTCAATTTTCTGCCTCATTTAATTTTCATCTGCATAAAGTCAGAAATTCACCTAAATAACCAAATTATCCCATTCATTCACAGAATCACATATCAGAATATGTTAAGAGTAAATTGAAGTACTTGGTTTGGTCTTTGCATTTGAAGGAGGAAAACAGCTATCTTCTGACTTTTGTACTTGTTTTCCCAGACTTAACTTACATTAACTGTTCCCTTTTAATTTTAGGATGCTGTGGCTCATTATACACCATGGAAAACAATTTCCTATGTAAAAACATTGAGATGTACTGCCTGAATGTCAGTCTTCTTTTATATTTATATATTAAATGGGTATCGTTGTATGGCAGAGAAGTATAAGTAGTTCAAAGTTTGCAGTATATTTACCCCTCAAATGATATAAACTTTTACCTGTGAAGGTGTTATGCCTGTTTGTCCAATACGTGCACAGCAGAATCCTTTCTTTATTAAAAAGATTTTCTGTGTCTTCTTGGAGATTTTTATCAGCACAAACCCCAGTTCAAACAAGCTTTATAAAGTAAAAAAAAAAGGAGGTTTCTTTGTTTGATACTTTGTCCTGTTACACAAACACAGAAGCTTGTCTTTTATAACTTCAGGAAGCATAAAGGTTGCATTCTTTTTTCAGTTCATCAAGCAGTTAGGGCATAAAAGACAAGCTTCATCCAAATCTATCATAATTCCTTGAAGCGTCTACGAAGCGTCATGAGAAGCAGTGTGGAAAATCATGAGCCTCTGCCAGTGTCCTGCACAGGAACAGGACAAAGGTCACCATCTACTTTGTGCTCCCTGCAGTGATATGACAGAGGCACCGCTTATGATGAACCACAGCAAAAAATGTTATGTGGTAACTACCTACGGAAAAAATTGCATTTTTTGTGCAGTAAAACCACTTGATAAATTGCATTTACTGTGAATCTCTGGCCATCTTCACCTGCCCTCTGCCCACAAATCCATCATTCTCTCACTCTATTCTTTCTGACATCCCTAGGTATTAAACTGTAAGGCACCGCTGTTATTTTAAGATTATCGCTCATCTAAAAGGAAATCATTGTTTTCTCAAAACTCAGCATTTTTCTTCTGAAAGAACTTAAAAAACACCCAGTGATTAACTTGAACACATGGAAGCGTTACTGACTGCCAGTAAGCAATGATCTCAAACTTTCATCTTCCTGTGCACTTTCAACAGCTGAGGAAATGGTTGAAAGAAATGTTGCTTTACTTCTCTAAATAATGAAAACTTCTAGATGAAGCTAATATTGTCACTGGAGAGAAACAGACATTTCTGCTGTACTTTTGGCCTTAATCTTAGGATGATCTTGACCACCCCCTAGAAAGGCTTTTTCCTCTTCACTGATTATATAAGTTTACATGTAGATGCCTATGTTGAGAATGTTTTAAGTTAAGCAAGGCGTGCCATACCCTCAATGCAAAACAATGAGGCAGCCCTGTCCTGCTTAACATTGCTGTAGGTTACATGACAGAGAAGAATGTATAGAAAAAATACAGTAAATGATTTGTGTGGCAACACATAGAGGAACATAGTTCGCATACCTACACCGTGACATACAAAACACCCAGTGTGTCTGGAAGGAAGTCTTGCAATGGCTGATTATCAAAAAACTACAGCTTGAAAAAAACAAAGCAAACATCTTCAATGAGAGTGTTATTCCACTTTCACACATAAAACATAAACTGATCTACAGAAAAAAACAGATGCTTAAGTAGTTTTGAATGCTGCAGGAAAATATAAAATATTAAATGGTTTGTAGCAAAAGCCAGTATTCTGAGATAGTAATTCATTACCATGATCATTAACAAAAACTCCACAAAAAGTAATGTTAGATAAGCATAAAAATTCTGCTCTGAAGACCATATCACTAAGCAGATGAAAGAAACGTGAAAGATGTCAGGTGAAAGCATTGTTCTCTCAAGTAGCACCTAACATCTACAATTTCTTTCTCCCTCTTTCAAAAGCCAGTGTAAGTCACATCCTTATTTGTTTTCCCCATGTTGTTTAGCATGGTGAAAAAGGCTCAGAAAGGAGACAGAAGTTTGTTTCATATAGAAATGCCATTACTAGAAAACAAGATGGAGATAAGAATGAAGCTTCTAATTAGCAAATTTACATTCTTTAAAATAACTGAATTAAAAAAAAAATCTTAATAATCATCTGAAAATAATATCGATGCAGTACCCTTGCAGTACCACACCTAATAAAGCTGCTGCAGGGGACAATCTTTTACATAAAAAAACCCTCTCATATATCCTTGTTAATGCCCAGAATTTAAGCAGAGCAAAGGCTTTGTAAAGCTGACTTAATAACACACAGCACAAACTGAAAGATCAGGGCCAACATTTAAGTACAACCCTCTCACTCCCCGCAGTCTTATCAAGCAACCAGCTGTCTGTAATAAGTAATGTAGAGAACAAACCAAAGAACATCTTTGTGGAACAGCAAGATTTTCAGCGCCAGCACAAAAGCTTCAGTATAATGTGTTCTAAAACTGGCTTCCTAATAAATGTAAGAAAAGGTCATTCTTTATTGAAAACAGTATTTTGATCATAAGAATTATCTAATCAACTTGTGAATATGCTTTTTTTTATTACTAAGATGTCATAAGCAAAGGATCATTTATGGAATTGAAGTTTCCATTATTAAAGCATTCCATTATTAATTATATTAAAGGAAGCAATCCAGCATGGTTTTTTCCTGCCTCCATGAAGGATATGGCAGAGCTTTGACTGACAAGTAGTTAAACCTAAGGAAACGTTTTAAATTTTACCTGTGTTTACTGTCTGCAGTACGTGGAAGTGATAACACATCTCACCAGTTCTCTTCCCATTCCCACAAATATATCACCTTTTAACCATATTTAAAACAGCACAGTGTAGTATTTAATACAATTATTTGCATTCACCCAGAAAAGTCTCCAATACATAAAAAGAACCATTAAAAAGAAAAGCTACCAAACCAAATTCAGCATATTCTTCAGGTTTTGACCTGAAAACTTATGGTTCCAGCCAATACTACAGCAAATTTTCCGAGTCACCTACTAAAGACTGTCTTTTACAAACCCAGCTCCTTGCCCATACTCCTTTCTTTATCCCACACAGATTTCATGTGTATTTCTCTTTGAGATTTCTGTGCAAAAATCCCTGCCCTACTCATGTGTGAGGGATCCTAGGCCATATTGGAACTCTGCCTTTTGGCTCTGACCACACCAACATCTGATATTTATTCAATACCATTGAATTAATATCGAGGCATAAAAATAAATATATCGGTATAAGAAACATCTACATACATAGGCTTGCAGCCTAAGTAACACCAAGTTATTTTAGAGGGATTGATTACTTGACTATTACAGGAGAATATATTATTAAAGAAGTTACAAAATTAGCATTATTACTGTTATCATGGGACAAATTCAATCTATATTTCACAGAGTTATGCTTATAGCAAAGGACAGGGAAAGCTTTCTGCACCAAAACTAGGACCAGGGACACACCACTTTCACAGAGGAAGCTCAAACAATACAGGTCTGAAGAGAGTTGCAGAATGCAATTCAAATCAGAGATGGCTGAATGTTTTGCATATTTTTGTTTACAGACATTTCAAAGTAATTTTTTGTTAATTGCATTTTGAATAAAAGTTATTTTACCAGACAGTCAGGGAGGTTGTTCTGTAGACTACAACAAATTTCATCTCCCTCTTCCCTCATTTCCAATTAATATTTTCATCGAGCTTTCTCCTCTGGTGCCTCCCAGTGTATTTAATCAAAGAGGCCAAAGAAGGAGAAAAGATCCCAGTGTGAAGTTATAAACAAATACTGTAGAGAAAAACATTAATGTCTGAAGAATTACAGTGACAGGACATCCAGGTAAGGTCATGAATAAGGTAACTGGTTTTTCTGGTGGGCGGGGGACATAGATTGCACAGAAGACTTCCCATTAAGACTTTTTTGCACATTTTTCCAATATGCTTTACTCCTCCTCCTGGGAATTCTCGTGAAGATCTGTATGGATGACACCATCTCAGAAAGCTGCAGTTTGAACACACTAACAGGACTGAAGTACTCCACTCAGTACACGTAACGTGGTCAAAGATATTGACGCTTGGTTAAAGGGGAGAGACATCATTAGTTGTTTGTTTACACCTGAATTTTTTAAAGTTCAGAAAGCTTTGCAAAGGTTAAAATCAATACTGGATGACTGTCATCATGTAGCAGAGACTAGGCATGTAACTGTGCCTAATTACAGACCAGGTTTAATCCACTATAATCTGGCTGTGCAAAAGTCTGTCAGGAGCCATCAAGTAACAGCACCTTGAGGGGCTGAGTACAGGCAGGCTTCGAAAGCTTTATTTCACTTTTGAAACATTTCTGCAAGTGCACAAGAGGGCAGTTTAAAAATTAGCTCTGTTTTCCACTCAAATGAAGCTTTTAAAAGACCGAATATTGGTGAGCAAATTCAGACATACCCAGAGTCAAGGAGCTATAATATGCTACCCAATGATGTGAAAATAAGACTAACCTGAGTATGTCTTCTGAATATAACCAATTTTCAAATTACTTTATTATGTGGGTATTTTAAATAGTATCTCTTGTCTTAGACAACCAATATGTAATGAAAGCAGAGTCAAGAGTTTCTGGAACAAACTGAGTTACTTCCAGTAATTATGGATACTGTATTCCACAAAAGCACCTGATTTATTTCTATCCAAAAGTTAATGCAGTGTTATAGCAAGGAAGCGTAAGAGACAACCTTTCAAAATAGTCTCCACACTACAACCAGGATGAAGTGAAACCACCACAGTTCAGATAATAGTAACTGCTGTCGATCAGCTAATTCAGTGTTTTTGAACCTTTCCTGATTCATAGATACGAAAGTGTTTTCCATGGAAAGTACAGTCACTTTAAAGGATTAAATGTGTCTCTTAATATGATAAATGTGTCTCTTAATGCAGTATGTTCATCTGACTTTTGCACTTCCTACATATTTGTAGTGACTCCCTAAAAATCAAGCAAGCTACAGGCAGAGGTGGGCTACATCACCGGGCATTCCAGAGAATGCCAGAAATAAGTGAAATAGAAAGAGAATGGTAATTCTTCTCCCTGATTGTGCCCTGAGGGCTTGAGGGAAAACTGGGTACACCAGGGGATTCACAGAACCTGTCTGCACTGCCTGTTCACTGGGGAGAAGGTGCAGCCAGAAGGATGGCCAGCTCGAGTGTGACCAGAGCCCTTCATGCTGGGCAGAAGAGGTTCTCAGGCTCCCAAAGGATCCACTCTTAAGGCAAAAAGTCTTGCCTCCAATCTGTCTTGTTGTGGGAAACAAAGATTTTACCATTATCAAACACCAACAAAATCATAAACTGCACAAACATCCCCCCATATTTGAAATGCTATACCTGAGAGCTGGCACACTGTGCACACTTCAGCATGACTGCTCCTGCATGTCACAGCCTCTCTCTTTTTCTCCTTTCCCTCTCATTGCCAGATTTTACATTTCTTGCAACACTCAGCACTTAGCAGCTGTCTTTCCAAACAGTCAAACATACAAACCCTGCTTGGAGTTACATAACATCTCCTCAAGATCCATCTCACAACTGCAGCTTACACTTAGGATGGTTGTATGCATCTGAGTAATGATTTGAAAAATAAGAGAAATGCAAAATATTATTGAAGTAGCTTGAGAAATAGTCATCCTTCATTTTAGTAACATTCTTAGTGAAAATGACTAAGAAACATTTGACAACAAAGAATAATGTTTTGAAGATGGCTCTTGTGGTTTTGGTTTGGGTACCACTTTTTTGTTTTCCCAAACACAAAGTAAAAGAACTGAATGCTTTCTATTTTATCCAGTTGTAAGTATTGCTCTGAAAAACCATAAATCATACAAGTCAGCTTAACTTACTTGCAAACAATTTCACAGCCTGAATTCACCTACAATATAAGCAGAGATTAACCTCTTCTAGTGGCATCAGCACAGGATTTTACAATTAGTTGCCTTGGAAGCTTCTCCAAGCCAGTCAAACTAACCACCTCTTTTATCCCCCCAAAATCTATGAGGCTAACGTACAATGATCTTTATAATGAAAAGATTTTCAGAAAATGACAGAAGCAATCTAGCCCTGGAAGGGCACCTGTCTCAGGTTTTATGGACGGTATTGTAGGGAAGGGAACTTGGACTGCATCTGCCACTGCCTGGTGCTGGCTCTCAGCAGCCAGACTTCAGTGAGATAGATTATGCTGACTTCTACTACGATCGCTGCCTCTGCCCTGGATCCTTCATATATAATGGGTCATCTTGGCAGAGGATGTTGTTCTGCTAGACTCTGTATTCAAACTCCTCCAGTGACCTTTCAGTTTGAGAGACTTTCTTTACTATTTTTTTTCTTGTTTATTTTGATTTTAAGACTTTAGGCAGAGACTATTTCAGTGCTGTCTTGGCATGTGTGCTTCAATGTCACAGCCAGTGCTGCTTCTCCTGCTGCCAGAGGCAAAGGAGGGACCATCACTTCTATCAATCAGTTCCTTCAGAACAAAGTCAAACCAGCAGAGTGGACTGTGGCAGAGTTGCAAAGCTTCATACAGAAAGCCGAACAGCCGCTGCAAGGCCAACTGCTCACGTTTTGTTCCGGTGGACTGGGAGGAACCACAAGGAACCACGAGGAACCACCATCAGCTAATTCAAAATCCAGGTTCCTATGGATGCTGAAGGGAGAGAGTGTGGTCTTGTGATTCCTTCCAGTGATGCTGCTGGAGCTGCTCAAGGCGCTGACCTGTCATGCTGAGGAGGGCTGCAGCCAACTAAAGCCTGTCCACAGGGCTTTACTTCAGCAGTATATGACAGCTACCGACGGCTAAGCTGTTATCTGACATTTTTTGCATTCAGCTGCCCTTTTCTTACTTCTCTTTATGTAGGCTGTTTTGCTTTTTCTACAATATTTAATATTTTACTGGGGCTCCTTAAACAGACTTTCATAACATGGATGCAAAAAGGGGAAATTGAATGAAACTTAAAAGAAATGTAAGATATTGCAAGTAGCTTTGATGTTCTCTAGCTTTTTATTTATAGAATATAGATTAACTTCCTTTTGTTAACATCTATTGTTGGTTTATAATGGATGCTGCAAATGCTTTGATAAATGAATTGAAAGAGTTTGCGACAGCTCCTGCTAAGTACCTTGACTTGCTAAAAAAAAAGTGGATTCTTAAAAATGTATTTCTGCCTGAAAAATGGAATAAGAAAATTTCATTTGATTTTGAGTGGTTATGAAATAAAGCACTGCTTTGAAGCTGTGAAATGTGATTTCTTTACTCATATGTAACCCATAAAATTCAGCCTCAACCTAACTCGCATATCTGCATTAGACTAACACAATCAGTAAGTCTACTCTTTAGTTATTTATTCTTCTTTATATAACTACATTGGTTTGCTGAGACCCTACACATCCCTTTTCTTCTGCTTATTCCATCTCCATTATCAGTATCTTTTTACAATATGTTGGGGGATTTTGCTTCTGAGGTGGATATCTGACTCTTCATTAAATATGGACCTGTTTGAACTTTTCTACAGATGTCTAGAATCATGCCAAAGGTGGGAAATAATATCAGATTCGCTAGGATCACTAGAAAGAACTAGCAGTAAAATCTATTATGCACATGCACTCAAGCAGTAGTGGCTACTGTGTGGCTACTTCTATTTCCCTTATTTCCAGTTAGACCTGTCCTTGGTGCCACCGTTACTAATCCTAGTGCTTTGGTCAGAGAAGGTTTTCAATTCAGTACTTTTACAAACAGATAACCTGAAACGCAAGTGACAAAGGTCTAAACCAGCACAAACACTGAGGCTTGTAACATCCAGATTAAGTGGATATAGTGGCCCAGGATACATCGAGGATATTTCACAAACTTCCAGCAATCCCCACAAGCCGTAACCATACCGATAAACCGGCACAACCTCAAGTCTGCTGGTAGGTATGCAGCAGTTATTGATAGCAAAAAGTCAGAAAGTAGTCATAGATAAACTGCCCTTTTCAGTCTGCCATTTCCCATCATGTAGTCTGCAAATAACATATCTTTTCCATCACTCTCATCTTTGATTGCTCATCCTCTACTCTCCCGCAGCTGCGCTCAACACAATGGTGCAGCCAAACCTAGATGGCCTCTTGCAATATAGTAATATGCATTTGACTCTTCTCAAGACACAGAGGAAACTGAAGTCTGAAACTGAGATCACTGGATGAATGCTCCACATGTGAGGATACGTGTAAAGATCAGGAACTTGGCTGTGTAAAAGAAAAAACAAGTATTTGTCCATACTCAAAATGACCATTTTCAGGGATTAATTCCAGATTTGGGGTTACAAATTTCAATCTTGTAGAATTCCTAACACAAGAGTTTAAGGCGGCATCTAATTTGTAAAATACACCTTCCTCCATAGCATCAATTGGAAAACAGTCTTCTGAAAATGATTTTTTTCTCAGATTCATATGATCATATGACTATAAATCTTTGCTATTTTCTCTTCCACTAGCTCTAAGTGCAATAGCAGCATGATTCACCACTGTATCATCTGAAGATACCACTTAATGACATACACTAACCCAGGGTTACCACAACATTCAGCTTGGTTTTTTTTAAGAAAGAATCTCTTCTTCTAGTCTAGTAAATTATACTCATTTAGTTGATTTTATCTGCAAGGTGATTTCAAAATAGAAAAAATCTCACTTTTTTTTTCATTTGTTTGTATGCTCTTTAAGTTATTCAGGGCCCTTTTCTTAGCCACCTCTTCCATCTAATTGGCCAGATGCGTAAAAACAGCTCAAATAATTAGCACTTTCCATTTATTCAGATTTAAAGCTATGTCATTTTTAGTATTTAATGATTTCCAGCTCAGTTTTGCAAAAATAATATTTGGGGAATTGGACACACTAGTTAGCTGCTATTCCTCTCCAGTTTCAGCTGCTTCCTGAACTTTTCTGCAAGCAGAATGCTTTCTTTTCATCTCAGCTTTTTAACCTCAAGGACTTGAACTCTATTTTTAGCCTTTGTATGAATTTCCAATCCAATGCATTTTAAAAACCTATCACAGATGTTTTAAACCTTGGAAGAAATTAATTAAGTCCTGCTATTTCCAGACTACACCAAAACAATTTGTCATTGCATGTAAAATGGTATAATCGAGTAGTACAAATGTTTTCAGGCCAAGTCTTGCTATGAATTATTTAGTTCATCTCTCCTAATTAAAGGCCTTTTGGAGGATTAATGTCTCATAACCTGACAAACTTACTAAGTAACAAATCACCCACATAATGACCTCAAACTAAATTTATATAACTTGAGTAGTTATTTGCATAAGTATACAAAATCCATTGAAATAGAGAGTATTCTTCCTTGACATTCAAAACACAGATTTTCATCTGCATTCAAGAAATGAATTTGGACCAAGTGTAAACCTATACTGGAAAAAAATAATTCACTGGATGCCTGTTTTTTTCACCATTTACATAAATACCAGTTTATAAGGACTGCTTCTATGAATACAGAAAGCTAACATAGTTACACTGTGAAGTGAAAGCACAGATGCCCTCATGGAACTACAACCTATTTTCCTCAGTAATACATGTAAGACATACATTTCCTGGCTATAGAATCTGTATCATAAACCTGCAGCATATGCTATGCACCTGAAAGTGATTTTGAAATGAAAACAGTATAAATGATTTAAAAAGGTACTGAAAGATAAAATAGGTCAGTACAGAAACATAGGTAGAAAAATGAAATATTGGGTCAGTATAGAACAACTATCTATTTGATGTAAGGAGGAAAGCAGGATGCAATGGTATGCTTCCACAATCACAATGTTCAGAATTGTTTAGTTGCAAAAAATTGATAAAGGAAAATATTAATAGTAAAAAACCCCAAAAGGCTATAGTGAAACCAGACAGTGCTGCTTTATAAGCACCTCCTCCATCTCCTATGGCTCTGACTGCCTGTGGTTCTCGGACTGGAGGTCCAGCTCTGATCCAGCGCCACTGCGTAACTATGCCTCTGGTTTCAGAGAGGATTAGTAAACTGGGAGAAAGAGGTCTGTGAAACAGCAAAAAGGTGAGAAAATAAAAATTATAAATGGGGTACAGTTGTGGAGATGGGGCTTGTTAGTAGCTCAAGGATTCAAGAGGGAAGGGTAAGCCAGCTTTCAAGAGGGAAAGGTGAGCAAAAATCGAAAGGTAAAAAAGACTAAAGGGAAAAGTCGCAAGTGCTGATCAAGCGAGTTGGGAATTATCAGGTCACAGGTCTGAACTGCCAGTGACAGCAGTGGTGACAGAGCCGGTGGCAGACGGCAGCTCAGCAGTGCTGTGGAGCCAGTGCTGGGGGCTGCAGGGGCTGACCCTTCCCCACTGGGCTCATGCTGCCTGGAGGTGCTGCATGCTTAGGCTAATACTTATGGACTGATGCATAGCCTAGTAGCTCATTATATCCTTCCTATCTTCTGAGTGCTACTTAGACAATAATTGCTTTATTCTTTATGCTGCATATATCCTATATCCTACATCTTTTTGCACTGGCTAATGACACCTGAACAAACTGATCCAAATGTGCCTGTGACTTCTATTTCTTCCCTGAAAACATGACCTATTTCTCTTCAGCACAGCAGATCAGGTTATGACTGGACAACTTCCTAGTCTCAGATTTTCAGACTCTAAGCCAAATTACACCTTACTTCTGGTTTCTTTCCATCCTGCTTTTATCAGGTCATAGTTCTCTCTCAATTTTTTTTTTTAAATGAAAAAGTCAACTCTTGTCTCCATTTAGCATCTGAAGAAGAAATTACAATCAACATACATATTGCAGCCTGACTGGAGACAAATAAGTGCTTAGAGTACATAGAGAAGAGAACTTACTGGGTCTCTCTGTCTTTGATCCTGCAAATCTACTATAAAACACATGACTGTAACAGATAGTGCTGAGGAAAAAAAAGCTGCACTCATATATGCACCAGATGCCCATAATAAAGATTAAAAATAGCCAGTCAGAACTTCTTACTGGGTTTGTGAATAGTAAGGGAAAAATTAATCTGGAGCTGACTTCTGTAGTTTTGCGAAGAGCACACAAAGAAACACGTTTTACTGAAGAACCCATAGCAGGGAAAGCTAGTGAATTCCTCAAATCCATAACAAACATGATTTCAGTACTCATCCAAACCCATAAGTAAAATAGAAAAAAAAAAACCCAAACAGAGTGAAATTTAAAACAGACAAACAGTCCTTCCTGACCAAAGGTTTTACAAGTCTCTGAATTACCTAACCTTACAAAATTGATTCTTAGAAGGAAAAAGACCTTTGGGTAATAGAACAGATGCCTCTGAAAATTGGGCAATAGTTAAAATACAGAAATGTTAGCAAAGCTTACAGAATGGTCTTTAGGTTTTGGTTTGTTGTATTCTTGGAATGGGGAATGGCATAACGTCTTATAGATCTTTAAGATATTAAGATTTTTCAAAATTCCTGCATGAAAAATGGAAGAGAAGAAAAATAAACCCCTCGTACCAAATCACAGACATATGAAAAAGTATTACAGGCTGTTAAAACTACCAGAGAAGCCTATTTGTAAAAGTCAGAATTATTACAATGCAAAATACGCTCAAATTTCTCTTTGAGTTAATGGTCAGTAGTATGTAAAGAAGAACATGGAAAATACATTGCCTTCAAATCAATTATAACTGACCTTGTATTATCCATTCCCTACTTAGGAATGTCTATAATTCTATAAAAATATCCCTCCATCTTTAGAATTCAGGAACTATTAGCTTCACTGTAGGTCTAAATTCTGTGTTTTGCTTAAGCTACATATGCACACAGCTGCTTCTGCTGAGTTGAAGGAAAAAAAAATCAGTTTTGCAGGATTCATTTCTCTCAGGGTTCCAGTCTTTATACATCTCCTGTACAGCTTGACCTCTATACCAACTAGCTGTTATTAAGACCTAGTGGCTCACCTGTGTGCTGTTCAGTTTGGCTGAGCCCAGTGATAAAATGCATACCTGCTTCCTCAACTGCCAGTTAAAAACTTGTGATATACCCTGCTCTATCTGTACTGCTTCTGTTATCCTCGTAATCCCCACTACCATGTACAGCTTGGCTTATGGCACAGCACCCTCCTAGACAGAAATTTAGGAAGGCTTAAGGTTAGCAAATGGTGCAGACGAGGACTACAGAAGTTATTTTGATGGACTTCTACATTATTTTAACTATTCCCACAAGGAGCACATTGGGTTGTGTAATAGGTTACCTTTAATATAGAGATTGCATTTTTAAATACTTCCATGGTGTGTTTTCGATGTATTTTTGAAGGTTTGTTCCAACAATTCTGGAAGGCATGAAAACTTATTGAAAACAGCTGGGAAAAAATGTGGCAAGATGAACTCTAGTGTTTTCTGCTGGGAGTTGCAAGGTCAATGCTGATTTAATTGAGATCTGAGGAGCACAGCTTTACTCAGAGGTATAAAAAAAAGATGCTACAAGGAGATTTCTTCTAATGGAAATTTCGATTCGATCAATATGAAAGCTACATATTTGGATCAAAAATGGCAGGGAATCTTCTTACAAAGAGCTCCCATAATCTTAAAGCAGACTTTGATAACCTGAGAGAGATCATTTTGTGGCTTTGAAAATGTTGAAACATCTGAAAAAAATCAATGTTGCTGAGATCTTTACTTCAAAATTAATGTCAGGTAGTGACATTTCTAACTATTCTGAGTGCCTCCATGCGAGTTTCTTTCTTCACCAATAAGGCTCTTCCTAGGAACACTGTGTGATCTTTTAAGTCCTAATAAGGGTAGTTGAAGAAATACTAGGCAAAGGTGGAGGGCCACCCTAGGACAAGTCAATGTATTACCTTAAGAGTTTGTGCATGAAAAATGTTTAAAGTTCTAATATGTTTAGTGTCTCTGTTTTCCTGTATGTCTCTGTGTGCGTCTCTCTCTTTTTTTGTTCTTCAATATGTATTTTAAAGAAAGTCCTGACCAACTTTTGTCCTTCGAAGACTACATTAAAAAAAAAAAAAGAACAAAACACAAGCAAACACTACGCTGTTATAGTTACTGTATTGAAATATTTCCACCTATAGCATCACCTCAGATGGATGTTTTTTTCATATAATCATATACTAACACCAAAGCTGTTTCCTCTGAATCCATTTTAGACCAAATAATACAGGACTGGATCAAAGCACGCCTAATATTAGCAGGTGGTCTGGTCTGAATATTGGGAATTCTATTTTAATTTGACTTGCAGTTTTTTTAATCCGCTTATAGTAAATGAAAATATGTATATAGTGTAGGCAATATTTTATTACATTTTTACTAAATACACTGTGCATACTTACATTTATAGTTCGTATTCTACTTATTTATTACATTTTTAAATATGAAAAAGTGAAGAAAACACCTAGAAAATAAAGGAATTATGTTTAAAATTAGCTGAGATTTATAAGCCACAACATTAAATATATTTGAATTTTGCTACGGAAGCATTTTTACTTTGCTTTATTTATATCACAGTTTACTTTGGAATGCAAAAGCACTGATAATCTCTTTGATGAGATATGCGCTCAAAATCTACAACTCAAACCCCAAACCATTTTCAATTAAATTACTATCAGGGGGCATGTGTAATGAAGTGCACATAAAAAATATAAGCTGCTTCTAAGCTTATTTGTGCATTTTCTTCTCTTGTGTGGAACACATGGATATGCAGTTTGCTTTGGATTTACATTTAGATTTAATCCATATCTCAGAAAAGTTTGCTGAATGAATTTCTGGGATAACTAGAAAAACAGACCATGTTAAGCCCTTTGTTGGTCTTATCAGATTTGTCCACCCTTTATACATATATATACACAGTTATATATAAACCCTCCAACTCATCATTTACTCTGCTTTCTTCTCTGATGGTGGTGCTATCATCTTTGGGTCCCACAAAGTGCAACTATTGCAACTTCCTTGTTGGACTACAATGAAGTCATATGGGAAAGCTGTATCATCACTGGCCAGGTCACCTTCACCAGTTATAAAATTTATTTTTTTTTTTTCAAAAGGGACACATTTTTTCCAGAAAAAGCATATAATAAGTGGTAGATAACTCATACGGCATTGTTCTGTTTCTGGATACTGCATGCATATGAACCTGGATGCAAAAGACCAAGAAATAATTGAGCTCCATTTTTTAGCAGTTGTGCCACAAATTACCACTTTTTAAAATCATGGCATTTACTACCAGGAAAACTGCATGTATTTATAGCTGAGTGAAAAATTGTGTAGCTCACATGCCAGGGCAGAATAAAACAGGAAACACATGGAAGATCTGGGAAACTGTTACTTTAAATACAAATATTTTTGATTTCATGATTTTTCCAAAATCTAACATTTCTGACTACTGTCACTCAGAGTTGACTAACACGGTTGGAATTCACATGGCAGACTTGAATCTGAGAGTATGCATGGCACCAAAACTTATGAATCTGACTGAAGTAAAGCAGGTGCTATGATGGGGCACAGGCATAATAAACTTGATTTAATATTAAAAAAGAAAACTCCTAAATTGGTCAAAGTTTAAGAGTCGTTGACTATTAGAGATGAAAAGTATTAGTAAAAGATAATAAGACAGATAAACAATATAATGGTGAGACTTTGACTGACAGAATGCTCGAATAAAATTAACACATTGTCACTGTGACAGGAGACATAAAAGCTCAAGACTTGAATATCAGAGAAAATACAGCTACAATCTGAAATGCCAATTAAAAGTGGGAAAAGTGCCTTTACTCATAATGACATTGAACGTAGTTCCCCAATAGGATCACCAGATTTAAAATACGACTAGCAGTAAGTGACCTACCTTTTATTTTAACTATCACACTGAACCTTTTAACAGCCCCAGAGGCTAAGTGTGAACTTTCATGCAACCAGAACCGAGTGCATCTCACACACTTCCTACATGGCAGATGTATATAAAGATAAGTAATGACCACAGTAAAAACCTCCACAAGAAGCCTCTTGGTCCTCAAGCAAAAAAATGAACCTTATTCTGCACTATAATCTTTAAATGAGCCTAATTTTTTCTAGCAATCAGTCAGATCCAGGCCTCTCCTCCTTTCTTCTGTCCTTCCAGATTTATCAGTTTAGTAATTTGAAAGGTTTATGAATCAAGTAGTTTGTTCAGTCACTCTCAGTCTCAAATAACGTTCCTGTAGAGGCTGAGACCAGTAATTGTCAAGTGAAGAAACTGTATCCGTTCTGCAGAAGCAAAAGAACACTGAGTTTCAGAAAAATTAATTTCCTCCCTTTACTTCTCTGTAGGCATGAAGTCATGCACAATCTGTGTCAGCCAGAAAGCCAGGCCACTAGGGTCGATTTCATACTTCAGCATCTCATTTTGAGCTATATCCACTTTAACGTTGACATGAGACAGTGGGGTGGGAGAAAGTTTAAGAAGCAAGATAGACTGAGGCTAATACCCCTTCTAATGACTTCTGAGAGTCAACTAGGAGTCATGAAACCATATATATAATTTCAACAGCATTTCAACATTAAGAGAAAAGTAGTCCTAGCATAATTTAAGTGTCTTATGTTGCATAAAGACTCTCTGGACACTTCTGATGTTTCGTTGCTTCTAGTGGCTCTGCCAGCCTGCAGCTCCTCATTCACTCTGAGAATTCTGCCTGTGGTCCGGTGCAAAGGGGAGAAGGGTAAATGCCTCAAGTCATTCAAGTATGCCTCGTCTCCTCATTCTACACCAGCAGGATAAGATAAAGCACAAAAGAATTCAGGACCGGTGATCGATGCATTTCCTCTCTCACACATTTTTTTTTTTGTGTGTGCCCAAGCTCAGCTAAATTAAGTGGATAAATGGCCCTTCCCAACCTGTCACATATCTTTTCAGTCTGCAAAGATTCAAATTAAAACACACAGAAATAGGGAGCGGGTCATGATCCTGATCCTTACTGTCTAATTGAACCTTACTACTACCCTTAAATATAATGTCAAGTCATGTAGAATATTATAGAAATATCACCTAATAAAAAATAAAATCTCTTTAAGCATTTAAATGGCAAGAGCCTTTAGCAGTTGACAGTAGCTTTCTCCCAGAGACACAACTCATCTATACAGAGGAGTCAGGATTACTGGAGCTAGCTGTCAGGAAGCTCTGTGAACTTTCTACATTTCTGTTAGCTGAGGGTATTGGCCCGTGCTGACCTTCTGTACTCTGCTTGAGGCAAACACATCAAACTCCCTTTCTGATAAGCCAATGTGAATGGCATTCTGCTAATGACTCTTCCTGCCACATTTCAAGATTCATGACAGTTACATCCAAAGGAATTATGGACTCCATATCTTTTGCCTGCAATTAAAGAAATCCTTTGAGTTCAAAGATCCTTAACTTCAATGCTAATTCAAAGGATATCAAAGTAATTGATAGCCTGCCTGAATAAATGTGTGCTTTAAAATACTTAACCTTAAAAAACCCCATCAATTTATAATCATGGCACCTTAAAATGGTGAAATCACTAAGCAGAAGAAATTCCTGAACCTTACACATACAGTTGGTTAATCTACATTGAGTTGGTTAACCTACAATGAGAAAAGGAGTTAATTTCCTTATCAACTGATTTCAAAAGGGTAAGTCAAACAGCAAGTAACTACATCCTCTTTCTACACAGGAGGTCTTGCTTGACCTCTGCTTGGAAAAATTCTCCTCAATGCCAGTTCCATAGCTTGCATTTCCAGTGCTACTCCTGATTAAAACCATCCAAGCTAATTAGCATGTAACAACCAACATTAACAACATATGCTGAGACTTAAATGAACTCCTAATTTGTAAAATGTTCTCAAGGATGCTGTATTATTGATTAAAAATTAACATTTTCTCTTGCTCTAGAGCAATTAGTGAAAATGTAAGACAATGAATATTTATAAAGCTAAGGTAAAAACTCGATCATACTCTAAGACACTGATTTTGTGCCTAATAGCAGCCAGCAAACTGCTGGGAAGCAGATCTTATATATGATGTTTTCAGGGCAGAAGTTTGTTCATTGCAGTCTTTACAGCTAGAACTGAGATTTGAAGGGCAATTTTCCTCACAAAAACCAAAAGGCAGCATCAGTAACACCAAAGCACAAAAAGTCGTCAAGACAAGCTAACTTCTAGTGTATATTCCCAAATGTTTGTCATCAGAAGAGAAAGGTCAAACTGTCAAGTTAGCCAACACCTTTGATAAAGTCAACAGCAATGCTAGTTAGAGCTTCGCAGTTTCAGTTGAGAAAAACAGTATGTGCGTGCTGCTTTGTGCTCATTGTCTAGGACTCTTTTGATGGAGTACAAGGCCATAGCTAGACATCTTTACTGCACTGGCAAAGGTTTAATTTGGCCTGTCATTCAGTATTAGTAACAGCAACTTATTTTTATGAGCTGTTCGGCTAGCTATGTACTTCACTCTACACTCATCATAACGGTTATAGCTATTAGCACATTGTCAAAATATCAACTTTCCTTCCGTACAAGACGTAATCCTTCCATAGCCCAGTCTGAGTTGTCAACAAAACCTTCTAATTTTGTATTTTCTGCTTTCGGTTCTCGTAAGCCAGAAGATTTCATAGGTACTAAAAACTCTTTTACACTTATGAAGGAGATGGCCCCTGGACTTGCCATACACGAGGTGGTGAAAAATACGTGTAAAACTTGAAGGTATATATGTATTCAACACTCAGAAATCAGTTATGTTGAAAGAAACACTTCAATGTAGTTACTAATGCTAAAGGCACTAACTTCTGAGAATTGCAACAGAAGAAAACACAGAGAAACAGCCGTTGCCAGGACTTTTCCTCAAGACAGAAAAAAACATTATTGTGTATCCCACAGTTTTAGAAACAGGGATATATCATATAGTTACCAAGAGGGAAAAAACTGCCGGTAAAGGATGTCATATCCCTCCAAAATATAAATATATCCCTAGCAATCCATCATCTTCAGCCTGAATGGAAACCTTGGTGTACAGGCAGACCACGAGTGTTAAATTTCTTGCTTCTTTTTGTATGGACCAGATGGGAATTCAGACTCTTGAGAGTTACCATCTCAATCTTTCCATAGGCAACTGGGACTTCATGTGTCTACAGAGAGCTTCATCAAAAAAGATGCTCTTCCCTTTGAAAGAGTCCTACTTACATAATAGCTGTGGCAGCAGAATCTGTTGATCACACAACTGTGGCTGAAATATTCATCTAGCTAGAGCCTTTACTGCAATGCTTCTGACAGTGATGGAAAGGTTGTTAAAAGCTGTGTCTGTCACAAACTGAAGCACCATAGAAAAGGGGGGGTGGGGCTTATAGCTTGAACCTTTCTTAGAGCTGTTTTGGTTTTGTGGGAGTTGCTGGTGTTTTTTTCTATAATGAATAATTAGTATCTATAAAAACAGAACGAAAAAAATCCTAAAATTAGGCTGCAATGTTATCTCTCCTCCTTATTTGCTAACATCATAGTCCTGCTCCTCTCAGGTGAAGCCACAGGTTCATAGTAACCAAAATCTTACCACCCACTTCTGACAAAGAGGAAAGGTTCAATGCTCTTATAATGTAACTCAAAACCCCCACCTTTCATCAGCACATTTTTTTACTTTGCTAGTTGACTTTTTGAAGTATTAATAATATAATATAAGTTAATGTAATAGTTATAAATAAAGTCCTGGACTGCAGAATTGACATTACCTATCATAAATGAAATGCTGAATAACAAAAGCTCACTTCTTCATACGCATTTCCTCTTATTAAATTCAGCGGATGTGACCCATCATGGGATATTGCTTCAGATTTCCTCTGAATCCTTCAGATTTCCATTCTCAAGGAAACATCCAAATCTGTTCTTCACAGACTATAGTTTCAGCAGGGAAGATTTCTTGCTTTCTTTAGGCATTTATTTATTCTTTATCACAAATCTAGTGGACTCACAATTAGGAAGCAATGTGTCATCCTTTACTTGATTTGGACAGAGGAAATCTGAAAAATAAAGCAAGGCGGAGCATCCATGTGCTCCAAGATGAGGAAGACTGAAACCTCCTGTTAAATCCACTGGAAATCTTTCCTGTGAATTATGTGTCCTGTTGAAATCCTGAGCGTGTCAGAGATGATACTCAGCCATAAACTCTTATATGTGGGAAAGAAGTTAACCTTTTTCAAGACAAAACACAGAAGCAGCATGAGAAGACTCATACACCATACCCTGATAAAGGATGAAACACTGCAGGCTCCCATCATCTCTAGAGAGGATATTAGAGATGAGTGAAGCAGCGAACTTCCCAACATTGCCCTGCCTCTCCAGCTTGGAGGAAAAGTGCCCCTACTCCTCCAAGGGGATAAGTTGTGTTGTGCTGCAGTGAGATGAAGACCCCTTTTTTTTTTTTTTTTTTTGTCTGGTCCTCCCACATACTCAAAACTCCTCCCAAATATTATTTTGCATTACTCTTCTCTGCTAATAGGAGTCATTTTAGAGTTAATTTCTACCCTGCACCTATGCCAATTTTGCAGCAAATGGGGAAAAAAAAATCCTTTCAGTTGCAATCAAGCAAGCCTGAAGGGACTGACTGATTGACATTGCAGCCACAAAAATTTTGTTAGGATCATTGAACAGTTTTGGAGAAGGAGGAGTTACTTGGAGCTCTTCTGCCTAGTTCATTTAATTTTATTGAACAATCATCCTCTGAACACGTTGTTTGCTTCTTGCATTCACCTATTCTTGTCAGGCACTTAAATAGATTTTCTAGGACAATCTCTGATTTCTGATCATCCTAACTATTGCAAGTGAACATCAACCAAAACAAAAGGTTCTAACATGTCATGGAGACAAGTAAGGTAAATACATTCTTGAATTACAAATCAGAAGATAAGGCACTTAAAGAGAAAGTATAGCCTGTGATTTTCTTTTCTCATGTCAGAATGTAAAATTATGTATTCAAAATCAAAATCATGCAACCAAAAGAAAAAAATAATTATATCTTAATTTCATAAGTAATACAGATAAGATTAATTACAATGATAACTTGTCTAGGACAATTTAATTCCTGATATTTCTGTATATTCCAGATTAGGTAAACACAACAATTTTTATTCATGCTATCTTTGTAAACTTCTTAGTGGTTGAATATTTACTTAAGCATCAAGCCAGCAAACCCAAGAGATATGTAGTCCTGCTGCCAAGAGCTGTCATTTTTTAGTGTCCTTGATACAGTTACATGATGGGTGAATCATCCACTGAGGTTTCCAATAGCCTACAAATTGCTGTTCTACTATGTTTAATTTTTACTTATCTCTCCTTTAAGATCAGCATGATAAATGGGCATCAGCAGAACATGGCTTTAGCTATGTCCTATAGGGAACAAATAGGGTAACACCAGAGCGGAGGATCGATTTCTGCGGCTCTCGCCTCTGAGGGCTGCACAAGCCCAAGGCTCGCTTTGGGTGTAGACTTTGGCAGTACAAAGGAGGACTGATTTCTGCTCCAGTCAAGTCAAGGTGACAGGTTTAAGATTTCACATGGGAACAGCAGAAATTTGTTTTGTTGCTCCTCCATTTCCAGATTTTGTCTTCTTCATGATCTCATCATGGGTTTGAAAGTTTATGAATTGTATTGTTCTATACAACATATGCGCTTGCCATTTAATTTGTAAAACTATTTACTAAAAAATCAGATGTTCATAGATAATAGATTTTTTTTAAAAAAACTATAATTTCTCTTAAATCTGAGTATCCAGCAGGCCTGTAAAACATTCAGCACCTACTTTTTTCCGCATGTTGTTAATTTTCTCAAATTTCCTCTTATATTTTCTTTGCCTTCAGTTGTCCCGCTCATTATGAGAATTTTTTATCTGTTCTGTTTCTTTTGATTTTCAGTAATGTAGACACTACTCATAGTCCTATCTACAGTTTCTTTTTAGATATTCTAAATTCTCATTTCAGATGTTTTATTCTTAAACAAAATTATTAAAGAGAAGCTGTAATAGAAACCAGAGGAATGTCTGCAAGTCTTCTACTGTTCTAATTCACCATAGCTTTACATTTGAACTTTAAATTTATTTAATATGTTTACTGTGTGTCACAGTATAATTGTTACTTAACCAAGTCATGTGATGATCAGTAAGATATAATGGAATATTTACCATACATAATAGAAACCCAAACCTTATTTTAGCATTTGTTAACTCAGAAGAATGAAGGAAACATGTAAGGGAGAAGAATTTTTCATCCAGAAGTTTTCTTCTCCATTTTGTTTTATCTCTTTGGTGACTTTTGTGGTAAAAGACCTTTCATACAGTTGACACTTAGTGTACTACCCTACTAATTTGAACAATTGATCTTAAAGCAGTATGGATCAGCAAAAATCCTTTTGTCACTATTAAATAATGATAGAAAAGGAAGCTTAACAACTTCCATTAAGATTTTAAGCTCTAGTATAATGCAGTACTCTTATCACTAACATATGGCTTTTGCCATCATGTCTAAATTAATCAGAGCCCATGTTCTTAGTGTTTTTTCAGCTTTAAATGAAGAAGGTTCATGGTTTCTTTCCCTTTAAAATCTTGGTGATTTTAACACAAAAATAAGGAGCCAGGAAAGAACAGTTATCACAAAACCCCCACACTTAGGTGAACATTCAAACAGTCAAGTGGTTCAAGACATGAATTACCACTGTGATAATTAACATGATTGTAACCAAGTGAAGCATAAAGCTGAGGCCACTCACAACTTATTCTAAGATGGACTGAACTGCATTGTGATTGTACCAACTACTGTTCCTCAATATCACTCCTCAGTCACCAGGATACACAGCCCCAGTTTCTCTGCATTTGTTTTTGAAAGGAGCTCAGTATACATATAAACTGCTGACAATTCATGACTCCAGTTCTCTGCAGCTCCCTGTGAATTATGATGAAACTGGGAACATCTTATGCTTTCAAAAAGCATTATGTAGTTGGCAAGTTAAAGCTCCCATTTTCAGAAGTGCTTAATACAAAGCATCAGTGACAGAACTGCAATTAACTGATAAATTCGCAGGCCTCTTTTTTTCACAAGCAGTTATGAACTACTAACCTAGAGAAATTCAGTATTTCAATTTCCATAAGCTGTAATTTATTGTCTAATGAGAGTTTCCCAGCAATATAACTTAGACTGTTGCTTCTTAGTTTCAAAAACATCAAATGCAAGAGTCAGAACCAAATCTGTGCAGGATTTCAGGAAAGCTGCCTTGTTGCATGTCACCCCCATTCTATATCAGCATTGCCCAGACTAACTCAAACCAAGGGTTTTGCTGTGTTACACTGACTGGAATTACTATTTTCTTTGCTAGTTCATGGCTAGAAACCTTCTGTGTGAATTACTCTCTAGCCAGTGTCTAAGGTGCTGTATAATATAACCACTTGCTTAGAGTTATCACTATTATACTTGATTTATTGAGATAAATAAGGAATCCCTTGACACAACTAGTATTTTACACCATAACAGGCAGGCTATTTCAACAACAGTCAGCATAATGGGTTCACGAGTAATTACTGACATAAATCAATAGATGCTGGAAATATTGAATATACATTCACTGCTAATTTGCTGGCACCATATCTCTTGTTTATGACCATCACATCTTTCACTGAATTATTCCAAAAAAGCCTAGAAATAAATACAGCATTTCAGGCTCTGGCAAAGACTAAATAATTGGCTAATGACTCTTCAGTGAAAACTTCTGTATGTCACTGCATCATCAGACTTTGAACGATCCATACAGAAAGTTATTACCTCCTTCTCAATTAGCTTAAGATGTTAATACGTTAAAGTTGAAGTGAATTTTCCAACTGAATGAAAGAAATCTGATGACTGTCAGAGGGTTTTCTGGTTGCACTTTTCCCAGTTCTGGTGAATGAAAGTTAAATGTCATCTCCACCTTTAATGTGTCCTGCTTTGATTGAGTTGGGCAGGGGGACTACGTTCAAAGATCAGCATTTTATATTGCTTCATGACATGAGAGGTTTTTAGCCTGAGCTGCTAGGATTGGGCAGTATAATTTCAGAAAGCTTAAATGGGGTTAAATGGGAAAGAGGACTTGATAGGAGCACAGTAATTATTTATAATGGGTTGGATTTTTTTTTGGTGAATTATGGGCATATGTTTAAATAATGGAAAATTCTGCCAGATGAGGAAGGTAGAAGCTAGACTGGACATACAAATAATATAAGACACCAGAGAGACCCTTGGGTGCACAACCACTAGGGAAGAGCAAAAGCCATCAAAGCAAACTAGTCATGATGTCAGAAGAAAAAATGAGTATAAGCTAACTAGAAAAAAATTTGGTCTGGGAATTAAAAGAAATTATGAGTCTGTATAAGCTGGGGAGGCAACTGTTCTAATTAGTTTTCAAATGGAAGTTGATGAATTTATTACCAATAATCCATCAAGCTGTATCTGTAATCACTGGAAAATGAAATCAGTTTTCCCCTGTTAGAGAACATCCCCTGAGCTTGCTTTCCCCAAGCACACTGGTCTCCTGGATTCTCATCCTGAAAATATGTATTTACATTTTGTGTCCGCAAACACCACCAACACTTTTTTCCTAATGAGAATTCTCTGGTCTTAGAGAATTTCTTAGCCTTTTCTAAGAAACACCAGCTGTATTCACACTGTCACTGTTCTAGCTTCTGCCCTAGGTCAGGCACACATATTTCTGCACAACAGCCATCCATATATTTTAACAGCAACATTGCTTTGCGAGGCTGCAGCAGGACCACCTCAGCAAGATGTACTTTTGAGTAGACCTAATAGAGAACTGCTGATAACTAAAATTTTGGTATTTTTATATGCTTTGTTCAGTAGGACCAGACCCAGGGGCCTTTCAGAGCCACTTCTCATGTAAAGAGATCCTGATCCTGGGCCATTTTCTTAGTACAATATGCTTATTTACAAAAAGTTATTTGCAAACTCCCCATTCCTCAAGGGCAGAGATCTTATACTTCAGGTTGTGTGTAAATGTGCTGGTGCAGGATTAGCCCCTTGTGCTTCCTCTTTATTTTTTCCTCTGAGGCTGTTAAACATTGTTTACCCCAAAAAGAGAGAGGTCACTCTCTTCATTGTTGTAAGACAGCTATGATGATCACTGTCCTGGTAAGACACTGGAGAGTAATGCACTCTCAGTCATCTTAAAATCACTGAGATCCACGTGTACCACAAACAATTTAAACTTTCCATTTCAATCATGCAATGACCAGGCAGACGAGAGCCTTTAGGCTGAAAATGGGACCTATAATATTTGTCTGAATCTGAATAATGAATGTGCCATATAATGCATACAAAGTCAAATATCTCAGTTTAAAATATATAGTCAGATTGCATATTAAATTAATTTTAGCAGATATATTTTGAATAATAAATGAGAAGTAAATAAAAATAACTGCATACTCCTCTCTGCTACAAAGAGTACTACTGCTTTGGCTGTATTGTATGTGCTCTAAAAGTAATAAAATGAGACTGAAGATAATCTCTTTTTGATTCTATTGATTCATCCTTAAATCTGGGAAAAACATATTGTGTAATGTTTTATGTCTGCATGTCTTTCATGATGACTTTCAATACCTTTTTGTCTCTGCATTAAAATATATGAAATTTTAACAGGAGACCAAAGCCAATTGATGCAATCCAGTTCATTTTAAAATGCAAGTAAATCAAGTTAATTCCAAATAGCAGCCTGATTCACTCTCCTTTGTCTCACCTTTGTATCACAGTTTTGTCCTGCTTCCCACTGAATGCAGTAGGCTATCCTTTCTATCCTTTTTAAATAGGGAAGAAGATGACATCTTTGTGGAATTTACCTCTGACCAAATACCATTACACCTGCTTTTGGCATTGTCATCAACTACATTGACAGTCAAAGGTCTGTCCAGTCAGGGATGGCAGCAACTCCACAACCCCAGCTGTGATCTTCAGAAGGCAATTAGACCTGGACAGAAGGAGGGCAACTTGAGGCATGAATTATTTTGTACGCTTGCACATGCAGCATCCCTCCAAACATCAGCGTTACCATTTGATGCAGGAACCAGACCAGAATTGAAAAAATAGTTAGCTGGGTATTTATAATCACCTATTGTAAAAGGCAGACTATTTTTACGCATGCTAAGTTCTTGAACAGGCTTTTAAGGCTTGTAAGGTAGTGTCACTCAAATGTTACAAGGCTCCAGGCACACTCTTTGTAACTGTGTTTTCTACGAAAGATTAAGCAATTCTTTAAGTCGAGGTGAAAGATACCCCATGTGCTTATACACTCGTGTTTTAATTCATGAAGGAACCTCTGTAAAAGAGGCAGCATCTTCATAATCAGTGGCTGTTCACAAAGAAGCCTGTGCTCTTCCAGAAGATGGGACTGCTAATGACAGTGAGCATGATCCGTGCTAAGGAATCTCTTCTCCAAAAATTCACTTACTTTTAAAAAGGGATCCTTTAGACTTTTCAAAATGAAACAGAAGTTACTTTTTTTATTCTTAATTTGCAACTAAATTTTGGTCTTCCTGCCTAAAGCCTGCCGAAGAAAACTTTTTTTCCCCTTTTTTAGTAAAATATATAAAACTTCTGGTATCCATACTCCTTTATTAAACTACAGTTGGCTTTTAAATTGCACCTTTGAAAAAAGCAAAAATATCAGCATGGGCTGTTTCAAAAAAAGCTACTACTTTTTGTCATTGTTTTCACAATTTTGAATGTAAAATAAGAATGTCAAACCATTATTTAGTTATAAAGTGCCTACACAACCACAAGAGTGTTATGACTGGTTCCACAGAACATTTGCAAAATGCAGTGTCAGACATTGCTCACTTCTGAAATACTCCAACATAAAATGGTTTCAGAGAAAGAATGCGGTCCTAGGCAGCAGATTCAATCCAGCTTCAGAATGTTTTTAATTCTTCTTCTGGGATCATAAATAAAGTTGATGGTGGGAATTGAAAAACCATTGACGTATAATTTGTCTCCATGATGCATTGTGACCTGACTCAGCTGTTGCAGCTACAAAACAATAAAACATTCTGATGTAACCTACCCTACTTTTGGCATCATGTTTCATACCTCCCTCTAGAAAATATCATTTAAACCTAAGATGTTTGTGGATTTTCTTCCTTCCTGATATGAGCGAAACATCCTTTTCCCACTAGTCCCAACCTCAGATCATTTTAAAATTTGGAACAGAAGCCACAGACCTCACTTTAATGAGGAAATCTTGTTCAATTCCTATTTAGACAAAGTGCACTGGCTATATTCCTATCTTGTTAACCACCATATTAATCTATATCCATCAATCTCAAGGGATGAAATATGTACTGACACTAATAACTTTGCTTCCAGTTTCTCAGTGCTGCTGAATGCAAGGAGAGTAAATGTAGCTGAACTCTTCTACAAAATGTGGGCTTTATCTTGTTCTTCTCCCCTGACAATATTTTACAGTGTTTTTGACAGAAGATTCTGAATATGCTGCACTTCTGTTATTTAACATTCAGCATTATTATCACATATGTTCTCAGAAATTTTCTGATACCCATTTCTATACAACTTGACGTTGCAAAGGCTTCCTGAAGTCAGGCAGAAGAGGCTGTTTTGACCTGCAAGGTAACACCTTCTGAACAGTCATCTAAAAATCCTGCCCAGAAAACTGTATACAGGTCAGTTCTTATGAACTTTGCAAAAAGACTAACTGCTATATATATTAACATATTATGCAGAGGTGGAAGACTGAGTTTCCACTTTGCTGGACCCTCAGTCATATCATTAACAGTTCATTCTTTCTTTCAACATTGGCAATATCTAATCTACTTTCAGCTTCCCATTAGATTGTATATACAATGTAATATGTATATTATATATGTAACACTGTATCCTATGTACCCTTACATACATCCTATAAATACTGCTCAGTCTCTATCCTTGAGTATCTTTCATGTGTCATGCCTACTCTTAAAGCCTTACAAGGCTGAAATACTGCTTATAACAGTAATTACCATTTTTTTCAGTCACCAATCAACCACTAATAAAGTCTAACTGCTTTACTAAAACAGCTGAGTGAGACCTTATTAAACAAGGAACATAACTTTGGGCAAAAAATTTGCATTTGCTAATAAAATATGGGCATTAGACTATCTCATTAGGCAAAATTTGGGCATTATCTGCCTCCCTCTGCAAATTAAAATATTTGATCTTTGCCAAAAGCAGAAGTACACAGTTTAATATAATAATATAGGACCTGTTGTGAAGTAACACAGTCAAAAAAAAATCATAACCAGGTAATGTAAAAGGAAGGAAATGCCCATTATTCATCTTCCAGGCAGTATTCAGACATTCATGAAATTGAAAGTTAATGTACCAGGGACTTTCATTATCTGACCCATTCTACACTATCCATTAGAATCCCATAGTACTGGAGACAGAGGACCAATATGTCACTAATACAAGATGGAAAAGGTCACAAAAACTAAGCATCAATAAGACATTACTTCTCTATTAAATTTCACAACACTCAGCAGAAAACTCACTTGCTGAAACCAGAATATTTTATTATGTCATGCAGCTAAACTGAGAGAAATACATGTTTACCAATACATGGGCATAATGATTAGTTGTCAAGTGGAAATAATTACTTTCTTCCTCCATTTCCTCATTAAGGACATTTTGTTTGTTTAAAGAAAAAGTATTGCATCATTCATTTTGCCTTTTAAGGCTGTTCCTTACAATAGAAATATGTTTCTTTGGCTGTAGCAAAAGCTTCTTTTCATGCCACTGAAAACACAATATTTATTGGTATGTTATGAGTCAAAACAAATTTGCTTTCTATTTTCCTCTAGTGGAATATTTAATTTATTTAGAATGGCTTTCAATAAGAACAATATCACTACTACTGCAACATCATTTTCATGTAGAAAGATGATGTACTGATTCACTTGAGCTTTCTCCATCTCATTTCTCCCCTAACATCATTGCCCAAGCCTCTCCACACACATTGCTCTTACTACACAGCTGAGAAAAATGCAGAGCATAAACTGTAATGTGTGATTAAATTATAATGAAGTAAATTACAGAAACACTCTAACTTCACCATTTGCTATTACAGAAAATATATGAACATGCAGAATATTTATTTTAAAGTGCTGCAACTAGTTTGTTTGTGAGGCAAAGCTCGCTGCCTAAGATCTCAGGACTCACTCAGAGCATAACCTCTTTCCACCTGCTAATCTCTCCAGAAATGGGTAAAAAGAAGGGCTTCTCCCAGTAGACCACTCAACTATGTAAACAGAAGTCAAGTAGTAAGGTGGTTAAGTGCTGGTGGACACTAGGCCACAGGATTTCATTCACCACTTTATGACTTTTTGGGAAATGTCACACAAATGGTTACAGCTGGCCAAGTTCTATCTTGATACATTTATTTACTGGTGCTATGATTTTACTGTATCACCAATAAACAAGACTGGGATAAATTTTTATTATTTACAAATACACCCAACTCCTTCAGCAAAACATCTCTATTAAAATTATTTGAAAAGGTATAAAAGCATCCTGTAGACTGACTAGAATACTTAAGGTGTTTTATAAGAAGATACAAAAATGAAAATAAGATGACATTAAGGAAAGGAGATCACAGGAAGGAAATTTTCATTTGGGATTCGCATCAGTAGACTTGACAGTGACACAATGTACTAGAGCATGCATGATTTAAAGAGCAACTCTAAACCGGATGGTTAAGAGACACATTAGATCACTACTGTCTTCCTGCCTGATCCCCCTAACTTTTCTGTCAGGATGGTTTGAATTTTAGGTTAATGGTGCAAACCAGAGAGCAGCAGAAGAAAAGCCTTACATAATTGCAAGTCAGCTGGAGCCCTGGGATACTCCTTCTTTCTTTCAAGCAAACTTAAAGAAATTTGGATCTCTAAGAGTTGGGTTTTGTTTTTTTTTTGAAAGCTGGAAGAATTACTAGAAAAAGATAACTGCAGCTAAAGAAATTCAGAGCTGCTGAGTGACAAAAAGAAACAAAAGGGCTTGAAGACAAACTATTGCATTGTCATCAGCTCAGCATTCTCACTGTCTAGGTTTAAACTCCTTGCCAATGTATCAGAAGGCATGGGAAAGCCCTGCCTCTTTACATCAGCTCAGAGACTGCGCTTCCCAGTGCCCATCAAGCTTCCAGCTTGCCACGAGTCTTGTGGTTGTGATGCAGGTGAAGGCTCCTGATGGCTGACCTGCTCTACTCTGCTGTGAGTGACAAAAGTGGGAGCTTGATGGCTCTTTGGAAAGAGAACCCTTCTCCAGCATCCTCTCCAGAAAGCTAAACCCAAGGAATGGCAACCAGGTCAAAGGGAGATCCATCATCCCCCTCTCCTGTCTTTCCTCAATGATTTAAAATTCAATATTTAACCAATAAATATGAACAAACCTTCAGAAAGTTCTACTGCTTATCAAAGAACCCTATATCCATTTAGGTTATTAATCATAGGGCACATGTAAAGCATCTGCATTTACTTAAATATAATCCCACCATTTAAGGAGGAGACAGAAGGGCACATTTTAAATAGTTTTTACTCTTGCTTTGGTAAACACTTTGCAATGGACTGTGACACCATTTTTATTTAGTAAGTTGTCTTTTTAACCGTGCCTGAAAGACAGAATCAATAGTAATGTAGACAATGTTAGCAGTTACTAGCTAATCTCTGTCCAAGCCAGCAGGCCCCTGAGGCACATGGAATTCATGCAAAATCAAAGTTAATAGAGCTGGAGTACCCCAGCACATGAAGACTGAAGACACTGAATTGCAATCTGAAGTTTGGCAATATGATTACTTCCTAATTTATTCAGCTCCTGAAAAATTAGAAAACCAAGAGAACATTTCCAAGCTCTGCAATTCTAAAAGAACTTCTTCTTCCTTAGTAGGTTACAGCCAACCCACCCCATATGTCTTTACATAAAGACATCAGTATTATGGTATTAAGCATTAGAACCCAGAATCTGTATTTTCCAAAAGAAAATGACAGCTAAGATAACTCAGCCAGATACACTTAAATTATAGGACAGGCCATATTGTCGTTTTCATGTGAAGAAAGTACATAATGAGTAAAGCTTTGGTTTAGACTTAATGTGACTGTACCCCTAAAAAGAGTTAATCACCAACAAAACCCCAAAACTCTTAAAATGATGTCACTACACAGCCTGCAAAATACAGCATTGCACAATATTACAGCTTGAACAGGCTACAAAAACATTCAATGAAGTCTCTCAAGACACCTACTTATGTATTTGACACACTTCCACGTATTATTGTCACCATTTACTGCTATCTACTTTAATTAGATCCTCCTGTGAAAATTCATTATAGAAGAATCTGGTACAATGAAGTATAATAAAATCTGTTCTTTCATATGTTTTTAAATTATTTTGCTCCTATAGCACAAAATGGCTTTTCCTACCTTGGCCTTGAGAGTGCAAAAACAGTCCCAACAATTATTTCAAAATCTTGTATCAGTTATAACTGAGTTCACATAATCTACTGTTAGAGTTTCGTTTAACGTAGCTGAAGAGCATATCCAAAGCATAATTAAGTGCTGTATTACTGAACCCTATATATTTTATTGTGAGTGATGCTGGATTTGATGGCTCAGTGACAGACACCGCTGTCAGCCAAGCCCTGCCCCAACATAACATCACTGCAAGAAATGTGAAAAGCTCCAAACTTACAGCTGTCCTTAACTACTTAGTTCGTGGGCTTCAAATGAGAACGGTAGTACTGAGTCTCAGTCTAATAGCTAAAGACTTTGTCTAGGAAGTCCTGCATATAATTCTCTCTCTCATCTAGAGTGATTTCAAGGTAACTGCATTAACAGCACGTTTAGGGACCACCTTCTACTTAACTTATCAAAAGAATGCCACTATGAACATATTCAAACGCTAATGATTAGTTTTGCCAAGCTACTAGGCACATAGGAATACATCCATATTCATCCCAACTAGCAATTAATCGTTGAACACACATAAACAACATACGTGTCATCACTCTCATGTCATACAAATCAGAACTAGAAACTAAAGAAAGGATGGTCACAAAAAACTGAATTGATGGAAAAATCTATTATCAAATTACAAAACTAGCTCTTATCAATTACTGCATTACAAAACTTAATTAAAACACATTTTTATAAACAACCACTATAAAAATTAAGCACTTAACAAGAAAAATGCTCATTCTCCCACATCATCCTATCTAAAATCCCATTTTTTATTTCACTCTTTCTTATTTAGATACAAATAAATACACATCCTCATAAGGAATATAATCTTCAGACAAATATTATCTAATTCCTTTCATTTTGGGGGGGATGAAGAGAGAAGTTCTCAGTCCTGTAGGTCATCTAACCCATTTTGAAGTTAACAGAAATCCATAGACAGATTTCACCAAAGGACCCAAAATCAAACTTAGAATGGAAACTTCTATTTTAATTGTGAAGCAAATAAGAGAAGGTTCATTATTGGAATATTACCTAGGTTACCCTGGCTCTCAGTCATATCCAGAGTGATACTGTTTGTTCCACAAAGTTCCACATGGATTAAATGGAAATATTACAAAAATTTTCAAGAAGGTTAGAGGCGATGGGGAACAAAGACAGGAATTTCCCTCTCTCCTCTAAACTAGACCTTTACTCCATCTGTAGACTCTCCCTATACAGGACTGCTTTCTGTGCCAGTTCCCCCTACTATGACAGGACACTTCACAGGATAAGGAAAATCTGCTATTGACTAAGAGAAAAAAGGAACAGAATATGACTCACCACCAAGTCCTTTCTCCCCCTATTTCTGTAAAACTGCTCCACTCCTAAGACACAGGTGGAGCTATGCAATTTCAAGGGAGAATTCCCTGTGTGCCTCATTGCAGATTTAATACCACACTCCTAATTTAACGTTATCTTTGTCTTCTAACACTATGGAAAAAGTCACAAACCAAAACCTAAAGACGTCTTTTTCCTGTGAGGCATGAAGAAACTAAAATGCTTTGCTATCCTTTCACATGATCTCTATCTTCCATTGATGGGCTGCAATCCAAGAGAAACAAGCATGAGTAGAGAGAGAGAATCAAGGTACAAGGAAAAAGCAATACATATGCTGCTAGAGATAGAAGTTAAAGGAAGATAAGAAGGTAGAAATGAAGAAGTAGCTATATTCTCACAGTCCACAAGATGAGAACAAGGTTTATACTAATCTTTATGCCTCATCCTCCTTCCTGGGCATGGAAAGACAGCTTCAAGTAGTTTCTGAACAGCTAAGAAGTGGGGGCAGCAGGCTTAAGTGGAAAAAAATAAATAGTACAGTGCCCTGAAGGCCTGCTACTTTTCATGTAACAGCAGAAAAGACCTGACAAAGGAGTGGTGGAGCATTAATTAATTTGATTTGGCTAAGGTACTAGAATTAACTGACTTCATGTAGCTGGGCACAATTCAATTTCAAAAGGGTCAAACTGATTATTTTGAGCACACTAGTTATTTACTTCAGAGAAATAAGGATATATGGATTAAAAGTTAATCTAAGAAATGCTGGAGGGGTAACAGGTAGCATCGCAGAGCATTTCTCATCCCCTTTCTGGTAAACTGGTTTAATGCTTAAACTCTTAAGAGTTGAAGAGATTTGCCCCTAGGAAGAATCCTTAGCAAACAGTATCTATAATTATTTGACGTGCTTAAATTCTCAGCAAAACAAATTTCTAAACAATCCAGCTAAATAAACACAAATGTTCCAGTTTTGAGAGTCTGAAACTGCAAACCAAATGGATCAAACGATTGCATGCACAGCTACCTGACTTATGCATGGCAATGAATGCATGTTAAGAAGTACTCACATTATTTCAGATGCCTCACTGAGACCTTTCTGAAAATACGGCTTCCGTATTTTATTGAATTGCTTATTTTTTCCAAATAGAAGACTTAATGCCAGATAAAGTCATGTGTTAGTGTATTTTTCACATGTAGAACTTTTAATTGCATGGCATCTGTGTTCCAAATAAAGTGTCACTGTCTTGAATGAAATGCTCCAAATGCCAATAGGTTGGAAGGAAATTTCCTCTCTCATATTTGTGCTTCTGCATGGCAAAGATAAAAATTAGCATCAATCACATGCAGGCAAATGGCCAGAGAACTTGAGCAGACTGATGGGACTTACCTCAAGTGGGTTTGAATCTAAGTGGACCAGCAGGCTCTACAGCCTTCTTGGCAAGCAAGCATGAGGGATGTTGGCACCCGCGTCTACAGTGATAGTATGTGTAAGGTGGCATGCAGTATTAATTCTATCAAGTATGACTCAAGTTTGTTTCTCAATTTCTGAATTTGCATTTTATCCACCTTGTGTGTGAGAACATCTGCTCCTTACCCAAGAAGACTGTATGTACAAGAAGCTTCCACAGTGTTAACTTCAGACTCTATTTTCAGTTTAGGGTAAATGCAAGAAGAAAAGCTAACATAGGTTCTAAATACAGCTTCTCTCACCTTAACTTGAAGAGTCTGATCCTTACATTCCTGAGAAACAACTCATTTCACTCAAATAGATCAATCTCTATTTGCAGTCTGAGCTAATATGTCACAAATGCATTCACAAGTGCCTTTATCTGTCCTAATTCTTTTAGCTTATCTCATTTTCTCTTCTACACCTTTCCCTGGCCAAGGCAGATAATCTGATTAACACTCCTGTTAAAAGTAGCACAGTGTTAGTGAAGTCTTCTTTTGTACCCTTGCCAGCAGAGAGTATTCGATATTAATAATAACCCATATTGTAGCCAGTCCCAATAGTGAAAGCAAAGCAATGGCTGATGCAAAGCCAGGACCAGGATTTTGAAATAGGCAGGGAGAAAAAAAAAAAGGCCCACATACCTGGCAGCAATGAATGCCTTCACTGATGGATGGGAATAAATATGAAGGCTGATAGCACAGTAATAAAACAATGATGATAACCCAAAATTATTTATTACAACGCAAGAACACTGCTGCCTTCTCAGGCTCTGCTGTAAATGGAATCTGACATCAATGGATGACTCTCAGTGAGAAAACATGGCCCATTTTAATTTGGGAAGTGTCATCTCATTTTTTAAGGTGAAAGCCATTATCAGGGGTGACAATGATCTATAGTGAATCAAAAGAAAAAAGCAAAATCCCATACTTAAGCCCTCAGTCCAGTACATTTGCTACAGATAGCAACTTCTTTACAAACACCAGAAGGACATCTTATGAAGTTGAAAAACACTAATAACACCTTCTTGGACATCAGAAGTATTACTGCACTTATTAAAGAAGGACCAGAAGTGATGCTGATACAATACTTTCTTTGAAGATAATACCATCGGCCAATATTATTCAAAGAATGACTACCAGTGAAAAATAGGACATGCCATCAGAAAAAATAAAAGAGCATAGAATAGAAACCTGGAATGAAGTAAAATTCTGATGAATTGTGTTCAATAACTCCTAAAGAGTCTAGTCACCAAGGGAAGCGTTTCTTCTCACTATTACCTGCCTTAATATAGCTAAACCTATATTGACATATTTAAGACAGATAATGTGCAAAAGAAGCCTTATGGCACGTGCCGTGTAAGTTCTATGGCCTCCAGTAAAATGTTACCATAGAAACGCCTTTGCCACAAGGAAGGTGTACTTTTGCAAAAGACTAGGGGTAAACATTCAGATTCCCATGGCAACTGTTGTGTCCAAAGGCTGAAGTACCATGTGTCAGTGTCTTCTGGAGTGCAATACAGGAGAAAGAAGAAAAAGAAAAAAAAAAGGCATCCTGTATTTTCTCTGGTGGAACTGGCAATCATAACTGATAATCAAGGCACTGACAGGAAAGAGGAAGAGCTACAGACAGTATTTTAAGTCAAAAATCATGTGTGAGTGGGGAAAGAAAGCAATGGAAAAATAAAGAAGAAAAGTAATATTGATTAAAATAGCAGTGAATGATTTGAAACACTCTCAAGTGAGTGGCTCTATGAGGGCTTTATGTTTTCAAAGCTAGAAGAGGGTCTCAAAATTCACCGATCATGCCATTCATTCAACAACTTGTATTTTCCTGATTCTATTTCCTTTTTATAAAGTGCTAAATGTGGAAATGCAGTGAAAAAAACTAAGTCATGCAGCAAACTGATAGAATTGAAACACTGCCCTTCTTTGCCCAAGAAGCAGCCCTGTTATTTAAGTGAGCAAGGGTAACATTTTATGAAGTGTTACATGCACCCAGAAATGTTTTAGGTATATAGAGTGAAAGTAGTGGACAGTTGTTAGTAGTACCTACTTGTCACAATTCTTGTTTTCAGTTATAACTGTTGCATCAATTTGATTGTCAACCAAAGCTGCAGTCAATTAGTTCAGCTGTGAAAATCCTAAAACAGTGAGGCAGTCTTTTTTAAATTCCAACCAAACTTTTTCAGAAGATAGAAAATACTGCTTTTGGCCTGAGAGCCACAGTATGCAAAGGAAAGATTCACACGTAAGCATTTCAGATGCATAAACTGTCAATACATACTAACTCCATGGGGCCACTATAATTGTTAATAGGAAAAGTTTTAATAGAAATTTCTTTTTTATAAAAGAAATGGCAACCTATAAAATTACCAAGAGTTTGGGCAATAATTAGAGTGAAATTATTAAGTACAAAATTTTCCTCCTGGCATTCTCTATATTTATGCTTGCAGATTTAGTTTAAGAATTTGGGAACTCAGAATGTGCTGGGAAAAGGATTCAAAACTGTAGGAAAAATAAAGAATTCTTCCAATGAAATCCAAAACTGCAGAAAACTCAGTTATCAGTATAATTAACAGCACGAGAGCATTAATGTATTCCTCAGCTGAATTTTGAAATCTTGTCCTTTCTGGAGCACAATAAATGTCAAGTTCTTTAATGAATGCCTAAGTCAAAAACTGGGTAAATTTTCTAAGACTGATTGAGAAATATGATGATGTTTATTGTCTGGAAGGCAAATCTCTCAGCTTCTTGCCCTGAAGCCTAAGATACAAACGTCTAGGATCCTGAGAGAAAACTACTTGTGGATGCTGGATTGTTATCTGTTAAAACGTTGATAGTAAGTGAATTATTACCTTTCTGTGAACTGTCTAGTGACTCTGTTATTCTCATTCTCATGAACTCTATTGGATCTGGCAAAACTGCTGACCTCTTTTGTTCAGATGTAAGCACTTGTAATAATTAGATGCGTGTTCTCTGAGGTCTCTGAAAGGATCTTTAATGAGGATTTGGAAAGTAACCAGCATTATATCTGGTCACTGCCAATTTAACTGGAGTTCCTTGAGAGCAAATACTTAGAAATTCTCAGGGAAAAAAAAAATGCGAATTTTTTCTTCAATATCTGAGCTAAAACTAGAGGAATATTTTTTTTTTTTAGAACAGCCAAAGCTGGGCTAAGAATAAAGGGAGTCTTCTAGAAATATGAAAAAGCTACAAAGCGTCTTCAGCTGAAAGATGTTTTCATTATCAACAAGTTGCTTGTGCACTTCTTGTCACAATGCAGACACACATTGCAGACAGAAAAAACCCAAAGAGGACAAAAAGCATTGCTTGGAATCAGTCTGCACTATCACAGCATTCAAGAAGGACTGGTGACTCAGAGAAACCAACACAGAAGGGCAAACTTTTAGGATGATGAAAAGTCATGAAACGCCAGGACATAAATATTATTACTTCCAAAACAGGAAGGCCCAGATTCTTTCAAGAAAATGTTCTTCCCATCAATACTGTCAAAAGAGTCAATACTGTGCAAAACTCTCCTTCTGTTACAAAGAAACTTGAACATAGCCGTCCAGAATCTCTTATAGGAAAAAAAAAGATAAATATTTCTGGCAAAAGCAATTCACTGCTCTATCCTTCACTGCCTCTTTTGCAGAGGTTAAATAGTCATGGGAATGCATCTCTCTGATGTGGATTATTAAATTTTATTTTCAATGCTTGAAAACATAAGAGCTCTCTTCAAAGGGAAAATGTATACTTGAAGCAATTGCATGCAACTAAATCTAGTTCCCTTCTATACCAGACAAGCTGTTGTGTCACATAATCCTGTTTATAACCTTATCAAGTGTCATCTTAAATCTGGTTAGATTTCTTATTCCTACTGGAAAGCTAGTGCAGTGGTTGTTTCAGTACTTGCAGAAATTTTCTAAGTAAAAGGCACACACAACCGGCTGACATTTATTTTTTCTTAAACAAACATGTCCTTTCCTTGATAACCTGCAATGCTAGGAGGCCTTATTTGCAGTGATTTCAATATCATATTCATCCTTCTTGAAGACAGACATGTCCATGACATTTCAGAAGGAGACCCATCAGCAATTAAATACTTGATACTGCTTAGTATAAAGGTTAGAAATATCATATGCCTCTTGCTATTGTGTGCTTTGCACAGTCAAATCTCATCAGTATTTCATAAACATCCTACAAGTGCCTAATACACCTAAGGCTTTCTTTTTTATTATAACTGATGAGAACTCGTAATATGGCAGAAATTATTACTTGCTTCTGATGCATAGCTTTGTCTTTCCTACTATCAAAATCCATCTTTTTATATTCATTTCAGCTCTCAATATTACCTACTTCATCCTACTTGTTATTCAACTCCTCCTCTGCATGGAGATTGACCCCATCTCTGCTTTATCAGCAAATTTCATTCATGAGTCAAGGTCATTAAGAAGAATATTAAATAAGATTGTTCACTTGATGAGCTCCTCAAATATCCTTTTTCCCTGAAACACTTCCACTTTCAAGAGAACCGATCATCCCGGATAGATAAGGAGCATACCTGTAATAGACAAAGGGTCAGCAATGAACACAATTTCTTGGAGCCTCTTCCTGGAACAATAATAAACTGAAATCTTTTAGTATTATCAAAGGTATTACATATTAATGTTACTGTGACATTGGTGGTACCAGACCTGTGTGTCATTCTGTAGTTCCACACAGAGTCTGACCCTTCACTAAGCCGCTATGTTTTGTTATGCCAAACTCATCCTTGCCTGACCCAAGCATGGAGACAGCGCTGCAAGCTGGTTTATGCACATCAGCAAAATCACAAAAGGGACTTCGGCCAGCAAAACACCACATGTGCAGTCAGGGGCTGCTGGAGGGACCTGAAGGGACCACTAATGAGGGAGAGCGAGTCCTCACAAGGTGCAGATTCTCCCACAGAAATGTCCTCATATCCACAAAACACCCATAAAACCAAGACTGGCTGGAAGACAGAGTTAGTGAGGAAAGAAAGAGACCTCCGTGCTCTTAAAACATAACCAAAACAGTTTCATAGCATCACATATTCTGCAATATCATGATTCTTACTTTGTGGTAACAATAATGTGAAAGGTTCAGATGGTTATTGCGCATTCTAGTAGAATAATGTTATACAATCCTTATGGTTTTCTTGAAGTGGTTTTATAGCTGTGGAAAGAAGGAGGGAAGAAAGGAAGGGAGGAAGGGAAGAAGTAAGGAAGGAAGAAAGCAAGCAAGCAAGCAAGCTTATTTGTACCTCTTCAAGCATATTTCAGTTACTTTTGCACCTGTTGGCTTATGCAGGCTGGCAGTATAGGTAATGGCAATAAAAGCAGGTGTGGACACAAGGTGGTGCCTAAGCAGAAGAGAAGCCAAACAGCACCCATGGAGGCTTACAAACCATGTTAGAGCTTCCTGGACTGCAGTCAAACCATGGGGTAGAAAATTAACGAGGAAAAGAGGAGAAAACAAAAGAGAACTGAGATAAATGGATCACATCTGCATGACCTTGATCCAAGCCCACTGTCTCATCATGCAGGAAAATACAAATTGACTTTTCAAGCACATAGGTCCATTTTTATAACAATTTATTGATGAAAATTGGGTTTCAGTTGCAACTAGGTTACAGGGGTTCACACATAAACTTGATACAGGCAAATAAATTCTTGCACTTCTATTGCTTCTGTGCTGAAGCACAAAACCACTAAGCTGGCATATACTGACCATACAGATATATTATGAACACAGCCAGGATGGCAGTTTAATACAGAAAGCTAATTTACAGAACAGCCTGATGGTAAGCTTTTCCTCTGTATGTATGACTAAGTTTGTTCGGTCAGTGTGAGTTTTGAGTTAGAGTTAAGCTTTATAGAATAGTTATAAATTAAGTTTTAAAAGCCTTTACAAGTACCTCTAAGAAAGATACCCATAAAATCCAGTTAAACACTATTTTATTTACTTGACGATAGAGGCTAGTAGTATAATGGAAAAAAAGAGCTGTGCAGTCAATAGCCAAATGAATTAAGAATTACTCTAGGATTTTCACAGAACCTTGAAGAATTAGGTGAGCCTCTGCAAATCTCTTTCTTAGAAAAACTGGTAAGACCTATGGGTTCAAAGAAACGTCAGTTGCCAACTAGTCTCCAAGAGCAGATATTGCATGCAAACACAAGATGTCAGGGTTATAAGTAGATAGAATCTCTTTCATTAGCTATTTTCCTTGGATATTAATCAATGTTAGAAAGCAATAACAAATCTAGAAATTATTGAAGTGTGATCTGAAAGAAGTTTCTGATGACAGCATCAAGAACTGTCTTGGCACTGATATGATACTTGATTATAAAATCCTCATGCAAGGGAACTTTATATTTAAGGATAGGTGGTAATAAAGGATTATATAAAAAACTGCAGGGATGTGTTATAAAGATATGCAACATCTCTCAGTAATTTAATTATTTTTAAAACTATTATGCTGATGTACCTTTATTTGGGCCTTCGTCAGTTACATATTAGTACTATGAAACAGATACAACAGAAAAATTGTTTCATTTCCACTGTAGTCTTGCATGAGGTTCTTGGAATACTGCAGCTGAAAAATAGTATGTGTATAGAAAGAACAACCCTCACTCATCAAAAAATCAGCAGACATATTTCATTAGGTGTTTTTTAGAAATGGATATTGATTATTGGCTGTTTTAAAGGAGGTCATGCCATCTTACAAATCAGGACACAGTTTCAAGAGTCCTTTCTTTTCACTTGCCTAATCCGGCATTTACAGTACAATGGTGAGGACACCTGCAGCTGCTCAAGTAAGCAAAGATAAGTTGTAACAGGAAATTCATGTTTGGATCCCATAAAGTAGCAGCAGAGAAAGGAAGTTTGGAAACTCTGCCTCCCCAGGAGAGGTAATCACCTTCTAACAGAGGGAAACCAAAATGTTCTGCTGTAAGGGTAATGACCAGTACACAATTTAGCATTCAAGAAACAATATTCTCTCTATGCACTATTCTTATTTAAGTTCTTCCTGCAACTGAATTAAAGAAATCAAAGCATGATTTTATTACTTGACATTTTATTTTCATAGGATAAGACTTATTTTAGAGCAAACTACTCTTCCATAGTAGACATCATTCTTCAAGTTTTACAATTTTCTTTTTCTATGTCTGCTAATATTATCATCAACATAAATAACTTATAAGCACTCAATCCATTGACCACTTTATGAGAAAAACTAACACGTAAATGAGTACAACATCCTAAGGTTTAGTAAGTAAAAGTGCCATGAAATTCCCTTTTGCTCTTAAAGATAATTTCCTAGTTCATGCATTTGCTTCATTAACCTTTAGGTTTTTTCTGTTTTCAAGTAGCAAAATGCTAGCTGCCATGAATTTTAAAAAGCTATCACTTCCAACCGAATAGTTTACGAACTTTACTCTTAGAACCTTTCGGCAAAAAAAAGGATTTGATTATGGTTTATAATGATGTCATAAAACATTTTAAAAGTTGCACAAATGCTATCCATAAGAACACAGAATGCATTATCCACCTTGAAATTCTTGACACTAGTTGTGCACAACAGAGGTTCTTTTCCTGTTGCAAGATGTATGAACTTTTAAAGAGCAGCTTTTAAGAGTTAATAGATTAGGTGATTCAAGTTAATACATAAAAAAATTACAACGCACATTTTTGCAAAGAAGTAAAAAATGGTACCAGATAAATGTAATTATAAAAGCCAGTAAAAGAAATTGAACCATCTCTGTAAAGCATATTCTTTCGTAACAGGTGAAAAGTCTTTTCAACATGAATTAAAGTTAATCTCATCAGGATATGGCACATACTCAATGGAATAATAGTTTTTTCCATATTCAAACTGTCATAAGGGATATTATTGCTTTTCCACAACACTGTTCTTTCGGCTAACCTTTATTAATAATAGTACTGAATGCAATCATTAAATATCATCAGATTGTGTAGTAGCACCATACATTGAATCTGCTAGATAAAAATGGATCTAAATTTAGCAAAGAACAAAGTAACTACACTATTTTACATAAGTGTGGAGAAGTATGTAGGCTAATCTATATGCAGTTCACTATCTGCTCTGCCTATATCAATTAAGAGGATTATGGGTACTTTTCATTGAAGTTTCTGCTTCAGAAGCAGATTAGAACAGAGAACAGACTGAAAAATATCTTAAGTTTGTGAAGATAAGAATACTCAAATGTAATTAATGGAATTTTCAGTCAGCCTTCAGTAACTTTAGGCAGAGCAGCTTCCAGCTACAACTGTTTTTTCCAGTATCTATAAAAACCAACATAATCACACAGGATGGAATCAGGTACCACCTCTACATTAAAGCAGCTGAAGAGCTGAGGGGTTCTAAAAGATGCCAGAATGCAAAAGAATACTATCTTGGAGATCTGACAGAGAAAAAGTCTATTTGAAAGCTGCATTAACTACAAGCAAGGAGACAAAAATCTACTTTAAATTAGACTTTTGTCAAACATCTCCTTTTCATCTGCATGCCAATATGTTTGAAGTGTCAGACAGGAAGACAAATACTCTATCTCTTTGGTGCGCAGACCAGCCACCATTCAGGAAGGTGAGTATTCAATCCACAATATCCAGCCAGTCACAGCATTAGGTTGTACGCTACAGTAACAAATCTGAAATCCATGTAGGTAAACCTTTATGATTTATACATAGATGATTTATGGATTTCTCTTTGATGCTCCAGAGGAATTCCATTAAATTCATCACCTGTTTTACCAGATTTGATTATGTTAATTATTCTCTTGCCCCTCCTTCTTCTCCTTTGATTTCACAGACAGAATGAGCAAAGAGTATATGGAAAAGACTACATATCTGCAATCTCTAGGTTTCTGTCTCTGCAGACTACCAAATTCAACCACAAAATACAAACTTAAAGGACATTTTTATGTTAAAAAAAATTACATGTTAAAAAAAATTACATGTTAATAGGACACTTCGCTGCATGGCTTTTGAAGTTTGCATAGTGTTAAAACATGTGGTGCTGGAAGACTGTAAACTTCACCAGATATGTCACTATTTTGACTGTTCTATTTCTGTAGTGAGACCAGAGGGACATAATTGTCCACCTCTCTGTTGTGCTTCTCAGGTACATATTATAGACTAGGAACACTGTGTCTGGATTAGAAGGGAGAAAGGTATCATTGTGAGTTCAGTGAACCACTGTGCAGGAGGTTTCTGCTATTTCTGAATAAATCATGAAAAGTGCAGGAGTATTTACTGCCCTGCATTGCAGTCTCCTTTCCTGTCTCATCTAAAACCCATAGCATTCACACAGTCATAGAAGACAGAACACCATACTGAGTAACTAGATATCTATGTTTAGCACGTATCCCAGGCTAAGTAATAGACAGTCACCCTGTAACTTCTCCCCACCTGAGAAGGGGAATAGGGGAAAGAAAGGAAGACCTGTGAGTTGAAATAGAAACAAGTTGAATAAAACAATAAAAATTACTACTACTGCTAATAATAACGATACTATAAACAAAGCTATACTTAGCTCATACAGTGATTGCAGACTGCATGCTCCCAGCAATGACTACCAGGCAGCAGACACAGTGCACACAGCCATTCCAGAGAAAGATCACAGTCATAAAAAAGGTGGGAAATGAGGCACCAGGAACAGAACAAGCAGCACCCTCTAAGTACAACAGCCATTGGGAAAGAGAGCCATTCCAAGAAAGGTTCTCACATATTTAGGGAGCATAATGTTTATTGTATGGAATATTTCTGTTGGCCAGACTGGATAAGTTGTCCTGGCCGTGTTCTTCCCAGCTTATACTCACACTATTTTGTACACGGTCATTTGCTTATGGCTTTGGATTTCCTAAAACCATTTCTATGCACTTGGACAGTGTCTCTATATACCTCCTAAGACGCCTCGTCTGCTACCTTTTTTATTCTTGAGTACTGTCAGGATGTTCTTGATCATCCATGCAGTCCTTCTGGTAATGTTGTTGGACTGTTGTGGAGCTTGGAAGTGGAGACTCTGGAAAATCAACCAGATATCCTGACCTCAATTTGCTCTAGAGCCATATCCCATGGGATCCTTCCAAACAGGTCCATCAACAGGCAAAAGGCTGTTCTCCTGAAACTCACCATTGTGATCCTGCTTTTTAGCCTTGTTACCTCCCTGCTGGATCCTGAACTTCTCCTTTTCATGATTACTGGAGAAGACGACTGCTCTGGCCTTCAAACCCCAAAAACAAATTCTTCCTCGCTGGCTCATTGATCACTTGTGTCATAAATTAATCTCTTTTTTCCTTCAATTAACCCCTTTTTCCTTTATGATGTCTCTGCTCAGGAGATAATGCAAAACTAACAGAATAATAAAAAATGAGAACCAGAGGACAAGATGAATTATAAAGTGACGCTCAATGGTATGGTTTCCTATTTAAGCATTCATGCAGCTTTTACAGAAACAGCATACATTAAAATGCAGTCAGGTATTTTCTTGGAGAAACTAAGACAATAGACAAGGTCATCCCCAGCTGTCCAGCAGGCTTAAGAATCTCCTGTGGCAGATACTCTGGTGATATGCCTAAATTAAGAAATAGTGCAAGGGGAGATTCTTCACTTACAGTCCAAATTATGCAATACATTAAAATATCGTGAAAGAGAGATGCAAACAGGCACCAAAAATTAGTTTCAGTAACCCTTGCTGTGTGGGAATTGAATAATAACACCCCCCACAGGGTTGCAGAGATTTCCAAGTAATCATATCTGTTCACAGTAACCATTCAGATCCTGGACAATATGTAAATACCAGGCTCCCTATAATGTATCTAATAGTTTGCCTATGCTCACTTTCAGCTAATAATTTTTTCTCTCCCAAAAAAACTTTATAAGGTATACAAGTTTGATTCAAATCAGATTTGAAGCTTTGTGGACAGAGTATTTGGGGTTTAGCCACGCACACAGCATAACTAAGTACTTTAAATGATCTTCTAATTAAAACAGAACAAAACAGAGGGAAAACCTGTATTACACAGCACGGAAGCCTTTTAAAAGTCATTAATCTATCATTTAGCATTGCTGTACGTGATTCCTTTTGACAAACATGAACTTAACAACAGAAAATTCAAGAAGAATTTGATAGTTTGAAGGATTTTAGATACAATGCCACCCATACACAGTATGATGGTAAGTTGTGGGAACTAAGATCAGAGAGAGGTTTGTAGTTCAAGAGTTGCGTGTGTATACAAGAAATGCATTTTTTTTTTTGTATGGTAGGTAAAAAAGAGACCATTAACTGTTCACCTATCTCTTTGTCTGTAAATTTCATTCTCTCAGATTAATACATGTTGACAGAAACTCCAAGAGATTTTTCCTATGCCCTTTTTTTTCTGGCATCTCAACTATTGATAACTTCCATGGCTTTTTGTTCATTTTACATAAAATACAGTTTTAACTTTTTTTTAACCTAATTTTGCCTTTGAAAGAAGCTGATCTCTCAATGTTATTCAAAATAAATACACACACATATACGCACACATCCCTTTTACCAAGATGCAGCCATTGCATCTCATCTACGCACCAACAACCCTGTCATAATCAGCTTGCTCACTTGCAGTTTCTCCTTGTTTCTGGCTTCTCCACTTGCAGAGAAGATGTTTCATGCTATTCTTTCACAGAAGTGAAAGAACTTTATGTCTTTCAGATTTTCTTTGAAAGATTCCTTATCTTTCACTGACTGAGTGAACATAAAGCTTCTTCTGGAAATACTACGGCCTTTATTCCTGCCAGCTCTATCTCCCTTCTACCCACCCACTGCTAAGCACAGCCACTTCCAGGTAAGTTTGAGAAAGTGAAAATAAGGCAAACTTGCATGTTAGTGTGCTGTATATCACTTTTACTATGCAAATGATTGTTTAGAGAAGAATAAAAGGCTGTAAATATTTTGAGAAGTGGGCCCCCAGTGCCTCTTCAGTATGCCAAATGGCACCATGTGCTTTGTAATTATGTAATACAGAGAATACCAGCTGGTTTGAATTGTTCTCAGGGGCTTTGGATGATATCGAAGCGCTCGGCTCCCCCAGCGAGAGCCATAATCAAGCAAGTAATACCGTAAACTCAAACAAAATTGACATTGAGTTGTTGACTCTCAATGCACTTCAAACCAGATGTTAATGTTGTACACTGTGATTTTAAAGTTTTAGGGGCTTTTTTCTTAGATAAAGCATTATTTTTCTGAAAAAGCAATGTTCTGGTATAAGCACTCTCTCAGAAACTGCATTTTATATTTTCTGGAAAGACATAGCTAGATGTTTATTTTCCACCACTGTGGCAAAGAATGGTAGAGATACTTGTTTTACTGTCACAAAGCAGGGAGGTGGCCAACAAACACACATTGTAATATACGCAGCATGACAATTCCTTAAAGCAAAGTTTTGGGAGCAAACTTGTCAATTCTCACAGTGACACTAACTGAGAAGAAGTTGTAACTGCTTTTTGTTAGCATGTAAAATAAGGTAAGCATCTACATTTACAAAACTTTTGCACTTGGTTCTCTAGTGCTTCACATAGTAATAACCACCTAGAATTTCTCCAGAACTTGTGTTCTTTAGCTCTTCATATTTTTGTAGTATGAAACTAATCCCATAACTAGAATCTATAATATATCCATTTTGTGCAATCTATTATAGAAACTGAGAAAGCTCTCAAACTGTTGGTACAACTACTCCCTTAATGAAGTATCACAATTAAACCACTCTTTTTTTCCACAGAGATAACAGTTTACTTAATGATATTCTTAGTATTTTTTTACAGTCAAGCTGAGAATACTTCCAATTTTTATGACAGGGCAAAGAGCTCCCTTCCTTTCCATACCACACATTCCCAAGTCAAAGACCCTGTAAGCCAAAGAATGAATCACGAACCATTTATCATTTTTTTACATCTATGACTGTTAGTGGAGCTGAACATAACCGAAGTACCTGCTCTTCTTTCTGTTTATAGTAGCAGGTGAAAAAACCCACATCTCATAGAATCATAAAATGGTTTGGGTTGGAAGGGACCTTAAAGCCCATCCAGTTCCTACCATGGGCAGAGACACCTCCCACTGGATCAGGCTGTTCAAAACCCCATCCAACCTGGCCTTGAACACCTCCAGGGATGGTGTATCCATGACTTCTCTGGGCAACCTGTGCCACTGCCTCACCATCCTCACAGGAACACATTTCTTCCTAAGATCTCACATAAATCTCCCCTCTTTCAGCTGCAAAACATTCCCCCTCATCCTATTCCTGCATTCCCTGATAAAGAGCCCCTCCTCAGCTTTCCTTTAAGTACTGGAAGGCTGCTATAAGGTCTCCATGGAGCCTCCTCTTCTACAGGCTAAACAAGCCCAACTTTCTCAGCCTGTCCTCATATGCAAGGTGCTTCAGCCTTCTGATCATCTTTCTGGCCCTCCTCAGGACTCACTCTGAACAGATGCATGTCCTTCCTGTGCTGAGGACTCCAGAACTGAATGCAGTACACCAGGTGAGGTCACATGAAAGCAGAGCAGAGGGGGAGATTCACCTCCCTCAGCCTACTAGTCGCACTTCTTTTGATGCAGCCCAGGACACAGTTGGCTTTCTGGGCTGCAAGCACACATTGCTGGCTCATGTTGAGCTTCGCATCCATCAACACTCCCAAGCCCCTCTCTGCAGGGCTACCCTCGATCCATTCTCCGCCCAGCTGGTATTTGTGCTTGCGATTGCCCCAGCCCAGATGTAGGTCCTAGCACTTGGTCTTGTTGAACTTCATGAGTTTAGCACTGGCCCACCTCTCAAGCCCATTCAGGTTCCTCTGAATAGTGTCCCTTCCCTCCAGTGTGTCAACCATGCCACTCAACTTGGTGTTGTCGGCAGAAATCCTGAGAGTGCCCTCAATCCCACTGTCTCTGTCTGCAACAAAGATGTTAACACCGGTCTCACCTCCTACATGTGTCTAATGCAAGAGTAGGATTGTCCTGACAGAAACATCCACTCTGCAGTATGGACTGGAGGTCCAGCAATCACAGTGCAGCTCACTGCCCCAGTATTTAAAAGCTAGTCCTCCTGGACAACCAGCAAATACTTTGCACAATGCCCACACAAATCCTTTTTCTTACAGTGTTAGCCAAAAATCAGTGAAGTCTCAAGGACAGAAGCATGGCTGTCATGTGCCACATATGATCATGAGATCAGTCCATGTTCCTCTTCATCGTTCCTTCCCTTCAGAGTGGGGAGTGCCTGTTTGCCACTCTGACCTCTTAAGAGTAATTCTGCAGGTTTTAACCTGCTTTGTGTGCTACCGTCTGATCTGAGCTGTGTGAAACAAAGAGTGCTAGGAGATTAAAGTTGCTGTTAAACAAAGCTACTGTGTTAGGGAAAGAGTTCAGCAACTGTTTGGCTGAAAGAAAATGAGAGGAATGCAAAAATGTACTGACTACCTACCGTATGTTATAACCTCCCAAAGTGAACCATGGTGACATTTCCTCCCTGAGACACTTATATAGCACAGATTTTGTATAAATATGCTGCCATTCTTCACCAAAACCCAGCATAATACTCTTTTATTCTCCTTAATAAGCACTAAAAATGTTTTAAATACTATCAGTACCCTCCTTCCAGACAGCTATGTTGAAACAGCAAATAGACAAGACCTTAGGTAATAGGAAGAAGCACAAGTAATTATGTTATCAATTATTCAGACAGATAACTACCTTTAGAAGACAACACAGCTGCTTTAATAATTAATAATATTTAGGAAATTAACAAACCACAATGTCACTTAAAAAAGATCTTTATGGCCTACTGGGCAAATATTTTTGGAGAAACACAAAAATATAGGAGCATCTGAGAGACTTCAGCTTGGGTTACAGAAAGATTGTATCAGCATTTCAGGTTAGATTGCACTATATTAAAGTTACTTTCTCAACAGTCTTCTATCTCAAATACACTATTTTAAAAAAATGTGGCAGTCGTACTTCAATAGTTAATACTTTATTTTCTATGGAGTCTATCTTTTTGAGATTTGTTTTTTTCTCATAAGTCACATTATTTCCAATATATTAAAAATGGACTTTCCATTTTTCTTTCCTCAATGGGGTGTCATAAGGAATCCACATAAAAATGGACGTTTGTTTGAAATGGGTGCTGAAATACACCTCTTAATTAAGTTTGCTGGTATTTCAAGAGAACAGGAATAAGAAAATATACAGTCAACTGTTGTATTCATAAAAAAACTCCTTTTGAGGAGCTTAACAAAAATGTAGGGAACAGCATTTTTGTACCTAGGATGTTAACTCTTCTTTCCTTAACTGTTTTATTAGGTTTACTTAGTTCCATTTATCCAATAGGAGGGAACAGAGATTTTTGCCCTGAAAAAGCACTCAGTATTTTCTTTATAAGATAGACTCCTAAATGTATACTATAATAAGTAAGAGGTTTGGCTTTTTGGCATGAATAACAAACAGCTCTCTCTGAAGGCATTCACCACCTTTAAAAATACCTAAAGGTAGGGTTTTTATTCAATGTCTGTTAAAGAATGGAAGACTTTCTAATTTAGGAGGATAATTGTCGTATCATTTGAGATTAAAATCATTACTACAGACTTGTTCCTTTTCAAGGCCAAGATCCTGGGGCAGGTTCAAGATACACAATTTCAAGAATTAACCTGGAATTGATTGTAGGATCAAAGCTATAGTGTTATTGCTTGCATTTGTCCCTCTAAAAGGTAGTTATCCTGCAGGTTCTTTCCCAAAATCATCTCCTGTAACTGTGCTTCACTGATGGCTTATGATTCAACAACATGACTGTGCAGGAAATTCGTCACAGCAGGCTGCAGAGATATTCCATTTATGTTTGAAAAACCACAGACTGCACAGTAATACTTCAGACTTGTCCCAGCACAGTAACTACATAGCAAACAGCCTCTCAGAAAATATCAACACCTGAGTTCCAGAAGGTGCAAAAAGCAACGTGATTTTTTGATTCATGATGTGACACCTAGCGTACAGATAGACATATTTAGAAAAGAATTTGTACATGGAAGTAATTTAACTACACTGAAATTTAAGGTACTAAAACCTTGCTTCAAAAGTTACATGCAATTTCTATGTCTGACTAACTATCTGCAAAAGCCATGTGTGAGTCCTTCAGCTAAACTGATAAAGACATTTGCTTTACTAAGTAGAAATTACATCCATTTTTGACATTAAAAAAATCCTCGACTTCAGGATTTTTTATTGAAGTTGCCTCTCTCATGGTTTTTAGGAGCTCATTTAAAACTATTTAGAAAATTCTATGCAAACAACAAAATATGAAATATGTCACTGCTTTGGTAAACCTAAGAATAAGCAAGGATGATCTTTGTTCAAGCACAAATATACAGGGATTGAACTGGAATTAATCATAGGATTCAATTGGTTGATATTTCTTCCTTTCTACCCTTATATCCCCAAGGGCTCTAGCTATTGCCAAATCCATACCAGAGGTTTTCACTTGGAGAATGATAAAATACAGGGGAAATTATTTAGCTATCATTACCAGTGTGATGGATGTTATTAGAAACACAGAGATGAGACTTAAGGCTTTAAACTATAGTAACAAGAGAAGACTTAGCAATAGTAAAAACTTCAGTTATAGATGGAAATGATAAAACTTCACAACGTGCTGATGAGGCTCATATATTCAAATGATTCTGGTATGTGAAAAAGTAAAATGTAGTACTCATCACATAAGAAGAGTACTCTGTACTCTGCACTATTGAGACCGCACCTCGAGTCCTGTGTTCAGTTCTGGGCCCCTCACCACAAGAAGGATGTTGAGGCTCTGGAGCGAGTCCAGAGAAGAGCAACGAAGCTGGTGAAGGGGCTGGAGAACAGGCCTTATGAGGAGCGACTGAGAGAGCTGGGGTTGTTCAGCCTGGAGAAGAGGAGGCTGAGGGGAGACCTTATTACTCTCTACAACTACCTGAAGGGAGGTTGTGGAAAGGAGGGTGCTGGCCTCTTCTCCCAAGTGACAGGGGACAGGACGAGAGGCAATGGCCTCAAGCTCCGCCAGGGGAGATTTAGGCTTGAGATTAGGAAAAAATTCTTCATGGAGAGGGTGGTTAGGCATTGGAACAGTCTGCCAAGGGAGGTGGTTGACTCACCGTCCCTGGAGGTGTTTAAGGTGAGGGTGGATGAGGTACTTAGGAGCATGATTTAGGGATTGGTGGGAATGGTTGGACTCGACGATCCAGTGGGTCTCTTCCAACCTGGTTATTCTGTGATTCTTTGAAGATGAAAGATTTTTTCATCATGTGAATATCATAAGTGAATAAATACCTAATATGGCCTAGGGATAAGAATTACTAAATCAGCCTCTCTTTTATAATGACTTCCCAAAGTTCTATTGATATAGCTGGAAAGACATTTCAACACTTACTACCATTTTTTATACATATCTTGTAGTAGTCAGGAGGTTATAAATTTGGTAACTACAGAGTTCGAATGTTCTTAGGATTTTGTGTTGGTTCAGTTAGAACTACATTAACTACTAATCAGAAAATAGTGCAACACTGGACAATACCAGTAAAACATAAATACAGAACACTAAGTAATCTAAAATCATCTAATACCAAATCATTCTCAAAATGCTGAAAGTGAGAGTTTTGTATTATTGAGTACTAGCGACAATACCATTCAACATTAAAAATGATCTAAGAGTAAATATAAAAAAACACTGCTGATTTTTCAAATCACACAAAGTCTGCTTGTAGACTCCGATATGAAGAAGTAGTGCACAGAAACCAATTACTGGGAAGGTAAGTATATCTAGGAACTGAGAAAAAAGGCCACAGTTACAGAACAGGAGGTGTGAACTCTGGAAAATGGTGAAGCTGAAAAAGATTCAGGAGGAACTCCCAGGATGATGTTATGACAAGAAGTACTAATGAAATCCTTTGGCATGAGCAAGGAGAATTAAGCAGAAATAAAGACTTCACCACAGTGCTAAAATGACATGACAGCATTTGATATATACTTGACATCCATAATTCCTAAAATTATTTTCAAAAATGGAAGAAATTTCAGGGACAACTTCTAAAAATAATTCACTTAAGATATCTCTGTTTCAAATATTCAGAACAGTTCTATATATATCATACATCAAGAAAAATATTGCAAGACAAACAGATAAGCAGAATTCTATGATAATTGGGTATAGAATCATAGAATACTTAGGATTGGAAGGTACCTCAAATGTCATTTAGTTCCACCCCCTCTGCCATGGGCAGGGACAACCCACTAGATCAGGTTACCCAAGGCCCCATTCAATCTGGCCTTGAACACCTCCAGGGACGGGACATCTACAACTTCCCTGGGCAACCTCTTCCAGTGTCTCACCACTCTCATGGTGAAGAAATTCTTCCTAATGTCTAGTCTAAATCTGCCCTTCTCCAGTTTATACCCATTCCCCCTCGTTCTATCACCAAAAGCCTTAATGAATAGTCCCTCTCCAGCTTTCCTGTAGGCCTCTTTCAAGTACTGGAAGGTTGCTATAAGATCTCCTTGGAGCTTTCTCTTCTCCAGGCTGAACAACACCAACTTTCTCAGCCTGTCCCCAAATGGAAGGTGCTTCAGCCCTCTGATCATCTTTGTAGCCTTCCTCTGACCTCGTTCCAACAGCTCCATATCCACTGTACCATCCACCCATTAAATCCATACCTCTCCAATTGAGAGAGAAGGATATTGTGGGAGACCGTGTCAAAGGCTTTACAGAAGTCTAGATAGATCATATCCATTAGTTTACCCATGTCCATTGCTGAAGTTACCCCATCATGGAAAGCCACTAAGTTGTTCATACAGGATTTGCCCCTGGTGAAGCTGTGCTGGCTGCCCTTAATCACCTCCATGTCCTCCATGTGCTTTAGCAGAGCTTCTAGGAGGACCTGTTCCATGACCTTCCCAGGAACAGAGGTGTTCCTATGGTGACTTCCTGTTGTTTCAAGACTTTGGTGTAATTAAGTTAATATTTAGTTATAAATAAAATTAGCTAATTTTCCATGAGGGAGCTGTTTAGTTGTGAACTTTTGTCACCATAAATACTTCAAATGAAAGACTGCAATGTATTAACAGAACTAAGTATCTCTGATGTGGATACCTGTCATTATGTCAGTGCTTCTCAAGAAAAATATTTAAACCATTTTGTTCTCCTGTATCAGCAGCAACTGCTGCTACTCTGGGTTGCTTCTAAGAAATACAAATTCAAATTCAAATTATATTATCTACAAATGTCCATACTAGGTTAGTTCACTCTGAGTGCAGAGAATATTTGCTCTACTACCCAATAAATGAGAAAAACATTCATGTAGATAATATATCCACATAAATGACCAAATGGTATTAATATGTTGAAAATAGACTGTGCATAGACAATCTCATTTTATTTCAGCTACAAACATTGTTTCTAATACAGACATAAGAAATGGCACATGACTGAAACACCAATGCATTTTCTTCCAGTCTTGCTTCAAGGAGGGTACTCTGTGCTTCACCAAGCAGTGGAAGTTGGGTTTCTCCCTTGCATCAGGTGCAAGCAAGTAGAAGCTTTGGTGTATTTGTCACATGAAAACATTTCATCCTAATACAATCTGGTCACAGCAGCTACTGCAGAAAATTGCTTGCAGTTTGTTGGCACCATGGGAGACCACCATTACTGACAAGATTGAGAAACCCATCAAAGACAATTCAGGACTCAATCTAACTGTGGCATCCAAGTGCTGTGCTTTTTTATTCGGGCTATTTTCTTGCATCTCTTTAATTCTTATTCATGTCCATTGGTCCTTGACTCACATTGTGATTCAATGCAATAAAGGCTTCAGCTCAACTGAATTCAATCTCAGAAATCATCAAAAAGTAAGATTTATGTAGTAAATTTTCAGAAAAACTTATGACAGCCAGCAATTCAAGTGAAGAGATGTAAACTCTTCTTCAATAGTATTACAAAGATGTTCACCTGCCTACTTCACAAAGGAATCACATAGGGCAGCCTATTCTGTATTATGCTGTGATGACTTATGTCCCTTTTTCTGTTGATGTTTCACAGAAAACAGTTACCATCTGTGCCCACATCTTTGTTTAATAGGTCGGCTGGTTTGTTTGAAACTCAACTATTATATGGTAGCTTTTAAGAATAAAATAAATTCACTTTGCCATCTTATGATCACTCACTCCAAATCAGATAAAAGCCATGAATGCTTAAAAAATTATCTGAATAGTGTACAGAACTATTATTTTGAAAATATATGACTTATTGAACTTGCAAATGTTGCACAACAACCAGTAAAAAAACAAGAACCAAAAACCGCAGGTCTATTTTTTGGCTTACTTGTTACTGCAAATGATATACCTACACTTGCAAGGGAGAGCAACGCTAAAATTCTAGAAATAGGACAAAAACACATCCTTTTCATGAACATAGCATATGACACAAACATTCATATTGTGTTCAACTGAAGCTGATGCACCTGTCATTCCCATTCTTCACCAGTTCATCTGCAGCACAAATCATTTGTTTCATACAAGTGTATTCCAAACAGTGGGAAAAATTTACAGCTAGCTTTTCCCAAAGCAGAGTTAATCAAATTTATAATCAGAATCTCATGGGTGGGTGGGGTTGGGGAGGCGACTGGAATTCTTCTCATGCCTTGTTTTCTTAGGCTAACCTTCAGTCCCTATTCGGAAGATCTCTCAAAAAACTACATTCTTAAGTCTCCCACTGGTAAGCAGCACGGTATTCTAGGCTTTGATTTTTCATCAGGTATTGAAAAATAATCTCTCAAAATACTCTCAAAATGCCTTCTTTTTCCTTAGTGCTGATTCTCAATTTTTGAATATGCAATTCAGAGAATTAACTCTAGGGTTTTTGAGGATTCGGGGTTTTTTAATATTGCATAATCAGGCACAGAGAAAAGGTTATGCAGGAGGGTGGTAAAGATAGCTCACAAGATTTTCTGAAGGTATTAAATATATTATCTGGCTGGCCTCCTTTTCTAGCCTAACGCTTGTTCCATCCCAAATGAAGTCACAGAATCATAGAATAACCAGGTTGGAAGAGACCCACTGGATCATCGAGTCCAACCATTCCTATCAAAAGTCATCACACACTAGCTTCATTATGGACATCATATTAAGCTATTGTGTCATGAAACAGAGTGAATTAGGTCAATGCTAAGAAACAATTCCTCTATCTCTTTTATCACTACATTACACAGATACAAAGAAAGATACCAGACAGGATTGGCAAACTTACAAGCAACCCAGCAAGGAGCAGCCAAACTTTCATCTGGCAAAGAAACACTATGCAAACAGAAAACCATATCTGTGTTCTAGGGCATGCTGACCTGTTTTGAACCGTGTGCTCAAATGATTCTCAAACAAAGCAGGTGGCAAGATCTATTCATTCTTTACCTAAGTAAAATAAATGTAAAACCTACAACAAATTAAAACATATCTGGCACTTAATTAGAGTCAGGAAATATGATAAGTAGACATACAGTTTAAGAAGCCAGGATGTTTGGGTTATTTTCACCCAAATTAATTTCTTTATATGATTTTTTTGTTTTTCTAGCCCCAATCTGTTTTTTAATCTTTAGGCTGTGAACTGTTCTTTTACCACTTTATATTCCTCACTGTGATTTTTCTTCACTGAAATCTTTGAGTGATACAGTAGGATAATTCTTAAGAATATACCTGGGATTTTTTTCCCTCTGGTACTTCTAAATATTCAATTTTTATAATTTTTTGTGATTTTTTTCAATACTGATATGTTTGCTTACTTTTTGGAAAAATAATTGTGCAAAGGTAATTTCACTTTATCTTAAGTGAAGTTCTGTCTTATCATGTACATGTATAGAAATATTAGTGTTAATACTGAGTTTTGAAGCTGCAGATTTGAGTATAGAATCATAAAATGCCCTGAGAATAGTCTAATATAAAACTGAGACCTTTATATACCTGTGCATTTGTGAACACACATATTTTTCAGTGTTTACTTGAAACATCTTAAAAGACATTAAAGTCTATTCAGAAGACTTCAGGTTATTGTTGAATGAAACCACAGTGTTTTACTCCATCCCTGTGATTGCTCTCTCTGAATTTACTCCATCATGGTTTCTGCTTTATTTATCACCTTCAACCTGTTTTTGATTGTTACTTTCACTAAGGCTTACACTGCAGAGGATCACTACTCTAGTGAGAAGATAAAAAAAATCTAATCCTGGAGAAAACAGCATGAGTAAGATCCAACCTCTACCTGCTTCTTCTCTCAAGGCCCCACAAGACAATAGTTCCATTTTTTCTGTCATCGAACTTGATCACCCATGTCAATCACTCTGTCCTATTAGTACAGTATGTACTCCAGGGAACACATTAATTTCTATAATAGAATATTTATTCAGCACAGAAAAGTGTTGAGTCTTTCATACCCGTGTGAATCTCATGAGGTTCAGTAAGTCCAAGTGCAAGGTTCTGCAGCTGGGTTGGGGTAATATGCAATTTCAATACAGGATGAGGGATAACGTGATTGAGAGCAGCTCTGCATAGAAGGTCTTGGGGGTGCTGGTTGATGAGAAACTTGACAAGAGCCAGCAATGCACTCTTGCAGCCCACAAGGCCAACCATATCCTGGGCTGTATCAAAAGAAGTGTGGCCAGCAGGTCGAGGGAGGTGATTCTGCCCCTCTAGTCCACCTGCAGCATTGTGTCTAGTTCTGGAATCCTCAACATAAGAAGGATATGGAACTGTTGGAATGGGTCCCAAGGAGGACTATGAAGATGATCAGAGGGCTGGAGCACCCCCCTATATGTGGACAGTCTGACAGAGTTGGTGGTGTTCAGCCTGGATAAGAGAAGGCTCCAAGGAGATGTTATAATGACCTAACAGTACCTGGAGGAGGCCTAGAACAAAGCTGGACAGGGACTTTTTAGAAAGGCATGTAGTGATAAGACAAGGGGGAATGGCTACAAATTGGAGAGGGGAAGATTTAGATTAGACATTAGGAAGAAATTCTTCATGATGGGGGTGGTGAGGCACTGGAACAGGTTGTCCAGGGAAGCTGCAGATGCCTCATCCCTGGAAGTGTTCAAGGCCAGGTTGGATGGGGCCTTGAGCGGCCTGACCTAGTGGGACATGTCCCTGCCCATGGCACAGGGTAATTAGTTGATATTTAAGGTCCCTTCCAATTTAAACCATTCTATCATTCTACTCTATGATTCTACAGGTTCTACAGATTCTACCTAGCAATAAAATACGAAAGGAAAATGTTTTCCTTTAAAAAAAGCTTGAAAATTAGGCTATTAATGCTTGTATCCTATGTTCACATGAGCATTTGCAAAGTCGAATGAGCGTACTCTTGTTCCAACTTATTTTATATCCAGTTTTCAAATAGGAACAGTGGACTCCACAGGTTAAATGCAATGTTACTTTTGCTATGCAAAAATGAAAAAAAATTCAATGGACTGAACAAAAATTTATGCAACTCCAAAGTCTTTACTGTTCCTTAACCTGAGGTACAACAGAACTGTATGAATTTCCCCAGTAGAGTGACTTGGTATTATTTTTTTAGTGTGAGATGTGTCTTTGTATGGCACTAGTGAGAAAATAGCACTGACAGAAGCTGGTCAAAGAGAATGGTGAAGTTCTTCTAACAGTTGTTTAGATAGAAAATATAGTATTAATGATGAAAAACCATATTTACACTGCATTTCTGTTCACTGCAGCAAATGCTGTATTTACAAAATGATCAGATTGCATGCCAGAAACCTTTACAGAAAGAATACAAGTCTACCACAATACAGTTCAAATTCTTTTCTCTGAAACCACTCTCTAGCACTGCATATGCCCAAGTGCTTAACCACAGATACACAGAGGTTCACACGTGCTCAGGCTAATCAACAGTTCCTGAACAAAGGAAAATAGTGATATAACCTAAGCTGTTTTGACTGGACAAATCACTTACAAAGAAGTTTAATAAAGTGCTAGAATTTATTAGGTACTTGTGGAGTGGAAGCTAAAACTGGATTGCTTGAGAACGTTCTATGTACATTGAGACTACAAATATAAACATAAATATAAATAAATTTGCTGTCCTTACATGTCTTTAACTACTCACTCTTTCTCATGGCAACAAAAACTACCCATGTGCAGGACTTTGTTTGCCCATTACACTAATTCTTTGTTGTCAAAACAAAAGCTATTGAAAAACTTTGTCTAAAATAACTGTCTTCTAAAAAGTGCCCATCAACATATGGAGGAATTAACTGAAAAGAAAGTTATTTGACTGGTGAAGCTATCCTGTGTCACTGAGTTCTAGGTAAATGGGCATCTTAAGTTGATTCACCCTTCAGGTGTTTCTAGGGGCAGTTGTTTATTCCCAGCTACTACTTTTGAGATCAGAATCGTATCAGTGTCACGACTCTATCACTTGAAGCTAATTTTGTTTGCTTTTTTATAACTTGAGAAAAGGTAATAAATAATCACACAAAATTAGAGCAATATGAGACTGACATTAAAAATATTCAACATATGTCTAGTTGCTCAGCAAGGATAAAGGCACTCTCTCTTTAATAAAAATCTAATTAAAATTAGCTTTCATATGGAGTCTCCAGAGTATGCTGAGACAATATCGAAAACATGCACATTTAGAATTCCTGTATTTAAATCTAGCAGAGCAAAGAATGCAAAAAGGACGTAGAAGGAGTACTTTCAACTCAGTTTAGAACTCTAAGTATTTCTCTTTGGCAGGTAGGATCTTAGGTTATTTGGGCACATTTGATAATTTTATCCTTGGTATATAAGACAGGTTTTCCAGCTGGGCCTCAGATTCTGTAGACAATTCTCCAGGTGAGTAACCTAGTTGATGGCACTAGAAATATTATGTGATAGAAGAACTGGAGCTTTACTTAATTTGTAATTCTGCTCCTTCTTTGGAAGACCCAGAAAGGTCTTATGAATAAGCATATTCCCTTTTAAGCAGAAGTGACTGAAAATGCATCCCTAAAGATCTTTCTCAATCACTGTGGTCCAAAGTAGTTTCTGAAGAGCGTCTAGAACCAGGAAGAAAGTTAAATTCCAGAAAATAACCTCAGCAGGAAAGATGGAAACATCTGCATATATGGAAGGCAACTGCAAGAGAACTAAACTGCATTCTGTATTTTAAGGAATGGATGTTGGTGAAAAGAAAAACAGAAAATAGTCTGATAACAGCAGATTCCTGTGTTACTGATGTGTTTTTGTTGCAATCATGCAGAGGGAGCTAACTGTGCAAGTGCATTGCATACAGCTGCAGAGACATACCTCATGTAAGACCTACACATTTGTTTTTAAACGTGAATGTTTTAATTTTGAGGCCAGAAGATAAATTAAGCCTTGAGAAAGGTTCACAAACAACTAAGACAACCTGCATGGACTGAAATAGGAAGCTCACACTGGGTGGACTAAGCCAAACCTAACTCTGTGAGGCATTCAATAGTTAGTACAGATACTGACAGAGGCAGGACCCAGGCACTCCCAGTCTAAGAGTTTTTAAATCCCATCACTCAGGAGAGCTCTGCTCATCCAGCAAGAGGAAGGACTGAGAGGGAGCTGCCTCCTCTCTGATCTGGGAAACCAAGAATGGACAAGGCAAAGGATAGAATGAGCATGAGAAAGGCTGATAAAGTAGCTCTATTCCCATTCAAGGATCATCACATGCACCTTAAAAATGGTTTTGAGAACAGGGACCAGCATCTTGAACTCCCAGAGGTGTTTGTATGTGTTGTGTACCTGTCATTTAACTTCAAATTTAATAGCCTACAATTACAGTAGACTATAGCCTGCAATTTGCAATACAATTTCCTAGGAAACAATCATAACAACTTAAAAAGCCTAAGCAGCAGATTAAAGTGCTTATAGGCTGGTCTGCCAGAATATTTCACTATACCAATAAAAAACCAGTAATTCATGAATGCTTGAATTATATAGGTAAGAGAGGATGGGTGGAGGTCATATTTCTGTACTCTGTATTGATGTTATACAGAAGCAAAATATGCAGTGTGGCTCTCCAGACTTTTACATGTCATCCAGTTCTGCTACTGTCGTGCTTATAAACTTGAACATTATTCTCATGGAATGACTGAGAAAACACTATGAAGCTGCATTTTCCTTGATAGTTCAGATCTCATCAGGAAATGTCCAGTTTCTGAGTCAGTAAGTTTTTTTGAAAAGCTTTTCAATAAAGCAGCTCTAATACTAGATTATTCCAGTCTATTTTTTTGTCCCCTTGTTGAATTATGGGGCATGGATTTTTCAAAGTCCTCACTGCCTGCCATTAATCCTTTTGGGTAAGCAAATCACCAAGCCTTGTAATCACTGGGATTGATACAACTATTCCTAGCAAAACATCACAAACCATCTGCCAATTTCACAACTATCAGATGCATGAGTCAATGAAAGTACAAGATAAACAGTATGGTATGGAATGCCACAGCTGAACAAAAACAGAGGAGACAGATTACTGCTTTATTGTACTACAATCCATAGAGGAGTTAAATCTTGACATATCATTCCTATTACATAAGCCTTTGCTCCAAACTGCAAGTCTAAGCATAATCACATTTGTGTGTATTATAAGAACAGAATGCAGTCATGTACTTCACAAATAGGAATACAACATACATTTTCATAGGCTGCTTTGTTCCACTGCCTAAAATAACGGCACATCTGAAATACTGCTTTAAAATCAAGTCTTCATACCTCTCTCCCTCAGAAATATTGTCAATTGTGTCTTATATAGTTACATAAAACCAAAACTGCTCAATGGTATAAGAAATACTCCTCCAAAATTAAGACAGGCAAGTCTCACAGAAGACTAGTTGCTAATACTAGGCACAAAACAGAACCCATGGCAGGTCCCTTTGAAAACAGTTGGGTATGGAGGGTTGTGAGAGGAGGGGAGGAGGGGCAAGTCCTTTGTCTGCACATTTGGATTGGAATAATTTATCCATGATTTTTTTAACATGCCTAATCCTTCTAGAGAAAGTAATAAAGGAGAAAAAAAAACAAAATTATGTTGAAACTTCAAACACAGGAAAAAAACTATATCTCATCACCATCATAATTTATAAGAATCAATGTTGGCTCTAAGCCGAAAAAAGGAAACAGCTTGGAGCTCAAAAGCACCAGCAGCCAGTCCTGTGGGTAGCCTTCTGCACCTCCTTGAACTCTCCAAAGATCAAAATACTCACCTCAGGCCTTTCCAATGTAGTTTTAAAACTCAGAGAGCCAATTGCTTAACAGTTATAACTAGAAAAAAAAAAGGTCAATAGTAAATAAAAACCTGTAAAAATTCTAATTGCTGTTTCCCTTCCCCTTCTCCCAGCCAGAGATTTCCATCTCCACAGATAGCAGTTGAATTAGAAGTTTAGAAACAGCACTTGATGGGGCATTAACCACAGATTACAACTGACAGGCATAAACTTCCTGTGGGACGAGAAGACAGCAAGAAGGGGGAGTCTCTTCTGCACCAGCTCAGCTGCTTCTTCCCAAGTCTCTGTTGCAACAAAAAGCAGCCACTCGCCCTACAGCTGGGCAAACTCACCCCTAGCACGGCTCAGGAGAATCCCACTGCTGGTAGGGGAGAAGCAGACAAGAATGTCTTAAACTGATGCTCAGCCAATTACAGCTTATGAAAATTAGAATAGATAAGGAAGCTGTTGGTGAACAGCTCTACCTGACTGTTGAGAAGGGAGTCAGCTGGGACCCAGAACTCCTGGGTGGGTTCCTAAAGCTACGGCAATCAGCAGGCAGGCAGAAGATGACAGATCTGTAGCCCATTCTCCCCCAGCAGCACGTGGTAGCTCCAGCCACACTCCATGAGGAGCAATGTGGTCTGTCACCTCTTTGAGATCTTCTGAGGCACGCAGCTGATCAGGTTCCTCTGAATACTCAGGGAGAGGATGGCTACCTTTCTGGATCCTGACTTAGAACAGGAACCAGATGAGGTGGAAACACAGGTTCCCTCCATGTTATTTAAACAAAGGATGGCCAGAAACTGCTCTATTCACATCCTTTTTTTGCTCAGGACCCTTCACCACAGCTGTGTCTGGGGCAGAGCTAGCTGGAGAGGCAAAAACTACCCCTGGGGCTGTTCCTAGGAGTAGTGTGGAGGCCCTTAGCTGAGATAATATCCTGGGCTGCTTTATTATCTGTATGGACGTATCTGTAGAGAACACAAAGGACACTTCTATTCAGTAAAAAAGATGAGAAGCATTAAAACATTTTTTTTTGGCCACGCTTTTAATTAAGCCTATACCTCAACTAAGCCTCGTCCTCAACTTTGACAAGAGGAAGAGGAGGCAGGTACAAAGTTTTATATTCATGACCTATGCCAGGTTAATTCTCCTTTGCCACCCAAAAAAGCACTTCTGCCTTCCCCACACATCTGCCTTCCCCACACATCTGCATTCCTGTTTCCCCTTCTTCCCTTGAAGCAACACTTAATTTTTGCAAAGGTACTAAAATTCTTAGAAAAAAAAACCCCAACTGATGTAACGGTAATTATGACCCAGCTTGAAAGACTAGAAAAACTGGAGGAAGAGCATCAATAGAAGAAAGCTGGCTTGTTTGTGTAAAATCCCTACATAGAACAAGAAGCAAGAAGAAGAACCAGAATAAGAACGTGCAGGCTGTTAACCAAAAATAGCCCATGCTTGCAATCAGCGTCATGGTCTACATCACTTGTGGTCTCAGCACTTTCTTAAACTGATCAAAGTCCATGCCGATCCTGAAAATGGCAGTTTCTCTCTTCTCTGCACTCTCTGCTTAGTGTTTCTACCTTCCACTCATCAGCCAGCCTCACATCTTGGACCTACAGATTCTGAAGGGGGAGATTTTTCACTACACCAAGTCTTGAAGCACTAACCTAAACAGAAGTCATTGCTGCTACATCAGGTTATTTGTGATTTACTTGAAAGATCTTGGTTACTTCCAAGCACTTAAATCAAAATAATACATAGTTTGATATTCCTAGTTCCTGTGGTGAACCACTACAAAATTATGATTTACAATCAATGTCTTCACATCTCAAGAGAGTGCTATCCCTTTTACTGGTGATTACTACTGAATAAAGTTACTTACATGCTGAAAGGATGCTTAAAAAACAATACAGTTGCTTTGTGAAGTCTGAAGCCCTATTGTAAACCCATGAAATACATATCCCTATAGTTACTGTGAATATACTCTAAAAGAACACAGTATATTTTTTATGATACTGTATTCTGTGCCAGAAATAAGGAAGAGAAGATGAAAATTGCTCTCAGATTAGAATCCCTACAATCAAGCATTCATGAGAAACTCAAAGGTACCCTATATGCAGACATACATGCATATTTCTTACATTTTGCATCATAAAGACTACTCAGAGGGTGTATATCAACGTTGAATCCTTTGAATACTTTCAAACATACCCTTACAGTAATTGTATGACCTAGTTGGCTTGTTCTATTTAACATCACAGTCATTTGCAACTGAAGATTAGACTAAGTAAAAGAACTGTCAGTCAGCACAATTTTAGAGCATTTCGGTGCATTACATAAGCAAGAGTAAACCTGCTGCTTTCATTATGTGAACATGAATAAGAAGTGACACTGTGGCAGCTTCAGCATACCTCCTTTATCTTTCTCAACAAGGCTTTTTTCTCAGCTTTTATCTGCAACTTTTGTACTTAAGTAGGCTTTTAAGGAACTTATCATAAAACATGGACATTATCTACTCAGTCTTCCCTTGGATGGAAATGTCTTTAGCACATGAATATATCTGTTGCCTCTCACACGATCTAAAGCTGACTGAATCTAGTGAATAATGATATCTTGTAGCCTTGAAGATCTCTAATGCACTATAATTTCTGTCATCCCAGAAATAAGGGGGAATAATCATCTTTGCAAGTTCATCCAGAGTATCCACTACTTTGTGACTTCAGATAATCAGATACATTCCCTCAAAGTGTGTGGATAATTTTGCAGGGAATAGGCTCCAGTATAATCTACTCTGCAAATGTGTTAAACCTCCTGGAGAAATGTGTGGCAAGAAGGCAAAGAACCCCGTGTTAGCAATCAAGTTTCTTAACTTTATAACACCTCTGAACAAAATATATTGGAGAGTTATCAGACTGACAAAGAGCCATGAAAGGAGTATTGTCCTTACGTGGCACTGTACCCTTTGCTAAGGAATTTCACTGGGCTGTGCAGCTAAGCCTGCCTATGTAGATCTGGCTAAATATGACTATTTCTCATTGAAGAATTTCAGGGCTTTGCTTCTTCATAGTCCGCTCCTTCAAACACTGTCCCCACTCCCCAACCTGCGTTTCCCTTTTATTTTCCCACATATACACATTACCTCTTATTTTCTGTAAAAAGTGATTAATAAATGGGAAACTATCATTGTAATAGGGAAATCTGCTTAGTGCTTGATGTTACTGCATTGACCTGCATTCTTCAGCCACTTGGTGTGAAATCCAGCAGCTTAGCCCAAGTTGCATTTCCATGACAGCAAAAAATAAAACCACTTAATTTTGCACTCGCTGAAGAACATCCACATGACCAGTTGATGCAGGTGTCCAGCAGGAGCACGTTGTTCAGTAGGTTGTTCTTAAGTTTTTGCAGCTGACTGCCGTATGATGTTCACTCAACATTTTGATTGTAAAAAGCTGAAAATTAAATACAAGCTTACAATTTGTACTCCTAATTTATTCCTTCAGAAGCCAGACTACTCTCTGGAGCACTTCTTTTTGGTCACGGTTGCAAGTAGGGCTGCTCACAAGCCTAGAATTAGTGCTTCAGACCTTTCTACAACTAGCCCAAAATTAATATATGGATTCAGATCTCTCAATAAGAAAAAAGTGTATTTTTCTAAATACAGTCAGGATATGGATTTGATTACTCAGTGTCTTCCTGCTACACACTCTAAATAAGCTATTTTAAACACAGGTACTTGGAATTTATAGTTTGCTAAAGGCCTAAGGAGATATGGGTTGCAGAACTGACACTGTGGCAATCTGTACAACACATGACACCATAAAAATAAGTGACAAGTGAAATCATCAAGCATCTGAAAAGCAAAAAAATAAAATCCATTCTCTATGTAAGACGTTATCAGTACAGTCCTATCGGCATACAAAACTTATATGACTGTATTAAGCATGTATCACATTCAGACTGATGGATATGAGGATGTTCTGTATTGGCTGAATAGTAGCTCAGGACACAAGTTTTCTAATAGTCAGATTGGAGAAATGTACTAGTGGCAGGGGACCTGAGGAAAAAATGCCATCTTCAATTATTTATTTGATCAGCTTCTACATCACACATCATAATCACTTCTATAAATTATGGAAAATTTACTCTTGTTGTAATGACTTGGTAATAAGTTGAAATGCATTGGAGCATGATACACTATCCAAGCCATTACACAAAGGGTATAAGATCATTGCATGGTTCGGAAATTATTATTATAAATAATATCTTGTGCAAATGATTAACAATCTTCATTGCATTTATAAAATGACAAGTCACTTTCAGGCAGCCTATACATTGCTTCTCTAAGAATCACAGAATCACAGAATAACCAGGTTGGAAGAGACCCACCGGATCATCGAGTCCAACCATTCCCACCAATCCCTAAATTATGCCCCTAAGTACCTCATCCACCCTCACCTTAAACACCTCCAGGGAAGGTGAGTCAACCACCTCCCTGGGCAGACTGTTCCAATGCCTAACCACCCTCTCCATGAAGAATTTTTTTCCTAATCTCAAGCCTAAATCTCCCCTGGCAGAGCTTGAGGCCGTTCCCTCTTGTCCTGTCCCCTGTCACTTGGGAGAAGAGGCCAGCACCCTCCTCTCCACAACCTCCCTTCAGGTAGTTGTAGAGAGTAATAAGGTCTCCCCTCAGCCTCCTCTTCTCCAGGCTAAACACCCCCAGCTCTCTCAGCCGCTCCTCATAAGACCTGTTCTCCAGCCCCTTCACCAGCTTTGTTGCTCTTCTCTGGACTCGCTCCAGAGCCTCAACATCCTTCTTGTGGTGAGGGGCCCAGAACTGAACAGAGTACTCGAGGTGCGGTCTATTATTGTGAATCGAAGACATCTTTATAGTTAGAGCCAAAATATAGCTAGAGAAAATTTCAAATGTACATGTTTAAGGAAGAGAGAATGTGGCTGTCTTCACTGGATGTCCATCTGTTTTGGATGTCAACTGTTTGCAGCATATATTGAACTCCAGGATGCAATAACCTCAGACATACTGTGAACTGGATATGCATTTGCTAATTTTCTGCTTTGCAGTCCTATCACATGCTACCCATATGCTTCTTATCTATAATCAAAACATAATAAACTAGTTTCATCATAAAATAAACTTGTGGAATTTGGGGAAAAATGCTTCTCGATCAGTGCATAATGAGAGCTACCTTTGTGGCCCTCTTCCTCACGGGCACAAGACAAGTTCAGTTTTGAATACCACACAGTTGGAAAGTGTCTTATAGGATCTCCGAGAGCACAAAATCCATTTTAATGTTGATATTTTATGGTTTTGGATCCTAAAGAATCAATGTTACTGTCTTGTAGTGAAAAGGTTATATGATTACAATGACAGTGTCCAACTAACAACGGTGTGGTCCTGTATTTCCAAAAAGAGACTGCCCTCTTTTTTAAGATCATTTATCAAGTAAAATACTAAAAATCCTAGCATTTTGTCACCCTTTTATGTTCAGGCCTTTACTATCACAAAGTAACCAAAGTGCCAGTTCCAACCTCCCATGTTTCACCAGAGCTCCTCAATAATAAAAAGCAGGAAAGGATTTTCCCCAACTAGAGAAAAATATACAGCAGGCTCTCCTGTTCTTGTCCTAAGTCCAGGAATTCAGTACCCACAAGGTGGTGCTTAGGTGCTTATTATACTACTACTGCATTTTTAAAACTTTCATTAGCTTCTTGGTTTATGTTACCTACTTTTCTATGCATTTGTTTCTTGTATCTCTTCTTCTTTACTCTCAGTATACAGAAAACACACCAAATGCACTGATCCATGAGCTTTTGTCCCATATTTCAAGATTGGGCACATCTCTGCTTCTAAAACAGAATCTCTAATTATAGCTACAACCAAATAATATTAATGTATTTCTTGAAATAAATACAGAAGCATAAATAAAAAAATACACAGGTTGAAATAAATACAGAAGTATAACCCATTGTTCTTTGGATCTTCATATACATGTAACATCCAGAAATAACATGAAATCAGATAAGCAGCAAAATCACCCTTGACATTAGAAACTATGTTCTCTTCCCATTGCCACTTTATCCAAAGCTTTGAAAAACTCAGTTAATTTTTTTCCATCAGGATTTTCTTCTATAATCTCCACACCACGGCAATATCAGACAAAATGCAGTTCCTGCGATTGATGAGAACCAGAGAAAGTTTCTTTTCAGTTGTCCTGGACTGGGTTGTAAAGCCAATATGTTCAGTGACTGAACAATCCTCTAGATTTCTGGAAACATTCAAATAGTTTGAGTTTCTTCCAGAATTAACACTAGGAAAGGCAACCCTCGCATTCTAGCAAGTGCTACTTCTATTAGCTAACAGCTCCATGTAACACCCATGAAGAATATCAAGACCTGTTTTACACAAATCCACAGCCCTCACTACTAACCACTTTTCTTATATTAAAGTAGCTGTTCCAGAGACTTAACCAGCCTTTTTAATATGTTCCAAGAATATTACCAGGATTGGATCAAAGCCTCCTTGATTTCTGCAGGCTATTTCTAAAAACCTAGTTCCTACAGCTATTGAGTAAATGCTGCACCACAGCTGAACAGATCCTAGATGTGCAATATAGGAAGCTATTCATTTACCACCACAGTCTTGAAGCCCCTGTGACACAGCCACAAAAGATGTGGGTGGGACACCAAACACATTCAGTATGCTTTAGGCAGTGAGATTTCATGAGAAAGCATGCGACTAAACTACATCCCAAAACAGAGATTCACCAAGGCAAAGTTGTAAAGCTTTGACATATAGCTGATATACATAATCAAGCCAGTAAGTTTTCTTGATTCTCTTTCCAGAGTGCGTACAGAAACCTTGCAAATTCCTTCTTCAGTAAGAAAAATAGTAAAATATTCCAAGATCACAGTGTGATCCTGTATACATATAAGTTGGATAATGCACCACCTTACACACAATCATTATTTTTCTACTTTATGGATCTGCAATTGTAGGTGTTGTCTGAATCACATACCATACTGTAATTTAAATGACTGTCCATGCCATATAGCTCATTAGTAAAAAGCAAAGCTGAACTCTCTCGAGCTTACTGCATTTCTTTAATTAGCACAAAATCTGCTCTCTCACACTGTTATAATGTATATTAATGAGATATATTTCATTCATCTACTAATTTATTATAAGATTTCTATTTCAAAAACTGGATTCTGAAAGGAAGATTCACGGTTACTGTTGTTTTCACAGTTCAGTTCTTTGATCATCTGGTAGTTAGGAAACACAGTAGGAGATGCCTTGTTTCAGAGGAGTAATAGGGAACTTAAGAAATCAGAGGATTTATCTGTAGTTAGTTGTGCTATCAATAAAACAACAGAGCTCCTGCTAAGGAAGCAGCCTGTTGGGGGCATGTAGCACAGTAGGAATACCATGTCTATCTTTAAAGGTGACTTGAAAAAAATTATGTGAAACAGCTGAGCTGTTTATTATGGGGTCTGTTCATTTTACAGCAGTCACACTCAAAACTTACTCCAAAATATTACTCAAAAAATCCTTGTTTAAGAAAACCCACAAGAAGTGCATCCCAGTACAAAAAGAGAGCGGTCAGTAGACATGCACGGTAATGATGTAAGCTAGACACAGCACAAGTTTAGACATTAATAGATGACAAACATTTACCAGGCATCTGCTATGCCCTACATTCCTTCAGTAGTGATACATTTTTATTTCCTTTTCAGAAGACATAGATGACATCTTTTTATTTTTTTCCCTACATTCACCACCACACCTCAAAATACAACCAGCTCAGGATGTTGAATGACTCCTAGATGTGGTTCAAGCATCAGAACTAGGCTCGGCAGATAAAGGTTCAGTTCCACAGTCTGTATCACTTTAACTTTTCTCTTTCTTGTCTTTATCCCATATGCCCTTTATACCCTTTATCCTGCTCTTTGGGAGGGAGATCATGTTTTTCTAAACATAAGTACTCTATATAAGCATTGAAGCACCATTCCCAGTGCATCTCAGGGCTATGCAGGGAGATAAAAAGGCCTTGGAGGCCAACAGTAGGTACCTTGACCATATAAATTGTGTCAGCTCTACAAGTTATCTCAACTGTATTAATTCACAAACATCGCCCTCACAATTTAAACTATGCTAGTCACCTCTAACTGCCATATTAGGTGAGATGACAGCAGCTTTTGTAAATAAAGATGACAGTAAAGTACATAAATAACTACAATTTATCTATCTTAATTTGTTATCCAGCACTTGATTGGTTTAAATTCATACTGTTCTCTTCTTAGGCTGAAGATAAATATCTCCATCATTTCAGCTGATAATTTGCTCAATATTTTACTATCTTCTCCATTCAGTTGGAATGAAAATGTGATTACCATCGTAAATATACATATGTATGTAAAAATAAATCCTCTCTTGGTAGTATGGGCAGATTGCTTAAATGGCAGCTAAGCTCTGTTACATCCCCCAACTAATGATTGTGCAGCCTAAGTTCCATATTTTAAATTTTTTGGTTTGGAGGTTTGTTTTGTTTTTTTTTTTTTCCCCTGCATTCTGTTCAGCACAAGCACTCATAGCCCTAACAATAAAGAACTACCACCAGCTCATTGGCCTTCATATCCATGTTAAACATATACTGACCTTTAATTTGTGCTGGCTTCAACAGCATTGCAAATGAACATAAAGTATCTATTACTAACACAGAGAGAGATAATCTTAACACACTGGTGAAATACATATTTAATTGCCATAAAATGTAAGGATAAATACAATATGATTTTACCAGGAGCTACAATGCACGTCTTCAACCTTGTATTTTGGCAAAAAAAAAGTCACCTGTCTTTGAAATGGAAAAATAAAAATATCTCATGAAAGCATATCCCTTCCAGAATGTGGTCGTCTGCACCAAGGTCACACAGATATGAAGATGTTTTTCCTCCATTAGAACACAGTGCCATTATGATTTATGACTGCAAAAACCTTTTCAAATTAAGATTTGTTTGATTGTCTGTTTCTATTAAGGGTATCATAATAATATTTTTCCCTTTTCCAAACAAATGTTATACATAGACTAGCATCCATGAGACATGCACATGGATATGACAGTGATTAACTTCTGTTGCTGAATTCTTTATTTCCAATAACTAATTTAAGATAGTCACCACTTTTTTAATAACTAAAAGATATAAATTCTGCAGAGTATTTTTGTATAGGTAATTGGTAAAACACCTTCATATCAATGACTGTAAATTATATAAATCTGTCTCCTTGGAAGTCTCCTGTAGAACACAACAGTATGGACAGCATAAAATTTATATTCTGAAAAGAACATATCAGCACAATGCCAGAAGTTGTCTGAACAAATTTAAATAAAAATTTTTTTTTCTGCTTGAATTTTACTTGGATGAAGAAGTTCTGATGATATCATACATAACTGGGATAAATTATCTATTTTTATATTGTATACGAAGTATTGTTTACAAAATATTGTTTACAAAGGCTTATAGTGATAGGACTAAGGTCAATGGGTATAAATTGGAGAGGGGCAAATTTAGACTAGACATAAGGAAGAATTTCTTCACCGTGAGAGTATTGAGGCAGTGGCACAGGTTGTCCAGGGAAGCTGTGGCTGCCCCGTCCCTGGAGATGTTCAAGGCCAGGTTGGATGGGGCCTTGGGCAGCCTGGTCTAATGGGATATGTCTATCCCATGGCAGGGGTTTGGAACTAGAGAATCTGTAAGGTCTCTTTGAACCCAAACTATTCTATGACTCTATTTTATATATATATATGGCCTCAAGCTCCACCAGACACCAGAGGAGGTTCAGGCTGGATATCAGAAAAAAATATTTCATAGAAAGGGTCACTGGGCAATAGAACAGGCTGCCCAGGGAGGTGGTTGAGTCACCTTCCCTGGAGGTGTTTAAAAGACGGGTGGATGAGGTGCTGAGGGGCATGGTTTAGTGGTTGATAGGATTGGTTGGACTCAATGATCCAGTGGGTCTTTTCCAACCTAGTGATTCTGTGATGGTTGTTGAGACTCATTGAATATAATTTTCCCATAGTGAATGGCAAAAGCACAATTTGTTTTGGGTTTTTAAAATTAGACAAACCACTGGAAAATTGCCCGTGGAGTACAGTGGTGCAGTGGCTAACAGGACAGGTAACAACAGAACTTTCCTCATATCTAAGAATTTCTCAGCCTCTGGTCCTTTCTTAGGCAAAACTATAATCAAACATACAGAACTTTGGATGGAATTGCAAAAATTACTGGTAAATTGACTGTCCATACTTAAAGCAAGCTCATAAAAACATTACCCTTGCTTCCACGAGTTCCTTCCTTAAAGCTGAGGTCCACATTAGAATACTGGGAAATTTTCTTGTGTAGTACTATATGTCATACATGATTAAAATCCTCTCAATGTTTAGAAAATTATTTAGTCCTATGTTATATTTAGGTATGCCCAACTAGTTTTGAAGAAGCTATGTTAAGTTTTGCTATGCCATGATGAATCCGAGTCGTGATACAGATTGATATTCAGACTTCTTATGAGAGAAGCTAACAGTTTGGTTGCACCATTTCATGCATCTGTAAATCACTCTATCCTCCAGCAATCACTTGGCAGCAGTAAAAATATGCTGATATTTCATCCAGTATTAGTATCCATAGGTTCATATTTGATTTTACTGTGCCTTACAGCAAATTATTGTCCAAATCTTTGTGTTAATAAAGGTCGAGCTTATTTTCCATAGTGAACATAAGCCCGAGAGAAAGATTTGTTGAACAGAAATCCACTTTTCTGAAATATCGTGTCAAATATTATCTGCTAAGAACAACGTCTGTTTGGGCATTTGACAAGACTAGAGAGGGGATTAACTTCATAAACTCAACAGCTGTTCTTTGTTGTGTCTTTTCCTGGAATTCAAAGAAGACAATATTTCAGTAATGCATATAATCACAAGTATTGTATCTAAACAGAGTTTAGCTTCTAGGACACTACACAGGACTACTACTTGTACGTGAACATTCAGCTAAATATAAACAGCCCTGGAAGAGATGACAGAGAAGGGGTTGTGAAAGGAAGAGGAATCTTAGTCTATAGGCCAGTGTACAAAAATACTATCCTCACAAAATGTAAGTGCATCTCAGATAAACTCTTAAAAGCATTTTTGTGTTAGCCAAATTTAACAAGAACAAGAATTCAGCAGATACTGTAATAAGAGACAAGTTACTATTTTTTAGCATTGTCCTTTTAGCAGTATCGAGGGATTTATTCAGTGCCAGCCAGTCATGTTTTTCAGGGACTGAAAGTTTTCCTGGAAGTGACAAAGACATTGTGTTAAACTATTTTTGTACTCTAAATCAATTTACCAGGCATGGAGCAGCATAGTAAGAGGAAATTATAGTAATTCTCAAATTGATCAGGATGAACATGCTCCTACCTTAAGTACACACTGAGTATCACTGAAAAGAGAACTCTAAATTCCAAACAAACCTCAGCATGCCTCCACCTGCAGCTGAACACACCCTCCTTCCTCTTCTCTCTTATTCAAAGGTGCCATGCTGCAGTTACCCCAAGCTAGACGCTTTCCCGGGGTCAATTTTGTTGTAGTCCAACAAGACTATTATGTGTGAAAATTGTAGTTTTCAAACTGCTGCAAGTATAAGCACTGCCATGTTTTTGAAAACAATAATTTAATTAAAGGCTATTATAAAGTAATCAACTCTGAACCATAATTATACATGCTTTCACTAAAAATTCACAGACAGTCATTTTAAAGTATTGTAATTATTGCTTTTATCATCCAACTAAGGTTTCATGGAAAAGTTTCACTAGAAGTCAATTCTGAAAGACCTGGTAACTTGAACAGTTACAAAGGCATAAGCAAAGTAACCATTCGTGCCTGTACCTTAAGATTTTACAAAGGAAATGCGCTAAAAGCCCTGAAACAGACATAGATGCTGTTTCATTTCAGTATGTCTCAGAAGTAAAAAATAAAAACTAAAAATGACAAAAAAAAAATAGGCTTTTTTCTTTTTCTTCTGAAGAACCATTACAGTTGAGCTATTCATTAACCTAGTTTTACATAAAATGTGGCAAAAAATGTATTTAATTTCCTGCATATTCCATTTATTCTTCTTTTTCACGCCTATAAGAAATCTTTCTCAATACTAGCAGTTTCCTTTTCTTATTATTTTCCTTTGTTATGCAACCCTATAGTTGCTTCCAAATACCCTCATTTCCCTAGGTTGCAATTGCTGCATCTATCACTAAAGCTATTTCAATCTCCCTTCCTGTCTTTCCTGAACATCCCTTCTCTCTTACCCAGCATCTGCATGATGCAAGTCTTTCCCTTCTTCCATTATACTTCATCCTGATACACTGAAAATACGATCCCACTTTCAGATTACCGTGTATTTTTCCTACCTTTCGGTTCTCTCAAATCTAAAAGAAAAATTTCTAGCAAACCTCAAAATAATTCCAGAATGCCTTGCTTGTACTTAGACCTATCCTTACCATGTGCTAGAATTTAACTCTCTTCCTTATTGGATTCACATGGTGGCAACATCACCAAAGAAGAAAGGCACCACAGGAATCCCTCAGGAAAAGTACAGATCTCCTAGCAGAGCCAAGAAGAAGATAAAGGCTGAATAAGCCCTTCTCTCACCATGCTATGCAGGAGCACATTCTGTGATATCCCATGGGGGACACAGATAATTAAAGCAACAGACAATTCAGTAGGACACGACAAGGAGCAAATAAAGTAGCATGCATATTACTCAGCAGGCAATACTGAACAAGCCACAGAGAAAGTATTCTGGGATAGAGGAAGGAAATAAGAAGGTGTACACTTACGTGTACACAGAGCAAGAATTTATTTTCATATGAAAGTGTCTTCTTCCAGTTGTGGAACAAGACATGACAGTAAAGGGCAAAAGTATACGCTGCCCTTGTCAGAGATCCAAACTAAAGGACGAAAAAGAGCTATCACTTTTGTTACTGCTCTTACTGCATTGACCATCACTGACATAATTTGGAAAAGGACAACTTGTGAGGGCAGTGTCCTAACTGCTGCTTTCATGTGGCTGATGAGAATAATTCCCTAGAGACACAACTGAAGACACTTTTGGAATTATTTGAGTAAGATGCTGCTGCCCACACAATTCTCACTCACAATTCATAGCATGAGCAAAGTTCCTTGAGATCACCTCAGAGAAAGCACAGCATTCCCTGAGTTCACCTTGCACTCTAGCAGAAAGTAAAAAATTGCTACGCTTAATGTAAGAAGTTTACAGCTGTCATTTAATATTTTCGGTATGTCACTTTCTACTGTGCATCAAAACGAAGGATAAATTTGGGGGAGGTTACAGATTTTTCAGACATGATTTGTTTCCAGTGTTTCCAGAAATGCATGTTTATCTACACCAAATACCTGCCTTTCATCTCTTCTACAACAGAGGAAGAATATATGTTTCTGCTGCTAAATCTTTAAAGTACATGTGAAAAAAACCCTTTCAAGTGCTACAACACAGTAGATGGCTACCAGGCACTGTAGCATTAAAACACAAGACAAGCCAAACAGAAGGAATTCTGGAATTGAGGTTTGCTTTGTTTGTTTTATTCGAAGGACAAGGATAGCAATATTTACAGGTTGGACCAACTGATTCAATTTAATTTCTTGTTGACTGGAAAGAGTAAATTGCTTTACTTAATTTTATTTTCAAAAATCTAGCATTTGATTCCGAAGGTTATAGAACAGCTGCGCCACATTCAAAGATAGGCCTTCAGCTTCTAAAGTGAGGTCTAAAAATCATAGAATCGTATAATTGTTTGTTCGAAAAGCACTTTGAGATCGTCGAGTCCAACCATACCTGTCCACCACTAATCCACGTTCCCGAGCACCTCATCCACCTTTCTTTTAAATTCCTCCAGGGATGAGGACTCAACTACGACCCTTGACAGCTTGTTCCAGTGCTCAATAACCCTTTCGGTGAAGAAATTTTTCCTGACATTTAATCTGAACCTCCTCTGGTTCAACCATTTTCACTCACCTTCATTCCTCTCATAAGAAGTCTTTCCTTGTCATGAATTTATATTCTTATTTTTGAGTAACTACCACCACCAAAAGAGGCTATATAATACACAGTGGCATCAGAAAAGCATCAGGAATATTTCCTTTCATAACTTAGTTCTGGTTCAAAACCGAGCTGATCTGTGATACAGTCTGTGTGTGCATGTCTGGGAGAAAACCGGCATGCAAAACAGAAAGACGGGTATCCAAGACAATAAGAAAAGAAATGCACCCTGATGAGGACTTGCAATAACAGTCATATCAGTCACATTATTTACATAAAATACTAATAAGATTTATTTACAAATTCAACTTTTTTAAAGGGCCCCCAGGAAAAAGTTGGATTTAAAGTCTGAGACCTTGAGCACTGACTACCTCACTTTTGATATTAAACTTTGAATAGATCTTGCAGCCAAAATAATTACATTTCTCTACATTCTTGTGTCAAGGATTCTTGTTTCTCTGCCTTGTGTCACATTTAGTGAATCATACAACTACATGGTGAGTTAGTTCAACTGGCTCATCCTGTGTAAAACTAATGATGCCAACACAGGAAAATAGAAGGAAGGTTTTCTGATAGATCAGCAAGATATATCAATTCACTTTCTAGTGATAAAATCACTTGATCCAACACAAAATAGGGAAGAGGGAATATGGTCTTAGGATAGAAAAGCAAGCAGCCTGTTCCTTCAGTAGCCACTTGCCACAGGGTCAGCTGAATGATACTACCCCTCACCTGCCCCAACTGTAAGAGTAATTCCTTAAATTTTACAATCCAAGACTTCTACCTTAGCTATGATCTAGCAGTATTTATTACTCCTTTTCTGGAGAAGTGAGATTGTGCTTACAGCAGTCTTTGGCAACAGATAAGTTGTTATTGTAAGTGTTGTGATACCTCTCCCAAGTTATCCATGATTACTTATCTTTGCAACTTATTCTCTGGCATGTTCTTAAACCATATCTTAGAAGGTGTAGTAAGTGTGGAAAGCACCTGACAATGACTGCCTCATAAATTTGGAAAGGGAGCACTATTGAAGGAGGTCTTCCTGAACTAGTGCTTGCCTTCTAGTGACTGAAAAAATACAGGTACAAAAGGCAACCATGTACTCCAATTCCTCTGGGAGAGACCTTGGAACAACAGGATCACTTAGAAGAATTTTCTTTGAAAGATATTCTCAATTCAGTAAGATTTAAGACATCGAAGGCCTATAGGGCTCCTGAAGAACACAGGACACCGAGAATAGATTATCTGTTGCTGTAAAGAAAACATCCTCTTTTTCATCTTCTGAAAATGGCTCTATATATTGTCTTCCTCTATTAGATCTTTGATGGGGAAGTGACTGGAGAGAGCGCCCTGGCTTCTTTTCAAAAAGACAGATGAAACAGAGACAAAATCATCCACTGAAGGCCTGGATCTGCAGAGTGCTAACTTTACCTCGTGCTGTTTTATATGGAATTGGATCTGGCAACGACCTGAATACCATATCTTTTATGTGATTTAGCAGTACAGTTTTCAACACTGACTTAACTCCTAAGCTTGGCCAACATCCTGAGCAGCTTCAGTGATAAGATGCTCAGTGCTGAGCTATGTGGCCTGATGAGAGTTGACTGGTGCTAACATGAAACCTGTGGAAATCACAGTTGTGTCTATGTCTGAGATACTGTAGAGAAGAGAATACCAGAGGCGTTATAGTTCGAGACAAATAAACATATATGCTTAAAGGTACAGGTCTTGGAATAATGAATCTAGGATCAAGAATAAAATCCTCAACAGTAGCAACTTTAATGTTTTTTCCTGGGCTCTCAGAAATGCTTTGCAGTCTCTAACAACAATAGCTTAATTGTTCAACTGTCTCCAGACCTGATGAAGCCACACTAGCATTTGCACGATGAAGAACAGGGCAGGCAGGTCTAAAAGCCAGGAGCCTAGGGATCTGCCAGAATGACTAAAGTAGTCTCTTTAGAAAAGTAGTCTGTACGGAGAAACTAGGCACACAAATAAATGTACAGTTACTTCTTTTTCTACCAAAGAAAAAAATTATTGAAGGTCAAAGAACAGAAGAAATAAAATTTAATAACAAAATCAGAATGCTACTGTCCCTTGTATAAGTGAATTCTGTTACAGAAAAGAGCACGTGGCCAGTATTTGGTCTCACACTAAGCTTGAATTATTGGTCTTTTGTTGTGGTCAACAGCCATTATTCACTGTGGTGTACTCTCGTAGTCTATATGAATATTTATTTGAGAACAGACAGATACTTGAGGGAAAAACACAGTTACAAGTCAACTAAGCAAATTAACACAACTGAAAGGTGGTGACTAATTTTCTTTGAAGTTCATCCCTCTTCTGAATGTACACTTCACCATTAACTAGTATTTTCGTAACTGACTTGCTTTCTCAGCTCACAATCTCTGATTACCCTATAGTAAGACTAATTTAACAGGTTTAATTCAAGGGAGTATTTTAGAATCTTAAAATATTTTGTAGTCTCCTCTGCAGGAATACTTTTAATTATGCTGTCCCTGCATAACTTCCTCTCCTGAGCTGATCAAATACCTCCAGCTCCGCTTTTGTTGCTTAGGTAACTGGCAGCAGAAGTCCCATTTGAGAATCCTAGACTTTCTTCTTCTGTATTGTACGCAGCCTAATGCAAATTAAGCCCTAGATCACACCTACTACTGAAGAACATCTCAGCATGCCCTCAGCATTTGGACATGTTGTTTATGACAGTGAAACTTCAGAATCCAACACAGATTGTGCTACTCCAGCTTCTCGAGGTGTGGAATATGGTGACTGTACAGAATCAAAGACTTGGGGATAAATGAAAAAGTATAGTATCATTGTACCTAAGTGAAGTGAAAAATCACATCTGTATTTTTTCCCTCTACTGAAAGCTGAATTCTCTCTGATTGCACTGTTGTTTGCTACTGATTTGAGAAGAGTGCAACCAACACAGATAAAACTGCGGACCATTTTGATCCTTTTTCTCTTATCTAGTGTTTGGATGGTTGACCTAGGGAAGGCTGAAATATGCCTTCAGCTTCTTTGACCATAAGACTGAAGTCACTGGACAATGCTGATGACTGGTTGAGGATATGCTGTACATTTTTTGTAGAGTATGCAGGAATTGCACAATCTCCAGCAACTAATACCACCTCTGGATTTCTATTTGTCTTCTCACATTTCATGTTCACATCCACAATGACCAGCATAAGTTCCTTTTCCACAGCCTGAGAAGGTTGCAGGAAGGTTCCCCAAGAAGGAACGAGGGAAGGGAACGGAGGACTGCTGATGAGAAATTCATCTGGATTTAACTATGTGATTATACCAGCACCTACGGTCGCTCAGGTAGCAGATGAGGTTACAGGACAGTGCAGATGAGTGCAGATAATTTTTTAAGGATCTTCCAAGACTCTATACCTTCCATCAAAATGCATAGCTAGGACTATCTTATCAACAATTCTGCAGTCAGCATATAACTGCATTTGCTGTAAGGAAGTACTTTGTCAACAGGAAGCAAGTTTTTAGATAAGCAAAAGTAATCTTATGCCAAGAATTTTCAGCAATGGTAGCATCCATGGTCACAATATTTACAGTAGTACTCAAAATAAATCTGTTCTCATGTACATGAGTCACATATGAACCAAATATCTAATCTGTGTAGACATTAATTCAAAGAACAAATAATACAAGAATTGGGTATAAATAGAGGACAAGAAATATCAGTCATTGGTGCTTCATGCTAAGAAACTAATTATTTCATACTTTCTGGGAAAAAAAGTGTTAAAAATAGCCCCAAACCATAGAATTTGAACAACTAAATCTACAAGTTTAAACTAAAACGCTAAAAAAAATTGGATTGAATATTCAATACTAATTTTTCATTCAAAAATACCACAGGCCTCCCACAACACTGCCATAGACATCAGCATTAATGCATCCTCTGACCTTTAAATACAGACAACCTAAACCACTGCAGATTGTATAAACTCTACAAGATGCTCCTTTAACCATCCTACTACCAATTTCTTTAAATTTAAAGTAAAGATAAACAAAATAAAAGGTGGAGTGGGAATTGGATTTAGCGATATTGTTTGCTATTGGTTTTTTTTCCATGCTTCCTTCCATGTTTATTTTTTAGTATTTGCATTTTGAGTATTTTAGATATGCAATCTCAGCCTAAATCCTGAATGCAGGGGAAGAAGTCATGGAAATGGAGGCCAGTTACATAAAAAGCAGATCTAAAGACAACAGTTAAGGAAAGAATAAACTTGCAGTCACATTACATATTACTGTGAAATTATACATGAAAAAAATCACCAGGTGATTTTCTATCATATCAAAGAAAGCATCTATTTTCAATACAATATTTTTTTATTTATTTAGAACTCACTCTTCTTAAAAAATACCCCAAGTTTTTAAAAAATGACACACAATTTCAACAGAAAACAAAAATCTGTGAGTTTGAAGAGTTCCAGAATTATGTAATCAGTGCTGCTCTGGAACCACAGCAGAGACTACCTGTATCTCAAACAGTATGAAAGGTCACTGCTGTTGTTCCCTTGAAGTATCATATCAGAAATAGTAGTTGGGTGCTGTACCTAACACTGTTAGATGAAACACGTGATGGTTTTCCTGTTGCAGTCAAAGTACAATGGTGCTGAAATTCTGTTTTTTAGATGGCAATATCTAATTAAAAAGGAGTTAAAGGTAATGAAATTAAATTACTAAATAACATAGGTGACATGGTTTGGGGCTTTTTTTTTTTTGCATTTTGAAAGCCCACAGTATTCACTAGAGGAACATGCATATATGGAGAAAAAATTCTGTTTGTAAGAAATGTTAATACATCTCATTACAGCAACAGCGCAATAGCATGGCTTAGATATTATTAAATTCACAGCTTTGATAAACAGCCGACAAATTGCCTCTTGAAGGGAGCTGCATAACAATACCTGAAGCATAAAGAGAGGAAATGGAGTTTAATTAAGTGTTGCCCAGCTAAATCACACCAAGAAAAACATAGGGAGGTAGGAAGAGTACCGAGAACTTCAGCTCTGCGCAGAGGTGGTAATACAGAGAGGTCAGGCAAAAGGCTGTATCTGAAAACATGTTGAAGCTAAGAGTGGGTTATACATAGGCAGTTTCTAGTGAGAAAAATCACCCGTTCTCACTTCTCTCTGCATAGTCTTTTTAAACATGCAGCATCTGTTTCCTCCCCCTTGTACACAAAGGGTGAAAAGCAGTATCATAGAACAAGGAAAAATGAGTAAGGTTGAACTGCATGTGTTCTAATTCATATTTAATACTTAAAAAATCACAAAGCTATAGTGCAATGTGTGTTATGAGCCCAGCAAAAAAAAAAGTCCTGGGGAAAAAAAATCAGAAACACAAAGCCTGATGGGACCATTGCAGAGAAGAGCTGTCAGTGTTACACTGTGGTTGGAAACTGATGGTACTCAAACGTTTTTTTGCAGAATTACTGGATGTTTTAAATCAAGATTGGCATGATGCTAAAAACTAACATGTACACTGTTTTCTGTAGGTATCACAACTAATACTCCAAGAGGAGTACTGATCACTTGGAACTACCTAAATGCCCACTAAAATCAAAAGCAATGTACTCTAATTAATTTGGAACGTCTGTACTGTTACCTTTCATTTTTTAGGAGTCTAGCTTCTCTAGGACCAAGTAATTTCACCAAAAGCATATTTTCACAGTGCTCTGATACTTACTGACATCTCACAAATTTAAATGAGCTTGAATTCAGCTTTGTCTGTCTACTAATAATCCTTGACTTGCACCATTTAATTTCGCATTAATGTTCTACTGCCCTAAATAAATGAACTTTCAGAAGCAGTCAACAGATTAAGCATCCTGAATTTAGTGGCACTTTTAAAGATTAATTTTGTAAGTAACAAACCATTTGATAGGATATAAATTTCTAGGCCTTTAAGACTGTGAGAAATATTTCCAACTCTTGCTTGTTCCCACTCTGATCCCTAAATTGAAATATACCCTCAATATATGCAAGTGTATATATGCAAATTCAATATGTAGCTAAAGTAGCTTTGTACAAAGACCAGCCAAATTGCAATGCACAGTAATAATCCAAGAAAGCTCGCACTGAATTCAAGGAACATTTTGCAGCTAACTCCAAAGCAATACATTTGCCCTTTACAATAAAGCGCATACAGTTATTGTAGCATCTCTTGCAGTTTTACCTTCCTTAATGAATAGAAGCTCTTTAAAATATTCTATACAGTGTAATCCCACAGAAATATTTCTTCACATAAATTTCACATTTCTTGAGAATGTTGATGGGCCAAATACTAACCTAAAGCTCCAAGAAAACAACCATTATGCTGCTTGTGCTTCTGTAGTGATACTGACTCTTACCTGTAGACTGAGCAGTCAAAACAGAAAAGAAGTTCAGCAGCAAATTGCCTATGCTAATAATACTGACAAGGCATCATCTACTAATTAACCCACTAATAATTGAATATTGATTAAAGTTTGTCAATTTAAAATAATTGAATCTATCTCGCTTCTAACAGCCAAGAGACGGATAAAGATTTGTAATAAAAAAAAAAAAGAGATCTTCAATTCAGGAGTGATTTGTCAGCTTTCCTTTTGTGTTCTATATATTGAAAGATGCATTCAAAATATTTCTCCCTATTTGATAATTTTCCCTATTTTTCAGTTGCCATAAAGATAACACTTGGTATATCATGAGTGCATAAAATTCATACCCACCATCTTGTTCACATATATAAAACTAGATCCAAGTACAAGGGATTTAAGAGAAGTTAGACCTGGTGATACTGCTAGGTATTACTTCATCGACTGGAAATAGAGAATAAAATTATAAGGCTTGTACAGCAGTCATGAAAGGTCAGTAACATAAAACAGAAGGGTTTTTTCTGTTGGTTTCCCCCTCCCCCATTCTTTTTGGAGGCTGACTTTTCAAAAATACGGCTAAAGTAGAAATTGTGCATGTAACAAAAGCTTTTATACTATTCCATGTAGCCATCAAACCCTGAGAAATGGCAGCACTTGAGATAAACTGAAAGAATAATATCTGGGAATGTATCTGCTTGGCTAACAACAGTAATGAGTTAAGGGTATAATACTGTTCCATGCCTGGTAACAGAAAGACCATCAATCTTCAAATATTTTCTTCTTAAGAGTGAGAGGAACATAAGGATATGAGACCAAAAATCAAGCCCAAACAGGAGAAACAACAGCAAATGGAATACTGTTCAGAAATGTGTCCTTTGAGCACTTTTAACTCTTCATGAGTTCCCTAAGTTTCAAGTGTCTGTAGTCCTTAATAGTAAGGCTTCACAAAACATAAAACTGATTATAAAGCAGTTGATTTCAAAATAACAATGATCTTACTATCCTCCATTTGATATTCCCCATAAGATCTCACATTTTCAAGACAGTTTATTTACTTTGTAAGTTTAAAATTCACATGTGAATATACACGTGTGACACGTATATGTATACACATGCAATTTGCCAAGATAATTTTAAAAGGGATGATATTGATTTAATTTAATATTAATTTATCATATGATCTCCAACCTGAAAGAAGTGTCAGGACTTAAACCAAATCATAAATAATGAAAAGCAATTCCTGTGGTTAAACATTACTTCGGGAAAAACAGAATGAGGTTTTACACGTCGAATAAATTAAAAAAAAATATATTCCAGTATGTTTAACTAATGGGTCAGTCTGTAGGTATTCCTTTGCTATTCCACATTTCTTAAAACACCAAAGTGAAGGACCATCTGCAACTTACGCAGCAGCTACAGAGAAATGGTGATGTGTATCCTACTAAATACATCTTTTTCCCTCACAGATTTCTTCTGTGTATGGATTTGGGGGGAGAGTATTCTGGATAAAGAAGTTAATTTTTCATTAAAAGTCACTGAAGCTCATCTTTGCATTGGTGCTAAAAATTGCAGTCTTTCATGTCCGGATTCATCATGCAGGGAATTTTTACAGCAAATTCTACACCTCCTGCAAAGCATGGATGCTCCAACACAACATTAGCAACGGCCATGCCATGATAAGAGAGAAGAGAATACAGTAATCGTTATAGTTTGCTAAGCTCCACCTGGAGGACCTGGTGGCTAAATGGATTACTTGCTGACTTTTCACCTCTGGGATTCCAGCTCTCACTGCAGTGACTGAAAATCATTCTGATCAGTCAAGTGAAAAAAGACCAAAGTGAAATTGGACTGGTGGTTTCAGCTCAGTTCCCTCAGTGCTATACTTCCAAATCACAAAACCACAGCACGTTGAACACTGCTAGCAGGGATGAAAGTGAAAGGCTTTGAGGCTTAATGAGCACGAATCCAGCTGGCTCTCCAGCTTGCAAACACCTTAACACAGACTATAACCATCCCATACAAACAGGCACAAAGTGGAATAAATGACTGTGGATTACCATACAAATTAATGAGAAGCAATTCCTTGCAAACATGTATTGAAATGTCTGCATTGTCTATCACTATCATATAATTATTAATCATATTAGATTAACTCTGACAGATGAAAAATGTTTGGTAAACATTTAAAGAAAATCTCTAACAGAATTTGAGTATTTCTGTCAAAAAGAAAAATATGCCTTTTAATTTTCATTGTACACACAAACACTAAATAATCCCATGACCTATGTGTGCAAGAATTGAACGACAGGAACAGAGAAGTTGAACTGCTTTATCTACAGATCTTTAAGAACAGAAAAGGACATTAGGATCATCTAATCTGACATTACACTTCCCACCATCTCTTTACAAGGCTAGACAGTGAGAATCAATAAGGATAACTGCTGTTGCAATGCAGGAATACAAGATTTCAAACCTCAAGCTCAATTCCCTATTAATTTATAGAACTAAACATAGAAAATTTGCCTTGAAGCCAGTGTTTTACTGCAAATAAAAGAGTCTTGCCCTGTGCTGCTCTCTTTAGCTGTATCACAGCCAGCATACAAAATCCCTCTTCCTCCAGTGAGACAATTTAAATGGGAAAGAGAGCTAGCTTACATTAAATGTGTACAGAAATTACCTTATTAAATTACTATTTGGAGCCAATCAGGAGAGACAGCTCTGTCATACTTTGAATAATTCAGGGCTTGTTTGTTTGGTGGCTTGCTGTTTTTCTATTGTCTTAAATCATTTTTTAACCCTGCTATTTTATGGCAGAACCTGCAGAAAATATTAATTTGCTACATGAACATTAGTGACAATGTAGGTATGGAAGAAACTGTGATTTTGTAGGCTGGAGCTAAGATGTCTCAAAAATGTCTCATAAGGAATACTGCCTATAAAAGAGAACATTATTTATGAGATTATTATTTGAGGGCATCTAGCACATTGTCATGCTTTTCATTAAATGAAAAATCAATTGAGGAAAAAACAGAGCCTGAGAATTTCTCTAGGGGATCAGGCATTGTTCCTCACTGAAATGCAGTGTTGGTTTTACACCTTGGAGTTTTCTCAATTCTCACATCAGAGCTACAAACAGAACACAAGTTCCTAAAAGCAGCCACAGCAGCTGAACTTGTGCTCATAGAGTTCTCTATTATTATTCTCCTCCCCTATGAACTACCCATCTTCCATTCTCTGTTTTAAGAGATTAAGAAATATTAGGAAATATGCAACATTGGACTGTTATTAAAATGTGTAAGAAAAATTTAGAAGTCGATTGAAGCATCCTGTGTACGTGGCGAATTTTCAAATATGGCTCACAGCAGAAGCCTTGATTAGCTAGATATGATTGCAATCACTAATTCTCTTCTTTAGGGTCATATGACTGCTCAGATGCCCAGGAAATTTCAGTTACAAAGCAAACAGAGTCTGTGTGCTCCATGACTGTTTCACTAACCTAGTACTGGAAAGCCTTCTTAAATGCTCATAGCTCATAAGAGGAATTTCATGCTTTAGCATTATTTGTCTTTATTTAATAACAATTACTTTATAGGACTCTTTTTGGTTTATTTTAAAATGGCATACAGTATAAAACTGCTTGTAGAACATTTGTACAACTTGGTTATTGATAATATATATTTTTTCCACGTTAATTTATTCCATGTATTGTACATACCTCATACGGCAAGGCCTTCACATGTCTACCCTTCAGCTCACCACCTTTTATATGGTTGAAAGGAGACTGCATACATAAACTGGATTTTCTTTTTTTTTGTATCAGTCTTTGACAACTGGGACCTCTATTACTTACTGCAGTGTACTGAGTTAGGCTGCTACTGAAAAACATATGACCTTTTTCTCTGCCAAGTCATACGCATTATAATAGAAACTGGTTCAGTGAGAACCTTGAAAAAACTAGTCTGAAATTAATTGGTCTCCAAACAGACTCAAATATGAGACAAAGAACCTGATGCACTCTATCATAAAGAAAAGATCAGATTTGCTAATGGCATTTATTGCTATGCAAAATTAAGGAATTAGATGCAAGTTAATTGCATCTGATCTTTCATCGTAGAAACTCTTCATGTCCTCTGCCTTAGAAGAGCAGCACTATAGAAAATGATGTTATCTTCCTTTTGCTGCATCACCAGAAATTGAAAATGGCTTTTTGAAGAGTCTATTGGAGATACAACATATTTTCCACAATTTTTTCATCCTTTGTTTCCCCAAAATGGATTTTTTTTATTGATGTTGGTGCAATCATACATTTTAGCTCACAGTGGCCAGGCACATTGAAAAGCTGCTATTTCTTTTGCTCTCTGCTATTTAGATTTTGCATTATATAGTCATTCATCTCACAGTGTGCAAGTCTGCATCATTTCCATCTGTGAAATCTATCAATAATTTTTAACTTCACTTTCACATCAACCCTTTTTCTTACCAAGGTAGGTAAATCTTAATTAAAAATTAGAATCTAAAAATTGACTCAACGCTGTTTTAAGTAAGCCTATAATATTTTGTATCATCTCAAGGGGAAAGTACTCGTTTAATTCCTATTTTCCCATTTCACAATTCCAGCAGTATCCAACAAAATAACACTGCTCCAACAACATACAGACAATAGAAAAAATTTTCTTCCAAAATATTTTTTTCCAAACACACTTTCTATTCAGAATGGCTATCTGAAGTCTAGTTTCATTCAAGAGCTAGTAATGAGTCAGATGCATTTTTCTCATTTACATGCAGGCTTGCATAAAGAATCTTTCTACTTTTGTACAGAAAATGTAGCGCTCAGAGCATGAAAAGCCTGAGCTGTGAGCCACTGACTGTGAATCAGACAGATGGGTTCACATCAGCACAGGCTAACACTGATACAAGGCATTGCTAAAACATTGAGAGTTGGTTACAAACTCTTTTCCCTGCCTGGATATAAGATTACAACTTGATAGCATATCCAGGTCTTTATCTCTAGAAGTTAGACATTGCATTCACTAGTCCTTGAGGGATATCATTAAGGCATTCTGAATTACTCTCCTCCTCCTCCACAGGAAAAAAGTGGAAGGAAGAGAACGCAACAACACCCTCAGCATCCTAGGCAGGTTTGGGCACAGAACAAAACCTGCATTTTCAAATGAGGGCTCTACTCAGCTAAAAAGCCTAGGAAAAAAAGTCAGTATTACGATTGTATCCCAGCTGTGATGTCATTCAACTGTCCCCACAACTTGAAAGAAAATGTAACAGAGAGAAAAATATCTCTTGAGTTAATCACAAGAATAGGAAGATATGAGCTTGATTCGTCCTGTATTTTGCTCTCTCAAATTCAAATTGAGGTGTTAATAGTATGTCTACCATGGTCTAAGTATGAACGTTGTAATTTTATGTGAACATTCTCCTTTCATTAAGGATGCTTTTTATTCATCCTTCCATAACTGTAGCTATGGTTAGTGGGGGACTCAACAGCTACCAAAATAGCTGACACCAAACTACCAGTAGTCAAAAGCAGGAGGCAGGGTGGGAGGGCTCCTGCACAGAGCTGCAGTGGCTGATACAGCAACAGATAACTCAAGGCATAATTCAGAACAAAACACCTTCCAACAACCAGCCTCAGTCCGAGAGTCCTTGGTGAGCAAGGACTAAACATACCTAAACCCCTATGGCTGTAAAAATACAGTAATATTTTTCCTAAGGGAGCCTTCTAGGTTAGTTACATTTCTTTGCAATATATTCGTTTTTTCCAGCTTCTTCACATAGTGGAGTCTGTACACAAGGAATAGTTAGAAGCTCCCATTCCCTGAATCTCTCACCACTGTGATGAAGTACTTAACACGGAGGCATAAAAAGTTAGCCTCATTACACTTCAGTGCCACTCCCATTGTGTTTCTGAGAGGCATAATTCTCCGCTTTCACAAAAAAAACCCAACAACAGAACACATTTAATATACCAGGAGGAGACCATCTCCCTACCAGCTACCTCTGCCAGAAGGGCCTTTGAGCACCCTTGAGTTCATTTATGTTGCTGCTATTGGCAAGGCTTTGTTTTCCTCTTACTGGTGATTGTTGCTATTTTAGGGGAAATGCTGTTCGAAACAAAAGCACCTGTAATCACTGACAGTTCATAAAGTGCCCTCAGGCATAAAAGCAGCCAGACAATGGATGCCTCCTCATATATTTGCATATATTTCGTCTTTTTATTCAGGGGAAAAGTTATTAGACACCATTTGATTATGCCAATATATAAAAATAATTCCATAATACATTTAAATTACCCTTCCTCCTCCCCTCTACAGAAACACTGCTTGAAATGGGGATTTTTAAAATAGCACAAAAAGAAATTTCAAGAAGACTAGGCTGTCATGTTAAAAAATAAGGGTACACGAGGAACTGAGATTATAGCACTGTGTCCTACAAATAACAGCTCAGGTTGGTGGATATCCAGATATGGTCCCTATTGAATCAACATTTATACCAATGGTAACATTGGATGTACAGCCCCAAACCACAGGTGCTACCCTGAAAACTCTTAAGTCTCTCACTAAAATAACAGCAACTTTTTTTTTTTTCTCTTGAGGATCAATACACTTTTGCACTATTACTGACCTTCCACTAGAGTTTGCCCAGTTACCATAGATGATTGTACAGGAAAAGGAAACCATCACTGGTCACAAGTTCTCATAAAGCAAATGTTCCTAAACTCTCCCTTCTCAAACAATATCTTCAAGAGCTACAAAAATCATTAGCACCCCAAATAAGACTGTCAAATTAATTGTGGTGTTAAGTACTATCTCGCTACTAAAAACTGGGAAACATTTTTATTTGGTAAACTTTGGCTAACCTAATATTATTCTATAGAAACCTGGATGAACTTCAGAAATCACCTTCCCCAGAACTACTGGAAGATTAAATAAAACAGTGAAGTGGAAAATACAGCATTAAATATGCTTATGTATCAAATAGTCTCTCTTAAAAGAACGGTCTAATTACAAATATGTAAAATGTTAATCAACTTAAAAAAATAAATAGGAAATTGCAGTCAATATATATAATAGCTCTCATACATTCTATAAAGTATTACCATTTCATAGTTATAATTAAGAGCAAACAGGATTTAGGCAATTAATTTCACTGTGAACACACAGAAAATTTGTACTTTTCTTTAGGAATATAAGCTTATGCTATATAATGTGAGACATACGGCCTTGATGATATTACTAGGTTTCCATGACATGAAAACAAATAAGCCTAGACTTTTCCCAAACTACATATCATTTTTGAAAAAGGTTGATAAGAGTGGGAAAACACTGACATTTTAGAGAAGGTACTTTGTGTCATTTAAACAAAGATTTAATTAATAAATAAAATGTAAAAATGTTTTTTTTTCATTGTTTTCACAAAATGCGTTCAACTGCTATACACGGAGTTTTTATTCTTTAGCACCGGAGGATCACTGAGTGTTTGCAGATGCTTCCAAGTACAACTTAACTCAAGAAAACTAAAGACTACTGTCAGTATTGTCCTGACGCTGTTTGATGGTCAATTTTATTTCTCTTTAAATGGCCAAATAGTTTTGCTCATTCTGTTAGACAAAAATAAGAAGATAAACGCAGAAGGTGCAGCCCAGTGAGTGCAAGCAATTCCATCTTTTAAACTTTTATATTGAATGCTGCTCCTTTTAAAAGTTGCCTCTGATCCATTGCAAAACTAACCAGATTTTCTGCTGCGCTCAGCAGGTTACTTCAGACCCCTGTCCATCTCTTGGTGAGAAATCTTTACCCAAGTCAAAAATCTTCAGAGACAGTTACATTTATTTGGCTCTTGTGCTGCCACTGCCCTTTAGCTGAAACCACTTCCCTCTCTAGTGCTTGCTCTTTAAGGAGTAATCACACTTCATAGCCTTAATTGTACTACATTTAACAAGCCAAGCGCCTTTTGTCCCCTCCACATGGCAAGCTTTCCATTTCCTTAATTGCTTGAACTCCAGCTGTCCTAGTTCAAATTCAATTTTAACAACATGACTAAACAAAATTGTCAGGTGAGGTCTCACCATTGTCCCATACAATGTCATGAATGCTCTCCTGTCTCTACCAAGATGCCCTGTTTCCCACTGGCTAATAGCACAGCCTGACTTATGGGCTCAGCATGCAAGCGCCTCTGGTACACAGGGTCCTAGCAGGTCTTTTTTAGTTCTTGTTAATTCGTGATTGAAGGGGGCATCTCAGTGCAGAAACTGGTAGCCTATAAGACTAAGGAAAAAAGTCCCAGGAATTCTCCATTCCTAAGGCCAGGTACACACCACACAGTATTAAGGACTAACACTGGGCATATTTGGCACTTATTTGTCCTGAGGACACAACGATGATGACTACGACAATGACTATCATTCTTACTTTTAGTATTATTACTATTGTTGGGTTTGGGTTTTTTTAGAAATACCTGAAACAATGATAACTCCAAGTTGAAGCCCACTACAGTAGCATTTTTATGCTACAAAACAGAGGTTATGTATAAGGTGCAGCACCAAGGTGCAGTACAAAAGCATACTGACATTGCAAAGCCTGTAAGAGAGAAGGTGGTGCTGACACTGAGGTTATCTTGTCCAAAGCAACTGTCAGGAGTTTGGAGCACACTATTCTCTGAGCCATACTTGACCACTCACTTGAAAAGGGCTAGTTGGCATGGTCTAAAACCACACAGGAGCATGCTAAAAATTAGGGACCATGGTAAAAGTCAAGCAGTCTATTCTGTAGTCACTGCCCAATCTCATGACTTATCTTCGTTTTGTTTTATTTAGCAGTCTACATGTCATCTACAGCAATAATCCTGCATTTTCTGAAATTGAATTTCATTACATTTCTGTTATTATAACCTCAATGCAGCTTCAGACTCTAGAAAATACATTTCTTCATTATGCCTTTACGTACAGAGTTGAAAAACTTATTTCTAAAGTTTTATAAGGATTTACAAGTAGTGTAAAAGTGCCAAAATTTGTCTTTTACATTACTATGACTTCACTTTTAATACACCTTCCTGGCAGAGTCTTACAGTCTTTCAAATAAATAGTTATTAAATGTATGCTTTGGTTCAGAACCTCCCAACAATGGCAATGTAGGTTCACAGCAATTAATAGATGAAACTTCCTGAGCTTCTCAAATCCTGATGCTACTCATCAGCTGCTAATGAGCCCAAATTGTACTGTTAAAATAATAAAAAAATCCTGACCTCGATTTTAACTTTACTTAGATATTGATTTTATTTTAAGCATGCTTTAATGAAACAGCTGTAACATGCAGTAGCAAGAAAGCACTTAGGTTTAAGAATTCTTTATTTCATTAAAAGTGTTCTCTCCCTTAAAAGTAAGTGGTATCAAACATCATGCTATAAATTCTTTATAGCCTGTTGCTGAAAGACAGTATTTTCTTTCCATCACTTACGTTTTGACCAATTATATGATTACAGTATGTTTTCAACAAACACTCCACTTCAAAACAAACCTGAGCTATTCTCCCCAGCTATTTCAAAAAGCTAAATTTGATGTTTAAAAAAAATTGAAGGTGAAATATAGCTTCTGTCAATGGGAGAGAGCAGAAAAGTTCATCTACTTATAGAAATGTTTTACAATTTTATGTCTTGCCAGAGATCACTGGCTGCAATGAAGTCGTGAGCTGATTCATTCCAGGATGTGCTCAATTTTCTGGCAGGTTTTTTTTTTTTCATTTATTTGCTTTGTGCAAAATAACTCAGATACGTTTCATTTATCCTATAAGTGGAATTGGTTTAACAGCAGTGTGTCTCCAAGAAGTGTTCCTCTCCTCCAGCAATGCTCAAAATGTGACAATAGATTTAATGAAACTAACTATCCTAAATGCATTTGTGGCAGACAGAATCTGAAAGAGACCATAAAAAGGTCTCTGTGTGTCGGGGCTCTCAGTTTTTTTTTCTTTCCTAACAGAAGGAGAAGATATGCTTTTTCTTCATTCATTGAGATGTATAAAAATCTTTTTAGGAATTTTTAATTTCCTTTGTTCACCTCTTGTTCTCTCATTTAAAAGACATAGTTAACAAAAAGCATACTCTGATTGGTATTCCACAAAATAAACAAGCATTGGAGCTTATTCTCCTCTCAACAGCTGAAACAAAAAGAAAGGAGCTACAGCCTATTTATCACTAAAAAAACCAACTGTCTTTCTGTGCAGTGTAAGGTGCAGTTTATTTCCGTACACTCTTCCTTTCATTCCAGCAGCCTCTTTGACTTAAGAATTACTTACACCTGCAAGACTAACACAAAACCTGACTTTTAAAAGTTTTTATTGGTCCCTCCCATTCAAATACCTCTTGACCCAGCTTCCTCTGTCTCTCTGAAATTAAATGAAAGCCATAAGCTAAAAAACACATAACTCGAACACTTCCAATGTTAAGAATCTTATGACTTGCACTGACAGAACAATGCTCAGAGGAGAAAATCACTACTGTGGCATATCATCTTTTCAGAAGCAGTGCATCTGACCTATGACTAGGACACAGAAGCAAAGAATAACTAGTTTTGGAAACAAATCTACCAAGTAATCTGATGGACGTTCCTCACCTTTTCCAAAATCAGCTAATTGGAAGATTCTTCAGAAGAACTAAAAAATATTCCTATGTTTATGCACAGAGAGGTCAAACCATGGTCTTTTTATGGTTTTACTGAGAATATCCATGTAGAGAGAAACATATACTGCACACTGCCAGATTTATTTTCTGAAAGAATTTTTCAGATGCAATAATGTGTGAGCACGCAGCTTATGCAGAAGGAACACTTGAATAGAAAAGAAGAACCAACAAATGCTTCAATATTCTCCATCTCAGCCATACAGTCCAACAATTATTTCTGAGATGTGCAACTACATTGTCACACAAAAGGACCCAGGAAACCACTCCTTTTAAAAAACCTCTGACCAAAATATCTGACTGAAATATCTTTTGTTTTTTTAAATCATAAATGAACTCCAAGAGAGAAGTCACACAGGAGTGAGTTGTGTCTTAAAGATTTTTTTCCTACCATAACAGCCAGCCATTTTAGGTCGGTTTCATAGATCACAAAATAAATTCCATTTATTTTAAAGTGATAACATTCTATAGAAAATGGAAAGTAAACTCCTACCAGGTGCACAAACACTTATTCTTTTGAAGTGTTTTCCTAAGTAGTGAAGACTTGTATGTAACCTCCACTTTTACTAGAGGCAGTGGTAAATCTGGTGATACTCTCCTAAGTTTCATGATTTGCAATTATTTGTAAAGAATGTTAACAACTTCTATGCTATGGTAACTCCAGCAAGTAAACATATTTTTTTAATTTTTTTTTTTTTTTTGCTCAAACATATGACTGGAAAAAATGAGAGATTCCATATATAGGTCGGTGTTCATGATTTTGCATAAGTAACTATCATTTTCACCTACAGTTCTTCCTCTGTGGTTTCCTGTATTTTACAGAATCACAGAATCGTCTGAGCTGGAAAAGACCTTTAAGATCATCATGTCCAACTGTAAACCTAAAATTGCCAAGTCTAGCACTAAACCATTAAATGCCACAGATCCCAGTCTGCTGAGAATGGATGCAGGTTCACTTGCCCAGAAGGTGAACAAAACATCTAATTTTCTTTCAGTGGGAGGTTTTCTCACAAATTACTTTTTGCCTGAATGCCCTTCTCTAAAATCTCAATAAAGCTTTTCACAGGCAAAATTATCTTCTACCATTTATAGTTTCTCTTCTTTTAATTAATAACTCAGCATATAATTGCAATACGACATTTCAGAGTGTGCAATTACAGTTTAATAAACCATGCAGGGCATTTAAAGGCGAAGCGCCCTAGGTTTTCAAGTACTCTGCATTATTTGCATATTCCCTGGCATGCATTCTGGCTTAGCCTGGTGTGGCTTTCCTAACTCGAAATAAACAGAAGTTAATAATTTAGGAGGCAACAGGAAAAGCAGAGTCAGAAAAGTATACATATTTTTAGTCGTATCTTAATTCCATGCAGTAATTTAGATCTAGCTTATCCTTTTTTCCCCACCCAAACAGACTGAGGAATTAGACCAAGACTGACAAGGGAATAACAAACAAACAAAAAAGATAAACCAGATATTTTACAAACATTACGGCAGAAAGTTCTGTTAATATTTATTTAAGAGTTCGTTTATTGCCTCTGTCCACACTGGCTTTTCTGAGCAATATCTTGTAGTGTTCTTCCATAAGGAACAATAAACACAATTAATTAACCAGATGATTCAGAAAAGAAGAATTTGATAAAGATATCACCCCAGTTATAAATGGAATGGCATGACTCCTTTGTCACTTAAGGAAGTCTATGGTATCATTCCATCACTCATTTCTGAATACTTTGGGACCGTCTAAATTCAGTGGGCATAACAACTTAAGAAAAAGTACAATCAAGTTATCTAGGAACAAGGTCAGATGTCCATACAATGTAAAGACTTCACAACAACTGTTCAGCTGCTGTCTTGCAGAAGCTCAGAAAAGATGAGGAAGGTGTATGCAAAGTTTTTGACACAGTTCATGGTACTGAGTAGGAATATGCTTAAAACAGCCACTCTAGTGAATAAATTCTTGTTTATGGTATAGAATTTAGTCTTCACTGTCAAACTGTACTGTTTTCGAAAGTAAGTCACAATCAGATTTGTCAGGGTCTTTGGGTGTTCGCTACTACAGACAGGCATTGTCAGACCTTCTCAAAATTGCTAAATTTGATAGCAAATCTTAAAAATATGATCTCTTTCTACTTCAGATTACTGCTGAAGTCAAAGATTTTTACAATTAATTTTCTGACTTTTTGTGATGAACCATGCTCTGAATGAGAAGAAAATGAAGAAACAATGCACTAAGGAAAATCTCTAGGAATCTGATCAAAGAGAAAAAAATGTTCTTTTTATTATTGCAGTAATTGCAAGATAGGAATTGATATATTATCTATTTTTTGCAGTTCTCTGCTTACCATTCTTTTAAAAGCTTACCTTTGAATATTGATTATCAAGCATTATCCAAATAAATTTCTAATTGTTCTTCTGAAATGTAAGGGTTCTGTGAAGCATGACATGTGTCTTCATTCTTGCTGTACTTATATATTTTAGGTGCGCTAACTTTTATTTATTTGACTACTACATTCTATTTCTTTTTGCATATTTAGTATTGTTTGTTAAGTGTCTTGCTTGAATGGGCCTTCAAGAAATAACCATTATGCAATTGGTCCTCAACATTCCCCCGAATTATTTAATAATATCAAAGCAGAGAATTGCAGGGTACAGTTAGTTATATTCAGCACTACACATACTATTCGGTCTAAAGAAAACTCAACGTAATATACTAGAGCCTTGAAAGAGCCTTGTTTCACTTCTGATTTTTTGATTGTTTTGCTTTGTTTTGTTACTCTGATTTAATAAAGAGCCTCTCTAATGCAGCAACTTCAGTTCCACAGCTGTTAAGAGGACTATAGAAAAGCCCCCAACCACCAGGTGCCTATGTTATTCTTGAACTGGGAGACTTTCTTTTGCTAAATACGCACAGAATTTTTAATAAACTATTTGGTTCAGAAGGTGCTCAAAAGTGGTTGGCATTTTTACACTGAGAGAGAAACCTTTGGTTCCAGTAAAAAGAAATTATTTGTTATATGTGCTTAACTTCCAAGCACCTGTGGAAGCTGCTACCAAAGCAGATGGTCAAGAGGAGGATGAAAAGAAGATGGATGAAGGAAAGAAGGAACCAGACGGACAAGCCAAGATGGTATTAATCTAATTCTTCTTGGTTCATTTTTTCCTGCTTCCTCCCTTCTGTGCCTCTGTCTGTTCCAGTCTGAAAATCAGATGCCTTTCTTCAGGACATTTTACAAATTTACAAGCAAACTAAATGAACATATTTTTTCTGCTTTTACAGGGCTCCAAGCAGTGAACAAAATAACTGTTCATTTATAATAGCAAAAATGCTACACAAAACGTGTTTATACCTGCAATAAAATGTCTTTCTGATTATATGATTCTACTAACAGCTAAGCACAAAATTGTTTCACAACAATTCAAAGACTTTTCTGGATTTACCTTCCTCATTTCCTGATTACCCCTGCATTTTACCTCTGTTTCTCAATTGCCTAACTCCATTCCTGAAACCTGTTCTAATACACATGTAAACCATTATTAAAAAGCATATAATTAGACTTGAATCAATAGCTGGATATCTGGATTGTGCAGTGGCAAAAGTGAGGCAATTCCACAAAAATAGTCCCTGAAGAATATCCTCTCCTGCTCTACAAGGTTTTAGATTTTACTTTCTGCATTTTGACTGATTAATACAAAATGTTCCTTGGCATTTCTGCTGCTTATAATTCAAAAAGTTTGCAACAATCAGCAAGATACACTTATGTTTATCCAATATTTCTAATATAAATACTGTCTTAATTTTTCTGAATTAAAGCAGCAGATTTTTTAGTAGACTTTTTTTTTACTCCTGTTGGTAAAAGGAGTAGCCTTTTAATATTTTTTAATGAGAATAAAAAATCTGTTTATTTGCTTTAATCAGCTCATTGAGGATTCTCTTTGTACCTCTAATCCCTTAAACAGGGATGTCAAGGCATGTGACAGCACACAGCCATGACAATAATCTCGGGAGGTTTTCCATAGCTGCCATTTGTAATAAGTAATGCATTTTAGTGCTAAAGAGACAGCTATACTCATTACAGGGGAAATCTACTCCTTCCCATGCATGAGAGCAGCAGTTAGCTTTGGGCAAGGAATTATGTAAGCCCTCAAGGTACAGAACCTATTTTTCAAATTGGAGCTGGCTCTGTAGCCTTCCACAGAGGTCCTGCCCCTCCATCATCTCTTTTTCTCCTGCTCCTGGACTAACAACAAAATGATAGCTACCTCTTACTCAGTTTAGCTGAAGAGCATCTTTTAGTTATACTGCATTCAGAGGGTGCCATGGAACCACCACTCTACTCTGCCACTGTGTATGAGCACTATGGGACCAAGCAGAAAAAAAGAACCTTCCATATCCAGTTATGGATAGCTTTCAGCATATACGTAGATGCGGTATATATAGCATTAGACTCTGAGTGAATGTCTGTACGCATAAAAAACCACGCTCATTTTTCTTTCAGAACTGAGCACCTTCAATTAGTCACCCCTGCGAAAGAAACTCTGTTCAGAGGTGTTGAGTCACAGCTCCAGCAAAGGCTGCTGAAACTTCAATCAGGACAAACCTATTTCAGCCAGCAGGTCAAACAAGGTGATTCTCCCCTTCTACTCTGCTCTCCTGAGATCCCACCTTAAGTACTGAGTCCAGTTCTGGAATCCTCAACATAACTGTTGGAACAGGTCCAGAGGAGGGATGCTAAGATAATCAGAAGGTTGGAGCACCTCCCATATGAGGACAGGCTGTGAGAGTTGTGATTGTTCAGCCTGGAGAAGAGAAGGCTCTGGGGAGGCCTTATAGTGACCTCCCAGTACCCAAAGGGGCTACTAGAAACCTGGAAAGGGACTTTCTACAAGGGCATGTAGTGACAGAACAAGGGGGGATGGATTTCAATTGGAAGGGGGAAGATTTATATTAGACATTATGAAGAAATTATTCACCATGAGGGTGGTGAGGCATTGGCACAGGTTGCCCAGGGAAGTTGCGGCTGCCCCATCCCTGGTGGTGTTCAAGACCAGGCTGGATCGGGCCTTGGGCAGCCTGGTCTACTGGGAGGTGTCCCTGATGATCTTTAAGGTCCCTTCCAACCCAAGCCATTCTATAACTGTATGAGTCTATTTTAGCTGTTTCAATATTATTTTTTTTGCTCAGAATTGTATATTATTGACTACAATCCGTAGATGTACATATCTGTGAGCTAGGGTGGAGAAAAATATGCTGCAACAGCAAAGAAAATTTTCATCTGAAGCTGTTAATGTATGATTTTTTTTTTTCATAGAATCAGAAAATCATAGAATCATTTGTTTGGAAAAGACCTTAGAGATCAATGACTCCAGCTGTACCTGTCTATTACTAAACAGAGGTAGCATAATTCAATAAGGTTATCACCACTGCTGAGTCATTCTGTCTCTGGAGAACTACACAGTCATTTCAAATAAGGCAATTTTTTGCCAGAGTAATCTAATCACCTTTTAAAAGTAACTAAACTCTTGGACGAGGGAAAGGCTGTGGATGTGGTCTTCCTGGACTTCAGTAAAGCCTTTGATACAGTTTCTCACAGCATTCTGCTTCGGAAACTGTCGGCCTCTGGCCTGGATGGGCGCACACTCTCCTGGGTGAAAAACTGGTTGAATGACCGGGCCCAGAGGGTGGTGGGAAACGGAGTTAAATCCAGCTGGAGGCCAGTGACAAGTGGGGTTCCCCAGGGCTCAGTGCTGGGTCCAGTCCTGTTTAATGTCTTTATCAACGACCTGGATGAAGGCATCGAGTCCTCCCTTAACAAGTTTGCAGATGACACTAAGCTGGGTGGAAGTGTGGATCTGCTGGAGGGTCGGGAGGCTCTGCAAAGGGATCTGAACAGGCTGGACTGCTGGGCTGAGACCAACGGCATGAGGTTTAACAAGGCCAAATGCCGGGTCCTGCACTTGGGGCACAACAACCCTAAGCAGAGGTACAAACTAGGAGAAGCCTGGCTGGAAAGCTGCCAGGAGGAGAAGGACCTGGGGGTGCTGGTTGACAACCGACTGAACATGAGCCAGCAGTGTGCCCAGGTGGCCAAGAAGGCCAATGGCATCTTGGCTTATAACAGAAACAGCGTGACCAGCAGGTCCAGGGAGGTTATTCTCCCCCTGTACTCGGCACTGGTGAGACCGCACCTCGAGTACTGTGTTCAGTTCTGGGCCCCTCACCACAAGAGGGATGTTGAGGCTCTGGAGCAAGTGCAGAGAAGAGCAACAAAGCTGGTAAAGGGGCTGGAGAAGAAATCTTATGAGGAGCAGCTGAGAGAGTTGGGGTTGTTTAGCCTGGAGAAGAGGAGGCTGAGGGGAGACCTCATTGCTCTCTACAACTACCTGAAGGGAGGTTGTGGAGAGGAGAGTGCTGGTCTCTTCTCCCAAGTGACAGGGGACAGGACGAGAGGGAATGGCCTCAAGCTCCGCCAGGGGAGATTTAGGCTTGAGATTAGGAAAAAGTTCTTCACAGAGAGGGTGGTTCGGCATTGGAACGGTCTGCCAAGGGAGGTGGTTGAGTCACCGTCCCTGGAGGTGTTTAAGGTTAAGGTGGATGAGGTACTTAGGGGCATGATTTAGGGATTGGTGGTAATGGTTGGACTCGACGATCCAGTGGGTCTCTTCCAACCTGGTTATTCTGTGATTCTGTGAATTTTTGCTTCTTTTCTTAACTGAATGAGATACGAAAAGTTAAGCCATTATTCTTTCTCCCTCAAAGACATAAAATGACTTGGTTTCCCCACTAAATTGCAGCTTGTTTCAATGAAGAATGAAAAGCCAGACTGCTAGTGCTAGCGGAGGAGGATTTCTGTGTTTATAACTGTTAGGCTTGAACAGTATTTTTTTTTAAATGCAGTAGTTACTTGTATTTGTAACACATATTCATTTACAGTTTGCCTTATGTGGAACATGTGGTTGCCTTTGACTACACAACTGAAAAAGCTTCTGGGATTTCTACTGAAGTTTAAGTCTGCTGCTGTTATTTAAATGTGCATATTTATGTTTCAGCTTTAGTCTGCAGAAACACTGTGAATATCAATCACAAAATTCCCATCTCAAAGAAGCAGTGCAGTATAACCTCTGTGAAGTGATTAGATATTTACTATTTGTCAGCTAGAGGTAGCAGGACAAGTTCTGTTCAGCTATATGTAGGGGAATAATTAACCCTCAAATGCAGCAGAGTTGCCAGAGAGTTTTACTCAGTGACACTGAAAGCAGAATGCAACAATAAATAGCAGCAGATAAGATAGCACAGGATATGCAGTGATATTTACCTGTTTGTGTTGGAGTTAACCGTGATCTAAAAGATGTATCAGTACAGAACTGAAGAACTAAGCCTGAAGAAGTATGATATCCAAATTCCTACTCACTCCTCATGGAGATAAATTTCCAAGTCTACAGAATCAGATTCACTTTTTTTATGCAATAAATGGATTTTTTTAAGCATTCATTTGCTAACCACTTGATCATGTAGCCCAAAGCACCAATCAAGGATACTACAAAGTATTTTACAAAGAAAGAATAATTTCCATACCATGTTGTTTTGAGTGATATTTAATGGCTGCTCAGTCATCAAACTGAAACTCGTCTTCGATCTGATATCTACTCCAGGGAAAGCATCTTTAAAGAATGCATCCTCTTCCTTCTTTATAGGTAACTGCACTGACTAAAAACAACCATCTCCTCATACATTGCATCGAGAGAGGTTTGAAATCAGCCTGGGATCCTGACTCACTCCACTACCTAAAGCAAAGACAACTCCTGGTAAATTATTCAGGTTTTCCTGAGTAAGAGAGAAAAATTATGAAAGCAATTAAAGACAGCTCAAGTGTCATTTAACTATAATGGTGTCTAGTAAGACTGGAGTATCTCATAGATACTGTTGTACCCGCTCAAATAAACCCCACATGCATGACAAACTTCAAGGTAACAAATTAAGGTTGGTAAAAATGACAGACACCAGCGTTGCCTTGGGCACTGAAGCATGCGGAGAGGTGGGGCTTTTTCAGCTTACTGTAATGAATTCTGTGTAAGCACATTAACAAGTCACTTGCCTCTATTCTGATTTATCGTTGCCATCAATTAGATAACTTTTATTTATGCCTTAGGGCTGTGCTGTGTTGGCACTTGCTGTGCACTGTTTCCTCAGTGAATTTATTAGCCAAAGATGTAATTTAATCAGCGATTTCAATTTACCACCAGCAAATCACATTTATCATCCTTTCCAATAATAGTGTTTTGAAACGATGTTGTGCTTTGTTGTGTCTATTTTTAAATAGTGTCTTCAGTATTGTCAATCTGGTCACATTAAGCTTCAACCTGCTTAAAAGAATGTGCTAGTTTCCCTGAGGAGCAGCCCTACTCTTCCACAGCATATCACATCTGTCAAAAATATCATGAAGATTTACACTGATGCCTCAGGACAGCTGCTTGTATACCTTTTCCTGCATATCCTAAAAAACAATAAGACACAAATGATTTAATCAGAGTATCATATGTGCACTTATGATCAAATTACTTTCATACCTCAGTTAAAGTGCTGTTACTTTCTGGATGCTAATCCCAGAAGTCTCAATAAAACTCGAGAAAGCAAGTCACCAGATCAACTAAATCTGTGTAAGTAGGGTCAAAGTGACAAAAAGTAAAAGAGTCGCTACTCTATCTGAGCCATTTCTCAGATACGTTTTATCATTACTTTGTGGTATTACCATTCCTTGTGAATCATGGGCATGTCTAGGACAGGCACTGATACAACCGAGGAGTAGTTACTATAATAAATATATCATCTGATTTCCATGGATCTCCCAAAGAGCTCCCCAAGTGAGTTATATAGTATGTGCAGCAGGAAAGAGTATGATGCTCCCACCTACTGATGCTACTAAGAGCGGGCTACGGGGAACAGTCTGCTGAAGTTCAGAAAGACCCTAAAGTCACAACAAAAGAAGTTTCTGCTAGGGATACTACAGGCTCTAAAAAAATGAAAACAGACTTCCTCAGGCCTAAATTCTTTTGATAACTGCTTTTCTGTGGAGCAGAAAAATAAGGACCATTATGATTTTTAAAAATAAATAAATAAATCAATACCAAGGGAAGACTGAAGAGCTTCCTCCAAATAAATGTGATATTTATAATTTTTAAAATGCAGGCCAATCTGAATATCTGACAGTTTTACATATAAGCTCAAGGCACTGAGCAAAACCGTGCTGTAACAATGGCCTTCAAAAGAAAAGTAAGAAAAAAAATACATGAATGGTGAAAGATGAAAAAGCTATGAATCAATTAGCACTTAAAAGATGTATTCACTAATTAAAAATAGGTTCCCTGATTCTAACTGCTCACGATTCTCCTTAGTAGGTATTAAAATGTAACCACTAATTACAGATAATGTTTTCTAGAGAATGTAGTATGTGTATAAACTCTATAATTCAGATGTCAAACACCACAGTGTTACTGAATGGTATTTTCTGATTTATTAGTTGTGTTGTGCTAACATAATTTTTACTGTAGTTTTATGTACTCTGCTTAGGGTTAAAAGTTACCTTTTTTCATTCAGTATTAGACAATGTGGACTACCTTAACATTTCTAGCTGATATGGTTAATGGGTCTCAAAAGTCTCATAAGAAATAAACCTCTGTAAATAACATATTTTATAACCATATTTTTTATGAGTAAAGACTATTAAGAGCAGCAGTAAACTTGATCAGTGAAAGTATTTGTAAGTATTAGTCTTTATTTGTTCTACAATTTAGTTCTTCACATTCACATTTATAATTAACAAGAATTATGAAAAGCAATCATTAGCTATCATTACATTAAATATTCTTTTCCTGAGATTCAAAAGGCTTCTTAACATGGCACAAATAGGTGAGGATGAAGAATTCAATTCTTTTAAACTAAAGAGGCAGATGTTTAAATTGACGTGGGAACATGCACGTTTCCTATAAATGAAATTTGAAACCTGAAAGTTCCCCACCTACTGCAGGTCTCTACCTTTTCAAGTACAGGCACTCACACTCCAATAGTTTCACATGGCTCTGTCTTATTACTTTAAATAACTCAGGTTAACTCCTTAGATGCAACAACTTGCAATTTTGGCAGATCAGTAGGGACACACTAGGTAGATCATACCACCTGACATATCTGTTATCACTCTATCACCAATTATAACAAATACGTTAAAGAAAATAAGATAATATGGACGAGGCTCTGCTTTACTAAGTATGATAGTAAACGTATATACAGAACAGACTCTAAAGAATACTGTACCAGGCACACATCAGCACAGATTTTCATCAGAATCAGGAACTGCAACCAAGCATTTTTGGGCCACAGTCTTTACTTAGTTTTGTAAGTGGCTTTGGTTATCTCACTACTGTTATCATCAAGCTGCAGCATATTCACAAAATTAATCATGATCCCAGGTTATCATTCTGTGCAATAATAAAGTAAAATGAGCTTTTAGTTGCATGGATACAATCTCGTGGAATTAAAACCAATGGGGTACAAATGAAAAACCATACAAGCCCTCAGAGGATAAACCATGATACTTTCTGAAACTCCTTAGCTCACAGCACACAAAATAGCGATATGGACTTGTGGCTGATTTGGTAGGAATTTAATTCCTTACTTGACCTTTTCTATCATCTGTAACAGAAAAAGAATAAAGTTCTTTACAAAATATTTAATTTGTGCTAGCACTCAACTTCCTATTGAAATACTACAATATATTTCTAGGTGAACCTAAGATTAAGTCTTGCTGTATTTAAAGAAGAAACACTGAATTATAGATTTTCATTTTGGATGAAAATACTGCAAAAAACTCTCCAGGCAAAATTACATTGACATTTTTAAATTTTTCCAACCTATTATTACTTAGTACTTCATATATCTGCCACAAGTCATTTCCTGGTACACATGTGTTAGATAAACCATAACTAATTAGATTTCTCAACATGTTGATAAATACTATGGCTTTTTTTTCATCATACCAAGAGATTAAATGACTTGTTCAAGGATGCAGAAATGAATCAGACATTCAGATGGAGGGTTTGAACCCTAGCTGTCTGCTTTTAATAGTGACCAACACTTCCCCTCCTTTTGTTGCAGTGAACCTACCACAACCACAATTTTAATAACTAATCTGCTAAACATCTAATAGTGCATTACACAGACTATCAGTATCAGTGTGCATAAATATGTGATCTCCAAGCACTTAATCATCACTCCAAGACAAATAACTTCAACAGTAATGAAAAGCGAGACGTTATCAGAAAGAGAGATCAGAGGTTAATTGTTATCACATAAAACTCTAAAAATATGCTCCCCTTTAACACCTCATGACAGATGCCAGAAAAGCAGACAGAATCTGTCACAAGGGAACAAAAGATGCTAATTTGCAGATAAGCCAACTATAGTCTACAGTAATAAAGTCAGTTCTTGTTGTTTCTTAATAATGAGCTGTCAGATGGAAGGATTATAGTGCTGTTTGACACCACACTTCTTCTCATGGAAAGCCACAGCACTGTGAAGACACTCATCTCCTTCACTCCACTGGAATATTTCAACTCCATTTGTTATAGAATGAAACCCAATTTCCTACATAGCACAAACCAACTTTCAAATCCTTAATGTAATTCTCTGGAGTGGAGAGGCATGAGGGAAAAAACTTCATGGGCAAACAAAATCACATTACTTGATTATAATTTCTCACAAATAAACTCCCTGGTCTGCTTGGTACCCTCTCTCTTTTTCCCCTTGCCCCAGGGCACAACACAGTTCTGTGTAGCACATTGCCTTATGAATCTTCTTCAACTACCCAATTATCCTAGTGCACCAGACTTGTCATTACCATGACAGCTGTGTGCAGTATGCAGCACATGCTGTCAGAGGTGAAAGATTGTACACTGGCATCCAGCATTTCCATTACAATGTGGAAAGTGAAGGGGAAGGAACAGACAAGACACAAACACACCCATGCCCTCAACAAATAACTTTGCTAAAGATGCGATTAAAAACAGAGTTTAAGATCATGTTTTAAAGTGGTGATAAAATTACCAGACATTCTGGTGTTGTCTCTGCCTCCAGCAAAATTCCTCCTGTGTAATTTTTGTCATGATAGTCAATGAGGTGGTGTAAGTACATTTTAAGTGCTTTTAACAGACTCAAATAAAACAGTTCATCAGCCTCCAATTCCTCCAGAAGGAGAATTAAGCTTTGTATTTTCTTCCTCTGAACAGTTTTCTTCTTTTTTAAAAGTAAATGCTCCATCATCACCCCCATACTCACAAAACCCTGGGGGCTGTCACTGCAGTAACTGAGCTGTGCTGGCTCAGATAGGCTCCTAGGTACAGGAAGGGGTACAGAAGTGATACAGGACACTCACCCTCTAGGTGAACAATACTGGCTGAGCACTGAGATTTGACATAGGACATATCTGGGAAACTGCATTGTGATGGATCAAAGCTGGCACTCACATGGTGGGAGATAACTGATGTTACCTCACTCCAAGCATATGTTCACGCAAGGTGACATATACCCATAACCTGCAAGCACCACAGCATCAGTCTTTTTAAGGACAAATATGCAGCACAGATGAGTGGCCACAGTTCGTAAGAATGTGCTACAGATTTTCTAATTACACACAGCACTCGGCACTTATGTTCTGCGTCTCAATTTCTCCTTCCTAAATTATCCCCAGCAGGCCCCTACTAATTCTTCATGTGATCATACAGTTCATTGCAGCTGTAAATATAAACATCTTTTTTTCTCAACCTATCATTATTAGGAAACCAGATGGGAACAAAAATATCCAGATTAACAGTAGACATACTGTGTTTCTTCTTCCTTTAGTAATATATTTTCTACTATAAATCAATGAATAATAAGCTTGTAGAAAACAGTAATTACACTATGTATAGTTGAGGCAGTTAAGGATTCTTCATAAAGACAAGCAGGCAGAAAAGGCTGTGCAATTTAAATAACTCATCATTCAAAATTAATTTCATCAACGTAAATAGAGACAAATAGAAGCAACCTGAAACCTCTGGTCAAGTATTCTAATATCAATACTCAAGGAGATAAATCTTCACAGTCTGAAATGGAGGAGAAGGGGAGCAGCTGTGGAAAGAGAAGGGAAGAAAAGAGAGAACTCCCACTTCTCCACTGCGAAGGAGGAATGAGGTGTTTATTACTCAGCATCAGCTACTGGCTTTTCATAGGATGATACAACACACGAAGCTCCTGAATAACATCTAGAGTTAATACCCTGTGCAGACACTCAACACATGTGTCTAGCCGGAGTACCTGGGAGGCTGAGGTCACAGGGAGTCAGTCTAGCCTGGTGAGATGCCTTCCTCTCTGCTCTTTGTAAAATTAAGGGACAAACGTTGCCTTGAAAGAGCTAAACAAAAGATTGTTCTCTGAAATCGGCATCCTATCAGGAATCATGATAATTTTGTTCTTCTGTTTGGTAAACACCACTGGTTACAGAACAGTAAGCAGTCAGATAAGTAACCTCACTCTTATTTCCGAGTTAGTAACACGAAGACAAAAATGAGTAGACAGAACATAAGTACTGAAAGGTAAGGATGCAGTGAAATATTAAGAAAAATAAGAATTAAATCACTTACTCTTCAGTATCAAACATTTACTCTTTCATAACGTTGCTTCATGCAAAGGCTCAGGAGCATTGCTCTGTCCTAGCAGTGGGCTCTATTCTTAATAGTGTACTCACACCCATTTTGACTTGTTTGCAAAAAGATCTCTGAGATGGAATGGGAATGATTACAGTGAGTTAGGGGAGTGGAAAATGTGGGAAAAAGGGAAAACGAATAACAGTACCAATAACGGAGTGAGCTCTAAGAAGATGAACTTAATACTTCTTATCTTGTAACAGCAGTTAATCTGACATATATAAAATATGCATAATTTTACTATTTCTGAAAACTGCAGCTGTTTTATAGGAGAAGGTTATACATTTCCATATGGTTTATATCATTATAATTTCTTGAAAAAATTTCAGCAAACTAACAACCAACTGTAATGCACATCTCTTTTATAATAACAATTTTTATGTAAAATGAATTGCTTTAATTTTAAATGATGCACTATATTTTGCAAAAGTAATACTTATAAAAATAGTTATGTAAAAATATGTGGTTTATCATATGTTTCTAAAGTAAACATCTTCTTATGAAGCTGAAATGTCAGAGGCATAAAATGCAAACATGACCATGTTAGTGGTAAGGAGCTATAAATATCTTAACTAATTTTATTACTAATTTAACAAAGTTAATGACTCTTCTTCATATTGCCAAAGCTTTATATATAAACATCACTGTCTACAATTACAAAAGCAACAGCTATTTTTCTGCCAACCCAGTAAATAGGAGCAGTGCATGGCTGGAGGATGTGACAATTCCTTACTTATAATTATATGCTTTGTGATACCTGGACAGCATCTATGGGAAGGCTGAAGGAAGGCAAATAACTCTAGTCTTCATCTTTTGAAGGGTCTTTAGTGTGACTTAACTTCTAGTTTGTCTCGGCTCCAATGTAATTACTCTCGTCTTCTTTTTTAAAATTTATTTTCCCTCTTGGCTATTTGGTGCTTCTGAATGTTAAACCATTTGCAATTCTGGCTGCCAAAAATAATTTTGATAGGCTGAGATTAATATTCTTGAACTACATTGTGCATTTTGGTAAACATAAACAAGTCTCTTCCTAATGTGCTGTGTAGGAAACCAGAAGTGCTAAATGCAACTTCGATTTTGAAAAACAGTAACGTAAAATAAAGGTATACATGTCTTAGCCTTTCTGAAAGGCAAAAATAATGTGCTATCTTGATTAACAGAATGAGAAATTCAGGAATCGCTTGGTGATAAAGAGACCGATTTCCTTGAAAGGAGGGGGAAATTGTTCACTGAATATTTAGTCCCTTGCCTCTCTGCACACAGTTATGCACCCAACAACAGAAATTAAAGATACCACTCTGAGAGATGAAGACCTCAAGTTACCAGAACCCATGGGACCATCCACAGTTCATGAACCACTGATATCAGCAGGCTCTTCACATGTATACCAATCAAGATGTATCACAGCTCCCTTTCAGGAAGTTTACTGATCTTAGTTCTGGTTAAAATCGAGCCTTTGATTTTGAATGCAAGCATACTATTCCAAACCTGCAGATCTGTTACTATTACCATCATTCAAATTACTAACTAAAATTTTTAGATCTAAATATATTCTTAAAGTGTACTTTAAAATAACTTAATACAACAAAAGCAATTCAACAATGAAAGTTATGACCTTTTTGATTTAAAGAAGAGAGAAAAAAAAAGAAGCATAGATGATTAAATTCAAAAAGATCTAAAATAGTATTTCCCTATTATCTCAGTACACCTGTAAAACTATGTTGTAGTCATACCTTCATTTAGCTGTAATTTTCATAGCTGTAAATATTAAAAAATTTTTTTTAAAAATCTAGTACGGGTTAGTAAAAGAGGACAAAAATTTGTAACCAAGATGTTCTGCTTCAGTAAAACTGATAGAGAATATCTGATTGCATAGAGAATTAGTGCGAGCCTTTCAAAACCCTTCTGTAGAACATGCAGCGCTGGCAGACTGTGGTGCTACTCTGTGTGTAACGTCAGCTGTTCTAGCTGATCTTGTACTTCAGCAACAGAAATAGCTACCTATTGCTGACTTCCAGTTTCTTTTCCTTTAATCTGTCTTTATGTTTTATTTTAGTATTAGGTATCCCCTACATAAACCCACCTAATTGACAGCTGTAGGTCAAGAGGCTGGGAAACAGTCTGAAGAGTGTTTGTAGAACCCAATATTCTAATACACTGCGTATGTGTAATTGATGGATTCTGTTGATTTATCACATTGTCAGAAAACGCCTCACTGTACCTGGAATCTACCCATCATCTACTCCCTAAATAGTAAAATTCATTTCTCATAGCAAGCACAACTGAGAATCATTAACTTCTGTAGATGATGCTTGCAGGCGCCCACAATAATCTGGGGACCTAGCACAACCAAATCACAAAAGTACATACTGCCATGAAGGACTAACCATTGGAGAGCCTTCACCACCATCGTATGCTACTGAGTCCAAACTAAGCAAAACCAAGTCAAACTCCCTGTATTAAAAGACCACAAGGGAAGGTTCAAAATATGGAGCTCAGTGCATTAGGACTCAGCTAGAGCTGCTATCTGAGCATTGAATAGAAGGAACTCTAAACTGTGGCAATATGTGCCTTGGAGTTGATGTAGCAATCTCGTCCTACAGAAATAGGGTTTGTTCACTAAACCTATGGTGAAGCCTACCTGAGGGTGAAAGCCTTAAAATAAATTATTTGTATACCTGTAGGGGAAACACTACTGCTACCTGCTGCTTGGGCTAACATCAGGCACTGAAACAGGCTTCATTTTTTCATTGTAATAGTGTAACAATTTGAATTGGCAGAAGTTTTTAAAAAATATCAAATGCAGTATCTTATTAGAAAGATCTGAATGTATTAGCAATGTAAGTCTTCTGGAAAATTGCCTTCACGCACAGACGGTCTTGTAATTTCCAGTTTTTCTGTTCTTATGTGCTTTTTAATAATGCAGCATATTTAAACTACCATGGGACAAAAACATATATTAGCAGACATGCCTGACAGTAATAAAGCTAGGACAAAGATTATCTGCCTTCTTTAACTTTGTTTCAAAGCAGCAGCCCTCTGCTCTCTCCCATGCCCACACTCTCTTTAGAATGGCTGCTGGATTTGTACAGCAGTACACCTACCAGTTTTCCTGATCTTCTCCTGCTCATCACGACCTCCATCTCAAATTCTGCTCTATGGCATTGTACAGACATGTCTGAAAAGATGATCTGTTCCTTGCAGGGACACTGCATAAGCTACCAAGATATTTCAGTCTTCTAATGTAGGAGTATAACATACATCCATATCAATGTGATCTAATCAGGTGATACAGAGGAAAAAATTGCTCTATCTGCAGTACAATTTCACCCTCCAGACCACATCTATGTTCTCAGCATTACTTTTCAAAGTTTTTTTAGTACATCCTTCTAAGCAAAGATATTCTGCACTTGTTTCTATCAGTCTAACATTTAATAACACTTACAAAGGCAAAAAATACAACCTCGTTTGGTGCAACTGAAAGGCAATAAAAGCAAAGATAATTTATGAATTTGGAATCTAATCACAGAAAATTTCTAACATGACTGACATAAACTAGGACACACCTTGCTTGGGTATTTAAGATTTTTTTTTCTAATGCATTTACAGTAAGCAGGATAAATTTCTTAAGCATTTAAGGAATGCTAAGGTTGTCTGGGAAACTGTTCTCAATTGAAATTCTATTGCCAAACAGGAGAGGTGGCGGTAGAAGATGAATTCCTCATATCAGAGAGGAACTACATCCAACAAATGACAAAACAAATTGTGACATGTAGCACGCGTTGCCCAATTGCTTTTCAGTCACGGCTTGGGGCCAAGCATTGCTTGTCTATTTGTCTCGCACTAACAGCTGGACATATTTATTCATGGTAAACTGCTTTCCTAATGAATTACATTTAACAACATAATTTATAGATGTCCAAAACCAAATGGGAGACACTATGTGAACTTGAGATGCATTACAGGCAAAGACTTACTTTCTCTTCTTACAAGGGCCCAATGCAATGGAAGTACACACAGTGAGCACTTCTGGCCACATAAGAGAAGATGGGCTGTGCCAGTCCTCTCCACATGTGGGGAGAGAAGTCAAAAAGCCTTCTAGTAGGACCTTCTTCAGCAAGGGGCTACACTAGGAAGCACACGCAGCCACAGTTTGGTGCAGCAGCCTCCAAGATAGGAGGCAGATGCTTCTCTTTCTGGTATGTGGGGGTCACAGACTGAAAGGAAGGCCACCATTCAAATCTGCAGGAGATCATCTAGCTTGGGAGAAGCTGGACACAGAAGTATGTCCCACAGGTACTAGGTTGGGCAGGACTGAAAAGAAGCTCTACATTTAAAACAGTCTGCAGCTGATGCAGAAGTGGTGCTGCAGAGGTCTTGTGACAGTGCCCATGCAGACACTATACGTGTCTTGGCCAAAGTTCTAAGTGATGTTGCTTCTGGTATGCAGCTCCCCTTGGGGCTCTAATAGGCTGTCTATCTCCTCATGTCAGTGCATGCTCTTACTTCACTGACATCTGTAGTTTAAAGATATTTTATAGGACATAATATCCGAGTGCAGAGGAATATGGGAACTATACAGCTTTCCCAAATACATTCTTAACATTTCAAAACTGAACCTCAGTTATACATTGGAGGCTAGGGTGTAGCTCCTACTATTCTGTAAGAAAAAAATTTATTGATTTGCAATTAATTATTATGGCATTTTTACTTATTAATTTTAAGGACATCATAAAATGATAGCATAAAAATAGAGATCATTATTGTCAAAAGAATCTGAAGTTGTCAACACATCTTTATTGGTTTCTGCTGACTACTCAGCTTTGAGTCTTTTAAAAAAATTCATTGTCCATCTACTAGATAGTAATGTTGGAAAGTTCTCATAGCTCAAAATCTCAAAGAGGATGACTTTTTTTTTAAACAATGTGCACACTGATATATGAGTTCTAGTCTGTGTGTACACTGTGAAAAGGGGTACAGCTCAGTCTATTTTCCAAGCAATATTCTCTAAAAATAACTCAGAGAGACAGCAGTAGCCTAGAAGACAACTTACTGGAAGTATTCCTTAGTTACACCTAAAATATTAAGTTTTACTCTGTCTAGGAACGTTCCTGGTTACCGAACCTTAATTGTCTCTATTATTAAATGACTAGAAAATGCTTTAGGTCTGTGATTACCAGTGCGCTCCCTAACAATTTCCTGTGAAAGTTCAGAGGTTAGTATATACTAGAAACTGTTCCTAATATGCAGTCTGCCTACAGACATGCTGCCTCTGCTTTGGAGGACACAAAAAAAGTGTGAAAATGTATTATGAGTGTATGGATGAGCCATAACAGTTCTTGGCATGATTTGTTTAATAATGACAGTGTGTATCAGTTATAGCAGATCCTAGAAGCTGATTCAGATAACGTTTAAAGCAAGCTATTAATAGATGCGACGTTCAGCAACAGATAAATGTTTTAACTTTTTGAAGTATGTGTTTACTTTTTGCACAGCTGGTGTGTCTAAAGGGCTGCCATAAATGAAAAGAGCAGGCATGAACCATTACTAAAGAAGTAAAAATTATCAAAAAGTTGCATAAATAGAGAAACAGTAAGAGTATTAAGCTATGTTTCTGGGCTCAGCCAGTTAAGTTTTATTTGCAAATGTAGTTAAGTTACTACAGTGGAAAAATATCACTTCATGGTAAAGATCTTTGTTAACAGAAAAGAGAGCTTCCCACAGTAGCAATCTTAATATATTGTTGATACACAACCTGAGAAAAAAGCACTTTTCACTTGTGTGGAATAAATGAGCTAATGTAACAAAGTAATTGCTGTGAATTTTTTAATGTCTCCACTTTCTGAGCACTGAGTGAAAATAACCAGTATAAAACCAGAGATTCAAGTAGTGTGCAACTCTGTACTTCTACCAGATGTATACTGTGCTATTTATTTTTACTTGCTTAGGATATAAAGGAACTTTTGTAACTGGCAACATTCCACCAAACTCACTTATGTGTTGCACCTCAGGGTTTTGGACAGTAACTTTATCTTGCTTTTGTTTTGTCTTTACATAAGGGTCTCCATATGCTTTCCCAATGTATCCATATGCCTTTCCTTTCTGCCTCTGAATAAAGAATCTGGGGTCTTCTTTTTTTTAATTAACAAAGACTGTTAACATTTATCTCATGTGAAATGGAAACATGAAATGGAAATATAATTATAATTATAATAATAACTTTTTTAAATCTAAACTTTTTTTATTTTTTTAACTTGGAAGCCCACAAATGGCTAATCTTTTACTACTGTTCTCAGTACTTGGCAGTCAGTTGTACTACTTAGAGTGTAGCACATTATCATATATCTTAGGGAATTTGGGACAGAGCCTTCTGAACAGTATCTCCTCCAAACATACAGCTAAATTCCTCTTCCAAGAACATATAAACAATTTGGAAAAAAAGCATATATATCAGAAGAAATAAGGTATACAATTTTGCTTGAATGTCTGTTTTTATACATAATGTTTTTGCTAAAATTTTAAAAGCAATGGCCTTAAGAAGTTACCAGTTACTACTATATTGCAGTTTATTATATGCAAGTGTATTCTTTTCCAGGTCACATATCTACTCTTCCTTCTTTTTTTTTTTGTAGATTTGTAGACTACTACTAAATAAAAGATGGAACAGAATAATTGCAAGTAAAATTCCTTTTTCTTCCAATATCTCTCTTTACTACAGCCTCTATCTTAAGCTCACCCAAGTAGCACTATTTTGGACACAGAGAAGTAATTATCAAGTGTTTACCAAAATATACAAGTAATTGGACATTCTAAAATTTGACATAGGAAATAGGGGAGACAGACTGTCTCGTATCGATTATCTACTCATTGTATAGTTGGGGTTTCTGTTTTCCAGATCTCTGAAGTCTTTTCTGATATATCACCTCATGTTTTCTGTCCTTTGTGCTTCTTTTTTTTAAAAAAAAAAAATTACAATTCCTATACATACAACATTTAGCCACCTTATTATCCAGTTACATTTATGTATTTATGTCTATATCTGTATAGCTGCTGAAAGACACAGATAACATGTAAAACCAAAAATTGCCTTTCTCGCATGTGATGAACATCTGCAGTTGGTCACCCACATAGCAGTGGTCACACTTAATAGCAGTAACTCCTGTAGAGAAGTTAAAATACCAAGGCTTTTTTCTTGAATTGTAAGAATATCTGATCCTTACTATTGCAGAAGTGCCTTTACATTATATATTGCTGTTTTGGTCTGTCTGCATTTTAAACACCCATTTCTCAAAGGTTAAAACCCCTGCATATTGCATTTACTTTGTAGAAAAATGCAAATAAAATATAAATAAAAAAATATGACTGAGTATGACGGGTAGATGCTTATTTCATTCTAAACACACAGCCTTATTCTTGTGAGATTTCCCTTCCCATATGTTTCTTTCCAGGATGCTCCATGGAGTCTTTGTAAATTGAAAGACAGATTATGTAATCAGGTAGATACACTAAGAGACAAGAAAATAAGCAAACTAATAATACTTAGAAATCCCCACTGTGCAAGTTTGAAAGCAAAGAAATCACCACCACAAGGAAGCACCTGCAAAACTATATTGTTCTTGCAATGAAAACACACAGTGTATCTTTGTAAATGCTTTAAGCTCCCCTTAAAACATAGTTGGTGGATGCTGGCAGTCTCAGCTACCTTATCAAAATAAAAATGCAACTGAAAATGTTCAAATTCAGACTGGCCATAAATCAGTACAGTTCCTGCTCAGTAATTTTATTTGCAGTAAATGTCCCTGATTCCCAAGAAGCCCGTGAGTCACCAGAGAGTGTCAGGATGAGGGCCACAAAGTTGATGAAGGGTTTAGAGTGGAATATGTATGAGGAGCAGCTGAAGTCACTTGGTCTGTTCAGGCTGGAGGAGACTGAAGGAACACCTCATGACAGTTTACCGCTTCCTGACAAGAAAAGGAGGAGGAGCTGTTCTCTTCTCTCTAATGATCAATGATAGGACCCGAAGGAATGGCAGGAAGATGTGCCGAGGAGGTTTAGGTTGGATATTAGGAAAAGGTTCTTCCCTCAGAGGGTGGTGGAGCACTGGAACAGGCACCAAACAGAAGTAGTCATGGCCCCAGCTTAAGAATATTCAAGAAGAATTTGGACAATGCACTCAGATACATGGTGCAAATTTTGGGGTTGTCCAGTGCAGGGATAGGAGTTGGACTCAATGATGCCTGTGGGTTCCTTCCAACTCAGGTCATTCTGTGATTCTGTCACTTCTGTCATGACAATTATGATGCTTTACCTTTCTTCCTGCTACCTTTATGCATCAGATACTCTGTCTTAAAAGAAGTTTTCTGTTAGTCCTTTCCCACTAGCTACTAACTGCTGCAAAAAAACTAACACTTTCTGGTCACCATGAGCAAGTACAACATGAAATGTAATGTTACTTGTGCCATTACAGTAGCTATTTGTCTCTTCCATTGCCCTACCTTAAGGGTTGTGTTTGTGAAGTAATGCAAACTTCTCTACTTAAAGCAACAATCCATAAAGACCCAAGACAGCCTAAGAGAACTGCAGCACATTTCAACTGTGAGAGCTCAGAGAGGATATATTCTGCAATAACAGAGGGAACTAAAAGCCTGATAGAGCATATTTCACTCCAGTCTGACATTCAGCCACCATGTTATTTGGATGGTGATATAAAGTAAAATTAAAATAAATGTGTTTCATAAAGCTCAAGGCTAAGAAAAGAGTTATGAGAAAGACAAGCTGACAGATAGTAATTTTTGTATGCAGTGAGACTAGTTAAACTAATCTGTGCCTGGCTTTCCATATATTCTTATATTGCCAACAATTTCAAAGTACCTTTAAGTGCTATCTGGCAGTTCATTTGATAGTTCTAGCAGTGTTTTTCTTTTTTTTTTATTGTAATATCATGCATAATTATAACATGCAACAGAATAATTTTTGCATATTCTGCAAGTTAAGCAAGCAGAAAAAAGATACATGGAGAAATCCAGAGAAAACACACACTTCATAATTTTCAAATATCCCTCTGACATCAGCCAAGAAGAAATGGTCCCTCAAACTTGACAGAAGCTAAGCGGTGAGATACAGACATGAAACTGGCATCTTCTCTATAGGTACTGCCTCATAATTAGATGACCACCCACAGACAACCTTCTGGAGTAATTTAGTTAGAAAACTTTCTTGATGAAAGAGAATTGTGGCTTTGAATCCCAGTATTCGATTAGGATGCTTCCAAAAAATCTCCTTAAGACTTAATCCTCACACACAAACAAAAAAATCCCCTAAAAAACATATATATCAACTACAACCAACAACAAAATCATAGAATCATAGAATAACCAGGTTGGAAGAGAACCACTGCATCATGAAGTCCAACCATTCCTATCAAACACTAAACCATGCCACTTAACACCTCGTCCACCTGTGCCTTAAACACCTCCACGGAAGGTGAATCAACCACCACCCTGGGCAGCCTGTTCCAGTGCCCAATGACCCTTTCTGTGAAAAAATTTTTTCCTAATGTCCAGTCTAAATCTCCCCTGGTGGATCTTGAGGCCATTCCCTCTTGTCCTGTCCCCTGTCACTTGGGGAAGAGGCCAGCACCCTCCTCTCTACAACCTCCTTTCAGGTAGTTATAGAGAGCAATAAGGTCTCCCCTCAGCCTCCTCTTCTCCAGGCTAAACAACCCCAGCTCTCTCAGCCGCTCCTCATAAGGCCTGTTCTCCAGCCCCTTCACCAGCTTTGTTGCTCTTCTCTGGACTCGCTCCAGAGCCTCAACATCCTTCTTGTGGTGAGGGGCCCAGAACTGAACACAGTACTCGAGGTGCAGTCTCACCAGTGCCGAGTACAGGGGGAGAATAACCTCCCTGGACCTGCTGGTCACGCCGTTTCTGTTACAGGCCAGGATGCCATTGGCCTTCTTGGCCACCTGGGCACACTGCTGGCTCATGTTCAGTTGCTGTCAACCAACACCCCCAGGTCCTTCTCCTCCTGGCAGCTTTCTAGCCAGACTTCTCCTAGTCTGTAGCTGCACAGGGTTGTTGTGCCCCAAGTGCAGGACCCGGCATTTGGCCTCATTAAACCTCATGCCACTGGACTCTGCCCAGCGGTGCAGCCTGTTCAGATCCCTTTGCAGAGCCTCTCGACCCTCCAGCAGATCCACACTTCCACCCAGCTTAGTGTCATCTGCAAACTTGCTAAGGGTGCACTCGATGCCTTCATCCAGGTCATTGATAAAGACATTGAACAGGGCTGGACCCAGCACTTGAGCCCTGGGGAACCCCACTTGTCACTGGCCTCCAGCTGGATTTAACGCCATTTCCCACCACTCTCTGGGCCCGGCCATCCAACCAGTTTTCCACTCAGGAGAGTATGTGCCTGTCCAGTCCAGAGGCCGACAGTTTCCATAGCAGAATGCTGTGAGAAACTGTGTCAAAGGCTTTACTGAGGTCCAGGAAGACACATCCACAGCCTTTCCCTTGTCCAGCAGCCGAGTCACTTTGTTGTAGAAAGCAATCAGGTTAGTGTGGCAAGACCTGCCTTTTGTGAACTCGTGTTGACTGGGCCTGATCCCCTGGTTCTCTTGCATGTGCTTCATGATAGCACTCACAATCACCTGTTCCATGACTTTCCCTGGCACTGAGGTCAGACTGACAAGCCTGTAGTTCCCTGGATCCTCCCTGCGACCCTTCTTGTAGATGGGCACAACATCAGCCAGCCTCCAGTCCAGTGGAACTTCCCCAGTCTCCCAGGACTGTTGGAAGATGATGGAAAGGGGTTTGGCCAGCACATCCGCCAGCTCCTTCAATACCCTTGGATGGATCCCATCCGGCCCCATAGATTTGTGGGTGTCTAGTTGGGCTAGCAAGGCTCTGACCACCTCCTCTTGAACCGTGGGAGCCTCATTTTGCTCCTCTAGCTCCTGGGTTTGTACACGGAACAACTTTCTTTACAATTAAAGACTGAGGTAAAGAAGGCATTAAGTACCTTAGCCTTCTCCTCGTCCCCTGTCACTGTTGTTCCTTCTGCATCCAATAGGGACTGTATGGTCTCCCTAGTCCTCCTTTTATCATTTATATATTTATAAAAAGATTTGTTGTTATCTTTCACCGACTTTGCCAATCTGATTTCTAGTTGAGCCTTAGCTCTTCTGATTTCTTCTCTACACAATCTCACTTCCCTCCTGTAGTCCACCCAAGAGGCCTGTCCCCTCTTCCAGAGCCCACAAACATTTCTCTTCTTCATGATATCACTCAAGATCTCTCTATTCAACCAAGCTGTTTTTTAGCCCTGCTGGCTTTTTTTCCGGAACATGGGGATGGCTTTCTCCTGAGCCACTAGGATTTCCTTTCTGAAGAGCTCCCAGCCCTCATGCCCTTAAGCACTGTTTCCCATAAGACTTTGCCAACCAGCCTTCTGAAGAGTTCAAAGTCTGCCCTCTGGAAATTTAATGCTACTCTCCTGCTAACCACCCTCTTCACTTTGCCTAGAACAGAAAACCCTATCATCTCATGATCGCTTAGTCCTAGGCGTCCTCCTACTGCCACATCCCCCACAAGGCCTTCTCTGTTCACAAACAGCAGGTCCAGGAGGGCACCTTCCCTTGTTGGTTCACTCACCAGCTGTGCAAGGAATTTGTCTTCCACGCACTCCAGGAACCTCCCAGACTGCTTCCTTTATGCTCTATTGTACTTCCAGCAGATATTAGGAAGATTGAAGTCTCCCACAAGAACAAGAGGCATCGATCTAGAGATTAACCCCAGCTGTTTATAGAAGAGCTCGTCAGCTGCTTCTCCTTGGCTGGGTGGCCTGTAACAGACTCCCATCACAAAATCTACCTTCTTATGGGCTCCTCTGATTTTAACCCACAGGTTCAAAAATTACTATGCTGCTGTGATTTGTGCTAACTTCTTATGTTTTGCTCCTCAGACTAGGGTGCTTCTGGCTGCACACGGAAGATCGATGAAATATTATGGAACTTGACATGAGGTACTCAAGTGGTCTTGCTTGACTTTGCATATGCTATAGCCCTTTCTTCAGCCAGAGAACCTAGACTTCACTTGAACACAGTGTCCCTGTATCTCTCACTTCTGAGACTTGAAATTTATTTTTTCCCATCAGTAAAATTCATGTGGCTTTGCTCTGAGAAGCAAAACCAATTTTTTTTAAAAGTTCATGGTGAATTACATTTCCTTCCTCTAAACTGCTCCTGTTTTTTATACACAGTTCTGCTCTGCACTTTTGATGACTTGCATGTAGTAGAAGTTTCGCCTTGCGCCTTTGTCCTACACCCTGGAAAAGTGAAGTGAAAGACACTGCAGTCCCAATCTTATTTTCTGATGTCCACTAAGAAAGAAAATTGATACTACATAACGCCACCACAACAGCATGCACATATTTCCTTCCAAATGGTTTGGGTTAGCTTTTCCACTTCTTTATGAATGTTGACAACTCAACTGATTTCACCATTGCTTGTACTTAAAATCCCAGAGTTAATTTTCACTTTGATCTTTTCTCTAGGCAGCATCTGAGTCACACTCCAATTCCAGTGCTACACCATTCTTAACATCTGCAAGATTCAACTTGTGTTTCCAATAGACAAGTCTCTCACTCAGACCCTCATTTTATCCCCCCTTGTTCACTGGTAAATCATGTTCCCTGGCTTCCCAAACAACTCCCCTCATTCCATGCAAAACACAGCTGTAACAGTCATCTTTTTCACCTGTCAATTTGATCATGTCAAGTCATTCTCTCTTTGAAGCCCTCCACTTGTATCACATCAAATTTAAGTTTCTTGTCATCACCTTCAAAGCTTTAAATTGCCTGTTACTGTCCCCCAGTTCCTTTGACCAGTTTTCCTTATGCTGCCAGTTCCCTAGAGCAAAGAACGTCCTCCTTGAACACTTGTAAAGTGATCAGTTGTATGACAAAGGCTATTACCACAAATAAATCATGAACAATAAAGACTGCAGAAAGCCTCATTTTTTATTTCACTGTTAACCTTGCAAGCTAATTCCTATGGCTCAGACAACAGTGACATAAATTTCACTTTCTGGGTGACATCTGCAGAATTTCTAAATTATTGGCCTCAAATATTCTCTTACCCAAAGTAACAGAGAAAACTGCAGTGTTGAGATAGGAACAGAGAAATACGCAGAATGCACAGAAATGTTTTCACTGACAAAATTGAGGGCAAAAGAACCAATATAAATTCCTCTTAAAAGAGACTTATACAACAACAAACAAATGCTCTTTTCCCTCTAAATAAACTCCTACAGAAAGGTTTTATGATTCTATGCACATTACATCACACCATGAACTAATTGCTTTCCTATATGCCACTCTGCAGACTAGCCCTCTGTTTCTCAGGTATGTCAAATATGGAAGAAAATTTCACACCTCTTTTCACTTCTTTATGAGATTATTCTACAGAGTAATATAGCTACTTTATGTGCTTTCTCATCTACTTCAATACAAAATTAACATCTGAGTAATCCATATATGGTAGTAGTACACTTGCATGGTGCTTGGCTGATTGGAATGGAAGACTTCAACATTGGAAACGTTGTGCATCTCCTTGCTGTTTCTTCAACAATTTTGATTTCCACAGTTTCTCAAGAGTTTGCTCCATCTGTTAGGTACTACAAGTTTTTTGCAAATGGGCTTTTATAGATAACCAGATTTCTTAGCCTTAAATGCTGAAAAAATGAGAGAATTGTGCTTCATTATCCAACTCTTCTGTCCAAAGTAGTCATTATGAATTTGAGATGAGAACAAGCTGGATAACAAGCTGAAAAAGCACATATCTCCTCCAAAGAATGTTCCTTTTCATATGTATTCCAGCTTTCTGTGTGTTAAGTAAGACAAGCTAGATTTCCACTTGAGCTAACTACAATATATCAACATCTGTAATACATTTAATCCTTTTCTGTAGCTGCCATTATGTCAAATGTATTTTGATCAGTGCCCTGCTTGCTCATGACATTTAAATAGCTATTGCAGCTCGGCACAAAGAGATGATTCAAACTTCTGATAATTCCAGCAAGTGCCACTCGTAAACCTACTTAGGCCATCACACTGCCCTACAGCCTTCACATTTCCTCTGTGTTGGTCAAAATACCTGTTGTTCCTACCATCACATGTTCTTCTCCTTCTGTTACTTAAATATTTCATTCACAGACTGAAATTAACCTGCAATGTTAACAGTGCATTAAAAAAACAATGCAAAAAACCTTATCAGTATATGTTATGTTCAAGTAAATACTTCAGATTCAAATAGGAAAACATCCAATAAAATCTGCTACACTTCTTTTCTGCAGCAGCTGTAATTTTCAAAACACTACCACAATTTCACAGAGATGACAAGGTCCCAATGGCAGAACAGCCTGGTGAGTGTAAGGTTCCTGAGCTAATTTCCAGCTCTCTGCTGCTACTGGCTTCTCTGCACCTCTGTTTCCTGGCCTTGGCTTTACCTGCTCCTTCAGTTACAGTACTGGGAAGAAGTGACACATGATGACCCCAACATATCTCAAGCATGCTGCTGTTGAAGAAGAAGCTCTCATTGTGGCCAGCTCTTCTGCCATTTCCCCCTTGATCCCAGTCATTCGATCTGCCCTTCATCCTCCTTTGCACTACACCAAGTGGTCATCCAACTTTGCACTGGGTAGAATCAGAAAAAAAGTCTGAGAAAAGGAACTGAACACCTCCCTGCTGAACTACCAAGTTAAACAAATTAAATTAAAAGTTGGTGAGAGCCAAAACTATGGCAAAGGGGATAGGTAGAACTCTGTGGTTAGCAGCAGACAGAAGAAGCAAGGAAGGTCTCTTCTCTACACCTATTGATGTAACATATATCTGCATCTCCTGGCTGAGGCTCTGCAGCAGGCTGAACAAACCAGCTACTCGCTATTTATACCAGTGTTTAATGGCTTGGTGTGGTGCAATGCAGGTTAGATGAACACCATAACTGGCAGCAAAGAAAGGAGGAGAGTGGGACCATGCAGCCAGCAGTGAGATCAACTGAAATTCCCATTTAGTGCTTACAAGAACTTCAGTTCTTTCTCCAAGACTGAAGCTTGTCTCATCTGCATTGATAAAATAAAACTTCCAACTCAATAAGACAATTAAACGCAATCACACTGGAAAACCACCATCAAATAGATAATATAAGATGTCAAAGTCAACATCCCACCTGTGATGTTTGATGAACTGGCCACATATTTGACAGACCTCCTACTGACACTCAGTATTATAACAGTCCAGCATGAAGTGCTTTCATTTTGGAAGATCTATGGGCATCAGAAAGAGGTCCATGAATGCTTCCCCCCCCAAACTATTTTTTGTAAGACAACTTAAATATACTGCACTAATGTAGCAATATATAGTACCCTGTTTAGCAAACTGATGCTCTTTCTGTGATAATTTCTATCCCTTTTTAAAGGCTCATCAAAGCTTAAATAAAATCTGACAGTTTTCTTCCTACCATATGTAGAGGTAATGAATCTATCAAGTCTCATGAGGCAGCCAGCAATTATCTCTGACATTAGATACAACACACTTGCATTTACCCACACAAGCATAATTTTAACTATGGGCAAGAATAATTAAAACTTTGGAAGCTACTTCAAAGTAAGGACAGAACAGCTGGTGAAATGAAAGAACAGTACAAACAGATCTAAAAACTTCATCCTGCTGAATTTCTCCTGATTGCATTTCTGGCAGTTAATGATGCCCATCACAAGGTGTTCAATGCAACAGTTTGGCCCACTGCACCAATGAACAGCTAAAGCATCTTAATAAGATCCAAGTTTCTCCAGGTCTGACATATACCTCCTGAGTATTTTGGTGTTACCTTGGACTCATTCTTCCTCAGTCCATACCCTGACTGCAGACTCCTCTTGTTCCTAGTTTTACCAATTTTGGAATTATTATTACTTAAAGGTACGGGGCTTGCCCACTCTTGTCTCCTGTCACTGTTTCCTGAGTCTGAAAATTTCTAATGTTCTTCAGCAGGCAGTGTTGCTTTTTTTCTTGTTCTCCAGTCACCTTTACACAGGGATGGTCAACAAACCCTTGAATGCACTGTCCTCTGCCATGCAGGAATGCTGAGAAATGCCAGGTGTTATTAGTTATTCAGAAATGTTTCCACAGAAAATTCACAGTCCCCACTAGCTAGGCCAGGTTTTGAGAGAAAAGACAAATTGTTGTCCGGGATCAGCCTGCGATAGCTCCCAGGGACAAGTTGTTAAATGCCCCTCTTGACAATTATCTGTCTACCATATACTGTCTTGGGTAAGGTTAGATGTACAAGATGGAGATCCTAATACAAGCTGGAGAAATGGTCTGACACATGTATCTCACTGCTAAAATTCTTTCAAGCCTATGTGAGTCACAGAGAGTGATTCCCACTGTACAACCCAGTGAGAAGCTTTGCATCTCTTCCTTTTAATCTTTAACCAGCCTACCAAGTCCTCAAGCCTACATCACAGGAGAAACCTGGACTGCTTTCTCCTCATTCCTCTCAGAGTAGATGGTTACTGCAGATAAGCAAAACTTCATTTCCAAACAGCTGTACGTACTAGACAAACTTGCTTAGTGAGTAGCATATCTGCTGTTTGTACAGGTCAGCAACTACCTGCAAGCAAGCAGAAAGCTAAGAATAAAATACATCTCTTCATGTGCCTGTTCCTAACTACATCACCTCTGACATCCTTCAGCAATGGTGTAAGTCAAGCACTAGGCCTCTTCTGCAGTAGTGCTCATACCTGCAATGAAATGCTGTGTATGCACACGAGATAGTAAACTCCATTTGCACTGTAGTCCTGTCACCTCTGTATGGGAACACCATGCTTTGTAAATGCAGGGTCTGTTGTATAAGACAAAGACACAGATCAGAAATGTGGCATAACAACTTTGGGGGGAGAAGTGTAATACTGACTGTTTTCATGAGATAGCAAGTCTACATCACAGCTGAAAAACACCGCTCTATTTTTCAATTACTTTTAATTTCCTTCACCCACTCCCTGGAACTCATGAATTCTAGAGACCCGTGAAGTCAAAGCTTCCTGGCACTGAACCTCACGCCCACTTGGGTTTTGCTCATTTTGGAAAATCCCTGTTGTCAGCACCATGGGAGTTTGTCAGACTTCCTTGAAAAACGTTGCTTTTAGTTTTAACGCTACCAGACAGACTCACTCCCCACACCAATCATTCCACAATTATAATTATAAACCCACCATATGTTGAAAATAGCCATGTGTAAATTAACAGTGGCCTCATAAGCTTACTACGCCTTCAGAATGGCTATAGTTAAACTTTATTTTGATCACTTCTGTATCTTTCCATTGTGAAATCATGATGAAAATTAATGGTTTTGATGTATACTATGGAGGTACGTGTCAACTTTTGTGCCTACCTGACACAGCAACTGGAGGGAGAAGCAGAACAGTAACTAATAAACTATCTGGATGTTGCCGCAGTGTTAATTAGACACTGCAAAAGCGGATTTAGCTCCAGAACTGTTTCACTGAAGTAGTCACTTCAGGCACATCTTAAGGGGTCTCTTTGTCAATCATATGGAAAGATTCCCATTTTGCTTCCTTTTTTTTTTTTTCCTAACTGTCATAACATACTTAAAAACTCAGCACGCAAAAGCATAAAGATCAAAGTATGCCTCATCTGATTTTCTTTGCTTTCAAAATAAACTCAATACTTGACAAGTCAGGCTTACTTAACTTGTGCAGTATATGTCCCAGTGTAGCTGTATTTAATTGTGGAATTACTTTAACATACTAGGCCACAGGGCAAAACAAGAGTTCAGCCACTGCTTCCATTCTATTCCTCAGAGGTAATCTAGGTAAAAATCAAAAGTTTCTTAAAAACCTACATATTTTCCACTGGAAGAGAAAAGAAGGCAATCTGTGACAGCAAGACAGATTTCTGTGGGAGAATAAAATTGTCAGGCTTGTAGCCCTAATGTGCCAAGCACGCAAGATATGTCATGTCCACAAATTGTTCCACTTGTAGCTGGCATTTTAGAATGAATTAGGTGGGTGGACGATTAAATGACAACAAGTACTGTATATCTTTAGCCCTCAAGGAAGAGAGAACTTCAGATCCCCTTACATGACTTTTTTTTTTTTTTCTTCATTTAGGTAATAAATTTTTCCAGGAAAAGGTCAGACTAGTGTGACAGAAAGTCATTCTGATTTGAAGGCTGTTAGGAGTTATGGAAGTAACACACCCTACTATATTCAGCCTGGCTGGATGCATATAGAAAATTGCACAAAACAGGGAACAAAAAAAAAAAAAAGTGGGGGGTTGAGAAACAAAATTCCTGCAAAAAAAGTTTTATCAAAAAGACAGCCAACAAGGGGAGGAAAGAGAGACAACAGAACTTGCTTTTGAATATAAAGCCTCCTATATCTCTACTCTTCTATTTTTTTTCCATATGAAAATAGCCGTTTCTTTAGAGTATTTTGGAACAAGTTGGCTTAAATGCATTTTAGAATGGCAGTAAAGCTTTCAATAAGCATGAAGGCCCAACCGTGCAGTGATTTGAATCTCTTCCCTTAAAATGCATTGACCAGAAGTGAGCTAATGCAGAGGGAAAAAAAGCTGTGGCAGGTTTAAAGCTCATGATAACACAGTGATCTAGCTCCAAGACACGTATAACAAAGCTTCTTCAAAGACCTATTTCACTTCATTCTTTACCAAACAAGGAAATCTCCTCTAATCTGCAAGTAAAGGAAATGACAAATGCGAACAAAAAAATGAGCTGGTTACAGACTATTCAACCTTAGATTATATTACTCTGAACTGTTAATTAAACTCTTTTTATAACTCTCTCCTGAGTCTGCCTCGGGCTATACCTTTAAATTACCTTTTAATGGAAAATTGATGTGAACAGCATGCAGCCACAAGACCAGGGAAATGTGTCCCCATTCTTAGGATGTCTGCTGTACACATCAATGGACATGAGGGGCCCATGTAGAACTGCCACCTCTATTCCTGGCTGCGTGAAGAGCTGGCCAATTAATTGGCTGTCAGGAAATGCATACAGAACTACAACACTCGTATGGAAAATGAGAAAGAGCATACAAATCAGAGAAAAGAATACAAGATAAGCAGGTCAACTATCACAAAAGTGCAAAAAGGAACAACAGCTACTGGAAATACACAAACAGAGTGGCTTATACTTCCAATTTACTTGAGCTATACTGAGGTAAGCAAGGCCAACATGTTTATACAACAACATATATCACACTGTGACATATTCCAGACTATTTCCAAAAGCTTGATTTTACACTTAAAAGATGACCCCTGGTAGCACAGGTCAGATGAATGATGTAAACAAGACTATTAATATTATAAACTCTTACATAAGAAAACTATGATAAATAGAAATGGCTTTATAGTTCTAAGTTAGGAATGTCAGCTAAAGCTAAAGGTTTGATGGGGTTTTGTTTCATTATTATGGCTGCATCATTCTCGAGAAAATACAGGTCTGATAAAGGCAGTAGCTTTAGCATCTTAAAACCTTTTTTGTCAAAGACAGCATTTTCTACTAGATCTGTTCTCAGAAAATCCATATGAAATGCAGACATAGAAGACGTAAGGTATGAATTTTTATCTGTACAAAGGCAAAGTGCAGACTATGTCAAATAGGTCACTATTAGAATGAAATGAAATCAAGCTATGTTCCACCCTCATGTTGTATCATAGAAAAATCAGCTTTCACACAGTGAACAGAGGAAGATTGTAACTCAGAAAAACAGGATTGGTAGAAAACATGAAGAATTATACAATTTAAAGAAACTCATAAGTCATCTTTTTGAACATAAGAAAAACTACATGAAGAAAACCCACTAAATGACATACAAATGGTCAAGGTCTTGGCTGAACTTCAGCAGTGATATAAATCAGAATACCTATGATGGGACCTGAATTCATGACAGAATTACAGGTCAGGTTGGTGCCCCACTATTCAGACATTTCCAAGACTGTGGAAGCAAAAATAAAATAGCTCCAAGGAATAATTACTGAAACAGGCATTTTTTAAACTATATATTCAGCTACATGAAAACCTCCTACCCTTACCTGATGAACTACTATATAGTATAAAACCAAAGGCCAGTGTATTTTTTCAGTTGTGGGACAGATGTTATCATTTACTAATAAAACCAAAACCATAAATCTAAAAATCTTGTTAAAGTTTGAATCCCATAGCCACTGATGGTTAGAGAGAAAATATAATACTGACTGCACCAGTACAGCATCACGCTGTGCACTTCTGTTCTTAATCATTTCTAAATGATCACCATGATTTTAAATAAGAAGCACAAAGTTAATCACATGCATTGGAGCAGAAACAGGCCTAAGATCTTCGTTCAGCAACAGCAATGTTTATAAGACCATGCTAAAGATGGATTACTATAAAAAGTGTATTTCATTAAATATTTCTGAAATAGCACCTGTTTCTTTAGTTCAAATACACAAGGGCTGACCATGAAATGAAAAAAAGAAGATAATTCACCATTTCATATGCAAAATCTTAGCCTTCTTCTTTTCCTCCATAAGCAGAGCCAGCAGGAGGGAGAGTAATCACTTGGTATTCCAACAGGTTATCAGATAATTGCTGTAGTCTTAGACAGAAGAAGCAGAAAGGAGGGAACTGTAGGGATGGGCCACGTCCTGCTGACTTAACTCAGCTTGAAGAAAAAAACTTTTATTTGAAGCAGGAATGCAAATGCTCATGATGGATAAATTCCTCCCCATTTCCTTAAAGAAAAGAAATATGATATTTGCTTGCAAACAGCATCCTCATGAATGATCATTTCCCTACTATATTCCAGGATGTTGATACGTTACCTGCTCTTTATAATTCCCGAGAATGATTCTGTTGAACCATATTTACCTCTACTGACATTATACTGCGATTGCCAAGAAACAGCATTTCTCTTGAGAGAACTGCAGCAAAAGTAATCATGTACCCCAAAATAAAAAGTTAGGGGCTAAATTCCTCTCCTAGGAAAGAAGTGCCCTTCTTGAAAAGGTCACTGACCACCAAAAAAAACCACAATAAAATGTAGACTCAGTTTGCTAGAGTTTAGCCAACCTAGTAATTTTGAAGCAGATAACTGAAACATTTCACTGCGCAAAATCTACAATGCCCAGCTGGAAACGAAAAAGTAAGTGCATGTAATTTAAACTTCCACGTGTTTAAAGGCATATGGCGATATCAAATAGAATGTAAACTTATCTTGTCTGAATTTAAAAGAGGTAACCTAAGAAGCATCATTTTCATGGAGAGGTTATCTGTAGTGGAGTCTAGCTCTTAAACAACATGATTTTTCCATTTACTGTCATGCACACTAAGGCTGGTAAAATGCTGCTACAAGCAGAAAATGAATCTTTACAGCCAATGGCAATGCTGAGAAAGTAACTTTCAATAGACAATTGGCTATAATTGTAACCAGTTACTGAATATTTTTTTTTCTGTACTCAGCTCTACTTTCAGCTCTACTTTCTACTTTAAAATGTAATCACGCATAGTTAATTACTTTCACTTACTCTTTTTTACACCATTTATTGCTACATGTTGAAAAGAAAGACTGCTGAAGTAAGTGGACACTTCCTCACTCCTTCCCCCTGGGAAACAGCAAGATTCAAAGATCCAGGAAAGAACAGAGGTTGCTGCTGACCCCTGTTTCAAATTGCACTGTATCACTCTTCCATTCAGCTGTATAAATGCAAACTACAGAATGAAAAATACTACTCATATTCCCAGTGCACCTAAGTAGAACATGCATTTTACTCATACATGTTTTTCTTGGGTTTGAATGCTGATGTCCACAAAGCCTTTATAATAGATTTTCCACTTTTTTTCCTCATGGGGAGAAAGAGTGGGGGAAGGAAAAGGAGGGAGATGTGACACACAGACTATGTACGGAAATAATAGAAAATCGCTCAAACTAAATTTCACCATTTCAGACAGTTTTTAGACAGGATAAATACGAAACATAAGCATACTCACTCATCATCACACTTGGGAGAAATTTCTTCAGAAACTCCTACCTATTCTCTTCTCTCAAATACCCTTAAAACCCTCTGCTGTCGCATCTACCAGAGCTTGATAATGGTGTAGGGAATCATAGAATCATACAACCACTAGGTTGGAAAAGATCTCTTGGATCATCGAGTCAAACCATTCCTATCTGCCACTAAACCATGTTCCTGAGTACCTCACCTACCTATCTTTTAAATACATCCAGGGATGGTGACTCAACCACCTCCTTGGGCAGCCTGTTCCAGTGCCCAATGACCCTTTTTGTGAAAAATTTTTCCTGATATCCACTCTGAACTTCCCCTGGCACAGCTTGAGACCATTCCTCCTTGTCCTGTCCCCTGTCACTTGGGAGAAGAGGCCAGCTCCTTCCTCTCTACAACCTCCTTTCAGGTAGCTGTAAAGAGCAATGAGGTCTCCCCTCAACCTCCTCTTCTCCAGGCTAAACAACCCCAGCTCTCTCAGCTGCTCCTCGTAAGACTTGTTCTCCAGCCCCTTCACCAGCTTCGTTGCTCTTCTCTGGACTCGCTCCAGAGCCTCAACATCCTTCTTGTGGTGAGGGGCCCAGAACTGAACACAGTACTCGAGGTGCGGTCTCACCAGTGCCAAGTACAGAGGGAGAATAACCTCCCTGGACCTGCTGGGGTTTCTGATACAAGCTAAGATGCCCTTGGCCTTCTTGGCCACCTGGGCACACTGCTGGCTCATGTTCAGTTGCTGTCAACCAACACCTCCAGGTTCTTCTCCTCCAGGCAGCTTTCTAGCCAGACTTCTCCTAGTCTGTAGCTGCACAGGGTTGTTGTGCCTCAAGTGCAGGACCATTGGCCTTTTATGCCTCCTGCCATTGGTTTCAGTGCATTACTGCAATACTATTCATACAATTTATTGTGGAATGCTGTTAGGAATATACTTTGATTCACACATATTTTTTCCCTACACATGCTATTTCTAACAGAATTTATTTTTAAGCATAGTTTACAGATACACACAAGACCTCAGAATGTATATTTTAAAAAATAATAGTTAAATCTTTAGAAAGCACACAACATCAAAAAGCTGCCTTCGGAAAGGGCCGTGTGCTGGGATGAATGCAGCCACATACCCTAACAAACAAGTAGGATATGCATCCTCAGGGACCCCACATGGCACACAAATACACTCCACTTTCCCCTCTCCTCCTCCCAGACGCTAGTCTAGATACTTATAGCTTACACTCTCTTACAGAACAATGTATAAGGCTGTCTAGATAGTTCAGGCATTTCTTCTTCTTACACACTAATATTACATACTGGTTTAGAACAAAAAATGAACAATCACCTGAATTTGATATTGCTGTCCAGGTACTTTCAGAGTCCCTTAAGTTCCATGTATACAATGAACTCTCCTTAGGTTCAGAAATGCTCACAAGTGACACAGTTTTTCCAGGTGACATTTAATTTGAAGGAACAGACTACTGATTTGATAGGCTACAAAAACTTAACATTAATAAAAGAATATATTAAGATTAATTTTCCTATGTTTTCTCCTAATATATTATCTGACTCCCTCTGCTGCATGCAAGGGGAAAGATGCAGGACAGATCTAATACTGAAGTTTTTATCCCCTTTTGGTATTACCCATTTATGATCAATACCTGAGGGACTCAACCAGATGGGTAGTAAAACATGGCAGAAAGTACAACAAAGCTGTTGCTATTACAAGAAAATAGTGTTAGGCACTAGAGGGAGCATCTGCCTGTATAGTCATTGAACAAAAGTTGCTATGTGCCTACAACATATTCCATATAATAAGCAAAAATGATTTTGCATATTATATATAAGGTATAAGTCCTATTTTTCTCATAAAAATCAATCAAATAAAAGAAATATCAATATTACTTAACCAGGATTTTAAAGAAATGCACATTCTTATCTACTTAACTTACTCAACTATCATTTTAAATTATTTTCTTAAAGTTCAGATGCTGAAAGTAAACTTTTTAATGCAATTATCTAAACAGCCTAATAGCCTAGGATACCACAGTTTGCACTGCTCAGGAAATCAAAGCAATGGCATTTTATTTTAAGGACGCATCTTCAGAATTCTGCAACACAGGCATTCACATTTTGGCTAGCTGCCTAGACTCACCATGAGAGAAGGGCATTTTTGGGCTGTGATTCACCTGACCAGCTCTAGCCATCTGTCACAGGATGAATGCGTGAATAATTTTCTCCAAGCTCCACTTCTATGAACTGCAAAGGCAGCTGAATACACAGCTGGAGGTGTACAACACACATGATTAGGTCACAGGATCCCCACCCAAAAACACGAACAGAACACACTATGCAAAAATATGCTTGACAGCATTAGTGCATTTAAATTGCAAGGGCAGGAGGGGAAAGGGAGAGCATATAATATTACGATTATTAAGACTAACTAACCTTGCTGAACAGTAAGGTGAATCATTTAAAATGGAAATTAGTTCCATGTAGACCGGCTACTATGACAGAGTCACAAAGCCTTAAGAAAGCACAGTGGCAACCAGAGTATCATTCTCATCAGAGAACTGTATTGTCTGGTTAGCTGGTATGCACTGGCACCATAAACTTATTGTAAATTTCCTAATACTATAAAACTATTTATTCTTGCCACAGGCAATGGATTCAGGTAAGAAAGTGAAAGAAAGCGGCAAAGAGCAGAAATCTCTTATTACAGCTTGTAAGAAATTAGGGTATCTAAAATCCTACCAAGCTTGTGTACAGACCCATTTGAGACACTAAGAGTATTTTTCCCCTGAAAGTGAAAGGAATCAAAAAATATCTCTCTGCCACCTATTTAATGCCTCAACCTTGCTATGAATTGCCTTGCTGACTGATGGGCTGTGCTGGTTTCAGCTGGGATAATTTTCTTCTCAGTAACTGCTGTGTTTTGGAGTTAGTGTGAGATTAATGTTTATAGCACATATAGTTTTAGTTGTTGTCAAATAATGTTTACATGTGGCTGTTATAAAAATTTTCTTTACAGAAACCACTATTTTAGATTGAGTATGAGAATGTTGATAATACACTGATTATTTCAGTTGTTGCTAAGAAATCAAGGGCTTTTTCCGTTTCCCATGTTTTGCTAGTGTACAGGTGCACAAGAAACTGGAAAGAGCATAGCCAGGCAGCTGACTCAAGCTGGCCAATTAGATATTTGATACTATATAATGTTTGATACTTAAACAAGATGTTGGCTGGGGGCCAAAGCTCACTTGGTCAGCAATCACTGCTGGGGACAGGCTTGACAGTTGGTCATCAGATTGTCGGATAGTGAGAAATCGCATTGAATTTTGCATCACTTGTTTTATATATTCTTTAATATTAATAATCTTCCTGTGTTGTATTATTAAACAGTCTTTATCTCAGCCCATGAGTTTTACTTTACTTCCCAACTCTCTTCCCAATCCCACTGGGAAGTGAGTGCGCAGTTGTGTGATACTAAGCTGCTGGCTAGGGCTAACCCATCACAAAGGAATACATGCTCACTTCAAGACAGCCCACAGGGCTCTGCCTTTTTAGATGCTGATGTCCGAAACACTGCTTTGAATCATAGCTTAGTTTACCTTATGCAGTTTAGTAGCCATGGTTTAAATATCAGACATTACACTTCCAGACTCTGTGCCAAGCTCTAAGAATGGAAATTCTGTTTTCAGATCCATCAAATTGGTACTGCGGCAGTCAAGGATATTAAACTATGTAGTTTTAGTTTGTTGTGTGTTTTCTTACTTTTGCCCACAGTCACCAGCCACATGAGACAGGCTGTAAATTTTGGGAAGAAATATTGTCTCCACTTATGTCCTCTGAACAAAGTAAAGTGATAGTGTTCTCTGGAATTTTCATTAGAAAGCTCCTTTCTTCTTCCCTTTGGCATGAAGATCCTTGCTCATTTCCAGACAACAGGCAAAGACAAAACAGCAATGGTATCTTCAGTTATCCTCCTAAATTAGCAAAATGATCTCCACGTATGACTTTTAGAGAAACAGTTTAAGATACTAGCAGTCTCCAAAATTTTAACTTTTCAATGCTGCTAAGAAAGTTCAAAGTTGGAAGATCTCACAAACCCACTAGTCTGGACCCTGATAAAGCTGGACAGAAATTATTTTACCAAAAAGATTCTGAACAACTGTATATTTCAGATCTTGCTGAAAGCATTTATCTTTGCACTTCTAATATTTTTGCAGTAGTGCAGCAAAGCCTCCACAAAGCTAATATAAGTGCTTATCATTAAAGTAATACGAAAAAAAATTTGAAAAATCACAAAACCAGAGTTTAAAATGTAAAATTGTTAAGATGTAGCAGATATGGAGGTTTTCAGAATACAAATATTGCTCTGTATGTAACAAAACTTGCTTTGTAGCCCTATGGCTAACTCCTTTGGAGCTGCAGTAACAAGGCAGCTGGAGATTCTCATCAGCACTGGGGCCAGTTAGTCACAGATTGTGTCTGAACTGCTGGGCACCAAATCTGAGTATATGTGGGTGCAGGGAAAAGATAAAAAAAGGGCAACATGAGTTGGAGGAATTACTCTGTGGTTTAGACATGTCCCAGCACAAAGCTGAGATGTTACAAGTCTCATAATTTAGAAATGAGCAGAGGTGAAGAAACAAGCTTTCATCTTTCTCACTTTCTCCATTCCTTCTGTGTGAGCTTCAGCACAAACATAAGCGTCGAGTTCCCACAAGTTATGTATGCAATATATTCCTAATCCTGCAAGAGGACAACCTGTTTTTAAAGTGTTATGTGTACTTAAATTCATTTGACAGAAAATGTTCATCCTGAGCAACTAAGACCCATGGTAATCCAAATCTTTCATTAACTCCTGTGTATGTGGGAGACATGCTATTGGCTGCTGAACCGAGCCCCAAGGCAGAGATGATCATGCTACAAGCATAAATCAGACAACCCCGGTTTTCACCTTATCTAAGTGAAACACAAAAGTTACAGTGATCAGTAATATTATGCTATAAAGGCAGAACATTTTAAGCCTAGGAAATGACTCCTTCCCATCGCTACCTGCTTTTAAAAAGCAGACACAAGCCCTTCTAACAACTTCCCAGGGACTTCCAAATTTATTATCCAGTTGGTTTTTGTCCGACTCTTTCTAAAATATACTAAATTTAAGAAAGCAGTCACAGAGACGTGTACCAGAAGTGATTTGTTCTGATTTACAAGGTTAGTTCTGTTTAATTGGGACCACAAAAATCAACAGCTATATCCTGTGCTTGGTGAATAAAGAAGTACAGCAGAGTAGGTTCAGTACAGCAGAATGAAGAAGCAGAAGTCACCTTTGTATCACCTAGATGTACTAAACTGCTTAGAGGATGCTCCATAACTCACATCAGCTCCATCCTCCAGCTACCAGCGGACAGCTTCTTACTCTAAAACAGACAGAGCAATGTTTCTGTTTGGTTCACAGACTCCCCACCAAACACAGCATTGTATTACATGCTTTTAATGAGAATGCTACAGATTATCTACATCATTATCAACAACCTGGATGAAGGCATCGAGTGCACCCTTAGCAAGTTTGCAGATGACACTAAGCTGGGTGGAAGTGTCGATCAGCTGGAGGGTCGGGAGGCTCTGCAAAGGGACCTGAACAGGCTGGACTGCTGGGCTGAGACCAACGGCATGAGGTTTAATGAGGCCAAATGTCGGGTCCTGCACTTGGGGCACAACAACCCTGTGCAGTGCTACAGACTAGGAGAAGTCTGGCTGGAAAGCTGCCAGGAGGAGAAGGACCTGGGGGTGTTGGTTGACAGCAACTGAACATGAGCCAGCAGTGTGCCCAGGTGGCCAAGAAGGCCAATGGCATCCTGGCTTGTATCAGAAACGGCGTGACCAGCAGGTCCAGGGAGGTTATTCTCCCCCTGTACTCGGCACTGGTGAGACCGCACCTCGAGTACTGTGTTCAGTTCTGGGCCCCTCACCACAAGAAGGATGTTGAGGCTCTGGAGCGAGTCCAGAGAAGAGCAACGAAGCTGGTGAAGGGGCTGGAGAACAGGCCTTACGAGGAGCGGATGAGAGAGCTGGGGTTGTTTAGCCTGGAGAAGAGGAGGTTGAGCGGAGACCTCGTTGCTCTCTATAACTACCTGAAAGGAGGTTGTGAGGAGGAGGGTGCTGGCCTCTTCTCCCAAGTGACAGGGGACAGGACAAGAGGAAATGGCCTCAAGCTCCGCCAGGGGAGGTTTAGGCTGGACATTAGGAAAAAACTTTTCACAGAAAGGGTCATTGGGCACTGGAACAGGCTGCCCAAGGAGGTGGTTGAGTCACCTTCCGTGGAGGTGTTTAAGGCACGGATGGATGAGGTGCTAAGGGGCATGGTTTAGTGTTTGATAGGAATGGTTAGACTCGATGATGCGGTGGTTCTCTTCTAACCTGGTTATTCTGTGATTTCACTCCTCCTCCATTCCTCATGTTTTGGAGAGGCAGTCAAAGAATAAAAAAAAAAATGACAAATACACAAATAAATAAAATTTGGGGGCAATTTAATTCCTTGCATATTTCAAAATCAAAGCCTTAGTAGATATACAGTCACGGTCTGTTTTTTCTTTTTAATTTAACAGTGAAATCTGCTAAGATTGTATCAGTTCAATAGAAGGTTACAGATACTGTAATTTTTCTGCAAGCTCTAAAAATTACATAGAACTCTGTAAACCATTTTCTATACAAATTGAGGAATACTAGCTGTTGTAGAAGCAATGCATAAATATGTATTACTGGTTTATAAATATGTACTGTATTATAAATGAAGAAAACAACTGAATAGAAGACCTCATAATTGGTACAATCTATTATTTTGAAACAATTTTTAAAAAAAAGAATTACATAATTCCACAGAGAATTACTTTTCATGTAAGCATGAAAGACAGCATAGCAACACTGTTTCTAATTCTTTGTATTGTAATGTAACATCTGTGGGTTTGGTTTGGGTTTTTTTTTGGTTGGTTTGGGGTTTTGGTTTTCTTGTTTTCGTTCTGTGATTAACAAACTGAGGCACTACTGCAAGTTAAAGGAAGCAGAATGAGCTTGTTGGGAGAATGAAGGAAGACAGGATTTCAGATTCATTCACACAGCTACAATTCTCATGTAAACCCACAATGTCTTGCATCTTGATTTCTTTCTAAGGCTGGTAAATGCAACAGTGCTCAGTTGTGACCATTTCCTGAAGCTGTTGCTTTGAGTGTGTCACTCATACTGCCTCTCTCATTTTCTATTGCACTGAAAGACTTAAGCGTAGAAACATGACTGTAATTTTATGCAAGTTCTTCCTACCAGTTTGTTGGATAGGCTATTTGAAGTCTGGCCATTTGCTTTGAAATTCATAAATACAAGAGAAAAAAAATTAGTTGATTGAACTACCCTTAGAAAAAAGCGTGTATTTATTTTGTCAAGTCTATTCTGTCCCCCTATTATATGTTCCCAATTAAAAAAAGATATCCACAGACCAGCCAGGTACTGTGCACACCTCAAAAAATGCTAGGCAGAGTCATCCCCAGCTCCTCAACACCCAGCTGACTGGGTACTGATGTGAGCTGCTGGAAGAGACACACATAGGTTTACTAGTTTAGGCTGTTGAATCCTAGATGTAAGTGAAAACAGCAGATAACTGAATCAACCAGAAAGGTAGGAAAAGTCTGAAGCCAAAGACTAGCCATCTAGAAAACTAACTTACTAACATTCTGCTTTAGTGCAGAATTAAACAGCATAAAAATGAATTAAAAATAGAGAGAATACTTTTTTAAAAGGATTATAATGAATTGATGAGTTTATTTACTGAGAATATCATCTGTACCTCAGTTTATCTATTAGACCTTATCCAACCATACAGAGCTATATCAAAAGCAAGATTTATAGATATTGAAGATCTCTAACCAATTGTTAGTAGGTGCACTGCAGGCCTGTTTTACACAGATGACATTGTCAGACTATGATCCATAATATAAGCATAGTACATAGATGGGAATTTAATTAGAATTACGTCCATACACAAGAACATGATCTTTAGACTCTTTACCTTCTGTCTTCGGTGTCATTTGTAAAGGAAGTTCTCTCTCCATTCCTAGGGTTCAGCCTGAAGGATTTCAGACCGATAAGGCAAGATTTGAGCAAATGTGATGCCTTATGCCCAAGTAATCTCATCTCCACGTAGCTTTATGTATGAAAAAGTAAAATTTCAGAGATAGAAGAGGTCTCTAACACTTCCACAACATCCATCATTTTCATTATTTATCCACACATAAAATTAATACAGATATGGAGCTCTTCAGAAAAGCATGTCAAAGAGCAGGTAGGCTATAGAGAGGACATCATTTAGAATGTTACAAATAGTGAGTCAGTCACAAACTGTGACTGTATCTTCCATGTAAGACAATACAAGAGTATAAAAGAAGCAGGTGGCCAGGGCTGAGCCCTGTCTTTCTGTGGAACCATCTATTCTTTCGTGGCAGAGGAAGGTCTGGGTCTCAGGATCTACATCTTCTATTTTCAGGAGAAAAATGGCACTGCCATCTGAGTATAACATATTAATGTTCTGCAATTTAAACTAAAACAAAAGCAGCCTTTGCATTCCCATAACTTGGGTTTCTGAATTAATGAAAGCAAGATGATGAGAGGGGAATATAAATGAAAGTGCTCAGTATTAGAATTCCTACAAATAAGGATCCAAAGATTTGTGAGAAACAATTTCCAAAGCCATCTGATTATTTCATTGTTATTCTTCAATAACGACTAGAAATACAGTACCATTTTCTGGCAAACTAGTAATGTATATCTTTATTGAAACTAAGCAGTTTTTAACAAAATGAAAAGATCATTTACTGAGAGTTTACGAATACGAAATTATTTTACACTTTCTAATCTCCTTCCCACCCAAATACCATAAATATCTCATTGTTCTCCTGGAAAGCATATCTCTGGTGGAATATAAAGATGGTGCTTACAGTAGCATTTTGAGACAGTTAGTAGTTAATCATATGTAAAGCTGTTAAAAACTAAAGGAACAAATAATTTTTAAACCTCCCTCTGTCTGACAGCCTGATGAATACTGGGTCAAAGTTTTGCAGAATGCATAGTATTTAGGTGACTGAATAGGTAACAGAATAATAACAGCATGGAAATTACAAGGGAAAAAAGGCTTCCAAAAAAAATATTACTACAGGAAATGTAGACACTTCTAAGCATGTCCCTCAGGAAAACCAGGTCTTGGGCTGACAAGAAGAACTATGAAGGGTTCTAAAAATTAAATATCTGGTCAGACTCACAGAACACAAAAAGGACAAGAATGGTGTGTTGTATTTAACATACATCTGTACCGTTACACTGAAATGTGACACAAGAGCTGTTTCCAACAGCTCACGAGATTTAAGCCTTTCCTATTCCTTTTTGGATTCCCATTTGATTCCTGTTTTGGGATGATGTTCATACCACTCAAATAAATGCTGCACAGCCTGCAGGTGCTATTTACTCAAACCCTATTAGAAAACCAAATTATATGAGTCGAAGGGAAGGCATTCTCTCATAGGAACACATGTACTGCGGTGACCAGAGGACTGATGTTGATCATTAAAGGATGACCCTCTAAGTTCCGAATAAAGTCTCTGGATTTTGCCCCACATGGAGTTCATTATGAAGGCTTTTAACCATTTCGCCCCTCTTTTAAGCACTGGCCTTAGAGACTTACCCATTCTCAGACTCAAAAGAAGGCAGGAAGAAGGTAACCTAGCATTACGCTGTCATCATAAAATGAAAGCTGTTGCTCGTCACATCATCTGTTGTAGGAGAAGGAAATCCCTCAATTTATTACCTGCATTTCATTAGAAAAAAAATCCCCACAAACTCATCTTTTTATAAGAGGGTAACAACCCTTAAAACGTGGGGGTAAAAAGTGCCAAAGTCCAAGAGCTTCATAGGTTGTGAAAACAATGGGGTTTCCACAGACACAGAACAGGAACTACACTGCCCTTTCTTTGCAGAAAAAATAATGCTCAAAGGCCCATAGTTTACACTCCCTGCCTATAACCACTGGAGAAGCCAGGAAAGGATGTATTTTTTTATTAGTTTTCTTCTACCACACCACAGTCAGCAGTACAGCTCCATCAGACTTCACTGTGAGCAAACTTTGACTTTTGACTGCCTGTTCCTCTGAGACATGCAAAGATTTGTATGATTTCACTAATCAAAAAAGCCTCTGAACTGATACCCCTACCACATTAGGCAATAAAAGATAATACCTCAGCCTCTTTCTGAAATCACTTCTATTCAAGCATGATTTGTTTCTAATTTGTCTTCTGTGATAAACTTTTTGAAATCAAAATTCCAGCATTTTAGTATAACTTACCCATAGCAACTGTGAATCACAATGACTTGCTGAAAAAGGAAAAAAGGACAAAAAGAACCTAAAATCAAACCTAATTCACTTGTAGTGTTGGAAGTCCTGTAAATATTATGATGTGAGGTTTTTGCAATCAAATAGCAAGGCCACACACATTAGTCTGCATAAATATCATCTTCTATTTCCATGTTATATAATAATATCATAAAATATGTCACAAACATTAAGCTATTCTTCCTGGACATTCAGTCTATCTGATCTTTTTTGCAGAGTACCTGGCTGTTGTGTGGGAATTCCTTTTTCATCTTGTAAGCACTGAAAAAAACCTCTTATTTCAGGACTTTGGAGATGCAAAAGAGAACAGATACATAATCAGACCACGACACACAGAACTGAAAAACAAGTCTATGCTTACTGCTTAGCTGGCAAAGAAGCTGCTTGTGTGATCGCCAAAGAAAATTAAATAATATTCATTTGGAAGCCATTCAGGGTTTAGTTTCACATGAGTATAATGAATTAAATGCAGCCAGGATTCACAGCATCAAAGTACTCAATCAAAATGAAACAACAGGCAAGCGGGCTTGGTGATGTAAATATTAACAATTATATCACAGAGCAAATAATTTTCAGTGACATGGCTAGGGGAAAATAGGTAACCCCCCTATATAATGCATTTTGCCTTCTGGTATTTTTTCACCTACTGCAGAATGAACACCATTTGTTTGAAAATATATATTACTACATTAAGAATTGAAACAGACTTGATTGACAGAGGGACAGGGATTAAAATCCCCAAGGTTTATTAGCCTAAAGGCAGCCATGACAAACTGCTGCCAGTTGCCCAAAGCCCGCACAGCTACTCAAGCACACACCATCCTCAAAATAGTCATATGTGACTGAGGACAATCCCTGCTGTGCAGAGCTGAATTTCAAACTGGGCTCAAGAGAAGGGAAAACATCAACACAATCACACACCAGTCACTCACATCTTACATTCATTATCAGGTTTTTCAAAGGAATCCCCAAGGCGACTATATTTCACAGAATTGAAGATTTAAAAGAAAAGAAAAAGAAAAACAAAGCAGCTCCCTCTGCTCAAAACTGTATTTATGCTAGTTCATAAAACCACAATAAAACATATGAAATAAAATTACTCAAGTAGATTTTAAGACAAAAATAGCTTCTGGAAAGTCAAAAATAAATACTAAGAGTGTAGGTTACAGGAATAATAATGTCACTAGGCAATTGTACCCCATCCAATATATAAGTACATAGCATCCAGCTAGGAATCTGTAAGATCTGACTTTCCAGGAAAACCTGCAAAGAGATTTTTATTTGCTGTACAGAAAGCACAGCTACCCATCTTCCCTTTCCTCTGTGAAATTCTATGTATCACTGCAAGTAAATATAATGTATCAGCAGTAGAATGTGATATGTTTATGTGCTCTAATTTCCATTACTTCAGCAGAAATGATGTGTGAAGAAATTTAAAGCCTGTGCTTTAGATGGATTAGTAGAGTCTATGAATGAATAAAATACAAAATTAGAAAATTCTGTTTAAATTACAAGATAATTTACAGAGAAGGTACATTAAATTCATGTGAATGTTAATCTACTAATTTTTTTTTGGTGTGCTTTCTGGTGTTAGACTAAAATTTTCTTTACTAGTGTACCCTGAAAAGGGGGGCAAAGGATTAATAAAGACTACTGAAGGATTTATGTATATTTTACAGATGTGGGTACACCACACTTTGAGAAAGCTGGTAGCTCCTGCAGCTAAGTAAGCAATCCAATCATGTATCTCTAATTGCTACATTACATATATAGATGAGAATGTTAAGTATAGCCTGAGAGTTGATGGGGGTTTTTTTCCCTCTTCATTTTACTGCAAGACATCCACGGCCCATGCACAGCAGTGCACTGTCCTAGTGAGAACCGTTCTTTCACATTACCCTTTTTCACTAGTGGGAAATATTTCATAAAAAAACCCTGAGAATAAACACGTCAGAGCAGTTAGTGAGATTAACTCCAGCCAGCTAAGTCCTTGCCACTACCCCATTCTATGAATTGCCCATCAATCTCGCACAGGAAATGTGGTAACTGGCAAACCCTGGTTGTGTCAGGCACAGATGGGAAAGCTCCCTCCTTACGCTAATTGACTGGGAAAAAAACTCATTAAATAGCACTTTTCACCTGTCACAGTCCAAAAGCAAACTCAGCAGCCCTCTCAGCTGCCCACCTGTTGGGGAAGACAGCAGTCTTTAATTGTAAAGAAAGTTGTTCCCTCTGTGTACAAACCCCAGAGCTAGAGGAGCAAAAAGAGGCTCCCACGGTCCAAGAGGAGGTGGTCAGAGCCTTGCTAGCCCAACTAGACATCCACAAGTCTATGGGGCCAGATGGGATTCACCCAAGGGTATTGAAGGAGCTGGTGGATGTGCTGGCCAAACCCCTTTCCATCATCTTCCAACAGCCCTGGAAGACTGGGGAAGTTCCACTGGACTGGAGGCTGGCTGATGTTGTGCCCATCTACAAGAAGGGTCACAGGGAGGATCCAGGGAACTACAGGCCTGTCAGTCTGACCTCAGTGCCAGGGAAAGTCATGGAACAGGTGATCTTGAGTGCTATCATGAAGCACATGCAAGAGAACCGGGTGATCAGGCCCAGTCAAAATGGGTTCACAAAAGGCAGGTCTTGCCAAACTAACCTGATCGCCTTCTATGACCAAGTGACTCGGATGCTGGACGAGGGAAAGGCTGTGGATGTATCTTCCTGGACCTCAGTAAAGCCTTTGACACAGTTTCTCACAGCATTCTGCTATGGAAACTGTCAGCCTCTGGACTGGACAGGCACACACTCTCCTGGGTGGAAAACTGGTTGGATGACCGGGCCCAGAGAGTGGTGGGAAATGGAGTTAAATCCAGCTGGAGGCCAGTTACAAGTGGGGTTCCCCAGGGCTCAGTGCTGGGTCCAGCCCTGTTCAATGTCTTTATCAATGACCTGGATGAAGGCATCGAGTCCTCCCTTAGCAAGTTTGCAGACAACACTAAGCTGGGTGGAAGTGTGGATCTGCTGGAGGGTCGGGAGGCTCTGCAAAGGGATCTGAACAGGCTGGACTGCTGGGCTGAGTCCAATGGCATGAGGTTAAACAAGGCCAAATGCCGGGTCCTGCAGTTGGGGCACAAGAACCCTGTGCAGCTACAGACTAGGAGAAGTCTGGCTAGAAAGCTGCCAGGAGGAGAAGGACCTGGGGGTGTTGGTTGACAGCGACTGAACATGAGCCAGCAGTGTGCCCAGGTGGCCAAGAAGGCCAGTGGCATCTTGGCTTGTATCAGAAACGGTGTGACCAGCAGGTCCAGGGAGGTTATTCTCCCTCTGTACTCAGCACTGGTGAGACCGCACCTCGAGTACTGTGTTCATTTCTGGGCCCCTCATCACAAGAAGGATGTTGAGGCTCTGGAGCGAGTCCAGAGAAGAGCAACAAAGCTGGTGAAGGGGCTGGAGAACAGGCCTTATGAGGAGCGGCTGAGAGAGCTGGGGTTGTTTAGCCTGGAGAAGAGGAGGCTGAGGGGAGACCTCATTGCTCTCTATAACTATCTCTTCTCCGAAGTGACAGCGGACAGGACAAGAGAGAATGGCCTCATGCTCCACCAGGGGAGGTTTAGGCTGGACATTAGGAAAAAATTTTTCACAGAAAGGGTCACTGGGCACTGGAACAGGCTGCCCAAGGAGGTAGTTGATTCATCTTCCTTGGAGGTGTTTAAGGCACGGGTGGATGAGGTGCTAAGGAACATGGTTTAGTGTTTGATAGGAATGGTTGGACTCGATGATCCGGTGGGTCTCTTCCAACCTGGTTATTCTATGATTCTAAACAAATGCCCCATTGCTCAACACAAAAGAGCAACAGATCATCCCTCTGACAATTATGCTCCTGTAAGCCACAAAGTCATATGCACCACTAAGTTCTATCTCCATCACAAAAAAAAAAAAAAAAAAATCGAATCCAGGAATAATAAATAAGCCACAGGATGAGTTCTGTATTTCTTAGCGCTTTTTCCTTCCCTTTTAAAGCACTGTTGGCACACTGAAACCTTATGAAAAGACATTTTGATTAAAAAAAATATAAAATGCATGAATTGTTTTCATGTGACTCTTTCTTTTTTTTTCCTCCCATAAAGCAGGCCCATTGCTATTATTTGCACTTATTAGAAAAGAATGTAAAAAATAATACAGAGAGATTTTATTTTTGTCTTTGTGCTCTGTTTTATTAGTATGCTTAATTTTGCATAGTCCAAAGAACTGAAGATATCCATGACAATAGTGTAAATCCAAGCTAGACCAGCAAATCCTTAACTTCAGTGTAACATTTGTATGAAACAGAACAGGATTCGGCGTAAGGCATTTGCTGGAAGAGTTAAATTTGTTCCTAGGCACTTGTGCAACTTCACCAGGTTGTGAAATTTGCCAGTGAACTTAAAGAGCAATGCACCTAAATACTGCACCTAGAAATTAATATATGATTGTAACGTTAGGCTCAGAGTTGATATCGACATTCTATAAAGGAAGAACCTACCACTATAATTATGTATACTCATATGTAGACAACACTAAGTAAAAAGTGAAAGAAACCCAAAACCAGAGCTACATATCTCACAAAAAATACGTGTGGTTCCTTCAGAGTACAACAGCAATCAGCAAGAATGTGTGGTTCTCATCAGGGGAGCAGTGGAGAAAGGGTAGTGAAGGATTTTGTGAAACCTCAGAAGAACATGGGGTACCCCATCCCCAAAACACAGTTTTCAAGGGAGTTCTACCAGGTTCCTGTCAACCAGGTCAGTTAAGTGAGAGAGTGAGCATAATCAACTCCATAATTAAAATTTCTCCCATAGCTGCTCTTCCCCCATCTCTCCCACCCCAAAGACATCTCCGCCTCCCCAAGCTTATCTGTACTGCCATACATCACGGCCAGTCTCTCCTGTCTTTGTACGATAAATGAAGGGGGTTGCAAGAAGAATAGAATTTTTCTTCAAAGCAGTGCTTCCTTCAAGAGCTGCTTAACTACCAGTCTGTTTTAACTTTAACATTTGCATGCCAACTCTGAACCACAGAAGTATTTTCTCTCACAAGCACTGGAGATAGATATTTCAGAGCACTGACACTGAAATTGAAAGAACAGTTAAGAAAAACAGTCATGAAATAAATCCTATTGTAAAGCACAGTGCCACTTGGTATTGGCTTTACAAGGACCGGTCCTCATACCTCTGCCCCTTATCTAATTTAGCACTTTTTTTGAGTGCTATTCTCCATTGTGTCCTTCCTTAATGTAACATGCTAACAAGTACCTGTAAGATGACTTACTTTCTCCCTCAGCCATGGATCAAGATATCAGTGTTGCAGAAAACAGAATGAAGAACAAAAGGATAGTCCTTCCTTTTAGTAAAATACTATCCACAGGGAAGGAGGGAAGAGACAGATATGGAGAGATGGAAATCCAATAAAACAAATAGCGGGACTAGCATGTGTAACTCCAACGGCTACCTACAAAGTCTATTTACCATAGGCCTCACAATGAAGGACAATTTAAAGGAGTGATGTGAAGGAGAACAATGAAGTAGTTCTGCAAATCCTTATCACAAGCTCCAGCCAAGTATGGTAAGTTGCATGTGTATATGAGAATCTCTTCAATAGGCAATGGAGACAGAGATCATTGATGCAAGGGAGATGATGATGTTCCCAAGGGCAGTTTTATGTTAGGCCTATCTAAGGAAACAGTTTACAAATAACAAGAAAAGAAAAGCATATATGTAGTAGAAAAGAAAGAGCAAATTTCCAGACAGAGTAGCACAGCAAATGCAGCAGGCTAGGAAGAGGGCATACCATGCAGCAACCTGAAATGAGGTAAGACAATCAAGCTTCATTTACAGAGGCAAAGAGAAGGATGAGTGTCTATAGAATAGACAAAAGGAACACTAAATTTGTCCTTCCTTTTCTCCGTCAGCTCCAACAGCTGTTGAAGAAATGATGAATGGAAAACAAATAAGCAAAATATGAAGAGGTATTCCCCAAAATGTTATTTTCAGATTCACAATTCTCACTTCAATGTTTACCCACAGGGTAGAACCCAGGACTACGCTGTTTTCTCTCTTCCTAGATTTCTTTTCATAAGGCGCAATGGTAACAATCATCAGGTTAGATCAAATTTGCTGCATAGACTAAATTTGCCTATTTTTCTACTTTGTATTCTACTTGAAGTGACATTACTCCAAACAGAACTATTGCATAAGCTCTTTGATTTGGTTGGGCTTTGTAAAGTTTGCCACAATGTTAGAAAACAACTAAAAGAACACAAACAAAACCCTACATTGTGAAAAGTTATTTGATCACTGTGATCCTATTCAAAATGCTTTTTTTTCTCCTTCCTTGCTCCAGATGGAGTGACCCCATTATGTTTTCAGATGTCAGACATTGTTAGTGAACACAATGCTGTCAGACTATAACAGACAATTTTGGTTTTTTCCATAATGTGTTTTGTTTGTGTGAAGAACTGTGCCAGGGATCTGTTAAGTTGTATAATTTCCTTCAATGAAACTAATTTTCAAATAAAATGAATTATGGGAAAGGCAAAGAAGATACCAAGCATTCTATATCCACCCTGTTCCTTCCTGTATCTATGCCTGGAAAAAACAAGCAACAGAAACAAAACAGACCAAACTCAGTTCTGATGTAATGCCATTGAAGTCCATGATATCACAGCACGAATGAATTTGGCATAGTACCAATTTCATTTTTAGCAGTGCTGAAGTCAATTCTAGTATGTAAAGGTTTGCCAATTACTTGACAATATGAAGATAACTTTCTGGGTTAAAAGTGCAATATGCTGCATCTCTTTTAACTGGGAATTTGCAGGTATTCAGGAGGTATACCACAGAGCTAAATAAATGCTGTGGCAGAACAACAGAATAACTGCTCTAACAAGCTGCATGAAGGATTAGCAGTCATGGCAGAAAAGTATTGCCACAACAAAAATCCACTCTTGTTTGCTACATCCAATGCACAGACTTTAGGATCAGAGGGACAATGTCATAATTAAGACTGAAAAGTCATTTTTATCCTAAGTCCTTACGTCAGGCATTTGCATACATTTTCTTACGAAGGTCATTCTTTGGTCAAAATCTCTTATGTTTCATTTATTCCCATGGTTTCTGACAGAAATCCATCCTCACATAGATCATATGCTTCAATTCAGTTTCATAACAATTGCATGTCACCTGCCTTCAATGGCATATGAATCTAAATGCCCATTTGAAGCATCTCTGAAAATCTTGTTCAAGTACTGCCATTATTTCCTGTGGGTTGTAATGGGGGGGTAATACTGGATCCTTGGATTGCCCTCCGTGAGCAGTGTTGCATGCCCTCCCTCTTGTCTGAGTTGCAGTAAGTGTGCTTGCAATTGCTATCCACAGCTTAAAAATCAGACAATACATAGAAACTTTTATTCCACCTTTTAAAATTAAGCTTTTATATCCTTATTGTTGAAATCTGATTTTAGATTAAGAGTGAATAACCATAAAGACTATCACGGAAATCCATTAACCTTTGTCAATTTAAAAAATTTTCAAGTTAAACTAACAGGTAAGGAAGAAACAGAGATGGATTCAGTACAATATGTAAACAGAAAACTAAAAGTTTTCCAAACAAGACAACTGGTTTCAGATTACAGATGTATATTTAAGAGCATTAAAGGGGAAAAAATACTTTTATAACATAACATAACAGTAATGAACAGACCATTCATGTAGTGCTCATATATCCAGTATATCCAACTTGAATCAATCCCACTTTTGTTAACAACAGATGGGCCAAACAGAAGTTAATGGCTTACTGTATGGTGTGCCGGACTGATGCTTAGGAGACTAAGACCTACCAACACCTCACTGCCCGAGACATATCACTTCATGCCTCAATTTCCCGATCTTCAAAATGAAGGCCAATGGCAGTATCCTATCTAAAGAGCTTTCAGACTTCCTCAGGGCAAGCATTACAAATTCTAGGAGCTGGGTGCTGTTGTAATTAGCAGTATGGCACATGCTTTCAGCTGCAGAAACTTTAGGACTTGGTACTAAAATATAGCATGGTGCAGGAGAGTTCAGCAGATAGAACTACTCTGATCCCTGATAAGTGCCTAAAATGGCATTTTTTTCCCATATTTGCAGTCAATGCAGGTCACAAGCAAATAGGACAGAGGTGTGCAGCCTCAGAAACAGTCTTAGAGGGAGACTGACTCCTTGGATTATTGCAATATATGTTCCTTAACACTCCCCTGCTGCACTGCATTAAGGGGAGCACAGCACAAAATTATCTAAAAATATATGCTATATTATCCATTTCCTTAGGTGGAAGGCTACTTTCTTGGAGGCCCAGTTTCTATTCTTATGTTCCTACCAGCAAGCCACGTAAGTGACAGTCAGGTGTAAAAGGACATGAAACCATTCTCCTTTTCTGAGGCTTGTTTGCACTATCTCAAAAACAAAATCTGAGCCATGCAGTGTGTATAACAAGGGCTGTGTAACAAGCTCATCTTGCTTACTATGATACCATAAAATTTAGTGAGTGTATTTCAAGCAAACGACTGAATCTAAAGATTGCAAGTAAAAATAGCAAGCAAACCTCAAGGAAAGGAAACAGAAGAAATAAATATAAAAGCGGGGCATAAACCGCAATAGTAATGGTTCCAAGTATTTTACAGAGACTGCCAAATAAAAAGGTAGAAAAAAAGACATTTTAAAAATTGATCTCATAAATATAACGTTGCAAGGTAAAGTATACTATATTGCCAATTAGGAAAGGCTACAGCTTAGTTAAAAGAGTAGTAAATATACTGCTTTCAACCCTCTGCTAAAACAATGTCATAACTACAACAGCATGATTCTGAAGCATAGCACCATTTGTCCAGAAACTTATCACAGGAACAAACGTAAAGAAATGGAGTGAGGCAGAAAGCCAACATTTACTGAAGGGAAATAAATAACAGTATCTAAAATGACTGCAAATATACACAATGATATATTTAGGGGGGGAAGGTAGCTATTCAACACTTAGAAATGGCTCAATCTAGAAATCCTAGTGTTTAGTTTTTACACATATAACATCTGCATACATGCACATGTAAAATAGCGAGCAGTCTTGAAAATACATTATGTTTTCTTCAACTTGTTCAGTAACATGGAGTACCATCTTAATCATTCCCTAGGTATGTTGGCAGGAGGGCAATACAAGTACAAGTTGCAATTGAATTTTCTTCTGTAAAGATCACATGAGCTTTTAAAGCTTTAGAATGGGAAAGTTTTAAAGCAGCTTATTGTGTATGAAGCCATTTGTTCTTCAACAGAAAACACAAGTTCTTTTTCATTTAGAAGCCATTAAGGAACACAATCCATTAATTAAATTCATTCTTTAGAGGCTTAAATTTAATTAAAATACTCTCTGAAATAACACTTAATGGCAATTTTTTTTCTGCATTGAGTACTATGTTCCCGGTACTGAAATGAAGCATATATGTAATACATATGCTGAAGAGATGACAAGAGGACATGTATATTATCACCACACACTGAAGTAGTTATGTTTTCCTCTCTACATGTTTCTTCCCTCAGAACACCACACACAAAACAAATATTTTCCTCTCTCTACTCCCTCCTATATCCTTTTAACACCATTTAGTTTACCAGAATGCATGCATTTTTCATATTCCTTGTACTTAACAAATACAAGATTAGGAAAATCAGCGCTATTTAACACTATGCTGAAATATCATGTAGTATACTAAGCATGAACCAGCATCTATCTATTTGCAGGTGACTGAAAACCAGTAGCAAAATTATACTACCTTCAGTCTCAGATAATTATCCAGAGAAACACAATAATCTTGACCCACATAATTCATTAATCCTAATCAGCCTTGCTGCTAAATTCTTTCACATTGGACTAAACCACAATGTTTAAGAGAGATTTCCTGCAGGAGAATGTCCTGCTATATAGACTTATTGCAATTAGCTCTAAAATCACAAAAGGTCTCATTGACTTCAGTTCAGGAGTAAGCATCTGCACTGCTCATATTGTTAATTACTCAACACCAAGAGATCCAGACCCTTACTGTAAATTGCCATAGATCTGGAAGGAGACACTCCCCACCATTGTATCTAAGCAGAGCTTTTATGTAAGTAAAAAAAAAAAAACCAACAAAAGGCAAAAAAAACAAAAGGCAAAAAAAAACCCAAACCCAAGAAAGAATTAATTTCAACAGGATTCTCTTCTTGTTGTTTTCAAATGGAAAACAGTATAATGGATTCTGAAAAGCAGCCCTTCCAGCCTTGCCTGGCTGGAATTATTTCACTTTTACTCCCTACCTCATCCCCAAAATAAAGAAGCAAGGAGGTGGTCTGCTTAAAAAATAGCTACTTAAAACAGGGTATTGTATCCTTCCTCTTTAAGACCACCCAGATTTTCAATACTGGATTGTCTTTACACTAGACAGATAAGACTACTAGCACAGTTCTCTGTGCAAAGACCTGGTACTCTGCAATATATTTAGCACTATTTACCATCATCACTGCATAAACAGAGCAATTATGCTGACTAAATGTATACATATAAGAAGAGACAGTAAAAATGGGAAAATCTTACACATTTGGGAAGAGGTGAAACGTCACTATGGCCCTCTTCAAAACCAGGAGTTTATGTTTTAAAATAGGCTTTTCTTTAGAGACTGTAGGTAAAGTGCTTTATTTTCTTTACATGTTTAGAGCTTTAAGTTTTATATGTTCAAGCTAAGTGTTGAATTAAAATTGAAAAATGAAGAAGTTATCATATCCTAATCTAACTGCAAGCTTCAGCATTTCTGGAAAAAAAATAATAAAATTGCCCTAAAAGACTCACGTTACAGTTTATCCCAGAGGTTAGGGCAGTATAATAGGAATTAGAAAACACAGATTCCAATTATGGCTTTCTTGTTATCTGCTTCCACTCTCACCTCATGACGCTTCAGTTTCCCACTCAGAAACTTATATTGCTACTGGTCTCCACTGTGTTTTGAAATCCACAAAAGAGAAGCAGAATGTATGAAAAGAACTATGCTATTGTGAAAATGAAGTTGGAATCACACAAGGGATAGATACTGCTTAGGGGCAGGATCTATCTAGTTTTGGCCAGCTTAAAAAAAAAATAAAAAAAATCCAAGCCTGTACTGTCTTATTCCAGTAAAGTGTAGAGAACACCTTTGGAGGTAGGTAAGAAATACCACAACATGCAGGTGTTCAAGACTTATGCCTGTCCAGACAGCCAAAGTTAGGTGAAATGAAACTTATTCTAGGCACCAAAATAAAGCAAAACTATATGTATGAAAAACATGTCTAGCATTTGTGCTTGGCTCAAAGAACCCCACTGGTGCCAACGTTGTAATGTATTTTTTATCACATTTAGCATAATCAATTTTTACTGTGATCAGCTGTACATATTCATTATCAATCATGTACTTGCCACCCCATACCTTATATAACTGGCACAGAAACTACCATATACATTACAGCAGCTTCTCAGGAGTGAAGTGGGGCAGGCAAAGGACTGCTTAAAAGGATAATGAAGAGAGGGCACACTTCTTTCTGTTACTTTACCTATCAAAGAGCACATGAAGTCAAAGTTATGTTTGAATTGAAGATAGCATTATTAAATCTAACTAACTAGTATCAACACACAGTTAGAAGGGAAACTGTAGAAAGGAAAAATTGCTCCTATCAATAATAACATTAGAGTCTATCTGGATCTGGATTATAACTTAATTATCATTAAGGTATGCATTTTTTAAACTGGAAAAAAATTAGATGGAAAACTATTACATTTCAGTAATAACAGAGCAATCTGTCACACAAGCAAACTGATGGCATTTCAGGTTTTGGATTTATATTCTTAATATCTTGTTCTAGTTCCCTGCAAAACTGAGCTGGAATATGCATCTCATCTTGGCAACAAGGCTGCTTATTCTTTCTTTCCATTACAGTCAGCATGGTTATGATAACACAGCAGCATAAGCTAGCTAAGTGTGAAGAGGGAGATTTCTCAGAAGCTGACACGGACAAGATGAGCAACATTAACATAGGTTGCCATACAGGAAATTCCAGTGAGGTTTTAGGAAATGAATTTTCACAACAAAATAGCTGAGCACTGGAACAGGGGCCCAGTCAACGCTTATCTTTATTGCTACTCAAAACTGGGTTGGGATGAGGCCCTGGGCAACCTGCTGTAGTTGGTCCTGCTTGCAGTGAAGCGTTGGATTTTGGTCTACAGAAGTCCTTCCCAAGCTGAAGTATTCCGATTCCACATTGTCTTGAAATATTTTCACTTTTTAAATGGTTACTAATTCTAAGCCACTTAAAATGACTACAGTTAAGAATGAGGTACTATTGTCAATGTTTCCAACATGCTTATTTTGCCACCAGGAGTTTTTCTGCTCCTCAGGCGGGCAAATAACCCATGCACCAGTGACCTTGGAGACTGACCTGAACATCTTAAGCTGTCTCAACAAAAACTGATTTCTTTCTTGCAGTCTTTGTATGGTTCCTTTTCCTTAACCCCAACTGTGGCCTTATTACTAGTTTTTTTGCCTGCAGAATAATCAGTGGCATTAGTTCTTTGTGATAACCACATCATACTTGTGCAAAGCTGCAATTTTTAAAGAGATTTGCTGTTGCCTACTTCCAGCTTTGGCTTTGAATTCCTCCACAGGCAAACAAGGGAAAAAAGTGTTAGTGGTCCTGGCAGTTTAACTGGCCAGAAGGATGCCCCCTCCAGGAACTGGAAGGTAGCTATAACGTCTCCTCAGAGCCTTCTCTTCTCCAGACTGAACAATCCCAACTCTTTCAGTCTGTCCTCCTATGGAGGTTAGTCCAGCCCTCTGATCATCTTTGTAGCCCTCCTCTGGACCTGTTCCAACAGTTCTATATGCATCTTATGTGGGAGATTCCAAAACTGGACACAATACTCCAGTATATAATAAATAATAAATTAGTTATATATAATTAGTTATATAATAAATTAGTCCTCATTATCATCATGATTGTTATTATACAACAATCAGCTACTGAGATTTTGCATACTTCAGGCCAGCAAGAGTAGCTGGAATGCTACAAGTACCAAACCCATCCTCGTCAATGAGGTACCACAAAAGGAGCAAAAGGGAAAACAGGGGGATACTCAACAAATATAAGCTATGAGAAGATGTTGAAGTGAAGTGGTGGCTGTTGCTTTCAAAATATTTTAAGGCCAGAGCATATACAAACTTATAAATATAACACTGACTTTGCCAGTTGAAGCTTAACAGTTTTTTCATATCAGTCATAATAATTTCTTCTTATGTCTAAGAAATAGCTTTACCATCCTTTTTCTTCCTTTCAGTATTTCCAGTAGGAAAAGCTGGGTTAATACAATACTAATGCTAGACTGAGATCAAAGCAGTTTTGTAATCACACAAAATTTCATATTTTTTTCTAGCTATGAATAAAACATCGTAAATCCAAACATGATCTCAAGCCAAAAGTAATCATAAATCAATCTAAATATTTTATTTTTGTGGCTGGATTTTTTTTTGTTTTATTGTAAATTATTATAGCTTTTGAAATAAACACCACAAAGTAAAGCAGAATTATTTCACTTAAATAGTGCTAAATTAGAATGCCACAATAATTTCAAAACTCCATCAAAAATATTTCAAAGCAGGAAATTCCTGACCACTTTCTATTAAGGCTGAAGCCAGGAAAACTCCGGTTTAGCTTGCTGCTTAAGCTGGCCTTCGTATGCATGACATGAATTATTCCTATTACAGAGATGCAGTAAAGAGATAGCATTCCAAACTCAACCATTTTCAGAATAGGAATGAACTGTGAGGTATATTTTATAAACCATAGTTACATAAATGAATTGTCACTGCATCAGAAGAGCATAAGCAAGAAATAAAAGAAAAAGGAAGCTGCCTGAAGGTAGCTACAAGAAGAAATATTGCAGTATTTTATACTTCGACTTTTAATTCATTGCTTTTGTTGGTACAAAAAGTATTTGAAAAATGAGTGAAAAGTTGATGATCTTCTGCTTTATGCTCCCAATAACAGTCAGTCTCACACACTGAACCATCCACAGGCATCATGAAATACAACAGGAAGCAACACAGATCTGTGGCTCAGCATTAAATGAATCACTGTCCCTCGATCACCAAATTTATCTTTGGATGTGTGTAACAGCTGGTCTCAAGATTTACTGTTAATTCTTCAGATGTATAGGATTTAGAAGTGCTGCTAAGCTTTAGAGAAGACTATCTGGAAAAAGTAAAATCTTTGGCTGTTCCACCACCATGTAATAGTGGACATGCTTAGCACATGCTGCCTCCTTTGTTTTGGTACAAACCTTTTGCAATTTTCAGATGGGGAAATGGCTTGGGCTAATGTTAATCATGCGGTTGAAGTCTTTAAGTAGGCTTCAAATCCTGATTTACAAAAGAAGTTTACAGGTTATTTTCTCTTTGACAGAGAATACAATTTGGTAAATACCTTCTCTGGGGAGAGGCACAGCTCTTGCACACATGAGCTACCTCCTACCTAGATTTTATTGTTAAATTTCCATGCACTGTCCTTACAGTCCTGAGCTGAGCAACCACATACAGTGCTCTTCATTCACAGGAAAAGAACATGTCTCACAGGGTGCCCTCAGAAACCAGCAGCCTGGCTAAAGAGATAATGAAGTTAGCCAATGGGAGCCACAAATGTTAGATGGGAACCTAATGGTGCTTCTTCAAAACAACTTCCCCTATAGCACAAGTAGCAATGCGCCCATTTAAGCAGCTTTGAATGCAGTCCAAGAATTAGATACATAAACATTAAAAAAAAAAATCAAAATTCTTGTTTATTGTCTTTAAATAAGTCTCACATCTTTTTGTGAGCAATAAGCATTTTCAGCTGAAGACTGTCCCTCAGCCCAGATGAGCATCATCTGTAGGGCAGAAGACTTTCTTGACTCTGGACACATTTCCAGATGGAAGAGAGAAACAAACTTCAAACTCTCATATTCTTGCTAAGCTCTCTAAAACAAACATGGCAAAACTGCCCCCTTCCTCATCTTTTGGAGTGGGGTTTTTTTACCCTCTTTTGCAGCCCCATTATGATTTTTCAGTGTAGCAAAATGACAGGAATCCTCACGCGGATACGGCAGACACTTTAATGTTTCGGAAGAAACAGAGCTTCCAGCTCCTGGAAAATTTTAATAATGAAAATCTGAGCACTAATTGACTTGAGACGTGTGTGGTTAGGCATAACTTGAGAACACATTTAGGCTTCTAAATTTCTATCTGGTTTAGGGCCTACTCGGGCTTGGGTCTCAGTACTTCACTGGAATGCATGAAAATGGAAATAGGAGCCAGTTGGAAGAAAGTAGTTTGTCAGTGAACACTTCACAAGTATTTACAGAGGGCAAGATGCTCCATAATGTCCAAGACTAACAAAGGGCATTTTATGTCACATCATGTCCCAGAGCAGAATCTCTTACATATTTAAAGTATAATGCTTCATTTGTTCCCAAACACAAATGTTTTCACATGCAGCAGAACTGTGAGGCCCTTCACAGGTTAAGTTTTCTTTAACAGTCCTCAGGTGATGCCTAAGTTATCAGGTGGTTTTACAGAATTCATGCCTTAGTTATTTAATATGTAACGGATTTATTATAACCACAACAAGAGCAAACAACAGCTCTTTAAGAAAATTCATGTTCTGCAAGAAACAACATCCTTCATAGTTGACAGATCTCTGACTCTGGATTCCATTGGCTTCATTTTGCCACTGAAATAGATACTTTGTATCTATTTGTAGGCACCTTTCAGTGCTAGTTGGAGTAGTTGAGAAATTAACTTTAGTTATCTCAAGCTACTAGTAATGAACTTCAGTCCCAACTAGTTTTATAACAGAAAAAGAGCAGCATTGATGGCTACAGGAATTTATTGCAATAAAAACATATTCTGGGGCATTTAGAGACTAGCACATCATGCTCTATTTTCCCAGAAAGTTATTCCCTTACTAGAAACAAATAAATAAACAAACAAACCACCGTTTCCATATTTTGGGAACTGGTAGGGTTTGTTTGTTTGTTTGGGGTTTTTTTTGCTAGGTTATGTTTCAGAGAGCTGTTTCCCCTTGTTCACCTACAGCAAGGATGAAATTAGATAGTTTAAACTGCTGAACAGTAATTTCAACAGAATTGCCGGTTCATGTAAATTACTTACCCCCTGTGGCATGTTTACTAACCAATCAAAATATTTTCTTCAGACAAAGCACTGCTATAAATTTATCTGAAAATAAGGGCAACCATGACACAAGACATACAATAAAAGATTTGTGCACAGCATGGAAAGTATCTTATAAGATAATTATGTTCATGCTTTACAGTGCAGAATTTTCAGAATAATACAGCTTATTTATCATTTGGTGTAGTACAGTTATTTCCAGCAACTTAATGAAAAAACTCCTGTTATAAGCTGCTACTGGACTTGATGGGAATAAAAAATTAATCTGAGCAAAGCACTTGAAAAACCATGCATATTCTGTCAAAGCAGATCTTTTATCACAGTCTTTACTATAAGGAACACTTACTGAAATGTACATTGCAACTCTGCAAGAAAATTTAGTTTGATGATTTCTGTGGTCTATCACAGGTATAGATGGAATATAACACAGCTCTCAGCAAAAATTACGGGACAAGGCACAAATACCAGCTGAACAGAAAGGATTTATGCATACATTGCAAAATAACTTCACATCCCTTCAATACATTGATGTTACAGACCCTTATCACTGCTAAGCTCAGAAAGTCTTCCTCTTGGTTTTTCCCACTTACTAAAGAAATGCCATACCCAGAATAGCATATGAAATTAACAACTTCAGAAAATGACATCTATCAACGCAGAGTAGAAAATATTGCAAAAAATACTTTTGCATCTTCTTCTAAGGGGTACAGCCCTTTGATCTGCTTCAGCCTGTGAACTGACAGATCCAGCATCTTTTTGTGCAGCTTTTTCCTTCAGCTCAATTACTATGCCACATATACAAATACAGGTACAAACACACATACTCACATATACAAACAGAAGAACCTGTTCTGACGTACTGAATCAAGATACACTAAAGTTTCACCCCTTTCCAGATTCAGTTTTCTGATGTGTTGGCATTTGGCAGGACTCACCTGCTGCCGCAGCACGAGGCTGCCTCTTTCAGACTTCTCAGAATGGGATCCTCTAATGGATGCAGCTGAAACAGATGATTGCCTACAGCAGCAAATTGGTCCTGTCCTTGCTGCCTGCTTTCCTTTTCCAGACCTCTGAGGAGCCAGACAGTCGGTTGTGGGGCCAACAAAGGGCACAAAAGGCATGGCAGTGACTCCTGCCTGGTGTAGAAAGAGCCAGTCCTGCCCTCCTAGGCAGCTAGTCTGCCCCAGCGTTTCGTCTCTCTGTCTCTTCAGCACTGCCCCTCACCTCTAAGGGAGAACAGTTCAGTTTTGCTTGGAGGGATGGTCCAGTTAGGTCTATGGCCCTTGCAGGCCCTACGGCAGCACCTGGCAAGCCCTTCCATCACTGCCCCCAACACTTCCCAGCCTCACCGCCACATGTCCAACAGGCCATGGTACAGCTGGGTCTATCAGGCTGAGCCTCCAGCCATTTCAGACAAGTGACTGCAAAGCCTTCTTAAAACACAAGTAGCATTCACATTGTCTCTAGGAAAAAAAAAAAAAAAAAAAGCATTCCTATGTCAAACTGTTGACAAAGCAAAAACTGACTGTCGTCTGCAAGTAACTAGGAAAGGCCTCAGACAAACCCCAGCACCGTCCTAGATTCATTGTCCCTTTCCTTCACCAAGGAAAGTTGTATTCTCTCCTAAACAGACTCCTTCCCTCAGCTCTTCACCGCATTTCCACCTGTCCCCATCCTGTCACTCTCCAACAACAGCTCTCAGACATTTGTACAAAGCTCACTTTCTGATAGTTATTTTTCCTCCAATAGCTCCCTACTAAACCCAAGTTCCATATTCAAACAGTAAATATATCAGCAATATACCAACAGACATATTTATGAAATCCAGGCTCACCAAATAGCAGTTTAAATTCCTCAGTCCTGTATCATGTCAGTGCTATTAAAAGGAGTACACCATGAAACAAACTGCCACAGGTATTTGACATGCAAGAGGCAGAAGTCGACTGGCCAGCAGTTTTCATACAACTCCATAACCTGTCCAGCCAGAGCACATATTCATCCACCCATCTGTTCTGCTTCTTGCCCAGAGAAGGCCAAACATCTGGGACATTTTAATAGAGAGGACATCACAGAAGCAAGTAAGAGGCATATGCAGCTGGGAGTAATTTGAAGGGGAAAAGGGAGAGGTTGCACACAGAGGGAAATGTGCAATGATCTGCCATGGTCCATCCACTAACCTGATCTGCAGTCTTCTGATTTAGGGAAATGGGAAAACCTGGTAGCATGAAACTGATGAAACAACAATTTTAAGTCTTTTCGTTTTGTTCAAGCAAAAGGAGAACAGTTAGGATATAAAAGTAAAATAGCATGTACATAGAGAAATTAGAATCAGAATGCAATACAAGAATGACTAGTTGTGCAACAAAACTGAAGGCAGAGAAATTCAGAAATAAAACAAAGTGACCAGTACTTTTTTACAGAAAAAAAATAAATAAAATCAAAATAAGTGCAAGGATACAGCTAAAGTTTTACAGCCATACATAAATTGCACAGCTGTCAAAGATACTCAGATTTTGTGAAACCAACATAAAATTTTGAAAGGCTATTAAAGTCTCATGTTTTATGGTGTTAAACCTGTCTTTAAATATCTGTAATCAGAGTGAATACAGCTGTGAAGAAATTGTCTGCCTACTGCGCCACTTTTACAACTTCAGTTATCTGATGCTGTTAAATGCACTGACACAGCCAGGACACCCGCCAAGGCAGCACTGGGAACCAGTATTCCTGCAAACAAAGGATTCGTTCCTCATTTCTGATGTTTCCCACAGCCATGGTTCTGCAAAGTCAGTGATTCTCAAATAAATCAGGGTTCATAGACCAAAGGAGCAACTGGAAAAATGGCTGTGATGCTGAACTGGACTCACACACCAGAAAACTAGAAACCACTGATCTGCATGCTGGATTTTGGTTAAGAGTTTAAGCGTGAAATTATGGTATACAGAACATAGAAGGTTATATTTGGGAAAAAAAACTTATGCTTTTAATTTACTTTCCCTTTTTGTTTCTGAACTGTGGATGATTTTTAAAAATATATATATATAACATTTTTGGCTTAAATAACTATTACAACATCATGACATATTTAGCTATTCAGTTAAACCTAGAGTTTTATCATCCAAAGCGAACATGAAGTCCAGAGCTGAACTGTAAAATTCTTCTTTGGAATAGTAAGAATGCAATCAAACCCACTGATTCCTGTCATGTCTTAAGGTTTTAATTTTTTTATAATATTATTATTTTGTATGGAACCTTACAATTACCATGCTTCTTTTAAAGACTGCAATTTGGTTTTGTATTATCTTCTACTACAGATACAAGAACAAACCATTTCAGTCCAGAAAATTAATGAAAAATTAAATAAGCCTGTCCTTTTTGTACGGTCAATAGTTTTGTGTGTTTCCTGAACCTTGGCTGAAACCTCCTCACTACCACAGAGACAGAAGGTTAACTTGAGTCTAGATATCTTGAATCCTCACTAGCTAGCACAGATGGCCATGTGGCTTAGAGCCCAGAATCTAGTTACATTCTAGTTAGTGCTTGCCCATTTTTCAGAGAGAATACAAATAAAATAACACTGAGACTCCTCCAGTGTCCCTTCTGCAGTCCCAGTTTCCCCATAAGAAAGGCTAGTTTTCCACATCTGGCTTAGAGCATCTTAGGACATCGTTAAGGCATCTCAGGTCTGTAGGACATACTTGCACATATGTGCTCAGTCCACACTGTTCATCAACCAGTACAATAGCTAATTTTACAGAAAAAGATAAAATAAACCTTACAGTTTCAAGTATGGATTTAAAATAGAATCACAGAATCATAGAATGGTTTGAGTTGGAAGGGACTTTAAAGATCATCTAGTTCCAACCTCCCTGCCATGGGCAGGGACATCGCCCACTAGATCAGGCCCCCCAAGGCCCCATCCAACCTGGCCTTGAACACCTCCAGGGACGGGGCAGACAGCTTATCTGGGGAATCTGTGCCAGTGCCTCACCACCCTCACAGTAAAAAATTTCTTCCTAATATCTAATGCAAATCTCCCCTCTTTCAGCTTAAACCCACTACCCTTTGTCCTGTCACTACACTGAATACACAGCCATACCAATACTCTATCACTACACATATCCAAAATCTGTTTCCCAGTCTCCATTACCTTGGATGAACTAGTTTAGCTATCTGTATATTAATCTATTTCTGCTTAACTCCGTGCATAGGCACCCCTATTGCTAGGTTCTGGATGTGGAACTCAGACTGCTATTACACTCTAAATTTCCACTCTGCTATAATGAGAAACATGTGGAAAGGGAGTTTAGGTTGAATTTTCAGAAGTATTGAGTCCTTACGTGGCTGACAAACTAGGATATGACTGAGATTAGCCAGCAGAAGCTCAATGGCTCTGAGAATTGCCATAGCTAGCCAGCTGTATCTGCAGATATGGAAGGGGGCTGGCTGGTCAGCAAGTGGAGTATATATACAGCCTTGCCCATCTCACAGGGGCAAGATGTTCTGCAGCAGGCAGTGCTGGGGAAGCAGCAATGCTTATCCAGTTACAGAAAATCCATGTCTGTCTAGAGGCTTTCCAAAACAGGCACCTGAATTTCCAGAGATCTGTTCCTCATCTGTGGAGTTCTGGGTAGTGCTTGCAATGTTCAGCTTTATCAAAGAAATAGAAGTAAAACGGATTCAGTGAATGTCTTTTCACTCTTAATGACACTGTTTGGAATTGTATATGTTCCTATTTCAAGTCCCCCAGTGGCTTTTGAGGGGTAAACACAGAAAAACCTAACCATTTACAGTACAACATTGACTTTAAGAAGGGAATGAAATCATACAAACTGTAAGTGTAACAGAAAATGTAAAAACTAAAAAAATACCTAAAATATTGACCATTTGTATCATTTAATATGATTATTGAAACAAATCATATACGGTTATCTCTAGTTTTCATCCCAATACTTACAAAGAACTTTTCACCTTCTATTCCCTCAAAATATTTCAATCTCCTGTTAAGTACCACACCTCATAACCTTCAATAACTTTTCCTTTGAGATATCTGGCAAACAGAGAAGTGCTATTATCCCATGCTTCATAAGCATGGTGCATGGAAAATCATTATTCAACCCACTTTTGCGAATGCTCAAGTTCTAATTCATGAGTTCTCTGGAACTATTTAATGAAACCAAGATGTCTGACAGTCAAGAAAGTTCTTCTAGTGGGCACGAGCAACAGATTTTTCACAACCTGTTAGAAGATGTGCCAAGACTAGTTCCTTTCCTGTGTAATAGAAGCCACAGGAATCAAAGTTTCTGATCAAAGTCCAACACCTCAGCCCTGCCAGAAGCTGACAAGCTCTTTTCCCCCACTTTCCTGAAAACAGCCCTGTAATCACGCTGAATTTTAATAGGATAACTATCTCTTGGACTCAGGCTGAACTTGGCTGTATTAAACTATGATTCAACCATACAATGGTTGCTACATATAGCATTACTTCATACATTTATTTTTAAAGTATGCTGAGATCCTTATGCAACTTACTACAACAGTCCAGGGTGTTTGGGTTTTTTTAGACAAAGATATTTTTACTCTGGCAAGTACACTGTATTAAACGTGAAACAAAATCTTCAAGCAGTAAAGTGATAATTTACTGTACTTACTGGTTGCCAGTCCAGAATTTATACACTGGATTTAATAAAGCTACTCTGTTTTGACCAGCAGAAATTTTAACATTTAGAAACACATTGTCCTGTATATTCACACTGTGGAGCAATACAGAATAACTGTTCCTAACCTTTTGATAGTCACAACTTATGGCTACAATATTCCCACCCCAAGATTTAGAAACTGAAATAACAAACTGACCATGCAGAAAACTAGTACAGGTCTGGCAACATTTATCTGCCCTCATTTTGCATTGCATTTTACAGACAGTTTATTTCCAGCTCACTAGTGAGGCACACCCCCCTGGTGGGAGATGTAACCTGAGGCCATCTGAAGTTGTCTTTAGATCATGAAAGTTGTGTAAAACCATCTCTGAGTAAGAACCAGCCTTAACAGGGTCTCACGTAGACAAAGGAAAGGAGATTTAAATATAGCATTCTGCACAGCCATTTTACACTCAAGCCATTCAAGGACTGCAGGGGGAGAAGGATTTTGAGATTTCTGCACGTAGCTTTCCACAGCTATGCTGATGCAGTGCTTCCCACAGAGCAGAGGCACAACCACACGCAGAGCCTAAGCAACTCAAGCTTCACTGAGAAACTTGTGTGGACAAGTGCCATTCCAGCCAGCCAACCAACATCCTGTGTCAGCAACACACCTGATTCTCCCAACTAATTTCATAGCACAAGGTTCGTTAAGAACTCCGACTTCTGTCACTTGTTCTCAAACAAACCGGCAAAAGTACTTCCTAGTTTTGGATATATACCTAACCTTTACATGCTATTTAATTAGATGTACTGGAGGAAAGAGTAGTTTAATAGTAATACATGGCAGTCTGGAATTCATAAGGTCTTGGCTCTTTGTATTACTCTTTTAGTGTACAGTTACAGCACTTCTCTAGAATTTGCAGGTGTTTTGGTTACACTGAAGGAAAAAAAGGTAAACCACTCTCCAAAGTGTAATGCTTAATTAACATGTGCAGAATGCCTTGTCAGCCTTGTTGAAAGATTCTCTGGAACTGCAAATTCCAGGACAGTTAAGTTTGTGCATTTCTGACCACTGCAAATTAAGTATACTGTATATCTTGAGTTTCATTACAGAATTTTTAACCATAAAAATGTTTCAAAGTGAACAGTCACAAGCTTTAACTTAAGAGCGTGAGCTCAGCTCCTTGAGCGTGTCCAGCCATAGCAGTCATCCTGGCCAAACAGTGTCTGGTGGGAAGGGGAGAAGTATTCTCAGGTACAAAAAAGGTCTAACTGTTATCTAAAGGAAGGACAGTAATCTTAACATATAGCCTATGATGAAAAGTCAGAAGGACTTTAGTATACAGAGAACAGCCCTTTTCCTCAGGGGACAAAGAAACAGTTCTAATTCTTCTGTTTGAGTCAAATCACTGTTAAATGTGTGTGCCAATGACCTAATTCTATTTTCTAAAGATGTGTTACTTACGCAAGAGAGACCATAACAACCTCTTCACAACTATGCCCAGTCAGTTGCGGAGTTGCATATTCATAATACGTACAGTGCACAGCAAAACTTAATAGTAAGAAAATATACAGAACCCAATTTAGCAGAGAGATTACAGCAAGTTAATAGAGTCCCTGTTACATCTCAATTCAATGAAAAAATATATCTATCACACCACACATTTCTGAAAATTTTAGCACCTACATAGAAATAAGACAGCTTCCCGAGGCAACGATACTTTCAAATTTAAGATGTTACAGAAGCATAAAAATATCATCAATGAATAACATAAACCTCTAATTTAACATAATTTTTATTTTAAACCCACCAGATAGAGAACAGGTTCTCTCTCACAGCTCTCTCCACTCAATATTTACTTGTATGCCCATTACATTCTTCAACTTAATGGGATCTAGCAACTTAAAATGGTGGAATCACAGTTCATATTTTGATTTTCTATCAGAAAATTAATTTTCAGTGTATGCTTGGACTGGTGTTAAGAACAATTCTTGCGAGTCTAATTTTTTGTGTTGATTCAGGTGCAAAATGCTGACATAAAGCGTTACAGCTTGCTAGCTTTGCTGAATTCTCAGCAGCAACGAAATCACACCAAGATATAACAGGTTTGGCTATGACATACCATAGTCTCTGAATTGTAAGTTTGTGGCAGACCTGGTAAAACTGTCCTCGCAACCTAACCTAATCAGTCTATTATACCTGCCTACACCTACTCAGGAGTTGCTTCTTATGGTCAGGAAGCAATGGGAACACTCAACAGACTCCTGGGTATCTGGTGATATTTCTGTTTGGAGTAGTTCAAGCTAGCTCAGGGGTTCCAGCATGGAACTGACACATATAGTTGTCACAAGAGAACATGCTGTAGGCTTGGGCACAAGTAGCACAAGCTTGGTGTAAGAGCACAGTTCAGTTTTTACTACCCGTTATTGATCTGATACTCCTCCCAAATTCATGAGTTTTTCCTACTGATTTTAGTGAGAGGAAAACAATACCACAATACTCACATTAAAAAAAAAAAACCAAACTCAAAGGCAAAACACCTAAGCATCATAAACTGGACAAAAAGGGTGTTCCTCACTGCCTAAATGAAACAATTTGAAAAAAAAAGCCAAACCCTCTGAAAGTTACCATTTACAATGAAAAAAAGCTAATGGGCATTGCAAACCTGAATAGGTTTTACTCTACATGTTACACTGAAAATGTAGCTGTTTGCATCGTGGGGCAACCCAAGTAGCCAGGAAAACATCTGTGCTTTGCTGTTCTGCCAAGAGTTACTTTATAGCTTCAGCAGGTATTTCAGTTCCTTCCAATCAACTTGAGAGCTAAAAGTCAGCAGACCGAACTTAACGCTTCGAGAAGCAGCCTTTTATTCCCCCCACCTCTCACACACAAACACATTCACACTCCTTTTCCCTTCTATGTGATGGCTGGTTTGGCTTGGAAATTCTTCCTGGTGTAATCCTGTTGCAGGAGAAGGAAATCAGATCCCTCTGCCAGTGTTACTGCTTGGCCAGGATGCAGGAAACATTTAGTTCCCTTCAAGCTGCTTAAGAGGAGGCAGATTATCTCATGTTCTTGCCAAATGGGGGAAGTTAAAGTCACAACAAGTGATCATGTGGCTGATAATGTTTGTACACATGATGATCACACTTTCTAGTGAACTAATTAGAGTATTTTGGCATGTTTAGATCCATAAATCTGATACAAGGCAACCATGCTTAGATATTTGTTGAGGAAATTACCTGCCATCATGAAAAAGCACACACAGCTAGAAAGAACTGAGGAGATCTTAGAGTGCCCTTCCAATACCTGAAAGGAGCCTACAAGAACGCTGGAGAAGGACTATTCATAAAGGCTTGTGGCAATAGAACAAGGGGGAATGGATATAAACTGGAGAGGGGCAGATTTAGACTAGACATAAGGAAGAATTTCTTCACCATGAGAGTGGTGAGGCACTGGCACAGGTTGCCCAGGGAAGTTGTGGATGCCCCATTCCTGGAGGTGTTTAAGGCCAGGTTGGATGGGACCTTGGGCAGCCTGATGTAGTGGGATGTCCTTGTCCATGGCAGGGGGGCTAGAACTAGATCTTTAAGGTTCCTTCCAATCCTAACTATTCTATGATCCTATAGATGTGGAACAGTTTGCCAAGTTATTACTGCTAGGAAACAAAAAGGTTAAAAAGAGAGCCAAAAAATAAAAAAAAAGCCACCAAAAAAACCCCATACACTGTCACAACATTTACCGTGCCTCACATCACATATGTCTAAGATTTGACCAGGAAGGATTAAAGAATTAGTTATCCATGGTTATAATTTTCTTGAAACTGCTCCATAAAGCAGCAGCAGCACTACAGTACATCTTTCCTCACACTTACATATTCAAAACTTCCAGATATAGAGAGATGAGCTTGTTAAACTGAAGACAAGTAAGATGAACGACCCTGAAATGCTTATTTCCCATTAATTGTTTTGACACTATAAGATAAAAATCTGTGAAGAGACTTTCACAGCAAAGCAGTGCCTGTAAAGCATTCTGTAAAGATAAGTCATCTTTACACATCAGATTTTTGTCTGGTTCCTCGAGCTGCCATCTATTTCAGCTTGTCAAATAACAACAGAGAACTAAATGGCTAAGAAATTAAATCAGCACTAGTGTATGCTTTAAGTTTTTAAGCTCTGAGAATTGTTATAGATGTAATGTCAAACATATGATTAGTACCTAGCTGAATTATTATCAGTTTATCTAATGGTAATTAAGAATTCCCAGGTACATGTAACTATTTGCATATTGCATAAACCATACTGCCTAATACCTTAATCTAAAAAGAAAACCCCACACATTCATTTTTTCCTATCAAAACTGAATTAGGTTTATTTGAAGAGAAATGACATGTGCAGCTTTTTATCTTGCATAGGCAATGTCATAATATGCCTAATGAAAATATCAAGGCATGTATATGTGTTGTTGTCCAGTTATTCTAATTTCTTATTTCTTCTATCAAGACAATCAATAATTCATTGAAAAATGTGGGCTTCACATTTGTTTCCAGTAGTCATTCAGTTGCCATTTAACTAACACAGAGATGGCCATAATCCAGTCTTGACAAGTACCCATCTCATTAATGCCTTTTTAATCATCAAGGACGACATCTCTGTCAAGTTCTAGATAAATTATGTCAAAGCACATTCAACACACAAAAGCATCATTCTCTCATGCATCTGAGTATAAATGGGTTTATTATGGAAATCTGAATTTAAAAAGCAGCAGGCAACAATACAGGAGAAAAGTAAAAAGAAAATATATAAAGGCAAGGGGTTTAGTGATGTGATGAAGGTTGGTTTTGTTCGTTGGGGTTTTGTTTTGGTTCTTTTCCAATCTCTGTATTCCCCTGTGTCACAAAAAGATATGAACTGTCAGAATTACTGTTCCTTTTTCTTCCCACTTCTGTTGTTCCTCTGCCACCTAAACGCTTCAGTCCTACTCCCTCCCTGTTGCTTTGCATACTCCTGTGTGACAGCTCCTTCCTCTGCGTTGCCTCAGGGCCAGCAAAGGGTTCACCAAAAGAACAGCAAGATAGGGGCTATGATTTCGGTTTCAGTGCTAATTCTTCAGCCAGGAACATCAACAGCAGCAAAATGAATCCAACTTTAATAATGTCGCTCCGGGCTAAACCGTGTTAAGTATCTCGGGGGGGTTGGTATGTGCACAGACTGGTCAGCACTAGCAGAACTAAAAGGTGCAGCAAAATGCTCACACACAACTTCAGAGAATTCAGAAAACATTAAAAGGAGTATTCACTAGAGCTAACTTCAGTCATCCGAGTTTTCTCTCCCTTGACTTCCTTCAAAAGTAATGAAAGAAGAGAGCAACTCAGCAGGAGCTTAACTTTGATCCTTGGAATCAGCCCTGGAAGAACTTGTCTGCCATTAACTACAGAGAAGATGAGATTTTTTTTCAATGCTTCTCTGTTGTTTCTATTGAACCACTGCAAGCAGACTTTATAAGTTTACAATTTGGCAAATGAATAATGAAAGACATACCCCTGACAAAGGGACACCTGCTCCTTAAATTTAAGGCTGTGTTATGGAACTTGCTAGATAAAGTTGATAATAAAAGCTGCTGGAATTATTTTTAAGGTAAAGTATTTTTTCTCCCCATCTGATTTCCAGAAACTGTGCAATTGTTTCATCAAAATCATTTAGAAGATACTAAAACTTCTAATATAATCAAAAATTTAAAACACACACTTATTTAAGTGCAGTGCTCAGTCCCACCTATTTAAGTGCAGTGCTCAGTCCCACCAAAAATACATTTTTCTGGTGAGGTACGAAATTCTCTCAAATCAAACAATGACAAAGTACCATACCTTCAAATATATAACACATTCAGAAGAAAATGGCAAAGACTTACTGAGGATTACTGCACATTAAATTATAAGATCATGCAACAGGGAGGAGTCAAGCAGAACAATCCATTCAGAGGCCAGATTGCAGCACTATTAAATATTATCATCACTAAACATATACAATATTTTTTGACCCAGATCCTAATCTTCAGAAAGGAAACTAAATGATGTGAAGGCTGAAAGCACTACTAAATGTCCACCCTCAAGATCTGTCCCAACAGAAACATGTCTTCCCCCCATCAAAAAATGCACCCCTCATAAAGCTCCCAAACCTATACCTCCTAACTTCCACTCCGCCCCAACAACATGAAATAGCATTGCAGGAAAACACGCTACTATTTTGCATTTCACCATATGCTTTTTAGGTCAAAATCTATAGGTTCATTACTGCTGTTATCTTTAAGTGAGAGCATAAATGTATTCAGATCATAAAAAGTGTTACTCAAGCCTTAATTTTAATGTTTTCTGTATTCAAATGTTTAACCAAGAAAACACATTTCATGAAAACATACTTTTAAACTTATTTCTAAATGGATTAACTGACCACAAGGTAAAATGTTCACTATAAAAGTCTCTTAACATATTAAGATATTAATTTTTTTTCCCAAAAACATGCGTAAGGAAAGACAGTTTTGAAGGAAATGTCAAATACAGTTTTCTATCCTTTTCTACACACCACTTGTTTCAATAAAGTGCAACCAACATATAATTTGACTTTTTTGATAACAATGAAACAAACTTTCTTGCTGTTATATGCCCTTGGCATTTGGGAATGTTCACCAGGGAGTTGACAGCCAAGCATTAACTTTAAAGCATTTTATTTTTTGAAATATTTTAAAAAAGAGTAACATTGTTAATATATTCATATTCACTGAAGGCATGCCTTTGAAATAAGGTTTTGAATATCTGTCAGATGAGTAAAATTGCATATCTTCACCTCATCTAATCTGACTCATTGGCTAAGCATCTACTCTTCTGCTAACACTATGACTGGAATTCTACGACTCAAGCTTTCTGATTATAATCCATAACTCCTCCTTTCTTCTGTAAGAGATTATAACCCTTTCTTAGACATAAACTTTTCAAGACAGAAAATGTTATTTTATTAAATTTTAAAGATTAGCAGAAAATCTGGTGAAATAAGTTGATATTAAAAAAAAATCAACTTTAAAGAATTCCTGCTTTTTAACATATTGCCAGTGTTGATGTTTATATTCAATTCCATCTACTGAACCCAGCATTGCATGAATGTATCTGAGAAGAGAATTTGGCTAAGTAGTTAAGAAGTATGGCAGTGGGTCAATATTTAGACTTCATTGCCAAGGGCAACAGAGTGTTGAGTATTATAAATATTTGGCTGAAATTCAGTGTTGCCATATGCCAAGTTGTTCTCTTCCCACACATGGGCCATACACCTCTGAAAGTAAAGGCAGCAATCTGGGGCTTTAAAGTAGCTTACGACAGCCACAGGATGCCCCACAGACTGGACACTTCATTCTTTTTTTTACTCTCTCTAACAGGCTCAGCTTTCTTGCACTATCTCCTAATGTAATGGATGTCAGACATAAAATAATGTTTCCACACATCAGATTTCTGAAGTTATTCCACAGACTCAATGAGTAATGGGATTTTCAAAAGTACCAAGTAATTTAATATTTATTGATATCAGTGTCAGTAAGCGTTCATGCGATTACACGCATCTGTAAATATAATGACAACTATAATTTAACTGGACTTACAGTGAGATCACCTAATTGGATACTCCCATTTTGTCATTGCTACTGGTATGACTTCCAAAGATGCTGAGTCTTTGCAAGCCTAAGTGACTCAGAGCTTTGTAGATGCTCAGCACTTCTAAAAAGTCAGGCTCTAAGCACACCTGCCCTAATCAGAAGTAGAAGGCTACCTTTGATCAAGTATGCCTGACGCAGAGTGTTTATTTAAAATGCTGAAGTATAACGTACTGTATGCCAAAAGAGTCTGCCTGAACAGGATACTAAAGAGCCCTTTTACTTCATTTCAAAATTGACTTGACATTCCAAGAGCTATGTTTAGGTAGGCTGGAAGAACAAAAAGATATTCATATTTCAAGGACTCTTACCACATACATCAAAAGACATAAGATTCAAACTAAGGTGTCTTTAAAAAACAATTTTTGATTCCATGCTGATGTTCTCTCTGAACAAGTGGGACCAAAGGTACAAATCTATTTCTGTGAAATCTACTTTGGAATTTATTTATATCTGCATGGAATATTGGCCATCATGCCACTGTCTTCCAACTTTCAAAAGGATCTTGTTATTTGCACAGCAAGAATCTACTGTACTTGAGACCAACCTGAGGAAGTAGAAGTTATTCTGAACACTACAAATAGCTAGTGTCAAAGGAATGAAAGTAGAGTGGTAAGAAACTCAGACAGGAGTTTGGCAGGGAGGTAAAGACTATGATTTCATGAAATAATCTCACCTTTGAGATATGCTTTTAACTTATACTCTTCAGGGGGTTCTCAATCCTAGCTGAAAGTGAAGTTACCTACTCTGACCACCCTAGAAGGAAGTTTCTCTATAAGTTGTGGAGATCATAAAACTGTATTTCTCAATACTTAATGTGGAAATCCATAACAGAGAATAGATATAAACAAGACAGGGAAAACAATCTGTCTTAAGGTAGTTTTTATAAGCACTGGTGTAAAGTGTAGAATAATATAGCACTAATAGTTATGCTGTGCTTTTTTGTAAGTAGGCTCAAGAGATCACAGTAAATATTATAAATGTAGTTTTGGTTAGGAGACAAAAAGGAGAAATCAAGATGGTACTAGAACCAAGACTGAAATACAGACCTTCCACTTTCACTGCCAGGTAGCAATTTCAAAGTCACAAAATACAGTGACATGCTCCAAATGGTCTTGGAGAGTCGCAGAATTTGGGCATGCCTTAACTCTGCCTTACAAAACTTTTAGACCTACATCTTGGACCACACTGCTTTGAATTTGAATCCATGAAAACACTGAGGCTGAGGTTGGATATCAGGATTTCACAAATGCTTTCACATTGCAGATTATGTCTTAACATAATCTTACATTTCTTAAACACAGATCCTTCCTTTCAAAGGCACAGCCAACTTTTCTTTTCCATTCAGAAGTCATAGAATCTTTTCAATGGCTAAGTAAATTGCTTACATAAGAGAGGAATATTGGCAATGTGGTTTGCTCTGCCTTTTGATGAAATTTTAAAATTGAAAACGAAGAGGACAGTTAAAACCATACAATTAGCTAGCTCTCTAAGGATCAGATACTTGACAAATACTTCCCAGAAAACCCATAACTAGTGAACCAGAGTGGAAAATCTCTATGAAACAGTGGAAAGTCAAGATAAAATAAGGAAAACAGTGAGTTTTGCTCATTTCACTTTACTACTCAAAACAATTCTTAGCACTGTTGCCTTAAATCTACAGAATATGCAAGGATTAATACCATAGAAAAGGACAGTAAAATTCTAAAACTAGGCAATTAATTTAGCCTAGGATAAGGAAGAAAAAAAAAGATGACAGAAAGGAAGGATGTGGGGGTGTGGTTGTGTGTGAGAGAGACAGAAACTGTTTTCACGTTTCAGATTAGCCAGATTCCAAACATTCTTTAGTCAAAGAAAATACTTATGATATGACTATATAAACCTCTCCAACATCACTATCATTTGTTTTACAGGTGGTTGCTCTTTTCTAAATGCTTACGTAGTTAAAGTTCTGTTGCTGGGGTTGTTGGTTTGGTTTTTTGGGTTTTGTTTGTTTGTTTGTTTTGAGGGGAGGAGGGGGCAGAGTTAGTTTGGGTTTTTTTAAACACTTATGAAAAAACTAAACAAGGAATGATTTTCACAGTTATTGGAATGCAAATATATAAAGTACAAGGGAGGAAAAAAACAAACCCCAAAATACTACCAGTTCAGCTGCCACTGAAAGGTTTTCAATTAATGGTAAATCAGATCTGTTTTTTATATCTCAGTGAAGGAATTTAGAGTAACAGGAATATTAGACATTTAAGATTAGCTAAATAAAGTTTTTGGCCTTGAAGCACATTAAGGCTTTTCCTAGTTCAAAAGAATTTTATAGAGCTGGGTTTTCTATGTTCTTCTTTTAATAGATTCAGAATTTATACCCTTAGTTGCTCAGCATTCTTTCTATTTTCTGGTTAGTCCTCTTTGACTGGCTAGCCATATGCAGACAGCTATTGATATAGTACAACTGTAGGTGTCTGCACAACACAATCCAGACAATAAACACTTAACAGTTATCTCTAGCTCAGTCTATACCAAGAAACAGAATTGTACCCCTGCTCAGTCTTCAATTCCCAGAACTCAGCAGGAAAGAGAGCCAATGTAATCTCAGAGTTCCCCAAAATGCCCATGTTAACGCTAGAGTGGATGGATAGAAGTTGAAAGAACCTGAAAAAAATGTGTCCTGAATAAAGTCAGTTTCACTCTGATCTGAGCTCAGAATATGTGTTTCTCTGTACCAGTCGCTTGCATAAGTTCAATGCCAGCTTGCAACACCCAGCCTGTCAACTCAGTAAAACTACCTTCCCAAACAGTACCAGCCTACAGCAAAATGTGTCTATTGACAAATTCCTATTGATAACATATGCCCTCGGCTCCTCTGACACTGCCCTTTTTCACCATGGCACTTTTCTCATCAAGTACGTGTGGCACTGAGAAAAGCAGCCAACTCCACATGTGTTCCGATAATACAATAACTTGGCAGCAGTGGACTGGCAAGTTTTGGAGTCTCACACATGCCAATGCGGCGATACAAGAGGTGTGGACTACATTCTAGGATTTTAAATAAAGTGGGTAAAATTTTCTTGAGGCTTGAATTCCTCTTCCTTAGCTTCTTACCTTTTAAATTAAGAGAGAAAAATTTCAAGAAAAAGCAGTGAGAAGAGAAATAAAATAGGTCCTTGTCTCCAAGGAAGACAACTCGCTAGCAAAAATGCAGCCATGGGTAGCTTAGCAGTTACATTCTAGCCTGCTGTACCATAAGTAGAACTGATAAGGTAATTTACATCTTGGCTTCTACAGAACAGAGAGGGAAGCATGATCACCAGTTTCAGTTCTTTTAGATGACTAAGATCTCGTTGCTGAATAAACTGAGAACTGTTTTAGTCCTGAAACAAAAGAATCTAAATACCAAGATCTAGTGCTTAATTTTGGAAACTACACTTTTTTCAAAATCAAGTTATAAACGGAGCAGAACAGCACAAAGCATGTGCAGCATACCTTATCTATTTCAGCAGGCAGAGAAACTTCACTTTTGTCAAACCCGTGCACGTAAATATATGCATAGTGTGTGGTCAAAACACTTTTGATTCCTATGGGATAAACAGTCAAATTAAACCAGACAGGATGACTTAGCCAGACTTGACCCAAGCAAGAGCAATAGCCTGTTGTCAAGCTGCAGTGCCAGGCAGTATACTAGAGATAAGAACACACTTTTCGGAATTACATAGCACATCTCTTCCACACAAGTTGGTCTCTCTTTACCAAAGACCAAGAAGGGCAACACATAATCACTAGGTCATAGCAAGTGTAATAATTCTCCTTGTCCTTACACACATATAACTTGAAAAAGGGAAGAGATAAGCATGTGGGAGGGCAGCAGGCAGGCTCACCAGATCTTTAGTAATGGCCTATTATCTGAAAGTTGAACAAAGCAGTGACCTTGGGCAAGCAAGTGTTTGCATTCAGTAGTAAGGAAAATAGAAAACATACCCAAGCAAATACAAGAGTTCAACAACAGCAGTATTGTGGCAAGAAATTACTAGCCGACACAAGCTAAGTAGGTTTTTGGAACTGAAAACAATTAAGCTATTTGCATGTTTATATGGTAACATTCATTTTTGCATGAGTTTTTTCTGTGTTGCTGGAAAAGAACTATTTGAATAACAATTCCTTAGACTTTAATCACACTTTACCCATTCACAAGTTTGTCAGGTGGCTGGATAGGAAAAACAACCAACAAAAATTCAAAACACACTTTTAGTCAGAGGAAAAGAGGAAAACATACCACTCTCACTTTAGTAAATTCAGCTGCCGTTTAATACGCAACTAAACAAATGAAAGATTCCAGCTCTTGCTTTAGAAAAATTCAACAACTAATATTGCTGCTCGAGGGACAGTATCTCAGTAGACATCTGTAGAACCTACTGATTAATTAATAGATTCATTAATTAGACAGTTGTACTGTTAGTAGAGAATTTGTTTGGATTAATAACCCTACTGATTAGTCTTAAGGAAAATCATCATCAACTCGGAGAGCTGAGAAAATGCCAAGTTCCTAAATGCCCATCTGCATGATTAACTTCATGTTTCTAGAACATGTCAGCTAACTACTGACTGACTCAATGGAACATCCAAAGCAACTATAAAAGCAGCGATAAATCACTTACTACTTGATTCTGAAGTATGGCACCAATGTGGAAATGAGAATAATGATTATGAATACCAAGCCTGTGAGGGACACATAAATCATGAGGCAGCCAATAAATATTACTTAATTTAAAATCATCAAGGTATGCAAGCGATACACAACAGCAAAGAGAAGCTTATACAAAACCACCACAGGGCTGCAGTTTTTGTGAATTTTGTGAATAACCTTACTTGATTGTCATATCTCACCTAAGTAGATGAGCATACCCCTTTCCAGAAATGAAAAACTATAATTATATTAGGCATTTAATATGAATCAATCATCTACATTGTGTGACAGCCATCTTAGAGTGCTGACTAATAGTGAGCTAAAGGTCTCATTGCAGGTTGTTACTGTCATCAGAGTTGGATCTGAGAGTATGTTTATACACTGTTAAACAAGCTAAAAATTCTAATACTCGTTTTCCACTTCCATCTCTAAGTTATTCACATGGATAACAGAGGCAGTACATCAAGAGGTATTACAAAAACATATCAATGAACTTTGTGACCAGTTAAAAAAACCCCAAAATCTATGAATCAACATGCACATGGAAAGAGAAGAATGAGTAAAGAAGTTGAAACTGCACAGATAATCAAAACACGGTATTTTCTCCACTGAATGCTTGTTTCTGCAGTCATAGTATTCTGCATTCCTGAACTCTTTTTAAATCTTTACATACTACTACTGTTTTTTGAAAACTAGTTGTATTGCCAAAGCCCAAGACTAAACGAAACTACTCCACACTAAAACCTAAAAGCTACTAAGTAAAATAAAAATTTACAAAGGTGCCTGATAGAAAGTCAATGGGTAAGAACTACCAAAGATTTTTTATTAAATTCTACTGCATCACTTTATGCCCAACTGCCCCAGCCCAGGAAGTCAAAGTTTGTCAGGACAACATGTTACACCACTATACTAGACTACACGACAACAGGACTGACACCTAATTTATAGCTCAAGTGAAACTATCATTTAAACAAATACATAGGACACTTGCAATTGTTCATTTTGTTTAGGTTGTTTATTTTACCTGCAATGCAATGTTTGGATATTACTATTAAAACCAAGATTACTGCTCACAAATGTCAAAAAATTCTTCAGTTGCAGGATAAAGCCAAAGTTCCCTAAATTCGATTCCTGTTGATCAAGTTCATCTGACACCTACCATTAACTTCAGTGCTATCAAGCAGCTGCATGCCATCGCACATGTAATGTAAGTGCAGTACTTCCAAAACACATTGTGGCTCACTGAGAATGCAATTTGCAGAGGGAGAAATTAGTAGATGGCGGCAGGAGTGCTTGAAGAAACCTTCATAGACCACCTTTATGAAGATGGACTACAAGGATATGTTTCAGGTTTTGCCCTGCATTACTTGTAGCGTTACTTGTTTTCAAATTGAGGTTTGGCAGGATTTCTCACCAGAATAAAGGGAAAGAAAAACATTACTTCAGGTTTATTTCATATCACATTTACAGAAAACACTAAACAATTCTTTTTATACTGCTAGAATAAGAACAAAATTTTATATGACTTATAAGAAACAAGTACAAAACATAGCAAAATATGTTTAAAGAAACATTGTGTTGTGGGAATACACCTTCCTGCTATCTGTATGTATTCCAAAAAGCTAACAAAAACACTCTAGACAAAACCAAACCTTAGAAACTACAGTAGGAAAAAATTTTAAGTAGATTTACTTTGGAGGCAAAACCCACAAATTCCTATTACAGGGTGTTAGGGAAAGACAAATATCTATTTAGATTGCTGTGATGGCAGTCAATAAATGTATTTCATCACTTCTGCTTCCAAAACCATCTGTACAGAAATGTGTTTGACAAGTGTTAAAGAGAGCTAGGAGAAATCAAATGACTTACTGTTTGCATTACACTAACAACTGAAGTGTCTGGAGAAAGGTAGACCAAGTGGGATCAACTACTTAAAAAATAAATCATCAATATTACATTTTTAAAACTAAACTTTGCCTATAACTTATGTTGATACTTTTCATATTGCTTTTTCTTCTGCATTTGACACATTTTCCTCCTGATGCTTAGTTAAGAAAGTATCACAGTCAATGATTCTGTTCATCTGAGACACACATCCCTAACCTAACAGCTACCAAATCTTACATTTGAATTGCAAACATCAGCTAAAGGTAGCTTTTTTTTTTTTATTCTAAGCATAGAAGAGTCTTAACTGAACAAAAAAGTAATTTCAAGTAGAATATATTGCACCAAACTACTGGAATTAAATACCTTTCCCTTTTTTCCTTCTATTTTTTTGCCAGTTTAAAAAATACATCATTCACGTGACTTAGGGTAGCAAAGATAAAGTAAATTAATTTTTTCCCCCCTCTCCAAGTGAAGTATCAGGAGAGAAAACTTGAACTTTTAGCTAAGATGAGATGTAATTGTATTCATCTTTTACTAGCTGATCAGCATCAGTAGATTATAGGTGATTTGTCAGTCAGTAGATTAAGGCAAAGCTTCTTTTTTTTAATAATATTTTCTCTATATGTTTATCACTTCAGTTGAAGTTGCAGGAATATCTTTTGTGGCTGAGCTAATTATTATTAAAACATTCTTTCCTTAAATCACTTGCTTTGTTATGCTGCATTGAAAATAAGAAAGTACAATAAAACCCAATTCACCAATACAACAGATGTATATTTGTTTTGAGAGGCCAATTTTTATGATGACAGAATATAAAAGAAAGTAAAGAAAGCTTACATGGGGGAAACAATGGTCACATAACAAAAGTTTTAGAAGATTGAACAATTTAGAAATACAGGAATGAGGACCAGAGTTCTACTGTGTGGGAAGAAAGAAATCTAGGACAATGTAGTGTTTATAACCTGTGCTTCACCATAACAAAAGTTTTGTGGCACCAGTATATTTAAACTTTATTCTCACCTCTTTGTTTCGATAACTAGTAGTGGAAAATATAGGGGGGTTGAGTTTTGCCTTAGTTTGGTTTTAATATGCACGTCAGCCAAATAATGTAGAGCGTCAAAATATAAGCTTCAAAACCAGTGTGCCCTCTCTATCAAGAACATTGAGTATTGAGCATGTTGCCAACTTCTACAACATTGTTGGAAGTGCTTTTTTTTCCTGAGGCATATGGTTAAGTGACAATCCAATAAGCATCCGCTCTTTAATAATGTTTTCTTTGTGGCTGGGTGAAAAGCTTAAAAAGCAGAAAAGCAAAAACAGCAGACAAAAATAAATTTCAGAAGAACTGAAATAACCTGAATTGATCTTGTGATTTTCAATCAATTTATTTCTTTAAGTGTTAACGTATTTGTGATGATCTGGAAGACCAAATAAAGAACTGCTGCACTTTCAGCAAGGCCTGTGGATGACAGTGCCCTAAACCTAGCCAGGAAGGAGTTGAAGCAATTAAGAGGCACCATCAAGAGGACACATACCACCAAGGTAAACATTGCACTAAACTCTCCAGTATGTATCCCCAAAGAAGACAGAATAAAAGCACAACTCCTCACCTTATCCAGCACAACAGACATTTACTGCAGAATTCAGTATGTACATCCTTCGTATGTAAAAACAAGGGTGACAAACCAAGTCAGGTTTTTCTGCAGATATCTTAATAGGCCTCTGCAGCAAATACCTTTCACTGCTCAGAGCTGGGTTAAAAAAATGCCCACTGCTGGGACAGCACGCCCGTGCCTTATTAAATGACTAAGATTTTCTGGCATGAGCATGCAATGATTCAGCAATACAGTTATTCAGAACCTTTTAGAGGCAAACTTATTACACGTACCTATTACCGACCTACTGCACGTACATGTGTGATACTATATTTCTCTTTTTTTTTTTAAATGAACGTTATTGTACTCATTGGCATTACACAGCCCTTGGTTTCCAAAGACACCACAGAGAATGGAATTTAAATGCAGACTCAATGACAACATACTTCCATCCCCATTCACATCTTCCTCATCAAGGTATGAGTTCAATAACTCTGTTCTGGGCAACAAATTTGGCCCTGATAAGAAGTAATACACATTTCCACACATTAGAAAGCATATCACTGCATTACAATGGATTTTTGTCTCAAAAGGCCCATGTCTTTCCATGGGACCTTGTCACAGTATGCCAATGAAAAAAAACCCAAAACTGCACCATAAACACACACATTTACATCTCCATGGGGCAGGAGGTTCATTCAACTTGCACATCAAGTGTAACTACACTTTCACCACCTGTTCCATTATCAGATCACAAATGCATGAAAGTGTCAAAAACTACCAGAAGATGTAATAGTTATGATTCTTTAATGCCTGCATTTCTCATTTTTTCAAAGGGGAGGGCAGCCTGCATTGGCACTTTCCTGAAACAGAGCACTACTATTCATGGCTCTGCAGTATGCTGTATTATGAAGTATCTCATACTAGACCTTACAAATCAAATCAAGAAAATAATCTCTAGATTACACTGATATATACAAATCCTTTTAGATTAATCTCTACCACATAAGAGACCAGCTTTACATATTTGTTTTAAGTAATGCTCAATGAAAACAATTAAACAAAAAAAAAATCCACAAAAAAACCTGCCACCTCAACAGGCTTACTTTTAGAAATAAAGCAGATGTTCAAATAAGGGTCACAAGCATCTAACATTTAATTCCCTGCTCTCTTTTTTTTATAGTCTCAAGTTACACGATTCTTGATAAATAAGCAGTAATAAAAACAAAAGGGAAAAAACACATTGGAGAGAAAAGGCATTGCAATAAAAAAGTTCTGAAGCAACTACTTCATTTAAATGCAGTTGCTCTGGATTTATTTCAATTCAGCTGTGGACAGTATTAAACCCACTGGGGTCCTCTACTTCTTGCCATAAATTTCAGCCGCAACATCTGCAAATCAGCTTGCTGCTGGAAGTACAAATGAGATTTAAGGTACACGGGGAAAACAGCAACAAACATTTCCAAGACCCCTGAATCAGAAAAACTATTCCCTTTTTCCAGGAGCTACTATATGATGTAATAAAAAGGAATGGAAGACATCTTTCTGAGTATAATTCCAGCCATTAAGGTTTTCACAACTAAGAAACTGGCAGAACATTTCTTTCTGTTTGGGTAGCGGATAATGCACGTAAACCTTCCACAGTACTTGCACAGAAACATTATACTCCAAAGGCTTTGAAACTCAAGCCATAAAAATTTGCTGTATCATAAGGGATTGGTGAGTGTTGCCACCTTAAAATATTTTTCTCCCTCTTGGTAAACAGTTGTTTTCCGTTTCATGCTGTCTCTGTGGAACATCACACCATTCTGAGAATGGTACCCCAGGATGGTTCCGGGTTCTGCTTCACTCCTCTTCTTGGAGCTCTCTAGCATTTTCTATACTCACACACGCAGTGCTGCTCATGCAGCTCTGCACTGCCCAGAGATACTTGTCAAATCCCAGTCAAAAAAACCCCAAACAAACAAACCCCCAACCTTATAAATTCTTAAAAGCTCTATGTTTCTAGGTTTTATGTTATTATTTTTTTTTTTAATCTCGTCTTCATTTTGTGCTTCTCAGGTTTTGGAAAAGCATGAGGCAAAAACTATTTTATCAGGAATTCTTAAATCCTCTTAAAATTTTAATCTCCCTCTTCCCCCTGCCCTGGTAATACTTTTCCCCACTGAAGTACAATGATGACCATTCTTCATATTGCAGCATGCAGGAAGGAAAAGGATAAGATTTAAAGAGAAATCATTCTATTTCTGTACCACAGATTCCCATAGCATAAGTTATTGCAATAACCGATCCTCAGAAGCAGTAACTCAGGTTAAATGAGTATATACACACAGTCAATCCTGGGTAAATCACAGCATGTAAATTTTAACTATTAAATACTTAAAAATCTAGGGCGCTCTGTATCCTTCTGAGCTCATTTGTGATGGCATGGGAAAGTAGGTCCAAACTGGGAAATATGTCTAAAATCAAAGCAACGTGCCACTGTGTTAAGTGCTGCCAACGGTAGCTGCAAAAGCGTTCACACAGCAGTCATAGGATTTCTGTGTAAACAACCACGGCATGTGCCCTCTCTCAACTGAGCTGGCTCATAAGCATCTGACTGACAGCTTGCTGCCTTCAATGAACTGGAAAACTCTATATTTCCTGGCTCTACAGATTTGGCAAGTTCAGCTGTATGAGAAATTATGAGCTGCTTTCCCCACCTTTGCCCTTACCATCATGCCACTCCTTTCAACAGTCCATTCCGGGTAATTAAAAAGACAAAGGCTTGTTTTGCATTTCTAAAGATTTTCTTGACTCCTAAGACCTATCATTTTATCTTCCTTGTAGTTTTGTGTCATTCAGACAGAAGATTCAGGTATGTTTGGAAGCTACAAGGCCTCACTGACAGAAGCTTTTCTTCCCAAATGAAATGGGGTCTTCCCAATATATTTTTGTATTCATTAGCAAGATGACATTTTACCACAAAGCTGTATCTACAGAATGGAGTATGTCACACTGGTTGCATGAACATCCTACAAAAAAAAAAAAATCACACTCGCTCGGGGCTGCTGGAGCTAGTATTCACGTAGTACGTAAAAAACATCTTAGCACACTACAAAATAAAGATATCTGAGTTGCCTATCATCTAGTTTTAACTCCTACTTCTCTTTTTCTTATTAAAATTATTATTACTTGGAAAGGTATTTTGAATAATGAAATAAAAAAAGACTGGGATGATAGAAAAGCTGTTTCCCGAGCAAGGCACTGCTAGACAGGATGTGGAGGTTACTGAAATTCTTCCTTGCTCTGAGATTAAATTAGTCTGCAACTGGTACTGCTTAGCTGTGTGGCAAGAGTCTGAAGTTCATATCCCACATCACCTTTCAGTAAAATTGCTTTTAATTTCTATTCTTCCTCCTTCTCTCACTTCAGCAGTTTTTCTTCCAGCCCAGAAAAAACATTTCCAGATGGGTGGGCCTGATTTTCTTCTGGCAGCTCCTCCATTGAGCCCATCTCTGTGGTAGCCAGAGCAAGGGCTTTTCTCACAAGGCAGGAGAATCTGCTCCGAGACGCCTTTTACAGATGGAACACTTTGCACAAGAACTTGCAGAGGGCCACTGAAATCCTCACACACACTTTCATAGCTGCCAAGAAATACTGTTTGTGAGGAAGGCTTCTGGATTTATGCTCTGACACAAGAATAAAAGCAGAACCACACTTTACCCCTCCAGTCTCAGTCTTTGAGTTCTAGCTCACTGGACCTCAGGCTACACAACTCTGGATTCCCCCATCTCACACTTCTCACCCCCTTCCAGTAGTTTTCTAATGCTGCTGGTGCATGGAACAGCCATTCCTTCCAGAGGTCCCTCATGACATCTGTTGGAACATTTGCTACATTTTCTGTTCTGCAAAATATCCATTAAAAAACTAATCAAGAAACAAACAAAAAAAAAATATTTGCATTTTTTAAACTCCAAGCCTAACACAAGCACACAGCATTTGTATAACTTTCAACAACTTGTTCTCACTTTGAGTAATGTAGTAACATGTTTTACAGGGAGAAAAAAGGTGCACTTTAACACCCCTATGCCCAGTATATCCTATGACATTTACTTTTCTCTATCAGTTCCAAAAAAAACATGTACATACACACTATGCAATAGAATCTGGAAAAACTTACATCTCATCATGAGTCTACATCTGCAACATTGCCAAACTAAACATAATCAAGGGTAACCAAACACTACTTCTTTCATCATAACCCAACTTACTTCCTTCACTTGTCCTTATTTCTTTAGCACACATAAGGACAAGAACAAGATTTTTTCAACAAATGTCTATAGCTTTCTGTGTTCTGCTTTTGCCCTAGAAATAAAATCAAACCAATCACTATGCTTCTTATACACTTATAAAACACTTCAGAAATTATTCCTGTTTTTGAAATTATAGAAGTAATGCACTGATGGAAATCAGTTCTACTGATCTATTTTAAGGTAAGAGTCATAAGTTTCACAACTGAGAAAGTAAAGGCTTTGCCTTGTTCTTACAAAAAACTTTAATAATAATGAATTTAGATCTTAGAAAAGATGTGGGTTTTGTAGTCTCTTTACCCAGGGAAAAGAAAATGTAGACAAAACAATGCATTTTTTTAAAACTCAGTGCATCCTACTGCAGAAAGATCATGCCTAGGCTGTGAAGAGAAATGACATTAGTAGCCTTCATCCATACAATAAAAACACCAAAACCTAAAAATATGACTGTGATCCCATATCTATGTCATACAGTTCCTCAAATGCGACCCTATGTACCACTACTTACATAAGAAAATGTTGAAATTATGACCTAGAGCTTAAAAGAACCCTTGATATTTTATTGTTGACAATATCTTGCTCCACATGTGAACATAAAGGGAAAACTGGAACAGCATAATCTGGCATAAGAAGGTGAAGAAACAAAGTAAGACAAAGTAATGTTTTAACAATAGAGATATTAAAAATTACTCTTAAGACAACATTGTTCAAATGAGGTACAGCACAGCAGAGCTTCAGAAAACAATGCCTCCTGCAGCTAAACACGTTATTATACTGTTCTTCAAATTCCACTCTTGCTTTTCTAGACCAGTCAAACAACCAGGTTTGACCTGGACCAAAGAGGTTTCAGGAAACTTTTCAGGTACCCAAAGGAAGTACAATCCGTTAAAAATCCACATGTGCTGCACTTGTAACACCTGAACACAGGCTTTTCTGAAGACATCATACCAGGGAACATGCTCCAAACACCCTAGTTACCTAAACAGTTGCAATTCAAAAGAGCCTGAGGATTTCTGGGCACTGAGCAAAACAACTTTCATACAGACCACATGTCAGGCTTCCCAGGCCACAGCTTACAGTATGAGACACAGCCTTGTGCTATTTGGATGTGTTTTCACACAGATGCAGCAAGTCTATTCATTTGCACCATCTCATTTAGTTCATATTACTTGACTAGTCAGCATTTCAAACCCTTTCTCCTCCTCCCATAACACTGTTTCAAGGACCAGATGGTTTAACACAAAGGGTGTAAGGTGGACTCTTCTCCAAGTTGATAATCATATATAGGAAATTTAAATAACAAGAAAAGCAAGCAATAAGATCTGCTGAGACATCATCTTGGCCTTTTTAAAACAGTGAAAAGTGCTTCTATTTTAAAACTTAGCCAATGTCGTACCACTTCTTCTGATTTTGAAAACAAGACTTTTTTGTTTGTTTGTCAGGAAGAGCAAGTTACCATCATAAAGTTAATCATAGGCATAAAACTATGCACTATGCCCTCCTTGTTAAGTGCATTCGCAGGCATTTTTACCCCCAAATTCCCAATGAAACCCCTTTGCAAGTGCTAGATCTCTTGTCCAAAACAGTATTTCCAACTATAAAGCATACTGATTTTCAACAGTGAGGATCAAGAAATAGATGGTAGAAGTAATTTTGGTATTTTTTCAAATTCATAGAATGGTTTCGGACATAGGGACCTTAAAGATCTTCTAGTTCCAAGCCCCCTACCATGGGCAGGGACACCTTCCTCTAGACCAAACTGATCAACACCTCATCCAACCTGGTCTCAAATACTTCCAGGCAGGGGAAGTGTTCAAGTTCTGTTGGCAGAAAAATTTTGGAGTAAAACTTGATGAACTGTACCTAATTTCTAATGTATCTATCCTTATTAAACTGATGTAGGCATTAAGTAGTTGCTTTATTCCCAATCAACTGTTGATCTCAAGAAAATAATGGGATTACCATATTAAAACCATTTAACACAGCTCTTCATTTTCTTAATTAACATTCTTTCTTTATTAACTTCATCAAAACAAACCTTTATTCTTAAAGAAAATTTCAGTTTTAACTGGTAACCAACACAATGTGCAAAGCATCATACTGTACTACAGCATGAGGTAAAATATTAATTATAGTCCAAGTTTCTCTAAAAATTATTAACAACGAATCCTTGAACTAATTTTGCAGGATTCTGAAATCTTTAAAAAAGACAAATGCCAACTAATACATTTTGACAAGTGATAGACTGCAATAAGAACATTTTGAAATCCCGTGTGTAAAAAGACCACATAAACTGTGTTGTAAATAGCTGTATTTTGGTACACTTTATAAAGGACTGTCAAAAGTACAGATTATGTCTTGAAATATCACCTATTTAATAGATCTATTAGCTTGATGCATTTTATTTTACAGCAATTTACTTAATATTACTGTACAGATCTCCAGGGTCCCTCTGTTCTGAGGTATTTGTACATAGCATACAAGAACTTTAAATTAACTTCCTTTTTAAACATATGCTCTTAAATACCCCTCTATGCATTTTATATTTGTTTCATGCTGCAGCTTGATGTGACATTCCCCTTGTTTGCAGTAATTGTTATATAAAAAAGCCCCTTTCAAAGTCTGATTTTTAATGAAGTATACAGTTCAAAAATCAGTGAAACGCAGGCTCCAGGGGAGTCCAAGTGATTGTTCAACTAGGTTTTCTTCACTTAATATATTTTGTATGTACCCACAAGGAGGAGAAAATTTTAGTAAGAAAGACTCTTATTTTTATGTGCTTAAGCTGGGAATATTCAGACTCTGCGTTTAATATTATTCAGAAGGACACTGTGGGCAACTGCAGTTGTCACATTCAACTGCAACCTGCTTTTTGGGACAGATATAAATTTAACCACTTAATTTTGTTTTCAATTTTCTGTTAGATTTGTTCTTATTTTTAAGCTAAGAGAAAACAAAGAAGTATGATGGGTTTATTCTGAGCAACGTAATGTTAGAGCCACACAGTAGACTGCTTCTGAATACATTTGCAGTACCACAGCTCAGTGGAAACACTGAGTGAAATGGTTGTATGTTATTTCCGTTGAAGCAGACATGACTTGTCATTACAACTTACCATCCTGAATAAAATCTTCAGAGACACAAAAACAGGAACAAACAACTTCTGGATGAACAGAGAGAAAACACATAATTAACAATGGAACAATAGGTAGAGGACCCAAAAGGGCAAGATAAAATGATGGAAGAGAAGAGTGTCTAATACCCATGCCACATAAATTGACCAGTGAGACACATGGATGTTCTACAGTAACACAAGACAATCCTATTTAACTGTTCTTAACATACACTAGGAACCAACACTGAGTGCTAGGACAGCTGGACCTCCAACACACAAAAGTCTCTTTTTTAAAGCAAGAGGACAATTCATTTTTTCCTTCTTTTATACACTATTGAATTACATACACCACGAAAAATATAGAAGGAAAAAGCTAACAGCTCAAGTTACTTTATGCAAGGGAGAAAACACTACACAGAAAGGTGTAAATGGAATAGCAAAGAGGCACCTGCAACACCTTTGCAGAACTGTCCTCAATGGCAGCCTAAGAGGGTTTTGCAGTTGAGCCCCTCCTTGCCTACTGCCAGCAAGCTCATGTGCCCCTGTGACTGAGTCAATTTCAAAACTGGATAATCTGCTCTAGGTTAATCAAAACCAGACCATAGCAAATCAAGCCATACAAATCTAACACCATTTTCAGAGAGATGCAAGGATTGAGCAGGCAAGGCAAAGAACAGTCATCATCCCACATTTAAACTTCTCTTTTACTACTCCCATATCTGAAGAAAAGTAACATTTGTGTCTCCGTAAAGTTAAGACCTAGTTTCTTTTCTGAACATCACCTGAAACTTTTACCTAGTATTTACAGAAAGCATTACACAAAACTTTTTGTAAAAATGTATTTATCCCTTATCTTAACAAGGTTTTTTTATTAAACCCACTGAAAACAATGTAAGCAATATTATTTGACATTTTATTTTGATAAAATAACTTCATATATGTATTCCGCAGTTCAGTAAAGGAAGGAATATAACTTCATAAACATGGTATTAAGACACATACTTTTTTCCACATTCGTGATGGTTAAATGCACATCATTAGTTGCAGAAATATACACTGCCTTGGGCAACCTAAAAATTTATTGATAATCAATTACATTTACAATTTTTTCAAGGCTTCTCCTTTATAATTAACTGTCTTACAGTGAGCAGAATACACATTAGACATATATTAGCATATTTGACTGCTTTTTGACTTGTATGACTCCAGACCTTAAATAATCTCACAAAGATTACGTGAACCAGTGCATCCGGCAAAACATTATTTTTCTCTGAAATATTTTTTAAAATCTATTAAGCAACATGATTTATAAATATTAGCAATCATCAAGATATTAACTACTTCCACAGACAGATGTAAAATTTTAAAAGTTGTTCTACTTTTATACACATACAATTTAAAAAATAGTCAAACTCATATGATCAACTCATGACTCAGTTAATATAATTTGGTATCCATGGAAGTGATTTATTTTAGAAACTGAATTCATAAACTTAATTGAAAAACTTGACTTTCATTTAGCTAGTAAAGGTCATACTTAATAAGGCTAATACAGAACAAGCAAGGTAAATCTAGAGTATCCAGTCTAGGAGAAGAATTTTCAGGATGGGAGCAAAAGGATGTAAAGATGCAAATTCTCGGCCTATCATTTAATCGCATTTAATGCAGGCATTTAAAAAACATTAGCAATTTAAACTCATAGAAAATCCACTGTGCAAAGTTTCAGATCTTTTTGTATAAGTTTTCATCTCGGAGTAAGGAACATGCTTTAACTTGTTCCTACAGCTGAATTTTCTCCCCTCACCTGTTTTGAACAATAAAAGGGGGTGTGAAAAAGTATCATGTGAAGCAAATATTTGAACAAGACAATTTATTTCTAAATTAGTTTAATTTTCCACTCCAATTAACAATAATTTGGCTAGATAGCAAAACAAATTCATATATTGTACAGCAGTTGTTGAAATGTATTTAACGCATAGCTGTTTTCTCCCCTTACTTAACACTCCCACCGAGCATTACTTCAGTTCTTGTAATTTTGCTTATCGCCTTCAACACTTTTCAGTTCAGGGCCTTGTAAATGCAAGTTTCCAAGCTGTTCTCCCTCCCTGTCCACTCCTCTACCCATTCCATTCAGAAAGTCGACAAAACACATTTGCCTGCCATTTTTCCAGGGGCATCAATTCTTCAGGTTACTGGAAATACTTAGACTTTATTTTTAAGCTTTGATGGGTTCTGGTTTTAGATTTTGATATTTTCTGGTTTCCAATTTAGCGATGCTTCTAGCACCAGATTGGGAGGGAAAAATCCACACATACACCCGCTTTCCTAAACTGTGGCATGAAAACATATATGAAAGTGAAAGACTGGTAATGTATAACCTCAGGGTGGCTTTTGAAACAAAATTGCAACCATTTAGGGACAAAGTAGCTGAAACCGCATGACCTTGAACAACATACAATGAGCAAACCACTACCAAGGCAAGTGTGTGAAAGCAAGATAGTCTATTTCTCCTTCTTCCTAATTATAAGAATTAAGGAAGGTTCTGTAGTTTACGTGTTATTATGAGACTGTCTGTGCTAATAGCTCAAGCGATAGTTTCATTAATCGTTTTTTTTTTTTTTTTGAATATTACCATTTTGCTGAAGACACTTTAGTTCTTTAGTTTACCTCAAGATAAAATATAATTTATGATAGTATGATTTTTGGAAGATTGTTTTAGTTGTAAGATTGTGAATTCTGTTTTTACCCTCTCCACACATTCCAGATGATCAACTCCCTGCATATATAATCAGTTAAATTAAAAAAAAAAACCCAAAAAAAAAAACAAAAAACCCCTTTTTTTTGTTTAGTTTCAGCTTATTGAGGCCTCGGTACATTACATATTTGACTTTACAAGGATAGACCTCAACCATATATATGGTTGTGGTTCATTTTACCCAGTCAACATTTTAAGTGGTAATTTCAACATTTGTCAAATTATACCTTTTTGTTAATAAACACAAGGCCTCACACATCACCGCTGGCTGGGCCTGGCACATCGCTACAGGACCATTCCCACCAGCTTGCACCTGCTTGGCTCACATTTAGTCACAAGCATGATCTGCTTTCAATGGCAACCCAATGAATATTCAAAGAGGAAACAGTAACAATCACCAAAGATATTTTTTCTTTTAGAATATTTCCTCATTGTCCAAATTTCAGAAATCAAATTTATACATACAATACATGTCTTCCCATTCACTGAACATACAGAAGGTCTAGGACCTGCCCAAAGCATACAGGTTCTTTCTAAGAAATAGCGAAGGAAAACTATTGCCACCATTGGGCTAATTTGTTGATCTTGCAAAAATAAAAAAAATAATCTCTGTAATTCTGCAAGTCACAATAAATCTAAACAGTTATTCAAACTCTATGAGAAATCGTGCTTCTTACTTGTGTCGGTTTCTCTAGAAGGGCCAAGTTTCAAGATCCTTATTCTTATGTGTAGCAGCTTATACATGGAATCTGGAAGTACTTCAAGGATAAGGAGTTATTCAACGGAAGTGATGGCAACAAATATAGTTCTGCTGCAATAATAGCTTTAAGTTAAACGACAGAGAGAGGAGGGAAAAAAGAGTATTTATGCTGTCTGAAAAGCATCAACAAATAGCTTCGGAGTTATGGGTCACTCAAAAAGGCAAATCAACAGGGAAATACTTTTAGGACAATATTTGAATAAAACTGAAGACCCCACACACTCTTATATACGCACTTGCATTGTTGAACAAGCCCCAGAATGATTTTTCAGGGACTGGGCAGATCTCTGCATTCTTGAAGGATTTTATGGAATTAAGCTATTAGTATTTGAACTAGGTGCTAAGAATGTTAAACACTAAGAACCATTAAAGCAAATACAGAAAACAGTGACATGCATGACAGCTGGTCACAGGGATGTACTATTTTATCCTGCACATATTTGAAAGATTATTTAATTTTTTAAATAATAAATGTTGTCATTTTTATAAAAGTCATGATACAAAACTAGCTATAAAATATTTTTCCTGTCTTAAATTATGTTTAAAAGTTTATTTCCTTCCTATTGTTCCAGTGGAATGACTTCTTGGCAGAACTAGTGGAAAGTAGAAACCAGCTCTAAATGCAGCGTTTAACCCATTTATTTCTGATCTGAAATTAATACTAATATTTATAAACTTATGGAATTTTCCCAAAGCTGTAAGTCAGGTAAAGTAAATTTTAAAAAATGATTATTTCTCCAATTTGCTTTTAAATATTTATTCTCCTTATTCAGGGAGGACTACTTGAGTAACTAACTAAGAAGTCCAACTTTTCTTTTTTCTTCAACTGGTTGACTTCTTTCTTTCTAGGACTCTTAGCAGCACTTTCCATTGGGAAAAATTACTACTAGTCTGATTCTGTGGTGCATGGGAATGTGCACTATCCACTGCAGCCCTGTAGTGCTTTGTCTTAAGAACTGCAGAAAAAAAAGAGTTATAATTAAATAAATACATTTACCAAATACTAATGTAAAATACACTCCATTACATAATTTGACGTGATCACTCACTATGACATGCAGCTATTGGTCCAAGCCCCAAGTGGAAAAAATTGAGATCAATTAATATTTTTCAGTTTGGTACCACATTCCATAACAAAAGGGAAGATGCTCAAGGGAAAAAAAGTGTCAGTAATACATGTGCAACGTGTTTAACAGATGCTCACAAGAAGATTATAAAAACAAACCAGAAGCCAAATGAACACCTAAACACAAACCTAACCCACCCACAACCTCCCTCTCCCTGCTCTCTGCCCACTTACTTTGTCTTCAGAAAAGCATTGTCTTTCCTGTGGGATGTGCTAAAGTGTAATAAACACAGTTTTAAACTAAGCCCCATTCCAGAAAACAACCTTCATGGGATTAACGCTTCAAGCGCCTGAATACTTCCTTAACTTTAGACACATTGGAAGTATTTTTTGAGTGAAACAGCTCACTTGTATAAAACTAAGCTAAGGGCATTAGTGTTTACAGGCTCTTATCCTACAAAGCCAGGTAATGGCTCCATGTATCAATTTTGTTAGTGCACAACAACTTCATCTGTATCTTTCACTAGCTATATTGATTCCCATAAGCAGTTTATGAAATTCTGAAAGCCAGTGTAACCCTCCTCCTGACCAGCTGTTCTTACAAAGAGGTAAATACTAAAAATTGTAAAAAAAAAAAAAAAAAAAAACAAAAAAAAACCAAACCAAAAAAAACCCCCCAAACAAGTAATAGCTGAAATGCATCCAGAATTTGCAGTTATACATGAAGGTTTTACACGCAGCACTTCTCGGGACTGTTTAACACAGGGAACTCCAATTCTAAGCATATACTTTGGCATTAATCCGAAATTAAGCCAGAGCTCTACTGTACAGCTTCATCATACAAAGTTGTCATTTGCTTATTTTGAATTAAATACTTGCAGTTTGTGTAAAACGAGATGTCATTTCTTTCTGTAGAAGAAGCATTAAAGAGAAAAATAGAAAGAGCAATGATGAGCTTCCAGAGAGACTATGAGAAAATATTAGTTAGGTTGTTTTATGATGTATAACTACTCAGGGCACAGTAACTATTGCTTTTTCTGTCTACAGAGTAATCTGAGGAGAAGGGAGCCAAGTTCTTCTCCCTCTTAGACACTCTTGCTATGTCAAAGTTGAAAGTAAAATTATTTTCTGAATTGCACCTTCAAGGAAAAAAATAAAATGGGTTATTGCCTTCATAGCTGGTGTATATTCTCCCCAGCTTCATTTGTTCTTTTTAATGTGTTCTCACAACAACATGATTTACCAAGAGCATAACAAGCTCAGGAAGTGGGTTGACATGGGCTACTGATTAATTTCAGTTTTGCATCCCATTTCCAAATTTGCCTCTTGTGTTCTAACTAGTAATATTCTAAATACTCTACAGCTTGAGGATGGACAAGATGTACACCTCTCTGAAAGAGATGAAGATGTTTGAGGATAACATAGAATACACATAACTTCTAGTGACAGTTCTAACTGTCTTCAAACAATATTCCAGTTAAAGTGACACACACAGACAAAAATATATTTGTGTCCATGATTCTCGGCAATTACTTCACACATTTCATGATCATTGCTCTATTTAATTACTTTCCTTGGGGATTCCTTTATACTAGAATACTTAGTATTCTATTTCATTTCAATGGATTTTGAAAGCCAGGCCTCATCCATCATTCAGTCTCATTCCTCTCACCTTCCATCCAAAAAAAAAAAAAAAAGAGAGACTTAAATACAAAGATATTTTCTTCTAGGAAAAGAAAACTAAAGAAGAACACAAAAATCCAAAATATATTTTATTACTGAAACCCACAAAGGTAATACTGAGCATGCATTGAAAATATGTATATAAGTTACATAAAATTATGTGCTGTGTTATTGTTGCATATTCATCCATAGCACTGTAATTAATAAGCAGCTGTCAACATCCTGGAGCTGGTTTGGAACACATTAAACATCGGATGCTTAAATACTTTTAACTTCTTTCTGTTAACGTGCTTCTTTGAGCAAGCAGGTTTGTTTTTTTTTTTTTTACAGAAGCACTTTATTATTATGAATGTGCGAATAAGATTAAGAGGCTTCCTTGAAATGCAGAGACCCAGTGGATTTCATCTGCTATGTGGGAAGCCAGCACTGTTCATGGGCTTCTCAGGTTTGCATTACATTCATTATCTTCAAGCACTGTTAAGTGTTGACAGTTTTAACTGCCTTCATTGGCATGACAGCCCCAGCAAAACTGAATATGATCAGAATTTACAATTTACCACCCATCTGTCAAGGCAGAAAAGTCAGAAATGTGCATCAAAGCCAATCTAGCCCAGAGGAATCAGAGGAGATGTACATGGAAACTCAGTACAAGTAGTAGAAGGGACCCCCAGTGCTCCCCACAAGCGTTAACTGAACAACTACACTCACCTTGCTGCAGGAAATCACGCAGCCTCCCAGGCACCAATAAAAATCTTACTAATAGGCTACATATAGTTTAAATGGAACATCAAGTCTCTGCCTCAACCTGGTATTCCAGAGGAGTCAGCATGAGCATATCCTCTGACAGAAATTTACAAGAATAGAAGCACAGGTGAAACTGGAAAAAGATTCCTTGATCAGTGACATGATGATTGTTGTGAGAATAAGTAGTCTAAGAACTTCCTTACTTGCTCTGTCAGGAATGTTGTCTTTAGCCATTTACACTTTCAATCTACAAGTTTTGCATCCGTTGTAGTTTTCATGTCACAAGATTTGGCAAAACAGTAAATCCATTCTGCCATGCTGTGATGTTCCCAAGTTGTAACTGGTATTTCCAAAGTTCAGAAACTTGTAGGCCTGGCTAGGATTTTTCTTCCCCTCAAGGTACTACTTACGTATTTGTTTCCCTACACTAAAACTATCTGCTTCCATTTTGCCTACTTGGTTTTGTGAGGCTCCTTCTGCAGCTCCCCAACGTCACCACAGCTTGTAATCATACATAAAGTTAGGGATTTTACTGTTTCACCTCTTTTTCACATCACTGAAGAAGTTACTGATCAAAACTTGTCCCAGCATAAATCCCAGAGGGAATCCCTGTGACTCTTCCCTAACCTGAACATTTACTGTCCCAAACTCTTTTCTTCCTGCCTCTTAACCCCTGAAAGCATCTTCCTTCTAATCCCACAACAATTTAGCTTCCAGTAGTTTGTGTAGAACCACAGAGTCTTTTTGAAAATCAAATAAACTTATGTCCATGGGCATCCCCTCCCCTTGTTCACACATCATACACGCATGCAAAATTCTTGCTGGATTTCCCTTTACTGAAGCTGTGCTCACCCTCTCTCAAAAGCATTAGCCATTTTCTCACTTATATTCTTCACCATAGGCTCTACCACTGTATTTTGGATGTAGGTCAGACTTAGTAGTCTCTCCCTTCCAAGACAGCCACTTAAGTCCTTTCTGTAGACTGGAATCATACTGGCAATGTGCACAGTGGCAAAGGCAAAACAGGACGTTACTCAATTTGGCCAGCAGCTCAGCAAACTTGCATGTTGTAATAAAGTCCCTTCAGAACCCTTTGGTGAACATGATCTGGTCCTGGCGAACTGTTAACACCTCATCTGTTCAGCTTCACATTTTCTCCATATTTACATCAAATTCATCTAGTTTCCTACAGGGATAGCAGGTTGATTAGTACATGAATTTGAAAGCAGCCAGAGGTATAGCTAGGTTATAATCAAAAGAGAACTATGCAATGTAATCATCTCCAATGACTGATTTTATTTAGCATTTTCCTTAACATGAAAAAAGGAGCCAGTTGAGTTTCTGAAGATTAGAAAGCAGGGGAGGTTTAACAACACGCAGGAGGGTCACTTGCACACAGGATTGAACAACCTCAAGGTATGTATGGAAAAGGGACAGCTATAATAAACTGACCTTGCACTCTGAAATATATCAGAACATTAGAGGAGAAAAAACCTGACAATATACATCAAATCACTGAGTGTCAACAGGACAGCATCTCCCACAGGAAACGTAAATATAATCCAGTGATGGATCAACAAGGAATATACAAAGGAAATATGCCATTTCAGCTCAGATAGATCCAATTACAGGTTCAATTTATGCATAAAGACTACTTCTGTTAAGACAGAAATAAGAGCTTAATATTGATATAGTATGAATCCCTTTGATCTGTTCTGGAAGCCAATAACTATCAGTTTTTCAAAATGCCAATACTGAGTCCCCTACTCAACCCTAGCTGACCTCCAACCATATAAACCAAACAAACTTTACAGAAAAAGAAATAAATCTCACTACGTAATAAACCAAATCCCCTCTTCATTTTTTTTAACATGCTTTTAAACCATAAAGATGGATGTCATTGGAGAAGAGAGACTTGTCTGATTGAATTTAAAAATTATATAAACTTTGTAGATAATTAGGAATATTAATGATACTTATAACGTATAATAAAAAATAACCTTGCAGATAAGTATATTAACCTTGTAGATAATTAGAATAATTAGTGTTTGCAAAGAGTAATGAGCAGGCAGGCACTATATTTAGCACTATACGTGCACACATATGCTACCTGTTACTACTTTCAGTAACTGCTGGCTCCTTTATGGAAAAAAAAAAAAAAAAAAAGAAAGAAATTTCAGGAAGAAAATGGCTGCATAAGACAGCAGCCAGGAAAAAGTATATTTTATTCCCAGATCTTGAATGAGTACATTCAGGTGATTTATTTTGCTACTATTCATAAGTTTCTTTAGCTGTCAAATAGTACTTATTTCCCTGGTAAAACACTTGGGATCTACTGACGAAGACCTCTATGTAATCAAGTACTTTTATTTTTCAGTTCACCAAGTAAGCATTTAAGTCAAGAGATTACAGAATCTGAAGACTAAAGGAATATGAAAAATTATCACATGTAATATTAAGAAGCATTCCCACGGCCTTGAGAGTACTACTGCTGAGATAATACAGATTAAAACAAATCCAAAGCCGTACTGAAACTTGTTATTACTTTGTAAGAAAAGCATTTTGTTGGAAGGTGATTATTTTATTCAAGAATTAGTTCATTTTCTTGAAAAGAAAATAAATCTTGCAATTAATATTGTATATTGTATTGTATATATTTTTGTACTTCAGAAATATTACTCCACTGGCTGGAAAACCAAGCAACTTATTAACTATGAACTGTCCCTTTCTCAATTACCATGAAACCCAAACTGCTGGAACAATAAGCACTAACTTGAAATCATTGATACTGATTAACAATGTTGTTTTCTAACAAAAAAAAAAAAACAAACAAACCAACCAAGAAAAACCCCACCAAACCACAAGCCAACACAAAAGCAGCATAGAGGAAAGTAGTTTGCAATGATGCTTTACAGAACCACTGTCTTCCCATCTCTGACTAGATTACTATTAAGTCTTTGCTTACTTGAAAACAAACAAAGACATTTTTTGCCAACTACACTATGGCATTTATGATTAGGTTATAACAAAACTTGACATTTGCTAAGTAAGGAAAATAACTCTGTCATTGAGAGTTAGAAACATGAAGCAAAATGACAGTGTTTGAGGTATGAGAAGAAGAAGCAGACAGGAACCAGGAGGCCAGCGAGCTCATGTCGTGATCATTGCTACCTTCCTGAAGGGGGAAGTGGGCAGAGTCTCATGTTGTTTCTGTATGCTCCAGGCAAGATAAAAAAATTATGTTACCTAGCACAATGGCAGCACTAGATCACCAAATGCAGGCTACATCCCATGACAAATCATTCATAAACTGAGAATCCAACAAAAAAAAGATTCTCGGAGGAAAACAGAAGGGCTGCTGAACCAAGGACAAGGCTAGCTAGGAAAACGGTTCCCATCTCCCTCTGCCAATAGCCAGCATAGCTTTGAAGACAGATTATCAACTTGGAAAACTCAATTCCAGTTTTTCTATTCAGCTCTACCATTCTCCTTTTCCATATTGCAGTCCATCTTGCCAATTCATAGGGGAAGGCCAAGCAACAGTCACCTTAATAAATTCATAAAGCAGCATGGCAGCAAGTGCTAACCTGGCACAAAAATAATTCTCATTAACAAATATCACGATACTCATTGCCAAGCCAGAGATTTTTCAGCCTGCCACACCAGGTCACAGATCCTGTAGGCTAAGCTGGACCTTTGGTGATACCCAGTTACCAAATTACAAATACAGCAAAACTCCACTAGCTTGTAGGTCAGTTCTTTACCTGTAGTCTCCCAGACCATTCCTCGTTTGCTGAACTCGGTATATTTCAATTATCAAGAATACAGTAGCTACCTAAGATTTACTACAGTAAAATACTCATCTGCAAGAATGCTGCCTTGACTAACAGTGGGTTCTTAAGGGCTTTTTTTTGGGGGGGAGGTGGGAGGTGTGCATTTGGAGCTTTTTGTTGGTGGTGATTTTTGGGGGGGGTGGGGGGTTGGTAAGGGGGTGTGGCTAATGGCTCTTGACTCCTCCTCATATTGATCACTCCCCAGACAGTTTCCCCATGAATAGCTAGTCTACACTTTAACCTGCAATTCTTCCTTCTATCACCCTCAAAATCTTCTTATCTTCTAAGAACTGCTGCTTCTAGTTGAAAAATTAACATACAATGTGCAGGGGGTTGTTCAGCCTGGAAAAGAGGAGGCTGAGGGGAGACCTCATTACTCTCTACAACTACCTGAAGGGAGGTTGTGGAGAGGAGGGAGCTGGCCTCTTCTCCCAAGTGACAGGGGACAGGACAAGAGGGAATGGCCTCAAGCTCCGCCAAGGGAGATTTAGGCTTGAGATTAGGAAAAAGTTCTTCACGGAGAGGGTGGTTAGGCATTGGAACGGTCTGCCAAGGGAGGTGGTTGAGTCACCGTCCCTGGAGGTGTTTAAGGTGAGGGTAGACTAGGTGCTTAGGAGCATGATTTAGGGATTGGTGGGAATGGTTGGACTCGACGATCCAGTGGGTCTCTTCCAACCTGGTTATTCTGTGATTCTGTGCAGAACAATCTTGTGCAGATGATAGCACAAAATCTATGCACCGATTAACTCTGGAACTGAAGTAGTGCAAAAGAAGTTAACAAAATGCATATAAACCTACATTACACAAAAATACATGCCATTCAATTGTAATGATCTGTTTTCCTGACTCCAGCTCCAGGACAGATTTAATCACCATCCTTCAGCTGTTTAAAAATGGAACACTGCAGTGCCTTTTAATTCGCTAACAAAACCTTTTACTTTAAAAGTGAAAAATAATAATTTTTTAAAAAGCAATGTCCACTTCAGTAAACATTCCCAGTGTCAGGTTTTAAGACTCAAGAACAATCCTCAACCCCAAATGCCTTGGTTTTGCAAATGAACAGTTTAACAAAGTCTGCTATTCAAAAGATTTTTTTTTTTCCAGTATAGAATTTAACTGCATCCATTTATCTCTGTTACAGACCTTCTGCCATCTGTGACATTTTGCATGTCTTGGTTTCATCATCAGATGACAACGTTTCATGTCACCTCTTTATGCTGCTGTACACGCATTCCAATCACTGATATTTTACCAGTAGGAAAAGAATCTTCTGATTTCAAGACAGAGGGAGACTAATGACAGCGCCTTCAACAGGACATTGCATCTCCTCAACACCAATCAGAGATTGTGTTTCCTGCCTTCCACTGTAGCAGGAAAGCACCAGCTGAGCAGTTCAGAGAATATCAAAGTAACTTAGAAAACAAACCCTGAGCCAATCACAACTGCCTACTGAACACAGCAGTCTCAGAACTGGATTAGTGTGCAGAGCTGGAAGAAGATGCAAGTTAATAAATAACTCAATCATCTGAATGCCTTATTAAACAACTGGAGAGGATGCAAAAGAGACCAAATATGATGAAAACTGCGTTAGAAAGAAAAAAATCCCCTTCTATGAAAAGGACTACATTGGCGGCACAGTTATTCAAATATCAGTGCTCTCAGACTAATGATCAACTCCTCTGCTGTCTTATCTCCACATGGAATTATTAAGAGGGACAGGAGAATTCAACAATCTGGTCCCTTCCCAAGTACGTTGTCCTACACAGAAAGTGCAAAGGCTGGAAAGATGAGCGCCTGAGACCCTCAGCCAAATTACCTCCAGAAGTAACGGTCATCATCTTTTCTGGATAAATTGAAATCTTGAGAGCCATCACTCCTAGGTTGAGCTGCACTTCTTCATAGTGTGTCAACAAATCATCAGAATTGGTATATATAAAACAGTAGAACCTCATTTCTGAAATAAACAAGACTAAGAGGAACAATATGTGGAGAGTCTCAGGACATCACCTACAGAAGTCAGCTTGACAGTATAAAGAACACCAAATTTAGCAGTGTAACTTGAAATGTTGCTACATCTAGAGTAATTTGATTAGGATGGAAATCTCAAGTCAATGTCCAATTTCATTTCAGAGCTGTAAGAACATAACATTCAGGCATTACTGTCCAAACATGCAGCAAGGGTAAAGGCATCCGTTTACATGGCAGGTCACAGCTTTATTTAATTCCTATAATACAAAATAAACTCTCCCAAAAAGCAACTATAATCAGGCATGCTCTAGGTTTGGTACTTTGGCATAGGAGAGCTATGCTAACCTATACTTCTGTCTCAGTCTTCTTTGCATTACCTTTACACTGCAGCATTTCCTTCTCGGTTTCCAAAAGAGAAAGAACGAACTTGTAAAGACTCTTCTGGGTGGCCTCTACTCTGTCATATCCCTTAATTCTGTTTCCCACATTCCTTAGCTTACACGTCTTGTACCCAACTACTTTTATGTCAAAGAAAAAAAACTATCACTTCCGTTTTCCAGAAAAGGATCCCCTCATTTCCATAGGGGGTAAAACCAAGATAAAACAAACTTCTAAACATAACACATTCCATTGATGTACAATTTTATTTAAATAAATAAACTTAAGAACTCCATTCTGAACTGACCATTTAAAATCTTCTTTAAAAACTACAATGAATGCTACTGTTTCTTGTGAAACAGTAGAAACATCAAAAAAATGCTGTCATATCAAACCCCACATACTAAGAAAAAAACGCTGCCTTACTAAAATATTGTCAGAAAAACAGCATCAAACCAGCTCTATTATCCATTCAAGTATAATAACAACTCATTTTAAAATTGGGACAGAGGAAGACACAGGCTTCTGAAGTATTAGATTTTTTAATCAGAAAACCCTGTTTAAAGAGCAAACAAGGGATTCAAATTCCCAATAGCTCATTTGTGTATCACTGACAACCAGCAGGACAAATAAAACATAGCTGTTCACAGCAATATACACTTGCCACAACAAGAATACCCCCAACACAATGTCTTTCCTAGTCCTCGTGAGGCAGAGGTACCTGTCTGTACCACTCTCCTAGCCCTCATTTATAGGGGACAAGACAATAGTAAAGTTGCAATCTGCTTTTTCCTCAGTTAACGTATCACCTTTCTACATGCTCATGAGATGTCCTTGGCAACTAATGATTTACCTCATCTGTTCCAGGAACAAGCTGATTGTAATAAATTACTCTGACTTTCAACACTTCCTCTCCATCCATATGGCCCCCAATATACACTCATTTATCTACAAGGTTTTCTGAAACAAGTGGTGCTGATGAAGAAAATATTCACACAGTAAAGTAACATTTCTGCTTATTTACAAGAGGCAAAATTTTAAATGAATAATAAGCATTCATGCTAAGCTTCAAAACACCTGTGTCCTAAGACTGAGCAGTCACAAGTATCTAGTTCCAACTTAGCCTCTAAAAATGCACCTATTGAAATTAGTTTCAGGCTAATAATTGAAATGAAGTGTCTACTACGTATTCAGGCAAGTTGGAGCATCACTGCTGTAGGAACCAATGCACCAGGCATTAGTAATCTAGACACTTACTATGAGCACAAGACAATTTCAATTTCACACTCGAAATTATGCAGGTCCATGCCAGCTGCTGCCATTTCACACAAATACTCATTATTGCTCTATTTCCCTATTTCAATAATTTTTTAGAACTTGTAAGTAAACAGAAGCATAACACAACACCTTCCTTCCCTTTCACACCTCTGCCATATAAGCCTCAATACTTGGGTTGCTGGTGTAGTGCGTTGCATGCTTTCGTACTGCACGCATATGGAAAAACAGTGTAGATGCTCATACAATGTACAGATAGATCATTTGCAACGCATTAAGAGGGAAGCCATTAAGAGGGAAAGAGCAGCATGAGCCATCTTCCTCACGCTTCTGCAGACCGTTACATAAATGAATACAAAAGGACTAATCTTTTACAGATCTCATCACAGGACAAAGAAATGAAAACTCTGACAAAGAAATGAAAACTCTGATTCAATAAGAAACAGAAAGGATGGCTGTGGTGCGGCTGTATGACTATATCCAGAATAATTAAAGAATTAGCCCAAAAATATATAACATCATGCTTCAATTTACCTAAAGTCCCTGTAAATCTACCTTGTGACCATATTTTATACCAAAAATCATGCCTTAAAATTTACAGTATCTAAAATGTAAGTCTACATTTATTTACTGAGTATAGTCCATCCTGCTACTACTATCTGAAAAAATAAACTGTACAAAACATACCAGACTGAACTTTGCAATGACTCCACAAAAGTTTTGTGCAGTACATAAGGGACAAATCCTGCCCCTGAAGGGTTGTGAGCAGTCAAGCAACCCAATATACCATCAGCCACGCAGACAGACTACATCTACACCTACTCTGAAGGAACCCAACCTAGAAAAAAAAGCACCAATCCCTTGGACATTGAGACAGGTAGCATGCACTTGCATATGGTCACAGGAGCAAAACAAGTAGGCAATGGGTTGATGTACTTGCTGCGATAAGGCACAGAGTCCAGCACGGTGCAGAGAGCAGGGTATCAAAGCACTCCAACTGCCTCAAGTTTGCTACTCTCAGACATAAGAGAAGATGCTGCTCTACTATCAGCAAACTGAGTCTGTCCAAATGGTGCCCCAACTGCCATTCACAGCTACCTAACAAAGTTCCCAAGCAACCTATGCGGTATTTATAATGTAAACAGCTCATACAATGACTAGACTTTTTGTTGATAAACTATATTAAACTATCTAAACAAGTAACACTCCAATCTCATATGCAGTTACTGTAACACAGTTCAAGCTTACGTTTACTATTTGCCACAAGAAAAACTGTTCAAGCAAAATTCATGTATGACTTCATATGAGAAGATTCCACATCCTAAACAAACTTAAAGACCTCATTTAAAATTACTAATCCCATCAACACCTTCAGTAAATTCCATATCATCTTTTATTACTTCTGAGATTAATACATTAATAGTCAGTTCATCCCTGTCTATAATAGTTTAGTCCAGGTACTTCAAATACCCTTTTTGAGCCCAAAGGCTTACCCGGTGGTGTAACTGCAGAACAATGAAGCTTTAGCTAATTATGCTAATTAATTAAATTAATTAGGCAGCTTCAGCTAATGCATGTAAATGCAGATGGTTTCAGAATATTTCATCTTAAAAGGCTAACATAATTCAGCATGACTGAAGGCAAACAGTCACTTTTACAGTAAGTGTTAACAAACAGCTGTAGCAAGTTGTTTTGCACAGGGAACTGTTGCTGTCATACTCCCACAGAGAGAAATGCTCAGGGGATTCAGCATTGCTTAACAAATCAAAGACTGAGCTAAGCTCCAGAACAGTGAAAGCGTAACTTGCATATCTACTTACCTATTTGCCTTGATGTCCAGAAAATTCCCAGCAGAATTTCAGTTGACACTGAAGTCCTAACTGTGATATTACTGCTATCGCCTACCTAGCTTTAATCTGAAAAAGGCTGGTTTTGCCTTTGTGCAGGCAGGGGTTATGATTTTAACAGTGTCATAGGTCTGTTTTGCCTTACAGACCACAAACAACTTATTCAAGCTTCACAAGCTAAACTATCTATGTGGAATTAGCACAATATAATAGACTTTTGGCTTATATATTCAATCCCTTTTGAAGTAGAATATTCTAAGTGCTTCAGTGTTAAAAATGTATTAACATGTCTTTGATTGTGCTAACAAAGATTATCTGTGGATCACTACAGTCCCTTGAAGGTCCAAAGGCCTCAAATGCAATTTCTATTGTTACGCTGAGCTTCAATTAATAGATTAATTTGAAGTCTTTCCATTTTACATTTTGGTAAGCCATTGACATTTGCAAGATATACCTACTCCTCATCTCATCATAAAAGCATTCATTAAGACGACATTTAAAAAAAAAAAAAAAAAACTAGGGTAGATGAGCATAAAGCTAGTGAAAATCTAAGTGGCAAAAAGCACATCCAAACTGAAACTCTGACCTATATTTCTAGAACAATGAAAGGCAAACAGCCTTTAAAACTGGGCTTGAGACCATATATTTTGGTAGAAAAAAGGTACCGAGATCTTAAGAACAAAAAATTCAACATGACAAATGACAGCTATGATTAAATAAAACTACTGGCACCGTCTCCCATTTTTTGCTTGCTGTTTATCTTATTTACTTGTCATTAAGGAAACACTTCTTTTCCCTACACAGAACTGTAGTGACATTTGACAAAGTCATTAAGGACAATCATGATCAACTGCCTTTGCCCTGCTACCAAACACAGTCAATACGCAGTTCATGACTCAGAATCACAGAATAACCAGGTTGGAAGAGACCCACTGGATCGTCGAGTCCAACCATTCCCACCATTCCCTAAATCATGCTCCTAAGCACCTAGTCTACCCTAACCTTAAACACCTCCAGGGACGGTGACTCAACCACCTCCCTTGGCAGACCGTTCCAATGCCTAACCACCCTCTCCGTGAAGAACTTTTTCCTAATCTCAAGCCTAAATCTCCCTTGGCGGAGCTTGAGGCCATTCCCTCTTGTCCTGTCCCCTGTCACTTGGGAGAAGAGGCCAGCACCCTCCTCTCCACAACCTCCCTCAGGTAGTTGTAGAGAGTAATAAGGTCTCCCCTCAGTCTCCTCTTCTCCAGGCTAAACAACCCCAGCCCTCTCAGCCGTTCCTCATAAGGCCTGTTCTCCAGCCCCTTCACCAGCTTCGTTGCTCTTCTCTGGACTCGCTCCAGAGCCACAACATCCTTCTTGTGGTGAGGGGCCCAGAACTGAACACAGTACTCGAGGTGCGGTCTCACTAGTGCCAAGTACAGAGGGAGAATAACCTCCCTGGACCTGCTGGTCACGCCGTTCCTGATACAAGCCAGGATGCCATTGACCTTCTTGGCCTCCTGGGCACACTGCTGGCTCATGTTCAGTCGGCTGTCGACCAGCACCCCCAGGTCCTTCTCCTCCTGGCAGCTTTCCAGCCAGGCTTCTCCTAGTCTGTACCTCTGCTTAGGGTTGTTGTGCCCCAAGTGCAGGACCCGGCATTTGGCCTTGTTAAATTTCATGCCGTTGGTCTCAGCCCAGCAGTGCAGCCTGTTCAGGTCCCTTTGCAGAGCCTCCCGACCCTCCAGCAGATCCACACTTCCACCCAGCTTGGTGCCATCTACAAACTTGCTAAGGGAGGACTCGATGCCTTCATCCAGGTCGTTGATAAAGACATTAAACAGGGCTGGACCTAGGACTGAGCCCTGGGGAACCCCACTTGTCACTGGCCTCCAGATGGATTTAACTCCGTTTCCCACCACTCTCTGGGCCTGGCCATCCAACCAGTTTTCCACCCAGGAGAGTGTGCGCCCATCCAGGCCAGAGGCCGACAGTTTCCGAAGCAGAATGCTGTGAGAAACTGTGTCAAAGGCTTTACTCAAGTCCAGGAAGATACATCCACAGCCTTTCCCTTGTCCAAGAGTTTAGTTACTTGGTCATAGAAGGTGATCAGATTAGTCTGGCAAGACCTGCCTTTCATGAACCCGTGTTGACTGGGCCTGATCACCCGGTTCTCTTGCAAGTGCTTCTTGATCGCACTCAATATCACCCGCTCCATGACCTTCCCCGGTACCGAGGTCAGGCTGACAGGCCTGTAGTTTCCCGGATCCTCCGTGCGCCCCTTCTTATAGATGGGCACGACATCAGCCAGCCTCCAGTCCAGCGGAACCTCCCCAGTCATCCAGGACTGTTGGAAGATGATGGAAAGGGGTTTGGCCAGCACATCCGCCAGTTCCCTCAAAACCCTTGGGTGGACTCCATCCGGCCCCATAGACTTGTGGGCATCTAGCTGGGCAAGCAAGTCTCTAACCACCTCCTCTTGGACCTTGGGAATCTCATACTTCCCTTCCAGCACGTCTTCACGCTTTAGAGATTTATTCGGAACTTAAGGTCTGTCTTTTTCTGTCCTTCCTGTACTACACTGAAAATAGCCTAAACTGAGAAACCATTGAATTATTAGCAACAAGTATTAACCCATCCAGCACAATCCACTACAGAAATTGACCAAAAAAAGCTCTGCCAAACAATTTTATTTCTTCAAACTCAGCGCTATTTTGAAACAGGCATGTCTGAACTCTTTCAACAAAGGGAAGAAAATCAAGTTTGATCAAAGGACTCTTCTAGGTCTATTTGGTATTCATCCATCACTCACTACCTTTTCCAGTTAATACTTGGATGAAACAATCCTGCTCACAAAACATGAATCTACAGTGCACAGAACAAAAGGTCACATATTTTAAAGAAGCAGAGGGAAATCCTTACTCTGAAGAAGATGTCATAAACTTCCCCCATCCCTCATGGCCTCCTCTCTACCTCTACTCTGTCTCTCAAAGCTCCTCATGCCACTCATCCTCCAACGACCGTGGACTTGCCTGTATCACAGGACTAATCCAAATCAAAACTAATTCTTCTCATCAAAAGAAGAGGTTTTGTGTGTATGTGTGCTTGTACAAGAGGAAAGCAGCACAGATTTAAAATAAACTGCCTAAAAAAAGTTTTTGTTTGGTTTTCTTTTTTGCCAACTCAACCAGTTTAAACTGCTTGTAAAATCAGGGCCCAATTCTGATATAGCCTATTTCAGCTAACACAGTTAAAGTATAGCAGTAAAAACCTGACTTGGCAAAAGACTGAGTCTCACTCAGCAGTTGTGAGGGCTTGCAGGATATATGGCTCTGGGCAAACTTCCTCACCCTGACAATCAATATTTGGACTTCAAATGCTGGAGTGTTGGCAACACAATAGAAACCCACCTGGGCTTCACAAATACAGAACCATAGAATGGTTTGGGTTGGAAGGGACCTTGGCAATTAAATAATTCCAACTCCCCTGTATTGGTAGGGACACCTCCCACTAGAGGAAGCTGCTCAAGGCCCCATATATGAGATTAGCTGCAGAAAGTGGGGCCAAATATCAGCTAGGGATTCTCAGACCCTCCAGTGACAAGAGGCTGAGAAGGAGAAACGAACAACGAGGCTCTACAGACCAGAGATTCTACTGGAAGCCTGAATCTAGTTTCATCAGAAACTAGAAGTTCACTCAACCGGGAAGAATTGAAATGAAACATTTAAACTCCTTAATTTTAATCAAAAACATTCAACAATCTCTAGACCCAAGTGCACCAGAGGAAAAAAAAAAATCTCACTATTCTAATTTTCCAATGCACCCTGTCTCACACAATCATAACAAGGTATTAAGCTGGAAATAATCTGCCAGAATGTGCAAAACCCTAAAGCAACTAGTACTGAGGCGGTCTTTGCTGCATTTCAAAACCCTTTTTCAGGCAAGGAATTTCTAAAGGCCAGCACTTCAGGATATTTCACCAAGAGGAGGATGAATACAACTACTAATGTAAGGCAGTGTTTGAAAACTTAGTTAGCTATAGATTCCACATAAAAGACAAGCTAGAATAAAGTACTATAAACTTATTCTAATAAGACACTCTTGGTCACAATTAATAGGGGCACTCTTTCCATGAGATCTTGTAGAAAAAAAACACTGTAACCTAAATGTTCAGAAACTTCTCTAGTTTCAAGTTTTTCAGGCAGTATCTCTAATAAGCACCTATATAATCAGTAACTACACCAGTACGTTTTACATCATGACTTGACTGCTAATGCACCTGATCACTATCTTATCTTTGCCAAAATCCAGGTTTAATAAGAAGGGAAAAAATACCGCTTATGCTAATGCTCACAAATGTTCTAAAGAGACATGTATTGTTAAAAAAGCTTTAACTCCTATAGTTCCAAACTACATAGCCTAATTCAGAAATAATACTTCTTACAGGCAGTAATCTCTTCTCCCTGATTTTTGATGTATAAGGGTGCCAGGATGGGGGGGAACCCCACAAAACAACCCCCCAGAAAAATATTCAGGATAGGAAGAAAATGGACAGAAAGGAGAAATGCAAGCAACTCCCCTCCATATTCTTACACTATTCTGAGGTTATTTAAAAATAATTCACAGGCAAAAAGTCCTCCTTCTTTCTATACTATTTAAAATGGTTACCATTTCAGTACATTAGCTACCTTCTTATGGTGAAGAAAGGGAGTTATTTACATTACTTGATAGACAGAAATTAGTTTGGTAGCTAATAAAATTCTTGGACTGTCAGAGAAACTAAGGAAAAAAATATGCATATGAATGGCTGTTGTAGTTCAACTACTTCATTTTATTTGTAATTTCTAGCAACAAAAGAAGATACAAAGGGCTACATATGTATTCTTTAAAGAACAAGACTATAATTAACACATCTGTTTTAAATTTACTGTTATCATCTAGTAAAGAACAACTAATTTTACAGCTTTCTAACATGTAGCTCCTAAGCTCTTAATCAATGACCATAACTAATAAGTAGCATAATACCACGAGTACCTTAGGTAAAACCACAGGCTGCAATTTTGTTGATTGTAAATCATTGTAATTTTTAATGCAAAAGCAACAACAAGCCTCTGTAATTACTGGGTATATTTTGAATCACTTTTACGATTACTGCTCTATACCTATTAAAAATCCAAAACTATGAACTACACAGGGTATAAAACTAGAATTATGATACACTACAAGCTATAATTGAAAACCATAAATTTTCTTACAAGTGTTCAAAATTATTTTGCTGTCAAGAATTGCAGCCCCGCAGAACTGACTTTAAAAATATTTATCTAAGAATGGTAGTGGCAGGGACAGCAGTAGTTGCTTAGGGGTATTTAAAAACAAAACAAAAAAGGTCAAAGATCAGATTTGGCAGTCACACTTGTTTATATAATACATGTAGCTATCAAAGTCACCAATGGAAAAAAAAAAAAAAATCTGCTCCAAGTGCTATAGGTAAAAACTGAAAAGGCCAGTAGTGACATAGAGGCAGTTTGGACCTGTACTTAAAAACTTCAATACACAGCTGATAACACTTGTCATGACTTACCACCTGCACCACTGCCCACTAACTATCCACAGATTAGTAAAACACTGTACATGAAATTATTTTAAAAAAACAATCCTACACACTACTTGGGCAATCTACTGGACTTCTTTGGTAATAAAAAGAAAATTTAAAAAATTGGCTTCTGGAAATATATGTTTTCTAGGAGGAGTAGAACAGAAATCAGAAAAATTGCATACCTCATAATAGGAAAAGGCTTTAGTGTTTCTCAGTATAGTAAAGTGTATGCTAGTTAGACATCTCATTGAATATTATAATAAAAATTAACATGGAATAAATCCACATTCAAAAAAACAGGGATAATAAATACTTAGATAAGTGCAGAAAGGGGTATAAGAATGTCCATGGATTTGGACAGCCCCAATTTCAAGGACAAACTGGAAGAGCTTTCCTTGTTTCATCTTTCAGAATGAAGACATTTAAGAGATATGACTGCTTTCACGCTGCTGAGTCTGTGGTATTCCTTGAATAGAAACTACTAATGCAATTAATCTCCACATGCAAGGAGATAAAACCATACTGGAAACTATGCACAGTTGGACTAGCACTGTGATGTTTTCCTTTTGACATGGTAACCTACTTAAACTAAAATTCACTACTTTTTCTTTTTTTTTACTAAGGAATAACAAATCGCTAATAAAATGTCCATCGGAAAACAGAAGACGGCTTCTATTTAAAAAGAAAAGAAGCAAGAACAAAATCCACCATTTGGAGGATCCTGAAGTGCCTATATTAGGACAAATGAATCGGTCTCCTAAAACAAGATTCTTCCACACTTACATACTGATGTTATGGTCTGCTTCCACTAGTCAGTGAAGTTTATTTCAGTGGACTTAATAACTGTTTTCTATTCTAATGGGGTTTCCTAAATTAAAGACACTAAAAATAATAAAAATTGTAAGAATTGCAGATTCATCCAGCAGAACCTCCAGGGACAGAATTTTAAAAGAGCAAGCTATAAAGTATACTTTGTTCTTTCCTCTCCAACCCCAACTCCAGCTTTAACAGATAAATTTCTACATGATGAGATTATCAGATCCTATTATGAGCCACAGTTATGGCTGAAGAAGCATCCTTTAATCTAAAAATCCCTTTTCAACTGTTTATAACTTCCCCTCAATTATTGCCTAATTTTCCCAAAGCTCCAGTCTAGGGGCAACCATGAAAAAAACTTCCCCTAAAAGCAACATATTGAATTGCTTGTTTTCAGGAACAGGGTGCTGAAAGTGGGTAACTTCAGAGTTATTTAAGGATGTTTTCAACCACTTAAAAATAAACTGTTGTAAATGCCAAACTTCTCATAAGTATGCATACATCAATGTGTGGTTCAGTAATTAAGTATAATCTCCAGTAGGCTGCAGCTCAGCCACTTCACATTAAGATCAGCAGTTGTGAATCAAAACATTTTCTATCCATTAGAACAATGATGCCAACAACGCTTTAAGACTCTAAATAGGTTCCCACTGCATTAATGGAAGATCTGCTGATTATACAAATAACAAGTAAGAGAAAGCAGAAGAGGAGAGAAAAGAAAAGAAAAGCAGACTTAAGGATGCAGATGCTGCTTTTCCTCCCTTTTCCCCTTTCATTGCTAAGGCTTAAGGAAACACAAGAGTCATTTGGCTCTGGTTCTCTCTTGCCTGTGCATTCAACTCTCCAGGCCTTCTCCATAACCTTGACTCCCTTCAGCAGCACATCCCTCCTCATGGTTACAGTACTGTGCTGTGTTTCAGGCTTCTATACATATGACTGAGCACTTGTTTTAGAGTCAGGAAAGGATTTCTTCTCATTAAGCCAAATGCCTAAGGTATGACAGTCAACTGCTCTTGTTTCTGCCTTTTGCAACATCACAGCAGAAAGATCCTCATAACATATAGCCATCATGCAGTGGAATTCTTAGAGGAAGAGCCCTTCTTCAGAGATAATGGTATCAGGGATTTCATTACTGGACCACTTCTGACAGGATAGCTGGGTTTCAAAAGGAATGAGGATCCTAGGGATTAGAAGCATGAATCATGAATTCCTTGCAAAACAACAGCAAAATGCACAGTGGGAAGAGAAAGGAGAAGGCACCTTTTCTCTGCAGAGAATGAAGGAAAGTTGTGGTGTGCCCTGTAAAGTCCATTCTTCTGTCAGTCACTCAATGGCTTATACTTGTACAGTAGGCTACTCCCAGGCCTTTGTCGCTGGCATGTTGTGTAAACTAGAGCAAACTAATCAACAGGTTTCTGGGTTTGTAGTCAATCTTCTCTAAACAAGCTAACCAAAACAAACAAAAACACACAAACTGCAGGACACCTACCTGCCTGTGGTCAGACCTACAAAACGTTCATGAAACTTCCTGAGGTCTTGATGTAAGAGGGAAAACGTAGAATAGCAGAGACTTCTTGGGAAGGACTAGTTCACCACATTATCCAGAAAGGAAGGGAGAGATATATTCTTACAAGTACATAGTAAAATCCTAAAGGTCTGCAATGAGCCCTACCCCCACTGGCCCTGAACTGGGTTGATATGTCTGCAGGGAGATGCAGAACAGACATTTACTTTTCACATGACATGCCCAGCAGGAAAAGCATTTCCTACACTTTATGCTTTTGAGTCAGACTAACAGAATAAAGATACATCTGAGGGTTGAGAAATTTAATCATGATTCACGTGTGACCAAGACACGTTATTATTTTCTTCGGCTACAACCAGAAGAACAGAACGAATGCCACAGCATTCCACAGGCATCAGGCCAGAGCCTTGGCACTGGCCAAAGCGCACACAGCACTCCCTAGGAGATACGTCTCAAGGCCTTTGCAGACCCTGCTTTTGCACATGCAGATTGCTGTATTGCCCGTGGACGAACTCTCCTTGAGCACAGAGTACTGAAGTGCAGCACAGAGCTGTCCTCAGATTCCTTTAGCCACTAGATAACTACCAGGAGCTGAAATGCAGAGGACACAGGTGGCTGCGCCTGCCTGCCCCTACATCTACGATGTCTGTCAAACAGCTCTACAAAGGAGTTCACTTACTAAATTAGGTTTATGAACACAACTAGGCTAGTAGCATGTGAAAGACAAATGTATGGAAGAGACCTTATTTGTCGGACTAAGACTACTGTGCTGCATAGGGAGAACCTTATTGATCCTCCCACATCAAAATGCTTTTGTTTCATGAATCAAAAAATGACAAGATGTTTAACATTAAACAGACTTGTTAAGAACTAATTATGTCAAATTAGCTTCATCTCTTTCTCTATCACACAACAAACCTCCAGGAAAAAAAAAAGGATATAAGTAGATGCCAAAAGTCTTGACTTTATTACATCTTTTAATACTATTTCACAAGACTCTGTACTAGCAAACCAGGGAAGCACAGCCTAAATGAAAATAACAAATAATTAGAAAATACCGGGAAAATCTGCAAACTGCCTTACAAACTGCCTATGCCAAAATTTGATGAGGTGTCAAGAGAAGTTTTGCAGGGGGCTATCCTCAGTATAGCAATAATAATTGGATTTAATACTGATTTTGACAGAGGAACAGAATTTTTTTTAATATTATCAGGCCACATTCACCTGATGAGAACATTAATGGACAGGAAGCCAAGCCTAGATTCCAAAGCGGCCTTAAAGTGGAGGGAGAGCCTGGTAAATTCAGGGATGTTATTCATCAGGGACGATGACAAGAAAATGCACCTGATTATGTATTATTATACACACCAATGACAGCAAACAAATGGCTCGATCAGCTGCCTAAAGGTATCAGGGCCTCCTGTGGATCCAAGGCATAAGTCAGCAGTATTGTAAGGTTAAAAAAAAAGGGTAACAGCCATATAAGGGTAAGCAAATCAAATTATCAACTGTAAAAAGAAACTTGCAATCTGTTCAATACAGCAAGGCCCCACTGGAATACCACTGCCAGATCCCTTCAAAGCAATAAAGGAGTACAGAAGCGAGCAACTTCTAAGAATGAGAATTGGTCTAGAAAGTGTAGCCTAAAAAGAGGATTAATAAACCATCTTTATTCTAGCAGAGACAATTAGGTAGGACTTAGTAAGAACCCCTAGTTAGGTAAAGCTTGCCACCAGAGGAAAAGAAAAAAAAATCCTCTATTCTCCATACTGCTGGCAGACATAGAAAGAAATAACAAGCTGAAATCGTTGCATGGAAGATTGAGGTACGATACCACGAAAAAGGGTCTAATGGTACAGACAGCTTAGCATTGTCAAAAGACTGACAGCCAAGACTAAGAACACCAGTAACGCAATGTAAAGTCAGACAACTGCTTGTTAATCAGTAGTTTAAAAATCCAGCTCACACCTGAGGAAAACACTTGCTACTATGTCACCTCTATGCAGGGGTTTTGGACAAGTATTTCAATCTCAAAAATTACTAAGGGCTGGTACTACCTACTAGCCAAACAGTAGAAGGACATTTAACTCTCAGTGTTGATCTGATGTCACGTAAACAGAATTAATTTTACAACTTTGGCAATATCCATTTAGTCAACAGATATACTGAACGGGAAAACCTGGCAAATAGTGCAAATTTCACTGCTTTTTCTGCCCTTTAGAGATAGACAGTTGCTTCAGCTCCATGCAGCACTACCGCTTATTTCTACAATGGGAAAGAAGTTTGCATAAAACAGCAGGAGTCTTTTTCTAAACATATTCTTCAGCTGCAAGCTGTCTAAACAACATCCAGAGCTGCAATTTAAACATGAATCTAGGAAAAAAAACCCTCTACTTTTCCAAATTTTTCTTGTATTTAAAAAACACTGACAGTATTTTGAAACCCAAGGTTTAATTCGTCTTTATATACAGTTTTGGAAATAGAGAAAGAAACATACTTAGGATGTTAAGTGTTATTCACATACCTTTTTAGGCCTTTTTGCTCCAGCCTGACAAAAATAGTCTAAGTGAGCACAAGCCATGGGCTAATAGATCTAAAAATGCATGTTTATCAGTATAGGAAGCAGAAAACAGATCTGAAGTAGTGAGGGAGCATATGGGCAGCCAGTAAGTCACTGGACACTGGAACAACCTACCCAGGGAGGTGGTGGAGTCACCATCCCTGGAGGTATTTAAAAGATGAGTGGATGAGGTGCTGAGGGACATGGTTTAGTGGTTGGTAAGAATGGACTCTTATGATCCAAGAGGCCTTTTCCAACCTAGTGATTCTGCTCTGGGGATTTCTTTACTAAAGCTCATACCTCCTTTTCTATGTTTAGCTTCTTCCAGGTAGTTTAAGCCCAGTAAAGCACCAATCAATAACCTTCTTAAATAGTCTAAAAATCCTTTTGCAAGGGCCATATAGCATCAGTAAATAATTACAGCACAATTATCAGCTTCTTCCATTTCTTGAATACTAAATATTTTTCATGTACCACAAAGCATCTAATTCTTACAGATTATGTTTTCTATTCCCTTACTGCTAGCTGAAAAATCAGAAAACATGCAGGATTTCACCACACTTAGGCTAGTACTTACATCACAAGCCTCTAAACTGAAAAATGAAAAGGAGTGGGAAGGAAAAGAAAGCAATAAAGAAAAAATATTAAGATGAAAAAAGAGGTACAAATCAATTTAAAGGTATCGGGATGGCAAAATTAACTGGGGAGCAGCACTCACAATCTCAGCAGCTCAATCCAAAGAGAAACAATTTTGACCAGCTCATGAACATAGCAGCTAATAAAAATATGCTTATAAAGCTATTTAGATCAAAGCAAGGTTTCAACCAGAAACCATAATGCTTATATTTTTTCTTCAGTTCCTGGAAAGCAGAACAGTAAAAACCTCATCCTCTTACCAGAAAAATCTTTGGCAAAATTTCTATCAACTTTCATGACAGGGCGCAACAGGGTTAGAGCCTACATACCTGACAGAACTTTTGTAAATATGCTTCTACTTTTGAAAAATCTTACTATAGAAAAGGCAACTGATAACACTTGCTGCTTAAACTGCAGAAGTTTCCTACTTACATATGCATTTCAGTTACGTATTCTAAATGTCTCATTTTCAAGCAGCTAGCAAACAGACTGCAGGAAAGTACACAAAGACAAAAATTCAGTGTTGCAGTCCATTTACAAAACATTAAAAAAATCCCTAAAGTTAAAACGTAAATATTTGTGCATACCCCTAAACCAATGATATATATATAATGCCCTGTTAACATATTATTCCTGTTTATGTGATATACAACCACTAATAGATAATTCAATTCAAGTAACTATCTGAAAGTCTACAGAAAGGTAGGGTGTATAATTTTGTAAATGCAACACTTTGCAAGACAAGCCCATACTAAAAGAAAGTAGCACTGGTCAAAGCCACTTAGAATGAAATTATTTATCTTTTGTCAACAGGAAAAGTAAAACAATATATCATCACGTAGTAAGGCAGAAGGGAAAGCAGCTGGAAACAAAATAAAAGCCGAGTTATATTACTAAACAGCCAATATAAGTTCTGAGGGGGATATCTAAAGTAGCAAGGTGTTAGTGATAACACCTGAATCATTCTTAAAGTCATTCTTAAGACACCACCTCTGAAAGCTCATAATAAAATTTAAATACCATGTTTAATTTGAAGGAAAAACAATACTACAATTCCAGTTAAAATAGCACATGCTGAAAATTCAAAATTAGATCCCAAAACTCTTCAGTACGTGAAGCATGTAGCCATACTGCAAAACTACCAGGGAAAACAACTACAAACAAAAAAAAGGCAAGATTATGAAGTCAGAATGCACTAAGCAAAAGGATGAAATTGTTTTCCTCCACTTATATAGCAAAATTCAAATTAAAGAAAGATGTTTTTCCTAGCTAAATATGACAAGTGAGGCAAAGAAAAGTAGGCTCTTGAAATTCCTTCACTATCCTTGCCTTGAACTTAATATTCATTATAAGTATAAAGTTATTTCATATTAAGAAGATCATACTCATTTCCTTATCCCTGTAGGAAGAAGTGTGCTCAGCACAAAGGAATTTCTGTCTTATTTTCCAAATCTAAATCAATACTATTAACAATTGTATCAACTTCAGCTACTGAAAGATCTGTAAAACAAATTCTATGAAAACAACTAGCTCTCCTGAAAAAAAATCTGTGTTCCTTCCAAAACCATCACACACAAAGAGGAAGGACATACTGGAATGACTTATTTCCTGTCAGACACCATAGGAATTGATTTAATGACTCCAGTGGTTGCATAAGCAGTTTTTTTTAATATACTTAAGTTTAGAATACAAATTCTCTTTTAAGTAAGTTTCCATCTCTAACATGAGATAATTCCTTATAGAGACACCTTTACAACTTCCTACATAAGTGAATTAATACCCACTACTGAAGGTCCATGAAAACCACCCAATTTTGAAAGCTCTGTAATATTTTACAAAATGCACATAACTCACACTATCACATACTCGCTACAGTATCATTACAAGGCAAGTTTAACAAGAAATTCGGACTCCCTCTAATTGCAATAATCCCCGCTTTCACTGATATGCATAAAACTTACCTATGACAAATGGTATTGCAGATTATCTAAACTCCATTGAAAAAATATCCCAAACTGATTCAATCCTATGCAGTGCTAGTCATACTTGTAGAAGTAAATGAGCACTGAGGCCACTCCCCTGGGTGTACCCAGGAGCAAGCCTGTCTCAGGTGAATTCTATTGCAACCTGATAGCAATTATGTTAGCTCCTTTCCTCTCACTTTGCAGCACACACATTCCTTTCTGTCAAAATGAATAAAATCTTTTCTGTCTAGAATTATTGCATCAGAACCCAAGGTACTAAAGAAAGAAGAATTTTTCAACATTTCTTAAAACGCTGAGTTTTTAGACCACAAATCTGGGAAGTAAAGTCAACTTTAGGAGAATTTCCCCATAAACTTTGCTAGGGATACTAATGTTACTTCTTAAAGAGATACAAAATGAGTGACTGGGGATTTTTTTGTTTGGTTTTGACATCACTGGCAATGACACACACACATTTTATTACTTCTAGTCACTGCCTGCATGATGTATGTCCTTACTGTATATAATTTTTAGAGCTGGACAGAAACCAGCTAGTGGTATTCCTGTCCAACTTCCCCTTGCTCAATCCTACTCCACAAGCTACAGAACATTATTTTTACTTCTGTGTAAATACCAAGGGTATGTGAAAATCCTCTCTCTGAAATAGTACCTCGGCAAAATCTTATTTAGACGTTATCATAGGCAAATCCAATGAAGTTTCTTCATATGAAAATAACAACAGCAGATGAAATAAAAATTCTTCTTTCTCCAGATTTCTTGGTATAATTTCAGTCACATTTTCTTACTTTCTGTTTTTCTCCTTTTTTGAATGTTAACACCTTAGGATGAACAAATCTTCTTGATCAGTAATTTCCACAGATCTCTTTATTAACCCTTGGTTTCTTCAGGTTAGTGTTTTGAAATGAGATTTTGTGGTGAAGTTTGGTCTGATATGAAAGAGAATGTAGATTCAGAGGCTGAAACAGTCACTCATTCTTTTCTTTAGGTTGAAATTTTTACCCTTGGAACTACCACATGAAGATCTGTGACAGACCTTCTCAAGGGCAAATTTAATTCTTGATATTCTTTATTTTTGTACTTCTCATTCCCTAGCTATGGAAAAACCTCCTCTAAGCCAATATATGGGGAAATGTTAACTATGAGGTACACAAAAGATCAGAGATGCATTTGTATAAGCATTCTCAATGAAGTACAACACAAGCAGTTATTAGTCACACAAGTTTAAACAAAATTTGAATAAAAACATTTTGGCAACCACTACCATTGGCCAAGAAGTCAGAGATGCTGCAATTAGAAGCAATTATCATGACCACAATTAGCACTAAAAAATCATGCCAAAAAAAAAATCTTTCAACACTTTTGTATTGAACTCATAACTGATGAAGTTACAACTTATTTTTTTAAGAATACATTCAGTCGTGCTTCAAAAACACCAAGTCAGTCCCATATCTGTATTCAAAAGCTATAATTTATCCTCCTTTTCCTAGACCAAGCCTTTCTTTCTGCCACAGAACAGGGGCTGAAGGGACTTCGAGTAACTGCAGCTTGAGGTAGTTTTAAAACTGGAATTTTTAAGACCTGGGGTCAGCCACCTGCACTGGTCAGTGCAAAGGTACCTGGGGACACCGAGCACAAAGCAGAGAGAAGTAATGTCCTCACTCTCCTTAATGAGACAGAAAGCTTTTCCCACCAGAGCAAGAGGAAGAGAGAGAAGCATCCACATTACAGCCTTCAACTCTGGGCCAGCAGGAGAGACAGATGGAATGAAACTCATACAGGCCTTGGGAGAGGATGGGACAGAGTGGGATGGGATCAAGTGAGACAGACAGAGCATCGTCGCAAGCTGTACAGGATGGTATTCATGCCTCAATTCTGTCTTTCCACCCAAAAAGTTCATGATAAACACTCAGCTTTGTTGAGTGAATGTAGCTTGGGGAGAAAAAGGTTAGGGAGACCTAAGGCAAAGGATGTACATTCTTGGGTGGGAAAGAGATTGCTCTTAAGAAAGAAGATATTGTGTCTTGAAGCTAGTTAGGGAATATGATTTGGGAGAATTCAGGGAATGGGTAGCTTTGGGATACACTTAGGGCTCTGGAGCAGCAGGACTAGGAGATGTGAAGCCCAAGGGAAAAAAGCGTCCTAGTGCAGAAGAATCACTCCTAAGAAACATCAATATTCACAGACAAAAGGCACAGATGCAGAACTGGCACCCCCTCCTAGTTTTGTTTTTAGAGGGTTTTTTTTTCTCTATGGAATATTGATTTATTAAGTTTTTTGTTTATCCTGGCTTTTGGCCTTTTTCACAGCATGAATAGCTTAGCTCCAGCTCTGAGCCACTTAAATTCTCAATGCCTTTTTCTGCTAATAAAAATATTTCCTTCTGTGCGTGTGAGAGCATGGCCAAATGGTCACTCAACTAACTCTGGGAAAAAAGTAGTACAAGCTTTTCTTAGTTGCCGTATAGAAGGAAAGTTTTTCCAGCTTCGTAACTCTTCTTTACCACACCAAATGTGCCATGTGATTTCTGAGGCACAGAAATCAGAACCTGACTTCATTTCCCCATAAAGTTGTGACTGACATCACATGCAATGATAACATGACATCCCTGCTTAAGGGTGTGGATCCTCAAAACCAACATAATTCTTCTAAGGAAAAAAGAACTTATGGAAGATGTACAACTGTGCCCAAGTCCTAGGTTTTACTTGCTATGTATTATTGCCATTTCTCCCTGATTTTAAGTTACTGAGAGGACAGCATAAATAACTACATGCACGTGATTCTGGCAATATACATTAGTGGAGATCCCAGAGAATATTTACCAAACATTTACTCTAGCACAAACCTGTAAGATCTGAATTCATAAGTCTGCCTTGCTGCTGTTCAAGCTGGTATTGGTGATATTTAAAGCTCTGAAAAGTTCTGACTTCTTTTTTTGCATGCTACTGCTGTATTTATCGTTCTCATCTCATGTCATCCTGTTCTCACCCACTACAACAATTACAGTCGGTGAGGGTGTGCTTGTTAGCTGATTTAAATTTAAATGTTTTATGCCAAACCCAGCATCAACTGAAATCACTGGCAAAACCCCCACTGACTTCACTGGGAATGAGACCAACTGGAAAAGCAAGGCTCCCTTGAGAGGCATGCATCACTGTCATTCACATCCTGCTGAGTTTGTGAGAACCAGGACGAGATACTATTTGAAGACCCTTCTACTTGTGTTTCATGTGACATAACACTTTTCCTTTGTTTTGCAAAATTGTAAGAGAAGCTTTTTACTATCTGTAAGCAACAAACCAAAGAAGCTGGATGAGTCACTGGAGACAGTTTTGGGCGAGCTCAGCTCACAGACTGCCAGAGTCAGAGGAGGTTCACCCGATTCTCCCCTTCCTGCTGCACAGCTGGTCCCAAAATAATGCAGCAGGGCTAAACATAGTGCCACCATGCTCTTTTAACAAATGACAATTCCTGCAGCATGTATAAGCCGCCACATTTGTCAAGATAAGTGCATCAATACGAGATGTCATCTTAGCCTAGACAAAGAGATTGAACCAGATAGCTTTGTCAAACACCAAGCAAAGAGGCTCATGCAAACTGACACAGCAAGAAATTTAGAAGTTGGACCTACCAATCTAGTCTTAACTCATTCCATTCTCTCCTGCTTTGGAAAAGTCTCAAACCACAAAGTAAGCTCCTGTAAGTGATATAATAAATTCATTCCTAATCTGCAATAACAATATTCCTGTCACCTCAAGGCCTTCTGCTGCACTTTTAAAAAATTCTGTAGTAGCTGTTAGTACATTTCAGATCACACATATGGATCTATATACCTTATAGGGCCTCTTCATAGTGACATATGCACACAGGGTATGACTAACAGGCAAATTTACCAGGCACAACTAATTGCCATATAGCCGTGTTACTGGTTACTCCTTGATCGTTTTTCTGTTACTTACATGTAAGGAAATTTACTTGTAAGGCAATGGACAAAGATATTGCAATAGTGGGTCCCAAAGCTTCATCTAAAATTTTTCATGACTTTAAGCAAATTCTTCAATTTCATATCTGAAATCAGAGACACAGCTGTCCTATGTATATGTCCATATGTGAAATAGTGATAGTGGTCATAAACAAGACCAGAAACATGGTTCATGAAACTACTTCATTGGTGAGAAATTATCTTGGTTTCTTGGTAGTCCTCACACGTTTCTGTTTTGGGCTACACACGGCAGAGGCAAAAACTCTAGAGATGTCGATATTAATAGAAATATTTTTCTTAAAGTGTACGTTCTCCTCAGAAAGACTGATGATCATCAAATTTATTTAAAACAAGACAGGTTTATCTGTGTGCAAGAGTGAAACTGGTAGTAAGACTTTTGCCACACCACCGGTAGTGTGCCTGTCAAGGTGCACACAAACTCCCACATTGCATGAGAAAATTTAGTTCAGCTTTGCACCACAGAGGTCTGACCGAATCACGTTTCACGGAACTACAAGAGCACAAGTCTTATGAGGAGTGGCTGAGGGAACTGGGGTTGTTCAGTTTGGGAGAAAAGGAGGCTGAAGGGACACCTTATCACTCTCTACAACTACCTGAAAAGAGGCTGTAGTGAGGTGAGTGTTGGTCTCCTCTCCCAAGTGAAAAGTGATAGGATAAGAGGAAATGGCCTCGTTATGCCATGGGAGGTTTAGACTGGATATTAAGAAATATTACTTCACTGAAAGGGTTGTCAGGCTCTGGAACAGGCTGCTCAGGGAGGTGTTGAATCACCACCCTTGGAGGGATTTAAAAGAGTTGTAGATGTGGTGCTTAGGGATATAGTTTAGCGGCGAACTTGGCAGTGTTAGGTTTATGATTGAACTTGATGATCTTAAAGGTCTTTTCCAACCTAACCACTTCTATGAGTCCAAGAGGCATTTGTCTTCTGCCAGGGACCTGTAAGTTTAGCTTTTCTTTCGGGCTTAGAGCCATGTGGAGAATGAAGGAAGGATCCCCCTTATAGGGCAGCTGCTGCTGATCACAGTGACAGGCTGCTCAACCCCACACCATTCCTCAGAGCTGGAACTCTCCTTTTCCCTTCTCCTGAGAAAATATCCTGAACATAATGGTAGGAAGAGGGTGAGAAGGCTGCAGAGTTGATAGTCTCCTCTCCCAGGATTCTACCTTTAATACATCCTAATGCGATCTTCCTCCCCTCAAAACTGAGAGATAATTAAACCCAGGAAGATTTACATTCAACATTTCCAGATGAGATTGAATACACTTCAAAATATTCAGGAACAATTCAAATGCAAATATGGCACAGTACTGTATTATTCATATTCTGCAACACTTGCCTTAATGGTCTGATTGGCAGCAGATCTTTTCCAGTTTGTCTTCTGTGAGCTTAATAAACCAGAACTTTGAAAAAACTGCCCAATATATGAGGTGCTACATTTTCTTTAAAAGAAAACAGAGTTAGGAAGTTAAAGACAAATTCAGTAGTTTCTTATGTAAAATACTTTTTCACTTCCTGAACACTGTCTGTAGCTTTGCTAATTTATTGCCATGAAAATATTGTTACTACTTAATGCACTGGTACTTTTGTCAATAGGCAGCTTTCCCCATGGCATATTTGAGAACGCTCTGCTAATCAGAGTTGATAGTTATTCCAAAGCAGCCAGATCCTTAGAAAAAGGTTCATGTTTAATTCTAGTATGGGTGAGCGTTGCCATTTCTTCAAAGCACAATATTTTTAATTCACTGAATTCACTTCGGTAGATATCTAAGGTGCTAACTATATTATCCAGGCCCAGACTCCGCTTGAACCAGTGTATTTCAAAGTAGTAGAGCTGGCATCTTTATGTCTTAACATTTAACTTATGTGAAATGTTCCCCATTTTGTAGTGGCAAGGCAAGGATTAAACAAAGATTTAATCAGAATCACAAATCTGTGCTATATCATCAGCGCACAACTTAAAAAAAAAAAAAAGATATTGGTGTTTAAGCAGACACTCACTGCGATCTGACTTCTTGCTAGTCTACATCTGCTTGAACTCTTGAGATTATGACCTCAAATGCAGTCGAGTTTTTAGTGCTTGTTTTCCAAGTATGCTGATCACAGAATCACAGAATCACAGAATCACAGAATAAGCAGGTTGGAAGAGACCCACTGAATCGTCGAGTCCAACCATTCCCACCAATCCCTAAATCATGCCCCTAAGTACCTCATCCACCCTCACCTTAAACACCTCCAGGGACGGTGACTCAACCACCTCCCTGGGCAGACTGTTCCAATGCCTTAGTTGTAGAGAGAATCATGAACAGCAGAGTGAGTGACAATGAGGATGCATACATATATATGTCAGACTACAGTTTTATTCTCTATATTAAATATTGAAATCTACAGGAATATGACTTTACTGAGGCTAAGCAAATTATCTTAATTGGTGTGGGAGCTTTTAAATGATGTATGTTTTTAGTGATTTTTAAGATATTTGCAGATGAAAAATGCAATAAAGTCCCTCAAGAAATGGGTCATGCCATTTATTTCAATTAGAAATAGTAATGAAATTCTTGTAAACTACTAAATGTCACCTAATCTATATTTGAGATAAATAGAATGCTTAATTTCTCTTGGCATATTTCCCAACAAGGTATCCTACTTGCCTTTATATTGACAAAACTGGTGATCCTCGGCTTTCCCTACCACAGTGGTATTTACTAACATTACTCCTGCTCAATATCAAAATGGACATAATGCATCTTGCAACAAGCCCACCAAGGAAAGAAGTGTCTCCATACCGAGGTAAACTTCTAGTTCTTCTGACCTGTCTGGTTCAGGTCAGTGCTGAGCTTTCTTTTATTCATCTTCCCTGGAGCTCAGGAGGGCTGCTCATTTTGGTTTCCTTCATTCCCCAAAACTTCTACAGGGTAGAAGAATATTAGTATTATTCCTACACTAGGCATAATTCAGTACAACCATCAAGGATAATTTTTTAAAGCAGCTGGACATTCTGAGGTGACATAGATATTTCATTTGATTCAGAGAGGTACCACAGGTTCTTGTTCAAAGGGCATGTGAGCCCATCGACACCACAAGAAGTTTCTTACATTTACAAGACTTCTAAGGCTAGCAGCAGCAGCTGGCAGCAGCAGACATGAAATGAAATCAGAAGGCTTTGCATATTAAGGAGCATTACCAACGTGGAACAAAAACTGACATTTGTTAAGTTCTTCTCAGTTACAGTTATATTCCTTAGTTTATACCTGAAAAATATATAGGACGCAATTTGAAGAGATGAGACCTTGTTCTAACTCCCCAGGAAAATAATCAAGATGGCTTGTGATAATTCTCCATGTCTGAAGTCTCCCACACACATGGCTTCAGTCCAAAGTTTGCACATCTTTAAGAGATTTATATTAAGTTCTGCTAAGTAGTTGTTAGTCATTTCTGCTGACTGTACTTCCCATTCTATTGTTTCACCCTTCATCTGAAAATACAGCAACAACACCGGAAGGACAGCAAAAGGATGCTTTTATCATCTCCACATCCACAGCCGATAATCATTTTTGATCTTCTGACAGCTCTGCAGCTCAGGCAGCTAGCGAAAGACTATAAACAAGGCAGAGGAGCAATACTTGCAGTTGTCAAGGACATTTTCAAATGAAACTCCAAAATTGTCTGGGAACTACAGAACTCAAAACATGAAGTATTCTTCAAGAAACAAGTCAAATGCATCTACATATGTGTGTACACGCATACATACACACACGTGCGTGCTCCTCTATTCATAGATACTACTTGCCATTCATAAATATTAAGAGGAAAAGTTGATGGCATTCTCCATGTAAGCTATAGAGGGAAGTAGAAGGCTACTTAGCAGCTTGTTAGTGGCAGCAGAATTGCAAACAGATGTCAAAGGTCAGTGTCTAGCGCCCCGCTCCAGAACATCCATCTGTAGATGGACTAGTAATAAATGCAGACAAAAAGCTTGACACAAACCTCAATCTGATTTTTTAATCCTGTGCACAGCAGAGAATACATCCAGTTTCTTTTGACACTGGAATTCTATACACTGCATATTCTATATAAAAACTATAACACGTGTTGCTTAAATTATATCTACAATTTTCTGAAGTTTTAGCTTTGTTTTGTTTTTTTAAAGATACTGTAATAAAGTGGTTCTTTCCCAAATTAAAGAATACAGTATTTCATTTTTCTTGGTCTAAACAACATCCAGTGAATAATGTACAATGACGTGATCTTTTCCTATTCCCTTTAAGCTGTTTTGGAGATGGATTGCTACAGTGGGTGGCATTCAGAATAATGTGTTGAGCAACACGTGCTCAAATCTTGCCAGCTTTATGGTTTATTACAACATGCTATGATGTGAAGTAATTCACACTGAGGAGATGAAGCAAGTTTTTTTATTACTGTAAAAAAAACGATGTTATATACATTTATCATCCAAAATAAACACATTGACACCACAGACTGAAATAAAACTAGGAAAGTAAACTCGGTGCCTCTCTTATTTCAAAATACTGCATATAGATTTAAGCCAATTCAAATTGAGTGATGCTCTCTATGTAAAATAAGCTTGCCCCGACACTTAATCCACGCTAGTATCACATTCATCAAATTAAAATCAGGTGAGCTACAGAAGAAATTGACACCAAAGATTTGAGTTTCCTTTCTGTCCTATGCTGGCATCTTAGAAATTTTACAATTCCTAAGGAGGAGGTATAGAAGAGAGAAGGCAGAGGATCCACATGGTAAAATGGAATTAGTGACTGTGAACATGCAGACATAAAGTCAAAAGGAGGAACTGAAATGTAGCTACAGAGGTTGGTAATGTGCTGCAGCTACACTGATAAGCAAGAACTTTCACATAAGTTCCTTTATAGAAGACATGCAATGGCAGTTTGAGAAGCGTGTCAGCCCAATGATGTATCACTTCAAAGGGAGGGGAAAACAATCTCTCTGAAATGATACAGTAAGTTTTAGAAGATGCTGACTAGATGTTCAGGGATGTTTTGTCAGATACAGCTACTGTCCGATCAGATTTGATACACTACCTCTGACAACGTCATTAGCCAGATGTTTCAGGAGAAGAGAACAAATAAATATCTCAAATCAGTCAACTGTGCTGTACTTGAGAAGTGACTAGTGATCCTATATCTCCAAGCCATAAAAAACTGGACCCCTGAAACTTACCGCCCTATCAGTCTTATCATCTGCATGTCCACATTGCTATCCAAGTTGAGAGTTGCTCATTATTCTCACACCCAGGCCCTCCACAGCAGAGAATTCATTCTCAATTTTAATTCCTCACATTTCTGTAAACCCACACCTGCAGACTTCTCTATCGCCTTGCTCCATAACCTTTTCAGAGGTAAAAAGTACCCGCAAGTTGAAGGTCAACTGAAACTGCACAGTTCTTCCTGAAAAATCAGACTTCAAATCACTAAAGAAAGTAGAGGCAACTTGAGTCATCAAACAACTTTAAAGCACTGCATTCTGAACTCTGAAGCACTAAAATAATGCATTAAAATACCTTATTTTCTTTTACATATTGTTTTTTCCTCCACGGCATTATCCCTTTTCAACAGAAAACACACAGAAAACTCCAGACACAATGATTTCTGTCTTCCAAACCACATTAATCTTACATTCTAACCTTTTCAAAAGATACAGATTGGGTAAATATTGGGGTTTCATCACACTGGAATGTACTCTTCCGAGACATGCACTTCTCCGGCCTTTCAGCAGATCGTGTGTCCTGGAGATAGACCTGGAGTGGCTGATGAATAGTTTTGACATTCACCAGTCACTATCATCCTCCAATAAATAAATCCAGGCAACAGAAGGAGCTGTTCCTCCAGCCAGATTACCACTTGCTTCACCAACAAAAACTGACGCTAAAATATGACCTTTAACAAAAGATGGGCCATCCCTTTCCAACACAAGGGAAAACTTTCACAGAAAAGAAAAACAAACAACCCTCCAAACCATGAAGAGGTCCTGTCAATTTCTGCCTTCACGCCCCAAACCGAACTGGACAAAACGACCGGTTAGTGAAAACCAGAGGCAAAACCAAAACGCAGCCCGATGCCACAACCCCCTCCAAGTCCACATCGGGGATCTGACCTGCTCCGGCCCACTCCTCTTCACACCCGGCCGATGCCAAGTCCTGACCCCGGTTTGGACCCATTTTGGAGTTGTCCTACGCAGGGACCGGCGTCGGTGACCCTCGTGGGTCCCTCACAACTCGGGGCAACCCGCGCGTCTCCGCCTCCCTCCCCAAACGCCGCCGGGCCCCTCGTCTCCAGGTAGAGGTGGCCACGTCCCCTCCCGGCTGCGGCAGCCGGCGGGGACCCCCTTACCTTGTTGGAGTAGGGCGGTTTGCTCAGGTCGATGCCGTCGCGGACGAGCTTGTCCCGGATCATGATCTTGAGTTTCAGGCGGGGGTAGGCGGCCTGCCCGCCGCCGGGGCGCCGCGAGGGGGCCGCTCCCCGCCCTGCCCCCTCCTGCCCCGGCGGGCGGCGGGGGCAGCGCCCGGCGGCGGGGGGCGGCGGCGGCGGCTCCAGGGTGAAGTACAGCCCCGCCGCCGCCTCGTCCGCCTCCTTCAGCCGCCGCACGGCTTCGTGCAGCCGGCGCCGGTGGTGGGGCACGGCCACGCCGATGGCGTCCAGGTCCGGGTCCCCGATCTGCTTGCAGACCTCCAGGTCGTCGTAGCCATTGTCGACGAAGGACTGCGCGTACTGGGGCAGCTGCAGGGTCTTCAGCCACTCGTACACCACGTTGCTGCACATGCCGGCTCCAAAGCGGCGCGGGTCGCAACTTTCAGCACCGAAGCCGACCTCCCCCTTGCCGCTCCTCGCCGAAGGAAATAAAAAAAAAAAACAAACCCAAAACCGCAAACCAAAAACTGCGATGCAACTAAGAGGACTCAAAATCAACATCCACCGGGGGGAAGGGGGGGGGGGGGGGGAACCCCAGAAATCCTTAAAGCAGATCAGCAGCGCATCTCCAGCACGCACGAACACCTCCTGTTTATTTCTCCTCCTGGTTTCCTACCAAGTGCAGCCGCTCTCCGCCACCAGGGAAGGGAGGCTCGGACTAACGAAAAGCAAAATGTAAGGGTGCATCCCCCAAGATCCCAAGTCGCCGCTGCACAACATCCACCCACTTTCTCTGGACGTAATTCGCAGTCGCGGTCTCTTTTTTTTTTTCTCCCCCTTTCGTCTTCCTTTCAGCGTTAGTTTGTGTTCCTGCTCCTGTCTCACCTTCCTGTGCTCTGCTGCATGATGAATCTGTTTACTCTGTGCGGCTGCTGCTCTGCACGATCGCGCTGAGGGAAAACCGAGCGCGGGATCCCGCACCCAAGCGCAGGCAGGGGTGCCGCTGTGCACCGCACCCCGTTCCCGTGCCGGGTGCACACGGCGGCGTCTGCTTTCCTTTTAAAGAGGTCCTTTCGGATTAAGGGGGGAAAAAAATAAGCCCAGTCGCTTTCCCGAGTTACTTTCTCAGTTCCCTTTCACCCTCGGGATGATGGTTAAGCGCGGTTCGCCGGCAGCCAGCCCAGAAAGTGCTTTCCACGCCGCTGTCCCCGCGGCGGCGCCCCCCGCCCCGCCAGGGCACGCAGCCCCGCACGACTTCGCCCGCTCTCCCCTCTCGCTGCCCGCGCCCGGAGGCTCCGCGCAGCCCCGGCCCGGGCTCAGCGCGGGCTCCCCCGCCGCCGGAGGCGCTTTCCCCTCCGCGCCGGCGGCACCTCGGAGCGGCGCCCCCTTTCCCCCCGCCACCCCCGAGGCGCCGCCGAGCGGATCTCCTCCGGCTCCTCCCGGTGCGGCTTCGCCCCGCTCCTCCGCCGCGCTCTCCCCGAGGCTTTCCCAACTTTCCCCGCTGGGGAGCCGGGGGCGAGGCGGGGCGCTGCCCCGCTCCGCGGGCTCTCCCGCCGGCTCGCCCGGCCCCGTGTTCCCCGGCCGAGGAGAGACACCGCACCGAGCGGGCACGGCACGTGGAGCTGACCCCGGCGCCCTTGGGATGGCGCGACCGACGGCGGCTCTCCCAGGATGGGGAGAAGGGGGAGAAAAGGGCATAGACGCCTTTCCCGGCCGAAGGGAGAGGGTGGCGGGGCGAGCGTCCCCCGGGAAGCGGCGAGGAAAGGCGGGAGGCGCTCGCCCCGCTGCCGCGGGCTGCCCGGAGCCGGCTGGGGCGCCGCGCGCTGCCAGCGGCTCTCGGCCGCAACGCCGGGCTCGCAGCGCCCCCGCCAGGCCGCCGCGGGGAGCGCCGCCCGGCTCGGCCCCGCCACCCCGCCCCGCCCCGCGGCCGAGGGCGCTGCCCACCGGGGACCACGTCCGTACTTCCAAATGGCCGCGGCGGAGCCTCCCGCGTGGGGCTGCGAGGGAGCGCGCGCGTCTCGGGCTGGCACCTGCTGCCCGGTCCCGTCAGAAGGGACAGGGACAGGGACAGGGGAGGGACAGGGGCACGGGCAGGGATAGGGATAGGGATAGGGAAAGGGATAGGGATAGGGATAGGGATAGGGATAGGGATAGGGATAGGGATAGGGATAGGGATAGGGATAGGGATAGGGATAGGGATAGGGATAGGGATAGGGATAGGGATAGGGATAGGGATAGGGATAGGGATAGGGATAGGGATAGGGACAGGGGCAGTGGAGGAGCAGGGGTAGATGTAGGGACAGGGACACGAGCAGGGACAGTGGCAGAGATGGGGACAGAGGAAGGAGTGGGGCAGGGACAGGGTGAGGGACATGGACACGAATAGGGGCAGGGACAGGGGCAGTGGCATGGACAGGGAAAGGAATAGGGACACGGACAGGCACAGGAATAGGGAGAGGGGTATGGGCAGTGGCTCAGGCAGGAACAGGAGCAGGGGCAGGGCCCAGGCAGGGACAGGGGTAGGGGTAAGGACAGGGGTGGGGGTAAGGACAGGGGTGGGGGTAAGGACAGGGGTGGGGGTAAGGACAGGGGTGGGGGTAAGGACAGGGGTGGGGGTAAGGACAGGGGTGGGGGTAAGGACAGGGGTGGGGGTAAGGACAGGGGTAGGGGTAAGGACAGGGGTAGGGGTAAGGACAGGGGCAGGAGCAGGAGACCAGCGGTGGGGACACTCGCCATGCCACCCCACAGCACACTGCTGCCAGGAGCAGGGGTGCCAGAAGAGGGACGCCCTCCCTTTTGTAATTTTGTGAGGTTTTATTTGTGACAGGTTTCCTGAAGGACCTTTTTAGCAGATGGGCCCACATTTGTTCTCGAGACTTCATGGTAGTTCACCACAGATTATGTAGCGCAGCAGGTCTCACAAAAATCGTTCTCTTACAAAGTGTTTTGAAAAGGTTACTTAAAAGTGGCTAAAGCACAGCCTCTGGTTATAAAGCCTAGAGATTCATGTACTAAAAAAGGAGGAACAGCATTTTATTCGTTTTAAAATCTCCTTCCATCTCTCTTCTTTTACTGCATCTTATTTTCCTTCCAGACCACATAATATTTCAAACCTTCTTCTCAGGCAAGAGACAGAGATTGAAGCAGCAATTATGTTCTCTTCATAGACCTGGTGAAAGACTGACAACAACGGAGAAATTAGCAAGGAGGTTCTGTGAACTGAACCTGGAATTGATGGTGTGAAAGAGAGGAAAAACTGACTGGAATACCCCATATTCATTTGGCTTAGTGACAGTACATACAGGGTTATGTTGGATTTATGTGTGCATTTTAGAAGGGACTTGAAAGGCTTTTAAGGTATTGTAAGTGTTATAATTCAGGTGTGCTTGGTAAACTGCAGGTCTCCCACCTGTAAAGGGGAAGGATCTTAGCTTCTGAGGGGAAAGCATCAGAAGTAGTGGTGAACCCCTATGGAAGCATGGAGTTTGGCAGCAACATTGCGAAATCCTCCTGGTAGTGTTTGGCATTGGCTTTGGTTTCACGGAATTAGTTCCCATGGTAGCAAATACAGCAAAGTTTTACATGACTTTGAAACATAAAAATAAATAGCATTTAAAAAGAAAATGTTATGTCTATCTTCAAACAAGACAATCAAAAGTCCAGGTAACCAAAGACCAGTCCAGGTAACCAAAGACCAGTCCACATTACCTCAGTCCCTGGGAAAACTTTGGGGCATGTCTTCATGAAGACATATGTAAAGTTTTGGTGGGTGGTTAGAATGGGCTTGCCTTAGGAGTTAATACTGGGGCTAGCACTGTTCAACATCTATGCTGATGCCCTCAGTGACAAGGTGGAGTGCAGCCTCAGCGAGTTCCCAGATGACACCACGCTGGGAGAGGTAGTCAATACATCAGGAAATTAATTTGAGAGTGAAAAAGGTCACGGAGTGGTGTAGCAGGAAATGGAGACATGGTATGATAACAGCAAACTCAGTTTAAAATCCTTCTTTCTGAGCTTTTTATTAAATCCAAAATTTTTATTAAAATTATTAAATGCAAAAATTGTTAATTTCTGCTTGCTGTAAGGCCCCACCTCTCATGTATACTGTATCTATAGAACTACTAAATCAATAGGGTAGCATCACTATAAAAAGTATTTCTTACAATATTTGCAGACTAATTTCAGTGGTGGAATATAGACACTATATTTCACATTAAACTTTGCTTATCTCTGCAGTACACTATTTATAATTGTGTTATGTATGCATACTAATTAAGGTATTTATATGTTACAAGATGTGAGAAGCTTTCCTTGAGTCCATGGAGTTTCTTGATATATGCTGGAAATTGGTTGTGCCTAAACAAAGAGCTGGAGCACAAGCAGACAACTAGTAAGGGTGAGATGAGGCGCATACAGGTAAGTCTGCCTTCAAGTTCCACAATAGATGGCAGAGAGAACCTATGGTGAGTTAAAAAGTAAATATATTAGTGCCACACATCCTGGCTTCCCTCATTTAGTATCATCCTGCTCTCATTATACAAATAATCATCCTCTTTTCTAGGATTACCAAGGCCCGTGTACAGACCATGGAATGGTTTGTTGTCCCTGACCTTGCCAATGGACTAATTCAGAAAGGATGAAGCTCCCAGAGGAAACCTGAACTGTGCTGTCTGTACTAGGAAAGACACACAGCATGCAATATTTTCTTACCTGTTATAAGTAGATGAGGAAAGCACCCTTCTCTCTGATTTCCATACTTTGTCATTCGAATAAAGTCTGCTTCTTTCCAAGCTTTTCTGAGCTTCAGTTAATCAGTTCACAGTTTGATTGGAATTTATTTGCGTTGGGTTGTTGAATATTTGACATGACGGGCTTAATTTCTGAAGTGCTCCACATGACTGTGTTGTTTCCAATATTTCTAAGTTAAGTCTTGACTTTGTTTTTCAAATTCAGCAGATAATAAAGATGGGAAGATGATTAGAAATTGTACCAATGATACAGGATCGCTATGTCACAGCCTCCCACATATATACACACATATGGAGAGGAAGTACAGAAATGTTTTCTATGGAGTTGCTGGTAGAGTTTTACATGTGAGCAGTTTGGTAGGGAGAATAAAGACCAGATTTTTGCATTTAAAGCATAGCTCCCAGCAAAATGGTTAAAAATTATTTTTGACTCATATTCAGAAGAATCAAGTCCAGATGAGATGTGTGGCAGAAAAAAATACTCTTTTCCTAAGGATTTGTTTCTGCTATGTAAGATTTGCAGGCCAACTATGAGGAAAAACTGAGGCTCCTCAGAAATTTCACAGGGTCACATTATATTATTTACGTAATACAGCATAAATGTGATTCATATTGCCAAAAAAGGATACAGCACAATAACATCAGTTTTGTTTAGCAAATGTAAAGGATATTTTAACTTCATCATTGATTTTGGTATCCTTTAAATAGAAGGCAACCTATATTTACAGTGTACCAAGAAATGAAAAAGTACTAAATATACTCAAGAATCCTTTGGACTGGTTTTTTTTTTTTTTTTGCTATGTTTATCAATGCTTACTCAATTTCTGACACATTTAGGAAGCAATGTGGGCCTTTGCTTTGGATACCTAAACACTTTTTAGTGTTCTGAACCACATACGAATGAATTGCGTGGTTGAAACAAAGGTAGGCAAGAAGACAAATACCTGGAGGAGTAATAACACAGTGGGCGAACGAGAGGAAGACTCTGAAAAGAATACAATTCCGTTAAGATATTTGTGAAGTTAGAAAAGGACAGCTAGAAAAGCTAGAAAAGTGTTCAGCTAGAAAAGGACACTTAGATTCACAGAGCGAGGGTGTACCACATAATCATGTTGCAGTAGATGATGTGCAATGAATGAGTGTAAGCTAATACTTCTGTACTTTTCTATAACAACAGAAGCAGGTTCTCAAATAATTTTCTAGGGTTTCCACTAGGGCACGAGGTGAATAATTCACTAGATTAAATGGAACTGCTCATACACAATGGCAAATATTTGCAGAACCAGGCTATTACCTCAGGTAAATAGAGCTATTTCTATTTCTGTGTAAAACATTGCAATTATTTGACTTCACCTAGAGCACAGTGGCAAGGAGTCCACAGAAAAGCAACAGTGATGGTGTGAAAAGGTTTGAAAATATCCCTTGTCTTATCTGAAGTGTTAATCCTAAAGAATTTATAGCAACAACACTCAGCATCCAAAGAAAGGTTTACTCATGTAAACTCTGCAGAGAAATAGGCTTATGTGTAAAAGTTTGAACTTCAAAAATTAGTACATGTTCTGTCAGCTCCCATAAGCTGTACTAACTCTAATGAATAATACTGTTAAGTATTCTGGAGATGAACTTTTCCTCATAAAAATATCAGATTACCATTATTGTAAGTACTCTTTTGTAGAAGAATAGGAAAACTTAGGCTGGAAAGGACCTCTAGGAATCACCCAGTCCCATGCTCAGAGCAGAGCTAACTACCAACTCCGATTAGGTTGTGGGTTTGCCCAGCTGACTTCTGAACATCTGCAGGGATGGACATTCCCCAGCCTCTCTGGGCTGTCTCATCCAGCAGTGATCTACTCTCAGCAGAAAGAATTTTTTCTTCCTGGCTATTCAAAGCAGTTATGACCTTTGTCTCATGTCCTTTTGCTGAGCACTTCTAAGAAGAATTTGGCCCTGTCTTCTCTATGGCTTTTCCCACAGATAAACAAAGACTTTAGTTTAGTTCCTTTTACCTTCTATTCTCTAGGCTGAACAATCCAAGTTCTCCTAACCTTTCCTTATATTTTGTCAGCTGACAAAAATTGGAAAATATGGTGCCTGTGAGGTATGAAGGGTTATTTAAGAAAAAGCTCTATCAAAGAAAAGGAAAAAATGAGAAAAGGAGACTAATGAGAACATTGCAATAAGGAATTTAAGTGTAAAAATAGAATTGTTTACAAAAACAAATGTATCACTGATCGCTTTGTATAAACAAAGCAGTGTTTTAATTTTAAAGGAAACACTAAAATATACAGAAACATGACCTCCTGCCCTGAATTTACTCACTGTATTTATGTTTGCAATAATTTAATGCTCACTGAGACCATCAAACTGGGGATTTGAAAGAAACTAGCTGATGAAACATCCCATTTTCTCTGTTATGATGATAAAATTATCTTGGATTTGAGAGTACATTCAAAACAGAGTAGCTACTTGATTTACTGTGGTGCTTTTTGCCCATTAAAATTTGCAGGCATTAAATTAAGATCAATCCTGTGATAACTAGAAGGTCACTTTCTGAATGCAATAGAGAAGCAAACTCAATAGAAATGGCAATAAATATCCAAATCAAGGCTGTTGTTTTCCTCTGATCATGTTCTGTAACCAGAATTCAGTCTAAAAATTTGTCCTGTTTTTCCTCAGTAACAGAAGGAGGAAGCAGAAGAACTAAACTTCTTCCACAAAGTAGCCAATTCTCTATTAACCAGTCAACTTATAACATGTTTTGGTTTTGTTTTTTTTTTTTTTTTTGTATGGCACTGTCACTGAGCAGCCAGAAAGAGTTGGCACGAGTACTAGCTTCTTGGCCTTTTGTGACAGACTCCATCCTGAAAGAAAACAGGATCGTCCTAAAGCAAAACAAAAATACACTTTATTCCTAGAAATATATTGTAATTGCTATTTAACCAGCTGCTGGCAGATACCTATTTTCATAAAGAAATGGTTTCCTACAATAATTCAGGTCAAGTTTGTCTTTACAAACTTAAAATACTCACCATCATTTCCATTGGCTTTGAGCCAGAAAGTAACATCTATGTAGTCTGCATGCTGCTGAAATTTACCTGTACTCAAAGCATTTTGCTTCCTACCGAGTGCTGTTTAAACGAACTATTTTTTGCAGGAAAATATAAGAAGAAATTCTAAATTATTATTGAGAGTAGTGTTTCTTGCTTCTGTTAAGTTGTGGAAGTCCCTAGAAATACCAATTGAATATCAGCTCAATGGGTAGAAAATAATGAATATTTCATAGAATCATAGAATGGTTTGGGTCGGAAGGGACCTAGAGGCTTACCTAGTTCCAGCCCCTTTCCTTGAGCAGGGACACTTTTCCACTAGACCAGGTTGCTCAAAGCCCCATCCAACCTGGCCATGAACACTTCCAGGGATGGGATATTCACAACTTCTCTGGGCAATCTTTTCCAGTACCCCAAGGAAGGCAAAGGTGAAGAATTTCTCAAGATGAACTTCTTCCTCATATCTGATCTAAATCTACTGTCTTTCAGTTTAAACCCATTACCTTTTCTCCTATCACTGCCATCCCTGATAAGGAGCCTCACCCCAAATTCCTTGTAGGCCCCCCTTTAAGTACTGGAAGGCTGCTATAAGGTCTTCCCAGAGCCTTCTCTTCTCTGGGCTAAACAAACCTTACTCTCTTAGGCTGTCTTCATAGAAGAGGTGCTCCAGCCCTCTGATCATCTTTCTGGCCCTCCTCTGGACTTGCTTTAACAGGTCCACACCCTTCTTGTGTTGCGGACCGCAGAGCTGGATGCAGTACTCCAGGTGGGGTCTCACAAGAGCAGAGTAGGGGGGCAGAACCACCTCCCTCCACCTGCTGGCCACACTTCTTTTGATGCAGCCCGGAATATAGTTGGCTTTCTGGGCTGCAGGTGCACACTGCTGGATCACGTTGAGCTTCTCATCAACAAAACCCCCAAGTTCTTCTCCTCAGGACTACTCTCAATCCATTTTCTGCCCAGCCTGTATTTGTGCTTGGGATTGCCCTGATCCAGGTGCAGGACCTCGCACTTGGCCTTGTTGCACTCCATGAGGTTCACACAGTCCCACCTCTCAAGCCTGCCAAGGTCCCTCTGGATGGCATCTTTTCTGTCCAGTGTGTTGACTGAACTTCTACATACTCCTATTCATCGAGAAAATCTTCTTCCTCAAACACATGCACAAACCATTAAAGAATAATCTTTATGTAGCTTTCAGGTTGTTGGGTTTTTTTCCAGTGAGAAATTTAATTTAGAGCATACAGCTACTGCCTAATAAAATTGAACTCACTTACAGCCAGCAAAGTCATATGTCTTAAACAAATACTTTGTGAAAATATGCAAACATCAGGCATCAGGTTTCCAGGACACCAAAGCATTTTGTGGATTAAAAAAAAAAAAAAAGGATTTAATAAAATGGGCAAAAGTAGATCCACCATTTTTAACTAGCCTGTGCGGCTTGGCCAAAAAATTGTGGCACTAGCTGTAATTACCAGCTGTAATTATTGTGGGACAGGAATTTTATGTGAGGGGAGGGAGGAAACCTTCAACCCTTCAGAAATTATTGTTGCTATTCCAAAAGCATCCTCCAATGACCTAGGACTGCAAGGTAGCATCCTCATCCCAGGAGAAATCAGGGTAAAACCCCTGCCATTCAGGTGAGAACAGCTGAGGCTTCTGTGCGCTCCTGGAGCAGTGGCACCCATTTGTTTTACAGAGCTATCAGAAAAGCTGCCTTATGGCAACTAGGTCCTAGTTTCTCCCATGCTTGTTTTAACTCAGCCTCTTTTCAGAGGCATATAGTTAAAGGCCCAGATCCATAAGTTATTTAGGGGAAGATAGATAGAAAGTAATGAAATTTTCAAAATTACTCAAAAGCGCTCTCTTAAGTACATAGGCATTAAAACTGTGTTCTTAAACACTTTTCTATTACGTACAGAACTGACAGCAGAGGTTGGCTGTTCTTACCTGATGGCATATACTCAGTTTCCTTATTCCATGGGCTCTTTCTCTAACTGCTCCATTTACCATCCTTCCTCTGTGTCTATTATCCCAACCAATTTCCTGCATCTGTTTACCTCATGGAATGCTTTTTTCATCATCTCCTGTTTCCACAATTCTTCCTCTTTTCCTTTGTGACTTCTCTGCTGAACAGCCTGATTCTTTCCTCCCATTCCTCCAACAAAAATAGTCAAGATGGAAAATTTCCTTGTCCTTTTCATAGGCTTTTTTTTTTTTTTTTTTAACTCAGGCACCTGCAGCCTAGACAGGATACTAAGCTAGAGGAACTTTTCATCTGATTCAGCATGGCCATTGCTGTGTATGGTTTCTGTGAAGGATGAAAGCGCTATTTGAGTTTTCCCTTTCTCTCTTGAGCTTAACTGCTGTAAATGGTATAAACACACAGAGATCCCTGAAGAGCATTTGAGACACAAGGCATAAACCAGGAGTAACACAAGGTAGAAAGCAGCAAGAGTAAAGCATATACTTACTCTATAATGTGTCTTGAGGGCCATCAAATGTCACCCTTGCACAAAGGAGGAAAAATTGTTATTGATGTGGCTGTTAGGTAAAAATTCCTGGAGCTAAGCCTAACTGCAGGTTAGCAGACATGATTTTTCTTCTGGGCTTGAGCCCAACACATCAGTAGGACCTCAGTTTCCAGAGGAGGAGGAAGAGAAGGAACCAGCTGGCACAAAACGTTATAGCATGGCCCAAGTAAGCTAGATGCTCTGAAGCAGCTTAAGATTTGGCTCCTGGCTCTAAATTAAGAAGTCTTGATAGGGCTGAGACTCTGAATAACATTCACCAAGAAATCAGAAAGCTCCCACCGTGCTGCTTCAAAAGAAAGACAAGATGAAGTATTTGGATTTAAGCAAAAAGCTTCTCTCCAAATAATCTGTGTTTGAAAAAATCAAATATTTCCCTGAATTCCCCTCAGACTATCCCATTCTGGATGAGTAATGAGAAATTAATCATCCTGTCAAAATAAACGCTGTGAGACCTTTTAGTCATGCTTGTCCCTTTCCCCGTAATAGATTTTTGTCAGTCATTCAACTAGGTCTCCCAAAAGACAGCACTGCATCCCAGCTCCTGGCTTTTGTGTGGCATTTTTGCTCCAGCTGGGACCCATTGCACCATCCCTTGGCATGTCAGGAGTCAATCATCCATCACAGGAGCCCGGCCCATCGTGCTCACCTTGCCTCCACCGACTGCCACACCGACATGTAGCACCGACTCTTCATTAAGTCAGTGTTGATTCTAGTCTTCCTGCAGCTGATACCCAGTATTTTCCTGAGACAGGCAGTCACGGTGGTGCATCTGTGGGGTTTTAACTGTTTAGATGGATAAATACAAGACTAGCAGATTATTATAAGGTCAGGGAATTAACAAACAGAAGTCCTCATGATCATATGTATACATTTACACCACACATACTTGGCTTAAGTTGATAATAGCATAATTAGAAATACAAAGAAGAGCTATTGCTCATGTCAACCAAAGCCTTGATTAAGATGGTTGAAGGACAAGGACTCAGAAGTGTGGCATGAAGCACACTCACCTTTCCATCGAACTGCAGGCTCTAGTTTTCAGTCTTGCTAATGTTTTGAGATCACTTAAATCATGTTCTCATCAAGTTTGAGACCCTGATTTGGAATTAAGATCCAAGGTTTGATCTAAATCTAATATTAATAAAATAATGATGAATTAACTTAATTTGGATTAGTCAAATATTAGGGCAATTCTTGTTTCATTCAAGCCCAATTGAAGATGCAAGCAGAAGATTATTGCATTTGTCTCTGACCAGTCTTAGCCTCATAAAATTAGCTTTGGTTCAGAATGGTCAGCTGAGATGTTAGAATTATTCTGCAGTGGTGTGCTGTAATGAGTTATTATTTCATCTCTATAGATAATATAAAAAGCCAACTCCTCCTAGTGATGCCAGTCAGTAAATTTATGAGGCAATCTGTAGTTTACATTTCTGTTAGCAGGTGTATAAGCTGCTGTTACAGACATTCTCTGTTTCTTTATAGTAAAATCTCACCTTTCTTATGACAGCAAAAAAATCAGTTCAAACATATCTTCATGAGCTCCAGCATGTACAAATGCTCTAACTGCAGTGCAGGGCTCATGGGTTTTCTGTTACAAGCTTTTGACAAAATTCTGTCTCACCCAAATGAGCTCTTTTACTTTCAGAAAAAGATAGTCCTCTGCGGATGCTTTCAATAAAAGCTTCAAAACTTCTAAAGTCCCAATTTCAGAGAGGTTTTCTCCCTTATCCACTGCTATGCTGAGGTACACAATACATGTCTACTGTAATTGTAGGAAGGATCATTGGAAGTGGCATGTTGGAGAAGCTGAGTAAGAGCAAGAAAAATGCTAAAGACTTTCTGTGAATTAGGTAAGGAATACAAAATGGAAGATCCTATCCATGAGATGAAATAAAACTGTAGAACTGAAACAGATATGTCTCTGTGGTCTGCCTAGCACTTCAACCTTAACACACATGAATGTAATTTTGTTATGGACAATTAATTTATGAATAATTTTAAATTAAATTCTGAAGGCATTTTGTACAAAGCATGTACATAAACATCTGCTATGCTAGAAGACTTGACTAAACTTCTAGAATAACTTAAATTAGAACACTAGCTAATACCTGATTGTGGTGTATAACAATGAACATTATTTCTAGATGCAGGCCAAGGATGTTAGGGATTTCAGAGCATGAAGAGTAATGATGGAATGCCATATCTTTTTCCTTTTGCCTCTGCTTGAAGCACAAATTGAAAATTGTGTCTTTTTTCATTGCAAACCAAAGATATTGAATGCTGCTTTTTAAATATTGGCGGGCCTAACCCACGCTCCAACATTTTCTGTAGTACTCCTGAGATGTAGCATCCCTAAAACATTGCAGCAGGCATCAGTTAAATATGTGGTTTACAAAGTGCTAATTCTGATTATTGTTTAAAGGCCTGTTTTATATACTAAAATAAATATAATGAAAGACATATTGCTTTATTTGCTTAACTTCCCTTCAAGTAGCGTGTCACAGTTTAGCCCCATGCAGCCAAGTTTCGGTAGCTGAAACTGTGCAGTTAAGCCTCCAAAACCCCTTTCCCCCACACGCCCTGCAGGGAAAGGGGAGAGGGAAATGAGAGGAAAAAGTCTTGTGTGTTAGAAACTAAAACTACAGCTTTAATGAAATAACAGCAACAGTAATAATAATGAAAATAATTAAAAAGCAATAAAATATATACAAATACATGAGATCACACCCCCATCCTGCTCCTTGATGGCTATACATCACCACAAATGCTGCGGAGAAGACACAAGGGAGTGGGTCTACAGCTAGGAGGGAGCTGGACGCAGAAACTGCACTGTAAAAATGATAACACTACTCAGAAACTGGTAATGATGGTATTGGTTTTATAATTTAGAATAGGAACACTACAAAAACATCTGCCTCTGTCAACATTAATAGAGTATTGGACCAAAACAGTGACTGAAAAGTTTAACATTATGAAGATCACTAAAATGGATTGATTTAAGCATTATAAATCAGATTCTGTTTTGCTTCAAATAATTTTCTTTTGTCTATGAAAAGTATTTTTCCAGTTTTAAAAGGAAGCATCTAGCAGTTCAGTTAATTTTTTCTCTGTTAAGTTGCAGAACTTGCTCTTGCAGACTGAGCTGCCTAAGCCAACGTCATTAACAAATAATCTCTAGTACATCTTGAGTAGTTCTGCATATTTCAGCACAAGTTTTCTTTGAAAAGATGACTTACATAGCTCTATCTACAAGAAGAGGCTCCTTTGGGGAATTTTACTTTAACAGACACTTAAATGTCTCACAAAGTTGAGGCAGACTCTGAACCTGAAGAACTTTTCTTTTAAAATAGTGCTGGATGATTATTTCTGAGGAGAGAAGGATGAAGGAGTAAAGCATACCTGGAAAACATTACTGCTGCTCATTTGTCTGAACTACTTTAAGAAGAATTTGTTTACTCATTTGAATAGATCTTTTTCCAGAAATCATGTAGGTTTAAAGCACTTTCACATCCAGGTTTTGGCTCTGTTTCACCATTTCAGTTTTTTCAATGTAACATTCATGAAGCTATGTACAGGTTTACTAGAGACAACAACTGAGTATTATTCACGGTCTTGACAAGTGGAAGACTAACTACTTAAAAGATTTAACTCCTTAAGTGAACTGCCTAATTTTATTTGCTTCTGTGGCAACCAGTATGTTTTCAATCAAGACTATTCAGAAATCATGAACTAGGTCTGATATTTTACAATATGAATTTCCTTTTCATGACAGCTGCTTTTTGGGGCACAATTGAGAGGGTGTGTAGGGATTGACTTGTTTTTTTTAGAGAAAGATGAGATTTTCACATAATCACTTAGTCTGAGGATTTGGGATTCAGTAAACTTTGAAACTTTGCACTGGATGCTTTGTCTAGATCCAGTGAGGATTCAGTTCATCCTTATGAGTATTATGATCTAGAAAGAGATACGATCTGTCTAATAGCACACAATTGCTAAATACCTCCTACATTGCCTGCATGTAGCTAATTGTCTCAAAGCCATCATCTCCCTGTCCAAACTGGAAAAGAAGGACAAGACCTTAGATATTTATTTAGTTTAGTTTGGTCTGACATGTCTGTTCGAGCTTAATATCTCTTCCTCTGCCTGGGAATGGTCAGAGGACATGGACAGATACATTAACAGGGAGCTGCCACTACGGTCAGTGTGCCCCAAATGTGGTATGAACCCCTTCCATTCTCAAACTTGAGTAAAATATCTAGTAATTGAAAGAGCTTGGTAGCATGGTGGTAGCACATCCAGAGATATCAAAACAGTTATTAAGCACAGATAAAATGCTAACTAAGATAAACAGCATCCTATTGCTGTATTAATTAGTAGCAGTTAGGTATTATGAGATCAGCAATTGTTTCTGGACTTCCTCCCCTCCCATCTGAATGCCAGAATAAACACTGAAAGATCCAAAAAATCTGCAGGAGTAGAACTCTCTGGAAATTTGATCTAGCCCAAGGTGGTGGCAGGCTATGCTAAGCCAAGTGTGCCCTGTGGCTTAGGGTGTACCAATCCATCATTTGACCCAACAGGCACTCAGCACCACCATAGATTTTGCCTCCATAGTTGTTCCTGAGAAAGTATAGAAATAAGCATTACTGATATTCTGTATTCCCTCCACTACAAACAGCCCAGCAGTCATCTGAGTGGCAAGGGCTTGTCATGCTTTCCTTCATCAACAGTGAAATGGAAATCTTGATTGCCATTAAATAAGCTTTTTTTACATTTTTGTTAGGCTGTAACAAGCATTTCAATTGTTCATTTGCATTAATGTTGCAAGATAGGGTGTAACCTGTAGACTAGCTAATTAAATGCTCTTTGATTTTGAGTGAAGTGTTTGCTACTGTTTAGACAACAGAGTCTAATTAGTGCTGGATGTTTAATGGAACTAAAGACCCATGAAAAGTAAAAGGTGCTGAAATAAAAAGTCAGTGAGAGAGATGTGAAGATTAATGAGAGTAACATAAGGAAAATAAAATAACCCTTTGCTGTGCTAGAAATATAATTTCCTCAGAAAAACCTATATTAATTATGAAAAATTGATAAAATCTGATCAACTCCAATGTTCAGCTGTTTAGGGTAATGGAAAGCTATCCAAAACATGTTGTGTTGGCAAGCAACAGATTAAGGTATTTCGCACTCTCACTACATTTCATTTTTTCCAGGCAACAAATTCACCCCAGTAGTTTTTACAAAGGAAAAAACCTCTCTATGTATTGCTTTGTGCAGTATGATTCAGAGCCTCTCAGCAAGAAATAGAATGTTTGCCTTAGCAGGACCTTCTTCTGTCAGTAAATGCAGCCAATTTATGAATTTCCTTGGCTAAGAAAAATGTTCATGCAACTTTATATGACTATGTAGTTAAGTCTATAACCTTAAAAAACCTCAACTCAATAGGTGAGTCCACAGCATAGCTGTAAAACAACAACCTTTAATGCAATGTATGTGTCCTCTCTGAGAAGAGATTAAGCTGAATAGTTTAAGAATAACAAAGTCCAGATTGTACCCCCAGCTCTGCACTAATTCCTTGGTACTGTCATCTGCTGAAGACCTGAGAGCAAGGTATACCAAATAAGAGCTAAAAGCCATGGCCAAATTAGTTTTTCAGCAACTCTGCTTCCCAGGCACCGCCTTTTTTTGCAGTGGGGAGTTAGTTTTAGTTTCAAATTCTGGGTTGATGGGGCTCTTGCTTTTTTTTTTTTTTTCTCTCTTTTCTTGCATAGCCTTTCAATGTATTTTCAATTTATTTATTCTGAAGGAAAGGAGATGAACAATGAAGTCAGGAGGCTGGTAATACATTGTATGTATACACTACCACCACTAATCCCTGAATAGGAGTGATTTTTTTTTAAAAGCACCTAGGATAATAGCAATACACACACAGATGCCTTAATCCTACAGCAGCAACATGTTAGTGAATGTAGAATCCAGCCCTTGCTTTCTAAGAAATAACATTTGCATAATGATGTGCAGCATTCCTATCTGCTGATGTGTAGAAGGGCAAGGATGCCTACGAGGCAAAGCTTCCTGAAGAGGGATGTGTACCCAGTGCTCTGCAGCTGTGCTCTGGGTTAGAATCATAGAATCACTAGGTTGGAAAGGACCCACTGGATCATTGAGTCCAACCATTCCTGTCACTAAACCATGCCCCTCAGCACCTCATCCACCGGTCTTCCTAACAGCTCCAGGGAAGGAGGTTGGTGCAATGTGGAAGCGGTGCCTGTTCCCTGTAGTTTTAGCAGTTAGGATCTTACGTGTACCTGTCATGAGGCAGGAATAAAAATGTTCCAGTGGTTCTGGAAGCCTCTCCCCTGCTTCCAAGACCTGTGGCCTGTCTCCTCACACCTCGCTGCCCACATACAGAGTCAGAGAGTATTTGCTTCCTAGATACAGACAATTCTTTCTCCTCAAAACATGGAAGCCAAAAAAAAAGATATTCCCCAGGGCTGGACTCCTGTGCAGTGGGAAGGTCTGCTCTTTGCAAGAGGCCCCAGTAAGTTATGGCCAAGGTTTCTGGATGGGTCTTGCTCATAGCCCCCAGCTGCTGAGAAACTCAGAGGCGAGTATGGAATCGTAGCCTCACACAAGCTTACGTGGAGTCTAGATCCCAATCCCAGCAAGTCATGTATGAGCAGACCCTCTGACATGGGCTCCATGCCAAATTCTCCATTAAAACACAAAGACAATATGTTCTGTGCTATGGTTGTGTTTTTCTTCATGGGCTTCAGGTAGGCTGCCTTTTTTATTTGGGTTGGCATCTTGCACTTTTAAAGTGAAAACCAACATCGAGCAGCTGCTGAGTTGCCTTCTTATATTTCTGCTTGAAGAAAAGTCCAAGTCATAAGAACTGCAAACTACAGCACTGAGGTCACTTGAACCCCTGTGTGCTTTGGCTATTGGTACAGAAATGACCAGCAGCTTCACAGCCCACAACAGACAACTTTTTACAGCACTATGTCCATGTATGTCATATGAAGACTTATACGTCATTTATGAGTGAAAGAGTCCACAAAGATTGCTGGGATATTGAAGGAAGATTACATAAGCCTTAGAAAGTCAGTTTTCTTTACATCTGCACTGCATCTACAGGCATGGAGCTTGCCAATTAGCAGCCCTCTGATAACACTTACGGTTTTTTTTTCCCAAAGGAAATGGTTAGTTCAAATCCACTTAATAGCCAGGGCATATATTAACAATTCAGGCATATAGTAACAATTCACAGTTTGGATATCTGCAGGGACATGAACCAAATGTTAGATCACATACAGGGCATTGCTGCTACAGATGAGAAGCTTGGCATGTACAGCATGTGCTTACTTTTATTGTCTCCCAAGCTTTCCTCCTTACCACTTTAATAAACTTGGGAGAACTTTGCAAATCTTGGTGGACATCACAGGGCAGCCCTAGAGAGTGGGAGCTGGTTTCCTTCTGTTCAAAAATAAATAAAAAATACACGCTTCAGCAACACATGCAGTGTTCTTCATATGCATATTGGCGTTCAGCCCAGGGGACCAGAATTGTCTTACTCCAAAGCAACCCTCCAGACCTGGGTATAGTCTGAAAGTCAAGCCTTTAACACTGAGTCTTTTTTCTCTACAAATATCTCTCTATTGGGCCATACTATCCTTTGATGCAACAGTACCCACAGTGCTCTGACACTGGGTTAAATGTTTTCGTCTTTGCTACTTGTCAGTCTTGGAGCTACTATCATCGCAGAGGAAAGGGAAGAACTGACTTAGCGATTACGGCAGCACACAAGGTGGATCCATACGTTCCTGCCCTTCAGCATCAAACAAATATCAATTAATCCCATCAGGCACCAACACAGAAGGAAATACTAAGTAGAGATTTGGAGAAGGGGTGATTGTAATAGTCTAAATATTAGGGAAAATTAATGCTTTTTTTAGAGGCACTTGAAGGATGACAAACTGAAGGTAATTTGCATATTTGCATGAAAGGAAAGCTATAATAGCAGGCAGCTCCGCCCCTATTCCTCTCAACATCTGAGCCAGAGGTAGCTTGGTCAGAGCTCAGTGACAGAAGATTTGAAACACAGGCTTAGAAGCTCATTCAGCACAATGAAGAACAGCAAGTCAGTGAAGGCTCACATGTGAGCGGCTAAATGGATGAAAGATGAGCTACAAGAAAGATACCTTCCATCTGGAGTTTTGGAATGTCATAGAGAACCTTGGTGCTACTGCCACAGAACTAAATAATAAAATAACAAACAATAATTTCTTTAAAAGTACAGATTTATGTTATTTTCATTATTTTAGGGACTCCATCATAGTTATAAGTACACCAAATTTTATCCTGCATTTACTGTAATCTTTATAAGGCATTTATTCTTCATGGGACACTTATGTGGTCACAAGGCAGGATTTGGTTTTAGGCTTAAGAGCTTTTATGCTCTTTGGATAGTGATGAAACAGAGTTATATCTTATTGTCTTGGGTTCTTAAGGGTCATTTGTTATATGCACAAGTAAAATGTGCTGATTTCTGTAATGTCTTTTAACTACAGTGACTTCACAGGACTGTACTGCCAAAACAAGAGTAGAAGTTGCTGCTAGGAGCTCTGTTTACGTGAGCCCTAGCAGTGGATGGAAACAGCCTTAAGTGGTTGCGTACACAAGCTCTTTCAAAGATCCCAGTCCAGAGAACTAGAATATAATCATCAGTGACATCCTCTTTAATCTGTGCAGCTGATTAAACAAATGAAGAAATAAATCAATCCCAACATAGATTTAAACACCTAGTCCACATTTTGAAAGCCATCAAGAGGAAGAAGGGCCAAAGTACCTGAAGCCATGGAAAAGTGGCTTTCATAACATTGACCACAACTTGACAAGGTCATTGTATCTTGTGAACTTCCACCCTATCACTTGCAACCTGTAAGACCATTTCTATTGCAATGCATGCTGGCAGCCATAATTATTTGTTCAGAAAAAAAACCAAACCCACACAAACCCAAAACAGAGTGAGAAATAATTACTGAATTTCCAGATGTACTTTTATAGAACTTAGAGGTTTTATTTTCCAGTCCTAATAACAATGAAGTCTCTGGAGATCAACAATGTGAGTATTTCACCTGGAGCAGAGGAAAGTCATGCCACTGGTGGCATGCCCTTCTCTATTCTTTGTTTCCTTGGCTAAGATAATGCAATCCTTTTTTTTTTTTCCTGTAGAATCTTTGTTGACGCTAGAAGGGAAATGATGAAGAGCTAGTTCAAGCTGACATGGTGAGAAATGTTGAAGACTTTACTCCAAGGCTCGTTTCCATGATTGATTAAATAGAAACAACTGGAGCAACAAGTTTACTGCTAGGTCTGCATGTCACCTGCTATTCACATGGATTAGTGCTGAAAATGAAGAAGTTAAATGTATGCAGCTAAAGTGCAGACAGTACCCTGGAACATTGCTCATGTAATTAGTTTAAATGAAAATCCTCAGACTTGAAATAATATCTAGTGCTGTGTGCTGTTTCTGAAGTTATAGCTGTTGCTTTATGAGGAGGGAAGGGAAGGGAGGGAGACCTCAATGTTGCTTAGCTTGCTGTAATAGTAACAGATCTCTGAAATTAGATCACAGACAGAAAGTATGGCTTTTTCACTGTCCATCAATTCATATTGCTTTGAGGTCTTGCATTCACAAGAAAAGAGCACTTCCTAACCCTAAAAAACTGAAGGTCTGAAACCTTCAGAGAAGGTTAAGTACATAGGTTTACAGGTAGCTGAGAAGTTCTGTGTGTCATATGAAAACAAATCTAGAAGATAGTAATGGATGCTAACCATGCATTACAAACCAATAAACACACTTACAGTCACATATTTTGGTGTTTTAAACACCTTAAAACATCCTTCAATTTATGGTACAAACCTCCACACTTAGTGGCATTTAAAAAATCTTAACATCTAAGCCTCCAGGTGTGTTTTGTCCTTAGTAGAAGACACTGGAGGTGCTTGAAATTCCAAAAGACTTTTAAGCAACAAATACAAAAATTTTATTTTTGTGGATACTCTGCTCTCAGGAGCGTGAAATCCAGTAGCAGAAAGTAAATGTTCTATATTTTTTCTCTTTCTGAAAAGACTCATTGTTTGTGATAGAAACTTTAAAATGCTTAAGTGTAAATAAGACATGTCTCTATGATATCTGGTAAATATGTGACATGGAAAGAAATGGCATTTCTGCATTACTTGTCCAGCAAAATTCTTAAGATACTCTTCAGGCTTTGAAAGAGCCTCATGGGAGAGTTTACTAGAAGAGAGTGATGCTCTTCTAAACTGACTGACAGCTGGAAATGTAGCAGCAATTTTCTTGCTGAATTCAGACTGCTGTGTGATAAATGCTTGTTTGCACCAAGAAAAGCATTTCTGGCTAAAGGACGTGTGGTAGTCAGCACAGGTTATGAAAATTATTTCACTCCAGCCCTACTGTCTTTAGCAATTCTCTATCTAACAATAAATCAAAGGAAAGGTTTAATTCATCTTTGTTTAATTTACAGATTGTAATTTGTATTTGTATTGTCCAATGGACTATAGAACTTGGGATTGTAACTAGAGCAGACCAACAAGTGCTCACCTCTGCAGCAGTGACCCAGGGAAGTTCCTATGCTTTGTTTTACTTCCTTATCAGATGGCTCGGGAGTCTGAGGCTTGTAACTTGCTACAAAATGGTCCTGAGATGATCAAAACATGTCATTTTCAGGACTAAATACACGAGTCACTTCTTCAACCTCCTGTCTGGAGAAAGAGGTAAATGCAACTTTTCCATGGTCAGCAGTCCTGGGATGTTAATCATTTCTATGAGGATGTCAATCAATAAATTGCAAGACTCTGGCAAAGGCAAATTGCAAGACAAAGTCAGCACAGAAAGCTCTGCTGAGGCTGCACTCAGGGTGCTTTTATAACATAAATAACAAAAGCAATTTTACAGCTTGGTGACTGGAAGAACGTGGCTGTACAGAACAATTATTAGAGTGGATAAAAATCAGATTTTTGCATGGGTGCCAGCTTAGACCCATCACTAGGGCTGGACAAAGGTGTGGAGTGCAGCAGGGAACAGAACATGTTACACCTGTCAGCAGGCTCACTGGTGAACAAGGGTCTCCTGGACTTCCAAGCAAGCCTCAGTCACTCTTCTTGGTGTTCAAAGGTGAACAAATCATTTGCTAAACCTTGCATATTCAATCCAGCAAATGGTATATCAAGATTTTGGGGATTTTTTTCAGGCAGAAAAATTACTGGTTCATCCCTAAAAGGCTTGAAGAAGGGTTAGCTGGGTCTTGGAAGCCAACAGCAAACTATGGAACAGGAAACAAAACCTCAATACAGCAGGATCTGAAGAAAGTCATGTTGGCAGGAATCATAGAGGAGTGATGGGATAGGATGCTAGGGAGGGAGCAGACTGCCATGGAGGAAGAGGTAGGGCCTGGTAAGGATACAGAAACTAGAGATTCTGGGGCTAATCAGCAAAGCAGGGTTAAAAGGGTACTATCTGGACCTTCTCTGTTCCTTCTAGATTGAAGGTTGGAGAGATGAGGGCATAGCTGTAAGGTGTGAGGTGCTGCAGGGGTAGCTGGTGAGATAAGCTGCAGGGCAGAAGGAGCAGTAGGATGGGTATGGTGGGGACAACTGCTGCTCTGGCAGATGCCCATGGTCCCCAGAAGTACCCAGGCAATGAACAGAATTGGTGGGGATGGGCACTGGCAGAAAACCTGGTGTGTGGTACCAGGGGCAAGGAGAAAATGTCCACCTTGTAAACAAAATTGCTCCTACAGCGTATGTAACAAAGCAAACCTATTTTGTCTTTAGGGGCTTAAATTTACACTGTCCAAAATATGAATGCAATCTGTTCTGACCTCTTTTCTATGTTTCAGATTAGCATAAAAATGTATAAATATCTTATGCATAAAAAATGTTAGCATAATTTAACATCTATAGTTCAATTTTCCATCAGAGCTGTCTATTTCTTTTCTAGATTTGAAAGGGGGGAAAAAAAATCACTCTCTGTTTTAAGGCAGTTTGTTTTCCCTCCAAAGATTTCCTTCAGAATAAGCCATGCTGAACCATCTGCCCACAGATCTCTGTGGCCTGAAGTGGATTAACTTTCCACCTGCCATTATGCCAGCATTTATTAAATTTCCTAGAAAATTTTATGGCAACTAAGAAACCTCCAAACTCTTATCCTGGATTAACAGATTTTTTGGGAAGTTTGATGGGAAATGAACTGTGGGTGCCGTTTCTCTATCAACATGGGATTTTCCTTCCATGGCTTTAAATTCAGCACAAACTTTTTTACACATTGGTTACCATAAGTTCCATTTGTGAAGGTCCCAACTATAGATGCACACTTCTTGTAGCTGAATGAGTAATTGTAAGTAAATCAAATAGTACACAATTATTACCAGGTCATGGTAATACAAATAGAAAAGAAGGACTGCAAAGCCTTTAGCCTGATGCTGGAGAAACTTCACTAATGAGTGTGACAAGAAGGGTCATGAGTGAAGGGAATCAGATCCAGATTGCCTGTCTTTGTTTTGAAGGAATCTGAAGTAACTTGTCAGATGGAAACCACTATGAGACAGGATGATTACAATACTTTGAAGACAATTCTAAAGAAAAAAACCCTTTCCTCCTGCAACCAACACATTCAGCTCTCGTATTGTTGCTCATAAATATCAAGTGTAAAATAACTCTATGAAAGTCCACACACCACCACAGGTTGATGAACTTTACTTACCCTAGGGAAAACTGGGTTTTTTTTCAGAATTGGTCCTGTCAGGGATGCATGGTCCCACACAGAGTACAGCATTTAACCCATGATGCCACAGAGATCTTACTTTGAACTGCAGGGTAAGCTCAAATGAAACATAAAATATCAGTACAGTAATTTTCCCAGGGTCACAAATAATTGCTTTGCTTGATATGAAGACTTAATGTAGTGCCTCAAATCCAGAGAAAGAAAGGGAAGCTAAACAGTGGAGGATAGGAGGGTGCAGAGAGGTGAGTGTTGGTCTCTTTGCCCATGTGACAGGTGATAGGACAAGATGGAATGGCCTCAAGCTGCGCCTCAGAACGGACATTAGGAAAAACTTCACTGAAAGTGTTCTCAAGCACTGGCACAGGTTGCCCAGGGAGGTGGTTGAGTCACCATCCCTCGAGGTAGTTAAAAGACAGGTAGATAAAGTGCTTAGCGACAAGATTAAGTAGTGGACAGGTACGGTGATCTCAAAGATATTTTCCAACTTAGGGATTCTATGATTTCTGGAATCTGCCTCTAAAAAATGTTCCTGATTCCAGTTTTGCTTTTCAGTAATGGCCTCCAATCAAGTTATTGCATTTTTTTAAATTATTTTTGTTTGGTTATAATAATGGTGATTATACCACAATAGGGAGGAAAACAAGTCATATGTGCTAGCACCTGGGAACCGCAACGCAAATGAAATGCCTGAGTAGACTGAAGATAGGATGAGACATGATGCAAACTTCATTGGGCTCTGACTGCCCCAGTGGACAAGATGTGATTTAGTAACACACAGCAATAATATATTGTGGCGGAAATATGTCGATGAGTATTGTTTGTATGGAAAGTCAGCAGAACTCCTGTCTCAGCAAAATAATTTGAGAATAAGGTTTATCATAAACTGCAGGTGTTACACACTATCATATCATGGCACTGCAAGACATTAATTTTTTTTCTTTAGAATAACTGCAGAAGACATACCTGTTAGGTAGACGGCCTTGCAACGTGGGGGGAAAAATTCATGTGCCTCTTTTGTCAGGAATGCATAAGTAATTATTTACACTTGTTCATTCTAGAAGAGAGAAATTGATTGCGTGTGAGAAATAATAAATTGTGCATTTTAAATATTTGATTTTCTGCTGTCAGAAAAATGTCAGTACAAAAGCTGTTTCCAGTAGCTAAGATTTGCAACAGAAATTCAAATCCTTTGTGGAAAAGGTTGTGGATTTAAGGATATTCATTTTTTTTCTGTGGTGGAGAAATAAGTAAGAATGTTGCCTATTTAGGTGAGACTATGTGCTTGATAAAAATTCCATAGGTTTTTCAACTGGCTATTAGATTTAGAATGAACCCATCTAAACATTGTTATTCTTGCCCATAGTCTTAGCTGAAATGCTGGATTTTGCTAATGCATATGGCTGGTTAATGGGGTCACTGCAATATTGAAAGAATAATAGTCAGAAACAGGATATATTGTTTTGTCTGTGGTTTATTGTTATCATTACTGTTTTGAGACATATATCAGTCAAAGTTACCCAAATTGTCTCTGAGGACCTCATTGCAGCATGATGGATTCCTACAATTTAACTAGAAGAACAGATTGCCTTGTGGTCCTAACACACTGCTCTGCTTCCCACCCCCAGACAGTTTGGTTTGGTTTGGTTTGGTTTCTAAATAAAAAGTTACAGTTGTGGTACTTCACCTTCATTGCAGTGCAGTGATGATAAGCACTTAAAGTAAACTTTCTGTATTTTGTAATAATTTCCCAGCTATGCAGGTTATAATTACAGTTTTACAAAACACTTTATGGTAACCTTTATGAAGAGGGTATCCACCTAAAACCAGATGAAAAGAGAAGTACACAAGACTTAAATGATTCCTGCAGTACAAAAGTACAGTGTTTCTGGTTTCGTGGTTGGTAGGAATGGTTGGACTCAATGATCCAGTGGGTCTTTTCCAACCCTGTGATTCTGTGGTTTGCTGTGGTTTGCTGTGGTTCTGGAGTGCATTTACGTAAAAATTATTTTTGATTTCTGACTGAATGGCTCCTTACAATATCGAGTCACATCTGCTTAGCCGTCTGACACAAGTGACTTTTCTTGCCCTTCCCCTTGAGATACAGTGTGTACCAACGCTATTTTAACAGTTTCCTTTCAGTGCAGAACCACACCTCGCAGCCAGAAACAGACAAGTTTTCAGCAAGCCCTTTCAGACCAGCCGTTTCTCCCCTCCCCCTGCTCCAGCACACAGCTATAAAGACAGCCTTTCTCTAATTTCCTTTTTTTTTGTTGTTGTAAAACTTATAATTTATTGGAAGTAACCAGAAAGGTAAACTGACAGACAGCTGTATACTAGGGTGATATTTCTCTCCTGACAACATGAGATAAACACAAACATAGGAAACAATGTGGTATCATAAGATATTTTTGCTGAATACGATGCTTTCAATTGAGCATCTTCAAGGCTGCTTCAGCTTTAAATCTGAATTTGACAGATATAACAAGGATTTGACATTGACCCTTCACCTGACAGTAATACATTTTTTATCTTTTAATAACATACAGTAGTGCTGTGTTGTGATTTCAGGAACCTCTTTGAGTAAACAAATCATATTTATTGCCTAGAGACTAACATACCTTCCAAGAGTCTATAAATATGAGAGATAAGCTGAAAGATAGGCTCAGGAAAGTTTTCAGCCAGCTAACAGCAGAATTTTTCTCAGGGAGTACATTACTGTACGAGTTAGAAATTAAAGTTTAAAATATATTTTTAAGGCAGAGTTGTTAATGTGTTTTCTGGAATTGATTTCTCAATATTGTTTAATCTAAACCTACTGAGAGTTTCAAACTGGATCTTCAGCCTAGTTTCTCAGGAAAACAAGTTTTATGTGCTTTCATAATCTAGCTTCCTATGCCAAGCAAATTGGTTTTGAACTTAAACTTCAATCTACAATTTTACTTCATTTTCACATAATGCTAAAACTCCCTCCAATTTTTGGTTCATTCTATGGTCATCAATGATTAGAATGAGAAGAGCAGATGTAGTAGTACTACTGCATCTCACCCCGTGGCAGAAGTGCTGACATATGGACAGGTTGTGGACTGGTCTGACCTGTCCCATCAGCAAAAAATACAGAAATAAGTGTGGGTGGAGAAAGTCAGTATGGTAAATCAAGGCTTTTCAACAGTGATGCTTTTAAACTGAAAATTAAGACTGCACCAATAAAATCTTGGAATTTTGTTCAAAAGGCACTCTTGCAATGTGTTTCCAGGGGATATAAACACTGAAGTGATAAACTAACCCAGGCATCAAATGCTGCACTTACCTTTGGGTCCTCCTAGCAGAGAGCAGCGTGGGCTTTTCTCCAGATCCAATTTGGGATGACAGCTGCCACTTACAGGGAACTTCAGTTGTCAGCTGGTGGTAGGAATGAAATGCGTCCAGCACAGTAGGACAACAAAAAATTAATTAACTGTGGGCTCGCTTAGGAAATTAGCTGGCTGAGGGGAAGCAGCAAGAGTTATCTGAAATTAGAGGATAACCTCACTGAGATATTTTAGAACTTGAAGTGGGTGCATGAGCATACTGGCCAACCGAGAAGGGTTGTATTTCTATATGTATTTGGAAATAGAGGGAGAAAAGCACACATGACACTGAAGAACTGAGTATAACCCACATTATCTACTTATGCTTGTATGTCTTGAAATTTCTAATGAAAGTCTTGAAACTGTGTTCAAACTGGAAGGGAATATTTTTATGTACACAGCAGAGAATAATTACCAATGGATTGAAGTGAATAGCATGTGTATTGCACTATTTATTTTATCAATTGAATTCTATGATTTGTTCCTCACTCTACAGTCTTCTAATGGCATTAAGTGATGACTGTGTACTAGCGTGGGTAATCAGAATGAAAATTAGGCTTTTTCAGTTGAATTAATTGTCTCTATTCTGCTTCCAATTAAGTTTTCAGCTATTATTTAGTCTATTTGAGAAAGATTGCATCTTTACAGCAAAACCACTCTCTTCAGCAAAACCACTGTCAGAAATAAGAGCAGTTTTACACAAACTGAAATAATGCAGCATTTCTCATTTCAGTTGGATGTGCCTTCCATATTTAGTTTTTGGCTTGAAGAGAAAGCCATTATATTCAGATAATAGTTTTCCCAGCCAAAAGCATGTGCTTGTATGGAAAAGACTGACTGTTAAAATCTAGCAAAATCTGTAATTTACACACAATGACATTTTATAATAGAAGCCTATGCTAAGTAAAGGCATTTTGGTTTTATTTATAAAAACTCCTGAGAAACCACAGAATTGAGTATCTGAACCCGGACCAGGAGCCTAATGTGCCATTGTGCTTTTGACAAGAGCTAATTTGTTCAGTACTAGAAAGAGCTGGGATGACTGTGTCCGAGTTTCTGCAATATGGCAAAGGTCGCTATCTGTACAATGTTCACCTCATATAGGATCTGGGTGCATTAATACATGAAGTGCTTATTATTGATCAACCATTATAATTGCTAAATGACTCAAGATGCACTTCATTACTATCACACTTATGTAAGAATCTACACTGTTGCCTTGATTATGTATTTTGAGGCAAATCTTTCCCCTTGCTCTGACTCTCAGCACCACCACCCCCACCCCTCCCACCCGACATAACAGATGGGCAGTAATCACTGGGTAGAGTATCTCTTGAGGAACACATTTCTCAGCAAACACAAGTTAGAGGTAAGAAGGGTTATACAGGGTGAAGTGTTCCTAAGTGGGGCAGCTATTCATAAAGAGATAAAATACTAGAGTTTTCGACAAGGTACAGAATCACAGAATAACCAGGTTGGAAGAGACCCACTGGATCATCGAGTCCAACCATTCCCACCAATCCCTAAATCATGCCCCTAAGTACCTCATCCACCCTCACCTTAAACACCTCCAGGGACGGTGACTCAACCACCTCCCTGGGCAGACCGTTCCAATGCCTAACCACCCTCTCTGTGAAGAATTTTTTCCTAATCTCAAGCCTAAATCTCCCCTGGCGGAGCTTGAGGCCATTCCCTCTAGTCCTGTCCCGTCACTTGGGAGAAGAGGCCAGCACCCTCCTCTCCACAACCTCCCTTCAGGTAGAGAGTAATAAGGTCTCCCCTCAGCCTCCTCTTCTCAAGGCTGAACAACCCCAGCTCTCTCAGCCGCTCCTCATCTGCCTTGCCTCCATTCCCATGGCCCAGCTGTATTTATTTGCCTGGCATGAGGAGCAAGGAAAGCCCTCCCCAAGAAGCTGCTGTGCTGATCAACAAAAAATAGAGCACAGGTTTTGGGAGAGCTTTTACTGTAGGTCACACACAGGTAGGAAGAGTTCCATTTAAAAAAAAAAGCCCATATTTTATTAATACAGGAACTTTTAATGCCAAGTTTTACTAGAGCATATACCAATTACTGGATTACTCAGGCATGCAAAGAACTAAACGACAATGCTATCAGGAAGACATACAACTCACACTTGCCTACACAGTAAATCTTTCAGTGGAGGGAAGGAGGAGTTTGCAATTTCAGTCATCCATAATGCCCCATGATGTACCCGCACAGCTCTTAATTAAAGCTATGGAGCAGAAGGGGTTTTTATTTCACTCCAGAGCAGGATGGGTGGTAACAATAAGAAGATGGCTCTTTACTTATTAATTCGCAATATTACTAGTACTTCTTCCGTGAATATCCATCTGATGCCTGACAGCCACGGGGCTTATTACTCACAGGACATGTTCTCTGCTGAGCCTGTGAATTTGCTGTAGATTGTGCTTACAGTGACCTGGCAGTGGTAGCTCAGGAATCTGGCTGGCCCATCAAGTCCCATGTCGCGAGTCTTCAGCCACAATATGACACTTCACTGTAAACTTTGTGAATAAATAGAAAAAATATGGTCTTGTCACGTGCATTGCCTTCAGGGAGCAAGAGCTCCAAGGTGGGGCAGACCTGCAGAACAGCAACTACGAGGCCAAAAGCTACTCAAAGGGTACTCTGCAACTAATAATTTCTTCACACAAGAGGGTGTTTGCATCTGCAGTGCCCTATGGACAGATGTGGCCACATGTCAGCACACTGAAGGAACCTGCACACATCGTGCCTTAGTTACATTAAGCAACATTGCAGTTTATTTGGCCTAGAGGAGTGGTTTCGCGGTTTTTTTTTTAGCTCTTAAAGAAAAAGATATATAAAACAAAAGCTTATTAATTTTCACCTGCCCTGCTAAAGAAATATTAAAACAAAACTTGTCATTTTATGTTCCATTCAGAGTGACCTCAGGAATCGAAGCCCTGGTATCAGTGTCAGAGCAGCCAGCAGGACCACACAAGGAGTCCCTCAGTCACCTCCTCCAAGCTGTGAAGGGCAAAAATCCCACTTGTATCACTTTGAGGAGGACAGAGATCCTGGTCTGGATGCTGGGGAGGAGGCAGTGATGTCAGACTCTTGCTCTCAGTTTCCTCACTGCCAGTAGAGAGGGTCAGTGCCCTCTCCACCCTGGCTGTCAGAAAAATTTTAGGCCTGCCAGCTCTGCGCGGTCACAAGTCACAGTGCCGCTCCAGGTATGACTGTGCTTGGAAATACACAGCCCATATCTGGTATTGCCTGTATGGGAAGTGATGCCTGGAGTAATGTCAAGCAGCTATCTCCTCACGCATCGTTTACAGCTACCCTTCCCAGGAGCTGACAATAGGGCTGCTGGCTGCCTGCTGCCTCACAGGCCCCTTTTTTTGTGCATCACTTCTAAAGCAAAGCCTTTTGTATGTGCTGACATGACAAAGCTTCACACCAGCACTTGTTTAGATCCTTGCCTCTGGTTCTGACAAACGCCATCCTGCACACCATGGCTGCAAGGATAACTTCAAAGCTCGCCGCACTGTGCTTGCTGCCTCCCCCTGTATTGCCTTCCCTTTGCTCCCCACTTCTTGACAGCAGCAAATACAAGCAGTTTGTCTCTATATTTATTGCTTTCTCAGCTCCCTGTCCCCTCCAGAGCTATCATTGCTTCTTCACCGGGATGCCAGATCTCTCATGATTGGTGAACTAAGCCAAATACTATCAGCCCTGGTGAGATTTTTCAAACAGTCCAACCTCACTTTTCCCATCCTATTACTCTTGCCACGGAGCAGCTCCCTGTAACTATCAAACCAGCCGCCTTCTGTCATTTTCAATGCATTCTTAAAGCTTTTCTTTGCAAAAACATGGCATGAGGAGACGTAGTGTTGTGCCAACCAGCTCAGCCAAACCTTATCTCCATGTTTCTGCCTCCTTGTCTGTCTGACCTACATCAGCTGTTCTTTCACCAGGCTAAAGCCCACAGGGCCAGCCTTTGCCCAACACTATTTTTCCCACATTTTTACAATACCTGTAACAATAAAGTGGTAGATTATGACCGGGGCTGTCAATGATATAGCAATACACCCAGCTCATGCTCTGACTAGGAACACATCACAACTTTATAGTTTATAATGCAAATATAAAGAAATGCTTTCCAACAGCTATAAGAGAAAATTTAAGTTATCAGTTGCCATCAAACCAATGGAAGTCTATGGCAAACAGTTCACATCAGCTTTATTTTTTCCCCAAGTTAAATCACAAGGAGCAGAGTTTTCAGGCTTGATACTGAGTCTCCAGGATGTGGTATTTGGCCAATCCCTACCACTGTTTATATTATGGAAGATCACATCTATTCTTTGCCTAAAGCTCTGTATTAAAACCCTCAATAACCTATGCACTTGTTTCAGACTGATGGACACTCATATTCCCAGAATTGAAATACAAAGACCCAGTGAAAGGCCTCAGATGGATTGCTCCCCATTTCTGACATGGCATGAGTTCCAAGACATTGCACTGAGCCCCACAGAGTGCACAGGGAGAGATTTTTGGTTGTCTCTTAGGGCATAGTCTGCTAAATATACTCGAGTAGTTGTGATAATGGTATCAGAGCTTCCTAACCAGTAACATTTAGATAATTTCCAGTTCCCCTTTACCCACAAGGGAAAGCAGCTTTTCTCTCAACAAGAATGAACAGTTGTACATCAGACAGAGGTCAACGCATCTCCCACACATCCTGCTCTGGTAACAATTTATGTTTAAAAATGTGTAAATAATTTTTTTTCTAAAGGGAGTTGACTGGCACAGTAGAAGAAATTATTTCTATCTTTCCAAGCACTTCACAGATTTCTTTTTTTTTGGCAACTCTAAAAACCAACCAGAAACTGCTGTACTCAAAGACAAAATGGGAAAGAGACACCGATATTCATCTACTAAGTTCACGCTAGAATTTACTCTGAATTTAAACATATTAAAGAGAAAATCTGATACAATGGCCTTGATTAGTCCTTTTTTAAAAATCACTAAGTGTTCATCTACCCCTTTCAGATGGGATGGAATTGAAGACGACAGTCCTTCCTTACATGAATTAGTGTTAAGTTGTGATCTACATCTTGAATGACAGGCATGTGCATACTCAGTCTAAAGACATTAACTGTAATGAAGAGCAGCCTCATTAAGGTCTGCCCCATTGCACTATGTGCTTCAAGAACCCAGAAGGAAAAGCACCAGTTGGTAGGTGACACTGACATTCAGATAAAAAGGACTTACCGAGACAATGCTGAGACTCATATGTGCCCAAGAAGATTAGAAAATACGAGCCTGAAATTGCTTTCTGTTCACTCCCACACAGGAAACTGCATTCCACATTATTCTTCCCAGGAGTCTTTTGTGTCATAGAAATCACAGTTATATAAAATTTCTGATTATGTCTGCTTAATAAGGCAGAGGAGTTGGTAAACTTATCAAAACATAAGCACAGTCTGACATTTTGATTGCAAACCCCTTCAAACAATCAACTCTCTGTGAAGCCCTGCTCACACTGTGACTGCAGCAAGATGTAGAAACGTTATCTGCTCCAAACCAGAACATCAATCTTCCCATTTTCCTCTTGATTGTGGCAGTCTTTCATCACTGCTTCTGATCAGCTTTTGAGTCAAAGAGCTCTGATTGAGCGTTCAAGGCTAAAGTAGTGCTCCCCAGGTCTCAGCCAGCCAGGAGGTACAGCTCTCACCCTCCCAAGTAGCCTGTGCACAAGCCTCAGTCCTATGGCTGAAAAATGCGGAAAACTTTGCTACAAGCAACTGAGCAGAACTCTGCTTTTATAATGAATTACATGTGCATGCCCCCTAACCAAGGCAACATTAATTACACATTGTGAGAAGTCAGCCAGCAAACTAGAAGGTAAGAAATGGATGCCTGCTGATGTTCTGCTCTTCTAGGTTTACCTCAGTGGAGGACTGTGGGGGAAAACATCCAATTTCCTTAACGCAGACTGGGATGCCTCCAGCAAGGCTGCTGCTTTTTCTCTGAAGAGAAACAGCCAGTACTCTTGCTCTATAAACCCATGGCCAAGTGAGCACCCCTGTTGCACCAGAGCAAGAGGAGGGAGTAGGTGAGATAAGGGCTAGGATGCCAGTGCCACTGCAAGCCCACGGCCAACAAGGAAGAGCTGGTTTAGTGACCCAGTTGGGATGAAGAGACAACCTCTGAAAGCTGTGGGACATGAGTCTGGTCTCCATGGAATTGTCAGAACACGTGACATGCAAAGAGGCCAAGTTTTATGTAGTTGTCATCAAATCCTGGCTTTTGCTAAATCAAACTGCTTCACTTTGCCAACTTAGTTTGACAATCCCTCCCTCTTGTCAGTCCACTGATGCTGTCTGTGCAGCCCTGCAGTTCCCAAAGAGAGGAAGCTATTGCTGCTGGTGATGGCAGAAATTGTGACAGGTGTATACCTTTGATTTAGTTGGACTGAAGTAAAAATAATTTTTTATTCCAATGCATCATCCTATTTATAACTCTACGTGCTGCAGAGCTTGAAGTTCAGAATACGTAACTATGGGATATTAGAGAAAAAAAAACCAGGAAGGCAGGAAAGGTCTGGAACCAGCAGACTTTTCCCCACAGATGAAACTGCATCCTCACTACGTCAATCACAGAGTAAAACAAAAAGCAGTGAAATATTTTTCTATTTGACATCATGAGGTTCCAAAAATTTCAGTGGTGCAGCGATTTCAATTCGCAGAATTACTGCCCCAGCCTCTCTACAGATTAAGTATTTCTGCTCCATTGAAAGCATGCTTAGTATATTGGTTTTTGTTTTATTCCCACTACAGCAAAAGACAGAAAATTTAAGAGACTGAAAGCTAGAAATTGGTCTGTAGCAAAGCTGGGCCTCAACCAAACAAAATAATACATCTGCTGAGCCATAAATACAGCAAAGAAAAAAAGATCAGCTTTCTCCCTTCTCCCATACACCTTGGATTCTTAAATTAATAAACACTAAAAATGCAGCTACAGGAAACACTTTGCTTTATTGTGCCTTTGCAATATGAATGACCATAACTTTTCTGATAGCTTAAAAGGATACCAGGACTTCCCATCACCATCGAGACATGCATTTCAGAATGTTTTTAGACCTGCTTGGGAACATCACCACAGAAACCATTTTGCCTTTCGTGTTCCTTAGTAACTACTCACTGTCAGCCTGGCTGCTAGTGCTTCAAGCAGACACCGCTCCGCTCATTATACAGCGCATCTTTCAAGGTTAAGCAAAATTAATGAGCTGGTTTTGGCATGGAGTAATTGCATTCTCCAGCCAGTGGGAAAACAACTGCTTAGGAAGAAAAGGAGTAAGCCCCACTCATTTCAGGAGAGATTTGAATAGTTTATTTTGCCCAATCAGAGCCCTTCAGCATAATGACACATTCATATACACATATATGAACATTTTTTTCTGAAACATTAATGTATAATACATTTTAAATTTAAAATACCAGCTGCACAGGTATTTTTATTTACAAAAATATTTCATACCTAATTTTTTTAACTTTGCTATGATGACATAGTTCAGTTCAAGTACATGTAAGTAAAATAACTCTATGCAATCTAACATAGTTGTGTTTGTAACAGTACAGTTTGCAGTTCATATGAAACTATATTTGTAGACAGATGGATTTGCAACCCTACCTAAAATGCATATTCCAATAATCACCCTCAGAAGAGCTGGTGGGGCTCAGCAAGACCTAACTGAAGAATAAGTTGCAATGAACAAAAAGAAAAAAGAAAACACACATGTACACACTAAGATATACAGAAACAAGAACTGCTACACATCAAGCATGCTTACCCATAAGTAGGAAGTGTTAGAAAAATTTACTAATTTTTTTATATTTTCTCCCCATGGCGCTGGTACAATGAAACAGTAGCATAACTAGAAAGCAGCATGTTTTCCTAGTTCTAACCACTACAGATAGCAGAGCTCAGGTCTAAAGTAACACAGTACTGCTTATTTACAATTCTTTTTTAAAAGGGAATATTTAAAACATGTTCCCACCCCTTTCCCTTTGCATCACTTATTACTGAATGGTAGTGGTAATCCACATACAACTCCTTACACGTTTTCAACTGAAACAGTTTAACTTCTAGTTATTATTTGCCTGGTAATGTGTAACTTAGGTACTAACAAAAACAAATGTGTCAAAGAAACCTACAGATATATGACTTAAGCATTTCTAGGTGCTTACATGAAAAACTAGAAGGAATACTGATTGAAACCTTTCATTTGATTGTTCTATGTTTCTGTTTTGTTTCTTTTTCCTTTTTTTCCCCCCTCTCCTTTCTTCTTTTTTCTTTTTTAAAGTAGAAAAGAACCCAGAAACACAGTACACTCATCTGGCCTGAAATGGTAATAAAGTGGATGACAGACAGCACGTCTTTATATCACGTGTAAGAAGAAATTGGCCTAGCTTAACTTAGCTTTTCAAAAAAAATTGAAATAAAATCGGTTTAGCTGATTCAACTACTCTACATATCTTTTCTGCTTTTCTTACTTCCTCCCCTCAAACATAATTACATTAATTTTTGTCTACAAACTATTTGCAGATTTTGTGGCAATAACAAATTTATCAATATTCATCCAAAAAGATTCACATAAATTATTCAGGAATTTGGCCAGAATGAAGAAAAAGGTTCAACTTAAGAGTTACCCCTTAACTTAGAGAGGGAGGCAAGGCTTTGCATTTCTTTCCACTCCCACTGAACTTCAGGTGCTATCTATGCCCATCTGGGTATGCTAAGCCATGATAAGAAAGAAGAGGGTCTTCAAGCACAGGCTGCTAGTTTTCCAACACATATTTGGTACACACATCCCCCCAGTTTACATGTAAAGAGCTGATGTATAATCAAGAGTCATACATTACTTAAAATATTTATTGGGCAAATCTCACTTCAATTTTGGTGAATTTTAAAAGTCCAAGGAAGAGAGCTGGAAAATCTCTTTCATGTGCACACCTAAAAACATTAAAATCATAGAAAAGCAGTCAGCCACAGACTGCAGCTATTGAGAAAATTTGTACCTTAAGGTTAGTTATCTGAATGCACTATCTTCCCTCTCTATACTTAGGGCATTGTTTAAGAATGTTCAGAATGAGAGGTAAAAATAAGTATGATTATTTTCTGCAAAGCAAAATGGGCTATTTTTTTTCATTGCTTATTAATTGTATCATCTCCATATGAGATATGAATGTATTCATAAGCTTAAAACAACTTCTTCTATGGATAATATACATACTTTAAGTACTTTGACTTAAAAATTGAACATAAGTCTTTTTAAAATTAAAGGTAGAAGTGTACATATAAAAATTATTTAAAACTCAAAGTATATTCTTAAGCAGTATGTATAAATATAACAGATTTTATTGTATTATCTAGTAACAAATCTGAAAGTGTTGCAGTAATTCATAAACTGAATGCCGACACAGGATAAGTGCCTTTCATTAGATAGTATATTGTATATACATATTTTGCTAAGAAAACACACATTCTAAATGATAGTCACATAATTAGAAAATGTGCCCCAAAGTAATCTATTCTGAAGTCTTTTGAATGTGTGTGGTTATATACAATAAATGAACCTGAACTGCACAAATGTAGAAACAAAATAAAGGAATAAAATACCATGATTGAATTAAAGTGCAGGAAAAATTCAAGTTTAAAAGTTCAGGTAAGATCAGTGCTATTAATTAAAAAAACCCAACAAAACAATAAACAGAAAAAGAAATCAGAAAGGAAAAATGGAAATTCAACTTGCTTCCAAAAAGCCGCCTTTGGATGTAGCTTTCCAACATCACCTGCCACGCAAGTACCACCTCAGGCAAACCTTTGCATAAAGACAGACAAAGAACACAGCTATATATTACTATATTTTATAACTGACTGCTGGAGACCAAATCACTGGAAATGCCCATAGTGTAACACTTTCAGACTTATTTGGAACACACATATGTACACATATCAACATTCAAAAGTTACAATTTGGCAGGACTACGGTGAAGAAAAGCTTCTTCAGTTCACAGTTCCTAATAAGACACACTACATATAAACAGATAGGTAGCAGCAGTTCCTTACACTTCTGTCAAAAAAAAGGTAATAAAAAGTAATAGCTCAATTATATTTTATAGTTTTCCAGACACTCTAAAAAAAGTTTCACACAACTGAAATGCTAGCAAAAAACCCAGGGGTGCTTCCCCTCAAGGATTTCAATATACTTTGCTGTACAAAAGGTGCACCACCAATAGCAGAATAAGATGCAACAATGCGTGTACGATCAACTTCTTTCCACAGAGAAGGAAAAAAGAACATTTTAGACTAAAATTGTACATAGCCCCTTTTATTCACCAAGAACCATCTGTGTATTCATCTCATGAGCAATCATTTTATAAGTTTTCAAATCTAGAAGCATGCTCTGAAACATATGTAACAGGAAAAAAATCCATTTATGATAAATTCTATAATACCAAGTAAGCCACTACTTTTCTTGTACTGACACATGGTCTCTCATTGTCTCTTATTTTTTTGATTGCTAGTGGTTGTTAAATGTTTCATAATGAGAAAGTTAAGTATGTTTTCTTTTCAAGCCAAGGTCATCTTCCATTGAACTGATATCATGATCAGATGATCAGCAGCAGAGTACTTCTGCCATTGTCTCCCCAAGAGCCTGACCAGACTAATACTCCAGGATTCTGTTGCTCTGAAATATAATTCATCTTCATGAGGTCAAAGCATAATGAGTAATCTCAATTTACAAATGCGAGACAAGGGAACAAATGTCAACTAGGGTGGTTTATTTTTGGAAGTTGTATGGCTACTAGTTTACCTACTTTTTGTCTACCTGGATTTTAAACAGAATGGTTTTAAATACGTATTAATTAGACACTAAAAAAAGATTAGGTATGAAACAAAGTGATGAAGAAATAACAACATTGCTTATTCAAACTGTCACGTTCTCATTTGTTAGAGTTCTTTGAACAGTGGACATAGTATGGTATGCCCTCGTAGTAGCAACAGAATTCATTTATCTTTTAAATTTAAAATGCTACTATAAATAAAATCACATAATTTATCAATTTGTGCTACAAAGCCCGAATATATTTACCTTTCATTTGAAAAATAAATTAAGAACCATCAGTAACCTTAATATTTTACACCCTTTAAGTGTTTCGTAAGGTTGCCCGAACTATGCACCTTCAACAACACTTTACAATACAACTATCACCAAGGTTTTGCTTTGGAAACATATGGGAAGTGTGTGAAAAACCCACAAAGAATGTGATGTTTGGAGAAGCAAACCCAACTGATTTTTTTCAGACAATGTAGACCTATCGGCTTCTAAGTACTCCCTTTTATAAAACAAAGCCAGTCAGTAACTATTCCTGCTTTGAGAAGAAAAGTCTAAATTAATTTTTGAAATGAAAACATTTATTTTAAGGAATACTCTCTTCTTAAAAGAGCTCTGGTTATTCCCACTGTTACAGTTTTAGTGCAGCAGCCATTAACAAATTGGCTCAGCTAAATTATTTACCTTACCCAAACTGAACATTGTTTCAGCAATTTTTTAAGTTTTAGTTACCTCTGCCCACATTGAAAAAACTGCTTTACAGACTTTAAATCCAAACTTTAGGCCAACTGCCTTTAGTGCTGGCTGGGGCTGAGAGAGGTACTTGTAAATAGCTCTACTAGCAGAAGCCCGAAATTTGCTAAACAATATACGGATAATAATTCAATATTAGATGCTTGCCATTATTCATGCATCAGCACCTCCATGAAGTGTAAAACTGTTTGAAAACCTGAGTCCAAAGTTATCCGATTTCATAGTAAAAGACTAAAGGGCATCTAGAACTTAAGTTTTGAGCAAAACTATCTCAGCTATTTTAATGGCTGTAAAGATACATTCTGTTACACATTAATAAAATTTCACAGCATGAATGGAACCCATAGCCAATTCTAAGTGTTACACAAACTGAACTGATAACTATTTTTGGCAAAAAAAATATTTAACTGAACAGCAGTGGAAGTATTCTTACCACAATGAAGATGTTACCACATTGCACGGCCATAACACAAATGAGAAATCCCAGCATGACACATTCCAGTCATATTATTCACTTGATTTTTTTAATGCAAAAAATGTGTATTCTCTTGTTTCGCACTTCACAGAATATGATGTGAATACAAGAATACTAGATCAGGGGTCCAAGAAAAGATTATGCACAGGTTAATTATGTATACAATTTTCAACATGAAATCTTCCAAGCTTCCAGCTTTTCTGATGAAAGAAGTGACAGCAAACTTCAGCTTTTCTTCAACTATAACTGTAAATATAGTAAATCCTAGAGAGGCGAAGTGTAAGTCGGCTACTGTCCAGCAAAACAAAGAACTTTATTCCAGCTCTTGGACACCTGATTTATTGCCTCTCCTCACACGAGGGTATAACACTGGCAGCAATTACAACAGCACAAAAACTTTTGGCATATGAAATACTAACACAGGATTGATCCTGCATTGCCCCTGCCCATCTCACACTAAGTCTTCTCTTTGCCCCCTTTTTCCACATGTTCTAGTTACTTTCTCTCTTCCAACTCTCAGCTAACCAACAACAAAGAAACACTCGAGTTTGATTTTTAGTGTGTGTTTCTTTTAAATATAAAGCTCCTCAGTTAAAGCCACAACTGAAGTTAAACAGTGTGTGATTTGTGCTAGGAAACAACAGTATCCAATGGTGAATACTCCTTTAAATTTCAATGGTCCTGCCAAAATTAATGAAAAAAATCAAGATTTTTTCATCAGGACAAAATTAAACAGATGTAATTGATGAGCTTCATCAGAACTGGTACCACTTCTTGTCTTTGTACTTCAACATCATCTAAAAAAAAACCAAAACAATTTATAATTACTGTTTCTATAAGACACGAAAAAGTATAACGATACAAGAAAATCATATGCTTGCAAAACAGCATGAGAAAGAGGAACTTCAATAAGGTTTCTCTAAATTTCAACAACATTACTGAACAGTGATTGTTTAGCACGATGTATTTTCTAATGGCGGCATCACTGCTGGTGATTTGGACTTTTAAGAGAATAGGGAAGTTGCACAGGAGTTCAGGGGATGGAAAGAGATCAGTGTGAACATGGAAGAGAATAGCCATCTTATGATGTTACTGACAAAAAAATTTAACTAGGATTCATGGGGCTTGCGTACAACAATTAGATCTTTCTTAAGAACCAGAGGAATCTCACACAGAATATCACTTCTGTCTAATTCAGTGACAAATTTTTTAAGTAATAGGAGCTGAGGTGTACTTTTGAAACTTTACATGCCACTTGAGCATACCCTCTGCCTCAGACCAACAGGCCACAAGACAAAACTGTTTACGCTAATATTTCCTTATTAGTAGTAAGGATTGGTAAGTAAAAGGGAAACATCCTGTATCAATTATATGTATTCCCTTTACATACCTCTAACACATCTCTGCAGGTGAGTCGCTTGCATAGCTTCCATTTATTTGCTAAAGAATCAGTTTAATGTTCACTTTAACATGTGACAGACTCACCTCATGAGCATGTTTAGAGAAAGAATCAGCACTGTAAAGCATAGCTGCAGTTTTTTCTTCCAGTTCTCCTAGTTTCTGTCCTCTTTCATCTAGCGCCAACCGGGCTCGTGCTAGTTCACCAACTACACCAGATGCTGCTCCTTTGACACCTTCAATACCCCCAGGCCCTGGAATATGCTGGGCCAGACTCCTTGATGCCTTCCCAGATGCAGATTCTCCAACTAGAGGCATTTGCAAAACACCAAGAAGAGAATAGTAAGATTTTCTACCATTGTTACATAAATGCCAATCTAACTAGTTTATAAAGGTGTAATTTCTTTGCATGGACACCAAACACCTAATCATAGGCCTGACTACAAGTAATACCCTCTACTCAATGTTACTAGTTGCTACTATTAGTAAAATTTAGGTTTTTTCAAACATATTTCTGAGTTTCCAGGCACATTATAAAATCATAACCTTTTCACAACTTCAGTGTCAAACTGAAACTCTCAGCAGTGCTGGTATCATGGTCATCAAGAGATTTGCACTGGTGAAGGGGTTTTTAACAATACAGCTTACTTCACAGGGAAGGAGTTCAGCAGACAAAGCAGCAAAATTTTGCAAATATAAGCTGCGATCAGTTCTGCAAGTGCTAGCCGGCCAGTATGACTCTATCAGCAGAAGCTTCCTTTGATGGAAGTTCAGAAGGAGACACCTGAAGATTAGGTATCTATGTTCTCCTTATTGTAAAAATCTCGTAAAAAGAAAAATAAGTGATGTAAATTATGAAAAGGCATTACAGCTATAAGAACAAAGCAGCTCATCCTAACATATGCACCCATGAATGGTCAGCTGAACAGCTCTCAACTCCAGCGACAACACTGCACTGACTACATCTCCTTTGCTCATCACGGGACATCAGCTGCCTGGTTCAGTCTTAACACTTAACTAATACATCAGTCTCATGCTGAATTGTATACTCTGCAAAAATTTGAGTGAAAGGCAAAACATTGATTTGACTTCAGCATCCAAAAAATGTTTGTTTTTTTTTTTTAATGGAATTATGGTTTAAACTTTTTTCCACTTCTGGAAAAAATATTAATTTCTCTAACAAGTTTTGTTGTCTTATTTTTCTGATTTTATTTTATGCTTCTAGTAAAAATGATTTAGATTTCAACTAATACTCCCTTAGCAAGTTTGCAGATGACACCAAGCTGGGTGGAAGTGTGGATCTGCTGGAGGGTAGGGAGGCTCTGCAAAGGGATCTGAACAGGCTGCACCTCTGGGCAGAGTCCAACGGCATGAGGTTTAACAAGGCCAAATGCCGGGTCCTGCACTTGGGGCACAACAACCCTAAGCAGAGCTACAGACTAGGAGAAACCTGGCTAGAAAGCTGCCAGGAGGAGAAGGACCTGGGGGTGCTGGTTGACAGCGACTGAACATGAGCCAGCAGTGTGCCCAGGTGGCCAAGAAGGCCAATGGCATCTTGGCTTGTATCAGAAACGGCGTGACCAGCAGGTCCAGGGAGGTTATTCTCCCCCTGTACTCGGCACTGGTGAGACCGCACCTCGAGTACTGTGTTCAGTTCTGGGCCCCTCACCACAAGAAGGATGTTGAGGCTCTGGAGCGAGTCCAGAGAAGAGCAACAAAGCTGGTGAAGGGGCTGGAGAACAGGCCTTATGAGGAACGGCTGAGAGAGCTGGGGTTGTTTAGCCTGGAGAAGAGGAGGCTGAGGGGAGACCTTATTGCTCTCTACAACTACCTGAAAGGAGGTTGTGGAGAGGAGGGTGCTGGCCTCTTCTCCCAAGTGACAGGGGACAGGACGAGAGGGAATGGCCACAAGCTCTGCCAGGGGAGATTTAGGCTGGACATTAGGAAAAAATTTTTCACAGAAAAGGTCACTGGGCACTGGGACAGGCTGCCCAGGGAGGTGGTTGATTCACCGTCCCTGGAGGTGTTTAAGGCACGGGTGGACGAGGTGCTGAGGGGCAGGGTTTAGTGTTTGATAGGAACAGTTGGACTCAATGATCTGGTGGGTCTCTTCCAACCTGGTTATTCTATGATAAACATCTCTCAATTCCCAAGAATAAAAAAAAAAAAAAGAGTAACTATTTCACTTACTACAAATTCTGCCTTGCCCCTCATGTTAAATAAGAATTTTAAAGATATTTTCAGATGTTTTTATAGTTGTCATTGAACTCATTTTCAGGCTACAATTCATTAGGTTGTTTTCTCCTGTTCTATATGATTTTCCTTCTAAAGATATGACCCAAAACCTGATGGTAGAAACCTGAAACTATGCAAAGAGATAGCTTCTACAGTTATAAGTTTTTTCTGTGTCCTACTCAGACTAATTAGACATATAATTTGTGCATACAAATTTGTCTAACTGAAAGGTCAATCAAATATTACACAAATTCAAATGGAATTTTTAATATTTGGTGTTTGTTCAGAATGTACAGGCACAAGTAGTAAATACTAATTTAATTTTTATTGAATAGATCCAAAGAACCAATACAAAAAGAAAGTATTGCCAGGGAGACTTGCCTGTTTTATTAGTTATGTTTCACACTAAAGTAAACAGTTATTCTTATGAATAAATTGCAAAATGTGGTGCTTTCATCTAGCAAAGTATCTGAATAAATCGAAGCTATTTTCCTTGGATGCAAAAAATGCTGCATGTCATCATAGTAAAGAAAAATAAAGCTGTAATCAAAAAGCAATGAGAAAGCAATAAAACTTTGCCAAATCTGAATTTTACTGTCTTATGAACCGAGGACTGAGTTGGACTATCATACAGTTCTGTCCTTGCTCTAATTCCTAAGACATCTCAGCCTGAGTCAAATGAGGAAATAGAATCTAGCAAATGAAGTAGAATTGAGTTTTAATTTTCTCACTGTCCAGCATAGTATTCTCCAGAACCAGCCCCTTTCAGTTTTAAAGCATAAAGATGATCACGCTCCATACTATATACTTCACAAAGAATAAAAATAAAGACCAGTTCTTCCATTTCTTGTTTTATAAACTAGTCCTGAATAAATGAGGTAAAGGAGCCTGCAAGAAAACAGTACCAAGCCTTTCTGATCTTGCTGGTGTGTAACACAAAAAAGATATGAAAAAGTATTTCTTTCCCTTTCTTCCTTTCCTCTTTTAAAATGCAATATTCTGTTAAAATAGGTAAGACATTTCTCAAGAATCACTGGCTTCTTTGAGTAGAAATATCTGAAAAATAACTAATACTAAAAACTTACAGAGTTCTTCCCTGTCAAGTGACTGTGCTCCACCTCCAAACAGGCCTTTAAAGAAGCCCCTGTTTGGTGCTTCTGGTGTTTCTACAGGAGTGAAGAGCTCACCCAACATTTCCTTTGCAATGAAGAAGAGACAAAACAAGGCATACATTATTTCACAGAGAAATTAATGGAATACTCTTTCACTTTAAGGATTTATTGTCATGCATTTGAATTCAAACGGAATACGCTTTAATAGGCATCTGCCTTTGCAAGCTGACTGAGGAAATAAAAATGAAAACATATTAAGAAATTTGTCTCCAACCATCAACTCTGATAGTTGCAACCTTATATATCTTAAAATTTAGTAGCAAAGAAATGGGTTCAAATAAAGCTGTACTTGTCCTGCAGCAACTTTAGCAACACTCCTGACCTTGTTCTGCTGAAACTATATCTACAAATACTCCACGCATGGCACAGAAGCAGAGTTTACAGCATGCATCTCTCCTATTTCAGTACTCCATACAACTTCAAAGGCGAAGCATGGCTGAGAATATTTTCAAGCTGCTAATACCCCTGAAGCATAATATCTTCCTTCAACTATCCCAAGTTAGAAGTCCCTGCTTATGTCAGTGGGCAGCTTGACCAGCATCAGTTGAACAAGGGAGCTTGTTAATTGCATGTTAAACAAGGAAGTTTCCCATCAATCAAAAAGGAAATTAAGTAAGAAACTGTTTCAGATACAAGAGGATGGATGAAACAGTGAAATTTAAGAGTAGAAATGATTTATCCTGAACCAGACTCCGCAGTGACAAAAATTGAAGCGTGAAAGCCAAAGGGCTCAGCTTTATGACAAACTTAATTGTGAATCTAGAACTGAAAGTGTCAGAGTATATCCAAGAAAACAGCATTCTTTTTTAAAATTAATTACCTGAAGATTTTCACATGTTTCTTGACTGTAGGTGAGCCTCTGTATTTCAGTTGGTGAGACAAGATAGAGTGCTTGTCCATTATTGGTGAAGCAGAATGTTCTGGCTATCCGCATATTGGTGAGTGGCAGGTAATATACATCCAACAATGGCCTTAAACTTGGCAAACTTAAAAAAAGAATTAAAAAAAACCCACCATTAAATATCACAAGATTTGCTATTATTGATCAAATGTCTCATTTTTAAACTCCAATGTTATTCTTTCTTCTATCACATAAGCAGGGTATCATTTAATGCAATTGCAAAATATCAAAATATAAATATGAGGTTTTTCAAGGCCACACCTCAAAAGCAAAATTTAAACATCTGCATCACAGATGGATTTAAAAGCATCGTTTAAATGATACTCTGAGCATGTAAATCACAGCTTCACTTAGAGCATTACGTAGTAATTACTAAGAAAGTATTTTGGTAAGTATCTATCAAAAGGTTACAATTAAGCATCCTGACTCTTCTCTCAGTTGAAGAATTTCTCCATATCTAAAAATACAAGTCTAAAAGATGTCTCTTCGAGAACACCTGGAAATACACTGAGTGTGTTTTCAAAGGAAAACTGAATTCAGTAGCCTCAAACAACAGTCTTATTAATTATGTCCACTTTTTTTCATCTGATTGCATATTTGAGAGGAAGTTCTCCCAGGAAAAGCTTGCTTACCTTGCATTTTCTGATTCTGCGCATGCAACTGCAGTACGTACTTCATCAAGCTACTTAAGAACAGATGCAACACTCAGGCTGCAACAATGCTCTTGCTACCAAACATTCCTTTTTCTCAAAATAATAAAGTAATGGTGACTGAACACCTGACGTCTTGATAAAGAGAACCCACGATAAACTGCTGTCTCAAAAACATACCCTGTGAAATTTTTGTGAAACAATTTACACAAGATGTTAGCTGCAAATGTATCAATAGTACCATAAGCAGCTTCTGCTGCAGATGCCTTCTGTGAAAAAATATTATATTCAGGAACTAAAAGAGCAGCAAAGGGGCAAAGTTAAGCCAAAAGCAACAAAAAAGAAAGATGCAGTAATGTCAACAATAAGTGCTGGGATTTTTTTCTATGACCGATTTCTACACATTAAGCTTGTGTTTTACAGACTGCAGATTGTCTCTTACAAGGAAACTTCATCTATGACAAAAAGGAGAACAGGTAATATGACTTTGGTGCCAAGTTCTACAGGTAAGAAATAAAAAGCAGTATTCTGCTGTAAGCATATCACCCAAAAATGACACTTCTGCAGTGCATGTATCTAAAATTAGAATATTCCCAAGAGTGAGATAGTAACAGGGACATGCTTTGCTTCACACTAATAGAAGCATAAAGCATCCTTAACAACTTCAACACAAAAACATTACACCAGATCAGATAAGCATGACATCCATAATAATTTTTTCAGACTATTAAAATAAATCTAACAGAATCATAAATTCTATTTAAATTTATATAAATAGAATCGCATTGGGCACCCTGAGTATGCTGCAGAAATGTTCTGACTACTTTACACAAACAGCACGTTAAGTCCATTTCCCAGCAGCAACTGATGCTTATGAAATTGAGCCGATACTTGGGAGTTCAACTTCCCTACAGAATGTAACAATTCAATATTTATAGTTTAAAACCTACCTCTATGTAAAGTTCTGTAGAAAACTGAATGAATCCTGAGGAAAATGGAATTTCTTTGAATAGATGGTATCTGAACGTTACTAAGCTCAGTTTCAACTAGAGGAAAAAAGAATGCTTGCCCTACAAGGTGAGCAGCATTTTCTAGAGATGTTTACAATTTAAGTTGGGATATAGATCAATTGAGTTAACAGACTTAACAATCAAAACTTATTTTTAGTTGTAGTATGTACCAAATCAACTTTAGTTTTATTGCTAACAACTTGCTGAAGAAGTATCTTTTTAGAGAATTTCCCAAGCTAAGAGTTTGTTTTCACAATCTTAAAAATAACTTTTTAGGAATTCTACTCGCACAATTTTATGATGCCATGATCCACATTCATCTTGGCATTAGCCAGAATTAAAATAAAGATGAAAACGTATGGATACATACAAACTGCTGTTCAGAATAAAGCAGCATTTGGAAATAACCAATAAAAAGGACACATTAAAATTACATAGTTGACATGCAAGCATATTCAATAATTACTCTTACACATGTTTAAACTCATAACTTAAATACTTTACTTTAGATTACTTAATTTTATACTACAACTGCTAGCAATTAATCTTCCCTTTACAGCTTTAAGTCACAACAAAGTTACAAACCAAAAATACAAGCTTAGGGGATGAATGTGAGGCAAACAGCTGCATAAAGATATGCAGAGTTGTGGTCAGATACCAATTGAAGGTTTGACCCAAGGCAGTTTTCTCCATCAGCAAGCAAATTCACATTTGAGAATCTTCAACTCAAGGACGTAAATACACCAATGTTTGGAACTATTTGTTGAATCAGAGTAGCTTGTGCTAAACTGGCAAACTTTTTAATGTATTAAAGGTGTAACTAATATGAAACCATAATCAAAATCACCCAGATCTAAGCATTAGAAGTTCAACAAAATTAAGTGAATGTAGATTTTATTAAGATTTATATTTTTATGATAAAGTAAACTCGTGTACCAGAAGAGTATTTGTTTTATATTTAGGCTACTATCAAACAGGTCTTACCTAAAAGTCATAATATGTCCATTGGCACAGAAACATGCAAGGCAGATACTGTTACTCAATGACACTATGTCTCCACGAAGAACAAAAGAAGTCTCTGTTATATTTTGCTTATAAATACAGTTCTGGGATGGCAGTGAGATAACTTTTGCTTGCTTTTCTGAACATATCACTGCATATTGGTTTTCACTGATTTCCTGAGAGGAAGATGGGGAAACTGAGACAGGTCGTCTCTTTTTTGATTTATCTTTTTCATCTTTATCTTCAGTAACGTTGTGTTCTCTCCAGGGTTCATGTGCTGGTGGGACCAAAGATCCTGTGGTATCCAGAAAAGCCATTCTCAAGATTGCCCCTTTTAGCCTCAGGATGGTTCCTAGGAAAAAAAGTTGAGCACATTTCTAAAAGAGTTTTAAACTGTCTTTAAAGCTAGAAAATATTCCTTTAAGGAGCTAGTAAAATCAGAACTAACCAAGAATTTAGGCTTGTCTGACTAGCAAAACAAACTTACAAAAATATTTACACGTTAATCTGAAAGCCAATGAAGCACATGCAAGAGCACATACGTATTCAAGAAAACATGAAGTCAGTTTTCAAGGGTTAAGTGTATGCACTTAACTTCATTCCATTAACTTCAGTGGAAGTTTATACACTTAATAAGAGAGCCAAGCTGGAAACCGTATTTGCATTCAAGTTCAGTGTCACTAAACTAATTTCACTCTATCCTGAGGAATACGCTGTGTGCTTAATATCCACTTCCCCTTCTATACAGAAAGGTTCAGAAACAAGCAATCTGAGGTTTTTTTTGTTTGCTTTTTTTTTTTAAGCACTGTAGTTCATACTTGAATCCACTTCTCTGTAGAATAAAACAAAGTTGGAAGTTTTCCCCTTCCTGCTCTTTATATAACTATCTCCTTATGTTAGGTCTTAGGTTAATACATTTCTTACTCATTCACACGTAAGTAAAAACATGAACATTTGTGTACACACGCACAAACAAAATCATAGACATTGTGGCATCTTTTAGGGCTCATGCTTCAGATCCAGTGACTAAACACTGGCCAGTTTGCATCCTTACCTTTACAATCACATTATCAAATCTGAATACTGCTGCCAATACCATATTCAATAAGTACAAATCAAATATCATCAAGGGTCATACTGTTTCTAATCACAATTTCAATCAAATAGCATTTTAATTCGCATGCCCTGATATCACCTGTATGAGTGAAGTGGAGCAGAACAGCAGGGTCTGAGTGAGATGATGGTATCAGGAAAGCTAAGTCTACACCTAGCAGCATATTCAAACAATAAATACGTGACTACAACAAATCCAGTTGCCGTGTATAGAAAAACATGATATAAGACCTTCATAGCAATCCAAAGGGATATTTTATCACTAATATTTGAAGCTAGCTGTTCATTATACAGCTCTTAATTCATACTGCTGGTTGATGATGCAGGAAAACCAAAAATTTCCTACCCCACAGCAAAAAAGCAAAACTGAATATCTGAAATAATCGTCTCTTCTGCTGTCCCTGTTTTAACATTAAGGTTAGAAAGTGTAGTTTCCTCAGTGAGTATACATTCAAGTGCCTTTTTGTATTTGATGAGATCATATTTTCAACTTTGCAACTTTAAAGCCCTGGTAATGAAGTAACCAATCTACATTGTTAACCTTAGTAACTAGATTGATGAAGTATATATTAATTGCCAACTAATCTAGAATGGAGAAAACTAGTTTATTTTAAAAAATGAACAACACTTTATCAAAGCTTACTTTACCCATCTGCTTTGTACATACCACTAGGAGAAACAATTACTGGCTGAAGAAGTCTTTGCTCTCCTCCTGGGGGTAAATTCAGCACAATGACAAGCACGGTACCCAGTGTGGTCCCAACCCACAAGCATGGGGAAGGTGATGTATCAGCCTTTCTTGTGAAAGTCTCACAGAAATGAAGAGCTGAAATTGCCTCACGTGACTCTTTGTCAATGCTAGTTACACTAGAACTCCGGGATCGACTGAAAGAATTGTCTTTGACATCTGAAAATAAACCAGTATTAATTAAAAAGAATAGAAAAATGCAAGCATTAAGAGAAGACAGATTTTCTTTTGTGTACTTTAGCATGAAGTACATACTATAATTCTATTGATTACTACTCCTGTATTCCTCCTTTTTCATATTTCCTTTCAGCCCAGTTTTCAACACCATAACCTGAACAACATGCCCAACCTTTTTTTCAGAAGTTGCCATTAGGTTATTATCAAGAACAATTGTTATGCGTATTACTGTCATCTTTGAACAGAGAACAATAGTTCAAAAACTTGAATTATAAACCTCTCTGTCAATTAGTTCATTAATTAAAGAATATTGGCTTCCATGGAATATGATTTCATAAGATTATGAAGATGCAACTGTTCTAGTTTAAGAACTGCAGTGACATTCAGACAGCATGCTAACATGTAACAACTCACAGTAATATTATCTGACTTTAGGAAACGGTATGGAGAAGCTCTAATAAGCTACACAACTGAATTTTTGTTAAGAGAAATATCAAATGCTACTATATGCCACTTGGCACTAGAACATAAAGCTGAAGACTTTTGTTTTGAATACTGTAGAAAACTAAAACTATTCAGGACAAATTGTACATTGCTTAGCAAATAAAGTTCTCAATAGAGAGTGAAATCTAATATTAATAAAAGCCTCAGTCCAGTTGACGTGCTGCTCCATTCTAGATGAGTGCTCTCTATACTCATGGTGATATGTAACACATCAAGTATATCTGAATTTATGTGTGCATTCACAAATCAATGCCTTACTTTAACTCATCATTCCAAAACTTTAGCACAAGACAAGCCTTACTAGTAAAAGCTTGACACAATTTGTATTGTGACTTTTAAAAAATTAAGTTACTGTATTGGATTGTGGAGTGGGGTATAAATACAATGTGCATCTTGAAAGCAGTATTAAGAGCTAAAGAGCAACATTTAACCAAATACTTTCTGAAAGTATCACTATGCTAATTTCATTAAGTTCTTGCAAAATTTTCTACAAAGAACACCTAACATGCACGTGAAAACATCCAAAACTAGATTTCACCTGATGAAATAGACATCTACAACACAGTGAGTCTTCGCAGGAGATACATTTCTCATCGCAACAAGGATAGAATAACTATTGTTCTTGCTGAGTTTTAGCTAACATGGCATATAAAAAGAAACTAGGTCAACCACTCAGATATTGACATCATAAGTTTTCATGTTTTAAAAATCAAATCCAGAGTAAACAAATGAAAACTACTCTTTTTATAATTCTTCTAATGACCACAACCTCTTAAGATGTTTGTTTCTTCAAGATAAAATATTTACTAACTTAATGTTTTTTCAGCTCTAGCACTGATTAATCAATCTGAATATAATCGTGCATCAAAGGCAACAGGCATAAAATCAAATATGCATTTGTTGAATTGCATCTGGTTAACTATTTGAGGAGCATGTGTACAAATTCTAGAAGCACTGGAACAGACAAATGTAAAAATTAACTTGCCAGACAATACGGGCATTGTAGAGAGTGGAAAACTCATTCGGGAAAGAGAACTGCGGGTAAAGAGTTTACCCACATTAGCATATATTATTTACCCTAAAGTCAAGGAAGAATCTATGGCTTGTTAATAGATTAGTTTCAGATGGAGAGACAGCACAATGACCCATACACACACCACTGCATTAGGATGGAAAGATCAGGATCTTGAGACTCTACACCAAAAAGGACAGGACTTAGTGGCAACAGTACCTTAACCATCTAGATTACATTGAAAAGCAATGGTATAAATGCAGACTAGAATACGTTCAAAATGGAGGATAATGACAGAAGCACATACTTTAGCCTTTGTTCTGGCTGTTTAGGGGAGGAAGAGGGATAGGTTAAAGATCTAAAGACAGAAAAGTAATTTGAAAGAATGAGTTCACGGAAGAGTAGGTTTCAAGAAGCCATGGGAAGAAGAGAAAATGATAAGGATAATGAACTCATGAGAAAGGCATTTCAGACGTCTCCTAGAGCCAGTAGATATGGCCACATAAGTGACCAAAATATACAAGTAGATGACAATCTCTGAAGAACACTAGGCAACAGAAAACTGCCCAAGGAAGTTATTTACAAATCTGAAAACCCAGAGAAATATTACACAGAACAAAATGAGGCAACTAAGTGCAGCCATCCATGCATATGCAAACCCAACCACAATCAGTCAAAGTCTACTCCAATTTGGAAGGTAGAAACTATGATTATACCAGAAGTAAGACAACAAAAAAATTCCATTATTTTAGCAAAAAGAACACTAAACAGTAAGTGATATAGGATATACAGAAACAATTCCGGCATTCTCTTTTCTCCAGTCTTCATGAAAAAAAATACTAAGTTTTAGAAGGAAAAAAAACCAGTAGAATTTATTAGATAACATTTAAATACAAATCTGTTCTAGTTTGCAAAGTATGATAAAATTCACCCTAACTGAAGTTATCCCATAACCATTAGTAAACATAATATGGAAGAACAGGCATTGGTTGAAAAGAGAAATAATTTTTCTGCTCTTCCTTGCCAACAATGCCACACTTAGATCTCTAGGTCTGGGCACAAGAGTTTTAGAAAGAGAAGGAAAACACCCAGTCCAGAGATTAACCGAACCCATCCCAGATTTAGACATCATAACCTAAAAAAAGAAAAGAAACTGAACTTTGTAAAAAAAAAAAATCTGCAAAAATGAAGATTGAAGTTATGATCACCACTTTCAACAGCATTAAAGGCAGTAAACAAAGAGATAGGAAGCACTTGTTTTCCCTGTTCTTTGTGGAAAAGACAAGAAAAAGTTAATATGGAAGCACAGAAGATGGATTAAATAACTTGAAGTTTGTGTAATTGACTGTAATTGACGAGCTGCTGCAGGCAAAAGGCAGCTTTCGCATTCAGGTTGCACCTACTGCTACGGGTCTAAACTGACCCCATTATCTTTAGAGAACAAGGCATAGGAGCTGGATCCGATCTACAAGGTGGCAATCAGAGTATTAAAAAAAAAATCTACTCATTTGAATGCTGTTTTAGTTTTGCAGTATAATGACTTGCAGTACTACAAGTACTACAGTTGTGTAGAACTACAGACTTCAAAACTGAACTGATTCCTATACATACTACACTTTTTCAAGAAAAATTAAATTCAGGATGGTCATCTGTCCAAAAAGCTTCATATTAATTTCATTTAGAGAGAGTGGTCACAAGACAACATTTGTAAAATTATTTTGTAAAAATTTGTTGAGTAGATGTCAACATACCCTATTATTACTAAGATATTTTTCAATTTAAAATGTATCAGATGGTTCTAAACAGGCAGCAATTTTCCTTACATTACCTGCTTATTCATGCTTTTGCTATCACAGCACTATTGATAAAGTGAGTGACAGATGCCTAAAAATTATGATGAAAGTGTGATAAGCCATGTACAAGATTTGCAGGCTTACCTTATGATGACAGCAATGACATTTTGTGCCTGAGAGCCCCCAAAAAGATTGGAATTAAAATTTTAGTTCTGCACTTCAGATAAATGCAATATAAAGTCATGATAGCTTACATAATTTAGGACTCTTACTTTAACGTACTCACATGCTGTAAAACAGTTTTAGTAGAAATAAAACCAACTATGTAAACTTACCTAATTCAGGCTTTAACTCAGTTGGCAAACTTAGCTTCCTGGACATCTTTGCTGAAAAGTGAAGTATATCTTTTTTTTAAAAAGAATAAACATGATTCTGATGGCCTTCATTTGCCTCTTTCCCAATATTTAATATAGCATTGTTTATTACATTAACTGCAGTACTTAACAGGATTTGTTCCAAAGCACAGCCTTGCTTCCACAAGGAAGGGATGCAAAGTAAAACACGAAAGATACCAGAATCCCCAAGTATAGCATTTTAGGACTTTTGCCAAGCTTCATTTCTCCTTAGGCTTCAGGCAGAACCAAGTCTTGGCTATTGCAAGACTGTGCCCTGAAGATCAAACAAATTTAACATCCCATTCCCTCCTTGCCAGCCCTACGTCTTGATCAAACCCAAGATATTTAAAGTAAAGGAAACAGATGAACTTTTAATTATGCTAAAATGTTAATGCACATGTGTAAAAAGCTCATAATCTGAGATGCAGTCTACAAACTTAGAATGAAGATACTGCTGAGAATTATGAAATCAGCAAATTACAAACCCTTGCAACACTGTCAAACAAAAGACAGTATAATTTTGATAGTATTGCTGAAGAAAACAACGCTGGAACTCATCCCTGATTTGGAATATTTTCTTCACAGGAATGGAAATCTTGTGGTCTGTTTATAATACAATACTAACAAATGCTGCTACAGTAGAAAACACTAGTAAACTAGTAGCCACACATCCCTCTTCCACCTTTCTTTCAACAGCTACTGGAGAGGGAATAATCTTGATGTAGCTTAAATACTAGGCCAGGGCTAGACTCTGAATTTATTTCCCAGCTACATGCTTGAATTTTGATATATCACTTCACTACCTTGTAAGGGTAATACTTCTCCACCTAAAGGAGATGTTGAGAATAGCCTCATAATTCTAAAAGTACGTTGTAACGGATACCAGTCATAAAGCAGCATAAATCTAGCTGCTTCTCTAGGCTAAAAATGGAGTTAACTCATTCTAATTGTCATTTAAACAGAAATAATCTTCATCCTGAAGAACAGCATAGGATTTAAAGTCACTTTCACTTCTTTGAAAGGTGAAATACTTCATTGTATCATCAACTACGCTTATCAATATTGCAAATGCTAATTATCTAAATAGTTCAACAGTTTTATTTCTGTCATGCATTATAAAAATTTGAGAATAAGACTCCAGATATAATCTTCTAATTTCCTTCATGTGTCAGTGTTACAAAGTATGTCTATTCAAATTAAAATAAATTACTCTCAGACTGAAATCCTAGCTACTAATTTATCTTAGTGCAGGCTGAAACTGAAAGGGCAGTTCAATTGCCAATTTTCTACCCTCATCCTTCCATCGGCACTAGCATCTGCCTAGCTTAATGGTGAGATCAAAACTCATCTCAATGAAGTTTCTGCTAATGGAGGTTTTCAACAACACCAACTCCCATTTCACATCAGAGTCAACTATATAAGCAGAAAACCATTGTACAAAACAACGCTAGTGACCACGAGCCCATCTTTTTGCTGTTGGCTTTAACTTCAGTTAGCTTGAATAGAGATAGCGAAACCTCATCTGGAATGTGAATTAAAAGATACGCGTTGCTCATCATAAGGCTTTTTATCTGTCTTAGACCTGTAAATCATAAAAGCTGATACTGAACAACATCTCAAGTATGCACACTGAAAATAATTTGAGTTATTTTTGGATTTTCACAGCTTTTACCATCTGTGAATACCAGCAACAATTAATCAACTTTGTCACTTTGAAGACCAGAGTGGTCACTTGGCTTTTCAAAGACAGATGCTTAACACAATTTTAACAACTTGGAGAAAATTGACAAATAAAAGGATACTAACAGGTAATATAGTAGGTAATAACAAGTACAGGTAGGCGCTGGATTCTAAGAATCAATCCATAGTTTTAGCTTTTTGTTCATTAGTGAAAAGCCAGCTGTTTGAACTAGGCTGGTAAGTTAAAACAAATTTGTCAAGACATCATTTTCTACAAACAGTGAACTATGCCTCATTAGTAGGACAAGAGGATACACCAACAGTTACAAACGATGTAATTGCTAGAAATAATGAATTAATGTGCTAAGCGAAAAAAAATACACTTCAAAACAATGTGTCAAAAACCTACAAATGTAAATAGGAAACAAGAAACTATTTAAATAGCAGTAGCGCCATCTTGTGTTTAAAGAAAAAAGTGTCTAAAGATGCAATAAGAAAGAACATTTTGCCAGTCAAGCCTTTTTTAACAAGAATTACTTAATATAACTAACCCCTCCCCACACACTCACACTCGTATGAATATCTGGCTTATGGTATACAATATGTTGGGAAATTCAGTTGAAAACAAGCAACATGCTAGACAACTTCTACAGCACAAGACATTTAGAGCAGGGAAATGGAAAAGACAGGATTAAGATGTACAGATAGAGTGCTCAGTGTCAGGTTTTTCACTCCAGTTGTATAACAGGGCAAATGTGATGGTGACGGCTCCTGCTAGGCGCGGCTGACCCCAAGTAGTAGCTCTCATATCAGATTTTAATACCTCTTGGTGCTGGTGGTTGCTGCAGCATTTACAGCCAAGAGCACCCTTCGGCAGCTGGTATGCGAGGAGACAGAGTGAGAAGCTCCTCCTGGCACACTTGCTCAAGGCAACGCAGACTTCTTTTGCCTGCATTTAATACTTCTTTTGCCTTCATTTAATACTCCTCTAAATTAGAAAATCTTGAGTCATAAACAGGCATAGGCACATACTTGTTGATGCTAATATACACAATTTAAAAAAGTATTATATAGATCTATGGCATTGGAGAACTGTCCAGAAACAACATGCAGGATTCTTGGAGATCTCTCATAGGTCAGGATTGAGGGAGCAGGTGTTAAATTATGAAGGGCTACTTCAGTATAGCACATTATATTTCAGCACAGCAGGCTTAACCAATTCAATGAAGAAAATCTGAAGGCTGAAACATGACTGAACTATCAATAGGAAGCTGTGGCCTAAAAGTAAGAGTTATATTTTATTTGCAGTGGTTTATTCTGAGCTGATACTTTAAAATGCACAGCAAATCAGTTTGTAAGTTATCGAGTGATTTCTCATACATTACCTATTTAGAGAACAGTCTAAACTTCAAAAAAAAATTTAAAGGGGACAAATGTCTTTGTATTTTGACAGATGAGAACAGTTTACAAAAAGCCTATTTCATTTAACATTTAATGAGAAATAACTAAGCAGCTTAGAATTTCTTAGACACACCAAAGTTCCAAAATTATTCTATATTTGACAACTAGACAGAAGTGAAAGATTTATATTACCAATTTCAAGATGATTTAAGAACTGAGTATTGTACCAGTGACAGCACAATAGAGATTGTCTGTGTTGAAATGTCTAAATTTGACAAGCACAGGAAAAACATTTTACAAGAGAATGTAAAAGATGTAGCTGATATAACCAAAATTAGATCCGAGTATTAAAAACACATTGGAAGAAACAGTCTTATGCTGGCACTAGGCCATTTTAAGATTATTAGCAACTTAAGCTTTGATTCTGTGAAAACAATATTAATAGTCAATGAATTTAGCACTTTTGAAAAATACAAGTGTATCCTTAGCAAGTAACCAATGTGCAAAACCTTAGGTCAACAGTAACAACAAGGATTACAGAAGTTTGGAATTGAACCTACTGTGTTTAGGTCTGCTTACTAATATTGTTTGCAATTGCTTCTGAAGTTATATACTGCAGAAAATAAATGAAACTATGCTTTCCTAAAAATTAATTGACACAGCCTACCAGAATAGTTACAAAGGTTTAACAATATTATTAACATATCTTTTTCTAATAGCAAAGCTTCTTCCAGAAATGGGCATTACAATACCTCTTAAATTCTGACCCGATTCATCACTATGTATTTAATCACATATACCTCTTCATGCCAAATAAATTAACTGATTAAAGTAAGAGTAAATCAGCTTGCTCCCATTGAAGCTGAAAAATTACATGGCCTTGGAAATTAAATACTTACTACCAACTCTTCCTCCTGTAAGTTCATCTGCATTTGGTACCCTTCTCTGTACTACTTCACGGCAATTTACTTTCAAATATTTGCAATTCCTAAGAGAAATGGCTGATTTAACAATGTCCATAGTATTTCCTATGAATTCCAGAAATGGTTAAACCAAGTATCTCCACATACCCAAGGTAGTTGGAACTACTCTGAAGTTCACTTCTAATACAAATAAAAGGGAAACATGACCTAAAAGCAACATACTCACAACAGGTTTATAACTTGAGTTACTATCCATTTCTTCGCACAGAGTATTCACAACTAAGTATTTCGAAAAAGAACAGAAGACCAACTGATCTTAACGGTATATGTGGCAAAGCTGGTGTTGGTACATGAAGCGTTTATATTTTATTTATACTATCATTGCAGACATAGATGGTTTTTGAATCCTTTGACGAAGCAAGAATCCTGGTCTGATACTATCACTAATGATAGAAATCTGTACAGATGAAGATGTCTCTAAGTTTCAATAAAGTGATTAAATCGACAATGGCTTTATATTAGCAAATGCATGTTTATTATGTTACCATAAGCCCTATAATTGAAATGAAATTACTTCTCACTTTGCAACCAGTATTCTTTTGCTCACTCTTCCCATGTGACAAAAAGCACAGGAGTGATACTAACAACAACTGAAATGATCAGTTTAAATAATTCTTGTTCTGTTTCGCAAACCATTTGACAGCACACATTGACAAAGAATGGAAAGAACTTGAACTGATTGCAGTATATGCCAGTGCAAAGAGCTACAAGCACTCTCTATAGATCAAATTCATCCATGTGAGCACAACTGATGGTAAACAATTTGTCTCATACAACACAGTGAAGATGACAGTCAGGGACACTCACATTTTACAAAACTCATTGTCCATTCACATTTAGTTGGCAAGTCAGTTTAAAACAATGAAATGCAAAAACATGCAACCATTAACACCGAAGATGAGGTCTTTTACTTATATTTTAAACTATAAGTTTAAAGAGAGCCATGCAGAATATACATGCCAGATGTGGTATAGAAAACATGGCAGTGAAGAGACACATTCGCTGCATGGCAAGACACTACTCAAGTCTCTTAACAGAATTCAGATAAAATAATTTTCTTAAACTGTCCAATAAATTGTAAATTACACAAACCACAGGATGGACTGACTGGGAGATACTTGTGAATTACAAAAGGCATTGATATAACATGCACAAGGTTAAGTGTTTTTCTCATTACAAGATCAGAACCCAAATTCCTAGTTAGCCTAAATTTCCTCTATAAGAACATATTAATCAATACACGTGTACATGAGACATAATTTTTTTAATTACAGGTGAATTGATATAATGTATTATTTGCAGTCATTCGCTTGCCTGAATTATATTTAGGCTTCCACTGTCTCAGAGCTCATCTTCCCTAACATTTATTATCTCTGTAAGCAAGACTCAACACAGTACTGAGCAAAGGGCATATTCTTGCTCTTTCTAATTCCGTTCTTCAGATTCCAAAGACAAGCACATCATTCATCTAACTGAATTTTGAATGATTCTTCTTCTCAATTAGTGAATTGCAATTAAGGGGATTAATGGCTTTGGATAAAAGTCAAACTGCCAAACAGGAAATCAAGGGGAGAATACAGTAAAAGACATCTCTTACTAGTCTTAAACGATGGTTCAACCCAACCTATGAAATAGTAGTTTAGCAAACAGTTTTATTATGTGGCTTCAACCTTTTGATCTGACTAAAGAGATAAAATGAAATCCTTCCGAAATGATACACGAATGTACTAAACAAAACCAAAACAAACCACTAACAGTGATTCTGAAACAAAAATAATCATATCTCGGTTACAGAAGAGTCTCTCTCCCAAAATTAAATCATACAGCCTCTTCCCTTAATTTATTTAATAGGACAGTTGTCAGAAGCAGATTTAATTTCCATTCCAATCATAAAAGGGTTCAATCTACCTGCATACAACATATTCCAAGGCAATTTCGTAGCTAAATTGTTTAGACACAAATCTGGAGCTGGTAGGGTATTGTGTCACTGTTGGTTGCAGAGAAGTAAATACAGTTCTGGAACAGTAATGAGCTGTAGGGATCTATGACCATCTCCTCTTCCAGATGATTAAATGAAAACATGACATTACCTCTAGCTTGACCATAGTCATATGGAAAGCTGACCATATGGCTATAAATGCAACATGAAAAGGAATTAAATCAGCCACACATTCTTAAAGAGCGTGTACCTTTGCAAAAGTGGTGGAATAATGTTGTGACTTGCATAGACTGAACTCTTAATATGGATTAGAATTTCACCCATCCAGAAAACAGAAGTGCATTTGTAAAACAAGATAATTTAAACCATCAATAGTTTTGATTTTTTTAAAAAAAAAATTATTGTGCTCAGTGTACTTAGTACAGAAGCAGCCCACAGATTTACCAATTAGCACAGAGAATGAAAAATTAATAACTTAATGCCTTAAACTTTAATTTTGTCTTTTTTTTTTTCTTGCTGCTGGGTTAGTGTTGCATAGATTAAGGCACTGGATTAAGAACAGAGCAGAATTTTTCTGGTTCCTACCTATGTCATTGGCTACCATCTTGGAAAACTTTCTGCTTTTGGTCTTCACTGTAAATAATATTTCAATAAAAAAGATCAATCTAGATGTATCAAAGTATTATAAAAAAAAGACTATAGAAAAGAAAAATACTGTACCCTTTTCTATAAAATTATTCATTTTCTGATCATCATCAGAATTGTTTGGTGAACCAGAACCTATGAGTAAAGACAGAATGAAATGGATATACAAACATATAACTGACAAAATCAATGTATAATACGAGGTATGAGATTAAAGAAAATACAAAGATGTATTAAAATATTCTATTATTTTGATATGACAGGGATTCAGTCATATTGAATTTAGCCACAAAAATTATGATGTAAGGTACAAATGTTGCATAGTGCAGCAAGTTTGTTGCTAGAAATATTTCCCTCATGGAATAATCTGTTTCCAGTAACATATATTAACCTCAATTATGATTCACAGAACACTGTTATTACAATGAACTCAGGTTTCGAAAATCTGAGGTTTTTTCCAATGCAGTAAGCCTCGGTTCCTCAACTATCCTGCAGACAACCTGAAGCCAATGCTATCACAATTTTCCAAATTGTTAATACTGAAAAAAGTGGTGCCTAAAGGCCACAAATTGAAGCTTATCATTGTAATGAAATTAGAACACTGTTCAACTAAAAAGTGCCAAATTTCATAGATTACATATTGTGGAAGTAAAAAAAAAAAATCATAGAACACAAATATTTTGACACTCATGGACACAAAAACTCGACAGTTTACAATGCTATACAATGTACTAAGGGTCAGACAAACACCCTTGGAACCTAAGCTTATTACCATTTAACGTCCGTAGAAAAAAACAGGAGATAAAGTTATAATTTTCCATGCATTTTCACAGTATTTCTATAGTTCTGTGTTATTAAAGCTGTAGGATAATCTCCTAACTTGCACAGGCAGGCAGTCCCTTTCACAGTCATCTCAACCGTATAACTTTGCCTGGGCATGGAAAAGTGGGAGAGGTGGAAGATTTAGATCACTTAAGCAAATGCAGACTCCAGCCTAAACATTGGCTTGACTGTTTTACTATCAAAGCCAATATCACACTCAATTGCCAATCCTATTCTCCAATCTTAAAGCTAGTAACAAGCAAACTTTTTGTGCTATTGTATTTTCCTCTTGACTAGAGAACCTCTAGATTCAAAAAAGTTAATTTAAACCTGGCCTCCTTCCTGCATCTCAAGCTCACCCACACTGCGCAGCTGATCTCACCAAAATGTCCTTTCTTATCTGTTGGAAAACAGAATGTCATTTTCAAGCCTCTTTCCCTTCTAGTGCTCTTTCCCAAAAAAGGTGTAAAACTCAAAAAATCTAAGGAACTGCAGCTCTTCTCTCTTCACTAACATCCTCAAATGACTTCTATATCAGGGAAGTGCCTCCCTCTGACTACCTTTCTTAAAGGAAAATTGGAGAAACATGCCATGAACCTTATGAGAGCTGGGAAAAGAGGACAGAACCAAGAGAAGCAAGGCAGAGCAGTACTTCAAGATTCTATTTTACAGGGGAGTGCAACAGTAGGTTTCCCCCTCCATCTTCTAGCTGTTCACTATTTTTGGCACTTCAGACTTATTACTCTTCAGTACTGCGTGTGTCCCTATGACAATACATACTACTTTTTTTTTTCCTTACAGAACACTCAGTTCTCCAAACTTCTAGATTTTAGTCTAACATGAACTAACTTCAAATCAGTCTTCTCATAGTCAACTAGAATTGGGGATTGATTTCCACCTCTGCAGGATTTAATCCCCCATAATTCTACTTCCTTTCAGGACATGTAAATCATTCTATTCTAAACTGCCTCCTTTATTATCCTCCTAAAGAACTAAAAAATTACATTAATTTTTAACCTACTTCAGCTAGCACATCTCAGACAGGAAGGAGGGAGTGAGGTAAATAGTGAGGGAGGGGAGGCAAATTGAGGATTTTTCCATATAAACCTTATTTTTATCTTTAGGTTTGCTTTCATTGCACTGTTAGTAGAAACGGTGAATTGAGTTTTACTATATTTCAACTGCAAATTATTAGGTTGGTACCAAAATAATTGCTGGTTTTGTCATTGTAAACTGTGATCCTCATTCTGGATTAAACTTCTATTTAACTGTGTTCATGTAGCATACCATTTTAACATGCAAAATTTGCTCTACTTATGCTAATGGTTTTGGTTTCACTGTTTAATCTTTTTTTTACATTATACGGTCAAATTAAAAATGGAAAAAAAGCAAATTCAAGCAGTTTTGCCATATGAGTCCAAAATGGGATGGAAAGTAGCAGAAAGTGCTAGCAGTATCAATCAAGCATTTGGCCAAGGGACTCTCAACAAGTGCATAGCTCAACATTGCTTCAAAAAATTTCCAGAGGAGGGCCAAGGGCCAAACTGGAAAATCAGAAGTGCTCAACAAATGTGTGCTGCATGAGGTGAGCATAAAAAAAAAAAAAAAAAGAAAAGTTACCGTTATGAGGTCTGCTCTATGCTTCTTTAGCATAACAAAACCAAAATCCATTTCTTTATAACATTATCACATGTGATGGAAAATGGACTCTAAGACAATGGATGACATTCCACACAGTGGCTAGAGCAAGGTAAAGCACCAAAACACAAAAGTTATAGTCACTGAGAGTCAGCAAGTGAACTCATGGGCTACAACTTCTTAAATCCTGTCAAAAACATTGCAGCAGGGAAGTGTTGCCAGGAAATCAACAGAATGCACCAAGAATTGCAACATTTATATCCAACACTAATCAACTGAAAAGGATCAGTTCTTCTCTGTGACAATGCCCAATCACATCTTGCAAATGACTCTGGAGAAACTACATGAACTGGTCCACAAAATCCAGCTTATTCACCAGACCTCTCTCCCACTCATTACCTCATTTTCAAGCCTTTTGACAACCTCCTGCAAGAGAACGTCTTCCAAAACCAAGCAGAAGCTCAAAACACTTTCAGAAAATTGACCAGTTGATCAGTAATTTCAGGACTCCAGAACTGTATGCTACTGGAATAGACAGACTTGTTTCTTTTTGGTAAAAATGTGTAGATTCTAATGGTTCTTACTTTGATTAAAAAATTTTATTCTAAGCCGAGATATATCACTTTATAGTTGATGGTTAAAAACATCAATTATTTTTGTACCAACCTAACATGAAAGAAACCTTCTAATTAAAATTAAGTAGTACTTTAAGTTTTAGCAGTAGCAGCTGGACAAGGTTTGGGGTGACGTGTGAGTGATGGTGGAACAAGGTGCAAAAAGTACACCTTAAGGGTTACAACTCATTAGCTGTTCATTCTAGACATTATATAGCAATCTACCACTAACCAGACTTAGTCTGGGCTTCCTAAGTGAGTCAAATTCAAATACCTCAGTAAGAATGATAATTCTTCTTAATCTTGACAGAGATAGTAATTTACTGCAACTGCAGCACTGCACAGGAAGTTCTTTAGAGACATAGGTCTTGATATTTAAAAATGAAACAGGAAAGAGACACTTTATTCTAAAGACCAAAAAAAATACTTGCATTAAAAAGCGATGCTGAGGTTGACAGCTTCAACATGCCAACACTTAAGCACTACACACATTTGTCCTGAAATCACATAGTCAGGTAAGACTTTTTAATTAATATTTCCAGCCAAATTTTGCTTTAATTATAAATAAATCTAATTTACTCTAAGAAACTATCAGCAAAAAAGAAAATAACATTGATTGATCTAGTTGAGACTTCTGCACAATTTAAAATGAACATCAGAAGAAAGCAGTATGAAATTAAAATTTATGGTAGAATTTCTACTAGAACTACCAAAAGGATAATTTGTTTTGTTATGATTTCAACATGACTTTGAAAAGTACGTGCCATAATAGAAAAAGAATCTACCTTCGGATTCCTATATTGATTATCATTTTGTGCTTTATTGTAAAAAGTGTACATACTAATTCAGGTACCTAAGTTAATTTGAAATTTTGCCCTTTAACTTTTATCACATCAACTATTGCAGGAATTTGTGCATCTCTCAATGTTTCAAAATTCAATTATGCAGTATGTTCCCTGAAGCATAAATATTTCGGATTATATTTCTCTTCATGCATATTATAACATATTCTTACTGCATCTCAAATCAGCCTTGTTTTAAAAACACAGTAATGCAAAACATCAAAAACTACGACAGTCCAAACAGTTTGTGAGAAGATAACAGGCTTTACACCATATCTAACTAGTAAATGTTGACTTAAAGCATGCCATCTCCTAGGCAAATAAGATGCTGAAGATCACAGAAAGATATGATTACCTGAAGTGGGTGATTTGCAGCGATCTTCTGGCACCACTGTACCCTCATTAATATCACAAAGACCTGCTGGAACACAAAACCAGTGTGTAAATAAATACAGCTACTATTGTGTCCTTTCTTCCACTGCAGTTAGGAACTTCATTTCCCATTAGCTACAAACCAGCCAGTTGTGACAATTTGTTACATGTTGCTTTTCTTTTTTTAAAGTGGACATTACCCCTATCACTGTAGAGACATTTACTTCTTCCTACTAAAGTTTACTTTATAAAATATACTTCATTAAATATTAATGAAAACACCGTATTTTCAGCAAGACCAACTTATCAGAACAGTTGATTATTTACATGCTATAGATAAGTACAAATACAATTTTTTTGGAAAAAAAACTAGTTGTATTAAAAATGTAATTACAAAAGAAATTCAGATGAAAGAGGATTACAGTCACATGATGTGCGGAACTAAAGTGCCTTTCTTTCAAACTATTTTCCCACTGTTACAGTGATACAGTTTGTATATGCTGTTGCATTGCCAAGTTCATTTCCCAGCAAAACTCCTTATTGATGACACTTAGGGAATTCAGGTTCTAGGGCGGTTACAAAAGCATTCTGCCTTGCATCAAGAAATTTTACAGAATTCTTACACTGTCAAATCTGACTGAATAACTACAATATATTATTATCTAGAAGTTCATTCCTTCCATTCCAGTGAAGGAAAAGCACAGGAGTCCACAATCACATGCCAAAAATGTACGCTGCCTTATAAGGGTCCTAAATATTATTCCATAGTATTAACTAGAAATATACACGATTTTTTTTCTATTTTCCTTTTTGACAAGAAATTGCTGTCAATATTGCCCATGATTAGAAGAAATTATTATTTATATTTAAAGTAAATAATGCACCATTAGGCTTATTTAATAAAGTTTTTCCTTTAGAAATATGATACTAATGCAAACAAGTATGCAATACTTAACAATAACAGTTTATAAATATTCGTTAAATGAAAGGTAATGAAAGGTTTTTGTTTGCACACATATATTTCAAATAGTCAAAAAGCTTCAGACGTGTACGAGTAATGGCTATGGCAACAAGGGCTTGCACATGCAAAGTCTGTCTATACAGCTCTAGGCTACACATTTCTCTAGCACATCTGTACGTGTCTGTTAACAGACTGAAAAAAAAAAAAAAAAAAAATCAGGACTACTCTTCTACAAAAGCTTCAGAATTTCCAAATACTAACCCAGAACTTAATCTTTTAAAGGAAAAAGTATTCTCCTAAAATACTGTATTAACATGGAACACATTGGAAGTGTGTTGCATTCACAGAGTTTCATTTATGCAAAATAGTCTTTTTTAAAATTAAGAGCACGTGCAGCTTGAACCTTAAAACTCAGTGCCTAGGACGGATCTGAATTTGTAAAACGACCTACACTTGGTTAGTTAAGCCTACACTTAACAACAGTTCAGGAACTTATTTAAATTCTAAAATCAATGAAGTCTGGTTTAGTTGATGTTACTCTGGTTTAGTTGATGTTTAAGTTAAAAATCCAAATAGTTCACATCCAGATCCAGTTCAAGGAGGAAGGGGATAGGGAAAACAACTAGAATAAGCAAGCCTAGAATAATTCTAGGCACGTATTCTCTTCAGGCTTAATTCAATCTCAATTCTGAACCCCTTGTATATTACTTTCAAAAAAGGCTTTTGGCTGTATAATAAAAATTTAAAAAGTCACATGCATGCAAGAACTGTTTCTATTTTGTTGGAATGTGAAGCTGCTGCTGGTAGAAATTAGAAATACTAATGTGAAAAGTTGTATTGTATATATTGTACTAGCCGAGTATAAAATTTTGTCACTCCCACCACTAGTGCGTCACAAAAGAGTTCAGAGTGGTGTCCTATATGAACTTAATTATGTGACTAAACAAGGAAAAATAACACCTGTCCACAAGTTTTGGTGTTTAGTCATAACAGTACAATTTGTTTGATAATTTGATACCAGTATTGACTTCGTTAAAGGCGCCTGTCACATTTAGCAAACTGTATGCCAAGCAGAGGTATCCAAACAGTGTAAGTCTTCACTGTGTATAGTTTTCATCACACTACAAAGCTTTTATTTACACACTATGCCTTTCAGCCCATAATTAAAGTTGGTTCTTTCCCCCCTTTATTACAATCTCAAGTCCAAGGTTCACTTTGTTTTTATCCTTGACAAGCACCCGATGACACTGTCTAGTAGGCCTCCACAAAACACATACCGCATGCTTCACAAACTATAAATTGCCACCCGAAAGATGTGAGTAATATACCTGGTATGAAACACTGACAAATTCCAAAACATGGTCCCAATCGGGAGCTTGTATCTGTTGAGCTAGCCTGAAATGACAGTTTACAGTCTATCTAGTGTAGAGTGACTTGCCTCTAAATAGATGCTGCTTTAGGACAGGAATCTGAATTTCTTTTTCTGAGTAGAGAAAAATAAGATGACAGAAACATACATCATATTCTTGCAACAGAAGTGAAGGGAAAAATCCTGCATTTCCATTCATATTTTAGAAGACGCAACTCCTAAACTATGAATGTTTTCTAAAAAGGCTTTTAAAGTTTTCAATTGCTTGACTTGGAACACGCCATTAACTAGATTACAAGTAAGCAAGCAGATACTGATGATTTATGAAATAGACAATGAGGATGAGCCAATTCTTGCTGTCTTTTTTGGCACAGCCTATGGAATTGGCTGAATAAGAAATTATGCTGGTTTCCTACTCCCCTCTATACTGAAATGATTTAATTTTTGGTTCTGCCAGTCTTGGGATGCAATGTACAGTAATGTGCTACTCCATTGCATGTTGTCTGCACCTGAATGTAATACAACTAATTAAGAACTTGTCCGAATGCATGATATTTTTTAAAAATATGTTATCTGAAGAAGAATGGAAAATATACTAAGGTTCTTTAAAATAACCACATTAAATACAGTGGCAATTTTTCTAGGAAGATTTAAAAATTAAGTACTAATACTCCCTTGAAGGTTATTACTGCTGTAGTTGAAAATGTCTTATTCATGGAAAAATAAACTTAAGCATTAAAATACAAATGTTTTGAAGAAAGAATTTAATGAAGGCATATCTTTCAAAACTAAACCAGGGAAACATAGGTTGCTCACATTTTTAAAGACATTAAAGGCAGGTATTAATGTTCAAGAGAGGGAGAATGCAAAATCCAAACGAGTTCAATCTAACTTTTATAATTCCAACCCTATAAACATAGCAAAGGATAGTTCTTTAACATAATAGACTTCTTTGTGGAAAATTACACAGTAATAATGCTTTATTTAAACTATTGAAGTCTGGGCAACACATACATTGAAAGAATTACAAATAATGAGAAATATTGAATAACTTCAGAGAAATTATTTTCAGTTTTTAACTAGACTGCAATACCAGCTAAACAAGATATTGGCAGGATGGTGGAGACCAAGAGAATTAACTACGTGATTAAGAAATTAACTCTTTTGTACACAACCTGTTATAACTTATTCCTAAATTAAATAATCCAAGTAAATTCAGCTTTACAATTGTTGGCTTCAGAAACCAGTTTTGGTACTTCTGCCTGTTTTTTTTTGCTTCCCTTCACAATAACAAATCAGTGGCCGATCTTGGATTTTCAGTAGTGTATCACCTTAGAGTGAAGGCATTTTTTTATGCCTGACTCCCTTTCTCCTTTGGCAGCAGAGGATGGAAGAGTATTCAGAAAGTAGTTTGTAGGTTCAGTAACTAATTTTTTCTGAAATGTACCTTTTTTTTCCTTGTTGGGAAAAAAAATAGCAGAACTAATAGAATTGGACTATGATCAAGCCTGTTTTTACTTTAGCTCAGTTATATCCTACTCTCCTTCAATGAAAAAAAATATCAGACAAGGCTATCCACCTCCGCCCCAGGGCTGGAGAAAATTGGAATCATAGGGAAAGGAATGATGTTATGCTCTTAAAAATTAGCTATATGTTCTCCAAATCCTTGCACGCTCTGAATTATGGAATAAGTCAGAGAAACCCTTAGGTAAATCATGATTCTGATGGGCTACCTCCCTTGCATAGGTGAACTTCAAAACCACTTGAAAAGCCCACAGGGCTGTGCAATACACAAACACTTTCAGTCCTGATCCACATGATCATCTTTGTAGCAGTAAATATTCATCCATAGTAGAAAAATCACCTTCAATAACAATTTGAAATATTATTGCTATTAATAATAGCAGTAGTAATAATCTAACACTAAAGTTCTGAAGCTTTTTCTACCAGAAAGGGGACCAAGCAAGGGAAGCTTCAAGCCTCAGGTCTCAAAACAACACTAAGTTTGGCAAGTAAGATCTTGAGAGTACAGACATCAGTTGCTCAAGACAGAATCCAGGATCTCCTTTTGATTTTGGTATTTATTTATTTAAAAACAAAAAATACAGATACCATTATGGCTGCTTTTTTTTCCTTTTAAGTTTCATTTAAAGATGCAAAGAATATGAAATTTAATAGATGTGTAATGGATTAAATTCAGTTTCTAAACGTAAAACAATTTCTTCAAAGTGAATTACAAGTATTTATGAAGAGCAAGCAAGTAAAAAAAAATAAAATTCAGATGTTCAAAAGTATTTTATTGCCATGAGATGACTTACTTATATAAGAGGTGCGAAGCTTTTTCACAGACTCTGAATATAAGTTAGAAAGGCCGCACATGCAAGAAGCCACAGTCAGCATACCTTTGTGAAGCAATGAGAAAAGGAAAGACGGAGACACTAACAGTACATTTGAGACAGAAAAGCCAGCACAGTAACTTGTATAAACCAGGTTTATAAAATGCTCTTGCCATGCAGGTTATTAGTATTATAAAGATGTAACAAAAAAAAATAATGATTTCATGTAAGTTATATTCATGTGCAAAATGGACTTCATTCATGAACATCTCAGAGAGACAGTTGACTAAGATATGCAGATCCAATACATTAAAATAACAAAAGCCAAGAAAACAAGGCAAGTATTATTTAACACTCACAAAAGTAGCTTATAATCTAAACTCAAGAAGCAGAATTTAAGCCCTTCATTCCAAAGGGAAATTAACACAGTCAATCAGTAAAGTTATTTCTCTCTTAAAAGGTAACTTTAAAGCTTTTACTTATTAGAAGAAAACATTTTATCTGACAAGATATGTGTACATTTTGTTCAGTGTTAATGATCTTTAGACCAGTTTCATCAGTTGAAATACGCTGACTGGTGCAAACAGCATCTTCCTCAAAACAAAGATTTACTAAAACACATCTTAGGGCATTAATTTCAATTTGAATTAAATATTATGTAAAGAACTTACCTGGACTTTATTCTGGATGTCTTAAAATAAAGCAACCAACACTATAGCTTGAAGTATTTTTTTAAACAGTTTATCTCCTATTGAAAAATAATCATTTGGGGTAGCAGTGACTGTTTATCATTCTGTCTTTAGCTGTTTTCCAAAATAACTTAAAAGAGAAAATAAATTTAAAAATACTGAATTTTCCCTTTAAAAATATAAATCTTGGCATTTTGACCAAAAAGACTCCTTTTCCTCAGCTGCAAGGGAACACCCTTCTTCAGTATATTTTTAAATCAAAGATTTATATTAACAGTTTCTATTTTGAAGTTTATCGGTTTATTTAAATCGAAGGCTTTCTTTCAAGCATAACATAACAGCATACACAATGTAACATGCTTTAGCTTATCAGGACATTTCTAGTCAAAAACTTAAAACAGGAAGCCAAGAGATCCCAGCAGATACGCAGGCTATGTGCAGACATTAGTGGGTTTATACAGGCTTGTAATAACTGATACTACGTTTATCAGAAATACCAGAATACTTCTGCTTCTCCATCCTGTTTAGTTAAAATCTTCTAAGCTGCATAAACCCATTGTGTATTTATACTTGTATGTATTCACACAGATAATTTTTCCCACCTGCTTTTTCTTAAAACATGCACTACACTGAAAAAAAAGAAGAATCATATGGAGGATCAGTAGATTCCACTAAGCAACAGTTTTGCAAGAAACAATGTACAAAACCTGCAATAGTGATGTTAGGGACAGACAGATCAAAAAGCAAAGGATAAGAGAGAAGTATTCAAAGAATATACACTAATAGCTCAGATAAGCTCAGAAGAAAGGCACAGTTGGTTAAAACAAGTTTTGTGTTACTCACCTCCAGATGGCTGCCGAGTTTTTCGGGGAGATCGTGGTTCCCTGCGATAAGGATCATTGGAACCATACAATTCAATAGTGCCTAGATTCAAAAGCACTGTCTTCTGGAGGTAATCAACCATGGCAATACCATTACAGTTTCCAAAAACTACTCTGGAAAAAGATATATGGAAGGAAAGATAGTGCTAATTGTTTGTAAAGTTTTATGTCTGTATTTGTTGCTGTTCATAATTTTAAGACTTCCAAGTTTTTATGAATCACCCATAAGCATACATATTTATAAATTGCTAGTTTAGAATGCAGCATTGTTTAAATTGTTCTCTTGTAAATAAACGTGACACTGAGTAGAACAAACCACCACCACTGAACTTGTCAACCTAGCTGACAGAGCCTTAAATGACATTTATTCTTTGTTGCACAGTCCCAGGTAAGGAAGCGTGATATTCATTTGTTTCTCATCTTAGCAAAATCAGCATCTGCTATGACCCAAAAGGAATTAACCTCTAAGCACAGGAGACTGACTGCTTCTCTGCAATCATGACATTGCTTCTATGTTTAATAGATAATGTTAAAAAACTTTAACCGAATAATGAGAACACTGTGTAGAATACACTTACAGTCCATACGCTGAGTTGACTGCTAAGCTGGTTATCTGTTGAGGAGGTTCTCCACTCACCCACACTAGCTGGATAACTAGCTCAGTTTGGTAGCCTGGTGACTGCTTGAGAGGAGAATTTTTAACTCTGTAAAGTAAACAAAACATGGTATCTTCTTATGGTTCTCCATTTTTTCCTTATGGGCTCAGAATTCATTAAATTCCACACCACACTGAACTTCAGAAAATTAAAAAATTACAAAAAACATAAACACATAAAATCTAAGAGAAAACACCCACATTGGAACTGGTCATTTGCTTCTTTAAGGGGCCTTTTGACTTGTTGTCTAACTGAAAATTAGTTGAGCAATGATGAAATATTTCATTCCTCTGCTCTTCAGAGCAAGACCTAACAGTGTTGCCAAGCTATATTGACTTAAATAAAGGCATTTAGTGTCTAGAAGGAAATTATTACACATTCTTTTCAGAGTGCTCAGAAGAACTCCTATATAGAGGATGAAGGGGGTTCGGGGTGCATGTGGAAGAAGTGTACTGAAAAGTGAAATGGAGGCACAATCTATTGAGACAAATGTAAAAAAAGAGCCAATGAGATCGTAGAAAACAATGAAAGGAGGTAAATTATTGTAATAGTAGACCAGTTGTACAGAATTAACCCTGGGAATGAGTGCACTGGAACTCCAGGAAACATTTTATGTGCATGCTGATGAACAAACTTGGGAATATCCTGCAGAGATTAGATCTTTCATCATTTTTAAGATGTACAAAGTCACACAGCCTGTAAGCTCCTCCAGTTCCTCAGTTCCCTTTATTTTACCCATTGATTCTCATTAATTCACATTTTACTTTGCCAATATCTTCCAAAAATTCAGAATTTCCCAGTTTATATATTCAGTACAGTTTCCTTTAGAAAGACACTTCTGCAATTCAGTACAATCAATGAAATATGAAAATGCCCACCCAGAGAAAAATAGTTACTTTCTGGATGTAAGCACTCAAATTAAAATCCAAGTTGAGATCATAAAACTGCAGAAAATGGGAAATATATACATATCTTAAATTTATATCTCAAAATGAAGTTCAGTGTACATTCTGTATAGAAAAGGTGCTGATCTAGAGGCGTTATAATGCATGTAGAACAGTAAAAAATATTGCCTTCTTTTAACCTTCATTTCTCAAATGAGACAAGTTTCACAAAGAACTGCCTTAAGGGAAAAAAATCTGAAAATCGATCAAAAACCTAAACTGTGAGCATTATGATGCATCTCATGAAACTAAGACCCATGAGCATGGGACATGTCACAACTGAAGAATTTATGAAGTTTAAAGCAACTAATATTACAATATTAGTTTCTTAAAACAAAACTTTCAGATATTTGGAAATCGTTGTCCTAATAGACAAAACATTTTCACCAACAATGACCTTTCACTAATAACATCAGGGTACCTATATTCTCATCACATATTCTTGTAAAGTTTCGCACTCAACAAAAGCATAACAGAATATACTTACTTTAAACATGGGACATTATCACGAAGTCCATCTGATGAACTGCTGCTAGTAGATGGATGAGACTGGGGAACAATAGACTGAGGATTGGAACTTGTGCCTGGAGTTGGTAAAGGTGGCACCTGCTCCCCATCTGGAGTTTCAATATCATTTATTTCATATAACAGACGTACTTCCAGCATCTGTAAAAGAAAGTAAAAATATTATTGGTAAATACAGCACTTCAAAAAACTATATATGAAATAAAGCACACCTGAAGATAGTAACAATAAAGTGACATCCAGTACTTTTCCATCTTTTAAATGACAACAGTAGTTTAATAAACACTGCAACTTAAATACTCATGTTGTCTTCAGAAATAGAACCTGAATACCTGAAGATTGCTAAAACTTGAAATTTCCCAATATTTCAAAGTTTGCTGCTTAATATTGGAAAGAAATTAAATAATGGATAGATGCATTTAGTCATTTGATTTCGTGCATATAATGACTTCTTCATTGTAAAGACGACTTGTTTTATACGGTTCAGGAATGATAAAACTAAGAAGAGCTGAAGGCATGTAGGCAGCTGCACTCTATTCTAAAATCTTGGCGTGCAATTTTCACTTTTGCTGAATTTCATAATTCCTCATAATCTCCTCATTTTGAGGCAATTGATTTTGTCCATTTCACTAATGAAATTAAACACAATGAAGAATTAAATTGCTGCAACAGCCTTACAGGTAAATCCTACAAAGTTAAAAAAACGGTTATACTAATTACCGGAATGACTTCTGTTGTGACTTCCTGCTTGCTGAACCTGTAAATAATGACATGTGCAGAAACTCCAGCTATGCACAGCATTCTACTTTCCGGACACCATGAGATGATCTGAATAGCATATGGATCTTCATCTACTATATCTGTGTTTGGTCTGTCATCTTTACTCCGTGATTTTTCAAATACTTTGGCTGTTTTTAGCTTATAGAGTACTTGCAGCGTTACTAGGAACAAACCAAAGGAGACAAAAAAATTAGTTTGTTCTAAACAGATATTTTTCTCTTGCTAATTTTTCTTATTTAGAACTTCTCTTCATAGATAAAGCCGCTATATGTAACAAGGGAGGGCAGAGTAGAAGCACTGAATATCCGTGTTGCCTCTGCTCATGCAGTGTACCACTTGCCCGATGCAGGATGAATTAGTATAAAAAGCACCAAAACCAACACTTTTCCTGAGACAAATATACTAAGATTCAGTTTAATAACTAAGCCCTCACAGGTTCTTAAGGCTTAACTGTATTTAGGGGTCTCTTTATCGCAATAACATCTACTTTCATATTCCATACCGATAACTTAAGCCTACCTGTAACAGGGAAAGCGAAGCTCCTTTCATTTCTCCTACAGTATTTCAAGTCCACCTATATTCTTAGACTTAACAGCTGCAGTTCCTCCAATTTTTATTTTGTCCTTTCCCATCAGTCAAAAGTGCTGCTGTCTGATCACTCTACATTTTCCTCAATATCCTGTCTCCTAGAACTGTTTTAAAAAGAACTTGCCACAGTTGAAAACTGTGTAAGAATTACTCCACTTTGGTTTTAGAGCTATTCCTGCTTATTTATCCAAATGATTTTTTTGTGTAATGCTGACACTGCAATCCACTACATCTCCAATTTCTTTTTTAAACATAAGTTTGAATGTAAATCACTTCAAATAAATGCTCCTGGATGCTATTCAAGCATTAACAATATAATTCTCAATTGTAATTCTACTTCTCTCTCACATTTTCTTTCATCTGTCTTGGTGTTGCTAGTCAACAGCTCAAATCACTGCTACAAATACATTATTAGGAAAACTGAATTTATAGCATCCTTTCTCCTCTTCCACATTTCAGTGGATTTACCCAAATTGCACTTCCCTAGTTCATCTGTAAGACTCTGCTATTACAGAGATTTAAAAGTTTTAAAATCAAGATACCAGATATTTGCAGTTTCTTCCTTAACAGGTTTTCTTACTTGTTTTATAAAGAAACTAAATATCTTTCAGAGGATCTTCTTTTGACAGATATAGACTGGATAGAATTTTTAATCACAGAATCAATCAGTTGCACGCCCTGCTCTCTCTCCCAAGTTCCACCCCCACCCCAAACTGAAATTAACAATCTATAACACTTCAAATACTCCTCCTCCCAGTTTTCAAACATACATTGCAACTGTTCTCTCCCACACCCACACATCTCTTAGCATTTTGGAATCCCAGCCTTCCACAAATTTTCAAACACAACTCAAAGATTTAAAGATTGCTTCAGATAGCTTTTAAGTACCAAGAGTTAAGGTTAATTAGAATCAGTTTAATTGAAACTTCTAACTTTGCGTAGTCCATTCTAATTTGAATTCTTACTGCAATTCTCACTGTTAGCTTGTGTAGCCTATCAGATGCAACTGACCCTTGTAGTGAAGGGAAACGTAAGATGGTATCACACTCTTCGGCACTGTTCAGTGTTCCACAAAAGAAAAGCGTCTATTTTACTGTTCTCCTGCCTTTCTTCACAAATGCCTATATCATTTTATTAGCACAAACTACTACTGGTTCCAATTCTCATTTTTAGAAACTGTAATTTATGGGCAGCTGATGCCTTATAAACACATGCCTCTCTGATGTCTAAAAAGACAGAAATAACTTCATGAAATTCAATTGTACTAAAAAGGAATGCATTTGTCTGCCATGCATCTCTACGCTAAACAATGCGCTTCTAAAATATTTTAGAGCTCTTCCACTCTAGCTGGCCCTTGGACTACCAGTTCATTTTCACCAAGGCAGTAAAAACAGTAAACCAATTAACTAAGAAATAACATTAATTTTATTTAATTTTAAATCAAAGTTTCCTACAGTTACTGGCTACATGAGTCAGGAAATAATGAGGATGACTAGTCTGCAATTACATTCCCTAGAGAAATCAGTAAGTTTAGAAAACTCCTACTGCAACAGGAAAAAAATCTCTTCTCAAAACACTTACTTGCTGAGGCATCCCAAAACTTGATTGACCCATCAGCATGCCTATGAAATATTAAAAAATTAATAAGATGGTAAAATGGTTAGTTGGAGCATTAGACCTCTTTGCTACTGATTAGAAAATGTAAGGCTAACATTCTATTTTTATTAGTATTCTTAGTGATGCTATTTTCACAATTTGTTGGAAGTCAATATTTTACAAACATGTTTAGTAGAACTCTCATTTCCTGTGCTGCACTCGACAGCTATAAATTAAATTTTATTTACACTGCTTAGGGTAGTATTAGATAGATCAGTCTCAAAAGAGATTAAAACAGACACATTTAAGTATTTGGTTGTCCTTTTTGTAACAAAAAACTTGTCTTCCCTTTGAGAACTTAAGTCAGTAACTAATAGATCCCTATGCTTTGGGCTATGTAAATATTTTTTAAAAATTTGAAGAATAAAAGATAAGTTTCAACCAGGACATACTGATAGCAAGGAGACAGTCACAATATCACACTATAGTAATCCCTGTAAAACACCTGCTGCCATTTTGTTTCTATCTTGAGTTCCACATTTTACTTGACTTTCTTGTTAACACCTCAAGAAGACTATGCAAACTACTTGCCTGGTGAACATATCTTGAATCATTCAAACCACTCTTAGAACACTATTTTCTATATGAGAGACCAAATATTCTCACTTTTACTGAATCAGTTAAGAAAGTTACTACTACTCTGCAGTGTCACTTACCCTGTAATAATAATCTCTGGATAGCTCTGAGTGATCAAGCCCCAGTTGCCTCCACTGATAGGCCATTCCTGGAAGATTAACAAATACAATGAGGAAGAAAATATTGTACAGTGCAAAAATGGTGGCACTGAAATTAATGCAGATAGTGTAGATTCCAGTACTTCAAATGATTTCAAAAAGTAATTAAACGTATCCACTGCATAGAAGAAAAAAAAAATCACCACCCTTGCTATAAAAACACCCTTCCTCCTGTAAGTTCCTTAGCTTCCAGTGACATAGTGAACAATGGGAATGCATCAGGACAGCATGACTACAGGCTTGACACATGCTCTATCTTCTCCAGACATTTCCTAGTAGACACTGTCAAAGACACGATAACGAGTCAGATGGAGCTTTGGTCACAGTATGGTCACTTTTAGGTTTAGAACTGTTAATTTTCAGTATTTTCAAATGCACATGTAGGTACTAGACATTGTACCTTTTTACTGTAACCTTGACGTTTCTGTCGAGCACCAACTGAATAGAGTGCAGGTATAAGATCCACAGGACAATCGGCAAAATATTCACAACAGGTAACTGGAGATTCATGTATAGTCAGAGGATATGGATTCTCAAATATAGGGTACCTTTAATGAACAAAAGTGGAAAATTTCTTAATCTTGGAGAACAGTACTTTTTTTAAATACAGAACACAAGTAAAACTGAAAACTAAATTTACATTACTTTCATAAAGGGGAAAAGAAGCACATCTAAAATAAGGGCATGAACAAATATACTATGCAACTTCATTGCTAATCCAGTATACTACCAAGTTACTGTGGTACTCTGAACCTAAAGTTTGTACTGTTCCTAGAATATTTCTAGAACACCACTCTTCCCTATAGTTTTATATTTTAAAAAGCTTGCTATTTTAATAGCCTGAGGGAAAACTGAAAAATTACCAAGTCCTAACTGTAGTAATGTGGAGCTATGAATTGATTTCTAACTCTTCAGCCTATTCTTCCATACAGGGAGAAAGACAGGAAAATTCCAATTCCCCCCTTGTGTTATTACACTGTTCTTAGGCAGAAAGCTGTACAGTGCTTTTCATAACCTACTTGCAACTCCAAGATCACTTTATGAAAGGTAGATTGCAAGACTTGGTTAACCCCTCCTCCCCCAGCACCTCCTCCAACAGAAAAGCGACAGAGCCTTAATGATGAAAAAAACCAATAATAAAAATAAAAAGGTAAATGTATCTGTTTTGAAAAGCATTTTATCTCTAGAGAATGCATATTATGCATACGGTTTTCAAATTTATGTTTTTTTTGTGAGCTAAAACCAGGCAAGCTGGTATATCAGAAACAAGTTTTGGATACAACATATGGTCATGGGTAAAAATCTAAGTGAAATTGCTCAGTAGCTGCAGAGGTAAGGAATAAACTTGACCTTCTTCCAGATTTGACAGTCTTCATTATCTAAGGTTGATATTAACTTTGAGGATGTATATTTACAGGTTTTTGTTGTGTTCTAGAAGGATGTTCTTCACAAGGATTTTTTTTTCATTGACTGTTGATGACGTTTAATCAGGAACTCCACAAGGATCATATCCATTAGGCTCTTCTGCTACTAATCCCTTAATAGTTGTTACTGCCTACAGTAATTTCTAAATCCTTCCTAAACCAATTGCAGGATCCAGAATTTTTTATCACCACCTAATAGAGCGTATGGACTGTTCCATGGACAAAGTAACAAGCAACTTGCACTGTGTTGGGCATGTATTAGTTGTGAAAACTGTAGTAGGATAGTAGGATACTACTTTAAAGCAACCTCTTACTACAGTAGCAAACAAGGGAATAGATATTACCATTCTGATTTTGTGTGTGTGACATTTATTGGACTGCACTGGTTTTATGTTACTTTAAACAATATAAATAGCAATTAATTTGGCAATAAAATATTTGTGATGACAGTAACACCCAGTGCGAGCCAAAACTACCTGGCTTATCTGAACAGCTGTTCCTTCGGCTCCCTGCCTCAAAATAAAGTGTGACAATTAAAAAGCAGTAGTGATCTATGAGTAACTTCTGTCAGTCAATAAAGCTTGAAAGTCATGTAATACTCTACTCTACTACACATTAACTTGAGAAATGTTGATTTACACTGATTAAACCTTATATTTAGTATTCAAAAATTTACATTCTTGACAGGGAGGTATTATGCTAGATTAAAAAACTACAGAGCAGAACAATAGGCCGACCACTGCAGCCAACCATCAAAAAGACTACATGACGTTCTTACCCATTTTGTGCAAGGTCAATCAGTACTAAGTCCTTTTCTAGGAGAACAACTACGGCATATGGTTCCTGAAAGTCTGAAAACAAGAAAGAAAAGAGTTACTTACTGGTAACTGCAGTTCTTGCATGTACAGCCTCAAGAACGTGATCGGTCCTTGCACTCTATCAGTTGAGAATAGAAAAGCCACTTAGATGACTACACAGTTTCTGAAGATATTTTGTATGCGCACTCCCCTGAATACTGCAAGTTATGTTTGGAAAACACACCCTCTCCCTTCAATTCAATATTCTCAACTCTCTTCCAATCTGCTAGAATCATTTAAACAGCTCAAACAACAGGAAAAGGAACATGCTGAGGAACTTGAATAAGCAGGATTTTTGAGAAAGAGCCAATTACTGAACAATAGCATCTGCCCACCCTTGTAATGCCCTTCACCATATTCAGTGAGGTCTAAATTCCAATTGCTTAAAAAAATGATTGAAAGACAGATGACTTGACTGAAAAAAGAAAACTGAAAATTTCCAACTCGATCTTGCTCCCTTTCAGGCAGACCTCAAATTCTGAGCTAAGCAGTTTTATAATCTCCAATGAAAGCTGACAGCTAAAAACATTGTAGACATCAGAAATATAATACCATTAATCTGGGACAACTACCTAAACTATGGTAAAAAAATCCACTTCTGCAGAAGAGAGATCACAGGTTAGTGATGAACTTAATATAAGTATTGGACTGACTAAACTTGCTACAAGTTAGGAGAACTACACAAATCCTAATCAAGGTATAGCATTGACTGGAAAAGTCTTAAGTGCTCAAATAAATATTGATGAACGCATCTGCTGCAGTAACCACAGCTTAAAACTCTAATGCTACTTGTTGCCTATGCATGTTTTTAGGATTAAAAAAGGAAAAAAACATGCAACTAGTCATCTGCATTCTTCTAGAAGCGAAACAGGTTTTAGAATAAACTATTCTATTATGAGGCTTTGGGAAGCAAAACAGTATTCAGATAATAGGGATAACAGATGGTACTTCTACAGTCTCATCCCTGGAGAAAAAATGAAAAGACAATACTAAAGAATATTCTAATGGGGTAAAACTCCAGAAGGAAGAGGTCGAAGTACTGAGAAAATCTTTACAGAGCCTACCGTTAGGATATGGCGTTTCACAGAGGGTTAGAAAATCAACAATAGAATAATCCATTTCTAGCACAGCAGTACTTTTCCCATGCATAACTGTTAAACAGGGTCTTCTTCCTACAGTATCATATGACAAGCCTCCTGAGAGAATGATGAAAGGCTCCCTGAAATAAAGCAAAAGCATTTAGGATCAAGTCAAGATAATATGCAAAAAGCAAAGAATACAATAAAAGATACTGGGCAGTTTTTGTAACCTTACTATAAAGTTCAATGAGATACCATTAAGCAGAGATAAAACTAAAAATAATGCAAAGCAGGTCTCCATGCAATGTGTTGCTTGTGTATGTGTTCCAGAACTTAAAACCCATGAATTTGAACATGACAATTCAGACATCTCTTCCAAATCTTTTGTCCTCTAATGATTATTTAATCAATCTTTACAACTGCTTGCCATGATGCCATTTTTTATTTTGTTAAATTTTAGAATAGTTTCTTTTCTACTGAACTGCAGATTCATATTTGCCAATAGCCCCACTTATCCTGAATATAAAATACACCAGCAGGATCAGGAAGAAACAGTCCCATTTTCCTTCTGTACAGAATTACCTGAAATTGTGGAGGATGAACAATTTTGCAAGCAATATTTGTGTTGGAGAGGCAGTGAGGTTCTTGATACGCTTCAAAGCTCTTACATTTTAGGAAGTAAGGATATAAGTAAGTATGCATAGTCCTCTCATGATAGATCTGCTCTAGACTTTGCATTTCCCCCCTCATCATGCACAAATTTCAAGTAACTACTATGTCACAGACCACTCCTATTGCACTATTAAATGGCTGAGTACAGCCTTGAGAAGAGATTAGAGGCTACCCTTCAAAAATTTTTTGTCTTTACAGAAACATATTTTTAAATACAACCATGTTTTTTCCAACATGCACATAATATAAAGTTTAGTATTTCATTTATTGAAAAGCAAGATAACTAAATATATTTTTACTAAGCATTTTCTCCTTTCTCAATTATCACTCGTTTTAATAGTGTTTATGCTTAAAAACCAGCATAATACCTTTTAAAGACCATTTATAAGTACACAGCTCAAGAAATTTCACCATGACTAACTATAGCTTTAAATTTCAGGTTATATTTCTAGAGGGAAAAGGGACTTAGTGTATAATTCACCTGATCTACTTTTATGCTCACTTTAGGCAGGAATCCTACACTTGTTTTACGTTTACCTTGAAAGCAGCTAGTACATCAGTATCTGGGGGAAAAAAAAGGAGGGAAAAAGCTATCCTCACATATTGTGAAAACAAGGCTGAAGAGATCTTTTATTTTGTCTTTTCCTATGATAGTCTTTCCCATTCTGTCTAAACGGCTTTCACTAGTTAGCATTCAAGACACAAACGTGACAGATTAGATTCATCGTCTTGAAAATAGTGTCAAGGGTTTACTTAATGCACATGCTGCCTCCCATCATTTTAAGGCTTGGCTGAAATGTGCTCCGTGTTTGTAGCATTGAAGGTAAAGTATACCGAGATAATCTTTCAATTTCTACAATTTTGTCACAATCTGCCTGATCCTTCAGAAAGCCCTGTGACTGAAGAGTTGATAGGATCAAAGAGTTTGCTGGCTGAGGAAGAAACCTCAAAGAAATGGCCAAACTAGATCATGGATCAGCAGAATTCAATTTCTTGCCTCCAAAAGTAGCCAGAAGTGTATTTCTAGAAAAGGAGTGATTTTTTTTTTTTTTTTTTTGTCATTTAATTTCAATTCTTTACATTAGAACTACACATAATATTTTATGGGCAGGGTCATGAAGTAATTTCAGGAAAAGGAAAAGCTTCAATTTAACTTGACATTTTCCAGAATGTCAGTGAAGAGAAAAACACTGGTTACTTGCTATATCTCATTGTACTGGAATGATATATTGCAGTTTGCTCCTCAAAATCATTAGGTTTTTTAAAAACAATAATGCTGCCAGGAAAACTTGCAGTAATTATAGGACTTGAAGGTTCAGCAAGATCAACTGACAATAAGAGTGTGACACATTTCAGTTTTTAAGTTTCATACATCACAGTGAAAACTGCATGCCGGTTTCTCCTGGTTTCATTTCTCAAGGTCATCAGGTTACTTTGAGCAGGCTTGCCACTCTGTAGACTTATGAAGCAAAGAATGGAAGAGCTAAGAATAGATTAAACAGATCTGACACATGGATTTTACACAGATGAGTCAAAGTTGACTTTAGTCTGACAGAAAGAATAATATAGGTTTGTGTATGGACTTCTCTTATTTTCATGAAATCATGGATCTACCATGAACACAAGCTGTGCGTTTTCTAGTTAAAACACAGTTTAAAATATATAGTGTTGTCCTTCAATGGCAACACATATTAAAAGCTTAGAGCACATGAATGTTAAACAGAAATGCATACTCTGAAAGAAAAAAAATATTGTACTTTACATAATACATGAGCTTGATATAATTGATAGTTACATGGAAAGTAATGGAAAACTTTTAATAAAAATCAGTCCTCAGCTCCAAGAGAACTGCTGTACAGCATTTTTAGCATCTGTTAATACAGAGATTCTTCTTTGAAACAGTTCTACTTCTGCAGATATGTAAGCAATCCCTTTAAATTAATTTCCTCATCGGTTAAATCTGTAAAATCACTTGGGGAACACTAGAAACAATTCACTACAATGAGAGGGGCAATGCTTCATTGAAAAAGATTTCAGAAAAAAGAGGATTAGGTCCTGCAGTTTATGAAAACATATTGTAACTGAGAGCTGAGCGGCTCACAACCCTAGAGGATGTTTCTTCTCAATTTTAAAACTGAACTATCAAAAGTCAGGCAGTTTCTGGCAGTCTAGATGTAAGAGAGAACAGTATATAGAAAAGTCAAGCCACTAGTTTCAGTTGGCTTACTTTTCAAATCATGGGTGAATTTTCAAGAAGTCAATACCTAGTAATAAAGGTGGAAAAGGCTTCAAGAGTGAATTTAGCATAAGACTGAAAATTCTAAAGTAACAGTGAAGATAAACTACAAATTCATTTTAAGAAGTGTGCTTTTGAACCAACAAGCTCAAACAAAATAGCACTGTTCAAACTAAATTTTAACATATCAAGAACTTTTAGCTATCTGGAGACATTATTATTATTATAAACTTTGGGTGCCAAGTATATACATCCATCTTGCTAAGAGATACTGTTATACAGGTAGACAATGACAGCTGCATTAACTATCTTGACGATACCCTTTTTGATGACAGTTTATGGGGAGACTTTTGAGCTAGAATTTCTGTTATAATGGGGTCTAGTAACAAAGAACAAGCTTATGCAATTTTAACATTATGCTAATAATCAGGGTAAAAAATGCAAGGGACTGAATCTGGAGGGATGGGAAGTAGCATTAGTGAGCTCAAGCGCTTCTCTAGATTCACTTCAGACAGAAAAGTATGCATAAAAGGCAATGTGGAAACCATTTCAGCAAGCTCAAAAGGTAAATTACCTTGGAACTCATCGCCTTACAAAGAGATACTCTGGGATCGGAAAATTATGCCTGTTTGCTCAAGGAACATACTAAGAACTTGCCTTTTGACCCCATAGTCCACTTACAGGCCAACTGTAAACAGTAAGCTATCTATATATAATGTCCCAGAAATAAAGCTCTATTGTTGTAAGGTAAACAACTCTGCATTTGGAGACTTCACAAGCACTATCTGCAGTAGACTTAAAGAAATCCTCAAATACCTAAATCCAGGAACAACAAAAACTTAAGTAAACAGGCAGCCTGTAAGAACCAGACAAAACCTGTTGTGCTCCTGTTTCCTCAATGCCACCTTCACACTATAGAGAACATAATGGAGGAAAAAAAGTGCCAAGGGACTGATAAGAGCTGGAACAGTAAAAAATAAGTGTCTGTAGCCCCTACTCCAGGTCTCAGTCTCTGATGTTCTTTCCTTCCATGTGATTCTGGACAAGTTTTGTCCAATAAGAAAGTTCAGAAGAACTCATTTTTCACAATAAATAAGTTAATTGAAGTATCTTAAATACACGTTAAACAGTACCTCATAAATACACTGTAAGCTTTTCTTTTGTGTGTGGTTTTTTTGATAACACTAAGAGCAGACGACTACAGAAGCAATTTCTTTCATTTCTTATTTAATTTCAGTAGCTGAAAAAACTTTGATCCTGTCCAACAATGATTCTCCTCTGTGCTACAGACATTAAGCGATAAACAATAAATGACAGTGCTTTAGCTAAAAGTCAGAATTGTACCATATTCATATATAACCTATTTCAAAATTTTAAGCATTGAAAGGTAGTACTGCCTTGACTTAATAAGAGTCTTGTAATAAGATTACAGGGGAAATCAAAAACTCAAGTGTGAGCTGAATTACATATAGTAGTAAACAGAGATTCAGTGCGCTGTTTCACCACCACAGTGTAAATGGTATTTTTTGTTATTTTGGAGTGGGAAGTTTGGTGGGTGGGAGGGGAGCGTTGTTTGCTTGTTTTTAGTTAAAGTTTTGGAAGACTATCACAACAGCTATAGATATAGACGTACACTGAAGACACGAAAATATTAGACAGAAAATACTAATTTTAAATGCATTAAAACATTGAGTTTGGATGAACACTGGAAAACGACATGTAACAGGAAAAAGTCCACGGTAGGAAAAAGGAGTCTTCCCAAAGAGCTACATATTCTTAGAAATTATACTAGAAAAAGGTCCCTTTTAAACTGTGTGAAAAGTCAACTAGCTTTCACATCAGAACATTATAATTTCATAGAACAAGCTTCAAACTAATCTTTTCCTTCAGAATGACTATTCACAACAGAAGGCTGTGATTGCAGAAATTGTAACTTGCTGAGACTACTTTTCTGTATCTTTCTTTAGATCAGCTTTTGATATTTCAGCTGAGAAAAGAATATGCACACAGATGTAGACTACTGCAAGTAAAAAATGGCTTTTCAACTGGTCAGTGGTTTATATATCTGGGAATCATCCAGTCTTAAATCTCTGTTTACCTCACTTTTAGCAAACAATAAAAATACATGAAGCCACTACAGTATATGTATAGGTACATCAATAACTAGTAAAAACCTACATTACATCAATTAAGTAATGATCCTCTATAGATATGAATGCTCAGAGAGCAAATAAAAACAACACATAACCCTACCCAAAAGTCAAAGAAAAAAAAATTAAAAATTGTTTGTAAATAGCTGAACATGTTTCCACGAATATTATATCTACACATTGCACTTTTCACTAAAATACTTTAAAGCACTTTAGAACCATAAGTAAAAGAAATTCTATATAGTTCATGAAATTCTTCAATCCTAATTGCAGTTGTGCTAACAAAACATGCTACTCAACATACGGTAATTCCATTTGAGCTTCTTATTGCAATTACTGCTTTGCTACGTTCTTAATGTGCATAATTAGGCCCAATTCACTGCATAAATTACCGCACTCTATCAGAAAAGCTTCTGTCAGTAACATTTTTGTGGAAGGAACATGTGTTTAGAATTTAGAATATTCACATCAGGCTACTAATAGTCGAAATTCAGTTTTTCAGGTCTGTGCTTCAGTGTCTTCTGTGCTTTATCAGTCTTTTTTCCCTTTAATATTCTCAAAAAACTATGCAAAACCCCACAAGTTTAGTTGTGCAGAACCAGTACGCAGCATTAGCAGCATCTACTTAAGTTAAGGTTTGTACATTGCAATTTGTCCCCATATGTTTTTGTATTTTATGCAGCAATAACTGATTTACCAAAATAATTGCAACTGGTTTACCATAGCTCAGTGGCATCATGATATGCACCCCAACAACTGGGAAACAAGTATATTCCCAGAGAATTGTATTTAGGTTATACAAGTTAATTTTGCACACACAACAAGTCTTACCCAGCTCTAGTTGTTTTGTATTCCACCTTAAGGATAGGTTTGCATGGTTCTGGCTTCTTTCCATCTTTCAGCTGCTTTCCTAAAATTAATTATTTTCTTACATTAACCTTACAGTTCTATAACATGATGACAAATTATGAAATTCACTCTGCAACTTGCAAAGTAAATATTGACACAAACATTCATACAATGTATATTCAACACCCCTGACAGTACACTAAAACCTAGAACATTTAGGTTTAGGGGGTTTTTTGTTTGGTTGGTTTGGGTATGGGTTTTTTTTGCCTTTTAAGTGTTGTAGAATATTCATTTCCCTATAACAGTTGCTTTAGGTAGCACCAAGAGATTTAAATTTTCTCATATCTACCACTTTGCAATTAAAACTGATCATTTTACAAGTAAAACAAGGTTTATTCTGAGTGTTACCCATAAGGGCTAAGACTTGAATTTCAATATGAAGCCCTGTTCTTTCTCTACTGTGCACTACCAGCAACTACAGCTTCTACAGATATAATTGTCTCATGGAATCTGCATAAATTAAGAGTAAGGTGTAAATATGCATCTCTTCTATCTGAAAACTGATACAGTTTGTTACAACTATAAAGTTCTGTGGAAAATTTAATTTGCAGCCCAAGATTAAAATAAGAATTTTATTAAAAAAGGCCAAAACATACCAAGATAAGGTTAGTCTTGTCTAACTAGTTTTATTAGTATAGTAGCTGTCAGTTCATTTTTTGACTGCTACAGAATCATATAAAAATCCACAGCTTCCTCCTCCCACTCCAGTGCACAGCCAGCAAAGTAAACATGGACTTGCTAATAACCTAGCTAGGTAAACCAGGATACTTTACTATAGCATCTTATACTATGACTGTAAACTCACAGATTATCTTCACTGCTAAATTCCACTTGAGAAGCAACTCATTTACTTCAGATAAGGTGTGACTTACATGCAGGAGCAACATCTAAATCCAGCATCTCCATAGAACTTTGTTTAAAAGCAGCAGTATATTTCACACAAGAGCAACATGCAATGTTAATTTCCTAAATTAACATTAATGCAAGACTACTGAGGAGTGGTAACATCTTACCAGATGCCAGTCTTCCTCTGTTACAAACCTTTCCAAGAATTTATATGGTAATCTACACATTTATACATGAAACAGATGCTTGCTTATATGTATTTTAAACAACATATGGGATTGTAATGTCAAGAAAATACAAGCCCTGCAAACAAGCTTTAGTTAATTTTGAGATAAATGCCACCGTGTGAAAGTTCAGCTTAAAGTTCAAAGATTGAAAAAAAAATTGACTGATTTCGACTTTATTTCATAAAGACTGGGCTGGCTTTTTTTTTTTTTAATGATATCTATCGGAAGTTGGTATGACAGAGAAAGTTTTTTTACTTGCACTGCAAGTGTATTTTTAATACTTAGTTTTGCAAAACACACTTCTATTAAACACATTCTCATGTTTTAATAGCTGTCAAACACAGTGAGTATCCATTTTCACCTTACCGTGTGGAGTAATCGTCTGGAATGGTTTGGTAGGAGATTTTACATTCCATATGGTCAAGGTACCATCTGAGTGACTACAAATAAATTGTTTCCCTTCGTGATGCCAAGCCACAGAGTGGATTGCCTATGCAAGAAAAGATAAAAAAACTAGAACAGCAGAAGTTGAGTATCTTAATATCATTCTTACTCCCTCCTCAACAACATCAAACAGCAAAGGAAAATCAGATAAAATACTAATTAGAACATACTAAGAGCAGTATCATTTTGTTTACTCATGGTAAGTTTTCCATTCACAAGTACTTCTTTTCGCCCATCAAAAATACAGTCTTCATTGTCAAGGTAGTGACATGTTTAAAGGTAAAAAAGCTCCTCCTCAGTGTGTAGTACTAAGGTATTTTTCAACAATGGGTAGCATGAAGAGAATAACTGCAAGCATTAATTCAAACTTTGCTAACCAGAGTCTTTTGTTATTGGGAAAAATACACTGTCCATACAAAAAATATCTACTTGATAGGACTATTAAGTCAAAGCTTTAATATGGTATTTTGAGATGTCTAGGTGGCTGTGCACTAGAGGCCAGCATGGGCTGAGAACATAAGTAAAGTGAAAATTGAATTTTTCGAAGTGACGATGAATGATGATAATGATGAAAAAGTATTGGCTTAAATAAGCACTCTAGTGTTGGAATAGCAGTTTTCAGGTACAGAAAAGTAAGTTTCCAGCAATATCACCAGGAGAATCCAGAGATTAAATGACAGGGCAAAATGACTGCATTACATGAATGCAGAGTCTCAAGCAATAGCTTCTCCAACTTAAAGTAGTAGAAAATCTGGCTATTTGTAAACTACAGATTAACTCAGGTCAGTATTTCTTAGTGAAATTTAATCTTGTTCCCTATGTAGTATGGAATTTTGTTAGAAGACAGATTCAGTGCACCAATATAACATCTACAAATATGTAGCTCAGAAACCTAGACATTTTACACGAGGTCTCCTAGAGTCAAAGTGAAATAGTCTTGCTCATACTGTCTGCAAGATAAATTTGTATCTAGCAAATGAAAGTGAGTATTATAAAAGAAATTTTGCATAAATATTGAGGATTTGGTTTTATTTACTGACATAGTATGAAACACATCAGATCAGTGAGTTTGTAAGCAGACTTGATAAAGAAAAGATTGTATTTAACAAAGCTCTTTTCTCTAAGAAATGAAATAATCTATACTATAATTAGCAATACAATGTAGTAAGAATGTTTTAAATACTCTCCCATGTGATGTGTAACTCTGAAAACAGCAGGTAGCCCATAGTGTAAATGAAACAGTTTTTGATACACAGTTATGTAGAAATATGTCTTAAGAATCAGTAAGAAAACAAGCTTTATAGAAGGAAGGATAAATCTTAGAAATGAACACTTTTTTCCTTTTCTTGATAAAGAAAGTCAAGAGGAAGGAAACAACAGCCCATTACTGCTGAAATGGCATTAATGCCAATGAACATAAAAAGATCTGATAAACTGCGCACAAAGGAGAAGGATGACTGCTAACATTTAATTTCATAGACAGAAAGAACACTGAAAGAGAACAACAAGGCCTTTAGCTTTATGACTATTTATTATCTATTTTTGTGGAGCATCTGATTACATTTAGCAATGCAGTTAAATATTAAACCATAACAGAAATGCAAGATTTACGTATTTTTTAAATAATCCAACTAACAATTCTGTGGGCTGAGTATGATAAACTCTGTTACAGAGCTCTATCCCTTATATATCTACAGTAACAAGTCAGTTATAATGAAAAAAGTACAGTAACTAAGCGACACTAGTTGGTTGATATCAATAGCCTCAGTCACGAAAAAACCCCTCAGAATTGAAAAATTATCCCAATACTCAAGAGTAGAATCTTTGACATTTTTTCCATGGCTAATATTAGTGCTAGAATTTGAAGGAAAGCATAACAGCCAAGACAGAAAAAACAAGCAGGATCCACTGAGGCTGTAAATCTATACATAGCTTCCTAGAGAGTAAAAAGCCCCTAGGAGTGCTATGTTTTTTCAATATTTTTACACAAGACTTACTGATCCAGAACAAAAAAACTCCCACTTTTAATCATAATTATCAACTTTATTTAAAACTTCAACTGCTACTTTTTTTGGCACAATAATGCAGCAGTATGCTTAAGGCAGCTGATTCTATTACATCTCAAACATTTTTGTGGAATCTAACACTGGTCATATGGATCCCACATAGAATCCCTATGACAGGATCACGCATTAGTACCATAAAGGACCCTTGGTGTATTTAAGGCATAAGACATTTGTATCCTTAAGAGAAGTTGTTTACCCAGGTAACCAAAGTCCTGACCTCACTCACATTCTGAATTCTTCCATTCACAAACACGCACCAAATACAGGGAATCTCTACAGGAACTTAGAGAATGCTCTTATAAAAAAAAATAAATTTATCTTTAAATTTACTTAATTGTATCTGAAGGTGTCTTACTAAAATTATTCTAACTACCTCCTTCACTTTGATTTGAAGTTAAGGTATCTGTTCTGGACTATATGGAAGTTCGTTTCAAAACTGTAAAAAAATCTAATCTTACTTTTTGAATAACAAACACAGCATGATTGACTGCAGTGTCCTACATACACCAAAACTTAATCAGAAATGTAGTAACTAACCATGCCATATTATTACGGGGAGGCAGGCTGTGCACAGAAGAACCCTCACTTCCACCATCTGATCCCAAATGATGACACTTTTATAAAGAATTATCAAAATATTCAAATCAAGTACAGTAACTTGGGAGTATGTTTGCTAACTCTTGAGACTTAAATGGCAATATATCATGCAGATCATTTTGATGCAATGAATGGAAAATGCGTAATGACAGCATTTACAGGCTTTGGTTTCTGGTAGGTCACATATAAGGGTTGCTTTTCCTTCCTCCTTTTACTCTCAACAAGCTACTTTGACACTTTTTTAATGTACCAGAACATTGACGCTAAAAATAATAACCTATAATGGCTGTGCTGAGTTAATTCTATCAAAGTTTACTTTATATCAGAACAAACAAAATTGAATGGACTTCACTAAAAAAAAAAAAAAGGTTTAGTTTTCAGAAATTGCACTTCATTTTTTTTAGAAACAAAACTAATGGCTGAGAAAAATTTTATTCCTTTCATGGCTGAAAGTACAGTATGGGAAACACTTGCACTATAAACTATATTCCACATCATAAATGCAAAACTTCCTTTTAAAATCCCTACTGTTTGAACAGAAATGGCTTAAGAATGACACAAAAAGAATATACAATCTAATTTTTCCACTGAGCCTGCCCAAGACAAATAGGATGTTTTGAGGAAAGAGCTTCAAAGGAACTTTCTAAAGAAAAGTTCATTCATAATGACACTTCCATTATGTCACAGATAATTTCCTCCAAATTCTGACAAAAAGAACGTTACATTTGTGCATTCTTCTAACTAATTCTAAACATGCCACATATTGCTGTTACATTAATTAGTATACAGTACCACAAGCTGAGGATCTCTAATTAAATCTGTTATTACAAAATAGAATGTTTTTGAGGGAAGAATATGCTAGCAATCGGCACTAGTACTACTCATGACCTAGAGCTGTTTCTCCCCCACCCATGGTTAAGCAGAAATATGATTACAGAGTTTTTAAGGGTGGTGGTGGTGTCTCCCCTATAAGCATTTGTGTCCTTGGAATGAGTGCTCCTAGTGCTCTTGTGCTGTAACTACCAGAGCAAGGTGCTGGTCAGGCACATGTTCAGATAGGAAGAAAGCAGGGGCAGTGTTTTGTTGACCCAGCTTTCGGGTATAAACTGCCCCACCTCAACATGGGAATTTGCTTCAGGAAAGCCTCCTAAAGGTCAGGTTATCATTTGGAATGATACTAAGCAGGAAATGATGAAAAGATATAACAGGATTCAGCTTCCTCCCTGATGAAATTGCACAGTATCTTTCCATAAAACTCTGACTGTGCAGGAAATTTGACCCTCATTGTTCCTTAGCAAAGGAAGAACAGAAAGGATGGCATTTGAACTCCAGACACACCTGAAGTTTTAAGTTAAACACAGTTGTATCAAATGATGGTGACAGACTGCACAGTCCCTGAAATACATGTTTTAAGACAAATGTCAACCACAAAGTGGTAATGGAGGGAGAGACTAATTCAATAGCAAAGTTTAAAGCAAGCAGTCTTGATGGTATTGATGTGTCTGGTCATCCTGTTCATGATCACAGAATCACAAGGTTGGAAGAGACCCACTGGATCGTCCAGTCCAACCATTCCCACCAATCCCTAAATCATGCTCCCAAGTACCTCATCCACCCTCACCTTAAACACCTCCAGGGACGGCGACTCAACCACCTCCCTTGGCAGACCGTTCCAATGCCAAACCACCCTTTCCGTGAAGAATTTTTTCCTAATCTCAAACCTAAATCTCCCCTGGCAGAGCTTGAGGCCATTCCCTCTCGTCCTGTCCCCTGTCACTTGGGAGAAGAGGCCAGCACCCTCCTCCCCACAACCTCCCTTCAGGTAGTTGTAGAGAGTAATAAGGTCTCCCCTCAGCCTGATGTCTCAGGAAACCTAGTCACCAATTTAACAGTCACCATCATTCAATCAAAATAGAGAATTGTGAAACACGTTCATGGATGGAAAATAGTTATGAATTGTGTTACATCCTGGCACAATGTCACTGTAAAAACACTTGTTACTTCTACTACATATCTTAAAAATAAAATTGTATTGCATCTTCTTCACCAATGTTTTTCATCTCTGAAGTCAGCACAACATGCTAAGAGAACAAAACTAATATCAGTCTGAAATGTGGAAAAAATGTATGAGACAAATTTAGAGTGGACACATTAAATTACTAGAACTGTCTGCTAGTTACTCTCTTACGTAAAATTCTGTGTCCTGCTCAATTCAGTCCATTTCCCTGGTTTCTGATATTCCATTCTTCTTTAAAACCTACACAACTGTACTAGTCTGCCACTGAAAATAATTATTTGATTATTTTACATATATAGACATTTCGTTTTTGGCTAAGTATTTGAATTACTAGGTTACTGAGCTAGAATGAACAACTTATCAGCATGCCAACAATGTCAGTCAGGTTTTTTCACAGTATCAGTCATGGTGTTATTTGTCTAAAACTCAAAGTTACCTACCTTTTCACAGTAACCTCCTCCAGCATTAAGCAAGTGAGAATGCTTTTCTCTTAAGGAAGCTGTTCAAAAACTAGCAATGCTTTTACTATTTGGCAATATAATTTTCTTCTTGCAAAATGCAATAAAAAACCTGTTTCTTCTGCATCTTTTAACACTTATATTCACTTACTCGAAACTGTGCTAGCTGAAAAAAAAACCCAGTGTATTTATATAGCCCACTAGTTAGTCAGCACTGATCATAATGTGATTAGGAAAGATAACATTCTGGAGTTGAATATTTCTTCAACTGACAAATTGAGGGAGATTCTCTGTTTTTTGCAGCTAAATGCAAAACTGAGAAGCACTGAGGAATAAAATCGAAAAAGATAAAGGAGAAGCCCCACCTCACCTGACCCGCTCTAAAAAAAATGACAGATATATATATATATAGCACACCAACAATAGCCCACTTTCTGCAGCTTTCTATTCATTATCTTTTCTATATCTAATAGGATCTTCTCTCAAGGCCATTGGTCCAGAAACAATTACAGCAGTCTCTTGGAATGGCACCTTTCAAGAAACACATTTTTCAATTCTGTTAGACAAAATTAATCATATATTTCTATTCCATTCAGGCCAGAAGCCAGAACTTGAAACTGCCTAACTGTATCAAAGACACATTAAAAAACGGACACTATTCTGCACTCCCTCTTAAGACAATTAGATCAAAATAACTTGCCCATTGAAGAATAAATTCTCTGTCATACAATGTTAAATGGATGAGAACCAACACATTATTGCATATAGTAATTCATTTTCCAAAGAGAAAGATAGATATCTATATTCCTTAAAGGGCATCTGAACTCACAGAGCAAACCAACTCCTAAGACTTGAACAGCCACTATTTTTTTAAGGAACTTTACTGTATATTGATACTCGCTAATGAAAGCAGTGAAACTCATCAAGTTCACTCTACAGGTCTTCACTGTTTTCTCTGTTCTTCCTATCGATTCCCAGGTCACAATAATACACATTTCTTTACCAAAGGATCTGACCTAGGGTATTTAATTAACTCTTTGCAGTCAAGAAACCCAAACTGAACAACTAGATGTATTCACTTCTAAATCCTAAAAGAAATCAAAGATTAAACGGCTAAACTATTTGCTGCCATTTGCAACCTCACAAATCAAGGTTGGTTCAGGAAGATGACAAGTATGAAATTGATTTTGTAAACAAATGGGCCACAAACTCCAAAGAAAACCACAATAAGCACCATAGTGTATATCCTGGGTAAGTTTCTAGAAATTGCAGAAAAATTTTACTAAAGAACAGACTTAATCATAGAATGGTTTGGGCTGGAAAGGACCTTAAAGATCATCTAGTTCCAGACTCACTGATATAAGCAGGGACACCCCCACAAGTGCCGGGTCCTGCACTTGGGGCACAACAACCCTAAGCAGAGCTACAGACTAGGAGAAGTCTGGCTGGAAAGCTGCCAGAAGGAGAAGGACCTGGGGGTGTTGGTTGACAACCGACTGAACATGAGCCAGCAGTGTGCCCAGGTGGCCAAGAAGGCCAACGGCATCCTGGCCTGTATCAGAAATGGCGTGACCAGCAGGTCCAGGGAGGTTATTCTCCCCCTGTACTCGGCACTGGTGAGACCGCACCTCGACTCCTGTGTTCAGTTCTGGGCCCCTCACCACAAGAAGGATGTTGTGGCTCTGGAGCGAGTCCAGAGAAGAGCAACAAAGCTGGTGAAGGGGCTGGAGAACAAATCTTATGAGGAGCGGCTGAGAGAGCTGGGGTTGTTCAGCCTGGAGAAGAGGAGGCTGAGGGGAGACCTTATTACTCTCTACAACTACCTGAAGGGAGGTTGTGGAGAGGAGGGTGCTGGCCTCTTCTCCCAAGTGACAGGGGACAGGACAAGAGGGAATGGCCTCAAGCTCCGCCAGGGGAGATTTAGGCTTGAGATTAGGAAAAAATTCTTCACGGAAAGGGTGGTTTGGCATTGGAACGGTCTGCCAAGGGAGGTGGTTGAGTCGCCGTACCTGGAGGTGTTTAAGGTGAGGGTGGATGAGGTACTTAGGAGCATGATTTAGGGATTGGTGGGAATGGTTGGACTGGACGATCCAGTGGGTCTCTTCCAACCTGGTTATTCTGTGATTCTGTGACAATCAACATACAGATGAGTATAATAACAGGTACGAGAAGTCAATATGCTTTTTGTAAAAGGAAACCACATCCAACAAACCTCTGAAAATGTTAACAAGCACGTGACTAATGAAACCACCATTTAAGCAGTCTACATGATTTTCGAAATCTTTAACAAAATCTCTGAAAGGAAACCAAACAGACTACAGAATCTTCAACAGACAAATCATTGGTTAAGGTGTCAGGAAGTAAAGTAAGCTAGTACAAAAACAGGCTGGCAGTAATCGATTAGTTCATGGAGAAAAGTAATTCGTAGAGACCCTCAGGGATCTGTGCTGCTTAATTTATTAATATGTAAGTTGTAAAATTAGAACAAACATAGTAAGGTGATAAGTCTGCTGACAGTACCAAAGCATATTCAAAGTAGAAATCAGGATCCAGCGTAGAAAGACTTACATTTTTTATTGTCCAAGTATGTAAATGCAAAGCTATGTATAAACACAATCTACTTTGAGCTGATAATTAAGCCTGAAGAACGAGACTCTAGTTCTATAGCAGAATGCGACTCTAGTTCTATAGCAGGTCATTCCAAGGAAGTATCTCCTTAATGCTTGCAGCACCAAAAGGCTAAGCCAACATCAAGATTGAGAGAAAAAAAAAAATAAAAGTAAACGTAACAATTACTCATTATAAATCCAGCATGCTCACATCTTGAATATACTGTGCTATGTATCTCTTTTATAAAACAAAGATAAAATATAATGGTAAAAGAGAAATAGCCAAACCATCTTGTTTCAATTTAAGACTAAAGCTTTTAACATAGGTGGAAGTTACATTGCTCAAGAACAAAAAAAAAATCTGGAAGCTGCCATCCCTAACTCCCCAAATTGATAAAGAAATCCAATCCATGTCATCATTCATCGCTTCACAAACTTCAAATCTGTGAACACTTCTTCAGTCTGAAGTTTCTAGTATTTAAACTCTATGCTCGTCTAGGGAACACTTCAAGTACTTGCAGTTTCAGAGTCCTATTTATTGATCCACTGGTGACATAAGCATAAAAAAAAAATATCACTATTTGATGGAGAACGCTCTCCTCATATTAGTGGAGATAAAAATATGTTACCTCATCATGTGTGTATCTGTAATCTGCCTTCTTTGACTTCAGATCCCATAATACCACTGTTCCAGACTCAAAGCCAATCAGAAGCTGCAATAATAAGCAGATATATTAAGTCTTTATAAGGATAAGAAAAATAATGCCATTCGCAATGCCTGTACTTCTTGCTTAAAAAAGCTATGAGTTCTATGCTGGTTTTGCATGCATCTCATCACAGATGTCCCAAAGCAAAGTGTACTGCCTGCAGATTTACATTAATAATAAAGAATTTTTGACCACTGAGTTCATAGCTCAAGTTGTTCTTTGTGGCTGCCATGTCTACAGGACATAAAAATAGTTACCTTGCAAGGCTCCAAGAATCTGTACTGTAAATCTTATGTAAAGATAAAAGATGAATGTTACTACTATCTCCAAAGAAGGAAAAGATAAGTCTAACACGTAGCTCTTGTTTATATGTTTTAGTTGAGTTGACTTTTCTGAAGTGTCTAGTTGCACTAAAGGCCAGTTAAGTTTTAAGCAATTCATTCTAATCACTAGAGGCTGTTTGCTACTGCTAAATGAGAGTATGTCAGACAGACTTCAAATTCCACAAAGACCGCTGTCTTGGATTAGCCAAAATGAAGACAAAGCACACAGTATTCTATATAAATATACTATTTAAATAAGTAATTTAAAGCTGGGAAACAGTAATGCTTAAGAGTATTATAAAGGCTATTTGATTTCCAGCCCACTATTTCTACACACAGGTTATGATTAGTTTTTGGGGTTTTTTGTAACATCATCTTAATTTTCACCATCATAAGTCCTTATATTTTGTTTTCAAAAATTACGAGATGCACTCAATTAATCCAATAACGTGTTCTACAGTCATGCCTGTATTTTGCTTCATATTATTTTCACAGACTAAAACCTTTAGCCTTCCTTTATGCTTTCAGCATTGCCCTCATCTACTTAACCTTTCTTTTAAAAGCAGGCGTATTTATACCTAAAAAGTCTTGTTCGAAAAATCATAGAATAGTTTGCGTTGGAAGGGACCTTAAAAATCATCTAGTTCCAACCCCCTTGCCATGGGCAGGGCCACCTGCCACTGGATCAGGCTGCTAAAAGCCCATCCAGCTTGGCCTTGAACATCTCCAGGGATGCAGTAGCCACAACCTCCCTGGGCAACCTGTTCCAGTGCCTCATCACTCTTCATGGTGAAGAAATTCTTCCTCATGTCAAGCCTAAATCCACCCCTCTCCAATTTATCCCTGTTCCTCCTCGTCCTATCACTACAAGCTTTTGTGAACAGTCCCTCTCCAGCTTTCTTGTAGGTCCCTTTCAGGTACTGGAATGTCGCTATAAGGTCTCCTCAGAGCCTTCTCTTCTTCAGGCTGAACAACCCCAACTCTCTCAGCCTGTCCTCATACAGGAGGTGCTCCAGCCCTCGTATCATCTTTGTAGCCCTCCTCTGGACCCATTTCAGCAGCTCCATATCCTTCTTATGTTGAGGATTCCAGAACTGGACACAGGACTCCAGGTGAGGTCTCACAAAAGATGAATAGAGGGGCAGAATCACCTCCCTCGATCTGCTGGCCGCACTTCTTTTCATGCAGCCCAGGATATGGTTGGCCGCCTGGGCTGTGAGTGCACACTGCTGGCTCATGTCAAGCTTCTCATTGACCAGCACCTCCAAGTCCTTCTCTGCAGGGCTGCTCTCAATCATGTCATCCTCCATTGCGTACTGAAATCTGAGATTGCCCCGATCCAGATGTAAGACCTTGTACTTGGCCTTGTTGAACCTCATGATGATGTATTTTATAGTATTTAAACATATCCTACCTTTCCTTCATCCATTGGATTGTCACTAATGTGGACAATAGGTCCTGGGTGAGATTTGGATGACCTAAACAGAAATATTTCTGTTTAATTAAACAAAGAAAATTCCCCTGCCCAAAACTGCATCTCAAAATGACTACCAGTAATACAGACTCTGCAAATATAAACTCCAAATAAGCAATCTATTGACATTGTCAATACTGGAGTCACTTTTATCTTCAAGCCCATAAATAATTAGTCTATTTTTAGGCAGTTTATCTTTTTATAAGAAAGAAAGACTGATTTACTGCTTATTCATAACACACACAAAAAGCCACTGGCTTTACAACCTTTATCTTAATGTTTGATGTTACAGAATTGACACAGTTGGATAAAAATGTTTATTTTTATGCTGGAAAAAAAGTTCTTGCCACTATTCATAAACTATCCAAGCTTGGCACTGTCAAAATACAAAGTTAAGATTTTATGTCTTCTTGCTGTTGAAGAAGATGGGCTAATGAAGTGCTTTGGCAAGTGACAGATTTCATGTATGTTTTGAAAACAGACATAACATTCTGGGAGCAAAATAACAGCACAGGAGCAACAACACATAAGTATGTTTTCACCCATGAACTGCTACATTTGCATACAGAAATTTATTAAAAAGGAAGGAGCAAAGACAGTAGCTGTAAAAATACACTCAGTCTTGGAATAGGCTTATTGAAATTTATATTGTCAGCCAGTAATTTAACCACAGCAAACATCAGTCTCATACAATGTATGCCTTTATACTTCAGGCTTTAACCCAAAACTGTAGAATTGACACGCCTGCCCAAGTATCAGCCACTTCATATTAACATACATTATTTTTCTTGTTCTTTGTCAGCACAGCTAATGATTTTTATTTCTATTTTACATCAATTCCAGCACTATAATGAAACAGGGTTATAGGCAGAAATGTGTATTAACATTAATATTTGACATTTATGAGAATAAAAATTATTTACATGACAATGGTAGTAACAATGACATTTCTGCAACCGCTCTTAGTAACAACTGTAACATTTCTGTCTCCTCCCCTCAACAGACAATACTTCATTAAACTCACAGTTCAATGGCTTTATTCCACATGATGACATAGCCTGAGAGAGTAAATGATTCCACATTGACAATGTGAATATTTCCTCTTTCGGTGCCTACATATAGCCATTTACTTTGGAAAGGCAGATGACAAAATGTTATCCTGAAAGAGAAAGCCACCAAAAAAAAGGAATTAAAGAAAAGTCTGTTAGATATCCTGCACTTCAAGATCTACATTGACAAAGACAGAAAAAAGGCAATAAGCAAACAGGAAGAAATAAGATAAGTCAGAGATAAAGTATCAAAGCCACTACACGACAGGTGTAGGAAATGCACAGACAATATAAAAACTTAAGGAAAACAAAAAATAGAAACCAAGGTATCCTAAAACTATTAAGTCATTCAGATAAAAATCATACAGCCACCTTTGGTAATTATCATAATAAATGCATCTGCTTAAGATTGCTGTAATTTTAAACTTAAAATACAATAATCCTTTGTATGAAATCTCCCTTTGAAATCTACCTAATTTCATGTTCTAAAGAAAAAAAGATTTTTAGGAGTAGCCTTACGCAGATTAAGATGGTTTCAAGTGAGGAGACAAAGGCAGAAAGCAAAACGTGAGAAATAAGTTTACATGTAACCCAAAGTATCTCTGAAAAAGCAAACCTAAAACCAATCCTAAACAATTATAAAGTCATTTTAACAGTAGTCAGAATTTGGGGTTACGTTACTTAATTTTACTTACACATTTTAATTTTCTGCTTTATAGTTTTCTGCCAGAAGGAAGTACCTGAACAAAACCCAATAAGCTAACAACTGTTTGTACAGAAGAAAACTCTAATTTGGCCATAGCTCCAGTGCAAATATTAGTATTTGAAAACGTGGCAATTTCCCAATTCCTGGGTCCTCCTTATTGTTCACTATTTCTTCAAAATTGCTAAGGAAATAGTGTCTGTAGGAAGTCAGCATCTGATTTTTCTACACAACAGAAATACTAACTTGAAATTACAGCCTAGAAAACTTTCTGGAAAGCTGTAAACTCTAAACCATTTTAATCTGATAGGTCCCAATATTTAAAGAAATTGGAAAACTACTTGGACTATATCAAGCTTGGTCTTCCAGAAATGTTTCAGTGATAAAGTAAAATAATTATTCAATGGAAATTTGTTCTGTCAGCTCTAATCCTTGGCTTTACAGACTTTTTTGTTCTTATTTTCTCCCTGTTGGGCTCCCTTCTTGCCAAATTCATGCATCACTTCACAAGCCTGTTAATCATAATTTATGCAAAGAACAGCTTCAGATCCTTTGCATTAGATGTTCAATATAAACACATTTAACTTCAAGACAAAAGTGAAGGCTAACAGCAACAATGAAAAAAGCCTGCTAATTGCTGAAAAGTTTATCTGTATTACAGGTTTCAAATGTTAAGTTTTCTGTAGTAATACTACCTGTATCAAAATTGTACCACCTTATTTTTCGTATCTCTGATTTCTTTCTAGTTAGGGAATGCAGTTTGCTCAGGCAAATCTTTATTTTCTAACTTCTTCAATTCCTTTTGCTTGAATAGCCAATAAAAAAGACAGTACTAACTTTTTTCATTTATATTTCAGAGAAAAAAACGATTATGTATAAGATTTAAAATGCTCTTCCAACTCACTGAACTCAGAGGTTGTAAAATTTTTACTGACAGTAATTTGCAAACATCATAGGTTGAAGGCTTGAGTTTTCTCAACACCCTTGAAAAAATATTTTATTGGAAGCTAAATCACATACATCTGTACGTGCACTGACACTACAGAGCTATCCCACTAAAAGCAGGTCATGGGGAAGAGACACAGCATGAAAACATAAACCATCAGCACTCTACAACACCACACCTTCTTTCTGTGCCAGAACTCCATGTGCCAGAAGCAGCTGGCAGCCAGATCAGTTGGATCTACAAACACAGCCTAGCAGCCAGAAATAGTATTCAGGAGCAGGGTCATCGGATCATTTGTCTTGATCTGTGATTTAATATTGTCAGTTACACTTGTTCAACACTAACTACAAAACCCATTCTATTTCATGTCATTTAAAGATGGGCACAAGTATAAGTTGGGGCTGCAACTTCGATTGCCCTGGCAAAAAAGCAACACCTAAAGAAAAATCAACTCCTCAAGACTCTTGATACTCCTTTGAATATGCAGCCATATTCAATTTGCTGTCTCCTCTGTGCAAGTGAGATTAATCTTGTCAAGAGTTACCAAGAAATGCAATGATTCTACATGAAAAATTAGAGTTCAACAAGTAAATTCACAAAACGCTTAGAAAGTCTCAAAGGCTGAAGAGGTAGAAATATTAAAATTTTTAACTATATGCCCACATAGAACAAGGTTTTTAACCTCGCCCTTAAAGTGTGCTTTTACCAGTTTTCTACAATCAGAAGACCTGTATGATTTATATAACCTAAGAAATATTCTTAGAGAGTCTGTTTCATAGAAAGACTGATGACTAGTTAAATCCAAGAGGAATTTCTCATGCTGATTTTACTACCATAAAAGAATCCCCATTTCACCTTAAACGTGGTAAATGTTACTTCACTCACAAATATAATTTTTTTATTTGCTATCTCCTTATTTCTTAATAAAAAAGTAAATGTTCCAGCTTTATGAAAATTCATTATATTTTCATATAAACTGATTCATTGAGAACTGTATTTATTTTAGCAATTTACAGAGTAACATTTTCAACTTTAAAGTCCATGTATTGACCATATCTCTCTATAGTAATTAAGGTTTCACCTTAAACTATGCAGATTTAAAACAACACTGGAAATGTTACAGCCCTCCTAAAAACTAAAATTCAGTGAAGCTATGGGCACCTGAAGAGCCAGTGACGACCTATTAGTATATCAACAAACAGGCTACATTTGATGGCCTGGCTTGCTCTGTTGAAAATTGGACCAAGGATTAAAGGGATTCAGACTTGTTCTGAAGGATGGAAACAAAAGGTCAGGGTCTTCTTAGAGGTAAAGGCAATACTTGCTTGTTTAACACTTGGCCAAGGACAATATATATGTTTTTCTGAGAAATGCAGTTTTCTCTTCCTGCCACCACAACATTAGAATAATATATTCCATCCACAGCATTTTAAGATCAAGAGCAGTGGAAGTTGCCACATAATGCTCTGGCAATGTCTACAACCCAGGTATTCTTCCCCATCTCTCCCTTCGCACAAATGGATATGTAGTTAAATGCAGAAAATATAATGGTTTGGAACATATTGAAAGGAGTACAGATACAAAATTTTTTTACTTGGATTGAGCGTAAGTCTTTCTTGCACACAACCCCCAACTGCATGAAAACAATCAGAATCAGGGAAGTACCATACTCTTCTGCATCAAGTCATGTGGGCCAAAAGTACTGGAGAAGAGGCATCTATTAAAAAAATAGATCAACATCTAATAAAAAAGAGACAGTCTGGAACACTCTGAGCCAGTGGTCACATAAAACAAGTTTTCTTCACACACAGCTCTTCCATGGCATAACAGATTCCTCATGTTATCTCCAAGGAAATTTCAGCTACTTCAGCAAGTATAGTACATTCTGTGAAGTAGACTGACCTTCTAGCATAATGCAGGTATCATGCACAGCAATTTATTCCAAGTATTTTTCTTCTGCATATGAGCACAGAGAACATCCCTTTACATAAAAAAGTAATGCTTTAAAGAGATTTTTTTTTTTAATCTGAAATCTACAGTACAATTTTAATATATGCTAGCATCACAGCTAAAATTAGGTACTGTTATGCAACCCCAAAACAGTTGGTGTTATTCTGTACTTTACTATAGCTGTACTTTTCCCAAAGTATAAGATCTCCCCCTTCACTGCATATACATTTGCAAAGCCACTTTATCTCCTGTATCTCCCTTCCAAAAAAAAGAGAAAAAAACCCCACAAGAAATGTCACTTTCCTGTGAAATGAATTTGTAAAAGTTGACCCAATATTTCAAGAAAGTAAAATTGCATACAGAAACCCCAGCGGTACACAGCCCGGAAGACAGTGATAAAAGAAAACCTCCCAGAAAACACTTCTTGTTCTTACTGTACTTAACATATAATTTGTGCTATTGCTTATGAGAGAGTATTAGCAGTGTCGGTAGAGTCTTTAAGAAGACATTTGTAAACCTGCTGAAAAGATTTCCTTTCTTAAGTGCCTTAACTGTGGTTGTTTCACAAGACAGATCAAAAGAGTCATCATGGCAAATGATAAAGTGATAGTATTCACTAGAGGAATTTAATTACAGAAATATCAAAGAATACAATTTATGAAATTACTAGGTAAGTGGAAGAATTAGGGTTTTGAGGGAAGTATTAAGTAGAAATGACAAGCTGTTATCTTGAATGTATTATTATGACAGAAGAAATCCTTCTAAATTAATCTCTACCTTTCCTTAGCATTATGAAGTATTACATGTTCTCCAGAATTTTCCACTGCTTTAACAAAGCACAGTGACAAATACTTCAATAAGTGACAAACACTGATAACGGGTTTTACTTTTAAAGTCACTAAAACTATTTCTAGAACCTCAGGCTATGATAGATCTGCAGTTACTGTAATTATACCAGCTACTCAGATCACTATTGTACATGCAAAATAAAATTTTTCTAAGAAGAAAAATGTTAAGCTACTGAACTTGTACCCTGCACACCTCTATCTTCAGCCCTACATGCATGAGATAGCTTCCGAATTTAACATGGTAGTTAAAAAGTTTAATTCTTATGTTAGATTAGCCAGTGTCCATGGGCTCTTGTCAAGTCTTCAGTGGGCATAAAAAGTCAAGAGCCAGCATCAGAACGGCATACTGATGGAAACAAGAAATGGCTGGGATTTTGCCAGACTGCGGGAAAGGGTCTATTTTCCAGATGTGGTAACTGCAATAAGCCCAAAATACCTGCCTATACAAAAAAGGCCTGAAGGGACAAAAGACACATTTTCAATGCATCCTAAAGCTGTCTCCCCAAGGGATCATATGGATGTAGTACATCATAGAAACTGGACCAGGTACTTCAATTCCATTTATATCCCATAACAGTACTCCAAATTATGCTTCTCCAAGTACATTCAGTTAAAGGACTGCCTCTAAACGTGGCTGAGAAGTATCAACATTAACTATTTGTGCTAGTGTGGACACTAGTGGTGTGAAGATGGAGTAATGAGAAAGCAAGAACCAAAATCAGAATTACAATTGTCGCCACTGATGTGACTGACACTAGGGCCATTTAGATAATTTTCCACGAAGTCTCAATTTTAGAGGATTTTTAGGTTGCTGCAGGTGTTTGTATCTTTATGACAAAGTTCCTCGTATACTTCATGGCTTATTTCCTTTATGGAGTTCCATTTCACCTCTCTGTTTTAAGATGGCTTTTCAAGCTTCAGTTGTACTTCACTAAAAGGGGTCTTGACATTTTTATTTATACACAAACAAAAAGGGCTGCTTCACAGCTTGTAATACTTACAAAAGACATGCAAACAGGGCCTCTGAGGCAATTGATCTGAGAACTATATTTTTTTCAGTGTTGAAGGAATTAACGCCAAATCTCCAAAGAATCTGAGGATCTCTTTCCTCTAATAAAATCTCCTAGACTATGTAATTACGACCTCCTGTTGGTACATCTGAAATGTCTCAAAAATTAAGCAGGCTTTTGACATCACAGGTAGTTTGCCCTAACACACACAGTTCAGACTGAACATTTCACCTGGTAAGTCACACACCACTACTAAAAAAAATGCCCATATCAGAGATGCAGCTTTCCCATGGGACACAGAATTATGCTTATCGGTGATGGACAGAAGTCTGTCAAGACAGGCAAGGCTAGAAATCAAATTCTGCCCAGGAAAATGGCAATTATGAGCCTCATACCGTTGTGAAAGTCAGGGCGCAAGGAAAAGTTAACAGGACAATGGAGACAGTTTTTTAAAACTGTTTCTTAGAAACCTGAAAACTCAGAACTTGGGTTCTGCCTCAGTGCCAAAGGCAACAAAAGACAAGCAGTTCCATCAATCACACTGACACGTGGGACTTTGCACGTGCAACCTCAAAAAATATTTTTCCAAACAAATCTGATCATGTATGAAAGATATTCACATCTGCAGCAAATCCAGTCAAGAACTTAATTTCTTCCTGCTAACCTCTTGAAACAAAATAAACCTACTTCTAAATACATCATCTAGGGGATCACCACTGAGCAACATTAAGCCCACTGGGTAAAATAAAGCTTTATAGGACACCATAAAGGCAAGCAGACCTGGTGACATTTCACTTTCAAGAAGGAGGGAAGTTTTAAAAGTGTAAAAACCAGTTATATGTGAAAAACTTTGTTGTGTCATCTACGAAACTTGTACTTGGCATATCAATGATTCTGCAAAGACTCAAAATACTTAACTTCTCAGAAGTATTGTTTGGATGTGTATCTAATCCCCCTGTTATACTATAATCATACCCCAAAACACATACAGCTAAGGAGAAAAAGCCAGCCTTCAAAGAAATGCTGTGTATATTGATACACAGAAAGGGAAAAGAAAAAAAAAAAACAACCACAACTAACCCCCACCAAATAATGTCACATGCTCTCACAGGCAAGAAAACTGTATATGTCTTTCTGCTATCCACAAAGTGGCAGAATTGGTCAGTTTATAAATTCATTGAGGTTGAAGGAAAAGTTCTCTCACAACTGATGTCTGCTAATGTAAGGACTGGGTACAATGTATAACAAGGTAAGGAATGTGTCATAATAAACATTAAAAGCCTTGTTTATTAATAAAGAAAATAAACAAAGGATTTTTCACTCACTTACTGTATATGGAGTTTCTGATTTAAACACAAAACTAAAGTTGCCTTTTACAGCAGGATACAAAGCCAGCAACACTTAAATCATTATTTTGTAACTGATTTGTACAATTTCAGGCTAAGGAAAATTATTTAAATCCCACAGCACAAAAGTTGATATATTAAACTGCTGTCAATGCATTCACTGGTCAATATGCAAAGCACTCACACACAGAACACTCAGTTCTACTTTTATGCTATTCTTGTCCTTATGCTAAGTCACAAAGCAAATTAACTATTTCTTTTGGCATTACAACAGGGACTCTCAGCTCAGGAAGGATGTAAGTCTTCTATAACTAAATAAATTTTTCATCCTTGTACATAAAGCTGATTGGTTTGGGGTTTGGGTTTGTTTTATAGTAAATGAAACTCAAATTTGCCATCCCATACCAGTTCTGTTTTTTTTTTTCTAATAAAGTTACTCTGACACTTCATCCTCTCAAACTGGTTCTCTGAAAGTCCCTGGCTCATTAGTGATGTGTGTTTGACCTTTCACACCTTAGAACAGCTTAAAGTTTAGTAGTTCCTGCACAGCAAGAAAACTAAAGCCAGATTGAATATCTATCTCACAATATGATTTCAATTTTTAGTCTAATAAGAAGTGTTAACGATGCTTATTTCAGAAGTAACATAACCTAACATTAACGTTTGCTTTTAAGTCAAAGTGCATTTGACATGAGACTTGCATTATATATGAACACGCAACAGTTTTAAGCATATGTAAGATTACAAAGAAATTACATTTTGATTCACTGAAGAAATCTTAGAGAAGTACAAAACTTAGGATACTGACGTTCACACACTGAACTGTGTATTACGCAAAGAGGTAATACTTACACACTTTTAACTTGCATGCCAAGTCATGCAAGCAACCTCCCATGTAAGCATTATTTTTTCCTGGCCTCTAGAAAGCTCTTCCCATAGTCAAGGAACAGCGGCCAAGCTTAGGATAACATTGGTTTAGTATCTTCTAACTTTGGTTTAATAACTAGAACATGAAGCAGCTGCAAAATCCACACAAAGGCAACAGGAACAAAAGGCTAGAAAACTTGCAAAACTAGCTTGTTTTGTACTGTGCTTCTGATATCTGCCAGTAATTCCAACTAACAGATTTGCGACATATCAAAAATGTTGTCAATCACCAGTTCAGAAAGCTTGCTTCATATTACTAACCATCACTGGTAAAATAAGGCAGTCAGGAGCTACGAGTCTACTAAATGTCCAGTTTCTTACCTTCAAATATTCAGCTTATTTAAAGAGTCAACAGAAAGAAGCACTTTAAAAGACTCTTGGTCACTATTTTTAAAAAAGTGTTTTTCTCAACTCTAACAAGCTACAAGTTACCCAACGAAGACATTTTCCACAGTTCAGAAGGAAGTGACTTCCTCATGAAATCACGAGTAGAAACAAAAAAATTCACAACCTTTTCCAGTCATAATAGAAGCTGCATTCTGAATTAATTTACAGGTATTTTAATTCCGTTATCATGTAACTATACAAAATACTTAACATACGACACAAGCACTTATAAACAAGCTATGTCTGAGTTTTATTCCTTATTTGATAGGTGTTCGAAATAGGTGAAAGTAAGCTAGTCAAACTAGATTACCAAGAGGAGAAGCAAATATGAAATCTAGAAATTATGTTGTTAAACACTGGGCAGTAGTTCTTCCATACAGCTAAATGCAGATAATTAGCCAGAGCTGGCAAAGGATTGTACCAGGAGGATATAAAATTAATTAACAACTATTAATTAAGAATACCCTTTTAAAAAATCTATTTAGTTTTCTAATTGTAGTTCAAGACTAGAATACCTTTTAACCTTGGTACCTAACTGGTACACTTAGATTTCTATGCCACAAAAACCCACCTACTTCACATCTAATCCTTACACGCTAAACTCTGATTTGGAAACAAGATAAGAACAAAAATTGGTCTGTGACATGTTGAGCTCAACCTCTATTCAACAGGACACAATACTGCATTTCTGCAGTGTCAACACACTTCCAGGTACTCCCAATTAGGTATATAATTTTAAACCTTAGCATTGACAGAGCAAATACTGATACAACTGGAGTAGTTGCTCCAGTTATGTCCTAAGACTTGACTTACCCCTCCAAGGACATTTTTTCCCACTTCATTAACTTTTACCCCAAATAATTTCCAAGCAATTGAAGTTCCCTATACAAGCTGGCAAATTAAAGTATCGTTAGAGAAGATATTGCCACAAGGCTCTGTTGTAGTTTTTAATATTTTAAGTAATTCCTGTTTGAGAAGTCAGTTATCTTCATGAGCAGATCTTAAACCCACAAAATAAATCTATAAGATTTTGTTAATTAGGTATCTAATGACTTGGTGTTTGCAAATTCAGAAGGCCTAGTTATATTCACGAACACACGTCTCAAATTTGGTAGTTAATATATATCATAAAATAAAACTACCAAAGCAAAGTCCATAGGTATATTTCACTACCCAGAACTCTTAGTGTTACAAAGACATCTATTTAAAATTGTTCAATGGTGAATTTATACCATTTCCTAAAGGTCAAAATCAAAATAATTCTCTAGTAATGAGATTATAATTTATTTTATAAAGCTTCATTTTAGAAATAGTTAAAAGAAAACAGAATATTTGGAAACAGCTAAGACATCCAGCACGACTGAAGTAACTATGACAGAGTATGGTTCTGAGACCTCAAGTGTTCTGGCTACTTCTATATGCTATTATAATGGTTATTTAAGAGTAAAATTACTAGAAGAATAAGGCCTTGTCTCAAACTATACCTTCACTATTCTTAGGAAATGAGAACATCATAGTTATTGTATTAGCAAGTCAGAGGTTTTCCTGGAAAAATTTCTACTCTATCCTAATTTTATAACAAATACAGCTGCTGAAGTGAAATGAGTAACCTAGACTCCTTTCCACTCCCTCACAAGAGTACAAAAAGTTCAACTCCTTGCTACATTTTTGCTATTGGGAACACCATATTACTCTCTACAACTACCTGAAGGGAGGTTGTGGAGAGGAGGGAGCTGGCCTCTTCTCCCAAGTGACAGGGAACAGGATGAGAGGGAATGGCCTCAAGCTCTGCCAGGGGAGATTTAGGCGTGAGATTAGGAAAAAGTTCTTCACAGAGAGGGTGGTTAGGCATTGGAACAGTCTGCCAAGGGAGGTGGTTGAGTCACCGTCCCTGGAGGTGTTTAAGGTTAGGGTAGACAAGGTGCTTAGGAGCATGATTTAGGGATTGGTGGGAATGGTTGGACTGGACAATCCGGTGGGTCTCTTCCAACCTGGTTATTCTGTGATTCTGTGATAGTCACAGGAAAAGGACAGTGTAAAACTTCCACTGTGTTTAACTGAAGACATCCATAAATGTAAGAATAAGCCAGCTTCCAACTGATTTGGACACAATCAGAATCACCTCCCGAGATATCCATTTTAAAGCACTATTTAGAAGCCAATTCTTAAAAGTGTGGTTTCAGGCTGCAAATCCAAATTTATATTGACACTTAAGTGGGTGCTATAGGCAAGAGAAGTCATGTAAGAAACAAGGATGGGAGACAGAAAATTCAGTTTGGATACACCACTGCATCTCTTATAGTTAAGGGATCCTCGTTGAAGTGGAGAATTGGATTTCCCTCCATTTAACTTCTATACAGCACAAAGGAACACTGTCACTCCCTTCAGACAGGTAATTTTCCTCTGTCAGAGCTTTCTGTTTCATGCATAGAATCACAGAATAGTCTGGGTCTAAAGGGGCCTTTAAAGGGCATCTAGTTCAACCCACCTGCTGCATGCAGGTGCTAATCATGCTGCTCAAAGCCCCATCCAGCTTGGCCTTGGACACTTCCAGGGATGGGCATACACAACTGTGCTAAGCAACCTGTTCCAGTGAGTCACCACCCCACAGTAAAGAACTTCTTCCTTATACCTAATATAAATCTACCCTCTTTCAGTTTAAAACCATTACCTCTTGCCTTATCACAACACACCACTTCAAAAATTATACGCACAGTAATTATAGAAACAACCTCAAAAGGGACTTAACATCACTTAGTCCTCTACCCCCCAAAAAGTCAGTAATCTGCATTTACGTTATTACTTACAGGATTTTTTTTTTTATAACTCACTCTTTAAAACCACAAGGTTACTCCATAAGCCATCCAACAGTCTGTTTAGCACTTTTTATGACATTACATTAGAAAGTCTTACATAAATATTTAACTTAGCTCTTTCTATTGCTACCCACTACTTAACGCTTATTAGTTCCTGTCCTATTCAACAGGTGTACAAATTGCAGATTATTCTGTGTTCTTGCTAGTATCCTTTGAGCCTTCCAAGTAGTTAATCTCTGAAGGACGCTGCTCAAAAGTAGATATAGCATTCCAGTTGAGACTTCACCCACAGAGGGAAAGAAGGGTTGCTATCCAAAAGGGAAGGACTACTTGTCATTGAAAAAAAAAAGAAGAAAAAAGACAGATGTCTATTTCATTTGCAGAAGTGTAATCAACTAACTTCTAGAAATGTAACCTAAGATGTCTCCCTAGCTTGCTTACAACACTGCTACCTGAGTCTCAAAACTGTTAGTTAAAATGCATGCTCATTTTCAGCTTTTCTGAAACACACAGGAGCTCTAACACTGCAGAATTCTGATTTGTCAAAGGGAGAAAAACTTGCAATTAGAAAAACGGAACCAGTTTTCCTGTTGTCTTGTTAGTGCGCATTCTTTTGATCCATTCCTTTGGAGACATCCATTGAAAGCCTTCTATCTCTCCATATTTTAAAGCTGGGAAAAATGATGTTCAGCAATGCAATATGTAAAGTGGTAAAATAGTCACCTCAGTTTAGTTCACTGGTGTGTCTACTTACAAGTACTTTCGGCCCTAACAGCCTGCAACTCAAACTCAATGTAAATATAATTTCCCTACCGTTCTCGGTTAAATTTGAGTGAATGAAGTATAGCAGGTCTTTTCTGACGTAAGTTCCACAGGTGCAAGGTATCATCAGCCAAGGCACTCACAAGAGCTCCCTGTAAGAAAGAAAAGGTTTAGTCAACTTATTTTCATAATCCTAGTAAGAGTATATGATCATAAGCATGGAAATATACTACATATTGGATACTAGGATGAAAAATATTTGTAAGCATGTGCATCAACATCATAGCACTGCTAAGTCCTAAGCAGGAGTAATGAGTTAACTGATGTGATCATATCATACAGCTCACTCACACTTGCTTCAGTGCTATGCTGAGGTGATGGGGAAGGAGTTCTTTCCCATGTGTGCACACCAGTTCCCTCATGCCCACCCCTCTAGAGAAATTAAGCAGTGAACTCAACTGCTAATATCTACACACTGACAAAAGGAGTGAGGTTTGGACTTCGCCATTCCTCTGAGCTAGAGGTTCCTCTACAAATCTAGCTCCAGCTAGTTCAACAACAGCTCTGCTGTGAAATCTCACCTGCTACGTCCCCAGAGAAAAAACACCTCAAGTTACTGAGGGATCATTTCAGAGATCATTGCTCAGCTCACATCCAAAACAGTAACCCTATCAAAATAAAATTAACTACCTACTGAAACTGTCCATACTATTGAAAACGTACTTTACTACTTCAAGAGATAACTTGTAAGGTTTCAATGACATGAATAAGCATTCCTAGGAAAAAAGTTCTTGCTTATAGGAAAGAGTACTCTAGAGACAAAGGTATTTTCAGCAGTTAGTTAAGCATCTTCTAAAATTAAAAAAAATCTTCTAAAATTAAAAAAGGTAATTTATAATTGTTATTACTGTTTGCAATTCATGCCAAGAGTCACTTATGTCAGCCAATTTTGATGCTTGCTTAATAAGAAATTGAAGAAAATACACCATCTTCTCTGAACTATGGAATATGCACATCATTTTACTAACCTCATTAATCAGGAACTGAAGCTGGATTACTGCAGCTCCACTGTCATGTTGGCAGTAGCATTCAACTCCTGGCCGACCAAAGCTGAAATTGGTACTATTAAGGAAATTGTTGTACGCAATACAAGAAAAAAACCCAAACCAACAAACCAAAACCAAACACCATAACCAACACTGTCACTATCACTAACATCACAAGTAAAGAATGTACTTCTAGCTAGTGCACACAACACATTCAACCATGCAGATCTGACTGATCACCAAAAAATCTCATTTAAATACCAGAGTAGAATAAAGAAGTTAAATAATTTTATACATAATTTTCACATTCTGTGGGGTTAAGTAACTCCCATGTTTGTTCACCTACCCACCCTTCATTTGGAATTGAGGCTTTACCCTGTCTCAAAACAAGAGGAGTATGACTCAAAAAAACAGAGAAACCCATGGATTCCTCAAGGTACTCCAGCCCTCAAATTCTATCCCTCAAATGTTTTCTCAAAGCACTTCTGATGCAAATATTTCTGGAAACATTGTTATAAATAGCCAATAAGAAATTCAATATTAAGAACACTTGAACATTTTTTTTTAAAAAAACCCTTTTGCATTTTCCAGGACACCTGAACCAGTTCTGTCTCCAGAAATCAGTAAGCAGGCAGTACCAGGAGAAAGTTCACACAAGCTTTAAATGTTCTGAGCAAGTTTCTTTTTTTTTGACAAATTACTGGAAGCCTCATATGCAGGTCTGAAAATAGAGTCTGGCCTCTTTTATAGTGCTTACAGTTACCAAAAAAGTAGTCCTTGCAGCCAGTCCCACTTACTTCCTTTATTCAAGAATTATGTCATCTTCACTATTTCACCTAGTAGCTATAATTATTCTTCTCGTGTCAAATTAATATTATCCTCCTAACCAGCATGAATCTTTCCTAAAGCAATGCAAAGGCTCCCAAGTTTTGCGGGGTGTGCTGAGTTGAAAAAGCAAGTCACTTAAATACTGACTGCAGAAAGAAAATAATATATGCCCATTTGAGTACATGTTAAGCATTTCTCAACCATACAAAACAGGGAGCATCCCAGGGAATGCAGTTTATCCAAATCCTCTATACTTGCATTATGTGTGCTTAAGGCAAGAGAGCTCACTGTAATAAGCAGTGATCATCTACCATGTAGTAGTTCCCAAAACAGGCAAAAATTATAATGAATAATGACAAGATAGGCAAAGCATTCTAATTTTGTAGACAGGAAAGAACTCCCTGACAAAAATCTGGGGTAGCTCTAGAGGAAACAGTCTGCTCTGAGTACTTTTCTAATCAGCAGCCCATCCTTTCTCCTTCACTTGCATGTATTTATTTCTACTATTCCTGCTTCACACTATTCCTAATAGTAACAAACTGGATGAATTAGTAGCTTCTCAGCTGCACTTTTATAGAAAAAGTAAGAGACAAAAGCTTTGGCCAAGACATGTAAGAGATAACATACTTACATTCTAATATCATGGTTCGTTTTCCTAACTACTAAAAATCTAGGTCATATGCAAGAAAAGCACAGTATTACACTAATATCAAAAAGTGACATTGCTTGTACTTTGATTTGTGAGAAAAAGGCAACAGTTCCAAAAGATTTTTTTTTTCCAATCAAGCTTCAGACTGAAGCTTACACTTTTTTCCTACAGGCAAAATTAAAGCATGTCAATTAGTGATATGTGAATTCTCTCTGTAAAATAGCTTTTTTAAAAGTCACTACTATTTACAGCTTATCTACATAGCAGGAACTCGGAGCACATGTCCTTAGAATTCATTCTGAAAGAGAAAACTAATTCCAGAATATTTATGAAAGCATCAGAACAGCAGTTCCTTCTTTTAATTCTTCAAGTCCTAGGGAGAAGTAGACCTAGGGAATATTGGCTCTTCATCTGTGGCTGATACATCTAACACAAGAGACAGTTGCAAAAACTGTAGCTAACAATTCAATCCCCAGCATAAGGCAGTTATGTATATATTTATACTATAAATTCCTTTCCAAACCTTCACCACGCAGAGATTTGCATCTTCATGTCATTACACTGTTATAATAAAAAAAGCAGAAGATATGGACCATGTTCCTCTACTGGATTTGCTATTGTTAGGATAGCTTGAGATTTTTCAGACAAATCTGAAACAGCAGCACCTCTTAATTCATTCCTCGATACTTCTCAAAATTGTAGATGTAATGGCTTGCAATATTTAAACATTTGACAATTTTTACACGAAAAAAACCAGATCTCTGACTAGCGGAAAATACATATCACTAATCTGAATTGCATACAAAACAAAAACATAAGAATAGCAGGATACTCACAGTATTCTTACGTATCAGTCTTTAACATAAAGCTCTCCAGGACTACACATCATACATGCATGTTTTACTACAGTTATTACTAGGTAGCAGTTTTCCACTTAACTTAATCAGACCCTGAATTATTTTCATAGACAAAGCTACTACTACATTCTGCACACATTTTCATGTGTGTTTTGATTGTGGTCCCCAAGAAATGTTGTAACACAGAAAAAAATCACCCAAAAACACGATGGTGAGACTTACAAATAGTATTTTAAATATATAAAAATTAAATCTCTGACAAGGCTGGACACAAACACAGCAACAGATAAAGACACAATTTACATAGTACTACATTTAAGTGATGCATAGTGATACATCTAAGCAAGACTAAAGTAGTTCAAGAGAAGCCTCGCAACTTTCCGGTTTGTCAATCTTACCTGCACCTCGATCTCCTCACTATTACTTGCACATACAAAAGCAAGATCTCTCACAGAAACAATCTCATAAAGAACAATCTATCAAGGCACACAGCTAGTTAGCAAGAGAGTTATTAAAACGTCAGACAGTTTTACCACTAATACTGCCTCCAAAACTAACTTTGACTTTTCACATCCATGTATGACGAAACAAGATAAAATGAAAACCCACAAAATATTTTTGGGAGAGTTTTAGACTTCCTACTAAACCTGCAGTCGTATCATATCACTATTTTTCAATTTGAGGATTAAAGAATTTCTTTCTAAATCTTCAGACCTGCCTAACCATCCCGCTGCGTTCACATACAGACCCACTTAGCTGAGTGATTCCTTCCTATGTCTCAGTATATATGCCTGCAAAAGCATATTAACAATACTATTTCTCCACATTTTTGATCCACTTTCCTATATGTAAATAACGGCACCAAGCAAAAACAAACTAGGGCTTTAAAACTGAGTACAATCAGGTACAAATACTATGAAATCACTGGTAACCGTTTACTATGCATTACAATGGTCTGGCTGGAATTCCCATTCTCATTCTGCCAGCTAACCAGACTAAGAAGGAAAGAAAACTGACAGTAAGGAGATACTGGCTGCAGATTCCATACAAATATAGCACACGTGAATTAGCCAATATCTAGATAAGAGTTTGAGCTGGTTTCTTGGACAGGAAAGTCAGCATCACATACTATACTTGGAGACCAAACCAACTATCCCTAGAGATTAAAGAACTGTAAATTCCAGGCAACAAAAACAAACCCCCAAAACCCCAATAAAACACACCAAAAAAAAACCCCCCAAACCCCAAAAAACCCTCACAAACCTACATTCAGCTTCATTCTATTAGTCATAACGATGAAAATAACACAAGGCACCTCAGAGATTAAGAGGCTAAGATCTCTGTCCTGGAAGGTTACCAAAAGGTTTTTCCCAAAGGTCTGCCCTTGAAGGAGGGAGAGACAGGAAGTTACATTGGAAGAGATCACTTATATGACAAAATATTGGAAAATGCATTACTTTTCTCATTTTCTAGGAATCTGAACATTATACAAAGTTCCCAGTTTTTGGAGGGGCATGGAACAGTATTGACTGTTCAGTGTTTTTGTTCTATTTTAAACAACAATGAAGGCTGAGAAACTGCATTCATATAGTTAGTCTAAAAAGGTATTTCAGATTCATTATCATGAAATTAAATACCATTTGAGTTCAGCAGTTCTTACATCTCATAAGATGTTTTTACAACTCATAGGAGTTCATGATTTTCTAGGGAGAGGAAAAGCATATTATTTGTCCTTTTTCTGTTGAGGGAAGAGGGTAACAACAGGTAAGGTATTTAAATAGTTGATGTTAGATCTCATTACAGATATCCTATTAGTTTAACAGATTACAAACTACTACTGCCATTTGCTACCGCAGCTTTAGAAATTCCAGTGAAGTGGTGACTACACAGCTGCCTGGAGGCTGAATTTTAAAGCTTTGAAACCAGCTACCAATACCCACTACCAATATCATCAGTTCCTGCCTAAACAAAGATCAGGTCCTTTCAATATCAAAAGCCAACTCATTCAATGTTAACTTAAAAAAACACCCTTACATTGATTTAGTTTAAAAAGAAGCTCTGTTTTGAAAAATACTAAAGCACATAGACTTCAGTTCAAGTTCATTAACTAGTTTCTGTACACAGGAATCTGCAGGAATTTTAAAGCTTAAAACTACATTTTTTTCCCCTTAAATTATCAGTTATACTTTTCAAAAATTAAAGAATTACTGAACTAGTTTGCACAGAAACTGATATGGAATAGATAGCAAGCAGTGACCAATATCCGACCCATTTACTAACATTGTTAATAGCTAGGAATCAATACATCTTAAACTTCAGAGTTGCTTGTATAAATACACCCAAGTAAAATATTTCCCAAACAGCTATGAAAAGTGCCAGCAAATTTTCTGCAAAGGCTATATTTGGTAGAACTTTCTCATAAACTGACAGTGAGAGGCAATCGTTAGAACAAGATGTAATTAAGTAGTACCAATGCAAGCAAGATCATAAATCTGTCATTTAGCATCAAATGAGAAACAAAATTGCTTTTAATGATAAGTTTCCACTAGCATAATACACAGATAGCAAAACATAGTGCCAGATGAAGAGGTAAAAATATAAATTTAGACTAAATAACATAGTATTTAAAAAAAAAATAACAAGGCTTTCATTGATTTTACTAACTTCATTTTCTGATCCAGGTTCTGTTACTAACAGGTCCTACTACTTTAGTATAAAAGCTGTATTTCAGCACTAACAATCCAAAAAAAAGGTGACTAATTTAGTATTTTTTCTGAGTGGGAAGGAAGGGAAGGAGAAAGGTATATCACAAGGAGAAGAAGTAGAAAATTGCTACAAATACATCTGCATAACAGTTTCTCTGACTACACAAGAGGCAGTGAAATGGGTGGTAACTGCTAACTCACTAAAGTTTTTCCAGAGACTATACACAAAACAGTAAATCCAGGAAATAATTATATATTGTGAAAGATCTTCACTATAATTCAGAGGCAAAAATCTTTGTATTCTGTTGCATGCTTCCAAATACTGCTCATCTGTCATTCATTTAAAACAGTTTAATTTTAATGTCAAATTTTAACATGTTATTACAAATAACCTATCTTATCCATCCTTTTAGTAGCACATACTGTATCATAATAATAATAATTAACTACGCTTTTCCTCTTTACATCCATTGTTTCTTGGCCACAACTAAAAGCAGAGCCATTCTGTGCTCCAAGCACTGAGGAATATTTGGAGTAAGAGTGATGTCTCTTCCCAGTGTCCAAGTATTTCGTACAGACGTTGCCAACAGCAGCATCAACAAATGCAATGTTCTGAACTAGATGTTAATTTATACATAATTTACTCCAACGTTCAACTTAGGAAAGCATAAAGAACCACAGATATTATCTCATAAGGCCAATTGAATGTTTTCAAAGAACACAGCCAATCCTTGCCCGATCAATTATTGTCTGTCAACACTAATTTCTAACAGCAAATCAATTCTTTGCTGTATTCACAAGTCCCTCTTCACATAATCTAAAATACTTCCCTTAACTCTTGCATGCCAAACATTCTTCAGTTATTTTTAAGTCCCTGACTACTGGGTATTCAAGACAATAACTGCAATCACTAATCATTCCATCCCAACTTTGTTCAAATACAATCCTATTCTTCAATCCCCTCCCTACAAACTGAGTTGCAACTAGTCTACTGAATCCCCCTTCAATTCTATCTCATTAACCCTTTATATTAGTTTGGGGTTTTACAGAATAAGACCACATGCACTATTACAACTTACATACACTATACTTTGGGGTTCCTCCCACATCTCTGTTTCATAAATCCACTTTTACTCACATGCTTTGAGAAAGAGGGCATAAACAAGTGATTAAAGCAGACAGAACTAAAAATATTATCAGCACCTTAAGTCAAATTTGAAGTAGGTCACCTGTATGAACTTCTTCCCCAGATTCTGCTGCGATCTCGCAGTACCAATATTTGCTCTTCCTTTCGAATACAATTCTTCAACACTTAAGCCTCATCTACAAGTTAAATCCACCCTACTTCCCACATAATTTTGCTTTGTGCCGGTGATGGAAGTAACTGCTTCTTCCAAACATCCTTTTGGAGAAAGCTTAGTTCATCACTAGGAGTTTTATCAATACAGTGATGCAAGTATAACATGTTTTGCTTATGCAGCCTTTTGAAGTGACTTGCTGAAGTGTCAAGAGGATCATGGATTAGGAGTACCAACACTTACATTCTATGGACAAAAAGTAGAAACTGCCCCCAAATCAAGCTGGTACGTACAAGTCTCTGTCTACTCCAACTCCACATGACAATCTATACCCAGTCTCATAGTGGGAAAGGTCACAAGCTGGAAGATCTTCCAAATACCCAAAATGATGTTCACAATCAGTACTGTTGCTCTTGCTTTTTAAATATTTCAGCTAGTAGTGTCTAAATTCTAATTCAAACATAATGCAATACACAGGTCTCGGGAGACAGCTTCCCTGAGGTCTGCTCAAACGCATAAGCAGATAAGACTTAAATCTTCTCCATTCAAAATACCACTTAAGATTTTTAAAACAAGCCTTAAACATATTTAAGCCACCAAAAACTATTCTCACTGTTACTCTAATTACTTTGCAATATAGTCCAAGAACAATGCTTTCAATTTTCTTTCAAGCCTCTCCACTTTTCACTATAGCATAATTTTCAGATTTTGCAAATCACCAAAAGAACTGAGAAAATTACTAGTTCACTACTATTGAAGTAGCAGTGACAATTTTATAGGTGGTTTGCTCAAAATTACCACTACAAATGAAAAACAAAGGTACAATTCAGTAGATGGCACTCTTCCACCAAAATCAAGAGGAAGCCATGTCCTCTCTTAAACAGGAGGCGCCTGGAAGCTGCAATTCTTATTTTTAATATGTGAAACAGTTTCTAAAGTGTTTAATTTTTTTCTACTTTTCATAGAACTTGCAAAGTAGTTTATCACATGCCAAATTATTAAGGATGATTACTATGTTTTGTTGAAATAGCTGTAATTTTACTTAGCTATTTTGTCCAAATCTTTGTGCTATTACATACAGCTCTATTTTACACACACAAACAAGCTGCATCTCAGTGCTAAATGAAGTGATATTTCTGTGGCTTATGTTTACCAGAAATCCATCTTGAGATAGACTATTAGAAGGTTGATGTTGTCCCTAGAAGTTGCTCATGCAACTGTAATTCATATCTCCCCAAATGTATTAGTCATCTATTTTTATAAGTTTACTAGTGATGTCAAAGTACACCATAAACATTTTGTATTATTTAGCCTAAATTTTAGTTTAAAATAACGTCAAAAAGAGAGACAAACAGTGATTAGAAAACCCTAAGCTGTCAGATTAAAAAACAAAAGAAAACTGGCATCAAAGCATGCATTTCTTCAATATTATGAAAATGTGATGCATAGCACTAAAAATAGCACTACCATTCCATCTTGACTCTTCTTTTTAAAGTTGTTACAGATGCGAACTTACTTAGATTCAGTAGCTTACTCTCTCAGTGTACTTGAGGACTTCAGAAGGGTCCTTTCTTTAACTCCAAGAAGTGCACACTCAACAGTGCTAAATAATCCCCATAAGAGTACAAACAGAGCTACTGTTTTCTACAGGGTGTGGATGTCAGAAACAAATAGCTTTTATTGGTGCTGGGAAGGGGATAATTCAGACTGTATTGTGAGATTTCCAAGTATCCACAGCCTAGTTTAAGAATGCAAAAGGTTGGAAAGCAGATCATCAACAGAAAAGCACAGTTCATGGTAGTCTTCATATACATCTTTCCTGTAGCTTTTCTAGTAGGAACTTTGCCTACTAGATGGCAGGAAGGTATTACCTTGCAAATCTAACTTCACTGAGACATATTTTTCTACACACATTTTTGAGAATCTGCTCATCTTTCAGCCTTATCTACCTCCATCCCTGCTCAGATACCAAGTAATGTCTGGTACTTCAGGCATTACTTTCCCTGTTTTACTTGTTTGTCATCCGGCAGTAATTACTCAGGCTGAAGAGCTATTTTGATCAACTTCAATAGAGAGGAAGAAGTGTTGCAGATAACATTTTGCTGCAAATTTTATGAAAACAGGAAACTGACAAGAAGGGAGAAACCCAGATAAGGCCCCCATTCCACCAAAAGGAGAAAGGTGGCAGCATTACCTCAACATCTGAAAACAGTGTCTCTGTACAATCACAGAGAACATTTTAAAAGTTACTATGTATAGATAATTCTACTACAAGATAGAACCACAGGACAGCAGGTTTCACAGATAAAATGTCTGATTCTTTCCTCTACATAGAAGTATCCAAAATAATGAATATCCACATATTACAACTCACTTCCTATAACTGTTCCAGTTCTAAAGGAAGGGAAAACCCCTTGCTCTTCATATTATGTCATAAAGCAAATGTTATATACAGCAAATTGTGATTTTGAGCCCTTCAGAGATGCAGAGCTATACCCGTTTACTCTGCTCAGCACCTTCAAGGTTCTTCCACAATATTGCAGCTTAACTCAAATATCTAGCAATAATTCTTCAAGAATGAGATTGCCCCAAAAAAATACACACACTGATATTTAATAGTTTGACCTCTGATTTACTAGGACTAAGGAAAGGGTCAAGGAGTAAAGCCAGCCAAGCATTTATCTACACTTGCTGCATGGTCAAGGAAAGGCCGCAGAAACCGAACAGAGGTTTTCCTTTCTACACAGTGCTGCTGTCTCCTTCACTACTTATCCTGCTCCCTAAATGCCAAGAGGAGACATTCACATTTCCACTATTCCTCCTCCTTTTTTTAAATGGTAAAAAGAAAGCAAAGTAAAGAGCAAGTCTGCAAAAAGATGTGCTTGAAAAGAAATACAGCTGGATTCCTCAGAAAATTACTACCTACAAAATGACAGCTGTTAAAGTAGAAAACTAAAGAAGTTAGGAATTACTTTTCTTTTTTTCTTTAAAGCAATTTGGTCTCCATTGGAATCCTCAGCCACTTATTTACATGAAAACCACTCCAAGAAAGTGAAATGGCTGCTAATTAGTTAAAATTATTTAAAAAACTAACAATCATACATCTTCCCAAAAGAGTAACAACTATCATTATCACTAGTCACAGCACTACCACTGCAAATAAAATTTTAAAAATACTTTTAAAAAAATCCAAACACACACTCATTGTTTCAGGCAGACTATCACCATACTCCAGAGTTTTACTAAAGTCAAAAGCCTGAAGTTACAAATGTCAAACAGAGAGTTTCCCACCTTCTCTAGGGAAATTCCTGGTTGTGGAAAACAGCTCTTCAGAAATGTCATGACATGAAAATATCCAGGGGCTTGGATAAAAGCAAAGTATTGTCTGGAACAGGACTCTTCAGCCACCTCAAGATAGTTTATAAGCAGTAAATCCAGTCCATTAAAATGAATGTGGCATTGTAGTCTAGTCAGTTCAGACCTGCTTTGAGTCAGAAGAATCTACATTGATAGAGTGTAATTCACTCCTTATAATGTCTTGATTAAAACATTTATTTTGAGGTTTGGGTGTCAGCTTTTTCTACTCAGCAACAGAGAAAATGAAATCAATTAGTTTTGGAAGTTCACTTCTATGACACCTTCCATCAAAAAATACAAGAGGAAACCAGCGATGTTAACTCTCAGCCAGCTACTGCAACTCACTAGAGGTCACAACACATGGAAGTTTTACACATGCTTTGCATAGTGGGGAGTAAAACAACAGGAGGCTCAGATATAAACTGGAGTAGAAAGCTTTTAAGTTGATAGCTATCAGACTAAATCACCCGTCACGTTCCTTAAACATTTACTAAAGAGAAAAAAAACCCAAACCACGGCTACTGTTTCCAAGATTCAGCTAGAAAAGATTGAAAATAATAAAAAACACATTTACAAGGTATATTCAAAGTTAATTTTTTCTTTCAAATATGTGCATAGCCAAATGAAAATCTTAAACATGAACAAATAATCCCATTGTATATTTACAGTGGTTCATAGCTCCTCTGTGTGAACCAAAAAACCCAAACAAACCATTTCAAGAAAAGCATTAGACTTCCCGATAGTAAATTCCACCGGAGCTAAAATTAAGTCACTTTTTTATTAGGAGAAAATCCTGTGTCTATTTATGCTTACAAAAGGAAATCCTTACTGGCCAACTGCATGCCAATTCACTTCAGTTATCTGAAGTGCTACAAGTCTGAGTGTTTGGCTTGCAAAGTACCCCAACTTCTCTTGGAACAAAGGACTACAAAAAACCTCAACTGATATGCTAGCACTTCAACCATAAGTTTGACTGCTATGCATTTATCCCTATGAATGTCCAGGTTTCCGGCTTTAGCCTCCAGAAGAGACTGAAAGATGCCATTTAATCAAGAATCATGTACGAGTCCCAAAATACATTCCGAGTTTGCTCAACTCTCTAAACTCAGATGGCAGAGAACAGGTGGGCTTTAAAATTACTGTGCAGTAATGAGATTGTACAGTCAGGAAAGAAACATTTCAACAGATTCAAGTATTATCCCTCCTCAGAAGCTACACAGACACATGCAAATTCACAAGAGGGATGTTGTGGCTCTGGAGCGAGTCCAGAGAAGAGCAACAAAACTGGTGAAGGGGCTGGAGAACAGGCCTTATGAGGAGCGACTGGGAGAGTTGGGGCTGTTTAGCCTGGAGAAGAGGAGGCTGAGGGGAGACCTTATTACTCTCTACAACTACCTGAAGGGAGGTTGTGGAGAGGAGGGTGCTGGCCTCTTCTCCCAAGTGACAGGGGACAGGACGAGAGTGAATGGCCTCAAGCTCCGCCAGGGGAGGTTCAGGCTTGAGATTAGGAAAAAGTTCTTCACGGAGAGGGTGGTTAGGCATTGGAACAGTCTGCCAAGGGAGGTGGTTGATTCACCATCCCTGGAGGTGTTTAAGGTTAGGGTGGATGAGGTACTTAGGGGCATGATTTAGGGACTGGTGGGAATGGTTGGTCTCGACGATCCAGTGGGTCTCTTCCAACCTGGTTATTCTGTGATTCTGTTCTCTTGAAGCAGAGGAAAAAGAGAAAAGAGCTGAATAATTCACCCCAGCCACTTGAGATGACCTCATCCAGGATGGATACATTTTGTGGAACTATTCAAGAACAGGGGCTTAAGTCTACCAGAAGCAGCACTGTAGTAAAGCATACCTGCAAACTGTAAAATACTAATTTTTGACAAATCATTCAACAAGAAAGAAATCAGTTATGCATAGACACCAAAAAGTGCATATGTTTAAGACAGACTATATAGGTTTCAACAGACAAGCAGAGATTATTTCTATTAACTAATAATTTAAATTAATTCAAAATAGGAACTAGAAAAGGCACAATCTCTTCCTATAATCTCCTCAAATACAAGGGGAAAAAAGCAATAGTATCTAGTGGCCTGTTGTGCAAAAGCAGGACCAAGTCCGTCGCATTAAGAAACAACACAATGCATTCCAGTAAGACACCAACAAAAATAGTATGCTGAATTACATTTATTAATAGTCCTTAAAAAAAATACCCAAACAACTAGAGAAGTAGCAAACCAAATACCAGTGCTAGTCACTACTAAGATACTAAGGTACTTTGGAGAAATAAATATATTTTTAAAAGTTCTGAAAGATGACAACAGTACTCATAGTGACTCAGTATCACTCATGCAGAATGCACTTAAACTGATCATCTCCAAAGATTCTCTATTAATACAGTAACACAACACTAATGACATATCCCCAACTGAGTTCAATTTCATCAGCAGTGAACTTCCTTCAAATTAAGTACTTTTGTATAATATATAATTACATGCTTCTTATGTACTATATCAGACAATGAAACTTGTCAGAATACAGAGATTTCTCTACTTTTGGAGGGTGGGGGTGGTTTGTAGAACAAACTATGTAGACAAAGTTTTCAGTCTATGCTTTTATGTACTCTATCTGGTTTGTAACTGAAATCTGCTAATTTTAAGTTTGACACTAACTATAATTTCGGAATATTTTGCAAGAGCTTTCCTATAGCATGTGAGATTGTATCCCTAAAAATGCTAATACATTATTCTGTAGATTAGAACAGCAAGCATTAGTAGAGTCTTCCTTGTCAAACTGGATACAACTACTATAATAGCATGCTACAACATTTGAAGAATGGCACAAAGTAGTTTTTCCCCTTTCAAACTTACTCAAGGGTATTGTTTTCTGAACTTGCCCACCACTCTGTTCTAATTGCAACAGTAACCTCCACTGCAGGCAAAAAGAGAAGAGTATCAGATCATAGAGTGATTACCACACAAGTTTTCATACCAGCTTCCTAGACCCCTTAAAACTCACCATTAAACCACACCAACACTCCTAAAGTCACTTTTGAGCACTTAACGGAGAAGACCTTAACAAAATAGCAAGGTTTTTTACATCTTCTGTCTACTGAAATGAAATGCAAGCATCTCCCCTTTGCCAGAAGAGCTGGTGACAGTGATCACCTAGTGCTTATGCTGCCAAGGCAGATGACCTTACCTTCAGGCGCAGAAGTAGCAACAGCCTCATTTTTTGATATTTGAAAACAAATCAAGACAGTTTTTAGTGACTACCATTTACTTACATTTAAACCACACATGATCACATTTCTGGCCCCTTTGGAATTGCCACTTCTGGTGCTAAAATAGAACTAGTTTAAATAAAGTCTGCGGCAAATACAATTCAGTTCTGCTGCAAAGTAGGGGACCAAACAGATACTGATTAATCACTTAGCTCTCCAATTATAGCTTTGACCCAGCTGTGATGTCTACATAACATGCAGATCTGTACTTCAGTTTTCATTTCTGCAGAGCTGTATTTGCAAACTGCTGTAAACATGGGGACATGATTAATAAGGCTGTGTACTTTAAAGAGGTAGGTTACCCAATCTCTTTTCCAGGTTAGTAACTCACCAGGTTACGTTTTCCATGTAATTAAAGAATGAGGAGATATTCAGCAGCCAGCAACTAAGCCTCACACAGCTGCTTGCTCACTCCTCCTCTGGCAAGACAGGGAGAGAATCAGAAAAGTGCTAAAACACATAGGCTGAGATAAAGACAGTTTGGTAGGTGAAGCAAAAGCCACATACAGAAGCAAAACAAACCAAGGAATTCATTCACTATTTCCCACTGTCAGGCAGGTGTTCAGCCATCTCCAGAAATGCAGGGCTCTATTACACATTAGAGTTGCTTGCAAAGAAAAATGTCATCACTCCAAACATCCTCCTCAACTTCCTCCTTCTTCTTCCAGCTTTATATGCTAAGCATGACATCATACAGCATGGAATATCAGCTATCCAAGCTGTGTCCCCTCTCGTGTTCTTGTGCCTCCTGCAGCCTAATGACTAGTGGGGCAGTGCGAGAAGAGGGAAAAGCCTTGACTCTGAGCATAGCTCAGCAATGACCAAAATATCTCTGTACTCTGTATCCTGCTTCCAGCACAAATACAAATCATTGCCCCATACCAGCTGCTATGAGGAAAATTAACTCTATCCCAGCCAAAACAAGCACAGTCAGCAAGTAATCTCATTATTTTTAGTCACTTAAACGTAAGTTTGGTTTGTGACTTTATCTGATGTTTAATGGTGTTGTGAAGCCAATCTTACCACACTAGTTTAGTGCACAAATTTGGAACATGTATAAAAGGGAATGCTAGGCAAGTTACTTCAGCAGCCCATTCTGCATATTAATAAGCATCACTAACGCTTAGTAACTGTACTTCTAATATCAACACTAGAAAGTTCAGTCAAGAATGTTTTTCAACTGTGAAGATGAACATCTGCTCTGTTTAACAAAGTAGTAAGATTGGATAGAGCATATGCTAAAAAAAATACAGGCAATCCTATCAATTTAACATTAAATGATCACAAAAAAATTAGCATTCTATTATTTTTCCTTAATGAGCAAGTAGAAAGATGTGAATTGCTTTTGTCCATCTGCTGCTGCTGACTACATGTTGGCATTTCGAAGTAGGAAAGAGGCAAGACCCTTAATAGAATAGATTATCAAAACCATCAGATACCACCTAGATTACCTTTGTAGTTGGCTACTCTTGAAGTGTTAAATGTATTATTTTAATGTAAACCAAAGGTCTCATAATGTTCATAGAACACATACAGAGTACAAGCCTGGCAGCAGATTCAAGAAGCTATGCAATACAACCCCCTGCTTGAAACGCTGTGAATCAAGCAAAATAATAGTAGCTCACTAAGCAGAAGTACAAAGGCCGTACGTCCTTTGGATCTGCATCCTTTCTATAGTTCCCTGACTTCAAGTTAAAACAGCTCCTGTGATGACTTTTCACAACAATACAGGAGCAGAAGGACACAACTAGTTCTTGGAGAATCCGTAAGAGATGCTTCATAAAAGGGTGTGTTTGGTCTACAGGTTTCTAGGTGGAGAACTTAAATGCCCCTCTCCATCAGTATTGCTCTTAGGAACACTGTCTAGTTTGAGTGGGATAGGCTAAGACTTATTCTGGACATGGAAGCAGTGGTCACTGCAGTTATCTCAATTCTGGAAGGAAATTCAGCTTCAATTTGCCCAAACAGAAATCAGGGTTTCTTACTAACTTTAAGGCACTTATGAAACGGAAATCTCATAATATTCAGTAAAAAAAATAAAGTAGCCCTTAGATATTTCTATCAAGCTATAAACTTCTGTCTGTAGAACAGCGATTGAACAGCTGTTTTTCCAAACTGCAACTCTTCAGACTGCACCTTAAGAATTGCAAGATCAGCACCATTATTACAAAAGAAAAAAATCAGTTTCACATGTTTTAATTAGTTCAATCAACATAACCCAGCATTTCTCAAACCATTTAATCTTGTACTGACACTTAAAATTCAAAGCAAATGAAAGACCAGTAAGTACAGAACCACTGATACAGAGTAGAACTGCAGACAAATCACTAGGGAGACCTATTCACGCACTTCAGTGAATACAAACATTGTATTAAAATCAATCTTCACCAACTGCCAATTGACATAGCTGCCTCCATACAAGCACTATCAATAACTAGAACTATTTTTATTTTTTTAAGAGAGGCTTCATGATTCAAAATAGATTGTCTCTCTGCAGGAAGAGATTAAGTTAGAACAACTAGTACATAGACCAAGGCTGTCATTAGTTTGTACAGATCTTGGACATAAAAGCAGCTTTGGAATCTCATACCAATAAGAGATTTTAACTGTAAACCAAAACGGTTCTCATTTGTGGCAGAGTACTTTAAACTGAGCATAAACCTGTCAGATCAGGTTAAATTATAGTCACAGGAAAAAATAATTTCATGAAACATTGTAAAAATCAAGATGAATCAGGATTTAGAATGAGTCTCCAGAGCCTGCAGAATTGCTACAGATTTTAGAAATCTATTAAATAAGGAATTATCCCACTCTACCACAGTCCTCACTAGTGAAATATTTCAGTTCTAGCTATTAATAATTTTAAGCTGTGCCTAATTATTTTAATCTGTTCCCAAGTTTGGTGATACAAATATTACTGCCAGGGATTTAAATTATGTAATTACATCTTCACCTCTATTTGCGTGGAAAGGCAAAGATAGTAATTTTGTGCTCTCTTTGATAAACATGTAAGCTGCATTACTACAAAGTGCCTGTGATAGAAGCGTTGACATGAAAAAGATCACCCAAGTTACCACCAGTTGAATAGTAAGAGGCTATGCTTGATTGGCATTCAAGTACCAGTTACAATATAATTTAAACTTATGGTTCAGCAAAGTAAGGTAATTTCAAAAGCCGCTGAAACACAGCACACTGCCAGTGGGTAAGCAATACACTCTCATATGCTGTTGTGGTTCAGAAGTACCACAAACTTCTTCAGGACAGCAAACAAATACATACATTTCCTGACACAGAATTAGACCTCTGGAGAATAGTCTTACTTTCCTAACCAGATGTACTTTGCAGGATTAAGAATCAGTTTAACGATACACTCCAAGATGGGCCGCATCAAGAGGAAAAGACACATGAGATAAAAGATAAAGACCTACTGCAGTATTAACTCTCTCAAAACTGCCAAGTACACTATTTTTTCAAAATATGAAACCATTACCAGTTAGCTAAGGTTAAGGGCAAAGTGAACCATAGCCCAGATCCATGTCCTCCAGTTTTGTTTAACTTCATATAGATTGTAATAATTTACAAGTTTGATTGTTTCTTTTTTTTTTTTTTTTCACTGAGTTTCTACATAGATAACCCTAAAAAACCAGATGTGCTATGGGAAAACTGATGAACAATGCTGGCTTTTACTGTTCCATTACACTGAGAAAACAAAAAGCAATTCTAGTAAAGCAAAGAGAAACAAAAAATAACTGAAGGCACTGCTAGTCACCTTAAGTGAAAGGTGCAACAACGCTTATCCTTATTTTTACAAAGGTTTCACAAAGCAGAGACTGGGACATTTAGAAGCCTAATGCAGTTACAAAATTTCTGGCAAACAAGAAGTTTTATTAGGAAGGATATGCAATCCCGATTTGTTCTTTCAAGCTTTATCACATGTCAAATTGTAAGTTTCCTCTACTTTTCCAGACATGACTTAACTGAAACTGCTCATTTCTTCTCCTGCAGCAATAAAGCTACTTCAGTTCTAAATGCCCTTTCATAGTGACTGAGAAAGAAAATTCAGTAAAATGTCACATTAAGACTCTGGTGAATTAAGCACTGTACCAGAAGTCTGAAAGCCTAAGCTAGGTCCCAGCTGTTTAATTCCCTGTTATATTTCACCTTAACATCATCATTGGATCACACAATCCATACCACCTCAGTGTTTCATAAGCAGCTAAAAGGTACAAGGAGAAAGCCTATGCTAGAGACACAGTAACAGCCACAGCTGTGCAAAATTTGTATGCTTCCCCAAGACATTTCCTTCCCCAAGCTCACTATGACCCAGCAAGTTTGAAGTTGCAAGGTTATATCCATAAGGCTCCTATTCAGTCAATAGTAAACCTACAGGGCAAAAGAAAAAAATCATTCTAAAGTTCATTCTTCTGAATTACAGTGCAATATTTAATACAGTTATACTTTGGGTATTTTTGAACAAAAGCAATTATCAAAGCTGTATCAAAGCAGAATTACAGTATATGCAATAATACTGCAAATCAAAGACCTGTTGTGGCATAGATTTATCCACAACCACAGTTTCTTTGAGGTGCACCTGCTCCAGCGTGGCTTCCCCCACAGCCACAGAAGTAAACCTGCTTCAATATGGCCTCATTCGTGGCTGCAGCCCTTTCAGGGGTGTGCACCTGCTCTCTCGTGGGCTTATCTGTGGCCACATGCTTTGAGGTGCTCCGGCATGACTTCATGCACAGCCATAAATGCTTCAAGGTATCCCTTCTCCAGTGTGGACTTAGGGCAACAATCTCTTCAGAGCTACAGCTGCTGTAGCACAGGCAACCATAACCACAGTTGCTTCAAGATACATGTGCTCTGGTGTGGACTTATCCACAGCCACAAGTGCTTTGGGTGTCCTGCTCCCACAGGGACTCATCCACAGGTCACAGTCCCTTCACCTCAAATTCACAATGGATTTCCAGCCTATCCTGTGCAGCAGCACAGACACACAGCACTGATGCCCTGGCCATCTGCCAGCCCAGGTGCATCACCATTGTTGTCATCAAAGTGTTCCCAGGCACAGCAGAGTAAGATGATAAGCAGTACAGCAAACAGCAAAAGCAAAAAGCAGCTGCTAATGAGCACCAGTCTAATATAGAGTGAGGCAAGCAAATCCTATGCAAGTACAGAAGCCTGCTGATTAACAGCTAAACGGCAATAACAGCTATAAATTCCAACTAGCACATTCCAATCAAATATGTCGTTATCTCAAACCCTTCAAGCCCCACACTGGGTGCCAAAAATTACTCTAATGTTTTAAACCCAGCTGGTAACTAAGCCCCACACACCCACCCACTCACTCTTTCCAGTGCGATGGAGTAGAGAATGAGAACAGTAACAGTGAGAGAACTCATGGGGTGAGATAAAGACAGTTTAATAGGTAACACAAAAGTCACACATGCAAGCAATGCAAAACAAGGAATTCTTTCACTACTACCAACTGCCAGATAGGTATTCAGTCATTTCCAGAGAAGCAGGACTCCATCATATTACTAGCAAAGACAAATGTTATCACTCCAAACACACACCCTTTTCTTCTCCTTCCCCCAGTTTTTAAATGCTGAGCATGACATCACATGGTATGGAATATAACTTTGGTCAGTTGGGGTCAGCTGTGTCCCCTCCCAACTTCTTGTGCATACCCAGCCTACTCACTGGCAGTGCAGAGTGAGAAGCAGAAACAGCCTTGGCACTGTGTAAGCACTGCTCAGTAGTAACCAAAATAGCCCTGTGTTATCAACACCATTTCCACCAGAATCCCAAAACATGCCCATACAAGCTGCTATGAAGAAAATTAACTCTATCCCAGCCAAAACCAGCACACCAAGTCTTCCAACAAGTGCAACCGTGGATTCAAAAAGTACACTATCCTATATATTATGCAGCCATTGTTTTCTCTAAGTAGGACTAAGTTCTTATGATTCCATACATTTTTTTAAGAGTTAGAAGTCTCACCACAGCATTTTGGCCATATTTCATTTCAGAATATCCAAAGGTGTTTTTCTTCATCTAGGGGATGAGAATTTGTCATTGAAAAAAAAAAGATAAAGGAGATCTAATGATACCTGTGTGAACTAAATACTGGAAGATATGATCAGAAGAAACTTAAGAATGTAATAAGATGAATGTATGTTTTAAACAAAGTAGTTTTCTTGTTTAAACTACTCTTTATGAATTGGGTGGCAAGGTAGCCAATAAACATTCTCTTATTAACAAATAATCACAGAGTCCCTCTCTGGCATGACACCGTGGCAATAACTTTAGTAGCTTTATACTTTTCCCAAAACAGGAAGATTTGTTCAAAATCCAGAAGAACATTGGCAAAGGTTGAGACCATTCTCTTCCACATACAAATGCCAAAAATCCTGACAGTCCATAAAATAACAATTCAGTTTGGCTTTGTTATATTCACAAAACACACAATCACAGAATAATTTAGTTTGTAAAGGACTTCCCAAATTCACTTGGTCTACTCTCTCACTTCAAGCTGTGCCAACTTCATGGTTAGATGCTCGGTTTGAAAAACCAAAATCTTTGCTGTGCATACTGTAAAAAACTCCAGCCACTGCCCTTTCTCCAAAAAAAACCAACCCCAAAACCAAAAACTGAACAAAAAACCAAACCAAACAAACAAATCAGACTGCCAGACTGTATAGTCTGAATGATGCAAAGGAAAATTATTTAATGCATATAATCACAAGTTTGAAACAGTTTGGTTAGTTTCAGTGAATTCACAAAATGGCTTGAATTTTTCAGTATACATAGCAAATCTACTCAACGTAAACTTTCCATCAGAAAGTGTGTGGAACCACACATCCAGGCTTTGAGCTACTTCGATCAAAGAATAACAGTTGTGAGTTTTTCTCACAAAGGCCAGAGAATGGAAGTCACAGAAAGCAAGTTTCCTACACTGCAAATACATGAAAAATTCAGCAATTTGCTTACATAAATGTTATCTTGTACTGCTGAAAATAAGGGGGGGGGGGGTAGAAGATGAACAGATGCTGACATTCAACATGATTAGGATCTTCAGATATTTAATGACAGAATGACAAACAATCTAATTTTTCTCCTTCCTGTGAATCGGAACACAGGGGAAAAAAGTCCAAACTTTAAAGAACCTACTCTAGCTGGGAATGAGGAGGCACAATTTGGTCTCTGAGGAAGGTGCAATACTTCTTCTATTCCACAGGTATACCCTTTATTCTCAAGAACTTCTAGTGGAAATGGTCTTTCTTTTCAGAATCCCTCTACTGAGAGAGAAACTGAGCTTCAAGCTCCAAATGAGTATTTTTAAGGCATGAAGCAGCAATAGATATTGCATTCATGTTGGCAGACAATCAAAGTATGTCTCATTTTATATACTGTCCTAGTTTTGCTATTGAGAAATTAAAGCACAGAAAACTGAAGAAACTTGTATAAGATGGAGCAGTTAAACAGCAGAGAGCAGAATTTCTTCAATTTTTCTGCATCACGTTGAAAGCTTATTCTACCTCCTATAAGAGTAAACAAAAAAAGGTCATCCAATTATTAAGTCCACACCTCTGCAAAATTAGTAATTTAAAATCCTGACAAAATAACATCCTAAAGACAGATAAATCCTGAAAAAGTCCACTTCACCTTTCTCAAACCTCTTTGCAGTTTAAATGCTACCCAGTGCAGATCTCTTTTGACTTCTAGAGAAGCTTCTAAGCAGCCTAGTGAAAACAACAGAGAGCACAGAAGCAAGGTTATTACCTATGACACAATGCTGTTAGCATGTCAGAAGGTGAAGTCTACCCAATTACACCACTCAGGTAAATAAAACATTGAGTACATATACTTAATAACTCATTAGAAGGTTTTGTTATCTGCTGGGAAAACAAAGCATAGCCAATTATGCACAAAATTTCACAAAGACTATGGACTACATGTCCTGCTGTAATGGTTCAGGTATGCATAGGTAAGCAGGAAAGCACAGATGAACTTTTAACTGTTTAGGTATCTAACACATTTGGGACAGGAGATCAAAAGGCGAAAGCCATCCTGGTAACAGTCAATCCCTTTAAGCATGGAGAAATTTAAAGACACTGGCTTGCAGTTACAAACGAGGCCACAGGCAGCTTACGCTGACCACTTAAGTTTGAAATCACTAGCTGGCACAGCTACTCCTTGAGGGGAACGCATACTACAGCTTCCAGCACTGTGCAATAGGGTGAGCCTGAAGCAGAATTGCCACACAGAAGAGCCAGACCACCAGCCAAGACTCAAGCAGCTAGAACAAGTATCCTCAGATCAGCACCACAAACCCAGAGGAACAACTGGATCAGTGGGAGCAGATGAGTCTGAGCGTATGCAAGAAATAAATTTAAGATTCTGTCATTCAGCACTGTGATTTTCCCCTGCAATGTAGGAAACATCCAAATGACTTAACTATATGTCATAGATCCTAGTGTCAGGGAGAGGGTCACGTCAATTGGTTGTTCTCAAGCCAGGAATAGCGAGTTCAGCATCTGACCTCTCTCAAAGGTTTGTATCTACCAAGCTATAACTTTTCCTCCTACACAGTAAAGGAACCAGGTCGTTGTCCATAGCAGAAAACAGAAAAAGGAGAACAAAATACTTGCCCGATTAAGGATAATACTTGAGCAATATTGATCTGCTTTAGAAACACTTGCTTTTAAATCTCCTAACTAAATCAGAGTTAGAAATATTTCTAGAGTAACTCTGGAAATAGAATCAAGGTGTTTTTTTTTTTTAAAAAAGAAATGCAAGGAACAGAAACTACTGAAGTTAAGCTAGTGAATAACCCCAAACTAACTTTTGTGATTCTTAAGATTTGTTTTACACTAAAAGCAGTCTCCTAATTTTTTACTTATAGACTTCTCTTCCTCTTAAAATTGTAAGATCCAGTACCAGTTGCTGCTTATGTGCACAAAACGGCAAAGTCCTGCCCCTGGCATACTAAGTCAACAACTCCACAACGATCTCCACCAATTTTAATCCATCAAGCCTAGTTTCAAGGACAAAGAATATTAACAGAGTAGTAATTCTACTTCAAATCCAATTAGTGAAACGTGCCGCTTATAGTTGAGGTATTTCCATTTTCATAAATACTTTTGGATTCACAGAATTCAATACAGTGTTGCTGTTAATACAATACTGTCAACACAGTGTTGCTGTCTTTGTTTATCTCTAACTGATAAATACACTATGCCAGTGAACTCCCAGTATATTTTTAATCATAGATCTTGATTCTCCACAGACTAGAGACAGCATTTAGTACTTGTGTATTAGAATTTTCTTTGCTCCTCCAGTAGTAGTTACAAAGTCTCCATAAATAAAAAGGAGATAGTGTGGTTAAGTACATTCCTGCTCATGTTAATCTGTTCTAATCAATACTGGTTCTGAAGTTAAAATATCAGAATTGTAGACTGCTCAGTTATAGAGAATATGTTCTGTAAGGGGGTTAGCTGATCAATCAAGACTGTAAAATTAATTTCTTCACATTTTAATGAAATCTAAAGCAGGTTAGCTCATTCATTGATTTAAGAATCACAATTCTTCAGATCACTTACTTGCATTAGGAAGGAAGAAAATGCTTGAGAAGATACACCTGTACTTCAAGATGCAAGGAAAACACTAATACCCAGCTCCTATCTGCTGGTAGGCAATGAAAGAAGCATTATCATTCCTTTACTTTTATTCTCTCAACTTGAATGCAGAAGAAAATTAGTGACTTTTCTCCCATTTTTAGGATTTACTTCTCACTGAATAACTCCTTACTGATCATCAGACTTTCTGGTCCTCACCTCACTTCAATTAAATACTTCTGCAGCTCTATAGACTAAATGGCTTTCACTTTAATGAATCCTTGCACATCATGTATTGTTCATAAAAACTTTAGAAGGTAAAGCATCCTGTAGGTCAACAAGCACTTTTCAGTTGTGTTTTTAATCTTTGAGCAATAAAATGAAATAAGCACTTCCTGCAAAATTCACACCTTTCCCAACAGTGCTTTTCAAATCTGTTTCACTAGGCAGAAAGCAAGAGGCTGGTTTTACACTGGCAATGTGTCTGCATCTATCCCTCCTGCCTGAGCTCCTCCATCCTAGAGCAAGTAAATATGAGAGATGAAACTTCTCCAGAATTATTGCATTACAAGGCCAACCTACCAACTGAGGTTGATGGCTTTTAACCAGTTCTTTCAAGACCCAAGATCCCCATCAAGGTACGAAGAAGCATATTCATCTTCATTGAGGCAGAGGAGCACCAGCATTTCTGCCTCTGCATGAAACTTCCTCCCTTGGGAAATACATTTTCTGTCAAATGTTACTGCTTCCTCCCACAGCAACTGTTTCTTCTCTCATCATCTTGCAATACGTCTCTTAATTATTTAGAAAGCAACTCACAGTTTGAGAACTTACAGGTGTAGTCATGGATAAATGCCAGTAAACAGGTATTATCAAGTTGTCATTACTCAAACTGCAACATCACATTGCCCAAGATTACAGGTGAGTAAGCTCTTAACAGCTGGATTTTGAGCTCTCCCTTTTCCTTCAATCCAAATCCTTACATTTAGGTCTCTATTTTCTCTTCTATTCAACCAATATGAGAGTAATTAACAGCACTGTCCACATGCTGTTCTTCATTTAAATCAACTGAATCATCTTCTTAAAACCAAAATGCATGGTCTCTTTAGATTTGTAGTCAGCTGCCCTAAACTGCCAGCACACTAGTAACTCTCTACAAAATGTATATAATAACTTGAGATAATGGAGACTGAGCTGCCACCGTACCTCACATCATTAACACAACTTCAACTGATACAAAGAATAACCACAAGAGCCAGGCCTCCCACCAACAAAATACAGAGCTTTCCCTCCCCCGCATACCTGGACCTGGTTGCCACCAGACATTTGACTGGTTCCAGCAGTTGAATCAAAACATTACTTGCGTGGGGTGCGCTAAATCCGCTTCAGAATATAAAAGGATACAGCCTTAGTGCTCCAGTCTGAGTCCCGATGGCCAGTATTTTCTGAACAGGATCAAATGCCAAGGCTGAAGGTTGATAGGGGAAACCATGGCGTACAGTCTAACAAGTCAGTAATGATGGGTCAGGCAGCAGACCAAAAACAAACAGAATCAATATCACACATTAGGAACAGTATTCAGCGTTAACCATAGTAGAGAAAGTAACTACAAGGCGTTTTAACACACTGAGAAATTCAGCTGTCCTACACGAATCAACTATAAAAGATTTTTTTTTAGTTACAATTATTCATTTGTGATCATCAAGTGAAAGTCACACATACTGAAACTTACTTCAAATCTTGCATTTGTTCTATACAAAGACTGTATCAAAGTAGCATTTTTTCTTATCTACCTCATTCTCTGAGTAATCTTATTTTCAGGTCTAGCAAAGGCACTAAACTATTAAAATCTGAGCTGTTCCTAGGAAGTTGGGCAACAAAGCCAGCCTAGCACTATTACAGATTACTAGACCTGCTTTTCTGAGAATCACTTCTATTTCAGTCCAATAGGCCCCCAGATGACAGTGCAACCTTTCAGAAAAAAAACCAACAATCCAGGCTCCAAAGAACCAATCTCTCATCCTCTGCTTTCCCTAAGGCGCAAAAACAGTACCCAAAGGAGACAACACCAAAAAACACCTCATAAATGAAGCAGAAGTACCTCAATCACGGGCTTCTTACCAATATGAAGCTACTGGCACGTTTGGCTTTTTAGTTAGCCAAGACTGATTTGGTAATCGACCAAGCAACAACATCTCAGGCTGCAATTAAACAGAATCAAGCACATAATAAAAGTGTCATCTAGTCTTATTTCCATTATAAACACACAAAACGTAAGCCATACAAATGCCTGGCTTCTCCATTTCAAAACCTTTAGTTCAAAGCAGAGTTACTTTAAGACCTCCTAAGCACAAACCAAACTTCTGGTCTACTCCTTTTTTCTTCACTGAAGCTGCAGGCAGACCCTACACCTCTCAATGTTTCACAGCAAAAAACGTAACTGATAACAGCTCTGCTTTCTTTCTTCCACGTCCTTCACGAACAAGTTGCAGAAGTGGCAGAAACACCTGCAATACTAGATAAAACAAGGAGGAGAATCCACAGCCAACCTCATCCATATCAAGCTAGGCCAGGGGTGCGCCGTAAAGATAAAAATGGGTATTGACATTCAAATCAGTTTTTATCCCTCTTGGTACAGCTGGGGGATTAATTCCCTGCACCATTTTCCGAAGCGTGCAGACATGAACTGCAGTTACGGATCACGCACAAGCAAATAACAGGAACTTTTCCTCCGTCTCTGGAGAAGATTCGCAACAGCAGCATCAGCAACTTGGCACCACACTGCAGCGAAACCACCACAAAACGTCTACAGCCTCCCCCCTCCTCCAGTCGCAAAGGAACAGAATAAATGCATTTCCAAACAACGCAGCGCAACGGATCCCCCTCCTTCGGGCCCATTAGCAGCGGCTTCTACTCAAACGCCGCGATAACCAGATCGGCGCTAGAGCTGGGCATCCTCCTTCCCCCATCCAGCCCACTCTCCCTGCGAAGCCTCCGGCCGCACGGGCAAAGCGCCCAACAGCCTAGGCGGCGACCAGCCCTGAAACTCTCCAGGAAAGAGGACTACGGAAACCCAACGCGACCCGCGCAGCTACACCCACCGCTTCCTTCCCTTCTCCCCCAAGCTCCCAAAAATAATAAATCCCAACAAGCGGACGGGAGCGGGCTCGGCAAAGCCCGCAGAGCCCGCGGCGGCGGCGCCCCCCCCCCCGGGCTCGGGGCCGCAGCGCTCGTTCACCTTGCAGAGCTGGAAGTGCTCGGACTGGAGCGTCTCCTGGATTTCGCTCTCCCGGTTCCCCGCCTGCTGCTGCTGCGCGGCGGACGACGCCGCCGAGGCGACGGCCGAAACCGCCGTCAGGCCGTCCAGCACCTTCCTGATGTTAAATTTCCTCATGGTCCTCGGCGGTGGCGGCGCTTCCCCGGCCCGGCCGAGGAGCCCCCGCCGGGGAGGGCGGCGCAGGGGCGACCGGGGGCAGCGCGGCCGCCGCTCCTCGTCCCACGGGGGCGGGAGACACGAGGGGTGTCAGTCCGGCAGCATCGGGGCCCGCGGGCTCGGAGACGGGAGAGCGGAGCCAAAAGCGAAGAGGAGCCGCTGAGCCCAGCGGCGCCTCGACCGCCGGTCCCGGACCCCGCTCCCTGCCCGCCGGGGAGCGCGGTTCGCCCCTCCCGCCGCCGGGCCGGGCGGGCTGCTCCTCCTCCTCCTCGCTCTCCGCGTAGCCTCCGCGTCTCCCCCTTCCCCTTTCCACCCTCACATCGTGGCAGCCGCGGTCGCCGCCGGCGTCGGTCTGTGCGTGCGTGCAGGCGTGTGTGTGTGTGCGCCTGCCCCGCCGCCGCAGTCTCTCCCCCCTTCGCGGCTCCGCTCAACCACCCTCCGCCTCCCCGGAGCTGCGTGTGCCGCCAGCCAGTCACCAGCGGGGCTTCTCCCAGCGGCGGCCGCCGCCTCCCGCCCTCACGACCATCCTCCTCCTCCTCCTTCTCCCCCCGCCTCCGCCTGGCAACGCGGCAGCGCAGCGCCCCGGGGCGGAGCGGCGGCCGGAGCGGCGCCCAGCCTGACACGGCGGGTGAGGCGGCCGCGCCTGCGCGCTCCCAGCGCCGCACCCGGATGTGGCGCCGCGCGGGGGCCGGGGCCGTGCCGGGCCGGGCCCAGCCGCGGGTCCCGGGCCGGAGCGTGAGGAGATGAGGGGATCGGGGCGGCCCCGGGCGGAGTCCCGGCGGCGGAGGGACGCGGGTGACACCCCCCCAGCCCCTCGCCCGAGCCGTGGCGGCGCTGCTGCGGGGCCGGGGCCGGGAAGGTGCCTCCCTTCACTGCTAAGACGGCGAAGCTAATTTATTTAAAGATGCAGCTGGCTCAGAGTGAAGGGTTTCTTCCTGCTAAGCGCTGTGGTGTAGGTGACCTCAGGTTGCACTGTCCGTGTTCTGCTTTTATTTTTCTTTTATTAGGAGATTGGAAGTTTTTGTTATCTCTGGTGGTCAGTTATTATTCAGTCAATGTTATATAGAGCCATCGAATCATAGAATGATTGAACCAAAAGTGTTTTATATTACTCGGTCAATGTTATACAGAACCGTAGAATCATAGAATGGTTGGAAGGGACCTTAAAGATCACCCAGTTCCAACCCCCCTCCCACCAGCCCAGGCTGCCCAAGGCCCCATCCAGCCTGGCCTTGAACACCTCCAGGGATGGGGCAGCCACAGCTTCCCTGGGAAGCTTGTGCCAGTGTCTCACCGCTCTCAGTTATATTGCCCGGTTATATTGCTGAAGGTAGTTATTATTTCTCCCCAAACTTTCTTTTCAAGTAAAATGAACTGGGAGATCAGTCGTGGCTTTTGCAGGGAATACTAGAGGTGTGATTCAAGAGATTGGCTTGCATGTCTTAGCTTCGACGTGAATGCCTTAGCAGCAAAAGGCTCCACACACAGTGAAGTGGTCCTTTTAGGTAGTGCTTTCAGCCTGATTGCCCGCATGCTTTATTAGAATGGTAAATGCAGTAGTACAGAGAGGGATCGGCATAATCAGAATGCAGCAAAACAGTTATGATGCAGCCATCATCATGACCTCAAAAGTAAAAATCCCACAAACTTTTCTTAGAACTGTAACCTCATGTCAATTCATATGTTGCCTGCAGGTATGAGAAAAGAAAGTACTTGAAACAAACCAAGGCAGTGTTCCTATTCTTACAAAGTAACCAAGTTACAAACTTACAGAGCTGTTCCCCTGTGTTAGCACAAGTGCTGGACACTTCCTTAAATCAACTTGGTAAAAAGTGAAGGAGTGCTTCCAGAGATGGCAAGAGTCCTAGAAATAAGTAGGCTTAAGTAAGGTTCAGTAAATGTCTGATGTAAATCAACAGCTTATTTTTAGAGAAAAATACATGTTTTCATTATGTCTTTAATTGTCTGTTTCATATTTTAGCTAACAGTTTACAAGTTGCAGAAATAATTTTTTTTCCATTTATTACTGTGCTTTTGTGACACATTAAGCTGATAAGAAAACTTGTAGAATTTGGCCATGTTTGAATGGTAAACACAAACTTTTAAAGCTAAAGATGTGTACATGTGTACATTTAAAAATGTAAGTTATCGTCCATTGGAGCCCTTTTGTCAGGCCAGGCACTCCTAGTTGTAACTTTCATAGTGCAGTAAGGGTCATTATTTATAGTAATATTAATGACAGAAATAAACCTCTTAACAACAACATAAAAAAAATCAAAACTGAATGAAGAATTAAAGGACTTCCAAAACTCTCTTTTTGCATACTATAGTCAGTTTCCTTTTCTTAACCTTCTATGTACTTGGCACATGAATCAATTCTTCAACTGGACTACATTTTTAGAGGAGAGGTTGGACTTCATTTTCTGATTTCATTAGCACCCAACACAAGAAGCTCATTCATTAGTGTAACAATGTACCAATGCTTGCCAGCATTAAGGCAAGTGGCATAATATACACAAAGTTGAGGCAGCAGTAGTTCTCTTCCCTCACACTTTATAGTGCATGCCATTCAACAAATCATTGTTTTCTCAAACTTCATCTCTTCCTGTAAAAAATTAGTGGCAGGCTTCCCTCTCACTGGCGTGTCAGTGTGAAAAGCAGTAGGCCTTTTATTTTTATAGTTCAGTGAACATCCCTGTTATCTCTCAGGATTTAGCTGCCACATTTCAAAGGTTCTTTGGTGCCTCCAGCTCTTGCCCAATAACCACAAAATTTACAAATGAGACCAATTCAGCTTAACCTCCTTACTTCATGTTGCCCAGTCAGATCTTCTAGCCTCTGCTGTCTGAAATCTTGCTGCTGTTTTATAACCCAGTCCAAATCCCAAGTATTTTGCACAGCTGGGGAAGAGGCAAATCAGACTCAACTGATTTGCAACATCTTAATACTCAACTGTGACAGAGTCCAGCTGTGACAGAACCACTGTTAAATGTTAACTGTTAAATGTTCAGAAGTCACTTAGCCCCTAGCAGAGCTCCTTCATTGGCCACCAAATGAATCCTCATGGCTTTGGTCTTCTTTGCCTGTATTTTCTTATTGATCCTGTTGTTTAGTGCTCCTAGAAAAGGAGAGAGAAGATCACCTGCTTATTTTTTGATCAGTATATACAGATACTGCATTAGCAAACACTGTTTCTAATAGGCATTTGAGGCAACGGAGCATGTAGTGTTGGCCTTAATATCGCTGTGATCCCACAGACCATTAGTTGGTGCAGGTCAGACTTGGGTCTTTTGCCTCAAGGTAATCACAATAACTTTAAAACAGCTGCAGAGTGCAGCCATCACTCTGCTTACAGGCAGCCCCACATGAGCCAGAATGCGTAAAAGCCCACTGAGTTACGATGTATGCTAAAACTTGATGGAATAATCCCAGAGCAGTGGGTAGAGAGTAAGTGACAGGTCTGCTCAAGGTATTTGTCATTGATCTGTACGTAAGCCCCCAAAGTGTTACTGGTTGCATCCAGAGAAGGCACTGTACTCCAGCTGATTTGTACACCATCATAATTATTGCACTACTCAGCACGGACGTGAAAAGGACCATCAAAAGTGACCTCAAGATCTCTGCTTGGCCTCTAACTGCAATAAACCTTTTGACAGTCAGTCAATCCAGGCTTTGAAGATTAACTAAGGTGCTTAGCTTTTCCGAGGGCTTCTAAGTGGTGCTTAGTCACTCACACTGCAAAGTCAGGATCGACTGAGCCCTAGCCAAACATATTCTTGCCATAAATAGAAAGAAGCTGGGAAAAATTTCTGAACTAATCTTATTCAGGTTGTTTTACTCAAATGTATTGGACAGGGCAGTAACCACAACTCCAAGTAAGTTTTGGAATCTTTCCTGGCTGCTGGGAAACTGCTCAAGCTTTCCAGACTCAGAGCTGTTGCCAAACAAACATCTGTGTATTATTTTTTTCCTCCAATAATCTGCATTGGTGACAAATCCTAAGGAGAACTTCTTGTTTCAGGTGAACTTTTTCATATTCCTGCATCTTAATTTAAATAAGCTGTAAACAAAAAGGAATGAAGAGCATCTGTCAATTAGCTGGTCAGTTCCTGGAAAAAAACCCAAACAACTAGCCAAAACCACATGCTACTACTTGCTGTAACCTTAACTGGAGATGAACTGTCTACTGTTTTGTAAATTCACCCATTTCAGAAGCATTCTGACTGACCGTGCCTGTATTGATATAATGAATTACTGCATCTGGAAGCCTGTGTGGTCTTTGGCTGACTCACCGATCATAGACATCTTTTATTAAAGACCCATGGAACAGCATGGCTAACACCCTATATATGGATGCCAATAGGCTGTATGGATGTGCATGGCAAAGAATCATAGAATCATAGAATAATCAGGTTGGAAGAGACCCACTGGATCATCGAGTCCAACCATTCCTATCAAACACTAAACCATGCCCCTTAGCACCTCGTCCACTTGTGCCTTAAACACCTCCAGGGATGGTGAATCAACCACCTCCCTGGGCAGCCTGTTCCAGTGCCCAATGACCCTTTCCATGAAAATTTTTTTCCTGATGTCCAGCCTAAACCTCCCCTGGTGGAGCTTGAGGCCATTCCCTCTCATCCTGTCCCCTGTCACTTGGGAGAAGGGGCCAGCTCCCTCCTCTCTACAACCTCCTTTCAAGTAGTTATAGAGAGCAATGAGGTCTCTTCAACCTCCTCTTCTCCAGGCTAAACCACCTCTTCTCCAGGCTAAACGTCCTCTTCTCCAGGCTAAACCACCCCAGCTCTCTCAGCTGCTCCTCATAAGGCCTGTTCTCCAGCCCCTTCACCAGCTTTGTGGCTCTTCGTTGCTCTAGAGAGGGTGCCTTCTAGTGCTGCAGAGACTGCACCAAGTTTCCTGCACAATCAGCTCAGATCAGCAAGCATAATGAAATGTTCATACATTGGTTGTTGAAGTACGAATTGGAAGGACTCTGCAGCATTGATCTACACAACTAGTACAGGTAATAACGCACAAGTGCCCTTGTATCTGTTGTGTGTTGAGCTAGAGCATGGCAAAACAAAGAGTCGTGGCTGTCTTAGGAAGAATTCGATTGTACTTAAGCAACCATCTGTCTTTCTTCATGGGACAAAGGCTCTTCACATAAAATATAAGGACACTGAAGGAATATTTAAGGATGATGTTAACACCGCAATTTTTGTTTTCAAATTTACTATCGTTATTTTCAGCTGTGTCTTCAGTACCTAAGGTTAAGTCATCCTATCAAAATAGTCTGATTGATTTGGCTGTAGCCAATCCTATCATTTTACCACTTTCTGAAGGAGTAATTTAATTTTCTACTTATCCAAATCTTCTTTGGCCAATGCAGGCATTTAATTAATTTTGTCCTTATGTTGTACTAAAAATTCAGTCTTTTGTTCATGCAGTCTGTTGATTTCTTCTACTTTCTATACTACATTTTACTTGAGTCTGGGCCAACCCTGTGTTAAGAACAGACATATTTCAGCCCTAGCATCTACTTTACTCTCCTCTTTCATTCTTTTAGTTAAAACAACTTCCTTGATTGTCCTGTGCCCTCTAAATTAATCTCTGTTGCCTCGATTAATATCTTGTTTAGATGCCACAGCAAATTTTTAAATGATACTAAGGAATTTCTAATTTTAACCTGATCTATATGATCGCTTCAATATGTAATTAACTTTATGTTTCCTTCAATGCAATCAATGTTCCTTTACTCAACCGATAATATGACATACTTGTCAGCAGTATAAAACCTACATAATTACTTGCCTTGTATAGTATTGTTTCTGCAATTTGATCTGTTCTGAAACATATTAATGCATAATCATTTAAGCACAGAATAAATGAGGTGAGAAGGGATCTCTGGTAGTCATCTGGTCCAATGATCCACACATTCATAAACTGGATCCATCTTCACTGTCAGATCATGTTGTTCAAATTGTTGTCTAATTTTTGCATATCTCCAAAGGTGGAGATTCTATAACTTCTGCTTTCTGCATTATTACAAAATAAAATTACAGTTTCGTGTTCTATGTGCTGCCTTTCTATTTTTTCAGTTTTACTTTCATGATAGGCCTAAGCAAAGATTAAAACCTGAGACATATGATGCTAGTACAGCCAGAACAGGTTTTAAACAATCTAAGTCTTTCAACTATCCAGAAAAATATGGTCTAGTACTTTGTGGAGTAATGAATATTGTTTCATATCTGTTTATCATACACATTTTATGGTATTTGGTCAAGTATAATGCAAGTTCTTCTTACTACCATACCACTTTACGACCTGTGTAACAGAGTGAAGTAAATATGAAATACAATCTGTCTTCATTAAAAGGCAGCAAGATATTACCAGTGAAATCAACACTAGGTTTATAAAATAGCCAAATTAAGATGGAGTATGAGTGTCTGCCAAGTGAAAAGTATTTTCTTGGACTAAATTAATTAAAGCTAAAAGATAATGGGCAAAACTAATTTATCCATTCTTAAAACAGAATTATAGTGCTGCAATTTTAAAAACATCTTTCAAATGTAGTGATCTGTTTATAGACAGTATTTTGTACGAAGTTTAGCATTTCAGATAGGATTTGTCATCAATGAGTCATTTTAAGTGGCTGCCCACTATAAGCAGAAAAAAGTTCGCGTAATTTATTACTGGCACTGTAATTACAATACATTAGTTGGAAGGGAATTCCTGTTCTACAGTAGTTTAACAACCTAGAGAAGTATTCATTTAGACTAAAGAAACACTGGGCCTTTGTTAAAAATGACTACTCGATATTATTTCTTCTTATTTTAAATTAAAAGCAGTGAATTACACAAGCTGAGAGGCAAAGCATGCAAGCAAGCAAGTGGACAATCCTTTTAATGATGCTGCAGCTTGAAAATCCAAAATGCTTCTACGCTTCATTTAATTTTAGGGTTTTTTTTTGTTTTAGTACATTTGTTTTCATTCATGTTACTATTTTTCTTTAAATGTAAACCCTTCTTGTAACAGTATTTCAGAAATAATAATACCAGATGAATATTTAAATTTTCTGATTATCTCAGTTTTGCCAGAAAAATGCATATTTCAGGCAATTAAAAGATTTCCCATAAACATAAAGAGTATTCTATATGTTTTATCTTCATTCCAAGCATGGCAAACAGTAGTTCTTGCTGCATCTTCCCCCCTGGCTCCCAGCAAATGAGAGGTGAAATGCAAGTTCTGTTGAGACTATCCAAAGAAAATGGTAGTGGCCTCCAGTTTAAGAAGAACGTAATTTGAAATCAACAAGGCAAATAGATGTTTCAGAGAAAGTAAATGGGTAACAAAGCAAATGGGTAGGAGAAGCCTAGTGTACGTGGGATAGAACATTTAAAGTCAATAAGCCCATCAATTCTCTTTTTTTCCTATTCTTTACATTTTTTTTAGATTCTATCTCAAGACACTCGTGAGTGAGCTTCTTGAGGAGGCGTTAGGTCCAAATGGTGACAGTCTAAGACTTTTAAAAACCCTTGCGGAGACAACTGAACTTTGGCATGAAGTAACTGATTGAATTGAAGCCTAGAGGAAACTGTAAGAGTTAATTAGTTTAACCCAGCAAGCACGATAGTGCACAGCATTGCCCTGAGCAGAATTTAGACATATTGCTTGGATTAGGTTCAACAACTTGATGTATTATCACAGTTCTGAGCTTTACTTTGGGCAAGGTGTGTAAGGAGTCATTAATATCTGCTGGTTTGGACCTCCCCACTAGTCACCATCCCTTCTGCAGCAGCGGCTCAGTTAGGGCTGGTTACGGCACCAATTAGGAGTAGCCAACATTTATTAATGATACCTGTGTTTTCTGGTGCATTATGGTGGATTACGATATAGATGCTCAGGCCAAAAAGACTTTCTGAGAAACAGTGGGAGAAAGACATGGTGCAGGGGCCCACCTCTTTAGGCAAAACATACAGGATAATGGGGAAAAACTACATTATCTTCATTTTAGATACTGGAAACTGGGACATGCACACAAGTAAAGTTGTCCTGGTTTAGCTGTGCAAATATCTGGTATGATTTGTACTGCTTCATACAGCTACGCCTAAATTAAAATCTGCAGTGGAAGCTGTTTAATTTGCATTAGATTTGCATTTTTCTGCTTACCCATAAAGCAAATAGTTTTCCTGTACCAATACTGAGGCATGCCCAGAGGTATGGCCAGGACTGTAGGCATAGCCTGAGGGTACCCACAGCTCTGAGATCATCAGAGGTTGCCCATGGGGGTTTTCTGGGACTGTCCCATGTCCAGCCAGAAGCCACAGGGCACTGGGGCAGCCCCAGGCACCAGGAAACTCCCCAGGAACCAGTGAGGCTGGGCTTAGAGCTGGACCTATGGTTTGCTTGTGGATGGACAGGGCTGTGAGGAGGTGGAGACTGGCCCTGCTGTGGTGTCACTGGGGGGATGCTGATGGTCCCTGGGATGGCGTGGGGAGCCCCGGGGTCTGGGCAGGAGCAGCCAGGGCTGGTAAGACCCCTGAGGCCCCAACATTTTGAGGCTGACATCTAAAGTAGCAATTCATATTTGAAGGGCAGTCTTAATTTATATCCCATGGAAATTCTTTATTATGTCATGCTATTTTTGTCTAAAAGTTCAGCAAAAGTGAAAGTTTTTAAAAGGAAAAATGTGTCATAAATAATCTTTATATCAAATCTATGTGAGTTATTCCCTCACTCTATATTTAATGTGGAAATGAATTCATTGTCCTAGAAGGGTTTTTTAGGAAAAATTGTATTAAGTTGCTCCATTCACAAATATAAAATTGGGAAATCTGGCTACACTTATGCAAAGTAAGTCACGTTATTAAAGCTGTTTATTTTATTTCTCTTAATGTGAAAATGTGTTTAAGATTCATATAGTGTGATACCATTTGCTTCCTATTATAAAAGTCAATGGAAAGGTCTTTTCACCCTTACTCTTCTAATTCTCCAGCAATGGAGTGTGTTATTTTAGTGGGCACTGATTTAAGAATAAATGAAACCTTGGCTTCTCTGATCACTGTCTGTTTCACTTGTTGCCAGTATTGAATTGACTGCGTAGTTTTTGCTTCCTGTTTATTTCCAAAACTGCACAGAGACTTCACAAATGGCAGTGAAAGGAAATGGAACTTGTAATGAGTCATCACAAGTAAGTGCAGACAAGGAATTATCTATTACTTGCTATTTATTTTGCATTGTAAGCCTACCATAGATTTTGAGAACTATCTGTGTGCATCTTAAAGGATTGCTGCTTTTTATGCAGTGATTAAGAGAGATTTCCTAAATCCATTTTGCTCTCCCAAGTCTTACAAGAAAAAGTATGTAGTCCCTAGAACCAGCTTTTAGTACAGCTTGTACCCTTGAAATTGAGCAAATCCATTAGGAATTACCAATAGCTAGGCTAGGTAAGACATCAGGTCACTTATTTTCCACTACTTCCATGTTTTCAATTCCTAACTAGATATTTGGGAATTCTTCATATATGAGATGCTATGTCCATGTCTGTAGACTCCTCCTGGTTACTCCATTCAAGTTTGCAGGTACTCATAGACACATTGTATTTCAGGAATCCCCTAGAGTCACCACATATCAGAAGCCACCACATACTTAAGAGTTGTGAGGTTGTTCTGCCTTTGTTTAGGTGCTTTGAAATACCTTTGTCTATCTCACTGATCCTGCACTAACTACCAACTAACTAGATCAAAGAATTTAGGCCATTGAATAGTATTTTCAAGGAATTATTCTAATTTAAGCAGAAATTTGGTAAAGGATATCTCTTAACAGCTGGATTCATAATGCCTGTGACTTTGGACGTTTCAGGTCTGGACAGCTGTATTGAAAAGGCATCCTCCTAGGAAAAAAAAGCATATTAGAGTTATTGTATGATAAAACTTCATCTCTCCCCAAATGCAACATATAAACATTAAGCCACATTGCCTCAAAAAACCTTGTACATGACACTGTTCACATAATACATAACAAAATGCAAGGAAGAATAATGCTTTCTTTCTCACATCATTTTAAAGTGTGGTCACAGAGAAACACGCCCCAAGACTGCAGATCTTGTTGTGGAGGTCTCTCCCTTTAGCTCAGCTGTGCCAGGTTTACATGAGTGAGAACTATACAAAGGGCGACATAACTCCCTTTGCCCCCATATTTTTGTGTCTTTCTCTCTTAGAATTGTTTTCCTTCAACATTCATACCCCTCAACTGATCATTTATTACCCTAATGTAAAGGTGTATGATACTTGGAAATCCAAGGGGAAAGTCTTAAAAATATTACTTTAAATTTTATTAAAATCTTTGAATGAGAAAAGATTTTACTGAGAAAATTTGTTGTGTTGATTTGCATAAAATCTGGGAACTTTCCAGTAACGGGGTAATAAAAAAGTCAAACATATTTGCTTTCTATGCCACCAGATGTCAGGTAATCATCAGGAGCAGTGGCAGAAGTTACATACTCTTGGCTTTTCTCCATCCTGGCTGCATCCCTATGTGGTTCATTGTCCTTCATACTTTATTCTGGCACATCCTGAAGAATTTTCAACCAGATGTTTCATGTGAGCTATCTCATCACAGTTATAGATACTGTCTCTTGACCTTCATGAAAGACTACGCCTTGGGTATCCCATTGTTTGTCTTCAGTTACACACAGAGAAATAGACCCCTTGGTCTTCTTCCCATAACATTCGCGTATCCGAAACAGCTCACCGTACCAGCACTAAACATAGTGTGCTTGAATTCTCCTCCTACTCCCTCACCACAGCAGCAGCTCAAATTTTACTTTATCTTCTTTCTCAAGTGTCACAAACATTTCTCTCCCCAGGGGTGTTTTCCTTTCTCAGATCCTCATCCCATAACAACGGATGCAACATCTGTCTGATTTCTTTAAAATAATCTTTTCATGTTTTTTTTTTCCCCAAAATGCAGTAACACAAGTTATCATCCTTCCCCATCATCTACTATTATATTGTTCTTTCTTTTTGCCCCTACTTACTGTTCGTCTGTTATTGCCTCAGCTCCAAGAATTTTGTCAGCATATTCAAGTTGTATAAGGCCCTGTTCTTCCCTACAGATCTAAATTAATTTCTGATGCTCACATTCCTAACTTGCTTGAGAGGGTCTCCTTTTTAATTTCTGCACTAATATAAAGTTTCTGAAAACAATTTACAAGGCCAAGTAAGTCTCTCAGAAGGTACTGCCCCTTCATTATGACCTAAATTGGACTTTAAAAGGGGGAGAAGAGTTTTTAGTGTCTCTTATCATATATAACTTACCATTTTTCTTGTAGAGTATGAACTTCTTTTCCTTCCCACCACATAGTAAACAATGTTGCAAAAACCCCCATCATCATAATCAAAAGAAAAGAAAAGAAAATAATGGATCTGAATTGACGTACCTTATAAACAGAAGTTTTAAACATCTCAGATTTTTCTGAAAGAAAAGAAGAGCACTGTTTCTTTTCTGAAGTATTTTTGTACACATAACAATTATTGTAAGTGTTTGAGGTTACTTTAAGACTGTTTGCTTTCTTGGCACTCAGGGATACTGGGAATGGTATCAAGGTTGAGATGAACTTACTTTGCCTTTAAAAGAGAGAGAAAGACCCATCTTCTAATATAGCAAATAAACCCATAATTAAAAAAAATACTTTCTACTTTGAGTATTTTATAGAGGTGTAGATTGTCAAAAGAACTACAGAAGACTTAGTTTGTCTTATTTAGCCTTCTATGGCATGCATATGAACAGGTATTATATAAAAAAATTATTGACCAGACCTGTGTAAAAGACAGAAAAATAAAGTGAAATAGAAATAGGTCATAAATTAGAAACAGTAATAATGCTAACAGTGTGTTCCAAGATATGCTTAATATATGTATTGATATATTATAAATTTATTCTTTATCTGGAAAAGACAGTTAATGTCATCTAGATGAGAGAACTAGTCAGAAGACTTAAAAAACCAAAATAGAGCTATTACACCAGCAAAATAAAATGCTGGTAAATGAATATATAGAGTGGGAAAAAATCAAATATAAATATGAATATTTTTTTTCAGGTTCTAAATTACCAGGATCATACCTGTAGAAAGCTATGGGGAAATGTGAGCTTGGTAATAGCAGACAGATAAATGATTACTGTATGCAATCAATGATATATATTTCTAAATATATACTAATGGCATATTGAATTTAGACTGAATTTTGTCATTCTAAACATTATTGTAAAATGAAAATAGGTAAGGAGAGTCTGACCTGACTAAGAAAACTTTAAGAAGATATTGGCGAGTACTTCTGCATCATTCTGAAAAGAGATGAATTAAACAGACATCAGTTATTTACAAAGAATAGTGAAAAAGAGAATGTTATGATAAGGATATGAGTCTTCTTAATACTTGTTTATCCAAGATTGGCAAATATTTAACTAAGAGTTCAAAAATTAAAAATTGACAACTGGGAATTTCTCTTATACTACACAAAATGAAATGTTGGAATTCAATGCAAAAATATTAGTCAGCCAAGAGCTTTGAAAGATTTTAAAAGAAGGTATTTGGATGATTAATAAGAACATCCAGTGTTAAATAGCTGACAATTTTGAAAAAAACTGCACATAGACATTCATGGCTAAATTAATCGGAATTTAGCTTGGATAAGGAAGGAATTTCCTCTGCAGAGTGGTCAGTGGTATTTCTTCAATTTGGAGTTTTTTCTAACTTCCTGTAAGTATCAAGTATTTTCCACTGTGAAAACAGGATTGTATATACCACTAATTTAATTGCATTGGTAAACTGCTCTTCTCCTCCAAACTGAGGTACTATTTATTTTTCTTGTGATAGTTTTTTATTTATGAATTAATTTCTTTCTACTTAAAATATTTTTAAGCATCTCATCTTCTTTAGTATTAGGAGATACTGAACTTCTGTGGCAGAGCCTTTCTGTTCCTGAAATTATTCTCTGAATCCTGCAATTTCCCTTCATGTCTTGGAACAAGCATTTCCCACCCTCTAAACAATGTTAAAGGGAAGATTTATTGCTTTGTAAGTTATATCAATAAGGAAAATTCCCTGTATTCTTTGTATATGTTTGAGAAACCATGCTCAACTTTATGTGGATTTGGCAAACATAGTTACTGACATTTAAAATCTTATTAATATTTGGACAAGAATCCTGAAGACACTTGAAATTCAAGCAGCAAATATGTCTGGATATCTGTAGGAAATTTTCACTATGTTCAGAGAAACTACGTCTGTGAAACATGCTCACTGTTTCAGTGTTGAAGAGAGTTCCGGAAGATGTGCACTTCTAACTCAAAGAGCCTTTTAAAAGAATGCTGCATATACTTATAGCTCTTTAAATATTTTTAGACTATATTATAGACTTAACGTAGCCATTCATATACATAATTTTAATATCCTGTGTCTTTTCTTCAGCTGTGTCGAGCTTTGAGAATGAATACTGGATTTATTTTTCTTACAAGGTTTCATATTATTGCAATGTTTTTTTACCCTAAACACTGCAATTAAATTAATCCTTGAATTATTTGTTTTCTCTTTCTCTCTCTCTGTTTTAAAAAATGTAATTTATGAGCACTAGGTTTGATGAATGCTTTACTTGTGGACATTAAAAATCAAAAGAAGGAAAAGAAGGAATTGGATGCTAATGTGAAGAATCAGATCATCACGCCCTGGAGGGTATGAAATTTGGGCCTTTAAGGGCTGCACATCCCAGTGGTAGGATCACTCAAGTGAGAAATCCCTGCCACTGGATATGACTGAATTCAACAATGATATGAAGCAGGAGTAACTCTATAATTGCTCAGATTCTAGAGTGGCAGGAAATTTATAAAATCCCTAATTAGAGAGATAGAAAGCTTGATGTTTGGTACATGTGTTGACTTACATCTGCAGCTGGCTCTGAATAGTCCACCAGGAATTGTGATGGGGAGCCCTCTGACTACCCTGTAGCCATTCTAGGCAGCCCAGGGCTTCAGTTCTCTTTCATATCAACATCTTAAAAGCAACTCCTCTCTTATGCTGCAAGTAAAATTCAGTGCAGAGATAAGAATTAATACACCACCAAAGAACAGGGCAGAAAAAAAAGTTCTATTTGCTCCTTCAAATGCCTTTCTACCACCAAACTCCATTCCTGCACCGAATTGTCCTATGCTGTCAGATCTGACAAAGGAATAAGAAATTTAGAATTTGCTTTTAATGAAAAAGCATTGGAGATGTTAAGCTCGCTATAAAAGTAGGAAGCCTCTTGAGGTTTTTTTGTGTAACTCACCAAACAGGAGAAGGGTCAAAAGAGAGTACAGTCAGTTTTTCTGGAAGGGATTCAAGGAACAAATCAATCCTTTAGCAGTCTGGAATCCCCTACCAAAGTGAAATCCCTGAAACACATCTATATAGGCCAGAAATACACTATAGTTACTGGTGAGAAAACCTAAATAATTAAGGCAATTACTTCTGATTCTTGCTGTGAGGAGACCTTCCATCAAGTTTAATATTCTATTAGTCTGTGAAGTCTAGTTAAGACAAAATAAAATTAAGTCTCTGTATGTGTCTATAATCAGGCACCTAATGCCACTGGAGAAGCTCGCTGAAGAGAATAGGTGCCAGGCAGAACAAAAATTTGTGAATCGGTTGGTATCCAAAGATAGCTGGAAAGAAGATGTAATAATTTCATACTTGAGTATGGTCAGCAGCTTGTCCTTATGAAAGGAGGCATTAACAATTCTCAGTGGTAATATCTCTCTGGTTATTAGTGTGACTCTGCTAACTTTAGTCGGCCATGAAGAATGTACTTAACGATGGTGAGATGATGCATAATGATGTAGGCCTAAAATTTTTAATAGAAATTCTCTGTGTGACAAATGATGTATTAACTTTAGGTTGGACTGGGTCTTTAATATCCTGCCTGGTGGAAGAATACCAAGAGGCTTATGTGTACGACCAATTTTACAGCCAATGTTCCCATAATATGAACACATAACTTAATCTTAAGAGTTTCCTCAGTTTTGCATCTGGTCTTGCATCTGGTAAGAAAAGTAGTTAATTTCAAGGTATAAATAGCCTTGCAGATTTGTGTGTATATATTTTGCTATAGTAGTCGTTGCAGCCTCTGCACTGTAATTTGTAGTTCATATAACGTGCAATTGAGAAAATTACTAAAAAGAATCTTGTTTGCCTAAGGAAACTTTCTTTCCTTACGCAAAATGTTAGGAGGATGGACTTTAGCACACAGCATGAGCTTTACAAAAATGATGCCTATTTATCACATTTCTCATGTGATAAATGACATTTTTTAACTAATGCATTTGCTAGGCTTTTGTACAAGTTCATTGTTTCCATTCTGAAAATTAGAATTTCATGTATATTGACTGTATGGGCTTTTTTCCAAAATTTGCCAAGTTTGTAGACAAAAAATATTTTCTTAATTGGCAGCAAAGTATACTACTGAGAAGTGAAAGCCAAGATTGGCGTTTTACTACCTCACCTATCATTTAAATGGGCCACCTCTTTGGCACTCTAAGCATATTAGAAATAGCTCGCCTCTAATTACATTGTTGTAATCACATAGTACATAAGGAAGACGGAATAAATACGTTGATTACTAGCAACACAACATCTGGTTCACTTCTCCATTGTCTTGTTGGATCTGTTCCAAAACTAGAGCCATAAAAAATTGAGGTGATGTGACAGCTGAAATGATGTCCCATGTTTTATACCAGAACAGAGAATGTTAAACGGGAGACCAAAATCTGAACCTTGCAAATAAATGTTAGTATAAGGCTGTTGCAAAAATTGAATGTTTGAGTGTCTATTACACTTATGGGAAAGAATACAAACATGCTTAAATTCACCTCTAAAATAGCACAAGCCAGTCCTTTCCACGATATTTTTTAATGCTACTGCATAGAAAATATGAAGTTTGGTTTTAACTTATGCAATGTAAAAGCAGACATCATCTCAGTATATGTAGACTCAATCTTACCACAGGCCACTGCTAAGCCTACTAAGAACCCTAAAGACACCAACCGGCATCATATGCTTGCGATACACAAATTATAGGCACCAAAAACGTTCTCATTATCAAACTAACAGTTTTTTTTCTTGAGCAGATTTTAAGATGTCATTTTTTTGTAATGCATGTGGCTGTAAGGAGTATAGTCTAAATACCAATGGATATAGTGTTGCATTCATCAGTACTTTAGCATGAAACAAAGTATCTGTAAGATGTATTAACAACTCCATTTATTCAAACCATGTCTTATTTGTAAATACCATTGTTTCAGACTACTAACATTGACAACTTTTTTTAGTAGACTCAAATTCTTACCTTATGTGATTCATTACCATAGCAGTTAGACAGCAGAAACCAATACCTTTTAAATATGCAGCTGACAGATTTGGTGTTTTCCGTCTCTTAATTTTACTTAGCCGGTGCTTCACCATCCTTGTGGGAGATGCTGAGGCAGGAAAAGTGGGGACAGTAGGCACAGGGGACATCTTATATGTACTGGACAGGCTGAACCACTTCTTGACTTTTGCCTGTTGTGAAAATACATTTCAAGCTTTCAAATATTACACTTCTGAAGGAATGGTGACTTTTGTTTGCAGCTGCCAGAAAAAGTGCCCTTTGTTTGCAGCCTGTCAATAGAATGACCTTTCCCTCTTGCCAATTTATGCTCAAGAAATACACGTGATTGTTTTCTCTTTGCTGAACGTTTCAAGAATCTTCCAAATTTGTTTGATCAATGGTTCAGAAGCTTTCAAACTGACATGAGAAAATAAACATTTTTGCAGACTCATTTTCAGTTGGACCTGAAGCAGCTGAAGCTAGAGATCAGCTAGAATTAATTTATTCTTAATGAAGAAAACTTGCTGAATTTCTGTAAATGCTTGCCTATGACACATACCCAGAGTTACATAAGATGACTACCATTTATGCAATCTGCTCTGGCAATATTTATATTTATATTCAAACCCTTATATTTTCCCTTCTGAAAATGAAAAAATCAAAACCATGTAATTGCCTATCAGACAATTACCTGCATTTTGGAATGCATATGGCTACTTCAAAGGCAAAAACAGGCTTCAAAAGCCACTTTCAGGTTTTCAGAGTTAGTCTAGCCAGCAATGCTTTCTTCCTGCTATGTTCAAAGCAGATGCTGTCTTTCTCTTTAATGAAACAATGCAGATGGACTGTAATTGTTTATAACTGCAATGAAAATTTTAAAAGTAGATTTAGATGCATTTTCATCCATGTGGCTGTGTGGCAGGTATAGATGTACTCAAATGACTTTTGCCAGTAATCCAAGCTTTCTGGAAATCACAGAGCCATGTTAGCATGACGTTGCACACAAGCTGTAAATCTTTGCTAAAAAGAAGCATATGTTATCCTGAGCACATGTTGCATGTTAACATTGTGATACTGCTTCTGATCTGCATCTGATCCACATTCAGCCTTCTGGGAGCAGCGCAGACCTCCTGCTGATTTCTCTTCCTTCTCTGTAGGTAAATGACATGCAATATTGGCATCAGGTCCTCTTCTTAACTGTTCCATATTGACAGTATATCTCATGTACTGACAATGAGTTATGCCAGTTCTTTATATATTAAGTGCCTTTAAAAAAACAAAGTCTTAGAAAAAGCTGCCTGCACTACACATGTTCTTAAAGAGGCTGGAAGCGTGGGGTCAGGTTTTTAGGAGATCTTTTGAAAATCTGCTTGTTTGAGTAGGGCAGCATCTCTCCACTAAGCTGCCTTATTCCAGATGGATTTTAGCTGGTTAGACTCCCATGCAGTGCACAGGATGAGTTACTTGCCTAATTTGCCGAGTAGGAAGCCATGGTTGCATTACATGCATTTCTTATTAATCGATTGGTACTTCCCTACTGATCTTAAATCTAAAAATGTACATTAGGTAAAAAAGCTAGGGCACATGTAAAACTCATAGATGTCATTGACTTTTAGGGGATGGGTTATGCATCAATAAGAGCAGTGAGAAAAGGTGGTGAAGACCCTCAGCCTGAGCCTCTAAGAATAAAGCTGAAGTGAATTTTAACCAAACAGTAATGTGCATGAGGAGCAAATGCAGGAACAGCTACAGTGGAGTGATTTGTTATGTTGTGGTAAATTTTGATGGTGTCTCTGAGCCCTTAGTAGCCTGTGACAAACAATGAATTCCTCCTGCCCTGCATGTGATGTCTTATAGAGATTCAGTGTGCTAACTGTGCCTCTCAGCTGTGTTTTGATGAGAACCATACTGCCCTTCCACCCTCTGGCAGCTGGACTCATACCTTTTCCAAAAGCATCTTAAAATATTATCAGCTTATCCAGCAATATAGAGGTCACATCAAAGTTATTTACAGCCAAATATGTATTTAGCATATGCTAAATTAACCTGTGCTTTCAGGAAATAATCACAGAATCACAGAATCACAGAATGACCAGGTTGGAAGAGACCCACTGGATCATCGAGTCCAACCATTCCCACCAATCCCTAAATCATGCTCCTAAGCACCTCATCTACCCTAACCTTAAACACCTCCAGGGACGGTGACTCAACCACCTCCCTTGGCAAACTGTTCCAATGCCTAACCACCCTCTCAGTGAAGAACTTTTTCCTAATCTCAAGCCTAAATCTCCCCTGGAGGAGCTTGAGGCCATTCCCTCTTGTCCTGTCCCCTGTCACTTGGGAGAAGAGGCCAGCTCCTTCCTCTCCACAACCTCCCTTCAGGTAGTTGTAGAGAGTAATAAGGTCTCCCCTCAGCCTCCTCTTCTCCAGGCTGAATAATAGCTTTGATGCAGTAGCATCTTTAACTCTCAGATGTTCTTGACTGCATCAATGGTCTTCCATTGCTGCTTCTGCCCAGGTTATTCTCAAAAAATGTGATAGCCTTAGCTGCATAAACTCTTAGCTGAAATCACTTCCTTATGGCAAGCACTTAATCATGTTCCTCCTCCATATTTGCCCTACAACAGAAAGCAATGAGCACCTCACCAAGCAGGGAAACACATTTCCTGGAAGGTACAAGAACCACCCTTCAGCTTTTTGTTGTGGCTCCCCGAGATGGGACTGCTACCTGAATTGTGAATGTCTCTCCCTCACTGCATTTCTTTGCAAAGGGCTAGTGAGTTAGGGCCAACCTTGGAGGGCACAACCCTCAAAGGAATATGGCCTGTTACATGAGGAGGCAATTCAAGAAGCAGCTCAACTGTTATTTGCTTGTTCCTGAGTGAGAACTGATAGAAGATAAAGCAAGTATTCCTGGTCTCTGAGACTGGCTTTACTTTTAACAGACAGGGTTACTTGGGCAGCAGTGTGGAGATGAACAGTAAGCAAAAAGGCAGTAAATGACATAGTCCTAAAGACCCCCTGGCTGCACTTCACCAGTTTACAGTCTTATCTCTCTCTTTCAGCACTGAAATCAAGATATGCATTTTTGGGTTAAGTGTTGGTGTATCTGCTTATTAATGGGTTTTGTCCATATTCCTGCTAGGAGCCACAAGGCACTGGAGTGCTGTCATGTTTGTACCAAGTGTCAGGCCTCAGAATGTGGCTTTGTGTCAAAATATGAGTGTATGGGATGTGCCATAGGTATCAAGTATGCCCTGAAAAATGTTCCAAGATGCTCTCTCTACTAACTTAAAATCCTTTAGCATTTTCAGGGCTGTGACTTGAGCTAAGGCTCTGAGCAGCTTGCCTACTGGGAGGTGGAAGCAGAATTTAGTCTGCAAGCAGATACCAGCAGATGGAGAAAAAGGATATGTTCGTAGCGCAAAGAGGAGCAAGGTCCATCCTACAGTCATATCAGCACAGTGTCATTGCAAGCTCATTAAGCTTGCTGAGATGTAAAGCTTATTAGTTCATGCACATTGGCTTCCTTTAACAGCCAGGCTGTTTCCTGAGGCTAAACTGGCATGCTGGCACATGTGCTTCACCATATTGTCATACCAGCTCATTTGACAGAAGTTCAGACAGCTCTGCACTCTTCTTCTTGTGCACTGTAGCTCTACTCTAGGTGCCTGGGAGGGTAAGTAATAACTGAGCTGTGGATTTAGAGATTTGTCTTTGCATGATGCTGATAAGCATTGATGATCTTGCCCTTATTGCCTCTAAAAATGTAGCCCTAGATGTATGTACGTTTCCAGAGTTGATAGGTAGCCAACTGCAGAAATAGTAATTTTCTTTGGTACAAGACACACTTTTGTGGCCCACTGTTATAACTTCCTTTACAAGACATGAATCATTCTTTCCCATCTTGCATAGATGCTCTCAATAAGAAGGTGTGAATGCATACATCTAGATAATGTCATCTTCCATAGACACCTCTCTCTTAATGAAAGACCCATACTAATGTTACTCTCAGGACAATAGACATTTTTAGGGCAACATCCAGATCTTTACTTTCCTTTTCTTTATGTTTCTTTTTGACTTTGTTTGTGTTCAGTCCTATTATGGTCAGGTTTCTTCAACTGTTAGACACTGCTGCTTAGAAATTCATACCCTAGCAGCTATGACTTTAGAAGCCAGGTCCTTTTTGACTTTCATCATAGGAACTAGCTGGAAGACCTGCCTGTTTAACTTCTCTTTCTACCATAGTAAGTAGCCTAGGAGTGTGTTATTCTCCAAGGATGACTATCCAAATAAGGAAAATACATAGAGTAAAAAGGGCATATACTGAACCACTAGATGCTTTCCAGTGCTTCCCAAATTCTCTTCTTCCAGTTCTCTGCCCCCTCAAAGCCTTTCTACCTCAGCCAGGTAACTTGGACTCCTACTGCCTATTTCCCCCATTCTCCTCAAACCAGCTCCAGTAGCTTCATGCACCTCAGGAGATGCCATTTTACCACTCCCAAACTGAGCTTTATTTCAAAATTTTAGTTCTTACTGCTACTGAAAATCTAGAGTTTTGGATCCTTGGTACTGGGGAAAGTCATGGAGTGGGTGATCTTGAGTGCTATCAAGAATAGGGTCAGATACCTGTCATTGTTGCATTTGGACCATAACTACAATACTGGACCATGTAAATGCTTTTTATTTTGTTACTTTAGGTTTTCCTCTTTTGTTCCCATTATTTGGTCTCTTATTTTTCCTCATCTTGTGTAAAAGAAAAAAAACCTGATTGCTTCAGAACTTTGCAGAAAAAGCCCACTCTAAAAATCCTTCCATGCTGTTAATTTCACATCTGCAAAAGCAGATACGAAAATCCTCTACCGCCCACCTTTGGTCAATAAATATTTTTACTGCAAACAAGTGTGAGTTGTAGGAGCTGAACAAATCAAGATGCGCTTTTGACAGGTTCATTTGGTAGTGTAGGAGGATATTATACAATTCTAAAAATATGTTCTATTTTCACAGACATTTTGAGATGTCTCTGTAAGTTCTCTTACAGAAGATGGCCCAGGGCCCATATGGTACAAGTCAATCTGACAGATGTTATATAATAATCTTCCTTGATTAAGCTAGTACAAGACATTCTCTTCTCACCAATGAAATAACAAGCAAGAAAAAACCCATCCATTCTGAAATAAAACATCACTAATGAGATAGGCATAATAGAGCTAGAGACCTTGTTGTAAAGGAAGCAGTCCCGGAGGTTCCTGGAGTGTGTGGAAGACAACTTCCTCACACAGCTGGTGAGCAAACCGACAAGGGATGGTGCCCTCCTGGACCTGCTGTTTGTGAACAGAGAAGGACTGGTGGGGGATGTGAGGGTTGGAGGACGCCTGGGGCAAAGCGATCATGAGATGATAGAGTTCTCAGTGCAGGGTGAGATGAAGAAGGTGGAGGTTAGCAGAACAGTCGCCCTCAACTTTCAGAGAGCAGACTTTGGGCTGTTCAGAAGGCTGGTCGGAAAAGTCCAGTGGGAGGCGCTCCTTGAGGGCAAAGGTGTCCATGAGGGCTGGGCGCTCTTCAAGAAGGAACTCCTAGCAGCTCAGGAGAAAGCCGTCCCCAAGTTCCGGAAAAGTAGCCAGCGGGGTAAGAAACCAGCATGGTTGAGTAGGGAGGTCCTGAGAGACATCAATAGGAAGAGGAAGGTCTACGACCTCTGGAGGAAGGGGCAGGCATCCCGGGTGGACTATAGGGAGGAAGCGAGAATGTGCAGGGAAAAAGTCAGGAGGGCTAAGGCCCAACTAGAAATGCGATTGGCCAAGACTGTGAAAGACAACAAAAAGTCTTTCTACAATACATCAGCAGTAAAAGGAGGGCTAGGGAGAATCTCCAGTCCCTAGTAGATGCAGAGGGAACAAGAGTAACAGGGGACAAAGACAAGGCTGAAGTGCTCAATGCCTACTTTGCCTCAGTCTTTAACAGTAAGGAAAATTGTTCCCTCTGTGCACAACCCCAAGGGTTGGAAGAGAAGTATGAGATTCCCAAGGTCCAAGAGGAGGTGGTTAGAGACTTGCTTGCCCGGCTAGACGCCCACAAGTCTATGGGGCTGGATGGAGTTCTCCCAAGAGTTTTGAGGGAACTGGCGGATGTGCTGGCCAAACCCCTTTCCATCATCTTCCAACAGTCCTGGATGACTGGGGAGGTTCCGCTGGACTGGAGGCTGGCTGATGTCGTGCCCATCTATAAGAAGGGGCGCAGGGAGGATCCAGGGAACTACAGGCCTGTCAGTCTGACCTCTGTACCGGGGAAAGTCATGGAGCGGGTGATCTTGAGTGCGATCATGAAGCACTTGCAAGAGAACCTGGTGATCAGGCCCAGTCAATACGGGTTCATGAACGGCAGGTCTTGCCAGAGTAATCTGATCACCTTCTATGACCGAGTAACTAAACTCTTGGATGAGGGAAAGGCTGTGGATGTGGTCTTCCTGGACTTTAGTAAAGCCTTTGATACAGTTTCTCACAGCATTCTGCTACGGAAACTGTCGGCCTCTGGCCTGGACAGGCGCACACTCTCCTGGGTGAAAAACTGGTTGAATGACCGGGCCCAGAGGGTGGTGGGAAATGGAGTTAAATCCATCTGGAGGCCAGTGACAAGTGGGGTTCCCCAGGGCTCAGTGCTGGGTCCAGCCCTGTTCAATGTCTTTATCAATGACCTGGATGAAGGTATTGAGTGATCCCTTAGCAAGTTTGCGGATGACACTAAGCTGGGTGGAAGTGTGGATCTGCTGGAGGGTCGGGAGGCTCTGCAAAGGGACCTGAACAGGCTGGACTGCTGGGCTGACACCAACGGCATGAGGTTTAACAAGGCCAAATGCCGGGTCCTGCACTTGGGGCACAACAACCCTGTGCAGCTACAGACTAGGAGAAGTCTGGCTGGAAAGCTGCCAGGAGGAGAAGGACCTGGGGGTGCTGGTCGATAGTCGACTGAACATGAGCCAGCAGTGTGCCCAGGTGGCCAAGAAGGCCAATGGCTTCTTGGCTTGTATCAGAAACGGCGTGACCAGCAGGTCCAGGGAGGTTATTCTCCCTCTGTACTTGGCACTGGTGAGACCGCACCTCGACTCCTGTGTTCAGTTCTGGGCCCCTCACCTCAAGAGGGATGTTGTGGCTCTGGAGCGAGTCCAGAGAAGAGCAACAAAGCTGGTGAAGGGACTGGAGAACAAATCTTATGAGGAGCGGCTGAGAGAGCTGGGGTTGTTCAGCCTGGAGAAGAGGAGGCTGAGGAGAGACCTTATTACTCTCTACAACTACCTGAAGGGAGGTTGTGGAGAGGAGGGTGCTGGCCTCTTCTCCCAAGTGACAGGGGACAGGACAAGAGGGAATGGCCTCAAGCTCCACCAGGGGAGATTCAGGCTTGAGATAAGGCAAAAATTCTTCACTGAAAGTGTCATTACGCATTGGAACAGTCTGCCCAAGGAGGTGGTTGACTCGCCTTCCCTGGAGGTGTTTAAGGTTAGGGTGGATTAGGTACTTAGGGGCATGATTTAGAGATTGGTGGGAATGGTTGGACTCGACGATCCAGTGGGTCTCTTCCAACCCAGTTATTCTATGATTCTATGATTCTATGAAAGAATTCTGCAGTCATGTTTGGGAAGCCTTTGACTGTCTATATTATGGGAAGAGTTTGTTATCAGATTAGATAAAGGAAGCTCATATCCATGTTATTAATTTGAAAGCCAAATTCAGGAATAGCAATGTACACCAAAATAATAAAAAAAAAAGCTATAGGAACAGAGGGATAATAATGTAATGACTTTGCCCAGAGAAACTGAAAGCAACTCTTTTACAGAGAAAGTTTGCATGATATTTTGTGGGAACAGAGGAGATTTCAGATTTTGTATTGGACACTGCGGGAATAGGAATCAGATATATTTTGAAATAGGAACATGCTATTACTTTTTGACCATACCCATGCATATAAAGGAAGTTTACTGAAGTGGCCTTATGCATGTAGCACCTTTTAAGAGCTCATTGCAAATACCATAAAGTAATAAAATCCTTTAAGTTTTTCTTCAAGTTGCTCAAACCTGCCTCCAGGTCTCCGAAGTTGTTAATGAGATGGAAAAGAATGTAATGAGACCATGCTCATACTGCTGAAAAAGACAATTTAGCATCACCTAAATTAAACATAACACCGAAATCTATACCTAAGACTACATTAGAAGAACCTCCAAGCTTCTGTGCATATGCATTTGATTTTCCTACACAAAATACACTCATGGAGACTGCAGTTTCTGGTTTTACCTTGGTTTTTGAGTTCTTAAAAGTACTTTAAACATTTAAATGTATTTTTTTGTGTGTTACATGTATTTTATGTATGCAGAACCTCACCATATTGTGTTATGATTTGGATCTAATTTTACAAGCCTGCTTTCTTTGCATTTTATTTATATTAGTGTCATGTGGGGATGAGTGTAATTCATTACTCTCATGAATAAATCTTTACAGAATTGGCTCTTTAGTCTGAAATCAAAGGACAATTTATACCTTAATGCTTTTGAATCTAGAACTTTGCTACTTTTTTGGATTTCTTTCTCTCCTTCTCCCTCTCAGAACAGTCAATCTGTCTTGTTTAACTGCTCAGAACTGTATGTTTATGTTTACACAACAACCTCAGATACTGAGGACAAGAAAAGAAGTATCCTCTGGTCCAGTGATATAGTGCTATATCTTGTTTAGCGTTGTCAGTCAGAAGTTTAAATTTCATTCTATTTATTCTGACGTAAATGCATTTAAACATGTAGGAAGACTCCCATTCATTTTATCAGTCTTGGCATGCTTTTCTAAATTTCAGCTAAAGCAACAATCTCCTGTTCATCTTGTATGAAATTAGACTTCATCTTACTGTACCAGAACTCTTGGGAACTAATTACAAGTCTATTTTTATGATAAAGCAAGTGTATTAAAAGTTTACAAATGGGCATATGTTTACTTTCTGTGGCTCACATACTGTGCTCTGGAGTATTGTTCTCATATATAAACAACACTGCAAATATAAATTGCTTAAGCAGATTCCCTGTTGTCAGAAACAGCTGTTCAGTGTGGTAGTAACTCATGGTTTTTTCAAAACCATATATTAAGCCCCCTGAACTAGTATATTCTCCTTCAAGTGAGTATCAAAGTGGAATACTGTGGTAATTATTTTCTTAATTGAAAATTTTTATTTGAAAGTAAGCGTCCATTCATCAAATGAATATGATAATGTTGACTGAGCAAAATAAAAAATCATGGGCCTATATTTATGCACCCAAGGTTATGTGACACTCACAAGCTTAATGCGTGTGTTTTAATATTTTCATAAATTGAATTCTAACAAATCATTTTTCCCCTTTTCCCCACCTTCTTATGAATGGATGAGGATAAATTTGATTCCTTGTACTTGCAGTCTATGTTTTGAACCTTGAAGTATGCTTTTGTCAGTCCTTGAGATGTGAGTGTTTTTTTCCCAATGTCTGGGCTAGTTATATTTTCATTTGTTAAAATAAAAAGAGGTCCACATTTTATTTGGTAACACCAGGTGACTGGATATAAAAGAAACACCAGACACTATGAGACTTAGGATAAAACTATGAACTTCCAGATGGGAAAAGGAAGTCACCTCTGCATTGCAGACAGGGGCAGGGCAGTTTTTTTGAATGCTCATATCTGTGTGCTTGACCAGGGTAAGCACAGCAGACCAGATGCACAAATGCCAAAAGGCACAACTTCACTGATATATTTGTATGTCTCTGATCACACTCTAAGACAGTTATTATTTTCATCTCCTTAGCATTTGAGGATATAAAGACTGTAGACAGTGTACAAATACTACCAGCAAACACTACAAGATTATTAAGAATTAAGCATTCTAATACTGTATAATTGAGCTCAGTAATCAACCTTGCCACCCTCCAGACTGATTCTATAGTAAGAACGACTGTCTGTTAATTTTTGGTACACATTTTAGTGGAAATCTCCAAAACTACAGGAGCAGTTTTTATTCAGGTGGGAACTGCACAGCTGAAACCATTGAAAATTAAACATATTTCAGAGGTGATTGGATTGGTGTTAATGGATGCATATGTGGTGATGGAATAGTCCAGTGTATATTGTAGGTACTATGGAACTCATATATTGTTCTGAGCAAACTAGAACACCTTAAGTCCTTTGGAACAAGTAATATTATCATTAAAACATTAGAGAAATTAGCCAACATAGTTGAGCAAAATCTCTCCCTTGATATGGAGGGTGTGGCATACATATTTAAACAGGCACTCCTTAAAAACAAGCCCAGTGGTACCTGTGGTGAACAAACAGGCTTGACTTACCATATTTGTCCAACCTTAAAAAATTGTGTCAACAGTAGTAGAGTTTCTCAGGAGAAAAATTAATACCAGACATCAGTGTTCATTTCCTTAGTTACTGCAGCCTACAGACAAGTTTACATAGACTTACAAGAACTGGATCAGGTCTAGTAAGAAAAATACTTAATCAAGGTACCTGTATTTTCAAAATGTTATTGTTAGAGGATGATCTAAGTAGTTACCAATTGCTGAATCCAATCCAGCCTACATAAGGTTTCTGTCTGCTCTGCCGTTTTTTTCTGCTGCAGGATTAAGGCAGATGTGAAAAAGCCTGTCATCTGAATGCCTGTGGCAGCTGTGTAGGCATCAGGAAGGAAAAACCTATGTTTTCCAGCCTGGAATAACAATCTGCTCCCCCAAGCTCCATGGATAGTGCTGTTCTTCCTCCACATCAGAGCTACACACAGATGGACTCTGCCTCTACAGGAAAGCAGATCTCAGAATAAAATGCATGCAACATGTTCTCTGTACTTTTTCACTGTTGTGAAGAGTTTCCAGTTCTTTATCTGGCAACATATATTTAGGCTTTTCTTTTTGATTTAGAGCTCTCATCCTTTCTGAAGTAGGCCTGTGCTGTCACCTATGTTTAAAAAGACTTTAGAGTACTGGGGCCTCCTTATTAAGCATCTGGTTTGGACCCTAATACATGTGTATGTAAATAAATGAATTTAACGTTATTAAATATATGGATATAAAATCACATAGACATAAATGTATTATTCATATGTTATTTATAACATTAATAACACTAAAAATAAGATAAATCAGTAAAATCTTTTAATATAATATTTAAAAGTTATTATAAATGTAGTGTAGACTGTGTTAGTGAAGAAATTTATCTTAATACACAGAAAACTATAGAAACAGAATTAGTGTATCTGTACAGTGATCAGAATATAACTTCTGAGCGCTATGCTTCATAGAAAACCTTGATAGATGGGTCATTTTATCCAGAAATCCACAAGAATCTTTAAATATGCATTTTAATGCAACCTTGATGGAAGATACAATACCAAACATTAAAATAAAAGCATATTATTTTTCTTCATGAGTATGAACAATAAATTCCTAAAATTCAAGAGTGTGTTCAAGAATAATTAGCTTCCCCATAACAAAGGTGACTCCACTGGAAGTACAGGAGTAACTTCAAACCTCTCCTCACATTTATAGCAATTATTGTGATTGGGCAGTTCTGGAAGCTGTCAAGAATACCTCAAGCACACATCATTTCACTGCTTTACTTTTGAGTAACTGTAATTCATTCAGTTTTCAAGCCCATTGTCTATCGTCCTCTATAGTTTTAGTTGTAGAACTTGTTTCCAGTTCTGCTCCTGAAAATGCTGGCATAGGAGATCTGTTGTCCTCCGGATGCACACTAGGGTCTGAACTGGTTATTTGGGATCTTAGGTCGTAATAGTACCAAGATGTAAAACTTTAAGACCAAGGCATCCAAAAAGCAAGACTTTCCCCCCCCCCCTTTAAATACAAAGGTGGGGCCAAGCAGCTGAAAAGCAAGGAAAATTTGGAAACAATGGACAATCACCCATGTGTCATATATGCCATGTATCACAACAGATACTTTTTAATGATGAAAAGAGGTAAAATCTTCTGATACTCTTAGAAGCCTGCAGATTTTTTAAATGCATTTTTTTCAACATTTCACATTTAAAAAAAAGAAGACAGTTCTTCTTACAGCATATAAAATACCATTAGAAGGTCAAACTTTGTATTTACCAGTTGTGATGAGGGCCTTTTTGACCTAGATATCTGTGGATGCACAAGTGGAACAAAGTCATTGTTTTGTGAACTAATACCAATGCTTTATCAAGAAAAGAAAAGCTGCTTCTTCTTCTTTTTTATTACAGCTATCAAGCTTATGCATTCTTAGTCTGGGGGTAACAGAGGTAAACTGAGGAAGAATTAGTTTTGGGTTGATAAAGGGATAAATCTTACAATTACATTTCTTATACAGAGATTGATGTAGAAATATTGCAGAGTAAAATGATAAATGTGGAACAGACCTCATTCATCTTTCACTCAGGTCTTCCTTAAAGAAAATTGCTTCCAGGGCTCTGCAAGCAATATGTGGTTTGCTATGTTGATTAGTTTTTTAAAGTAAAATCAGCAGAAGTTTACTGTGATTAAAGTGTGAAAATTTGTGAAACAAAAATATTATTAATTTCTAAATAGAAGCTTTGCCTTAATTATTCTCATTCATAGTTATCTCAGATTTTCATAAACTATGCCTGCGACTGTTCTTTTCTTCCTAATGCCTAGGAGCATTGCCTCAGACTAACTTGCTGTGGCACTGACAAGGATAGCAGCAATGTGTTATTTTTCTCATGAGTTTCTGAGACAGAGAGTGGTCCTAATTTAGTGTCAGACTTCACACTTTCTCTTGTGAGGCCTAAATTTAATTGGAATGCATGCAGTTAAATCCATGGAAATTATTAGAGTTTGATTTTCTGAAAAAACCTCTGGAATTCAGACCATCTGAACAGAGGAAAGAGATTATTATCACTGAGTCTGTGAATTCCTCCCTGGCTGAGAGCATAGAAGTAACATCCATTGGAAAGATGCCTGAGCTAGTCCTAGATAACCACACTTCTCCAGTGCCACTCAGCTATTAGGATGTACCAGTCTCAGACTGGTTTATCCATGCCATTCCATGCCCAAGCCAAAGAGTACGTCAATGTACTGGAGAAATCCCAGGGAGGCTTGCTGAGATGATAAGGGTGCTGGAGCAAATGATGTACAAGGGAGGAGCTGATAGAACTGGACTTGTTCAGCTTAAGAATAAAAGGCTCAGGGGAGAACTTTGTGCTGTCCAAAGCCAGTAGCTGACTCTTGTGGAAGTACATAGTGGAAGGACAAGAATGAATGCATCCAAGTCAGAACAAGGGAAAAACCTGACTCAATTAAAGGAAAAAAAAAGAGAACTATAAAATTCTGCAAGGAAAGAATTCTTGGTGGTATGATCACAGAATCACAGAATCATAGAATCACCAGGTTGGAAGAAACCCGCCGCACCATCGAGTCCAACCATTCTCACCAATCTCTAAACCATACCCCTCCGTACCTCATCCACCAGTGCCTTAAACACCTCCAGGGAAGGCGAATCAACCACCTCCCTGGGCAGACCGTTTCAGTGCCTAATGACCCTTTCAGTGAAGAATTTTTTCCTTATGTCGCTCCTGAACCTCCCCTGGTGGAGCTTGAGGCCATTCCCTCTTGTCCTGTCCCCTGTCACTTGGGAGAAGAGGTCAGCTCCCTCCTCTCCACAACCTCCCCTCAGGTAGTTGTAGAGAGCAATGAGGTCTCCCCTCAGCCTCCTCTTCTCCAGGCTAAACAACCCCAGCTCTCTCAGCTGCTCCTCATAAGACTTGTTCTCCAGCCCCTTCACCAGCTTTATTGCTCTTCTCTGGACTCGCTCCAGAGCCACAACATCCCTCTTGAGGTGAGGGGCCCAGAACTGAACACAGTACTCGAGGTGCGGTCTCACCAGTGCCGAGTACAGAGGGAGAATAACCTCCCTGGACCTGCTGGCCACACCATTTCTGATACAAGCCAAGATGCCATTGGCCTTCTTGGCCACCTGGGCACACTGCTGGCTCATGTTCAGTCGACTATCGACCAGCACCCCCAGGTCCTTCTCCTCCTGGCAGCTTTCCAGCCAGGCTTCTCCTAGTCTGTAGCTGCACAGGGTTGTTGTGCCCCAAGTGCAGGACCCGGCATTTGGCCTTGTTAAACCTCATGCCGTTGGTGTCAGCCCAGCAGTCCAGCCTGTTCAGGTCCCTTTGCAGAGCCTCCCGACCCTCCAGCAGATCCACTCTTCCACCCAGCTTAGTGTCATCTGCAAACTTGCTAAGGGAGCACTCGATGCCTTCATCCAGGTCATTGATAAAGACATTGAACAGGGCTGGACCCAGCACTGAGCCCTGGGGAACCCCACTTGTCACTGGCCTCCAGCTGCATTTAACTCCATTTCCCACCACTCTCTGGGCTCGGCCATCCAACCAGTTTTCCACCCAGGAGAGTGTTTGCCTGTCCAGGCCAGAGGCTGACAGTTTCCGTAGCAGAATGCTGTGAGAAACTGTATCAAAGGCTTTACTAAAGTCCAAGAAGACCACATCCACATCATAGCATATGTATAAAGTTACATTCAAATAAAATACAAAAAATTTTGAAATAATTGCAGGGAAGTTTTAAAGGTCTGGGGATAGCAGAACATGATACTTATGCATAATATTTTAGATTGTCAAGCATTTTAGAGAGGTTTCTAGTGGCAAACATCTTTCTCACTCTGTAAGCCATATTCATTTAAAGCCAACCAAGGCCTGGACCTACCAAAACTCTCCTTCAAACATGAATTTCTGCTACCTACTTACTTATGTATGCTCTCATGAGGGAGGAACATATTCCCTAATTTCAAAACCCAAAAGTATTAGAAATTCCATCTGCAAATGACTTATTATTTCTGCTTAACTGCCTCGTATGCAATTTCTCTTCAAAACACCACTTCAGCTCTACTTTGCCTACACTATATGACCCAGGTTCAGTTACTGTTTTTTAAAAAGCGTGATTCAAATGTGATGTTAGTATTTAAATAGTCATTTAAAGGTTCATATATTTGTTCTCCTCAAACCAGTTCTAGTATTCTCTGAAATATGATGGATTTCTGAGAATGAAATACTGCTACTTTGTGAGTTATTTAAGAGTATCACAGGAATACATTTCATTAGAAGGAAAAAATAATGATGAAAAGGCCCTTTTCCCCATCCTCTCCTACAGGAAAATATTGTAGCTGTTTCCAGTAATGGGAAAAGTGCATTGAAGATTTTTATTGTCCCCTCATTATGCTATCTGAACTTCTATTCGTTTTCCTCAAATCTAATACTTATTTTGCCATCCCTCTGTATTTCTGCTACCATGCTCTCTAATACGCTTACAGTTAAATGTTTCTGAATCAATCAAAAGGATTTAAAAACTGTTGTGTATTCAGATTCAACTCCATTTTGAGTCCCATTTGCATCACTCTAAACACAAAAGGAAAAATAAAATATATTGTTTTATCAGGAGTTCAGACCTTTCCTTCACTTTTCCACCACTTTAGTCAAGAGGTGCGAAGGTGCTGTTGATGCCTTCTTAATCACACTTTCATAATTCTCCATGAAAGATTTGGTGGTGATTGGACCAGAATGCCTGTGTTCTGACAAATGGCCGCTGATGTTGAAATTGGGCATACTTCAGATTAATGTGGAAACTACTCTCTTAACTATTACTGGTAGTTCTAGATAGCCAATGAAATCATGTAAGAAAGTAGTACCTAGGACTTCTCCTTCATCCCTTCAGATTTTGTCAACCCAAGATGCCATTCCAATCCAGACAAAAAGGATGAAACTCAGAATTCCAAAGCTATTTAAGCATGCAGATGGGCGGGGGGAGAGGGGTGGTACAAAAGTGTCTGACTGATTATGTAATCTTGCAGATGCCTTTCTGTATCCAGAAGATAATAAATAGCTTTGCTAATCTGAATCTAAGGAACCAGTTTGCCTATTAAGCAACAGCAACATTCAGGTGATAGTGTGATTAAAATTTCATTACTGCTTACTTTATATCTCATTTAGTTTACATTTTAATTCAACATTAATGTGAGCTACCTAGTCTAGGCAGAATACATATGAGAAAGCATATACTCTGGATTGCCCCATATCTAGACATCAGGAGACAGCAATTAGAAGAGGTAGTAGTACTATACGGTAGTGTATGAAAGACACAGGAACTGACTGCCTGGGCAAATTATGCTCATTTTGTTTCTCATAAGGAAGTATTTTTTTCAAAAGGAGCTCAATAGAAACCAAGTAGTATCTTCATCCAACTTAAAAACTGATCATGTGTTTATCCAGCATGTTTCAATTCATATTCTTAGCCTGGTAACTCTTCTCAATCGCAGCTACCCTCATTAAATCTTTGGACCAACTGCTCTGCTATCTCACCTGTTACATGAATGCAGTACATTTTCTCCCAGCTAGTGGTCTGAAATATAGGATTAGAAACAAATCCTGCACGTTGTTCTATTTAAAAATAAATTAAAAAAAAATTCTCTCAGTTGGACAGCTCTGAACTACAAATTTGAAGCATAAATATAATTCAAACACCCCCATCTCCTCTTTATTTCAAAATCTCATGCATACACATCATCTTGACCTTACTAACTTTATGAAATAATCAATATTGAGTTAGGCTTAGAGTGTGGGGGTTCTACAGTGTGAAATAAATGAGCTGGGTGGGATCCTTTATATTTGGGAGGAAGAAGGAAGTTCTGTGGGGAGGTGTGAAGTCTACTCATATCAATGGAAATGTGTTGTGTGGGCACTGAGGTACCTTTAAGAGGAGTTCCGTGTTCTGACATTTTCTTGCTTTCAAGAGTTTTCTCTGCATGTATATCATATTTCCTCAGCCTTAGCTGATTCAACTAATACTCTTCTCTATGGGAGTATGCACAGTAAGAAGGAAAGACACAAAGTAAGACTCAAAGTCATAGGTTGTGACGCCACAAAAATCTAAATTCAGCACTGGTGTGAGCAAGCTTGCAACGTACCAACCTTAACCTAGTCTTATTTTGGAGCAGAAATACTCCATTAGTCACCATTTGTACATGATACAGTCCCTGCTACCAGGCAGTATAGTGTGAGTGGGACTAGAAGTGTTCAAAGTCCTTTATCATCATCTGAAATCATGCAAGCCTAATCTACTAATGCTGGGGATGTTGTTTTTCTGTTTGGCTTTTCTCTTTTTTAAACTTTCGACTCTGATTTTTTACAATCTTGAACACCAACCTTACCTTGGCATAAATTTCATAGCACTTCAGAGTAAGCGTGGGTCCACTAAGGCTATGTGTGTATTTGAGCAACATGTCCGTGTAGGTCTGTTAAGAAGTGTATTTGTGCTTTCTGGACTGGAGTTCATGTAGAATTTTTTAATTTGACTTCATTTTAAAGTGCTGGACTTCAGTGGAGACTCTATTTCAGTTGAGTTTGTAAAAGAGGCACAAAGAAAAAAAACAGCACAAGTGATCCTAATTAGCAGCGCTGTAGTCGGTATATTCCTCAGCCATCATCTCTCAGTTTTCACCTTCTCTTTAACATTGAAAGGGCATATAAAAGCCAAACATGTATTTGAAAATAAACTGTTGCTGGATACACATCAAATTAATTTTGCCTTGTTAAACTTTTCACAAAGGCTGAAGGAGAAATCTTATGCATTTGTGCATTTTGGCTCAGTGTCTGCAGATAAGTGTTGAGTGGCAAGTACTGCAACTTCAGGAATGTTTTGTGCATATGTCTGCAGCACAAGTAGCCCTCCTTGACAAGGAATTAAATAACTTTCAACACTAAGTTACAATTATACTTTGATAAAGTTTACATTTAATTCTAACTCTTTTTTCAATGAACACATACTGCAGATATTCTCGCTTTGCTGTATTGGACTGTTATTTGATTATACTGCCAACTAAAGCTTTGGTTGAGGCAGCATAATGATTTTCCTTTTTATCCAGTTATTCTCAAACTCAGAAAAATAATCAGCTTTGGGCTGCAGTACTCCTTCCTTGATTTCTACCCAAAAAGAATTTTTAAAATGTTTGATCAGAAATTAATTTCAGAGTATGAACATGAGAAAGTAGTCAGATATTTCTCATTATGAAAAAGGTATTGATGGTATTTTGACTATCTGTACAACTGTAATGGAGAGACATTAAAAGCTGAAATTGAGTGAAAATTTGTTTTTCTCTGCTTGAGATATGGGGTTTTTAAAAGAGGATTCTGCACTTGGTTAAAGCAAATTTTTTTCACTAACATTGAAAGCTGTGATGCTTTTTTGGCTAATATGCTGAAGAGACAGGGGCTGAGAGAGTATTTCTGTGCATTTTCAGCTAAAGCTGACCAAAACCCCTCTGCAAATTGGGAAATGGCTTTCAACAAAAATGATTCGCCCTTTGCTGAAAATGTTCATTGAAACAAAACAAATCCAAGCTCAGACATTTTGAATCTTGAAAAAAAGAGTGGTTTTGGGGTTTGGTTTTTGAATTTTATTTTATTTTTTTTTACAAACTTCTGAATTACTGTGAAAAAAATATCTTCAAAATAGAACAGGAATTCTGTTCTATTCATAATATTCCCAGAGACCAAGAAGCTGTAGTGTTACTTACAATCAATTCTTTCTGATTACCAAAGATGTACACAGCTAGATGGCTGCTATTTAGGACCATGGGCTTGGTGATACTGAGGTATCTCTCACACGAACCTCAGTCTTTTAGCTGGAGTACGAAAACCACCACTGGACTGGGCAGTTAACAAGCATCCCAGTAAAATTATTGCAGACTCAGGCAACTACAGGTTATGCAGAAGGACGTACTTTCAAAGGTTGTGTCTCCATTACTTCTACCGAATTTATTGAGATGTTTACCTTGTAACAAAACACACAGGGAGAATTTTGGTATAACAAGTAGCTTGGCAGAAGTAAATTAATTTTATTCTATAAAAGGTAGAGTTGATTAGGAGAATAGAGCGTAAGATGCAAATTTTGATCAGAATATACAAACTGCATAGCACAATTGATTTGAAACCTGGATATTTAATGAGTCATCTGCAAAGTACATTTATACTAATAATATGAAAGAAAAATGTTGTGATCAGTGCTGACTTCAGTTGCTGTAACTTGAAGTCACTTATTTGTAAAGCAAATAAGGTTTAGACATTCTGAACAGTATGCAAAATGGTTAAGATGTAGATAGGAGCTAAATATGAAAAACATATAGAAGAACACAGTAAAAGCATGTTTAGGAGAAACAGTCATTATCGGAGAAGTCAACATTCTCTAGTACGATGTGTATTGATGTCTGGCTGCACTCAAATAAAGTTCATTAACAAGGTTTTACGCATGGAAGGATATAACAAAATGCCAAGAGATTGCTATGAAGGGTTTGATGGGAGATGACTGTTGATATTATCAATAAAAGAACATATAACTTATCAACGGCTCTCTGAAGTAAATCTGAGAGCTTGTAAATTGAAAAATATTCAGAGACTAATTAAAAAAATAAGAAATACTGACTTTCATCAGTATTAATCTAACACGGTGCCCAAAGGAAAACTTGAAAATTTTGTTTTATCAGGTTTGTTTTTCTCCAGCTTTTGGCCTCTGTAGAACCATGGAGAGTAACTTCTTTTGCTCAATATACTGCAAAAAAATTTTACAGGGGTGATGGACCTGATAATAGGATGATGCTAGTGGATCTTCTATATATCCATTCCATTTTGAATAAATGTTATTATTTGTTTAATTTTAAATGCATGAAGATTTCCATTGATTAGTAATGCATTGTTGAAAATCTACCAAAACAAAAGAGTTCTTATATTAGAACTCAAGAGCTCTTATATTAGAACTCTGATATATTTCTGCATCCTTTTACAGATATTAAAATTTACTGTGGTAATAAAGACCAGCTAAAATTTGCTCTTTTCTTATTCTCATAACAATTCTTCCCATAATAATATATTCACTTCTTGCAACATAACTATTTCACTTCTTTGCAGATCCCAGCGCATTATATTGTGTCACTGCTATTTATTTCTTATTTACTTTTAAATATAAATGACTCTCTCATAATAATGGAGTTATTTTGCCTCTCTGAATCATGGTACCTTGTACTTCAGTAAAGGAACTTCTGTGTGGCAGATGGTAAGATTACTTCCTTCATTAAAATCAAAATAAACTATTCATAATTTGCCTGAAAGACCTTTCTTCTTCCACCAATATTTTTAGATACAGCTACTTAATGTTCAGCACTGTAGCTCTCACAAGAACACCTTCCAACTCACATCTACAACTGCAGAAAGAAAACTGAGCTGTTATCTTCCTTCCACAGGGCCTTTAATTGCTTAGCTGCTCAGTGCATGAGGTTTTATTTCCTTTATTTGAAACTCAGCACTTCTGGAAGTAGAAGAATAACTAGGAAGGGGGTCAGAAACTTCCAAAATTATACCAGAGCACATTGCCAGGGAAAGTTAGGGCTGGTCAAAAAAGAGTACAAAAGCAAGGTCATGAATTGTTTATTTATAGATGTTTCCATGAACTAAATATTCCATGTGAAGAAAAACCATAGTGGCTTCACTTACATATTAAGTCGTCTCAGGTTTATCTGAACATTCTTATTTCAATATCTTATCCTACTTATTCACATTTCTTAATGTTGCTAATTACACCAAGTGAAAGCACAAATTTTAACTGGGCATGTTTGACAATAGCTGTTTCATGTCTACTGTAATCAACTTAGTCTGAAGATGTATGCATCTTTCCTCACCATATATCCTTAAGAAAATCAAAAGTCTGTAGATTGACCAATTTTACTGCATGCAGATGAAATAAATGTCTATGATTTTTCAGGCTTCACGTTTCATGTAGCAGTTCTATACAGCCGTAAATAACCTTTATATAAGAGTATTGTTCTTCTAATTACTCTGTAAAGTAAATAAACTCCAGGAAGATTAATCCTCCCAATCATGTACAAACCATGCTCATAATTTAAAGAAATATGGCTGAAGGATCACTTACACCATTGGATTTACAGGTATGAAATGAAATCTGGTTCAAAATCACAACCGGATGTGAATATTTATTGGAATTCCCAAAATCCCCTCACCCACTTTAGAAATGCACAGCTGCTTTATGAATGTTTAATTTGATCCTTTTTACTTCAGGCTTTATTATTTTTCTCACATTAGGCAAAATACTATACAAACAGGAACAGATTGCTACAATATATTCAGCTGATATTAATTGGTCATTCTGGAAATGGGAGATTCTCCAAAGAAACCTGCATCATTATAAACGTGATAAATCATAGAATCCTAGATTCATAGAATAACCAGGTTGGAAGAAACCCACCGGATCATCGAGTCCAACCATTCCTATCAAATACTAAACCCTGCCCCTTAGCACCTCATCCACTTGTGCCTTAGACACCTTCAGGGAAGGTGAATCAACCAACTCCCTGGGCAGCCTGTTCCAGTGCCCAATGACCCTTTCTGTGAAAAATTTTTTCCTAATGTCAAGACTAAATCTCCCCTGGTGGAGCTTGAGGCCATTCCCTCTTGTCCTGTCCCCTGTCACTTGGGAGAAGAGGCCAACACCCTCCTCTCTACAACCTCCTTACAGGTAGTTGTAGAGAGCAATGAGGTCTCCTCTCAGCCTCCTCTTCTCCAGGCTGAACAACCCCAGCTCTCTCAGCTGCTCCTCATAAGACTTGTTCTCCAGTCCCTTCACCAGCTTCATTGCTCTTCTCTGGACTCGCTCCAGAGCCTCAACATCCTTCTTGTGGTGAGGGGCCCAGAACTGAACACAGGATTCGAGGTGCGGTCTCACCGGTGCCGAGTACAGAGGGAGAATAACCTCCCTGGACCTGCTGGTCACGCCGTTCCTGATACAAGCCAAGATGCCGTTGGCCTTCTTGGCCACCTGGGCACACTGCTGGCTCATGTTCAGTCACTGTCAACCAACATCCCCAGGTCCTTCTCCTCCAGGCAGCTTTCTAGACAGGCTTCTCCTAGTCTGTATCACTGCACAGGGTTGTTGTGCCCCAAGTGCAGGACCCGGCATTTGGCCTTGTTAAACCTCATGCCATTGGTCTCAGCCCAGCAGTCCAGCCTGTTCAGATCCCTTTGCAGAGCCTCCCGACCCTCCAGCAGATCCACACTTCTACCCAGCTTAGTGTCGTCTGCAAACTTGCTAAGGGTGCACTTGATGCCTTCATCCAGGTCATTGATAAAGACATTGAACAGGGCTGGACACAGCACTGAGCCCTGGGATCATGTTTACTCCACTGATGTAAAGGCAAGGAAGTGATGATCTTCCCCATATCATTAAAAAAAAACCAACAACCTCAAAAGCAACACTCAAAGCCTTATGGGTTTTGATAAACCACTAGGTCTCAATTTTTCTCTCTGTGCAGTATGCCACTGAATTTCATGGGAACCTTTACACCTGCAACCTTGCAGGATTCTCACTGTGAGTAAAGACTTGGAGCATTATTGCTGGGTAGCTACAAGTATGAAGGTAATTAGAGACCTGTGTGCCATGGTGAACTGCAGGTTACTGTGCAAGATCAGGAGTGAGAAGGAGTTTTCCAGTTACCTCATTCCCTGCAATTGCAGTGCCCTAAACTGACAGCTATGGCAGCAATTCCTGCAACATTTTCTAGACTTTGCTGAGTTTGTCAGTTTTTTAAGGACTGTAGAAACTGAACTTTCCCTTGAAAAGACATATAAAAGGTCTTTGATTTTATATGAATTTTGCTCTCATTGAGGGGATTATATTGCTGTTGAGAAAGCTATTGCCATATTGTTTCCTTTTTTGAATCCAGAGCAGTAACTGATTTACACTTATGAGTTTAGTTACATGTCCTGGATAATAATAATTGTATTAACTCCTGGGCCAAAGTATTAGACACTCTGTGTGTAAAATACAGATGTGAAAAATAAAAAAGGAAGTAAGTGTGTAATAAAGTCAAGAAGACACCACGGAGAATAACAGGAAGTTTCCCAATTCATTTTTATTCTGGATTCATATACTGATTGACACAAGTGGAATTCCCTTAGGTGAATTTACTGCCACTAGATTTGAGAACAGGTATTGTGAGCCAGCATTTCTCCATCTTTCTTATTCCTCCAACTCTACACACAATTGGTTGAAACCATAATTAAAATAGGGTTTAATGTACACCTGCTAATCCCATCAAAGTCTGGGATTAACTAGTCCGCGCTAGCTAACTGGTGACATGGTTACTGCTGCATGTGTGATCTGGTGATGTCCAGCCATAAGGTCTGGAACATGATTTAGATGTAGTCTAACACTTGCTTACATTCTTCAAAGTTTTTTCCAAGGCATCAGCAGCCTTTTATAAAAGCCTTTCCAATTTCTGATGAGATGACACCTAAATCCTGTTTGTTTCCCTTACTGTCTTCCTATGGCTGGCTTGAGCCAGTGCTTCTTCTTATAAGACAGATCTGTCATTGCTAAACAGAGGCTTTGCAATAAGTTTACGAATTATGATTAATTGATTGTGCTTTCCAGTTAAATGTACTAAGGAGTTGTGTTCAGATGTATATAACACAAAACACATGCAAATAAATAACTCTAACTGAGTTGAGAGCTAGATCTGTTGGCACGGGTTTTCTTTGTTGATATTGATTATTTTCATTACCATATTACTCAGCCAATTCCTTGTGTTGCTTGTAAGCTGGTGGGACAATGGGAAAAAAAGAAACTGCCTGATTTGCTGATTAGCAAGTTTTGTCCCTTCAGATGAAAAACGTATTCTTCTCCCATCTTATCTTGTCACTTGCATTCCTCCCCATACCTCTGTAGCAGTATGGCTTTTGTTTTTAAATCTGGTGAGTTTTGCTAGATTGTTTCCTTTTATATGTATTTTTTATTTTGTATGTACATGCTTGTACTGCCAGATTGAATAATATGGATTTTTGTACATTTGTGTAATATCTGCAGAGACCCACACTGTGTTCTTGCAGCTTTCATTACCTAAATGCTAAGGACATGTTTTATTTCCAAAAGGAAACAGAATATGTTTCCTGGTAATTTATCCTTCTGTAATGGTAAGGGAGGGTTTGAAGACTGCTTTTCCACTTGCTGAGAAGTTCAGCCAGAATGTGTTGCTGGTTTTAGCAGTCCTCTCCACCCTTCTGCTTGCCCTCACACTGACACCAGCTTTTACTTTCTCCTTTCGTTTATTTCATCACTATGAAGTTATAGTGCAAGATGCCAGTTTTCACTGGCCCTCCATGAAAAGGAAGGGTGGTCATGACCTCCCTAAGCCTCTGTGACACCAGTCTAGGTGGAGAACTCAGTCCTTACTCGGAGAGGGTAGAAATGCGTGGGTTTTGTCTCTTGTTACCTCACTTAACGGAAAGACTGCCCCAAAGGTTCAGCAAGTATTTAAACACAGAAGAGTATATCCTTGTTGGCTTGTGCTGCTACCACAGGCAATTTAAAAGTTGGTTCTTAGATATCAAAGGTTTGGATATTCAATTTGGTTTAATGGTTTGTATTTCCATTGGGACACCAGCAATCCCAGCTGTTATATTCTTAAGGTCAATGCCATGAAAACTTCTCCTTGGCCTCTAACTTGCCCCCTCAGTACTTCTTTCTGTTTGAAGTACTGCTTGCTTTGTAGCCAAAGTGTATTTTCCTGGATCTCCATCAAATAAAATTCTTGAGCTGAGGTCCAGACAAGGAAGGTGTACACTTCTAGATTCATATAATTACTTGCAGATAGATGCAGCCCACCTCTTTGTCTCCTTACTCTAATTTCCTCATGTAACTTCAGGACTTAAAATTTATAAAAATGGACTGAGAAAAATTAGATGTTAGTGGTAGTATGTCATTGATACATGCTCTCCCACAAGCTCACTATTCATTTCTTTCTCTTTATCAGCTAGAGCTTTCTTTTCATTGGTCCCAGGATCCCAGAGATCGCAGTCTGCTTGCTTACTCTAATAATATGCACAGGGCTAGCTGAACAAATACCTAAATCAATAAAATCACTATTTTAGAGAAGAGCAAAGAAAAAAGTGTTGTGGTAAAGCAGCAATATTAGAGCTGGTCAGAAACACACAGGGAACATTTTTGAAATTTTGCTTGATGCAAATCTTGTTCAGCTGAACTAGTTACTGAACTGAATAATTTTCCAAGTATGCCAGAATGTATCTTCTATGTCAAACACATGTATCTCTGAATACTTTAGTCTGTAGATTGATGTAGACCCTCCAGTAGACAGATGCATAGAATTTTTAAGTAGCAAATGGTTTGGCTTTCCAAACCCAAGTTTACCTTACTTAATGCAAACACAAAATATTTAGCTATTAACCCAACTTGCCATTTGTTTGCCAGTAATGTGTAAAGGGTGTTTTTAGCCACCAATAAATCTGAAACTATTGCACTGCTTTGCAAATATCATTAATGTCTAAACAAAATCTAATATAATTCATCCATGAGTCAGCAAATACTATTTAACCAGATCTACTATCTACTATCTGTGTGCTAGCCCTCTCCAAAATTATGTGAATGACACAATGGCTTGCAGTATAATAAAAAGTGTCCTTGTAATTTGATTTTTCTTCCTCTTGAAAGAAAAAGAGGTTAAAAATCCCACAAACTTGCTGAGTTCATTTGTATGGCCACTTATGATTACCTCCACTTCACTATGCAAGGACTGTTGGAGAATTAATTTTTTCAAAAATCAGATACTTTGCGTTTCTCAGATGGGAAATTCTCATGGTCTGAACTTCTTTGGAACACTACGAAACTCGTTGACATATAGACAGTTTTCAGATAGTGCAGTGAAACCATGTGGATGGATGAGACCTTTTGTATTAAAACCTCACATCTCTTCCATGAGAACAGGACATCCATAATTTGGAACTGTTTTCACAAAGTATGTTGCCTGACTATGGTGCTAGTTAGAATCAGCAGAATGCCAGAAAGTCAGTGTTTCTGTCATTGTGTTAAGGTCACTTATGATGAAGTCACAAAAGTTAAAGCCCAAATGGAACTGAATCTGACCAGGGATGTCAAAGACAACAAGAAGGGCTTCTATAAGCACATAGGTGACAAAAAAAAGACTAGAGAAAATGATCTATTACTCAATGAGGTGAGGGACCTTTTTATGCAGGATGTGGAAAAGGTAAGTAACAAACACCTTTTTTGCTTCAGACTTCAATAGCAAGACCGGCCTTCAGAAATCCCAGGTCCCAGATATCAGGAGGGAAGACTGGTGCAAGGAGGATGTACCCTTGATGTAAAAGGGTCAGATGAGGGAATACTGAAGGGAACCAGAGACACGTAAATCCATAGGTCCCGATGAGATGCACTCACACATGCTGGAGGACCTGGCAGATAATCATAGCAAGGCAAATCTTGATAATCTATAATCTGTCACGGGGACTGGGAGAAGTTCTCTAAGACTAGAAGAAAGCAAGAGTCACCGCATCTTCAAGAAGGAAGAGGAGGACCTACAAGTCAGTAAGCCTCACTTCAATCCCTGAGAAGGTGATGGAGTAGCTAATCTTGGAAAACATTTCCAGGCAAATTAAGGACACAGAAAATCAACAGGAGTAGTCACCATGGCTTTTTCAAGCAGAAGTTATGCTGGTAGATGAGGGGAGAGCAGTGGATACTGTACATCTAGACCTTTGCCCCTGTCTCCTATAAGATCCTCATAAACAAGCTGTTAATACATGGGCTGGATGAGCAGACAGTGAAGCAGGTTGAAAACTATCTGACTGACCAGGCCCAGACGGTGGGTGGTGATAATTCTACAAGCAGCTTGGAACTTCTTGCAGGTACTTGTGTGCTTTGGGCTCCTGCCAGTTTAGAAAGGTGGAAAGCTGTTAGCAGCTTCTGAAAACAAAATTAATGCCAGAGGGTACAGGTCTGAGTACTACATTTGATTGTTGGTTCTGGAAAAACTTGCTGTATTTGTATTTGTAAAGAGAATATTTTTATGTGAAGCTGTTTTAAGAAGAAAACATATCTTGCCTTGGAAGACATTCATGGGTCAGGATTATCAGAACAATAGTGGAGTTTTCTTCTCCCTTTGGTTTATGCAGGCAAAAAAATAAAAATACTTAATACAAAAAATAAGATATTTTTCAAGAGTGCTTGACTCCTCTATTATGAACAAATCTTTCAAGTTCAGTCTTTTCTCTTCATCCAGAGAATGGTAAATTTGCAAACTCATCTTTGTTGTTAATGTCACTTGTGATACATCAACTTAGTCCTCACAGTTACTGTCATCCTCAACCAAGATGACTTAGATCCAGTCACCTATGAACTTACCCTTATCCTTCATTTACTCTCCCTTCCTATTCACTTGGGTCAGGTCACATTATTTTTTTTTCTGTATTGCCAGGACACAAAAGCAGACACAGCTGCTTTCAGTTCCTTGTATTCCCATGGCTCAGGCCAGAGTCATGCTTGACAGAAAAAGAGCAAGTGCAGGCAATTTCCCTTTGCAGGGAGTCCCAAACTAGATTATTCTCTGTGACAGGATGGTGGGGGTGTTTAGCTGGAACTCTCAAAGATGTTTCTATTGAACATGCACGTTTTGAAAGACTTTTGATTTCTATTTGAGCAAAGTTCTCCCAAGGGATAGCTCCTTTGGTCCTAAGTTGGCTCTCTTGTCAAAGAAACACAGCAGTGTCTGATTTACTTAACTAAATGTTTGAAAGTGTTCTTTTAAAATGGCAGAACAGGATATTTTTCTTTAGTCCAAGGTCAGAAATACCTCAACTTTTTCTCCTTCCCACTAAACATTCATTCAAAAGAAGACACCTCCATCATAATATTGTACTCTAAAGGAAAAAAATTGGCATGTCTGCAAATACTTCAAGGCACAGTCCTGCTCTGGAAAGTATTGGACAACCTTCATTTTGAGATTACTGGTAGCCTTATTTGTTATATTTAGATATCATGCCAGTAGATTATTCTGTAAACACATGCTTATCTCAAAAGCCAGGAAATATTTTTTAAAAGAAATTGTAACTGTAGCATTATGAATTTTCAGCTTAGCGCTCTTAATTCAGTCAAAAAAAGGACAGCATATTCATGTTAAATTACTTTCATGTTTTTATCTGTTTTCTGATGGCTATCATGGTTGTAATTTAATTTTTGTTGGTTTTTTCATATTGACAAAAACAGTATTTGAGAACAGTATTTCAGGGCCCTCCAGTGTTCCTATTGCATGAACAGACCAAATGATTCACCTAGGCTGCTTATGGGTGTGAGGCTGCAGAATGGCTATATGTGAAACTACGATAGCTCTGCAGCTTATGTACCTCTACTCTACAGCTTAATGCTCTGGTGTCTGGAGGTGGAAAGACTGTCAGATTGATCCTTTCATATGCAATGCCAGCATCCTTTAATACTTCCATAGAACAACAAATTTAATGCCAGTAAATAATTAATACAAATAAACAGGACTTGCATTTTAATCATAGCAAGGGGTTTGTGTACTAGGAAGAGAGGTAAGAAGTCTCTAGGAAGAGAAGAATGCATCCTTGCCTCAGAATTGATGGGTTTGTTAGCTATCAGCAGGCTTTTACTACTTTGTGTTCAGTATAGTGGGGGGCCAGGAGGTGGTAAGGGGCTGCAGGGTCTGCGTGAAAAGGCGGCTGTATCTGAGGAGGTGGCAATGTTGTGTAACCACAATGACAGAGTGCGTCACAACGTGTGACATGTGGCAGCAGAACAGCCTTAAATAGCTCTCTACGTCTTTTCTCCTCTGGAAGTTTTCAGGAAAATCTGGTTTTCTGCGTAATGTTTTATCCTTCCTAAAATCACCTGATAATATGGTTCAAACTCCTCTAGAGAACATGTCCCTGAGTTGTTGGAGAGTTTTATCATAAAATGGATGGATGTTTTTGTCTTTTAAGTCCAGATGTTAAAAGCCTATTCCTGGGACTATGGGATGAATACATGTATATTAATCCTGCTGTTAAAATTGATAAATGTCCCTTCATGACCTCTGCTGTTACAGAAGCTAAGGGCTGATGAATTCCTTTGTGCACTGAAGCCATTATTAGAAAAGTGTCTGAAAATTACTAAAAGTTATCCAATGATAGAGGTTCCATTACAAAATATAAAATTTTGTTTTAACAGTTAATTATCTTTTCTACTAAATACAGACTTTGTTCTTTAAAGTTCAGGAACTTATCTGGATTCACCAACCGCTCAGGATTTTGTTATTCATTTGCCTGCTGGACTTCAGAGACCTTATTACCACATTTCTGTTCTTTACTGTCATAGTTACAGACTCTGACCAAGTCACTGTTTATCTCTGTAAGCTAAATATATTGAGTTCCTTCACTCCTTCTCTCCAGGAGCTATTTCTGCACAATCCTCATTGCTCTGATCTCTCTCCAGTTTAACTGTGTAGTTTTCTATCTGTAATACCAAATCTGGATTAAGTATTTTAGTAGTGGCTGTGCAAAAGAGGAGTACAGTGGAAATACAATGCCACCAGTGCCACTCAATAATCCCCCTTAATTCTCCCTAGAACTGCAGTGGCCATATAGGTATGCTGAGCTCTCACATCCAGTTCATTGGTGCTCTCAGTCCTTTTCAGAATCAATGTGTCCTGGAACCTCATGGCTTTTATTTTTCATTTCTGGTTGAACAACTTCGCATGTGACAGCACTAAAATGCAGGCTGTTTGCCCATGCTTAGCAGAGCTGTGGTCAACTGACCTGTGCCCTTTGCGCTTTACTGTACCTCCAATTTTGGTACAAACTTACAGTTTCTGTATATCTGGGCTGGATTTCCTCTTCAGGTGCAGAAACAGGAAACAACCTCCCCAGAGCCTGGGAAGACCAGACCTTCTGGGGCTCAAGCTGGAGTCCCTTTTCTGCCCTTAGAACTATGTGCCTATTTTGCAAGAGGGAAGAACCTGTTGTCCCATGCACTGCTTCTCCAGATCTCAGCCTGAGCTAAATTCACATCATAGATCAACATTCATTACTAATCCTCAGCAGGAAATCTTTTTATCTCAAGACGAGTTTCTGCAGCTGGCCTGCCAGGCCTTCTGAGACATGGCCCTGTGAAAGATATTTAACTGCTTGTTAGACCCATTCAGAATTCATGTTTCACAGGCATGGATCTTCTTATAATGGAATTTATTAAGGTGAGATTTAGACTTTCTCTGTTATTTCAAACTCCAGTGACAAGACATGTAAAAAGTTGGATTTCTCATCCACATTCAGCATCACCAGGACAAGAACGGGACACTGGCTGTGGCTGTTGGTAGACTCTGGAACTGGGGCTAGAGTGCACTGATGGTGTTTGGGATTTGGGATGAAGAGTGGAAGGTAGAAGCCAACCCAAAGAAGTAAGTCTGCTTGTAAGCTCCACAGGCAATAGCGTCCTGTGGGATACTGCTCCTGAGGCCGTGGATGGCAGTTAGAGAAAGAAAGGTGGTTGCTGGATGGGTGGCAACCATCATGAACGAAAATATTTTAAGGGACAGCAAATCAGGAACCAGTTACCATGAGTAAAGAGCAGAGACAGGGGCAGCTACAAAGTGGACATGAACTTGGGCTCTCTCCCCAGACTCCTCTTCTCTCACTTCCCTTCTCTTCTAACCTGACATAAGCAACTTTTTCTCCAGGCGCTCTTTGCTGAGAGCATCACAGCTGTGCATCCAGAAGGAAAAGGACTGCTGGAAACAGCCTGTAGCTACACAGGCTAAGCTATCCTTAACAAATAAGTACATTTTCTATGTATGCTCTGGCTATTTAGGTACTTAGGGATGGTATTTGTCTGTTCCTGAGTCTTGTTTCCGTTTCCCTAAGACTGGCTTCAACACAACACCACTGCTTTTTATAGCAAACATGAGATATGAAATGTAACAAAGAAAAAAGAAGCCAGTATCTTCTTGTTTGCTTCCAACCCTTCCCATTACTGGCCCGCAGCTTAATTTGTCATGCAGCATCAGCCTTTGATAAAACTTCTTTCAATACACTGCTCAGTGAATAAGCATTAATTAAAAGAATCAGAAGGTGGATATCAATGTTGATTTATAGATGGAAGACAGGGAGCTAAGCCTGAATGGACAAATAGTTCTGAAATTAAATCTAGAGCTACAAAGTGGTTGGAAAGAAAAGAACAAAATATCTGTCATGTCCTTGTAGTGGGAAAAGAAGAGCCAAATTCTGCTTGGACCCTTGGATTTGCATAAGTCTGATGAAAAGGACAGGACTAGACAACCTGCAGGATACTGGTGACAATGATGAGTGGGATAGGGATACATCCCACTTTTATTTTTCTGGGCCATGTTTTTTTACTTCAAGTTAAGAAAAGTTTTTCCTTCCCAGTGTGCTGTCACAACACCTGCAGAATACTCCCAGTGATAACTGAAATGTGTTCCTTGCAAGAGCTTTCCACCTTACCTTTGCCCATACATGTTCTTCCTTTCAAGCAATGAGAAAGTTCTTATTTCCAGGATTCCCTTCTTCTTATTAGAAAAATATAATCTTCAGCTGATTCCTTCCAACTTCTCCATCCATTTCTTTCTTTCTGAACTCTAACAGCAAATTTATTTTAGAATATGACACATTTCCATTGTGGTATATGAATGTCATACAGAGGGCAGTGCTGCCTCTTCACAAGCTCTCCTGCTTCCAAATGTTACACTTCATTTAACAATTTTTTTAGCAGGATTTGCTGCTTTTTAAGCCAAAGGGGGATGCACTGCACGAATGAATCTACACTGGTTTTGTGCCACCTAATCTTGAGAACTGAGACCCTAAGACAAACTGTGATGTGTTATAGGCAGTATGCCGCTTAACTTCTAGGGAGGAAGAAAAAGTGTTTGAAAGGGTATGGTTTAAGAGAAGCATTATTTTAAAAAAAAGACTGCCAGCTGAAACAAAACTACACCCTCTTAGAAAGCATTGACAAAGATTTGCTTTTTTCCTTTCAAGGGTTTTTCCAATAACAAACTGTACCAAATTTTGCTTCTTAGTCACAAAGTCTGTGACTTCCAACATGATTTGGTGCTTTGTATGTAAACATCTGTAAAGTAATGACTGAGCAGGCATAGCATAGAGTAAGTTCCTATAACTCTTTTACTGTTATGTAGTGTAGCTTCTTCAAGGGAAATAAGAATTTACACTATAAGACAGCCCCAGCCGCTTAAAGTACATGTTCCTGGAGGCCCTATTAAATTGCCATTACAATGAACCTTGGGCTGTGCTGTTCTCTCTCTCAGATCTTGTGTGTTTTGTGGCTCCTCAGCAGGCTCCCTCATTAATGTGGAGGGAAATAGAGTCAACACATTGGAGATCAAAACCAGTCAAAAGCAAGATGTGAAATATCAGCTCAGTTAGAAATGAACAAATGCCATTTGATTTTCTGTGCAGAGGAAGCAGTCTAGCGACAGACATACAGCTGTGTCTACATATTGGGAGGTGTTTGATCACTTTGCCTACTTGTGCATCAGCTGTTAGATTTGTTTTCAGGGCAGCAATAGGGGAAGGGAAGGGTAGTGTCACCCTGCACTGTTTCAGAGAAAGAGCAAGAGACGGACAGAGATGTTTCCCCATCTGCTGACAGTAATTGGTTTCTCCTTTTCAGAGCTAGAGTCATTGCCCTCTTTCTCCTTCCTTATATTTCCTGTTGCTACAGCATTGTATTCCTGTGTGCTATGCTTTTGGTGGATTGTAAAATAGATGTTCTGGCCTGAAATTGGAAAAACAAGAGAGGTGCAGCCTGCCCCACAGGTCTGACATAGAAGAATCTGCTCTGAACAAGTCTTCAAGGGCTGTGTAGTGATAATAAATAAGCAAGCCCTGCCACAAGGCTTTTTGTACAAGCAACACCACTGTTATGACAGTACAGGAACCTCTTGTCTGAAATGACAGGAATTTCTGATAGCTAGACATGACCCCACTACAGAGCTGCAGCAAAAGATATACATGATCTCCAGAGGTGCCTTCCAGCCTCTGCCATTCTGTGAGTCTGTATCCCAAAGAAGAAGGCAGACTTGACGGGATTTTCTGTTCTCAACACCCCTGAACAGATATTCATCTTTGATAAGATATGCTAGCCACACCTTTATAGGAACAAGTAAAAAAAAACCTGTCTGCAGATAACAACAGCTCAGGAGTTTTAATAGGCTTTCCCATTGAGCAATATAAGCATTTGATTTTTCTGCTTGGCAGCTTTGTACAAACAAGTGGAAAGCCCTGGGCTGGCTTAACTTATGTTTTTCAGCACAGTGAAATGTCAATATTCAGAAGTGTGTCATGCAAATCAAAACCTCAGATCTGAATGGCTCCAGTCTTAAGGAAGTTTGCACAGAGATTCAGATTTTACAGATGGCTTTTATCTTTATGATGATCTGGCAAAGGCCTGGGGGCTGAACTTCAACATAGTCTAGAGCTGTGCATTACAGACTGAACTTACCTGAAAATTTATGTACATGGAAAGAAAACAGTGGTTGCTCTCAAATACATAATTAGCCTTTCCTTGCACTGATGTTGTCCTTGTAGCCAATTGTTATTACAATAAAGTACATATTAAAATTGCTGGCAGAGCAGGAGTAAGTCACTCAAGTGTGCCCAGGACATTATTATGAAGAAAAGGGAAGGTACCATTCCAGTTTCTAGGTAGTAAGGATTCATTTAACACTACTGATGGATTTTGAGGTATTTGGATAAGGTCATGAGCAGTCCAAGTGATAAAAAAATCCTAGAAATAACAAAATAATTCTCCCTGAACAGTATTGTAAGCAACTCTGAATACAAAAGTAAGAATATGAGCTACATTGGAGGCAACTGGGAAGCTGAAACAAAAATCTAGTAGCCAGAATCTACTACAGTTTCCAATGAAACATTCCCCTTATCTGCAAGAACCTTTTACATAGCAGTCAAATGTGAATAAACCTTTGTGGAGTTCCTGGTGCCCTAAGGCCAAACACATTAACAGCAGGATTTGCATATGCCAAAAAAAGTTTCTCTGCATTACTGAGCTACACTTCAGCCCTGAAGAGTCATTCAAACACATGCTTAGTTTCATTCCTGTTCGTAGGCTTTAAAATGGATAGAGGTAAAGTAACACAAGAACATGCTATGACACACATACACACATGACCAAGAACAAACAAGAAGCATGTAATTACACACCTATGTTAATAACAGTTTCTTATAAATTCTCCCAGGCTAGATGGTATACTGAGTTTACAGTCAGTAAATAAACTCATCTCTTCTCCTGACACTAAATGCATATCCCTCTATAAGGACATGAATATTGAAATACTGGAAATAACCGATTAGGCAGACAGACTGGATCTGTTGTTAGATTATACCATTGGGTCCAGTTCTGATGATCCCACAGCACCCTGTGGTACCCCTACAAAAAATGTTTTCACAAAATCTTTTTTTTTGGGCGGGAAGGTATAAAGATGCCTGTAACCTACTGATTTAAAATTTTTCATATGGGGTTGCTTGGAATTAAGTATCTAAATATGAAGGTCTTACCCTTCCAGTACCTCATTTTCTCCACTAATAAATAAAAGTAATAGCATTATATGTCACAGTGCAGCAAGAGAGTAATTGTGTTAAAGCTCATGAGGATCTGAGGTGGAGGTAACGGACATTGCATAGATATCACACACCACCTCCTATTGGTACCCAGGGGGGATTTTTCACAGAAGCAGCATGGAAATTATGTCAAATCAATCAATTGCAGAAGTCTACTCAAGCAAATGAATATATATCCTCTTGGTGTCCAAAGAGATAGGCACAGGAATGTTTATTCCTTAATTTTGCCTATGAAAATCAGAATCATAGATTCATAGAATAACCAGGTTGGAAGAGACCCACCGGATCATTGAGTCCAACCATTCCTCTCAAACACTAACCCATGTCCCTCAGCACCTCATCCACTTGTGCCTTAAACACCTTCAGGGAAGGTGAATCAACCACCTCCCTGGGCAGCCTGTTCCACTGCCCAATGACCCTTTCTGTGAAAATTTTTTTCCTAATGTCCAGCCTAAATCTCCCCTGGCAGAGCTTGTGGCCATTCCCTCTTGTCCTGTCCCCTGTTACTTGGGAGAAGAGGCCAACACCCTCCTCTCTTCAACCTCCTTACAGGTAGTTGTAGAGAGCAATGAGGTCTCCCCTCAGCCTCCTCTTCTCCAGGCTAAACAACCCCAGCTCTCTCAGCTGCTCCTCATAAGGCCTGTTCTCCAGCCCCTTCACCAGCTTCGTTGCTCTTCTCTGGACTTGCTCCAGAGCCTCAACATCCTTCTTGTGGTGAGGGGCCCAGAACTGAACACAGGACTCGAGGTGCGGTCTCACCAGTGCCGAGTACAGAGGGAGAATAACCTCCCTGGACCTGCTGAGAGTGAAGAGATGGTAAAATCTGGGCCCTGATGCTCATTATAATTTTTCTTCTGGTTTTGGGGTCAGTTTTGTTTGTTTGTTGCTTTTTTTGATGGAGGGAGCAGAGAGAAACAATCCTCCCCCACTTTTTCCATGAAAGTCTGCATGGCTACAATCACATCAAGAATTCCCTTTCTTTTCTGCTAGCCAAAAATGAGTCACCACTGGCTTAGTGTCTGCTAGTCTTTTTATTTTTATATTATTTTGGCAGCTTAAAAAAACTCTGAATAAGGACATCCTGTGGCCAGTTTGGCTGTGTCCATTCCTGGTTGGCATTGCCCATTTATTGTTACATTGCCCTGCCTCCAGGCCATTCTGGTTTTATCATGAGAAAGCCAGAAAGTGAACACTCCTTTGGCCTCTTGGCTGAATTTCCAGTGTTTCATCATTTAGGATCCTGTGTCATTGATCTATTTATGCATGCAGATTTTAAACAAATTAAGCCTAAGACATATTTATAACCCAAATAAAACATTGCAGAAGAGCATACATTAGCTTTTTGTCATTCTAGCTACGTTGTGTACAATTAATGTCACAGGGGAAAAAGTCTAATGATTTAAAAACGGTGAGACGTGACAAGGACTTGTATGTGTCAACAGCTGAATTATTTCTATAATGAGCAAATACAGAAAGTTAAAGAAGCGGGGAGATTATCCTTATAATTTGTTTCTAATAGCAATTTCATTTTAACCAGCATATCTGACCTCTCTTTTTGCTGTCTGTCATTCATTCCTTAGAACATTTCTTATAGACAGAGTTTAAGCAAAGAAAATCTTCAGTATAGTTATATTTAAGTGCAGAGTGCATTTAAAAGCAGGAGCACTGATATAGGAAGCGAATGAAAGCTTTGTTCCTAGCTTGGATACTTTTGTGTATCTTCCCTCCTTCCTCCTATTGCTACAATATATTTAGAAATAAACCATCATACTGATTCTTGCTGTGAGGAATAGATCTATTTTCTTTAACTAACCTACTTCTTCATCCAATAATGAAAATGCATCAGTATAAATATGTTAAAGGCCTTACCTGAGGCAGTCATTTCAAGAAAAGATAACTGAATGTGATGTACAGTTTGAGTTCAGAGCTTCCTATTTCAGAGTATGCACAGATTTCTGTTTTTGTAAAGAAAAGAAAAAAAACTAATGAGCTTTAGACATAAAACATTTGGTACCATTACGCAGCTGTTCTATGCCAGAAATGCTGATAAACCTGTTTGTAAGTCTGCAAGAACCACAACATTCACATTCATGTTGACCTTTGTCTTGTTTGCGATTCTAAACAATTAAAATTACCAGAGTCAACAGAGTGCAAACTATGTAGAGTAATTGGGTATGGTTATCTATGCCTTTAACTGTATTTCTGTGTTTCATCATTCTGGCTTTCATGTACACAGAAGCTACTGAACCATTCATACATGCTCATGCGGAGATGTAGATTCAATGCGTTTGACAGCTCAGGAAAGTCATAAAGCAATGTTGTCAAACAATTGCACAGAAGATACAAGAGGCATTAGCTAAACTGTCAATAAGCTACAACACTAATGTAAATTATCAAATCAAATTTGTCAAGCTAAACCCAGTGTAAACATGTATTTATCTATCTGGAGCAGCATTTGGATATGTGATGATTAAGTTCTCTTCTAAGACAGCAGGCTAGAAATATAAATTGTATTAATGCTAACTATTAACTCAGTGTCTTTAAATTTTTATTCAGGAATTGCCTAGGATACCTTATTTTTAAGGAACACCTTAATCACATGACAGTTTCTTCCTTGCTCACACAATTTCCTTCAATTGGGTGTCCAACATTAATTCATGATGAGGCCTCTAGGTGCTAGTGGAAGGTGATAACAGCCCTGAAGTGGGATTCAAACACTGACATTTTTGGCAACAGGTAATGAAATTTTCTAAGTGTACATCAATGTGCCTGAATTAGGACAAATTGCTGGCATTCAGGTAGCCCCAGTCATCTTTGATGCATCTTTGGTGCAAGATCCAGGGACCTATTTTATAACTAGGGATTCACAAACTGCCCTGGTATGACATTAATGAGAATAATCAAATTCCTTCAAGTGGGAGCTTATCTTCTCTTTATGAACAGCAGTTTTGGGATTCAGATATTCTCTGTTCAGGTAGTCTTTCTTTAAATGAGAGCTCCAAGACCTTTTCTTTATTATGGCTATTATGCAATATGAAAATGCAAGAAACAGCATGTCTGAAGTCTTGTATTTCCCTAAACAGGGACACTGCATTTTCCTGAGGTGAGTTCAGTGCCAGAGTTTGCTGTGGTGAGTAAGCAGACAGCAGCCTAGAGTCTTTAGATGTTGTACTTCTGAATGCCATCTTACAGTGTCAGGAATCCCAAAAGCAAAATGTACTGGTATTGCAATTCTCTAGAAAATAAATAACAGTGGCCATATTAATTTACTTCAATATGAAGGGGTTTAAATTACCATTTCTTCACAGCAGGTTGTCAGATAGACTAGTTGGCATAGTCGAAGATAAGACTTCTAGCCAAGGAAGTCCCTAAGCTGTTAATGGTGTAACCCTTCCAATGACATCAAGCATGGCTAGTTTACACACATGCATTAGTCAAACCAGGTTACAAACTTCATGTTAGGAAACATAAAATAAAATCAATGTAAGAGAGATCATTGATATGAGAAAGTTCAAGAGCCCTCAGCACTTCTGAAAGTAGTGCTAAGCAAAGTAGCTTTTATAGGTTTATTTATTTTTCAATTATTTGCTTTTACTTTGTTTTCATTATTACATGCAAAGACATATCTTCATGACTGAGCACTTCTAAAATTGAGTCAAGTTGCGCTTAATGTTTTGTATCTCTGTAGTTTCTATTAATTGATACTACATTGAATAGATTAAGAGAAATAACATCATCTTATTCTAGTAGCAATAATGTCTTTAAATATAAGTTTTTAGCTTTGACTTACAATGCTTTTTTTTCCATGCTATCTTTTATTTGCCATTTCATTATGTCCTTTTCTTTTGAGAATGTCTCCACAAATGCTGACATTTTGCATTTGTCATCCCTCAGACCTAGTAGTTTATTTGCTTCCTGGTGCCACAGAGTTCATTCATATAGCCATTTCTATTTATTGCTATACATTCTCAGGCTTTTCTATCTTGCTTCTCCCTGTAGCATTCTATTCACTATAGAAAAAAGGTAAAATCTTCATTTCTACAAGACTGTGTCTAAGACATCATAGCCTTGGGGACTGTTCTGGTTTTCTGCAGGAACTAGAAATGACTACTCATAAATGACTATTCATGTCATGATTACAGTTTTATCTTTAACGTCCTGAGCTTATCCAGGTTAATATCACTACATTTTTGCCATTACTCCTACTACTTTGTTGGCAATTAATGTCCATCTTATTTCCCAGTCTCCGTTCCAAAGTAACGGACTATTTCTGTTCTTTGCTTTTTGCTAGTGAAAGGAGATGCAGAAAAATGATGAATTGTATAAAAAAGAGCATTTTTTTCTTTTATTTATCCCTTCTTCTAAAATCTCCAAAGCTAGAATGATAGTCAGACAAACTACAATAATTCATAGGAAGTATTGTGTTTTCTTTGAGAAAACGAGAGCTTCCAAGCTTCAGGATATAAACCAGTGATCAACTGACAGGATTAGACAAACTTTCTATCATATTTTTTTACATAATTTTTCTCTGCAGTGTTTTTCTAGTCTTCCCCTGAAGACGCCAGCAGTTTTTTCAGCACAAGACAAACTGAAGTTTGATGTGGAGGAGAGTTTCCTTGGACATATAAAATAGAAATGTATAAGGGGAAATCCCAACACAAAAGTCAATCCCACTGTTTTCTTAAGGCTTTAGCATGAAAATGCCTTACAACACTTCACCTCTTAATTCAAGCTTCTAAAATTCTGTTTAATTTTCTGTTTCATAGGTAGAGACCTGCTCATAGGGAATACAAGTTACTATTCAGAATATCGTAACATTTAGGTGCTTTTTTATTCGTGGATGAAAACCCATTGTCCTTGGTATTGTGGAAAGAGTGACCACAAGACATCCTCTTACTCTTGGAGACCTTAGCCTAAGTGAGAATGGTAATAAATGAGCAAAGAAATAATATTTATTTTTTAATATAAGCAGCTTGATCAACAATACAGAGAATGGAAGCACAGGGATGGAGTGCACTAACTAATCTTGACAGTCAGTGGGGCATATTAGGAAAAAGATCTTTGCAGTGGCCAGGGTTGGTGGGAGTAAGGTTTGAGACTGCATTTCACAAATATAGAGAAAAGGATGTTGCAGTAACGGACATGCGAGATAAGGGTGTCATTATAGAGAGCATGAGAAAGGCATGTAAAAAGAATTTCTAAAATTTTTATGCAAAGAAGTGAAATATTGTGAGAGAGACAAGTTGAAGATGACATACTCTTCTCAGGACTTTAGACTGGAGGAGGATCTTAACCATACTGAAAAATTTAAGCAAGAAAGTGCAATTTTGTATCATGACCTGTTACATTAATGTGGACTTCTGTTGTGTGCTTTGGCTTATTTTATTTTCTATAATGTAAATTATAACTGCATATTGCAAGCTAAAGACAAAGAATTAATAATCTATTCTTGAAGGAGCACACTTCATAGGAAGGAGTGTTCCAGATATTATTATCTATGCACAACTGAATTGTTTTGGTGCCTTATAGCTAATGTTAGGCAGATCTTCCCATCAGTGCTGCCACATAAATTATATTAACATAATAGATTTTTTCATTGTTAGAGTTTTATATTAAATAGCTGTCACCTTATGAATAGGCATTAGTCTGTATCTCTGCATAAACTGAGAATATATCATGCCAGCGTGTACTTTAGCTGCATATTGCTAATGCTATCAGAACAGATATAAGAATATATATCTACATAAATTTTTAATAGTATCCAAGTCAAAGTACATGAACAAATACGCATTAGGGATTCCAACTCTAGAGTACATCTGTGCTGTCATATACACTGCAGTTTGCTCATCAGGTCATAAGAGTTATCAGGCGATATCAATATGTGAGTACAGATTTATAACAAAATGCTACCTCAAATATTTCCATCTGTGCAAATGCAAGGGTCAATGAATGACAGATTCTGCTGACTGTACACATACAGCAAGAAGATCAGGAAGGGTTTTGATAAAAAAGTAGATGCTTCTGTGAAATGGTCCCATTTTCGTACTTGTGAAACTGGACAACTTTATTGATGTAATAGATTTTCTCCCTGCCTACTTCTTTTTTATAAAAGACAAAGAAAGAGATAAAAAATGGGGGTTTGCTTTGTAAATATTTGAAGGTACATCTACTCAAAGGATAAATAACAAATCAAAATACTTTATATATGGTTTCCTGCATAAAAAGGTATTATAAATTAAATATGTAGTTTTTCCTCCTAGGCATTGATAGAAGATATAAAAAAAAAAGAAAAAGGAAAAAAAAGATGTAATGAGCATCATTTACTGGCTCAACATGCTTTTTTTTTAATAGAAGGATGTGATACATCATAAAATAGTATAGGTTTTTAGGAATGATGATTAACTAAGTATATCAGCAATGAATTTGATTTTTCACTTCAGAGAACAGTTTTTGGGTTTTTAAAGTATTTTGTAAATGGAGCAACTGAAAGAACTTATTCTCATACTCAAAGAAAAAAAAATCATTTTCATGTTTTATTAACTAAAACACCAGCAGAAATGAAACTGTCTCGGAGTTTCCTGAATTGTGTGGAACAACTTCCTGACACAACTGGTGACTGAACCAACTAGGGGAGGTGCCCTGCTTGACCTGTTATTTGTGAACAGAGCAGGCCTTGTGGGAATTGTGACAGCTGGAGGACTCACAGCAATCATGAGATAGTAGAATTCTCAGTTCTTGAAGAAGAAAGGAGGGGGGCTCAGCATAACAGCCACCTTGGACTTCCAGAGGGCAGATTTTGAACTGTTTAGAAGATTGCTCGATAAAGTTTCTTGGGAGGCAGTCCTAATGGACAAAGAAACCCAAGAAGACCAGGTGCTCTGTCAAGAAGGAAATCCTGGCGATGTGAGAGCAGATCGTCCCCACTTGCCAAAAGAATGAGTTGGCAGCAAAGAAAACCTGCTTGGCTGAGCCCAGAACTTTGAGTGGATTTTGGAAAAAAGAGGAATATTCATGAGCTTTGGAAGAAGGGGCAGGCATCTCTAGAGGACTACAAGGATGAAGTGAGATCATGCAGGGAGAAAATTACAAGGGCTGAAGCCTGACTAGAACTTAAATTCGACAATTCTGCGAAATATAATAAAAAATACTTCTACAACTACATCAACAATAAAAGGAGGACCAAGGAGAATCTCCATCCTTTACTGGATGCAGGAGGTACAATAGTTACAAACAGTAAGGTTAAGGCTGAGGTACTTAATGCCTTGTTAATGCCACAATCTTTAATAGTAAAGTAAGGTGTTCTCCAGGTACTCAGTCTCTTGAGCCAGAAGACAGGGAGGGGGAGCAGCACAAAGCTCCAATGATCCAAGAGGAAAGGGTTAGGGACCTGCTTAACCAGTTAGACATTCACAAGTCTATGAGGTTGGATGGAATCCTGCCAATTATATTAAGGTGTTCACCAAATCTCTTTCCATTGTCTATTAGCAATCCCAGCTGACTAGGGAAGTTCTACTTGATTGGAGATTGGCAAATGTCATGCTCATTTACAAGATGGGTAGGAGGCAGGATCCAGGCAACTCCAGGCCTGTCAGTCTGACCTCAGTGCTGGAGAAGGTAATGGAGCAAGTCATCCTGAGTCATCCAGACAATCAGGTTATCAGGCCTAGTCAGCATGGGTTTATGAAGAGCAAACTAACCTGATTTCCTTCTATGGCAAAGTGATAAGCTCAATGGATGAGGGAAAGGCTGTGGATATAGTGCACCTGGACTTTAGTAAAGCCTTTGATGCTGTTTCTCACAGTTTCTTGAGAAACTGGCTGCCAGTGGCCTGTACAGGTGTACCCTCTGCTGGATTAAAAACTGTCTGGATGGCTGAGCCCAAAGAGTGATGGTAAATGGAATCAAATCCAGTTGGAGGCGAGTCACAAGTGATGTTCCCCAGGACTCAGTGTTGGGTCCAATTCTGTTCAGTATCTTCAGCAATGATCTGGGTAAAGGGATTGAGTGTAACCTTAGTAAGTTTGTGGATGACATAAATCTGGGAGGAAGTGTTGATCTGCCTGAGGGTAGGGAAGCTCTGCAGAGGGGTCTGAATAGCCTGGATTGATGGGCTGAGAACAATGGGATGAGGTTCAACAAGGCCAAGTGCCAAGACACAAAACCCCCATGCAGAGCTACAGGATTGAGGAAGAGTGGCTGGAAACCTGCCTGGCAGAGAAGGACCTGGGGGTGTTGGTTGACAGCTGGCTGAACAAAAGCCATCAGTTTTTCCAAGTGGCCAAGAAGGCCAATGGCATCTTGGCTTGTATCAGAAACGGCGTGGCCGGCAAGACCAGCAAAGTGATTCTGCCCCTGTACTCAGCACTAGTGAGGCCACAGCTTGAATACTGTGTTCAGTTTTGGGCCCCTCGCTATGAGAAAGACATTGATGAGCTGGAGCTTCTCCAGAGAAGGGCAACAAAGTCGATGGAGGGGTTGGAGCACAAGTCTTATGAGAGATAGCTGAGGGAACTGGGGTTGTTTACCCTGGAAGAAAGGAGGCTGAGGGGAGACCCTCTACAACTACCTGAAAGGAGGTAGTAGAGAGGTGGGCATTGGTCTCTTCTCCCAAGTGACAGGCACTAGGATGAAAGGAAATGACTTCAAGTTGCATCATAGGAGGTTCGATTAGGTACCGGGAAAAATTTCTTAACTGAAAGAAGTGCACTGTTCAGGCACTGGAACAGGCTGCTCAGGGGGGTGGTTGAGTCACCCTCTCTGTAAGTATTTAAAAGACTTAATGATTTAAGACTGGAAAGATAATGTACACTTCAGATCCTGCAAGGCTTCATCTATATTGTTAACTCTAACATTACAATTGGTTTTAGAGAATTTGGTAAGATTATTCAGAGGAGTGAAATTAAATATATGCAAAACCAATGGCAACATAAGAGTGAAAGAGATCACAGCATTCCCTACAACAAAATTGGAGGAATGTAAGAAAACTGGAATTTGCCATTTTTAGTGGTGTTTCCCATCAGCTTTATTTTTAGCCATATTTTCACAACATATCAGAGAAATGCAGGCTTGAGAAATCTGGGTATAGTAATTTTATTTTATTATACAATGTTGATATGGTTCTTAAGACATATGTTTAGATATATTCTTAGAACTGGCTTTTAAAAGGATTATTTTTCAGCTGTCGTTGAAAATAACAAATTTATTTAGCCTAACTCTCTGATATTCATATAATGTCCAACTGCTTTTATTACTGCCTCTATTTTACATCTGTATATTGTAAAAAAGTAAGCAGTTTAATCTTTCCTTTCAGAAAGCATAACATGGTCAAAGCTTTTAGTATGAAGTACTAATAAAATAAAGAGAACATGCCAATAAAACACAATGAATAATGATAATGAAATAAACTACAAAGTATTTTTTTTATTTGCTTGCATTAAGATGTAAGAACCTTGCTAATCTTTAAATACGCATGTATGCACAGAAGAGTTTTGTGAAATACTGAGCCATGTGACAAAGAATCAACGATGTTTCCAAACAGGAGCTATCAGGGTGAAATATTTTTGTTCTGACATGGCTCATTTTCTATACTGTCTGCATAAAAAAAGGTACCACTCATTTTCATTTCTCAGAACAAGCTCATATACAAAGCCATATTTGCTACATCCATTCAAAAAATTTAATTTTGAAGCCTTTAAGAGGCAAAACACCAACTGTTTTTATCTTTCCTATGCTCTTTCTCTGGTGGCAGTTATATTGTTCTCAGAAAATACAAAGTCATCAAATGCTACCTAAAGTGTCTTATAAAAGCTTGAGAAATTCTGTGAAAAAATCCTTATAGACTCTTTCTGCAGCAGTGTATTTCCTGGAAATAAAAGTCATCAGCCTCAACAAGTGTGAGGTATGAATAGCAGTGTGTCCTTGCTAACTTCAGTTGGAGCAGCAAGCCTTGGACTGGGGAACAAACTGGCCAACTCTATCCCTGTTTAGGCAGAAAAAAATTAGTGGAAAGAATGGAGAAGAAATACATCTTTTAAATGTGCTTGTAGATAGGAAGAGGAATATTGTACTAGAACTACTGAGTCAAAAGTTAACGGTATCTGTTCAGTTTTCTTCTGTAAAAGCTTAGCAAATCAGCATTTCCTCAGTTCCACTTCTTTGTAATGATAACACTTACCCTCCAGCCATTCTTTTTGTCTATTTTAAGTGGAAACTCTTCAGTGTTGAGGCTCTCTTGGGCATTTGAACAGCTTCCAGCTTGATGGGGGCTGATACATCCCAAGAGACTCCAGGGACTGGTCTAATAATCCATTTAGTTACAACTTGCCCTGCAAACTGAGCTCTGTCTGTCGCTGCTCTGAAATAAACAGTGACTTGGAGATGATAGTTTTAAGAAAAATGCAACTGACAATTACAGTTGACAAAACAAAGACAATCAAGCAGATCTCTTTCTCTGCCACTGGAGGATGCCAGGGGTAACTCAATTAAGTGTAACTGAATTACACCAAAGCAGGGGAATGGAAAATCTGGACTGATGCCCACAAAAATGAATGTTCGGCAGAGGACCAGGGACCCAGACTATGTTTGAAACAAAAAAAATACAACACAACAATGCCAAGTAATGTGCAAGTGCTGGTGGTATATTGAGTTTATAGCCCCACACTATAGAGATCACTTTTGTGGTATCACCTCTTTAGCTTATGGGCTTAATTTTTTTTAAATAGAAAACACTTCTTAGAATCATAGAATAACCAGGTTGGAAGAGACCCACTGGATCACTGAGTCCAACCATATGTATCCTTATGAATATGCTTGCCCTTTTCAAACTGGTTTTTTGAATGGCAAGCTTTCATCTAGCTATGAGTTCACGCATTGACATGAAAAACTTAGTTTTAAAATATATTTCAAAGCTATCAGTGCTTCATAAGGATGTTAAAAGCAGCAACTCCAGCAGATCTGTTGTTTCTTGTATGAGAGCCCAAGAAAAAGCATTCTGCTAAGGGACCTCAGCCATGACTTGAGGGTATGCTCAATGGCAATCTATGCTGCTGAGAAATTCTCCTGGCAGTACCCCCACTCTGGAAGGTACTGAGCCTGCTTAGGGCACCCTGTTAGGGAGGAATTAATACTCTTCCATAATGCTCTTCCAACTGGTCTTACAGGCTTCAGAAGGCTGTGGAAGAAAGGCTACCTTTTAATTTGTGAAAGAGGGTTTTTTGAAAGGCAACCATTTTCTAGGTAATGTTTGTTGATATGCTTTTTCTTTCCTTTTCCAACTAGAAACACTCCTTAATGTACAGCTACCATCACAAGGGTATCTATACAACTCCTGGTCTTCCATCCCATCTCAAGCAAACACAGTACTCGCATTATGTAACACTAGACGTACTAAACATCATGAAGTTCTCCTTTGTTAAAAGATTTCCTATGACTCTCTCCATCAGGGCTGCCCTTTGTGCCTGTGTTTGCCAGATGTTTTGATATAAAACAGGAATTGGTTCTATGATGTCAGCTATTTTAATACAAATAATAGTGGCTGTCAATGGTGTCAATTAAACTAACAAGCCAACAAATATAGGTCCTGCTCTCCACAACTTAGGTATTAACATACTACTTCTGTTATCATATTGAGGCAACTGTCAGAAACTATTCCAGCATGTGGGCTTCATCCTACAAGGTGGAGTATACAGAAATTTAAAACCTAAGTGTAATGTAAGTAATGAACAATATCTTCTGAACCAGGAGGGAGAACAGAGAGATAAGGATGACTTGATACTACTTAGCTTGAAACAAAGTAGTCCTAGCTTATCTATTGCCTGAATTCTAACAAGCATGTGCTTTTTGTCAACATTACGACAACAGGCAGTTTTACAGGAGGTAAACATTTGGAGGCCTCTTCTTACATGTGAGAAAAACACAAGAAAATTGATATCACTGGCAAAGCTGAGGGAGAAGTCAACAGCAGACACAAAGGGATAATCTAGGCAGGTATTTCACAGCAGAGAAATGGAGAGAAAAGTTTTGTAGTGGATCATAGCTGAAGTGACAAGTAGTGTTATGATAATTTTTTTAGATTAATAGTTCATTCTACCAGTGAATGCAACCTCTGTACCCTCCTCAAGACAATAGTAACAAGCCAGGAAAAGGATTGTTGTAGCAGCCTTCTGGTCATAGAAAGGGAATGAGAAATTTAACAGTGAGAGTGAAGAGAAGTAGGCAATTTTCAGAAGCATGTGAAGGAAATAAAGGGAAACCTTTAGCTTTGATGCGGCTTTAGGCTCAAGCAGAGAACTACTGTAAAGAAGAAATGGCAAGGAAGATGGAGCAGTTTCAGCAAAACAAAAAATAGACTCCTCGCGGGAACATTGGGAGCTCTCTTTGTGCCTATGGTGGAGTGATATTCATGAAGAAACTCAGAGACTCAGGCCAACATTAAGACATGGTGAAATAAGGAGTAATTTAACCAAGCTAAATAGAAGAAGTTAGCTATGTGCCCAGTTTTAAGGCTGCAAGTGAGTTGAAGTGACATAAACAAGAACACTGCTGCTGTTAGCCTGTTCCGTGCCTAATTTGTCAACTGCAGCCATAGCTTTCTATGTCACTATAACAACATCCACAGCAAAAGACTTCAGTGTTACAGACTGAGGTATATATGAGGAATATGTAGCAGGAATTCATCATTAACAACTTTGTCTCCTAGAATGTGTAGGCTGTGAAAGGAAAAAAGTTCTACTCAGTGAATTCATACAACAAATTATGTTGTCTTTACATGTCGCATATTTCATATTTTCAGGAAGATTTTGTTTTTCTTTTTTTTTTTTCAGATGTTAGTGAAGGTTTTATCTTTACAGTCTCACAGTGACTGTGGTTTGAATATATTATATCAGCCCAGCAAACTTCAACTCAACTGTAAAGTAAGCTGGTAAGTTGTGCACTCTGCAGTAGTGAAGACAATCAAAGTTTAACTCTTATCCATGAATCACAGTATAGCTTGACTCACTTTCCCATCATGTCTTGGTTTTACAAATGAGAATGTTAGTTATAGCTTTTTAGGCAGAAAAAAAATGCTGATGGAGAATACTCATTCAGCAAGTATTACACACAAATAGTACCAGTTCCTTTTAGGACCATAAACAAGACTGTTTGCAGTACAAGATTAGCGCAAATACACAAAAAATTAGAAAGTCTAGATCTTACATGGAGACTTCTGCCATGGAGGACTCCAAATGCCACACTAATTCCACCACCTGAACAGGAAGATAAGGAAGTATTGTGTTCTTTCAGGAGAAATTTTTTTAGTCAGGAAAATATCTTTTGATTTTGTGTAGGAAGTATTTTTCTGTAGAAATATTTCGTGCACTTCAGTTTTGGTCCAACTACCATGCTGTGAAAGACGGAATGAATCAAAATATCTTGCAATTAGCAAATCAGTTCTTCTAAAAGACCTACGAAGTGTTTTTTTCTTCTGTATATTCTCTAGTTACTTAGGTATACATTTCTGCAAAGGATCTATCAATTAAGATGTGTGCAGTTCTCTTACTGTAGCTCAATTTTTGTGCCCTTGAAACAAATTGTCTGGCAGCTGCTTGTGATCTAGCAAGTGTGTCAGCAAAAGTGACCCATATGTCAACCTTTCATTTTGCAACCCTCTGATGACTGTGAAAGAAGTGTTAAAAAATTCCATAAGTTTCTAGAACCCTTGCTTTAAGCTCTACCAAATGTGGGTGTTTCAGATCTACAAGTTCTTGAGTTACTAAAAAAAATAGAAGTGGAGATTTTCATAAGGACAAATGTTTGCAAGATTTTGTATAATTCTTTCTTCTGAGGAGGCTAGGTATTTCAGATTAGTAATCTTACCTACAGTACAGTGGGCATCTTTTAAAGTGTATCCCCTATCTTCTTCATTACTTAAAATGTTTTAGGATCCATTGTAGCTAGAAAATAACATTGAAAACTGTGATTTTCAAAGCGTCCTCTTGTACTTCAGTGCTCAATTCCAGCTGAAACAGGATCCAAGCGCTTAACTTCTTTTTGATGGTTGTACTGGCATTTCCAATTTCTAATTCTAATTACCAAGTGAGAAGATATAGAGGAGATAAGGGAGGAAAGAAAAAAAAAAATTTCTCAAAATTCAAGACCAGTCTACTTAGATTCTTTTATATACTTCTTCAAAAGTAGATGTTAAACTGTTTAAAATTTCTCTCCTTTGATGGTAAGCTATTTTGTGGTCATAAGTAGGTAACATGGCCAGTGTCACACTGCAGTCAGTCTCTCATAAAAAAACAATGCTTGAAGTTAACAGAGATTATGCAAGAACTGCTTTTCTGTTGAGTATGACAGTTTTACAGTGTTACTTTTCTTGAGTAATTACGATGTTATCTTTCCTTTTTAAGGCTGAAGCTCTGAAAATTTTTGAAATCTTGTTCAGCCAATTTGAATGAAATTATTTATGGTCTTGTTCTGAATCCTTAAAAACCCAGTGAAATCAGTGGGATCATCTACATTTCTGTGTCCTTTGTTGGTTTATGTGTATTTTTCTTTGCAGAACACTAAACAATCTCTTAACAGAAAGTACATTCAGAGCACTGCATCCTGTCAGCAATATTTCCTCAGCTCATCAGGTTAGATGATGACATGCTGGCTTTCACAAATGCACATATTGGAACAACATTACACATAGGGCACCTCAAGACAGAAAACAGATCCCTGATCCAAGTAAGGAGGGGCACTGAAATGATACATCAAAGATGGTACTGCACTCCATCTGATGTAGCAAACCAATCCAACATAACAACATGCTCCTGTGATAGGACACTCCCAGGAAAGTGGCACACAAAGGAGTCACATTAACAGGGTGAAGTATAGCTATAATTCTGGCAGTTTTGTCAAAGACATTACTAGGACAGTGTGTATGTTTTGTTGCCTTGCTGTATGCATGGCACTTTGAGGGACTGCGTGTTATTTCTCATGGCATGGGAAGTTGTGATCCTTTCAAGTGAACAGGAGAATATTTTTCATCTGCATTCTGACAAGCATAACTTCTCCTCCATGATCTTTGGATTCTTTCTGCAAATCTGTGTTCTTGCTCAGGATAATGGTGGATGTGGTGAGACTAACTACAAAGCTGCTGCCATTATGTATGCAAAGATGCAGTTGCTCCGTCCCTTTTGAGTCCCCTTTTCTGAAGTTCAAGAGATTTTATCCTCCTTTCTTCCCTAGAGTCTTTTTCCTGGAGCGTTATTTCCTCTGCCTGTATGATAATAATCATTCTGCATGGATACATTTGTGACCCTGTGAGAAAGGTGAGTGCAAAATGGAGAGGCATAAGTTCTATTTAAAGATCAGTGGAAAAGAATAAAATGAAAGTAATGAAACTGGCCAGCAGGCACTGACGTTAGAAGAGAATCTTAATATTCTTCTCTTCCATCCCCATCTCACTAAAGTTTTAAAGTCTTGGATATTGTCCTTGAGGGTAAGTTTAGTTATCCACATGATCCTCATTAGCATTTATGGGGAAATGTTTTGGCTCTTATTCTGGGAATCTTACTGCTGGAGCCTGCAAAGTGTAGCAGTGGAGCACAGTTTAGGAGTTAGAACCACAGAACCACAGAATAACCACAGAACAACCAGGCTGGAAGAGACCCACCGGATCGTCGAGTCCAACCATTCCCACCAATCCCTAAATCATGCTCCTAAGCACCTCGTCTACCCTAACCTTAAACACCTCCAGGGACGGTGACTCAACCACCTCCCTTGGCAGACTGTTCCAATGCCTAACCACCCTCTCCGTGAAGAACTTTTTCCTAATCTCAAGCCTAAATCTCCCCTGGCGGAGCTTGAGGCATGGGTTACAAGTGCAGGGATGGCAGAAGCTTCTTGTTGTCTTTCACAGGAGTAAATGTAGAAGAAAGCTGATCCTGTCACTGCTGAATGAGCCAGTGAGCCACCATTTAGGCATTGTTTGATGTGTGTGTGTTTGGTTGGTTTTTTTGAAAAGCATTCAGAAGGCAATGGAGATTTCCTAGCAGCTCCTGTCCAAGTGCAACTGCAATTCATGTAAGCTGTATTTGAGGTAACTACAAAAAATAAACTGCTAACAGAATAATAATGAACATAATGCAATCACAGAGATCTGCTGGGTAGTACTTGGAGGTGAGGCTTTCTCTGAGCAACACTGCTGCCTTCTAGGGAGTCAAGCTTGGCCTGAGGGAAAAAAAGCAGGGAAAGAAAACTGCAAGGTCAGTTCAGGGCAAATCCTGGAAAGAGAAAGAAAAAAAAAAAAAAAAAAAAAGTCAGCAGAAACAGCACCTTCCAGTGGGAAGTTAGAGGTGTTTTGCCTCTGAAATATGTTAAGAATAATTTGCCTGAATACCATCCCAATTGCCCCTCTTCCTGGCAGGCGCTGTGCAGGTGCCAACTACATCACCATTGCCACCTCTACCAAGACCTGCTTGAGAGAGTCTCACAAAAATATTGTAAAGTCACCTTCACATAAAATGCAAATAAAACATATTCCAAGGGACTGGAAGGTGCCTCCCTTGCTGCTCTTTGAAACTTAAGCAGTTGGGTGGTGCCCTGCATTCAGCTGGGATAGAGCTAATTATCTTCAGTTTCTCATACTGGTCTGCCATCAAGAAGGCAATGAGTCCACAAGAGGCTGGAAAGGGCCAGGGCACCTGACCCAAGCTGGCCGAAGGAGTGTTTGTTACGACATGATGCCATGCTCAGCCTATAAATTGAAGGAGTTGGCTGGGTGGAAGGGGATCACTGCTTGGGAATGGGCTAGACATTGGATTCTGGGTAGTGCCTGATTGTACTGTGCATTACTCACTTTGCATATTCTTTTATTATTATCATTGATAAAAATTTCCTCTTTCTTTGCTGTTTTATGAAGCTGTCTTTATCCCAGTCCAATAGTTTTACCATTTTCAGTCTGATTCTCTTCCTCATCACCAGGAGGGAGAATGTGTGAGTGAGTGGCTACACGGTACTTAGTTGCTGGCTGGGGCTAAACCATGACAGACGGCATGTGAACCCCTTGGATGTCATAGTTTGCCATTCTGCTTGAAAAAGGTGCATTGGTAGTTTGGTATGGTACACTACAGGAGATGATCCTTTGCTACAAGGTGGCAGAGAAAGAGGAAAACTGAGGACTTCGCAAGCAGACATACAGTGGGAGCAGGTATCACCACTAGGGCTGGAAGGGTGAATCTGCTCACATAATCACATGGAAACAGCATTGTCTCCTCTTAGGCAAAGGAGGTTTCTGTCTGGCTCACTGGCCAGACTGCCCTGGGCTAGCAGGACAGCCTTCAAAGCCAGTGCTGGCATTTTTACCAGTTGCTGCTGGGTATATAACTGGTTGGAGAATTTCTGACAGAATAATGTTTCCATTAAAGAGAAAGTTCTATTAAAATTGACACATTTCACAGAAAGATGACAGCATTGATTCATTTGGACTCTTCCCGTTTGAAAAATGAGCCTTCTTATTTTAATCCTATCCTATGAAAACAGCTCATCTCAACTTTAACTACTGTGATTTACCGTGCATTTAAATGCTAAAAATGTTGTTGTATACATGTAATATAGATAGATAGTATTTTGGCATTAAAGTGACCTAGTGATTTAACTTTATGAAAAAAGCTCCACAGTATCAAAAGCAAACATTCTGATAGCAGATTCACACTGCAGTTTCCACAGTGTCTGTTCACAGGGAGAGTGGAAGATGAGGCTTTACAAAACAAAGTGAGAAATCAGGTTTGCCTGTGCCATGTAGACAGTCAGGTTTCTGAACACCTCTGCACGGGAAACACTGACCAAAGGTGGTGTGTTCTGCAGGGCAGGAGCTTGGAGGAGGACCTTGATTTCCATGAGTTTGATCATTTCCAGTATGACTACTGCTTTCTTTCCTCTCCCTTTGAATCGACTGTCAGTACAGCCTGCTCTGCTAGAAAGCCTGGGAGATACAGGACTGACCACTGTTGCTCATCAGCCATCCCTCATGTCCTTCTCCCTCCACTGACTTTCACATTGGGATGCAACCTTATAGTTAGTGGCTGGCCAAACATAGCTGTTGGAAATGTGATGTTGCAGCATCCAGCAATGTGGCTGTAATTGAACAATAATGATTGAGGTGTGGAACATTTCCTGGGGAACTGATAACCAGCTGGGAGGAGTTAATGGCCCACACTACACTTTGGCTCATTAACTGCTAGCAGATATTAATCCCCAGAGAACAGGCCTGTAAGAGGCTGGTGTTGTTTGAAAGGAGGTGAGGCTGTATTTTTTTTCCTTTATGCCTATCTCTTTGTTTTTACCCGTGTCATAAATTTGATGGTGATCTCTTTCTCTTTGATGGAGAGTGCCATAGGGGTCCTAGATCTCCTCCAAATGCTCTAGCAAAAGCATGGAAGTCTTTGCAGATGGTAAGTGGCTTTTGCTCCACAGTAGTGCCTAGTTGTGCTGACTCATGGCCCATGGGCCAACCCCAGATTCCCTTATTGTGGCTTAGTTCCACACTAGCATGGGAATTTTCTCCTTTTTTATAGGCAATGCAACGCAAAAATGAGACTAGGAAGTGGGGAAAGGATGGCTTATGATGTCTCTAACTTATTCAGGGAAATTTCAAAGAAGCCCGAGGTTTATAAGCTAAAATTACTTATTCTTTAAAGAGGGTGGTCCCATACACTGTTTCTGAGAAGAAAAAAGATGTAAAGCAAATAAACAGCTAGTTTTAGAGACCATAAAAGCATAATAACTGAAGTTATTGATGGGTGTACCTTTGTCAGAGAAGCTCAATAACATTATGAACTAAATCACATTCCCAGTCTTTTACAGCTTCCCAACAGTAATGAAATCTAGCCTGTTATTTATATTTAGTCCGATAAAAGAGATTGTGTATAGTTTTAAGTCACTTTTTGTACATTTTAAATCTGTTTTATTTTTTGCTCCAAGGGAAATACTCACTGGAAACATCATACTGAAAAATCGAAGCTCCTCTTTCCAGCCTCTCCCTTAAAAATTCTAGCGACAGCTCTGTGAATCAGTGTCAAATTAAAGCGCTCCTGCTGGACTGTTCACCCCAAATTGTCTGAAAGTCAAGTTTTGTGGAACTTCATTGACCATGATAAAATTACACCAAAGGTAAATTTGGTCCTGGTTACGAGTAGGAAGGACAGAATCACTATGGATTCCATGGTACTTGCATCTGAACATTTAGCCTACTACTGGCTTTGGAATTGTTCTCTTTGGATCTGCACTGGGAATGTGAGGGAAAAGCATTAATGGCAGGAGGAATTAAAAAGACAGAGAGGGTAAGGGCAGCTATCCAGAGAGATGCAGCCATTATCTACATGCCCAGAGCACTTGGCGAGAACTCATTCAAAGAAACTGTACTATTTCGGGGCTAGAGTTTGAAAGAAATGCTCATTTGAATTACTTTGCAGCAATAGTGCTTTTTATGTTAAAGGTCAGACAAACTTAGACTACTGTTGTAGGAAAATTCCACTCAATAACAGGCCTATCTCTGAAAGACAAGATGTTTGAGAAGGCTTTATTTGTTGAGTTTCCTTCTACAGGTAGCCTTGGCCAAGACAGAGAACTTAGGCAAGGTCAGCCTTTTTCAACAAGAGCAAGGTGAGTGTGGCAAAGCTGGATGGACTCCAGGGACCTGGGTTATGTTGGACTGGAGAGGATACGAGCACACAGGAGAACAAAGAGCCAATCTGACTAAGCCTAACCGATTTCATGAGGGAAGCTGCAATGCACAAGGAATGTTTTATGAATTAACTTTAGACCCACAATAAGCCAAGCAGATATTAAGACTGGTATTGTGGCCCATTCTGCTGAAGAAATGGATTTTGTTCACTTTTATGTGTATGAATGTGTTGTATATTTTCCAAATAAAGTTGTTCTATAAGACTCTCCTGTGATCCTAAAAGTCTGAAGGAAACCTGGAAAGCAACTAGGAAGGTCACAGCTTCAGTCCCTGAGCCATGAGAATTAAATGCAGTTTTGGATAGGGAAAATTTAAAGCCACTGACTTTAGCAGTATCCACTGACTTTTAGTACAAAGTCACAAAACAAAAAAGGAGAGAGACTGTAACTGTAACATATGATTGCAATTAAATAACTGTGCCCTGTGACATGGTGGCTGGGTGGAATAGTATGAGATAAAAATACTTACTGTAGGAAAAGAAAATGGATTGATCACTACTCTCAGGATGCTATAAACTGTAATAGAGTAGCATTCCTCCTTCTTAAAATTTGCAAGTGTATTACAAGTGGAATGAAGATTGAACTTGAGCGAAATAATACTTCAAGTGGCAAATAATAAAAGATTGGTTTACTTATTCTCCTTTTTATATTGTCTCATATCACTTTTATTGTTCCTCATCTAAATCTCAAGAAGGCCTCAATATGTGTGTGATGCCAAAATGCATTTAGAAATAACATTCTCCAGTTACATGAGAATGGTCATTCAAAAACTGTCGTAAACTATATACTTAATACTATAAAGCAGTTCTGAAAGTTGGTGAAGTGAGGACTCCAGGTTTCTTTTTTTTTATTTGTTTGTTTCTTGAGTGTTTATGGGGCTCCCATTGCCACAGAATCTTAAACTTATGACTTTAAAATTTTAGACTTAGATGTTATTAGAGACATGAAGGAGCATGTCCATGAGAAATTTTTCTGCTTAGTTCTTTGAAAAAAATTAAAGGAAACTGGTATTTTACATTTCACTAGTAAGTGTCTTGAAGTTCTGCTTCTGTTTAACTCCAGAGAAAGTTCACCATCTCATAGGCTCAGCAAATTTATTTAATTTCCAAAATTGGACTAACTCCTCAATTTAAGTGCTTCTTGGCCATAGTGAGCCAGACCTAGCAGCCTTCTGCACTGCACTCTTTAGAAAAACATATTCATAAGTAGAATGAACACATGCATACTAATCCCTCCCGTAGTAGGAGTTAACGCACATTGGATTTGCTGTATCTAGCCCTGGGATACCTGAAACCTTTCAGCCACTAGGCCTGAGTTGTATAGTATTCCCATCCTGCCTCTTGAACACGGCCTTCCACTCTATAGATGTGAAAACACTGAGGAACAAGAACACAACTAAACTTTCAGAGCCTCAAAGCACAAACTCAAGTCCAGTCCCCCAAGACCTGCTAATACTTTTCATTCATTAATTATTTGTCATCAAATACATGCCTGGTTGAAGTTAGTTAATACTAGTAGGACTCTCCCAGGGTTGGATGTTTTCAACAAACAAGATTTATGTCTCCTGAGCCTTTTAGTCTCCCGTCTCTGAGAATTTATTAGATACTCTGGACCATTAGGCTAAGGAGTCTTAAGTAACATCTGAAGTCTTTGTTGTGTGGTATCACAAGAGGGTGTATTTGAAAATATACAAGAGTCTTCGGGAAGGCCATCTGGTATACTGAGCAATGATACCAGAATAAGCAACTTTATCCAACTTGCCCTAAAGCACTTTCTTTAGATCCTTATGAATTTTGCAAAGACAGTCGATCTTGTCTAGCTTGTCAAGTTTGAATCAGAGGCTCCCTTTAAAACCTTCATAACAGCTATGAGGAAACTGCTGTGACTTGTATGAACAAGTCAATTTTATTAAGAATAATTTATTACAACAGCTCATGACTTCACAGAGTTCTGCAGTGTCTGCAGTTAAAGATACTGTTTGTGAAAATACATTAAACAACTCTAAGACCCAATAGCCAAACACACACAAGAACACAACAAACAATGATATATGCATAGCACTAACACCCAGATGTGAGTAAAACCAACGTGTAGATGGAAGATATACAGTTAAGGTTAAAGTGCAGAGCGATACTAATAGCTAGCTTGATATTACCCTAACAGAATCGGGAAGGCAGGGGGGAGGGGAGATGGGGTCCAGTCTTTTGGCTGATCCTGAAAGCTTCAATGGCATTTTCCCCTCCTCACTTTTCCCTTTGTTTAAACTTCTTATAGTAACTTACACCATTTAGGTGGAGCTTGGGTGGCTGAAGTCACTACCTCAAGCCCTGCTGACTGGGAGAGAAAGTATTCGTGCTTCGCATGGTAAAACTTAAGCATGCACGTGTGTTTTTAGGAGTGGTTTTCCTCAGAGACAGAGAGGAAGCATGTAGTCTTAGGTATGGAGGCGTGTTTTGATATTACAATGATATTACAATGATGTTATAGGTAGACTGGAGGGCTGGGTTTTCAGAGCAACAGCTGGAATCCATCTTGGAAAAATAATTGGGTTCCTGTCCTTGCAGGGACCTTGATGATTAACAGAAACTGACTATGCCTGCTCCCAGGTGTCTTATCCCCCACATTCAGATAGTGAGATGCCTTGATGTATTCCTTTGTGATGTGTGTTGCAACTCCACAGACTGCTTTTGTACTCAGCAGTTGGGGGGCACCCAGTCCCATTTCTCCCCACATTCAGCCCCATTTCCACATTAAGATTTATTCCCACAGTCCTATATCAGGTGATGCTGTATCTGATTCAGAAAAAGGGTTAGATCAAAGATATAAACTTGTGTCTGAAGCATTTCCTATTTATAATTCCAATGCTCACCACCAAAGTGCCAGCATCCTCAGAGTGAGAGGGAATCCAAGGCTGTTACTGTTCAAGCACCATATTCAAGGCTGTGTTCAAATTGTGAACCAGAGAAATGGAAACCCAGAAGATAAATCTTTTTGCATCTTTAGCCCTATGTGACTTTTTCAACTCTCCCAGCTGAGTAGGGAAATGAATGAGATGTTACATAACTGTCTACTTTAAGACAGAGCTGGCTGTGTGAACATTAGGGAAGAACCACTTAATTTACTGTTAGCCATTTTTTAAGTCAGGTATCTGATATTGTCATGTACATATCTCCTTAGCTGGTTGGAAGACATGAATGATGAAAAAATTATTCTGAAGAAGCGCCTGCGTGGTTTATGGTAAGAGCCTAGAGGCACAACCTAGAATAATATTTTGATGGCTACAGCTAGAAAAGATGGATCCCATCTCTTTGTGATTAACATTATCAAGAGGAGATGACAAGGCAGTACTGTCAAACACCTGGTTTTCATCAAGAAGAATTCTACCATTGATGCATCCATCATACATATGCTTATTCATAGAATAGAATCATAGAATCATAGAATAACCAAGTTGGAAGAGACCCACCGGATCATCGAGTACAACCATTCCTATCAAACATTAACCACGCTCCTCAGCACCTCGTCCACCTGTGCCTTAAACACCTCCCAGCCCTCCTGGGCTCCCTTGCCCTTAAGCACTGTTTCCCATGAGACTTTGCCAACGAGCCTTCTGTAGAGTTCAAAGTCTGCCCTCTGGAAATTTAATGCTACTCTCCTGCAAACCCTATCATCTCATGCTCACTTAGTCCTAGGCATCCTCCTACTGCCACAGCCCCCACAAGGCCTTCTCTGTTCACAAACAGCAGGTCCAGGAGGGCACCTTCCCTTGTTGGTTCGTTCACTAGCTGTGCAAGGAATTTGTTTTCCACACACTCCAGGAACCTCCTAGACTGCTTCCTTTCTGCTCTATTGTACTTCCAGCAGATATCAGGAAGATTGAAGTCTCCCACAAGAATGAGAGGCATCTATCTAGAGATTAACTCCAGCTGTTTATAGAAGAGCTTGTCAGCTGCTTCTCCTTGGCTGGGTGGCCTGTAACAGGCTCCCATCACAAAATCTACCTTCTTATGGGCTCTTCTGATTTTAACCCACAGGCACTCAATCTCCTCATTGCCACAATCCATCTCAACAGTGTCCAAGTCCTCCCTTACAAAGAGGGCTACCCTGCCTTACCTCCTTCCCTTCCTATCCCTCCTGAAGAGTTTGTACCCCCCATATCTCCAGTTATATAGGTCATCCCACCATGTTTCTGTGATGGCAACAACATTATAGGCTCCTTGCCCTACAACAGCTTCCAGCTCTTCCTTCTTATTCCCCATGCTGTGTGCATTGGTGTAAATGCACTTCAGCTGAGCTGCTGAGCCTTCAGCCCTCTTAGAGGGAACAGAGTCCATTCCCAGTTGCCTGGTAACTGGAGCAGCTAGCACCAGAGCTCACATATCTCCCTTACCACCCCCATGTGTGTTCACCCCCACTTTCTGTGTGGTGCTGTACTGGTGATCCTCACCAGCACACCCTCTCCGAATCACTAGTGCCCCACGTACAGGCTCGCTCCTGTCTAGCCTGGTCTCAATCCCCTCCTCCTTCACATCTAGTTTAAAGCTCTATTTATGAGCTTAGCTAGGTTTTTAGCAAGGGCTTTAGCCCCCCTAGAAGACCCACGTGTCCCATCCTTGGCAACAGAGTTTGGGGTTGCATGAGCCACCCCATGATCAAAAAAGCTGAAATAGTGAAATGTTGTGGCCATAAAGTCAGAGATATCTCCCTAGCAAGAAAACAGTGTTAGTTTTGAAGTGGTAATAGATTAAGTAACAGCACCTGTAGCTGAAATCTCACTGGGTTGTTTTTTTTTTTTTTTGCTAGAGGACATTCAAATGCTTCTTTGATAAATGTCAGAAACCTGCTCTAGGGATCTAAAGAGCACGTTAAAAACCCCTAATCTTAAAACACATGCAATACACCCCCATGAGCCCTCACCAGACAAAAGAGGAGCAGGGATTTGTGTTATGCTTTCACACATGGTTTGCACGTAACATGAGGGTAACTGTCAATGACAGCACTTAGCTGGTTGAAAGAATGTGTTTTTCCAGTGTCTTCTTGCAAAATTCTTTCTTCCAGTAAACTCCTTAGATATCCAGTCTCTCAGAATAGAGCAAATGGATTGCCAAAGCCCATGAAAACAAAATGACTGTCACCACTGATTAATGAAAATAATATGCATGCTGGTAGGCGCACACTTGCTAATAATATTTCCCATGTACAAGTCTTATATTTGCATTCAAAAGTACTTATTTTGCATAAAAGGGAACAACAAATGATGCTTAAAGTAAATACTCTGTAGAAGAACACAGTCTGCATCTCCTCTGCAACAGCCTGTGTCTGAACTGAAGATGCGATGGTAGCAGTCTTCAGCTGATACCAGATTCCTAGTGACTGAATGGGGTTATGCAGAGAAAAGATCCTGATATTTCCTACCCATCATCACAGTCTTGAAATGTACAGACTAGGAAAATATTGCTTTGATTAAAGTGACAGATAACAAATTGATGAAAGTTAAGCATGAGGAAGTAACTTTCTTTGATCTTTTTGCAACATTAAACCCTTCAACTCTCCAAAATAAACACAGTCAGAAAGACAAGACTGGTATAATTCACTGCATCATGCATGTTTAGCTGCTACAAATTCTACCCTGAATTCCAGCTACACGCTCCCAGTACAAGGTTCCCCACCTTTCTTATTTCCTAGCAGTCTCAGCATATTCCAAATGCTGGGCAAGTCCCATCTGTTGCTAAGAAAACAACAAAAGCAGACAGTGATACACATAGCATACTGGTCACCCTCTTCTTTCCTCCATCCTTTAGCCCTGGGCTCATTTGGCACCAGCCACATCACTGTGCAGATGGTGGCCTTCCCACTCCTCCTGCAGTCCTTTCTCTTCCCTGGCACTGGCTGCCAGCTTTCTGATGAGAATCTAAAATAATTTATCTAGTTGAGTGATGTCAACCCTCTAGTCCTATTGGGAAGTCCTGGTGAACAGAAAACAAGAAGAAAGGAATCAAGGTTTGAGGAACATGTTTTGGGTTTTTTAGTTCATTTTACCATTTCTATTACAAGGCTTTGGGCATAGTGGCCTTAGGTAATTGGATTAAGTCTAAAGAGAACCAGCCTGCACCCAGACCTGTACTTGTATGGCACACAGCAAATAGCTTCTTTTGACTTTTCAGTACCTGACTGAAACTCGGAGCATATGGAAATGACAAGTACTAATATCTGAGCAGCCAGCATTTCCGTAGCAGGCTGGACTGCTCTTACATTCAGAATTTTCTGACTTCCTTTCTCACAGTGCACCTGAAGCAAAATGTCAGATCTAAGCTTCCTCTTATCTATGCAGAGCAAAAACCTGGTCCTGAACTGTGCAGTGGTGTACCAATATGAGCAAACATGTTGGAGAGCCTTGTCCTGTCCTGAAGAGCTAAAAAAATAAAGCCTATGCTGTTTATGCGACTGCATCCAGAGAAGGCACTCAGAATAGCTCTAAGTCAGGGTTTTGGTTTTCCTGGCCATTATAAAGTACCTGTATCTTAAGTACATCTAGGTAACTGGCTCTGTGAGTTAGAAAGGGATGCAAACAGCCCTCCTGCACAGGAGACACACCACCTTTCCTCCTATGTGCCTCGGTTTCTGCCCCTGTTGTGCAAACCAGTGAGACATGACAAGTAGAAGAGCTGACCAGGGCACTCTGAGGAACTTTACTATCACTTCAGATGAAGGATGGATATCTTGTTGTTCCCTCTGCCTTTGCATCGTGATAAAGTAAGCCATGAAATAACTAGCTAGCAAGGAAGCTAGGATTTTTTCCCACCCTTTAAATAAACTTATGTGAATATTTAGAGGGGTTTTTTTGTTATTTGAAGAAATATATTTTTCTCTTTGCCCCCCCCCGACCAGTACAGAATGGAGTGCAGTTTATACCTACTCATACCTTAGCCCTAAAAGAAACTCTGAGAGTGCATGATCCCTAGAAAGGTTGGTGTATTCATCCTCTGCTAGTGAGCACAGCAAACCCAAAGTTTCATGAGGAAAGTATCCAGTATGGTGCAGACACCATAGGGATGTCATATGTTAAGTTCAAGTGTCTTTTGGCCATACAGCTGAGGAATGTACTCTCACTTCACATAATTATACATAATAGAGTTACTGACTTTTCTTTCCCAGCATCAGGGTTGTCTGAAATCAAGCTACTGAGAGAAGACCTGCACTTTTGCTATTGCTGAGCACCAGTCAGTCATTTATAGCCACTTGCTGCAAGTAGAAAACAAGGGTCTACTTTTTTAACTAATTCCTCGAGGTGTGAAGCATCTGGCAAACAGGCTATTACGTTGTCAGGTAGTCATTGACAGCTCTTTAGCCATACAAAGTATCAACTTTGTGCAAAATTAAGTCTGCTTTTAAATTTGCATTTATGGGAAGACTTCAAATTCCTCTGGTTTTAGTTTTAAAAATAAATTTTATATTTTTCACAGTAGTACTTATTTTAGAACAAATTTTCTAATTTTTCTTCTTTTTTGAGAAGAGATAAATTTTCTCCATTTCTTTGAGCTCTTCTAACTTACAAGATAAATGTTCATGGATTTACATTTCAAGGGATGATTTTTCTTTATAACAGTTTTTGAACCCGACAGAAAGAGAAGAAATATTGAAGGTCTAAAGTTATTGCTGGAATTTTTCAGAGGTGAGTTTCTTAAGGAAAGTCAATATCAAGTAAAGATTCTTCATTTCTAACAAAGCTTGATTTTGGAGCTGGACTCCTGAGGGAAATTGTACTGAAGAAATGGTAGGGATGTTGGAAAGTGCAAGGCATAAGCAAAGGTAATAATTCAATTTTGAATAGGAAGGAGCTGGAAGAACCAGTGTCATCCAGGGAGATGAGGATCGCAATCCTGGGAAAGTGAAATAGTCCATAATCTGTCATTTTCTCTTTTGAATAGTCTGCAGTTAAGAAGATAACACTGATTTGGCTTGGCCCTAAAAAGAACATTGACTCCTCTTGTTATACAAAGAATAAACCATTATTAGACTGTTAAAATTTGTCATCAACTCAAGTACCAGCCAGCACTGTGAGAGCTGTACATGTTCAACTTCACAGCCATTTTAAAAACAAATATTGAAGTTCCATTTTCCTCTACCTTTGGCAAGAACTATAATTTTCCCATAAAGGTTAAGGCATTTAAGTGAGGATTAGGAACCCTATATATACACATCACAAGATCCAGTAGGTGGGAAAGGAGTGGGAATTGGATAGGGAGAGTAAGTAATGGCCTGACTACATGAGGTTATTAATTCTTTCAGGAAGAGTAACCAGGATCCATATTTGCCCAGGCTGGAAAGGTGGGTATGCTGCAAAGGAGAAGGGGCACAGTTTTGGTAGTCAACGAGAACATCCATAGGGCAAAATGGAAAGCCTAATTCATTTGATTACTATAAGAGCCTTCTCTTCCTGTACAAGAAGTAGGTGTTTTTTTTTTCTCCTCCTATTTTTTTCAAGAATCATTTTTTTAGCTTTAGATTACATAATCCTCAATTTTTTGGTGCTTTTCTAATTAGTCTGTTATCAATATATTTCAAATAGCATTTCTTAGCAACACTACATGCCCTTTAATCCTGTCTGTTCAGTGTCAACTCTCTGACTTGTTTCCTGTACAAGTATTTTCCAAATGAAAATCTTTCACCATTCTGTCTTAAAACATCCCTGCAGCAGCAGAATGTATCAGCCAGTAAGTATGGCAATTCTAACCTTCTCAGCTATTTGTAGTCCATGAAATATTGCAAAAGATCAAAAGCACTTGAGCAGAAATTTTAATGGCCTGCACAGAATGTAAGCTGGTTTTAGAAGTTTGCTGTGATTTGTACATCTAGCAAGCAATACCCTACCACGACCTTTTAAAAGCATTGAACACCTAGAGAAAAATATCAAGAAACTTGGATGCCATTTTTTTTTTCATGTTTTGTATGTGGCCACTCATTGTAAAGGAGGGCAAAAGAGAAGCTGCTACCTTAAAAGCACTCTGGTAAGAGGCACTCTGCAGCTGCAGTTGTGCCATGTGTCTAAATTAAATCGCAAATTTCTGCAATTACTGGAAGTGGTAAATGCTGAATTTCAAACCTTAACTAGGTCTTTTTTAGACTACTTCTTTTTCTCTACCTTCAGGGAGCTCTGGCTTATCTGTAACCACCAGAGCACAAAAAGAAAAACATAGTATAAAGGTGAAGGTATTAGTGTTGCCTTGAACAACAAAACAATCCTGGAGCTGCAGCTTTTGGAGAAAAAAAATCATATACAAAATGAAGGGTAGGCTTAAGACAGGGCTTTTGCCATGAATGTGTTTTTAGTCATTTCATTTGAGACTATTTGTTAGTTGAGTTACTTTGTGCTCAGCTACAACTGTTGCAAAGATCCAGACTTTCAAAACCCATTGGCACTGGGTACAAGAATTCTGAAAAAGAAAAATCCCTGTAGGAAGCACAAGTAGAGTAAATATTGTCTGTAACACAGCATCTAGAGCAGTCCAGGATGATAACTCTCAGGAGCAATTACTGTACGTAAAACTGTGTCCAAGTTTGCATCTAACTAACCCTGTGCATCATTTCTGGGAGAAATCTTCTGTCCCTTTGCACATACTGAGGCCCACAGATCATGCTTGCAGCTAAGCATCTGTAGACATCTGTAGATATGCAGGCTATAGGGGCTCCCCTGCAGTTGTGTCTGCTGCCCTGACGCTGGTCTGACCTAAAAGAAAAGGACACCAGAGTCAGAAGCGGGCATGGCTGCAAGACACAGGTCTTGCTCCTCTGTGGGCTGGACCTATCCTCACTCGTAAGGGTAATTTCTCCTTAAGAGTTGCTGGCCCCTTTCCACATGCTACTCAGCACCTAAGGATTAAACTTGTTCTTGTGTAACTACAGAGGAGAAAGCTCTGTTCTAGCAGTCATGGAGCTAGATTGTTGCTTTAGTGCATTACACTTTTTTTGCACACGTCTTTTGCCTGCGTATGTATCTTAAACTTTCATCTTCAATTAATCTTTTATTGAGCTGTTTTATTGAAGTATGTTCTTGCTCTACTGCTTCCCTATCCCTTGCTCAGCCAATGATTCTTTTACCGTGCAAGCCTGTGAATTTGTGGCCTGGGAGCTAACCTGCTTCTGGTACTCTATAGGAAGACTCCAATAAGACTTTGACAGTTCCGACTGGTGTGAAGTGCTGTGGCCTGACTTGCTCCAGGTTAGCGCATTCTTCCTGTTTTGAAGTCTGTAGCCTGTTTGGCCTGTATTATACATGACATGAGGACCACTGGCCGCCCCTCCAGGCAGCGAATCAGCTCAGCAGGCTGCTGGCTCGGCTTACGCCCTACATCATGTTTGATTTGCTGCTTCAGGTCTGATCCAAGTTTAAAGTTCAGAACTTGTGGATTTAAGTTTCAGGCATGTTGTTGTTGTTTATTATGATTTTGTTGTTTGTGAAGTCTGAAATATTCTCTTTCCTGATATTCATGAACTGACTTCTTGTCAGTGTGCTAACTCTTTGTTTAAAAGTCCACAACCTGTTGCTAAATCCAGTGAGAGCTGTTTTTAAACTCTGCTAATATGTTTTAAAACATATGTTGTATTTTAATCTGGATCTTTGTAATATAAGTGAAACTTCATAAAAAACCCCTATGATTTTGGGTGCCTCTAATTCATGACTTGTCACATTAAGGACACTTGGTTTTCCCCAGCATAAACAGTCAGCATGTCTTGAGAAGCTAGGCATCCAGAAATCCTCAAAATACATTTTGACAATTTAAAACTTGTTTGCATTAAGATTACAGTCCTGCGGTTATTTGTCAGATCTCCCTTTCATTTCAGCCAGCATCAGATACTAAGCCTATTTTTCCTATCCTCCTCCACTTTCTGCATCTATAATTACTTTAAGGTCTTCAGCAGAGGACCTGCCTTTCCATAGTCCCATGCTGTCCAGAGCACACTCTGAACGCTGTGGCTGTTAAAAGGACACAGGAATGGAAGTAATGATCTTGGTTGTGCCCATGTCCAACCTTCATTCTACCAGTCCCAATACCAGCACCCTGCTGCAGGAGTCAGTGCTGAAGGCACAGCTCTGACATCGCAGGTGAACTAAGATTTTGGCAGGAGAACTACCAGCTGGAGCAAATACAAACTCCAAGAAGGTGAATTATTCTTCCTCCAAATTAGTTTCGTCAGCCTGCTCTACATAGATATTGTTATGCAGCACAGTTCTTTATGTTAATCCCCAGTAAAGCATTTGTGTGGTGCTGTAAGTGACTGACAACAATGTCAGTGAGCAGCCAGCTGGTTTTTCCACAGTACCACTCCTTTCTCTCCTGCCATCCATGTGCGTGCACTGTAGCTTCACTAGACATGCTGGCATTATCTGCAATACTACAGCAATCCAGCCCCTAAAACCTCACCCCAGCTACAGAGACAAAGCTTTCACTATAAGAGGTGTCAAATAGAAGACGACACACTGTATGCCTGTTTTACAGGATTACACAAGCAGACTTTTTGACAGATTTGCTTTCTGGGATCAGCGGCTGAGTTTTAAGCAGTATTCCTTTGACAGGTTCTTTAGTAATACTGACATCCAGGATAGTTAATTTGGCCTCCTGTGCTGCCTGTGCATTGAGACATTAAGCAGGTTTCCTCTTCAGCTGTGCTACCTGTACATGTGGAGGAGCATCAGGACCTGGAAGGCGTGACATCCCTTGTCAAATACCATTAACCAGCTCTGAGGCGCCACTATTTCTGGGGTAGCATGTTGTCAGTTACTGCCTGGAGAAGTCCTTTTTTCCTGCAGAGCTGACTCAACAGAGCAGGGGGCAGGGAGCCAGTGGTCCAGAAATAGTAGAAACGTTTACTGCAAGAGTATTTTTGAAGTCCTTGGAAGCTTTTGAAGCTGAATCATGCAAAAAATAAGACAGAATACACTAGTACCTAGAGAAGATGACTTAGTGGAACCCTGTACCTCTCCAGAGATTTATACCTGACTCAAATCTCATTACCTCTCCCCACCTCCCTCAAAATCTTCACAGTCCTTCCTCTTGGCAGTTTTCTGGAGATAGGGCATGACCTAGGAGCATGAGACAGCAGAAATCCTTCCCTTCACTAATGCTGTGAGGCAAATATTGTTGAGCCTTTACTGGGTGTTTGTCACCTGCAAGCCCTCTTGTAAATGTCAGGCAGAGCCCTCCCTACACAGTATTAGACAACAGCAGAATATTAGAGAAACCAGAGCTCATGAAGCCATTCCTGTCTGCAAGTGCCAGAGTAGCTAAGAGTGCTGCAACACTTCCTCCAAACAAGCAACGTAAGTTTAAGAAATTGTCTCTTGAGGAGGTGCAGAGCTAGCTGACCTCTTCCCAGTGAATGCTCTTGGCCTCACTGCTGAATAGCCAAAGGTCAAGCGGAGCAGCCCTGTCTGCACTGCAGGCAAGGGCTCTGCTCACCCTCTGGCTCAGTAGGTCCGCTCCCAGGTCTGCACTGGCAGGTGTGGCAGTACCTGCACTACTTTTATCCCTCTCTGAACAGATAAACGTGGTTGGCATCTCTTGCCAGAGCAGGATCACATCCTGGTGGCTCAACATTGTGGTCAGGGACCTGCCATGTTACTGCTGGCACCTGACCACAAACATGCTATAAATGGCTTCATAAGAGTTTAGGAAACAGAGGGGAAATCTGCACTACCCTTCCTGTGCAAATATTTTTTTCACAATTCACAGTGTTAGAGAAACCAACATGTCATTTACTCCCACCGTCTGCCTGCTTGTACAGAGCAGCTTTGTGGTGGCCACTAAACCCCCAGGAGGATGAAGGGATAGGAGGTCACTTGTATTTGCTGAGACACACACAAATCCCCAGGTGCCAGTGAGAAGGAAGATGTGGCACCTATTGAAGAAAATCTGGTATCTAAGTCAGTCATGCTTTCTTTTTCCAGGGAGCACTCAAAGACTTAAGCCAACCTAAAACTGAGTGGAATTTCCCCACTGAAGTTGGAGGAAGAAAAACTTCTTTCCTATGACTTAATCCTACAAACCTCACAACTCATCATGAGATTTGAAAGGATTATTTAAGTTTAGATTCCCTTAAGAAACATTCTCTTTCATTTAAATTTATGTGAGATGTAGAGTGGAGAGGTAAAACCTCAGAGACACAGCTGGTGGTCCTGCCTCAGAAAAAAAGTTGCCTTTTACAAATGAACTGGCGAAACACTAGTTACCCGAAATGGCTTGAAGATAGTTTCTTTTTCAAGATTTATTCTGATGTTCTTATTACCTGAGAAGTGTGTTCTTCTAAGAGATCAAAGATTATTCTTAAAGGCATTAAAATGGAACTGAAAGTGAGATAGAGATGGGATGTTACTGGACCAAGGGAGACAATACAAAAACAATACTAGAGTTATTTTCTGAGAAAAGGTTTAAATTTTTCTTACGGAATTTGTTTTGTTCAAGGGTCAGAAAATCCCTGACAGGAAATCTAGTCTTTTCACCAGAGATAGTGTTCGTGATCTGCCACTGGCTAGGTGCTGCTTTTACTGATTTATAGTGGTAATTCCTGTGACATGGCACTTGAAGTGGAAAAGGCCACTTTCCTCCAGGTCATCTGTGTGATGCCGCGTCAACACAAAGCAGGAGAATCCCTCACCAGGAAGCAGCACATAGCAATGCTTCCAGTGTGGCGGTGGGTGCCTGGATCAGCTGTCATCCCTCCAGCCCTGAATCCCTGAAAGCAAAGCAGATTACGTCTATGACTAAGGGTCCTTTGGGCCATAGTGTAATAATCTCATTAACTGGTCTTCACCATGCTTTCAGTACTGGATGCTCATCCAAGGCCTTGATCACATTTAACTAACAATTTACCTGTTTCCACCAAAATACAAACATTTTCCAAGTGTTCATATATATATATATATATTCTGAAAAGGATCTACTTTAAATTCCCAATTTCCTTTTTTCTTTTCTTGCCATATAATGTCAGTCTACTGAATGTCTGCAGATATACTCAGAAAGTTTGCTACAGAAGTCAATTACAGTAAGTTCTGAATATAAAATTCTTCCTCTTTTGTTTGAAATGGAAAATAACATGGAAGCCTTTCCCTGGTAATAAACCAAGGTCCATAACTTATATTTTTAAAAGAAAGAAATAAATTATGGTTTGAAGTATTCACAAAGAAAGAGACCTCATCATGGTATCAAAAATAACACATGCTCCTAAGCATAGGACTTAACAGTATTCTCTTTGATGAATAGGAGTTGCTCCATTTTTAAGCAGGACACACCTAATGAGAAGAAAGCAAATCAGACTCTCAGAGCATTTGCATCCCAGCCTCAAGCTGCCAGCAGGCTTTACCCATACTCTGTATTTCAATACACACTCGTGTCTGACAATTACATTAAATTTCTATCCTTCAACAGCATTTTATCCTTGTTTTTCCTTATTTATTGCTGTATTTAATTAATGGATCTGTGTTTTATTTTTAGGTTGCAGTAGTTAGTACAGGGTGGAAGAATTTTGTTTTTAATTTATCAAATCAAAAAAAGAATCTTATGATAAAATGTGCCACATCAGTCCATGGGGGTTGGAGTGGAATAGGAGAAGAGAGCTTTAGAAAACAAATCCAGACTAATGAAAAGCTGATTTTTAAAGGTTTTTTTTTGCTAATTTTTAATTAGTTACTAAAATTGGCCAGAAAATCTCAGTACAACCAAACAAGATTTGATTTTGTTGGATTCAGGGTTTAAGAAAACTTGAAAAAAAGTTTTCAAATCACAAGACTCATAGTTTCCAGAAAACTTTCATTTGAAAGCAAAGCTATTGAAAGTAAACGCAAATTTTTCTAAAACAACAAAACCAGCTCCCTAGACATTTCCATTTTCACAGCATGAGCTCAAATTCATGGTCACCACAATTATACTAGATAGAAAAAAACCCCAAAATGTAGGATGTGACTCAGTCAGGCATGTTGTATCTATTATTCCTTGCTTTTGACATTTCTCCATTTCCCTCCTATAACTGCTTGTAAGGCTGTAAAAGTCCTTATTCAATTTATGTATTTTCAAAGACTTCACATCCAAACCTAATTTACACATACAATCAGCTCATACTCCATGTACAATCTGTGCCACCTTGAGAGAGGGAACTCACTGGCTCACCAGCAATATAGTAGAGGTCTGATTTATTCTTTAAAACAAGTCTTTTTCTTCCAGCTAGCTATATCAGGATCCTGCTTCCTCACCTATGCTGTTTCTTAGTGGATGTGATTCTGCAGTTTTTCTTTACCCCAGGATATCAGGAAGCACTGAACTTGCAGGTGCCCATTCTCACATATGCTTGGTTCAGTTCTGCAGCCACACTCATTATCTGGAGAGCATAGATTTTGTTGGTGATGCACATGCTGTTCCATACTCCACTATGCTTTAATTATATGTGCAGTTTACCCATCTCTATATGACAAGAACATCTGAAACCAATAACATTTTCAAGGAAATGTGATATTTGTAAGGAATGGGAACAATTATTCTTCTAAAAAAAACTAAGTTAGACTGAACCAGAAGGGCAAAAAAGCAAGGTAAGAATAAAAAGCCTGAACCCAAACATGGGATAGCCTTGAAAGTATTTGTATACATATCCAAGGTTTTTAAAATTTATTATGCTCATTTTTAACTCCCTGTGCAAACAAATTGAGATGTGATTGTCTGATCACCTTTCATTAATTAGAATTAACAACTTTTTTGTGCAGCCTTACATTAGGTTAAAATACGACACCCCAGGCCATGCAGGTAAATAAAATTCATTTCTGGACTACTGCTAAACTGTTCCTTTTTTGAGGGGTTCAACTTATTTCGATTCACTGTGAACTTCTGGTTTTCCTGTCTCTCCTCTCGCTGCCAATAAAATCTTCAGAAACCTTATGTGTTCCCTGTCATTTTAGACAGATCAAACCTTAGCTAAGGAAAGACAAGGGCAATAGTCTATTGTTTTGTTTTGTTTATGTGTGAGGGTTAACTAGGTCAGCATTCCATAACTCATCAGTGATAAAAACCAGGATTTGTTCTTCCTCTCTAAAACTGCAGCTCATCACGCTAACAGTTTTTATGTACAGCAGACTTTACCAGTGTTATTTGAGCTTCGACACCTAGGCAGAGAGGACCACCATAAAAAGTTTAAAACTGGTTCCAGTACAAGCTCTTATCAGCTTCAAGATCAAATTGCTATTGTCAACTTTTAGAAAATAAAATGGGAAATATAGGTCAATTATTATCTGTCTTTAACAACAAAGCTATATTTCTGTTTTGTACTGAATTAAAAGAGAGGGTTTCTAAACTTCTGAAATGCTAACATTATCTAGAGGAATACTTCATTGATGAAATTTAATATTTATGAAATTACCCCTGTATCAGGCTTTTGGAAAGGGCAACACATTAGGGCCAATGTGCTTTTTGCAGATACAAATAGTTGGAGATAGAAGAGATGTCATTTTAATGCACAGTCTATAGAAATGCCAGTGACACTGAGCAATTAACAGACAGCAGAGCAAAATGACATACCTCTTTTTAAATGCACAGTCTCATACGTAACATGAGCAAAAGTGAGTAACAAATATTATGTTCCTCCTCAAGCACTCCAAAACTGATTTGCATAGCCAGAAACCGTGTCTCCTGCATCTATACACACAGCGTTATATTGCTCCTGTGCACACTCTCTTTGCACACATGGTCTGATCTACTGAAAGTCAAGGTAACAAATACAGTCTCAATTCCACTGTGAAAGTTAAGCCGGATATTTTATGTCTCCACCGATATGAAAATCTACCTTTATATATAGTAGATATAAGGAGCACCTGCTTTTATATCTTTTTCCAACTAATTCTCAAACAGGGGCTCAGTGAAAAAAGCAACAATTTTGCATGAATGACATTGAGCTGCCATCTGCACTTGCTGAGGTCTTGCAAAACCCTAGTGGGGTCTCTGATCCCCAATGGGACTGCTTGGGACAAAGCTTATCAGAAATCTCTCCTATCTCTATTCATAGTAGCTTTTGAGGTAGCTCCCTTTAGCCCATTTGGAAAGAAAATTTTGCAATTAATTTTTACAGTTCACTGTAGCACATGCTCAGTAACACTCAGAAAAAAAATAACACCTCTAAATCTCTCTTGACTTTGCTTGACAGTCCCAGCACAGCTCCACAATTTGGCTACAATTTACTAGGAGCTGCAGCTTTATGATAAGGGTTGGGCTAAGTTTCAACGAGCCTTGGCCACATTTCCTGCAATGTGTTTCCAAGAACGGCTACCATTTACGACTGAGAAGAACTGGCCACCAGGGCTGAGTTTTGATGCAAGTTTTTGAGTTTTTCGTACTAGACCCTGAAAACAAAGTACGGACTAAAATGCTCAACGTTTCTTGAAAGCTGAGATAACAATGTTTCTACTAGAGCTACCGTTTGTTGTAGCACACAAAAGAGATCTGATACCAGCAGGGTGCCTTCTGAGGTGTTGTGGATTAGCATAAGCCAAGTACTCTTTTTATCACAGGATGGAAAAAAACATTTTCCATACATCTCCACAAAATATTTCTACCTTACTTGATTGCCTTCCAGCAGAAGCACTGATGACACTCATTTGCAGTTTCATTCTTACGCATATACTCTACACAGAATGCAGTCTTATTCCTCTTCCATTGACTTTTTCATTCCAGTTTTCTACAGTGAAAGAATATTCTGACTGTCCAGTCTGCTCAGTCAAGCAGAGTAAGCTCTTCTAACTGCTGACAAAAAGGTCGCTTTGCTAGCATCTTATTATTCGCTGTCTATTCTAAGTCTATATTTTTAACTCAATACTAGAATAAGGTGTTTTGTTTTCTGCAGGCCTCAAAGGTTGCCAGAATGCTTTTAGAGCAGTTAGAATAATTTATTTGAAGATAATGACAGAGGCTTTTTGCATATACTGAAAATACGGAAGTCTTGTAATGTCTTGTCCATGGAATAATGTACATGATTTCTTTCTCTCATAGTCTAGATACGGTTTAGAAAAAAGAATTAAACAGAACAGGCTATTTTTATTAAACAAAATCAAAAGTTCCCATAGAGAACCAGAATTTATTCACAACTGTAGTCTTAGAAATCAAACTCATGGTATTTTTTTACAAACGCGCCTACCTCCCACCACTTTGGGCAACTTCTTGGTCTTGTTGCTAAAGATTTTTCCAATCTTTTTCTTAATTCATATTCTATGATAAAGTCCCAAACTACTGCAATTAGGCTGTTAAACAATTACAATGTGATCTCCTCAGGCAAGGAGCACAGAAAAGCAACAGGGCTAATTGTCTTGTACATCACCCTACCTCACTGAAACATTTTACTTCTGCAGAAGCAGGAGCCTGAAGGTCTTTTGGTTGTTCTTGTGGTACCACAAAAATAAACTCACACTGCTAGGGCTTGTTTTGAGGAGAAAGGGTTCTATCTTGCCCTTCCAGTAGGGTGTCAGAAAGATTGTCCCCTCGCCCACACCCTTCTCATCAAGACATTGGACAAAACCACCCAACAACTTCTGTTTCTTCTTTATCATTTTAAGTAGATCACGGGTAGGCTAAAAGCTCCATTTATCTCAGATTATTCAAGCTGAAGTAGGTTTTATAGCTTCTCAGGTTACTATGCCATACTCACATATGGCTTTTCACTGTGAAGCACTGCAGATTTCTGCCTGTATGAGTGGGACTTCATAGCACTAGAAAGGATAGAGTCCCTCCTGGTTATATGCTGGAACAAATTCCAGCTTCTGTTCATGCAATTGTGGAGTGAACTGCAGACTTATTTTTAGTGGCACAGATGCATCTACTGTCTCTCATTGAGTCTGGCACAAAGACACAATGGCACATCCCCAAACTGAGATAGCATCTGTCCTTAAGTGTTTTTCTTCTTTAAAACAAGAGGACTATCTACTTCTTTTTCTCCTTCTGCCCTTCCAACCTCAAAGGCTAGGAAAGGTCAGGACATGGACTTCTGCCACCTACCAGTCTAAGTAATATTTGCCAACAGATACTCCTCTAAAACTAGGTAAAAGCAGCAGCTGATGCTAGGTTTCAGGTTTGGCACCTTCATTCAACTTGGAGCTGAGAAAAAGAACCTCCTCCACCCTTAAAGGCTTCCGCTGAATTCTGTTTCCTTTGGGAATCTCCCCTGAGAGACATGCTATTTAAATCTACAAACTGGGAATCCTCCCTTCTGCTGACTTCTTGCCTGCAGGGTGTAGCTGTTTTCCTGAGCCCTTATAGGGCCCATCTGCCCTGCTACAGAGGGACATTTAAGGTAAAGTTATTTCAACTATGCTCCAAACACACTAAGATTTTGGCTCAAATTCACATTAGGAAAAACAAGAATGGGACACTTAATATTTAGCAATGAAGTACCCACATCCGAGTATAAGTAAAATACTTGAAGAAACATGCATTTGAAATGAATGCACAAGGTGGTTTACTCTCCAGAGTTTTGGGGAATGAAACTGGTGATATGCCAAGTTCACATGGGAAGTGTTACCTGACTGGAAAACAACAAACAGAATGTCTTTATCTAATAATGGCATTGTAAATTATGTTTGCACTCATGGAGTCATTAGTTTGGCTTTGCTTTTATCAAAACTTAAGTGAATTTTATAGAAAAGAATTATTACAGACATGGAAGGAAATGTGTAATAGAAAATAGGACAAGACACAATGAAAACTTGCCATTGTTAGATTAGATAAGACTGATTTATTTCTCTGGTGAGATAATTAGTATTCACATAGGGAAATATATGGCTGATATAACATCAGAAAATTATTTAAATTGCTACCATGTAGGAAGTTATTAATTAATCTGGAGAAGATAGGGAATACCTATGAAAATTGTGAGCTGCAAGAAACGAGCTAAGGAGGTTGGCTTGCAAGGGAGTATCAAGCTGGAAGGAAACAAGGCAGGCAGTTCCTCAGCATAGTCTTTTGGTCTCTTCTTACATAATGTTTCTGCTAGTGTTTGTAGCATGCTGGTGAAGTTTGCTGTCCCTGTGAGCTGGGTGGCATTACAGAGATGTATTATGGTTAGAAAATTCTATTGAGAGAAATGGAAGATCTTGCAGACTGGAGTAATAGAAATTGTACAAGTGAATGTCATTCCTCTTAGAAAATGTATTTGTTTCAGTTTTGACATCAAAAAATTATGCTTTAAGGGATGGATATCAACTAGTAATAATGGGGGAGGAGAATGACCTGTTTGTTTTCCAAGTGTGGGGTAATCTCTGTCCTCTCTGATGATTAGGAAAAGCTTTTCTGTAGCACTGCCACAGTCAGCTATCCTTGCGGTAGGTCAGGGTTTTTCCTGTGAGGCCTTTTCCATACACTCAGAGATGCAGCACATTAGGAGGCTGGCATTTAAAATTCTGTGGCAAGGCACGGGGATGAATGAAGCACGCAATGGCTTCCCAAAGCCATTCTCTCAGTACAAGCAGATGCAGTGTCCCAGCACAGCTGCTATACTGACGGCAGTCAGCTGTCTCAGTGACCGTGTTAGGAACTACTTAAAAATAAAGAAATAAGATTCTTGGGAACATGATGTCAGTGAGACATAAGTGCCAATATACCATTCTGTGTTAGATCAGCTGAATATCAGCCTTCAATGAAATCATATCCAGACATTTTATAACTCTGGCCAGCATGCTTACCTTGGAACCAATTCTTCTTGGGCTCCTAGGTTTTTCATTTGTTCTACTTAAACTCAGCTTAAATAAAAGCAGAGAATATAAAAGAAATGCAAACTGGAAGAAAAAATCTTATAAATTATGAAAGATAAGAGATGTCACAGCAGAATTTCTCACTCTGTACTTTATAAAGCTGTTACATAAAACTTTATGAAAGGCCAGTCCAAAATTGAAGAACACATTTATTCTGGAATGAACTTTCAAAACAAAAAAAAAAAGACAAAAATGTGCTACTTCCAAGCCTAATGGAAAGTACATCTCTTGAACTCACTCTTCTGTAGCATAAGTACATGGTAATATAAGTATTAAGTAAATCTAAAATACCTCCCTCCCTTAAAATGCAAGAGAACTTCTTCCTTAACTTCAGCTGAAAGCAGGACCCATCCTTCCAAAATAAGAAGCTTCCTAAATGCATTTGTTTCTCAAGGGAGAACGTGCAAATAACCAGGCACTCGATAGAGACGATCACGTTGCTTAACACATTATTAAAACGGTGATTAACCTGAAAACTCTAGAGTAAAAAAAAAGAGACTGTATTGCCACCTAGCAGAATATGTAAAAAAAAAGATAAGATTCACTAGAATATTTTTGAAAGATTACTGAGGAAAAGCTCTTATTTCCTAACAGAAGGAGAAAACTGAATTATTAATGAAGCTGGGGTACTGGCTGCTGTTGAAATTGAAAGTACGCCTGCAAACTCAGACATCTGGCCCTTAGTGTGGCTACACTCCAAGTCTGCGAGAGGCGCTTTGGCAAACAGACAAATTCACCTTTCATTGGAAATACTTCCACCGCAGCAGAGGATCAAAAGTTTTCCAATTCTGTCTACTCCAGGGACACCCTGTGAGGAATGTCCCATGAATTACTGCAGGTTTTAAAATACTACACACATACCAAGAGGAGGAGTCTGGTGAACTGATCAGTCAATGAAGATTAATTTGTTCTGTAATAAGCATTCTTAAGAAAAATAATTCAAAAAGAGCTAGACAATGATCACAATGTTTAATTGCAAAACTGTTTCTTTGTCAGACACTTTTCCTAGAACTCCTGTTCAAATTTTGCAACCTGAGCAGATAGCAGGCTGTTCAGAAATGGCTAGAGCTGAGTTTTGATCCTTCATCTGCTGCAAGCCACAGGACATCATGTCTCCAGACATCAGAAGAGTACAGATCTCTAGGCAACAGACTGCTGGAGTGGTAAAGCAGCCTACCGTTCACTGCCTGCTTTGTCATTGCTATAGCCATGAGTGGTGGGGCTGGTATAAACCCTACTACCAAGGGAGGGCTCAGGGCTTGAGAGGCAAGCTGTTGCTGGCATTTGTAGCAGCAGTAAATTCTTCCTTTCCCACATCCCTCTGTCATTCAGCCTTGAAAGGAGCAGAGGGCTAGATCTCTCAGCACCTCCCAGAGCCATCCCTTCCATCTCAGCCCTGCTTCTCTCTAATTCCCTGCCTCTCCATCATCTTCCTACAGCTGCCCTGACCTGATCCCTGTCCCACATCCTTATGGTAACTAAATACAATTTTGCCTCTTCTATACAAAGGAGAGCTGAACCCTGCAGAACCTGCAGGGTTTGATATTGAGAACTAGTACTAGTGTAGTTGAATGAGCTCTTGCATTTCAGAGGGAAGGGCATGAATTCATGAATATACACAACTATTGGGTGAGATTGAGTCTTACTGAAAGACTGCAGAAGTCTCAGATATTCCTGGGATAAGGAGGCCTCGTGTCAGAGAAGAAGCAGGTTTTGGTCCTAAAAGAGGTGGCACCTCTTGTGTAAGATTTTTATGATTACTTGTGAGTACTCCAGTTATTTTCTGGGTCAGATAAACCATAGGTTTCTGAGTCTGAACCACTCCTGCTCTGTAGGGCTGCTAGGCAGGAAAAGCAAGTTTCCTTAGGTGTCCTGTGGAGGGGGGAAAACTCGTATTTCTGGCTATTAAAAATGATAAGGAGAGGAAGCAGACTTACTGCAAAATACCAATAAACTAAAGCATTCCTTAAAGGACCGGGAAGGTTAAGGGTAATTGGGAAGACTTCAGTTTCTCGTCTTTGGGCTTGCTTAGTTTCAGAGGCAGAACAATTGTAGAGAAACAATGTGTGGTTTAGTATGAACTTGCACTCATACAGGACTTCAGTTATTTGGTGGTGGTCTTGTGACAGATCATATTTATGTAGGATCTGAACCACTTCAGATTTGAGTGTGACTACTACTATTTTGAATGCCTTTGTGCCAATTTAAACAGGGAGAAAGAAAAACAGTCAGTGGAAAACTGCAGTAGAGGAAAAACAGTCTCTGTCTCTAACCCTCTGCAAGCTAAACATGTTGAATAGATACATTTGTCAGATATGCTTTACTAAGCTGTCATTAAGCAGAGCAAATAATGTCAGGATTGGGTCTCAGAGCCAGCAGTTTCAGCCTCGTGGGCCGGCATACAGTTGTGCAAGGTAGTACAAGTTGTACAATTACCAATTGTACAAGGTAGTGCAGAATAAAACTGAACTGTGCCAGCTCACAGTCAAACTTCTGATCAGAATGAGGTTAAAAACTAGAACTAAAGACAAAATAAGTTTGTGTTTAAATTTCATGGAGCATGTTGAACATTAAAACATACTGAAACAGCTCCTTTCCACACAGAACTGAGCAAGTTTTATTCTTGTCATGTAGAGACATATAAAAGATAACCAATACCCATGCAGAACAAAACATCACAGTTAGTGCCAGGAAAGGCTGATTTTAGGAAGCCAAGCCTCTCAGATGCTTCTGAAAATCCCAACTAGCATCTACCTTCCTGTCTACACAGCATCATGACTTTGAAAAATCTGACCCCATGCCACATTTGGGACTTTAATACTTCAAAGGTTTTACTTCTCAGCAGCATATATGAAATTCAGACTTTCTTTCTAATCCCGTTGTTGCAAGTTTTGCAGGGATCCTGATATCACTGACATTTCTGATAATATTTGGCTTGAACCAAGCTTTTGATTTTCCCTATAGCTTGGCAGCAAAGCTTAAGCAACAGAACATGGACTGTAAAGATAATATATGTGAATAGACAGTTTTAGGAAAGGGTTAAGAATACTATTCAATAGCACTGGATCTGGGGTTTTGATTATTATACTGAGATGTCAAGTGGCGTGAAACATGATTTGTTTCTGTTCTTTCCCCTCAGAGACCAGCCCTAAATGAGTGAGATTACAGCAAAAGGATTGACGTGTGAATCATTCATCTGAAGAATATCATTAACAACTTGCTCTGTTCTCAGTCAACTGCCTCTTGCTATCCACCTCAGTATTTGTTAAGGATCATATATTGGTTTCATTTTATAATATTCCTTTATGCAGTTGTTTGTGGGACACTAATTTGTTATGCATATTAGCCAAATTCTTCAACATTTATGTATATTAGTTCCAATTTCTTTTCCAAATAGAGTTTAAAAACAGTCTTTTCTACTCCTCCACACTCTTCCTGTGGGACTAGACAATCCCTTAGCTAAGTTTGATGTAATTTGTGCTTTATGATAGTTCTAATGGACAAGAAAGACCTTATATTATGCGCAGTATGTAAGTGCTTTTATTGCAAGACACCTCAGCATTGTTACTGTTGTAACACAGTAGCAATATCCAAAGTCTTTTTTGAGTGAGTTGGAACACAAAACAGCTATTTTTAAAAACAGGTTTCCACCTCCCACCCCCTGATTACTGTTCTTGAGTGGATGCAGAGTCCTAACACATTTGCATTTTGTTTGCTGATACATCAAGAATTCCCTTGGAAGTACATGCCTATATTACACAGAAAATGAGTACCAATTGCTTAAACAGATTGCAATCCTACAGCTTTATTTATTTAAACAGAAAACATGGAATCTGAGATAAAAACACTGTACAGAGGTAGCAAGATCTTGCATATTTGCACATAGTTCCTTTCTGGGTATCTCACTACAGTGACAACTGCAACAAAAATATCATCATAAACCCTAAAAAAAGTATTCACCTGGAGCATGGTATCACCCAGCTCTCTCAAGGCAATGTACATTTCAGAATCAGAAAAAGATCACAAAGAGGCATTCTGTAAGTCCTGAACACACAGCTGATCTGAAGTTACACCGGCCATTTAGCCTTGTATAACTGAAGCTGCTATCCAGCCCATATTTGGAGACCTTACTACCAGCATAATTTAGTAGTAATAGATGGCAATGTGAGGTGGCAACTGGGTTAGTTACGTAGGTTTGAAAATCTGCTGAGAATCTAACCCCATCAGGAAGTGTATTAGGACGACTAGCACGTGCCTAGGAATAGTGCAAAAGTTTCTCTGCTGATGGATAAAGTAAAACTTGTATGTAGACACTTATGTAGCTATTTGAATACTTGCAATATATGCATAAAGCTCTAACTTTACTGAATACTAAAAGTTATTTGAATGTATGACAGGCTGCTTAGCTGGCCATACACCAATACAGATGCACATATTCTTAGAAAGAATGAAGGAGTTTAGCAAGAGTGTGACAAAAGTGATGATATAGAATCATAGAATTGTTTGGTTGGAAAAGACCTTTGAGCTCATCAAGTCCAACCAAACTTGTCTGCTACTGTACCATGTACCTTAGCACCTCATCTATCCATCTTTTAAAAGACCTCCAGGAATGGTGACTCAACCACCTTCCTGGGCAGCCTGTTCCAGTGCCTAATAACCCTTTCAATGAAGCAATTTTTCTTAATATCTAATCTGAACCTCACTTGGTGCAACTTGAGGCCATTTTGTCTCATCCTATCACTAGCTGCTTGGGAGAAGACCAACACTCACCTCATTACAACCTCCTTTCAGGTAGTTGTAGACAGTGATAAGGCCTTCCCTCAGCCTCCTTTTCTCCAGGCTAAACAATCTTGGTTTCTTCATCTACTCCTCATAAGACCTGTTCTCCAGTCCTTTCACCAGCTTTGTTTCCCTGTCACCTCAATGTCCTTCTTCTAGTGAGAGGCCCAAAGCTGAACACAGTATTCATGGTGCAGCCTCATTGATGCTGAGTACAGGAGCAAAATCACTTCCCTGGTCCTGCTGCACACAGTGTTTCTGATACAGGCCAAGATGCCATTTGCCTTTTTGGCCACTTGGGCACATTGATGGCTCATATTCAGATGGCTGTCAGCCAATACCCCCAGGTATCATCATAATGCCATTTGTCTATTATTCCCTCTATCAGTAACAATGCGCACAGTTCCAAAACTACACAGATATTGCATAATTATGTTTAATATCTTATTATTTGAGCATATTTTTCTCCTGTTTATAAAGAAATGTGGGAAGAGAATAGGTTATTTTAGAGGAAGAGAAATACAAATTTTCTGGAAATATATATGAAGGTTTTTATATCTCAATAACTTCTCTGTAAAGTGGTGAGATGAACAAATGACACTCTCTACATATTTCTTTCATGACTGCAAAAAGAGTTGTTTAGCTTTTAACAAGACTCTCAAAACTCAAGAAATGAATTCCAATTTATCTAACTGTAATAACACTAGCTTTTAGGGACATGCTATTTTCCTGAATTATGATTGGATTGGATTGGACAAAGTGAAATCAAATTTCCATGTCATGCAGTATAAGGAAGGGGAAATTCACTCTAGGGACTGCAATTCAAGAGGCCTGGCTGTGGTTTTGGACACCTAATGAAGGAAGCAAGACATGCTTATGCGGAAATGCACTGTTGCCGACATATCCTCCATGAGCTTGGTGGCAGGAGGCACATTCCCCATGGGAGAAGGTGGCAGTCAGGGTCAGGTCTATCCTACAAAAATATTTCTGCTATCAGTAGGCACTATGGAGGGCAATTAGACATCTGTTTCAGTTGCACAATGGACTAGAAAGAAATTGAAGCTCTTCCAACTGACTTTACATTTCAGACTGAAGGACCGAGCCTGAAATTTTCTGGCAAATACAGTAAAAGAGAAACATTATATATTTAATACAGCTCTGCAAACAACCTGTGGATCATTAGTCACTGCTTCAGTTTAATATGTCATGCAGGGCTACCAAAACCATTCACATATTAATTCTATCTGTGATGGACTAAAAAAAAAAAATAAAGTGGAGATACTGGACAATGAAGAGCAATGAGTCTATACGTATCAGCTGAAGAGAAAATAAGGGGGGGATTAGATTTGTTCTATAAAACTGTTGGAAGGAACCCCTGAAAAAAGAAACCTGACCCCTGTTGATCTCCCTTCTACCTAGATGTGGCTTGAGCCAGATGAGTAGCACTATTATTAGTATTACCTGTTGGACTGATTATATTGCTTATTACCAGTACACACAATGTCTCAAAGCATTCATCTGTACCCTGCTTCTGACACAGGGAAAATATGGTGAAGAAAAATGCTGTCTTTCAGAGTCAATAGCAAAACAACAATTATCTTCATCTGAGACAGAGTTTCACCAGCTACCCACATCTTGACCTTAAATAGAAAAGACAAAGTCATCTCAGAATTTCAACTAGCATTTGGATGAATTAGTTTATCATATAGCATTTTGTATAAAATGACAGTTTGAGACAAAATGCATAAGAGAAGGAGGCACAAAAATCCAACTCAGACTGACACTTTCCATGGAAAAGAAACCATCTTCACTGCACTGATGGGTAGAGTCTGATGTTGTGTGGAAATTTAGCTCCAAATGTGAAAGTTTTTTGCCTTTGTGTGGTAGTGATTAAGGTGTTTGCAGCTCCAACAGGAACCTTTTCATCAAGGAAAAGTACCAGAAGTCCCACCAGGCTTGGAACAAGTCATGTTAGGAACTCCTGGGAATCTTAAGTGGTCTTCTGATTGTTGGTGCAAAAGAAATGAACAGCAAGTACAGCAGAAAACTGCACAAAGCATCTGCACATATACTTGCATACTCACACAGGTATGTATATATACTCCTTTAGACTACTGATTGCCGTGTTCATGACATGCCTGTTTAAAGGTGATTACTACATTATTACAATATTTCTCGATGATCGGGTTAATTTATCAGTTATGTAAGCATACTGCTAAACAAGACAATTTGGGGACTTACAGTCCTAGTGCTAATCTCAGCAAGCTCCCTGATTGCTTCCAATTAAAAGAAATGTTGCTAGTATGGTAACACAATATCCAAAAGGTTCCAATATGAGAGGAGCTGAACACTGCCTCTCATTAACTGACTAGAAGCAAGCACTTGCCAGCTGAAAGGTCTGGCACTGTACATACTGAGCCATTCGGGCAACAAAATTTAAGCCATAAAAGCAGCTTTGTAGAGTTCTACACTAAATTGTTACAATTCCTCCCTATTTTCATTTTTTTCTTTATTAAAACTTGAGAAGACAGGTATATATTTCCAATTTTAATTGTTTTGAAGGAAGCTTTTTTAGAAAGGATATTAAATGGCACATAATTTAATAAGTACAAGAGATAATACAACAGGGTGTTTGCGTTACCTGTTGTTCAGAAATGAGATTCAAGGTATTCAATTACTATTCTTACACAGTACCCACCCTAGTTACATATGCTCCATTGAAGGAAGTTAAATCAAGAACAATTAGGAGTTCAATATGCCATCAAAAAAAATAATTCTTCTTCCCTCAGAGTGAAGAATATAATATGCACATATTAGGTAAATATGATTAGTAACAGCTGGAACACCTGTACCTCTCTCTGTATAGTTATTCTTGGTGGCTTTCAGGTTCTCTTGCCTTTGTCACAGAGTAGCTATGTCAGGGTTTTCCAGGACCACAACAGTTGCTACTAAATGCAGGCTTTAAGCTCATCAGAGCATGAATGTAAATGCTATGATTTAAGAAAAAAGTGAAGTTTTCCCAGAACAGTTTTGCAAATAAGCAAAGAGTCTGGGAGCAAGCGGATGCTCTGTACAGTTTAATTATGTTGTCTGTGAGCGAATGGTTTTGAGGCTGTTTCTACAGACCAAGATGATGCTGCACCCTGGCCTGTCTCAAATGCTAGGCAGCAATGCCACATCAGGTTACCAGGCAGTACGACTGCACTGCGATCGAGCTTGGCAACACATCCCTGGAGCGATCAGCCCCACTCTCAGTGCAAGAATGTTATATTTCAATTCTGGGGCAAAAGACCCCTTCACAGAGACAAATGTGGGAAACAAACTTGTCCAGACTGCTGCAATAGGTATTACAACTGTAGGCAGAATGAGCAAAGATGCTATTTTAGTTACTAATTTAAAAGGCGTCTAGCAAAAAAGAATAAGCACCTGGCTACTGGGGACATGTTTTCTTTAATCTTAGGATGGAAATGTTCCCATTAGATATCTAAATCCAGAAGACTGGTAGTTTCTTGTTTCATTAGAGTGATCAAGGAGGAGCCTGAAGCTCTAAAAGCTTATCTTTTTCCTCCCCTTTCATTACTCTCAGATTCTAAATCTCCAGCATACATATTAAATACAATGTGCTTTCAGATGTTGATATGAAAGTCATTTTGTGGATTGGTGTTCTGTGAACTTAATTAGCTGCATACTGTATCTGGACTCAGACCAGCCAAATTCTGTTCACCTTTTTCAGGCAAGACCCTCTGAGTATGACAGGAATTAACTTGTGAAAAGTGACTAAGTAAGCCAGATTTTATCCATATCAAATATAACAAGCAATGCATGGAAATTAAAGGTCTGTATTACAAAGCTTTTTCTGTCTTCTCAACTGTCTTGCACTTGTGACACCAATTATTTAGTTAAAATTGAAATTTTGAAATGTAATTTAGATTTTTATTGTCAGTTCATAACATCTACCCTCTTTTCAAGTCTGACTCATTCTTCCCACTTAGTAATAATCTTGCAAGAGTGACTTGAGTTGCAACTGAAATACAATTTAATTTACATGTAAATTAAATTAAGTATAATTATGTTTCAAAATTACCACTTACAACTGAAAATGTCTCTTTCAGAAGCTCAATAGAAATAATTTCTCAGCAATTTATTCTTTGTAATTAAGAAAGGCTTAGCTAAAAATATATAATCCTACTAGCTTGATAGTCTGCCTTGCAGATAGTACTTGAGTATGGAATAACATAATCTGCTGCACAGTGATTTAACTCACACTGTTTTACATTCACCTTTCTGCTTTTGAGGTTTCTCACCAATTAATTTGCCCCAGTTTTGAGATGATTGTATATAGGAGGCAACTACAGACACTGTGTCCTGCGTTTTGGGTTTTCTTTAAATGCATTGGCGGTGCGACTAGGCGTACCAGGCCCTATTCAACAGAACTACTTGGTAACGATAATTTGGTCCATAGATGTGATTACTAAAATGAAGAAGAAGGTAAAAAAAGAAAAGCATTTTCTGCTAATGACTCCTCACTTTTGTTACTACTTCAGGCCACAGCGAGTGATAATCCTGGAGCTGTCAGGTGCTGGAGACCATTAGATTTTTACTGCTGGAGAAGGAAGACTTTCTTCATCTTTCAAATGTTCACTGTCCTTCCTAAAGGATGTGTTAGTGCCAAATCAAGGGGGAAGCAGGAGTCACTTTGATGACTGCAGTCTCTGCTGTCAAGAAATAGAAAATATTTTCACCTTTCTGCATAACCAGGTATAACTGACAAGACAGTTACATATATTCTGTTTTCTCCCTTTCAAACCACCAAGCTTATTTGTTGCATTTTAACTTCTATGACACTCGAGGTGATAATTTCACCACTAAATAATTTGGGGACTGTAGTGAGAGGTGACAAAATGATGCTTGTAGAAGCAAACTATCAGGTGCTAAAATTGCAGTACCATTCATTACAAAACCATATTTGTATAGAAAGCTTACACAGCAGACACAATCAAGGTGGGAATGTGATTCCCTGAGGTGCATAGTTCTTTTTCCTTCTGGAGTGCCTCCAAGATGATATAAAATGTCTTTGACATCTTTTCCCAAAAGGCAGCCTCTAGCTATGTACTTAAATTGCCAGTCCAGACAGAGGGATTGTTTCAGTTTATACAACGCTTGGGGTGTTTCCCATGATTTTCCATAATGGCCTTGGAAGACTTGCAGTCTCTTTGCTTTGTAAGGGAGAGTTTTTCCTGGTAATCCTAGTAGACACATGCTCAAACCTTAAGTTACTACCTCAGAAAAGCCATTCACTTGAAGAGCAGAACCTTCTTCCAGAAGAAATATCGCATCATAGGAAGAGAAAAATGTTGTAGTCATACAGCAGGGAAGCTCAGACATGATGTGTTTAAAGAAGCCAGGCATATTAACGTGATTGGGTATTTTATAATCAGCAAATAACAACTGTTAGCCTGTTAATTGGGAGACACAACAAGATGCAACTTATAAGGAAGTTTGTTATGGGTTATACATTGAAAGCAGTGGACAATACTGGTTTTGCACAGATCAAAAGTGAAGACATGGCATAGCACTCCCCCATATTGAGCGAATGGCATGGCTTAACCAGCAAATGAAAGAGGTGGAGGTCTTTCAACCTGTTTGCATAGACTAATACTATCAGAAGATTGCTGAAATTCCAATCTTCCAACTACACCCTTGATTTTATGCATCCAAGTTAAAGCCATATATGAGCTGAATATGTAGCCAAAGTAGAAAGAAAGCTCATTCCACAGGACAGTCTGTCACATCCAAATGGAGGCATCCCCAGTAAACAGGAGGAACTGAGCATTGGAAGTACTTTCCTCTGTGCATCAACTACAGATGTTCAAAACAACTTGGTTAGACTAGTTTCAAAGAACAAAGTTCAGGCAGAATACATCCTAGTTCACCATATGTAGTGCATCTTATAAATGAGCACGCAAATTTAACTTCACTAAAAGTCATATTCAAGTAGCTGAAAATGCCATCACGATTTCTCATTGCTCTATCAACAGCTGCAAGCCATTATGGAATACAACAAAAAAATTTAAATTTCACTAAAAAATAAATTATTACTTGCAACAGCATTTATGCTGGTATTAGAATTAGAGCCCAGAATAAATGCTATGATTCTACCACTACTGAAAGAGAAGAAAAATTGTAAATCAACATCCGATCAAGAAGAAGAAGAAAATAAGAAAATGATTGCAAAGTTTTCTATGAATGTCTACCCACTCTATTATATAATACAGTGTACATACATGGAAGTGCTGGTCATATTATGTCAAGACTTATTTACAGGGAACAATCCTTCTCCCTTTTCTCAGATGACAGCAGTAGCTGGAGGGACTCAGGCAGGCTTGCTTTGCTTTGGCACTGCTCTCAGAGGGGTGCCCGCAGTGGGTGTCCTCTGCATGACACTTCGCCTACTATTCTGGTCACAGCACAACACAGCATTAAAAACTGGTTAAAATACTCAATGTTAGAAATTCTATATTAGTGTAAGAATAGTGATTACTGGCTAAAATGGAACTAAAATGCCTCAATCTTATCTTAACTGAATTGTGTCTTGACCTTCCTGAGGTTAAACATTTCAACAGAATAGGGACCAAAAAAGTTGGCTTTGGCAAATGAATGTTTTTGGACTTGTTTTGTGAATGCATTCTGACCACTTTTAGCAGTCAGGAAGAACACAAAGTTTACTGCTAATGGGCCAGTAGGATCAGAGCATTAGATGCAAAACCTGTCATTGCTTGGAGAATAACATCATGTCTTCCTTTACCCATCTCATTAGTAGGTATTTTTCTCATCTTTCACAGGAAGATAAGGATATCTAAGTAGTACACATATCAGTACACAAGTCAGCATTCGGGAAGCAGATAAACAATTAGGGTTTTTAAATTATGCTTAATAATTACATTTAAAACTCATATACAACTCTTCTGGTGGTTGAATCAACCGTAAATCAGATGTAACTGCATAGGACCAGTCTGGTTCAAACAGATGTCAGTATTTCAGGATTTCCACATGCAGAGAACTACTATGAGCAGATAATACTGCCTGTGTTTCTTAGTAACAGATAAAAATTTTAATTTATAAACAGGAAGTCTCACTGAGTAGCCTTAGTTTTGTGTTAAGGTCCCCCTGAAGATATGCTGTAAGAAATGCTGTATACAACTGAAGGAAGTAAGGCTTGGGTTAGACCACTACTTTTCCCAGTTGACTGTTTTAGAATGACAAAAATCAAATAACTTCAAATCAAATGATGCAGTAGGGATTAAAATAATGTCTTGTGTATTTTTATTTTCTCACACTTCTCTTTTCCTTTTTACTGAAGGCCTGCTTGGTGCTTAGCAACTATGAGCTATTTGAACTGTTCATTGCAGACACTGTTATCCAATGAGAGACTTACAGAAAAACATCAAAAGGTTATGGAACAAGCTCAACAGGAACTCGTTTATTATATGAAGTCATGAAAATGTTCCAGAATTAGCCAATTCATCCCATGTGGTGCTACTGATTCAGAACAAAACACAAATTAGCTTTTATTCATTTGTATGTATATTTTATATATACATAAAATATATGCATATACATATGGTTGGGTTTTGGGGTTTTTTTCCTGGTATTCAATGAGTTCACAAAGGACCTAAGTCAGTATATAACTATAGCTGATATTTATAACAAGTTTCACAGTAAAAAGGCAAGCAATCCTTCAGCTGATCACTCAGAGCTGAAAAACTGAAACCCCTTCCTCCTCACAGCAGAAAAATTGCTTGCAAAAAACCCAGTACTTTATGTACAATTAAATAAAAGCTCATTAAAGACAAGGTATAAGTAGAAGAATTATTTCCATACACACAAAGCTGTTTAGAGCTCCCATATTGAAAGCATGGGTCCAATAAATGCCACCTACTGAGAAACCCTTGAGAAAGGAGTAAAAGCAGTTCAATATTGCTATGTGGTAAGTTAACAGAGGCACCAGTCAGAAAGCTGAAGAGGTGTGTCCAAATGAGCTGAATAAAAAAGGGTCATGAACTCCTGCAGATTAAAACCCAAATACATAGTGAATCAGACAAAAATACTTTGAGGCACAATTGATAAAAGGTATCAGAAATAAATCCATTTTTTAAATATATCAGGAGCAGAAAACCTGACAAAGATTACAAAGAGTCAATTGATCATAATGTAAAAGCAGAAGCCTATGAAGAGAAGATACATTATTTCTCACACTGCTGTTCATTCTGGGAAACTGGGAAGATTCCTATGGCAAAAAGGAAAAATGATATGTTTTTTCTGGGAGGTGATTTTCTTTTCTTCTTTTTTTTTTAAATGAGCAACTTGGAGGATCTGTCTGAAGCTGAAGTGACTGTAGAATAAGTTATGGAACAAATTGACAAAGCAAATTTAAATTGCCAAGACCAGATGGTATTCACCCAGGAGCTCTAAAGAAACTCAAGGATGAAATAACTGAATTGCTCAGGATAGCATACAGCCTCTCTTTGCATTGGTACATGAGGAACACAACAAATGTGAAATCAGTTTTTAATGAACAGTTTCAAGAGATCTGCAGGCCTCTTGGTCTGGCGTTTGTGGTGGGCAAGTTAATGGCAACATCAATAAAAAAACCCACAGAAATAATAGGCATCTGAATGATTACTTTGAGGAATCAACATGGATTTTAAGATAAATTCTGCCTTGAAAAACTATATTTTGAAGGGGCCAAGAAACTCTATGGATAAGAGTGATAAAGTTTATAGTATCTGCTTAGATTTCCAAAAGGATGTCTTAAAGGGGTGAAAACACACAGCTACAGCATAAATGAGGAAGGTGTTAGCATAGACAACCAGTCAATAGAAAGGAGTGAAGGTTGGAAGTAAATGGTCATTTCTTGCTGGCTACTCGTTATACCTGGACTCATGCCGGTTCTCATCCTGGTGAAGGACCTGAGAGAAAGTGAAAAATGCAGTGAGAAAGTTTTCTTATTTTGTAAATATTGTCATTAAGAGTGAGTGCCAACGCAAAAAAACAGACTCAGAGAGCTGGATGGACGATAAAAGAGACAATAAAGGACCAGGGGAAATTTGGTGTAGGTGGTAGCAAAGGATGCACACCAAACAAAAAGTACAATCTCAGCTTCATATACAGTGTTAGCCCTTACCACTGAGCTGACCATTACCACTCAGAACGGATATCTTGAGACTATAACAGAAATAGGATCATAATATTTAACTATATAAATCTAACAGGAAGCTCCATAAAAACACCAGCTCAATCCTTTGCAATACTTAAAAAGTTAAAGTTCAGGCACTATTTGGTGATATACAGAAAACAAATTGAGACCATTGTTATGCCATGGTTTATTTGGATCATGAATGTTATGTGCAGTCCCCTCAACTCTTGTGAGAGTCTGGAACAGATTCCGATGTGGGAAGCGACAAAGAGCAAGCATACAGGACTGCTCAGTCAGAAAAAGTGATAACCAAAAGGGGATATAGTAGAGGTCTACAAAACCATGAATCTCATTAGTTAATCTGACTTGTAGTCTATTTTCTATCATTATTTTAAGTTGAAGATCCTTGGCATCTCACTTCTAGATTAATTCAGACACATCCAAACTACAGATCCAGAATTTATCTGGATTTCAGGATAAATATGGACACTGTTGACCACATCCAACAGTTTTTTCAAGAATAAGGTATCATGGATCTGAGTACCATCTCTACAAAAGCATGTATGTAGCAGATGAAGAGCTCTTGAAAAGAGAGATATCTCTTGAAATCAAAAAGATTATTGTTTCACAGTGTTTTCTTCTTGGCAATTAACTATCAGATTTTCAGTAGCTAAATATCAGTAGAGCTTCTGTTATTTCACTGCAGCTCCCCAGGAACACCCAGTAAAGAGTCTCAGAAAGAGAGTTCTGGTGCTGTCTGGCCTCATTAATTAAATAATGCTTAAGATCAGTCCTGGGAATGGGAATATGATAGTCTATTCTGTTGATTTATTAGCATGGTCCTATCAGCTAGCACCATACCAAGAGCTCATAAGTATACTTCTAAACTACAGCTATGTGGCTATAAATGGTATGTCACTGATAGGTAATAAGGAGAGAGGGAATTATAATTTCAGCACTCAGAAGTGCATTTACTTTTGTCACAGATGGGCATTACATGATCTATTCATACAAAGGAATTGTCTGGTGTCTCTATCACCCTCTACAATTCTCTAGAAATCCCATTTATAAAAAGAATGACTCCTCCAAAGGCAGTGAAAAATGTGGATAAGGGAAGGTGTGTTTGTCTATAATCTGCAATTCCTATTGTTTTTAGTGACAGACTGGTGACAGGTGGTCATATTGAAACCCTAAGACTTAAGCCTTTATGCTATTTAACTTTTCCATTGCTTACTTTGTGACAAAGTGATAATATACAAATGTTCATAAATGGATCAAAGGGTATCAAGATGAGTGCAGTCCAAGCTAATCAAGTAAAAGTCAGGAATAACATCACATACCACCAACACATTAAACAGCTGAAATAAAGAAACACATTTTTGAAAGAAAAAGCCTAGATTCTGTGCAAGGACCCCATAATTTTCTGTTGTCTCATTAGATGACACTAGAATTTTTTCCCTCATTTCAGCTGTATTTATCCTGGTATCTAGTCCAGCATTTTGGACATTGATTCAATACTAGCCCAGCTGAGCCTTCTTCTCCGCTTTCCCGTTCTCTGCTCTTGGAAATCTCCACCCAACCAATATAGATCAGTTTATGAGCATGTAAGGCTATTTAGGAGTGTTGAGCTTTTCATTGTTCTTATGTGATGCAGGCTGGCATTTGCTTGTACATGACGAAAGGCTCTTTTACACACCACTTGAATACAGATATTCTAGCCAAGTCATGCAGAAAATCCATACTTTCTAGCTCAGAAGCAGTATAAATTACTGGTTCACTCCCAATTTGTAAGGCTATAGGCACTTGTAGAAGTTGCTCTACCCTAATTAAGTGTGGTTTACCCAATTCTCACACATGCCGATATATAAAAATAATATAATCCCACACGGGGACAAGATATCACTCCAGATACTCCCTGTACTACCATGGATGAGTCTATTCTATCCCTTATTCCCTGCAGCACAAAAGGACACCTGGACTTGGAGAAGGCTTAGGGCCCATATTGAAAACAGAGTTCAGGGACCCATGACTCTCCCTAAACTTAAGAGTGGGAAATCCAAGGTAATATGCAGATATGAAAGTATACACCTTAGATTATGTTTCATCCTCCCCTGCATGAGAGCTGAAGAATGCATTTTAGATCCACCTCTTTATACTCCGTCATGCCCCCACTGTTCTTGAAGAAAAAGGACCTCTTTGTAGACACAGCTCTTACTCTGTCAGTTTAATGGGTGAAAAAAAAAAGAATAACAAGAGATTATGCTTTGCCTTCTCAACAATCAAATAAATATTTTTTCTGCCACTTTAGTTGCATTAAGTAATTACATATTCAAATAGAATTGACTATGTTACATCAGACTTCAAAATCTCTTAGCTCTGCTATAAACATAGCAACCGATACCTTTAGCTTTGAGAGTCTTACTTTTAGCAAAGTAAGCAGCAGTTGGACACTTTAATTTCAAGAGAAGTGTCATTTGTTTTTAGGGTTTTTTATATAGATTCCTGAAACAAACTGAAATTTAAAGGTAAAATTTTCTTATTGGCAAAATGGAGCTGGATAAAGATAAAAAACTGAGATAAGAATAAAATCGAGATCTACACTAAAAAAAGATAGTAATTCCCTCTTAAGGGCTTAAAGCTTTGCAAATCAGAAGTTATCTATTTGTCAACAGAGATATAGATAGAAGAGTCAAGTATCTACTCTGTTCTGGGAAAGGGTAAAAATATCTCTCTTAAACAGAGACTTGGTGCTGGGAAAAGACATTGTCAGGGATGGAATTGAGGACTGAGAAAGGATAGAAAAAAAATTGCTTTGAGTACAAGGCAAGAGTAGATCTTTCTAAAAATACTCCCAAAGAAAAACAACTCACCTCCACATCAACTAGATGAGTTGTGAACTGATTGAGCATCCCTCTTCTTTTGAAAGCAAAATGTTTTGTTTTTTATTTTTTATTTTATTTTTTTAATAAAATATATTGAGTAATTCTGGCATGGAGTCATTCTACTGTATTAACTTTACTTTAAAGTTAATGTGAAGAGACTATAAAACTACAGAACTATGCTGATCATTAAGACAGGTCAGAAAAAATATAGTTTGAAAAAAGCAATCCCTTCAGTAAATAAAATAATTTAAATACAACCAAAGGAAAAAAAAAAACCCACACATTGACTTTCCATCCTCTTTGATGAATGCGGTTCAAGTAGATCCAAATAGTTTTCTCCTGCCTGTGGAGGAACTGTCTTTGGACAGTGTGATTTAGCCCTTTGAATAATATTGTAAACACAAGGATCTTCTTCATTGTACTATAATTTGTGCGGCAGTGCACCACTTCGTTTTTTGTGCTTGTCAAAATTTCCATCCTTGTTAGCTCTTCTCAGCATTTGCCAAGTATTTAAAAACTGGAAACCTTTTCCTGGTATGGCTGCTCCCCATGGCTCACAGTGGTGCAGCACCAATGGTGTAATCACTGCAGTACCTACCTCAATCGAATGGGTTTTCACAGGGAGCCTGAGGGTTTCCAGCTCATATTTATGGGCACAGAGAAAACCTTGAGAAATATTTGGGAGGAAATTTAATAATTAACCTCATTGCAGTATCTTGTTAGCCAAGGAATAAAATGGGATGTGATAATTATTCACTATATCAGAGAAAACAAACCTCATCCTCTGTCCTAAGAATGCAATCATATCCAAGTTGCTTGGCTGTATTTGCTTTATCTTCCAAAAGATTTCTAGGGACAGCAGTACACGCTCACGTGCCTTTTCATTAAAGCAGCAAGGCCCGTTAGCATATCTGTCCTACTGAGATTTTCTTTTTGCCAGAGAACTGTTACCTCCCGGATCTCTGAACTGTCATCCAGCCTTACAAAAACAGCCTCCTGCACGTGTCTCATGGAGTTTTCTAAGGGAATAAGTCAATGTGGGGAGGTGAAGCTATCACTTCAGTAGAGGATCAAATCACTTGAATAATTATCTTCAGACAAAGCAGAGAGTTCACGTTCATGTCAGCCAAGATCCTTGTCAGTATTACAATAACTCTGCTTAGGATTTGCAGCCCTACTGTGCCGGAGGTGGTATAGAACAAATAGCCCAGGAACATGCAACATAAACAGGTTCCCTGTACGGTGCAAGGAGCAGGGGACTGAAAATATATTGTACAATTTTATTTCTGCCATCTAGGAACTAATTCTAAGTTGCATGTATTAATGAAGTATGTGATTTTGAAATGTCGTACTATTGGGGTTATACTCACTAAAACAGAAAGCAAGAAGGTATTATTGAGAGGTCAGCTGCCTACACAAACAGGAATTCTGCCTGGTTTGGCCCAGTACTATTAATGAAATTAAGACAGGAAAGACTGGAATGGCATATGGCTAACAGATGCAAGCATGCAATTTGATGGTGTAGTGGAATGAGTTACTCAGTAGATCATTATCAATTTAGTATTTTCCAATTTCTTAGGAGAAAAAGACAGCACTTCTGGTTCGGCCATTTAGAGATTAACCTTACCATGCAGGCAATATGTGTATGTTGCTTTTCCAGTGTGAACTTAATGCATAAGTTACAGTACTATACAACAAAGCAGTTAGAAAGAACTTGACGACGTTACATAGTGTGTACCCAGGTACAGGTTCAGTCTTGTAATTTCTGATTGATGTTCATCTAAACTGTTCTTAAAGACCTCCACATCTTCCAGAATATAAGACAATATCTTATTATCTTTACTTTTAGATTGTTGTTTTGTTTGGATTGTTTTTTTCCTCTTTTTTCCTAACACCTGATCTCTCTCTGTTGTTGATTTTAATGCTCACTGAGCAAAATCCTTGATGAACTCACAGGTTTTTGCTCTATTTTTGAAGCTCTGAGATCAGATTATTCCTTTATGCTTTGTAAAAACAAAACAAAAATAAATAAATCCAAAATTCTCTTTCATACAAAGAATCCAACTTAATATCTCCTTCTATTTTGAAGCTAAAACATTGATAACCACATCCAGAGAGCAGTTAATCTGTTAATCATATAATCAGTTTTTCACCCATCCTAGTTTCCTAAAGACAATGTTTCCCTTGCTAATTCACAAGTATTTCATCTGAGATAATGTCAAAAGATCTCTTTCCTTTTAGGGCATAGTCATGCTGTCCAGCCAGGATTCTAAACTCACAGATGAATACTTAATCCTCTTGCTAAGTTAACTGTAGGCCATGAAAATTAGCCAATAGACAATTTAAACTATTTTTCTTTATTAAAAATTGTAGGCAGTGACCCTGCATGCCTTCTTTTTCTTGCTTCATCTTTGTTTTACAGGATGCATCTCTTGGAGGAAGGACCAGAAAGATTATGGGATGGCAGTGTATGACTAAACAAGTCCACCTTTTGTTTTTTTTGTGAGTGTGTTTTCACAGAATCACAGAATAACCAGGTTGGAAGAGACACACTGGATTATCGAGTCCAACCATTCCCACCAATCCCTAAATTATGCTCCTAAGTACCTCATCCACCCTCACCTTAAACACCTCCAGGGACGGTGACTCAACCACCTCCCTTGGCAGACCGTTCCAATGCCTAACCACCCTCTCTGTGAAGAATTTTTTCCTAATCTCAAGCCTAAATCTCCCCTGGCAGAGCTTGAGGCCATTCCCTCTCATCCTGTCCCCTGTCACTTGGGAGAAGAGGCCAGCTCCCTCCTCTCCACAACCTCCCCTCAGGTAGTTGTAGAGAGCAATGAGGTCTCCCCTCAGCCTCCTCTTCTCCAGGCTGAACAACCCCAGCTCTCCCAGCCGCTCCTCATAAGGCCTGTTCTCCAGCCCCTTCACCAGCTTCGTTGCTCTTCTCTGGACTCGCTCCAGAGCCACAACATCCTTCTTGTGGTGAGGGGCCCAGAACTGAACATAGTACTCGAGGTGCGGTCTCACCAGTGCCGAGTACAGAGGCAGAATAACCTCCCTGGACCTGCTGGTCACTCCGTTTCTGATACAAGCCAAGATGCCATTGGCCTTCTTGGCCACCTGGGCACACTGCTGGCTCATGTTCAGTCGGCTGTCAACCAACACCCCCAGGTCCTTCTCCTCCTGGCAGACTATAAAACTACAGAACTATGCTGATCATTAAGACAGGTCAGAAAAAATATAGTTTTAGTCCAATCCAGCCTCCTCTTTCATGTCACTGAAGTTGGTACTTGACTTTCACTTGGCATTGCAAAGTGAGCAGCAGCTTGAACTCTTCAGTTATTTCACAGAGATAATTTCTCCAACAGTAAGCTCAAAGTTTTCTCCTGTCCACTGTTCCTGTCTATTTTTCCATAGACACATTTCCACATGGGTGGTTTTAGAAGAGATAAAAGAAGGAATTCTTTTGTTGAGAAGTGAATATACTGCACAATTTTTATTTTCAGAAGAGCATATACTGTACTCCAACAGCTTAGATATCAGTCTCAGTAACAGGTGTAGGTTTTCCTGCCTGGTAAATTGCATAGGTCTTGGCATATTAAATTACAACCTGAAAGCATAGGGAAGTGAGTTTTGATACCTGGAGTCAAGATCCAGCCTTAAATTGCTGAAATTTCTATTACCTTAATCAATTATTTTCCAAAGAGAGATTCATCACATTTAGCTGGTTTAGTTGCAAGTATTTGCTTCACTGGTACCTAATATACACATTTAACAATTAGAAGAGTGCTCTACTAGATGTTAATTACTTGGGTTTTTTTTCCTCTGCTCCCAAATGTATCTCTTAATCAGATATTTATCTATGTTTAGACCAAACAGTGGGTGCATTCATCTAGAAGCTTACCTGTAAACAGCTAAGAGGTGATTCTGCAATATCTGTACTTACTGTAACTGGAAAAATCTGAAAGCACAGTCGCAGCTCACATATTCTTCATATCCTGAGGGAACCAGCTTAGTCCCTATGCATTTTTCTAGAGGGAAATTCGGTCCAAAAGCAAAGTGACACATCTCCTAAGGATTCTGTTTATTCTTAGCTTAACCTGTTCTCATGCAAGCAACTCTCCCACAAGTACACATGTGCTAGCTCAGACAACCTTATCTATGAGGTAACACACCCACCCCATGCTCTTACTGCATCCCGCACCTGCATTTTAATCTGATTTCAGAAACGTGGTTTCTGTACCTTGATCTCCTGTGTGGCTGCACAATACCATATTTCTTTATGCAAAGCCCAGTTTTGAGAGACTGTTTTGCTAGCAATGCATCCAGCCCTTTTCCACTGAGGTATACAACTGTGTGACCTGTAATGAACTTTCCTTATATGACTCGTAGGCTTAATTTCCACCCATCCTCTCTCCCCCTCCCCATTAGCAAGCTGCCCCAGAGGGAAAAGAGTAGAGAGGGAGAAGTGGCAATGTTCCTGCCTCAATGAATTCTGCACATGCCCCAGCTCAAAAGCATTAATGGAGGAAGATAGAGTTTGGAAAGTGCTCTTGCAAAGCTGCTGTTGTGCACTGGCTTAGATTGCTCTTGTTAGCTGTTATACTGCTCGTGCTGAAGCACATTTTCTGACCACTGCTCACATTTTGGCAGCTGCAGAAAGATGCTCTGACTGGAGATAATACATGAATCTGAACAACAGCCTTGAAGGAATTTGCTTGGTTGTCCTTCCATACAGCAAGTCAGATTAACTCTAGCTTAAGCCTGGTGATTTACATTAACATGTCATTTGTGTACATACCATATAAAAATGTTCCTCAAGGTAGAAAAGGGCCATGTTTGGGGTCACTAGTTTCAAAGGCTAAAAATGAATCAGCAGTTTTGAAATTATGCAGACAGCCCAACCAGACACTGCAGCAAATCATGGCCTGGGACAGCTCTTCTGCTTGCCTCTGTAAAAAAAAATACCATGAGCCAAGCCTCTTGTCTAAAAGCAATGCTAGGATTTTTCAAGAGAAAAGAATTGATTCAGGATCACAAGCCCTTAGGCTGAAGTTTGCAAAAAAGTGGGTACTACAAGGCTGTACAAACAGAATGGCTGTGAATATACCTTCCCTGGGAAGAGAAAAGGCTGAATCACAAAATAACAGAAACAGTAGCAAATCCCCAAACCTTTATACTCTTCCTCAGCCATCTTCTTGGATGAGATGGCCCTGGTTCCAAACTGCAACCTCTTGGAAATCCCAATCAGAGATATTTGACGGAAGGAGACAAATTTCATGCCAGCCCTGTAAAAGGGCTACCAGTGCTTAAACAGATGTCTTGACCAGCACAGCTTTGATGAAAACAATCTCTGGACATCCTCAAGGCTTGATATGCCCCTGGCTTTTACACAATCTAGACCTGGGCCTCCACGCTTTGCAGAGGGAGCTGTGTCCTTCAGATTTGTGCAGTCCTAGGGCTTTGCCAGAAAGGACTCCCTGGCTGTCCTGCTAGAAGATAACACATCTCCTTGCTCTATGTGCTCTTTTGACTCCAGCCAGCTATTGTGTGCTATCCAGGGCCACTGGTGGAGGATGGCAAAATCAAATTCAAAAGCACCAATGTTGTTCAGCCTCCTAATCAAGACTGCTCAGGTGTTACTTGATGTGGAGACAATACTTGCAGCCTAAGTGGATTCTCATTTGTATACTCCTATTTGCCAAACCTTTGTCTTGAGCTCTTTCATGATCATTATTACATATATTATGTCATACCCTCTTTGAATGTGGGGAGGGAGGAGAATGATTTGACTCCCTTTTAAACTGCAAGTTGGAACCCAGAGATAATCGTTACTCATCCAGACAAAGCCTTACTGATAACTTGTCCCAATTCTTTTCTGCCCAGCAAACTACAGTCCAGAAATTAGTACTTTTCATTGAAGTAATGCAGTCATTCCTCTTGACCTGCATAAAGATATTCCCCCTGAACTATTGCTCCATAAGCTGCCAGGTGTCAAGAAAGGCTGACCAACAAATGCCTATAAAGCTTGAAACAATCAAACCAAAAACTGAAGCAGACCAAGAATAGTGATATACACTCTGCTGTCTCCAAATTCATAACAGTCTAGGTGATATCAAATGGCTGCAAAACAATGAGGTAGTGTCTTTTTTCATCTGGTCCAAAAAATAGACAAAAGGTTTAAGCATTATTACTTTGCAATTCTCTTTCAAATGAATACAGAAGAATCATTATCTGTAATAGTACTTTGATGTAAAAATGTGTCGTCTGTCCCCCCCCCTCCCAAACACCCAGATTGTGGCCTCTTCCTTTATGCACAGGATGATCGCATTTCTTTCAACAAAAATTATTGAACCTACCAAAATTAGGTAGGAATACAAACCTAGAACTGGACATTGATAGAAGAGGACTTTAAAAAGGCCTTTTACTTTAGGTCTTTGCTCATTGAAAGAAAAGATAGAAATGATGCAAATTTAATTATGTAATTGCCTAAAGGTATAAGAAGGAAGCCATGCAAGTGACTTGTTTCCAAATTATTTTAGCAGGTCTTCAGCCTTGTGACTTTTATTGAACAAATGCTCAGCACATTGTACAGCAGTGGTCCTCATGTAGTTTAGCAGTCTGTAAACAGAGATCTCTCCAGCATCCAGTTCCCCCTCTTTAGTGCCTTGGACATAGTTTTCTCTGATTAATTCAGCTAGAAATTCTGCAGAACTTTACGGAGAGTCTTATGCAAGAAAATATTAGTTTGGAAGCAGAAACAAATGAAAATAGAAGTCTACCAGAGAGTTTTATTTTTCTTCCCTTTTGTGTATTGCATCTCAGTCCATGTTACCAGTTTCCCTTTTTGTCCACCCCTGCTCTAATCAAGGATAGAGCAACTACTTATTAGTGCAGGGAAGCCTAGGACAGGTGACAAGCAAGCAACAGACTTTTCTGCAAGCAGATTGATAGTATAGCCTGTGCTCCTCCTGCAGTTTTAAAAGTCTTTTTAGTCCTTTGATTTAATAAATTTCATAGCTGATGAACAAATTATTTGCAGAATCTAAGAAAGCCAAGAGCCTAAAGCATAACATTAATCCAGTGAACCATTACAGCAGTCTTTATTTACTTCTGGCTTTTTATTTTAAACAGAAAAAAACCTACTGTGTATATTGCAAACTAGACAAAACTGTGACCACTACAGTAGCAACACAAACAGACTATACATAGGTGGTTATTTTTAGATCTCTGTGTTTCTTAATTGCCTATAAACTTACCCAGTTGTGAGCACTTTGTGAAGACCCCTGTGAAAGAATGCACTCTCCAAATTTCCACAGGGCACAGAAGACTTTACATTATATCTTCTGGATGGGATGCAGACTCTGACAGAAGCAGAAACAGATCAAGACAGATATTTTAAATGAGAGAGGAGAGGAAGAAGGAGTCCCATTAGCTATTCCCCTGCTCCCATCTCTGCTCCACCTGGGTGTCCATCAGATTTCAACTCTGGCTGAGTTTCTAACTGACTCCAGTGGGACCTGGATCTCTATGGATTTGCATGTACCAAAGAGAATTGCAGCTAGATGGGAACATCCCAATGAATATTCCTAGAAACTAGCTTTTGTTCTCATCAAGTATAGATCCCGATGATTTATGCAGCATGCAGCCTTAGTCAAATAGTAGAATCTTTTTCACCTTAGCAACAGTTGTTCTGAGACAAAAAAGTGTTTTTGTGTCTGCATCTGTGTGCCTACTCATCATTAACAGACAGGTTGAAGTGACATGTCACAATTTTAATAACAGAATCCAGAAACAATAGCACAACAGTGACAAGTGGAATTTGTTTGCAGAGGTTTCACAAGACTCTTAGGAGACAAACCTTAATGAAGACAGATGTAATTATCAAGAAAATTATTAAGTGTTATGCACTGTTTCTTTTGGTCCATGGCACCAGTGAGGTAAATATTCCAGGCTGGACTAGTCATCTTCTGAGACATGCTGCATCTTCCCAGGAATGAACAACCACTGATGAGTACCCAATGGCCTTCTCTTGCTGGCTTTCTCTAGGCACTCTTTTCTGCCTGCCTTCTGTGTCTGTCACAGCCCTTCCCATTTTTCTCCAGTCTTGCTGCTCCTGCAGTGCTCCATATGTGTTCCTACCTCATTTTTTCAAGTGCTTCCTCTAGTTTCCTGCTGGTAAGTCTCCTCTTGTTTCCAAAGCTCCTCAGCTTTACCTCAACTATGCTTTTCTCCCTGTTCTTGTGATCTGATGACCATATATTTTGAATTTGTTTTCTACTAGAACTGAAGGCCCTTCTTGATTTGCATGGCACCGATTGTTTTGCACACTTTTGGTCTTGTAGTGCCTCTTCATCAGTGCTCATTGGCTCCAAGATGGACTCTATGTGGCCCATGCACCAGTATCCTTGACAGCATCCACTTCTAAGCAGAGAAGTCACTGACAAACAATATAGCTATTTGCTTGAAGGTATTCCATTACTTACTCCTTTTTTTGGAACAGAGGTACTCAGACAGATGCAAACAAACTACTTTCTCAGGAATTTGAACAGTTACCTAAGGCCAGATCTGTTTCAAATATTTTCCTTGGTTTGATAGGTGAGGAGGTGAGCCAAAGCCTAAATTTTGGCCAAGGACATTTCACTAGAAAATGAACAGCGATGCAGAATTTATTCAAAGATGTAGCAGACTGTACAGCTGTAAAAAGTTTTATCACTATGAGAAACACTGCCATCTGCTGACTCCCTCTATAACCATATTGGGAGGGTTCCATAACAGATAATTAAGCAATAAATTTTTCCAAAATCCAATATCTTTTCACAGAAAACTGCTGCTGTTAGGGAGTTTTTAAGTGATCTTACAGGGTTCTGGGGTAAAAATAATTTTCAGTATGACTTCTGAAGTCAAAAAATCCTCAGCTGTTTTCTTATGGACCTGAGAGACAGTAGAGTCTTTTATTATATATTGCTCTGAAGTCTGTAGGATATTTGAATTACTTCACATTATTACACAAAGCATTGGACAGGTTTGAATAGCTCTCCCCCGTTTGCCACCACCCTAAGTGATTTTCAGAGCCTGATGAACTGAGCGCCTCCCTTTCAAGGTGGAAGCAAGACCCTTGCGGTATGCAAACAAACTCAAATCAGCAGTATCTGAGCTCAGCTCTTTGGAAGAGAAGCTGTCATTTTTCAGAAAATAAAAAAAATAAATAAATCTTAGTTGTTAGGTACACTGAGCCTGCCAGTCTCAGGAGGCTAAACTACAATTATTTGTACCAAGGGATTCAACACCCTGGGGACTGATGCTGATGAGATCCATTTTAGATGCCAGTCTCCAAAGTCTTGATAACAACCTTCTTTATTTTCAGGCACATTAGCTGTTTTTATTACGATTTTGAGCTAGTGATCATTTATTTTTCAATCAGAACATGCTTGATGGAGCATTTCTTCCTAAATGAGGAAGGTTTCTTCCATATGTGTATCATCCTTCCTCATACCAGGAGAAGCTTTTTGGCTACCATTCGCTTTGCCACATGCAATATTTTAAAGATGAACCCCTAAGAAAAACAAAGATATATTAAAAAAAAAAGAGAGAGAGAGATCCTGGTGTGGGGAAGCTGCATAGCTGCAAGACATGCTGAGTCAACCCAAATCCTCATGCAAAATATGCTTTATCACATAATTCTTAGCAGTCTGGAAGAATTTGCCTTTCAGCCTGCTATTGTTAGGCTGATGTGGGCTGCCTGGAAACAGATATGATTTGCTGCTTCTTTAGATGTTCCTTTCCTGCCACCCCAGATGGCTGAGTACATCTACAGCTTACACATTATAGAGATGTTTGCTGTGGGGCTGGTATCACTATACAATACTATCATCAACAGTAAAACATTATTGTATCATCATACCAAGTTTGTTCGACCCAAACTGGCAGAAAATGCAAGTGAGGGATATTTACTTGTCTTATCTTTATTCTATGTTAATATGACAAAACTTGAACTGACTAAGGATTTGTAAATTGAAAGGTTGAGAAAAATAAAAGTGCAAAAGAGTTGAAACTGCATACAAAGTCTACCTTAAAGACTAGGAATAAATCTGGGGCTTTTACAGTGTTGGGTTTTTTGTGGTACAGCCAAAATCTGAGATTACAAGGACCACAGCAGTGGCCAGGGATGAGTATGGGAAGGTAAAGAGTAAGTAAGTTTCTGCTTGCTGTGGCTGCCAAAGAGGGGTTTCAATGAAGGCTGAGGTACAGGTTTTTGAAGCCTTGACTGAGATGCTGTTACAGAGTTTATATAAAATAATTAAATAAGAGAAGACTGAAATTAATAATATCATTGAAGAGAGGCCTTTGACTATGCAGCCATGCTGACTAGCTTGTAAACACTGGAAAAGGTTTGTGTGGTAATCCCTCCTTCTTGGTCTGCTTCACTCAAGTGCAATTCCTTCCATTGTGTGTAGGACAAAACTGAAACCAGCCCAAAGTTCATATTTGTATGTTGTCGCTTCCATCTGGTAATGGGAAAGGAGATTGCCTGCTTTTCCTCCCAGACTGGAAAAGCAAACTTGGAAAGTAGATTGAACTGTTATAATCAGTTTGATGGTAAATGAGTCCAATAACTCTGCCTCTGGCTTCACTTTCTCCCTTTTCAGTCTTATTTGCTGTGCATAGAATTAATCTCTGTTGATTGCTTTTTCCCTTCATCTGGCCCACTCTTTCAAACAGGAGAGGAGAGAAGGATTTAATGCTTAAAGGCATCCAGTTGATTAAAACCTACTTAAACATCCACTACCAATCCAGCCAAGGGTTACTTCACGTCTTTCAGGCTATGCTCCAGTAAATAAACCACAACATGAAATATGCTGTTTTCTTTTCAGTGTGATGTTTCTGACTCCTAGTCAGCTTCTTACCCTCTGGAATTACTAGAAGAATTCATCCCTGGAAAGCTACTACTCCTGCAATACATGTGTGTTCCTGTATTTCTGCTTTGGCCCATGTTACTCTTCCATATCTCATGTCATTGTGAAGGGGGTATTCAATTCATCGCATTTTTCAAATCAATTTTGATTTATCCTCTTCCAGAGCATTCACACTTCTTCCCACCCTGGTGCAGCCTGTGAATTTAATCACTTATGATGATGTCGCCTGTGATGCTAATCAAGATGCTGATCAACATGTCTTCTGTGCTGGTGCTTCAAAGATGCAGGCTGTATTGCCAGCCCATGGAATTACTTAGAAGGTTGTGAAAAAACATAATGATAATTCTGGAGTTTGTACTCAAGCTTACTGGGTAATGAGGTCTGTTCAGCGGGAAGTAGTGGGTAGGACCCAGTTCTGCCAACACAACCATATGATAGATACTGGTCATGGTGGGAACTACGGCAGGGCACCTCAGATGGTCCATTAGAGATGCATGAGAATGGCTCTGTGGTTCCTTGGTTCCTCCAAGGAATGCAGGAAATGTCACATACTGAGACTTTGATAAAATCCAGCCCAGACTTACTCATGAGACATACATATATCATTCTGCTCTGTACTATTCAGCAGTGACCCTAAGATCACGTAAGAGTGTGTGTGGGCCAGGCCAGGAGATTCTTTCAGCTATTTTTGTATATGTTAAGTTCAGTGTGTGCCCCAGAGGGTAGCCAAGATACCCACCAAGGCTTCCAAAAACTCTGTCAGTGGCACATAATCTATCTCAACATCTTCATTTCTGTGATGAGCTTATGATGCTTCTCATTCCTAATTACGTTCTTTAATATATTTTGATATCATGAAAGACAGAGTTAAACACTTGTTAATTTGAATGCCCTCTTTTAATTTCTCACACAAAACTCCTTCCTGCTAGAGGCACTTTTATACCAAGCAGCTTCAATGTTATCTTAAGCCTGATGGAGCCATCCTTAGTAACTCCTGAACCAAAGCATTTTAATACTTTACTCTTCAACACCTCCTTTCTATGGTAATCTTTATAGCAGTCCACTTACTTGCTTATAATGGTAAGATACGTTCATGTCTCCATCCTTACCAATACTCATTTCTGTCAGCCCACCCTGTTTAAAGTCGGCTGGCAGGACCTAATTGTACACTGATCTATGTTAACAATAAATCAGCAAGCTGTCACAATTTTTTTAGTTACTGGTAATAATTTCCACTGATCGAAAGAGTTCTTTTTCCTTGAATGAATTATAGCTGTGATTTTATAGTGAGCATTATCACTTGAAAATTAACAATCCCTTTTTTTAACCAGAAACAGAACTCCTTGTGGACCTCCTGCTAATCTGATGACAGGACTGCTACTGGCTGCTTTGCATTAGAAATGAAATCAATGTAGTCAAGGTACAATGAGTTCTACTACTGTAATACAAAGCAGACTCTTGTGCAGATATTTATCTGCAACATGAGTGATGATATTCAGTGTACACACAGTGAGAATTTTCCTGCAGAATCAGTAACTTCTGTAGTTTCTATGCCAATCTATTTCTCCATTTAAAGGCAAAAGAGTGCTCATAAAACAAGTCAGTCTTATTATCTACTACCTAACAAAACATGTATCTGATTGCTTTTGATCTCCAAAGTAGACAGAGACTATTAAATATATAACACATCCTCAAACTGGAAAGTCTAACTAGGACCCAGGAGCAGAAGTTGGAATGTCCTTTCACAGCTGTGGTTACCCTGCATGCAGTACATAGAAAAGCTAAGGCCTGGCAGTTTGAAGAGTTTTAGATGTGGGGTTCCAGTCCCATCGCGCATTAATACTTTGATGCTAGAACATGATGCCCATCATGGAGATAAAGGAATTTAGAGCTAGATCTACAGTCCTTGTTTACAATGTTTAATTTGATGACTGACTCTGCAATTTAGATTTATCAGCCTGGGAGGATCAAAGATTCTTAGGTAAGCTCCTGTACTATTAACTGGAGTTGTCTTTTTTTTTTTTTAAACAGAATATTGCAGTGGAAAGGATAAAAAAAGATAAGGCACCACCCCGTGTGCTGCAGAGGTGTTATTGTTCTGGCACCATTTTTTGTTTTATTTTTGTCTGACCATTGAATTAATCCTTTTGTGCTTCAGATTATGTAAGACACAAGGAATCAACAAACTGGCATTCTTCTCCTTTAATGCCTGTGTGTGTATTTAAACCCCAAATTTCCATTTATGACACTGGATACAATTTAATCAAAAAGATGACACTGCATCTACAAAGGTTTATAAATTGTGGAAAGATATTTCAGCTACTTTGACTGAGAAACTTCTCAACTCTTAAACCTGAACCTGACGTATTTATGGCATGCACAAAACGCATGCAAGACTATAAACACTAACTGCTTATTCTGGAGATTTAAAAAAAAAACATAAAGTGAGTCAGAAATGTTTGCAACCCTCCAATGGCTCATTAAAACCCATGAGTTTGGGATTTTTTGTTTGTTGGTTCTTATTTCTTCTTGCCGTTATCTGTGCAGAGCTTGGCTGCGCTACAGACAGCACTTATCACTTTGCAATAGCTCCCCCAGGCACAAGGATACCACGTTCCCACAACCCTGGTGGCTCCATCCATTTGCTATGGAAGCAACCATCCATGGAGCTGGTATTGCTCCTTCATAAGTCAAACCTCCAAACTGAGAACTGTGGGGTAAGGTAGGAGACCATGGTGGGAAGACATGCAGACAATGCTCATAGCTACAAAACTGACCCTGTTCTTTCAATGTCCTTCCTGCACTGAAAGTCAGCAGTATCGTCCACATAGGGATGCTGTCCACCTGCTTGCGTTCAGTGCTGTAAACAGAAGGACTCATCCTCAGAGTAGGTCTGCATCTGAGGTTATCTACAGTGAGAAGCTGGCTTGCTGGCTCCCTGCTGCAGATGACTTCAGATGCATCCCCGCTTGAAATCAGCCTGGGCCTCTAATTTTTGTCCCTTTTCATTTACTAGTGAAGTCATGGATACAAGATTATTTCTTCAGATGTCAGCAATACCCACTGATTGTTCCCCTGCTCACTTATAACTGTTAGTAGCTGAATCACTTCCCAGCCAGCAATTGTGAGCTCAGAGATGAAGGCATCTGTTCACACAAACTGAGATATGGGAACATATTAACTCAAGATTTGGAAAGGGGAAAGGGGAAAAGGGGTGTCTCATTTTAAATATCATTATCTCAAGCCCTAAGGTAGGCAAGACAGTCAAGGAGGATGCCCCACATTGCCCTACAATGCTATTTGAAATGAACTTCTTAAAATCACACAGAAGCAGTTTTTTAATTTACTAATAAAAGAAATAATGAAAAGTAGTAAAGCTGCAGTGTTACACCTAATTATTGTCTACTGCCAGTCTGGTTCAGATCTTTATTTTGTGCCTTGGCCTAAATAGTTTACCAGATTCTGTCATTATGCATAGCAATATGATTTCATATTTATTCTGGTGCAGAAAAGCTTTCATTGGCGTGAGATGATTAAGGACTCATCAGTCTGGAATTGGTGAGTTCTGCTAGCTGAGGAGCCCCTAAGCCTTGGAGCCACTAAACAGTGAGTCCTGTTGGTTTTTTTTTTTCATTTCTTTTTCTCTCCTATATGGCTGCTCACTGTATTTCCTAAATGTAACAGACTATCTTTCAGCATCTGAGCTGGCTTCCCACCCCTCCTTCTCTGAAGGAAGCCTATTTAAGAACAGTGCTTTCCCCAAAGCTGCTATGTGGTCTGATAAAAGCTTCATGTACAAACACAAAATCAGACACTCAAAAGCATTTTTCCAGGGGAATACTCTGCATTCCTGATGGAAATTTTCCTGAGGTTAATTAGAATATGTCCAATTTTCATTGTATTTCCATCATCACAGCTTCCCTGCAAGCCACTATAAAACAGCACAGACCTTTCGAGGTCTTACCTATCACAGTGACAGCTTTAAATCTGGCAAAGGATAAGCAGTGAGGAGAAAGGAAGAGCGAAGAGGAGAAAGAATGGTCAAGCCTGAGGCAGAGGCAGCAATGAGAGTTTGTAACCTTGAAGAATTCAACCAGGAGCCTTACTCCTGCAGCATTTCACACAAAATTCTTCATTTGTAGAAAATGTACCCCCACTACCACCACACCCAGTGCACTCTGCAGCCAATGTTAGATAACAAAAAACCCAGACCCCTGAGCTAACAAAACTCCTGTGGTCCAGCATAACTTTAAAATAAAAGAATGGGGCCTCAAAGGCAGATTTTGCAACATGCCTGACCTGGACGGCTTCAGGCTCTTTTTGGAAGAATTGCCACATACATGTCTTCAGTGTGTAGCTGCCCCTCTTTGTGGATACGTGTCAGCATTCCTGCAATCTTTCATATCTGTGTGCATTAGCATCAGGGGCTCTGAGGGATGGTTAATGATTTCTTGCCTCCAGATCCACATGAACAATAAACGCAGACATTTGCATCACAGTTTGAGCTTAGGGTTGTACATGCAGTGCACGGAGTCTGTGTTTGGTTAGGTTAGCTGGCCCCTGGGCAGGGAGGGTCAGAGCAAACTGCTGTGCTCACCAGCACATGCATGCTGTGATGCAATAAATAGATACCACGTTTTCCCTTTGAGGTTAAGAAGTAAAAACAGTAAATTAAATGTTGCTCCACTGCTGCTGTTTCTAAGACCACAGGAAGACTTGCACATGCAGCTGACTGAAAGAATTTTCCAAGCAGCTCCCCCAAAAGGGGAAGAAACAGGAGTTCTGTTCACCCTGATAAGTGCTCAGGAAGCAGGAGAATTAAGCAAAGGCACTGGCCAAACCACTGCATTTCATGGGGAAGAGCCTGAGGCCACTTAGATCCAAAGCAAACACATAAGCACAGTGCTGAGAACCTTCTTACAGAGAAACATCTACAGGGGCCTCATTTTCAGCCCATGCTTCCAATCAAGGTGGCACAGCTGCTCGATTTGACTTTGGAGCAACAACCCTGTGAAGGACAAGCATTTGGCATGTATTAGGACTAGAGATGAATAGCACTGTATTTTCCTTCTTCATTAATTGGTTTAAGAGTAAAATGAACTAAAGCAAAAGAAAATTAGACCCACCTTCCCTTGCCAGTAGGTTTTACCTTCAGCAGCACGAAACTATACATTCTGTGAGTACCACATTTCCAGTGAATTTGGCCAGAACTGGCCAGACAATGAAAGGCAATGAGCAGAACCACTGACCTACTGGCAGATGTCCAGGTCTCATCTCCAGGGAAAACTAGCCTGAAGAGCTCTTCTGCCCAATGCAGGTATTTGGGTGAACTCCAGAACTAAGTCAGGGCATCTGTGAGATCAGACCTGTGTGCCAGCCCTGTTCTCCACTTTGGTTTAGTGCTGCAGACAGAAAATTTCAGACACCCAATGCAGAGTGACTCAGAAGTTTTGTGAACTCATGGGCTTGAAACAGCCTACGGGAGAAGACTTTGCTAAGAGACAGCTGTTGTGTGTCTGCTTAAAGGTCAGGTAGCAAGGCAAAATCAAGGGATAAACACAAAAGTCTTAAGGCTTTTCTTCATAGTAAAAAAATAAAGTATGGATTCATAAAGGATTGATATTATGCTATAAGGAAAAAATATTATCAAACTGACACCTAGATACTTAGTTGTTTATTTGTCTTCCACTCTTGATAAAGTTAATTAAAAGATCTCAGGATAAATGGTTTAGTTATTTACTAGAGAACTGGCTATTTACGTGATAATCACCCTCACTATTCATATTCAGTTGATTAATCTCTAGAATAAGCTGAGGCCCTGTGTGAATTGATAACAGCCTGTCCTCATACTGAGTGGGGTACTTGTCAGACCAAAATGTCAGGTGCTCTCCAACATGCCAACAATCACCAGGTAAAATAAAGGAAGTATGTTTAGAGAATGAGGAAAGTCAAAGGCTTGGTAGCTTTTCCAAATCTTTTTCATCAGGAAAAGAAAAACTATCCTCTTCCCTTGTTATCCTTGGAAAGGTTAGCAGTTAATAACGATGAGTGAATTTGTGCTGATAAGCTGAGCTGGAAAAGTGCAGCACTACTACAGTCAAAAGAACAAGAAAATTTATATCAGAAAAGTGAATAGGAGAATTTGAGAGTTAATGCCAAAACAGAATATAAGAAAACTTCCTGGTGCCTGCTTGCTTGCTCTGCAAAAATGCTGTGGTTTCCTCTGTCCAGACATGGCACAACTTCTTCAGCTGCACCTAAACCACCACCAACAAAAAAAGGACCCCAGAAGAAAGCCATTGTGAAATTTTCTAACATTTTGAGTGGGCAGTTAGAATTGCAGGAGATAATCACTGGGCATTTTAAACTGTTTCTGGAGGAGCCATTTAAAGAGCATTCCTCATCCAGCATCTTAGTTGTGCAGAAATGGGCTTCAAAGTTTAATGCTGAAATATCCCATGAAGAAGAAAAGTTTCAGATGATAATAAGTGGGCAATTATATTAATAACTATGAATATTATATTAGATCACACATACATTACATATTGTTCTTCAAAGGACAGTAAAGATTAAGAGATTTGAGGCAAATTGATCAACTGCATGAAAATATAAGCACTTAAGAATAAGAATTTTCTAGTTGTTTCCCACTGTCTTCCATTAGTCCTTTCAGGGAAACAGAGACCCTCTGAGCACTATACAACAAAACAGAGCAGCCACCATGCCAGAGAACTTTGCTAGAACAATCATTTCCACCACTACAGAACTAGGAAAGCCCAGATTCTCATAGATCAGTGTCGTGTAACCCCTGATTGCCCTGTCAATTATAATTCTTGCCTTCTATATCTTCCTAGTATTCCCATAATAAACCATAACAATATTTCAAGGGCCCAAATATTTTCCCCTTCTCTTCATGCTTGGAGATGCTCGTTTGCATCTGCTCATAACATATTCCTCCCTGCCAGCGTTCCTCTCTGCTGGCATCGCTAGCTTTCAAATTTGCCCAGGCAGGTAAGAGAAAACAATACTCTGTTCTGGCTAAGTCAAAACCACAAGTTGCATAGTAGCTACTGCAGGTCCACCTTATGGAATCACCAGAGAGCACAAAGCATCTCTTAACTGAGTTTCAGATTACCTTTAATTGTTGTAAACAAAGTATACTATGCCAATTAGTCAAGTGTGTCTTATCAAAGCAAGTAGTTAATCAGCTGAATACACAATTGGAAATAAAAGTAATTTAAAACGTAGATACTTAGGATTCCTTGGTTTTGGGACTCAATTTTTTCCCCTCTTCTCTCCTGTTTTTCTTAAAATATATTTCCATTGCGTTCCTCAGAAACAATTTGTTATGGAAAACATAAATTGGGAAACATCTCATTTGACTTATTTCTTTTAATTCACTCAAAGTTCTGCACAGAAAATAGACGAATTTCTATTATAGACAGATTTTTGTTCTGTTGATTCCCTCTTCTCCTTGTCACTAACTATAAGGGCCCTGCATTCACATATGATGCCATATCCTCAGTCTTATCTGCAGTGCTTCCAGTTTCCCTGCTTCTCTTCTACCATTGCTGCAGATTTCTCTCCCGCACCCAGCATCCCTGCAATCCATCCGTATACTTTCTGTGTCCCACTCCATCCTGCTGCCACACCTAGCCTGATCCCATCCCACCACTTCATGTGTCTTTGGTCTCTGGATTGGACAAAAAGCAGAAAAGAGTTGGACAAAAAGCAGCAAATATCAGGAACACATGACAGTGATGTGTGCAACGACCAGGCAGCAAGCAGCTAAATCCTGCCTCTCCCTCAGTGTATCTACTACTAGGGTCTCTTTCTCTGCATCTGTTTTTGGCACAAACTGTAGGAACCTACTGTCCCTGTGATATTATTTCAAATAATAATATCACATAATAATTTCAAATAATTGTCAAATTCCTTTGACAAACTTGATTGAGGTCATGCAGCTGATGGAAAAGAAGGGGCAAAGCAGGGGGAAGGAAGGAGAAGATGGCAGAAAAAGAGACAGGAAGAGTTGCTGGATAATTTTTGTTTTGTTAGGAAAACAGACCACCACTATCTTCTGAGCTGCTAAGCTGTGTTTGGTTTGTCTCTGCCTTCCAAACAGTCTTACTGGAAGTGAATAACCAGAGCAGAGAGTTTAATCAGCTCTGGTGAAGGATGGGGAAGAAAGGTCTCTATGAAGACGAATGTATGTATGCTCCTTCATTCACCCAGCATTTGTCCTTGCAATATTTGAATGAGATGCAACAACGATTGGATCTTAAAATATCCTCCATACATACAGATTATCAATCACAGCCCGATTCTATTCACCACAGCATGTTTTATAATTTGAAGCTAACTTTTCAGTGGCATGACGAGATGTGAAATTCTGGTTGCATAGATGTTCATTGCCCTGTTGTCATTGTTACTCCTAATCTATGCCAGTGGAAATGATGCCTTTGCCTTAAGAATGCATGAACCAGACAAGTGAGAAAATTACTTCTAGCAAGGCACCCATTCCTTGTCCCCCAAGAGACTGCCTGTTCTCCTGGGAAAGAAGTGCTTATAGAAATATTCTTCAAGTGTGCATGGAAAAGCGATATGAGGGAGAGTAAGGCAGAGGGCTTGGAAACATGAACTCTCCCAACATTTCACATCTCTCTGGTTTTTTTTTTCATTATGGGGAAGGATAGGAAAATATGAAGGGAGCCAGCTAAATTCCTAGGCACAAAGAAAGAGATGGCCCTCATTCCCCTGCTCAGTTACCACTCTTAGGGCAACAGTTACCATGGCATGTGAAAAACAATTGTGTGTGGCTTTCTTCTCTTACGGCTGGTTTTCTGTGCTTGTCCTCTGAACTTCTTCCTGTCACACCCGGTCTGGTTCTCACTGAGATGAATCACATACTCTTTGCATACTTCACATTCTCCAGCAAAATATTTCATGGAAATCCAGCCACAGTTTAGTCACAGTTTGAATTAGATCCACTCAGGCACACACTATGGGGGGTGGGGGTGGGGGGTGTTGTTGATTTGTTTGTTGCATATATACTGGCTGTTAATTTTTATTGCTTGTAAACTTTCTGTCTATAAAATCTGTGTGAAAGCTGGACTACCATGCTAAAGGAAAGTTACCAGATGGGAAAAATATGGTTGATTACAGTGGCTGTTTCCATGTTTGCTCAGTGTTGTGACACATCTTCACATCGGGTAAGGTGATTGGCAGAGAAACAACAGCAGTGAGCACTGATGAGTGTATGTGTCATGTATAAATGCCTGGAGCAGAGTAGTGCATGGGTTTTCCAAACTTCACAGAGCTCCTGAATCTGATTTATTGTAGATTTTGCTGAAAAAATGAAGAGAGAATTAAAAAAAGATAAAAAATAAGTGTCACAGCTCCCACTTTAGACTACTGAATGCAAAATGAAAGAAAAGCAGTGGGACTGTCTAACACGGGGAATTAAAGTTATTTTAATACTACAAGAATTCTAAAGAAGGTACAATCCTAGTTATTTCTGTGTGCATTATTTTCTTTCTTTCCATTCCAGGTGGGTTTGTTTTTGTTAAACCTGAAGGTGTATGCCAAGTTTCCAGATCCCTCACAGATGTTGAGTATGACGTGAAACTCATGTCAACTCCTGTTCCTTCAGAACCCATCTATAAAATGTGGATAACAGTTATCCCATATTAAGCTCGAACCTTTTAAGTTTTCAGTTCAGTTTAGCCTATGAGTGAGGGGGTGTGTATGTGTAGATATATACCGAGATATAGACAGAAATATACAGACTGGTCCCAGTCTTCTCAGAGCCCAGTTTTGCTGGTATCTGGCTACTATATAGTATGAGAATAAATGGCTTTTAGTAAGGAATGAGTATAGTGAACAGTTCATTAACTCACTCACTGGTCTATCATCATTTAACTCTTCTCTCTACTCTTTTATTCACAGCAGCTAACCTAGATTTGTCTTTTAATACACATTGATGCCAAGTCAGAAGCCCATGAGGTCCACTTTGTAATTGCTGCAGGCCCAAGGCAAGGCTTGGTTTTGTGTGGTCCCTTCACCAGGCCTCACTCACCTTCTCCATTCAGCTTTCTTTTGCCAAGGCCCAGGTTTTATGGAAGGCCCTAACTTCTTCAAGGATTGAGCTTTATCTGAGCTAATGTCAAGACAGCTAACCCAGAGACATCTCCCCCTTCCTGACTGGCGCATCGCTGCTTGGGTCAAAGCAGGAATGCAGCACGTTGGAAACGGAGCTGGGGCAGAGCAGGGAATTAGGAAGTGTTTAGTCAAGAGTTTCTTCTGAGCCAAAGGGAGCACAGGTTTGTATGGAGGAAGGGTAAGGTCATCATTAAGCCTCGCCTGACTCTGAGTCTTGATACCAACCTGCTAAGACATCCACTCCTGCAGCACCAAAGCCTGCTCCACCTGTGAGCTGCTAGTTGCAGCTTCTCTAGGATCACCTGCACAATGCTAATTTCACCTGAAAGGATTTAGTTGGGTTCTTATATGGGGAATTCAGTGCCTGGATAAGCCTGGGGGGTTTCAGCCTTACTCCCCAGTCTCTTTATTTGCATCCAGTTATTGCAACTGCAGCTAGCAAAGCCCTGTGGGGGAAAAAATGAGCTGAAATGAAAGAAGAGAAGTGTTTGTTGCTCTTGCAGGGAATAGCTCTAGCAGAGTTGTGCTGCGGTTGCATCAAAATCTATGGAACAAAAAGCTTCTCAGTTGGACAGAATGGAGGAATACTAGACAGTGATGAGATGCATTTCAGAAGACTTCCCAAATGTGTCAATAAAGTGAAGCCTGGCTGAAAGACAATGGAGGGGCAGGATAGGTTTTTGAATTTCCCAAACTAAAATAAAAGTCAATTATGGACAAACAACCCTGAGTTTATCATAATGTTAAGCTGATATGATTATTTGTTGATGTCTCAGCATAAAATGACAGACTTCTGCTGCTCAGGGAAAATGCTTATTCTGGTGGCTGAGTGGAAATCCCTTGCTCCCAGGGCCCAGCAGCAGCAGAAACACCTGTCAGAGGCTAAAACTGAGCACTAAGGCTGACACGTGCAAGGGACATTTCTGATGAAAACAATTTCCTTTCCATTTTTATCATAGATGTTTTTGTTTCCCAAACTTTACTTGAAACTGAAATAGCTATATTGCCTGTGAAAGGCATTGTAGTGCATAATCATTTATAGAGAATAAACCAACAATGTGCAAACTATGATGATAAATTTTATTTTAAATATACTTATAAATGGAAGAAAAATCAGACCTGCTTAGTCTTGATAATTTATGAGCTAGCCAATAGGCAACAGCTTGTGATCCTTCCTCAGAGGACATGAAGTCTTTTCTGCCAAAATTCCTTTAGAGATGTTTTAACTTGTGTAAGCTCAGCTTTTCCTTTTCAGCTTATTAGCAAAGGATGCCTGCCCACTCCAGGCACGTTTCAAAAGTAAAAACACAGTATGGGATAATTTCTGTGCAATAATATGAAATGCAATTTAACTTGGCAGCAAGATGTCAGGCAAAATAATTAATTTCTAGGAAGGCTTTGCAATTACAGCAATTGAATATTCAAATGTAGCCACTGGCCAAGAATTCAATCACCAAGGGGGTCCCTTTTGGGGCTTGTCTTTCAGAGCCTGATATGCAAAGGACAAACACCTTTCCCTAGACAATTCTCCCTCAGTCTCTCTGAAAATCTCAGCTGAAGCTCTTGTTTTCAGCACCACTCTAATAAGGCTTCTTCTGTTGGTGGCCAGCATTTGGGCTACATAGATAAAGATTTTGCAAAGCACCTTTGACCTTGCCACAGCGTTTTCCCAATGTTTACTGCACTTCAGTAGAGAGAGACACATTCTGCTAGGGAATGACTGGGTGTCACAGTTTAACCTCAGCCAGCAGCAAAGCATCATGCAGCTGCTTGCTCCCCTCACCCATGGGATGGGGAGGAGAATGAAAAAAAACTAAATATAATGGGGCTGAGATAAAGACAGTTCAACAGGACAGAAAAAGGGAGAGATAATAAGAACAGCAACAACTGAATATACAAAACAAGTGATGCATAATAAAATTGTTCACCACCCAAAGACTGACACAACAAGCATCTGCAAGTCCTCTTCTCCCTCTTGCCACATCTCATCTGTGGACAATGGGAAAACCCAGCTTCTCAGCCCACCCATTTTACTTTTCTGCAGTGCAGCTGAAAACCAGTTGCCCTGTGGCAAGTTGCTCACTGCAGCCTTGAGCCAAACCCTGCTGAAATCCCAGGCTGATCTGCTGCAGATCCCATGGCTCCCCATGGCTAGGACTGGAACAGCCCCATCCTCCTAAAAATAAACTACTTTCAGCCTGAGAATACTCCATTTGAGGTATTTTTTTCTGATCTCATTTATTTCCCATCACTGTGCCTGTGATTACTCTCTCTCAAACCAACATGCCTTGCCTAATTCCTCCCGAGATGTTATCAGCTGGGATGATGAGCAGCTGAGCTCCCCGTATTACTGCTGACGCAGGCAGGCTGGCAAATGAAAGACTGAACTCAAACCCCTCTGGGTCAGCTTTTACAGGAATGGGACAGGGAGGATGAAGGGCTAGCAAACAGCAAGAGCTGGCGGCTCTTGATTGCGCTTCACTTTGTGGCTCTGGGTATGGAGTGATGCAGGGGAAAGACCCATATGCTTTGCTGCCACAGCTTGCCAAGAGGACCTGACTACCTGGCTGATTTGAGCTCTGCACACTCTTCTACAGCCAGCTGGCAGCTTTGCAAAGGGATTCAGTGCTTTTCATTATGTTGCTTGTTGTTTTTGGGGTTTTTTTCCCCTTGCATGCACCCCTAGGATAAAGAAACATGCATGGCATGGCTGCCCAAGGTCTGCGCTAGCAGAAGACACTGTGAAGAAGTGAAGGTGAAGGGCCATTAGAAGAATGATGAAAAATGCCGTTAATTTCTTCTCCCAGAAGAGGGATCTGGTCCTCAAATTTTTCAACATGATCCCCGTGACCACTGGGGCTTTGAGGTCAGTAGCTTATCAACAAGCAGCCAGAGGCACAATTTGATTCTTCTCATTCAAAAGCCTCGCTGTGAACTGGTGTGTCCTGTATTGCTAGCATAATATAGGATGCACTGGCAAACAGAGCAAACCTAGGACTAGCAGTGTTCATCTTTGCGCAGCGCACAGAAAGGGTGACACACTTCAGGAGAAGGAGAGTGGTGATCACAGAGCCTGGGCTCTTAGGTTCAAGCACCTTTTTCACTGCCATACCAGCTCCTGGCAGTAGCATTAGCACTAGCTTAGCTCACAGGGTGAGCAACTGGGCAGGAATTGGCAGGTTAGCACCTGACAGATGCAGAGCCACACTGGGGTGTCTAGCTAATGGGAAAGGATCTGGCATCAAAGAAAGAAAACTGCACAGAACCAGGACACAGGCTGGTGACAATTGTAAGAATGGGTGAAAAGGGTGGGAAAGGAGGAGTTTTGCCCTGGTAAGGGAATTACAGCATAGAATCATTAATCATCTTGAAAAGGACCTCAGATCATCAAGTCCAACACCACCATGCCTACTAAACCATGTCCCAAAGTGCCACGTCTACATGTTTTTTGAACACCTCCAGGGATGATGACTCTGCCACTTCCAAGGGCAGCCTATTCCAATGCTTGACCCCCCTTTCAGTATAGACTTTTTCCTACTGCCCAGCCTAAGCCTCCCCTGATGCAATTTGAGGTCATTTCCTCTCATCCTATCACTAGTTACTTGGGAGAAGAGACTGGTGCCCACCTCACCACAACTTCCTTTCAGGTACTTGTAGAAAACTATAAGGCCTACCCTCAACCTTCTCTTCTGCAGACTGAACAGCCACAGTCCAGTCAGCCTCTCCTTATAAGACTTGTGCTCCAGACCTTTCACCAACTTTGCTGCCTTTCTCCGGACATGCTCCAGCAGCCCAATGCCTTTCTTGGGCCCCAAACTGAATACAGTGTTGGAGATCTGGCCACATGAGCATCAAGTATAGGGACACGATCACTTCGCTATTCCTGCTGGCCTCACCATCTTTGATACAAGCCAGGATGCTATTGGCTTTCTTGGCCACCTTAACACGTTACTGGATCTGGCTGCCAATCAGCACCCTCAGATACTTTTCCACCAGGCAGCTTTCCAGCAATTCGTCCGCTAGCCTGTATTGTTGCATGGGGTTGTTGTGACCAAAGTGCAAGTACTGGCACTTGGCTTTATCAAACCTCACGCAACAGACCTCAGCTCATCTATCCAGCCTCCCTAGATGTGGAAGTGCATCTTTTACTCTGTGCTGCTAGAACATCCTTTGCCTATAGAGCATCCTCTTCTCAAGGGTGAGCTTCAAGGGCAGAACTAGAAATGTGGCTTTTCTTAAGCACAGGAGCACTTCTCTGGCACTGTATTGGTGGCAAAACACATGTAGGAAAAAACAATCCCAATGGCAGGACCAGCTGCGCTTCTTCCCCTAACAGTTCCAAATGGCCATTGGGCATTTGTCATTTTGGAATATGATTCCTCCTCAGTGAAACAGCTGAATTAAAAGGGGCAGCAGAGGTCTTTTTTTCCATTGGCGTAGCCCACAGACCTTGATGCAGCAAGAGAGAAGGGCAATAAGATGCTGTGTTTTCTATTCCCACTGCTCATGATAGGAGACAGCCATGAGACCATGTAGCTTTCTTTCCTCCATCCACCAAGCCCTACTCAACCCTCCTGATTTTAGCACCTGGGATGTTCCTTAAGCCTCAGTCCTTAGCATCAGCTGAAAATATGGGAAGTAGACCTTTGTACTAAAAACGTGGGATTCCAGTTCTGCACTTGGAAATATGCACTGAGTACACTCAAGTGTATCTCATCTGTGGGAGTAATTTTACAACATGATGATTTCTAGGTGACTTGCAGCATTCAGAGTCTGCTTTTCCTCACAAGACTGGCACAACATCTTGAGCAGGGCTTGTTGCATTGCAATTACCATGGTGAACTGCCAGAAAATCAAATCAGGATAATCATATGTAACCAGCCAGTATTTCTCCATCTTTACCTGTGTGTTCCTCTGCTAGCGATGCTTCTGGTGAGAAGGTGTTTCTTCTTTTGTATTTGACCGAATGGGAAGATCTTGAGTGTCCACTCCTGCTATGGACATATTACACAAAATAATAAGTAAATAAAGCTTGAATCATCTCTTTATCCTGTAAAATTCTCATCTAACTCCTGAAGAGCAAGGCTGATGCTGGTGGTCATTGTACCCAGGCAGACTGACGCTTTCTGTACTTCATCGCAAGGACAGAAAAGCCTTGGGCAGCTCACCTTTAGTGTCTGCCGCTTAACTGTGGTTGGCTTGTGTTATTTCCCAACAGCCTGTGTGAAATAAATCCTGCAAGGGCAAAAGCTAAAATAACTGCTACTACAAACATTCCGCATTAGGTTGTTAAAGTGCAGAAGGAACAAAATTTGTCACCCAATGCACTCACTGGATGGCAACCAATGGCCCTTGGGTGTGAGCGAAGGTGTTTGTTTCACCACTAGATGACACTCGTGTCTCTTGAAAATGATCCTGCCACCTCCGCCGGCTGCAGGTAGGAGAAATGTTGAAATCGGAGATTAACCTGGCATCTCCTCCCCAGGCAGGAGCTACCTGAGTGCTGCTTAGGCACAGTTGCTGCCTGGTTAATGCAAGTGGTTGTGCAATAGGAAATCTCGGTTTTTATTTTGCAAAAATAATGTGAGAAAAAATGATGAGGTCCTGGTTTCCCTCACAATGGAAGGAAGGTAATGTGCGCTCAGCAAGAGGGTTTCTCCTACTGAGTTGTGGAGTATGGCTGTGGGTTAATTAGAGAAGGCATTGATTTAGTTGTCAAAAGTATGTGTACCCAAGGCCCCAGATCTTACAGGATCCAACTATGAAACCATGGCCATTCTGTGCCTCCTGCCTAACACCACATTCAAAAGGCCACAATACTTATGTGGTATTATTGCTAATACTTAAATTACTCTGCAAAACTAAGACAACTCCTTGCCAAGCAGCACTCTCGGGAGATAGGAACTGTTCGTGCATGCAAATGCTCACATTCTGTAGGGTAACACACTGTAGCCTCCACTGCAATGGAAAACATTTTGAGTGATACCCTGTTCTGTTTTAGTGATCGACTAGAAGTATTTGATACTGCAAATATTGGAAAGAGGAGTCAGTGAAAAAAAAGCCTGGGATTAAAACGCTGGCATGGCTTCGGGTTAACAGTCATCCACGTAGCAGAGAAACATGAAGGACATAGGAAGGTGTAGAACATTGTGTTTAAGGAAAGCTGCAGTTATATTTCTGAAAACTTTTAATGAAGAAATCTCTGCATATTTCTGAATGTGCTCAGTGATGCACAGACCACTATGGAAATGGTGCACACTCCGGTCCTCCCAGAAATATGACAGTACAACAACATACAAACACGGCCTGAGACAGCAGCCTTAACACTGTCTTTCAATTGACTTGAAGAGGCTGCTAGGGCTATGCACAATCCCAAGGGACTGTACTTCTACAGATCTACTTGCAAGATGATAGATTTATGGTTTTACAGTTTAGTGAATGATTGCAGATTACACAGGGGCAATTTGTCAGCAAGCTAACCTTTCTAGATACTTCCTAATATGAAGACCTTCCTCTCAAACTGTGCATCTTAAAATGAATAATGATAGTCTCATGAATTTTGCTATTTCAGATTTTCCCCAGCTTATGGTCTTTGTTTCCTATTTTTCTACACAAATGGAAAGTTGCTTCCCAAACACACTTCCTTGCTTGCAGTGCTGGCCAGGCAATAAACAACTTCGCCCACAATCGATACACAGAGTCTTCCTGAGTGTATAATGCAGTAGGTAAGTAGATGAAGACAGATTTTTCCCTTGTAAGCTTTCTACAATAAACCTGACTGTTTACTTCTCTTGCTGTAAATCTACTTACCTCCTTTTAATCATGATGATTAAAACAATTAAAGATATTTTACCTGTCTGTCCAAAAACTAATGAGGAGAAGATGTACAGGCAAGCAGGGTATTCTTGCTTGTGAATTACTGGATAGGGACTCAAAAGGCTCAAGCTAGCCCCTAAATCTGCCAGCCTGAAAAATCTAGGTAAGAATTCTACAGTGCTGGACAAGTCTGAAAATACTCCAGACCACCAGTCCCTTAAACCTTACTTTGTTCTTGTGGCAGAACAAAGCAAAAGCTGTATGTCTGATTAGTAAGGAGACACCAATACATATCAAGGAGCCAATTTACAGGAACAGCTTGTTTACTTTCGGACAAACAGTACTGCTCATGAGAGCCCTGTCTCAAGCACAGCTCCTGCTGACTTCAGTGAGAATCTGCTATGAGTCAAAAATGGAGGCTCAGTAGTGCTCTACAGAGAAGCACAACCATAATTATAGCAAGGATTATAACTGGAGACTTTCAAAGTCAATCAGATGGCTTCTGTTAATATCAATTACTGTCTGGTGGCTAAATTGCCTAGACTAATTCTGTTTTAACACCTCAGCCATAAGACTCATCATTAGACAAATGCCATATCCTAATATATTCTGCAGCTTAAACACAATGAGAGCTTCAATCTGTTTTTTAATCTCTGTGATATTCTGTCTTGTTGCCCACATACTGGGGAAAAAAGTTTATTGTAGGCAGAAGACTGCACGGACTGTTCCACATCAGAAGGTTCATGCAGACTTCTTGTCCCTGAGAAATGATGGGCTCCTGCAGTCCTTTGGTGCCTGATGACATTTGAAAAATAGGGAATAAACAACACTTAAAACAAATGTAAATGGTTTGCTGCAGCTTTCTATGCTGCAACTCTGCTGAAAGAAAATAGCATACTAATGTGTACCAGATTCATAAATGGAAAGAAAAGGTCAATCAACTGTTCAAAACCCCAAGCAGCCCCTGCTATGATTCAATGTACTTGCACTGTTAGCTACTCAGTCCATGCCAAGGTACCTGGTGGGGAGAAGAGAAAATCCTCACTTATTCCAATCCCCCATTTTCTTCCTGCAGAACATGCAAAATGTGGATTTGGTGTCTTGACTGAAGAGCCTGTCCGATGTCAAGCAGATGCACATTCAGTGGAGATGGCACTTGTAGCATGTCATCATTCAAGGCAATGGACTTCAGATCATGCTCCTCATTGGCACAGGCAGGGTCAGCACCACTAAACAGTACCCTGAAGTTGTATGAAATATTTTTATGCTTCTTCATTCCCTGAATCTGTTTTAAAAGGCAGACATTGTACTCAGAGATAGCATCCCATGTTTTCAGAGCTAGACTCCACCAGCAATTAATTCAAATCAGCCTGATTTTCAGTGCCCCAGTTTGAAGCAAGTTCCTCAGCTCCTAGCAAAATCAAGTAATTTTTAGTTAAGAGACCTACCTTTTGGAAACTGATTGGGAACATTATGACCTGCCTTTAAACTGTAATGTGTTACAAAATTAGAGGGACAATTTATGGGACAGTAGATACTTCCCTTTGCAAGTTACTGACTCCCTAGTGCATTATATCCTTATAATGAGTCAATAAAAGAAGTCACAGGTGTAGCACAACGAATGTCAAGAGGCAGAATGGACAGACGGTACTTCTAATGATTTACTGTATCAGACTCCTAAACAAGCCCTTGTACTTTTTAGGAGATCACTGTACTAAGCTGTACAAGGTAAGCGACTATCTGTATTTCAGCTGCACCTCTTGTACTGCAGTGAGATCAATACTGTGCCCCGTTGTCAACCTTGCTGGAGGAGAAAGGCCAGTTATCTGGCCCAAGGGCAAGCATTGAAAGCAAAAAGTAGAAAAGTCTTCTAGGACTCAATGGCTTGAGGTCAGTAAAGCTAGACACAGACCCCGTCTGCATTCATAGGGTTTGCAGCAGTAAAGCTTCATCCACTGCTTAGCTGAGCTGTGTTCGAGATTTATTGCGTAGTAGTTACACATATGGTCTTGGAATGAGCAGAGGGATTGAAAGCCACACAAAATCCTTTGCGTTTGCACAGATGCATTCTCTTTTCAAAGCAGAAGTGGGCAAGACAAGGCACAGCTTTGAAGGGCCTGGCTGAAAGCACTAAGCTTTTGTTATTTTGCACATCAGTGCCTTTCAGTTCTTATTTTTTACTTTGTTTATTTATAGCACTACTCAAAACCGAGTACATATTTTGCTGTGGGGTAAACAAAAGACTAAGAAGTCAGCTATCATTGCCTGCAGTCTCTCAGAAATAAGCCCGGGTCAGCTAGAAATCCGGGATTTCTCCTTCCTAGCCACCAATTGCTCTGAGATGGGCTCTGGTAGGGGCCCAGCCAGGACACAGCTCTGCACAGCAGCTCCCTGTGCTTCTCTGTGCCCCCATTTGGTACTGCAGATGGTGGAAGAAGGTGGGGCACACACAGGCAGACACACAGACAGAGACATAGACACAGAAACACACACGGACAGACATGAGCACACACACACAGACACACAAAGACATAGACATGTGCACGGATGCAAAGACGTGCAAAGACACACAAAGACACACAGACACACATAAAGACACAGACACACACACACAGAGACATACAGACACACAGACATAGACACACAAGGACAGATACACAGAGACAGACACAGACACACAGACACACAAACATACAGACACAGAGAGATGGACACAGACACAGACACACAGACAGACACATGCAGACGTGCACACAGACCAGCACACACACAGACACACAGACACAGGTGCACACAGATACACAGACAGACAGACACAGCCACACACACAGCCACACGCTGACTGCCAGCAGCCCTGCTGCACGGAGCTCAGAAAGCAGCCCTCGTGGGGGTGGGGGTGCTCTTAATGAAGAACACATTCTGCGTTGCCTGTGGAAAAGTTGGGAAGGGGCTTTTTATCAGGGAGTGTGGAGACAGGACGAGGGAGAACAGTTCTAAGCTGAAAGATGGGAGATTTAGAGTAGATGTTCGGAAGAGATTGGTTTGCTGTGAGGATGATGAGGCGCTGGCACAGGTTGCCCAGGGAAGCTGTGGCTGCCTCATCCCTGGGGGTGTTCAAGGCCAGGTTGGATGGGTCTTTGAGAAATGTGATCTAGTGGCAGGTGTGGGGGCGCTGGAACTGGATGGGCTTTAGGGTCCCTTCCTTGAACCATTCTATGATGCATCTGGGAGAAGACTCTAGTGCATCTGGCACTAGTGCATCCTGGGGAGCCTTAGGCTCCTGCAGGGGTATCAGCTAGAGGTGGAAAGATGGTTCTTTTTCCAACAGCTTTGAAAAAAAAGAATAGGTTTTTATTTTAGGAAAGAAGCACTGAGAGTGCTCAGAGTTGTTCACATGCTTTGTGTTTGTATGAGACCAGGAAACACCTGGTATAGGTGGAAGGTGTTAGACTCCTCATAATAATTCTAAACCTGTAATATTTTGTTTTAATAAATGAAACATTTTAGATTTTTACATGAGGAAACAGCAGCATCAGGACTTCAAAAAAAAATACAAGCCCTTTAGTAAGCTAAATGCTCTTACTTACTTTATTCACAGTGTTTATTACCTGTTGGCATTGACACAATTCACATCTCATTTTAGAAATTCCTCCAGGCAACAATTATCATTATAAATTTTTAAAAGTGACTGAATGACTCAGCCTCCAGATTTAATTGGCCAGAGTTATGTGTTGCCTCTATACTATCTTTGATAAAAAACAACTGAGGCACAGCCTTTCTGTAGATTTCTCTTCAATGTCATTTACACTTTATCCATATTCCTTCCCCATCTAGCCACACTGCTACCAGGGCGACAATATGAAAGCAGCAATGAAAACACTGAAACTCATAAAAAAGGATGAAACAAAGAGGCTTTTGGGCCTTGTAGTATCTGAAGGCAAAAAACTGGACTGTCAAGGGTGATATCTCACAGTGTCCTACCCTATGCAGCCTGCTGGTGAAGTCCTGGCCTCTAGCAGAAATCTGCCCCAGCTGAATTCCACTGAGCAGGGACTTTATCTTACAGAATGTCTTGCACTTGATTTGCAATTGTTCTGCACTGCACGTCAGCACCGTTGTACCAGTGCTGACTATGTGCTAAATTATGTAGTTGGCATACTCAGCACACATGTGCTGACAGATACGTGGGAGAAAGTAATAGACCTCAAGCACTTGCTAAGGTCAACAAGAGGACTGGAAATAGAATGACCCCTTATCCTGACTTGCTTTTCTGTGCATCCAGTTTGTAAATGGTATGACAGGAAGGTACATTCTTCTCATCTTAGCCAGGTTTCCATATTTTTTTTTTTGTGCTGAATATATCAGAGTCTTTTAAGAAAGCAGATATGGATATAGATGGACAAACACCCTAAACAGCACTTGAATAACTCAGTCTATGCAGAAATGTTGTTTCAGAGCATCAATTATCAAAACAGTTTCCATCTGCAACATCACAGCTGCAATGTGTTAAGCCAGTAATATATATGGGAAAAAAAAAAAGAAAACAGTCAAAAAAGCTAAGATGCCACTGAAGTTTTTGAAACTGTTAACACTGAATGGTTCAGGTGAAAACCATTGAAGCGAGTCTGATAAATGTGCTGTCAGAAAATCCACCTTTTGTACTGGAACAATAGAAAAGCAAAGGAAAATGCTTTTGAAACCCTGTGACACGTAAGTTTTCATCCCCTTGTCTACTCAGATGGCTGAGAGTGGAGCACCTTTAGTCTATGATTCTAGCCTCTGCTAACAAGTGTATTCAGAGCCAAGTCTGGGTTTCTCTATAGTGCAGAAAGAAAAAAGAATTTTGTGTCATTAAAGCTGTGGCAGTGAAGTGACATTGTGGTGTCTGTTGTAGCAAAGTAAAGAGAAGAAGATAGAGAGAAAATGGATTTTTCACTGCCCTTTTGTGTCCCTTTAGATACTTCATGGATTTTCTGTGTCTGAACTAGTCCTGATTGCTCCTAGCCATGCCACAGCTGAGTGCTTTAACTGCCTTTGTAGCCTGTCTGCTACCCTAGCTGATCTTATCTGGTTTTTGCCATCCAGAAAATTTCTAGCTGCAGGTTGGAACTTAAATCTAGAACATAAAGCCACAAACCAGTGGTATTTTTTTTTAGCAAGACATTTAATTTATGTGACTTATTAGCAAGTTAAACCTTGCCAACTTCCCTCAACATGCAGCTGCTGTATATCCCCACTTCTTACATGTTCCAGCTTTGCAATGATTTGGCTTATATGGAGTCAGGCTTTCTCTTGCTGTACTCTGTACCTGGTCTTGTGAGCATGCATGGTGGTTCCAGCTCAAGGGCAGCTGGGAAATATGTCCCTAATCACATGCTTATTGCCTCAGGAATCAAAAGTCCTGAGTCCTACCTGGCTATCCCCCAGTCTCTTTTCTCTTTTTAGCCAGCAACATCCTCAACACGCTTTTCTTTTGTGCTATTTTCTCACTTCATACCATACAAACTGTTTTTAGTCCTTCCCTGTCTTTCTACTTCTTTGCAGTCTTTGTCCTCCTTTGAGATGGAGGACAACAGCATCTTGTTTTTCTGCAAATAACAAGACTATTTAAATCATTGAAACATTACCTGGACAGTGAATCTATTAGGGCTGACTCAAGAAATGAATGAGAGGAAGAAAGGGCTCTAAAAGCGAGATTTCTTTCATTCTGCAAACTGCTGTGTGATTATGCAAAGCTGTTCTCTTATGTTTTCGGCCAGACAAAATATGTAGACACTTTTCTTGCTGTTTGGAGGGGAAATGCTGTGCATGTGCATAAATACTGTGGCTCTCCCTTGAATTAAAATGAGGCCTTAAGTAGCTGGTAAATTGCACGTTGCCGGGTTGAGCAGACAGGCAGCTCAGAACTGAGTCTGATTTCACAGCACATTGCTTGTCTCAGCAGTGAGGCATCGTGGAATGGGCTTGGGCTGGTTTTCAGTCTGTAACTCATTGTGTAAATGCCAGCCAAATTAAAGCAAACCAGATGGGACAAGTCATTTGGAGATTATTGAAGCTACTTGTGTTAAAAAGTAACTTCAGATATAGATTTTAGAAAGATCCTTTCTAGTTGATAATAGCTGATCTAAAGAAAAGGATCAAGCAATGAAAACTATTAAAGCCTAGCAGAACACACCTAAAAAGGATTGTTAAAATTAAACTTTACAGAGTAAATTCCCATTAAATTGAATTATCAACTCAAAGAATTCCTTTCTCAGGTACCTGCATCACTTTGTGAATGCAACCATTATTCCTAAAAAAAAATTTAAGTAAATCAAGCAGACTCTGAGGAATCCTTTAGGGATTATTCACATTGCAGTCTAACATTTTGAAAAATGTTCATTCTCCTGTGGCGTTTGCAGTTTTCATCAAAACTTTCAAAACTTCTGCTCAACAGTGAAATTGTCCTTTGTATAACTGACTATACTTTATATGAAGAAGAAATGAATATCAGGAATCACTGCAGTAAACAAATTATTTTTGCTTTACCACTACAAAAATGCAGGCCAATCTTAAATATGCTCTGAAAGACGTCCTCCTGCCAAAAGAATCTCTAAATCTTTAACCCAACTTCCAGTCAATCATGACGTGTCATTCTATAGTATTTCCAGTATTGCCCTAAGCTCTGAGATGATCAGGTCTCTCAGGCTGCAGAGTTAGTCCAAAGGAGGAAAGCCAGGCTTGTCTCTCACATGCCACTGTGCTGGTTTCTGAAACTGCTTCTTCTTGTGCAAGTCCTCAGTGATAACTAGATACTAAAGGACTCTTCTCCTGCATTTTAAACAGAGATTGGACCGAGCTCTGTATTTGGCTCATGAGTTAGAGGTACTTAAGGTGCAGGAGAATTACATTAGCACAAAAAAGGAAGTACACAGTCTTCTGCCAGAGATAAATCAGGATTTCTGAACTGTTGTAGTACCCCACCCCCTTCATCTGTGTACAGAGATTGCTACTGCCATACTCTTCTTCAGGAGTGAGACTTGGAATTTCAGACAATTATGTAACTCTCTGAGTCACAAGACAACTAAACTCCCAGCATTTAGAGATGTTCTTCATATACAGTATTTCATGAACAGATATTAGAAGTCGCTAAGTCACAAACTGCAAATTTCCTTTGGGATGACTTTCTGTAAGAAATGTTAGAAGGCAAGTGTTCAATCCCTGCTCCCCAAACCCTCTCTTCTGTGATGTAGACACCAGATGCCTGGTAAAGCATGCTTTGATGCAGCCATTCCTCCATCGCACATGCAAAATGACTATCATCTTAAAAGATCCAGCAATCCTGTCTTAATACAGAAAAGCTTTCCCTATCTATTCTGTTCTGTGAAGGGCTTGACTATGTGTTTCAGTCCTTTGCCAAAGTTCTTTGCTGAATACAAAAGCACATCATTTAAAGCTTATCCTTATAAACAGTATAAACAGGAACAATGAATATCCACATTCTAGAGCTTTTATTGCAGTAAACCTTAAGAAAATGTGAATGATCAATGCAATACTGCATATTTCTGAAATGTCCTATCTTTTAAAACATAATTGGAGCAATTTCTTGTACTGAATACAGGTAGTCCTTTGCTCTAAAGGCTGATTAAATTTAGTAAAATTATTGTGCTTAAAAGCTGTCTTACTCTGAAAGGTAAAAAGTGCTTTATCCATATGAACACACAATTTCATTTCTGGGCAAACTTAATCTCAAACTGGAAGTAACAGCCATATCAATTAAAACACAATGTATAGTTTTACTTGTTTGTTTTCCTTACAATAAAGTGCTAAACATGATAGCTCCTCTAACTGTTGCAAATGGCTGTTTTGAAATAGTTACATTTTGGTTTAGGTTTTGCACATCTTTTCATCGCTAATTTAGCCTGTAATATAGTGCACCATGTAAAAAGCTGTTGCGTTGGTGTAAAACTGATGCATGTGAAATTTCATGTCATCTATTCTTGAGCCCAATGTATGTAAATCTTTGGCACAATTCAAGCAAGGCTTTTTTCTCTCCCAGGCTCCATTATGACGTAAGTGGATATTTTCCTCTTCTGGAATATATATGCCAGGGATTTAACAAAATTGCTACTGTGCTTCTCTTAAAACATTACATACTCCAAAGTAGATGCAGTTAAACAGTGTGACAGTAATTCACTCCTTCACTTTATCTACATTGTTGAAATTATAAATGAGCCAATGGAGACCTTAACAAACCGCACAGCAGATTCTCACAATGCCACATTAGTCTTCAAAATGAGGAAATTAGGAGACTTAGACTTGTGTATAACATCAGAATTAGATTTGACAATGTAGATCTGCGTACATTCTGACAGAGTTTATAGTGGATTAGAAGCAAGGATGGGTTGTGATCATGCAGGGTATTAGCTGAATTTTTGACATTTAGATATCGATTATGCTGACTTTTGGAACTGGGATTGATTTTCACAACAGAATGTCATTATAGCACTTGCAGTGACATCAAGAACAGAACTTCAGCTTGATCTTCCTCTACAGAAGCTCATTAGGGATTCACATAAGAAGACAATCAACACGTGCTATTGCCATGGAAACAAGATGGAATATTATAAAGCAGTACAGCCATAATCCAAAATAGAGAGGACAAAGTCAGACCAGTTATAGCACAAGACTGACAGGCCTTTTATTTGCAGTCTCTATGGGTCAAAGCAGAACTTAGCTCCCAGTCTTTGAAATAAAAATCACCAGTGCAGTTTTAGGACTCTGGTTTCAGTTCTTCCTTTTCAAACACAAAACCTCAACCCAATAAGTTTAGTTCATGTTGTATGGGAGGAATGAGGCTGAATGGAGGCAGAGGCATCACAGCAGGTGTGTTGGTGTGATCATGTGAAAAAGAACAGACATCACAGAATTGATTGAGTGAGTAAAGTTCAAGGCAGTGGGGTAGTGATAAAACAGGTGAGCAAAACCATCAGAAGCTGAACATCTGGTATGTCATTAAGATGCAGAAGAAATGCTAATTTCAAATGCAACAGTTAGCCAGCACCAGAGGCCAGAATGCAAAGGATAACATTTCTTGTGATTTGCATTAAATAGGTGAGTCTCATGGTTTCTCATGTTGCCTTGGACATCCTGGACATACTATACATATACACTATATTGGCAGTCCAAATTCCCAAGCTGCTACTTGTGACTATGTACACAGAAAGTTCATTAAGCCATTTAGAACAGCTCTCTCTGATCTAGAGTTTTCACTATTGTAAGAATTTTGACCACTGTTTCACAAGTACAGTATGCTAACTAGTGAGTATGAATGCAGGTGTTTGATGACAATACCAGAAAATACAGGAAGTCTATGCTAATGGAAGCAACAGCTTAGACGAGATATTCTACCCTTCACATAGAAATCCTGTGACTGCCACTTCATTCACACATTGATTCTATCTTTAAGAAAGGTTTTTATGTTCCAGCTGAAGCTCTAGGAACTAAAGGTCTATCGTAATCACTTTCAGCACAGCCACTGTGGGCAAAACACAGCTTAGAAAAGATAAACAAAGATAGTAATAGAGTTTTAAGGAGTATTCAACTAGCCATAGAAGGGTGTGCTCTGAGTTTGCCTACAGAGAGTTACTGTGAGATTCAAGAACCCATAAGAGAATCATGAAAAGGAAAAACATTAATGTAGACATAAAGATGCTGAGTGTCTACTGAACCAGGCTTTGGAAAGCCTTTCAAACCAGCATATGAAACGTGCGGTATGCCACTATTTAATTATTATGAACTCCACAAACTGTCACCCACTTAAGGCACTCATGTTTCTGCCAAGTTAAATGACTTCAAAATTGAAAGGTTACATTCGGTTTTTCGGCTCTGGTTCATTGTTGACTCGTTCAGCTTTGATTGGAAAAAGAGGATGAAAGACTGTGATTTTGCAAGAAGAATCTGAACAGAATATGAATTTTTGTTGCAACGTTTTATTCCAGTAAAACATACAAATTTTAATAGTAGTGAGATCCTTTATGAGAAGCAAAATACTAAACAATTTGCTAAAAAGAAGAATACTGAATCAGTTTTTTCATTAGCAACAGGCAAAGAGATAAGTGTGATATAGTTGACAAAAATACTGGACAATAACAAACATTATTTCTCACCTTTGCATGTAAACTTTATTTCCAAACTTTTAAATGTAATTGAGTAGTGCAAGCAATTACTTTTTCTTTCCTAAGCCTTTTCCATGCTTTTTCTTGTATGCATTTGACTTCTCTTGCTCTGCTTGCAGGGCTGCTTCTTGAGCCGCCAGCTCTTCTTGTTTCCTCTGCTCTTCCTCTAGCAACTTACTTCTGTAAGCTTCCCGAACGCTGTGAATACGTTCTCGTGTTTCATTTAAGGATGCCTAGCCAAAAACAAACAGCAATGCCCCCCAACACATGAATCTTGACTTCATCACAAGAAACTGCATCCTTCCTATTATGTTTCACTCTGTGACTCTGGAAGTACAGGGAAGGCATCTCTCCTTTTCTTTTTACATGTGGTGTCATGGTGACATAGCTGTATGTCCATCTTTTCACCATGAAGAAGAAAAAGTTCATAAAAATCCTTTTAATACTGCTAGCATAATAAGCTAATTGTGTGAAAGAAGGTTATAGCAACAGACTAGTTACCCATCTGGGTCTAGTTCCTATTCAGTTACTGGCTTGCTTTGGTGTCTTGGACAAGTTCCTTAAAACCTAGTTTTCAGAAATGCTAAAATGGCTTAGGAGCTCTAGTCTTTTAAGAGAATAAAGGAGCCAAAATCACACTGTCCTTCAGCAAAACTTAGGACAAATATGACTTGGACATTTTTAAAACTTCTTTTACATTTCCCTCCTGGAAAACAAAGATACCTGGATACCTTAATATAGATCACTGTGGTCTCCAGATGAAAAAACTGTAAAACTACTAATCAGCACAGTATGCATATTCATGGGTAACTAATTTTAAAGTAGTACTGTGAAACATCTTTAATGGTCAAACTTTCTACAAAGAGCAAGGAGACCTTCTAGTAGCATTCCAGTATTTAAAGGAGGCCTACAAGAAAAATTGAGAGGAACATTTACAAGGGCGTGTAGTGATAGGACAAGGGATAATGGCTTTAAATTGGAAGAGGGTAGCTTTAGATTAGGTATAAGGAGGAAATTCTTTATTATGAAGGTGGTGAGGTATTAGCACAGGTAGCCCAGAGAAATTGTTCCTGTTAACACTCAAGGGTTAAGCCAATTTTGTTAGGATATTTGTACCAATTTAATATGCAATGCATTTGTTGAGTTAATCCTAACAATGGATCCTACACTAATGCTACCAGATCTATTATTTATAGATACGTTTTTTTAAGGATTAAGAATTCCAATATTTTGTTTATTGGCATCATGAATATTCCAGGAAAACTATGTTCTCCAGCTTTACTCTAAGACATATTAGAGGTAACTCATCATCCTAAGTAAATCAGCTTATTCTTTATTACTTTACAAAAAGTCCTGCATGATTGTAAAAAAAAATAAAAAACAAACCAGAAATGCTTTATCTAATACACATCTGTTTACAGATATCTAATGCTCAATTTCTTCTCACTTTTAACTATCCATTCATGGTGATATTCTTAAAATATTTTGCAAAAGAGATATTCTTAAAGTATTTTGCAAAGAGAAGAGGTATCAAGAAAATACTACTAATAGCATATTAAAGATGTTGTATGGTACTATTGTATTCCCTAGAAACTTTAGTTTTAATCTTTGCCCAAGTGAATTTTCAAGTTTGTTCAGTTTGTAGTTATTGGTACTGAATGCAAATGTCTTGAGAATGGTTGATCAAAATATACATACAAGGGAGGATATCAGAGTAATAGTTACAGGAAAGTAATCTTGAAAACCCACCTGCAGATTCTCATACATTTCAAGTATATTTTGCTTCAATAAAGCTCTGGCATTTTGTTCTTTTTCTCTCTGTTCCAAAGCCATCTCTCGAAGTTTCCTAAAATGGTTGATTTTTTCTGCTTGACGTATCTTTTGCTGTTGAATGATAGACTCATTTCTTAGCACAGACTCAGACATTGTTTTTCTGAAGGCAAAACAGAAGTATTTGTCTTATTTCAGATAGAGTGTTGGGTGGTGTATATTTTGCTTAACACCTATATGCCCCTATATGTGTTTGTTTTATAGACCTCAATGCCACCATCGTACGATTACATATGGTTAAGGAGTCACTTTTCCTCTGCTTAAATATAACCCCAATGAGAAAGTACATTCCTGAGGCCAGATCTTCTTATACTTGAATGTCTGTTTTAAAAATATTTGTAAAATCACACTCATCTTTGAGCATATGAAAAACTCCTACATGTGACACTTATTTGTAATTTACAATAAATACCGTATATCCAGAAGTTTTCACTATTATAATTCAGAATTGAAACAAATGTTTTATTTTTTTTTCCATTGCTATAATGGCAGCTAAATGCAGAATGCATTTTTATAATTTGACTTATATGACTAGAGTAAAAGTCAAGGTGTTGAAGATGAATGGAATAATTAAAAAGACTCAAGCCTGTGGAAGATATTTTTCTGCATTTTCTACTGTTTTAATGCTATTCAGTTCAACATAATACCAGTTTCTCTTTCAATTTAAAATTAAATTTGGGGATTTTTTCAGCATGTTCTGAGGTGTTTTGAAAATCAGTGAGCTGCATAAATGCTAACTTGAACACAAATGGACTTAAGGATGAATTGGGTTCTAGCTGCAGCACAGTGAACATGCAGGTGCATGTATATTAGCTAGATGGTTTTATATTGGCACATGCAGTAAAGTGTATTGTTCTTTTGAATAAAGAATATCATTAATATGATTATTTCAGCTACTAGCTATTATTATTTAATAAATTACATTTTAAAGTATATTATTTTAATCTAGCATTACATCCTGACAAATGTGATGCACACTTCTTTTGAGACGACCACTGAAACAAACATATTATGCCTGCACATGGTATTTCTTCAAGTTTTTGTGTCACGTTTTGATTACATACAGTGCAGTGGTACACCTCCTTTATCTTTGACATACAATATGTTAAGAAAAGGACATAAATTATAAAAACAAAACAAAGAAAAAAACACAGAAAAAACCCAAAGCTGAAATCTGTGTCTTTGTGCCATTTGCACTTCTGCATTCACTACTATGTGATTTTGCATACACAACAGAAAGGACAGATAAAACACGGGACAGGATTTTCACAGTGACTTTAAAAAGTGTGGCACAGAACTGTAGCTTACTTCAATAACATGTGAAAGATAAAGTCTAAATTAATATCTATTATCTATTATACTGCATCCAATTACAGATAAGATGCAAGAGAATAAAAAGATATCACATTTACTAAATCCTATATATGAAAATACTTAACAAGTCATTGATTTTCAGGTTTCACTGGGACTTAATTGTTTTTGCTGTAATTTACCTCATGTAAGGACTAAGGTCTATAGGCTCCCATTTTTTTTGCTGTGTTTGTAAGCTTGAGTCAATGGCTGCTTGTGTTGCTTTCTTTCCTGTGGTAGGAGAATCTACAACAGAACAGATCAGATCAAACAGGTTACTCAGCTATGCTAGGAGACTCCATCTAAATTCTTATATAGGTTTTTGCTTTTTGGGCTCAGCAAAATACATTAATAAATGAATATGAGTTGCAGAGGATATATGTCTGCCATTTTATTTCAAGCACTCATGACAGAATCAAAGATTCTGCGAAAATCCCACATATGCCAGAGTAAAATTAATATATCTATTTTAGCTAAATCCACAGTACTCAAGGTTTGTGAATATAAGAAAGAACATTCATTTTAAAGTGCCTAAAGAAAATAAGAACAATTTCTAATCAGCAAGAACTCACATTATTTTTTCTAGAAAAAAAATATCAATAAAAATCTGATTGTTCAGTCCTAGCTGTAGTTTAAAAAAAAAAATTCATTTTTGGGCAGAGATTTAGCTTGGGAAATACCAGCCAAAAGAAAACAGGTCCTGTGACAAAACTGTCATTCTGAAGTCAGAATTTTTTAACCACATGGTTTTAACCAGGTTATACTTTAATGTAGCATTCTGACAATAAAATGACATATCTGATATTAAGCATGACACTGTGCTGAGCTGCACTGTGGTTATTCCAGTGCTTCCTTCTTTCAGTTCATCTGGACGTGAATCACAGAATAACCAGGTTGGAAGAGACCCACTGGATCGTCGAGTCCAACCATTCCCACCAATCCCTAAATCATGCTCCTAAGTACCTCATCCACCCTAACCTTAAACACCTCCAGGGACCCTAACCTTAAACACCTCCTGACTTTTTCCCTGCACATTCTCGCTTCCTCCCTATAGTCCACCCGGGATGCCTGCCCCTTCCTCCAGAGGTCGTAGACCCTCCTCTTCCTATTGATGTCTCTTAGGACCTCCCTACTCAACCATGCTGGTTTCTTACCCCTCCGGCTACTTTTCCGGAACTTGGGGACGGCTTTCTCCTGAGCTGCTAGGAGTTCCTTCTTGAAGAGCGCCCAGCCCTCATGGACACCTTTGCCCTCAAGGAGCGCCTCCCATGGGACTTTTCCGACCAGCCTTCTGAACAGCCCAAAGTCTGCTCTCTGAAAGTTGAGGGCAACTGTTCTGCTAACCTCCTTCTTCATTTTACCCCGCACTGAGAACTCTATCATCTCATGATTGCTTTGCCCCAAGCGTCCTCCAACCTTCACATCCCCCACCAGTCCTTCTCTGTTCACAAACAGCAGGTCCAGGAGGGCACCGTTCCTTGTCGGTTTGCTCACCAGCTGTGTGAGGAAATTGTCTTCCAGACACTTCAGGAACCTCTGGGACTGCTTCCTTTCTGCTATACCATACTCCCAGCCTATATCTGGGAAATTGAAGTCACCCACAAGGACTAGAGGTAGCGATTTTGAGACTACACTCAGTTGTTTGTAGAAGAGCTCATCAGCTGCTTCTTCTTGGCTGGGTGGTCTATAGCAGACTCCCACCACAATCCCTTCCTGCCCATGGGCTCCTCTGATTTTCACCCACAGGCACTCAGTCCCATCCTGACCATAGTCCAGCTCGAGGGTATCAAAGCCCTCTCTAACATAGAGGGCTACCCCGCCTCCTCTTCTGCCCTTCCTGTCCTTCCTGAAGAGTTTATACCCCACCATGGATACGCTCCAGTCGTACGAGTCATCCCACCACGTCTCCGCAATGGCAACGACATCGTAGCCTCCCTGCCCTACCACAGCTTCCAGCTCCTCCTTCTTATTTCCCATGCTGCGTGCATTGGTGTAAATGCACTTCAGCTGGGCAGGCGTAGCTACAGCCTTCGTAATAGGGCTCCTCCCCAGCTGAGCAGTCCTTGACTTAACTAAGGCCACAGTGCCAGTTTGCTGCCTACCATCCTCAGCTGCACTCACCCCCTCTTGCTTAGTGGTGATATACCGGCAGGCATCGCCAGCACACCACCCCTTTGCCACTGAAGTCTCACCTCCAGGCTCACTCCCATCTTGCCTGGTCCCCATCCCCTCCCCCCTCACATCTAGTTTAAAGCTCGATTTATGAGCTTAACTAGGTTTTTGGTGAGGGCTTTTGTCCCCCTAGCAGACAGGCGTGTCCCATCCCTGGTAAGAAAGCCTGGGGGTGCGTGGGCCTCCCCATGATTAAAGAACCCAAAGCCCCTCTTCTCACACCAGTCCCTAAGCCATTCATTAACCCGTTTCTTATTCCTCATTTCCTGCTCCTGGTTCCTTAGTATTGGGATGGAGTTGAATATTACCTGTGCCCCAGAGCCCTTGATCATTCTCCCAAGCGCCTTGAAGTCCGTTTTAATGGCTTTAGGCCTTCTACGTTCTATTTCTTCATTACCAATTTGAAAAACTAACGTGCTGAAAATGCCTGTGAAATCTGACGAGATTTAATGATGCCTGCAGTAGTTTGTCTCCTTAAAAACTGTCTTATTACCCTACTATATAATAACTATAAACAATTAAAGACTATTGTCCTGGACATAGACAATGGAATTGAGTGTACCCTCACCAAGCTGTGTGGTGTGGTCGACATGCTGGAGGGAAGGTATGCCATCCAGAGGGACCTTGACAGCCTCAAACCTCATCAGATTCAATAAGGCCAAGCACAAGATCCTACGTATGGGTTGAGGCAACCTCAAGCACAAAAACAGGCTGAGAGGAGAATGGATTGAGAGCAGCCTTGAAGAGAAGGATTTATGGAAGCTGACAGGAAGCTGATGCTTCTCTGCACTTTTTCACTTCCAGAGCACCTTCCATGAATAGTTTCCATGAATATTAACATAAAGGAAATGCACATTAGAAGTACTAGTATCTTACTGACGTGCCAGTTCAGCTGGTAAACTTTTTTTCACTATTTCTACACTGATAACCTCTGGTAATGAACATGGAATTGAAGGATTAGGTAGTTTCCATCAAAATTCCCCAAATTTCAGGTTAATTTGGGGTTAGAATTCTAGTACAGAAGGACTGCCTAAAGTTTTAAGGGTAACTTGGCAGCTTTCAAGAGCCAAGGCCGCTTCTATGTCTGAACATGGAACAATGCAACAATTAAAACAAAAAGGAGATAGAGAAGATAGATACTAAGCGTGCCATTGTGCATTTGGACACCTTTATTTGGGCTGTTCTATTCATTTACTAGGAGCATTTAATACAGAAGTCTTTTTTAAGGACCTCAACATGATGAACACAATGATCTGAAGACATGCTTAACAAGAAGTTATACCCTTACCTCTTTCTTTTGAACTAGGTGTCAAACTAGTGGTCTCAGTCCCAGCTATGGGCTCCTCTGAAGCTCGTACAGCACACTTATTAATAAATCGCATGCGTTCCTGAGAAGCCTAGAAATCAAAGGTTTAATCCAGATAAGAAAACTTCTAGTGCCTACTTTAAATCCCAAAGAATTTTCGAAAGGAAGAATCTATAAGTGGTCAATAAGACAGCAAATCCAGTGCATGTGAGATATGATGCTACTTCATATTACTGTTGAGTATGTTTCACTGTTTGATCTACAAAAACATCACCTCTAACAACAGGATTGCCATTAGTGAGTCACTGGGGAGAAAGATAATATGCTATCCACATAAATGGATAGCATTTCATGTCAGTCATATTCAAGTCATCTTTTCGAGGTTTTTTGTTTTAGAAATAATAACCTGTCAACATTAAACATACAATTTTTCTAGTAATATTTTGGAAACTTTATTTGTTTAGTTTTAATGTGTTTTGTAGAGAAGAAATAAATTAGCATTTGTAATTAATGCTCATCTGTAATTTCTATGCAGTGTGTCATGAGTATCTGAATAAGATAAATCTTTGCAAGATGGTAGTTCAGTAGAATGAAAAGTAGGCAGCACACTTTGCAATAGTTTCACTCTACTCAATGCATAATAGCTATATTTAGTACATATCCCAAATAAGAAAACTATGCTGTCAATAACAAACCTAACACCAGAGTGCAGTATGCAACTTTGCAACTTTGTGGCTGGAATCAGAGGAGATGCTAGGGTTCCCAATGAATGAATCCTGAGACACTGAATACTTATGCTAAAGACAATGAAATACTGGGAAATCATTGATCTCTGGGCAGTTTAAAATAACATTTGTATTTAAAAAAAAACACAAACAAACCCCTGAAAAGTAGAGTTCCCTCATAGCTGAATGTAATGCCCAGAATATGTTCAGCTACTGCACCTCCTTAGGGAAATATCACTTTCTCCTAGAAGCTCCTACAGCCTGGTGATTTAGACTTCCTTCTGAGAAACAGAAACTATGGGTACAAGCCCTTTCAGACTCAATTGCCTTTGATGCCAAAACCAGACATCACCCTTTCTACCTGTCTTTTCAGAAGGTGGTTTTGGCTCACTGGGCTTTCTCTCAAGGGCTCAGATTGCCAGAACTGACAGAAAAGCCAAAAGTCAGACTGGAGTCAGGCACCTGATTCCCAGAGTCAGTGGGCATGTGTAACCCGTGGAACAGGGAGACTTTGGGGCAGCATGATCAGGAGGAAAGAAGAAGGGAAGATACTCAGTCTGGATAGAAGATCTCCAATTTAGACCTCTTTTTTAATTTTTAAAAATTTTTTTTAGTGTATTAAATGCAATTGCTGCAATTCTCTTAACAACAGCTCTTTTAGAAGAATGTCACAGACCTACGGGGCTTTTAAAATGGGACACTTTAGCTGTAATTCAGTTGATTTTTTGATCAAAAAGGCAATGAGGATAGAACCAGCATTCTGGAGACTCAACACATCAAAAGAGATTCACGACCAGCAAATCTTTTGGAGGCTGTACTTGCAGTTTCAATCTCAGCACAGCAAATCAAAGCTGCAGGTGATACATCTCTCCTTAGATCAGAATTTAATATAGTAGTGCCAGAAAAAGAACCCCTGAGCTCTGGATACACTGAAGAGAGCTGAAAAAGTCTTAAAGTGTAACAGGGAAGATCAGTGTCTGAGGTTCACTTCTGAAAGGTAGTGTAAAAATTGCAAAATGTTTTTGAGCTGGGGTTTCTGGCTGAGTATCCTGTAACGGTCAACAGTGGTAGTGGTGACTCTCATCTAAGTTTAAAGACTGCACTTTGTTCTTTTATTTTCCTTTTTTTTTTTTTTTTGTAATGACTTTTCCAATTCTGAATCAGCAGTGTAACTTTTTGTATTATTTCTCCCTCTTAAGCATGTGTCATGTAAAAAGAGCCCAGATGCAGCTGAAGTCTGAATTAATATTGCTTCTCCAAAATAGTGAATTCATACAGGCAGCACATACAGGCTCATGGGTTAACTGCAACTCATAATGAATTTGGGAACCCTGACTGCAGGGGACAGTTTGAGTGACGATATGCCCACGTGCCAGTTCTTCAAGAGAAATCCTTGTGGCATGTTTATAACAATGTATTTCTCACTAGAATCTGTTCATGCTAAACAATAAACTTGTCACAGGTAGCAGCATTGCAGTTGCATAGAGGTAGTGGACTTTCTAAGGAGAAACTTTTCTGTTTTTTAAAGTATAATTTAAAGTCTTAGTGATCTACAGAAGTCTAAAGCAGATGATCTAGATTTCATACATGCACATAATCACTTGATTCTTTAACCTGTGTAAAATTTCCTCTTTTCCACCGAGTGCTGAAGGGGACAGATGTATGAAGTTAAGTCTCTTTTGTAGCAACTGCTCTACCACCACAGCACCTCCTGGAACTTGTAAAGAAACACTACTTCAAAAACTGCACTCTGATTATTACCTTGATAGCTCTTCCTGGCTCTGCAGACTCCCATGCTTGTTTCATGGCTTTGATCTCATCTACTCGCTGAGTATCTTTCTTTACCTCCAGAATGTCTGCTTCTCGCTGTTCACTCACTAGACGTAAAGTCCAGTACGGCTGGTCTGAAGCAGCTTGCTGAAAGCAAAGTAAACGTAAAGTACTCACTGGTATACACCTACTACTACTATTTAGGATGAAGTTGTTTCAGTAACCTGGCAAATTTCCTGACTAATATATATTACACATGGATAGATTTTGATGTGCATTACTACATAAACAGTAGCTGTTAAAGGAAAGGAAAATGACTTTGCAGTGTCTAGAAGCTCTTTGAGACATTTTGCTTCACATTCCCAGTTCTTCTGAACATTCTGTCTAAACAAGAGAATTTTGCAGTTATTTTTCATGCCAAGCTTTCTTCCTTTCCTTCCCTCCCTTCCTTGCATTCCCTTCCCTTCCTTACTAGCATTTTTAGTAGAAGTCTTATTATATTTAATGAGACTTTTTGTGTAGAAATACATCTTTCTTGGTCTCATGAGGGATCAGGTTCTTTCCATTAACTTCCCAAACTCTCTAAACCACCTTAACACATGGCTTCCCCAGAACTGTAGGATACAAGTAGTGCCTGAAATGTAGGAGACTATTCTGATATCGGAGAATGCGGTATTGTGCTGCACAAAGCTCTGGAAACTGTACCATCTACAGAAGCTTTAAGCCCAAGATTTAAAAGCAGAGATAGGAATTCAGCTTTTGAGAATAAAGGTGGAGCATCTTCTTTATCTGCAAGTGGTCCATCTCAAAACCTGCACCTTTTTTAGTGTTAGCTTGAAGAACTCCCAAGAACCATCACCCCAGCATCCCTAACAAACCCCTTCTGGAGCTGAAGGCAGAATACTGACACAGTCTGAAGTTGCACTGAATTTCTATAGCCAACAATCTCAACTGCAGCCATACATACTACTCTGAAAGAAAAGTTAAATCACTATTCTGGAACTCTGTATAATTAGTTGTGGATACAAATCATAGGAAAGTTTGCTGTGCAGCAGGTATATTCAACAAAACAATTCAGTAAAGATTTCTTCATGAAAAAAATCTGTGGAGATGCCCTCTCCTTGAACTACCTACCACGAGGCAGCAAAATTCCCAGCAAAAGCAATACTGTTAAATGAGAAGCTGTCAGTTTCTTGTTTGCCTTCCATTAATCTGTTTGCAATCTATAAAGTCAGTTATTCCTTTTAAGGCATTCAGGCTGGCAGTAGCCTTTCAGTCAACCACAGAACACAGACCATCCCACCACAGATGAGAATAATTTGCAAGTAGGCAAGTAGGTACCATTTTTTTCTGCCACTGTATATCTGCAAGCTAATGACAATTGTGACATATGAGACAGGGCTATGGGAGGAAGACCTATTTCATCTCCCTGGGAACCCAGGAAACCCACTACAATGAGGGACTAATGGGACATGAATATGGTGAATTCATGGAATCTAATAAACATTCAGCAGAGGCAAAATTTGGACAAACAAAAGGAACAACCAGAAGTTGCTTTATACATAAACAAATTAATGAGCGTTACATCTCTAAATGAAGGATGGATATATTTTACATGTGTAATTCAATCTCTCTCAATGTAAACTTAAAAAGGTAGCAAAGCAGGGCATAGAGAAACATAGGCTGTACACTAGAAGCGCTTAGCAGCACTGACTCAATACAATGATGGCACATTCAACATCCTATTTTTTGGCTTTGTTCTCACCTGAGATACAAGTTGAGCTGCAAAAGGTACAAATGATCCACTTTCTTTACGGGACTTCTCTTTTTCTGTCTTCTCAGATGCTTTATCTTTTGATTTTTTGGTTGGTTTAGGAATACTTGCAGGCTTTTGTCCTTCAGAATGATAGGGCATTTGGGAAAAGTTGTGCTCATTGTGCTTTGCTCCATGTACTATTCAGATATAGTTATGATGCATGATGAATTAAAGGATGCCATCGTTATCCATAAATATATTTCCAATGTAAGAGCCAAGTGGAGTAACAGCCATACAGAGACACACACAAAAAAAAAAAAGTCATTTAATTAGCTGACACTTTCAAGTACTACATTAACATTTATTGTTGGACCAAGAAAGAATCTGAGGACAAAACAACTTTTAAAAACAGATGTACAAGTTGGATATTGTGACAGCCTTATCTGTCCTAACAGCACTTTTCACTGTGATTTTGCCATGGTTCCTGCATATCTGTCACTGAATTGTTGCCTTGTGTATGGATCAGTCCAGAGACTGCAATGTACAGAATCACAGTCTGACTCTTGCTTCTCTACTATAGTCCCATATAACCTCTCTCAGTGTTTCGCACCAGGCAGGAGAGAAGCAGGTAAAGCCAGTGTTTTCAATGCCTCATAACTTTGTAAGCCTAAAAGTATGGAGAGCAGAAGGGAAGATAACATTCCACCAAAAATGCAAGGAAGGTAAGGCAAAGAAATATATTTGGTATTTGATGTATATGTAAGAAATTCAAAATTTTAATTCACAAAACTATCTGAGAACATTTTGGATTAATTATTTTATCAATACATATGTATGCTACACATACGTTTGAATTAAAGATACTGAGAATTGACATTTGTAACATTAATCTTGTACTTTTTAACTGGTGGGAGCTTTTTGCATGCCATATTCTTTTTAGAATAAATAAATAAAGCCTGTAATAGCATGTAGCTTTAATAGCATAAGGGACATGGCAATTGAAACAACCTAGAATGGACCCATGATACTTTGAGAAAGATTAACAATCTGAGTCTGTAATCTATGTTTCCCCCCACCTTCATATTGCTTGAAATGTTAAAACAAATGCTGAAAGCCTATTTTTAGTCAACACAATAAAACAAGAAATTTCTCTTAGAAAAAAAAGAGGAAATGAGTGACTATTTTACAATCTGACAATAATAGCAAGGTACTTTTCACTTAATGCTATGCTTTCCTAATCTCTTTCCACTGAGGACAAATCACTGTGCTACACAATTTGATCCAAAGTCTACTGAAGATATTCCATGAGCTTTAATGAGCTTTGGATCAGATCTGCAATTTCATGATTTATTCTATGACGTTATATGGGTATATAAAATTGTAAATATTAAATATATAGGAACATATTTATAATACACATATAACTACATACACAAAAAGTATTATATTTTATATACATGTGTATTACATCATACATTATACATGCATTTCTGTATAAATTGTATTATTCTTTTCTTCTTCTCATGCTACTTAAATAACATACAATTGCACCAAAGTGTTAAGCTTAAATTGATTCAGTGCTAACAAACCATACATTAAAGAATGAAAGCAAAAATTAAAGTGGTCTCCACAAATGCTGAAGATTATAAAGCAACACAGGAGGAAATGCAAACATAAAATAAATTCTGATGACATTATTTAAGTTATAATATCATTACATAAATGCCTTTCCATTTAATTTCACATTATCATAACATATTAGCACCATAAATCAAGCTGGTGTACATGCATTATTCAGTGCACTATTAATTTTTAAATATAAATTATTTATGATTTATACAAACTCTCAAGAGGCATTCAACGTCATTAGCTAAATTATATCAGACAAAGGCTTTATATGCCATGGGATACCACAAGCTTTGTCTAGCTTCTATAAGTATTTTACAACTCAGAATTTTAACATTTCTATGCTCTGGACCTAACTGCATACACAAAGAACATAGTAAATAACAAATAAGCACAAGAAATGACAGAGCTAAAATGAGATATCCTGCTTTAACACCAGATATGAAGGCCTAGGGCAGGATTCAGTTGAGCTCCCTTAGGTAACAGTACATTGCAAAGACGAGGTTCTCCCAGCCCTCCTCCCTCTGTCAGCACAGCAATCAGTTTCCCTAGTTTTGGGATCATGCTCCAGACACTCCAGGAGAAGTCACTGTCTGCAGTTTGGCACTATAGCATGCTGCCCACTGATTCTAAGGGAGATGCAAGTAGTTCCTCAAGGCTTTTCCAAGGGCATATCCAGGCAAATGCTTTGTAGAGGATGTGATAAGAAGAAAAGCAGGGAGAAGATGCAGAAAGAAAATAAGCCATTTCAGCTCACAGCTTATGCATCAATCATTGCAAACCCTCAATGACAGTTATTGTATATGTATGGCACCAAGAAAAGCTTAGGCATCACACCAGTTGACAGTGATGACAAACAGCTGATAACAACTCTTAAAATTAGCTTTTATACCACTTTTCAGCTATTTACTCAGAGATTCATTTAGTCTAATGCCAGAAGGGACCCTAGTGATTATCCAGCCTGATGTCTTGTCTATGACAAGCTAAATAATTAAACAAAATTATCCCTATCTGAAACTCATAACTTTACACTGAGATACAACAATTCTCTTTTTTAGGTAAGATAGACAGCTGCTCCTGACTTATGAAATTCAAATTACAGAGAATGTGTTTTATTCATAGGTAAAATACAGTGGAATATTTTGGAGATTTCTATGAGAAGATACCATGCTCCCACTATCTAAAATAGGCTCTTAAGCACTTAGTGGCATTACCCAGTAGTTGGCAGAAACTACTGTTACTTGCCCCATGACAGACTTTCAGATTTGGTCAGGAAATGACCAAGAAGTTCAGATGTTACTTTTCCTACCTCTGACTGGACCCTCAGGAGGATTCTTGACAGACAGCAATGTCAAGAATCTTTTCAAAGTTGGGCTCATCCAGACACTAAAAACTGCATGGATCAGAGGTCTACAAGTCTTTAAACTCTAGCACCGTCTTGTATCCTCAGGGATCTATTTTTTTCACTGCACACCTGGCAAGTAATTGATGACTATGGACAAGCAAAGTGGGATGAGATAAAAAGAGAGAGAACTGAACATCCTGTTAAAAATCTTGTGAAGTCCTGCCCTTGCCATAACCCAACAAATTCTGCGTTGGGAAGAGAAAACCTGTGGGAGAACTTTCCCAGTTCTGGAGTAAAAAAGCGATTTCCCAAAGGATATTGCCTTCCCTGCCTTCCCAAACCTACTTCTACTACATAAGTTGGGTGCCCTATCTACTTCTGCTCTCTGAGCTAGACAGACAGCCGTATCTCACCAACAGTTAATACTCACAAGGTAACTTAAGGCAATATATAAAATACATGTTGCAGTCAGCATTCAGTGCACACTGATGATTCAACTCTGGATTGTGACAACTGCACAATAAAAGTTCTAATCTTACTAAATTAAAAGGAAAACCAAAGAACCCGAAAAAGCATAGCTGAAAATCATATGTACAAATTGAATATTAAGATAATTCTGTTTGTGCAGTCAAGCAACTTAAAATGGTACCAGCAATTGGAAGATTGCTTGCTAATTTTTCCCCTTTTACACAAGAATTATGATCCAGACCTTAATTTAATTTTTTTTTTACAATTTTTCCATTGAAGTCTTGCCCCATTAACAGTTCCCAATGGAAAGGGAGAAAAAATAAAGAGAGAGGAAAAAATGTAGACTATATAAATAATAGACTATCTGGCACTTTCTAATTTCTGTGTACTTGGGTTTTCTGGTTAATGCCTTTTTAATGTTTTGTTTGTACAATGTGCTCTTTAATAAAACATTTAATGAGATTTCATATGTAATAAATATGATTAAACATTAGTCATGAAATAACTTTTGCTAACAGTTCTTTTTACAAGTGCTGACAAACTTCAATATTTAGGATTTTGAAGAAAGAAAAGAACAAGCATCAACAAATACAGTATACAAAATTATCATAGCATCTCTATGCCAGAGAATTTACTTTCCTCAAAAATGTTCTTAATAAATATTTATATTATAGGTGAATATCGATAGAATAACAGTACATGTCTTCATTTGAAGGGAGACTAGTTTAAAATACTATAGCAAATGCTAATACAAAGCTGGGCAGTGCTTTTCACATGACAAATTAGCTTTAGTACCAAACTAACTCCAGATGGCACTGTTGCCTTACAGGAAAAAGTGGTACCTCAAATGGTGAAAATTTGCTGCAGGAATTCTCCACCTGGCTCACTGCAGCTTTCTTAAAAAATCACATTGTGAGAGGATGCCTTTTGGATTACACACCAACATTGCCAGCACCTGATCTGCATGTTTGATGACTGGTGCTGGCAGATTTAAAGGGTATAGCTCAGTTTTCAAATTGCTTTAAGACTAGTTCACAATGAGAAAAAGATTCAGAGATGAAATAGGTTTTTCTTCCAAAATACTTACCTATAGTAAGCACTCCAGATAAATATTGCTGTTAATAGTGGTACACAAAATAAATGCTAAGTACTAAATACACTTAGTGGTGGTGTTTAAACATGATATACAGTGGTTTTAAATTCTGTCGGTAGCCAATGCAATGTGTTGTTATCCTTGTATAAACAGAAACACTGTTTAATATGAACTGTAAAATGGATTTGGGTTATTTAGAAAGGCAGTAATTTTGAAAGAAAAAGACAGAAATCGCAACATTTTAAAAGTATCCTAAGAGAAAAGTGCTTGTCATCATTGATTGTGGCTTGAGTCTGGTTGACTGCAAATGAGCCAAAGCATCAGATAACACAGAGAAGGAAAGCAATGAGCTAGAATACTGTTAACATTGAACTAAACATGATGATGCTCTTGACATTGACAAACTTCGGTAAAATAGCTGAGAATTAGTGAAGAAACTTCAGAGACTGTGACCTTTGACCTGCAGTTTCACAGACTGGTGACAGCTGTATAAAGGATACACACCAGTAGCATGACTGGTGTGTTCAATGCAGGCTGGTACTGTGTAGCCAAATCAGCAGGAGAAGACAATATAATAGGATGTCTATTGTAGGAAGCAGCATATCATTAAAGAGAAAATGAGGATAATAAATGGAGTCATATAGGAAGAAAAGATGATTTTGTGAAAACACAACAAAGTAAAACAAGTGAAATCACCACAAAAAATGCTCTATACAGGCCTGTAAGACTATATGGCACAGCTCCTCAAACATTACTAAAACTGACTAATGAAAATAGTAAATAAACAAGATACATCTTTGTTAAGTTCTGTAATGCTAGCTGAAAAAAGACCACAAAATCTTAAATGGTGCACTGAAAACCAAGAAATGAAATAGAAGGAATTACTGACACAGGAAATTTACTGAATGGTGTAAAGTAATATAATAGGTTCTTCAGGAATCTAGGAGTGTGAGCACAGAGGAGTCAGCTACAGGTGTGCATGAATGCACATGTGTGTGATGGTCTGCACGCACAGCTGGAGTAGGGCTGCAGCCTCAGGAGGTCATAGTGGATCCAAGGGCCAGCTACTGGGCAGACCAGGTGTCTAAGTTCAGCTACTGGAAGGATTCACTATATATATATTAATATATTCTCTCTAGTGGTCTTCCATTCTGTCCAGACAGAGAGGGGAGCAGGATGAGGCCATTGGTGCTCTCTGTGTTTGTGTGAGTGCTCTGAGTGTCTCTTTGTGATCTGTATGGCTGGCAATGTATATATGTATACATACAGTGTGTATGTGTTCTGTATGTGCCTGCTGGGACTACAGCTTAAACCTCATTAATGGTTGGACCTGGGGACATAAAGCGGCAGCATTCTCGCCTCTCAGGCTGTTGAATCCAGCATGATAAATGTTCTTCTAACATATTAAGATTGAAATCATTTTGTGTAAGCCCTAGTGGTAGAAAGGGAAGCAAATATGAGACATTTATCTAGTTTCTAGGACACTGACTTGAATTCTAACTGCTTTTAATAGGTGTTGGGATTTTTTTTTTTCTGTCCCTTAACAAGAAATGCTGAGAGAATCTAGAAAAAAGAAAAACTCCTGTAATTCCTCTGTCCCCTGCCTGGCTGGAATACACAACCTGTCCTTAGGACCTTTCCTAGTCTTGCCTGCTGCCTAAATTCTTCTCCTAGAAAAACAAAAGTAATTCATATCCTAAAACCAAGCCTTTTTTTACCCCGGCTTGTCAGTGCATTCAGAAGGCACGATTTCAAATTTCAGTAGAAACTTTTATGTTTGGATGTACTTTGTCAGAGCACTGTGCCTTTATATTCCATTTCATCAGTCTCTCTGACTGTGGAAGCAGTCATACTTCCATAACTGTTCCAGACCCCTACCTAAAGCTGAGCCCTAAGAAGCTCTGGTGTGTTATGCAGCGTGTTCTCTGACTTCTTTATAGTTTGTGAAATGAAGGTACAGGATCATGCTATCAAAATTCATTCTATGAACCACAGAACAAAGAGCTTTGGTCCTTAATTATTTCACTCAACCAGCGAATAAAAGAAAAGATGTCATATGGTCTTGGCTTGTTGCAACATTGTTTTAAAAAATCAATAACATGATGCAGTTGACTAAATACATACTGAGATTGACCTACCTTTGATTTCATTTTTCTCCATTTCTTTCAGTTCCTGAACAAACAGCAACTGACTCTCAGTAAGTGGCCAACTATTATACAACACAAATGCTTGTATGATATACTTATGAGGCTGTGAAAGAAAATGTTGTATGTTAACACGCTGAAGATGTAACAATTATAGTAAGCATTCAAAAGTTCTGTAGGTTAGTAAACTGCCAGCTATTGAACTCAGCAAATAAAACACATAATTAATTTACAGCCTTGCACATTACAGTATTCACAAGAAGCTTAAAAAATTAGTGTTAATTCCACAGATTTTATTTTAATTCTTGTGAAATTAAACAATTACTCAAGTGTTCATCAAGTGAAACTAAAATGGGGTATGCAACAAAGAGCTACATTCCTTTAAGATTTCCATGTAACTTTTCAAGGCATGCTGTGTGCTAAAACAAAGACTTCTGTCTTTGATTTTAAGACCTACTTCAGGGCTTTAAGCCCTAATACAAGAACTCGATAATGTCTTAATTTGAGGTAGAGGTGACAGGGCCCATATGTTATATTAAACATTGTCTACACTGAACAGGAAATTATTCTTATTAAAAACTGTTTTCTGAATTCTGAAGCCAGTTCTGAGTCAAAGGAACAGCTCTGGAATTTATTTCTCAATAATCCTTTTTCTTCTTGGAATATTTTGTTACAGCTGAAGTCAATTATCAGGAAAAAGTCACAGTAGAGAAACAACTGGAGATAGACACACATGAACTGCTTCAGAAAATGGATGCTATTTTTCTATGATAGACAAATAATACTAGGTGAGGTCAAGAAAATACACCTTTTTGACACCTCCCTCTGAGAAACTCTGCTCAAGTAACAACTACTGTTTGTTACTAAAGCTTTCAGCCGATTAGCAGTAGGTGTTTCTCTATTAAAACTATTAAATTTGGCCTTCTCTTATATAAAATTTCAAAGAAAACTCACATTGAATTATCAAAGTATAGCTTAATTACTGGTAATTCTGGCCCTTAACTGAAAGCTATGCTATACTTGAACTGGATTTGGCAAATGAAGAACATTTAATGATTGAATAGATCATCTTGATTGGAAAACAAAAATGACAGTTATTTGGTTATTCATATACATACATCATCATTTCTCCATAGCCTCATTCAGAAGCTACCAACAATCTTCATTTTTGATTCCTGGTTCTTGCCTCAGCATATCAGATCTCCATGTGTAGCAAAAGAATTATCAATATACCTTCATTATTTGGTTGGGTTTTTTCCCAAATCCCAATGACTTGGAATCACTTACTTGTTGTGGACTAACAACACTCTTTTGAAAGTTGTCCAAGAGGAAAGATTCATCTTCTAATATAGGTGGACATTCTTGTACAAGCCCCAGCTTGAAAGAAGATTTGGTGTCCTTTAAACATGAAATACGAGATTTTTTTTTGGATACCCCGCTTTCTGATTCCTTCCTTGTACTACTGTGAATAATTGTTTTGCTTGCTGCAAGATGATAAAAAATGTCAGGGTTAATTTCCAGAAATTCTATGAATGATTGATATGCGGTAAACAGGTGCCCCCAGAATTGATGAGAACAAAGAATTATTATAATCCATTTTCTCATGCTGTATTATGATCACGAGTTTCCAATTAAAATTATACTTATTCCAAATACTATAATGATGTCACTCTGCAGGAAAATCACATATTGTTTCAAAGTAAATAATGAAAAATTTGAAAGACTGTATATATAATTGCTGTTACAGTTTATAAAGTGTATACTCCCCTCCTCCTCCGAAACCCAACACTTCGTTCCTGCACTAACCACCACATCATTATGTTATATATTACATAATATGGAAGCCTTGTACACTGTACAATGAGACCTCTGTATGGCTAACCTAATTTAATAAATTATGTGCACTCATGGTGGGATGGGAGAGGTGCAATCCTACATCTACAGAAGTCTCTTATGCCAACCTGACATAAAGATCATATCCAATTGAAGTTGAAAAAAAGCCAGTGTTGAAAAGAGCTATAGAAATAATTGCAGTCGGTCATTTCTAAAGTTCTGTCATTGTCTCATTAGGAAGGAACTGATGTGGAAAAACTGTGAAACCACTAATGTGCTAAAGAAGGGGTGTAACAGAAGTAGTAATCCAGAAAACATATTCAGCTCAGAATGGTGCAATTCTCCAGAAGACTCACCTGCCCTTGTTGGAAAAATGACTTGCAAATGTTCCCAAAAAAACATGCACAACCAAAATAATAGTTCTAGTAATGGTCTCCAGGTGGTGCTGCGACATCAAATTACTTTTCTCACTGCTTCTACTTGTCTTGGTTTTCCTAAGCAAAGCCCTGCCTGGAAGGTACTGCTACCTACCTTGGTTCCAGGTTCAAACAAATATCTGAATAAGATTTTGATACTTTGAGAATGGATTGTATCAGACTGCTACTATGGAAAAAAAGGATTTTGAGAATTCACTTGAGCACCCGTGGTTAAAGACCTGCTATGCTTGTATCAGCAAAACAAGCTGTGCTTGCAACACAATGCTATGTACCTCCTGTATTGGCAAGTGAATGTTCAAGGTCCAAATAATCTGTTGCATCTCAGAAGGTATAAATATGTTCAAAATCAATTGGTTTAATGTAGTTCTTGAGTTATAAAAGACATTTATAAAACAGCTGTGGCTGGGGATGAATTAGCAGATTGTGGGTGGGAAAGGGGGATAATGTTTTATTGGTGATGCTTGCATAATAATGTCACTTAAGAATACTTCTGGTAACAGAGTGATCAGCTCCATGAGAGGCAGAATATATGTGATACTGAACAGGTCTCAACTGTGTGGGTGGTGTCTTGCTTAACAAACAAGTTTGGTGCTGACAGTATGGCAGTGGTTTCTGATTTTTCTTATTCTGTGAAAACACACTTTTTAAAGAGAAAAACTAGATACTGATAGTATGAAGTATTGAATGTCAGTTGTACAAATCCCCACTTGAACTCGGCACCAGTCTTTATGGAGGTTCCTATATTGCTGTTGTACAAGCCATAAAACACTTTTGACAACAGCAAAGAAATACTTTAATAATACAATTACATACATTACACCTACACATATGCAGCAGGTTGGGTAATCTGATACCATTACACTGAATGTTAACTGCATATTGATTATAATGAATAAATCTAATAATCTCATATAGCTTGCATGCTCTGAAAGATTTGGAAAACTTACACAAAATGTCTTCTTTGTGGTATACACATACGACTGTACATAGACAAAGAACTTCAATGTTAAGGCCTAGTGTAAGGTCTAATCTTGTAAAAATAATAGTAAAACCCCCAACAAACAGTTGTTTCTTCGATCTGACAGCTCTCTACACACTAATACACACTTAAATGGAATCAGAATATTCATTTTACCTTCAAATACATTCTAAAATCATAACACTTTTTTACAGTTTGTCAGGTCTAGAAACAATTTTAAAGTCTGTTTGAAATAAAGTACCTTTCATCAATACTTTTTACAGCTAGAATTCACTGACTCTATTGCTGAATAGGGCTCTGATACAACAGCCTTCCTATTACCAATCAGGTGAATATATCAAATAATTCATTGATTGATTCACAATGGATTAAAATAATTTAAAATCAAGAGAAATTATTTGTATCACAGCACAATAATAATAATAAAGGATAAAAGCCTCATGTGTCTGTCTGATTTCCGAGGAGATTTTGAAAATCCTCTCATCCATGCCCCCTGCTAGTCTGGCAAAGACAAAATGCCCCTTTTCAATTTCTGCCCCATCAACTCCCTTCCAGAATTTCTCTTCCCTTTCACTTGACTGTGCTTTTTAGCTTATCTCAGTCTTCAGACTATTATCTTTGCCAACAAGCTGGTTTACCGAAAGTAAGTTTCTTCTTTGTTTCTTACTGAGGGTAACTTAACAATTTTTTTCAAGTATTTGTCATGCTGACCCAAATCTGTGCTATCTTATAGCTGTCCTGCTTCTATTTCTACTGGTACATTTATTAATCTATTCCCATATTCCAAAAACAGTTACCAAAAATAGCTGTTAATTATCTCGCTAACTCAGTCACAGAATCACGACAGTTTCTCCATGACTTTCTTTAAAACCACAACATTGTCATCTGATGAATTATACTTTAAGAGCATGGTCTTTAAAGTATTTAATATCAATTTTCTGGTAATAACAAGGTGCTGTTGAGACAGAAATCAATATGTTTCTTAATCACGATTAAATTAGGTGTTTTTCCCACACAGCACTGGAAATATAGATAAAACATTTTTCTAAAGAACATGTTAGAAAACCAAACATTTCAAAATAGTGGAGATGAGCACATGAAATATACTATTTTGAGCTTTAGCAAAGCAATAACCCAGTATTTGAACAATTTGCCTTTGCCTCTGGTCCTGACTATGCTCAAACAGGCAGAAAAGGATTGATTTACAGAAGATTTATCATTTAAAAGTCTTCATAAAAGGAATGAAAACTAGTATCTTATAACATTGATGTATGGTGGTGTCCATGGGGAGTACAGAGGTTGACTTGCTTGCTTATTAACAATGGCTGTACTGAAGCACACTTGTAATTCTTATGAAGAACATACAGTTTCAAAATGAAACCTATAGATATAATGAAAAGGCCAGGTTGGATGGGGCCTGGAACAGCCTGGTCTAGTGGGAGGTATCCCTGCCCATGGCAGGGGGGTTGGAACTAGATGATCTTTAAAGTCCCTTCCAACCCAAACCATTCTATGATTCTATGACAGAAAAATTCAAAATAGTATACAATCTTACAAATAAAAGGTAAATTGATTGATTAAGAATTGATGTGTATACTTAGATTGTATTTTCTGTATTTCAGTTTGTGCCTATGGCCTCTCATCTTGTCACCGGGCGCTACTGAAAAGAGTTTGGCTTCATTTTCTCTACCTCCCAGCCCCATCCTGCCAGTCTTGGGCATTCAGTAGATTCAGAGTAGTAGTTTCCTGGACTAGAGAGTCAGTTTTAACTCATGCCAGATGGATTTTTGATAGGTAAAATTCCTAGTTTCAAAGCACTTTGAGAAAATACATCAAATTTAGCATGAAAGTGACCTTTGAACACACTAGTTCTCACCTTTAACAAGGGCTGAGCTGACAAGACTGTAATGTAATGAATGACAACATTTTTAAAATAGAAATAAAAAGAAACAGAATTTTGAGCAAATAACCTTCTGAGATTCAACTGTTCAGCTAAATGTGAGTGAGGTGAATGCTATAACTTTCAAATACATTTGTCTCAAAAGTAATTTTGTTTAAATTCAACTATGCTAACAAGGGATAACTTTTACAGTGTTTCAGTTGTTATTGTAAAGAATTGACAACAGCATAATGGGCATTTATGAGCTTTGCAAGTCTGGCACAAGTAGTTCTTCCTTCAGTGTCTTCTATTTCCATGAACAGCATTGTGAGGCTGTAGCAGAGGCAGAGTAAAAAATGGGATTTTTTTCTTAAGCATAAATACTTTATCATTTATTCAAGAGTCTTTTGCCTTGTACTCTGGGGCTCATATAGTGGATGAGAAGCCAATAAAATATATGCTTTTGCAAAAAAAGAACAGATTCTCAAGATGGTGCATTTAAACCAGAAGGCTCAGTGTAATCTATGAATTATATACTGTGCCCCATTACCTGGGGATCAGTCTCCTAAGAGTCATAGAATCATAGAATCATGGAAAAGACCCACCGGATCATCGAGTCCAAACATTCCTATCAAACACTACACCATGCCCTCTCAGCACCCCATCCACCCATGCCTTAAACACTCAACCACCTCCCTGGGCAGCCTGTTCCAGTGCCCAATGACCCTTTGCGTGAAAAATTTTTTCCTAATGTCCATCCTAAACCTAGCCTGGCGGAGCTTGAGGCCATTCCCTCTCGTCCTGTCCCCTGTCACCTGGGAGAAGAGGCCAGCTCCCTCCTCTCTACAACCTCCTTTCAGGTAGTTTTAGAGAGCAATGAGGTCTCCCCTCAGCCTCCTCTTCTCCAGGCTAAACACCCCCAGCTCTCTCAGTCGCTCCTCATAAGGCCTGTTCTCCATCCCCTTCACCACAAGGGTTGGAGAAGACAGATGTAGATTTCAGAGTTCTATCTGGTGAAACATTCTCAAAACCAGAACTGTTAAGCACAAAATTATGCAAACAGCAAATCCTGCCACATCAGATCTCATGGTGCAGTTTGGCATGCTTGGTACAGGTTTTTACTTTTGGACTGGGTGGTGATGTTTGACTGCTGGCAGGGAAGAAGTCGCATTTATAGTGGGAGAAAGCTCGGGGGTCTCCAGTCCCTGTGTCTCTGTCTGGAGCTTCCTGCAGGCAGGTTTGGAGGGTGGCTGACAATTTTTTGAACTTTAAGATCAAACAAATAAAGGCAGGATCTTGAAAATCAAACATATTTCAGTTCTCAAGGACAAGAAAAGCATATGCATAAAATTTTTAGAACTGAGAAGCTACTTCAATTATCCACAGAACTCTTTACTCTGTCACAAAAGAAGATCAAAAGACAGAGGAAGAAATTAAGGCTGGATACCTCAATCCTTTTGGTACCTTCTGCCATTGCTGAGGTCCAAGGACTCAAGTTCATTGCTCAAAAGAGTAGCTGATTTCACTTAACCACAAAGTAATCAATAATTCACGGAAAAAGTAAGAAAAATATTTTCTGTGATTATCTAAAGTTACTGTAAGAATGTATATCCCTCAGTGAATTAAATTATCAAATACAGAATACAATACTTACAGCGGGAACTCAAAAGCTTTTCATTACTCAAGAAATCAAAAGCAGGGATGAGTACATGGCCCTTTCCAGTGACACTCACAATTTCTTCCTCATTATGTAGGACTTGTAGTTTAATGAATACATCTGATTTAGAGGTTTGTACCTGCACTGTAGCAACATGTGATGCTGTGAAATTTACACAATACCTAAAGAGGAAGAAATAAAATATAGACATATAACCAACTATAAGAGATCATTCATTTTTAGGAAACTATCAAAACATTGTGCTGACAGGGAAGGAAAGACTTAAAATTGAGTTTGTAGTCAATCATTTTTTCCTGCAATCTGATAGCGTAAGCTTCCTGTAGTTAAGTTTAGTGCAGTGTATCCAAGATCAAAGTAACTGCTGCTGCTGCAAAAAAAAAAAAAAAAAAAAAGTGGTAGGCTTGCCTTTTCTCTTTTTTTTACTGCCTTATGAAATGTCCAGATATGCTTTTTCCCTCCTGCTGCACCACTATTTGTTGAAAAACATGGTTAGCTGATTAGGGAGCTGAACTGTTTCAATTAAAAAGTAACTTAGAAAAAGAAAAATACAGATTTCCTTTCAAAATAAGAGTAATCTCATTTGACAGCAACTGCTACTCTGGTCAGCTTTAAAGACTGTAGAATTAAAAAATGGTAGAATTAGAGTCTTAGGATGAAATTTAAATATTTTTGTTGTGACTTCTAACTTCATCTATAGCTTACTTTTTGTTCATAAATTCAAATTGTTAGACTAAACTCAGCAAATAAGACAATAAACACAACCGCACAAAGACTCCATCACCTTGACTTCAGCACATTTGGAGTAAAAAAATCATAGAATCATAGAATCACCAGTTTGGAAGAGACCCACTGGATCATCGAGTGCAACCATTCCCACCAATCTCTAAACCATGCCCCTAAGTACCTCATCCACCAGTGCCTTAAACACCTCCAGGGAAGGCGAATCAACCACCTCCCTGGGCAGACCGTTCCAATGCCTAATGACCCTTTCAGTGAAGAATTTTTTCCTTATGTCAAGCCTGAACCTCCCCTGGTGGAGCCTGAGGCCATTCCCTCTCAGCCTGTCCCCTGTCACTTGGGAGAAGAGGCCAGCTCCCTCCTCTCCACAACTTCCCTTCAGGTAGTTGTAGAGAGCAATGAGGTCTCCCCTCAGCCTCCTCTTTTCCAGGCTAAACAACCCCAGCTCTCTCAGTCGCTCCTCATAAGGCCTGTTCTCCAGCCCCTTCACCAGCTTCATTGCTCTTCTCTGGACTCGCTCCAGAGCCTCAACATCCTTCTTGTGGTGAGGGGCCCAGAACTGAACACAGTACTCGAGGTGCAGTCTCACCAGTGCCGAGTACAGGGGGAGAATAACCTCCATGGACCTGCTGGTCACGCCGTTTCTGATACAGGTCAAGATGCCATTGGCATTCTTGGCCACCTATATGGATATTTAAAATAATTTTTTTTAAGATTTCTCAACATCAGATGGAAATCAGGAAAAAAATTAATCAAAGAAGAATTTGAGTGCATTTGTTATATTTCTGTCACCTGTTTTCTTCATTGATATTGAACCTGATTCCTCTGATACTTCTTGTTGAACAGATCTCTAGCACAAGAATAATTAATTGATTCAAAATATTGATACAAATTGTCAGGAATCAAGGCAAAATGTTGTAGAATTAACTTTCAAAATATATGCATGTAATCAGCACAGGGCCTGATTTAGTACAGTGTCTAATCCCTTGCGTCACATATAGTGTTACTTGAATGCAGTCTATTAGCTAAATACACTGTTAATTAAAAATAGGGTATTACTTAAATATAGCAATTTAGTCAGGATCAGTTCTAGAACTCAAGCAGCTGGAATAAACTAAAAAATTCAAGCATCATGTTTTTATTAAATAGGTTCTCCTAAAAAAATCTGCATGCTAAAATAAGTTGCGTATACATTTTTCTGCCAATGCTGCAAGATAGAAAAGAAAATGTTGCATTTCTGGATTTTGTCTGGAGCCTGATCTGAATAGCTCAGAAAGTATATCAAATTGTCTCCTCCACAGCTGCAAAATCTGTCTTGTAATACATATTTAAGTCTCAAAAGTACAATGGAATTTCAGCTAGTGTCATATAGATAACATCTCAAGATCAAGCCTACAGAAATGAAAAATGCTATTATCAGGATTTTAAAGCTACAATCTGTGTACTTCATACCTGCTCTTTATTAAGTGGTAATAATTATTTCAGAAAATAAAACTTTCATAAATTAAATGTTAAATTTGGTATTGAACTTTGATGGCCCATAAAATTCAGGTATTTGCTTGAATACATTCCTCTTGTAAGAAAGAGGATAGCATATACTTTTCTGTCAGGGATAGTCCATATAAGAAGCATAATTTAATCTTTCTTCTTTCATTATTTACCTCAACATTACATTCTTGTCATTGGGTATGTAATACTCCTTAATTTCTTTAGTAGAATAAGCATTATATACAGCCTTGCGAGCGAGAATAGGGAGTAGACTATGTGAACCGATGAGCCGGAGCTTCCATCTTCCAGCTGTTATGGGAATGTCATCAGTACGTGCTTCAGCCACAAATGTGTAACCTTTCTGAAAGTAGAGGACAAGTTACTTTTTTCTTGGAAATAAGTCTACTCAAAATACAGTCTATGACTACATGCAAAACAATTTTTGTCCATGTTACACTTATTAGTATAAGAAGATGAACTCGATAAGAAAGAATCTTATAGTTCTGCTATAGCCTAACTTACAAAGCATCACTCGTTGCAAGAATTGCTATTCAACAAAAGTTACATAGCAAATCAAATCCAATCTCATATAACTTCACAGCCAGCTTTATTTTTAGGGGCATGTACAATTAAAGTCCTGAGGTCATTCAACAAAATTATTTGATGATTCAAAGTTTTTAAATGAATTCTAATTTAAGAAATGTTAATAATTTCTTACTCTTATTTAAGCATGTGCAATATTCTATTTTGACAAGTCTTCTTATAACATGACTAAAGTTCAGTAAAACATTTATTTCATGTATTTTCTTGCTTCATACATCAAAGTACTATGCAAATAGCTCCCAGATAAAGTATCTACACAACTCTGGTTTCTGTAATATTATCATTCCTTTTTATTGCAAACCCAAAGCTATACTATGAATCAATGTTTTCTATTTTGGTAAAAATATTTTCCAGCTTGATATCTGATCAGAAGTATATGTGGTGTTGGTGAGGATAGTAGTAGCAGTAGTAGCGGTAGATGGAACGACGAAAAAGTTCAAGACCGCATAAGTCAAGAACTTTAAACCTGAGACAACCACATCAAATCTATACTTTACTATTAGGAAACATCTGGTTGGTATGCCAGATGCAAGAAAGATGTGTATTTTACAGTACTGATGTATTTGAAACTGTGCAATAATTTTGAGATTATAGATAATTTTAATTCCAAAGGTGACGACAGCTGAAGATAAGGAAACTATCTTGGTAATCCATGCACAAGACATTTAGCAAAAGGTAGCAGTCTTCACACATACGAAAAAAAATTAGATAAGATAAAATACAAAAATGAAAATTTATGAATTCACTTATAAAGCAGAGAAAAATCTCCCTTCAAGCTGTAGGCAGTGTGAAAGTAAAGGTGAATGCATGCATTTGCTGCACGGAAATTTAGAGAGCAGATTCACTGTGTTTTCAAATCTGAAGTTAAATTAATATTGCCCCTACATTTAATAATGTCATTGCAAGTATAGCATTAAATGTTAGGACATTAATCTTATTTTAAGAAGATGTTGATATAAGAAGAAAATATTTCTAGTATTAGACAAAGCAAATAAAACTTCACAAAAAATGCACACAATTAATAAACCTGATGCAGATTTATTTGCTCTTTACAAATCCTGAGAAGAGGAATATGGGAAAAAAGAACATGATTTAAAATGTTTTGAAATTTTATTTTATTTTGTATTTAAAAAAAACAAGGCAATATGAATGTGATTACTTGAAAGATAAGAGTAGGAAAAAGGGATAAAATGAGTACAACCACCAATTGCAATGTAACAGGGGAACCTAGGATTAAGTCCCTTCTTCAAATTTTCCAAGCTACTCCTGCCAACTCACTGTTTCAAATATTAAAATTTCATGTTCGACCCAAGAAATAGATCAATAGAAAATTCTGTGAAAGGTTTGTTCTTTCGGCAGTTTTCTGCTGAATTTCAGTAAAAATTAATTGGTATTTACCAATAAAAATATTTGTTGAAAAATTCTTATACCAAAAGAGTCGTGATTTCAGGACTACTGAATATTCAGAATGAAAGCAAAATATATTATATAATTAAAATAAATAAATAAGTATATTTAATGTATAATAAAATATTTGTGATTCCAATTTGTCCAGTTGTAACTGTAAAGCACTTTACATCCTTTAATCACTACAAGGTAATAGCAATTACCTAAAGCTATCTTTCAGGAGAACTCACGTATTTAAATACTTAGTTAAGCACATATTTAAAACCTCCTCTCTCTATTTAACAAGTAGACTTGAAAAGTGAGGGTTTAGACAGACCTTCAAGTTCTTTCTGACAGCATTGTGTGCATGAGAAAAACACTTCCTGTTGTTTACTTATTTATAGTAAGGAAAGTTGTTCCCTGTGTACATACCCAGGAGTTACAGGAGCAGAACAAAGCTCCCATGATTCAAGAGGAGGTGGTTAGAGACTTGCTTGCCCAGCTAGACACCCACAAATTCATGGGGCCAGATGGGATTCATCCAAAAGTATTGAGAGAGGTGGCGGATGTGCTTGCCAAACCCTTTTCCATCGGGAGGGAGCTGGCCTCCTCTCCCAGGTGACAGGGCACAGGACAAGAGGGAATGGCTTCAAGCTCCACCAGGGGAGGTTCAGGCTGGACATCAGAAAAAAATATTTCAGGGAAAGGGTCGTTGGGCACTGGAACAGACTGCCTAGGGTGGTGGTTGAGTCACCATCCCTGGAGATATTTAAAAGATGGGTGGATGAGGTGCTGAGGGGCAGGCTTTAGAGATTGATAGGAATGGTTGGACTTGATGATCCAGTGGGTCTTTTCCAACCTAGTGATTCTGTGATAAGGATAAGGTTTTACGGTCTTAATGTTGACTATAAATATGAAGAAAACCTAATGGGGGAAAAAAAGCCAAATAATTCACAGCAAGCAGCTAGTTTCTATATAGATAGCAATGTCTGCAGAAATAAGATAAATAATATTGCTAGTGGGTAGATTTTATCCTTATTTTCAATATCATACTCAGATGAAGTTAAATGTGTTCTAGGAGTCTTTCTGCAACAGAATAACAATACCTGCTGATGGGATTTCTTTTAAGGTCTGTTGTAAAGTGCTGATTCATAGTTTTGAAGCTGAAAACTTACCGGTAGGTTTATTAAAAAGGACTTTCCCTGTAATAATATTGACATTTAGGAATTCAGGCATAATGTATAATTTCTTGCTTGATGTATTACATTGTTGACAGTAAGATAGTCAGATTAAAATAATACTACTGTATCCTGTATTTCATGATATTTGCATAATGCCTTGTCAAAACATCAACAGAGCTTTCAATAGCTTTTGCAAATCAACTGAAACATTAATGAACCACTTACAGATAGAAAACAAGCTAAATTGTACAGTATGATGTTATATTCTTATTGAGAAACTCAGTGATTAAGAAACGTAATGAGTAGAAAAGTACAGCATATCTACAAAATTCTGTTTTAATACTTTCAAAACAAAATCAATCTTTACTAATATTAATGACATTTATTATCATTAATTTAGAGAATAATAACCAAAATGCCTACTTTAAGCAGAGGCTTCTTCAATAGGAAGGATAGGAATAAAATAAAAAGGGCCATTTTTTAATTGGAGGAAATCTAAGAAAGGATTAGTAAAATTAGGGAAAGAAAAATCCTGCTTTACAAGATAGAACTAGACAATTGTATCCTGGTAAGCAGAACAAATGCTGAGATGAGATATGAAATAAATCTGAAGTGATGGCTCTTTCCACATCCCTTTACTTTCCTGAAAAGCAGCAAGCAGTGTTTACCCCTGAGATTTCTTTTTGCATCCTGCCACTTGCCACTTTTGGATTCCAAACTGAATTTTCCTATCTGGTGAAATCCACACTCCATCTCTAAGGATTCCAAATTAGTCCTGAGAGTATGAAATGTTTGTCTGCAACCCTTTTTTACCCACAATACTCCAGCAGTAGCAGGCCTAACCTGCCACATTCAACTAATATTTCCTGTAAATACTGGATAAGGCAAGTCTAATCTAGTGGAAAAAAACGTCTGATGAAACTGGAAGTTAAAAAAGAATGATGAGGAAAGTATTCCTGTAGTGTTAGACTGTAACAGACATCAATTCTTTGTTACTGACAGATGAGACTGAGAGGCTAAAATGTGAACCTGTCTTTACTAAAAGGTCAACTGAGAACACATGGCTAGAACAGTTAATATTATGGGTAATATTAATGTCAAAAGCAGCAGACCAAAATAGAACAAAAGTAGTAAAAGACTACATAGATAAATTAGGGAGATAACAAAAATGCCAGCAAATAAATCTCTTTAATTTTAATGTTATGAGACTTTACAACAGTCAAAACTCTTGATCATACACCTCCAGGCTTCCTTACCATGGAAGGGGCATGCTTGTCTCCTAGGAATACAAAATTCCTGACCAAAAATCTAGCAGGGCGCATTAACAGAGCTTTAAACTAGATGTGATGGGGGAGGATGATGAAGCCAGGCTAGACAGGAGTGAGCCTGGAAATGGGACTCCAGTGCCTGAGTGATGGTGTACTGGTGATGACCTCCAGTATATCAGCCCATAGCAAGTTGGCGTGAGTACATCTTGAGATGGAAAAGATGTAATTGGCACTGATGAGTTAGATAATCCAAGGACCAGTTATTTGGGAATGAACACTATTCCCTTCATGAGAGTCGAGGGATTAACAGCCCAGCTGAAGTGCATCTACACCAGTGCATGCAGCATGGGAAATAAACAGGAGGAATTAGAAGCTATTGTAGGGCAAGGAGACTATGACGTAGTTGCTATCATGGAAACTTGGTGGGACAACTCGTATAACTGGAGTGCTGCTATGATGTATAAATTCTTAAAAGATGGGTAGATAGGGGCAAATAGGAATGGTTGGACTCGATGATCTAAGAGGTCTTTTCCAACCTGGTGATTCTATGATTCTATAATTTGGAGCTGGCTCCAGCTCCCTGCTTTTTCAAAGAACAAACAATGTCTGGAAAACACCATGTTAAAGGAAACATGATGTCTAACTTTCAAAAAAACACAGCTGCTTAGATGAAACTTAACTGTACTTCAGCTTAAATCAAAACATTCCACTTTGAAATATTCCACTTTGTGAAGTTTCAAAATATTCCACATATTGTATCAAAGGTTTTGGACTAGTTAGGTCTGATGAACAGCTGGACTGTCTGATGGATAATTAAATAACAGGTTAAAAAAATTAGTATTTTTTAAAATTATGTTTGATAACTGATGGATGACAGGTAAGGCACTGGTAGGCTTGGAGCGGCAATTTTGTATTTCCTTTAGATGGACAAAGGTGTCTACAAAATTATCAGTTACCATAACTCCATGACTGAAAACATGAAATAGCTAGTAAAATGAAATCTTTGCAACCACCTCAACATTGCAAAAAACATGTCATATCAAACCAATCAAGCTTCCTTGTACTGGAAAGCACACTGTGGGAATGAAGGAGAAACCTGACACAGTTTTTTTGATCATTCTTCTAATGGAAGAAGGAAGTGCTGCCATAAAGAAGAAACACGGGTGGCTATTGAACAGTCACATCCAGAAAACACATGTTCATGGCTTCTTTCAGAAGAGCAGGGCAGGATGTAGTCAGTGAGATGTCAGAGATCTATCCTGAACTTAATTCCATTCAATATTTTTATTATTAAAATGGCTGGTGAAATGGAGAACATATATGTTCAATTAGGTGATACACCACAAACTAAAAAGGAACATTAGAGGAAAAGAAAAGTAGAATTCAAGATTATTTTAAACTATGGAAATGATCTGAAAAACAACATTAAAATCAGTAGTGTGATGCAGTACATTTAGTCAAGAATACTACAGGATTCAGTTCTTCAGGAGAGCACATAGGGTTACAGAAGTTCATGAGTCAACAATGGTGTTGCAAAATAGGGCAAGCATAACAGTTGGATATATAAGCAGAAGTAAAGCCCACAAGACATGTAAATTAATTGTTCCTTACTCATCATTGGTGTGGCCACAAGTTAATCCTTGGTGCAAAGTTTACTGTGCTCAATGTTGTGTATCATAAACAAAAAAAACCCCAACAGCAATAGGAAAGAGTCTAGAGGAGAGAGTAATCAGTAGAGAACATATAACTTGCAAGAAAAGATGGAAAAAACTGTCTTCTTTAGCTGAAAGGTAAAAGGGCAAAAGGAGGGGAAGCTGTGGTAATTACTCAACAACACAGTTATTTCTTTAGAAGCAATTTAAACTAATGCTTCTGAGGTGATATACAGGCTTTGAGGGGGAGCATATCTGAAGCTGTATTTGGCATCAATGCTGCAACTATCATTAGCACCTGAAGATACATTTATAATTTAATTATTGTAATAAAAAGGGTATTTAAACCTCATTCTTAGTTTGGCCCTTGACTCTTGAAGGTTGTTCTGTCAGACGGACAGCATCAGCAGCAACCACATTGCCACTGAGTAGCACAGTACAGGGCCATTCAATTATATTCCTCAATTTAGTGATAATAAAAAATATCAGAGAAAATTAAGGCTACTCCTTAACTGTAAAAGGTACAGCACAGAAGCACGTCAGTGATAGCTTCTGTTTAAACTTGCTAACAAATGAAGGCACACTTTTAAGTAGTATGATATAGCTGAAAATATCCACAGAATTTGGGCCATTCTTTGCATTTACCTTATTTTTAGGATAAACATGAGGAGCCACTTTGGAAAAGACATGTGGTATTTCCTCCAGCGTGTCATTATCAACAACATGAAGCATACAGGAAGGGATAGTGGTATACACCTTTGGCACTATAAGCATGTCTTCTGAGACAAGAAATATTTCCCTAAAATAAAAAAAAATATTAAAATTATGTTAAAATAATTTCACAAATAAAAATATTTGTGTGACATGAAGTAAAAGGAGATATTAGAATTTAAGGAAAGTAGAGCTATATAAAATTAAACAAGTAATTAAAAAGCAAGTCAATGAAAAAAATAGTGTATCAATACTATTTCCCCATAAGAGTTATATAGGGCTATATGAAACTCACCTAAAAACCACAAACCACATATTTGGTGGCTGATCAACATACGTCACATCGTAGTCAGCAAAAGATGTCTTACACCATTCATCTTCATAACAAGGAAACTTTTCAATGGACTTGCAATTTCTTTTAAACATTTCTCTGGAAAGCAGAAAACAAGATGTGTATTTATATCTAATCAGGAGGGCACATATATCTTTAACTTATGCCAACCATGGAAAACACTGCATTGTGTATGAAAGTAAAACAATGTTATAAAATGTTTTACTAAAGTTTCTTTCGTAGCAATTCACTCTCAAAAAAATACTAAACCTGGTAGGGATCGGATGGTTTAGAGCTAATGTCCTGTGATAACCAATACTTACATACAAATATTTTTTACAGGATTAGAAACACTAAAAAGTGAAATAAAATTATACCCCATATGAGTGTTCCTTAAGCTGCTGGTTATAAGGAGTGAGGACTTATACCCATCGCCAGTAATTATTGCCAGTTTTCAAACCTCAAACTTTGCAGAACTGATCAATCCACTGCTAGGTCACTTGTGTGAACATTTACAGAGAGATTTTTGAAGGACAATCAAAACATGTGATCCTCAAGGAATGTCATGCTTGCAAATGACTTAAGGAACACTGTTCAAATTAAATTTGCTATCTTTGCAAGAGTCTTAATTAAATACTAGGGAAAGAATCTACCTAGAGGTACGTCAAATTTCCTTCAGGCAAGTGCCTCTGATGAACTGTGGTACAATCAAACACTACAGCTATTTTCTTTCTAATGTTCATAATTCCTAAACAGACAGCATGAACCAAAATGCTTTTTTAAATCAGCTGGTTAGCTGTTTAACTAAAGAGTGAGTATCAGATTTATACTTATGAATCAGCCTACAGGATATGAAAACATTAAGTGCAGGAGAAAGGTAATATTCTAGCTCGAGCTGCAGGAAAAAAACTGTAACACACTTAGCTAAAAATTAGACTTGCAAAAATTTTACTTAAGTAGGCCACACAGAATAAAGCATGGTATTTCTTCACTAAAAACATCTCATCCCTTCCAAGAGAGCTTTGTAATTTTAAAACTAGTAACGTTTTTGACCATATTCATTTTGTGAACCAGCAATTTATGACAATTCTGTGGTACTGGTTGCAAGAAAATAGTTTAGTTTATTGTATGATTACCTTAAGAGTATTACAGCACACTGTTCAAAATTTAACTCAATTGCAGTCCACAATTTTTGCAAGGTTTCTTTAGCACTAGTGTTTTCTTTAGTACCTGGAAATAACAAAATAAGTTAGAAAATACAACACTTAACTTTTGTATTGTTCTAAATACACATCTGCCAAATATTTGTTAAAAATGACACTTGCATAAGTAAATTGTCTTATGAATCATTAATTTTTATTTGGAATTTTGCAGAAGCCTCAGTGAGCTGAAAAAGAATTTCCCCTTTGACAGAGGAAATTCCCCTCATCATTACCTTTGTACTTTTCAGCACTACACTGCAAAAAGGATGTATTCAATAGTTTCTTTAGTTTACAATTTTTTCCACTGCAACATATAGTGATACAAGGCAATATCTGACCTCAAAGAATATGCTGTTTAGCTCCTAGCAGCTTTTATCTGGAGATACTATGAATAGGTAGCTATGTGCCTAGGCAATCTGTGTAGCTAAAAAGAAAAGAATGGGGCATCTTGAGTGGGTAATTCCTCCTACCCATGTTTGCTATCTCTTAGATGACAGGATGTGTTGCCATCTCAAGGTATCTACTTCTATCCGCAAAATACAGAAGAAGACTAGGCAACTGCTTTAGATCTGTTGGCCAGCTTTTCAGGACTAAAGTTAGGTGAAATACTTCTTTATCACATAAGCAATTAGTGGCAGAAATGGAGGACAAAAAGTAAAAGAAAGGGGAGAGTAATAACACTTTACCATAATGACAAAGAAGAGAGAAGAATTATAGATAAGGAGAGAAAGGAGGAGAAGAATATCATAACTGAAAAACAACAACAAACAAACCCAAACTAAAGCACTGTAAAGAAAATACCAGAATTAAAGGTAACAGATTATTGATAAATCAGAAGTTGTTAAGAGAGGCATTGTAGACAATGGAAGAAAAGAGTTGGGATACTCCCATAGTGCTCAAATGACAAAAACCCTAAACTTAAAAGAACATCTTCTGAGCCCTGGGGTTTGTAGAAATTAATAATACTAGTGAAAGTTCACAGAAATTCCTCATTTACAAGGCAGTTTATAAACAAAAATAGAAGGGTTCTAGAGGAGTTGCTAGGAATGCTTAAGTAAATCTAGGCTGCAGGTGATAGTTTGGGAGAGAAGCAGGTACAAAAGATAGTTTGCAGAGATCATCTGGAGCAGCTAAATGTATAGGTGAAAGAATTCCAGTGATGATGATAATTCAAGATGGAGCTTCCAGCAGAACAGGTAAGACCTGCTAAAGAGAGAGTGTATATCTCACAATGGAGCAGTTTTCTTTGTCATGATCCCCAGGCATTCATATACTGTGAGGCCAGAAGGAATCATTGTGATCTAACTGTCTGTGTAGCAGTCCTGTTAATGTATAATTGTTATTTCATCATATACAAATTACTAAGCCTTTTTGAATTTGATGAGTATCTGTTTAATTTTAAAGTTTTCAGTACAATGGAAGGCTTGGATTATTCCAATAAATAGCTTATCATTTTAAAAATAAATGCTGCTTCTTCTAATTTAAATATGTCTGGACTCAGCTCACAATCCTTGAATCTCAGACTAAAGATCTTCCTGCTAACCCTTCGAGATCTCAGACTAAAGATCTTATTGCTATCAAATTCCTTTTCTCATATGGGTACTTATAGTTTATAGTGAAGTTATTCTTAATCTTCCCCTTCTCAGATTACAAACTAACAGCCTGCAAGTACTAGGACTTTCTTTAATCCTGATACAATCTACTCAGAATTTCCCAGTTGCTACCTGTCTTTCTTCTTGAACTGTGGACTCTGCACTTGGATACAATATTCCAGCTGAGGTAATGGAATTGTGAATAAGAAATGTAACACAGGTCTTCAATAGATTCCTCTATTTATATGCATAAGAATGAAGGATAGTGTCAGCACAGTATCTTTTAAGCACAGTACCAGCCTTTGATGTTGTGTTCTGCTGACTGTACGTTATAGTGCTTAGGTTCTTGTATGAACTTCCTTTACCTTACAGAAAAAAAACCCCAAACATTTACTTCTAAGCTAAATCTACATTAATCAAAATTCTAGTTTAGTAGTTTTGAAAATAAAGGAGGAAAGTTTTCCTCTACTTTTTAGTATTATGTATGCTAATGAGGTGGTTAGGTTGATTACTATTCTTAGACATTCAGCTGTTATGTTCTAGCACATTTCAGTTCATTTGAACTAGATATTAATTCAGTAAATATGTGAATAAGGTGAAGTATGACACATTTTTAAGGGCATTTTTACAGAACACACCTGGTTTTCTGCTTTTCAGTACTTTCCTAACATAATCCCCTCTCCAGATGGCTTGAATTTTAAGAGCTGCTGCTTCTTCTTCAGAAGTGGGGGTTCGATTCTGCCAGCTACTAAGGGAACTCTTCTCAAAACTCTCTGAAAGAAGGGCAGAATGAGTAACATCAATAAATCTGATAGTCCTCTAGCTACTTGCAATGAAGTTAAAAAAAGACCCAAATAAGCACAAAACAATGAGAGTGCTATATTCCAGAAATAGAGTCGTTTCTGCATAAAACTTCCATTTCTGACAAAAAAATCGCTCTTAAAATTTCACTCTTATCATGATAAAATTAGTCAAAATACACTGTGCAATTATACAAAATCAGAATGCAACTACTATGCTAATTCCATGTACCAAATAATTGAATTCTTACCTCTCTTTATGAACAGCTATTGCAGTGTATTTTTTAAAATCAAGTCTTGTAATGTCATTTCAAAATATCCTTCCAAATATAAACAAGCAGGATTTGATACATGAAAGCCTTACTCTGTATGCAGCTTAAAAGGCTTCATAAGACTTTAAGTCTCTCTCTCAATTTGATCATTTCATTAAGTAATAATTTAAATGCCAATGTTATTCAAAATATTGTATTCAAGCTTCACTAAGGAGCCATGGAATAAGGATAAAATCTATGATAAAGTAAGGGCTCATTTATCTGACTGTGACTTTTGTTACCAAGGAGTTTTGGAGTGGAATAGAAACTGGTGAGTTCTGTCAGGTTAGTAATAAGGTCTTTGAAGGCATCCTTGCCTAGAATTAACATCCCGGGAGCCATCAGCACTGGGGTTTAAAGGGAGGGTTGTGGGGCAGCACTAAAAGGAGGCAGTTCCAGGGGGACAGTGTGGAACTGCACATCTACAGAACAAGGGCAGTGAGACAGCATAAGTGCAAGGAAACAGTGCTCCAAATGGAAGTATCAACAAACAAGGAGGAGAAAAGAGAGAAATATGATTGAAAAATGCAGACAACGTTGCACACAAACAAGCTGGCTTAAGAAAAATATTGCTGTCATCAGCTAGAAGATCACACATTTCAATCTAATCTCTTTTTCTGAATATTGTTAAATGTGGCTGTGTTCCCAACCATCATTTCTCATGACCGTCTCATTTCCAAGCCCCAGAAAGCCTCTTTAATACTTAATGTCTCTGAAAGGTTACACAAGACCACTTCATCTGACAACAGATTAGAATTCAATGATATAAATGGCACAATCACTATTATAAAGCAGAAGCGTTTAATCACAAAATCATACAGGCTGGAAGTGACCATTGAAGGTCATCTGGTCCAATCCTACATCCAAACGAGGATCAACTTAGAGCAGGTTCTACTGGAACTCAAGTTCAAATCCAAACTAAATGTGAGGAAAAGCAAATATCCAGAATTATTTCTCCAATCACACAGAATAACTGTATGATCACTGCTCTCAACCTTTGTTTCTGGAGGGAAAAGAAACTTGTTCTGGAAGAGAAAAAGGGAGGAATAGGACTTCTCAAACACAGTATACACAGATCAGATAAGCTTATAGCTAACACCTTCACTTCTAGATAAGTTAAAATTTCAGTCCAGAAGGTTTTAACAGAACTGCAGACAAAAGACAGTCTACTTCCAACTTCTAAGTTAGAATTTATCCATGAGAAAGAAACGAATCCTTTGAATTGTGCCTAAGTGACTGTCGAAGTGTCTGAAACTCTAGGCTTGGAAATCAGTGGCACAGATTTCCAGTGAGTTCATGACCTGAAATGACTCGCTGTTGGGCCCAAAGAAACCAGGACAAGGAAAGGAGAGGAAGTGTGCAATGAAGAACAGGCAAGCAGCACTGAGCTGTCAAGACCGTGTCTATCTCTCCTTGTCTTCTGTAACATCATCCTGATATGCTTCCTTTCTCAGGAAGCATCACATGCCTCCATAAATTCAGCATCTGTCTAAACATCTGCAGGATCCTTTTATTTACACTCTTCCCAGAAGGCCACAGAAGAGCCATGCCATGGAGAAGTAGCACAGTCATCCTGAAAAATGTGACAGGTGTTGTTGACTTCAGGTGGTGTTACAAATGTCAACATGCTGACCTTTAGAACTTACAGCCTTGCCATAGGATGTAGTTCTGTGAAAAATACAGTGACTTAGTTATTCAGTCCTTCTGACTGATCCTTCCTTTCTGATGTCTCACAGAAGAATAACCTTCTGAGGAGCCACTGAAAGCTTAGTCTCCCTGAAAGAATGACCTTCAACTAGTGATGTTGTATCTTCCTGCCTATTTTTTAAATAAATTCTTTTTCTCTCTTTATATGAAAACATATACATAAAACTTAATACATTAAAAAGTTACATAGACTACAAAATAAGTCTCTTAATATGGAAAAGATCCATATATTTTGTTGCCGGGCAAATTTAATCCTTGTGCCGGCAGCCTGCATACAAAATAAGGGAAATAACCTGCAGGAAGTGAACTATCCCTGCTTGTAATAAGTCCATTTGCCTTCCAATGGCTCCTCCAATATTACCTTCAGTTTCCCAGCATACTCTAATCACAGGCTGCAGAAGAGGTGGGTAGTGATGTAGTTAGTTCCTCACTGCAAGTGTGTGACTTGCCCACAAACTAGCCAGCCAATTGGAGGAGCCAGATGAGTAATAGGCTTAAAACCCAAGTAAGTAAACAAACAAAACCAAAAATTCCAGCCCACTAACCAAACAAAAACCCACAAACTCATCATCAAGAAGTAGTTGAACTTTCAGTGTAGGCACTAACTTGAGTCTTCCTTTGCTCTCTTTTGTGAACAATATATGCACATAAGGTCTTTTCAGCTGATAACTTGAACAAGAGTCATGATCTGCAGTGCGTCAGGTAAAATGAGCCCTTGTAGGTGCTTGCTAATGCTTGTCAGTACTGGAAATTAAAGGTTAGGAAGACAAAAGGCAATTTTATAAATTGACAAAACATTGACAGACTTTCTAGAACAAGGAAAAGATCATTTCTACTCAAGAGACGAGCCTTGCTGGAGAATTTCAGCTACGCTGATAACAGTAGGCCTTGGCATCTCACAAGAAATGAATGATGCATACATAGGCAAAACCCCTAGAAGAGTAGAAGAGAGTTGGTTTCCTTCAAAATAAGGACGGTCAAACATATTTGAAGTGATTAGCAATACCAGTACAGTACCTGAAGACCTGATGTCATCCTCAGAAACCTTAATGTCTTTAAAATCCAAAGTTAAGGACCTGAAGGCAAATTTATAGTTGTAAGAATCCTTCTTGCCTAATACATATTTGATCAAATGCCAAAATGCACTATTGAAAACCTAAAATCAAAAGGAGAAAAAAATTCAAATAATGATTAATTTTTCAAAGCTGGTTTAAATTGCTTCTTGTTATTGTTTCAAAAACTGTTTAGCACTTTTTTTCTTTTTTAATGTAAAAATGAAGCCTTTAACTTCTTAAACATAGTATCTGAAAACTAGTCCCAACTGTAGGACTACAACACTTCAAGCCAACAATCAAGAGAAAACCTGTTTCATGACTGACTTATTAAAGATAGGACTCATTCTACAGTTTTATCATCCAAATATATCTTAGCAGTTTATGTGTGGTGAGTTGAAGGTCACATACTAGAGGACAGAAAAGCACATTATAATAACCATCCTGACAACTGACATTCTTCTTAAAAGATTTTAGAACAGAAACCAACAACTGAATGAGCATGCTTGCTGAATTAGGAGTTGGCACTACAAGGAAAAGTAGGAATATATTGATGGGCAAGCATGGATGATTTGGTGTATTACTTATATGACTAAACTGATGGCTCTTTTTCTTCTTGACATATCGATGCTCTTTAAGAAGTAGAAATCCAGTTTCTTTTTCCTTCTTCTAAGAAACAGAAACTTTAGAGTGTGTTTTTCAGAGCTTGTTTCACAATTTCAGTTAGAGAACATAATAGTAATTTATTGTACACATGTTTTGTCTTTAATTATTCTTATTCTGATTTTTCTGCTTTCTGGAAATATTTTATGCTAAGTTATGTATTTTAAAATTAATAAACATTATTTTTTAAAATATCTGAGACTGTTGAAGAAAGAGTCTTCCTTAATTCATGCTTATGTTCAGAATATTATTTCACTGTTTGCATTGAAGATAGATAATTTCCATATTTTCATTCTTGAATCACTGTTGGCTCAGTGCTTCTCAGCGATCTCATGTCTTGGTTATAATTTCTTTACAACTATACACTGGTCTTCACGGAGGGGAGAGAGGAATATGAATGTTTATACTTGTAGATGTTTTCTTAAATTCCTCAAGTTCTACACGTATTTCATATTAACATATACATTTAAGATGTGTATTTCCTATTTCAAAGAGGTTAAACTAATTCTTTTTCTGTTGCACTTGGCATAAAAAGCACCTCTTTCATGAGCAGTGCACCCAGATCCATTCTTTCTTAATTCTGCTCTTTGGCTGACTTTAAGCCTGGTGTCAAGCCCACGTATAAAAGCATGGGCTCAGTATTCTAAAAAACACAGTCTAAACTGCAGAGCTTTCTAATACTTTGACGAAAGTTAGTGAATCTGGAATATGTAAAGTACTGTCTAGAAGAATCAAGTTATTGCAGTATTATCAATATCTGCATATACATAAAAATTAGCATATGCTTTACATAACTTTTGTTGCAGTCTCTTTATAGTATCGAAAAGATATATTATATAGATCTGCAGAGAAGCATAACTTTTTAATCATGTGTATGAAGACCATTTAATTTATCGCAGACGGGGCAGAAAAATTGAAACAAAGAAAAACAACTCGGAAATACTATGAGTGAAAAAAACTGTCTTCAATAATATACAATGTAACAATGTTTTCTTGTGCCATCAACATTAGACACGGACAGGAATTGTTCTGGTTTTCTGCATTTCAGACAGCCTGTTTTAAATCCAAAATCCATAAAACACAAAAGCTGATGCTTTTTGCCTCAAAGTATGATAAAATTAAAGACTCAGACTTAGAATGTGCTATTCTGTGCATATTAAAAAATGTTCATATTGAAAGAATATAGTTAATGTACATAATTGCAAGTTATGTCACTTGGGCTTTCCCTTAATAAAGAATGTCACATTTGGAGCACTCAGGACGTCGTTTTTAAAAGTATAGCTGTGGGTTTGAAAAGGATAATGACAATGTTAAGCTGTTATCCAGCTAATGTAGCCTTTAGATATGTGTTTATTAAAATTGTTCACCTTGAAGTGTTCTTCAACCATTCCAGCCCCATGAAGGCCAGGAGGACAGTGAGCTAGTTCCAGTTCCTTCAAGGCTTTAGAAAGTTCAAGCTCACTGTTGAAATTATTTATGACATTTCCAATAGCTTTCAGGATAGTTGTAGCCTGCTCTACAAATCGGAAGCTCTCCTGGAGAGAGAGAAAAAAACCACAATCATTGTTATTAATTTTATAAACTGCAAAATCAATTAGGTCTCTAGTATTGAAAAGCATACAAAATTTTCACTGATTTTAGCTACTGAAATGAAAATACTACAACATTGTTAGGGGCACTATAACATATGCCTGTTAAGGATTTGATTTTATTTTTCCTGTATCATGTGGCTTAAGGTGTCTAATAAAAAATAAGATGCATATAGACACTTTATTGCACTGATATTAAGACTCTTGCTAGTCGAAATGCTCAGCATGTTTTCTGTCATAAGAAGATGAGTATTTCTATCCTGCTGAAGACAATGTCCAAATGCATGCTGCCTAAAGCATCATTAATCAGGAATTCTCTGCAAGAATATGGACACTTTCCTGCAAATGATACTTTGCAGAGAAACTGCTGTCTTAAAAAAGAAGTACAGGGAAGAGTTCAGGATATAACTGTGCTTTATTTTCTTGACGAGGAATAGTTTTTCATCCACAACATGAAGAGAAGGGGATAGTACAGCCACAAAACATCTTTAATGGCTCAACTTCTTACATTAAAACTTTTTTGCTGCAATAAATGCAATAAATTTCCACAAGCTGCTTTAATATCCTCTTATTAGGACCGTGAATTTACACTGCTATGTAAATTTGCTGTTACCTTTCAAAATATTTTTGCACAACTGTGCTCTAGAAGCTCTACTCCCTCCCCTCAGTGACCATGACAAATATTTGGGCCTCCTACTTGCTATTTGTCATCCAAATATGCATGGCAGTGATATCTGTCTGGATTGAAGGCAATGAGGAACAACAGCTGTAGTAATTACTCCCCTGGGCCTCTTATCTCAGCTATAAAAAGTTGTTTGACTTGATTGTTCATTTTAAGTATAAAAGCTGCTCTGGGACCCTGTGAGTAATATGTGATCCCATGGGACAAAACAAGCGTTACTGACTTGACAGTATATTTTACTAGGTGGATATTTTTGAATATTAATATCTGTACATGTATTTTATCAGTTTTACCACACCTCTTAAAAAGAGGGCTTATACATTACTTCTGACATATGTATTTCAACAAGAGTATTTTTAACATTCCATTTTATGTTGCTGTTCTATATAAACACAATACTACCCAATGCTTGTTTACATGTTTATATCAGACAAGAGTTGCAATATCCATCTCAGTGCCTGCTGTGCTGTAAAACACATTTCTTTTATGCATTCATCCATATTTCATACTTAAATTAATATTATGCAATTAAACATAACAAATAAAGGTCCAACAGTACTTCATCTTAAAATAACATATTAGTTGGAAACACTATTATCACAATGCTTGACTAGTTCTGGTCATGCGTACCTGTTCAAGAACTTGCATTACAGTATCCTCTTCTCCAAAGACACATGGCACCGTGCTACACAGACGAATATCATGTCCTATGGGAGAACTTACTGTGAAGCGCAATATGTGTCGCCTACATTCAAGAAAAAAAAATATCCAAAATCCACCTTTTTATTTAAATCACAGCAATGCTTAAGCTTTTGCTTTCATACATTTGGCAAAAATTAAATCCTCTCCTAGATCTCCTGGCTCTCCAAATACTGCATTTCTAACTCCTTGCTTCTCAAGGACTAACCATAGGCAGTAGGTGAAATCAGAGAAGTTGCTATTATTTTATTTTATTTTAATTTGTTTTTATTTTCTTTAGCAAATTAGTTATATAGTTTCACTATTTCAGATGTATACACACCCAAAGTTTTTTAGTCAGGATTATAGTTCGTTATGCTTAAAAGCACATCTGCTCCAGAAAGCTTAGAGAGGAAGTCAAGTGGTCATGCATTACTTAGATCATAATTTCCATATTTGCATTGATGAAACCAGGAAAAACTAATGCATAATCATGCCAGGCTAGAAGAACACTACAGAATGACCATTGTATGCAGCAACTGTGGGACAAACCACTCATCTGTAATTTACTTAAGTGGCAAACCCCAGAAATTCAGTATGTCATACAGGGATACACTCAGCTCATTCTTGATTGCCTGCTCTTATTCTTCCTGTCATAAAAGCATCCGTTCTTAACTGTAGTTATACAACACAGGGGTTTCATGCTCTTCTCTCCAGTTAACAGTGTTGAGAAGCTTGCTGATATCAAATGGTGAAGCTTTATCATCTTCTGTCATTGTTAGAATGCCTTGAGGCTGGAGAAGTTCATTCAGGCCACAGTTTCAAAGCATTAACCAGAGATCCAGCAGTGAGAGTAAGAAAGGAAAGTCACTCACACACACTCACACTTTTTTTAATTGCATCTTCTTGTGAGTGAAATTTGAAATGGCCACCAACAAACAGAGGGAAGTAAGTGCCTTCCTGGATGAACAAGTCATTTCTCATTTGGCATGAAATGGGGAATCAGTCAATGAACACATTTGTCTCCCACACCTTCTGCAAATTAAATCATCTTTAAAGCCTGCTCACTCTGTCTGGAGTAAAGTGAATCAAAGGTAAGCAGTTTATCAGTTTTAGCTGTTTGTATCTCTGGTAGCTTTGAAATTTGCAGCTGCAGGTTTTTGGATTCTCCAGGACAGTGATATGCAACTTTTAGAAACTACACCAAGAATGTGGTGGCAGAACTAACCTATAAACATAATATAACTTTTGCATTTTTAGTCTGAATAAAAACAAACCAGAAGGCACTATTAACGATATTTGATTCGATATCAATGTGCTAGTATTGTGGTATTTTCTTTCTATGCCTATTTATTTGAAACCTTAGTTGGTTTGTTTTAAAGTATATTTTGTCTCATCTCTTTGACATTAAACTGGTGATTCTCTATTTTTGGAAAAGTAGAAGGCCTAAAAGAATTAGTCGGCAAATTTATGCTTATGGCAAGATATGAAGGTGTCATCTTCTTTGTTTCACTTGAACCATTTTCAGAAACTAACAAATATCAGAGTCTCTTGCTTTTATCTGTTTATTTGTTTAAACAATCAAGCAATGCTCTACATTGAATATCTAGAGTTACATGCAAGGAGAAGTAAATTATATCAAGCACTAGGTAAATGAAAATTAAGATATGCAAGGCTTCATACATAACTTCAGAATTTCTACTGTCATGTTTCATAAATCCTGTTTGAAGAAAAGCAATGAAAATTCATATGTTGTCATCATTCTTTTACAGTCCTACTGAAAATTCTAATTCCTTAATTTTTTTTTGGTGTTCCAGGGAACATTTCAAAAGCATTCTATTATAGTTAGCAACACATTTAAATAGGAATGCTAGTAAGCATTCTAGTTTATTTATATAAAATTAGTGTGATTTTCCTTGCTAAATGCTGTTAAATAAGAGTGAAGAATTCAAAAACTTTATGAAGATTTTGGAAATTATTTTAAATTCATAGCAATTTTGCAGTCTTACCAAATCCTAGCTATCAATCAGTTTGACATTCCAAAAACTTACATTCTAGAAAATAAACCCTTAGTTATTGTATAAAGTAAAGGATGATCTCAAGCCTTAAGACTAAAATGCTATGGTAGAAATGAAGCTTTGTACATACCCAGCTGGAAGATTTAACACAGTAGCTTTAGTTGCGGATGTATGCATCTTTAACACAAGTTCTCCAGGAGTCACACATTTCCAAGAGAAATGTTCAGCCATAAGCACACCCTTTGAAATACTAGAATAGTCTCGTTTAGTACCTAGAATAAGAAAAAAAAAAGCCACAACAACTGGAGGGGGAATAACACTAAAATTAAGACAAGTACGCTTATACAGAATCTGTATTTACTCCACAGCCACTGAAGTCTTCATTTAGGCATTGATAATTCACAGAAAAGAGCCAGTCATTAAAAATGCACAATGAAGTTATTTGTACTATTTACTAGAAAATAATGGTTAAAAGAATGTGTTAGGAGGATATGTAAATCAGATATCTACCAAGTTGCTTAAGGTTGCTGTAAAACACCATAAAGATCCATTCTGTCCACATGCAAAAGAAGCAATAGCCATACAAAGCTTATATTATAGTTTAATTATTATGGTCAATTTGATTTTTTGTAAGCTTTCTTTTGGTTCCATGTACTCTACTCTAGATGTATTAAAATTATGTCCATATTCAATGTTTAAATGTCTTAAATTAACTTAAGCTGATTGTCATAGCATGCATTAGCCTTTCTGAATGCCATTCTATGACTTCAAAAAAATGCAAGTGATTTTTATTTAAACCATCCAAGCTGTCAGATCTTAAAAGAAGCTGGATATAAATGTACTTAAGAGCTTACGGTGAATGAGTTTAAAAATCACTTAAAAAAATACCTTTGGTCATATTGGTGATTTTAGTGTATTTTTATTAGCTAAGGCATAAGGTAGCTATCAAGAATGGAATTTGTAGAAAATAAGCCCGAATAAACACAGGAAATCCATGCCACAAATATATTGATGAAAACCTTGCAGCAAATCATAAAAAAGATTAAAGGGAGCAATCCTTTCAATAAAATATCCATCATCAATTTTGTATAACAATGAAGTATTACTTCAATATTAGTATATTTCCTAGAATGAATTTGGCTATTTAATGCTAAGCTCTCAAACTTTGCCAAAATACACCACAGCCAAACACAACAGCACAAACATATTCAAGTGTGGGAAAGCACAACATTAACATGCATTGTTCTGTGTTGGCCTTACCTCTGGTATGATCCCAGTGTACTAACGCAGAAAAGCTAACCAGGATTTCAATGGGCATCAGACTGTCCACGTGTAAATAATAGAAGATTCGGTCATCAGTAGACTGCACAGAAAAACAGACATTTGTTTATCTTTCATTTTTTTATCTTTCATTTTCATTGAGTGATTTTTGGCTGGGCTTAAATAAAGTATGACTAAAATTTCTGATACTGCGACCCTAAATACAGTATAGGAAGTAAGTGATTAACTGTCACTACTTCTTGCAAATTTCAGACATGTCTTTTAATCCCAGAGCCTCATGCTGCACCAATAAACCATAACATCAGTTAAGAGAGAAAAGAAAACAGAAAAGTTTCTTGGAAGAGAATATATCTACTTTTACATAGACACAGACACAGAATTGTTTTTGAAAAGACCTTTGAGATCATTGAGTCCAACCATACCTGTCCACTACTATACCATACACATGAGCACCTCATCTCCATGTCTTTTTAATACCTCCAGGGAGGGTGACTCAACCACATCCCTTGGCTGCCTGTTGTGTTCCGGTGCCTGGTAATCCTTTCAATAAACAATTTTTTCTTGATATATAACCTCAATCTCCTCTGGTGCAACCTGAGGCCATTTCCTCTCATCCTATCACTTGTTATTTGGGAGAAGAGACCAACACTCAACTCACTACAACTTCCTTTCAGGTCTTTTTAGATAGTGATAAGGTTCCCCCCCCGCCAGCCTCCTCTTCTCCAGGCTAAACAACCCCAGTTCTCTCAGCTGCCTGTCATAAGACTTGTTCTCCAACCCCTTCACCAGTTTTGTGGCCCTTCTCTGGACATGCTCTAGCTCCTCAATATCCTTGTAGTGAGGGGCCCAAAAATGAACATAGTGTTTGAGGTGCGCCTTCATCAGTGCCATGTACAGGGGCATGATCACTTCCCTGGTCCTGCTGGCCATGCTGTTTCTGATAGATGCTATTGGCCTTCTTGGCCACATGGGCACACTGCTGGCTCATATTCAGCCAGCTGTTAACCAACATCTCCAGGTCCTTCTCTGCCAGGCAGCTTTTCAACCACTCTTCCTCAATCTGGTAGCGTTTCATGGGGTTGTTGGGTCCCAGGTACAGGACTTTGCATCTGGCCTTGTTCAGTCCCAAGCCATTGGTCTCAGCCCATCAAACCAGCCTGTTCAGATCCCTTTGCAGAGCCTCCCTTTGTCTTGCTTACAGTAATTTTAAGTCATCTATTTTTTTTTAAATTAACAGCAGTTCTATATGATCTACCAATGTCACTTAAGATATCAGTATTATCTAATTATGTAAGGCTTTGACAAAAAACTTAAAAGTACATAAAAACTGAATAGAGTCATATACCTCAATATCAGTCTTCTGATAATTATAAGCATATGTATGTGGTTTGTGGAAAACATACAAGTTCCTAGGGAGAGAATAAAATAAAAGATGCAGGAAAATAATTTTAGTAAAAATTATACATTAGGTCTATTTCATAGCATAAGAAACTAATTTTACTTTCATAAATCATTAATTAATATTACAGTGGTCTACATAATGCCAGTAGTACTCTAACATTTGTCTAACCAACTAAAAAGTTCATATTTTACATTCTCTGTGTATGGCACTGTGAGCAAGATTTCAAAAGGAAAGGCAATTACTACACTGGTTATGCTTTTTTTCTGAAGGTCCTATCTTCCTGAACATGGGGCTCACTAAAATTAGTTAGGTAAACCTTAATAAGGTCTAAAGTGGCCTTCTGGTACCTGAAAGGGACCTACAAGAAATCTGGAGAGGGACTAATGATAAAGGCTTGTGGTAATAGGATGAGGGGGAATGGGTATAAACTAGAGAGGGGCAGATTTAGACTAGACATTAGGAAGAACTTCTTCACTGTAAGAATGGTGAGACACTGGAACAGTTTGCCCAGGAAAGCTGTGGCTGCCCCATCCCTGGAGGTGTTCCAGGCCAGGTTGGATGGGGCCTTGGGCAGCCTGATCTGGTGGCATGTCCCTGCCCATGGCATGGGGGTTGGAACAAGATGATCGTCAAGGTTCTATGATTCTATTCCATGATTCTATGATCTTTTATTCCTAAAGTTCCTGTAGTGCTGCTGCTATAAGAAAATATTCATTTATGAAAATAAAAGCTTCACAAAGAAATCTCAGTTATCAAGTCAAATGAAAAAAACTGGATGAATTTGCTTTGATAAAATTACTCCCCTTAGCAATTTGAGATTCTCTAAAGGATCTATATTGTACCAGACTTCTTAAATATGAAAGACAGAAGGTAAAGAGATTATGGTACAATTATGCTAGCTTTCTTTACATTTGCAGAGGCACAATTGCCTTGCGATTATATTGAAAAGGGAGCAAAAGAATGCACCTCATCGACCAAGCTGAGCTATGATGATGGCAACAGAACATTTCAACAGCTTTTTTGGCCTTAGAATTGTGGTGTTCAGATGCAAAATGTATCTGTCCAGTGGCTGGTGGTTCAGGTTGGTGAACACCCTAATGGCTGTACATTCCAGTTCAGGTTGGTGAACACCCTAATGGCTGTACATTCCATGACCTACCATCTTCCACACACAGTTTGACATATGATTTATGAAGCTGGCAGCTGTGTTCTGTGCTGTACTCTGGAGGACAAACCCAAGATACAGCGTGGGCTGCACCTATAAGACTCACTGTACATAGGGACAATAAGTCTGAATGGAAGAGTAGCCCTGGAACTCCCCAGAAAAGCAGGATAGTTATACAAAGAAGATCTGTTGGAAGACAGTTTTTATACAATTGCTTTTCAATTTTTACGATTGTTATACTGTATTTTTTATGGAATAATACCCAAAACCTCTGCTTCTTACTGGAAACAAACACAGAAGTCTTCAAAGCTAATCCAGGTTTCCCTGGAAATGGAAGTCCTTTCTGACTCAATTTCTTCATTTGATTTATCCCCTTTCTGGCTGTTCATACTATCAGCTGTTTCTGACATTTGTTTTGCATCAAAACTGATATCCTCTTGTAATTCTTCTGCGGGGATAAGAAAACAGACAGATACAATACAGTAACAATATGTACATTAAAGCAGTATCATTCTTATATTGAAAACTCACCAAGGTATCATCCACATCTCAGAGTTTAAAAATAAAAAGGTAATGTAAAAAGCTCAAAGGTGACTGAAACAATGCTGTATAAATACTTGCTGCTTAAATATGCAACTTCTGAAGTATTCTGCCTCTGTCTTTAATAGTAAGGAAAGTTGTTCCCTGTGTTTACATATCCAGGAGTTAGAGGAGCAGAGCAAAGCTCCCATGATCCAAGAGGAGGTGGTTAGAGACTTGCTTGCCTGGCTAGACACCCACAAGTTCATGGGGCCAGATGGGATCCATCCAAGAGTATTGAGGGAGCTGGCAGATACGCTTGCCAAACCCCTTTCCATTATCTTCCAGCAGTCCTGGGAGACTGGGGAAGTTCCACTGGACTGGAGACTGGCTGATGTTGTCCTCATCTACAAGAAGTGTCTGGGGAAGGACCCAAGAAACTACAGGCCTATCAGTTTGACCTCAGTGCCGGGGGGATAGTCATGGAACAGGTGATCTTGAGTGCTATCATGAAGCACATGCAAGAGAACCGGGTGATCAGGCCCAGTCAACACGGGTTCACAAAAGGCAGGTCTTGCCAAACTAACCTGATCGCCTTCTACGACAAAGTGACTCGCCCTACTTGGACAAGGGAAAGGCTGTGGATGTATCTTCCTGGACTTCAGTAAAGCCTTTGACACAGTTTCTCACAGCATTCTGCTACGGAAACTGTCGGCCTCTGGACTCGACAGGCAAACATTCTCCTGGGTTTAAACCTGGTTGGATGGCCGGGCCCAGAGAGTGGTGGTAAATGGAGTTAACTTCAGCTGGAGGCCAGTTACAAGTGGTGTTCCCCAGGGCTCAGTGCTATGTCCAGCCCTGTTTAATGTCTTTATCAATGACCTGGATGAAGGCATTGAGTGCTCCCTTATCAGGTTTGCGGATGACACTAAGCTGGCTAGAAAGCTGCCCAGAGGAGAAGGACCTGGGGGCGCTGGTTGACAGTGACTGAACATGAGCCAGCAGTGTGCCCAGGTGGCCAAGAAGGCCAATGGCATCTTGGCTTGTATCAGAAATGGCGTGGCCAGCACGTCCAGGGAGGTTATTCTCCCTCTGTACTCGGCACTGGTGAGACCTCACCTCAAATACTGTGTTCAGTTCTGGATCCCTCACCACAAGAAGGATGTTGAGGCTCTGGAACGAGTCCAGAGAAGAGCAACGAAGCTGGTGAAGGGGCTGGAGAACAGGCCTTATGAGGAGCGGCTGAGAGAGCTGGGGTTGTTCAGCCTGGAGAAGAGGAGGCTGAGAGGAGACCTCATTGCTCTCTACAACTACCTGAAGGGAGGTTGTGGAGAGGAGGGAGCTGGCCTCTTCTCCCAAGGGACAGGGGACAGGACAAGAGGGAATGGCCTCAAGCTCCACCAGGGGAGGTTCAGGCTTGACATCAGGAAGGGGTCATTGGACACTGGAACAGGCTGCCCAGAGAGTCACCTTCCCTGGGGTTATTTAGAAGACGGGGTGGATGAGGTGCTGAGGGGCGTAGTTTAGTGATTGATAGGAATGGTTGGACTCAATGATCCAGTGAGTCTTTTCCAACCTAGTGATTCTGTGATTATACTGTCACATACTGAACTGTGCACTACAACCTTTAATGTGAGCATGTTAGGTGAATATACATACAAATTCTGTCAACCTTCAGTCACCTACATAAAAAAAAAATACAAGCCATAGTCCAAAACTCCTTTTCAGTGAAAAGCTGATGGTGTGGTATGATACATTTTTTAAAACCCATAAAAGATATAAAATAGACAGATTGTGGAGGACATTAAGACGTAGCCTTGCCTCTGGTATTTAGATATTGGCCTCTGTGATGCTACTCGCACAAGTCAGTCTAACTATTTGCAAACAGAAATAGATTTGAACTATGTTACATGAAGTTTCCTGTAGGAAAATCAGAAATTCATTCCAAAATATCAACATAGAAGTATCATGAAGACACATTTGGCAATTACTAAATAACTTTTAAAGTTGTGTTATAACGTCACCTTCTCTGCCTTTACTCTGCAAGATTCATATAAATAGCTATTGAGGATGTTTAATTGTGCCCCAAAAGAAGTTTTAAGAACAGCTTAGAATAGCAGAGGACAGTAAAGCAGAACAGGTCAAACACAAACAGCTATTAATTCAGAATGTTTGCTAAGGAAAAAAATGAGGTAATATCCAAACAGATAAAACATAACAAATGGGAAAGTTAATGAGAAAAATATATTAGGTATATTTAAACGTGCCTTGTAAAACTTCATGATCAGTGAGACACAGTGATGTGATGGATAATGAGCTTATAAATTGCATGTTGGTCTAAATTAGTTTGCAACTATTTTTCAAGAATGGAACTAAATGCAAAGTAAGGAAATGCACCAAAGACCTTTCTTCTCTTCCTTACACTATGGAAAAATGGCCTGAAAGCTGTAAAATCTAGGCTTTTTCTTAGATTTACTTCAACATTGGTTTAGGCCTCCAGTTACATAACCACAGTTTCTGGCTTACAAACGTGCACACCACAAAGTATGATGAAGGGGTCACCAAAGCAGAACTATGCCCTATGTCATCTTCCTGTGGCTCAATATTGTTTTTCTTTGTTCATTCTGAACATGAGTACTAGATCACTATCAACAGACCTTCTTCGGGATAAATAGATCTCTGCAGCTTTCAAATAAAAATATACTCCACCCTATAGAAGTCAATACATAAACTTTTCTGTTGACTATGTATGCAGACTGGGGTCAGAGGGAAGGTAGCTATTCCAGTACACCTAGAGGAAAGCAAATATAGTATCAACAAAGTGGCTGACGTTTCCCCACTTGTCTTTGAAGAAGGAATGAGAATATTGTATGAAAGCCATCAAAAAGCATATTTTATCCATTTTGATCTATGCATTCCAAAGACAGTGGTGTTCAGAGCTTCCTCATTGTACAAAAAGAATAAATCAAATTGCTAACTATCATTTACCTTGTATGCAGAAGTGCTATTTCCAGCTATGAGGAACTGGAAACACTGGGTGATATGATGAAGGTATAATTCATGGAATAAAATAATAAATAAGTTTGAAGGAAATCTTAATAGATGTCGAGTATAAAATAGTACTTTAAACCTGATATATGGAAGACAATTTCGGCAAATAATTGTCCATAATTATCATATAATTTATTCCTTGAACAAATGCAAATACTAATCATATAGAAAGGGATATCACATGCTCCTATTATAAAGTTAATCACTGCAGAGAGCTTCAGAAAAGGGAAAAACATATTTGAATTCAAGAATTTTATGCTACTTAGAACTCAAGCAACAAAGATTAATCTTACAATCAAGCCCAAGAGAAAAAAAGTAACTTACTGAAAAAGGGAAAACATTCAAGTGCAGAAGTAATAACAAAACATGCATTGTAATAACAAAACGTGCATTGTAATAAAAAATAGAAGACAAATAAAAACCAGATCAATAACTAAGAGAAGAGCATCATACAAACTAGAATAATTAATCCAAAAAGGGAGGGAAACAAAGAGTAGCAAATGAATACAGACTAACACAGTTTATCACAAAAATCCCTATTTTTACAGTAAAATACCGTACTTCATGAAGCCCCAAAATTATTTGGAAAAGTAACATTCTTAAGAAAGTGAGAAGATCTATTTTAAGATAGTTTAGCATCAAATGATGTCATTGATTTTGGTAAGTGCTCATAATTTTTCAAGCACTGGCTCTTTACTGAGGTGATTAAATAGAAATCAAGCCCTCTCATCAAAGTGACTACAGTTTTGGGTACTAGCATTTATTCAGTATCTGGATGCTTTGTATCTGGCTATTTATAGAGCTACCTCTTTAGCAGCACACAATGAAAGCCCAATTAAAATGTTTGCTATCCAAGTAAAAGAAAAAGCACAAGAAAATGCTGCCTTGTAAAGAAAATGTTGAAAATGTTTCAAAATTGAAATGGGTCCCCATCTCAGTTTTCAGTGAGAAGGAACAGACAGTCTGACTTCTTGGAACAGAGGTGCAAAACCAGAAATTTCCCATTTACAGTACAAACTTAATAAACCGAATACAGAAGTTGTAGTTAATTTCCATAACAGAGTACAGAGATAATGGCTTAGGAAGTCTCCAAGCCACCAAGTGGTTTTTAAGATGTCTTTAAATGCAAGTTTTCTACCATGAGTTCAAATATTAGAAAATGTTTTAAAGAAAATATAAAAAGTGATCTAACCAACACCAGATTATTTCGTCCAATGCCAATAAAGCAAATTTCAAATGCAGGTAAATGAGTAGATGAACTGAAAGACAAAATAGCTTTATCCATGTAGAACTTGTTGGACTATATTAGGGTTTTTTTGGGTTTTTTTTGTTCTTGGAGGGAGGATTTTTTGATGAAAAAAATCATACAAAGAGACGGAACTATCATACGTGCCCTGCCTTAAACCAAGTAACATTTTCATTATGAAAACAGTGCTACATAATGCTGCAAAGCAGAAGGAAACAAACCTATTAACTTCAGATCCACTTTAGAGAATTTTGAAGTCTAACTACCTTTATCGAAAATATAAAGATTGTCCACACGATCAAAGACATTTTCCAGCTTACTCTGTACAGCTTCAATATTTCCTGTATACATTATACAGTAATGTGATACTTAGTTGCAGCATGTTTATTTGAAATTTCACTTTCTGGTTTTGTAATTTTCAGTGTGTATTTTAGAGTTTTTATGTCTGTGGGCAAATACAGAAATAGCAAGATTTCCGTGAGGTATCGGAAATCATGGGAAAAGTATAATAATACAGATTCCATCAGATACAGTATCTGCACCAAAAGCAGAAATCTGTGTACAAAATTCAGTATATTTTATTGGAAAGTAACTTATAAGAAGCATTATTTTTTCAAAATATACTCATAAATTAGAGATTTTTTAATACCAATCTGAAGATTGTACTGTATGTAATTATACATGATGTTACCAGTGTTGTAAAATCTTTTCCTGTAAAAACAAATCCTAATAAAAAAGACTGTTGATATTTGTACATGAGGGTTATCATTGAAGCCAAGCAATATGGGAATGGCAGAAATCTGAATATAAACTTCAAACACACTTACCTTTATTGGATGTCTCTGCATTTTGCTGCCAAAAGAGGGTTGTTTCCTATATGGTGAAAAAAATTCAAACCCAACAATGGTGATTATGATCTTGCATTATTTTGTTATAGAAAATACTTGGTTTTAAAATAATCTTTTCTAAGGTGGAGAAATAAACTAGCAAGTTATTATTGCAGTACTTTTTAAGGAAAGATATAAATTAATACATTCACCACAATATCAACTTATCTACAATAGAATGACGTTTTTCTAGAGAAGTACATGTGATCTGGAGACTGGGATAAAAGCTGTTCCACATGCTTACTGCTCTGCTATTAAAAAATGTGATTTGATATTACTGTTCTTTGACAATAAAATAAGTTCTACTCTAGCAATTAATTAGTTCTATTCCAGAACAAATTATTTTCTGTTCTATTCCGTTTCCCTTCTTGGAAAGTATATGGAGGGCTCCTTTTCCAACAAGCATTTCTTGCTGTGCAAGTATACACAACTGTCATTGGAAACTGCATGCCTGATGGGTACTACTTCTTTGTTTTCTATCAGCTACAAAAATAAAAAGTAGCCTGTTCTTTTTCAATGTTTTTGACAAACACATTTACCCCTAGGTCAATCCCAGCTAGAGCTGCTGAGCTAATATGAATGTATTATCCACTTACATTTAAAGCTGAAATCAAGTTAGCCAGCCTTTCAGAAAGTCCACTCATTACATTTGCAGAGACAGGGTCTTTTTATTCAAGAAATTAAAATCTTAAAACGCATGCCTAGTCATCCTTTCTTCTGACTGCCCTCTAACCTGCTATACAACAGATTATGCACAATACACTTTTTTCTCTCTCTTTTTGTTTTTTTTTTACAAAGATGAAGAGTAGGAGACAGATTCCAGTTTCCAGCTTAATTCCTGTTTGAATGTGATGCTATTAATAGGTTAACTGGAGTAGCTTTGCCTTTGCAAAGATAAATATTTAAGCCTAAAAAGGCAAGTTTCTTTTCATCCCAGGTGTCCCTTTAACAAGATTTGTCATCCTTCCCCCCACCTAAACCCCTCATATAGAATCACGGAATGACCTGAGCCGGGAGGGATCCATAAGGATCACAGAGTCCCAACTCCTATCCCTGTGTAGGACAATCCCAAAATTTACACCATGTGTATGACTGCATTGCCCAAATGCTTCTGTTAGGTTTGGGGCTATGACTACTTCCCTGGGGAGCCTGCTGAAGTGCTCCACCACCCTCAGAATGAAGAAGCTTTTCCTAATACCCAACCTAATCCTTCCCTGGCACATCTTCCTGCCATTCCCTTGGGTCCTATCATTGGTCACCAGAGAGAAGAGATCAGTTGCTCCTCCTTCCCCTGTGAGGAAGCAGTAAACTGATAGGAGGTCTCCCCTCAGTCTTCTCTTCTCCAAGCTGAAGACACCAAGTGGCTTCAGCGACTCCTCGTATGACTTCTCTAGATCCTTCATCAACTTCGTGGCTCTCCTCTGGACACTTGACAGTAGCTTGATATCCTTTCTATACTGTGGCACCCAAAACCGTACACAATACTCAGTCTAAGAAAAACCAGCAAGTTTATGTAAAAACACATTCTGCAAATTAGGCACTTGCTCTTGGCACCTTGTTTCTAACATCTAAACCTCTCATAGGTTTTCCACAAAGCTGAGGATTTGCTAGGAGACAAACACTGTTAAGCACACGCACTGCACAGGACTTTTCTCCAGGCTTCCAGCTGACCACTCCTCTTGCTCTCACAGAGGTCTCTGCACCAGTGTGGAGCAGAGCAGGACAATCACTTCCCTTGACCAGCTGACAATGCCTGATGCACCCCCGGACATGGTTGGCCCTCTTGGCGGCCAGCACACAGCATTGGCACATGTTCAACTTGCTGTCGACCAGAACCCCTAGATCCCTTTCCACAGAGCTGCTCTCCAGCCTCTCATTCCTCAGTTTGTATGTATATCCAGGGCTGCTATGTCCCAGGTGCAAAACCTAACACTTGCCCTTGTTAATCTTCATGTGGTTGGCTATTGACCAGCTCTCCAATTGGTCTAGATCCCTCTGCAGGGCCTCTTTGCCTTCAAGTGCGTCATCAGCGAACTTGCTTTGTAAACCTTCGAGTCCTGCATCCAGTTAATTTATGAAGATATTAAAGAGTTCTGGTTTCTGTGGAACCCCACTAGTGACTGGTCGCCAGTCTGATGTAACCCCATTCACTATGACCCTTTGGGCTCAACCCACCAGCCAATTGTTCACCCACTGTGTTACGTATTTATCCAGCTGTATGCTGGACACTTTGTTTAGGAGGATACTGTGAGAGACAGTATCAAAGGCCTCGCTGAAATGCAGAAAGATTATGTCAACTGGTTGTCATCGGTCAGCTAGGTGGGTAACCTTGTCATAAAGGGAAATAAAGTTTGTCAGGCAGGACCTTCCTTTTATAAACTTGTGCTGGCTGGGACCGATGATTGTGTTGCCCTTCTGGTGTTTTTCAGTAGCTCCCAGAATAATCTTCTCCCTAGTCTTACCAGGCAGTAAGAGACTCATAGGCCTGTAGTTACTGGAGTCATCCCTGCTGCCCTTCTTGAAGACAGGAACAACATATGCCAGCTTCCAGTGAACTAGTAGCTCTCCAGATTCCCAAGAGCATTGAAAAGTCATTGAGAGAGGTCTCACTATGACATTAGCCAGCTCTTTATGTACCCTTGGATGAATCCTGTCAGGGCCCATTGACTTATAGGGATTCAGCTGGAGCAGCAAATCCTGCACAAGTTTGGGATCGACTGGGAGTTTATCATTTGCACAGTCTTGGTCTTCTAGCTCAGGGTTCTGGGAGGGCCTGAGCCCATCGTCTGTATAGAAGACAACGGTAAAAAAAAAGCATTAAATGTCTCTGCTTCGTCTATATCCCTGCTTATGGGGCCTCCGTGCCCATTAATGGGCCAATGTAAATTCTGGCCTGCCTTCCGTTATTAATGTATTTTTAAAAGCCCTTTTCATTATTCTTCACAGTGCTGGCCAGCTTCAACTCTAACTGAGCTTTGGCCACTTGAATTTCTGCCCTGCAGTAGCAAACAGCACCCCTGTAGTCCTCCCATGTCACCTACCCTTATTTCTACTGGCCATCAACCTCCCTTTTATGCCTCAGTTTGAGTAGAAGATCCCTGCTCTGCCAGGCTGGCCTTCTGTCTCATCTGCTTGATTTCCAGCATTTCAGACTGCCTGGGCCTGTGCTTTTAGGAGGTGGCACTTAAAAAGTGACCATCACTGATGGACCCCAGCACCTTCAAAAGCTTTCTCCCAATAGACCTCACTAAGCAGTTTCCTAAGCAGCCTGAAGTCTGCTTTCCTCATATCCAAGGTCTTGAGGTCTTGCTGTCAGTTTTCCTTCTGTTACCATAGATGCTAAACCTGATTGCTTTGTCGTTGCTGTGATCAAGGCAGTCTCTGACTGCCACTTCACCCAAGAGACCCTCTCTGTTAGCTAGCCACAATTCAAGGAAGGCACCTTTCCTGGTTGGTTTCCTCAGCACCTGTGCCATAAGATTTTCATCCAGAGAGTTTAGGAATCTTCTGAACCTGTTTGTATCAGCTGTGTGGTAATCCCAGTTGATATCTGGCAAATTGAAGACCCCTATTGGAGGCAACCCTTAGCTCCTTAAAGAACAACGTGTCAAAGTCATCATCCTGGTTGGCCTATAGCAGATCCCCATGACAACATCTGTTTTAACTGTCTGTTCCTCAGTCCTTACCCAGAGCCTTTCAACTATGCCATTGCAAATTGCAAGCTCCATGCATTCCAGTCCTTCTACTACATACAGTGCAACCCCTTTGCCTCACTTGCCCTGCCTGTCCCTCCTTGAAGAGCCTGTAACCCTCTGTCATGGCACACTAGTCACAGTAGTCACAGTACTCACCCCACCAAGTTTCACTAATGCCAATAATGTCATCTCTTTGGGACTGGGCCAAGACTTCCAGCTCTTCCTGCTTACTCTTTGTGCTGCGTGCATTCATATAAAAACACTTCAGGTGTGGCTCATCGTGCCCATCTCCTTGTGGAGCCATCTGAATCTTACTAAGATGCAGCTACTCAGGTTTTGGTATGCCTTGCCATTGCTCATCCTTGACTAGCGTGCTATTAGCCTGCTATTAGCCTTCCCCTGCCTAGTTTAAAGCCCTAACAATCTGCCTTGCTAGTTCTTGAGCAAAAATCCTTTTCCCCTTCCATTCTGAAGCAGATAGCATTAAGCTGGCCAACATTTAGACACACACAATGATTTTCTGTTCTGTGTTTGAAAGAGGAGTTGTGGGAGCTACACTGACTTGGAGCTGCTTTTGTGCTTTCTCAAAACAATCTAGAAACACTTTTTGAGGGGAAGATTGACATAACTTATAATTTAGAAAGTCCAAGTAAGTTAGAGTGGATGGCTGTCACAACAGTACCTAAAGCTTGTACAGGGTTGTTGTGCTGTAACTCCAGGTGTGACACAACCCTCATGTTACAGACTATCCTGTATACACAATATGCAGGAATCTGTGAATGCTTCCTTAGAGGAAAGACTTATGCCTTTCTACTTTAATTCCTAGCTTCAGTAAAAGTCTTCCTTTGGCATTTTACAGTACCTCTACAGTCCCAAAATAGGCTCAGGAATCTCACCTCTGTCAAAATTGTAGGTGTTTGATCTTCTCTGAACTAACTAAAGCAAGGAGTTGAGAGAATAAACTACAGATTTAAGAGCCTATGTCTCAAAATAGGAAGTATCAAATAATATAATGCTTATAACTGCGGTATTTTTAATTGAGGGAAATTGAAAGTCCCATTTTTGCATAATAAAAATCCTGAATTTTATTCCACATCTGTTGTGGGTTTTTTTAAAGAATGTTCATGAGTCAAAGCTGGGGACAGATCTAATATAAACAGCCACTAAGAGAAAAATGCATACATTTTAGAAATTGTTAACAGTTAGTTGAACAATTTCATGGTTGAAATAGATTATGTCTTACATGTCCCTTTTCAGAATAACTTCTTGTTTGTTTAGAGCAAATAAGCTGAAAAGGACACAATAGGATTTTGCAATTGCTCATTTACTTCTGTGTCCAGACTTCTGTACATACAACTGTGCAAAACAAAAGGCAAGCTGGGATCACCTGTCATGTGACACTGACAGTCACATCTCAACAACTGGGTCTGAAAAATCTCTAATGATGCAAGGACTATTTCCCTCCTTTAAACTGTGACTTAAGAAGTACATGCATAGGCCTGTCATATTGCAAGTCTAAAACTTGCAAGATTCTAGTATTGCCAGATGTCTTGTATGTGTGACAGGATTTACCAAAGAGGTACATGTAAACTGCACAATTTCTCAAGTTTCTCCACAGAAATCCTGGGCATTTCCAAGGTTTAAAAAGCATCAGATCTATTGTACAAGCCTATAAAGCATGAGATCTACTGTATTAAGCCTTGGAGACTGTAGTATTTGCACCATGAGGCTAGCACTTTCTGCCAGACTTACTGTTCATGGACAGAACACATGATCCATGCTTCAAGTACAGACATGTGGCAGCTTACCATAGAGCTACTTCATTGGTATTAAGAGCTGGCAGCATGAAGGCTTGAAGAGCTACAGGAAATCCTCCAAAACTGCTTCAATATCATTTCCAGCATAGGAGGAGAACTTACCCTGGAAAATCTGGATGCTTAGTAGTGTTATTTAAGCCACTCTGAGCTGTGAAAACAATCAAGCAACATCTGTATAGAGTCTCTTGAGGGCTCATTTACTCAGTTTTCAGAGTGCAAACGTAACATAGAAGAGAAGTGGTGTGCTTCTCTAATGGTACAGGATGTGTATCTCTACTTAAACCTCACTGTTTCTTTGACAACTGTGAGTGTTAAAGAAGTTCTCATTCTCTTAAGCTATTGCCTCAGCTACAATAATGAAGATATTGGCACAGAAAGAGAAACTAAAGGCATTTTTCCTCCTTAATGAACACAAATTATCTGAGAGGTCAATTCTGCTGCCACAATATCTGATAAAGAAAAGACTTGGATGCAACTGTGAAACATGAAAGGATGCATACAGTTAGATTCAGGGAGAATTCAGGTTTTTATTGTTCTTCCTGCAATCAACAGGGAATTTGAATGCATAACGTAAGGAAAATTATCCAGTTAACTTCAAAAATTAATTTATCTGCTATTACGTTTTATAATCATTAACGTATACATGTAAAAATAATTGTAACTCATGAATTTATAGGTATCTTGTTACTTGCAAGGATTCATTTGTATCGACTGCTATTTTATTCAAATCCACCATATATTATGTTTTAATACTAGCTGATATTTTTATAAACTCGTGCTCTTGTCTATTGTAGAAATGATGCATGGCAAAACCTTTCACACCACTTGTTCTGTAAAAAACACCAGCTTTCTTCCAAAATAAGCTATCTGGATGTAATTGCAGAGGAGGGATTACAGCTTCAAATGCATAATTTTAAGATTAAATATCTATTTTAAATCTGCCTCCAAAATTACAAAGATGACCAAAATATTTCTTAAGATCCAAGCCTCTAGTAAATGTCTAGGCTTGATGTTGACCTGAGAGTTATATCATCAAAGGATTTTGCATGTACAGTCACATGAATGCATTCTTTTTTTGCCTACTCCTGAGTCACTGTTTTCACTAACTTGAATATCAGCTCTAGTTTTAGCTGTGATGTGGGAGAAGGTAACAGAGGTGGCTTTTGAAAAAAAGGCAGTGGTACAAAAGAACAAAGTGGCACAAAGGAATGGCTTAAAAATAATGGATTGCCAACTCAGCTTCTCCTTTATTCAGTCTCTAATGATAGAATTGTTCCAATCTGTTTAAGCAAGTGGGTATTTGCAGGCCCATCAGAAAGATTCTTAATACCACAAACATCTAAATGTCCCTCTTTTAATTTATGTGCCTCATGTCTTGTATACTTTTATCCCTGAGATAAAATAAACAGAGGATTTTAATTTTGCCCAGTTTGATGCAATATTCAAAAGTATAAACTTTCTAAAGAAAATACAATTTCTTTTACTTTCTATCTACCCTTCCTTTTGACTCAATAGCAAATCAGTGGGCTTATGAAATATGTTTTAAGAAGGATTAGAATGAGAAGAAGAAAAAGCTTGTTACGGCACAACAGCCTGGAAAGTTTATGGGGATCATGAAAAAAGCATAGAATAGAGCATGCAGACTAAATACATTGCTAGTAGTTGTAAAGCAGAAGGTAAGACTGAGATTACAAATACAAAAGGATCACACTGAAGTAGGAAAAATGCGGCAAACATAACAGAGCAAATGTATCGTGTTGATGTCACCGAGAGAGTGGCAGGTTTAACCCTTCTGCTCTACAAATTAGCATTGCCAGGGAGCTTGACACTGAAAAAGCCACAAAGAGAAATCTAAATATTCTGTTTAGTGTTTCTTCTTATAGCAATCGGGTCAGTCTATTAAAGTATCCAGAATCCATTGCAAATTCTTATGGTAAATATATTAGGATTAGATTTTTCTTGCTTTGTTGCTGTTCAACGTTTCCTCAAAGAGAAGGCAAAGAGCTTTTTTCTCAATGGAATCAGAGATAACTTGTAATAAAGAATTCATCACAATGAAGAATATTCAAGTAGGCTTTTGAATGGCAGAGCTACAAGGAAGCACTGTTCCAGGATAATCTTTATCTCAAAAGAGTTTGCTAAAATTACTCTTCAAGAAAACTGCAAGACTCTGCAATTTACATGTGATGACCTTGAATTTTTCTTGACCACAAAAGTGGGTAAGGGAAAAAAGCGAAAGAAAAATCAAATTCTGAAAACTTTCTAATTCAGGAAGCCTTTATTCCACAAATAATTTTTTCCAATGAAATGGAACAAGCCAAGCATTTACTTTCAGATGCATTTCAATGCCTCTTACACATATCAATTACTTACCTTCCTACAGAAGAAGAATAAAAATGAGGCTCTCTGTTAAAGAACTGGGCCCTAATTTATGGAAGTTTTAAAGAAAAAAATTACCAAATCTATTTTCTTAATAACACTGTGATTCAAGATCAATTTAACTACCAAAAATAGATATTTGAAAAGATTTTTTTTTTCCTAATGTAAACCCACAAAGCTTTCAGGAAAATCAAAGGAATGGGAAATTCAGGGGAAAATAAGGTTTGAAAACAACAATAATAAAGCATTTCTGTTCTTTGACATGATCACTTTAGGGACATGAGGGGTAATGCCATATATTTCAACCTGTTATCCTTAAATATTGTACCTCCACCTCCTATAATTTTAATCCGTCATTTATCACTAGCCTTTGTGTCTCTGATAACAGACCTTAGGAACAGTGAATCAGCTATTTGGTGATAGTAACTTAATCCAGTTCACACTGGAGTGACCTGAAATATGCCAATTTAACTTTGCTGAGGACCTGGCACACCAGTTGTCTGAAAGCATAAAATAGGTGTATCCTGAAGATTTACCAAATCCATCTAAAAGGTTTTAAAGCCGATATCTCCTGAATAGCAATCACAGTTTAAAAGGGAGACAAGGTTATTCATACTGAGCATATGACAATACAAATTCTACAAATTAGCAGTACTCTAGTGAGTTGGAGATATCAAAGTTTCTCTTTCATGGTTTGCTTGTTTAAAGTCACTATATGATTTAAAAAATAAAACTATAGAAGTATATTATTATTTCAAGTTTTAAAACTGTTGAAAGAAAACTCTCCCATAATGCATCTCCCAAAGGTATCCACATAATTTTGTTGATTAAGAGACTCAATACATGAAATAAAGAAGATGGTTCTGTACGTTAAAACATTTTCCTTTGCAATCCATACAGATCTAGTCCTACTTACGAACTGCAGCTATTAATAGGCAGAACATTTTTCAGCTGGGATTTAAACTGAGGCAAAAGTAAAGTTCAAGTATAAGTCAATTAGCTACTCATGACTTCCTACATTTCATGACAGAATCAGATTGCCCTCAGACTAAGCCACATTCATGTCTTCTTCCAGCCATTTCACTTTGATAAAAGTCCTTCTCTCTCTCTCTTTCTCTGCTATTTTCTTACTTGCCCTTGCCTTTCCTTGACTTCGTGTCCCAGTGTGACAGACCAACTTTCTACAATTGCATGGTTCTTACACTCTTGGACTGGGGGAGAAAATGAAAGTCACGTTTCAAACTATTTTATGCTTCCAGCACATAAATATCTATTAATTTGTAGCTAACTAAATCTATATTTGTATACCTAGAGAGACTGAAGTCATGAAAACAATAAATATTATATATTATGTAATACTGTATAGTAATGCATAGTAATTGTTATTATAAATATTATTACATTATTTTACTCTGCTGCTTTTGTAATTTTTTTCATTGATTGTGATTATTAAAAAGACTTTTAAAGGTAAAGTACTAATTAAACAGTAATTACATTGTTGTTTATAAAATATACACAAAAATACAGAATAGCTCAATATATATACCATTGCAAAATGTTCTCCTCCACTACAGAATTGCCTTATTTTAAAATCATAAATAGCAAATGACTATATCTATGCATGTTTATTTTCTATACACACAATAGATATAGGACAGTTTGAAACAACTGAGTTCCAGATCTGAAACATAAAAATGTTGTAAGAGTATACACTGAAGAGGAAACATAGAAATAAGCACTCCAAAAATTACACAGAAAATTGTTTCCCTTTTACTTCAAAATTTATCAAACTAATATTTTTCCTTTGTTCATGAAGATACTTGATGACATGCTATCCTTAACCATCTTTGGTCTTCAAACACATTTTGCAACCCTCCAGTCACCCTACATCAACTAAATACCTCAAATGTGTAACTAAGCATATTTATCAGCTTGTCCTGGAAACAGTAGAGATTTTGAAATAATTAGATCATCTTTATTACAGATTGTGCAGGTAAGGACTACGTTGCTGCTTTTCCTTCATTGAGCATTATGAATGAATATATTTCAAGGGTTCTTCTACATTATTTTCTACATTGAAATCATATTGAATGTAACAGATACGAAAGAAGTACTAATTCTTTACTTGGGATAGGAAATAAATGTATAGGGGAGAACTGTTGTAAATTTTACAAGCTGAAACTACCATCTCCCCAAAATGTAATTGATTTATTGTGTCTAGATTTATAGCATAACTTCATTGAAAGCATTTGTATATAGTCTAGACTGCCTTTTATCTCAATTTTCTTAAAGTCCAAAGGAAAGAGCAGTGGCTGCTGCAATAAGTATGATATTGATGAGACACTGGCACTGCTACATCAGGTTCTTTTGTAGATGTTGAGCAAATAAAGTAACTTCAGTGGAGCTCTGTTTGTTTGACTATTTAAGTTGTTGTTACTCCATGTTTTGAATTATTTCCCCATACAAAATATTTTGAAATAGTGTAGCGTTAAGAAACTCTTTGAAAGTATATTTGTTTTTCTTCAAATTAAAAGATTTAAATATTACAAGGAACATTTTGTTAAAAGTTTATCTAAAAGCAGACTTCGCTAGCACATGTAAATAAAGTACATACCAGTTTAAAACAGCAAAAAGAAAAAAGCAGTACTTAGAACTGACCAAAATCATCCTAGTAATATGTTACCGATCCTGGGTAAGACTGTCTGGAGGAATGTCGCTCTCTCACAGTATCACTCAGGAAGCCTGAGGGTCTAATTCACTACTAAGTATTCCTTTAGAAGGCAAAGCTTCTGAAACTTAAATGTAGGCAAACATTGCATTCAAACCTTAATCCTTTCTAGATCTACCCTGAAGTCTTTAAAATAAGAACCAAATGAAAATGCCATTTTAAGGCATGTGCTTATAAAACTTACATTTTTCGTGTAGCCATGTGCCTAGGTACACCCTTCAGTAGAGATAATCAAATGATTAATCCATGAAGTTAAGTTTTATTTTTAAAGACCCCTCACTACCTTCTTAAGATCCTCCCATCAAATTGATTTTAAAAAGTAAAATAAAAATATTTAAAAATGTTTTACAGACTCTTAAAATCTGAAGAATAAATCATGAAAAAAAAAAGGTTAAAATGAAAAGCATTAGGAAAGATTTCCCACCCAGATGTAATAATATAGCTTTAAAGTGGAAAGGACAGAGAAGTTACTTAAACACCAGGGGAAAAAAGCTTACTGAAAAGACTTTCTATTTTGCCTTTCACTATCCTTTGGAATATAAAACTAGGTCAAGCTAAAAAAAAAACAATCGGAAAATTACTACCTGAGAATGATCTTCCGCATCTGAGGATCTCCCACTTTGATTCACATCCACATTACTGTCATTTACATTTTCATCACTCTCAGTAACAGAAGGGAGAGAGGACAGGGAACGAAATCCTTTTTTGATGGTAGACTGTGAAAAGTGGCTAAATAAAAGAAAATGCAAGCACTTTAATCCATACATTTACTTTCAAATGACAGTCTTCATAACCACTATTCTTAACAGAATTTTGTCAAAATTATTTGTTCCTCCTTTATTTTGACAGCTTAATAAGGCAGCATAAAAATTTATAGGTACATATATTACTTATCATTACTAGCTTGGCATTATACGCATATCTCCACTTGAAAGACATGAACTGCTGCCCTCTTAACTAATCCTCAAAAACCCAAAACCCATGTCAACTGAGGAAAACTAGATGATAATGCCAGAAATGAATAAACAAGAAAAAATACCCCAAAAAACGTGCACTACTTAAACAGAGGTAGGGCAAAACAAACCTGTTTTGTGTCAGAACAGTTTTTTGTCTTTTCCCTCAAAATGAGTCTCCATAGTTACCAGACACCTAAAACACAATAACCAAGGAAACCTGTGCAAGGCCTGTTCTGGCTGTTGTAAAAGAAAGCTCTGTTGCTGACTTCAGTGAAGGTAGAAGTGAAAACTGATGGAAATATAAATAACTCTTTGCTTGTTAAGTGAACTAGGAGAACAAGACCAAAACAATGTTGCACATGTGCCAATTAGACTCAAATACCTAATTGTATTATTGTAGCAATAAAGAACAGAGAAAAATGTAATCATGTGTTATCTAACCCCCTTCTTAATGATTAATGGAATATCAAGATCTTTAGCAATAACAGTCACAATTACCAGCCCTTTGAGTGGTTCAAAAGATTTCATTATACTAAAAGCATGAAATTAAAAATGGTATCAGTCCCAATTGTATGTAAGTCTCTTATTTTATTTAAGCAGCTTTATTACTTTAATGAAATGCTAATACTTGCTATACATTTTGGTACTACCTGTTAATTAAACCACAAGAGATTAAATTAGCTGATTGTCATGGAAACTGCACATTAAATAAACTTTCCTTGACCAAAGGGGGTAATTTGACAAGTATGTTAAATATGAAAAAATATAAATATGAAAAAACTATATACAATTTGTTAACATGCAAATACTGCAACATCCTAATTACTATTATCTCATTCTTTTAATTATCTCTTAATGGATATTGCTTAGATCATTCTTATATATTTCTACCACTACTATAAGGGAAACAAAGGTAATTTAATTACTTTTAACCAGTAGAATGCAACTGTATCATCAAAACAATGGTACTACAAGAATGTTTCATGGACAAATGCTGCTGTTCAAAAATAAAAAAAACCTGCTTCATTACCAACCCATCCAATTATGATTCAAATGCAGAATCTGTTAAGTAAATAATTTATTCAGTTTACTTACAGATGCACATAACTGAATCCTGACAGCAATGTATTATGCAGTATGTCATAGGAAAAAACAAGAGCCTGGTACACTTAATAGTAATCCTTCTTTTCTTGTCAGTGAGCAAGTATTATGCTGAATATTGAATATTGACTGGAAGTGGTGTATACAACAATTTCTGGAACTTCTTCTCTAAAATACCCTTTTAAAAACAGTGTTTTTCAAGTATTTACAGGACTTCCAAACTGTCTTTCATACAAGATGTTTGCACAAAGTCATGTGTTGTGCATGAGCTGCTTCATCTGCTCTCTCAGGCTTCTTGTAACAACTATTATGAACAGAGAACAGTCTGTTTTATTCATAAATACTAATATTAGTTGTTCCATGCCAAATGTATGTCACCAGTGAACGTACTGACTGCCAAGTCAATGATTTCATTGTAATGTGCAACAATTGAAAAAGTACAGTAGTTTGAGGAAAAATTTGAAAGATATAGAAGAATTTTCCTGTTTCTGGTGGAGGTGGCCTATCAAATATTCTGTGTCTTCGGGCCCACTGAGTTGAGAAACTGACAGATGTTTTTGCTGTACAGAACTCCTTGTCCTTCAATGTAAGATGCTCTTCAAGAGTGCAACCAACTAAGGTACTATCTGAATAGTGTGTGGCAAATAGGGGCCCACTCCTCAGCTGTGTGCATGCCCACCTCCTGGTGGGTTTCTCACCAGTGTGTATGGTAGCAGACTGTATTGAAGAGCATATAAAGCCTAGAGCCCCCTAGTTTGCATCTCCAATAAGAGGTGTGCACAAGGAGAGTAAATTCCAACAATTGTGTGCATGTAGGAAGAACTACACACCCAAGACAGAAGGTGTGCTTGTAGCCCATTGTGCCAGGAGGGTACCTGTAACTGAATGTGTATGCCACTCTGGGAATGGTTAGAAATTCTTGGGTTTAGTTACACAATGGTGTTTAGAAATTTGTAGATATTTATTAAACATTATGTAGGCCTCTAGTACAGTGGTTTATCTGTTTCATTGCTGATATTGATCCTAAAAGTATAATTCGCCAATTGCCAATTAATTATGTGACATCAACTAAACAACAGAGTGCTCTGATCCTGATGAACTTTAAAATAACATGAACTGAACAGTTTTTCCCCTGTGACACAAGTAAGAAAAAGCCATTGTACTTTGCCAGTGAAATGGTCTGACAATAGGATGTTAACGTTGAAACTACATTGAGCACTTACGTGTTTGTGGGTATTGTGATAAGATTCAACTTGTAATTAAAAAACAGGCTAGCAATCTCAATGTATTCTTCAGGTTTCTCTACCACAGGCTCTGGAAAAAAAACCCCAACTTGTTAAATATATAGTCATAAGAAATATTTAATACTATAATTTTGACAAATAATTTCCATAGGGGATTCATCACTTCTAAATAATTATGTTCTCCAAGTGTCACCACACACACTTGAACAGAAGAGAACAACCAGGGGTGGCTTTAGGTGACATCTAATGAAAAAATATGTACTTAATAGTCTCATACTCAGCCTGCTAAGTATAAAAAGTATGCTTAAACTATATGTAACATTATCCAGGGTAGCTATGACAGCACACTGCCTTTGCTGATTTCCTCTGCTTCTGATCCCCGTATATTTTGCTAGTATGCCTGCAACACCTTCATATTCAAGCTATCTCATACTATGCATTTAACTCCATTATGAGTATAAGGAAATGCTAGAACAAGTTTACCCTTAAAACTATGAATTGTTGCAGCAGGACTAGTCATAAACTTGAAAGATTTAAAAGGTGTTGACGAAGCTTTCATGACTCTGTATCAGAGAGCTTCTGCATTGCTTTGATAACACTCCCTTTTCATTTTGTCTACCAAATTAACTAGAGTGCTTTTATAGAGGTAGATTAAGACACTTCTCAAAGCATTTAAGAAACAATAGAGCTAAGGGGAAGTAATGCAAAATTGGAAAAAAAAAAAAAAGAGAGAAAGAGTAATCCCTAGGAAAGTTCTGTTGAAATTAAGCTAACAATCAAGCTAACATATGATAAGTATGGCTTTGAAAATGTTTATGTTATTTAAAATACAATTACAAATTTATTTTGGTAAGCAAACCAGTAGTAGACAAACCTTGAGGTTCAGATGTCACAACAGTTTTCTTTTTCTGACGCAAAAGCTTCCAACGAGGAACTGGTGGTGGTTGTGGCGGTTTTACCAGAGAACAGGATCTAGTTCTAGTAATAAGGACAGGGTGGCTGTATATGTGGGAAAGCCCATATTGCCTCAGCTTTTCTGAAGAATCAGCCTATGAAACATGGAAAGATAATATGACTGAGAGCAGCCCTGCAGAGAAGAGCTTGGGGCTGCTGGTTGATGAGAAGATTGACATGAGCCGGCAATGTGTGCTTGCAGCCTAGAAGACCAACCATATCCTGGGCTGCATCAAAAGAAGTGTGGCCAGCAGGTCGAGGGAGGTGATTCTGCTCCTCTACTCAGCTCTCCTAAGACCTCACCTGGAGTACTGTGTCCAGTTCTGGAATCTCTAACACAGGAAGGATATGGAATTGTTGGAAAGTGACTAGGGGAGACCCACAAAGATGATCAGATGGCTGGAGCTGAGGGAGAGTTGGGCTTGTTTAGTCTGGAGAAGAGAAGGCTCCAGGACACCTTATAGTAGCCTTCCAGTACCCAAAGGGGCTCTACAAGAAAGCTGGGAAAGACTTTTTACAAGAGCACATGGTGATAAGGTGAAAGGGGATTGCTGTAAATTTGAAGGGGGAATAATTAGATTAGACATTAGGAAAAAATTCTTCATGATGAGGGTGGTAAGACATTGGAACATGTTGCCCAGGGAAGTTGTGGATGCCCCACCCCTGAAGGTGTTCAGGGCCAGGCTAGATAGGGCCTTGAGAAGCCTGGTTTAGTGGGAGGTGTCCCAGCCCATGGCAGGGGATTTGGAACTATTTGATTTTTAACATCTCTTCTAGCCCAAACCATTCTATGTTTCTATCTCTCTCTCTCAAAAAAGAATAATATGCACACAAAGCATCTAACAGGTTGGATAACAAATGAACAAAAATAAGTCACCTGATGAGGCTATCTAAAAACATTCTAATTAGGATTTCATATTCAGCAGAAAAAATATGATTAAATACTTAGAAATGTTTACAGATATTTTACTTTTTGTAATACATTCCTCACTTCTTTCAACAACCATACTCTTTTAGGTGCTACAGAAAACTTATCAGTGAAGCGGAATGAAGATATAAGAAAACAACAGTGATAACATTTTGTTTTAAATAAACATATTTAATACATTTTTTCTGAGGACGATGTCCTTACTTCATGCTGAATTTATAATGTGGCAGAACTCTAAAAGCAACCAGTCTTGTAGATAATTTGTGAAATCTCCATAATGTAGTATCAGTTTGAAATAATACATCTTTAAAGTTAAGCTTATTACCTCCCGGCTAATTTAGAAAACACATTAAAGGCACTACAGCTGACACACATACCAAACCCCTTAGCAATAGACTTAGGAGCAATTTTAGATGTGGACATTGAGTGGTGCTCTTCCCATTAATATCATAACGATTCAGTAATATTTTCCACTACTGAAAGTTTTGTTACCAGATTTGTACATCCTTTTTATTTTAAAAATGCATCTTCTTTTGCTTGCTAAATAAATCAGCCATAACTTATTTCTTTAACACATTTATCAGCAAGTCTCTGATTGCTTCTGCTCATTGTCAAATGTTCCTGAGGTTCTATAATTACAAACTACAGAGAAGAATGTAACTGGTTATTTAAAGGGAGAGGATCAAGTTAATCACATTCTGATACACAAGCAATATATCAGCTTCACTTCATGTCTGCACTTATAAATATATATTACAGGAGTGCTGAATGGGTACACACATATTCAAACTATTTAAAAATGCAAGTTAAAACATCTAAGATTAGGAAATATATTGAAGACAACCAGTTAAGTATAACAAAGGAGAACTTCTTGGCTGCCAAGCCAATATCAGACAACAAGATAGCCATTAAAACAGCATAAAATGCACAGCATATTTTTTAAAAAGAAAGTAGTGCAAGAATTAAATGGAGTAAAGCATAACACCTGCAAATAATTTCTGCAAATTTCTCTGTGGTATGAAGTCTATCAATTTTATGAGAAGGCAGGTTAAATTTTAATGTTTTAATTATGATAAATATGATTTAAAATGTATAACAATTAAAACTAATTAGAAATCAACTCAAGAAAGCCTGCTCTAACATTGTAAATAGCATTCTCTAGAGTGTGAGTGACTAAGTGGAAATCTAAGCATTGTTTTTACCACAGCTGCAGGAAGTGCTACACTTTCTCCATCTGCTTTCTGTAGTTAGAATACTACTGAAGGTGCCCCTGCCCATGGCAGGGAAGTTGAATCTAGATGATCTTTAAAGTCTCCAAACCAAGCTATTCTATGATTCTGTGATACAAACATGCTATTTTTTTATAGAAAAACAGATTGGAAAATGTATATCAGAGAAGTTATTAATAGTAGTCTGGAAAAAATTGAAGTTCATATTTTTCAAGTAGCCCCTAAAATAATTATTCTTTCCATTCATAAGTATCTAATCATGATGCATTTTCTAGTCCACATCTAGTATCTCCCAGGAGACTTCAGCTTCTAGCATCCAGAAGAAAGTGGAGTACAACTGAAAAAAAGAGCGGAGCTATGGAAGGAAAATGCACGACCAAAATACAGAAGCACCAAAATATAAATTTAACTGACAGCCATTACCTGGTCACTGTTTGACTATGCTAACGTTATTATTTTTGTTACAATGTAGCTGCTACAAAATGAGATACCTTGATAATAAAATACATCACACTTTCTTGTCCTGAGAGCATAGAATCTTACCATCTGACGCAATGAAAATATATCCTCTTCAAACAAATTTAGTGGTATACAGCAGGCATACATGGCTACTTCTAGCTCAGTTAGCACAGAAGGTCCTACAGAGAAAATATTAACATACTTTAGAATACAGTAAACAGTCAATAAATGTTGCACCTTACCCTAAATTATTCTGATTTCTTGGCCTTATTTTTGTTATTCTTTTCTTTGTCTGACCCTGTTATTTCATTTGAAACATGAGTTCATTGTAAACACTCAGAAGAGAAGTCATGTAGTGAAAAACCATTTTTTTGATCCTTGCCTATTTACACCATCAATAACTTTTGTATATTTTATTTTTTTAACACAAATGAATAACAGAAACTACAACTTAAAAAAAGCAACAGGCCAGAAGTAGCTCTTGTCCTTGTTCTTTCATTTTTCTTCAAATTTTAAAAATACTGGATTCTAGCTTGAAGAACACACTATACATCATCTGGATGGATGAAGTAAAAACATACAAATTGGTCCTTACTAGCCACAGGCTTCTCACCAGTGAAGCAAAATTTGATCTTGCCAACAGAAGGATCAAAAGTCAGAACTCTGGCCACTCCTGCCAATGTATATGAAGACAGAGGTAAGTAGTTTGAGAAACAGAGTACTCATATACCAGGGTTACTGCTTTTACTTTTGTCAAGATGTAAAAATGGAGGTAATTACAGCTGATTCAGAAAGTGTGATGGAGTGACCCCATAGCTCTAACCCCACATGAATTATAAAAGCTTGTTTTCCTGTAATTCTACCGTGGGCAATGCATAAAAGCAGGGGCATGTTCACTTTGTTACCCTAGAAATCTGGTTCACTAGGCAACAATTCAATTGTCTCAGACCTGTATCTGTGAAAGAAGCCATTGTTTATTCCTGAATGATGAAAAGAAACCAAGGTTGTCTGGCTGACAGCCAGTTCCCTCATGCTGAAGGGAAATCAAAAATCTAAAAAATATAATACTAGAAATGTAGGTCTGTATTTTCAGCTCAACAATAATTCACCTATTTCTCTCTATTTTTGCTTAGCCATTTAAGAAAGCATGTGAACATAGGATTTCAGTACACAGGTTGTGAAATCTGTTCTTCTTCAGAATGTTTTGGTTTTGTTCCCTTCACCTACACCTCAAATACACCGTAAATGCTTCCGAGTTTTACCTATGTTTAGTGTATGTTCAACTGGAAGTTGCCCTTAGAACAGGTATTTTCTGTGAAATGAATAAAACAATGTTGTCTGCATATAAAGAAAAAAAGGAAAAGAAAGGAAAAGAAAAGATAAGCAAGTGTTTGGAAAATACAATTTATCAGACTTAAAAATCCATTTATTTAGAAGGTATGCAATGCTTTTTTCTTAAAGCAATAAGATATTTATATATCTTGAACTTTCTTCCAGAAATTCAACTCATCAGTTAAATAATAACTTGATGGTTAAGTCAGAATTACTTTCCAGTGGAATCTTAGTATTTTTCTCTGCATGCTTGTGTTAGCTGTAGGTTTCAACTTAGACAAAAGCAAGGCTAAAATCTAGGACTGATCTCAGCCCCTACTGAAACATATGTAACAGCAGTGATAGCTATTATTTACTATACATCACAGAACAGTGCATGCCACAAGGCACACGATCTCATTGCTTGTGAGAAGTATTTCTCAAATAAGAGTATTTAATCAAACACCAGGTGGAATGCAAAGCTGTCATTGTTAGTCCAGATGGGTTGTGAAATAAAATGTTTGCAGGGCAGACAATAAACAGTAATGAACAAATTATTAGAGCGTGCAAATGATTAACCAGGTATACCATATTCACTTTAATAACACTATTCCAACAGTAGATTTTGTAAATTATGCCAGTACCTTTTAAAAATAATATATTATCTGATCTTTTTTCACTCTATAAAAATAAGGAGGATGCATGCAAATTATTTGTCACCAAGCGTACTGTTGATTAGCATAAATTTGGCACCTAGGGAAACTAGTTAAAACCTTGATAAAGGCCTTGATAAAGGCTTGTGGTGACAGGACGAGGAGGGATGAGTATAAACTGGAGATGGGCAGATTTAGGCTTGATTTAAGGAAGAATTTCCTCACCATGAGAATGGTGAGACACTGGCAGAGGTTGCCCAGGGAAGCTGTGGCTGCCCCATCCCTGGAGGTGTTCAAGGCCAAGTTGGATGGGGCCTTGGGCAGCCTGGGCTGGTGGGAGGTGTCCCTGCCCATGGCAGAAGGGTTGGAACTGGATGATCTTTAAGGTCCCTTCCAACACAAACCATCCTATGATTCTATGATTGATTCTATGATTCTACGACACAAGTGTACTCATAGATGAAAAATATTATAACATATGGCACAACAAAACATATTCAGCAAAGCCTACTACTTATATCCATCAGTGTGGGTTTAAGAATTCTGCAGTGTTTCATTAAAGATTTCTGAATCCTTGTAGCTGCTTAAGTTTCACATTCGTGGCTTTAAAAATTCATTTACAGGGATTGACTACTACACAACCTGAACAAATGTTTCAGTCCCTGGAAGGAGGGTAAGTATAATTTGTATTGGTCTATGTAATATACATATCCAGCCACTTAAAAAAGAAAGGCCAGGAATGAATATTGTTGATTTTAATAGCTCTTAGCATTTTTTTTTCAAAAAAACAATCATAGGGTTTGAAGATTCACAAAGAATTTTCTCACCATATCTTAACGTTTCTTTTAAATATCTGTCAACCAAAAGCTGATGCTGAGTTATAACTTTTCAAAACACTTCAGTTGTCTTTCAATATCCTTCTTATTAGGTGTGCAGCTCATATGTTAACCTTTTTCTGTTGTTTTCGGCATAGATTATCTCTGCTTATTGGAGCAAATTTTTTTAGTCTTCAGAAAAATTACCTTTTCCAAATTGTCATAAATATTGCAGAGTGATAATACACATTTGAAAAAAAAAGAATAACATGTTAGGCTCCAGTCCCTACTTAGAAGTGAAAACTCTTTTGAATAGGCAGAAGGAAAATAAAACCAACTTTACAGTCATGTCTTATATATCTCATTAATTGTTGACATTACAGATCTACTTGTATGATGTCAGAAATTTTTAAACATAATGATAATCTCCCAACACTTCTGTGACATAGAACATGATGTAGAAAATATTATTAATGCTAATTACAAAACTAGTATCAATGCACAAGGAGACAGCAAAAATGAATGGCTGGTTTGTAGAACAAAGTCCTGAATGCCTGGTCTAGTGCCCTGTCCAGTGATACAGTATAACCTTACCAGCAGATCAGAAATTATGAGGAAAATCATTAGTATAGAATCATGAATAGAAAATGGAGTAGTGGATTTTTATAGGAACAAAGGGCCCAAGTAGCTCATATCATCATAAAAAATCTTTATGAAATGAATGTACGCCCCAGTTATGAAAGGAGAAATAGTGACTACAAGAAAAATCTGAGGAGTGGAAAGGTGCAGATTGTGTGTTAAAAAAGGGTCAGTAGGAATACATGAACTGTCTACAAAACCTTCCCGAGGATGGCTGGGTAAGGAAAAGGAGCCGGTTGCTTTCAGGAGGAGCCCTGGCTGATTAGGTGAAGGGTTTCTTCTTCTGCTTGATCCACACAACAGGATGAATAGAGAAACAGGTTCAGTGATTCAAGGATCCTACAACTCATATTGTATTTGGGGTGTGCAGCTGGCATTGGTCTGAGTGTGCAAGTGCTTCAGAACCGTTATTTAAATACTTGTATTGTGCCTGTCTGAATGGAGCTAACATTCTTCAGAGTATCCTGCATGATACAGTCTTTTAGATATGTGGTCAAAACAGTGTTGATAACACATTGATTTAGCAGAGCTTACATAGTATCAAAGCCTTCTTTCTCACTCTCCTGCCCCAGCAAGTAGTCTGGGAGTGGGCAAGAAATACAATCCTTCTGATTCTTTTCCCTATCCCACTGGTGGGCAGTAAATAAGAAACTGGTGTGGAGCTCAGCTGTCAGACAGTATTGACCCTCCACAACATTATAACGTACACTAAATCAAAAGCCCGTAAGAGAAGTTTCCACATAGAAGTAACCAGTATGTCAATGTGTATAAAACTAAATAAGGTAATGAATATACAAGGTAATGAATGCAAAGATTTTGCCATTTCAAAAGTAAAATATAAATGATATCAAGAGCAGTTAAATACTGCTTTAGAAATAATTAATATTTATTACAGAAAGAAGAACAATTCCCTTAAAGTTCTCACATTCAGTAGGGAAATAAGCAGTTTTATGGTGCTGGTATCAAACACTTTTCAAGCCACTTAAATTAAAGAAAAAAAAAAAAGCTGTTGCATTAAAATCACTGTTATAAAATTCCCAAGAACAATTTATGAACTTTTTACAACTTCCAACTTCTGCCTCTGGAATCTGACTTTGAACCTAGCCCTAATTCCAAATACTACTTTATGCACAAAAACGGTTCTCAGTCCTGAGACACTGTCTATATATCATGTGTCTCATAAAGCCTGCAAGCATTCAAGCGGATTCTCTTGTGGCTACAATCTCACAAGAAAAAAACACATTTTAATTCAGTACTATTCCAAATTTCAGTTATTTGGCTTGGTTGGTTTTGGGTTTTTTTTTTTTAGTCTAAGAATCTTAAATTTGCTTCATATATTACAGCGTCTGACTTTATAATCTTCACATTTAGTTTTATGTTAATTCTTACCAAGTTTATTACTAGGATATCTATCTATCTCTCACTAATTTTCAAAAATCTTTTCCAAATCTCTTTGCTGGCTCATACCTAGCATAAGAGTTCTCTGACCATGATATTTGAGCCCTTAACTAATATTCTTTCTAAATAATCTTTTCACAGGCCACTAACTATCTTTCAGAAAACAGCATAAAATTGTGAAAACTTAAAGCAAACACAAAATGTGTGCTTTAAATGGTAAGAGAAAGATCAAAATGTCATGTGCTCCTTCATTTAGAGACACTGCCTTATAATTTTTAATGCTTTTTCATTCATTTTGTACAATTTCTAGAATTCATCACTTGGATCCTTCTGCTTCTCCTTTGTCTTCTTTTCCCTATGGCATGCTTAAGTACTGGGCACATTTCTTATATTTAAGTGAAACATCTCACTTCTTATTCTACAACTTCTTAAACTAAAACAAACTATATTTATATGTATATTTATATTTAACTCCTTCAGTAGGACCTAAGTATATAATTCAAATTAATGTATTTCCTGATGACAAACAGAAACACTGGTTTAATATAAATTTAAGCCACAAATTTTAATCAGGACTTAAATAAGGAAGCAGGAATTCAATTTTCATAGAGAGTTCCACTCATGTTATACATTTTTCCTTTGTAGCTATGTACCCAAAGAAAGATACTATACCTATTCTTACCTAGAATCACAGAATCATAGAATAACCAGGTTGGAAGATCATTGAGTCCAACCATTCCTATCAAACACTAAACCATGCCCCTTAGGACCTCGTCCACCTGCGCCTTAAACACCTCCAGGGAAGGTGGATCAACCACCTCCCTGGGCAGCCTGTGCCAGTGCCCAATGACCCTTTCTGTGAAAAATTTTTTCCTAATATCCAGCCTAAACCTCCCCTGGCAGAGCTTGAGGCCATTCCCTCTCATCCTGTCCCCTGTCCCTTGGGAGAAGAGGCCAGCTCCCTCCTCTCTACAACCTCCCCTCAGGTAGTTGTAGAGAGCAATGAGGTCTCCCCTCAGCCTCCTCTTCTCCAGGCTAAACAACCCCAGCTCTCTCAGTCGCTCCTCATAAGATTTGTTCTCCAGCCCCTTCACCAGCTTTGTCGCTCTTCTCTGGACTCGCTCCAGAGCCTCAACATCCTTCTTGTGGTGAGGGGCCCAGAACTGAACACAGGATTCGAGGTTCGGTCTCACCAGTGCCGAGTACAGAGGGAGAATAACCTCCCTGGACCTGCCGGTCACGCCGTTTCTGATACAAGCCAAGATGCCATTGGCCTTCTTGGCCACCTGGACACACTGCTGGCTCGTGTTCAGTCGGCTGTCAACCAGCACCCCCAGGTCCTTCTCCTCCAGGCAGCTTTCTAGACAGGCTTGTCCTAGTCTGTAGAACTGCACAGGGTTGTTGTGCCCCAAGTGCAGGACCCGGCATTTGGCCTTGTTAAACCTCAGCCCAGCAGTCCAGCCTGTTCAGATCCCTTTGCAGAGCCTCCCGACCCTCCAGCAGATCCACAATTCCTCCCAGCTTGGTGTCATCTGCAAACTTGCTAAGGGAGGACTCGATGCCTTCATCCAGGTCGTTGATAAAGACATTAAACAGGACTGGACCCAGGACTGAGCCCTGGGGAACCCCACTTGTCACTGGCCTCCAGCTGGATTTAACTCCGTTTACCACCACTCTCTGGGCCCGGCCATCCAACCAGTTTTCCACCCAGGAGAGTGTGCGCCTGTCCAGGCCAGAGGCCGACAGTTTCCGAAGCAGAATGCTGTGAGAAACTGTGTCAAAGGCTTTACTGAGGTCCAGGAAGATACATCCACAGCCTTTCCCTCATTCAGCAGCCGAGTCACTTTGTCATAGAAGGCGATCAGGTTAGTCTGGCAAGACCTGCCTTTTGTGAACTCGTGTTGACTGGGCCTGATCACCCGGTTCTCTTGCAAGTGCTTCATGACAGCACTCAAGATCACCTGTTCCATGACTTTCCCTGGCACTGAGGTCAGACTGACAGGCCTGGAGTTCCCTGGATCTTCCCTGTGACCCTTCTTGTAGATGGGCACAACATCAGCCAGCCTCCAGTCCAGTGGAACCTCCCCAGTCTTCCAGGACTGCTAGAAGATGATGGAAAGGGGGTTGGCCAGCACATCCGCCAGCTCCTTCAATACCCTCAGGTGAATCCCATCCTGCCCCATAGACTTGTGGGTTTCTAGTTGGGCGAGCAAGGCTCTGACCACCTCCTCTTGGACCATGGGAGCCTCATTTTGCTCCTCTAGCTCTGGGATGTGTACACAGAGGGAACAACTTTTTTTACAACTAAAGACTGAGGCAAAGAAGGCATTAAGTACCTCAGCCTTTTCCTCGTCCAATAGGCCTGTTAATTTGCAACTATAATATTCCAGTAAATAAATGTTTCCTTTTGATAGCCATATAGAAATGTATGCTCCGCATATACAAATATACGCAACAGCAAAAGCAAAAGAGTTTAATGAACATTTATGATGATTTTCTATATTTTATGCTGGTAAGCATGACATTTTTTATTGACTAGTTGAATGATTAGTATTTACTTTTTAAAATAAATTTAATTTTGCAATTAAATAATTAATTGAATCCTAAGGAATATTTCTAGCCCCCTGCCCTTATACAAGGAAGCATTCCTGTTTTTTCCAGTCCTAATTCAGTCTCAATTTACTGAATAAAGTAGATGTTGTACAAATAAATTGTTAGAGAGGAAGCTTTATTTTTTTTAAAATACAGGAAGACAGTTTAACACTAGAACAAATCTGGTCCTACGTGACTTGCTAGAAACTTCCACATATACTGTTCTTACAATAATTTACAGGATTTCAATAGGTTATAATGACTTCAATCTGTAATGCAGCCTGTAAACAAATTTAACCTTCCCCCAATAAAGTTAAAAACAAATAAAAGCAAAGGCCTCTGTGTTACATATATCTCCTGTTTGTATTTTTGAGTTCAAAAGAATAGGACTTACTTTTAGTTAAGACCGGAAGAGAACATTGGGATTCTGATATTAGTGAAGGTTGAGCTGCTAACTTGCCTTTTTCTTGTACTTTGGTTTTCTCCTTCCCTGGTTCTCTCTGCTCTGCTTTATCTATTAAGTAAAATAAAGATTAAATAGTCTTATTTTTCAGATACAAACTTTTGGTCATAAAGTTTGATAATATGTAAATGCTTTCATGTTATTTCAGATAAATTAAAAAAGAACAACCCACCCACAAACTACTCTAGTCAGAAGAGTGGACATACAATAAAGAACTAATGACATACAATTAAAATAAAGTAATTATTCAGATGTAAACGCAGATTTACAGAGAAGAGGGCAGGACAGCTTCAGTTCCACATTCCAATTACTGCAACTCTTATGTCCCTACTATAATGTTTGGAATTCCTGAATTCCTGGCCCTTTGTCAAATATTTTCTTCATGTCCTTGCTTCCATGCATCAGTAATTTCTGAAATAGTCTAACATAAATGAAATGCAGGTTCCTAACAGACATGGAAGAAGAAAGCCTCCCACAGTCAGAACCTTCTTCAAGCCTTAGAATTTAGACTATAGGAAAATATATTTCTAATTAAAAAAATCTCAGACATTAATAGAAAGAACATCAGAAGATAGCTTGCAGCCTCAGAGTTGGAGACTATATAGCTTTATGGCAACATAAATATTTCCTGATTTTTAGCTGTTTTAGTTACTCATAGAATTTCTAAGTCTTAGGCAGGATTAAATTTACACAGTTTTATAGGCATAAATTACAGCATCCTGTTGAATAAATGACAATACTAATCCCCGTCATGTCCATTCCTAACTCTGAAATATCTACCACACTGGTGGCTGGGTCATCAAATGATATCAAGAATTCCTAAGAAAAGAGAATACCCCCTCAACAGTGTGTCTTCTATTTTTATAATGTGTTTGACACCAAGACTAAGCATTTGGGATTTTATTGAAATTCTAGGAAGAAATAGAAATTTTAGTGTATGATTTGTACCTTCCAAAGACACTAGAAGTTTTGTGAAATTGCATCTTTTCCTTTAAGTTAAAAACGAGAAGATGAAAACTCAGTCTCAAACATAAATATTGAAAAAAATTATATTCTAGAACAAATAAGTTTCTAAACATAATTTTTTTCATTTAAATGTAAATAGCATTAGCAGCTCTTGAAGAAAATGAATACCTATACCTAGAAGCATAAACAAAAACTAGATATAAATAAAAAAAGCAGGTAGATATTAGAATGTACTTGTCAGAATCCTCTGAAGCTAACCACACTTTAAAATATCCATTATAAAATCTATAATTTATTGATGGTCAGAGTAGTGTTACCTTTGGGGAAATTATAACCTCTCTATTGTTAACCTTCTGCAAACCACCAGTCTTTAGATAAATGGCTGCGACACTGAGCTGAACAAATCTGCCCCATACAATTGAGCTGTTTTCATAAAATCAGAGACTAGTACTGCTTTTAATGACATATATTGTTAAACCAAAACCTTTTCGTATTTACAACATTGCAACATGTTCAGTGAAACAACAAACCCACAGATTTGCAAGCTGCATAATAAAAACATATAAATTAGAAGTCAGAGTTTATGTTAACTTGGACTACACCACCTAAAATCACAGACCTTTGTAAATTTTATCAGTATTCTCTGCTCTTTCAGGTTTATCTGACTGCTTATTCACAGATGAAACTTCACTTTTTAACTCTGAGACTTCAATCTCTTCAGATTTTGTATCTGACTGAGGAATATCAAGTTCTGGAGTTTTCTTATTTGTTAACTTGAATTCTGGCACAATCTCTTTCAAAAAGCCCCAGACTTTGTCCAAGTATCCAGGCCTTTAAAAACAAACAAAATTATATGTCAATGATAATGACATTTTCAATAAGAAAAGAAAGTGAGATTTTGATTTAGACAACACTGCACTACAACTGACAGTCCAACTCTTAGAAAAGTTACTGGGTTATTTCAGTGAATAAAACACACTTGTCTGATTTTGTATATCAGCCATTTTTTTTAAGAGACAACTTATTGACAGATCCATAAAGAAAGAGATGGTAGTTAGAGATGCATGCAAATAAAACACCTTTTTATGGATAAAAGTTGCAGTAAGGACATTTGTAGATAATTTTGCAATTACATTGTATAATAAATCGATTGTGGCTCTGTTCATTAAAAACTTTCTCAAAAGTACCGCCAAATTAGATTTTCTCAACTGTTTCAGCCCAGGTAGTTCCACGCCTTTTCCACTGAATCCACCAGCTACAACCGCTTTTTGATATGACATGACAATTGCTGCCATACTAGTGCTCCAAAGCAACTCAGTGACTCCAGAAATAATCTAAAACTGAGTGAATCATTCAAGGACATGCATAAGCTTCATGTGAGCTAACTGAATGCAACTTTTTTTTAACTTAAAAATAAAATAATTTATTGTGCAATGAACTAATGCCATTTTATCCTACTATTGCAAAGACTATGGTATTCAACATTTTTTTATTCCAGAATATAATATATTTGCAGTATATATTTGCCAGAGTAATGAAGTACTACTTTTTTTGCTGTTGCAATTGCAAAACTAACTACATAAGGAAACAAAATTTAGATTATTTAGATTTCTAAGTCCATCAGCTACATGTACTACTATAAGACATGAATTTACACAAATCTCAAAACTTCAAGCATGGCTTGGAAGATAAAAATTGATGAAATGAGCATCAACAAGCTTTGACTGAACATATTTAACACTGAAATACCGTTATAAATAAACAATTATACCTAAATAAATTACACATACACATTAAATATGTATTCATTACAATGTATATACATCACAAGGCAAAAACCTGTAATTTCAATAAGTGTTTAAATATTTAGTTCCTGTATCCTGGTCACCCATTCAGTAAAAAGAACGTCAAGCTGGAAAATTAGAATGTCTATTCTTTAAAACCACTAAATGAACTTAAAACACACAGGAAGCAAGAAAAATGCTATTATAGGTTGGAAATACTGGGTTTGGTTGGAAGTAAAATTATACCAGCCCAATTTAAAAACTGCAAACACCATCCTAGCTGAAGTTGATCACTTCCAAATTCATGGTGTATATTTTCTATGGTATATTCAGATATAAATTTATTGTTATTATTACTAGTAGATATTTTGTATCTGTATACTAGATGAAACAGACTTCTGTAACCCTGTTTTCACTACAGTGTTTAATATTAGTTAGAAATGAATTATCATAACTTTATAAAGAATAGGCATCACAATAGCTTAACTTGATAAATCACTTTATAAGCAACTGTATGAGCTACAAAGAAAATCACAATAAAATTGTATTCCTTAAAGGCACATTTCTCAAATACTAGAGGTAAAATAACATGTATTTCCTAAAATTGATGTTGACAGACTTTTAGGGCTCAGCTTTATTTTTCACAATGCCTTATAGAATTAAATATTAAGCAATTAATATGTAACTTGTTTAACAGACGAACTTACTGGATAGGAATAACTTCTGGTATCCAACCAGTCAGTGTATGTAAAACTGTAAATTCCTCCACCTCTCTTTTTGCAGGTTCACATATACTGTAAAACAAAAGCAGACAGAAATTACAATGTACTCAACTCACAGTACTCTGGTGTGTGTTGCTTTCTATAGGAGCAAGACCATACACAGTCAGAATGGCTTGCTGAAGAACAAATTTTAGGACTTTTCTAATCGACTGCTGACTACTAGCATACAAACTCAAATTTGCTGTTTTGCCTTTGCATCATGCCCATTATTTTAGTCATCTCTACAGTACAACAACATAGTTTCAACACCATTAGCAAGCCTACCAAATACACTTGCACACAGTAAAGCCTCTTCTTGTAGGGTTGGAGATGTGGGTTTGAAATTTTCTACACCATGAAGAGGGATATAAATCTAGAACTTCCATTTCCTGAGCAGCTTCTTTTAACACCCAGATTATCATGCAAAAGTTGGTTGCATTTCCATTGTTCCAGACTCCACTCTTTTAAACTGATAGTCTTCTACTCTCTGGAGAGATTTCTGATTGTAGATCCTGAGAAGACTAAGGCTAAAGATGACAGCCCTTGGCCATAACTAATCCTTGTGTTCTGGAGAAACACAGTATTTCAAACACATTCTTGCAAACAGAGTTCCCTAATTGACAGCTCTAGGAAACTCCTTGGACTGTGTGGAAGTACTTTTGATCACTCTTCCAACAAGCATAACCTGATATGACCAGAACAGGGAAGCCTGACTACCAAGAGCAGTGTTCTGAGTTATTTTCTGAAGCTTGGTCACTTAAGCACTAGGTGTTAATTGCTTATCTCAAAGGAATCTGTGGCCAAAATTGTCGATCATTTGCACCATGGGCCACTTTCTACTTTCCACGTCTCTGTTAGGGAAGTGCATCTCCATACAGCCCACAACAGCACGATTATAGCAAAAGCATCCAAGGTAGCTTACAATACTTTTGAAGCTTTTAAGGAATAACAGCAAATAGAGAAAGCAAACAGGGAGAACACTCCAATTTATTTGCAAAATTGTTGTGCATAAACGTATACACATCTAAGAAGGAAACACTGCACATTCTGTAAGCTACTGGGGACCTTGCTTTACTGATTCACCGTGTCATCTTTGTATATTTATTTTTACAAAACTTTTAGCAAATATATTTCCCATATATACTAAATCCAAGTTTTTTTGCAAATTCCATGTGACTTCACAAAACCAACCAAAAGGGGGCTTACTAAACATACCTAGTATTTGCCAGTTTAATGATAGCTTTGGACAGCAACATAGGCCAAAGTTCAGTTTCACAGGTTGTACTTGGTAGTAACAAATTATCCTCTTTATTGAAAGGCATACTATCATCCACAGTGATCTTTCTCCAGCATCCCTATGACAGAGGGAGGGGTAGGAAATAAGAAAGAAAACACTGAGTTTGTGGGCTGAAAACAGAACACACACGTAAGAGAACTTTCAGTGCTTTTCCCAGGATCCCAGTTCTACTGTAATTTCTGTAATTTGATTTACATTACAGATGGCTTTAAAATAAGTTCTCATATTGTACTGAGAAGCATGGAAACAGTATTCATAGCTTTTCATTACTGATCTGACTTATTTGTTTCAGAGATTAATCTAATGGCAGATATTTCCAAATATATTTCCTCTGGTATGTGTAATGCATGCATTCATTGCCGTTTCTTCAGCTGCAATAACAGAAGCCTGAGAAACAGTAATGATTCAAAATTAGCTTAACTAAGATATCAGTTTTACAAATGTTTCTTTAAGGCTGTAGTCTGGAAAATACTTGTGATATAAGCAGTCCCAAGAACGACCTGGAGATGTTGGCTGCAGTGGGTAGAGAGTCTTGGAAAGCATTAAGACTGTATGTTATAAAATGCTATAAGAAAACAACACAAAGTGACCCAATATAACAAATATCCATATTCCTAGGATAAGAAACGAACAGATAAGACAAGAAACTGATGTCTCCAATGCCAAATATTTCAGTGGTAAATTGACCTAGTATCCCACAAAATAATCGTCAACCATTCTCCAAAAAAGTCTCTGCCCTAGTGATTAAGACATAACAAGAAGCAGAGGAATTAGTGGGGCAATAGCAAGTACTTCTGTTAACTCAACTGAAAATGAGAAAGAATTTCCAAATCACTAAAATGTTCACCATATGTTATCAGAGAGGGCAAAATTACTGCTCTCTGCTTGTAACTAAACTGTTGATTCAAACAGTTGCCCGTTGACTAAGTCCATTGAGATTTATAGATTTCAGAAGAAAAAAAATAAAGATGTTATAGCAAACATACCAAAAAACCATATAAGAAGAAAATATTTTTTAGGTTAAAAACTACTTGCTGACAGCAAAAATAGATTCTCAAGGTTTTAAAAGGGCCTAGTTCACGTTGTCTTTTAGTAACTTCTGAAATTTAATAGAGAGCAGTACAAGCTGAAAAGCAAAGGAAAAGACTGAGGAGATACTTGGTTTTCTATAGCTCAGGACATTTTTAAATTCAGGAAGAACAGTTCAGTTTGAACATTAGCAACTGCCATTATCGGATCTCTTTCTGCAGTGTAATAAAGAAATGAACTCAAGTATAGTACCTTGTTGCAGAGAAAAAAAAATTACCCTAATAATCAGTAAAAATCTACATAATCTATGAAAAATAATATTGACTTTTCAAATAATAACTCCTTTATCAAGTTTTAAGTTGTACAAAAATGAACTATATAAGGCATTTTCATTAACATGTACCAAAAACTTGTCAACACTTCAACACCTACAAATCCATATATTTTCAATAATAATAAATACTTATCCTAACTATTAAAATTTGCCATGCTAGCTGCATAAAATTTATATATTGTTGGAGGGAAGTACTCACCATCCAATAAAGTTTTACTATGTATTTTCCATGGCTATTGTACAGTGGCATATGTTCCTTGGTAGCTTTACATAAGGCATAAATATGTTCCCAGGGTTTCCAAAAAAGTTTGGATGTTTCCTTAGTTAAGGCCTTTTCATTATATAACCTCCAGACCGCATAAATTTCACTTATAATCCATCTCATCAGCTGAAAACAGAGAAAATAGAAGAAAAATGATTTTTCAACTTAGTTCCTTTAGAAAAATTAATTCGAGTTATATTATAATGATCAAAGAACAAAAAAGATCCTGTATTAAATGGAGCAGTAACATAAAACTAAAGCTACTGTTTATGCAAAAATTTAATTTAATTAGTACAAGTTTTTAAAAAATCTTCATAATATCTACAATTACAGAAAATTATGTGAACCTAAGTAAAGGCACAATATAAATTATGCTGTTCATTATTCTCCAAATAAAAAGGAAGACACACAATTTCAAAATCCATAATGTCACAGGGCTTATAAACTATCACTTGTTTTATTGCTTATTACTAGACACAGGTGTTAAAAATCAGTACTGGCTTTAATACCAGTTATTTGTACTCAGTAAAAAACCAATCCTAAACTATTAAAAGTATTTAATAATTTTAAAAATTTAAATAGCAGTTAACTAAATTAACTAATCGTGCTTTAGTGCATGTGGTTTACTAACATGCAGACTTCTCATGTATGCTATAGTTTCCCAAGTATCACCAGACTGCTATGGTGATTTATATAAAAAAGTATGAGAACAAGCTTTTAATACAAGAACATACCCTAAAATTAATTAGTGGTTTTGTGGACAGCAAAATTTAAATAATCTGGTTTTTGGAGGCTTCTTCTCATACACTTTCTGTGGTGATGCTGAATTATAAATTTGCCTTGATACAGTGAATGAAATAGAAATTACGAAGTAATATTACATTCAGTAAGGCACACAGATGCCTAGGTTCTACCTGCTTTATATTCTCCCCTGATCTGTAGAAATTCCTCAAATGTTTATTCAACTCCAACAGAAAGAAAAAAGGAGCTGAGTGACAAAGATTTACACATATGTGCAAGTACACTAAGAACATGACTTCAGGAAAGCATATATAAATCCTTTCTAATATAGCTTTTATTTGCTTTTGTCTTTAGAGACTACTGTCTAGTAATAATCTTTTGTATTTCAGACTGTATAATAAAAAAGTAACAACCAAACATGTTTGCAAAATATCTTACCATGGTTTTAATTTTTCAAATTCTAAAAATGGTAAACATTAATTATACAAGTCTAAATGGGTTTTTGCCATTTTATCCCCGTCAATCTTTTTTTACTTAAAACATTTGTCACAACTCATTTCTTCATGGTAGACATCTGAAGTGAAATCCAAAAATTTAAAGAGTTAAAAAAGAAAGAAAGAAAATACTTTTTAAAAGGGACACTGATGTATTTCTACCTACCTCACTACAAAATATATGCTCATTTGCTGAAAAAAGGTCAAATGACTTTTCATTTTTGACAATCACAGGAATCTAGGAGAAAGTAAATTAGTTAAGTACACTGCTAAATTATCTGGAAAAAAAACCCTGAACACTACCATTTAACAGTAGTAACATACAAATGTTAGTCATTTGGTAAACATTCATTAGAAATTTGAAAACTAAAGGCTCTCAGTTTGCAAATCTTGTAGCTGCTTTGATATTTCTTAATAAAAATGTCTTAAAATGTAAATACTCAGAATTAAAAAAAAATCATTATCTTTGCCAGGAGATTTAAAGAGTATCAAATGAATTAATCTTGTCAATAAATTGAGATTCTCTCAATATAATATAAGCAGATAATCTCTTGATTTATACATAGTATTTGCAGTTCTGCATTTAAATCCTGATCATAACACTTTGAGATTTCCCTGTACTAAGATTCAAAGGGATGTGTTTCCTCATGGTCAGTTAAGATAGTAGTGTTGTCAGTATGAACACTGACTTTATCAAACCCTTGACAGTAGTACACAGTTGTGGTGGCTATTACTTGTTTATACAGTCTGTTTTCTTTTTGTAAGCAGTTTAGAAATAACATACAAGCACTGAAGTTTATTAAACTAAAAATATTTGTGCATCTTGTGTTACTTCTCAGTGATCATTGCTTGATTCTTTTACAGTTATGTTGCTGCCTAATTGATTAGGTAGCAACACATACCATCTCAACAGCCTTTCATCACTTGACATTTAAATTAATTTTAACAACTTATACAATTTCTAGTAATCATAGCTTTTTAATTCAAAATACATTGCAACAAAAAAGCACCAAAGTTTTAATCTTAAAGAAAACAAATGCTTTCTTCATAATGCTCTAAAGATAGATTTTTAACACAGATACCTGTTCCCATGGCTTTCTGGGCTGTCAACTCTCTTGCCCCCATCTTTCAGCTATTTCTACTCAGGTTATGAATTTTGGCAGTGTTTCTTGTCTACTTTTTTTATCTTGTCAATTCATCCTCTGACCTCCCCCTCTCCTTCCTCCATTAAAAATTAAACTTGGACCTGTTTAGTGTCTAGTTAATAAAAAATGGAACTGACAAGCTGACAAAAGGAAAATTGACAAGCCTGAAAAAAGTTGGAAGGGTGGTCAAAGCATTTTATAACTTCAGCATTTCATCTGAAGCAAAAATGCTTTAAAGCTTAGACTAGCAACAGCTAGTCGAACACTAAGCTTTGAAACAGGAGGCTGTTTATTTCCTTTGCAATTAATTTTTAAAATAAATTGAAGAATAGCTTTGCATAATCTTAAAATGTTATGAATACCTTCCAAACAAGTACTGCCAAAGACATGAATATTTTCTGTATGCAGACTGGAGAAATACACTAGTCAAAGTGAGAAAAAGTATATTGTTTCTGATAAAGCTAATTCATGATTTCAGGATACTTTACTTCAGATAGCTGCTCAGGGAAAGTCTTACTTGGAACAAGCAGAATGTGTTTTGTCACCATCCTGATTTTTAAGCAACAAAACAAGAACACAAATTAAAAACAGGAAGGCATCTCTCTGTTCGGGTGTCTTCCAAATGAATTTAGAGTCAGAAAGCAGAGCAGACTTGGGAGGATAGACTATGCATCAGGAGGGCCTGGTCCATGGTGATTCTGGTAAGAAAGGCACTCAGACTTTGTAGAGTATCATTTAAAAAGCTATTATTGGAGCTAACCATAAAGAAAGGGATTGGTATAGATAACCTTCAGTACTTTTAGATACTGGGAACCCGAAGTTGTGCAGCTTCAAACAAGCTCCTGACCCATGTGCAGCATTTCCATCTGTAGAAAGGGTTACATCACTTTGCTATTATTGGGCTATGAGAGGATTTGAACTATTACAGGATTTTCTTATGCGTAAACAACTCTTTTAACTATTTCTACTGTAAAACAAAAAGGATGTTCATATAAGAACTTGCTACTGCACTTATTTAAAGGCAAGGAGATGCAGGTGATGTAACTGCCGGTAACAACCGAGAGCTGCCTGCAGGCTTCTCCCTTACAATGCGCTACGCAAGCGCATCCAGTGGCACATCAGGTCCAGCAGCATGCAGACATAAAAGACTACATGTGTGTGCAGCGCAGATTAGCTGCTGTATATATAACTGACTCCTCAGCGTACAGCGTTCTCCTGAACAGAATGACTACACATGGTCAAGTGGGGTTCACCTTTTGAATTCATTTCCTCTGCTGCTTTTACTCTGCTTGTGACATAGCTAGGCAAGAAGCAGTTTTTCATTATGACCTTGCTTGTTTCTTACCTTATTTGTTAAAAACTCATGTGGACGTTTCCATGAATGGACTTTTAAGGATGGTGGTAACTCTAATTTCCCTTCAGGATCCTCAAATACATGCTACATGAAATATGCATGGGAAAAAAAATGAAAATTTTTGTATTAACCATAGTATTGTATCTTCCACAAGATTTAAAATAATTTATTGTTGACACAGTAATACACTTCAGGGGAAATATAGCATAAAAAGGAACTAGTAGTATCTATAAATCTGAACTGAAAGACTGCAGAGCATGAGCTGAAGATTCAGAACAAATGCCATTCACAACATTCAGAGAAGGTTTTGTGGCCTATGCTGTCTAAATAGGTCTATGAGAAATGTTTCCTTTCTTTGCCACCCGTCAGAAAAACCTCCCAAAAAAACTGTTCAAGCTTTTAGTTACTCTTGTAAGTTATTTCTAAGTAATTTTTCTAACTCATTTATTTCTAAAGCTTTCTAAACTGAAGACTGAAATAGCTCCAAAAATGGAGTTATACCTTTCTTTAGCATACAATTGCAAAAATTCTTTTAAGAATAATATTCTTGGTTGAGATAAACTTGGCTAAGGTAACCACGTTTAATTTATCTTTTAATTAAGATCAGTATAAGAGATCATTGGCAGGTCTCAGAAGATCATGTGTGAAGGACAGAAGCCTCAACCACAAGTTTTACAGAATGATAGCCACAAGAGAAACAGACAAGGTCAAGTGCACAATTTCAGCAGCACACTGTACTGCTCTAAAAGAGGCTATTATGTAGGGGTGCGTGATAAAAATGCTTTAGTATTACAAGGAAAAAAATCACTTCCAATTGATTCCTTTTCCCACACAAGAAAATAGGATAGTTTATATCCTTGTTCAAGGTGTACCCAGAGGTATTGGATGCCATCACCAATTCTGTTTCAAACTGAAATACCCTATACAATGTTGAATTCTGACTCACTGCTTGGATCAAAAGAGGCCACATCTAAAAATTCTTTAGATCTGTAAATTCATCTTCTGTGACCGACACCTTTAAAAACTTTAAACAAGTAAAAAGAGTAGTGTTTCATATTAATTGTGGCTGAAGAACTGAATGGTTATGTAAACACCTCAGAATGCCTCTTATGCTAAAAAAGAAGACAGTTTTTCAGTTACAATTATTTTTAAATTTTATCTATTATAATAAAGTTTGACAGACCTAACAGATTAATGCTAGATAAATGTTTGTAGCACAGCCCAAGGACACCAAGTTGGCAATGGAACAGAAAAAAGACATAAAGAAAAATAATGTACATGCCAAGTTAATGGTAGCATCCAGTATATAACCTAAAACATTTTTTTAAAACATTAGCCGCACAGGGCCACAGTATATTGCAGTTTGGGATAAGAAAAAAAGATTCTACAAAGACATATGCTACCATATACATAGCATGCAAGAATAAACACAGAACAAATATATGAACAATGCAGGATTTGCACGTAAAATAGATGATTAGCAGAGTATTAAATGGATTTAAAATATCAACTAAAAATAATAAGTTTAAGAAAATCTATAAGTAATATTTTTACTCATAATCTGCATAAAATGCCTATACATTCTGTAATGAGAACGAATTTAAAGGAGTAAAAATACACATGAGATCTAAAAGTAATTTCAAATTTGAAATTTATCTGCATTTGGTAAGTGCTTACTTTCTGCAAAATAATTATATCCCCTCAAACCATTCTCTGCACATTAGAACTTCAGACAGTGTTTCACATGTCCAGAAACGGACATGCAAAAGAAAACAAATCATCAATTTTTCCCATAATAAAGGTGGGCGCATTTAACCTTTTGAGTCTACAGAAACTCTAGTGCTCACAGAAGGGATTGCTCTGACATACTACAACAGTTCAGCTTGTTCCCCCATCCCCAGTTTTAATAATGTTATAAAATAGGTTACGTGGTTGCATATCTGTAACCATTAATGTGCATGCATCAATGCACGCACACATTAAAAGTTTGTTTAAGAAGCAACAAATAATCAATGAACAATACTTTTAGTTTATTTCAGTAGGGAACTATTTAAACTTATTGAAAATACATAACTGAAAAAGTAACAAATTATTCCAAAGTTTTTACAAATACTGTATCAAATACAGATACAAAAATTTATTTGGAAATAATATATATGTGTTCACTTACAGAGACAGGACTTCTCATGTGTTTTTCTTTCTCTGTTCCAGCTCTTCCAGCATCCCATTTTTCCGCATTTATATCTGCTTCATTCCATTCTGGCCAAATAGGAAATCTCCACCTCTCATTGGAAGCACCTATATGTGAAGACACAGTTGCCCTGGGAAACAAACAGAGGTATGAATAAAAATGAACAGTATATTGGGCAAGGGTAGCAGGAAGATTTTTACCTCACCAAATATTTGGATTTTTTAATATATTGTAGTAAAAATACTAGTGGTAGTAAGTACAGTTATGTTTTGTCACTAAGAGAAACAACCCTGCAGAAGTGTTAGATGGCATTTTTAAGTATAAAACAACAAAACATTAGATGCATATGAGGAATCCTGCTGAAGTAAATGGGACAACTGAAGCACAAAAGTAGAATCCAGGGGCATATTTTCCTCCATCTTCTTTGTACCCTGCCATCAAGCTATGTGGTTTTCCTTCCTCTGCTGTACCAGCCCTAGCATTCACAATCTAAGTAAACTCACCCATCTGAAAGCTTTCTTTTTTAAATTTTTCTTTTTTTTTTTTTTTTTCTGACTTGATTTCTTTAACCTACGAAAAGGAATTTGCCATGGATAATAGATATTGGGGAAAAGAATTCTCACATCTAGGCACCTGTGATCTGTTAGACCAGCCAATTTTGTCTGCAGTTATTTTCATTCTTAGGGCCACTTGTGCTATCTGTGCTCTCACTACCCTTTTCTTGGAATTCACAACTCCAGTGAAAATTTTCTGAAACTGCAGGGATTTTCACGAGACTAATATACTACATGTTCATAGCTACTAACTAGCATTAGACACATTTGTGTATGTCATTTTTCCAGCGTGTATGAAGGCCTAAAAAATATGGTTTCTGTTTCATGATCTACATCTGCTACAAAAAGCCAGAAGACAAGGTAATGTTCTTGCCTTTCCTTATACCACACACTGGAAGACACCAGTGTTTTGGGCCACAGCTGGAGGTTTATTTTTTAGAAACTAGTGCCAAGAAATACTTATTTTAAAAACAAAAGCTTAATTTCTTTAGAAACTGACATCTTCAGGAGATTTGAAACGGAAAGCATCCATTTGTTTATATTTGAGAATAAAAGCTTCTTTAACCTCTGGCCATACTCATATATTGCATATATGTGGATATTTATCCTGCTATAAAAATCATCAGTTATATTACATAAAACCATACTCGTATTTCAAATTTCAAAATTATAGCTTCCTCTTGGTATTTTGGTGATTCAACAGAAAAAATATGAACATCTATTCTGATTTGCAGCACCACTCAGGTAGAGCCAAGTATTTGATATTTTGGATAAAATGGTCATAGTGCCATAATTCACTGCATTTGCTCTTTTAAATATTTATAGAAAAGCATGGAAGTTTCACTCAATAATAATAATAAATGATGATTATGATAAATAATAATAATAAAAGATGTTCTGAAGCCATTTCCAAAGACAATTAAATAATAATTGCAGTAACTGCTGAAAGATTTCTGATTGCTTTGGGACAATAATAGAATAATAAAAGCACATATTTTTTATAAACAACAAGATATGGAAATACTTCCATTGCCTACTACCACACTAAGCCAGAAAATTACTTTATAGTAAACTTTGACATAATACAATACCCTCAACACTAAAAATGTGGAAGACATCGAAACACTGCTATTCATGACTGAGATGTTCAAACTAAGTTGGGAATCTCAGAGCTCCTTCTTCTCAGAATGAATGATTCAATAAGATTTTGGAAAAATTCCCTGAGTAGTTAAATTTAACTGAACTACAAATACAAATCAGTAAGTCAGAAAAGATATCTCAATTTAATAAAATACTATATTTGAACAAGGCTATTAAGAAGTTCCTTATTACAAGAATTGAATAATTAAGAATTCTTTGAAACAAACTAACAGGCACAAGGATGATGCAAAGCATTACTGGTATTTTATACGCAAGTTGGATACCTAAATGATGCAACTGTATTTTAAACTTACTGCAGACCTCTTTTTAATCCTGTGCTAAACCCTAAAGCAGAAGAAGGCAGAATAAACTGCCAAATGCGTGAAACACTATGAAGCTGGTGCTAATTCACCTCTGACCATCCAAGCAGCTTCTCCAAGAGAGCTGGCATAATTGATATAGTGCCAACAGTAGAAATACAGAATGGCAGGATGGACAAACGCAATAGGAACAAAAAAAATGCAGATGGATTACAACCTAAGTTTTTCAGAGACTTAAAATTTAATGAGAGACAGGAAACAGGCCCACAAGGTACTGGAAGCATGCTCTCTCAAGTTAAACACAGTCAGTCTAGTCATATATTAGCTACTTACCCACTCTGTAAACAAGGAAGATCTTGTCAACATGGTGAACTGAGTCTAGGGAGCAAATACATTATTTTCTTCTTAAAGAAGATAACTCTACATGCAAATTATCCTCAGAGAGGGAATCCAGCAACGCTGAAGGGAGTCTTCTCAAGAAAATTACTGCAGAACTAGTATTTAGTTTCAGAAGTGCATACTCTACCTTCCTTTCCCTGTACTCATGTTATTCCACATCAACAGGCAATAATAATTCTGTGGCACTTGAAACTAACTGAATCATAGAATCACTTGGTTGGAAAAGACCTTTGAGATCATTGAGTTCAACTGTACCTGACCACTATTAAACCATACCCCTAAGCACTTATCTACCCATGTCTTAAACACCTCCAGGGATAGGGACCCAACCACCTCCCCGGGCAGCCTGAAGAAATTTTTCCTAATGTTTAATCTGAGCCTCAGGGAGCCACAACTTCAAGCCAGTCCCTCTCATCCTATCGCCTATCACTTAAGAAAAGAGACCCAATACCCACCTCACTAGAACCTCCTCTCCAGTAGTTGTAGACGGTGACAGCCTGCTTTTCTTTAGGCTAAACAACCCCATTTCATTCAGCCGCCTCTCGTAAGACTTGGTCTCCAGTCCCTTCATCAGCTTTGTTGCTCTTCTCTGGACACGCTCCAGCACCTCAATGTCTTTCTGTAGTGAGGGGCCCAAAACTGAACACTATTTGAGATGCAGCCTCATCAATGCCAAATACAGGGTCACAATCACTTCCCTGGTCCTGCTGGCCACACTGTTTCTAATACAGGCAAAGATGCTATGGGCCTTCTTGGCCACTTGGGCACACTGCTGGCTCATATTCAGCACCAACTACCAACATCCCCAGGTCCTTCTCTTCCAGGCAGCTTTCCAGCCACTTGCTCTTTCCCCAGTCCTGTAGTGCTATACGGGGTTGTTGTGTCCCAAGTGCAGGACATGGCACTGGGCCTTGTTAAACCTCATACTGTTAAACTGGTACACTAGGCATGTTTTTTAGAAGTCAGGAAGACATAATTATTTGTATTTCATTCTTTCCTCCAGATAAAGATTTAATGGATTTAATACTGGTTTTCCTAACTCTCCTTGCAAAAGTTAGACCGATAATCTTGCTAGCATTTTTATACAGTCACTTTCCCTAACAACAGAACAAAACCCAAAAAGGAAGGAACGATTGGATAAGCAGATCTTAGGATGGAAATAAGACTTCTTCTCACAGTAATTCTGGCTGGGAGTATTTGAAGCAGATTAAATTGTTTAACAGTTCAATAGCAGTGCCAGTACTGTATCCACAATGACTCTCAGGCTTTATTGAGAAATCTGGTTGAAACCTTGACAGAGAAAAGTGCTTCAGCTTTTCTGTCTCCATGTCTGTACTTTGGATGTTAGGAAAATAAAAATCTGAGGGATTCCACCATATTGATGATTTCTTCAGAATTTCTGGTTAGTTATTAACATATAGGTATGTCCAATCTTTTTTACTCCTTCTGCGATCCTTGTCATTCAATATGACACAGGTTGCAAAGATGATATTTTTTGCAGCTAGATCTTTTTCAGTTTCTTTTTCTCACTAAGATTTCGTTTATCTCTATTAAACCTACTTAAGTTTCAAAGTTTAAGTTCTGCTTCATATTACCATTATAAGAAATCAGCACAGAGATTTTCACAGACTTACAACATAGTACTAGGCTCTCTGCCTGAGGATTGAGATGGGAAATTAAAAGCTAAGTTTTGATTAACTTAATGAATTTCTACTGTCTCTGCATCTGTTCTTAGCTATCTTCCAGCTGCGGAGTGATATATGTGCTTGCTCAAAGCACATTTTGGAGAATCAAAAGACTGAGAATTGGTATCTGTAGCCGCAATTGTCTAAACAAACCAGGTGTTTTATTTGCAATATGATACACTTAGGTGGCATGGTATGATTAGATATTTATATGCTAGCCTTTCTGTAGACACTGTGATTGAGAGTTTGGTCTTCATTTGATTCACTTTATTAAGAATTTGTTTTCCTCCACAGCAAGGTATTTGTTGCTAAGTAACTGCCAACAGGCCATCACTTCATCTCATGTGCTCTCTGTAGGTATTTTAAATGGTCACCAACATTACCCATAGCATGTTTGAAAGACTGAAAAATAAACTGTGAATGTGACCATAACAGTACACTAACAGAAGAAAAAAATATATTTGATGCTCATCATTTTCACCTTGTTCACTGAAGGGTGTTTTAAATTCTATTCTATCCATGAAATGTCTGTAACCATTACACTGTACAGCTTAAACTATATTCAAACCCCGGAAAATGCACTATCAGCATATATCTGATGTCACACTGACTACAGTTGTTGGCATGGCCAGTACTTAACAGAAGTGATTCGATAACAGGAGATGATCTTTAGATAACTAACATCTGGCAGGTCAATGAAGGAGGCTCAGAGCTGAAACTTTTATCCTTCTTTCTTCCTTCAACTGCTCTGGATGCTTTGAACTCCTCTGTGTGTAAAAGCAATATGAAGGAAGAGATAGGAAAGAAGAATCATGCATCTCGTATTTCCCACTGGATATCAACATTAGGACTGGGGCACAGGGAGATGGCAATTTGAGGCTTTTTCCACTTACTAGGAAGCAATAAAGAAAAATTTGCCCCTTCCCTTGGCTTGCTTCAGCAGTCAGAAGAAACCATTTCTAACTAAAGGCTTTTATATTAGGAAAAAGCAGGCAAGGAACAAGCAGATGGCTAACTTCTCTGAACATGTCCTAGAGGGAAGCTACTTAACTTTTTCCCTAATCTCTTTAGAACTCAAAGACCTTTTTAATAGCAGAAAGTTCTTTTAAATTCTAATTGCTGAAATAGTTTTTCAACAGTAGCATCTGAATATCTTAGAAACCCACAGCAGAAACCATAGCAACACTCAAGTTTATAGGAATCTGGAAAAGATATGGGAACTTTTGACAAATTATCAGTAAATCAGTTGGAAAATTATTTGCTCTTTTTCTTCATACCTAGTGCCATTCTTCAGAAAACGAATTAATGGAATGAGTCATGATCAGATAATCTAATTAGTAGGTAAGGCAAAAAAGCCTTCTGTTTATTATTAATAGCAGAAATTGCAAAATAAAACCAAAATGTGTATGCATTGTTTACAGTGATGTACCACTACTCTTATCTTGAACACTGGAGCCAAAACTTAGAGGATTCTGCAGGAGAAATATACACTAGTGCAAATGCTCAGAATTCTAATGGTTGGAGAGAGGCTCAAACCGTGGATGAAGTTCAGGTACAATGACCAGAACAAATAATTGTAAAGCATCTAAGTTGCAATGACAGTTGCTTGCAAAGCCTATAAAAATAGGTTTTGTGGTCATTTCATTTTTGTGTACTGGGATAGGATTTCTTTCTCAAAAAGTACAGAACACTTTCTTTGTGAAGTGAAATCAAAATGGAAATAGAAGTAAGGACAGGAAGAACAGATCAATACCAAATGATTATTCTTTACAGGTATATTATTTTTAAAGAGGTCTATAATCCAGATCACTACTTTCAAGTGAAATATTTTCATTTATAAACATAGCTGGCATCCTTGTAGATATCAGATGAACTACTAATAGACTTCCATAACTTGTCAAGAATGAGCCTATGTCAAATGTGCACACACTTGCTAAGAAAGAATGGTCACCTAGCCTCACATTTAGCCTTGCCAGCCAGAAGTTCACATTTTATTCTTTCTATTTGCCTGCATACTAATAGGAGGCTAGATAGTCATCCCTTGCACAACTCATACATAGTGGTGCTTCTATGGACGTTATTTCAAATAAAAACTGATGGAAAGTAGTGGCCTAGAAGCACGGTGGGATTTAAAACTTTTTCTTTTTTAGTTTCTTCTCCCTATATTCAGCCTGATTCCATTTGTTGTCCTGTAAATATTGTCTGAATTTTGGTCTTTATAATTTTAAAATTCCAGCTAAATTTGAATCTTTTTTAAGCAGTTTGAATCAGTTCTCATCACCATAATTCAGACTTCTTCTATTTTGATCCATTTATATCAACTACATCTTTTTGCTATAGAAAAATTTGAACTGACAAAAAAGTCAGAAATTGAACATAAAATGCAGAATACAGTACTAGGCTGGTGCTATGTGTCAGAAGAGAAAAAAGATTAAGCTGCAATAAAAAATAATGAAAAATACAGTGATAAGGCAAATTAATATTTCATATATATCACAATAGATTTGTTTTATCTTGTCTGACTAAATCTTAGTAAAGCTAAAAGAAAAATACTTTTTTTCATGTATTTTTTAAGAATTAATGTGAAATCCAACCTTCATGCTCATAACAAGCTCATGTACAGTTTTAGAATTTTGGACTCCTAACCTTCTATTTTTGCATTGCAGGAAGAAAAATAGTTTTTATTGCATAAATCATCATTAATAAATGGCTCAAAACCAGAAGCAAAACCAGGTGAAATTACAGACTTCAGAAAGAATAGATTTGACATTGCTGCTTTCAATGGCAGCACAAGCTGGAACTCTGTAGCCTGAGACTGCCATGCTAGAAAAGCTCAGCTTGCCATTCGCAGTGGCAAGAGCCAGTTGCAGGAAAAAATCTCTGCTCCTGATTCTATGCAGCCAGTGGATTGCTCTTAAAAAAGCTTTAAATATGGAATAGGAAAAAAAATGTTTTACATATTTGAAAAAACACTCTTGATAATACAAGGTATCAGATGGCTTGGAAGTCATTAATTTGCCAGCTTTTCATATTCTACGCCACTGGAGGTCTCTTAGACTTTCAAAAGACATACTTAAAAAATAAACGTTCTTTTTTAATTTACATTCCTGAAAGTGGAACGCTGAAGGGTAATCCTAAGAGATGCCTGCCAAAGCAGAAACCTTGTTACATCTAGCTCTTAAATCAGAACTTTTAATCTACAGAAACAAAGATTGTTTACAGAGGAGGGGCTTATACCCAGTTTTACAGGCAGAAATACGATATATGAAGACTTAGCTAAAGTCGAGTGCCTTTTCTGACTGATTCTTCCAAAGTAGTTGACTCTGGGTTGTGCTCCGTGTGGGACTCTGGTCAGCTGGCCTAAATCCTTTATTGTGACCTGGTTTCAAATGGTGGAGGTGACAGGCCACGTGAACAGAGTACAGACTAACACAGGCACCAAGAGATCCCAGCTGCTTCTTGCAGTCTTTCAACAAGTCAAAGGTTTGAGTGCAAGTAACATCCATGTCCAATTTGCTGACCAAATTTCGTTTTTACCAATGCACCATCCTTCCAACTAGCAGCAAGTGACCACAGGTTATATAGTTCTCAGTTAATGATAACACTTCAAGATCAAGAGCTGTCTGTCACTATGACAGATCAATTAAGATCTCTGTTCAAGTTCAGCCAAGGAAAGCAAATAAAACACTAGAACACATTAGAAGCAGAGTGTCCAACATATAAAATTAGTACAATGCCACTTAGTATAATCAATTTTAAGCTCTGTGAGTGAAACACTACATTTGGTCCCTGTTGCCCTAGCAATGTAACAATAACTTTGGAAATTTAGTGATAAGCAACAGATTAGAGCATGGAGGAATAACAAAGTGTAAATGTACAAAATATTGAGATGTACAGATAAAAGCATCTTATTTATCGTTTTTCATGACACAAGAAAAATAATGCATATAACATAAAACACAGCAAGTTTAAAATCATTAAAAGGAAACACCTGACCACTCAGCACATGAATAGCAGAAGAACTCTTTTTACATCAGATATGAATAATGATCTACAGCTTCTGGAACAGCCTATCTCAAGTAGCACATACCTCTGTCAAATTCTGGACGAAAAAAAATAAAGAGCAGGAATGTTGCCATTTGGGGGATCTTAGTTCCATTCCACTGAGCTCTGTGTGAGAAACCACCAATTGCACAGCCACAGAGCATCCAATTATTCCAATTGTCCTCCAAGGAAGGAAGCTGAGGATCTCATTCCAAATCCTTATTTACTGTGTCTGATTCAAAGAGAGAATCTGAAGTCATGGTTCCCCATAAAATTGTGCAGCACCTTAGAAATTATAGGACCAGTAACTTTTCTGAGTTTTTTTCCTCCCAGTGTTTCCTGCTGAAAAGACTGAGTTGGCCTTAGATTCAGCTATAAGAGTGCTGGGGAGACTGCAGCATCGCTTTCCACACTAGAGTTAGGTACCTGAGTATCTTTTAAGAACACAACTTGTGCTTTGCTCCTTCTTTGGCATTTCTTCCTTGTTGGCTTCTGTAAAATCCTTTTGCGCCTTCTGTATGGCACCTGGCTGATTAAACTACGAACTAAAAATGTCTGCATGGCAGAGCACCTCAGTACTTCTGTGGATTTAGGTCAAGTCATTTATAAAGCACTTAGTGTGCATTGATAAGGAAATGGGGAAATCCCATTTCTTTGGTGGTTACAGAGAGCTCACAGAAAAAACTCAAGACCATTCTGTTTAAGTAGATGAATAATCCATGGCAAGCAGTCTCTAACATGGTATTTTAAGAATGCTTTCTAGTTTCAAACCACAATTTTTATTATCTTTCTTTTGACAGTGCTTTTTCTGATATATAGTTCTGCTGAAAGCTGCTTTTCACTATTATACTGTTCATTGTCATAGAGGTCTAGACTTCTGTACCACAGTTTGATTGCATAGAATCAACCCGTGGCTCATGTAGAGTGTCTGCCTGCAAGATCCTCTCATAGTGCTCTGAGTTACATGTAAAGGAAAGCCTAAACCTAAGACTAGCAGGGAGCACAGTCTTTAGTGTGATATTGCTATTGGTATATCACTTAATGTTTTCATGCCCATGAGTCCACAAAGTCTGAAATCTCTAGATGGGAGTAGGTTGAGCTCTAGGGGTTCATTATTTTAATTACAATTAACTAGGAAAACTAATTTGAATAGATAATTTCTTAATTCAAATGTAATCTAGTTAAAAAAAATTCAACTTAGTGGTTGGCTAATATACTATTTTAATATTTTTACCGTATTTACTTGGGGAAGATTCCATTGTTTCATCATAAAGCATGAAACTAAACAGAAGTTAAAGGCAGAAAAAAAGGAAAAGTACTAGTGAATTGACTACATAGATTAAATTTGTACTGCATTTACATACTGAAACATTTCAATGAATAAAGCACGGGTGCTAACAGTAAGATCTTCTTCCTTCTGGCCAGAAAATGTTAACACTAAAAATTCCAGGTGTGGTTAACTTTATTTCCAAGACTAACAAAATCACTGGCCTTGGAAACATGAGTTATGTAAAAAGACAACAGACAATAAAAGAAAGTAACTGAAAAGTGGATATTTTATGCTCAGGAAAGACAATGAAAACACTCCGAGAATATCGTTAGATTTTTTGTTCGATTACAATTTATATATTAGTACAGCAGTACAGCAGAAGAATTTGGAGATTAACATTGATGCAAAAAATAACATCTGAAGAACAATCACAAATTTAAGAGTTTCACCCAAACCGAACCTAAGATCATAACACATTTATCCATGAGCCTTACTCTGTCAGGAAAGTATGCACATGCATGATTATACAATTTGCTCAGTGTTTCAGATGGTTACATTTTAGGCTACGTAGACACTTCTCCCTTCAATTCTTCAGTTGGACATCCTGGAATCTTTGAACTAGCTTTAAGCACTACCATCCACACCCAAAACATCAAAAAAATTAATCTGTATTAGGCCTATATTCTCTGAATCATTGCTATACTTAAACCTTAAAAATACTTGAGGAACACATGCTGACCTTGGCTGACTCCTTAACCTTGGCACATGGGAATTCAAGTATGATTTAGCAATGCAGCTATTCTTTTCCGTTCTTACTGCCCCAGGCTTTAAACTTCGAACAAACATTAGGCAATCCCAGGCTTTGGTGCTGAAACCCACTGTACAACAACAGTGCAGCAATCTGCTACTCACTGCAATCAATCAGACACACAAGTAAACCTAAATAATTTCTTCCAGACAGTCCTGCCTCTGCAGGTCCTTAAGGATCCATCAGCAGTAAATGCTGCTTCTAGTTACTGCTCTACCTAAAAAGAACTCCAGCACCGCTCTGACCTGCTCCTACACATGAGCGACCTCTGCCTGTGCCACAGTCATCCCTAGATCACTTGCCTCTCTTAGCACCAACCACTAACTCCTCACTTTTACCCCTAATTACCCAAACCCTAATTTAGATTTTCCTTTGTCCTGGCAGATGTTGATGCCTCACGTTCTAATTCAGAAGATTGGGCTTGATGGCATACAGTTTTACCAAAATCATTTAAAAAACATTTTAATTCATTATCTATTGTTACTAGCCAGAATTTCTTTCTGTGACAACAAAGATAAATTCTTATTCACTGTAGCCATTTAAACCTGGGAAAGATCAGATTCTCAGTAGCCTTTAATGGTGCAATTAAGGATAGCAGTTCTTTAATGCTCTTTGACCTGTCATCTCTAGCAGCTTCCTAGCTCCTGAAGGGAACTGCTACCTAATTAGAGAACAGTAATGAAAAGACCCAAAGGAGCATCCTGCAGAGACCCATGTGAAATCAGGCTTAGCAAGTCCAAAGTAATTTTCCTGCCTTCTGCATATAATTCTGAGGTCCCACTCCAGCATCACAATATATCCACCAATAATCACTGTTGATTTTCCACGGCACAGATGCACTGTGCTGACTATTGTTAGCTTTTATGGGAAAAGAATACAAACAAAAAAAAAATGAAGGCTGACCTCACTAGAAATCAAGCAATGATACCACCACCATAAGAGTGGTGAGGCACTGGAATGGGTTGCCCAGGGAAATCATGGATGTTCCATCCCTGGAGGTGTTCAAGCGCAGGTTGGATGGGGCCTTGGGCAGCCTGATCTAGTGGGATGTCTGCCCATGGCAGAGGGGTTGGAACTGGAAGATCTTTAAAGGTCCCTTCCAACCCAAACTATTCTATGATTCTATGAATTTTAGGGTCATCAAAATATATTGCCCACATGTTTGTACATGTTACTCTTGGAGGGCTTCTGCATTAAAGTTATCCACAAGAGTTGAAATAATACCACTCTAATTCTTCGTGATAAGCACTGACAACTCCCAGGATGTTTTTACAAACTAATTCTAAAAACTACTAGCCTCTTCTTTTTTCCTATACTACCAGTATTTCTACTTAGTATTTCAATCATTGCAGACATATTGAGTTTGGAGTATCAATTCCAATCTATCTGGGAAACCAAGCTTTCAGCAATATTAAGTTCTTACTGAGACTGAACACTGTAGTAGAACAGAGCCTTTAATCAAATCATAAGGCTGTTATGACTTATATAGGAAAACAATATGATTGAAAGCATAGCAAATGTGGAATTGAAACTTTCAAATATATTATAGTACCATTCTCTACTGTTTCATGAGAAAATGGGGCTCCTTTTCCCATAAAATGTTTGTTTCAAGACAAGAATTTATTTATGCAAAAGTTTAGAATAAGCTGTCACTACATCTCCTTGATTTAAATTCATTACATACAGCTGAACAGATGCTAACATAAAATCTTTCCTGACAGATTAAACAGGTTTTATCGGGTTGGATGCTGAACTTGGGAAGACATGTATTGTCCAAAACAAATGTTTCATCCAATCATCAAGTAGGCCTTAGTAATATTTCAGAATGATGATAAGTCAGCAGGGATAGGTTAGTCAGGAAATTAATATCAGAGTTGCTGTAACTTTAGATCTCTTGTGTCACAAATTTCCTGTTTTCCCCTTTTACAACACCAGCATATCTGTTTATATATAAATATAAATATTGATACAAAAATGATACAAACACAAACAGAGGTAGTTCTGTATATTAAACGCTGTTCCACCAAATAAGATTTCTTTTAAAAAAAGGTCACTCCATCTCTTCATACTCCTGAATGTTGTTCAGGTCAACAAAATGTGCTGTATACAGCACATACACTGGAACATCTAGATGCTTAGTGCTGAGACTTACTCATTTACAAGGGCACTCTGTATCACAGTGGCAGAGTAGACGAACCCAGAAAACAAGACACAGTTTAGGCATTTATAGGTTATAAATAGGTTACAAAGTTATAGGTTTAATGAAAGAAATTAATACAAGCTACATATTCTGTGTTATGAAGTTTCTGCATTGCAATCAGGTTATTGTAATAGTTTCTTCCATAGTCTAGTAACATAAGTCAGTTAGCCACCATTACGACATCTTCAAGGTAGTGCACTTTATGTAAAATAGCCTTAGTAAAGAAAGAAAATATTCCTGTACTCTGATTTGTAACTAACACTCAATTAGCATTAGTATATGCTAGATATTTGTTATATTACAATTAGCTGATAATTGCAGAGTGAGAGAAAAATCACATCTACACTCCTTTAGGTCCAACATGAGATTTCAAATATAACTCTAGTATATCTCCTAGATTGCATTTTAAAGGTGTTTCAGTAGATTTTAATACTATTCAAATAGTTTCTAATTAAATATTCTCATCTCAGCTTGACACTATGAAAACAATTTTCTCGTCTGATTTATCCATCGTGATCTTATTTAATAAAGCCTAAAGTAACAATGTACTAAAGACAGATAATGTTCTAGATATTCTGATAAAAATAACTAAGTTCACAAGAATTATTCTTTCATGAGTTATTATGTATGATATAAGAGAGAATTAATGATTTTACTATAGAAGAATCATAGAATCACTTGGTTGGAAAAGACCTTTGAGATCACCGAGTCCAACCATTCCTGACCACTACTAAAATATATCCCCAAGTAATTCATCTACCTGTCTTTTAAATACCTTCAAGGGTGGTTCCTCAATCACCACCCTAGGCAGCTTGTTCCAGTGTCCAATAACCCTTTTGGTGAAGAATTTTTTTCCTAATGTCTAATCTGAACCTCTCCTGGCACCACTTGAGGTCATTTCCTCTCATCCGATCACCTACCACTTGGGAGAAGAGACCTAACATCCACCTTGCTACAATGTCCTTATAGGTAGTTCTAGGCAGTTACAAGGTCTTCCCTCAGCCTTCTTTTCTCTAGGCTAAACAACCCCAGTTCTTTTACTCACTCCTCATAAGACTTGTTCTCCAGCCCCTTCAGCCTTGTTGCCCCTCTCTGTATGCAGTCCCACACCTCAACAGTGCTGGGGCCCAAAGTAGTGAGGGGCCCAAAGTAGTGAGGGGCCCAAAACTGAACACCGTTCAACCTGTCATCCAATCAACACCTTCAAGTCCTTCTCTGCCGGGCAGCATTCTAGCTGTTATTCTCCAAGCCTGTAGCGCTGCATGGGATCATTGAACCTCATGCCATTGGTCTCAGCCCACCAATCCAGCCTATTCAGATCCCCCTGTAGAGCCTCCCTACTGTCAAGCAGATCAACACTTCCTCCCCGCTTAGTGTCATCTGCAAATTTACTAATGGTACATTCAACCCCCTCATGCAGATCATCGATGAAAACGAACAGGACTGGACCCAGCACTGAGCCCTGGGGAACACCACTTGTGACTGGCCTCCAACTGGATTTAATTACCTTACATTAGGGTAAGAAAGCTGCTCAAAACATAGAAATAGAATTCACACGTCAAAATAGCCACAGTGAAAAGTTTTCTATTTATTTATTTGCCTTTGCAGGAAGAAACATACAGTTTTACAGAAATGTACAAATTCACACTAATGTTATACTTAATTTCTGCAGATTCATTATATCATAAAGCAAATGTTCAAGGCATTGGGAACTATGTTTTTTATCTGTAAATGAAATTGATGTGCTATAAGTGGTGTAACCATTTTGCCCTGAGAACTGCTGCTAGCTAGTTTTCTCTACCTGATGAAAATAGTGGGTGCACTTAATTTCTGTTAACTCCTAATCATAAGTTGGATGCTTTGTAGTGTGAGCTGTGGCCAATGTGCTGCCCCTCATACACAGAAACTACTCTGCGCAAATCGACTTACCCTCCTGCCATGTGCTCTGTGACCTTCTCATTCCTATTGTGGCCCTCAAGGTCCGAGGCACCCTGTCAGCTAGACCAGGTATGGTCCAAGATACACATGGTATCGTTCCAGCAGGATGATGCTGCCAGACAGGGGCACAGGAGGTACCACGGGAGGAAGAAAGTACAACTTCCACATCGAGCAGGGACATCGGTTTAAACAAAGAAAACAAACAATAACAACCAAACCCAACCTTGCTTACTGAAACTACTTTTAATTAAGCATCCACTTGAGTAAGTAAACCTTCTTAGCATTAGCGATTTGCACCCACAGGACTGCAGGCAATCACCTCCTTGCCTGGAGGGGTGTCCAGAGGAGGCAATAAGGTTGGTGAAGAGTTCAGAGGGGAAGCTGAATGAGGAGTGGCTGAAGTCACTAGGTATATTCAGCCTGGAAAAGACTGAAGGGAAACCTCATTGCAGTTTACAAGGGGAAGGATCTCTTCTCTCAAGTGACCAATTATAGGACCGGAGGGAATGGCAGGAAGATGCACCAGGGGAGGTTTAGGTTGGATATTAGAATCATAGAATAGTTTGAGTTGGAAGGGACCTTAAAGATCATCCAGTTCCAAGCCCCCTGCCATGGGCAAGGACACGTCCCACTAGATCAGGCTGCCCAAGGCCCCATCCAACCTGGCCTTGAACACCTTCAGGGACGGGGCATCCATGATTTCCCTGGGCAATGTGTTCCAGTGTCTCACCACTCTCATGGTGAAGAAACTCCTCCTTATGCCTAGCCTAAATCTACCCCTCTCCAGTTTATACCCATTGCCCCTAGGCCTGTCACAACGAGCCTTTATGAATAGTCCCTTCCCAGCTTTCTTGTAGGCCCTTTTCAGGTACTGGAAGGCCACTCTAAGGTCTCCTCTGAGCCTTCTCTTCTCCAGGCTGAAAAATCCCAACTCCCTTGGCCTGTCCTCCTATGGGAGGTGCTCCAGCCCTCTGATCATCTTTGCAGTCCTCCTCTTGACCCATTCCAACAGCTCCATATCCTTCTTATGTTGAGGATTCCAGAACTGGACACAATACTCCAGGTGGAGTATCACAGGAATGGAACAGAGGGGCACCTCTCTTGACCTGCTGGTGACACTTCTTTTGATACAGCTCAGGATATGGTTGGCCTTCTGGGCTGCAAGTGCACATTGCTGGCTCATGTCAAGCTTCTCATTGACCAGCACCCCCAAGTCCTTCTCTGCAGGGCTGCTCTCAATCATGTCATCCCCCATTGAGTACTGAAAGTGCGGATTGCCCCGATCCAGATGTAGGACCTTGCACTTGGCCTTGTTGAACCTCATGAGGTTCATTCAGTCCCACTTCTCCAGCCTGTCCAGGTCCCTCTGGATGACATCCCAGCCTTCTGGTATGGCAACTACACCACTCAGCTTGGTATCATCTGCAAACTTGCTGCGGGTGCACTCAACCTCACTGTCAATATAATTGATGAAGATATTAAACAGCACTGGTCCCAGTACAGACCCCTGAGGGACACTGTCACAGATCTCCATGTGGACTTTGAGCACCCCTGTACACATCCCAGGTTACCTATCCCTGCTTGCATTGCCTATGCAGTTCCCTTTTCTTCTGAGGTTGTGGAGAGGAGGGAGCTGGCCTCTTCTCCCAAGCGACAGGACAAGAAGGAATGGCCTCAAGCTCTGCCAGGGGCAGTTCAGGCTTGACATTAGGAAAAAAATTTTCACTGAAAGGGTCATTGGGCACTGGCAGAGGTTGAGTCACCTTCCCTGGAGCTATTTAAAAGAAGGGTGGAGGAGGTGCTGAGGGGCATGGTTTAGGGAGCGATAGGAATGGTTGGACTCTGTGATCTAGTGGGTCTTTTCCAACCTAGTGAATCTGTGACCAGCAAGTCTTGCCTCAGCCACGACAGTCTCTTCCCTTCCCCGCCTGATTTTCTACAGGCTGGGACTAAGCGCTCTTGTGCTTTATGGAAAACCCTTTAGGAGAAAGGTTCTCCACTCGAAGGGCAGTGGAGCCCTGGAACAGCTCCCCAGGGACGCAGTCCCAGCATCAAGCCTGGCAACACTCAATAAGCATTTGCACAGCGCCCTCGGGCACGGGGTGTGACTGCTGGGGTGTCCTGTACAGGGACTCGCGGGTCCCTTCCAGGCCAGGATATGCAACGGCTCTGTCCCACTCCCCCTCCACGCCCCGGCCCAGCCGCTCCCTCTCCCCCGCCCCCGGGGCTCTTACTCTTTGGCGGCGAAGCTGTTGCGGGTGCCGAGCTCCCTCCTCTTGCCGCCCTTGGCGGCCATGGCCGAGCGCGCACCGCCCGCGTCCCACGCGTTGCCGGGAGACCCGGCCCGGATGGCGCTGACCCCGCGGGGGTAGAGCGGGGTCATCGGGTTGGAAGAGATCGTGGAGACCATCGAGCCCGACCGTACCTATCCACTGCTAAATCACGTCCCCAAGCGCCTCATCTACCCGCCTTATAAACACCTCCAGGGATGGGGACTCAACCACCGCCCTGGGCAGCCTCTGCCGGTGCTTGATAACCCTTGATAACTCTGACTCATCTCTGACCCTCTGAGCGCCTTCCCCAAGAAAACTGGTATAATTGACATAGTGCCAACAGGGGAAATACCTTCAAGTACCTGAAGGGGCTACAGGAAAGCTGGGGAGGGACTGTTCACAAAGGCTTGTGATGATAGGACATGAGGCGATGGGTGTAAACCAGAGAGGGGCAGATTTAGGCTAGACATAAAGAAGAAATTCTTCACCATGCAAGTGGTGAGGCCCTGGCACAGGTTGCCCAGGGAAGCTGTGTCTGCCCCATCCCTGGAGGTGTTCAAGGCCAGGTTGGATGGGGCTTTGAGCACCCTGATGTAGTAGGATGTCCTTGTCCATACCAGGGGGTTGGAACTAGATGATCTTTAATGCCCCTTCCAATCCAAACTATTCTATGTTTAATTAAAAAAAAAAAAAAAAAAAAAAAAAAAAAAGGAATGGCAGGATAGACAAATGCAACAGGAAGAAAAAGATAAAAAAAAATGCAGATGGATTACAACCTAAGTTTTTCAGAGACTTAAAATTTAATGAGACAGGAAACAGGCCCACAAGGTTCTGGAAGCGTGCTCTCTCAAGTTAAACACAGTCGGTCTAGTCATACATTAGCTACTCACCCACTCTGTAAGCAAGGAAGATCTTGTCAACATAGTGAACGGAGTTTAGGGAGCAAATATACTATTTTCTTCTTAAAGAAGATAACTCTAACTGTAAATTATCTATGACTATTCTTCAGAGAGGGAACCCAGCAACGCTGAAGGGAGTCTTCTCAAGAAAATCACAGCAGAATTGGTATTTAGTTTCAGAACAGCATACTCTACCCTCCTTTCCCCGTACTCATGTCATTCCACACCAACAGGCAATAATAATTCTGTGGCACTTGAAACTAACTGAATCATAGAATCACTTGGTTGGAAAAGACCTTTGAGATCATCAAGTCCAGCTATACCTAACCACTATTAAGCCATATCCCTAAGCACTTCATTTAACTGTCTTTTAAATACTTCCAGGGATGGTAACTCAACCACCTCAGCCTTTATAACCCTTTTGGTGAAGATATTTTTCCTAATGCCCAATCTAAACTTCCCCTGATGCAGTTTGAGGCCATTCCTTCTTGTCCCATCACCTATTACCTGGGAGAAGAGACCAATGCCCACCTCAGAGCTGCCTTCGTGCTGAAGGAACCAGCAACCTGGCCTTTTGTGGGGAAAGGTTTAGCTTCCAAGGTGATTATATGCTGCATTCTGAGGTTATGCCTTAAGGATCTTTAGGGCAGGGAGGTTTGAACTAGATGATCTTTAAGGTCCCTTCCAACCTAAAACAGCCGATGATTCTATGATCTTCAAATGGTGAGGCACTGGCACAGGTTGCCCAGGGAAGTAGTGGCTGCCCCATCCCTAGAGATGTTCAGCGCCAGGTTGGATGGGGCCTTGGGCAGCTTGGTCAGGTGGGAGGTGTCTCTGTCCACGGCAGGGGGGTTGGAACTAGATGATCCTTTAGGTCTCTTCCAACACAAACCATTCTACACTTCTGTGATCTCTAAATACAATTATTTGAAAGAAAAGCCCAAAACATTTTTCAGCTGCATTGCAGTTATGAATATTCTAATCACATGATCTTGGTTTATATCAAGATGACAGAAGGACATATATACACTTCTAAATTTCGAAGTGGAAAAATCTTCCACATCTTTGCACTTCCTTCAGCACTAAGTCCAACACCATCCATTTTAAACAAAGTACCTTGGATACTTCTCACTTGAGAACCAAGGTTTATTTATTTATTTTCAAACTGAGCAGCTGTTTTCTCTTCAGACAATTATGCTATCAAATATTGATAAGGGCATGCAGATGAATAATAGCAGACACAGCGTGAGTTTAAACAGCTGGCTACCACTTCAGTACCAGACAGAGCTGTTAACCTTCACACCATGCTGGATGCTCACACATACTTAGAGACTGAGGCTGGAACTTAAAAGACTGAGGTCAAGCCCCAGAACACTGATAAAGCCACCTCAGAGAATCTGTGATTACTATCTATTCCTCTGAATCCCCTTTTCTTTCCTTATACACACTGGACAGAGAAACTTTTAGGGAAAAATATCTTGAAACATAGGGGTAAAAAGGCACCTGTTAATGTTTTCCCAGTAGGAAAATTTCATTCCCGATGCCTTTGCAGATGACCAGTGAGATTTGCAGTATCCCAGAAAATGTAATTCTTGAGACAATTATAGGAAAGACAACAGAAAAGTAGCTGAAATTTGAGTGCATCTGTCTGTTAACATTTTTCAGTGGTGAAGGAAGAAGGACAGAAATGCACATTTTACCATAAAATTCTACAATATGTTTATTTGCAGAGTGACGACATTAAAAGCACATATCTGGGTGCTTTGTGAAGAAAAAAAAAGGAGCTCGAATTTTGCACCCATCAAGTTCCATCTTCTTATTTATCCAAGAACTTAATTTAGAATTCCATAACCTAAGAGCAATGACAAGAGCAGCTGGTTTGGAAAGAGCAGCTAATCTGAATTTTAAAAAAGCTAATTTTCTAACTGGCAAAGAATCTGCAAGGTCAAATCAGTTGCTTCATTGGCCTGGAGTCTCATGCCATGAAGTGTATCTGACAGACACTCCCTGAAGGGAAAGTTTTTAGGGTAGAGGCACATGGCAGTTGGAAAAAGTGAAATAAATAAGACAGTAAACCAAGGAGAACAGTACAGTTGTATGTTAGGAAGACATTTGGAAAATGCTAAACAGATACTAAGATAACGGGTATTTGTTAGCAATGAATGGGTGGCATTTGGGTCACCGCTGTTCTAAGGAACCATTCAAAACATTGGGTTTGGGTTTTTTATATCATCAATGGCTACAGCACACACAAGTCACATAAGGAAAACAGCCTTTTAGCGCCGCATACTTTGCACTTTTTTGCACCTCTAATACTAGTTGGAGAGAGCAGAAAAATAGTAACTATGAACAGAAACACTATCAGAGCTTCTCTTAGGAGTTTTGAGGTTCAAACTCAACTGCTCTCTGATTTTACAGAAACCAGAAGGATTCCACAACAAGACAGGGTTATATTTTTGCCTTAAGAAAAGGCCTGTGATCATGGAAAAGGGGTGAACATCAATGTGCAGAAATACCTGATGGGGAGACTAAAGACAGATTCTTTTCAAAGATGCCTGGAAAATTAGAGACAATGTGAAAATTTAAATACAGGAAATTCCTCTGAAAAACTAGAGGGTTTTACTGGAGTGGAGTTTTTTTGGTATTTTGGGGTGGGTTTTTTTTTTTTTTTTTTTTTTTAATTACAGCAAGGATGGTCTAACAGTGGGATAGTTTTTGCAAGGAGACCGTGGAGTCTCCATCAAACTGGACATAATCAAGCTGACTCTGTTCTGAGCAGGGGTGTAGGACTACATCATCTCCCAGGGCCTCTTCTAATCTTACCTTGTCATGATTCAGCCTCCAGGAAAATGAAATGATACAATGGACTACTAAAAACTACGCTGACAGCAGTGGGTGGTGGAACCTTCAACCATCAGGATATACATTTAGTGAAAGCCACCTGGTTAATTAACACAAGAGGATCAAATAGTCATGCTGGCCCTGCCAAAAACTTCCACATACTGTAGAAGGGGATAAAGTGGAAGCAGTCAGAGCAGACAGCAGAGGAAAGTTGAAGTATCTCAGGGCCATAGCCTTTCTTTTCTAAATTTACATTTGACAATTCATAACAAGAGTTTTTCTATGTTAAAATGAAAGCCTTTTCCCTCGTTTTGATACCATGTGAAAACCCTGTCTGAAGTCTGGAGTGGAGGACAACTGCGGTATTCTTGTTATTGGAAATGCTAAAAAATAGGGATATCGACAGAGGAAGTAACATTATCTCTTAAAAAAAAAACTTGGTTAAAAGAAATGATTAATTTTGATTGTAGCCTGAGGGATGGAAGGATATTTCTCTTCTTAGAATAAGAACACACCATCTTAATGCAGTGTTAACTACTGAACTGTAGAGACTACTAAATCTCTTAATACACTATTTTACTTCAGTATTTTTGTAACTTCTTTGCAGGAGATTTAAATAGTTAAGTCTTGTTTTAAGTCACGGCATGCTGCAGATCACAGAAAATCCTTTTTAATAGTGATTAATTTCAGTGTAGTTTTAAGTGGGATTGCAGTTGTGTATTTAGGCTAAAAAGCAAAGACTTTTAAAAATGCAAAATAAGATCACTATATAAATATTTTGTAATATGTGATTAACATTCTTCAAGAAGTCAGGAACAAGACTATAAATAGGTATAGCTGTAAGATGTCTTCAAGGTTATTCTTCCAGTCTACCAAGTAAAATCAAATCATCTTCCCTAAATAAAAATACTCCTACAATGCAGTTCACATTCTCAGACTGAAAGATGCAAGTTATTATGACAATTGTGCCATCACATATATGACACAAATACCATCATAAGCAATTGAGCTACAGTCTCATTAATTTTGCTGAAAACAATAATGGCATCCCAATGAACAATCTAACTGAAAGCCCTTGCTCCTTAGACTACTAAATACTAGAAGGCAGTGATTTGGAGTACCTTAAGGCATTTCTATGTTGTACTATGCTGAATAAATACTGAAAGAGTACAAAATCATGTTTAAGGCATAGTAATTTAAAGTTAATACTGAATGAACCTTGGTGAGGAGATATTTTGCTACATCAGTGCCAATACAGCGCTGTCAACTAAAACTCATTTGTTATAACCGAAGATGCTCTGACATAATATGAACAATGGAAATGGATAATGTGGCCCAAGTACTATACTACACAGTAACCCTCAATACCAGTGTCGACAGAACACTTTTGAAATACAAAAGTTAAAAAGCAAACCTATCTGAATGCAACAGGTTGAAAGTCCATTATTCTGGGACAAATCAGGAAGGGCAGAAGACTTTAGAAATCGAATTAGCAGAATACCCATGCTAGGTATTTGGGGCAGAAAGCATTTTCTATGTAAGAAATAAGGTGTTCTGTAGACAAAGAAAGAGGTTGTCAATTCTGTTTTGGAACTAAAGTCACATGCAAGATGTTAATACTAGAATAATAAAGGAAGCAACAGTTTAAGAGCAAAATGTTTCATTTTTCAATACTATCATTTTACCGCACATACTTGTTTTAGAACCATTTCCTCCTATCACAATATATCAAGAATGTCTCAAACGATTCCACAGCAATTGATCACTATAGAGAAATAAGGATCTGTACAATTTAAGGAGACTGAACACTGTTACAGGTCAATATTCTGGCACAAAGTTTAAACAAAGAAAACTGGAGCTTGGAATAGCTCATGTTTTTCTACTACTGCAATACTGCAATTAAGACACACCTAGAAAATCCCACACTGAAAGATCACTAATTGGTCTAACTCCTTTCTAGTTTTCTCAGCAATTGTAATGCCTCATTAAGCTCTCTAAATGAATAGAGGCTGACTTTTCATTAGCTGCAAAGACATACCGCACAACTACAATCCAGGAAGACTACATGCCATCTCCAGTCCTTATGAAATTAGCTGATGGAAACATGCCAGGGAATACATTTTACTGAGGCACTGATTACAGATTTTTACTTAAGTTTTTAAAATCAAAACTGTCTCTTAAATGTAAGGACTAGGTCGTCAGGTACTTGCTCATTTAAGAACAACATTGCAGACTGCAAGAGAATGAAATAAAATAACATGGGGGCCTCTTTTCATCCGATTGAGATGAAGCATCACTTTACTATATATTCTGCACATGTAAAAAAATATTTGAAACTTAGCTCACTTATTAGTCCAAAGTTAAATTGGGTCTGTTTAAAATTCCACACATCTTTCCAAATCACAGTTCTTGAGTTAATTAGAACAGGTCATCATGACAAGTTTGAGGTAAACCCTTCTCCACAAACTACAGGCATTCTTCACCAGGGAGTTGCTCCCATTCCCTTTCTCAGGCTAGAATGCTGGCCTTTTCCTACACCTTCTGGCTTGATCAGACTTCCCAATTCTCTCTACCAGTTTCAAACATAATGATGTCCTGATTTAGGTTTAGTCCATCCTCTGCCCCCACCAGGTCAGTAGCTAGAACGGGGCAGCTTTTAGCCCAAATCTCCCACTTAGAGGAAAAGGGAAATGAGAGAGTCTTATGGATTGGAAACTAACTTTAAACCAGCTTTAATGCAACAATAATAAAAGGAAGATATAAGTGAGAAAATAAAATATATACAACTATACAAAAATCAACTCAAATGCCCTGGATGACTGCCTAAGCTTCTCCAGTCAGTGAGAACCATATCAAAATTAATACACTCCACATTAGTTTGAGAGTCATGGCCATTCTGCATGCAGGCAGAGCTTTAAAAGTACACAAGCTACATACAAAATAAAGACAGTGCTTAAACATAGCAGCAATAGCTTTCCAAGCAGAAATTTAGACATTCTTGAAACTGATTTGCATAGGATTATACTGTCACTGGCAGGACTCAGATGAAATTAATGAATTTAAGTAGCATCCCAAAGCTTCAGAATTTTTCATTTTGGTATTGATTCTGAAAAAAAACCCAAACCAACAAAACACTATAGTGGTTTGGAAGAAAAAAAAGTGTGCTGCTGTTGGCAGTTTCCCCAGTAAAGTAGGTATTTTAAGATACTAGCATTTGAATGTAGACCAGCCTTCTATGCCACAGCAGACAGACTTAAGAACTGGCCTTTTTTTGCCCATTACTGACACATTACACAGGCTGAATAAACTTACAGTTGAAGCCCACTGAACATGAAACTGCACCATCTGACTGGTCACCTAGATATACTTATATTTTGTTCTAGTCAAGAAGCAAATAAACAGGATACACACACTCCACTAGCTAGTTACTGGATTGGTGCAGCTGTAATTAAAATTTAGAAAGAGACAGCACACTGGAGATTAAACAGCTTATTAAAAGTGAGCTTACAGTCTAAATGGAGTTCTACAAGTGACTGAATAAGGCAGTTTCAGGTTACGTAGAAAATTAACAATGCAAATAAGACATCAAGCAAGTAACAGATGGGTGCAACTTCCTTTCTGCAATGCTACAGGCTTTCAACAATTTTTAAAGTAGCAATCAGACTTTAAGCATCCAATAAATCTGCACAATCCTAATGGACGCATTTTACAGTGGTGCACAGTATGAGGATGAGAAACCACAGACATAAGTTGAAGCTAAAAGTTCAGACTGGGTAAACTTTCAGGGGACAGTTAGTCATTGAAACAACTTTCCCAAGGCCATAGTCTCCATTATTGAAGGCTTAAGACTCAACCACACAAAAGCCTAAGCATGCTAGTTATCACCTCACTTAGAGAAGGATGTTGGCTTAGAAGACTTCCTAAAAGAATTCTTATCTGAATTATTTTACAATTGTAAGCTAGCTAAACCCAGTTTTAGCTTATGACAAGCCTTAGTATGGTAACTTAAAAGAAGCCTTTAATATAGCAGCTACTAGAAGACGAAGTTGTTCTTGAATATCAGTGAAAGCATTTGTGTATAGGGCGAGGGACACAACATAAAGATTCATTTTCTCAAAAGCATACACCAACAACATGTAAGATGCCCAAATATATTTATTTCTTTTAAAAAGTATGTTTCTCTTTAGAAAAAAAAAAAGATAGCCTAAGAAATTTCAGTACAGATTAAAGTATATACAATCTGGCATATACTTCATGCTGATGTTTAAGTAAGCACCAGCATTATCAGACCAAGCAAGATAAGACTTCTTAAGTCAGTAGCAGTGAGGTACTAAATCAGAAGAAACCTTTAAAACAGAGGAGCTTCAAAGCCTTTCAGCCAAGCAGAGCCAGAGTTCCAGACTGTATTCAAGAACCGTGAAATCTCTCTAATCCTTTTGATCTTTATTTGCTGCCAAAAATAAGAGTTATAACAAGGGAACATAAGCATTTCAGTATACAGAGTTACAAACTGGTAAGCCAGTTCACCAACTACAAGTAGTCAGAGTGCAGCACTGTTGTAAAACTGAAAAACAAGAGCTTGAGTTTTGGGGTGGTTTTTTTTTTTTTTTGGTTTTGAGGTTTTTTTTTTTGTTTGGTTGGGTTTTTTTCCTCCCTCATGGTATTCAGAATCATCTCAAGACAGAAGGAGAAAAAAGCAAGCTCATTGTCACAGAACAGTAAGACAGAATACTTTTTGAATTATTGGTAAAGTTTTCGGTGTTAGTGCACAAAAAGGTTATGGTATGTTTATTTCTGGATGCACATATGGGCAAAGTTACCATAACTATATGCCAGCATTACAATTGCATTCATTAATGTGTTTAATATATGTATATAGTATTAGCTGAAAACATTTTGCCTTAAATGGCTGGAGATGCTTTTTTATTAGTATTCCTAAAACCATGCCTTTCTCCTGTTAAGTACAATCATTTACCTTCAACTCAGTGGTAAAAGCCATCTACTTCACTCACCCTTAGTGGACACACTAAGATAGATACCTTCCATCGGTTATTAGCCCCTTTGAGATTTCTAGGATGTCTCAATCCAGGAGAACTAGCAATGAGATAGATCCTCTTGGTGGGGGATAATAAATAGGGACAAGTGCATAGGAGAGACTGATGAAGGGGGACCTTACTGGTGACAAAGGAAAAATTTACTTTAAAGGTGCAAGTGTTTATTCAGTTAAAACCATGAGAAATGAGTCCTGTCTGGAACGTAGCAAATGTCCTAGAAGCAAACTACACACTGTATGTTACCTTTGTTCTGTTTTAGGAGTGTAAACACTATCTACCTTATGTTCTCAAGTAAGAAGACACTAACCAGACTTAGACACAGCCACACAAATGAAGTGACATCTCACAAGATACTCAGTTTCATGCTAAACAAGAATATGTAAACACCCACAAGAATCACCTATTTAGATAATACCAGACACCCCACATAGATGGTCACAATGCAGCACCATAGCAGTCCAATTTAAGGAAAGAGTCTTGTCATTCATCTCATAACATTACTCAAGAGTGGTAGCATTAACAGCATTGTGATTTACTCTCTGCTTTCAATGGGTCTAGGTCCAGTTTTGGCTTCCCCACATCATTCTCTTCATTAGGAAAGGTTTTGTAGTTGGCAAGGATGTTTTCCACCAAGAATCGAGCAGCTTCGTCTATGTTGATGTTGTCCTAAAAACATTGAAAGCAAAGAAGTCAGTGATTTTTGTTCAAGTCGGGCATTCCTATTAGAAACTGGGCAAATACAAGAACTTCTGCAGTCTAATCAGCATAACACAAACTGCTTAAGTGCCTCACATCATACACTTTGTTTTTTCAAAAAAGTTATCAGAAAGGTTTGAGAAAGTTACTCACTCATATTAAAGTAACCTATTTGTAATCTATTATGTAGTCAGGGGATAAGCATCACCTGCATTTGGAAAACTCAAACACCAAAGTGCTTTTGTGCATCAGGAAAGAAAATAGGCAATTGCTAAATCATAGTGTTCCATCTCTATGGGGCCCTCATCCAATACTGTTGTAGTTTGGATGGACTTATTCATGTAAAATGATCTTTTCTATCAGACTCAAACCCCAGCTAAATCAGGGTGCCTCATCTAGCCACTCTAGATATTCTTGTGTAGACTTGAAAAATTTCCCCATATGCTCTACAGGTATTCATCAGGATATCCTCCAAGTATCTTTAGTTATTGAGCGGGCAAGCTGGCTACTACTGAGGGGCCTATGGACACAGCATTGACCTAGCTGGGTCACCTGTTAGCTCACCACAGGGCTGCCACATTTGGAATTGCTCATCTTCGGTTCCAAAGGAAATACCACCCCAGTACATTCTTGTCTTCATAGCTGTAGATCTAAACTCAATATGATCACGAGAACACTTAAGCCATCACTACTGCACTTTACAAGCTTAGGGGTGTCATAGAATCATAAAATAGTTTGGCTTGCAAGGGACCTTAAAGATCATCCAGTTCCAACCCCCCTGCCATGGACAGGGTCACCTCCCCTTAGATCAGGCTGCCCAAGATCCCATCCAGCCTGGCCTTGAACACCTACAGGGATAAGGCAGCCACAGCTTCCCTGGACAACCTCTTAGTGTCAGCCACTAACTGCTTTTGGCAGTTTGCACACAGGCACATCTTCCCCTGCCCATAGTGGAGAAGAATTCTTCTCATTTTTGTGTAAGGCTGTTTGTAAGATATTTCTATGAATATTTATACTCTCTACAGTTCTTTTGTTTTCAATATTCTCTCTAATCCACAGAGAGCAGGGCTTGTATTACCAATGACTAGACTGAAGATTCAAGTATCTGTTCCAGCAGAAAGGCAAAAGCAGATTATCAGAATATTTAAGTGAGCAGGGCTAGAAAACAAGAAAACCAACCTGAATTTTTGCTAAGCTATTTTAACTACACCTCTTCAAAGCCTTAAACAAGTAAATTTGTACCTGAACTAGCACTAATACTGTCTGGACTTCTCTTCATGAAGAGCCTTTTTTTACATTGTTATGTCTTAAATGCTACCTAAAGTATAAGTTATCACTACACTCCCATGTTAGGTTTTGCTCAAAGTTATTTGCATTTATTTTTAACATCACACTGAAGTTTACGCATAGCTGTATTATGGGCAGATGAAGCTTCAGGGAAGACAACACAAAGCAGACTCTTCATATTCTTTTTGACTACAGAGACTTAATGCGAGGTTTTAGTAACAGGAGAGTTTGAGAATTATTTGTTCAAATGCAAACAAATTAGCTAACTTTAACGCCTGTAACTGTGTACCCCTATTCACTTTTCAAGTGAACAAGAGGCTTGTTACTTTATTTCATATCATATTCCTCTTAAAGAAAGAGTCCATAAAAGTTGCCTAAGTAGCATTTTCTGCAGTTTACAAGCACCAGCTAAAGAAAGCAGGCAAGCCAAGGGACTTTGAAGTTTAGATACCACACAAAAAGTTAACCAGACCAGTAATTCAGTCTTTCAGCCACATCTGCCTTCATCTAGAAGAATCTAAGTATCAACTGGGTTTTCATGAACTGTTGAATTCAACTTTAAAGTTATGTTACTGGAAGCTCAAGTTACCTGTGCTTTGATCAAGTCTGTAGGCTAAACTGCACAATATATGAAGTTACTTAGTTAGCTTACTTTATTCAAACAGATAAGATAACTTAAGCTAAGATAGATAGCTAAGTTAATGCAGTCCAATTTCTTTTTTATCCAGTTCAGTCTTGACACTGCCTGATAAAATAGAAGAATGCTTTCGTGGTATTATCTGGGTAGGTGATAAGAAGTCAGGAAACAGCTTGTTCACTTCTGAAGTCTTACAACTTCCTAAGTGCAACAGTAAAGAAAGAAGCTGCAATTGAAAAATCTACACCTCAAGATTACTTGTATCTTTGACAGTTTGATTAGTGATTAGTAGTAGTACTAACATCTGAACAACGACACTGATCCTGACATATGCAAGAAAAAAAACTTACCAAATTCAGTTAATCAAGTTTTACAGTTAGTTTTAAAGTTTTTCGGAATAGAAGATGCAGTTATAATCTACAGAAAATACACTGCAAGTCCTCCAATTTTTGCCAAACCCTAGAGACTTGGCTGTCACTTTTGATACTTGATATTTTGCTTCCCTACATGACTACCTTCACCCATTCTTACGCCAACACTTAAGAGATAAAATGTATTTCCTTTTTATGTTCACCTTTGCAGATGTTTCAAACCATCCAACAAAGCCACCTTCTCTGCAGAACTGGTCCATTTGAGAGGGATTCTGGCTGCCATCTTTCTTCTGGTCACACTTGTTTGCAAGAAGAACAGCAGGGATAGGGCTGCCATTGGGAAGTAGTACTTTACTGTCCAAATCATGCTTCCATTTTGAAACAGCCTCAAATGTGGAACCTCTTGTGACATCGAAGACCACAAAAGCGCCAACTGCTTCTTTGTAGTATACTCTGGTCATATTTCCAAAGCGTTCCTGGCCTGAAAGAGTGACACAGTAGGTTTATAATTAAGCATGAACTGCAGTCAAAGTAAATAGGACTTCTGTACTAGGTTAGTACATAAAATTTTGGCATTTAGATCTAGTCACCTAGTTCATACAGCACTGCATCTTCCATCCTACATTATCTTATCGTAACAGCATTATATTTATCACACAAGTCAGATGTTAAAAGCAGTTTGCAATTTCAACTACCACTGATTTTTTCCTCAACTTATTTGTTGAGAAGTATTCTTGTAGAAGTAATGCCTAAAAAGACTACCCATACAGCTATACACAAATCATTATTTCCTAAAAATAGCTTCTGCAAGATTTAGATATAAGCTAATAACTTCACCTAGAGTCTTAGATTTTTCCTGTAGGGTGAGTAACAATGGTTTCTACAAACTGTCCAGCTAAAAGCCTTCAAATCATCTTCTGAAGTAGTCACCTGTATTATAGGTCTTCTTCCCCTGACTAAGATTTTTATCTTTGACTTCATCTTTTAAGTCTAAGACCATCTCTGGAAAAACTTCCAAATATAGCAACCCCAGAATTTGGTACAAGATTATCAGAATAAAGTACAATTGTTCACAAAAAAATCAATCAAGAAAACCAATGCTTAGCAAGTAATCAACTAAAGCCTTTTTGTAAGTACAACTACTGTAGTGAGTATACTTGAAATGCAGAATTAGAGTGCCAGTTCAGTTATTCTTCTGTTTGGAAGGTCGGACCATCATGCTGCGTTTGTACTGGAATAGGCATAAGTGTCAACTGCTAACATGTTGCTTGTGAAGTTCAGGCTACCAAAATAGCTTTCTGCTTTTTCAGAAGTCTTCACTGGAAACAGTAGTCCCTGCCCTTTATAATTTAGTTTGATAGTGTGTCATCACCTCAGCTTTCAGCAGTTAGTGCATATGCTGTTTTAGAATAGCTAAAGTAAGAATCTTAATTGGAAACAGTTCTCCTCTGTTTATAAACATTCAGGTCCGCCTTTGATTAGCAATGATAATTACAAGAACTGGGTATTATCATCTTTTCAAAGCACGAGAAATTCATCAGGTGAAATAACTTGACAAGGGATCCTTTCAACAGCTTCCTAGCTCATTTTAATATCAGTACTCCAGTGTACCAATTAACTCATTCCCCATAGACTTTTTCAGAAAAGGTTGACTAAGCAGCTGTTAGAATTGCCTGAAAGCAGCAGCTACGCTGAAACCCCAGAGAACACTAAAGCTCTATAAAGAAGACTTTATTTCTGACTGTTCAACTTTAAAGTATGATGCTGCATAAAACAGAATCACAAGCCAGCATATTCTGAGGAGTGGAAGTTACACCTGAGTTTCTTCACTACCAGCTCATTATCTCCTGAGTAGGAACAAAGAGCATACAGGAAGAAAGCTCTTCCCTCTACATTTAAAGCTCAAGTTTTGAAGCAGCATTTAAGCCATGGACTCAAGGTGAACAAGCCAGGCACCAAGCCTGCACCTCAGTGACTATGTCACTGGAAAAGGCACATTGCTGATACAAGTCTTCTAAACAGTGTACACAGAGCTTGTGTACAAGTAACTCACATTGTCTCCCTACGACTTTAAGGGGCTGGATTCTTATGCCTAAAAGGCAATTTTGGTATAGCCTTACTGCAAATTCTTGTACCACATGCCTGCTGTTTTCATGAATCAAACACCACTAAGTAAGAGTCTGTCCAGAAAGCTTTTACTACTTCTGTAGATCAAGTGTGCAGCTTTTAAAGCTGCTTTAACTTTAAATTGTGGGGATTTTTTTTTTTTTTAAATGGAGCTGCACAGAGTAAAGTTTAGTTACATTAAGCCAGTTGCTGCATAAGGCACCACACAAGCTATGAGGAGCTACTTCTCATTTTCCCCATTTGTTTAGGTGTCAGTTTCACCATTGATTCCTCACAGGAAAATCTCCAATTCTGCTGAAGACATGTCCAATTCAGGTAGTACATCCCTTCACACCACAGGAAGGCCCCACAAAACAAACAGTATAATTAAGGCATTCAGTGCTCTGTACCAGTCTTCAGTAGAATTTCTTCAGTTTGGTCCCAAGATGGTCTAGAAGGTGTCACTGCTTGCTCTTATTTAAATGAGATTGCACATTAAACCAAAGCAGTGAGGGGAATGGCCCCCTCTAACCCTACTTATTTGGCTGTTTGAGATCTCTGATTTTAGTCTTTATTTTAATTAAGGCTATAAGTTTTTAAAAAATCATGACAGATGTTTACATAAGAAAACTAAGAGGTATCGATTAGTTACAGAACTGGTTGCTAGACTGTTATCAGTAAGGAGTAGAGACAGCATGATCACTACATATGAAAAACAAGGTATTTTGGTATTGCAAAAAAGGTTATCAGGCAGTTACCATTTCTCAGATAGCTGGACATACTGTAGGTAAACACAGCTGTGATCAGTTACCACAGTGAAGGACACTACTACAACTGAATCCTTTCCTGTCTACTGCTTTCCTATCCAAAAAAGTTTTAAAGATACAGAACAGTTAACAAGGCCATACTGGCCTCATATAGCAATAAACCTTGCTGAAATCTGAAGAGAGTGCCTGTCTACGACCTCTGGAGGAAGGGGCAGGCATCCCGGGTGGACTATAGGGAGGAAGTGAGAATGTGCAGGGAAAAAGTCAGGAGGGCTAAGGCCCAACTAGAAATGCAATTGGCCAAGACTGTGAAAGACAACAAAAAGTCTTTCTACAAATACATCAACAGCAAAAGGAGGGCTAGGGAGAATCTCCAGTCCCTAATAGATGCAGAGGGAACAAGAGTAACAGGGGACGAAGACAAGGCTGAAGTGCTCAATGCCTACTTTGCCTCAGTCTTTAACAGTAAGGAAAATTGTTCCCTCTGTGCACAACCCCAGGGGTTGGAAGAGAAGTATGAGATTCCCAAGGTCCAAGAGGAGGTGGTTAGAGACTTGCTTGCCCAGCTAGACGCCCACAAGTCTATGGGGCCGGATGGAGTCCACCCGAGAGTTTTGAGGGAACTGGTGGATGTGCTGGCCAAACCCCTTTCCATCATCTTCCAACAGCCTTGGATGACTGGGGAGGTTCCGCTGGACTGGAGGCTGGCTGATGTCGTGCCCATCTATAAGAAGGGGCGCAGGGAGGATCCGGGAAACTACAGGCCTGTCAGTCTGACCTCGGTACTGGGGAAAGTCATGGAGCGGGTGATCTAGAGTGCGATCAAGAAGCACTTGCAAGAGAACTGGGTGATCAGGCCCAGTCAACACAGGTTCATGAAAGGCAGGTGTTGCCAGACTAATCTGATCACCTTCTATGACCAAGTAACTAGACTCCTGGATGAGGGAAAGGCTGTGGATGTGGTCTTCCTGGACTTCAGTAAAGCCTTTGATACAGTTTCTCACAGCATTCTGCTTCGGAAACTGTCGGCCTCTGGCCTGGATGGGCGCACACTCTCCTGGGTGGAAAACTGGTTGGATGGCCGGGCCCAGAAAGTGGTGGGAAATGGAGTTAAATCCAGCTGGAGGCCAGTGACAAGTGGGGTTCTCCAGGGCTCAGTGCTGGGTCCAGCCCAGTTCAATGTCTTTATCAACAACCTGGATGAAGGCATCGAGTGCTCCCTTAGCAAGTTTGCAGATGACACCAAGCTGGGTGGAAGTATGGATCTGCTGGAGGGTCAGGAGGCTCTGCAAAGGGATCTGAACAGGCTGGACCTGCTGGGCTGAGACCAACAGCATGAGGTTTAACAAGGCCAAATACCGGGTCCTGCACCTGGGGCACAACAACCCTAAGCAGAGGTACAAACTAGGAGAAGCCTGGCTGGAAAGCTGCCAGGAGGAGAAGGACCTGGGGGTGCTGGTCGATAGTCGACTGAACATGAGCCAGCAGTGTGCCCAGGTGGCCAAGAAGGCCAATGGCATCTTGGCTTGGATCAGAAACGGCGTGACCAGCAGGTCCAGGGAGGTTATTCTCCCCCTGTACTCGGCACTGGTGAGACTGCACCTCGAGTACTGTGTTCAGTTCTGGGCCCCTCACCACAGGAGGGATGTTGTGGCTCTGGAGCGAGTCCAGAGAAGAGCAACAAAGCTGGTGAAGGGGCTGGAGAACAAATCTTATGAGGAGTGACTGGGAGAGCTGGGGTTGTTTAGCCTGGAGAAGAGGAGGCTGAGGGGAGACCTTATTACTCTCTACAACTACCTGAAGGGAAGTTGTGGAGAGGAGGGTGCTGGCCTCTTCTCCCAAGTGACAGGGGACAGGACAAGAGGGAATGGCCTCAAGCTCCGCCAGGGGAGATTTAGGCTTGAGATTAGGAAAAAATTCTTCACGGAGAGGGTGGTTAGGCATTGGAATGGTCTGCCAAGGGAGGTGGTTGAGTCGCCGTCCCTGAAGGTGTTTAAGGTTAGGGTAGATGAGGTGCTTAGGAGCATGATTTAGGGACTGGTGGGAATGGCTGGACTTGACGATCCAGTGGGTCTCTTCCAACCTGGTTATTCTGTGATTCTGTGAAGTTGCACCAAAGTGATTGAAGTAGTACAGCATCACATACAGCTTTAAAAGAAAAGAGACAAAGTAGATCATAAGCAAACTTAAGAGTTCTAAACATCAAATTGCTTTCCTTAAAGAAATAAAGGCTCTAGCCTTGTCCAGAAGTCCAGTCATCACTGTTCTAAGTTTGTGATAATTCCACTGACAAGAGAATGCCCATCATTTTACCATAGTCAGTCTTCCCCATCCACCAAGCCCAATGCCTTTTTATATAATGAGCTAGAGAGCTGTTTTGACTAGTAATAACCAAGATTGCTCAGCAATTGCTTTGTTGACATTGGTGAATTCTCACACTCCAGTATCCCCCAGCCACACATGAAGCTTAAACACCGTGCAGAAAAGCAACAGTGGTCCTGTAGTGGAACACCAGAATACCTGAATCCCATCATGGGAACCTGACCAGGAGAAGCTATTGTAAGCGGGATCATGCTGACTGGTAGGTTAAGGAGCTCTGGAGTAACTTAGAAGCCAAGGTTAGCTTTGTACAGTAGCTTTTCTCATTGTGTGAGAAGACAGCAGTTCTGGCCTACACCAAATTGTACTTCACTTTGTAATCTACAGCAGTCAGCTTCAGCTGTCCAAAAAAAATTAAAAAAAAAAAAAAAAATCACTCACTTCTAGCTGGCTTTATTGCTCAGAAGTCCAAGTATTTTGCTGTTATAGAGTTGTACATTTGGAAAAAAGCATTAATACATATTCTTCTGTAATTTACCTGCTATACTCTGCTATAGTATTACAGATTAATGTCTCCAATATGAGTGCAGCCTGTTACTGAAACAGCCCAAACTCCAAAATAGTTTTACACAGAACTGATTTCATCCCTAGATTTCACATGCACTAAAATTAGGCCTGGCCTGCAGTAGCTTATGGCTGCTTTTTTGTTCTGTCTGGAGGTCTTAAAAGGATGGATATATCCATTTTTATTCCATAGAGATGACAGCAGTAATAACACACAGCGTGCCTAAAAGATAAATATTTCCTATGGTAAAAGTTATATGGTATAAGGCAGAAAGAATTCAGTACGAACTGAGTAGATCATCTTTACAATCCTGTTATTACACAGTGCACATACTCTAGGCTGAGCCTCTTGTAACGATGGAAAGCATTCTAGACAGCCTTTTGAAAATTTAAAGGGACTTGCAGGCAAAGCTCTTGCAAGTGATTTTCTGTTTGCAAAAACTTACACAGAAAACATAACTATACAACATACCACTCCTCCAAAATCTGGAGTCTGAACATCATTCTCTAGGTATTAAAAGTAAATTGACTCTTTTACCATGCTCATTTGAGCCAGGGATTTGTCATTCCCTTTCCTATGTCCACCAGAATTTTGCTGTAGTGATTTTACTGAGTGTGAGCGTAGTGTCAAGCATTACAGAAAGTGGATCATACTCCAAAGCAGAAAAAAGTGAGAAGTGATCAGATGAAACCACACTTAAAGTCTCCAGCAAGTATAATCATGGAAGGAAGAAGGCAGGAAAATTACTTGCTTACTCTAGCAGCATGGAAAGGACAAAGGATTAATCATTCCAGTAGTTCTAGTGCCTTAATGTAAGCCTGACAGTACCAAAGGTATTGTTTCTCCCAGTTTTAGTGGTTCAAGTAGAGAAGAGGAGCTAAGCCAGAGGGCAGCCATAGGGATTGGGGGCTTTTGAGGATATGAAAGTGGCTACATGCAATGTAAAGTTCTGCATTCTCCAACTGCAACATTTTCACATCTAAGTGAATCAGCACATTTTGTCACCATATTTTCCAGTAATTGCAACAACTAAGTGACACACTTGCATAATGTCACACACCACAAACTAATATAGCTCCCTACAGCTGCATTACAGGAGTTAAGTTTTAGGATAAACTAAATTGTATGAGAGCTTAGAAGTTTACAGTTACAGTTTACGATGTAACAAGACTAAGTCATACATTAAAAAAACAACATAAAAAATAGCCAGGTCTGACTTTAGAAGCTCTATCTTTGTCCTTCACTTCAGAAGATAAGTTATCATCATAAGATTCAGACAGTGCCAACCTTGCCTTGAAGTACATTTTAAATGTACACAATTTTTCACAGTAATCTTTCACAGTGTAAGGAATAAACAAGAGTCCTGTTTATCACAGCAGCATGACTTATCATTGTGGCAGTTCTTGCTTTTAGATAGCAGGAGATACCCTACACTCCCATCATTATTTTTGCTCTTAACTTCTCCTAAGTGATAGCAATCAATGCTGGAAAAAGCAAGTTAAATGAACAAATGACTGCTGGAACTGGATGATATTGAGACTGTCAAGGTTTCTTCTTCTAGACTACTTACCATACCAAGAAGTCTTAAGTCTGTAAAGCCTTTGACACAATCCCCCACAACATCCTTCTCTCTAAATTGGAGAGATATGGATTTGATTGGTGGATGGTATAGTGGATAAGAAACTGCTTGGATGCGTGCATTCATAGGACAATGATCAATGGTTCAATGCCCAGATGCAGATCTGTGACAAGTGGTGTCCCTCAGGTGTCTGTACTGGGACCAGTGTTTAATATTTTTATAGATGACATCAAAAGCAAGATTGAGTGCACCCTCAGCAAGTTTGCAGATGATGCCAAGCTGAGTGGTGCAACTGTCACACCAGAAGGACAGGATGTTATCCAGAGGGACCTAGACAAGCTGGAGAAATAGGCCTGTATGAAACACAGGAGGTTCAACAAGGCCAAGTACAAGGTCCTACACCTGGGTTAGGGCAATCCATGGTTTCAAAACAGGATAAGGAATCGATGCAGAGCAGCCCTGCAGAGAAGGACTTGGGGGTACTCATTGACAAGAACCACAGCATGAGCCTGCAATGTGCAATTGGAGCCCAGAAGGCCAACCATATCCTGGGCTGCATCAAGAGACACATGGCTAGCAAGTTGAGGGAGGTGAGTCCACCCCTCCATTCCTCACTTGTGGGGCCTCATGTAGAGTATTGTGCCCAGTCCTGGAATCCTCAACATAAGAAGGTTATGGAGCTTTGGAACGGGTCCAGAGGAGGGCACAGGGATCATCAGAGGGCTGGAGCCCTTCCCATACAAGGACAGGCTGAGAGGGTTGGTGTTGTTCAACCTGGAAAAGAAAAGGCTCTGAGGACACCATATAGCAACCTTCCAGTTCCTGAAGGGGCTAGAGGAAAGCCAGGGAGGGACTGTTTACAAAGTCCTGCAGTGACAGGATGAGCAAGAATGGCTATAAACTGGGGAGGGGCAGATTTAGACTAGACAAGTATGACAGTGGTGAGGCACTGGAACACATTGCCCAGGGAAGTTATGGATGCCCCTTCCCTGGAAGTGTACAAAGCCAGGCTGGATGGAGCCTTAAGCAGCCTGGTCTAGTAGGAGGTATCCCTGTCCATGGCAGAGGGGTTGGAACTAGATGACCTTTAAGGTCCTTTCCAACCCAAGCCATTTTATGATTATATGAATATGTATTTCATACAAATTAAGAGGAACCTACTCTGAAAGTAAAATGGCCTATTTAGAAGAAGCTTCCCCATGTAGACTTTTTTTACTGCATAGATAAATTTTGATTCACCTCTGTCAATAGTGTAGCACAAGTTCCCCTGCCTTATGAAAAATCCAAGATTAGTCTATCCTCAAGTCTCACAACTTGGAAACCGGAGTTGTGTTAGTTGCATCTAAACCCTCAACATCAGATTTACTGATGGACAACTGGACAAAGTTTAACTTCTTTCAGATGAAACTAGCAGTTCTGGCATCCTCCAAATGTTGTCATTAATGACAAGAGAAAGGTAACCAAAAGTTACAAAAGCCTGACAACTGGAAGAATGATGGAACAAATAGATTCTTTTATTGAAGTTATGTCAGTTCAAGTCATCTTTGACAGGCTAATCGGCTTAATGGCTGGTCAGAGCTCAAAATTTGATTTTAACAGGTTTGGCAGTTCAGCATCAAAAGATCTTAAACTAGATATGTATAGCCTAGACTGAAGTCATCCAAAAGTCAAGGTACAACTAGCTGAAGAGTTTTATACCGAAGTTGTTTGCTGCTAACTGGATGATCATTGCAATGAAGTTCTACCCTGAACCAAATAATATAGAGTTGTCAAAAGCCTGGTAGATACCAAAAAGTCCTCAACATACAGATAAAGCCAAGCAGCTCTTGCTAACATTGTCCTTCAGAATGCTGAAGCTCAGAGTTCAGTTAGTTTAAATGCAGTTAAAAAAATCAACAGGAAGAAAGAATATACTACATAGAGGGGGGAAAAAACCCAAAACAATCTATAATAATCAAGCCAAAAAAAATCATCCAGCAATACTACAATAATTAAGAAAGTGATCAGGACGCTTAGTGAATCAAATTAATGCATCCTGCTAGAGTGTTTCAGCTACTACACTTTTCTATCAACAGGTACTATACTCTGCAGTGAACTTGGGCATTACAGGAGTCTTATTAAGCCATAGTAAGTGGTTGCAATAAATCAGTTTGGGAATACTTGGAATGTTCTCCTTCCACTGTAAGAAGGGTTCTCAGATCAAATATTTACCACAACAACTAATATTTAATTAGTCATGCCAAAATACAAGAAGGGTCATTACTGACAGTCAGAATAATTCGACTGCCAGAACCATGGCTCTTAGGTGCTTGCTATCAACTACTCTTATCTTATTAGCCACACAGTGTGCAAGCACAGTGCTACTGCTTAGACTGTAGTGTCCAAAGTCTACAAGTTGTTTCAGACAATTCAGGGCCACGAGACATCTGTGTTCTAATTCATCCTACTCAAGAAAAATACAATTCAACAGTAAGTGAAACCTCCTCTTCCAGTTTTCCTTATACCAAAAGAAGGCCTAACTTAATGAGCACTTTCCTTCCTGCTTCAGTTGTGCTGCCTTACCTCCAAGTCTCCAGATTTCTAGAATCAGGCTTTCAAACTGAGGAACATCTGAGTGGCACCTTCCTACAATTCCATCTCTCAAAGTTCATGTCATTCATTGTGGTAGTTTTATAATAAAGCGCCATCCAAAATGGCTAGCCATGCAGCCCAGCCCTCTAACTTAGAATTGCTGTCCCTTTCAAAGGTCACCTATGTCCTTTAGGAGGCACAGGGAATAACAGACTACACTCAGGGTGCCTGTTGGCCAGATGTTTGGCCAAATGCAGCAGACATCCAGAATTGTCCTGGAGAACTAAGAGATGCATCTTCAGATTTCTAATGTACATTTTAGCACTACCTAGGTCAGGTGTGAGCCAACTGGAGTCCTTTTTACCCAGATTTATTAATGCGTTACTGGCAAGCTACCACTGCTTACAGCATTCCCCACTCTCCCTAAACCAGCACAGCTTGGCCCAGAACTGTCTTGCCCAATTAGACTGAATCTGTTATTCAGCAATAAGTAGGTTAACCAAACCACTATCAATATTACAGGACATGCTCAAGTGTGTCTACCTGCTTTTCCACATGGGCAGCAGCCATAGACAGAGAAAGCAAAAAGGCTCTAATTGTATGCTAGGTGTCTCTCTACTCCTCATTCTTACCCATTTAAGCTATTAGTTCAAATTTAACAAGGGCTTAAGCCACAGAGGTGCTGAACTATATTAGCACTCTAGTACATATTAGAAACCTGTAAGAATTAAAGGCACGTCTACACTGACTTACACTTTCCATCACTGGGGAAGTAATATTTGGTATTTGTGGTTCTGATGAGAAACACTAAGAGGTTAAAAAGCAAGAACTATGAACTACAGGAATATTGCATCTTCCTGTTTAGACAGAACTAGAAATATTTTCACTAAATGCAGTTTTTAGTTTCTAGTAGACAAAAGCAGCCTCAAATGATCTTAATTGGATTGCTAGTATTTTTTCCTGCTAAGGATAGTGTGGGAAAGTTAACTGACCACTGAATGGGCTTCTTCCCAATAGGAATGGTCCCAAGCCCTTCAGAAAAGGTAACTATCTGGTTAATCCATGTTCAACTGACCCCCATTTTACCACAAGAGATAGCCTTTGGTACTCTGATTATGTCTATATTAGACAGTGGTAGAGTGCAGCTGAAGCAGTTCTGTAGAGTGAGACAGGGTTGGAGACCCAACATCCACAATATACTATGAGATATCTGACAAAAATGATGAGCACATGCCTGTATCTCTTTAACAAATTAAGATATAATCACCTTCAAAATACTTCCCTTCTGAGTTGACACAGCTGCATATGATGTTCTCAATGCTCAAAGCAATTCCACAGATCATTTTCTGAAAGGTTGTTGAGGAACACCGTCAATTTTGCTTTCACATCTTCTACTCTTCACTGTTCACTCTTGAACATTGACATTTTCCAACCAAGGGTAAGAAGACATCTATATTTGAACACACGTCCACTTGTATTAAGTGATGTGATCAAGTTGAGCCTTGTCTCACTGTGACAGGTTAGAACACGTTCTATCACCATCTCTATCTCTCCCCTCCCACTCTTGGTTCCTGAGCTATAGGCTTAGTCTTTTTCAGTTAGACCTTGTATACAGTATAAGAGACTGCAGTCATTCAAAAGTCACTGAAGACTATTGGTTCACCTGCAACAGTATATTGTTTAGATCACAACGCAAAGGTTTCATATCTTCTTAGTAGTCAGTATTTAATTCTGAAATGGTTGGAAATAGCTTGCTGTAAAGTTTCATTGCATAATGGTTTCTAACCTAATAATTTGTTAGCCACCCACATTTTGAGAACCAGTATGAGTAGCCTTTCCATTCACTGCTTGCTATCGTTACACTTCATACTAAACCAGGACTGTGAAACAAGAGCACTGAGGTGCAAGTGCTCAGAACATCTGATTTCCATCAGGAACACTGACCATATCCATCATCCCATTAGGTGGAAGTAGTACACCATTCTCTTTCAAAACCAGAAGGCTTTCATCTAACAATTGCATAGCTTTCACAGGAAATTTTACAGCAAGACAAACTTTTCACTGCCCCTGTATCCATAGGCTAATCTAATGAGTCAAGATTGTCTTTAAGACAAGCTTACTATCTTGTCTTAAGTTTAGATAATACCCTGCATTTATGATTCAACCAGCTTTGACCAGCATCAAATGTATTATACGTAGGAGTGAAACCACCCTGTTTGTATAAGGAAGTTTTACCTGTTTTGTGTCTTTGATAAACAGCAGATTAACAAGAGGAAGTCCCTAAGCACTAGATTTGCATCCCCAGATATTACAGCTCAACCAAGCCAGTCAATTTCTAGCTGTCAAATTCAGCATGTATTGAAGAACTCTCCTTATATTACTATTCAGTGAAAGTTGACATAGCACAATTGGTGCCAGCAACTGCATTCATTGGTATTTCCTGCCTTGCTTTATCTAGCACAAGTCATCTTCCAGAGTTAAGCTATTTTCATGACTGACGCCCTTTAATCCATCTCCTTTGGTGGACCGTCATGGAGCCAGAGCTGTACTGTATACTTAACATTGATGCTGCAAGGACTACAACATTTCACAGCACACAGGAGAACAATTCTAAAGTCAGTTTGTCTCGAGAATAACATTATCATGAGACTGAAAAAATGTTAATCACTAAAATATTCACTGTGTCATGGTACATTGTGTGTGATTGGAATTTTGTGTCAAATATCTATCACTGCCCTCCATAGCACCCTATCTTGGGAGCATTTAAAGAACAAGTTCCCACAAGCTGTTTGCAGCAACACTCTAAGGTTACTTTTTAATACTTTTTAATATATTATGTGAAAAGCTGCTACAATCCATACAATAAAAAACACAGGCCTGCCTTAGCTGTTTATCTAGAAGCCACTACTACTGAAAATGTGCTATGCTTTCTCTAGGCAGAGTTGATACTTATTACTTAAGCTCAAGCCTGAAACCCCATCATTTTTTCAAAGCCTATTCTTGACACCCCATTCACCTTTTTTCTATGGTTCCATAGCCAGAAAACTTTGAACATCTAATGTTCTACCACTTGCAGCTTGAGAAGCATATTACACTTTGCAATCACTGCTTGATGTTGGCCATGCTAGCTTTAACACCTGTGAGAATTTCACAAGTTACTTTTATGCTTTCATAAGAAAATAAGAATACAAATTCCTTTATTGCAAATCACTTCCTTCTGACATGGCACATCATGCTGCAGAACTTCTGATGTATTTGGAGAGAACTGCAAAGACAAAGGTAATGGCTACTAATGGAGTTCAAGTACTCTTATTTGCAACAGCAGTGAGATCAAATCCCAGTGTCTGTGCTCAGTACTGTAGAGAAGAATTTCAGTTTACACATTGTGTTGGAGCCTTTTTTGGAAACATACAGCTAGGATTCCTGCGTTTCATTAGACGGGTAAAGAAAATAATCAGTTTAGATCACACTGTTAGAGCATGTGATAACTCAAACTGTACTTGAGTGCATGCACTTCAGTGATACCCTGCCCTGGTGTACACGAAGAAAAGCAAAATGGTAAGAGACAAAAAGAGATGTAAACAAGGTGAAGATGCAGGGACTTGAAGCTGCAACACTGATGAGGTTCATGAGATTCAACAAGGCCAAGTTTAAGGTCCTACACCTGGGTCAGGGCAATCCACAGTCTCAATATGGGAAGGGAGACAATGTGATGGAGAGCAGCCCTGCAGAGAAGGACTTGGGGGTGCTGGTTGATGAGAAGCTCGACATGAGCCGGCAATGTGCGCTCACAGCCCAGAAGGCCAACAGTGTTCTGGGCTGCATCAAAAGAAGCTTGGCCAGCAGGTCAAGGGATGTGATTCTGCCCCTCTATTCCTCTCTTGTGAAACCTCATCTGGAGTATTGTGTCCCGTTCTCAAACCCTCAACATGAGGATATGGAACTGTTGGAACAGGTCCACAGGATGGCTACAAAGATGATCAAAGGGCTGGAGCACCTCCCATAGGAGGACAGGCTGAGAGAAGTGGGATTGTTCAGCCTGGAGAAGAGAAGGCTCCAGGGAGAACTTACAGTGACCTTCCAGTACCTAAAGGGGGCTACAAGAAGGCTGAGGAGGGACTTTGTAAAAAGGCATGTTGTGATGGGACAAGTGGGAATGGATATAAACTGGAGAGGCGGCAGATTTAGACTAGATACAAGGAGGAACTTCTTACAATGAAAGTGGTGAGGCACTGGAACATGTTACTCAGGGAAGTTGTGGCTGCCCCATCCCTGGAGGTGTTGAAGGCCAGGTTGGATGGGGCCTCAGGCAGCCTGATCTAGTGGGACATGTCCCTGTACATGGCATGGGGGTTGGAACTGGATGATCTTTAAGGTCCCGTCCAACCCAAACTATAATGTTGTCAGCACTAGTTTGTCTCTGAAGGGTAATGCACCCAACTTATCAAATCAGCTTAATTCACTAGAGTCCATTACATGACATACAAGAATTTAGCCAATACTTACCTCAAAAACCCTTATGGTCAATCTAAGCAAGTGGATTTCTGTACAGATTTCTAGTTCGCATTATGATTTGACCTAGAAGTTATTACACTTGCAATATATACTGGTTTTTCTCCTACCTGCTGTATCACACCAAATAATTTAGTTATCTTAAATAGCCTCTACCCACCCATTTAATGGATAATAATCCATCCTTTATTTTGTGTAGAGTGATACAGAAGTATTTTTACTGTGATCTTGTAGACAGCCTAAAGCTTATGAGCAATGGTTACATATGATATGAATGTTCCCTTTAAAAAATAGGGCTAAAGCTCCATCTATTACATAGCAATTGGAACCTCAAGCACTAAGTCATGTTTCCATCATGGATAAAAATTAAGATATAATATATTAAGATAATACCCACAAGATCAATACAGCAAGCTTTCTTTTAAGCATGCACTAGATCAGGTGGTCTTTTAAGATCACATTTTTAATGCCTAGAAAAGCCTACAGAGAAATTCTAAGCTTGCTTCGAAGACACTCAAAGAACATCTGTCTCAATTCTACCATTTAGCTGAAAAACTTAACTGAACATCCTGTCCTGCACAATCAAAACTACTATACTAAATTGCCTTACAGCACCAGCTTCAAGACAGTAACATTTCCAGTATTCTTATGGAATTCCAATCAGCACACAGGCTTTAAGAAGTTTAAGAAAACATATACAGTACTTTGAGTTGCTATATAATATAGTACCAATTCACCAATATGAATAATTCGGCACACTACTAGCAAAACAAGGAAATCACTTCAACCACAAGACCAATAACCATACCTTACTTGATAGCATTTCATAAAAAAAAAAAAAATCACTTAAATACAAGAATTCAAAAAACAGAAAACACACTGACAACCAGATTCTGTATTCAGAGATGATTGAAGACACTACAAAAAAAAAAAAAAAACAAACAAGTTTAACATGTTCAGCACTTATTTGGATACTAAGCTGTAGAGCTGCAATTACAGCAAGTCATTCTCAGCTAAATGATCATAACTAATTCAGCTGCTCTGGAAGAGTCACAAGAATGGACACCCACACATGATTTCCCACAGAGGGGTGGCTTCCAGAGGGAAACAGAGCACACTTTCTGTTCTGTTTCTTGCCTCTACTGCTGCTAAGACAGCATTCCAATCCACAAGTAGGCCTTCTGCTTTCCCCTCCTCAAACTTTAACTGCTAGTCTTGCATGTTTCCAGCCAATATCATCCTTAAGTACTTTTTTATGAGATCTGTTTCTCAATGTATGCAAGCCAAAAACATTCCTAAATCAGTAATTAGAGATCATTATAAGTGAGAAAAACACACAGCTGGGGCAGGTTATGCCTAGATTCTCCAGCCTCCACCCTATGCTCACTTGTACTAGGCACACAGCTAAGTAATTTCTTCTTAGTTTCTTTCCAGGAGTTGCCTGTTTAATCCCTACACTGATCCTCAAAATATTTGTGGGTAAGGACAAGTTTTTACAAAACTACCTTGACTACCTCTAAAGCCTACCACCTCCAACCTCTCCATCATTCAGAGGGACTCCTCTGAAAAGGAATTTTGAGTATGTGCCTCTGACAGAGCTACATTATGTATAGGAAAATGAAGAAGTCTTCTGATTTCTCCTTGTAAGGGGGCATCAGTCTTTCAGGGATATATTAACATCACTTAAAAGTTGCTTTAGACCTTATTTTTTTTTAAAAAATAGAATCAGCCTATGATGCAAGAAACAAGTTAATGACCATGTACATAGAAGCAACTTGGCAGTCTTCTGACATGCCAGTAGCACAAATGCAGACTGAGAGAAACTGAAATATACAGCTGCTATAAGTTCTCTCACATGCAAGTACACAATCTCATACTAAAACAGCCTGAATGCCTTTGAAACCCAGCCACCAAAATACACAACAGTACACAGCTATGTTCCACAGAAGGTGCATATCAACCAACTACCCCACCTTTCTAGAGGAGATATTCCATTAAAGTGGGAAAGGTTAAGACCTATTAGGTACAGCAACACACCTACTTATTTAAGTGAGAAAGTTTGCATTTGCCCTTCAATTGCCTTGCTTTGCAAGTGCTCATTTCAGTTTAAATCCTCTCTCTTCCACATCCATAGTTTCCTGCACACATTTCTCCACTTCTCATGGCTTCCAACAGATGAAAGCAAGTCAATTTCCTAAAAAACTTAAAAGCCTAGCATCAACTCACATATCTAAGATTCATTTGTCATCACAGAAAAGATGGAATGTTCCAATTCTCAACTTTGTATTTGAGCAAAATACTTCATCTGATTGTTTCATCCTCTTTGGTACTGGCATACACTTGTAAGAAGTTAAAGGTCAGATCTTTTCAAGAAGACAGATAGGAATTTAATAAAAAGTTTACATGCTACAAGTCTTACCATTCAACTTCTGAAAGCCTGTACAGAACATGTTTAGAACACTAAAGTACATTCATTCTTCTACTATTTAGTCAATTTCACAGCCACACTTTTCCAGTTAAAGCAGTGCCTCAGTTTTAAAACGGAGCTTCCTTTGTAAAAGTGTATAAAGTCCTGAAAGAAAGGTGCTAATCACCCTAAATTTAACATAGAACATCTCAGTCAAAACTTTAAAATCAAAATTGGTCCATCACTTGTCATCAGCAACATTCTTCAGAAGCCAAGCTCAAGCGGTCATCTGCAACTTTTACAACCCCTGCTCACTAGAGAACTGCAGATTTGTATAGGATGACGTGATTGACAATGATAGCCAATGTGATTATGAAGCAGCAGCTAACACTACTCAGTTGCTGGTCTTATTAGATCAGACCAAAACCTTACCATACAGAAAGCCCTTAAAGTGCTCTTTCAGTGATACTTGACTGAATTTCATCAATATGTTATATCCAACTCCTACACAACATTGTTGTCAGTGTGGTATACTTAAACAGCATGCTTGTCAAGTAGGAATATCAAGTGTGTGGAAATGGATTTTAAAAGCATTTCCCTATCATTAAGGCTCCTTTGTTTTACATGTATTTATCACAATGACACATTCCTATCTCTTATTTCTTTGGTCAGCTATTTACATCCTTTGATGAAAGGCGTTAACCTAGATTCACTTTCAGAATTTATTCAGGAAGAGAGTTTTATCGTAACTCTGCATGTCAAGATAAAAAAACCAAGAGTAATGCCTAAGGGCAGCCAAAGTTTACAAGTGTTGCTCCTGTATGAGTATGCATGTAATCTGTTTAGCTGCTTGCTTCAGAACACTTCACGCTACAACCAGGACAACTTGGCAGTGACTGATCAGTCTTACTTCCAAACTTTTTCATCTGCATTATTCCACAATCTACAATCTGTGTCTAAAAACTAAAATGCCCATTTGTTTCTGGAATACGCAAGTCTAGGCACAACTTCTTCCCCCTTCACTAGTTCACATCTCCTCCCCTCCTTTGATTATGCTGCAGGAACTTGCATTAATTTATATCTTCAAAAAGGAAGGCTATTTTCACTGGAAAAATAGCATTGGCAGTGTAACTATCAAATAGAGGATAACAATGTCATCTAATTACTAACAAAAAAAACCCAAAAACCCAAACCTCAGGTGGCACAAGAAATTGAAGTTTCTCAGAAACCTGCTGCATTGCAACATACAACATTCATCATTTTAGGTACAATCACAAAAGAAACCAGCACAGTATCTGCATTATAATCTATAGCTGATGACTGAACTACATGGTTGCCTCTTAGAATTGATTTAGATACAGAATCTTAGGTTGCAGCACCCAGCTGGAACACTTTTTACGATGAACTGTTAAGTAGAAGCTTTGATCAAAAAAAAAAAAAAAAAAAAAAAAAAAGCTTAAGGGTTAGACTTTAATTCAGAGGCATGTTTAAATGCATCAAGATAAATACAGAATGCCAGCACCTCATGAGGTTCAACAAGGCCAAGTGCAAGGTCCTACACCTGGGGCAGGGCAATCCACCATCTCCATATAGAATGGAGGATGATGTGATTGGGAGCAGCCCTGCTGAGAAGGACTTGGGGGTGCTGGTTGGTGAGAAGCTCCCCTATGAGCCAGTAATGTGTGCTCAGAGCCCAGAAGGCCAACCGCATCCTGGGCTGCATTGAAAAAGCACAGCCAGCAGTGCAAGGGAGGGGATTCTGCCCTCTTGCCTCTCTTGTGAGGCTTCATCTGGAGTATTGTGTCCAGCTCTGGAATCCTCTACATAAGAGGGATATGGAACTGTTGGAACGAGTCCAGAGGACAGTTACAAGGATAAGAGGGCTGGAGCCCCTTCCATACAAGGACAGGCTGAGAGAGTTGGGATTGTTCAGCCTGGAGACGAGAAGGTCCCCGGGAGACCTTATAGTGACCTTCCAGTACCTGAAAGGGGCCTGCAGGAAAGCTGGAGAGGGACTATTTACAAAGTCTTGTTGTGATAGGACAAGAGGGAATGGCTATAAATTGGAGGGGCAGATTTAGACTAGACATAAGGAGGAACTTCTTCATGAAGAGAGTGGTGAGATACTAGAACAGGTTACACAGGGAAGTTGTGGCTACCCCGTCCCTGGAGGTGTTCAAGGCCAGGTTGGATGGCACCTGGGCAGCCTGATCTAGTGGGACATGTCCTTGCCCACGGCAAGGGGTGTTGGAGCTAGATGATCTTTAAGATTCCTTCCAACCCAAACCATTCTATGATTCTATATTACTTCCAGGGAAGTCACATGTAATGTTATTTACCATAAGATTTAGATCTCTCTGGGAGATCTAAAGCTGTTTGCGCACACCAGCAGACAAAGTTAACTGCATGAGCCAGAAGACACTGGGACTGATGAATTAGAAGGGAATGACTATCACATGCTCAGATACTTTATTACATACATTATTAAAGTGCCTTAGGGAATACACATCATGATTGTATAGAAGCCATGTCCAACCTGGTTCTCTAACCTAATAGTTTCTACATAAACCTGTTAACATCCTCAGGTATTTAGAGATATTAATGAGTATACACACAGGCATCTGTAGAAGACATTGCCAGGCTGAGGACTTTAGTAGTTCTAAGACCATTAAACAATCCTTATGGATACCAGAATCCCTTTTATTAACACTTACTTGAGGTGTCGAGTTCTGTAGGAGTCTGAACTGTTACTCTTACACCAGCTAAGCAAAGCACAAACAAAAATCACCAATATTAAGATTACTTCTGCACTTGGTCTTGGTTTTCGACTGCGGAAGGATCCCCAGGTCACTGGAAACAGAGCAGCCTGAACTACCAGAGTAGACATAAGAGTTTGGAGTACAAATTGCAAAATAGCTTTTTGCCTTTTTCATTTTCACTAGGGAAAAGCTTGCCAAGTGTTTCACAGAAAATTATACAACACAGCATAAAACAGGAAAAATATGTTGGCAACAGGAAAATTTTATTCTTCAATCTACCAGCAATATTAGCACAAGCCTCCAAGGATTTTTCAGCAGCTGTTAACTTCAGTTTTCACCTAGCAGTGTCCCAGACACACTATGAGCAATAACCAAGAGTGAAAAATACCGTCTTCTATTTCTTGACATTAAAGCATGTGTATAGACAGGACTTCTCATATTGTAAATAGGTGTGTCCAAACTTTGTTAAAAGTTACAGCTAAATTTCCACCTAGCCTATTGAAACAGACTACTTTTAGCAAATCACACAGCCTACTCCAGTCTTAGAAACCGAGGGATGAGGAAGAATTTAAATACAAGCACAGCAGCCTGAAAAAGCCCAAGATCCTGATAGTCTCCCCACTTTAGAACCCCAGGAATCACTACACTGCATCCAGAGCTTTGTAGCAGCTTGAACTGATACTGCCCACTGATTTAAAGAAAGTTAAAAGCAACCTGTAAAAGGAAAGCATCAGAAAAGAAAGCTTGCTAACATTTTACTTGCTCTCCAAAACAGTGGTCAAAATATTCCACTTTTCCCTACAGGTAAGCAGCAGAAAGATCTATGGCATGCTTCAGCACTCTGCAGTAACCAGCAGGTTTTCTAGCGCAAGGAATCACATTTGAAGCGTTTTTTTAAAGATAACCTTTAGAGTTTAGAGCAGAAATATCAGAAGCTGACGTACAGCTGGCCTGTCACAGGGTTACAGCCACATGCTACACTTCCTCTTTTTCTGGGCTTCCACTTGATAAAGCCTAGAGTTCACAGAAACAGTAACTACCAGCTGTTACCCAAGCAGCTTCCAGTCGTGTAAGTGTAAACACAAACAGTTGAAATAAAGTCTATAATACACAAACAGTTGAAATAAAGTCTTTCATATCCATGGAGATATTCTGAGTGGTAGAGAGGGGATGAAGGCAGCTGCACACTAAACTAGAAATACAATATCATCTTGACATGAGTAAGGAGTTGGAGGCAGACTTCCCACAAAGCCACAGCCAAACAGTTTGTTTGGTGGTATAAGCACAGCAGTAAAGGCAAAGTTAACCACAAGAGGTATACAGTTGGAGTCTTTAAGACAGAGGTGTTAAAGAACAGTCTTGAACTGCATATCAAAAGGAACGATGTTTAGTTTGGACAAGTGAACAGGGCTTTCGTGCTTCCATGTGCTCTAAGTATATTTTTGATAGACAAACTCATTATTTGAATGTAAAACTAACAATAACACAAGTCCCACTCTGTTTTTCTACTTTGCAGGGACACAGGTTACTTATTCCTTCAAGGATGATTTTAGCAATTTGAGTTACCTTTAACCCGTGCTCGCTAAACACAAACTACTTGGAAAAGATATTTACTCCCTCTAGAATCGTTACGCAGGCACAACCCTGAACTGATTTAAGCAGCAGTCACAACCAAGGCCACAAGGCCAGGAGGAGCAGTACAAGCGGGAACGCTCGGGGAGCGCTGGAGCCAGCGAGCAGGGCAGAGCAGCTCCTGGAGGAGGGCTGGAGAACCCAGGGCCAGCCAAGAGCCCCACGACATCACCCGACAGGAGCGCACAGAGCCTGCAGAAGCCCGCAGGTCTCCTCCCCCAGCAGAAAGCCGCCCGCCGCCGGTCCTCACCTGCGATATCCCAGAGCTGCAGCCGCACCAGGGTCTTGCTGTCCCAGTTGATGACTTTGAGCGCGAAATCCACGCCGATGGTGGCCCGGTAGTGCTGGGAGAAGAGCTGGTGCACGTAGCGCTTGATGATGCTGGTCTTGCCCACGCCCAGCTCCCCGATGACCAGCACCTTGAAGAGATGCTCGCGGCTCTCGGGCACGCCGCTGCCCGCCCCCTCCCCGCCGGCCATGCTGGACCCTGCGCCCCGCGGGGAACCCGCCGCGCCGCCCGCCCGCCTCACAACTTTCCCAGCCGACAACTTCCTTACAACTTTCCCTCGGCCGGCGCGGGGAAAAGGCGGAGAGGGACGGAGGGGAGGGGTGGGGAGGGAAAGAAAGAGAGAGCGAGAGGGAGGGAGGGAGGGAGGGAAGCCCGCAACCACCTGACTGCAGTCACAGGACGCGGAAACTCCGCCGCGTTATAAAAGGCCGGGGGAGGAGCGGGGAGGGCCGGGGGGAGGCGCAGCTCGCGGGAAAGCTTCAGCTCCTCTGCTCTCGTTTAGTGGCCGTGGCAGCAAAGTTTTCCCTTGGTGAAGTCTCGGGGGAAGCCCTTTCTCCAAAAACATCAGGAAAACATTTTTCACGGAAAGGGTCATTGGGCACTGGAACAGGCTGCCCAGGGAGGTGGTTGTGTCACCTTCCCTGGAGGTGTTTAAGGCACGGGTGGACGAGGTGCTGAGGGGCATGGTTTAGCGTTTGATAGGAATGGTTGGACTCGGTGATCCTGTTAGTCTTTTCCAACCTAGTGATTCCGTGAAAACACTCGAGTTGTCTCCCTTCTCCAAAGCGCGTAGAGTTTGGTGGTGCGAAGAGGGCTTCATGAGGGTGGCTGCTGACAGGGATGTCCCAGTAACCCACGCTCCCCACCACAGCTGCCACGCTGTTACCGCCTGGAGTCAGCTGCTCTGCCCCCTTGGCCGCCTCCCTGCAGTAGGGCAGGAGCTGTGGTGGGGGAGAGTGGTGCTGAGCGCACCCTCTGCAAACAGCCCAAGGGTGGAGGCAAAAGCAGTGGTGTAGCAGGAGCGTAAGAAGCTCAGGTAACCAAGGAAGAAATCGCTCCCTCATCTGCAGGATTGCCATCAAACGCTTACAACTAAGTTTAGTTCCCTTATTGTTCCTAAATTAAAATATTTTATCACTCATGATAAATGAGTGTCATCAGGCAATGAACAGGCATGTCAGAATCCAATCTAAGCTAAGTTTCCTGTCCCTGGGACTGTGTAGGCAGAAAGTAAACGTTGGGAAAAAAAAATCCATCTTTGCTAACGTGTTTTCCAAATGAAACACTCCAACTCCAGGCATCAGTCCTTGCCATGATAGTATGGAGTTGTGTGGCTAAGTGGTAAGGACTAGTGCTGAAAACTTTAGCTAGCATGTAAATTCCTCTCTGATAAGACCTATTTTGTACCAAGAAGCAATGAAGACTGCTCTGGAAAGAAAATGTTATGTGACTGTCTAGTCAGCATGTGTGCACACAAGTTAGGAGTCCAACTAAAGATCTAAAGAGTGAAGGGTGCCTTAAATTTAAAATTAAGTAGCGATTAAAATATCTGGTAACTGATTTGGCAAACAATCATCATTTACTCCTGACTTTACAATAATTTATTGCATTTGCTATTGCCTTTGTTAAGCTTTAAATTAGTGGCGTTATCAAAACAATTCAGACTTTCTCAGTTGGCTTGGAGCACGCTTACTTCCATGTCACAGAAAGGCAATACAGACCATGTAGATGAGAGTGGGTGAAGGGAATAGCTGTTTGGCAAAATGAGGCAAAAAAAAAGCTAGACTTCTTGGAGAAAAAAACGCATTCAGAGATTTTGATTTAGATTTATTAATTTAAACTGTCATTCTATATTCACTTTTTTTTTCTGGATGGAAGGTGGCACAGGTTAGCAGGGGTTCTCTGGTAAGAGGTGAGATAGACAAGAAACACTGTTATTAGTTGTGAGATTGAAGATGAATGTGAGACACCTTATTTCTGTGTGTTCTGATAAACCTCTCTAGCTGTACCTAGACTGATGTCTATCTATGTGCACAGCTGCAGTCCCTCCAGATGGAGGATCTGGCTGGCATGCGCTGGAGACCTCCTCCCACATAGGTGCCCAAGTTTCTCTCCTTCTTACAATAAACAAGGTGGAATCAAAAGTTAATTGTCACATACTTATGTAAGGAGCCTAGTTCCTCAGGCTTAAATGGTTGTAGTCTTTGTGTCTTCATTCTGTACTCTTCAGATGTTGATTATAGTACTTCACTACCTTACAGGAGAGTTATGTTGATTTATTACTAGCCACATTCTGCCATTATATAGTGGGGTGGAGGAGAGTGCTTGCTTACTTTAGTTGCAAGCTGCTCATATTATTAGATAAATTGTTTTCTTTGCATAGATGGGGTGGAAATTTTAGGTATTTGCTACCATTTGTTCAGCCTGCCTATTACCCTCTTTGTCTTACGTGATAGATGTATTACTCCCATTACTTCCTTCATTTCTGCTCCTCAAGTTGTAGGGGAACATAGATCACACCAGAGAACTAAGTGAGCTACTATACTACTGTTAGTAAACTGAATATGAGTACCTCAATATACTTCAAATTTGCTGTCAAGAGTACAAAAGAAGCCTGTAGGTTAAATTATTTCTCACGTACTGATTTTGAGCAATTTGAACCAACGCAAAAACCAAAGAAGTATATTCGAGTCATGGCCAGTTTACAGAAGAGTCACTTAACAGAAACAAGGGCAAAATGTCACTGATAATATTCCACAATTAATAGTGTTATCTGATATAATTACATTACCGCATGCCATATAACAGTGGATCATGCCTGAACTAATGATTTGCCTTAATTTCATTATTATTCATTTTGTTCAAGCTGGCTGATATCTGTGTAGAACAGCTTGGCAAAATTCAGTCATTTGTAGTCCTGTTATTACTGTTCTGTCTCTCTGTGGTGCAGTGTAATCAACCACGTACGAGGTTATAGAATAAAATATAATGACCAACTGCCTAGTGCAGGGAATATAATCTTGAGCTACTGTGAGCTGAATTTTGATGTCACTTAGTCTTTTGCATGTAATTTTACTTTTTAACTTACTCCTCTTTACCAGTTGAATGTCAGCAAAAATCCTGTAGTGAGCAAGAATTGCTAGCATCGTCGTACAGTAATTTGGATTATATTATTATATCTTACCTTCAATTGCCAATACTGGAAGACCAGGAAAAGGTTATTATTGTGCCATTTTAAGTAGCTTATCTAATTGGTTGCTTTTAAATAAGGTGCCTGCTTCTTATTTCAAATAGCAATTGTAAAATCTATTTATTCTTTTTCTTCCTTGCACTGGAGATACCAGAAATGAGGAAGAGAAAATGTAAATCTTACAAAACAGGTTTTTTGTATCCTCTCAACCTGACGACTGAAGGTTAGTCTGAATGAAAACTAGCTGTTTGGGTTTTTTTTTCAAAATTGCTGTTTGCTAGTATTAGCCTGCCCATCCACTGGAGCCCTTTACTAAATTATGACTTTACCCAGAAGTTCAGTTCATGTACTGGCTGCTGACTGGAAATGCTTCAGAACTTTTAGTAGCCTAATGATTGTTACACAATGACTATCAAAGGACTGGTGAAATAGCTTTGCTTGTAACTTCCTTTTTCTTCCTGATACTTAATGTCTTCTACCTCTCTTCCTTCAAGACTGTATACTCTAATCTTTCCATGCTAGTCCCTGTTCCGCTTCCTACAGAACACCATTTGCCTTATCTCCCTTCTATTTTCATCAACAGCAACTCTTTAATATCTTCCCTTTTTTTGTTCGTTTGTTTGGTTTTTTTTGTTTTCTATTCTTAGTTCCTTTTCCCTTGAATGTTCTTCACTTGACTTGAGTTTAGGCTTTTCGGTTTGTGGTTTTTTTTTTTTTTCCATGATTTCTCCCTTTTGTACTCACCTTCCTGTTCTTCTGAGTTTTTTTCTGAAGTGAATGAGGGATTCCTCATGTTTCTTCTTGTCAGCCAGCAGTGAGGAAGGGCTAGTAGCTGGTTTAGCCAGTTAGTCAGGCCAAGAAAGCTGCAGGAGGCACATTATTGACTGAAGCAGAGGGGTGTGTTTCATTTACCCTCCCTTGCATTAGAAGTGAAATTCATAGCTTATAGGGTGATATGAGCAGCTGGGAAATTGGAAGAAATATGTCATATGGAAGATTTTTCTGTATCTGCATGAGGAATCACAGCTGCTTGAACATAATAACTGAGCAGATTTGCATGCAATGTTGTCTCCATGCTCTTCTGTGATCAGGTGGAGGGTTTATAGGACACTTCCACTGCTCCATGTAGCGTTTCCCAACAGTCAAGGGGAAAAGAAACATCTGTGCTGTAAAAGAAAGATTAGGGTTAAAACAGACACACTGTACTCCCTGGACCACCGTAGATGACTGAATGTATTCTTTTAACAGTGGCTTTCCAAGGAAATGTCCCAAAGTACTGCTTTTAGTGACGGACATACAGACAATGGAGAGCCAGATAAGTACACAAGGCTGGGGGTTCTGTTGGAAAAATATTGCTATATTCAAGTGAACACTGAACAACATCACATATATACAGAAGAGGGCTGAATTAACTTTACATGAAACTTATATATGAGTTTGCAGTCTACAGATGCATGCATAGTTTTTATTTACTGCAAATATTCTTCTTTGGTTGTATGAGAGCACCCATGAACAGAAAGCTAAGATTGTATGTTCATATTAGCCTGTCTGGTATCCTGTTGTACCCTGACCACAAATGTAACTGTATACTGTGGACTTTAACCTGTAATACATGCACAGCCTACAAGCATCTACTGATGCTTGAAAGATGTGGTTGCAGAAACACAACTACTGTGTCTGTGTCACTTGTAAAATATATCTTGGATGCCTGCAGGCAAAATTATTAGACAAGCCTAAATATAGATTGGAAAAATCTAGAAAAATACTTGTAGAGTCAATTGCATGTCTGAAGACTGTGGGCCAGGACGGAGGACAGCAATTGACCAGGATTCAGGGAAGCAAGATGGAATAGTTTGTCAAATACCGAGAGACGTATTACTGTAAACTCCTTCTTCCTTTACTAGCAGTTCAGTCCATTCTGTATGACAATTTCCCTAAATTCCCCCAACACCTTTTCAACAATCATCCCATGATTGTTCTCAGTACTCCCAAGCTACGTGTTAGGAAGCCAACAGAAGTTCTTCCATGCAAGGCCCTTACTTTCCATCCACAATGCCTCCACCTAATCTCTTCCACATAGTCAGGATCATATTGATCTCTCATCAGCAAAGAAGTCTAGACAATGGCCTGCATGATGGTGATTAACTAATTGTGCCTGGAACCAAATATCAAATCTGTGAGCAGCTGAAGTGGGGTGAGGTGAAAGGATTTATTCTAGCAGCAACTGGTAGTATCTCCATCTGGGCAAGGGAGGACTGCAGCAGGCACCAATCAGATGTAAACATTTCACAGATCACAGATCACAGATCACAGAATGACCAGGTTGGAAGAGACCCACTGGATCGTCGAGTCCAACCATTCCCACCATTCCCTAAATCATGCTTCTAAGCACCTCATCTACCCTAACCTTAAACACCTCCAGGGACGGTGACTCAACCACCTCCCTGGGCAGACCATTCCAATGCCTAACCACCCTCTCTGTGAAGAATTTCTTCCTAATCTCAAGCCTGAATCTCCCCTGGCGGAGCTTGAGGCCATTCCCTCTCATCCTGTCCCCTGTCACTTGGGAGAAGAGGCCAGCTCCCTCCTCTCCACAACCTCCCTTCAGGTAGTTGTAGAGAGTAATAAGGTCTCCCCTCAGCCTCCTCTTCTCCAGGCTGAACAACTCCAGTTCTCTCATCCGCTCCTCGTAAGATTTGTTCTCCAGCCCCTTCACCAGCTTTGTTGCTCTTCTCTGGACTCACTCCAGAGCCTCAGCATCCTTCTTGTGGTGAGGGGCCCAGAACTGATCACAGTACTCGAGGTGCGGTCTCACCAGTGCCGAGTACAGGGGGAGAATAACCTCCCTGGACCTGCTGGTCACGCTGTTTCTGTTATAAGCCAAGATGCCACTGACCTTCTTGGCCACCTGGGCACACTACTGGCTCATGTTCAGTCGGTTGTCAACCAGCACCCCCAGGTCCTTCTCCTCCTGGCAGCTTTCCAGCCAGGTTTCTCCTAGTCTGTACCTCTGCTTAGGGTTGTTGTGCCCCAAGTGCAGGACCCGGTATTTGGCCTTGTTAAACCTCATGCCGTTGGTCTCAGCCCAGCAGTCCAGCATGTTCAGATCCCTTTGCAGAGCCTCCCGACCCTCCAGCAGATCGATGCTTCCTCCCAGCTTGGTGTCATCTGCAAACTTGCTAAGGGAGGACTCAATGCCTTCATCCAGGTCGTTGATAAAGACATTAAACAGGACTGGACCCAGCACTGAGCCCTGGGGATCCCCACTTGTCACTGGCCTCCAGCTGGATTTAACACCATTTCCCACCACCCTCTGGGCCCGGTCATTCAACCAGTTTTTCACCCAGGAGAGTGTGCGCCTGTCCAGGCCAGAGGCCGACAGTTTCCGAAGCAGAATGCTGTGAGAAACTGTATCAAAGGCTTTACTGAAGTCCAGGAAAACCACATCCACAGCCTTTCCCTCGTCCAAGAGTTTAGTCACTTGGTCATAGAAGGTGATCAGATTAGTCTGGCAACACCTGCCTTTCATGAACCCGTGTTGACTGGGCCTGATCACCCGGTTCTCTTGCAAGTGCTTCATGATCGCACTCTAGATCACCCGCTCCAGACTGACAGGCCTGTAGTTTCCCGGATCCTCCCTGTGACCCTTCTTATAGATGGGCACGACATCAGCCAGCCTCCAGTCCAGTGGAACCTCCCCAGTCATCCAGGACTGCTGGAAGATGATGGAAAGGGGTTTGGCCAGCACATCCGCCAGTTCCCTCAAAACTCTTGGGTGGACTCCATCCGGCCCCATAGACTTGTGGGCATCTAGCTGGGCAAGCAAGTCTCTAACCATTTCATGCGTTTTAAACCAGTTCAGAAACTATAGTACTGGAAAGCACTAGAAACTCCCAATTATATTTATGTTGTTCAATCAACATAATGTTTTGTGTCATTTTTATCTAAAATCCTTATCATTCTTAGCTTATCTTGGCTGTCAAGTATAATTTTCCTGCACCACACTGAACATATCTGCAGCAACAGAAGCATGACTAAAGTAATATGTGACTTAGAAACACAGATATCAAATTACATAGGTATGTAGAGTGACAAGAATTAAAACTGGACACTGCTGTCAAGAAGTCCACATTGATCCACATATTTCATTTTAATTAATAAAATGTGTTTTGTTTGTAGCAGCCGTTTAAAGCAGCAGCATTTGTCTCTTACACATACAGCAAAGTAGAAAAATTGAAACAAAAAGCATTCTAAGACTTTCTTTATGTTATACTAAGTTCCTATTCTGCCTACACATATAAGTGCAGAATTATAGATGTCCACTCCACTTTATATAGTTTATCACTCCACTTTATATAGTTTATTCACGTGCATGAACTTTATCACATGCAGTCTGCTACTTCGATTTTGTTGTGGGACACAGAATGAAAACATTCAATATTATACCAGACCTAAAAATAAAGCTACTATGCATCTAAACTTAAATATACATCATAGTTACTCACTCATCACTGGCTCAGCTGAAAATGTAGGTGCTTTATTCTGCATTCTTTGATGCACGGTTTTACAACTATTGCAGAGGAGAGGAAGATGCCCTTTCCTCTCTTTCTCCCCATTCAAAAAGGCAAGCATCTCTGACAAAGATTTTGAATGAAATTAACCATAGATATTGTATTTTATGTTAGTCTTAGTGCTGTTCTGTCCCTTAAACAGACCGTAACCATATGTAATGGAGCAGATAATATTACTACTAAAGCAAACAATAGATTCAAACTCATTTAGTGGAGATTATAGTGATATATAGGTTGTAACTGTGTGTCTTTCTTACAGCTAATTTCAACTACCAGCTGCTAAAAAAATGCTCAAACTTGAGTGTCAAAGAGGCCACTGACCAATTTTGACAGTTTATTGAGGATAAGTAGTTTGATTTGTGCTGCCCCTATGTTTTCAAGATTCTGCTGCCAAGTACAGGAATCTAAACCCTTCCAGGCAAAAGAAAGGCTTTTTTTTCTTGACTTGGAACAGTCACATTTTTGCTTTTACTTATGACTGGTTGGAGAGTTCTTGCTGAAAGAGTTCTGGAGTGTTTCAGCCTGAGGCAGATACATAGCTTGGGTAAGATTTGCCTAGGTTTCTTGCAGGCTGAAGAACAATAATCCAGCCTTCATCACAGGGAAAGTTAGTAGCTCATGCTACAACAGCATATCATGCTACCTCCACTGATCCCCAGTTCTATAAGTATTTGTATAACAGTTTGGTCAATGTGACATCACTCTCAACTATTAAAGAAAAGGTGGAAAAAATTGTCCTATATGTTTCCATAGTGACATATTCTCGCCATCTAAATGTTCTATCTGGTATTTCTTCTTTAAAGACCTTCAGACTTGATGTATCTTCATAAGCAAAATGTGTTTTGCTAATCAAGTTAGCATTTTTTTTCACTCAGCATCTTTTAACATTTTGAATTCAAATATAGTGTGTGACTACAGTGGCTGTGTGAGAATGAAGCTGGGATTAATTTCCCAGTCACTGTATTTACAGATAAAACAGTCTTCAGGTTCATTTTTCACTGAGAAAAACACTTTTTTTTTTTTAATTTGTCTGTATGTGTGCAGGATTGGAGTGTCTTTGAAGCCATGTTCTTTCAGGACCGTGTACTCTGTCATGGTGCTCCAGTTCGTGACCTGCCCCTGGCTGTCTGTGCCTTGTTTGCCAGATCCTTCCTGAGGAGCAGCACTACTCAGTCCAAAGAGAGCTGACAGCCAGGGAAAGGGGGAATGGGCACTGAGTGCCTCTGCCAGCTGGCTGATCAGCTGAGGGACAAAGACAATAGCTTATCTATTCTTGCTCTGGTTGGCTCCCAAGACATTCTTGTCATTCAGACAGGCATGAGTTTTGGGCCATTGCCCATTTTCATCAGTGTACTCCTGATCTATGTAATTTTTCACTCCTTTTCACTATACATATTTATAATTTTTTCCGTAATTTTACTTTTATTTGTAGGGATCATCTAAAACATCACTGACTATTTTCTGCATTGTTAGCAACAGGCAGTTAAACCTACTGTCAGCTCAATCTGCCTGAAGTGCAATGTTATTCCCTCGATCTCTATTTATTCTGTGGTGATCTCATTGCCTACACATCTCTGAACCGTCTGAATATTAAGGGAAATAAAGACCAACATTAGGCAGAAGTCCTGCCAACTGAGTATCTGTGTTTAAGGCTTACGATGTAATCTTCCTAAAGATTTTTTTTTTCCAAAAGTAATTACAGTTATCTGTACCTAATGTTTCAACAGCCCAGGTTCATTGTGTTTTGCTTATTTTTTTTTAATTCATTAAGCTCCATAGCTAGCGAGAGAGGTCAACTAATTAAATTAATGAGCCTTTACTCGTATCAGATCAGGATCCCTAAAAATTTTTTGCAAGCTGAGTAACAATCAAGCTGAACGTTGGGGTGTAAATGTTGCTAATGCCATGAGCAGCAACGAGCAAGGAAAAGGACATCTGGCTTAGTGCCTGCTATTAAGTTACACTAGGGATTATTAATGACTGATTATTATTTGCTAGTTTTCAAACTACTGACAAGAGAGTGCATAAAGCTGCCACTGGTTTGCATATGAGGGGTTTGGGATTATTATTTGAACTGGACAACTTGGAATGCAATTATAATTTTTATCTCACTTTCCACCTCACCACAGTAATGTTAGTTACATAGAAAAACTCTATTTCTAAATACATTGTTTTGTGAGCACAGTCTGTTTATGTCAGAGACAATCTTCTCAGGCTTTATAATCCACATAATTCACAGGCAATTAATTCAGCAGAGGCTTTTCACAGCCCAGTCATGATAGTTCCCTAGCAGCCTATGAACAGGCTTTGGTTTGTTCCAACAGATACTTGTCTTTAAGGTACTAGAGGTGACTAATGACTCTTGGTTATGGGACAGCAATTGCCTCCTAGTCCAGGACTCTGGAAGACAGCAAGTGTTTTTCTCAGGTTCTCCGAATGAGGGGAGAAGCTTTTGTTCCAGAGTAGTTCAGCTTAGCGTAGTTGATTTTCCTAGTGCAGCTGAGAGATGTCAATGAAATCTGAAAAGATGGCGAGCATGATAAATTCCTAAAACTAGACCAAGAAATGCTGCAAGGAAATCTGGAGGAAATGGGATATATTAGGTTACTGCCAATTTTAAGAAATTAAAGACAAGAAAGTCAAACAAAAGGGAGAAAAAGAGAGAAGACACCGTGCACATCTGTGCTTAATCTCAGAACCTTCAGTTTCAGAGAGTCGTCATGTTAGGAAGAGAGCTCCCAAACACTCAAATCAAATTAGACAAAATTGCAGAAGAGGAACAGGTAGCTATAGCATTTTCACAATGAAAGTAGGAAGAAGAAGAATTGATTATTTGGAATTAACAAGAATTTTCTGTCACTCAGTGAACTTTATTACAAATCCTTAAAAAACAAGTTATCATGGTGTTCGACTGGCCTTCAGTGCTAAGTCATCTCTAATTTCTAGGAAAGCACCATGGTGTAAAATGTCAAACCAACATCCCAGAATCTTGGTCTGTGTTTTATTTCCAGCCACTGCTAGCATGCCACATAGTGCTAAAAAGTCATTTGCTCTTCCTGGTCGAGATTCACCATATACAGAATACAAATAATTGCACTAACTTTGGAAAACTTGAGATAAGAACCTATCAATTAAAAATACTTCTATAATTATTAGTCTTGTGTGTGGCTGATGCCATAGATTCCTTGGGTCATATCTAGTTTTGATAAAATACAAGAAAAATATTGTAGTCTAAAATGAAGAATTTCTACTGATTTTCTGTGAGTACCTATTTATCCTTCTTCAATTCACTCCTTTATTTTTTTACTTATTTTCTTCTATTCCTTTCCTGCAAAGGAGACTCACATAAAGAACAGCGTTAGAGATTGCAGATATAGAAGTTCCATATAGAACTGAAGCTGTTTATTTAAAATGCCCCAAAGCTACAATTGGCATTGCTTCCTTTTGCTGGACCTAGCAAACACTTTCTTTCTTAGATGTGCTTGCGTGTGTGCTGTAGATCAAAGAGCTTTTCTTTCAAAACTGATTCTTGGATGTGTATGAAATTTTAACAAGCATAAACAGCTTTTTCAAACAGCAACTTGTCACATGACATGCCATAGATACCAACCAAGGGGTTTTTTTCTTCTTTTTCTTCTTGCAGCCTCTTATAAACTACTTCAAAGAAGTCTTCTTAAGTTCTTTTTATTCTAGTTGACCCTCTGTTCCACTTCTTCCCTCCAAAAAATTATCAAAGATGTTTGAAATATGAGGAGTTTGACCTAATAGCAGTTTTGATTTTCAAACCTCCTGATTTTAGTTTGAATGATTCTTCCGTTTTTATGTCCAAACTACAGTGAAGATTTATTTGCAAAGGAGTGAGAGCTGGAGCAAATTTAGCTGGTTTTGAAAACGATAAGACTGATAAAAAGCACCCATCAGTCCAACACAGTATTTAGGATACACTTACTGTCAAAGATATGAGTTGGTGTAGGAAAGCTGAGGTGATACTTAAGACTCATGTCTCAAAGCTAACATGTTTAAGTGCTTTGTTAAATGGTTCCTGAGAGATAAAGTCTACAGATTACCAACACAGCACGGCCTCGTGCAGCAGTGGGAGTTTCTCTCATGCCAATCATGTGCTGGATTGAAGAACACATCATCCAGTGATCTCTTAACCTCTTTATTTAATATGCTACAAACAGTTGCCCATTCTACATAGCATGAATTCTAATAATGTGGATCACTTCAGTGCGTATATTTTAGTGGACAGTACAGGTTAACGAAACTACATTTTTACTTAATTAAGAAATAATGTTCCCCTTGAAAAGCTAAGCATTCAGAGTATTGAAATGCCAGAAATTAGTCTGGCAATCCAACTTTTATTTGGCACCATACGTGTGCCAGTCATTAATAACAAAACCATATTCTTCCCCTGCTCACAGCTTCATTCAGTATAAGGGGGTATGCTTAGAGAATCCAACATCTGTACACTATTTTTATCCTTGTTAGTTAACTAGTGGTTACATCATGGAATCTGTGCAAAACTTCTACTTTCCACTTAATCCTTTCTAGAGCATTCCTCACAACAGTGCCTAAATGAATCATAAACTTTAATTATTATATCAGAATCATAGAATCATCATAGAATGGTTTGGGTTGGAAAGGACCTTAAAGACCAAATAGTTTCAAGTGTGGAACACCAAGAGGTGTTCAAGGCCAGGTTGGACTGGGCCTTGGGCAGCCTGATCTAGAAGAAGGTGTCCCTGCCCATCACAGCGGGGTTGGAATTAGATGACCTTTAGGGTCCCTTCCAACCAAAACTATTCTGTGATTCTATGACTTCCAGGGATGGGGCATTCACAACTTCCCTGGACAACATGTTCCAGTTCCTCACTACCCTCATCCTGGAGAATTTCTTCCTCATGTCTACTCTAAATCTTCCCCTCTCTAATTTGCAGCAATTCCCCCTTGTCCTATTACTACATGCCATTGTAAACAGTCCCTCCCCAGCTTTCTTTTTCAGATGCAATTAAAAGTATATACATTTGTTTTAAGAAAAAAAGATCTAGAAAGTAAAAGCTCTACACTTTAATACCAGTGCCTGGTGTCATGTAGTTTCTTTTGATTTTCTGATAAAATGCACTCATTGGCTAGTATAATTTAGTTTGGTTAAACTTGAACAAAGAACAAAGGTAAAATTTCCTGTGATCATCTCTATATGATAAATGCATGGTAATTCTTCAATTTTTGCCCTCTTCAATAAGTCTGGAGTGTATATTTTTCAAAGGAATTTCAAAAATGGACCGATTTTCTGTGTTTGTCTGGAATGTCCATATTCATGGCATAACAGCTCAACCAGATAATTAGCCAACCCTTCATCTTTTTGCAAGCAGTTAATTGGGTTTGTTGTGGCATATGCCCCAGAGATTTTTCAGATGAGACATTAAAACTAAAAACTAGATCATCTGTGTTTTGATTTGCAGGCATTTTGGGTGAATGTAGTCATAGAATCATAGAATCACCAGGCTGGAAAAGACCTCTTGGATGACTGAGCCCAGCTATTCCTATCTGCCATAAACCATGTCCCTGAGCACCTCATCTACCCGTCTTTTGAATTCCTCCAGGTATGGTGACTCAGCCACCTCCCTTGGCAGCCTGTTCCAGTGCCCAATGACCCTTTCTGTGAAATATTTTTTTTTGATATCTAGTCTGAACCTCCCCTGGCGCAGCATAATAATAACAGTTGCATACAAGCAAACTCTGGCCTTTAGTGGAGTTTGGCAACACACTGGAACAATTCTGTGAGAAAGACTTAAGAAAGAGTGAAGTCATCTGGACTTTCTCCCAGTTCATGATGGACTAGCAGATCCATTTGCTGTTTGTCTCATGCTATGCTCACTATTCTTCTGAACAGTTCACGGTGATCAAAACATGCCAATGAATTCTCATAGAATTGGGTTCTGAATTTAAGTGCTTCTTGTGTCATTAGATATTGCTGAAAGTCTGGATGAGAACTCATTACTCTGCCTTCTTAAGGTATTACTGTCTTATATCTGTGTTTTCCATTCTACACCCTTGTTCCATGAGAACTCTGAGAAACTGTGAAAACAATTATTTGGGGGCTTCTGGTATCTGCATTTTGAACAGCCCCAAAATTAAATACTTTAATAGTTGGGTTTTATGTCTATGCAGGCCATTTATCAAGACTGGAACTAGAGACTGTAACATACGTGTAGCATATAATTAGACCTCTTTAATGACACCCGCAGAGGTTTCAGTGGAGAAGAAACTTGGAAATATCTGCAGCTACAAGGGGAAATTACTACCATTGTAACTGCCAAGAACTTGCAGCCTACCTGCATAGAGAAGGCACCAAGGAATGCGCTTCTTCTGTGTAATGAACTTCAAAACCTAGAGAAGGCCAATGGGCAAGTTCAGCAGAATTATACGATGATTCTAATGTAAGGCACGTTGTCTATTAATCTACTAATCTATTTTGCTTTGTTTTGTATTTCACAAATACATAGAACCTCACTCACTTAAGTGAATTGGGCTCCTGGGTATAATATTAAAAAGGTATTTCTAAAGAGGAAATGTTCTCAAAGAATTTTAAGAACATGTTATTTGGAGAGAAATTATACAATAGGCCTGGAAACATTTAAAAACATTTCCACACAGCATGACATGCTGCTGGGTTGTTATTCTGTGAAAGCTTTCCCTATTTGCATTTAAACAAATCCATTCTACAGTTAATGAACAAGACGTGGTTGTCCTTACTTTTCATCTCTCCTTTCTGCTAGGAAGGACTAGCAGGATAGGAATTACTTTTCTTGTTTAATTATGGATTTTACTTGATCTATTCTTACTTGCTTGGCAATGAGTTTCTTGAATTGTAGGCTTGATGTAAAATGTAATAAGCAGTCCGGGCAGATATGAAACTTGATGCCAGGGTATCTGATTTCTTTATGTAATCATTCATTTGTACTCTGCAAGGCTTTTGAACATACACTATGTTTCTCAGCTTTGTCACCCTTAAATTAAAAACAGGCTTACAGAGCCCTATTTCTATTTAATAATGATCTGTGTAAGATGAGTCTCATAAGTCTATAGAGAGTTTAAATCTTTCTTACATTCCAGTTTTTCTCTGTAAGCTAATCATATTTCTTTATTTTACTTGTTAGAAGTTGTAGTTGTTTGAATGAATCAATTACTCTCTCAGTTCTAAAGAGTGATAGTCCTTGTTCTTAATTTAAAAATTTCAATACAATTTCCAACAAACACTGTGGAATACTAAGGATATAATGTCTAATTGCAGAGGCACAAATCATTACTTGTATGGCTGAAGACCCCCGTTCTCACTAGATTTTTTTTTCACCCATCTTGAAGTTCACAGCAAGACTAGGTTATTATAATTTTTCATTCACAGTATCTCAGTAATCTGCCATCTTCTCACTATGATCTGATTTAGAGAAGACAGAAGAGCCATTGACTTATCTAATTGTCATGTTATTATAGCACATTGTCATTTTATTACCTGTGTTCAAAGTTTATGTGCACACATCCAACTGTTGAGTTGTAGTTGAGTTAGTTGTTAATAATTGTTAATTATTTTCCATATTTGAACTGTCAGGCAATGATAATTTTTGAAATATCTAAAACAGGTGAAAGCAAACTTGTGCCTAAGCATTATTACATGTAGGAAATGAGAATGTTTTTTTATTCTGAAAACACTATTATATCTCTCATTTCTGTGATACTTTTTCTTCCCCAAGAACAAATGGATGCTCATGCAAAAAGCAATTGTAGCAGTAATGGCCCACTAGTTCTCTCTCATATCTCCTATCTTTTCTCTTTTAAGCATTATGACAGCTTTTTTTTTTTTTTTTAGATTATTTTGAGATACTTTGATCCCAGAGTTCACATTATTCCTACTTATTGACAAAGTAAACAAGGGGGTATCCTGACCCACATAAGAAAAAGGTGCAGTGTCTCCAGATAGGTGGAAGGCTTTGCTTTTATGATCAACTGTATCAAAACAAACACATTAGCAAAATGAGCACATTAGTAACTTCCTGTTATATACATTGGACAAAAAGTTCTCTTTGTCCTTTGTTTTTTTCACCATTACTTTTATGACTTTATTTGCACAGCAGTATTGGTTTTAGAGAAAGAGAGGGTACCAATATTGTTTGATTAATGAAGATATTTTCTAAAATCTTTTTCTGCCTCCCTAGCCTCACTACATTCCCTGCTATTGGCTAAAATAGGACAAGGATCTACTGATGTGAGGTCAGCTATTGCAGTGTGAAGCAACTCTCAACGTGGAAGTATTTGAACACAGTATTTGAACAAAGCATTTAACTTTTTACTTGGTAAGTTCTAGTTTCACAGCAGCCAGGTCAAATACTTGATGACTATTTTGAGAATGACTAACCAATTATGGCTGCTGTTTTTAAAAGCTGACTTAACTCTCTTACTGTGAACTGCCAAGGTGAAAGACACATCTGAATACTGTGGGTGTGTCCCAGCTGAATTCCGGTCCTTTGGGGGAAAGTCTAGAATGAGTTGCACAGGTCAGCTATTACTGCAGAGAGTTATGTCGTCTCACTGGATAAACGCTGGATAACACTATGCAACCGGCACCCCTTGGAAGATGTAACTGTACAGAAGGAAGATAACTTTTGTCAGCTCCACTTCTGTTTTTTTGTGTAGCTGATGTAACTAGGCCAGCAGGGAAGCTATTCATATATGCTAAGTTTTCACTCTGGGGCTTTGCAGAAAAAATCTTGTTCACAATTCAAATTTTTGATATTACTTCTTGCATCAAAAATCTCTGTGTGTGAAACATTAGGCTGTCACGTCTAATCACATATTCACAAATATTGTTTGTATACATCAAGCCATCTGCTCTGATAAGGTTTTTTCACCTATATGCAAATTCAGAGCAAGACAAGGTTATGTTTCATAGAATCATAGAATAGTTTGGGTTGGAAGGGACCTTAAAGATCATCCAGTTCCAAATCCCCTGCCATGGGCAGGGACACCTCCCACTAGATCAGGCTGCCCAAGACCCTATCCCACCTGGCCTTGGACCCCTCCAGGGATGGGGCAGCCACAACTTCCCTGGGCAACCTGTTCCAGTGCCTCACTGCTTTCATTGTGAAAAAATTCTTCCTTATTTCTGGTCTAAATCTGCCCCTTCCAGTTTATACCCATTGTCCCTAGTCCAAGCCTTTATAAGCAGTCCCTCCCTGACATTCTTGTAGCCCCTTCAGGTAGTGGAAGGTTGCTATAACGTCTCCTTGGAGACTTTTCTTTTCCAGGCTGAACAACCCCAACTCTTTCAGCCTGTCTGCATATGGAAGGTGCTGCAGCCATCTAATTATCTTTGTAGCCCTCCTCTAGATCCATTCCAACAGTCTTGGACCCATTCCATTACTTTAAACAGTATTTATTTCTATTTATAATATTATCCCAGTTCTCTCTGGCATGCTGACATCCACTTATTGTGGTATGTCTTCCCACAATGCAGCTAACATCTCTGTATTGCAGTAGAATCTCTGTAGTGCAAGGACAAGACCTTTGCCACACTACTCCCATGTTATAAGGGGTGTGCAATACCAGCTCAATTGCCTCTGCACTGCACATCTGGAGGGGAGCTTTGAGGCACCAGGGCAACAGACCCTAAATAGCCTGTAGGAATGTGACAGGAGCTGGGCTTATTGTGATGAGGAACTCTAAGCCTCAGTCAGGCATTTCTCAATTGGGGCTGAGCCACACAAAGGTGAGAATCAGTGATCTAGAACAGGTCATTACCTTTGCTCTTGGCTCTAAAAAAATTTGTGAATAAAATTGCATACCATTTACTGTGAGAATGAATATTTGAATTTTTTTGTTTTAAAATTTCTCCTGGGCTCAGAGAACAAAAGGAATGATTTGAAAAAAGGGGGTGACAGGAAGATAGATAGAGATAACATTCCAGGCTTCTTTCAGTAGAACGTTTATCATTAACACATTAATTAGCCTATAGTACACTATACAGAAACACCAGGTACAACCAGAAGAAAAGGGACAAGACATGACAAGAAACAAGTAGTAGATAAAGGAACCTGAGATTATCTGAAAGAGGAGTGGTTGAAAGGGTTCAACTGAGGTATCATCAAATACCTATATAGCCAGCGTCTGTGCTGAGCACAGAGTTAAAAAAGCTTTGGATCATGCCCAAAGAGACAAATTATGTACCAAGTCACTCTCATTAAAAGTTTTTACACAGGCATTTTGATCCACTTAGTGAATAAGGTCACCCAGCAATGTCCTTTTCATTCCTGGAGTTTATTTTGCAACATGCTGTTCATATCTTACTGATAATTCACAGAATCCATTTTAGTGTACAGATGCTCAGGAAATTGCAGTTGACACCTTGAAGAAATGGATCTCAGATACAGTCTACAAATATAGCACTTCACAATTGAGGTGTTACCAATCTTACCTTTACACATATTCATACATTGGTGTTCAAAAAGCTATGGTGAAATAGAAAAGATTGCATAACAGATCTAGAGAAAATTTAGGAGCAAGACACAGCCCTTTGTTATAACCACTGGATGATCACAAGAGAGTTCAAGGCCAGGCAGCACTCATATATCTTTAGATGAGTATTGTGTGTATGCTCTCTTGTGATTTTTAATGTTGCTGCTCTTATTTTTATAGGATGCTTACTGTAAAAGTTTGTAGGCATGCATGACACTAAGAAACTGCCTTTCTTATCACTGGGAAGAATCTCAAATTTATTAAATAATAAAATATTGCTTTGAGCACGAAAAAGTCAATTTAACATGGAAGTATTAACATGCCATTGTGATTCCTGCATATCTTAACCTGAGCGAATGAGTTTAATAAAGGACTCCATGCAGCTTAAAGAAAACAAATATGACGAAATATGAAAAGAGTCATAGAATCATAAAATGCTTTGAGTTGGAAGTGACATTTACAGGTCATCTAGTCCAACCTCCCTGAAAATCAGGGGCATCTTTAACTAGATCAGGTGGCTCAGAGCCCCATCCAACTGGACATTCAATGTAAGGTCAATATAAAGTAGATTTAAACTTGAATGGCTACTTCACAAGAGTAAAATGAAAGTTTTACTCAGTTTTGAACATACTGAGAACCTCTCTGAAAGTACTTGATCTGGAGATGAAGCTTTAAGTTTTCATGATTCATGCAATTATTAGACAAGAGAAAGGCTGTTTGGTTCCACTTCAGTAATACTAAATTTATTATTATATTAAGTTCAACAGCACTTGGAGGATGGGCATTCCACTGTGCCAAGAGTCATCTCTGAGCACAGTGGGGAGTCATGAAAGAGACAAAGAGAGAAAAAGGATTATGAAGGATTATTGCTCTCATTTGATAGAAGATAAACTGAACACTAGATGATGTTACTTGCAGCAAGTCAGCTATAAACAGTAGAAAAAAGAAACAGTAAAGAATTGGATTTTCAGTTCTCTTGCATGTTGGATGAACTGAAATATGTTTCCTAGAGAAATAAAAATTTAAATAAGATTTTAAAAAACAACATTTTGGGCATTCTTAACATTTAGAGAAATAAGTAGAAGGAAACTTAGGTAAAAGAGGTTTACATCAGAAAGTCAAACCGCTCAGCTATCAGGTTGTTAGGAAAAGTACTAATGCTTATAGAATCTTGAAAAGAGTATATAAACTGCTTTGAGATAGGGTTTTTTTTCTTCAAATTTCTACTTTTTTTCTTGGAACAAATAGCAAAAAACTAAACCTGTATGTGTCTAAATAACATGGATGTGTATCCAAATAAAATATTTTTGAAGAAAAGGTGTTTTTATTTATGAATAGGAGGTAGACGCCAGAGCTAGAAGCTGAATGTGGCATTGGTGCGATACTTACCACAGAGTCCAAGGCTGTCTTACAGCCCTGGTCTTTCAGCAAATTCCAAGGCAAATTCTGTATTTCTTGGTACTTGATATTTATAATTTTCAGATAGAACTGACTGAAAAAAGTATTTTAGAAAACTGTTTTAGTTGGAAACTGTTTTAGTTGAAACTGTAAGAAATCAATGAAATATATCAGTTTTCATAAAACATTCATGAGAAAATAGTTAAGCCTACAATAGTTTTTCTATTTTTGGAATGATATCACTAATGTATAATTTCCAAGGAGTAACCATAGGCAATATAATAGACTGACAAACCTCTTGGTTTAGAACAGGGCCTTAAATGAGTGTTTCTTGTGTTGCTTCTTATCACAAGGTCAGTCATAGCCAAGGACTTATCTGGAGATTGATATATTTTGTATAAAAAAATCAAATATTCAGTCACCAAGTGAGACAGGAGATAGGAAAAGACACAGGTTTCTGTACCCATTGGTATTGGTCTTCTATATCTTGAAGTTGTCCTGTACGAAGTTATGTGGTCAATTGCATGATATGGCTCAGACGGAAGAAGATGCAATGAATTTCATCATGATATTCCCATATGCTGAGTTTCTCATCCAAATATCATATGGGGTCCATTTAACATGAGAAACGACTCTGGAGAGGCTTTCTATGAGCAGCTTTTAACACCCGCTCAAAGTGAGAGCCTTGAACACACCACAACATCTGTGTGTCTTCAGCCTTTACCTCTTGGAAAAGCAGGAGAAGCTCGCCGTGCTATAGAATCTAAACATACCATTGGCGCTGCTCATTATAGCTGAAAATTCCTACCTATTTATGCAGAAGTCTCCACATTTTTCCTCTGATATGCTTGGGTGCTGATATGAACAGAACAGAGTGTAGATGGCTGTGCTCCCCAAAGCATGGTCCAATCTGACCACTTGTAAATAACGCTGCCACATACCTGCCCCCAAATACAATCACATTTTCGGGCTTAAATTCAGACCATCAGACCTGGCAGAGAAGTTGACTGCAATCTAGCATTTCTGTTTAAAACCACGTCATGCTGAAAAGAACTATGCTGAGTTCAAGAGCACAGTAAAAACAGATAAGGAGGAATCGTTTTCTGTGGAATCCCTGATGAGGACTGTAGTGAGTGTTTCATCCAAGCACAATGGAAACAGAAGGATCTGAGAGCTGGTTTTCCTCAACAGCAGATTGATGCAGGCTGGCAACTGCAGTCACACCAGGCCCATGCATTGACCTCTCCACTGCTGCTGGATGTTGCTGCTCTCTTGGCTGTGCCATCTCTTGTCCCTGCCACATGCTATGGGTAATTTTTTGCGAAGCTTTGTTTCCTGCACCTGTCTCACTCTTTTATGTACAATATCTCCCAAGACTAGAGCTTCATATCAAGCTGGCAACATTTTTGTTTCCAGGATTTTAGCCCCTTGCAAACTTTGGAATCTTGCAGTGTCAACAAAAATAAATCAAAGTAATAGTGTCCATAAAATAAAAGATTTACCAATGTTTAGGGCAGTAGAGAATATCTGTACTAGTTGGTCCCTATGTAGCACAGGTCATAGCAGGCACTCAGTACTGAAGCTCAGTAACCATCTGTGACTGATTCAGAAAATAATCTGCTTTGCTCTTGACATCAGTTGATTCAGAAGTGTGGAAGAGCACTGAACTGTATACCTGCACTAAGGAGAGAAGAAAGTTTTGAACCAGAGAGGGCTGGATTACTTAAGATCTTGAGCAAGCACGATCTAAAGCACTTCTGAATGCCTATTTTCTTTCTCCAGATGTCTGCCACTATCTAGGTCATTTTGGTACCCTTGAGCTTGAAAATGCAAATTATGTAAGGCATAGATAGTGCCTGAAATGAGGGCCAGTGCCTGAAAAGAGCAGGCACTAAGCAAACTGCCATCTGCACAGCCTGAAGAATAATAACTCTGAAATGCTAATCCATGGATTGGTGTTGATATTTGCTGTGTTTTCCAGCAAGCTTTCATTGAATTTTTCACTACAGCTGATACCTATTGTCATGTATGCTTTAAAAAAAGATTGAGCAGAATTGAGCAGAATTTGATTTTGGTTTTGTGAGTGACACTAAACACACATCAAACTCAAGAGTAAAATGTTCCCACCACCATTCAAGTACAGTCCCGTGCTCAGCCTACCATAGGAATTTTTGCGCTTCTTCAGTTTGCCAATCTCAAACTAACCAACTTCAAAGAATAAGTAACTTTATAATCTTTTTTGTTCAGATTTTTCTTATGAAAAGGAAATTAAGGAAGGTGCCATTTCAATAATATTTAATATGAGAACTTCTGGGGATTTTAAGAAAACAGTCTTTTTCAAACACTGGAGACTTTAAATATTTTCACATTGCTTTTCTTTTCCTCTGCAACTCATTTTTCAAGCACCTTAAATTTTCTGGTTTGCAGGATCTGGCAAGGCTACCACTTGTTCAATCTACTGTGAGAGTTTTTGGAAGTAATTTGCGATGCATTTTACTCTGTACACCTTTAAATCCCAGCTGCTGTGACTGGCTTGGCATTTTTAAAACCGAGAGACAACGTTGTATATCTGGAATTACTTTTTGACATTACTGAGCAGCAGCCAATCCCTCATTGACTATTTCTTTTTTTTTTTTAGCAGGACATGATTTTAATAGGATCTAACTGGGGCTGAGTTTGTGCATCTTATTAAGCTTCCTTCAGTGCTGCCTGAGCTGCGAGGCCTTAAGGAGAAAAACTGATGAGACCCTTCCGCATAACAAGAAAGGGAGAAGGAGGCCCAGAAGGTGAAAAGTTTGGAGGTCCCTGAGTTGAAGCAGGTGAAGAAGTGCCAGATTGTGGCAGATGAATGATGCCATCTTGGATGGCAGGGATCACGCTCACCTCATCTGCTGCCCCTTCCACTGCCCCAACATGGATGATTCACCTATAATCTGCCCTAGGAAACTGCGCAGAGCTAGCAGAATCTGTACCATTAAATAATTTGCATGGTCCTCTCTTAGCTTACCTTTTGGTGCATGCCTATGAGGAGTCTCCCAAGCAATTCCTGGGTGTTAGTCAAGGGCTAGCATGGGCTGCGAGGCATCTGCAAAGGCAATCCAAGTATAACTACTCTGTTTTGGAGAATAAGGGATTTTAGCTGTAGGGATTCAAGCTGTGCTGTGCCAGTCTTTCTCAGGGCCAGAGTTAAGGTCTGATTCATTTTGCTTAGCACCCCTGTAGCCACTAGAGCTGCAGCATACACAGCAAATAAACTGGCAGGTGCAGAAGCCTGCATCCCATCCTGCTGTGCAGAAAGCACTCATGTGCTGTATGCTGCTGCCTGACATTTGGACCTGACAACTGCATTTGTTATGTATGCTGCATGTTGCAGACAGTCTGACTGCAGCCACCGTGCTCTGAACACTGCCCACATGCTCTATGCACCAGTTGTGGTGAATATAAAGTGATTTTGAAATGTCATGTGCTACCATGGACCCTGAAAACAAATTCCCGGAACTGGTCAACCTTTTATACTTGGAAAGAAGCAAGATCTAACCCATATCATCTTGTCAGCCTTCCCACCAGAAAGCCTCGTTAGCAAGGTGTGCTTTGTGATGCCAAGCCACCTTCTCACCTGAGACAGGCTTTATACTCATCCAAACTTTGTTGCAAACCTGAAAACTCAGCTTCCAAACTCAAGAAGAAATAGTCCTTTAGGGCAACATAGATGGAATAAACATGATTAAGAACATTAGCATGGGCAAACTCAGATTGAGCCTTCCTCTAACAGGCTTATGAAAGCAGTTTGTGTACAAAATGTAATGGCCGTTTTTCTTTAAAGATGATTTTTTTGTGATTTATCACCCTATGCTCTTTATATCACCTTTTAAATTATTTCTGTGTCTGTGTTTGGAATTGGCTTTCAAAGAATACTGATACCATTAATAAAAATGGTTGTTCAAATATCACTGTTAATTGTGTACTTTGATCTGTGACATTTACGTATTAATATTGCAATCTGTTGAACTGACATCAGAAGGACAAAACTGACAGCTGTTCTGTGCCTTTTTCACTCCTGTGAAATTAATTCTTTAAGCCAGCAGAAGCTGATTTCTGACTCCTTCCTCTTTTTTTTTTTTTCCTTTTTTTTCTGTCAGAACACCATGATAGCGGAGTGACTGAATTAAAAATTGAATGCCTTTAGTGAGTCTAACACTCAAAGGTAGAATGGTAATTTTTTTTTGTTTTACTGAATGAGTTTTTTAATAATTTAATCTAATTTACATCAATTTTCTGCAAGTTCATTTTTTAGACTAAAAAGAGAATGTAAAATCTTTTTCTCTTTACTCATGATGCAGTCTGTAGACAGCTCATGTAATATGTACCGCAGTATCTCACCATCAAGATCACATGGTAATACAATGAACAGCAGTTGAGGGCTCCAGCAGGTCTAAGCTAATCTCCAAAAGCAATAAGATCATCCATCATTTTTGGAATAGCCTCATGTCCTGCCTAGACTGGCCATTTATCTTGTTCTCAACAGGTGTTCTAGCTAATACATTATCAATAGTGTCATTATAAATCCCAGTACCCAAGTGTTTACACAAAGATCATAAACACCTTACAGTTTCTTATCTATCATAGATTTTATTTGAATTTTACATTCTGCTAAATCCATACTGTCTCCCTGACCTCAGCACCAGCAAGACGATAAGTAATAGCCCAGCCTGGGCTCCTGTAAAACCGCATGCTGCTGCTGCATATGGTGAGAGAGAAATGCCTCCTTTACTTTACAGAAAACATGGATAACGGAAATCATGGCATAGCAGGAAGATATAGGTCTAACTACAAGGCATTCCTTACAGTCTAACTACAAGGCATTCCTTACAGTGGATGAAGTAAACGCAAAGCATTCAAACTACAGTTCTCATCAGTAGAGAGAGACACAGATTAAGCGCCAAGCTACCCTACAATGAAGCCCTCCTATAGTTTCTTCATGAAAAGTGATTATAGCTCCTCAGGAATATTCCATGTGGACAATTTCAAATGCGGAAAATTTATTTTCCTCAAATTAATCAAGGTGCATGGGTCTAAGCAGCTCTGCCCAGAGATAAACACATGCACGTTAAAGTTCTGGATAAATATATGAAGTTTTACAATTAATAACTTTAATAAAGAAGCCAATGTCTCCTTGGCCTGGAGATATGGAAGATTCTCTGGCTAACTTAACTTAAGCTTTTATTATTTTTTTAAGTTATGATGTGCCTTATGATATAATAAAGTGGTAAAGTATCATGGTGATATTGCCAAGTATTAACTGTGCTTGTTCAGCCTAGAGAAGAGGAGGCTGAGGGGAGACCTTATCACTGTCTACAACTACCTGAAAGCAGAGGTGGATGTTGGTCTCTTCGCCCAAGTGATAGGTGATAGGACGAAAGGGAATAGCCTCAAGCTGTGCCAGGGGAGGTTCAGATCGGACATTAGGAAAAAATTCTTCACTGAAAGGGTTATCAGGCATTGGAACAGGCTGCCCAGGGAGGTCGCCATCCCTGGAGGTATTTAAAAGATGGTTAGATGAAGTGCTTAGAGATATGGTTTAGTAGTGGTCACATATGGTTGGACTTGGTGATCTCAAAGGTCTTTTCCAGCCTAGGGATGCTTATAATTTAACAAACTGCTCTCAGGCTTCCCTTGAGTGCATTCTTTCACAGCTCAAGGTTACAAAATCATCAAAACAGGAAGACCCATTTTATGTTTGCATGTACCTTAATCACAGACCTTCAGCCGACCTTCACCAAAAGAAACCCTGGGTGCTGTGCTAAGCTCACATTTCATTTTTTTGTCTTCAGCCACTTGTCCTGCCCTGACAGAATTCCTCCAATAATCTTCATATGATGCTTTGCATGGACAATCTAAACCACTTAAGTATTTGGAATAATTTTGAAAGAAGTTTAAAATCCCTGGAAAATCAGCTCTTTCCTTCATCTATCATCCCATGTGCAGTTGTTGAAATACTCACTGTCTTCTGTCAAAACATGCCTGCCAATGCAATGATCTAGCTGGGCTAGTTTTAACAGCAACCTCTTTCCCATTAGGTTCTGGCCTAACAGCAGAAGAGCTCAAACCTTGAGACTCAATTCAGAATGCTGAATTGAATATTCATTGAATAGTCACTGACTATTCAGAGTACTTTTGGCTACTAAGGATGTTCACCTGCAGAAAGAATTATTTTTATATTAATCTTAAATATCGTGTGCTGAAATTCAACCACTTTTCTTATTTCTTGGTCATTCTATGCAAGACGTAGTTAGTCAGCACAGAATTCCTCCCTTCCTCGTCATAACTTACTGAATGGCATGGAGCTATTAATGAAATATTTAATTAGGAGGTAAAGATATTGCCTTGTCAGTTCCAGATCCCTCCCTCCCTCCTTCATTGAATCTATGTTCTCTCTCCTAGGAGTCAAAGATACATTTAATAAACAGTATAATGATGTGAAATTAATGGGCAGGACCAGCTGGCCACTTGCCAAGCTGGGCAGTTGCATTTTCTGTCCCAAGACTGATTTTGATTAGAACTTCAGAACCAACGTAGCAAGGAATTATGAATTAAGAAATAAACTCAGAGCAAGTTTCCAGAATTATTAAAAACTAACAGCTGAAAAATACACTTAGCTGTATTTGCGATCTCCTTATTAGTGGGGGAGATAAGGTGTTTCAGGGTGCCCTAATTCTGGAAAGCAGCTCTAAGTCCGGCTGGAAGGGATGCCTCCTGCACTGTGTCAGTAACGTAGAGTATGGGCTCAGAGCTTGGATTTTTACAGAGTCCTCACTCTGACAAAGTTTCTGTGGACCTCAGACACAAGGACAAAGCAACACAGTTATTATTAAAGCAACACAGTCTTTCTGTAGTCTTCATGATTGTGTCAGTTTGATCTGTTTAAAATTATTTGAATAGATTTTTAGACATATATTGAATGTGTGTGTATACAGATATTTTTATCTTACTGAAGACTTAATCCTTTGGCAGCCAACTCTGAAGTTCTTTGGAGTGCAGCCAAGATGTTACTTTCTGAAATCTTTTTTGAACTGTGAAAGCATTTGATTTTTTTCACCTTACACTACCTCTTTTTTATTTTTTTTTTTTTATCATCTTTGTGAACTACCCCAGACAAAAAGAGGTCTGGCATTCAACTGCATGTTTTCTGTAGCATCCTATGGAGAGGACACTCTCAAGGACTCCTTATGGATGACTGGGTTCTCTGTGCAACACTGTGGGATAATAAAAGGCTAGCTGCTTAGTGATGTTATGAGCATTGCAGCATCTGATAAATGATCTTTTCATGAAGATGGCTGAATGTCAGTGACTGGCTATCTTAACAAACATAGGATATATTTTATCCCATTGTCAAAACATAAGAAAATTCTATTTCAATTTTTTGCTTTTCAGATTGCAGATGGGAAGAGGTTTTACTTTCAGTGGAGAAGCTTGCTGAATTTTATTTTGGATGTGAGAAAAGAACAAGATGACAATACCAGCTATTTATCATTGGTAAATAAGTCATTAGGACGACTACATTGTTACATCTATCTGCATTAGATGAGTAATACATCCTCACAAGCAGTGTTAATTATAAGCTAAAATATTAGCCCTTTTTGGTGTCCTGTCTTTTATTTCACACAGACAGAGATGTCTCAGCAGCCTGACAACCCCTCTGTATCTTCAATCCCCCCCACCACAGCAGTTTACATTCTCTTCCACAGAAAGTGGCCCATGAAACACCAAGACCTGCACATAGTTAAACCAAAAGATAAGTGGGCATGTCAAGTGAAACAGGGAAAGAATGAGCTTTCTCAATCTTTGCTGCATATTTTACATCCCTCGTTTTGTGTCTTGAATGTTGTGCCTGAACATGTGACATAATTAAAAGCTGCTGCAGATTCCTCTTTGCCAAATTGATGAAAACTGGCCTTATAATGGGGCAGAATATTAAAATTAGCACTGCCTAGCAAAGGAAATTGGCAGATTTCTTAGATGAACTACAGCATAAGCAAAAAAATGTGATTGTCTCTCATTTGATTAATTGTAGTGGCAACAAAAGCCCCAAATAACACCGTTTATATTGTCAAGTGATTCCCAGATGAATAACTTCTCATTCATCTAAATAGCACACAGTCACAATAAATGTCAGGGAATAATGGATGCATCTTGATTTTCAACAAGATAGACTACTTGGCAGTGGTTTAGAGCTGCAAGATATATTCTACTGAACAGGAATAAGAACTGAATTTGGCTGATGGTCTACCACAACATGTGTTGTTGAGGACTGCTACCCTGGCATTACCTTAAAGTTTTTCAGTATCTCCTGCTGTAAGACTGTGCTTCCAGCTGCTTGAAATTTTGTCAAATTATTTGGGCTGTGATTTTCCAACAGTTCAACTAATCTCAAATTTTAGAAGGTAAAACAAACGATTTCCTGTTGTCAGTTAAAAAAAATAATAAATCCAACTGCTTCTTTAATGAGCAGTGAAATTCAGTCCAAATTGACTGTGAGCCTGCAATGTCTCTGCCAAGGGAGTGCAAGGTACTGGAAATGGAGACTGGGACGCTCCCCCCTGAGCAGGAAGTTTTAGGAGGTGAGTGGGGAAGCAGACACATCTGGCACAAGGCATCACTTCTTCCAGCATAAGCCAGTGGCTCCAACATGTGCCTTAAACTAGCAAAGAGTCCCACCACCCTGTAGCACTGGGCTATCAAGGTGCTGAGAACCCATTTATTGGCAGTGGGGTACTACAAGCTGTATGCGATGACAGTACAGCCCAAGGCATGGGCAGCTGCCATGAGGCTGTCACTGCTCTGCTGCTGGGTGTGAACCAGCTTGAAAAAGATGGTAAATTCTGCCCACAGGAATGGTTTTAACATGCACCATCTGCAAACCTAGACTCTTAAAAAGCTTAACCTTGTTTTGTTTCCTTTGTATAGACATGTAAGGACAGCTTTTAAAGACAGGAGCAAACACCTTTTCCCCATGGGCTACTTTTCTATTCAGTAACAGGATGAACTTGTTTTAGGAATGAATCAGGTCCATGTGGTAAATGTAAAATATGTAGTAAATGAAGAGGGGAATTAAGAGACTGTCTTTCATCAAATTCAAGCATTAGGCTTGATCTCCGGCTTTAGGCAGTCATATATGGTTGCGAAGTAGCAAAGCTGTCATTTTATGTATGACTTCCATATAGCAGTGTAATATTAGGTAAAGTGCAGTAGTCTGGCCAAACTGAGGACCTACAGCTAACTGTTTGATCCTTCTTTCTCCATGTCTCAGTTTTATGTACACCTTTGTGGGACTAATAGTGTCCTCATGTCTCATAGGAGAATTACAAAATAAAGTTAATTAGATTCATTTGAATTATGCTTAGTAAAGAAAGCTTACTCGCCTTCTCATAAATGAGGTGAAGAACAACAAAATATTGAGAAGCTACTTACTATCTGACCACAGGCCATCCCCTGCACTGATTGAGGAGGGAGAGATCCTGTGAAAAGTAGGTGGTTATGTGGTGACATAATTAAAGGCTTTGTCCTAAAGAATGTCTGAAAATAAATCAGAACTACAGATGAATAAGCAGTCTTAGTCTGGGCATGTACTATTTCAGAATGTAAGGCACTTGGAGCTAGATGGCACCAAGCAATGTTAGTTTAACTTTCAATGTTCAAGACAAGTACAAATAAATCATAAGGTAGAAAGAAGAGAATCAATTCTCTTTCTGCTCAGTGTTACAGGTCTCCACTCATGCTACAGGATCCTTCCCTTGGAACAATAGTTTGAAATATTTCTTTAGAAAGGCACTTAATCCATTAGAAGTTGGATTAACTACTCAAATTTTATATATACATTTAATAGCTGTAGCTACCATTACATTCGGTAGAACTGAAAAAGGCTATTTTTTTCCTTTAAATATCAAAATAAGAACTTAGTGCTTAGCTTTAGGAAAATATTTGCAAATTTTTGTATCAGTATACGATGTGTTAGCCTTCTCACCTGCCAAATGGGGAGGACAGTACTACATCCCACACAAACATGCTGCATTACAGGCTGACTGAATCCATGATTATTTTATGCTCTCTAAAGCTCTGTGAGAGGAGTGATCATAGTCTTCCAGAAGACAGCCTTTGAAAAACCTAAGTGTCTTGTACTGGGCTGAATTATGACATCAATCTCAGAAGTAACACGTATTGCCAAGATACCTGCTAAACTGAAATACAGTCGAATTGCTTACGTGTTCAAGCAACATCTATATAATATATCCTAGGAAAACACAACAGCTCTTGCCTCCTTACCCTCAAAATAAGACTTCTCTTTGTTAGTGTGGTTTTTTAAGTCTAAAGGGCATAATAAAAAACCTCCTATACTGCCAGTTTCTGTGCATATTGCTCAGATTCAGCTTTCATGAAAGCCGTCACGCTCAGTGGTGGTATTTAAACATTTTGCTTTGATAATTTTGCAGGATGGCTATTTTAGTGTTAACTAACAAGAGCAGTTAAAGAAGAGTGGGCTGACTCATCCTGTCTGTCCCAATGCAAACAGGCTGTAGCTGAAGTCTGTAAGTGTACACTGCTGGCCTCAGAACAATCCTGTCTACTTTTCTTGTAAGACTGATAAAAGCAAGTTGTTCTCTCTCTTTTGCTCTTTCTCTTTTCCAGCGTCATTAAGAACAGTGAAAGCTACAAGAAGCCCTCTGTGCATCTCAGACCTACCACTGCCAGCAGCTTAGGGCGCAGAAGGTGAGAGGTTTTCACCAAATGTGTGCAGGGGCTGGATGCACAAGCACAGACAATTGGCAGCACGTGCTGCTAGGCATTCAGGAAAGCAGCTGTTCATCACCCTCCAGATCCAGGCAGTAGGTTTGACAGGTCTACTTAGCCATAGCTGGTGAGACTGGCCTCACTACAGACTACATGCTGTCTGTTGAAGAGGAGCTGGGGAAACAGCTGTGGCATAGTATTGACTTCTTCTGAGGCCCTCCACAGCACTGCAATTCCACATCTCCAGGTGACACCTGCAAGGGAGACACGCTCTGGAAGCATTGCAAAGACACTCTGTGTAAGGAAAATGGAATCAGAGGGAGCTGACCAGAGACTCACCTATCCTGAGCCAGTCTCCCAGGAACATGAAGGAAGTCTCTCAGATTCCTTTTTCTGATACAGACTCAGACAAGAAGGCTGGAGTCCTATACACCATATCGTGGTGTGGGTGTGGGTTGGATCTCATGCCACCTACATATTGCACGGTATGCAATAAATAAGTGGGTGGATTGAATGTCATAGATGCATACCACTCCTAAACTCTTATCTGTCTGCACCGCTATATGTGCCAGCTGCTTCTCCACCTACCTAGAGGCCTTTTGGTTATGGAAACCCACAACTCACAATGTTATTTTACTTCTGTAGAGATATATTGCTTACATCCACTTTGGAAACTGGGTAGATTACAGATGCTCTTTCTTGGTATCAAAGAGTGACTTACGCTCTCAGGTGGGGAGCAGTCCTCTTTGGTGTGACTTACCGAGAATTGGGAATTGAATTAGCAAAGGCAAAAAATACCTTGCTTGTTTTTTGAGTTTGATAGGATTTACCTGTAGCACTGGAAATGACGACCAGTCATTCCTGTTCTCATTTACTATCTCTGTTTGGGAACTTGCAAGGTTCACCAAAGTGTGGGCCCAGGTCCAGGTCCAGGGCCTGTGTTATTACCACAAACTTAGCTGCATGTCATTCCTTGTCATCTTTTTTTGCTAATATCTCTGTTGCAAATGTTATGCAGATAAAAAAAGTTCTTGCTGTTCACTACAGAGCCTGCTTCTCCTTCCCAGTGATTTGCAGACAGGTACTTGCCAAGTGTCTAGTGACTCATTTATTTGGGAAAGAAACCCACCACAACAATACAATCTGCAAACCCACACTTTTCCCACTCCCATGTAAAAAACATTTTTATCAGCAGCTCAGGCCTTGTGTAGAACAGCTATTATGAACCTGCTTCTCTGTTCCTCCCTAAAGGGTGATGACTACAACTGCAGGGGACCCAATTCTGTTGCCTTTTGCTTGTGGTAGCTACTTACTCCATGCAAAGTGGTTGTAACACTGTAGCCTGGGTCCAGAGACCCAGCTTACTGAGCTGAGCTTGAACAAGTAAGCATGGACTGCGTTGGTGGAGATGCCAACGCTTCTTGGCAGGAGATTGAGACTGAAGCTCAAGTAGTTGCTTTGCTACATCACAGTCCTGGACCAGTCACCCACTTACTCAGTGTAAAGCTATTTTAGATGGGCTTTTTTTGGCAGTTTGTGAATTTTGTGACAATTTAATTTGACCCCCTGCACAGCAGAAACCTAACAATTCTATTCTGTGAACTCTTCACTGGTTTGAAAACCTAAGCAAGATCTGCTTAAATCTCCCAACCATTTGCTATAGTACTCAATTAACTTGAAAATTCTGATTTTCTTATTTCTAATGTAAAGCTTTTGTACTTGTATCTCCCCAGCCTTAGATTTTGTTATGCCTTTTCTTAGGCTAGATTAAGAGAAATGCAGACAAAGGCATATAACTCTATTTGCTTTCCACCTGTCACATCATCTGCCCTTGGGCTGGAGCTGAAGCTGAAGGAGTCCAGAAGGACCATACAGCGCCAGAGAAGGCTTTTCCTTTGTCAGACTAAAACGCATTAAGAACTGCTTTGGAAATCTAGAGACTAATAACACAACTTTAACAGGCTGGAGCATCTGGCCTTCTACATATTTTCCCTCAGCACTTCCACCAACTGTTGTTTTCTCATATCTGCTGAGGTCTGTTTATATAGATTTTGCCCAATCTGCTCTTTCTGTTAATGTTCATATTGTTGTATGTTTATTTGGAAAAATTAAGAAAGAGGATATGGTCTGAAATATTTAAGTAGCCCAGAATTACTTAAATTGAAATAACCCTCATCCATGCTGGAACATCAATGCATAGGAATACAAAAACTGAAACTACATCAAAAAGAAAGCAAGACTTGCTGGACTTGTTATGCTAGTCAGACAGTTTGGAGTCATGCATAAAACTCTTACTTCTAATCTCCTATGTGAGTACAGCAATTTGAAAATGAATCAATTTGCACAGCATACATGTAGCTAGTTAGAGACCAGATAAAGCTGTTACAGTATTTCTTAGATGATTCCCAAATGTTGCTGTTGTACTTATTCCTGTGTTCGTTCCCAACTGCTGAGATGGGCAGAGGGCTGCAAGCTGAGTTCCACAAACAATAACTGGTTTCAAGAATGGTGCTGGCAGCAACGTTGCACTGGATGCTCTGGAGGGGAGTAACTACTGTGTTACTATGAAGGTCTTTTTAAAGCCAAATCCACTTGATCTGCAGAGCCTTTACTAAGACATAGATTGCCCAGACTTTAATTGAAAAATAAAAAAGAAGAAAAAAAAATCAAAACCTTCTACAGTAAAAGAGACTACATTTTTGGCACTTACCACTGAAAGAAATGTCATTCTCTGTATTCTGGCAGAGCAGCTGTTGTTGGTGGACCAGCAACTCAGATGTGGGCTCTTGTAAGGCCACAGGCAAACCAAGGAGCCACTCAAAACAAGCCCATTCATACGTGTAAAGAGAAAAAAGAGCTATATTTTCTATGTTTGGAGTCACTTGGGTCTGAAAATTGCAGCAACGCTCTGGAAAAAAGCATTTATACTCCCATCTCACTGAGTCTCAAGCTGAGGCACACAGCAGTTCAGGAGTCCCCAAAAAGCCACAGTTTTATGTGAGCTGCAGAGAAGTTAAGAGTCCCAGAATTTTGGTCTGTACCGAGGTAGTAAAGAAAGGAGGCACAAGGTGCTGGGAATGGGTTAATGCCTGTTTCTTATAGCTGTCAAGAAGGCATACTTGAGTTTCTGTGATGGGACAAGCTGACGTCTCATAGAGTCAGTACATCCAGCGAAGGGCTGGCATTTCCTGGTGTCCTTTGGGAGCAAAATTTCCAGTCATTTCTAACTGAATTGTCTTCTACAATATGTCAGCCCAAATGCATGCTTACAGAACTCCTTACTTTTATTAGGAAGCCAAAAAGCTGTTTTTTGTTTTCTAAACAAAAATCTTCCAAGCCTTCTTAATCTCATCTACATGCCACAATCTAATCAATACCTACCTCCATTTCAGCATCCCACCATCTCTCCCATATGATATTGAAAAGATCTGGCTAGACAGTTAAATTCTTCTTATGAAGAAAAAAATAACAACCTTGACATTCTGCTTTTAAATAATAAATAGAAAATATTTATTTTACATCATTTTCAAGATCGTTTTGACAAAAAGGCAGTTTTCATCAAGCATTAGATAGACCAAAAGAAAGAACTTTTACAGGAAGCTTCATAGCTCATACAACTACATACACCAGGTGAGTTCTTGCTTTTTAGATATATTAATGTATGTGTATGTTTCCAGTTTTAACAATTACAAACTAAAAGCTAATATACTGAATTTCAAGAAAACTTCTACTCATTATATATTTACATTGCAGTAATAAAATCAGTGCTTAATATGTTCAAAACATACAGATATGAAGACAATAGTACTTTGCCACATTACCACCTCTCATCTATGTGGTGTTAAATTTCTTTTTCTTAAAATTCTCATTTCTTCAAAGACCTGCTTCCTAGCACTAGCTCTGTGATACTGACAACATATGTTTTTGGAAATATCACAACAAATCTTGTACTAAGATTATAAAAAGATAGAATTCATTACCAGTGCAGTGATTAGCAAAGAAAATATGGTGTTTTTCTCATTGCTTTAATGAGTAATCAGCATTAAAAAAAAAAGAAACAACAGCAACAAAAATTCCCCTAAAAGCCCCAAGCAGACAATAATCAACCAACTGACCTGCAGGTGTCTTTAGTTCATTATAGAGACATCAGTCTGCTGACAAAGACATTATCGTGTCTTTGGGCAAAGTCATTTCATGCTTTCCACAATGGGATGATGACAGCAATCTACCACTAGTCATATTGAGAGGAGTAGATGTCATGAAAAGAGGATGAGGAAAAAAGACTGTATCTGATTTTGAGCACCAGTCAAACCTTCCAATACCACTACTATTTAATTAGACCAAAACAGTGAGATTTGGATCTTCAGAGAAGAATTGATGGCTGGCAGGAGGACTTCTTAAAATTCAAGTGTAAGTAAAGAAAAAGAGTAGAAATAGGCTTAATTCAGAAAACCCCTCAAAGAATATTCACAAAAAAAGCACAGTTAAAATCAGGTGTTGCAACTATGTTATCATGAAGAGATTCCTTAAAAGTATCTTTGGAAATAAAGCATAGAAATGTGGGACAGATCCTTAACTGAATTCAACAGCACTGTCAAAGTTTATAGCAGCTAAAACCCTGTCCTGTATAATATGTATATTCACAAATAAGGCAATAATAAGGATTGTTAAATTCAAGCCGCAGCAATTTGACCTGGACTTTGAACATGCCAGCCGTTAGGGAGTTTTAGATTAGGCCCAGCTCTAGGAAACATGAATGACAGAGAAGAGAGCTGCCTAGGAGTGAACTTTAAGATAAAATATTGTATATTAAATCATAGAATTGAAAGAGTATGGCAAGAGCATGCAACTAAACATCATAAAGAAATTAAAAGAAATGTCTGTAAAAAAAAAGAGAATTTATACACACATTAAGCACTGATGAAATTTCCTGTCTGGACATGATTTTATTTTACATTAGCTGAAGCAATGAACTAGTTGAATTACTTTTTCTGTCTTGCCTTTATACAGGCAAGTGCAAAACTTCTAAATCTGACTTTTTACTTTTTTGCATTTTCATTTTTTTGTTAGCCATACTTTCTGCAAACATGTAAAATAACTAGTTCTCAATGCACTGGTTAATAATACCATATTTCTACTTCATAAAATATCTGCAAAATAAAGCACCCTGTTATAAGGGTGCCTCAGCTTGTATATGAAAAACAATATGTTAGCACAGCATACAAACTCCCAAAGATCTATTGAATATTTGTAACAATGTGATATAAAACATGATTTAAACATAAAAATATTCATAGTATATAAGACAATCTTCCATTTTCAGGACATTACGCTTCACACATACCATACATACGCATACAGAAACACAAACTTACGCTCACTCTCTTGCTTAGAGACTGACTCTATGACACGCAGTATGGACTCGCCACTCTTTCAGAGTAATAGTTTTTGCTCTAAGTATACAGCTATTTTCCAGTGTATTTGATTCCAAAGTAACACAAAAGAATGGTGTAATCACATGGCAAATATTTTGAGTATGAAAAGTTAGCCAATAAATATTGTTCTGCTACAGGAAATGTTGTGTAACAGTTTAGCCACATGGCTTGCAATCTTATGTAAAAGGGCAGCACGGGCTTTCTTCAGAAACCTCTCGAGTGTTGATCATGTTTCTTATTCTGTTCACAATGTTAAAAAAAGCTCAGATCCCCCCAAAAGCAGTCTAATATGAAGAACAAATTGTTCAGACAAAAGAGCCATGTGGTCTCACATTATCTAAGCTCCTCTCCCCCAAATACATTATGCAGTTATACCATCTATAGAAACAAGGAAAAAATATTCATCTGTGTCTCATATACAAGTAGCTTGGTTTCTCCTCACCACACTCTGCCCTTCCATTTCCTGGGTGTGTTTCTTCCACAGCAGACAGACAGCAGCCACAAGATGTGTTAATGTCTTCTCCAGGTCACACTTCCCAGAGTTCATTTCAAGCTTTGCCAAGAGAAGTTGTGACTAAGCATGATTTTTTTTTCTCTGTGTTCATTAACTTTTTTTTGCTATAGAAGTTGTCTCTTAGGCTTGTGCTTTGTTATGGTTTCCCATCGTTGTATCAAAGTACAATAGTTTTATTTTTAACATCTAGAGAATTTCGAGCCCTCAGAATGGATTTTTTTTTCTTTTTCTTTCATTTTATTTGTTTATTTAAGTGTAGGATCATTTTTATTTCCCTGTCATATGTGACTTTGTTCTCTGCTCTCTCTCCTCCCAGCCCTGGCGAACTTATCTCCCCAGGACCTCCCAGCTGGCAGCTGCCAAAGTCCTTCTTGCCTCGTTTCTTGCAGAGTCTACAGGGTGGATGAGCTTTGTTTATAATCCCTCAGGATGACAGAGGCATAGGTCACATCTGGAGGGGTGCAAAGCACCGACTCTGAGACAGGGGAGCTGGGTATGGAGCTGCCTGAAGCCACTGAATCCCGGAAAGGAGATGGAGGTGTCAGTGCTGGAGAGTCTTCCAGAGTGAGTTTGCTGGTCACTGGCTCCTCCTCCTCTGGGTTCTTCTCATAGATGTATCCCTGAATGAGCTTCAACTTTTCGCTGTCCGCTTCCTCAGCTTGGGGAGACAGGGGCTCCTCGCTGAAGGCGGCCACCTGGAGAGGCAGTAATGGAGTCTGCTGGGATTGAGGGGGCTGATAGGGGGGCTGCACACCATTCCCTGAGCTGGGCATGGAAAGGGCAGCGCTGAAGTCCGGGATGCCAGTGGCAAACTTGTTGACCACTCCTTGCAGCTGGTCCATGAGAGACTGTGGCTGCAGGGGCAGAGTCTTGGGGGACTGCTCAGGCAAGAAGAGGTGGGTCTCCTCTGACATGTCCTGCAGCGGGGGGGTTGTCGCTACCCGTCTGTGCACCACCATGGAGGGGCTGCTGGGCTGGTTGAGGTGAATGGGCTCTTTATGGTCTTCCTCCACCACATTGCACAGAGTCTTACTGCTGATGTCAGTAAAAGTCAAGCTCTTGCTTTGACCATGGTAGCTTTTAGTGAGGGGTTTGATCACTGCTGTCTGATTGCACCCTGTCTCCTGGTTCTTGACATGCACTGAGAGTCTGTGCCACATGTGTTCCCCCTGGGGAGCTTGTCTTCCACCTGGTTCAGACCATGACACAGACTTTCCATTAGAACTATGAATAAAATAAAGATGGGTTTATTTGCATTTACATTATGCAGACACAGGCAGTATAACAAACAAGCCTACAAAAATACTGATTGCTTTGCCTCATTAATAAGCCTCCCCCCCCTCCAATTCCTTGTATGTTCCCAGAAATAACACAGCAGGAAACAAGTGTCTTTTAACAGCAGCAATTACTGTGATTTTCATCCAAAGGCAATTACTCGCTTCTTGTTACCCACCTCACAGCCAGCCTGGAAAGCCTAACCCATGGTGAGGGCCCTGGCAGTGCTAGCAATGTTTTGAAGACTCTAGCCATGTAATTCTCTATCTAGGTTTGCTCTTACCACACTGCAATGGCTATGAAAAAGAGGAAAAAAGTCACAGGGAAACCTTTATTAAGCCTAATTTACAGCTTATAGGGAATATTTCCAAATTATTCGAAAAGTCTTTGGCACTCTGAATAAAGACAGGAATTGTTACTAACCCCTCCTTTCCTTTTTATTCCCTGTCCCCAATTTCCACTTAGAAACAGATTAGCTGCTACAGAAATGAAGGACTCCCAGGATTTCCATCAGGTAGGAGTAAACACACTTCTTCCCAAGTGACTATTATTTACAAACAAGGATAAAATACTGGAGTTGAAAACAGTTGGTTTGTGTGGGTGGAGGAACAAGGAGCAGCATGATCATGGTAAGCCAAACCTTCTGACTGCACGCAGCTTATATTCCATCAAAATGCTGGGTTGTTTGGCTGAGTGAGGACCTGAGGGTCAGGTCTGATCCTGAAGTATTGTAGTGAGGTTTTTGCACTTCCTTGTTCCTTTGCAGGGAACAGGACTCAAAGCAGAATAATATCTCATTTTGAGCTGGTGGAACAGGGAGTTGAGCAGTGCTTAACAGGACCAAAAAATTGTTTAATTGCAGGTCAGGTAGTAGAGGTCATTTACAGATTATAATATACATCACCTGGGTGGAAACCAGAGACTGAAGAGAAATTCTCTGATGATTTATGGGAGGCAGCCTTATCTCAGGGTTTCGTTCCTCAGGGGGCAGAAGTAAACGAGGGATTACATTTCAGACCCTGTAATTGCAGTGCAGGTGGGAGGCAATCTGGGTGAGAGGCTGGCAGAGCACTGTTGCCTCCTGCTACTGCACACACCAGGGGAGATTGCTTCCTTTCCATACAGCCTGTAATATTTTCCTGAGTATTTTACTTTTCATTGCTCATACTCCTGCATTTCTCTTTTCCAGGGTGTAAATAATTACCAGTTAAATTGTATGAAAAAATGCTGATTGTGATAGCTGGAAGAAACTGGTACAACACGGATAATGTTGTAAGTCAAGCAAAATGAAAAAGAAATATATGTGACAATGCCACACATTTCTGCTGAGCAGTAAACATTCCTGTAAAAAGAAAGAATTTGAGATGGATCCAAGCTGGGAAGTTCATCTCCACCTCCAGTCTTCAAACGCTGGACCTGTGACTCACTATCTCTGTGCAAACTGGCTCACAAGAGTAGGCCAATGTAAAAAATGAATAACTCCCCAAAAGCATGTAGTCAGCAGGACCTGAAGCTGTTTGCATTTACAAGTTTAACGTAGACAGGAAAAAAACCAAGCTCCCACCTGAGGAATTAAACCTTTATGTTATAGTTATACAGAAGAATGATGGTTTAGAAGCAATCCTGTTTTGATGAAAATGAGCTGTGATATAATATTTTTTTAAGTGCTATAGACATAAGAAAATAAATGTAACTGTTTGCATGAAAGATTTTTAAAATAATATTTTAACATACCGAGATCTACAAACTCTTCACACAGAAACACATTTTGTCTTCTTTGACTTCAGAACAAGTCTCTTCTTGCAGAGAGGAAAATATGTCAAGTGCTCTCTTATTGTATTTTGCTGATGCTGTAGCTTACAAACACTGCAAAGGGCTTTTCAGAAAAGAACATGATGATTATCTGCTGTCTCTTATGCTTAGTCCACTTTTGTATCTTTTACTTCTTCATACCTAGCTCTGGTGCAACGTCTCACATTTGAATCCCTCTTCACACCATCTGTTTAGTCTCTATCTCATTTTGTTTCCAAGATTTTGTATTTTACATCAAAGACAAGCACCGCTATTTTAAGAAACTCACTACCTCGGTCTTCAGATCTTCCTCCCATTCAGTTCATTTTCCTCCCCTCACTCTCAAATTCTGACTTCTTTCTTCTGTACCATTCTCTTTAAAGTACTTAGCAAGTCCATGTCAATGACTGTACTTAAATCAAACTGTGCTGGGACTGCAGTACCCAAACGTGAACAAACCACTTAATTAGGATTTGTCTGCTACTGACTTGCTCTACAGGGAAATCTGGTGCCATGGAAATGCCTTCCCTCTGCTTGCTGGGCCTTACTGCTCATGACTCAGACGGCCTTGTGACAAATAGGTTTAGAGTCACAGTGGCTCTCCATGGGGTCAGTCTGGCTTTTTATTACTGTGAAATATATCCTTTCTGTTACCATTCTCCTCAGTCTCTCATACCAGCTCTTTCCCTCAACTTGTTCCCCTTGTTGTGTCTGTGTACCATTAGCCTGTTAATGAGTCGTGTTTGAGACAGTCACAAGACTGCTGTAGAAATACCTGGGCTCTGTCTTGCTAGACAGCTGGCAGGGAGTCACACAGAGAGTGACACATTAGGGCAAAATTAACAATTAACATGCAAGAAAAATGCTTGTTATCCTGGAACAAAGACCAGCCACCTTGAATGGCATTAATCAACATTTAGACAAAAAGCAAAGATGAGATAGGAAAAGTTTAGACCTGAACTGGGTCTTGGCAAGATAGGAGTCCACCCACTTGTTTGAAACATACATTGACTTTAGCTGCTGTTCCTCAGCTTCCACCACAGCTTTGTCCGGGGAGTGGGGGAGAGTGGGGTGTTTTGGGGAACAGATGCAAGTATATTTCTTGTGTGAGTTTTTATTAGTTCTGTGAGCAGCTCTGTCATTATTTTTGGTAATTCAAAATGTTGCTTTTAATACATGTATTGGTCTTCACAATGTCCTGTCTGCATGACTCTGGGGCAATCATTTTCAGATGCTTATAGCTGGTGATTTCAGACACTAAACAGAAAAAACAACTTCAGACCTTAGTAGTTACTTGCAGAAAGACTTTAAAAGAACTGATGTACCCAAACCTGACATTGTGATCCAAAAAACCACTGCCCAGCAGTAGGAAATGCCTACAGTTTGTTAGATGGCTCACTGTTCATTGTTAAGGAACTCCAGCTACCCAAAATCTTGCTGTTCTTTGTGACTAGGACTGCCTTGAACCAATCCAGTCACAGACCAAGAACTGAGTTCTGCTCCTGATAGTGCCTGGGAGATGTGACCTTGTTGGCTTCCTTGGAGTAATGTCGAGTCTGAGCACCCCACAGTGGATGGTTCCTCACTACACTGCAGGGTCCTGAAGATGACTTACTTTAGCCATTGGATAGTAAAGGTTCCTTTAAATATTAGAGGCTGAATGCTCCTGAGGCAGAAGATTATTGCCCTAGTGGCCTAAGGTAATCTAGTCTGTGTAACTCTTTGGTCCTTTCACCAGCAAAGCTATAGCCTGAACCCAGAGCACACAAAATTAGATGAACTTGCCCAAACCTTTGCCTTTTTTTGCCTTGAACATTTTATGCATAACAATCCGTGACTGATACCACATGAAATGGTTAAACAGAGTGATGTGTTGTGACAGGCTTAATTTTAGGAATCCACGTGTTGGCAAATGGCTTCTCATCCGATATAGTGCTTGTCATTGCCAGAATGAAACAACTGGAGATGCAGTCCATAAAGTGCTTGAGAAAGAACCCATCTAGTTAAAAAAGAAGAGTCGTTCCTAGATCTGTTAGAATTCACCCCTTATTTCCTTTCTTTAAGATGCTAGAGTTGTGGTCTGTTATATTCTCCAACTGGCCATGAGCTAAGGGAGAACCTTAAGCTTGCTGACATGAGTGACACAGTTATTTGAGCCAGGCCTGGTGGTGTTAAACAAGATTCGGAGCACAGATTTATAATATAAGTCTGGGGTTTTTTTAAGCAGCAATGGCAATTAACCACTGGAAGGTGTTACAGGAGAAATGATATATGTTCCCTTTCACCATCAGACTGATGCTCTGGTCAGACTTACCACCTCATAGTCACTACAGTAACTGAAATACCACAGCCAGTAGGAAGCATTGAGACAACCCAGTGGTCCTTTCTATGAAGATAAAATCTTAGGAATGAATGATACATGCAGCCTGAGAAGGCCCTATCAACTTTGTCAGCAAAAACCGGGTCCAAACCAAACCCTGAGCTATCACCAACCAGACAAGGTCAGTGCCAGGTACTGCCCAGTCGATAAATGATGCTCCCACCTTCAGAGTGGGGCACTATGACCTGCTGCCTGAAAACCATGTTCCATAAAGCAGCATATGCAAGGTTGTCCTTGCACGTTTACACAGAAATGGCCAGCCTTCAAACACAGCGGGGAAACAGAATAAAGTAAAGTCCCCATGCAAAAGCTGTACATTGAACGAAGCCTTTCTCAGCCCAAAAAGCAGTTGATGATGAATGCCCTCCTAGGGAAGCAAACAGAGGAATTTCTCCCCTGCTGACAGAAAGGAAGTTAGCCATCCAACTCTGTAGTCATGTATGAAGCAATAACAAGCCTGTGCAAAGCTCTGTCCCACTGCAGCCTCACTGTTCCTGGGCCAGACCTAACAAGCTAAAATCTGAGTCTAGTATCTGCACTACAACACATTGCTGGTGCTTTGCTAGTATTCCCAAGGTCTCTTCCATTTTAGCTCCCACTTCAGAAAGGACACTGGGGCGTGAAATTTAATTAAAGGAGTGAAATGGTTATAATCCAGGTTAAGGATATCTCTCTGTGTTAAACGTAACTCCTTTCTTAGAGCCACAGCAGTCAGCCCTGCCACGTGTTAGCAGAGGAAGCCACTCTGGTTAGCACATTCCTGCAAGCCTAGTTTTTGGAACATTGCTTCTAGGGACACATCTCTTTTACTAACCCAGGTTTAACCTCTCTGTGGTTCCCCCCAGAGCGAGTGAACCATCATCAACCACTGTCTCAGCCTGATGTATGCTCAGGGTTTTTTTGCCTCATAAGCATCAACTATTATCACCTAAAAGAAAAAAAGAATTGCAAACTAATTTCAGCCTTAGTCCATTTACACTGTAATCTCTGTCTCACTGGTTAAGAGAACCTTGCAACGGTTCTGACAATATGACTCCAGTGCTTTCCGTGGTGCTATATAATTAGAGCAAAGTTTAACACCCCACTGGAAGTTTAAATTGCTGAACTAACTTTTCCTTGTCTCTCCCCCAATTCTTTTTTCAGGACAAAATTGCCTTGGGCACAGAACACAACATTCTGTGTAAATTAGAGAGCTGCTTTAAATATACTACGGAAACTTCTGCACAAAATACAGAAAACCAAAATGATGTAAAGCTGCTTCACAGGGGCAGAACCTGATGACAGTTGGGGTTGTTGCAGTTGAGCACAAGCCCAGAGCCACCTTCCCAACCCTCTTACCCCAGTTTATGTCAAGTAAATCTAAGCTAATTATTTCCTTCATTAGTTACTCTGCTGCAAAAGCTAAATATTACTTTGATCTGAGCTACACAAAGGCTTTCTAATGTACATCAACCCTATTGTTAACTGATTTTTTTCTGATTTTTTTTTTTAAAACTGCAATATTAATATACAGTTGGAAATGTGGATGCAGTAGCTATGTCTAGCCTGAGTCACCTGTGACATAATCCTGGTTTCCATCCACAGGGCCCCCTGTTTGGGGTTAGGCCCTCGGAGCAGCATGAGAGTTTGCCTGCCCCCTCACTTCTATGCCCTGGTCAACCAGATGGGGAAAGCTGAGCCAGGAGTGGAAACGCACAATTTACGCTCATGCTACCATGGAACTGGGTTGCTGCTAGACTCATACCAAGTCCCGTGAGCAGGGGAGTACTTCTAAATCCAGTGGTTGAGAGGTAGCCAAATATCCCTAAATAAATGGATTGATTCACTTTGGGACTTAACATGTATGTAGGTACTTTTATACAACTGTAAATTTGGAGGGAGATCAGCACTGCCATGTTTCAATATAGATGAAGTCCTACAACTTTAGCATGTATCACAGATCTTACCTAGCTCAAAAAGGTATGAGAATATTACACTGATAATATGTATAAAGGGCTGACTACTACTTATTGTTACTTGTATTAATTTTTAGTCTCATATGCAATATAGAAACTATGTCACATTTCAGTCATCCATCTAATTATTATTAATGAAACTTTTTGTTCACCAGATTAAAAAGAAGTTACTACAAATAATTTTAAGAAATACATTTGTAGTGTTTGAAAACTGCTTGTGATCTGTTGGCTTTAATATTATAAAAGTGTCCTAAAAAGTGCAAAGCAGTGCTGCAGCTTGTGAAGTATTCATTAAGTATTTTGAAACAAAAATAACCAAATAGTTGCTAATGTGTTGCTTGGAAAAAAAACACTTTACTCTAATTCATAATACAAAGTTCTGGATAAAAAAATGTTTGTCCCAAATAGCAGGCAAATTCTTCCAGTGTTCAAGAAATGAAGATCAGAAACCTGCAATCAAAATAAAATTAAAAAGTACTCTTACCACGAAAAAAATCTGAATCTTTTTATTTTGTTGTCATTAATGAATAAACCCCACTAGATATTCAGAATAAATCACAGAATCACAGAATCACAGAATAACCAGGTTGGAAGACACCCATCAGATCATCGAGTCCAACCATTCCTATCAAACACCAAACCCTGCCCCTCAGCACCTTGTCCACCTGTGCCTTAAATACCTCCAGGGAAGGTGAATCAACCACCTCCCTGGGCAGCCTGTTCCAGTGCCCAATACATCCTATTAGATCACCTTTGTAATTTTTTTTAAGGATTTTAAGGTTAGTGCACAGAAAAAGCATGCTGAAAATCATCATGGATCCTCTGATTTCAATGGAGATGCACATTTGTGTTATGTGGAGGTGTGTCTGATGCCACACATTTGAATAAATTTCTATGACAGTGCAGCCAATGACAATACCTGAACCGAAGCTTTTATTCAGACAGGCTCAAAAAGGAGCACAGCTGCTCCTTTGCAGTTCCTGAAAACTGAAAATTATGGTGTGTTCACTAAAGAGACCAGAAAAGCTTAGGAACATCAGAGGGAAAAGGTAGAATTAAATTAATTTAGGAAAAGTGTAGGTGGGTGCAACTAGGACAAAATAGTGTGTAGGGCTGGAAAGCTGGAAAGATCAACAACCTTCAAAAAACGTTTCATCAAAATAAATACCATTGGAAAAGATCTTGAACAGCTTTTGAATAAAATCTCTAATTAATGAACTTCAAATATAAAAAAGCCACAAAACCCAGCCCATCAACACTATGTTCCCCACTCAAAAGCACCACACCATGGTACAGATATTAGGAGGTCTTTCCAATGAATGCAATTTAATAGTAATTAAGTTGGTTGGAGGTTTGTCCTTGCTTTCTGTAATCCTCTGTGGTTCTGAAGGAAAAATTTTTGGGCACCATTTTTTTTTTACCAGAAAGATATTGACAAACTAGAAGCTGTGTACTGAACAGTGACAAAAAAACCCAAACCAAACAAAACCCAACAAACACTGGGAACAGAGAAGAGAGTTCATGAGAAAAGCTAAAATAGCTGAATATAATCAGTTTGATACAGGAGCTCAATAACAGTTTTTAAACATCTGAAAGGCACTAACACTGAGGCTGGAAGGTATTTCACATATCATATAGATGCACCACTGAGAACTCTAGATGCAATTGTAAAAGGAAAAAAATTAAACTGAAAATCCAGAATATTTCCTAGTCAATAGCTGTATTAAAGTAGGAATAAATTCCTAATGAACTGGTAAAAGTCTGTTGCCATGGGTATTTGCTGCAAAAAAGGTGTGCAGTGCTTGCAGAGGTAGCTGTCAATGACGTCTTTTTTCCCACTATAACTTGTCAGACTCTCTGGTACACTTGAGAATCAAATAAATTCCCAACAGTTTAAATAGTGCTTGAAGAGCCATCAGACTCGCCTTAACATGCTAGCATTTTGAGTACAAACTTAACCCAATTGTCACAGGAAGCTTAGTCATGAGGCCCCTCATTTGTAATTACAGCTCTCCCTAGTATGCAGCAGTAGATAAAGCAGCTAGTAAAGCCTGTGGCTTTTCTGGGTGTATCTGAAAGTTTCTATGGTAACAAATGTGCAGCTTCAGAAGAAAAAGCAGATATTTCTGAGATTTTTATTATGATAATGAATTTTATGTATTTAAAATTTATATTTTAATTTTATTCTGCATTACTGGCTATTTCCAGGATCATGTGGAGAATGGAAATCAACACTAGTACAACAACTGATGCCAAGTGCCATGCATACCAGAATATAAGAGAGTTTCAAGTCCCTACATCAATTTGCTTGTAACTGGAAGGTGGAGGAAACCATAGCACTACCCATGGTGGTTTCTAGTATCTTGGAAAGCCAAGCAGGGCATAGTCAGGAAATTCCAAACTTGCAAAGTGCTGCAGTTTTGGTGACTGAGACTTAGGCATGAGGCCAGGTGGTGGTGACGGGCATCTGGTGATAACGATGGATGCATGCTTAATGCTCAGCTCGAGATGCATGGCCACGAAGAGCTCAGGCAGTGGTTCATTGCTGGAGAATGTGCCCTTCCCCTGTTCACAGTGCAGCACTGCCAGGTCTCTGAAACCATCAGCCCTGGATGGATGGAGAGGGAGACCTGAGGGACATGGCCAGGGGGAGAAGCCAAAATAGCACGTTTCATGCTCAGCAGGTCTGAAAAGCTCCACTGCTTTTTAAAGTCTTGCTTATCTGTGCAGCTGCTGCAAGCATTTGGAGTCCCACCAGAGGTGTTTCTCAGGAGCTCATATGAATGAGGATTTTTTTATCCAAACTGAAAAAAAATCCCAAATGTCGTCATGCAAAAGCAGGAGTTTCAGCTTTCCTTATGCTCAGGAATTTTAAAGCTTGTTCCAATGCTTTTTGAATATTATCTGTTGTTGTATTTGTCTTTCTTTGCCTTATACTGGTATGCCTGTGTTGGACTCACATTTCATCATCAGTCTTTCCAGACAAACAATTGGCAAACTGTGCCCTAGGAATCTGCAGCACTTGTTCCAGATCAGAAAAGAAGAGCATATTATTGTTGGACTGGTAGCAAGTAAAAAAAAAATGTGTGTACTGCTTCTAAGCTGGTTTTGTAAAATTTGAATTTCAGGGTGACAAACCTCATTGCTGCACAGGCCCTGTAAAACCATCACTATTGCTCAAAATATATGATGCGTTGTATGTATTTCTTCTGAACTGCAAATCAGAGGGGCAAGATTTGATTGAAATAACATCAGTGCTACCTGTCCAAAAAAAGTGCAGCCTCTCAGGGGCACATTCAGAGCTAGAAAGCTTTGTTGCTCATTAGAGCTGAACAGCATCTCTGGCGAAAGAGAGACAGTGCTGCTCAAAACGCTGTGTCAGTGGATCTCAGGCAGCTTCCACATAGTCACTGCACAACCTTCCCTGGGGCTGGAATCAGGACTGTTTCACATCTGCAGTTTATCAGACAGAAATGAGCATAAATCTGTTCTGGAAGAAATGAGGCGAGGCCTTTCTGTTTCTGCAACAACTAGCATGTTTTCTCCACCGAGTTTGTGTTTGCTCAGAGAGGGCAGTATTTGCACTCTTGTTCCTATAGAGCTGAACTTTGCAACTGTTCACTGAATGCAGAATATGCACAATCTGAATATCTTTCTGAAATTATAACAGGAAAAAATTCTCTGCTATTATTCAAATATATCTTAGGGCAACTATTTGTTTCTAGGCCAGATTCTGATGGTTTTATTTACACATGATTGTCTCACAATTTCCTGTTCTGCAAATCCCATTCAAACCAGCGTTTTCTGTGTTCCCTCTGCTGGCTCTGCAGCAGCAGTTCACTAACAAGCACAGTTAGCAGGATCTGTGCACAGCAAAAGTGTCTTGCCATGAGACAGCCACTAGACTGCTGTTTAAAGCACGTAGGATAATGTCATCTCCATGCAAAACTGTAAAAAGAAAAAAAATGTTGGCTAAATGGAGAAAGAAAATAAAATTAGTACAAAAAATATGTATTTGCAAAGTTGTAGATGTTTACAAGTAAAACTGAAGGCTTAAAAAAAAGTCAAAGCTGCAAAAAGTTATTTGGTGTCCTCTTCATCACATCTGGATGATCAGATTAAGGCATTATGTGAAACAGGGGACATAAGCAAATTTCCCCATATTTAATAGCATGCACCACATTTGTCCCATCATTAGATAAACCAATGATAAATCAATGAGAAAGAGAAAGCAAGGGATATAACCACTCTTTGTCATGCAGCTTCTCTTACACATTCACTGCAGTGTGGGAATTTTCAAAGCTGCACATGTGCCGACGGACACTGGCTGATGGGCGAGAATTCTGGCTGCCTCTTCCTGAAGATTGAAAAGAAAAAGACACCCAGTGAGTGGTTATACGCATGTGCACACATGGTGGCTATACCACTCAATAGGGTGCCTGTCCCTCACCTATGCCTAAGTGTCTCTGTGAGCTTTCCAGTTTTTATTCCTCTTGCTCGTTGGGTCAGTCACCTCGACTTGCCACACAGATTTCTCCTTGACCTCAGCCTTACTATCTAAAACAGGTTTGCATGGTGTTCGTACCTGCTTCCTCTACTGAGCCCTGATGTGTTCTACATACCACATGGCAAAGGGCTGTTGTGCACTTAGCTGTCAGTGGAACTTTTCCCTGGTATTCTCAACACAGGATGAAATGATGAAAAAGGAGCATCTGTCTTTCACATCATATTTACAAAAGTGCCACCAAGTTTTTGCGGGTGGAGCTTTTAATATATACTCAGCTCCTTCTTTTTCCTGTGTCTCTCATTCCTACTATCTGCTTTTCTAAATGTTTCCTTTATGATTCCTTCTAAATGTTTACTTTTTGAGCTCTAGCTGAATAGCTACTTGCTTTCATTATATATGACTTTGTTGTATGTACTTCATATTTCTCAAGGATACATTTGCCTTATTGAGGTAAACATAAAATGAAGGGTCTCCTAGATCCTCTGTCTGCAACTGTAATTCGAAAATGGATTGCAGATTGTAGTTTTCGCTGTTAATATAAGACAATTTCTACTTCATTTTTCTCCTTTGCCTTCCTCTATCAAGTGGATGTAAACTCTTATATGTATTCCCCAGTATCACTAAAAATATATATACACACGCACGTGCTTTGACAAAAATCTCAGTTATTTTTTGCACATGTAATGTATCAATGAATTTCTGCAAAAAAAATTTTGTCATTGTATTGCAAATAAAATGCAAATAAAAATTCAGCATTTCTCCCCATTAAACAAACAATCATAGTGCATGCTTGCCATACTTCTGTTTATCTCAAAACAACAGATTGGTGGATGGTATGTGCAGGTACTACATATTCAGTACAGCTGATCATGAGCCAAATAAGCCATTCTTCTCGCCACATACCAAAGCATGGAAGCACAGAGTGATGTACACAGAATACATGCATACCCATTTTGAAGAGGTAGATGCCTTGAGATGACTTCTGAACTATTATGAATAAAACACAAATAAGACATACTGCTGAACAATTTTATAAACCTACTCACTTTGAAGTCTCTAGAATAATTAAATTCTTTACCAGCTGTAATGAGATCTCTGATATTTGACAGTTTAAAGGTGATTATAATTAGGAACTGAGCTACCAAGCTCTCTCCTACACCCTATTTAAACTACAGAGATTATTAAGCTTCTGATTAAACAGAATATACAACATTTCAACAGACCTCCAGTTTTCTTCACCTACTGACAGAACAAGAGCTTTCTACTCTCTGTGCTCGCTTTGTTAAAAGTCAGAAATTAGTAGTTAATTCAGGCACAGGAGCTAATTTTACAAAACAAGTAGCCACATGCAGTTGATTATCCAAGAGAAAAATCCAGTTCTAAATGTATTTAACACATATGCAGTTCTGTATGCAGAAAGGAGGGCACACAGCCACAGAAAACCTTACACATGGACCCTGAGAAAGGTGGAAAACTTTTGTTTCAGAGAACTACTTGGGACCCGAGTCTTTTTGAGCTAACAGGCTTTACCAGCTACAGTGCTTTGCTGTTACTTTTGGCTTCCTTTTGGCATGCCGTGCTTTGCACCCTCATATCTTCTTACTCAGATATACTCCCAGAGTGACTTCAGAGCATTTTGGTCCCAAAACTGTGAATATCTGTAGATCTTGTTATGAAATCTTCCGATATGAAAGGAAGAAAGAAGCTTGCTTCCTCAGATAGTCCAAAATTCTTCCTAACATGTTCAAAATACAGTGAATTTCTTTATTATTATGGCTGCAGATGTAATCCTCAGCCAAAATCAAACACAGATATTGCATGTAACAGAGTACACAACCCTTGAGAGCCTCATGAAGTCTGAATTCTGTGGGAGGCTGTTGTTAAAATGCTGCCAAGCTCAATCAAAGCAGTGGCCTGCCTTTTAGTCAAGGTCAAGGAGGAACCCCATGTGGTGATGTACAGCGTATACATTACTGAAACCAGCTCTAAATCTCAAGGTTCATGCTTCAGTAGAATTTGGATTTGGATACACAATGAAATTTGGATTTATACTGTTAAGGGAAATGTGGTGCATGTTCTGAGCGTACTTCAGTGAGTTATTTTACAGTTATCAAACCATGACCAACTGCATAGATAATAATAAATTATTTTGAAGCATTCAGTTTGAAGTATCCTTGTAGACTTGCTTTGTCTTACTAGTAGTGTGTGCTAATACTGCAGAGCCCTGAACAGGATTAATGCTTAATCTCTGTGAACTCTTTTCTTCCTCCCAGCCTTCCAGGCAGAGACGGAGCTTCAGGTACATTGGCTACAAAAAAAAAAAAAAAAATTGTAGCCTGCCCACCTTTATAATATGAGGATTAATGAGTCTTTTTTGGGGCAGTCTTCTCAAGTGTACTTGAGAAGGGCATAGCCTTCTCACTTCATGCTGAATGGTTAATTGTATCCTGAGCCCAGAAGCAGGATGGATCTTCTGTGTATTTGAACAAGGAGCTGGCATACCATCATGAAAGTGTCTGAAGTACTTTCTAACAAACCCCTGGGTGTAACAACAGGGAATCTGGCAGAAGAAGCAGGGTGGCAGTGCAAAAGGTTCCTGAAAGAGGTGGATTAATTGCTTTATGTTCTTTGAAGCAGAAAAAATGCTTCTAGCTAGTTGTTCAGAACAGAGTAGGTAACAGGCCTGTTGAAATCTGCAGTGAGGAATATAAAGGATCTGAGGGAAGAGTCACTCTTGCCACTATTTTTTTTCTTAAGTGTAATTGAATCATCCCGCAAGGCAAACAGCTGTGTCAGGATTGTAGGAATGTGTAAATTGCTATCTGTAATGTTTTATACCTGAACAGCTATGAAACCAGAAACATTCACCTTCTGCTCTGGAATTACTCTCTCTGCTCATCTAGACTCCCCTAACAGACACAAATTGAATGAATCTTGTCTGGTGTCCAAGATAACTGAAGCGCAGGATACCTATCATCTGAAGCAACGATCACAGATCCTCCACACTAGATTTTGCCTGACCTGTAAGAAAAGCTTTCACATTCCCCACAGTGAAAACACACACAGAAAAGCACAGCTCCAGATTTTATGCAATCTAATCTGAAACAACTAATCATCAATAACATCAGGGAAAAAGTAAAGCAGGGAGGAAATTCAAGAGAAATTACAATGGCATCAAGCTGATACTTATAGTGATAGCCATGAGCCATTCCCTAGTTTTTAATAACTGAAGTATACAGTAATACAGGAAAGAAGTACTGTGACACACTGTCATCACATCCTAGACTAGCTCCTGCTCCAGCATTCAGACTGACTGCCCTCCACAGCTCAACACCATCACAAACTTTCTAGCCTGCTTTTCACCTTCTCAGCCCTCTAGCACTCTGCAAGGTGGCTGGGGAAGTAAGCACACTTTGTATGTTAAACCAGATCAGTAAAGGGCTGAACTAAACACTCAATCCAAATCCTTTTGTGTCTCTAAATCTAGTATCTTTCAGGCAGAAACATTCATCTCGTGGTGTTTGTGTCCCTGAAAGATCGAGTTTTATATATGGTTTTCATGGCTGGATCAAATGACATCTACATAAAAGGAAGGAAGGCCATATCCTTTTCCTGTAGGAAGAGGAGATGAATTTTCAATACGTTTTGCATGGGCCAGGATCTGATAGAAGAGTTCTGCAACATATTTCAATAAACCAACAGATGAAGTAGGGAAGATGGACAGATTTTCAGTATGAATTAATTGTAAAAAAGTCCTGACTTCCAAGCTAAGTGATGGCTGGAAATAATTGCTCCGAGTTTAACTTAATATTGCAAATAAATGGTGCCATGGCAGTTTTTGGAGAGAAGGAAATCATTAAGAGCCATAGAGCAAAAAGCACTGCAAGTAGAGGGGAGGTTATAGGCTCATTCACCCTTGCCAGGCAGAGTGAGATATATCACCCATGGAGGATTGAGGAGCAGGAGGGATTTCACAGCACACTCTCTTTGTTAAGATGTGAGCATCTGCTGAAGAGGACAGAAGGGTCACAGTCACCAAGTAGAACTTAGTCCCAGTAGGATGCCCAGGAGGACCCTGTGCTGAGCTGCAGGTGGAGACAGAGCTAAGGCTGCACTTTAGGTCTCCCTAGGCCAGCAGGAGCCAGCTGTGTGCCCTGGGGAGCCACCCTGCCCTTCCCAGCTGCTCCCTCTTGCTGCCCCACTCTTCCCTCCATTCCAGCACAACCCTTGGTATAACTGCTCGATCAACTGACAGGGAAGGAGAGAGACAGCTGATCTGGGTCACAGCTAAAGCAGAAATAGGAAAGAAAAAACTATTATCAGTTCTGCATTCCACAGCATGGCTGTCCAGGCTCTTGTCCCTGCATAAATAAAAGGACAGCATGGGCTAAAGGAAGGCTTTGGGTATCATTTCTGGCTTAGGGCAGCTTAAAGCATCTGTGGTTCTACAAGCTCTGATAGACCAAACTAGCTGCAGACAAATCTCTTGGCTCTCTGGGATGGTGGTAGGAGAGATTTTTGAGATAATGTATAACCCTAAGGACTAAGAAATGTGTATAGCCTTACATTTCAGAGTATGTGAGAAAGTAAACGAGGAGGGACTGCTCACTGACTGGGGAGCACAGAGATGTGTCGGGCCACACTTTGTGATTAGCAAGCTCCCACTGCCCACAGGTGACCCACTCTTCACACCCACAAAAGGTCCCACTACACCCCCATAAGCCCATGCTGGACATACCAGCTTCCAAGGACACTTAAGGAGCTGCTGGTTTTCCCCTGCATATTCACAGCCTTAACCTGCCATCTGGGGCATGGGAGCTGGCAATAATGTGGATCAGTGCTGGTGGGCTCAGCTCTTGAAGTGCACAGCTTGGCTTGGCAGGGTAAATTCCTCCCATATACTTCATCTGCTCACTGGGTATTTTTTGTAGTTGTCTGTGCTGCTGTGGCTATACTTTCAAATATTGCCCCTTGTCAGTTCACTGAGATAGTCCCTCTGTGGGGGCTTGCACAGATTTTGGGATTTGTTTTATTTGTTTGTTTGTTTGTTCTTTTGGTACTTTGCTGTTGGCTGGCTGGTTAGTTGGCTGGTTTGGGAGGCTTTGGGGTAGGAAAAAAAGTGAGTAATGGGGAGTAAGTCCCAATTTCCAGATAATCCTTGATCTGGAAATGCAAGGTTTGCAAGAAGGGCAAAACAAGCTCAACTGAGCTATCTCAAATTATCTACCTTTTGCCATGAAAAGAAATGTCCAGAAGAGAATGGTGGAAGACGTAGAAAGGAAGACTAACAAGATCTTTAAGTATGAAAGCAACAAAAGCAGACTTTCCTGGCATTAACACAGTAAGAATAAGGAAAGATTAATAGTGGTAGGTAAAGAGAAGGAGGATATACTAGCTAGACAATGGCTTGCAGATGGGCATTTAAACTGAACTTGTGATATTCTGGAGGTACCTGGAAGTGATCAGACTGAAACGGCAAACACCAGCAAACCATCTGCTACTGAGGACCTGCTAGAATCAGATCATGGGACACTTGCTTTGCTAAAGGTTAAAATCAGCTTTGACATCTCTGGCTGTGGTACTGCAACACAGCTGTGCTAATCCAATGTTTTGCTGCTGAAAAGGACAACTCTCATCCTTGTTTCCCAAACTAGAGGCAGCTGGGACACCTCTCATGCTGACATTAATGTTTATCTGACCTTAAGATCCACCTCAAGGACAATCCACTAGGAAATAATTTTTTTTTCTTTTCTGTATCTGTAAGGTTAATTTTGCAGGGGAAAGAAAACCACATCCTCTATGCCATAGAAAAAGAACCACAGAGCAGAGAGAGGGAAACAGCTTAAGAAGAGATGGCTGAAGCAATAAACTAGAAATGGTAAGATTGTTTATAATGCAGTAATAAGAGTCCTGGAGCATTTAATTTTCATGTGGGCTTTAAAGTGACAAATTTTGTGATTACTTCTAACCTCCACAATTGTTCACTGTTTTCAGTGATAATGCCTTTTAACCTATGCTTATCAGGTGTGGGAGGCTGAATGCCAGAGCACATATATCCTCTGAAGAATTAGCTGACTTGCTATTTCAAAATTAAATAGTCTTTAACAACCACAGTGTGGAGGCAGATATTCTATCGATACAATATACTTTGCTTTTCAACCCACGCTTGAAGTAGTTTCTTAGAGTACTTTGGCGTGGCAGAGAATGTAACTTCTGTCATTGGCCATGATTATTAGTGACTTGTTGACAGTGGATGCCTTCTCTATGGACATTAAATCTGTCATAGCTTGTTCTGCAGAATTGCAAACCTGGGTCTAGAAACCCCAAACAAAGATTCAGCAATGCTGATTTTGCCCATTCAGAGTGGCAATGAGTTAAGAGCTGGGAGAACAGAAGAGAACATGGTCAGGTCTCTTCTCTGGGTGTAAATGGTTCTTGCTGCCTTTGGGACTGATGGGAAACTGCATCAGAAGACAGATAAAAAAAGCATCAAACCGTACTAGGTAAACTAAAACCAGAATCAAGCAGGAAGTGGAAATGGTGATTTTGAAATTCCTCGCTCTTCCCTTTACAAATGCTTGAATTGCCATAGGCAAAAGTAAAGAGAAGAAAGAAAGTTACTTCATTGCAAATATCTGTGGATCAGGCATTTCGCAAAGACCGCATTCAGACTTTGGACTGAGTAGTACACCAGAAGTTAGCTTCTGCTTTGCCATACATCATACCTAGCACCTGTTCCAGCATCTTCTTCTGTGTTCTATGAAAGTAATGTGAAGAATGGAAAAATTACGATGGCATTAAATGTTGTAGGAGGTAGTACAGGTGTCTGTAAATGTATGTGTCTGAATTTGGGGGAAAAATGGACTTTTACAGGTGCCTGGCTAGTGTGCTGTGTGCTGTTTCTGCAATAACTGGAACTCAGCTGCTGCTGATGGTAAGGCATAAAGGTGTGAATGCTGTAGTCTCACAGTCTAGTGCACTTGGCAGTGGTTCATGCTGTTGAGGTACAGGTAAGATGACACTATTTGACTTTCTTTTCTAAAGTTTAGTAAAATTCCCACTGTCAAAAAAACTCCTAGTTCTGGGAACACAGAAGATGGAGGGGGAAGTAACCTGAGATAGTGCTGGTGAGACATTTTTTCTAATCCTTCCTTCGGACAGGGAAGAGGTGTGGACAGCATTACCAAAGTACAGTGATAGTATAAGTCAGGGTAGTCAGGTCTTTGTGTCTTGGTGACAGCAGGCATCATCCTGACAAATTTATTTTGAAACACACAGTACTGATCAACTAAAAGAGCAATGTGCAGGCCTCTTTCAGCTGCAAAACAAATGTATGTGCTAGTGTCATCCTATGAAGGCTTTAAAGGTATTTCTCTAATGCAACATAGAGCAATACTGGACTGAGACTAACACTGTGTAATCAGGTTAAAACCCTGCTCAGACAATTTAATTTCTAACAAGGTGGAAAACCATACACACCTACAGTCCCTTAACAGAGCTGGACCACCTTCTCTCTCTGGGCATGTGATTCGCTTGTGAACTAGAATCTTGCTAAAAATCAAGTGGTCTGTCAGCATTTCCTTGCACCATCTGTTGTTTGTCTTGCAGTGTTTTGATTTGTGGGGCATCCCTGCACAAAAGGGAGTGCTTGTTGCTGGCAGGGATAAGTTCAGGGGAGAAACCAGAGTGTAAAGTTCCTTTCACATCAGTGAAAGACGTGATATACAAGAGCGCTGTCCTCTTGGGCTCTTACATGCTTGGGTGACCCTAAGCATGAAAAAAGATTAAATAAGTTAGCAGTAGTTCTGCATTAGTAAATTTGCATTGAATTGCTGAGATGAATCAAGAATATTTTTCAGACTACATCCTAATTGGAGGAAAACAACAAATCTTTGTATTAATGGAATATAGACATGTATAGTGCTTGTGCTTTTCCATAGACTTATTCTTATATGGAAAGTATCAGACAGCCATATGATCTCCTTCAGTATCCACACTTTTTTTACCTCTAGATTAGCTCAAAGATCACAAGGTGGCTCAGAGATCCTTGCAGAATAAACATTTGCAGACTATCCTGTGTGTTTATTCTAGCGAGTATTTGTACATGAATTATCATGTGTTCATGAAATGTTACAGCTCTGTTTGCTTCTGCTGAGGGAAATAAGTGAGGTACCAGGCTGAAACATTGCACCTTCGAGGACAGGAAAGAGGTGAAATGCATTCTTGACTTAAAAAATCTAGGAGACTTGCATTTGACTTCTGAATTAAATAAATAAATAGCTGATACGCGTTTTAAAATTATATTTAAGACCACTTCCCCACCTTGCTAAACATGGGCTAATGGGCTCTATTTCCTCAGTATGGGCTCGTGAGAATTGGAGTCTGACTTCCATATGTAATATACGGAAATATTCAGGTTTTTAAATGCTTCTCTGAATGCAGTCTTCAGCACCTATTTATTTACCTGACACTCTTAAAAAGAGATTTCTTCCTTATTTTTCTCACAGTGAGGATTCTAGCCAAAACAACGTAAGATTATGGTGCTAAATAGATAAATATCACTTGCTTATACCTACATGTGAACACAACTATTTGTACCACTCACTGCTGAGTTGGTGTATTTTAGTAGCATTCTAACTGGATTGTTATGACTACATTTCAGAATAAAAAATGCAATAAATAATATATATAAATAAAAAAATACAAGGAAATGTAATAAGTGATTCAGTCAAGCAAGAAATTAAATTACAAATTGTGTCCTTATTCCTGTGGTTTATGCCAAGAAAGATACCAGTCTTCCCCACAATTTCTGTAGTCTGCCTTTAATTCCTTTTAGTCAGGAAGCAGAGATTGTGGTAGCTAACTGTAAAGCTCCCCTTCAATGTGATTGTGTATCTGTGCACCACTGTGTTTAAGCATTAAGATCCATTATACAAAGCTGCCTGGTGCTACAGCAGTGTCCATAAGCAAAACACTATTTTGTGATTTGGCATCCTGAGACCAGTAAAAGAAGAGAAGAAGCTGTACAGCGAAGTTCTCTGGGAGTCCTTTGATAAGAACCAGGCTGCACTCAGAGACCATTACTTCTGTTTATGTCCTGTCAAAATCCCCTGGGAGAGTAGTGAACGTCCATGAAAAGAAAGTTGATAAACTGCTCTGGACTTGGAACTTCAGAGGAAAGGAGGAAACTACATAAAACCTTACAAAACAGCCCTTTCTAGTAAAGGCTCCATCCATATAAATGTGTCTCTGACTGGTGACAAGGAAGGAGAAGTTTGGATGGGAGACCAGGTTGCAGGTGCTGTGCCCTGTAAACTAATCTAATATAACCTGAATTTTGTCTGAGAGGTGTTCATCCACACTGCTTTCACTGGGAGGTCACTGCAAAACCTCATGTTTTTCTAATGTATTTCTCTGAAATGTAGCGTTGGGCAGACTCTGCTTGGTCAAAGAAGGAAAGCTAGATAAGAATAAGCCTAAACAGCCAGACCTCTTGGCTTGTATACGATGACAATTTTCTCAGTTATATTGTATATCTGTCTTCACGCCTACTCTTCAGCTTCCCTTTGGAATGACATGTGATTGGCTATGCATGTGCTGGAGCTCCCTTTAGCTAGGATAATTTGCAAGAAAAACTTATAGCGCTTTTTGCAGTATTGCTTCTTATTTGTCATTAGAATGAAAAATCAATCCTCTTTCTCTGAACTGGTTATCTTGCACATATGTACACAGATTTGGTATGCAGTTTGGTACAGAAATTTTCAATGCATAGTTTTTAAGTCAGTATGTTTCATAGTATTTATTTAAATAACTAGAAATAATGTGAGTGTGAAGTGAAATTTCAGAGTTATTTATCACCTGTGCTTTTTTTGGTGCATGGGACAGAACTACATCATATCTATGAAAGTAAATGCAAATTCATGGCTCTGGAGGACAATATTAGATATAATTATATAGCTCAAATTTAATACACAACCCTGCAGCAGGGCTAGAAGAGATTGGTATTGGATTAATAAGTTTTGGACTCCTTTATATTGTGTTTTTTTTCAAATTATTTTACATGAATTGTGGTTGTCCCCTTGGAAAGATATAACTGTCTTCTGAGAGTTTTAAAATATTCACTTAAATCAATATACTGACAAGGACTCAACAGCTTGATGGGGTTTGTTGGCTCTTCTTATTTGAAATTCACATCACTTATAGGAGAGAAATGGGCAAGAGTTGTTATCTGCCACAGTGCTTTGTGTCCACAAAATCGTTAATGGATTTAGCCCAGCAAACAGTCCAGCAAAGCCAGCAAACATACCAATTGCTGAGTGATGTTTGTCCTTAAAACCTTCAACTACCTTTGTGAGTATACCAGATACTTTCCCAAGAATGCACTGCAAACTCAGAAAAGGGTGAAGAACTGCACTGCGTACAGGAGCTAGGCAAACAGCAGGGTGGACTGCAATGGGGACATGAGTCAGGGCAGACCAAGGTGCCCTCCACCTTCCCTATAACAGCTGTGGCACCAGAGACCCATGCCAGAGCCGCCACATCTTTACCCACACTGCGAAGGAAGCAGACTCCTCTATGATGTACCTGGGTGAACCAAGTGCACTGTGATTGTGGACCCCTGTTCCCTGACAGGGAGCCAGGAGCTGTACTACACACCCATGGACCAGCACTGCACCTTGCACCCCATGATGCCATTCCTCTACAGAGCCAGCACCAAAAACAGGGCCTGGACATCAACAGTTTATTGTTAGGTTAATGGAAACATCAGATATACAATGACAAAAAATAATTTAAATGAACAACCTAACCTGTTCTGTACAATTTTTCCCACTATCTTAGAATCATAGAATAGTTTGGGTTGGAAGGGACACTAAAGATCATCTATTTCCAACCCCCCTGCCATGGGCAGGGACACCTCCCACCAGCCCAGGCTGCCCAAGTCCCCATCCAACCTGGCCTGGAACATCTCCAGGGATGGGGCAGCCACAGCTTCCCTGGGAAACCTGTGCCAGTGACTCATCACTCTCATAGTGAAGAATTTCTTCCTAATGTCTAGTCTAAATCTGCTCCTCTCCAGTTTATACCCGTTCCGTCTCATCCTATCACCACAAGCCTTTAAGAATAGTCCCTTTCCAGCTTTCTTGCAGTTCTTTTTTTGTTTGCTTGTTTTTCAGTCTTGGTGTTATTTCCCATTTGCAGGAGCTTATTACCTTTCTACTACTTCAGAACTCTCTTCCCTAATATGCCTGTCCCCTCTTGGGTAAGCCTCGGCAGGATGGCTGTGCAGGGCCAGCTGGTTTAAGGGCTTTCTTGAAAGTGCCTTGGAATTTAGTATTTTCCAAGTTCTGTAACTGTAAAAATAAAGGGCTATATTACTATGTATGCAATACCACTACAGGACATGAGAAGTTTACCAACAGCATCAATTTTCTAAACTGCAAAGCAAGCTAGCCTACTATTTCCTATTACGTTCAGCAATTGTCTCTATATTGGTTTGGCAATGCTGTAAGATAAAACTACTCTAGACAGTAATCTGTACAACAAGCATTTAAAGATAATTCTTACATGCTACAGGCTAAATGCCACAATTTAGGACCAAAGAAAATGCTTAAATATATTGCAGACTGCTCATATTGGGCTTGTGTCCTGAAGTGTAGTAGTTCAACAATATATTCTCTTTTATAGGAGGAGGTACAAGGGTGACAGGTTGCTAGTAATCCTCCTTGTACTTTCCACTAAATCTTCATATTTCATATCTCTTGATGCATTTCAACCAGACAAAATGAAATATTCTCTGTGTGGCTGTCCCAGATTGAGATTGGTTTTGTTGAATTTCACGTACTTTAACCTACAGTGGTCAGAACAAAAGCCATTGTTTTACTTACAGTAAAAGTGTTTTCATGTTTTCTGTTCACACTTCTCTCCACTTCCCCCTTTCCTTCATAACCTGCTGCTTAAAGATAGCATATTTATTACATGGAGTAGTAACATGAGATTAAGAAGAGGGAATACTCCTGAGCACATCTTCCTATTACATGGGACTCGAGCTGGGTCAAGTGAGAGGCTGTGAAAGATCTGTATTTGTATACTGCAACTGAACATGCAGAACATTTACTCCTTGTTTCTGAAAGCTCCAACTCTTGCTGTGCTGCACTGTGCATTTGCCTCATTCACCACCATAAAAAAGACAGTAAAACAAAATGTCCTGCCTTCTGGACACATGTATGCTAAGATTCCCCCTACCACGTGTCTGTGGGTGGCTTTGGAAACGAAGAAGCTGAGGAGACCAAAGGCCTTTGTGGACTGTGAGTTGCCAAGTGAAATGAGTCCCAGTCCACAAGGCAGCACAGCTTGCTCAAGATGAAATGGAAACACAAGCAAGTCTGTTTAAAGAGAAGGAGTAACTTAAGAATACCTGGAGATTATTTTATAACTGGTAAGACAAAAAGGCTGATAGTTCCCTAAATCCTCATAAAGGAACACCTAAGTATTACTAGAGGTAACTAAGAAACCTGATTCGCAGTTAAAAAAGCTGTATATGGGGACACAGTACAGAGGGAGACAGGACAAAGTATAGGAGCACTTTCCTGTTAAAAGAAGCAACAATAAGCTACCAGGGGATGTTAGGTTGTCTGACACCTTTTATTGGAATAAAATAAAGCCATCGTTGGCCTAGATGACTTCCTGCACACTTTTTAGAGTGGATGCCTATGAGAACAGCCCAGAGGCATGAGCTGCCAAAACATGTTAAAAAGATAAATAAAAAGTACATGTTTGGAAATATCTAGAATCAGCCATTCATTTCGAGAGCAGGCAGCTGGAGGAAAAATAATTGAATGTAAATATATTAATATTACAAGGGGGGAAGCAGATGGCTCAAACATTAATGTGGAGTCCTGGTCATTCAGAGAGTCTTGCTATTTGGCCTTCTTGTCATTTCAAATTTTGCTGCTTGGCTTATGTTGACAAGTAAATCCTCGCTTACTCTGATAAAATATGCACTAAATGGTGTTCAGCCCTGGAGTCTCAACCATAAATTTAAAATCATTTATATGTGAAGACCAAGGCAGCAGATAACCATCACTGCCAAACCTGCAGCACAACAAATTTATCTTATGTGATCCTCTCTGCAATACTGATTCTTCTCATGCCACTGCAGCCCATAAGATGCATGGGAGAAGAGGCAAGACTTGCTGTGTCTCTGAAGCTCTATTGGATGTGTGTGCACTACAGAAAAGTAACACAAGAGACCTGAGGACTTGGCTCCAGCCTCCTGCACATTGAATAGGGTCCATTTGAAGCAGTAGCTGGAGAAGATTTTTACTGAACCCTCCTCCAGGTCAGCATCTTCGATGTCACTGGTTGTTTTTTCTGCCTGTAGCACAGAACAGAGTGTTGCTTCCTCAGGGAAACAATCACACAGGCACTGTACGAGAGTGCTGCTCTTCAAGCTCATTGACCCCTGTAGACCAAATGAACATTTGTGGTCAAGAACAAGGCTAACGATCACAGCAAGATCCATATCCAAAAGTTACAATCTCACAGCTGAAGGAAAAGCCAAAACCCAAAAGGACTAAAATGGCTCTCCTAAGATATGCTACTATGTCATCATTCTGTAACTGCTAGGATTTCATGGTGTCATCAAGCAACAAACTCTAACAATAAGTGTCCTCATGAAGCTTCCATAAGAGCAGCAGATATCACTCTCTCTTTCTCTCCTGATGGAGCTGTTCCATTTTTTATAAATACTTAAATATTCATTTGTCAAGAGGGAGAGACTGACAGTAGCTCATTACTGAAGACACTGGCAAGGGATCACTCAGACCCAGATTCAAGTTCTCTCACAGAATAGTACAAAGTATTTCTTTAGGGTTTGCATTGGGATTTTTTTTCTCTGTTCCAGGGCACAATGCTGGTCAAGAACAGAAAAAGGAGGAGACTTGTCCTGGGACAATGCATAGTCCTGTTATAGGACATTCACCTGGGAAGTAAAGGAGGTATTCTTAATCTAAGTGAGTGTTTTAAGTAATAAGTAAAGTTCCCTTATGCTTTCCCAATTCTTTCAACCCTCCACAGTCAAAAAAAGAAAGTGCCCCTGGCCCAGAGAGTATCCCAACCATCAAAGCTTAATTCTATGAAACGTTTTGAGAGACTAGAAGTTTCTGAAGGAAAACATATTCTACTGGAAAGTTCCAAGCCAGCTCTGCTTAAAACAGTACTGGCTGTAATTGTTCATAGTTTAATTCAACCAAGTAAGATAGAATTCAAACCTTCATGATTGCACATAGCATCTTCAGTGAGCAGCAGATCAGTAAAGGCAGTGTGCTTTTTTATTTAAGTGAAGACTTGGTGCTTTTAAACAATTTATTTTCACTTAAACTCTTATCAATGCAGTTGGGACAGACATTTCTTAAGAGGATTTCTCTGACTTTTGTATCACTACCAGATGTAGCTGAAGGTTTTGAACTGACCAATAAATCCTATGATAAAAGATATTAATCGTTAATTCTTTTGCTCTTCTTTGGGAAGGAGAAAGGAAGAGTGGCTTGGCTTGCTCTTGTCCCCAAGCTATGCTACTTAAACTAACAGCACAGCATTGCATGTGAGTGCTTTATCAATGCTTACATGTTTGATTTGCCCTTATAAATGTAAACTGGTTTCAGTTTTTAAAACTAACACAATTTAATTCTACATCTGCACATCAATTTGATTTAGAGGGATGTAACTTTTCTGCTTATGAATTGAAATTCACTGAGTTGGCAGTGGAGAGGTTTGATAAAGACAGGAAAGAGACATGAAAATTGAAAAGTCATAAAAGAAAACCTGCTAAGAAGAGAGAGAGGAGATAATGAGAAAATGGATGGGAAATTGTTGTAAGACAGCTGGAAAAGAAATCTTTTGAGTGAAGCACTGCTGGCCACTTATAGATAGAAAAATGTGTTTAAAAGGGAAGACAATTACAGAATCAAGAAGCAGACCATATTCTGGGATGTGAATTACTGAAAAACTGGTAAATAAATCCCAGATTTTGATAGGAAATGAGAAAAAATATTGACAATCAGCCTGGAGGCCATTCCTGTGGGCATTAAACCTGTTGCAGGAGTTTCAAGTCCTGTTTCAGGAAGGACTTAACTACACACTTGAGTTTTCTAAACATTTCAAAGGCTCCGGAAAATTCTACACTTTACTTGGTTTCCTCAGTGACTCACGCTTCTCTGTCTATGTCAGCGCAATGTTCTCACAAGCTTTGCAATGTACTCTGCTAGGAGCTGAAAAACTCTCCAAAGCCCTGAAATTACTTTTTGTGCTGTCTTGTGACTTTATTTCTGAATCTGTATGTTTGTATAGTACACTGCTTTCAGCTCTTCATGCCTGTGTACAGGGAGATATGCTGTTCTTCTCCATTAGGAAGCCTAGCACGCCTCTGTGTCTGTGCTGGTTTAGGAGAAGCACATAGCTGCACACAAGGATTAGGTCGAAGGTAGAGATTTTGCTGCATAAAAGTTCTGGAGACTGACCTGAGATAATAAAACACATTAAACAGGTGTTGAGCCTTTAGTTTACAGGAAAACTTTAAAACTCTAGGAAAGTTTTTGCTTTATACCACTCATGTAGGCTCAGTAGAGAGGTCAAGAAAATCTTACTAAAATCATGCAACAAACAAATTGTTAAAATTTCAGTCAAGTCCTGTTGGGTTTTTAGGGTGACAATGCTGAGGAGGAAGCTTGGGTTTTGAACAGTGTGAAAAATTTTCTCATATCATGAACTGTTTTCTAAATATATTGCATTTGGTACACTTAAAGTAGTTTTTTTGATGAAAGATGAACACTAAGCACAACAAAGAATTGGTTACTCAGTTTCTCGTGATACAGGACACTCATTAGTACTATTTTTTTTTGTCAGATATCATCTTGATAGCAACAGTGTTAACCGGAGACTACACCACAGACAAAAACCACTAGTTTCTTACAGACATTTAAGATCCCATCCAACTTCCACAAAGTCAGAGGAAGGTGGACCAGACTCCTTCTTTCCATTTGTATGGAATTCAAGCTCTTGAGCTATAGAGATTTTTGGCTATTTCCCTGCATGGGGGACTCCCAAGGATATTGCCACTCCCAGATCTCTGTATGTCTAGTTCAGGAGCTGGCAGTCTTGTCATGGCCTCCATGGCACAGAGCTCTATATTTAGGTTATATATGTCTCCATTCTTTCCTCTTCTGACCCCCTGTCAGGCCACAAAATAAAAAGTATTGAAATAGGATAAAGGCAAAATTGATCACAGCATGAGTTTTATACAGTTTTGCCTTCATCCTTATCCCTTCCATCTCTGGGACATATAAAAATGGTTCTTATGCAATCTGAATTGAAACCAACTTGAGTGACTCAGAGAAACCTGCAGATTCCAAAGAACTGGAAATGAACTGAATTTTAATTCTATCAAGAGTCTCATAAATGTAGACTTCGCTGGTTCTTTATTATTTTGATAATTTTTTTAATTGGCACAAAAAATAATCTAGGATCATGTCTAGCACTATGGTGCTTCTTTAAAGATTAAAAAGAAATGTTCAGACAACTGCTCACAGGGAGATACCGTTTGAAGTAACAGTTCTCTCTCCTCCTCTGCTGCAGCTGGGTTGTTTCCAATTATTAGCAAGGAAAATAACAAGTTCAATAGATGTGGATGCAAGCTCATTTTTACCATCAGTTTACTCCTGCAACTTTCATACCAACACTGCATTTGAGAACACAGACAAGGGTACACTACTGATGATTAAGACTATTGCTCATAATTCTGAATATTAAATAGAGCATAGGGATAGCATGAAGGGTGCTTTTAGACAACTGTCATGAGGACTGTCACAAGACATTACCTTAAAAACCAATGTTCAATCCCCAACTTCCACAGATGTATCCCAGTACACGTGATTTACAACCACTCAGACACAGATCTCTGGTGCCCTTTCCCAAAAGGCTACAATAGCACCTCTGTTTGAACATAAAGCAGAGCAGGTGCACGTAGGGGAGTGAGACCTCCACCACATGCATGGAGAGATGGGAGAAGCTGCAAAAGGAGCTTTTGTTACTCTGTCACTGCCTCTCCTGCCCCAGAGGTAGAAGGAGTTGTATGCAGGGCTGCCTTTAGAGCAGGAGAGAAAATAAGAAATAATATCCATCTGATGCTTGAGTCTAAAGGATCGCTTCCACCTTTTCTGTTACATGGGAGATGAAAAAATGTTACATACCTTACTATTCAGCTGACTACAGTCAACCAAGAAAGGATGGCAAAGAGAGGAACATATACAAACAGACGTGTACCTACAGCCAATCACTTACTTTGGATTTCCGGCCCCTGGCTTCTTTCTCCGGAATATGTTGAGGAAAGTGTTGGACTTGCAAGGTGCCTTGCCATCCCCGACATGCATACGAACCACATCTGAGGTGGTGAAGGCACTGCGGACGTTCCTCTCAGGCTTAGCTATGATGATGTACATCTTAGGAGTGAACATGCACCCCAGTGCCACTGTCACACTCAGGCTCACTGCAAAACAGGTGGTGATGATCTTGTAGTTGCTCCCGAAATAGATAGGCACAAAGGCCAGCCAGATGATACAAGTGGTGTACATGGTGAATGCAATGTACTTGGCCTCATTGAAATTGGCAGGCACATTGCGAGTCTTGAAGGCATAGTATGTGCAGCTCATGATGAGGAGTCCGTTGTAGCCCACAGGTGCCACCACGCCTAGGTTGCTGGTGTTGCAGATAAGGTAAACTTCCTTAATGCTGGGGTAGGAGAGGATGGGCATGGGGGGCTCCAGGATGATCAGTGTGATAACCAGTGTCAGCTGCACGCTGATCAAAATGGAGGCAATTACCACTTGGGCCCATGCACTCATGAAACGTGGCTTGCGGGTGCAGATCTTCTTTTTGCTGCCTGCCAGGATGCGTGCAATGCGGTTGGTTTTGGTAACAAGTGCAGAATAGCACATGGCAGATGAGAGACCCACCAGAAGGCGCTGGAGGTAGCAGGATGTCGTGGTGGGTTTAGCTATAAGGGTGAAAGGGCAGACGTAACCCAAAAAGATGCCAGCAAGGATAATGTAGCAGAGCTCCCGGCTGGAGGATTTGACAACAGGGGTGTCCCTGTAGAGCACAAAGATAAGGGTGACAAACATGGTGACCAGGATCCCCAGGCAGGAAAAGACCACAGCCACAATAGACTCTATATTGCTCCACTGAAGGTACTTTACAGGGATGGGTTCACAGCCTGTAGTGCACAGAAAAGAAACAGAGTGTTAGAAAGGTATCTGCTTAAAGAAAGTACGCTTTTTTTTTTTTCTGGCTCCACTATAATACAAACATTAACTTATGCCTGTGTGCCATGGATTATTAAAACCTCTTTACAAAGGAGGGAACTGTAACACGGGAAAATTTGGATGAAATGTGTTAAAAAAACAGCCATCATATTTAGATGTCTCAAACATTTGCTTATGACACTACAAAGGAAAACGAGATTTGGAAAATTTTTCCTAACTTTTCTTGAAACACCTGCTGACAACCCCAGTGTATCAAAGGTGGAGCTGGGAACAAAACTCAGACAAACTCCGTACCATCCCTTCATTTCAGCAAGGAAGAGACTGTTAGAAACCAGAACAGGTAACTAAGATTAACTTAATTTATTCTTTATCAAAATCATTATAACTTGACTGCCACTTTTTTGTGAGAGTGATTTTATAAACTGTAGAAATTAATTAGTGATCTATGGGCTGAAAATCAGTAAAAAATCCAAAATTGTAGTAGAACTACATCATAGATGTTGTACATTCTTATGTTTCTGCTTTTTTTTCTCTTAGCATTACTTTATCCTCATTTTGTCAGGCCCTCTGTTCATTGTTTTTCTACTAAATAGTGTAATTTAATTCTTATGAAAGAGCCAACCCCACAAAATAGGCATACCTTCAAAAACTGGAAAGGCTCTCCTTTATGACTACTACAGATATGCAAACACAGGTATCACTTAAGATGGTACTTAACTGCTCTCTCCCACACTCAAGTTAAAGGAGTCTGTCTGCCTTCCACACTGGGCTGCAGAAGTAATACCAGCAATAAGCATTGCAGAGAAAATGAAGTCCTCTGTTGTTAATAGGCTGTTACAGTTGTAAAGCTGCGTTAATGAAAACCTTCATTCTAGCATTTCCTAATTTTTGATCTTAATAGTGCCAAAATGCTTTTAACATGTTTCTGTATCCCAAGGTAAGTATTCACAGCCTCTTCTACTTCTTGTTTCTGTACTCCCCCAGTTTCCCTTGGACCAGCTCCCCTTTTGTGCATTTCTGCCACCTCCCAATTATTTTTCCTCTCAGTCCCTCACCATCCCTGCCTCTTTTCACCTTCCAGTTATTTTTTTTTTCCTAGCTAGTCACCTCTCCACCCAGGTGACTCCATTATGAAGACTGCTGGTCCAACTTTTCACATCCTGGACTGGCTGCTTACCACTTCTGCCTGTCTGCATTGAAGAGGCTAGGAAGAGCAGGGAAAACATGGCAGTGTCAGCAACCTTCTAAGAAATACATTTTTTGCAGTTTTGCTGCAAAATCTTAGCAAGGGCTCTGATATTGTGAAGCACAAAAGTCATGCTCGGCCCCTTCTTCTTCAGTACGCACTGTATCTGTAGGAATCAGCTTCTAATAACTAAAAGCTTCTGAGGCCCACAGTTTTCGTCAATTTGTATGCATCTTCCACAGGGTTGCATTAAACTACCAACAGATACCTCTACGAAAATGTAGTTTCAGTCTTTCCAAATACAGGAGAAGTAAGCAGAGGTCTGGATCAAGGTTGAACAGTTTTACTGTAACCTCATTTTGGGAAATAGAAGAAAAATTACTTTTGATGAATTAAAAAAAAATATAGCCTGAGGCAAAATCCTGACATGGAAAATTTCTGCTGTAATTTTAATGTCTGCCAATGGCTTATGAACTAAAACAATGTCTCATAACTCTGTACTCTTTGTCTCTAACTGTGCCAGGCTGACTTAACTGCCAATAATGCTGTTGACTTCAATACAGGTAATGTTACAGGTACCTGTAACATCAAAATCATTAGAAATTAGTGTATGTGCAACTGGAGGTCTTATGAAGAAAAGGAATTCTGTTTTACTCAAGGGGGTTTTCTCAAGACTCAGAAGAAGAAAGCCATTCTCCCAGACAGTATTATTACAGTGAAATATGAATTAAAAGCCTTTTATTGGAAATGGGAACATCTGACCATTTACCACAGTAGCCCTGAGCAGCACTTGACTCTTTCTTTGATTTAATAGCGGACTAACAATCAGAAATTCCTGTTGGTTGATTAATACATGCAAAGCTCTTCTTAGACAAGAAACCAGCCTGCGGTTGCTGGGAAGGTTGAGTTTAGCATCATCAAGCCATACTTGTATTAGTCCATATTAAATGATAGTTTCAGAGTCTTAGCCCCAATTCAGAACAGTAGTTAAGACTATCAATTGCTCCTATTGAAGTTCCTAGAAATGTTTCATTATATCACTGTAATTTCTGTGCACCAGCAAACCTCAAGAGCCATATATGCTACAAACATTTGAAAAAGCTGTTTGCACTGCTTATATCATCAAACAGTTGTTGGTTGTCATCACCTATGAAGGTGGGTCATTTCACAGCTAGTAGAAAATGGGGTAGGGAATCTTGTTGAGACTGGGGGAGGATACCTAGGAAATGGTGTATTTACAGGTTTTTTAAAAAAGGCAACACACAAATCCTGTTCCCCCTAAATCAAAACAATTAAACCAAACCTCAAAAAATCAGAGAATTAGTGGTGAAAGCTTCTAGTAAAAAGCTCTTTGGGAGCTTTCATCTACTGTTTTCCCTGCTCTTTAACCCTGAATAATTTCCTAGTGCAGAATGCTAATCAATTTTAATGAATATTTTTTTAATTATATTCATACTGCAAGGCCAATAAGACAATCCAGGATTTTTCTGAGGTCATTAACACATCCCATGCAACTGATGGCCCCAAACCTTTATGATTAATTTCATAACAGCTCTATAAAATTTCCTGTCCTATCTCATTTTATTGCTTATTTAAGATGATTTATGTAAACTCGGTTTGCTAGCTTGATATTCATTCTTTTTATATCAGTTTCTGATACTGTAAAAGATATCTCTTCTTGGCACAAAACCTTAATATACTGAGTTTAGCAACTATTTGTCAGGTCAGCTTTTTATCATCTGTGGTGCAAAATACTTTGTGTCTGCTGGCTTCACTTCACTGAACACAAATTTAAGGGACACAATGTAAAATAAAATTGTACATTTAAAAAAAATTAAAATGTCAGGAAAGGATTGTTCAGCAACAGAGACTGACTTCAAATGGAGAGAATGAGCACCTTGAAAAGCATGTCTTAGGAAACTGGTTAAAGATTTTAGAGCCATGTCTAAGGATTTTAAAGCCATCATCTGTGATGGAAAATGGGGCTAAAATTGCATCCATGTCTAGCAATTAAGATTTAAAGCAAAGGGAAAAATGATATCTAATGTGAGATGTTAACGTCTGTGTCTAGATGCTATGGTGCCTAGCAAGGTATGGGTACTACACACAAAAATAAGCTATAAAAACATATTTGGTGGGAGAAATCCTGGCAATAAAAGAGAATTCCAAATTAAATGGTACCAATGGCCACTCCCACAAAGTTCAAGAGTCAGAGTTTATCTAGCTGAGTGTCCCTTTTATAGAGATTAGGATGGCATCAGCTTCCCTTCACAACTTTGTACTTTGTACTGCAATTCAAGTAAATGAATTGCAGGGGTTAAAAAAAGTTTTTTCCTCAATAAAACAGAATTAAGAACCTGTGTAAGAGCAGACTTCTCTAGGAAATCTGTCGATGGCTGTGCTGTCATTTGGCTGATGCTACTGTGATTTTAGAACAGCAGCAGTCCAGTCTCCTTGCTGAGAAGAAACACAAATCAGCAGGTCATCTACTGATTTCATTAAAAGTTAATAGATTGCAACATGCCCCTGAGATTTTTTCCAGCACTGATGCTTTACTCAACTCCTTTCAGCAGTGCCTGTCATTTTGACATGCCCCCTTTTGAGCTATTTTGGGCAGCTGGTAGCACTGAACCATATTTGCTCAAGTGCACATTGATCTCTTGCTATGTTCTTGTTCTGCCTTATTAATTAAAAGGAAGTCCCAGTTTTCTTCCCTGAATAGTAGATACAAACAATTCTGTGAACCTCCAAGACTAACAGAACCTGGTTCTCTATGGATATCTGTTTTCAAGCTAGCAGACACTGGTGTTCCATGAGGTGGGGGTTGAATATGAGCTTTTCCAATGGTCAGGACATTTATGAAGGGTGATGTGGATTTTCTGGTGTTTAGGAACACAAGATATTCTTCCAGAATTTGGGCCCTTACAGAAGGCATTTTCCAAGAATTCCTCATCCTAAAACTCACCTACATGAATCCTGAAGGAACTGAATGAACACTAAGATTTCTGTATGCTGACAAATCTGTTTGAAATGGATTCTGTTGCACAGCAGAGAGACAGAGAGATAGAGACAGGGTTGGGGTGAGAGGTATGGAATATAGACAGACACACATCTGTAACATGACCATATCTTATTTTACATGGAAAACCAAGTTAGACAATGGGTCACATTTAATTTATTGTGATTAATAATATCATTTCAGCTGGAGAAGTGGCAAGCGATCTCTGTCAAGTTAAACCTCTGAACGCTTACTTGGCTTCAGTGACGTTGTTAACAGTATGTTTTGGAACTATTTAATCAAGGTTTGAGTAGTTCATCTATGTGTTAAATGCTGCAGCAATATCTAGTTGCCAGGTAGCCATATTAAAGGACAAAGATGTGATAAGTTGCACACTTGATCTTCAGCTTGCTAGTCAAATTGCTTCTCTGACTAGAAATGATGCCCTACTGAATACTGGCAGCCAAGATTTGCAGGTGCAGCATGGGGCAGAAGTGCCAGTAGTCCTTTATAGTGATACAAAGCAAAACCTAGGGTCAAGGTGGAGCTTCTCAATGCATTAAATCTGTTTTCCTGGAGTTCTAGCAAAGTCCAGAGCAGGTGTGGAGGTTGACCTTGACAAGTGAAAAATAACAAAGAGTTGCCATAGCATACAATTCATCGAAAATGTATACAGCTCATTCGCAGAATCACAGAATCACAGAATAACCAGGTTGGAAGAGACCCACTGGATCATCGAGTCCAACCATTCCTATCAAACACTAAACCATGTCCCTCAGCACCTTGTCCACCCGTGCCTTAAACACCTCCAGGGCAGGTGAATCAACCACCTCCCTGGGCAGCCTGTTCCAGTGCCCAATGACCCTTTCTGTGAAAAATTTTTTCCTGATGTCCAGCCTAAATCTCCCCTGGCAGAGCTTGAGGCCATTTGCTCTTGTCCTGTCCTGTCCCCTGTCACTTGGGAGAAGAGCCCAGCTCCCTCCTCTCCACAACCTCCTTTCAGGTAGTTATAGAGAGCAATGAGGTCTCCTCTCAGCCTCCTCTTCTCCAGGCTAAACAACCCCAGCTCTCTCAGCCGTTCCTCATAAGGCCTGTTCTCCAGCCCCTTCACCAAAGCCTATACACAGTAGAAACCAGTTCTAGCTGTTTCTCTTTCTTCTGCCAGCCTTTCTTAGGATTTTTGTTGATGTTCCTCTTGCTGGTGAATGCAGTAAGAATGATCTTCATAGCAAACAAAAGTGTGGTAGTCAGTTACTGAATGCCCCAAATCCCAGACAAGATATTACTAATTGCATGGTAGAACAATCAGAAAGAGTATCAAGTCAATGTAACAAGAATGTACTGAGCTCTTGTGACAATCACTGCTGGAAATGCTGCTAAATTCGTTAGTAGTCTTAACAGCTTTATCAACGCTTATGTTTACTGAAGGGGAGAAACAGACAATGTCATTTCTTCTGGGTAGAAATTTTTCTACCTTAATTGTCACTGCTGTAGAACTGAGCCAAAAGGTATAGCACTTTTCATTCACCCTAAACTGTTTTGGGATGTGTGTTTAAGTATGCACCTCTATCATCTCTGCATGCTGCCACCATATGTCCCACCACCCACCATTCGCCTTGTGCCCAGTAAAATGGGAACACATTTGGAGGGACACATCCCTACCTGTCAGGTCAGCATTTGGCCACCAGCCAAGCTCACAGGCTTTACATGTGAATTCATCCTGAACAAATTCATTTTCTTTGCAAGCAGTGCAAATCCAGCAGCAACTCACTTCTCCTTTTCTGATCACCTGTAATGCAAAATAATGATCCTTTGTAAGAAAACAGAGAATCGCCTCACTCCCAAAACCAGATACCACCTGTGCTATTTAAAGTATGACAGGATTCTTGCGTATGGCATGTTTCAAACAACTAGAAAACATGAATCCTGATTCTGTATCTAAGTTTGTATATTAAAATTTGTGTTTAGGCATTTAGGGATAATCTTTAAGGATGATTTAATTTTGTTTTGGGGGAGCAGTTCTGAGTCAAAAATATAAACCAATTTTCCCTTTGGTGAAGAGTCATAGTGAGTGTTATATTTTCAATCAAACTTGAGAAAAGGTTTAATCTGAGAGATGGTTCAGATCAGGACAAGTAGCTCAGACCATATTTATTATTTATTGCATAGTAAAAAGCAGTAAACAAAGTCAAAGCTTAGAACAAAGAGCGATTCACGCATATACATACATATATATGCACATAAGCACAGGTGCACACACACATAAATTCTAATTTACATTGAATTCTCTTTGGGGCTCATTACACTAGTGTAAATAGAAATTCAAATAAGAGCAAATTAAAAAATCTACTGCTAAAAAGGTTTAATGGGTCCTAGTAGAAAATAAAAACAATATGCAGTGATTAAGAATATGCTTTTTAACTGTTCTTTTGGAGACAAATCTTGCTGAAAGGTGTATCTTTCTTTGTTGTGAAAGTTGCTAAATGTAATGATCCCGTGTTGAGAATATCGTTTCCTCATCTTGACTGCTAGTTTCATTACATCAAGGCTGAAAAAAACATCAAGGATATCTTCAGCTTATAGGGCTCCAACAAAGACTCTGGCTTTGTTTGCCAGAATGGAGGAATCCAGCCTTCTTTCCAGGATCTTGCTATTATCTATATGCAGAGTTAAGTGCAGTAGTGAAATATAAAATGTTTTGTTTTATTGAATGCTGGCTTTGTGGGCTTTTTTTTTTTAACATTTCCTCCCGCAGTGTGGACAGAATCCAATAGTCTTCAATGATGGGAGCTGACGCTGGCAATTTGTATGCATGGTGTTTACATAAACACATATACACAAACTGCACAATCTCAAAAACAAGGAAAAGATGTTTTGGAGGATAGTAAATACTGATAATATTTTCTCTCCAATATTGTTGGAATATGTCACTATGCCTTTGCCAAATCATCAATCACTTATTGCTTAGAGTAGCAATATAGAATTAAAAATTAAATGAAATTACAAAGGATTGCCTTCTTTCCATTTTAAGCTTACTGCTTCCATACCATTTTGATAGTGGTGTAACCTGTCATCCAGACATGGCAGGTGGCAAATTATTTGTAGCTTGATATAAGCACTACTATTTAGTAAATGTAGAGTGATTTCATTTGTGTTTCCATATCTCCTGTTGTGAACATGAGACATAGATAGTTTGGGGGTTTTTTTGTCTTTTTCTTGCTGGTGTTATTGCTGGAAGAAAACACTGGATTCCCACGGGTCACGTTATTTTCAGGACCAAGCCCCAAGTGAATCACAGCCACTGAATGTTATAGGCAATGACTAAGTGAAAATGTTGTTCTTTCTCACATAAGGTGAAATTCAAATCCTGTCACACTAGAAGATTCTGCATTACTACAAAGCACAATTTTAGAAAATGGGATTGTAAGAGTAAGATGTTAATCTAGAAGTCTTTCTCAACTTTTGGCTTTTCTGAAGAAAAGGAAGTCCTATCCCTTGGCTTGAAAGAAGCTTGCTTAGGTTTAGGGAGAAAATATAGACTAGTTGTTTACATCTCTATAGCAGAAAGAGTCTGAGGCATACCTTAATTTGGCCTTTCAAGCAAGGCTCGCTGCACACTGATCGGACCATTCCACTCTTGTTCATCTGAATCCTGTAGTCATCAATGTTGAGCACACCCTCGTGCCAGGTCCCAATGAGGACATAGTCATAACGATTGGGCTCTATGTATTGCAGGTTCATGATGTCATATCTGCAAGGGAAAAAAGAGAAAGCAAATTACTGTCTTGAAATATGGAGACTAAAATCTTATCTTGATCTTTCTCTTCTGCTTCCATAAACATTCATGTAATCCCCTAACACTAGGGACTAGAATTATACAGAAACACCAAATACAGTAGGATTTGTGGCAGAATCATTGGAAATGACAGCTGATTGCTACACAGTTACTAATTGCTTGACTTGCTTACATAAACCTGAGTAAAATGTATGTGTCCAGGAGGAACTGTACATCAGAGAAGGCAAGCTCTGCTAAAGCTGCACATGTAGGCACTGCCTGGATGGTGTGGTTTTCAGCCATTTTTCAAGATGTCTTTAACATTCACTTGATGCCTACATATAGGTCGGTTGTAGTTTAGCTCCCTCTGGGAGCTGAGTTAATCAAGAGAAATGCTCAGACTAACTGAGCTGGTATACCATAAGTTAACAGTAAACACTAGCTCAACAGTTTATATTACTCACTCCAGTAAGACTGTTGTGAAAAGTTAGCAGCTCAGGCACAAAATTTACTTCCTCACCCTAGGCAAGCAGGAGAGCACTTTCCAAGGCTAATGTAAAGGAAGCATAAAATACTGCAAAAATAGACATTCGCTACCCCACCTCCATCGTGGTCTTCCATGTGTTGGGCCTGGTGTACACATATGCCTTACGGCTAATTATTCTGCTTGTTCTTTATCCTACAGAATGTGGCTTGTGCAAAGTGTGGTGATTTCTTAGTAATTGGAAATGAGAAAGAATGGGAGAATGAATGTTAGAGAGTGCACAAAGAGGAAGAATTACAAAAGAGGCTAGATCTACAGCCTGGCCTCTTAAAATGAGAAGGGGTAGAGATTTGAGGGCTATGAAACAGAAATCAGCAGTGGAGCTGAAAATCACAAAGCACCTTTTGTTTTCAAAGCCTGAGAGTTACTACCTTGTTTTTCTCTACTGGATTGCCTCAGTCTCTTTTTTTATATAATGAGCATAGCAAATCTGTATGTGCATTAGGAATGAAAGGTAAGCAAAGTATGAGCCATAAATAAAACTGGAATGCTTGGTTGTGTGTAAAAAGACGTATCCATTTCTTTATTTTCCCTGCTGAGCTTCAAATGCACAAAATTTCAACTCTCTCTGCACTTCACACAGGAATGAGGTGATAGAATTGCTCTCTAGATGTCTTTTTTCTTAGTTGATTGTTTGAGATGTCTTCAATTAAAGATTATTTAAAGAAGTACATATTTATAGCTGTATTTAGACCTTGGTCTTGCAAATATGCATCCTCAGACAATGTCCGTTCCACTATAGAGAAGTGCATGGGAAAAGAAACTCTTGTCACTGACTTCAAAGCAGCCTCCAAGCAGAAGGCAGCTCCACTGGTTGGCAATTGGCTACTAATTGAGCGGTTGCTTAGAAAAGATGTAAATATCAATTTCAGTAGGAAATAATTCCTTCTTATATCTCAGTTCTTGCAAAAGAAGAATGTAAATAAAGGAATGCTGTTTTCAGAATCGTGAAGAACCAGGACAACAAGAAGCAATAAGACCCAGTAACTTTATAATGCAGACTCAACAGACAGGAGTAAAATTGAGCAGGAATGTAGATACCTCTTCCTAGCAAGAAGAACAAACTTAGATTTTAGTGTGACCCTTTATTGGACTGATATAAAATCAGCTGCTGTGGGCTGGAAAATGAATTTAGGATGTGGAATAAAAGATTACTAAAATCTCACATTGCCTTAAAGGCATTTTTGAGCCTACACAAATTGTTTTAATTTTTGAGGAAGTGTATTACAAGACACAGAGTGCATTAATGCAATATCAATCAAGAACTGGTAATTTCAGGGATATGATTTTAGTTTGAAAGCCATTTTTTATGTTTTCTTATAGTACTGTACTCTTTTATACCAGTTATCTCTCAAAGAATAAACTATGCAGACTAAAAGCTCTTACATAGCCTTGCATATGACAAGTTGTAGTACGTTTGCAGCTTTGATATGCAGCTTGGGTTTTAAGTGCAAAAATGAAGTCTAGCACATAAACTCGGTACATAGAGACATGCTTAAGTTCTTTATAATTTCTTTCTTTTCTTTAATGAAAACTTTCTGCTGTGAGTAAGGACCCACTCAGTGCTGGAATACATTCCCCTATCACTTCCCTCAGATACCTACAACTTTAAAATTTTGGGCTGTGTCCAAGCTAAAAATTATTGTTGTAAGAGAGGTGGGTTTGACAAGACTAGTAAAGCTCTAAGAGAGTGAGGACCATGGAGGCAGTTGGTTTTCACGCATATATATGGCAGCATTTACAGAAGCCATGAAAATATTCCACATTCTGGAAGAGTTCTGAATGAACCCTTATTTTAATATAAAAGCAAGCCCTATGGCATATTGAGAAATAATGTGCCCAAACAGATGTCATCATATTAATGAGATACTCGTGAGGTGAGTCAGATCATTAGCCACCTGGTCACAGACATACTCTTACTCTGGTTAGTCTGACATAGCTGAAGTTACTTTTTTCCATAGCCATTATACCACACTGGCAGTGAGGTTTGCTGCCCTGAAAGGCAGGATGGAAAACAGCAATGCTGAGCAATCCTAGGATGTAATTGGCCCTAACAACCACCCATGAAGCCAAATTCAAAACCAACCACATATATATGACAAAAAAAAAATCCTTTATATACAAGTTTGAAGTCTTTGCAGTATGCATTTGGTAATTTACTCAAATTAGAGTACATTAGAGTTGATAGGTTTGCCATATCAAAGCCAGAAGAGCTACTGAAAACTTTGAAATTGGCATACTTTGGTCTACATCCAAATCTAGTTAGGGTAAAACTAGCAACAATATTTCTCTTAGCTCATGAACCTCAGCATTTTTCCACATATCAGAGGTGCATTGTGGTGGCTGGAAGTTCTCCTTCCTGTTGTCACATAGCATTTTATGGTCAGATTCACGTGGAAATTGTTTGTTCTAGAGAGGTAAGTTTCTTCTTTCTGCCCTGAGGTAAAAGCAGACAGCTGCCCTAGGATAGAGAACAGCTTAAAACAGATCTGTCCCCCAGCCCAGCGAAGAAGGTGGTGTTAACTTCCGCATCCCCCACATCTTCCCTAGATGTTTCTGGGAATTTCAGTAATACAATTACCATTGAGAAAGGAAATGGGAGATACTCAATAAAAGTAAAAATTTCAGCAATTTTACCAGCATCTTCTTAATGACTCTATACCAAACTCACACTGCTGATTTCCCAGAGCTACAGCCACATCATTTTTCCCGGAGGCAGTGCAAGTCAGTTAAGTGACTGCATTTGTGCCCTTATGATACAGGTCTGCTTCACATTTATGCATAAAAGCTCTTCAAAATAAAAATTCTGCACAAGCGAAATAAATCCTTGAAAGAGTGCTTCATGTTTTCTGATCTCATTTTGATCAAAGTGGCATAGTCCATTCACTCATCCACTAAGAGCTTTCCATGTGGAGCTTTGGAAACACTAGGACTAATCTGCAGCTAATTACTATTTTGTGTGGACATAAACTATTGCTGGCGTATAACGATCTGACCGACTGTACAGATCACATTTCATATGCACATCACCGTTCTCTGATATAATATTACCCATGTCATAAAGGCCACAGACTATCCCAAGTATTACAGCATACATAACAAAAAGGTGAATTGAACTTTATTGCCCAAACATGCTAACTCCAGCTATGAAAATATAAATGAGGAACAACAACAAAAATCCCTACATAAAATAACACACAAAATTCTATATAGTCCAGAGAATCAAGAAAAAATGAACCATGCTATAGACCGAAGTGATGGATGGGTAAATTCTATCATTCTGACCTATTCAGAGAAGCACCCTGATATAGATCCTCCCATATCATGAATTCAGGAATTGTTCATTCTAATTCTGTGCTTGGTACTTCTAAGAGTTGCAGAAATACTCTCAGATGACAAGATAATAATGTTTAGGCTAAAATTGAAAAATTACAGCTAAAGAAAAAATTGAAGAGATATCAGACAGATAATTCAGCATATGCAAGGGTGTAGTATTGCTCTTACGGGGATTAGTAGTGTGTAATAAACTTAAAACTACACTAAACAGGGATTTCTCTGTATTATCTAAATTATATGTGCAAAGGCTTGATTCATGCATTTGTGTCAATAAGGCTGTATTTGACCAAAGGGATTGCTTGCATCTACTTTCAAAATCTGACCTAGCTCACCTATATCTTTGACTAAAATAATCTGAAGTACACAATACTCAACAAGAACACCAAACTGACCAGCTTTTTCATTACTAAGTGTAACAAAGTGTTTAAATGTATATAGTGTTAAAATATAATGAGCAAATGGTAAAATAATGCAATAATGCAAAGAGCAAATGGTAAAAAGTTGGTCAGTTTTGCTAATAAAGGCTAGTAATAGAGGTAAGAGTTGCTTTAAGACCACTGTATCTTACAAATACTTGAAGGAATATACTAGACTGCAGACTCTAGTTTGTTCCAGAGCACTCAGTGGAGTGCTGGCACTCAGATGCATTTATGCAATAAGCCCAAAGATGGAGTGAGAGAGTCTTTTATAACACTTTAATAACTCAGCAGGAAAACTTAACTTCAGTGAAATAACCCCTGAGCAGATTTCAGTTAATAATGGATTATGTACTTCAACAAAAGAATTAAACTTATTTATAAAAACAAAAACAAAACCAAAGCTCCTCCATCTGGGAGGTGTCACACGTAAAATATTTGAGCAGAGCCCATAAGCCTAAATGAAGAGGAAAAGATTTCTATTAGCTGGCTCCTGTAAGAGAAACAAAGGTGACATCCAAGTCCACAGAGTTACTGTTTCACCTTTTGCTCAGGTACACACTGTGCCTGCAAGGGATGGGTACACAGCACCACAGGTGGTATTTACCAAACCTCCATATAAGTGAAAGGCAGTATCTTCTAGCCAAAAAACCCCACAGTGTTTTTTGGTCTACTTGACCTATTTTTAAAGATAGGGACAACCAATCTTATTTGGAGTGAAACGAGTTAAGAAGAGCGCACAGGAGTTCAGCAAGCAGAACTAAATATTCTCTGGCAACGATGCAGTGCTATGTCCTGGGGGCACTAGAAGCAGCAGAGCCCCAGTTGGTAAAGGTTGTGCTCCACAATCCTATCATCAAAATCTTAGCAAGCAAATGCTTCATTAAATTCCAATCACTTGTATTGTGCTTTGCACATATTAAAACCCTGGTGCTGCACCCTAGTGGTATCTCAAACACCAAAAGTCTTCGAGATGCAAGGTTTGGCCTCTCCTGAAACACTAGAAATTTTACAGGCTGTACTGTAGTTCCAGTCTCAATATGAGCTGTAGCTATCAATATATCATATGCCAGTATTGTTATTCTTGGCTATTGATAAGACTAATCCAGATAATTCCATTTATGCTTCTTGGTATACGCGCTATATGCTTCAACAAAACAGCCAAAGAAATCTCCATCAGCAAATCCTGCAACTTTTCCACTTCCCAACACCTGGTTTAATTAGTTGAGAGGAAACATCTCTTTACCTTCCAGGGGCATCTCCCTTTTCATCAAACCAAACTTCTTCTCCAGAAACACCGATGAATGAGGATTTGAGGAGGAACTCCAAGAGCTTGCTGCCATCAATTGGCTTCATAGCATCACACAGCCCAACATGTCCAGGGCAAAGGGAATGGTGCATATTTTGTAGCCCATGAGCCATAGCATATATAGCATTGATGACAAATCCCATTTTACTGTCCTGCACATAATTTTCTTCTAGGCTTTCATTGCCTACAATAATAAGAAAAAAGTGTTGTTACAAATAAAGACGAAATAACACGAAAATATGAAAAAGCAGTGAGATATAAAAAGGGATTTTCTTATCTATTTTATGACACTTTGCAGGCATAAACAAGATGCCAGCCAAGGATTTTAATAAAATTAAAAAATACATCCCCCTTTTTGCCCCAGAAATCTTTAATTCATTGAAAGTGAATGCCTCATGAGAAAGCACTATTTTAATCAAATTTTCAGCTTTAATTTGTTATTTTTGGATTTTCTTTCCTTGTCATTCCACAATGCTATTTATGCTAAGAAGTGTTAGACCACAGTCCAGCACTGGAATTATACATTTCATCTGGAACAATTTTTGAAAGTAATTTGCTTGTAAATTTGACTTTTTGTCATGTTTGGACATTTTTTGGTTTGAAATCTCATGGTTTTGAGTGCCAAGATAGCAATGTCCCTTTCAGTGTTAATAAGAAAACAATCTAAATCAGCATCACTTCTCAAGTTATCAGAAATAATAAATTTAGCTAAAAGGTTATACGAATTTGGAATTTTTAAAGAAAGTCAAATGAAGTTCGTAATACCAGAAGACTTCTCATATTACTGTAGCACGAGCAGACATTAAAGTCTCTGTCCATTGATTAGGAACCATGTGGCAGTGAAGGTTTTCCCCACAGACAGGTTTTAGCTCTGATCTGCTGATGTGCAGGCACTGCCAGAGGATACCATTTGTGGTTGCATTTCACATCAGACCTTGCCGGGTCCTGGACCCTTACCCAGCTTCCCATCACAAGCTGCTGAATGCTGTCAGTGCTAAACCTGAGTCATGGAGGACTTGTGCTGCAGGGGTCCTGGGTGAGCTGGAAGTAAGAAACTTCTCTTTTTTGTTTCCTTCCCCTGAGTCATTTTATCACAATATGCTCCAAACTGCAAGATGCTTTTATCTGTAGACCTCCCACATTATTCAGTGTTTAGCAGGCATTTGCAATACAGTCTCTGTTACCTTGTCTAAGTAACACCTTGACTATGCTAGGGAAGTAGGATGTGTGAGAGACTAGGTGTTAACTGACAGTTCTCAAATCCAGGTTGGAGGACAGTTGTCATTTTAATATGAAGAAAAGAGAAAAACGGATGAGGAGCCAACAGAGATCTTATGGGTCAGAATTAAAGGAATGTCAGTGGCAGGTGACATTGTAGTAGGGGACTGCTGCAAGGCCACCAGACCACGAAGAGCAGTCAGATGATGCCTTCTATAGACTGACTGACAGAGCCTCACTTTCTCAAGATCTGGTCCTCATGGGTGACTTCAACCACCCCAATATCTGTTGGAGGGACAGCACAGCAGAGCATAAGCAGTCAAGGAGGTTCCTGAATTGTGTTGATCATCATTTCCTTCTCCAAATGACAGAAGAGCCAACAAGGAGGGGTGCTATGTTAGACCTTGTTCGAGCCAACAAGGAGGAGCTGGTTGAGAATATGAAATTCAAGGGCAGGCATGGTTCCAGTGACAATGAAATGGTGGATTTCAAGGTCTTTAAGGCAGTGAAGATGGTGCACAGCATGCTTATTACCCCGGACTTCAGGAGAGAAGATTTTGGCCTCTTCTGAGGTCTGCTTGGTAGAATACCAAGGGATAAAGCCCCAGAGGGAAGAAGGGCCCAAGAAAGCTAGTTAATATACAAGGATCACCTCCTCCAAACTCAGGAGTGATGTATCCAAAAAAGAGAAAGTTTGTTGGCAAAATGGACGTTGGGACTGAGAGCAACCTCAGCAAGTTTGTGGATGACACCAAGCTGTGTGGCATGATCAGCGCATAGGAGGGAAGTGGTACCATCCAGAAGAGCCTTCATAGACTTTAGAGGTGGCCCACATGAACTTCATGAAATTCAAGAAGGCCAAGGGCAAGGTCCTGCACATAGGCCAGGGAAATCCCAAGCACAAAAACAGGCTGGATGGAGAATCGATCGAGAGCAGCCCTGAAGAGAAGGACTTCAAGGTGTTTGTTGATGAGAAGCTCAACATAACCTGGCAACATACATCTACAACCCAGAAGGCCAGTCATGTCCTGGGCTGGATTAAAAGAAGTGTGACCAGAAGGTCGAGGGAGGTGATTTTTCCTCTATTCCACTCATGTGAGTCCCCACGTGGAGTACTGCATTCAGCTCTGTGTCCCCTAGTAGAAGAAGGTTGTGGACCTGTTGGAGCAAGTCTAGAGGAAGGCCACAAAAATGATCAAAGGGCTGGAGCACTTGTCCTATGAAGATGGTCTGAGAGAGTTGTGCTTGTTCAGTCTCAATAAGAGAAGGCTCTGAGGAGATCTTATAGCAACCTTCCAGCACCTAGAGGGGGCCTACAAGAAAGCTAGTGGGGGACTGTTTACAAGGGGTGAAGTCTTTAAACTGAAAGAGAAAGATTTAGATTAGATATTGGGAAGACATTCTACACTCTGAGCGTGGTGAACACTGGAATAGGTTGCCCAGAGAAGTTGTGGATACCCCATCACTGGAAGTGTTCAGTGTCAGGTTGGATGGGACTTTGAGCAAACTGGTCTAGTGGAAAGTGTTCCTGTCAATGACAGGAGGGTTGGAACTAGTTGATCTTTAAGGTTTCTTTGAACTCAAACTATTCTATGAAAATATACACATTCACTGAAACTTTCAATTTAAAAAATATTTCCTTCCTGTAATGTAGATATGATATGGCTTTCAAATTGAATCATGAAAATCACCCTTACATTTATACTTGGAAAAGGCTCTGATTTGGTAGATCTTCTCAGCTTGTTTGCCCTGCAACTCAGAATGGTCAACTAGGGATTTATTAGGATAGCAGAGATCCCGAAGGCAGTTATGTCTAGGTTTCTTTCTCTGGGTCTTCCTCACACAGGACATTCCTTGCAACTAGGCAAGAAAATCTTGCTTCAGTAACTGTTTTCCAGGTGAGCTGAACATAGCAAATAGTTGTGACTGAATTTAAAAAACCTTGTGAAAACAGCATAATCTGACTGGATGAGTTCATGTGCTCCTTTCACTGCCATACATTCAGCACCAGCAAGAAGCAGCTGGAGAAATATTTCCCAGATGCCATATCTTTGGTGGGAGAAGGTTCATAGCTCCTATTCAAATCTCATTAAATCAGTGCCATTCAGATCCACATTCAGAAACACAGAAAGAATAGAAATTTTAAACTTAAGCTAACAGAATATTTACACAAGGAAGCAAAGAGTGTGCCACTACGTGTACTTCACTTATACTGCATATAAAACGTAAAACATAGCCAAGGCATCTGTTGCCTGAATATGATAATGGAAAGTCTGTATGTGCTACCTCTATGTGTGTTTATCTGCTGATTTGTCCCTCAGGATTAACACTGCAAATTTACCACTGATTCTTCTTTCTTGTAGATAGAAAATGAATCCCTACATGAGAGGCAGAAAGCCCCTGAGCTTGCCATGATAGTCCTCCTTGTGAATTTTCTAGGCAGCAAGTTGTAGAAGAGATCACAGCCTCACTGATAGGATGCAACACTCACTAGCAACTATTTTCTACCTGTCCTGATTTCGACTGGGATAGTTTTCTTTCTGGTAGCTAATGTAGTATTTTGTTTTGAATTTGAAATGCAAGTAATGTCGATGACACACTAATTAATGTTCTTAGTTATTGCTAAACCACCATGTACTTTTCAGCTTCTCATCCTGAACTGCTAGTGAGAAGGCAGAGGGTGCATGGGAAGCTCAGAGGGGACACAGGCTGGACAGCTGACCCAAACTGGTCAAAGGGATATTCCATAATGTATGATGTCATGCGCAGTATATAAACTGGGAGAGCTGCCTAGGGAACAGTGGTCACTGCTCAGAGATGGGCCAGGCATCAGTCATTGAGTGATGAGCAGTTGGTCATTCCTTGCGTCGTATATTCTGTTATTGTTAATGTTGTTATTATCATTATGTCTCCATTTTGGTGTCCTATTAATCTGTTTTGATCTCTACCCATGAGTTTTATCCTTTTTTTTGTTGTTGTTCTCCTTCCCAACACTCTGTGAAGGAGGGAGAGGTGAGCGAGTGGTTGTGTGGTGCTCAGTTGCCAGATAGGGTTAAATCATGATGCTGCCTGAGAGTTTAACTCAGATGCCTCCTTAATTTCTCTAATTATTTTTTTAATTGTTATTAAAAGGAATGTAAACAACAATGACATGACGCTTGCAAGAGATCTGCTAATGATAGCATCCATATGCATTTCCAGAGGCAAGCATTTCTACCTGCTGGAGGTAGAAAACTAAAGGTAACAGAACTTGCCAATGTTTTAGAAAGAGGCCATTTCTCACAAGTATGTATTAGCTTAGCAAAGCATGGACTTAATTTCTCATATTTCAATATTATATGCATACCTCCAAAGAGAATAAATATTTGATGGTGGGACAATTATTTTTGTATAATTAGAAGTGAACATATAGCTAATTTTGAGGCTCCAAGAATATAGTCCCACACTACAGAGGTGACTGCCTTAATGTCACTCATAGAAATAATTGCACTGTAGTGGAAAGTAACATGCAGAGCATCATATGGTAATGAATTGTCTACAGATTGGGAATATAAACATCCTTATGTGTAAATAAGCTATTTTTGCAGTAAATCCAGCATGAGAAGTCATGCTTTACCTAAACACAAATTCCTGCAGTCAAAATACATTTTATTCCATTTTTATAATTAGATGTTTTTGATATACTTATGCATTTGAGCTTGTAAAAAATCATTTATGACAATCATCAAGAATTGTGTGGGTTTTTTTTAAAAACAAATGAAACCATGTAATTATGTCCAAACAGGACAAAACAGAGACAATCAATGTCCAGTTAAGTTTTCATTAGACAACTTTTCAACAAATGTGAGAACTATTTTGTGATTGTTATGGGGTTTCTTTGTAAAGTTGCGTTTTTCCTCAGTAGCTCTTTGAAATGTAATAAAGAGCAAAGCAGAGCCCTGGATTGTGAAACGTTTTTTTTTTCCTTCCTCTACTACCCTTTGGAAAAAAATACCATTGATCTACAAAGACTAATTTGAACACTAGGGTATATTAACACTAAAAATAGATGAGTATTTTTTTAACTTCTTTTTTTGTTGTTGTTGTTATTTTAGGGAACTTAGTTTTCACTAAATAAAGAGAAATTATAAGCCCTGTGAGTAGTGGATTAATTGAAGTCACTCAAATCAGGTCACTAATTTGTGAATGACCTTGAAGGATTCTTGTGTCCTAAATTTCATACTTTTTCATATTTTTGTATCAGACGCAGTGCAAAACTTCCTTTAATAATTCCATTTTAATAGTTTCTTAGTAGTTTGGGTAATTTTTTCTTATTACAATTTTGGTTTTAGTCTTTGTTTCTGTCAAGCAATCCTAAAGGAGGGTGGTATATATACACATTTACTACTAAATTAAACAAACAAAAACAAACAGAAAAAACCCAAACACTACACTCTGGCTACACACAACTGAAAAAATACTCCTAACACTGCTAAAAGCAATACCTAAATTGACAGAGAAGGAAGACAGCACAGACCAAAATTTCATGAAGCTTACAATAATTCTTTCCTTTTACTATAATGCGACTCAAATCTAACCAATATTAGCTCCAGCTAGGTACTTAGAAGGACCTGAATGTAAAGCAATCATGAATTTAGTCTAGTGTCTTTGCAGTGAAGTCGATGTGGGGCTGAAAGTGTTCTCAAGAGCAGAGCAGGTACTCATGGAAATCCCACTTGACAAGCTGAAATTAAGGAAAAACATACTATCAGAACTATGGCTAAAAATTAGTTACCTTTCATCTATCAAGCAAAGACCAGAAAAGCCTATGTCAATATACAGCAAGGAATTAACCACAAAGGATTACTTCATTTGCAGTCTTTAGAACAGCTAGGGCAGGAAGGAATCTGGAATGGAAATAAATGTAAAAACATTTTGGTTGGGCAAACTGATCAATGCCTAGCCAGCTGATAAATTTTGAACAAACACAAAACACTTGATAAAGAACACAGTCTGTTCACAGATGACTCTCAATTAGAACAAAAAGCCAAAATCTGTCGAACAAAACTGTAATAAATGATGATGTTTGATCTGGAATAGGCAGATAGTTTTACAGTTTGTTTCTGTCATCCACTGAAGATCATAAAAAGAGATTTTATTGTTGTGCTCCAGTTAGCAACTATTTTGAGAGCTATTATATTTTCTGGTGGTCCTGACAGAGGTTTGAAGGTCTTCAGAATTGTATATGTTGCCCTCTTTATTTGTAGCCATGTTTTCTGGTATTCATAGGCCATATGAGATTTCAGCTTTGTTGCAAGTTACAGCATAGTGATGAGTTACCTTCAATATGAGCGCTCATTATAACAATAACAAAAAATATATATTCTGGAAGCACAATCAGGGCTAAATTTCACTAGGGAGATGAAATAAAAGAAATGCCCTATATCCGGGCAATGAAATGCCCTATATGCCTAACAACTTGGTACAAGGCCATTCCCTCATAAAATGCCAAGTGGCAGAACAGGAGTTACAGCATGAACTGGTAGAGCAGTACACAGGCTTGCATCACTATGCTTTAGAGAAAGCATCAAATGTCTATATGCTCTGGAGAAACTGTGGAAGTAGATTTCTTGTGCTCTCCTTCAGTCCCAACATACATCACCTTAATCACAGGATGGTCAAACACTGGAAAAGTCTTCCTAGAGAGGAGGTCAATGCCCCAGGTTTGTCGGTATTTAAGATGATGCCCTTAATATCATGCTTTAACTTTTGGCTGTGGTCAGGCAGTTAGATCAAGAGATCATTTTAGGGCCCTTCTAACTGAACCGAATTAAAACAAAGCAAAACCCAAAAGAGCTCCCAAACCCCCGAGCAAATGTGCATGTCTGGCTCTGTACAAGTTTTGTAGAGATGTGCTAGGAACATAGTATGTCCTTGGAAAACAATGGAAGTTACATATCTTGTAATGTCTCTTGTTAGAGAAGAGCTGCCAGGCTCTGACCACAATAAATTTGTATCATAGGATCTTGCAATGAGCAGGGCATAAGGATAACACGCTGAACAGTCACTTCAAATCTAGGCCCCTTAAGGTAAGAGCTAAAGATTATTTTGGCAACTAAATGGTTCATGAAAAGTAATGAACAGACTTAGCTTCCTGTGATTTTAGTGGCATTTTAGGATATTTGGTTTCTTAGAAAAATTAAAGCACTCTTATTTGGATTCTTAACTACCTAACCAATGGAGAGAAAATGCTATCAACTCTATATTTCTGATTTTTCTCCTATTCCTTGAAATATTTTTTTTTCATTTTATTTAGTAATGGCTTACCCTTTGTATAACCATGACAATTAAAATTCTATGAAATAATTTTTGAAAAGGGTTTCATTTTTTTATACTTGTGCTGTTCTGATAATTTAAAAATACTGCCAGTTCTCTCCTCCTTGCAATCTATTTATAATCACTCTTACATTATCTAAAAACAATGATAACAACAAAACTATTTAACAAATTTCACTTTAAGGCACTGCAAAATTAATAACACAGGTTATAGTGTCTCTAAGTGTATTTAGTAATATTATACTGTGTTCAAAGCCTGTGCATTAATTGGCCTTTTCTTATCACCTTTACAGTAACAAGTGCATTCTGTTTGTTAATATTGTATGGCTGAATGAAATCCTCACCTTTTGATGGTATACAAAGTACTTTCGTACATGCCACTGTGCTCATTATGTCTAAATGTAAGTTAGAGGCAACAAGTCAGATTAGGAAAAGTCAGTTATTCTGTATGAAGGCTTGTACATATGCATCTCTTTCAGCCTACAATCAAATATACATCTATAGGAATTTCTGAAATCATGTTTTCAGAAGTAACTGCCTGTTTTCCAGACAATTCCAACTGTAGCTGCCTATGATGAAGAGGCCAGGAAATGCTAACTGGTGACCAGAGCAAGCCAATTGTGGATCAGAGCTGAAGGCTTCACTTGCCATGGGCTGTCTCAATGACCTTGATGTCTCTGTGCAAGCTAAAGTGACCATAAACAATTTGTGGAAAAACAATTTCTTCTTTTGTCTGTTACCAAGCCAAAAGAGAGTCAAGAAATAGAGACTTTATTGCAATCTCAATTAAAAAACAATTCATAATTGTAATGAGACAGAATGATCGGTTGAAAAATTTGTCAATGCTTCATTCAACATAGAACAAATAATCCCATTATGGTAAATTATTGCTTCTTGTATGGCTCCTGCTCCCAGGAAACCAGTTATTATACTGTTTTCAAACAAAAGCAGAACACATGCATAATAGTTACCCCTTTATTTCCTACTTTGATGTCTGCATTGTTGCAGCAGGGAGGCAGGTTCAAGAGGCAACCAAATAGGTTGAAGGAGAGGAGAGATAGAACATACAGGGAGGATAGTAAAAGAGCTATCAGAAAGACACAAGATAAAACAGCTAACTCAATTCCCATCAAATGTGTACTATCTGCTTCACTAGGGGAAGCTCCACTATCTGTCAGGAAAGGGTGAGGAAGTTTGCATTATTTAAGGAAAGGGATCTTCCCTTAACTACCTCCTGAGCATCATGTCACCAATCCATAGAAAATAGTGTATCACTCTTTAGATTGCAAGTTGCTCTGCCCTTTGGCAAGAGAAGAATCTAAGCTTTCACTCGGGCAGCTAAAAGGAGGAAATGTTTTGCAATGTGCAGGTTCTACACGAGATTTCAAAACATACTGATGAACATTTCACATCTTATGGTATTCATAAATCAACAAATGGAGTTCACTGTGCTACAGATTTCATTTTCAGGATGTCATTAAATCAGAAAGGTTTTGCTTCCATTCTTCAAATGGTTTTAGTTTCCCCAAGCGAAAAGATTAAATTCACACAATTATATTTGATGTATTTTTCCCTGGAAAGCTAGGATACAATTACAGTTACCAGTTGAGATACCCTGCTATTTTCTTTCTGAGCACGGCAAAATCTGTAGGTCTCCCAGATACTACTGCTGTGTTACATCTGGTGAATGTTCCTTTTTAATTGGGATTAGTGTACTTCTGTTCTTGTATAAAACTACAGAAAGAAGTGAAAGCTATTCATAAGTCAGGCATTCAACAGAAGAACTTAAAAAATTTGCACTTGACTTCTCAGTCTAAGGCACTAACAGGGTGCTGACTGCAGTAATATTTGTATTCAACAGATTATATATTTTCACTAGAAAGCTGATCAAATAACTGATGAACCTTCTTCTCCTGGAATAAAGCTGATACTGATTTTAAAAGAGTTTGGGGTTTTTTTTACTTACTTTTACCTACATATCTTTCACAGATGTCAACTCAATGGTTTAAGGAAACCAAACATTAATTCAGCCATCAAGGTCCAGGTTCTCTTTCATTCCAGATGCCTAATGCCTAACCCTTAGGAGATTAGTCTCCTTTTTGGATATACTATACACCACCAGTGTCTTCAGTTTCCTTGCCTGCTTTTGTGAGGACGTCATGTTATTCTTCAGTGTTCAAAAAGAAATGAGTTTCTTTTGTCTCTCCTGTGTGTCAGAAGCAGTGGGGAAAGATTTTAATTAAATTGACTTTCTTGGTTCTATATGCAATGTTATGTAAGCACATTAGGGCTTTAAGAGCTTAGTGTCAAAGACTCCAAAATAAGACTGGCATACACAAATACAACAGTGCCACAGTGAAGCTGAATATCATGAGGAGAAATGACTGCACAAGCTGCTGACTCACTCATTAATCAGATGTAGGGAGAGTCTCAGACTCACTAGGTACTGTGTGGGAGAAAGGGGACTAAGCAGTGCTGCCAGCCCTAAACTAAGTCTGAACTTGAAGCCCAGGCACCATACAACTTGGGAGCAAAACAGAAGGAAACCAATCTCTTTCTAATTGCTCCTGTCTTCCCCAGTGTACGAACTTTGCTTAGCAGGCACAAGAGTCTGAAGCTCTCTTCCACTTCCTGCTCTTTCTGCCTTTCCCCGTGGACATTCAGATTCTCACACAACTATATGACCCCAGGAAAAGCAGATTTGAGACATAAACACCAAGTGACAAATGCGCATAACTCATGCTCAGTCTGTGGCAGATGACAAAGCTATGTTGAAATGCGCCTGTGTCCAGGAGAGCAGAGAGAGTTTTCCTCTTACATCTCCTTTCTAGTGACCCAAACAGACTAAGCAGGGATTCAGAAGACTGTGATTTCCCAAAGGCTGGCTGTAGCTTCAAGCAAATGTGTGCATGCCTGATGTCTGTACATGACAGTGCTGAAGCAAGCATGCAGAGCACGCCTGGCTAAGGTTTTATGTATTTGCAAACACTCCCAGCTTAGGAGCAATGCTGCAGCCCCTCTCTGCCTTTTGAGGAGGCTGGAGGGAAGCTGGGTGCCTTTGCAGCAGCTGGCAGCATGGCTTTGTTAGCACTGTCTCACTGGGGGAGGAGGCAGGTGAGTGCAAAACAGGCCTGTGGTGGAGAAAAAGTTCCTTTCCCCCTTTTCCATAAATCTGTACGACCTGCTCTGTCTCTTTTGTAGGCTGGCAGTAAAAGAAAGGCTCAAAGGGAACTACAGTGCATCACCTAAGGGCTATGTTGACAGCACAGTCATCTGCGTGACAGTCACCCCAGGAGAGGACTGTCTTTTCCTTAGTTAGGCTGCCCCTGGCAAGGTATAGCTCTGTACCATCTATGGGTTAGCAGTCTACACCCATTCCTGTCAGTGAGAGCTGAAAAAAACCTGATTGCAGCATTGAAAAGTTGCAAGAGTACGTGTCCACAGAAAGTATTCACAGCAACAGGAAGAAGAGCTAACAAGCAGGGAACTTTCTTTACAAGATAATGTCTATGCCATGTGCTCTTAAATAAGGTCTGCAGAGATTCACTTATAGCAGACGGCTTGACAGAAGCTCATCAGCCTAATAAAGCTTCTAGAGGTAATAACACTATGGCTTGAAAACTCTGTTTCTTTCCACTGGGCTAAAATTCTTGATAGACATTTTTACTTTTAAAAAAACCTAGGGCTTGTTGAGATTCTTTCTCCTATAAACAAGGCTGCAAGCTGATGCTTGAAATCTCTTCTGTATATATATAGTGCTATAAGCTGTAAATGGCTTGGCAGGAAATTCTAGGATCGTTTCTCTTTGTTCCTAGCTTTTAGTGGAATTATCATGATGAAATAGCTCTAAGTGAAGACTAGTTTTTAATGAAGGGTATAGACTATAGCTTAGCGAAGGGTAAAAAAACAGTCCCCATCAAAACAAATGGAAGATCCACACCAGTGATATTTGTATGTGCTCATGCAATGCCACCAGCTTAAGAAATACAGTTTACAGAATGTCCAGTGGTGAAGAATCATTATTAAAAACTGAAAAAAATTTAAGTTTTAAGGTTATTGATTATCTCATTTTGGCTATTATCTTAATTCCCGTGCTTATGAATTAATAGACTGGAAAGTAACAGAGAAAAGTAACTATTCCTATTTGAGATAAATCTATTTCTGTATCTTGGACCTTCAGGTAAATGCACTTCAAGGTCAATGCAAATGGTTTTAAAAGAAGCATGACTTTATATTTATTTGCCATGTTTTTCATGGCTGCATTCATGCACCAGAGTGGGACTATACCTGCAATTGCCATAATGCACATAGAATTATGAACTTCCATTACTATGGATATTTTAATTACGATGTTTTGACTTAATTCCCATATGAAGAGAGTAAGTTGTAAAGATACTTAACTTACTAGATGATCAGAAAAAAAGTCAACATTGGGCCCTTTTAGCTTACGGACATTCACCCCCAAAGAAAATATTGTGATCACCTATTGGAAGACTCATGGAACTGACCAGGAATCTGGCATGGAAAGACAGCAGCTAAATAGTAACCACAGTCAAATATTCAAATTTAATGAATGTTCATATTCAAGACTTAAAGTTAGAGATCAATAAAACTGACAGTGATTCTAGACTTGGAGAACCCATCAAGTCAAAAATAGCTTAGGCTTTAAAAAAATCTAAATCTACTCTAATTTAGATAGTTAGGACATAACATTAAATGACATGTTCATTCTAGAAACAAGCAACATAGAAGACAATCTGAAGTGATTCCAGAGCCTTTCTTAGAGACAGAGGGTAATTATTATGAGAGCTTGACAAATAATTATCATGATTAATTTGTTTTTCTTAAAAGCTGGACTGTGTACAAACTGCCTGCAAAATGACCACAACATGTTCTATTATTTATTTGAAATTATTATTTAACTTCTTCAGCAAGACATTATTCTCAGCTTCTATTTTAATTAGAAATTAATATTTCATCTTATAAACAGCAATAAAATATGCCAGCTGATTTTTTCATTGCTGTTCCTTGATTGAATGGTTTGTTCATGTAATCAGCAAAGACACTGATTTCAAATACTGATATAGCATTTGAAATCCATCTAATTATTTCATTAGGCGACCAAAATTTAGTGCTGACAAATGTATTTGAATGGTCAAGCTCAGTCTTTGTGTTTAAAGGACACAGCACAGTTATTTTAATGGAACATTCACAGGCAGGGTGCATGGAAAGGAGGGTCTTTGTCCTGTCTGATCCTGGCCAGAGGTCATACTCTAGTCTGGCATCACAAATCCTCTGGTCCCAAGTTATTCTTTGACTTTGATTCTTTCCTTTTTTAAATTATTTTCTTTTTTTTTTTTTTTCCTTCTGTCCCCTTTCTTGGGAATACAACAACAGGGAATTAAATTTGCTACTCTTACTGTGTGTCCTATTGCTTCTTTTATCACCCTCAGTCCAACAATAAACTATCTCTGAACCTCTGTCTTGAGCTCTGAAGGGTCCCACAAGTACTCATGCTCCCAAAGCTTCAGGCACCATTTAAGTGTGATTGGTTATTATCACAGAGACCTTGATGTGCCTGCTTCTCTTGCTTTCTTTACAGCCTTCCTCCAGTGCCATCCTGGTTCCTGACCCAGTCTCTCCAAGGACAGAATTCCACAGAGCCCATTTTCTACATGACCTGAACGCCTGTAGAGAAACGATTAAAAAGAGAGAAAACTCAGCCTTCAGTCTTCCACTCTCCCTCAGGTAACTATATAACCTTGCTGCCTTATTTGCACACCCCATTAAAGACATATTTAGAACTACTGTTCTTAACAGATCTCTTATTTGGAACAATTCTAGCAGATGATGAGTTGCTGCTAGTCTTACATGAGAGAGGAATGAACACACTTAAAATTAAATTAATTTACAAATTTAGAGAAATATTTGAAGATTTTTGTGTTGCTTGGCTAGCTTTAATCATGCTTTGCACTCTTAATTAAAAAAAAAAAACCAAAACCAGAACAGTTAAGTCAGAAACCCTTACAGATATCCTATTGTAACACACAATGATGGAAAAATGAAAAGCATAGGAAATAGAACTGATTAAATTTCAAGTGTCATGCTTTTCATGTGAAGCCAGAGACTTTGTCTGAAAGAAAGAGACAGAATTCAGTAATTGTGCTGCAGCTTTCAGAATATTAACCACCTTAGTTTCTTAAATTAGGAACCTGAATACATATTTGGGCATCTAATTAATTGACTTGATTAATACCCAAAATTCTCTAGCTGCTGTTGACTTCCATGGGAATTGTAAGAGATCAGAACCCTTAAAAATCAGGCCAATTTATCTAGGTCTCAGAGCACACACTTCGGGAGCCTAATTTTGGGCATTTTCATCAAAAAATGCTGGTTCAGAGTTGAAAACAAGCAACCTTCATATTAAATATAGAATCTATTACCACTGAATTGGGCGGAGAAGTTAAGAGATTTATGTTAAATTTATGTTAAATATTCTGCACCAATACAACACATAGACCTATTAGTTAGGGCCTTTGGATCACAGTAAAAATATTATGAAAATAATAAAATACAGATATTCATTAATCTATCTTCTCTGGAGATCTGTGCTCCTATCTGGCATGGAGATAGCAAATGGAACAAACCACGCAAACATTTCTCCATCCATTGATCTATACCTGTAAACATCTGAGTACAAGCTTATGGTTGTCTTGTGTTAACTAACATGGCCTAACTGGCCTTTTCATATTTTAAATTTGAATGGTTCTCTAAGAGTCTGAAGAACAGTCAGGCAAGATATCTAATACTGATCATGCTTTAAAATAGTTTTGATTTAAAATGGGTTTCAGAATACTTGCATGGCAGTGTACCACTCATTAGCCAGTACTATTTGTTTCCTGTTTCCTTTATTATTATTTCAGAGCAAACCACTTCTTCCTCACTTCGATTCTCAAAGTTAAGGTAGTATTGAGGATGCCAGCATTAGATGCTGAAGTATAATTCAATACGAATGCCAACATGTCTCACTTCTGCGGAAATATAGCTCCCTTCAAATTTCTCCTTTGCCAAGTTTACTGTTGCTTTTGAATTTTCATTTTTTTGAAATAGAACATATCCTCACACCAGAAACCTTCTTAATGAAGAACTAGCCTCCTTGAACCACAGGTTTTCATGCCAGTGCAGTGGATTTCACATGTGCTGCATGTGCATCGCTGAGTGCCCAGACTACTAACCAGCCCTGCACCAGCGTACTTACTTGCTCTCGGAGTCTCCTATCGCTTCCCAGGATCAAAGGCAGCTGCTGCAGCTGCTCTGGAGCTGAGAAACAAAGCAATCTCAGCTACCTTAACAAGCGCTTAGCTGGAACATGTTAGAATTTAACAGGGCACACTCACAGATTTTGTTTCAATTTAAGTGTAGTTTTCAAATGATTGTTAGGATGATCCAAATATTCCTTTGTAACCCTAGGAATATGCAATACATTAATCAAAATGCACAGATCACAAAGACCCAGTTTATTTTCCTCTTAACTGGACATTTGCCCAGAGCTGCGTTCAAATAACGTATCAGAAAAGATTCATTTTAAAGTGAAGCTAAGATTAGAAGCTTCTGAATGACGTCTGAATGAGGACAATGTATCGTTGATTAGCAGTGAACTAGAGCTAAGCAAATCAGAAGAAAAAATAAGTGTCCCTAATCTTTATTCAGATATTAAATTCAACAGAAAAACAGAATCAGGATTCTTTCAGATCTGAAAGAATTTAAAAAGCATTCATTTTAGCATACCTCCTTTTTTTCCTGGGTATATCCAGATGTGATTTTTTAGAAAAAAAAAGGAATATCAAGCCCAGTCAAACACAAATTACTGAAGTACTTGAGATATGATAATGGGCCCCTGCGATGTGATTTTTTAGATTTTAAGCAACTGGAAAAACAGGCAGAGTAAACTGGCTTTTGCAGAAAGTAGACAGTACAGTGGACAGCATGATGTTAAGAGTGCTATTGCTTTGAGGACAACAGGCCTGATTTTCCAGCTCTATGTATCTGAGCCTCAACTCAGAGCTAAATTAAAGGTTTGAACTTGCAGATCCCTCCAAAGCTGCTTCCTATCATATGAATTTCAAAAATCTAGCTGAAGGAAACGTTCAGTAATCATCACCTCACACCTTGCTATGCTGCAGTGGCCCTCTCTGTCTCAGCTAGCAGCCCCGTCTAGTTGCGGTAGCTGCTTTCATTATTTTCGTTAGTTCCCTCCGCACTAGCAGGCTTCTGTGCTCTGCCAGACCTCCTAGTATGAGTGGGAAAACAGAATTTAATTCTAGCAGCCCTATTTTTTTGGAGCACACACTTTCCCCATGTGTTTCAGTATAGGTGATTCTGAGTTAGAAGGTTGGTGGATTGTATGGTTCAAGTTTTATTACTCAGTCTCATAACTTATTCTTTACACCACTGCTTGCTTAGAGTCTTTTAAGAGGAACACATTACTATGAAGAACTTTATTGCCTGTTTTTCAGCAGATATCTCTGGGCTGCAGCTAGACACATATCAGTGTGCAGGTTTGTGCCTACATGCTAGCTCCTACTGTATCTCCTTTGCACTTGTATTTATGGGGTAATTATGCCAGAAATGACAACCTGTAAAACTGCAAGCAGAGTTTAAAAACTTTCCTAATCTGGTTGAGTGAGAAAAGGGAAGATAGGACTTAATAAAAGACCTTGTTTTCAGATCAGTTACCCATGTTATTTCATCTGGTTTATTTACTGGTTTCGTTAAACAGTTTTATCAAGGTTTAAATGTTCTGATGTGTGATCTCCACAACTGATTTCTAGGAACACATCTATTAACTCTTTTTGTGTTCTTTTATCCTCACCATGCTCCTGAAACAAGTTGAAAGTCCATGTGACAGTCTGAGCAGTCAAGATTGACCTGATCTTTCTCTAGACAGGGGAAACCGAAGCAACAAGGAGACACAAGGGAGCATGATTCATGTGTCCTGTTCCTTTACAGCACCATCGATTTATTCTTGTAAAGGAGAAGGCTGAATGTCACAAGCCTACCCAAAGACTGTTCTAATCCCAGAATTGGAAATTTTGACTGTTAAAGCCCACAATGGAAAATGTAGATGTAATTTAAAATTCAGAAAACTTTTGTCATATCCTGCTGTATTATGTATATGTTCTGCAAACTGCCTTCAGTTTCGAAGTAGTAATCAGTTTTGATCACTACTGTGGGATGAAGCCTAGAATCTCCTGCCTCATCCTGAGGACAAAGAAAGATATGCAGGGCTCAGCTCATTCTCTCCTGCAGGGGTTATGGAGGGTGAGTCACAGGATACATAATATACAAAACAGCTTGAAAAAGTTGTGATCAAGTTAACAGCTTGATTCCTTCTGCGAAGGCAGATATATATACTGCACTGGGTGGTTCACAAGCAGTGACTGATCGGGCAGTGTGCATGCTCAGGCTATTGTCTTATAATTAACTTCTGATACACTCTAGTGAAAGTAGTTCCTGTTGTGGATGGTTCTGTTTATGCAAAGTCTCATGGGCCAAGGGCTCCATGGGGGAGGCTTGCAGGTATTGAGATTAAAGAAATGTTCTCAGAGAAACATCTGCAAGCACTTCTGACACAGTAGAATGATCCCTAATAATGTCTAACAGATCTAATTTGTCTGACTCGCAACGCAAACCGAAACACTCTGAAAACTGCTCAGATCAACTCTCACTGGAAATGCATTCACCCAATTGGCAAAGAGTAGAAACAATGAATTACATTGTCCACTGATATGAGAAAATGAGGGTCCCATGTTATCTTACATAAATTCATCAAAACTAAGATGGGTCTTAAGAAAAAAAGTCCTTAATAAGAGAAGCTCTGAACTACATTACTGATGAACTCAATGTAGTCTGACAGATGCATTAGCCAAGTGCAAAACTATCTGAAGATGGGAATAGGTCAGCCATCAGTCTTCTGTCTTTCTATATGATGCAATAAGTGCAATCTCAGGCAAATACGGGAAATCAAACACCATGACAAGTATGAGCAGAGGCTCTGTGGATCTTCTAAAAAGACATTATCATCTTATGTCAGAGAAAAAACCAAACATCACTAAAACTATAAGGACTCTGTCTGTGTCTGAATGAGATAAAAACATGTTTTAAAGGGTGGGTAACAATGGTGGCAAACACTAAAGGATAATTTTCAAAGGCATTTTAACCAGAGGAAAGCACGTCAAGCTGACTCCAGAAGCACTTGTTAAAATGACTGGATTTAGTAGGTTAGGTATAATTTCCCACATACATAACTATACTAAAAAACATCTAAAACACCTCTGCACCATGCCCCGCATCCTTTTCAAACTATGGCTGTTTCAAGAAAAGTGAATGATTCAAGGTCTTTACTATGACAAAATAATCTATATTCACTGGAATTTTTGTCTCAAGAAGTATGACTCTGCATTAGTCTCAGTAAAGCATAAAAGCCTTTTCTGGAATATTTACTCTTACCCTCAAACTCTTTTCTGTTATCATTAATATGTTCTGCCAATGATTTGACATGCTATGAAAATTTATGGTGGGTATCCAGAACTACTTAGGTGTGGTGAAAGCTTATGTTCTCTTTCGAGGTGAATCTGCTGATGCAGAAAGAGAATGGGAAAAGACACTTAGTACTAAAGTTGATGCTCAAATATGGTGGCCAAACAGATTCCTGGCAGGAATGAAGGCAAACATCATCTCGGCTATTGATAGCACAGCCAGTGTCTGCAGCATGTGATTACTTCTATGCCACCTCCATCTTTTACTTCGCACTTATGAGGCTGCATCTAGAACTTTTTTAACTACCAGTACAGAAAGACCTTGAAAACCTGGAGTATATTCTGCAGAGGGACATCAAGATGATTGGGAGCTACAGTCCTTACCCTTTGAGGACAGGCTGAAGGACTAGGGCTTGTTCAAGCTGTAGAAAAGATGGCTGCAAGGGAACCTAATAACAGGTTCTCTTACCTACAGTGTGGTTACTGAGGAGAGACAGATTCTTCATGGTGAGGCATGGTGGGAGACTAAGAGACGATGGACATAACTTGAAACAAGAGAGTTTCAAACTGGATATGAGGCAAAACTTTTTCACATTCAAATAGCAGAACAGGTTGCCCAGAAATACTCTGCCACCTTTGTCCTTGAGGGTTTTTCAAGGTCGCTGTGAATAAAGCCCTGAACAGCCTGGTCTGAGTTTGTACTTGACCCTGCTTTGAGCAGGATGTTGGCCTACAGTCTTTCTGGGCTACCTTCCAGACTGAATGATTCTGTGACTCTGCCTGCACTCAGTCTGAATGTTTGTATTTGTCTTGGACTGAGACAGGAATTAGAAGACAAAGCAATCCGTATGGCACAACCAAGGTATGAGTAAGCATCCTACAAGGAACTTGTACTGTTACTTCCTTTGGATCAAAAAAATCCACGTTTCTTGTGCTTGTCCGCCACAAATAGGTTCACTGACATATAATCCTCTCCTCAAAGATCTATTGAATCAATGAATGAATCATAAATTGCCCATTTTATTCCACTTTACTCTGTTGAAAAATGTCTGTGCTGATTGTCTGCCGCTGAACTGCTGTGAGCATAATCTGATGTTTGCATCAGTTCCATAACCAATTTCATAACTGTCTCTTGTGGTGCAAAGGAGCACTCATCTCACCCCTTTTACATAAACTACAGCTCCTTTATTATCTGTCAGGAGGGGAACAGGGCATTCTGTAAGTGAGCAGTCAAATCTCCATACAATCGTTTGCACTGAACTGAGTTCTACACCATTTCTGCGTGAGTGAGACTTGTGTTTAATTCTGGCCTATGTAGGCTCACCAAGTCCAATGGAGAAATACTTGTCACTGTAGTGTTATTGGAAGAAAAGCAGTTCCATTTGCGTTATTACTATCAAATTAAGGAGGAGAAAACATCCTACAGAACTGTTGGAAATGTATCTAAACTCTGTTGCTTGACATACACAGTCTATCACCTAATCCTGGTGTCAGCACACAATCTCCTACAACCTCCAAACTTCAGAGAAGACTGTGTGTCTGATGAGCTGAGACAAGTGATGACCGTTGCCTGGTGCACTGCCTGAGTTGGTGCACAAAGGGTAGTTAGTGTTAGTCCATCCTGAGTCAGGTAGCTTCTTACTATCTCAAATTCAGAGGGTTTTTTTCTGTTAAAGTGGACTTCTCTATTCTGACTTTTCATCCAAAGGGTATGAAGAATGGTGTGAAGTTCTGAATCTTGTGATGAGTCAAGGTCCATGTAGAGCTGGACGCCATGCTGTTTCCTAAAGAATGTAGCTACTGCATGGAGAGCATTGAAAGTACCTTAGTGGCAGGGTCAGTTTCTGAACAGTTCTGCACTGGAAGTGGTTTTGGCCAACTAAATGTCAAGGAAACCACAGGAGAATGATCATATATGACTATCTCTTTTCTACTGTGGTGGGTAGAACCTGGCTGGCTGGCAAATGCCCACCAAGGTACTCTGCCATCCTCTCTCCTCAGCAGGACAGTGGAAGAAAATAAAACGGAAAATTCATTGGTCAAGATAAACAGTTAAAAAAAAAGAAAAGCAAATGTCATACACAGAAACAAAGGAGAGCAGAAAGAACTTCCATCACCAGGCAATGCCCAGTCACTTCCTGGGAAGTAGGGTTTCAGTATGTAGTGGTTGCTTTGAAGATAAATACCTTATTAACAAATGCTTACCCTCCTCCTTTTCCTTTCTCTTAGCTTTTATTGTTGAGTATGACATCATGTGGTATGGAAACTTTGTTCAGTTTGGATCAGCTGTCCTGGCTATGTGCCCCCCAACTTCTTGCCCATCTCCAGTCTACTGGCCTTTGGGATAGAAGGAGAGGGGGTGGAGAGATAGCCTCAGTGTTATGCAAGCGCTGCTCAGCAGTTTTCAAAACTCTGGTGTGTTATCAACGTCTTTTTATCTAGAAATACAAAGCACAGCACTATGAGACTGCTATGAGGAAAATGAACTCCATCTCAGCCTAATCCAATTCATCTACATATAAGAAAATTTCTGGATTTGAATCCAGTTGTATTGGAAAGGAATGGAATGGAATATTTCATTTGGAATGGGTCTGCAACCATCATCTAGTCCAGTTGCCTCACCAGTCTGGGGCTGACCAAAATTTAAAGCATGTTGTTAAGGGCATTGTCCAAATGCAATTTTAACATTGATAGGCTTGAGGCATAGATTGCCTCTCTAGGAAGCCTGTTTCAGTGTTTGACTATCCTTTTGGTAAAGTAATGCTTCCTAATGTCCAGTTTAAACTTCATGATGAAGAATATCTCCTATGGCAGAAAGAGAAAGAAAGGAAGAAACAGAGAAAGAAAGGGAGAGGGGGAGAGACGTTACCTTATGAGAGGCATTTGTCTATAACATTAGCAAAAACTGAGTCAAAACCAGCTCCCACTCATTTGACTGCTACTGAAGAGGGAAAAGTTGTTTAATTTATTTCAAGAAAGGATGATCCAGAAGAGCAGTCATGGCAAAACTCTTGATGATTGTCTTCTCTTCCCATGAATCTGTGCTACTACCAAATATTCTTTCTACATCCGTTACCGCTATTGTGAAAATGTGGCCATCCTATGGACTTCAAGACTGGAAGGTACTTGGACTTGTTTCCTTCCAGTCGTGCTTAAATCAGAGAGACTTTTTTCAAAAAAATTCACATATACATGCAGCACTCAGTGTAAAATGAGAATTCCTGAAGGACAACACCAGTCTTCTCAGGGACTGACTGAGGGAATTCAGGCAGTAATTCCTGTCATCAGAGAAGAGGGATTTCTAGGAACTTCTTCCCTTTGCTTCCTAGAGAGCCTGTAATCCCAAGCTAGTGCTGACTCAACAGTAACAGGGTGTGAGAAACTGCAAATGCAGCAGCTCTAATTGCTGAGAAGTCCTTGCCTATCCACGAATGCTAAAAATCGAACTCCGTATTCCAGTGGTAATTCTGAATAAATCACTCAGTAAAGTGATTGGGTTGTATATAAGCAAATTTTACTGGGTAGGCAGTAATTCAAGATCCTCAAATACAAACTTTGTCATTAATCTCATTTTCAAAATGGATAGGTCCAAGGATTTTGAATCTTTTTTTAATAAGGTAGTTGGAGAACACCACTGCCTTTTCTTTTTGTGTTTCTTGTTGCTCCTAGGCAAACGACTGCTGTGTTAATACCAACACACTATGCTCCCCTAAATATCACACATGTTTTTGTCCTTAATTTTCTCTTTCTTTAGTTAGTTTTCTGAGCATTAACTCTCCAAACACTGAAGAATAACTTGAGCAGTCTGCTGTCTTTGAATCAGTTTCTGTGCAGAAGTATGGCTGTGCTTTGTTCTCAGTAAGGGCAACCAGTGCAATTCTGGAATACAGAACAGATCAGGACCCAGAGATAGTCAAAACACATGCTAATAATGTCTATGGACTCCTGAGACCATAGAGGATTCACCTTTTTCTACAATGCAGGAACCTATGTGCCTTGTTACAGGAATATTGATGGAATACTTTAAAGTAAGATTGAAAGCTCTTAGACATAATGGAGTTAAGGTGCTTGGTATCAGTATTGAATACTGGTAATTTTTCTGGGGTGATGCAGTAGTAGCAGCAGTACTTAAATCTGTAGTGCCACAAAGGACTCCGAACTTCATCAACTGGTACTTTTAATGGATTTCAAATATTAGTGCTTATTATTTATTGAGCAACATGGATTGTCTCCTTCAAATTTGTGCATGGAGATACTTTGTGAAGGAAGGAAGAGGCAATTCAGACAACTTCGTTTTTACAGAGAGGACAAAGAGGTCTGTCTCCAGACCTGAGTGAGATCAAGAAGGCAGCTTCTTGGCACTGTCATACTTGGACAGAAAGGCTCCACCAGCAAGTTCTGAAGCTGTTACTAGCTGAAGCAACATTCTTAACCCTGCAGAAAGGTCAGATAAAGATATGTATGAAGAAAGCTTTGGTGGTGCCTGACAGTCACCAGTGAAGTCTGTGCAGTGAAAGAAAAATAAATATGGTATTTTATTGCCCCTAGACTTGCTGAGGATATGTAGGTCTCTTGATTCTGTAAGTATTATTAGGAGCAGATACATTGCAGTGCTTCCCTTTGGTGATTTGAGACATTTGTGAACTTCTCAGTTGTGTGTGGTAAACCTGAGGGTTATCAGTGGTTCATCACCAAATTTAGAAGCAGGATTGCTTTTCAGCTTTATGTAGCAGATGAAGAATTACTGTGCTGGTTCAGAGTAAAGTTTTTAGTTTCCTAACCAGAGGCTGGATAACAAACTACCCACATTTACAACAGCTGTTGAGTTTCCTCAGAAACAAGACAAGTATCAGAATGAAATTTATTTTCATGGATAGAATAAACAAAGCAATGCAATTTGAAGCTTATTTTCTCAAGAACTGCATTTGCACTGTACATCCATCATTCAGCCTTGTCTTAGTAATTTCTGCCCTTGTTGGTCTATAGTAACTCCTTTGAGCTGAAGCAATCTCAAAAACAATTAAATCTCTATACCATAAATCAACCTTTCAGTAGAGTCTAGAGTTAATGACTCCTTTGAGGAAAAAAAATATCGGTACAACCTCAATAGTTATTTAGCCCATTTGCCTTGCCATTAGCCCCTTAGCACCCAAATGAGCCAGCCTGTCTGACACTTAGCAAGTCAGGCCAGTTTTGAGTCGCTGACAGTATTTGGTGGTATGTCTCAGCTGTTAATAAGAGAATAGGGGTCATCTCATGGAGCACATGAAGATAAACTGAAATTACTGGTATAGGATAGAGGAGGTAGAGATTTAAAGAACAGGACAGAAATACAGGCTTCATTAGTTTTGTTTATAATGGCGTAACTTCCTTACTATCAGAGTATACTTTTTGAATAGAAATGAAATATTTAGAAACTATAGACAAAGTATTTGCAACAACTATTCATCAAGTATTTTACAGAAAAACGATCACTTGTCACTCAATTTAGTAATGAATTTAATCTTACTGAAACATTTTCTCAGATTATGCTCTGGAAGAGGAATCCTGTCTATACACAAATGTACTTGTCTTGCTATGAGGTGAGCTACGTCTGTCTGTATGACAGCATGGTTTTTATATGAGTACTAGATAGTGGAAGCAAACTGTAAATGTTTTAGTGAGTGAAGAAAAGGAAGGATGAAGCAGATGCTGGGCCAGCTTAAAGACTCATAAATTTTCCTTAAAATTTTCCATAATATTTTTAGTGAATTTCCTGATTGTTCAGTTGATCAGAAGAGCTGACTTCAAGGAAAAAAAAAAAAGTTTATATTGGTTCCTACTTTTGTTAAAATGTAATGGTTACTTATTTTTTACAAGCCATATCACAAACCTGAAGCACACTTTTCAATCTCAGTATAGCCCTAAAACACAAAAAGGGAACAAGCCACTCTACAATAGAGAAGAATTAAATTGAGAAGAGGCTGTGCAACCAGTGCCAGCCATACTCCTGCCAGAATTGGGATATATATCTGTATAATTTGGAGTCAAAAGTGGTGATTAAGATATTAAAAAAGAAAAAAAAAATATTGTCAGGTTACCAGTGCAGTTCTTCTGGAAGTTGGTGTTCTCTAATGGGTGCCCCGGGATGCGGCACTGAAATCTGTGCTGCCAGAACTCAGGAAACCAGGGGTTGCGGGTGTTGGTGTCCAGACGCAGCTTCAGATAGTAGTCATCAAATGCCAAGACTTCTGGAGATTGCAGTTTGATAGTGATGCCTCCATTTGCTTCAGGTTCATAGCCTTCAATAACTTCATCTCTATCTGCCCAACCATCACTGAAAAGAAGCAAAAAAACCACTTATTACACAAAGACAGGAAGCTTGTTTTGAAAAAATTAATCACCCAAATACTGGACAGCACCCTCGGAAGCAGATGATTAAAGGGAAATTGACAGGTACATCTAAAATTCAGCAGAGAGGGGAAGAAGAAAGCACAGTGAGACTTGTAATGAGCAGTCTGACTGCATTTCACGCAGAGTTCTCATTAACTTATCTGGACAGATGAGGGACTGTCCTTCTGGAAAGAGCTTTTGGGCATAGCTTCTGGTGTGATGTCTTTATGGCTGAAGAGATCCTGCCTTATTTAGGCTGTCCTGTAAATGGTGGAAACTGAAAGAATTAATATCAATGGAAAAGAAACTGAGCCAGGATCCTGGGTGTTCTGCAGAAGATATCTCAGCATACACGGGTCTCACAGCTAGAAGAGTAATTCAAATCAAACATAAAGTGAGAAATGCATTGTGTTGGAAGAGAATGGTGTAAGAATACTTGATAAAGTTGACCGGACTAAAAAGAAAACCACATGCTATTCTAGCACTGCATGGAATTTGTGATAACCTGCTCTTTATTTTTCCTCTCTCTTTTTTTTTTTTTTTTTTTAACAAACAGTGGCTTTATATTTTATTTCTGTTTATTCATATAAGGGATACTTTTAAAAGCCTGAAGAAAAAATTCTTTCTTGATAACATTATTTCATGGAAAGTCTACTTTAACAGATTTAAACAAAGTCTCTTTGGCTTAGCATCTGAGTCTTAGTTTAGTTCTGCTAGCATGAAGGCCATTGATTTAGTGTCATTCTCCCAATTGTATTAGGGTCCCCTTAAGAACAGTGCTATTACAGTCTAATTTAAGTGCAAATATAAGTCATTGCTTAGTTTTAATATGCTGCACATGTCATGAAAGAAATAGATTATTCTGGCACCTCAGATCTAGCTCTGTCCACTCAGAATCAAACCGGTACCACTGCTGTTGTGAAAAGCAGGCAGATGAAGCACTGCTAGGAGCAAGAGCTCAAGAGCAAAAATGCAATTGGCCACTAAGAGACGAGTCTCTGTTTCACTCAAAAGAAGGCGAAACCCTGAACTCCAGATGATAAGCTAAAAGAAGGCCCTTGTTAGGAGACTCTTACATACAGCCTTGAGAAGATTGTTGAGGTGCAGACCATACTAGCTCAAGATATTTATGAAACACTCAGCATACATCTACCTGGGACTCCACAATGGAAAATAGATAAGATTTGAAGTAGCAGGCTCTGTCACAGTCCTAGTCGAACAGGTGTAAGGTAACTATGCACTGGACAGGTGTGAATCTTTGGTCCTCAGCCACCAGACTGAACAGCTGCATGGTTTAGCTGACATTCACGTTAACTGCTGCATCTATGATGTAGGAACCTGGAAAAAATGGCAACTCTCCATGGAAATACACAAAACCCCATGTACTGAATGTTTTCCATATTGTAGACACAATCCAAACCTCTATTACAGGAAGTTATTTAAGGCACGGGACATTTGGCAGCCCACTGACTGAGTGATCAACAGATTCTTTTCCATTTCTGAGCTTACAAACCACTGACCAATATCTTCATATAGACAAGCAGCACGAGATACAAGTGTATGCATGTTGCATCTCACGTGGTATAAAAGCAGAGGGAACAGGTTGCAGGGAGGAGCCAACATTGAATGAAAAGTTCTGTTGTGGAACAGGAATGGGCGTGATATGGTGTCCCAAAGGGATGGTTTCTGCCAGGCTGGACCCAGCAACAACTGCTGAGTGTGGCAGAGGCAATCAGCCTGACAAAGATCAGGGCTTGCCAAGAACCTGACAAAGATCAGGGCTTGCCAAGAACCTGACAAAGATGGGGGCTCTCCTGCTATTGAAACTTAATTACTTTTTTCACAAAGAAAAAAGTAGGGGGAGAATGTTCTTCCACTGCAGAGAAAACTGTCAGTGATGAACTGACTGAAACCCCTACTCCTTATCCCCCTGCACGGCTGGGGTGGGGAGGAGGTAGGGAATTGTTGCCAGGCACAGCCCTGGAAGATGAAGCTCCCAGTCAAATAAAATTGACCACAGGTCAGACTCGACTGGATATAAATGTTGTCCCACCGGAGTGCCAATTTGAGTTGTTTCCTCCTTGGAGGGCCTGCAGTTTGGGACCTTCCCCTGGGATCAGAACTTGCCCAGGGTAAATTTCCTGGGACTGAGCACCCTAATCTTATTGGTGAGTGATTGCGCACATTTAGGATAGGTGAGTATGTGAAGTCAGTTGTGCAGTAATATTCCCACGTGACATCCAAACTTGTGGTTTATTGGGGTTTTTTTGGTTGTTTTTTTTTTTTTTTTTTTTTTATATACTCATTTTTAGTGGCTCATTATGTGTTTTGAAGGTCCTTCCATGACACTGGGTCACTTCTTCCCACAGTGAGTGATGCAGGTTACTCAGGTCTTGCCCTTGTACCAATATAAACCTACCAATAAGCACCTGGCACAGTCTTGGCCTGACAACTGCTCTTGAATTGCCACAGGAGTGCACAAAGTTCAAAAGCCACAATTTATCCATCCCTGCTCCCCATCCCATTAGACTGCCTTGAGTTTTGCAGAGGGAAAGAACCTGCAACCCTCCCCTCCTCACCTGTTCGTGAGCAGAGAGCACTCATTAAAAGGTACTGTGCACCCCGATTGCCTCACAACAGAACACATCATAGATAACCTCATAAAAGTAAAACCAGGAGAATTACATTTCTGGATTTTATATAATTCAAGCCATAAACTAGCACCAGAGGAAAGAATAAGACACAGTAGTTATTTCTTTTTATGTGGGGAAAAACAAGCAAGAGGTCACTCTTACAGCATAAGTAATTGAGTCTTAATTGCAGAATTACTTCATTATTTGTCACAATGTTTATGGCTTGCAAACTGTAGACTCAAGCAAAAACATTCGTGAGTCAAAAAGATTAAGGAAATCGGGCCATTTTTAAAAGACTTTCTAGAAAGGAGGTAGTTTCTCTACTGCTTGGATTACTACCAGCCAAACATTAGAGTGATTTATTTCCTCTCCCCTGTAAGTCTGGCTTGGAAAATTGCCACATTCCCTCTGAAGGCAAAGAAAGGCAATTCTGCAAAGGCAAGAGAAAATGTATTTCAAGTTTTCTGAGGGCAGCTAATGGAAAAGTTCCCCTAAATTGGAACACAGATTGTCGCCTAATATTTCTTCCTTTCTTTCTGGCCCCACATGTTTTTTGTCCCTCTTCAATGTCCTCAAATAGCTAAATCAACATAAGTATTTTGTGCAGTGAAATGTGAAGAAAAGGCACTGGAATCTGTGAAAAAAGTTCATATGTGTTGATGTTCGTATGGGACCTTTGCTTTACTTCCAGTAAAACCAAGGAGGTGAAAAAGAGTCCTCTGATTTCTTAAAGAACCCCTGCTATCCTGGCAACTGGCTGTGCTGAAAAGTGCCCTAAGGGAGCCATACAGCCCTATCAGCAGTAGTGGGAGGATTATCAGAGATCTCATATCTTCTTAAATTCTCTACCTATACTTCTTTTGAACGTGTATCCTTAGTGCTGTATGAATAAATGGATAGGGTTTCAGGAAACAACATCCAAACATTTACATTTCTAATGCTGGGCAACAGCACAATACTGAAGTCCAGATGACTGTGAATGACAGTGACAGAATCACATGACCAAGAACTGATTCAATGGGAAAATGAAATCTTATTAAAAGAAGGCAGCGCATACTATTCTTTTGTTGTCAGAATCGAGTACTTTCCACCTACTTTCCTTCTTTTATCCTGCAAGTAGCACCAAACGCATCACTTTTTGAAACAACATCTTTCTGTGTGCCTTTACTTCAGATTTCAGGAGGTGGCCCAATATCTATCACCTCAACTGCCTTCCCTGATGAGTATCAATTGTAAGTTTTGTGTGCTTTTCTGGACTTGAAATACACCAGGTATCTTGTGTAACAGTTGATTCTCTCCTCTGTGAGAGGGTTAAAGTCATGAAGACAGAAACAGTGAGGAGGAACAGGTGCGTGGGTATCAAACCAGCAACCATTCTCTCTGCTCTTATGAGAGAAAGAACCAACAGCTTTTGTTATGGTTTTTTGGTGTTTATCACTATCAAAACGGTCACTGATATTCTGCAATCTACTCTTGGTCCATGTTTGAATCTGGAGGCCAACATTCATCATGTAGAATCTGAATTTCAGCATTCAATTACAAACAAAAACAAGCAGAAAGGGGAAAAAAAACCAGATCTACTCCATCTAATTTCAGGAGCCCTATTTCCCATTATCACAAACTGAATTTCAAGAAACATATTTTATTTTTTTTCTTAACCAGTTTATTATTCTGCTAGTGTGTGACAATGGAGATTTCTGAACAGTGGCTTCAGCATCTTGGCCTCTGCATATTTTCTGAACTACAGTCACATATATTCCTGTGACTTAAACACCAGGAGAAATGTAATAGATTTCCAGTTTCCTCTCCTCTTCCAAACATGAACACTGTCAGCTGCTTTTCACAAGGGCTGATGAGACAACCTACAATCAGGCTTTCTATTTTCATCTCCTCAGGACTTAACTCTTAAACTATGCAGCAGCAGCAGCTCTGCTCTGCTTCCCTGCACATCACTTAGCATTACTATTCCAGATGCTTTTTCCCAACAAACAAACAGGCAAAAAGAAAACATGTTATTGTTTATGAAGACTACTTGCCCTGTGATTATTGTAGGAGGCAGCATCCTCGCACAAGTAAACAAAACAAATCACATCAGTCATGGACACTGAATGGCAATTTGATTCCTGCACCCATATAAGACTTGATATAATGGACCAAAGTTGTAGACAGCAACTGATTTAGACTCCTCTGCCTGGAGCACTGCATCATTGGCAGCTTTGTCAACTCCCTTTGCGTTAGCTAAGGTAATGTTTTTCTGAGGAGTTTGCATTAATGAGAAGGTTTTTTATGCTGTATTGGCCAAGTCATAAAATATAGAAAAGAAATGAAGAGGAAAATGGTCTTTATAAATGCTAAATGAATTACTATATTTTTTTGACAAATTCCTGTTCAAACATCAGTGTCATATGTTCTTGCCTTTCTCTCCTTTCCACAAAAGTAAGCCCATGTCAATATACTTTCCTGTTCACATCAGTATACGTTCCCACAGTGCATGTTTATGAATGCCTTCTTATCATTGCTCTCAAGGCTGCCATCTGGCCTGCTGTTGTGTTAAACTTCTAACAGATTTTAAAATGAGGACAGCACCACTTGAAAATTCAACATTCAGTAAAGTGTCATGCCATTTTATTATATATGTCAATATATTTTAAGGACAACTATTACATGCTTGAATATATAAATAAAAGGCTGGCCATTTTACTTGGAAAGTTGTTTTTGCAGAACTGTCTTTCTGTGTAGTGTTCAGACACTGCTTGTGTAGAAACATTTCAAAACACTACAAACTCCTAAATAGTGATGAGTGGAGTTTACATAATTTGTTTTTCTGTTCTGATAAATGCCAATGCTCTGGATTTTTAGAACTGATCACATCTGGAAGCCTGCAAATTCAATTTTCTCTTTTTATAAAAGTCTTCCCTGACAGCATCCCACTGGCAAATCCAGCACAGATTCTCCTGTCCATGTGCAGGAGATGTATGACTGTGACAGCCTCTTGCTTGCTTCTGAAAGAACAGACGGAAACTCAGGTCTTAGCATAAGGACAAGCCAGAAAGTGCTGGTGTGGCAGGAGGACTAATTTCATAGATAGCTCCACCAGAAAAATCAGTGTTGCAACTTGATATGAGCACAGGTAGCAGAATCGGGCCCAGAGTACTGCACAAACAGTACTGTAGCTGGCTACTTAACTGCCCTCTTCTGGGAGCAGACTTTGAGAATTAAATTCTTTATTTCACTAACCTCTTGTACTGGAAAGAAAAGAAGACAACTCGCTTGTTGTGAAGGAGGATTGACCTATTCTCTGGCAATAAGGAATTCTACCAAAGGTATTCAGTGTCAGTTTAACACGTGCCTCAAAGAGAAGATGCCATGTAAAGAAAATTGAAACTTCCAATATTCACAAGTCAGCAACTGGCAAAGTAACTTTCTTCCTTAGGCTTATGTGTTATCAGTCATTCACAGTGGTCACCAATGTCACCTGAAAGGTGCTGATCATTATTGCTTATGAGCATTGTTTCAAACATGAGAAGAAAGGCCAGTTTTGCGCTCATTCATTCTGCTAATTCATCAGTACTGCATACTTACATTGACAGGTGGCAGACCTTTCCTCAGCTGCCAAACCATGTTTTTCTTGAAAGTACAGTTTTATTTTTACATGTGTGACAAGTCCTGACAATCTTAGGAGTTTAGTCCCAGGGAGAAAGATAAGCTGGCAAGACCAGACTGAAAGGCTGTATACAGTCATGCTCTAAACAATGGTTTGCTGAGCACTGAATGACCTCCTTAAAAGCAGAAGAATCAAATTCACTAAATCTTGTAGCTAAAAAAAAGAAGTGTTTACGGGGAGTTAGGGGAGTTATAGGTTTTGCTCCTGCAGGCATCAGGAGTCATTACCTTCACAAGCTGCCAGTTTATGGGAGCAGGCATCATAACTTGTTGAGAGATTTGTACCTGTTCCCTTTCCTCACAAATGGTGCTGAGCTCAAATGTGCCTTGAATTCCAGCCTTTAGGTTTCTCCTTGTTGTTGACCTTCACAGGTCAGTCCTGACTCAAATCATCATGGGAATACCAGCTCTGTAAACAGGAAGCAGGACAAGCAAACCACTGAAACGTCCTCTGGGATGGAAATGGAAAATAAGAGGGATAGAGGAGATTACTGCCTTCACAGTCTCACAGACACGTAAAAGAAGGTATGAGAAGAGCATTTGTTGCCAGACTGTGCAGTTACTGGTCGCAGACTAATAACTCAAACAGCGCTACTATGGCACTGTGAGTTGTAATCCTGTCATGGACTATAGATTGAAGAACATGTCACACCTGGTTAGGACTTGGTCTGGATACCTCTAGAGACCACCAATGGGACTCTGAAAGAAACTAGTATGATTTATCAGCGAACCCTACTCCCTTTTACACAGCTACATGTACATCACAGTGTGAAACCTAGTGTCCTATAGGAGGTGCTGTTTTCTGAGGGAAATTGAAACATGAGGTTTAAAAATAATTCCCAAGGCCATGTTCTTAAAGTGTTTTGTAGTATTTCTTAGTAAATTTTTCCTTCTTGCCAGGCTCTGTTTCATAACATTGCATACACAGTTTTTCACCTCCCATCTATGATTACTGAAGGCATACAGTAGCAGTAGCACATTAGTTCTTATACTTTGTGCAAGCACAAATTGTGGTAAGGGCTTCCAATTTTTATTTAGTGAATCAGTGGATTTTTTTGAATAAGTGACACTCTGTAAAGAACTTAAGTTGATAAATGATAGGTCATTATATTTCAAATTATTATCATTCACTTTTGTGTGAATTTTCAGAATTTTTGTATCACTCATTTAAAAAATGTAGATTATAACCTTGTGGACCTTGATAGATTGTATTTTGCAAATATGTATTTAGGAAAGTTTTAATTATCGTATGTGTTGCATATATTTGCATGCAATTTACATAATGTAATTTAACTGCCTATCATGCCAGCGTTATCTTGGGGAGTCTTTACTGTGAAGATTCTTGACAGAATTGGCATGTGCAGCTCTTTGTAAATGTAGTTGCTGCTTTCACACAGGAAAGGTTTTACCATTCTCAAGAGTGCTCAATGGTGCATATCTTGGAAAATCAGAAACCATACATATACTCTCTAAGGCAATAGCTGATTTTTCAAAAAGGTGTACACATGCCTTCAGCCCAGATTGTCAAGAGGATTGAATCCTTGCTCTGCATATTTGAAATTTACAACATGAGGTGCCATGAAAGCACATGTGTAGGGAGGAGGAGAGCATCCAGTTTTAAAAAAAACACACATAAACAGGAAGCCTTAATCTAAAGACTGTTCCTCATGTAGGGTGTTCCTGGCCTCTAATATGTGCAGCCAAATCCAAGATTTTTAACATCTTATTAATACACCCACATCTGAAATACAGAGAGGTTTATCTTTGCTTCTCTGTACTAGTTCCAGGGGATTTCTTTAATCCCCTTGCTGCTGATGTGCTGCAAATTGTGTGCAACAAGACTCCACTGAAGAATGAATATGGATAGTAAGAGGTAGTTCCTGCCACAGAGAGCTCAACTGTGGTCCCTTTTCAGGGAGGCTGATTAGAAAGAAACATTCTTGTTCAGACTTTCATCCTGTGTAAAAGTCTTAGAGACTGAGGTCTTTTCTGTGCAACCATGCAAAGGCTTCCTACCTCTGCTCCAGCCAACAGCAAATTACTCAGTTCTCAGGGCCAGATCTGAAGGATTGGGAAGGCAGATGCCATATGGAGGGGAAATGGGCTAGGAATACACAAAAAGGTATGGGTATATATTCAAGAAAGAAAAAAGGTAAATACATGCTCTTTTTGTTCTGTACCTCTCCAGCAGAACTAGCTGGACGCTTGGATGTGAATTGCTTCCTAAAAGATTAATTCATAGATATCTTCCTTAATCACTGACAGAAAAAGAAGAACATTTTCTTTCTTGTCTCCTTGCTTTGTTGAGATGCTGGGGAACAACAAAATTAACATCTTAGAATGACATTTCCTTCTCCATTTTCACACAAACTGTGTTGAGCTCAAAATTACATTGAATTCCAACCTTTGGATTTCTCCACAATGCTGACTTTCATACAACAGTCCAGAATTTTCTTTGAGGTTTATATTCTTATGTGATTCCCTTAAGCCATCCCTTGCTGTAATCATCATACAATAATACTGAAGAGAAATATACACAGAGAGATGACAGCCCTTTTCCAATGGAAATCAAATGGAAAACACCTAAACCTTTCCAGTGAGACAATCAAGTAATATTTTAAGGTTTTCATACAATAAGGAAGGTATAGTCATTAAACTTCAGTTACCTACTAAAACAGCATTGCATTGTGCCTCCAATGAACAGCTCATGAACTAAATGCAGAAATTAATTCATCTGAAAACTAAGCATCCTTTTCACAAACAGTTAGTGAACATTAGAATAGGTGTAATGCCTTGAATACTTCTTTAATATCTACTTTGTTCAGGCAATACTACTGTACTTCACTCAAAACAGCTGTTATAGAGCACTTGAAAAATGTATAAAAGTATTATTTACTCTTCTGCACTTATTGCTGTTTGAAAGTCATAAATGTTTCTTCATGTAGCTACACTGATATGAAATAAGAAATCCAAGTGCAATCATCTGCCTGTCTAAACTAAAGTTAGTTCAACACCATCCAGACACGCTCTGGGCCTTAAAAGAATCTGTCTTATCAAGCAGAGCTACAGTAGCACAGTAGCAGACTTTTAGGCATTTAGGTGTCTGGGTTCCAATACATATTAAGTCAAAATATACCCAGAACATAACTGGAAAGGATGAAGGAAGGCTCAGAGGAACCACTGAAATATACCATCTTGCTTAAATCATAGAATAGGTTGGTTGGAAAAGACCTTTGAGATCATTGAGTCCAATATCTTATTAAAGAATAGATTGTAAGTATGTTATTCACATTGTTCAAGTTTTACTCCGTCTAGATATCATGCTGACAGCACTGAGAAGGCGAGGATGGCAGATATTCACTGTGTAAGGAGCCTCACAGTGATCTCATTTTGTGGCATAAGGGGTACAGAAGAGCCATAGGCAGATGCATATTTAAGTACAGAGTTTGCATACAGCAATAACTGCTTCCCAGCCTGGCTGTCTAGGAATTAGAAATAGGACCTATTGAATCTCTTTTCCTATTAGAAAAAAATTAATATGTAGATTTATCCAAGCATTTGAGGGAACAACATAAGTGAAGATTTTCTAAAGTTGTAAGTTATGCTAATCAGAAAGCCATATTGAAGATATTACAAAAAAAAGTGTAAAACTCACTAATCTGTTTTAAACAGTAGTAAAAATTTTGAAGTGAACAGATGTACATTTAGAAAAAGTCTAGAATGATCTGCCAAAATCTTGCTCGGAGTACATGCATTCTTATAAATACTTGAAACATGCTTAAAATCACAGGAGTAAAACTAGTTCCATATATTTGTCATCTGGTCAAGCCAACCTTTAACTAAGTAAATGTACCGTTGAGTAAACTACTGACATTTCATTAGACTAGATAAGAATACAAGACTACAGCAAAATCACAGTTCTTCAAAGTGTCTAAATGACCAAATCACCAAATTAATTCACAATATAATCAGATTAATTTCAAAACTGAAGAGAAAATGAATTCTTTTTTGTTAATTCTATACTGGAGATAAGAGACATCTGTTTTCCTTCTAGATCCTAAGCTATGCTTAAATTAGAATAGTTCTTTGAAGGCAATAGGTGTGGATATCTTCTCTGATATCAAATGTCTTCCTGATGGAAATTCCACTTAATTCTCATCTTTCCTAGGAAAGGCTGGGAGATTTTTTTCTTACTATGCTCTGCTTTTGCCCTTTATTTATGCAGTCATGGAATAATTTAGGGTGTGAGGGTCCCTTAGAGATATTATAGTCCAGCAAGCTATACGGTCCATGCAATCGTTTCAATTAATTTGACTCATTCCTATCATTGCCTCCAGGTCATTAGAGAAAGTACAAATCATGTAAGTAAGGGGACAACAAATCTGCCATTTCAACTTAAGCTTTACACTTTTATTTAGGAAGCCAGGCTTCTTTTATATTTTATTAATCTATTGACTGCAGAACAATCAAAGTATACCTAGGATGAAGTTTTATTAATTAGTGATGATTTCACTACTTACTAATGGAAAACTGAAGCAAGCTTTTTTAAAACAGAACCCTGTTTTGTCCAGCATTTGCACAAGAGCACTATCAGCAAGGAGTGTATAAACGGCCTTACCTGACAGTGGAAGAGCAATATTTTTCCTTTTCTATTCATGAATTAGACAGAGAAGAGGAATGGGTGTGGACTCACGCAAAATAGAAACTTGTCGTTTTGCTTTATGCAGAAGTGGGAGATGCCCAAAGAAAATATGAAAGGCACGCTGCAGAAACTTCACTTGAGTGTAACTGCTGTGTTTACGTGCAAGGAAAAGCAGAAGAGTAAAAGTCACAGTGACTAAAGCTTACTGTCAGGATATTGCATGGACCAGATACTCCCTGAGGGCTGGGGAGCCAGGAACCGAGAGGCGCCCTAGGTGAGACAGTGAAAGACCAAGAGGTCGTGGCCACGTTCAGCCAAGAGTTGAGGTCATTGTGGAGAGTATCTGCTGGCATTAACTGAAGAACCTAGTGATGGTACAGCAGAAGTCTCCCTCCTGTTTTCAGCTTTTTTAGTGATTCTAACAATCTTTTAAAGTGCAACAAGAAACATTGCTTTCTTAATGTTTTTGTTCTGCAAATAAAATTGCTATATTCACCACAGATATGAAACACATGTGCAGACAGGAGAGAGAATGAAGCAAACTGGACCAATTCCCATTTTCTGTTGATCAGAAAGAAAAGTACATTCAAAGCCATGGAGAAGATGACAAGTCCCCAGTGTCCTTATTTTCTTTTACTTTATGGATGAAGGATGTGTGAAAGGTTAAGAATCCATCTCAAAGAAACTAAATCTAGTCTACCTCTATAAATAATATCCAAATTTTTAAACCATGTTTATACATGAGAACTGGGAAAAAGTTATTTCTGGAGAAACCCTGAAAATAAAAAATACTTTCTTGTATTCATCCTTTAAAAAACTAACAAAACCTACAGACCCCAAGGTAAATCACATACACATATAAGAAATAAATAAACCAAAAAGAACAGTGGAAAAAAATAAAGGAAAATAGCTTTTTCAATAAAAATAGTGTTGTGGGGTCAATGTAAGAACAGTGGGCAAATCCTTGAATAGTTTGGATACAAGAACTGCTGCTCACAAAAGGATAGAAGAGATGAAGTAAGAAAACTTGTTGAAGTAGACAGAGCCAGAAAAAGAGCTCTATAGATTTTTTTGTATTATGAACTGCAAGCTGTAAGAAAAGGAAGGTTGCACAGTTGATACCACCTCAGGAAGAACCTGGGATGTGATTAAAAGCCAGTCATAGTGCTTCAAGTGGCTTCCAGATGTCTTAAGTAGGAAAATGCTTTGAGTTTTCCAGGGTGCCTTCTGCCTTCTACTGATGGCCACTTGTGCTTAGTCCTCTACCTTCCTCTCTACTTGGTTCCTAGTGCTTTAATACTCCTTGTTTCCATCACTGAGAACTAAAGTATGAGAACACTTAACATACCCAGACAAAAGGGGTGGGCGTGGATGGCAGTAGCCTGGGCCTTGAGGCAGCTCTTCTACATGGAGCAAATTGCTTATCCTTAGGGAATAGCATGCATTGGTCCTGAATCCTTTAACTGTAGTCTGGTAACACTTATCCGAGGGATATAGCAGAAAATTAATGAGATTGCTCAGCATTATTAAATACTGGTGAGTTCGAGAAAGGAAGGAATATGAGGATGATATCAAGGCCAAATTCATCATAGGTCATCATCTTTTTAGAAGGTCCATGGCAGGCAGAGCACACAACTGTTGAGAAAGAGTGTGCACGTGAGGATATTTTGAAAGTGTTCAAGAGAGAAGAATGTAAAAATATATAAATACAGATATATAAATACATTGACAATACTATAATTTTCCAAGTGACATTAAAACTAATGGAGAAGGGCGAGAAGGGAGGGAAAGCAGTAAACTACTACAAGACAGTCAATTCTGTTTGAATTACAAATAGTTCGTAATCTTTCCAGTAGGTATTATCCCTATTTCCAGTCGCAAGGAAGGAAAAACTTAAATCCCCATTTGACAAGATTCAGGAAAAAATTCTAATGGAAAGAATGAGTAAGAAACTGGTTCTCTACAATGTCTTTATGAAATGCAGCATTATGTTTTCACTTAAAATAGAGTAAAATATTAAGCAAAATAACCCTTATTTGCAACCAGGTTGTTTTACTAATTAATTAAAAATAGTCACATATTTTTAAAATTTGTGAGCTTCACTTTACAGTTATTACTGAGGGAAGAGGGAGGAGATGGAAGAGCTGTGCAGACATGAAACCTATGTACCAGCTATGTTGTAACCACAGGTATAAGTGAAAGGGTAATTTACATTAACAGGGATGAAATTTATTTGCCAGTCCGTTTTGATCCTGTGACACTTGCCCACTAACTCTCCCATGCTGTGCTATGACCACTTACTATCCCCTGCACACTGACTCCTGCTCTGGACAAGTATCCCTTCTGATTCCATGCTTTTTTCTTTCCCATCCGCTTGCATGTTCTCTCCCCAGTTATTCCTCCTTTCTGCCCTGTATGACCACCTTCCTTTCACACTGTCTATCTAATGGGACTTTATTTGATGAAAAGCCCTAGATATCACTATGGTTTAAATGATAGGTAAACATGAAACTCCACACCAGCTACATGAAGAAAAGGACATTTTTTTATCAGCTACTATTTTTTATGACAAACTATCTCCACATGTACACCGAAAACTACATTTTTATTCCTATTGAAATACAATATAATAGAAGGATGCCACATCTTCTAAAAGAATTAGCTGTGAAAGACAGGCATTGTGTTAATGGGAATTATATAGTTTTGGCAGAGGAAGAACAGAACTATCCTGAAAGACTGACCAAGTACAAAGAATGAGATCAATACAGCAATGTTATTTATATTCTTTCTGCATTTGCATTAGATTTATCTGTACTACAAGAAACATGAACTCGAGCAAACATTAATTTTACTTTTCACAGATGCTATTATTGGTATTATCATAAATGCATGTTTGCATTCTCAACAATACTTTTTAAAAAAGTAAATAAAACTGTTTAACAAAATTAGAACTTTATCCAATACTGGTCAAGGAGATGCTCAAACTCTCTAAAAGGTAACTGCTAGGTCATCATAAAACTTTCACCAGAAACTCAGTTGAGTTTGAAACTATATTTTTGCACAGAGGATAGAAGGGAAGCTGGAAGTATGTTATCATGATAGAACTAAAATATCACTCCCAAAAAAGACAGCCTTCTGTCATATTATAGTCATGTGCAGGTATTTTGTGTTTGCTATGCAATTCTGCCAGCCAATAAAACAGGAGGGTAAGAAAGGGTTTAGGGGAAAAAAAGTGCAATTAGCAGACAACAAAAGTAGTATTTGCATCTCAGATTTTATTACCTTGGTGAGTAGATCTCTTCCTCGGGCCTCAAAATCCACAGGCATCAAGGAATTTCAGCTTAGGACTATGTTTTCCAATATCCAACTAGAGGGAAGTCATGCCTTTGTTATGTGCCTGTCTACTCAATGGTCAAGAGCAAGGATTATTTCACAGGTATGGTTTGACAGGGAAGTGTCTGAGGGGAATTGGTTTAATAAGATAACCTTTTAAAATGGTATATTCAGGAAATCCTTAGAGAAGCATATACCAGTGTTAATTTGACAGCCTTCTCTGTAGAAATCTCTTTTTCTTAAAAGAAAATATAAATAAAAGTAATGAAGCTCAATAGGGAAAGATTAACTTCTCCTTTTTCTTTTTTTTTTTAATGAAATCTCATAGACTGATTAACCAGGTCTTGGGGTATTTTTGTCATACTGAAATGTAAACTCATTTCAAGCAAATAATCCCATTCACCAATGATGGAAATAGACACTGCTGCTCCTTTCTCCTCCCTGACACCACCTTTATGACCCACTGTCTCATCAATATAACCCAATCAATATTAGTCCACACTGGTCCTTAGCTGCTTTGCAAAGACCTTACTACTTTATCAAATATTAAAAGTAAAAGCAAAATGAGAAAAAATTATTTGTTTCCTCTCTAAGGTGAGGAAAGCTACCTATCATGCAACAGAAACTTCTTCTGTGTTTGTGCTAATGCACAGATGCTCCATCCTTAGACATGCTCAAGTGTTTATTATTGACTCTTCACATTTTATTCAAGTAGATTATCCTTGGGATTTTTACATTATCAATTGCCCAAATATTTGATGGGCACAGATTATAAAACTGCAAGACATATTTACAAATTAAGAGATATTGCAATATACAATATTTTCAGAGATTTTTTACAGTCTTCACAGCTTACATAATTCATTCTTTGAAGCTTTCTTCGGAATCATAACAGCTAAACCATTATTTTATGTTAAATGGAAAAACAGATTATTATGTGGTTGTATGCCTTGAGGAACAAGAACTGAATAGAAATACAAAATAATCATAAATCACCAAAAAAAAAGGCCACTCTGCTCTTACCATCAAGGACAGAGAAGCGTTCTTACTAAGCTAAGTGCTAAATTATGCTAATTTATGGAGGAAAATAAAAGGAGATAGGAAAACTATTAGTGACTGGTTTTACACTTCAAAACACTGGCACTCCCTCACTGATGCATGACAGAAAAACTGTTAATTTTGAACCTCCCATTTAGACAGAAATACACCTAGAATTCTCTCATCTCCCCATGGATTTTTCAGAATCTGATACCACCCTAAACGATCTCACTCAGTGTATTTTTATATTGCAATTTATTTATGTATAAAACATAAATTTGAATCTTTCCTTTTCCTGCCTAAAAGTTTACACACTTGACATTTTTTGTCTATTTGTTCATTGCTACATTTGATTTCTTTCTCTTATATCAGCAGCCATATTTGCTATGTCCATCAACACTTTTTAGATGCCTATGCCCCTCATCTTCATTTCTCTTGAAAGAGATTTAAACGGCACATAGTTTAGTCATTTAAAACTCATTATTTTCTATCTTTATTCATGAGTTTACTACCTTTCTGCTATTTATTTTTTCTCATTGTAATTGTATAAGTCCCTCCATCATCTCTTAACACACCAACTATCTCATTCTACATATCCTTTCTTTGCACATTGTTCTTGTTTGGCTTACTGTCATATCCTTTCACTTGGCAGAAAATAAGAATACTTAAATAGCCAGGCTGAACAAATCATATTCCTCATCATGCACAGCACCTTATTGATGTGCATTTCTTATATACATTTTAAAAATAATTGCTCTTGTAATTTATACTGCAAAATCCCAGGATGAAAAAAAAAACCTCTTCGGAATTTCAGTATTTAATTTGAAATAATGCAAATCAGAAGCAGTGCTTCTAACACGTATTTGATTTAATCTTTAGGCTTACAAGTACCTGCAGGGATGAGAATTGTGAGTATACAACAGTTGTAAGAGAATTGCATTCTCTAAGTAAACTGTTTTGTAAATACCACCTTGGCCTTGAAAGGACCTAATAATTTTTTTATTAGTACTTCTGTATATTTTTTGTATGGTTTTAAATATATGTTTCTGCATGTTGTGCATAATTAAAAAAATGAAAAATGCATAAAAACTTACTGTAGTCATTTATTTCACAGTAGTCCCTTCAATCCCCAGGTAAACAGAGATTTCACTGCTCAGCTTGCCTCTGCCTCTGTTAGTTTGATGAGTACGTACCTTGAGCTAGGCAAGAAAATTTACCAAGCCTCAATTAGTGCCAGCGCACATGCTGTCGTGCCTCCTCTATGTTCAAATAGATTTGCTTTTCCATGGGAGATGGAAAGAGGAATTACAGGACATTATGTCTGGCAGTGTATCTCCGACACACAACATGCCCCAGACAAAGCTTCAGTTTTAAACTGTAGTTAGTTCTCATGCCTGCATGCAGAGATGTCTGGGTTCATGGGAAAAGGGTTACAAGAAGATGAAAAAGATCTGGACTGAATTTTCTTCTGTAGGCACTTTGGCAGCCCTGGTTAAGAGGTACTACACCTGGGAACTGGGAGATCAACTGCCTTTCATGCTAGGGTTTTGTGAATCTAGTTCTTTGCTAGTGTTTAATGGCCTAAAAATATTAACCATCCAACTTCTTTGAATACTTACTCTTTAGAACTTTGGTCACAGAGCTGAAGAATATCCATTAGGAATGTGCTGTGGTCAGGAGGAAGCCCAGACCCTCTCACTCACAGCCCACAGCCCATTTCTCTTTCCTGAGAAAGGAAGCAAGCTGTAGAGGGTTGTGGGATGATAGATTACCTGATCTCTCTACAGCATTTAGCAATGAAATTCAGAGATGAAGAGAAAGGGAGATAAGGTCAGTGGGCAGTGACAGGGGAGATAGTCTTGGGCAAAGAGATTACCCAAATAAAGTCCATTCTTCTTTAACTTCTCTCTGTTTCTGCCCTAGTGTATGCCTAGCTGTGGATAGCACAGTTCCTTTATAAACAACAACAACAAAAAGAGTACATCTGGCTGTCTTGGCCTCTATTCTGAGGCTGGCAAGGCATGTCAAAGCCATAGATGCAGCAGTCGAGTGTGGTAGCTACTAAAATATTATTAGGACATGTGAGCACAGGGCACTGGTTACACTGGCATCTTATGACTGACCAGTAGCATCTCCAGCTCTGCTGAGATTGGTTGCTAGGCAGATGTATGTGTAGCAGAAGTCTTGTTCTATGGTATCTTGTCAATATGTTTTCTGTCCCACACATTACTTAACCATTATGGCTTTTGTCTGGGTTGTTCTTAAGTGTATGGTCCCAGGCTTCCCTGTGACATTCCCAGTCCTGCTCTGTCTAAAATTTGCATTTGCTCCCAAGGTCTGGGTAGGTAACCCTGGAGATGCTTGTAAGGACCTTGTAACAGGACAGCATCTGTGGGTGAGTTTGTAACAGCAGAATATGAGGGAGATCCCAGACAACTGAATCAGAAAATGAAGTACATACTGGAAAGTCCAGTAGAATTGAGAGCCTATATAAAGTATGGGACTGTGTGGTCTTGCAAGTAAACATGAAATCGATTCGATTATTGAAATCAGTGGGAACAAATATTTCAGACAAACCTCAATTTTTAATTTAAAATCTGCTCTAGCCAGCATGAAATGAGAAAGGTGTATGTTGCGAAAGAGTCCAGAAAAGGGAATGTAGAAGACGAGCTGTCCTTAACAGTATGTGTAACCAGATCCTGCCAGAAAAGAGACAGAAACTCCAAGAGAAACTAACTATTTAGTCAATAAGTAACAAGAAAGATTACAAAAGGCCACTGAATATGTACTAGAACATTGAAAGAAAATCCCCATTACTATTTGTTTATATCTAAGAGAATTATATAGATTGTTACAAAAAAAATCCATGAAGTGACATGTTAACCTTTTCATTAACTTAAATGCATCTGCCTTGCTCTTACAAATCTTCCCGGATAAAAGGAGTTCAAGACAAGCCACTTTCAAGCCCCTCTGTGGAGTGCAGTACTTTCACAGGCTTCCTTTGTCTTAAAATATAATCCTGAGAGCTTTCACTAAGTGCTACACATAACTTGAAGGAACTGAGTCTATAGAAACGTATATTGGTGGTGTTCTGACTTGTGAGAAAACAGCAGCAGGACATCACAGAAGACTAAAATGTACATTTTACAGGACTGTGAAATAGGACCCAAATTACACAAAAAATTTGAAGCTTCAGGCTCAAGAAAATATTTTTTAAAAGGCTTAAACAAGATGGTACAAAGACTACAGTCAACTCCAAGCTATTCCAGACTTCAAAGATCAAGAGACAAAGGAGTGTGCAAAGTGGGAAGGATGGTAAAATCTGCAGGAAAATGTGTGCAAAACTTGACAATCTTTATTGGTAACTGTCAAGCACTTATAAGGATGAGAGCACAAAGGCACTCAAACTTGGACAGAGACTTCCAAAGGTTACAGGCTTAGTGAAGTTCCTGTTTTCACGTATTTTGATACCAGACATTTTCATATGTTTTGGAAAATAGTTGAAGGATGGGATGCTTACAGAATAGGCTGAATACTCAGAACCTACCAAGTCAGCAGAGAGGAGGAGGGTACATATTCAGTTACAGAAAACTAGCACTAGCAGGAACTAGACACAGAACATTTGTGCCCACAGCAAAGGTGGCATTGGTTACATCCAACATCAAAATCAGGTGGGGTTTTTTCAGTTATAATCACAATAATTTTAAGTATAGCATAAAACAGGAAATATACTGATAGAAACACCTCAAGATGAATTTTCAAAAATCATGGAGTATTATTGCACATGGAAATAGTAATAAAAAACATCCACCTCAGAAACTATCCTGTTGGATTATTATTTGCATTACCATAAGGCTGCATGGAGAAATTTGCATAAAAATGCTTTCATGAGAAGAATTAAGTCTGTATTTGCCAGACATGTTCTAGAAATCATTCTGCCTGATCATAGTCTACAACCTGATAGGCAAAATCATTGCAGAGCATTATGGATTTCAACATGTAACATATCAAGCTCCCAGCATCCTAGATTGCATGGTCTGGTGGAAAGTAACATTAAGAAAGATAAATGATTCTTCACAAGCAACTCTAGAAGAGACATTTACTGCTGATGAACATGTGAGCACCATCTCTAGACCAGTCTATTACTAGCTGAAATTTTGTTACACAAAAAAAATCAAGATCAGATTTCCTAGGTTAATGAAAAATAAAATAGAAGACCAATTCTTAAATGATACAGTCATAGTATGACAGGAATTCTAGGGTATTAAAGTTTTGAAGCCTAGTGGGGCAGATTGTATGCAAAATTACATTCAGTAGATGCAAAGGAGCAGTAACTCAGGGAAATGTGCTTTGTTTATGTTATACAAACATACTTTTATTGAAAGCTTGAAGCCATTACAATATTTTTCTGAAGAAAATTAAAAGGGACAGGGGGATGTGAAGAAGGGACAGAAACTGCTTTTTCCTGAAAAGAAACCAGAAGCCGGTTTGTACACAAAGCTGTTAGATTATGGCAGAGTGATGGAAAATGGATCAATGTCTAAAGTGCTCCTAGAAGAACATGTGGAGCAGTACTTAAATAATTTGAGATTTTTCTTATGACCTCTGTAAATGAAAATTTAGGGTGAGATCAGTTTCTGTTTCTAAAATTAAAACAAAAAGGAAACATGATGAATTTCTGTACTGGCCTTTTCAGAGTAAAACAACAAAGAACAAAGTGTATGTGTTAAATTGAAACTGTGAGTTCTTAGCAGAAAGCACGTCAGAAGCGAGCAAATCTGGTATACTGTGGATAGCGAAATTTCCGGGAAAGAGTAACTCTGATAATGGAGAGGTGACAAAGGCAATTTTCATCAGTTATCAGTTGACGTTTAGTTGTCAGCTGCCAGTTGGATCTGATTTGACCCTGTAAATGTTTCCTTTCCTCTCTGATCCAACACAAAGAGAAAGTTTAAACACTAAAGATGGAAGATACGGTTTAAGAACCATTCCATTCTGCTTCCCAGTGATCTCAGTCACTCCTTGCCTGTTAAATAGTGTACTTGGCTTCTATCTTATTAATATAACACATCCAAACGCCAACACTGAATACAATTACCAGTGTGGGCCAAACGAGCAGCTGAAACTAATGGAGTTACAGAAAAATGTAGTAGAAGAAATTGTATCAGGACTTATATCTATGTATGAAATTGGGTTTGTTTTAAATTTAGACTTTCCAAAGCTCCTTGAGATGAAGGGGAAACAACACACTAGGATGTTATTAATCCCTAGCATTCAGTTGCACTTAGCATTAAGCTGCTGTCTAGATGTTCAGGACAGCCCAGGGCCAAGGGGTAGCACAATGCAGCAAGTTGATATTCAAAGACACTAAACAGACACAAGGATGGAGTATGATGGCTACAGCTAGTGTGTTCTTTGGGCCTGATCAGGCACTTTAAACTTTTCTCTTTCCCATAAATGTGTCATATATGCTTAGGCTATCTAGGGGATACTGTGTTAATGCAAATATGTGTAGAAAAGCAGAGACTCTTCAGAAAATGTATATCCCTGCATAATCTTTTTAAATAAGAAACAGAAAAACTGAGATCATAAAACCAGCAAGACCCCACAATACATAAGTGTGTGTAATCTTAAAAAGCCAAGAGAAGAATCCAGGCCAGTGTTTCTTGTGGAATCATGAAAACAGCAGCCAGGCACACAGAAAAAGAGTGAGGGAAAAAATATTTATTGGGCAGTGTCAGGATAAGTAAATGTCAAAAACCCACCCTGTCTTCATAAAAGATCAGTGATAAAAATACCATCTCAAGAAGGTTGGAAACAGCAGAATCACCTTACAGGAATAAATGTCCCACTTTTCTGAATGTGGCCTGTAGGATGAATTACTAAAATCTTAGCACGGGAAACTGAAGATTAGAAAGACAGGACATAGCTATAAGTGAGTATGTACTGGACTAGGGATCTTAAAATACATGACTGAGGAAAGTCATAGAGTAAGTCATAATCCATTTAATAAGCTTCAGATGTGAAAGGACAGCAGCAACAGGTAGAGTATCTATAATGTGATGCTATATTTAAAGATAGATTATATATATATACACTAAATTAAGAGAAAGTAACTCTCTTCTAGCATTTTTGTTCCCTTATGAAATAGAATTCAAAGACAGCTTGGCCCACTTAAAAAGAGATCCAGTAAAGGTTGTAACAGCATATAAAAGGGAGCAAATAAAGCAAGACAAGCCTTGTAGTGTATTAAACCCAAATGAATTTAATTTAATGAATTCCATAGCTGTGGTTCCAGACCTTTCATGGATGTGCATATATCTTCTACTCCTAGTTTTTTATTTTCCTCTAGAGTGAGCCAATCTAGTCAACTAATACTCAGCCCTGTTCCCTCCTTCTGTTGGTTCTTCCAAATGTGGAATTTGTAACTAAAAGAGTTTGCTTAATCCACTTCTGCTTTTCAAGGGACAGTGCTGACTTCACTGTCTTAGAGGTGTTTATGTCCCTATCAGAAAACCAAAATTATTTCCCAGACACTGCAGGAGTTTGAAAAGATTCACCACATTCCTCTTTATTGTGTTAATGAAGCAGAGTCTTACAATTTTAACCTGAAGAAGAACACAGATTATAACCAACTGTTGACTAAATCTGGAATTGAGTAATTTAAGCCATAGTTATATCATGTCTTCTCAGCAGGAATTCTAGGGGAAGGAAGATAAAACACATCTTCTGAGAGAAAATTACAATGTGTAACAATCTACTGTGCCCTAGGAAGCATTACATTAGGATATTAATTACTGCATATTTACTTATTCTAGTCACTGGAATGTGAAATTGAATAGAAAGTGTGCTTGATAAGAAGAGTTTCCTGACAGAAACATTAAAACAGTCTGGACTAAGTACTGAATGTTTGCATGTTACTAGTTATATATGTTTAGCTAAATGAATTTAAAACACATAGAGTACTCACACATTTTTTCCAAGATGCTGAGGCACCATGTGATTATTTATTTATTCATATTTAAATAGAAATAAAATCCCAGAAAGAAAAGGTGTGACATGTTGCTAGAGGCATCTTTGGTGTTCCTTCTGCACCTTCCCTTCATTTATTCCAGGATGGACCCTTTTCTGAAAAGTTGTAGTAACCACATTGCTGACTAATGAAGAGAATCACTATGAGTTTCAAGACTGCACTGATTTATAGTCAATGGTAAAGCCTTGCCTGACAGCCCCAAGGACCAAGCAGAATGTAGCTGATACACACAGCAGTCCACTAAAATCTCTGGTAGCCATATGTTAAGAAAGACACCACTGTGAAAGCTAACAACTGTGGAATTCGAAGGTTCGGTTATACAAGGATTTTCTTGAGTTAAAGCCTACAGAAATAACGCAAACCTCATCATCCATCTGGGTCTCAAAATCTTATCAGAGGAAACTGAATTTCCAGAATCTATTCCTCTAAGTTTCATTGCAAATACAGCTAAAGTGTGCTCTTTTCTGACATGTTCAAATTATAAGCAGAATTGCAGACATGCAAAGAATGTATCGGTTAAACTAACTAACCATTTCCAACTTGAGAAGGACAAAGATGTGTAACAGAGGTTTAAACTTTTAAGTTTTACCAGACCTTACTCAAAAATCAACAGGAAATATGCCTTCTAAATTGCTTTTTTATCAAAAAAAACAACTCTCCAGATTTAATATGCTAAACATAGTATGGCTGAGAAACAATTACTTCTGAAAAAAAAGTATACAGAAGTAAGCATCCACAGGTTTGAAGTCCTCCTGAATTTATCAAGCTTTAATCACTGAAAAGTACTTGTAATCACACACTTCAAAGGGCTTCCTGTCTGCACCTCCAAATAGTTTCACAAAATCACATGCATCTGAATTAGGATTAGGAACCAAGATTCACTTAAGCCTTTGCTTTTTATTCAGGCTCTCATTTCAGATACTTCTTTTCTAAAGGCCAAGTTCATTTTCTTTCTGTATCAGTCATTGGTAATCTTCCACACTCAACAAGGTTTCAGTTTGAGCAGCCTTAAATGAAAAATCTGGCAAACTCTCCAGGTAAGGAAATTGAATAGAAATTAGTAAATAAACCAACCAGCCCCTCCAGTCTTAACATGAAAACACCCTACTAGACTGGCCACCACTGAATAAAAATTGCCTGAATTAACTCATGCTTTTTAACTCCTCTGGTAACAACTTCCACCAAATCCTTTTGCCACTCTCAGTTTATTACTAAAATTGCCTGACAATTCCTAGGGTAAGATTTTGTTTACTGTAATTTGTAACTTGGAAAAATACATGTGTGGATGGAAATAGTCTTTCCCTGCTATTCACCCTAGGCTGTCATTTTTTTATTTATATTTTAAAATGTCACCCAGAACAATTTTGTAACTTCTACTATAATGACGGAAAAAAAGGTAGCTTTGCCTTTGCAGATATTGTCTGACCTTCTTTTTAAAAGATCTCGCAAATTCTACCTTGAAATTTGTGAGCGGATGCGATATTTTTCTTAGACACTTGTCTGAATTTTCACCTGTATTCAATGTTCATGAAGACTCTCAGGTGGGCAGAGTCTGGAAGAGGGCTCCTGTCCAATCCCCTACTTAAAACAGAGTCAGCTCTGAGGTAAGACCAGGCTGGACTGAGACATGAAAGAGAATTATACAGTAAGTACAGCCTATTTAGATGTCCAACAGGGACACCTAGGACCTACTCTTTCAGACTACCTGGAGATTTATTCTTTTTTAAAATCTATTCTCTGTATGCTTTCTATTTACTTTAATTACAATTGAATGCATTCAGCACTTTTGCAAATGGCATTTTTAGGCTTCAAAGCCTGCCACATGTTAAAATCTTATTCTAACTGACTTAACATCACACAAAAGTGCGATGTTGTGGTGGAGATAGGGATTTTTAAAGAAACTTTATTATAGATGGTGGTATTCAATTGTCTTAAGAAAAGACTCTCCCTCCTTATCATATAGTCCTCTGCTTTTTTACTATATTGGTGATATTTCAGTATTCCCTAAGGCAAAGTTATTCCAAACAGTATTTGCCTTCTGACACAGCCTTACCTGTACCCAGAGGAGGTCTGGAGTATGTACTGAATAAGGCAGTTTCTTACGAAGTTAAGTAATTTACTTAATAACTTTAGGCATACACTTTTGAAGTAGTTCTCTCTGTGAGCATCAGTGTATGTGTGCACATGCACATCATGGATGTCCTCTCCTTTCAGTTATTTACATTCTTTTTAAGAAAGTATTTCCCAGCAACCCCTTGCAATCAAATATAAGCTATATATTATCTCCTTTTGTGAAACTATATCAGGTGAGAAATAAATTAAGAATTTGAACACAGCTTTGATGATTCATGCATCTTTCTATTCTTGCACGGTTAGATTCCAGATCCTTTTTTTGCTTTCATTATTTTTACAATGATAAGTAAGTAACCTCATAACAAGAAATCAGGCCAAGCATATGTAGGCCAGCATAAATAAGTATATGAAACTGAATATGTAGATTTTGTCCCATATTCCATGGGAAATCCATTTGATCAGTAAATAGAATCATTTGGTGAACAACATGAGTTTTGACAGTTCAGAAAATTAAAATGGAAAGCCTGTGTACTCTAAAAATGTCTATAATAATAAAATAATAATCTCTTTTCTTTGCTCAAGTTTTTGCATGAATGAAATGCCTCCAGAGGTGCTGACAGTTACCAATATGCTTGGAGAAATGTGTAGGTGGTAGTTAATCCTTACCTTGATGGATAGCATTTGCCTGCTGGGACCAAAGTGCAGGTGCTGGGTTTGATTTTGCCTTGTTTTTATTATTCACTGAGTAGACAGATTCCTCTATGCTAGCATTATTAACCAAATATATTCTTCTGTATAAGTGCATTAATTTGGCCTTATGTAACATGCTGCCATATGTTACCCTCTAAGGATTCTTTCCAGTCTGGAATATACTGCCTGCCTACCGTAATATGTTCCCTGTAGGAAGACAGTTCCTACCTAAATCAGGTTCTCTTGGTGTCTAGTAGTGCCCTCTGTGCTTTATATCACTGAAATAAAGTCCCTTATCTGCCATTATGAGGTGATTATTTATTGTTCTTTGTTTTCCAAGGGCATCTACAATTCTCAGCTCTAATATTCTTTTTTATTCATTTGCTCATAACATGAGGTGCCCTCAAAACTCTCAGCACTACAATGTAGAAGAAAAGTTCAGTGCTGACTGCCATGGATCATAGAACGGTTTGAGTTGGAAGAGACCTCATCTAATTCCACCCTTCCCATCCCATAGGCAGGAACACCTCCCACTAGATCAGGCTGCCCAAGGCCCCATCCAGCCTGGCCTTGAAGACTTCCAGAGATGGAGCACCCACAACTTCCCTGGACAACCTCTTCCAGTGCATCACCACCCTCATTGTGAAGACTTTCCACCTCATGTCTAGTTAAATCTTCCCCTCGCCAGCTTACAGCCATTCCCCCTCATTCTTACCACTAAAAGCCTTCGTAAACAGTCCCTTCCCAGATTTTTGTATGACCCTTTCAGGTACTGGAAGGTTGCTATAAGGTGTCCTCCAAATCTTCTCTTCTCCAGCCTGAACAGCTCCAACTCTCTCAACTACAGAATAAGTTTGGAATACACAAGGGAAATGAAATGGGAAAACAGTGCTATGCAAAAGTAAAATGCAAGTCTTGAGGTCTTAAGGTCTTAAGCTCAGGGGACTTAGTTTCATGTTCTGAGTTATACACCAAATTCTCAAGGAAGCTTTTTTTTTGCCCTGAAAATCTACTCAGTTTAGCAAAATGTTGGTTCTAATTATTCATGAGAGAAATATAGCAAAAAGAAAGTATTGCTTAGGGTATAGCAATTAGGAAAAGAACAGTGTCATGTTTTGTTTTCTGCTTTTTACTTCCTCTTCGTTCTTGAGGTTTGACTCTCATTATAAAATTAAACCACCATTTTCTTCAAAGTGGGATTAGAAAGAATCATTATTTCAGTCCTTCATATACGTTAGAGCCTTTCTTATGAACTTAGAGTTGGTTATGTTATAGGGGCCAGAGCAAATCAGACCACCATGGATAGTAATGAGCAGATTTTTCTTTTTAATGAGATGCATGCATTAAAACTGTCCATAGGAAACTTGGTTTCATTTTCTATACAGCATCTGCTGATGTCTTACCACCATTTTCTGTTGCTTTGTTTGTCCTCAGTGGGTATTTCTTTTATGAATAAAATGTTTGCTTTAGTAAATGACTACAAAATATGTATTAGGCTTAGGTTGATAAATATGCCTGATAATTTTGCATACTCACACAAAATAGTTAGTAAATAGCAATGTCCAGAAATATTTTTCCATGTCTCTGTATTGACTGCTACAGGCTGTTTGCATGACACTGTTGCTATGTACTTCCACCTCCTCAGCACAAATATAAAGCTGCTGGTCTTGACTCATAGTAATATTGTGAGATTAACATAATATTCCAGCTGCTTTCATCAGTACGAGGATATTTAAGGAAGGAATCCAACAGGAAATTGCAGCTGATGAATGAACACCTTTGATAAGCTGCTTATGGCTGTGATAAAGGAACTGATTCTCAGGTGAGATGTGTAAGTGAAATCATTTTAAAAACACAGAATTTATTGCTTTTTTCTGTTCATTGTCAACAAAAGTTAAAAAATCCAAGCACTTTCTGCATGCTAAACAGTGACTATGTCAGCTTCCAGGCGTGGTAAGCAGTTTCAGAATGTCTTTAACTTTTTTCCTAAGCAATAATATTGACACTATCTGATATTTGATAGATAACTGTGACAATATGCATCTTTTATATTTTATTTCAGTAAGCATTTGAAGTAGATAAAAGTCAGGGAAAGATATGATTATCAGGCTGAAGTGATTATGTTCCACTCAGAGCAGAGCTTATGATTTCTTTTTTGCACACTGGCCTTTTCTTTTCTTTATGGTAATGGCCACAAATCCACCCATGCTAACAAAAGTAACAAAACCCAGTAATTTGAATAGACCACTCTCTAGCAAATAGGCTTCTTACTGTGTATATTATTCAGTCTGTAGGGATGAATTTTCAAAATAACACCTGGAAAAATAAAGAGAAATTTAGCTATTGTCCTTCCATTACAATCAGCGGGAGTCAAAGAGCAAATACCTTGGGTACTGCTTTGAAAACATCTGGATGAGAATTTGTTGAATGGGCAGTACTGGTATCTGGCAAAAGATCGGTATTTCAAGGTTGTTGAGGCAGCATGAGATCTTGCAACACTAAATTACAATGGGTAAAATCAAAGATCATCCAGCACAGTAGCTATCTGCAAAATTAGCTTTCAGGACAATCCCATGAATATGATTTTTTTTCCTCTGTGAACTGCCCTTGCTACTCAGTAATCAAATGTCTAAAACACGTAGCACTGTTACAGTCTCTGCAGTGGCATTTGTGAGCCAGAATCAATTTATCAAATGGCATAAGTGTACAGAATTCTCTAGCTCATGAAAATTATTTCTGGATAATACCAGCACAGAGAACTATTTATTGCTACTCATTCCTTTCTTTATCTGGGTAAAGAATAAATTGAAATCCCAGGAACCACTAATGAGTGATTTCCAAGGACGACTTACCTTTGCAAACTTCTGTTACATGGAAAAATGGAAATTACCTTTTGTATATGGAAGAGAGAAGTCTGCAGTATATGCTCGTTGAATTTGGACATGTTGAAAACTGAGATGATACTACAGTTGTAAGGAGACTGTTTCATTCTTGGAATACTCCCGTTATGTATGCTGGCAAACACCATAATGTCTGAGTGATATACAATAGTGAGCAACAATGAATCTCTAGAGCACCTACAAAATACACCTTGCACAAGGTTTGAAAGTGATATATGCCAAAAAATAAATAATGCATCCGGGTGAAGTTCTACAATATAAGGACAATAATTATTCCTGGTCTGCTTGCCCCACAAAGAGCTTAGTGTTTTTGTTAACTATTTTAACATATTAATCATAGAAATCCTGGAATCTATGAAATACATGGCATAAATAGCCATTTTCTAGACTTTTCTCACAGAAAGAAAATTAGATATCTGTCTTGGACAGATGTTCTCCCCTAATTTATGTAAGTCATGAATTTTTAAAATTGATTAGCAACGACCCATATTTGACAAAATTTTAACTGAACAGTAGCATTTAATCAAGAGCAAATGCTAAAGAGTATGGAGATACACAGCTGGATTCAGAGTCCATATGATTTTTCTATTGATTTTAGAGAGGTCTGGATCAACCTGAGAAGCCAGAACCAACATAAGACTATTGAATAGAAAGTGACATTCACATTACACAGCTGCTGGTAAAACACATGGAGTGTAGTAAAAGAAATCAACAACAAGAAAAGCTGGAAAGGAAGATTAAAAATCATACCAGTATTATAGTTTAAAAAGTAGACATATTTATAACACACTTTCCCTCTTTTAACAAATGTTGAATGCAAGAATAAAAGCTGAATACTAAAAGCAAAAGAGACCTCTGCTGAATCACGATATGCCACAGCTGCGACTGGTATCCTACCCCACAGCAACAAATCTAAAAGTTGAAAAATATTAGCATATGTATATATTTCTAAGGAATTCTGTTGCAGAATTTGCTCCTAGTATAATTATTAATTGTTACAGGAAATTTTAAACACATTACTGACTATGAATATTAAGACATCTTTGCATTTAATTGAGGAGTTTTGAACATGACTGCTTGTTACTTCCAATATTGATCTAATCCTGAAAAAAACTTCCACATTGACAGACCTCTCTGACCCTATAAAGGTTTGCTGATTTCAGTGGTTTCTCTACAGACCTATTCGATAGATCGCTATCGCATTACAAGTTCAGATCTATGCTCAGCAGAATATTTAAGAGCACACTTGAATCCATATTTACTCATCAGAGTACTCAACTTTAAGCATGTACTCAAGCCCCTCCAGAATCAATATGACTGAAATGCATTACTGACTTTGGGTAGATATTTCAGCTGGGACATTGGTTGTATATGTCAGCACATCTCATTTCTCTTCTGTAGCGAGGAACAAGGGAATATTTATCGTGACTCATTCCACTATTAAGTTGTTGGATATGGTTAAAAAATTGTCAGATTATTTTTGACATAATACATTTGTAAATTCACCTCCCAAAAAGTTTGTTGGAAACTTAAGCCCAATACAGCATTTCTCTGACACTTTCCACAGGACTTCGATATGACAAAGTTTGCTGTCACATTGTTATTTTGGACAAATCTGCTAGAATCAAGTCTAATTATGACCCATTTTTTCTCACCATCCACTTTATGAGAAACACTAGCTCACAAAATTCATTCAGACAAATGCACATGGGAATAATAATAAAAAAGTATATTTAAAACAGGATTTTTTCAGCTGGTTCACTAATGACTTACTTGGGTTTTAAATCAGAGAAACTGTTTTGAGGACAACAGAATACCTGGGGCTGGCAAAAGTGTAAAATTAGTACTGTTAATTTTAAAACATTTCCTGTAACTAGATAAATACTGAATTTAAAAAAGGTGAAATCTCTCATTTTAATTTCTCATATGATCACTTTTGAAAAGGTTGCTAGAAAAAACTTACCCACAGAATGTCTTTAAAATAACATATGTGCCTCCAAACCTAGAGGTTGAAAGGCAACAGCATTATTTCTGTTGATAAGGGAAGTGGAAGATAGCAAAATATCACAAAATTTATTTTACGGCTTATATATTTTTAATGCAATTGGTTTGCAGTCAGAGGATGAGGATGCCGTATCAGTTTGTGAAACGGAAAGGCCTTTGGAAAGGTAGAGGAAAAAATATAAATTTTCAAAACAAGTAAACCACAAACCACTAAAAATTAAGGAGATTTTTAATTGAATATGATTCTGTTATGAGTTGAATAAAAATGGCAGTGCAAAGTAAAACAGTCGTCCTTTGTTCAGAATAAATGTCAAAAGCAGTTGTACTCCTTTATGTAATCAGATAGCTGGAATCTCTACAAAAATTGGTTGCATCAGTCACAGCACAAACCAAAGGCCAGTTTCACTACCTTTCATGCTAAAAACATTCCAGTGAAACAGTTCCCTGACTCCTAAAATCTGAGTCAGCATTTCAACATCTCTTTTCAGGTCTGTAACACTTCATTTAGAACTGTTGACATTTTGATTGTGTTTTGATATTACGTCAGTTGTAGTACAATTGTAAATAATAGATAGAACTACAAATTGCCTAATACTGCTACAATACCCTAATGTAGCATTAGGAATACTTGAAATATGGAATGAAACCCCATCAATCTCTCATCATACATCACTATGTAGGTAATTTGCAATTGCTGTTTCCCCCTCCACAGAGCAGTTAATTTTGTGTGAAACATAAATGCTATATAGAATATATTGTTGGAACGTTGACAAAACTTTTTTTTTTTTAGTAGATCATATGTATACATAAAGACGTTATCAATGTTTGCACAACAAGGAACAGTATGCAGACTGCAAAGGACACAGTCCCTATGATTAGCCTCTTACCCCTGCAAGCTTGAACAGAGTTAATTATCAGCTTTGCAGTCTGCAGGTACAGCTGAAGTCGTTAGGAAATGAGACTTTCTAGCCAATATTTCTACCAATAGGAATACACCAGTGTATACAAAAGCTTTACCAGAATTGTAGAAAACCTAAGTGAGACAAAATCAGTCTCAGTGGCTGAAAACTTAGATAACCACTTTTGATCTAACCCTCAAAAAGACAAACAAACTTCCATATCCACAGATCACTTTTAACATAAAAATATTAAGTCTGAAAGTCATTAAGAAAACGCCTAAAACACTACTTAATTTGTTTCGAGCTTTCTGTGAATGCATCATTATGGAACACTTAGTATTATATACACAGAAAAAAAAGTTTTTTAAAGACTAGTACTAACTTATATGTCTTAACTGTGTGACTCAGTTTCCCGGAAGACCCTTTTATATATATATATTTTTTTTTTTTGTGAGTATTCTTGTAACACGCTGCAAGAAGCCAAACAATTCTGAGAGGCTTCCAAATCTTTGCATTTGTGACACTCTATTGTTCATAAAGGTTTCATTCAACAGTTTTAACAAGCTAAGCACTGATTTGTCCTCTTCAGCACTAAGTTGTGCTGTGTAAGTTTGATCAAGCACTGGCACAGGCTGACCAGATAGGTTTCAAAATCTCTGTCCATGGAGATATTCAAAAGCTGCCTGGATACAGTCCTGGGCAACCGGCTCTAGATGTTCTTGCTTGAGCAGAGGGTTTGGAATAGACGGCCTCCAAAAGTCCTCTCTACCTCATCTGTGATTCTATGCTAACTCTGAATTTGTCTTTCCTAATCTTTTCTTTTAGTATTCCACTAAGCTTTTCTGAAAAGCTCTCAGGCAAAAACCTAGTCATGAAATCATAGAATCATTTCAGTTGGAAAAGACCTCCAAGATCAAGTCCAGCTGTAAATCTAAAACTGTCAAGTTCACCACTAAACCAGATCCTTAAGTACCACATCTATACATCTTTTACATAACATTGGGGATGATGACTCCACCACTTTCCTGAGCAGCCTGTTCCAGTGCTTGGCAATCCTTTTAGTGAAGTAATATTTGCTCATAACTAGTTTAAACCTCTCCTGGCACAGCCTGAGAGCATTTCCTCTTGTTCTATCACTTTTTTCCTGGGAGCAGAGACCAATACTGCCTTGCTACAATCACCTTTCAGGGAGCGTTAGTGAACAATAGGGTCTCCCTTCAGCATCCTTTTCTCCGGACTGAACATCCCCAGTTCCCTCAGCCATTCCTCATAAAACTTGTGCTCCATTTCCTTCACCAGCTTCATTCCCCTTCTCCAGACACACTCCACAACCTTGGTGTCTTTCTTGTAGTTAGGAGCCCAAAACTGGACACTGTGTTCAAGGTGTGGCCTCACCAGTGCTCAGTACAGGGGGGAAATCACTTTGCTGGTCCTGCTGGCCACACCATTTCTGATATATGTCAGGACGTTATTGGCCTTCTTGCCCACTTGGGCACACTGCTGGCTCATATTTTGCTGGCTATCGACCAACAGCTGCAGGTCCTTTTCTACTGGTTGGATTTCCAGCTGTTCATTTCCCAGCCTGTAGCATTGCATGGGGTTGTTGTGTCCCAGGTGCAGAACCCCATACAGCTGGCCACAACCCACCAATCTAGCCTGGTCAGATCCCTCTGTAGATCCTTCCTTCCTTCAAACAGACCAAGACTCCCACCTAACTTGGTGTCACCTGCAAACTTACTGAGGGTGCACTTGATTCCATCATGCAGATTGTTGATAAAGATATTAAACAAAATTAACTCCAAGACTGAGCCCTGGGGAGACCAGTTGTGACCAGCCACCAACTGGATTTAACCTCATTCACAAGTTTTGGTGCCTAGCCATCCATCCAGTTTTTTTACCCAGTGAAGAGTACACCTGCCATGAGAAGCCAGCTTCTCCAGGAAAATGCTGTGGGAAAATAGTGTCAAATGCTTTACTAAAGTGGAGGGTGATGACATCAACAGGCTCTCCCTCATCTAATAAGCATTTCAACTGGTCATAGAAGGATGTCAGGTTAGTCATGCAGGACCTGACTTTCATAAACCCATGATGACTGGGCCCAATCTCCCTGTTATCCTGCATGTGCTGCCTGATGGCTCCATAACCTTTCCTGCAACCAAGGTCAGACTGACAGGGTTGTAGTTCCCAAGATTCTCCTTCTAGCCCTTCTTATAGATGGGCATCACGTTGGCTGACCTCTAGGCAACTGGGACCTCCCTAGTTAGGCAGTACTGCTGATAAATGATGCAGAGTGAGCACTTCCACCAGTTCCTTCAGTACTCTTGGGTAAATTTCATCTGGCCCCATAGAGTTGTGTCTCTTGGTGATGTAGCAGGTCACTAATGATGCAACGCAAATTCAGTCTTTGGTCACTATTTCATGTCCTCCTTTCTCAGCTGAGCAAAAAGCAGACTAGGTCTACAGATACTATAAAGAATGTTCTTCTCTCAGTCTCTCATATTCCTTTTGCATTGCTGACACCAGAAGGCATGCTGGCACAATGGTTTCTCAGTGCTCTGAGAGAGGTTGTAGACAGATTGTCATTTGAGCTCAAATATTTTACCAGGCTCACATATGGATCCATCCCTATAGTTATTTGTCATGTGTAGAAAAAGTCACATGGAAAAGGCATCAGAGACAGTCTTGAGGGCTTTGTGTAAAATGCATTTCAGCTTGAAGTGACAGTAAAATCAACAATCTTCACGCACCTTGGCAGAAACACAAGGAGACACCAAGACAGCAACGCTCTTCCACTTCTTGTATTTTACAGACAAAAACCTGTCTCGAAAGAAGGGCAATAAGGCACATCCATCTGGTCCCTCTGGTCTAAGGTATTGTTAACCTTAAAACATGCCAAATGGAGGCCACAAGCCACTCAGCTTCAAAGCTGAACTGTGTGCAAAAAGCAATCCAATGAACAACTATACTCTATGCAGTTCTGTGTGCCCTCCTTTTGTGGAAGAGAGAGCAGAGGGGACTGATAATAAAATGAAGTTAAGAAAGTATTCATTCAACAAAGAATACTAATGCCATCAGGAGAGCACTCATCAGATAAAGGAAATAAACACTGTAGTCCTTTATATTCTTTATACTTCATTGACTTTTTTCTTGTAGTCTGAAGACTCAAGGCCTTGAAAATCATCATCTCACCACTAAGTCAGTCCAGAATGGCTAAGAACTTGCCAGGAACTGTAAGAACCCCCTTCCCAACTGAACTGTATTTCTAGGATGCAAATGGACAATTTTAGTTGTACACAGAAGAACTACTCAGCAGTTTAAAAGAGAAAACAAAGAAGGAAAATTGCATTCAATGACAAAATTTCAAAGGCATATGATATAGTTACATAAAATACTGTAATTCCCACAGAGGGTTCAAAGGAGGTTCTGTGGGCTCTGTACAGGCTTGTTCCACTCTCCATGGAATAGCAGAGAAATGGTAGATCAGAGCATAAATCTGGAATACTTAAAGCTCTACCTGAACTCCAAGATCCTGGAGCATCTTCAATCTCCAGGAGTCAGGTGAATGTCCTGCTTGTGTCCAGCTCTGTAGCAGGAACAAGGCCCAGGATGGACCTTAACAGCTATCTTTAGTCCTTACTTTTACCCTGTCCTTCAGAAAAATAAAACTACACATACTAACATTTGTTGCTCATATATGGATGTTTCTGTGATGCACAGAGTTGAATCACCACAATTACAAGACCAGATACAGCAATTTTGTGTGTAAATACACATCTACCTTTACAACTTCTGCTCTGGAGTATACAAGTTCATTGGCAGTGCCACACTTGGACACTTTTTTCATATTATGCACATCTCGTCTATTCATATTTCCATCTAGAACTCCACTAAAAAATTTCACATGCCAAAACCCATGTGAAACAGTAAGAGAAGCAGTTTCTTACCATACCTGACTCCCGGCCAGCTCCCTCCTAGCACGCTAGAGCATGCAATGTTCTTAGATTGGCTGCTGGGGAAAAAAATGTGACCCAGAGATACAAGCTCAAACACTGATAGCTGCTTGGAGTCTACAAGCACTTACATATATCAGGAGGAGTCATGATTCACAGCATTTCCTGGGGACTGGTATGCAATATTTCTATTCCATGTATTTGACTGGAAAAAATATCAACAGTTTCGCTGCTTCCACTCTCAAACTTCTGGTGAACAAGTGAATTTAGGAAGAAAAAATAATCCTCCTTGATTGACCTAAATGTGTTTTTCCACAATGTTAAAAGACTGCTCCATTCTCAGTACCACTGTAAAAAAGACGCTCTGTGGTACCAAAAATATGTTCAACACTAGAATGGTTTGTCTTTTGTATGTCTGTTATTCCAATTTTATTTTATTTTGGGGGCTGGAAGGGGAGGGTTCATTGCCGTTCACAGCTTAGTACAAATGCAGCGGCCCACCAAAAGTGTAAATGTAGGTTGCTGGGCAACTGCTTTTAAAGAGTGTTATTTGCTCTCAAAGAGACAAGCTGTTATTTCTTGCCATTTAAAACAAAAACATAAAAAAAAAAAATGGATCTAAGGAAAAAGGTAATTACTTCACTCGCTAATAGTGTAAATGGCTCCATTATACATATGCAGCGGTGATATGCACTGTCTTCCTTCTTACCACCATATGATTTCCAACAGAGAACCTGCAGCAAAGAACTTGCTTTCTATGAGAAGTGCAGTCAAGTGGAATTGACATCTCATACATCTCAGAAAAATAAATTACATGCAAGATTATGTATCTCACAGGGAAATAAAAGAGCTGTTGGAGACCGTGCTGTAATTCCTCCACCTTGCGTATCCCTACGCAGCTTTTTAATCCGCAGATTGGAAGAGACTAGGAAGGGGTGGTGTGCTCAGCCTTGCTGTAACACTTACCTCACAGAGCTCACAGTACAGCTGCAGAGCACAAGGAGGCCATCCCGATCCCCAGTGTACCCTGGACCTGCCATGTAGCCTATGCAAGTCCATTGCAGGGCTCTCTATAGCAGCATTAAAAGAGACAATATCACTGGGCTACTTCAGGAGGACACTCCCATCTGGAAAGCTTTCACCTTCTCACACATCCTTTGTATCCACTCCTTATTTATATATCTGTTTCTACATGATAAAAATATTCAAAGCATAAGCAGAGTACAAAGCATTTTTGCTCCTTCCTTCCCCCAAGCATCGCTGTGGAGATGGCCCTATCCCTGCCACAGCAGCCACAAACAGTATGCAAGTAATGCATTCAAAGGAGTGGCAGCCACCAGCTGTACATCAAATCCCAGTATCCACCTCTGCTGTCTGCCTCAAGCCATAGTCTGACAACAGAAGCAGCAGTTCCTAGCTTGATTTAAAGTAAATTGATAACATTTTCTGGCTTCTCTTTCAACCAACCAGAAGGCTGTACGTGAGGTTTGGCATATATGGTATTCTAGGAATGGAGGAAAGATACTAAAATGCAAGCACACTTTAAAAAACTCCTATCAAAATAGTTTTTCATCTCTGTTCATTTTTAGCCATCTTTGGCCTTTTCTATAAATATTAATTCCTTGGGGGTGACATAGCTTCTTACTTTAGCAAGCAGTAACTGACAAAGATGTGTCCCAATTGTACTCAACATAAAGAAGAAAAATGTCAAGCGGAAAAAAAAAGAAAACTTTTCAGGAATATTATAAAACTTAAGATGATTTTTTGAGTAAAACATTACTTGTTACTCGATCTTCTTACTGAAAGCAAAATGTTGGATGCAGAAGAGGATTTAGGTAACATTACAAAGATGTGTGTCTATGATTAAGACACTTACTTGTCATAGGAACACTTACATTTGGAATGTCATCCCTTCCAACTCCGAGCAGGAATCTGAAATGGGGTTTAGGATGCTGACGTATGCAGCAAGGTATTTTATTATTTTCTTGGTTGTTTTTTCCCCCCTTTTTAAAATTTACACTGTTTATAATGTACAGCTGTTCAACTTTAAAAGTAAATGCTCACTAAGTAAATGAGATTTGCTGTAGACCCTGGTAGTCATGGCTGGACATCAGGGTCTCTTCTAATTATTTTTTCTTCAGATGTTTATACTAAGTGAAATAATCAGCAGGAGAGGATGAGGGGCTGAGCCATTCCATTGTCTATGGGACACAACATCCAGGTTTCTACGCTGCCAAATTTCATTCTCAACAGGAGCAAATGCCCTATTACGAGACCAGTGGAGAACTTTGCTGTATGCCCTTCCTCTGACCCTAATATGCAGAAACAGTCTACTAAACCCTAGATGACTGATCTGATGGTTGGATTATAAGAAGTTTTATCAGTTTATCCTACCTAGATTTCTGAATGGTTTCTAACTCCCTCGATACTTTATTCAGCTTGAAATTGTCAAGCAAATTTAGCTTACCAAAAATAAATCAAACCTAAATTAATGTTGTGTTGAATGAAAGTGCTCTTTCCTGTGCATTATTCACTGCTTTTAATATGCTGAATCCTAGAGGAGACTGGTAGTGGTACACCTCTAGCATTTATGGTTTACACCAGGCCTAACACCATCACTTTTGGGACAGATGAAAAACTAATTGAAAGTCACTGGTGTCAGTGTTGTTAGTACTGTTCTTATAAATGCATCTTCTCCACCATTCAGTAGGAATGCTACAGACTGTTGGGTTTGTAGAGAATGACCTTCTTTCTTTGGCACACTACTGTGGCCAAAAAGACCCTGCTACTGCATCATTCTTTCATCATTGCTGTGTTGCTCCTGAAAAATTTACAAAAACTGAATATTTGTCCTATCCCTTGGCTTAGATTACACTCAGCAAAATATTACCTGAAACTGGGGCCCAGAAAAACAAAATAGCAATGACTGTTCAAGACAAAGATGTCACATGTCCATAGATTCCACCAATTCCATCTGTTCCCCTTTTCCTCTTTAGCTAGTAAATGACTTCTCAAAACTGCCTTGCTGAATTCTATAGTCTGATTTTGCTCAGACAGTGAGCATTATGTTGCATCATAGCAGTAATAAGCACTAGTATAGGTTATTATTTCACTGTGCAAAAACAGATAGCTTGCAGAAAACAGGCATGCAGAGGGGACTATAAAGTGATTCAAATAACATATTTGAAGATTTGTTTGATATGCATAATTTGGGTTGCAACTTGGGATGACAGAATGTGCTGTTTATAAAACACACACACATTTCTCTTAGAGTAAAATCTATGCAGGGCAGAAGTCCAATTCAAACTAAAGAGGGTAACATTTCAAAAGAAAGCACTTAAAGTACACGTATGTCCTCAGCTGGCCTTCAGCTCGAGGATTTATATATATATATAGTCTACTCTAAGCAAGTAAGAGTCAGCTATCAGAATGTCTTTGCAGAACAAATATAAAGGAGGAAAACTGCTGATAACAATTAATTTGTATGTTTGAGGAAGTACAGTAGGCTTTAAAATTGCAGACTACAGGTCTTAGATATACTAGCAGCAAAATGGAATATGTTATATTTTACTATTCTTCTAGTATTGACAGTGATGATATCTCTTCTATATCTCTTCCAAGTCCAAAGCTGACTGCAACCGAGGTCATTTTGAAGGCATGTGGATTTAGGGGTTTTTTTTAATTAATTAATTTTCCTGTGTAAGAATGCAGTTCTAACTATATTGCCTTAAACATTTGTATTTTGCTCAATGATCACAAAATCAGAGCCTGCTTCCCACATATTATATTCTCAAACCATATTTTGAAATGACATATTAGGATAAAATTTGCTTCTGCAGAAGAGAAGTAAGATGCATTCACCTCAGAAAATGGATTATGTGAAATATCTTTCTTGATCTGGTTCCAAAAGTGAAAAAGGATACATATTTTCTGGTATATATTAGAAACAGTTCTTAAATGAATGGCCCTAGAAATCTGTCTTCATATTTTATATGAAAAATATAAAGAACGTCCCCTCATGTAAAACATGTAATTTTGTCTCAGAACAGTGGGGTTTTGTTTGTTTTATTTTTTTGTATAATTCTCTCTACAGAAAAATATTTCATAAGACTACAAGAGAGAACAGCAAAGGCAGGTGCATGGAATTACGTAGCCATGATCCTATACAATTTTGTCATCACCCTGCCAGCAAGAGCCAACAGTACTATCACTAGAAAAGGTTTTTATGGCCACTGTTAGTAATGCAGAATCCATAATCATCACAGACAGCTTTTAATTTATTGGAGTGTTTTGTAAGAACTTAATGATTATACCAGACATTAGGAAAAAGTAGTGCCATATACGCATCAGATTGCCAACCGAGCAGCTGGCCGGCTGCCAGGCCTCTAAACACAGCAGCGGTGAGGTTGCAAGGACTTCTCAATTCAATTTGGTCTTAATCTAAAGCAATATGCAAGGAAGGTGCACGAGGGACTGTGGTAAAAAGTAATGAACTACTTTTTCTTCTCTGCAAGTCATAAGTGACTCTAATAAAGCCAGCAATGTTTCATCAGTGTGGTCCTAGTGTCAGTCAATCAGGTATCAGGCACCTGAGTCCCCAAACAAGTTTTTTCCCATAAAACTGCTGATGACATTAGGGAAAGTACAATATGGGCAGTGGTTTCTTTTTCAGAAAGCAATTTATATTTCAGAGTGCAATTATTGCCAGAATCAGCTTGCACAATTTAGAGATTTTTCCCAGAGCTGGAATTAGAATATATATGCATCTCTCTGGACTGCTCAGCCCTTTATAGCTCATCTGCTTTATAATAAGAGCCAGATTCACAGCACTGATAGTGGTCATTCAAATTCTATATTGCAGAGGGAAAAAAAACCCACCATTGTGGTGATTTTCAGTTCTAAAGCAGTGTAAACATCTCTGTTGAGCAGCTGAAGGCTTCTTGGTGCATCCTGAGCCAGCAGACTAGGAATGGACAACCTGGTTTTCTCAGATGGCATCTGCTTCAGGCCTTTTCAGGCAGGCAGGAAACACTTGGATGACAGAATCTGATTAACCAAGTTGTTCATGCAGGCAGGGACAGAAAACTGGGTTCATGTTCTTTCTCAGTCTAAGAAATGTGAAAGGTTCGTATTCATTCTCAGGTGTGTCTCATGCCGTGTGTGAAGCCAATGGGCGCTCTTAGTCTCAGTAGCCACAGCTAGACTGAAGCGTGGAGAAGAAGCTAAAAAGGAGAGCATGAAGTGGAATCCATTGCTGTGCCCTGGAATTAGGCTGTAAGGTGAGGGGAAAGACCTCTAGCGGTCACTCACGGTTTCCTGAATTCCTTATGCATTGTGCATGATTTTGTGTTTTTTAATGAAGTATGAAACAAGCCCGGAAATTCTTAACTAAATCTATTCACTAAAGCAGAGCAAGAAAATAAGAAAAATTACATAACTCCCTATACCATGAGATTCTGGGCACATTTTTAGGAGGTGGAAAATGTGTTTGGACGTAACATTAGTTTTAGTCTCAGAACTATTTAAAAAAAAATTAAGAAAAAGCAGTTACTTGAGCTTCCATAAGGTGTAATTTTTTTTTTTTTCATTCTAATTGGGCAGTGGTTTACGTCTGCCTAAGAACTACAATCACCTCTCAAGTGAGAAAACCAATCAAAATTTTGAGGCTTCTAAGGGTTGCAGTTAAATTGTAGCAGTAAAATGTCATGTTTGGCATTAAATTATGACCTCAATATGCACTACGTGTCAGCTCCAAAACGTTATATAAAATTAATAATTACCAGCAGCTAAATTATCCTTCTTACAAGCAGAGTCACATCTATTAGCTGCACTACTTCAGCAATTCTGTCTGAGGCTCAAATAAAGAACTTGTGTTTTGATAGTGGTTTAACTTTTGGATAACATTCAAACTTTAATTTAGAGATTTTTTAGTGAAATGCCATCAGGGTCTGTAATCTGGCAGTAGAATTTATTATCTTTTCAGTAACAATCTATACTGGTCATAGTTTTGTACTTCAGTTTAAGTAAAAGGCAGTAACAAGCATTATCTATTGATAATGGTAAAAACACTTGCTGAAAAAAAATGCTTGAGTCAACACAATGCATATTGTGATCTAAAGTAGGTATTGTTTCAAAATATCAAGAGTCATTTTCTGCTGATATCAAAATCCTTTGATTTTAGCAATAACGGCAGGGAAGAAAGCTGATTGAAGCCTGAGCTGATCAGACTGCTTTAAATGTAACCTGTCCCCTTGTGTTTTTTCATCAGACCACAGAACTACACTGGCACAGGAGTGTTGCTTCTGAAAGAGAGAGAACTTCTAACTACTGGATCAGACTGAAAGGAAATACCCTTTGTTGCTGTCTCTTGTAGATGCCTGATCTCTTCTGCCCTCCTCCCTTCCAGATTAGAAACTTTCACCAATTTTCTAGCATGAAAGAACCTGTTATACATGGACACTTTCCAGCATTCCTATAGTAAAGCAGATCACGCCATAACGGAGTCAAAGCACCTAGATTAGGGAAAGATATTTAAAGGAATTTAAAACAAAATTGGATACTTGGCAAGGCACAGACCTTTGATCAACCTGAAGTACATTTCACAGAAAAAATGTTTCTGCTCATTTTCTGTTCTTCCACTGAGTAAAGGGTTGCTGAAGTGCTCAAAGAAACAGAATTTCTCCTCTTTTAGATCCCCGTTGTAACGCTAATTGCTAGAAATGCAGTTAGGAAATACAGCAAAAGGACTATACAAGCTTTCCTTAACTGTGCCTGTTGCCTTTCAGAATGAGCCATTCAAGAACATCCTGCTTCTGCTTCTCTTTTCAAGGATTTCTCCAGTTGACAGGAGCATTTACATGAGAATACAGAACAGGCACTGACTGACAATGTGTTGAGGCTCATACAACTATCAAATTATACTAGATAAGAATTAATGTCATTGACATACAGGAATACAACACACTCAGTAAAGCTTCTTGCTCTAACAAGTTTGAATATTTACTGAAAACTATTTAAAGGCAGTGCAGCAGTCTGCTAAAAATCAGGATTTTAGTTTTGTTTGTATATTGTACAGAAAGGGAAACTATCAACTATTATGACAGATGATTGATCAGTTTTATTTGATCTCACATTTCTAATGGAGACAAGATTGACAACATGCTGAAAAATATATTCTGGAGCTGAGGGAGATATTCCTCACTCTGTTTTATTATATTCTGTAAACAAATGCATCTATAGGTATGTTGTGAGTGAAGCTTAAAAATATAAACTAACTACTAATAAAAATGTCATTTTTATCTTTTTACTATTTATAGTAAAATATTGTATGGTTGAATCTCAAACCTGTGAGACATACAGGAATGATCTACAAATCTTACAGTAACAGATAATTCCTATTTCTAGCCAGGCTCAGGAAGCAGCAAGAGTAGCTAGAACAATACACATACAGCCTACTAGAAACCATTGGAGGGAAAGATGGTGGTTGAGATACTTATGGCATGTGGAAGCGTAGATACTGATAGTATTTTTTGCTTAAGAAGGTGAATTAAGTGACTCAGCAAACAACATTTTTAAGTTGCTTCCTAGCAAATAATGAAGAATTGTTTGAGATTGCGGAGATATAAATTTGGGTCCACTCAGTCATGACCTATACGTATCACCATCGTAACACAAAGGATGGAATGACATCTTCTGCTATCATTGAATGAGGCACAATCAATTCAGGGAACAGCTAGGTATCATGGTAGGATAACATAATGTAAATAAGACTGTGAAAAGGCCATTTATTGAGAGAGATGGCTAAAAAAAATGGTGCTGTGGAAAATTATAAAAACCGCATAATTCTTCAGAAACAAGAAAAATTGAGCAGAAGTTGTAGATAAATGGCATGTGTCAAACACAGAAATATAAAGAGCAGTGCAGCTATGAAGGAATAAAATTCAAGTTAAAAATAAAAAAAAAAACCCACAAAAACCATAAAGGAAAAAAATTACTATAAAGGTTGATTTGAATGAGGGTTAAGGCCTTTGTTTAAACGTCAAAGGAAAACAAATAAATGATGCAGCACTTAATACTTTCCTGACCTCTATCTTCAGTAAAGGATCAATCAGTGATAACCACAATTTTAACAAAATGAAGCAAGAAAATTTCATGCCAAGGAAAGAGTAGCTTCTAGAGTTGTAAGATAAGCAAAGGATATCCCTGTTACAAGGTGTGATGAAATTTATACTTTAGTACTAAGGAATAGACAGGCAGCCCCTGCACTGTTAACAGTTGTCTTGAAGATCCAATGATAAACACAGTCTCAGGGGACTCAAGAAGGTTGAACGCAGCATCTATTTTGAAAACAATCAAAAAAGGAGAATGTAGCGAATTATAGGACTGTCAAACTCACTTGCAACACCAAAACAGAGTTTAAAAAAATATTAAATGGCCAGTTTATAATCACAGAAAAATAAAGTGATCGGAATAGACTGCATGTTTGTTAAGAACAGCTCTTCCACCAATTCAATTTCCTCCTTTTCACGTTAGTGGATTAGAATGAAATATCCCATGCAAGACGTATTCACTTTATTTAGGCTTTTGGCAATCTCCTATGTGAGACTCATGTATGCAAATTACAAAGTATGTTCCAGTTAACATTATTGTACAGACTATATAAAATTCATTCAAGCAGTACTTAATGTGTCTGTTGTGGAGGGATGCAAAGATGTTTGTTGAGAATTCTGATATTACCCTTTTATTATTACTTTTTATTTTAACTTAGAATAGAAAAGAAAAAATAAGTCCGTAATTCATGGCTGTCCTAAACTGAGAAGGATTGCACACACGGTTGAAAGCAGAACCAAAATACATAGTAATTTTGAAAAAAAAAAATAAAAAACCAGCTTACAAACATCAGACTGATATTTGTGTTCCCAGGGAGAAACAGAGTATCAAAGAAATAAACTCGGGGAGAGATGTATTGCAAAAGGACTTGATGAATATTAGATTAATAGCAAACTGAAAATGAGGAAACAGTGTCAATTGATATAGTAAAACTGTCTGGGACATATTAATTGCCATGTTGTATGTAAGATACCACAAATAATTACCGCAGTCTAGTTGCTATTTTGCAAGCTCTACCCAACAGGTTCATCCAGTCATGATCATAATGTCAAGAAGTGTCAAAAATTCCAGCATTCCATGGTAGAGCAAGAGGGAAAATATAAATTATGACCTATAATGAAAGGTTAAATGATTTATTTACTCTCTTGAAAATTGAGGTTTAAGGAGATCCATTAACAATGTCTATTACGTAAAATATGCTTGTAAAAGCATAGGGCAGATTTTTGTTCCCTATCCAGAGCTGTAAAGAGAAGTAGTCAGCTTAATTCTGTGTTAAAGATTAGGTACTAGGAAAATCCTTTAAATAATAAGTGCTGCAAAAAATGGAGCAAATTAACTTCATACTTTTCTTAGTACTTTTTGATCAAAACAATATAAGTCCTCATTTGTATTATAATTATTTTTGCAATGTTGTAAGCTGTGAGCTTTCATTTTATGTGATTATTCATTCTAAGTGAAGAGAACTTCTGGAATAAGTAGGTATTAAAGGATGTCACTGGTGGTCATGAGTTATCAGAGGCATCATTATTAGCTTTTTATTATTTAGGAACATTTGAAACACGTCACATGTTATGGGAATTTGATATGTGTAGCTTTTTCATTGCTTTAGATTTTTACCAGAGAACAGAATCATAAAGTGTACTTGAAAAATAAAAATAAAATCTTCCTTCATGCAACACTTTAACAATAATGTTGGAAATGTTGTAAAATACTGAAATACTCATTAAGTGAAGCAGTTAACAAAGGCAGAATCATTCCCAATTTACCAACTAAGTTAGCTGTGCTCCAAGTTAGAACAACATACCTGACTGCACACACAGAAAATTCTGGCACAGGTTAACAAGTCCAGTCTCTAGGTGATCTATTTGTCTTTAGAGTGAGGCAAACTTGCAAGCTGTTCACTGTGTCAAGGAAAATTTCCAGATAGGCACAGAAAACTTTTTGCACTTGAATTTGTACTCCAACCTGTAAAACCTTTAAACTGGGATTTCTTGTATAACATGCCTCTCAGACAAAGGCTCATCCTGAGCATCAGCAGTGAGGGAGAACATGTATCAGTATGACCCTTGGCAGCCCATGGAGAAAAATGCACAAAGCATCTGCTAAAAGGCAGACAATATCTTTAGTTGAAACTGTAAAACCTATAGAGACGATTTAAGTTTTTGCTATCTAATACTGAAGACATGATGAGCTTCATCATGAAGTAAACTGTTCTCCTAACAGCTGACTCTTATGCTTAGGCAGAGAAATGTTTAACTTGCTGAAGCAATTATAAGGACTATATTAAAATGTAAAAGAAAGTGTAATGAATTTCATCCAGGTAAAACACCAAATTGCAAATAAAAGCTATGTGAGAGTAAGTACTGTAATGGATGAAACAGTAGTTTCTTTCAGAGGTTTGATCAGGAACACGATGTAAGAAGCAGTTCTTGTTACTTTGAAAGTCTAAAGCAAGGTTACCATGTAGATTTTGAAGACACTAAGTGTCTAGTACCTCAATACTTTTTTGCTGTCCCTGATCTACATTAATTTTCAACCCTCCTAGGTATTTAATTTACATTTGCTTACAGAGCTCAAATTCTGATCCAGCTGCTGCTAACTTTTCCTTTACCATGCTTAATCAAAACTGAACAACATAACCTTACTACTAGGATGATTGTGTTACTCAGTTCCTCTACTATTTTCTCTATGCTACGGCTGATTTTTTTTTCTGACTGTTGTCATATTACCTAGCTCTTTCCATTCCAACAGACTAAGCACCCTGTTTTCCCACAGCCTATTCTCTGCATTTTTTCTCCAAGGCTCATTCTATTTATTCTTCTGCAAGTATGTTATCTTCGCCATTCATGTGTTTATACTACAGCCTATCTATAGCTTGACAATTAAACAGAACAAATTTCAGCATTCTCAGGATACAGGAAAAAAGATAGCTCTCTCACTATGCTATAACTTTAATAAGAAAACTATAATTTTACGCATATAACATCTTCTCTGTATGTCGTCTTCATTGTTCTTGTTACTTTTGGAATTATGGCATACTTTTTTAACTAGCCCTTTACATCAAAGATCATGTCATTATAGTTGCATTTTGCCATTCTTGCTTGTATTTTCTTCCCCAGACTAAAGCAATAATGACAATGCTGAGGCAGTCATAAAGAAAAAGTTCTAAATCAGAATGTTACAGCGTGTAGAGGGCAGTGGTTGTTGCATTCAGTATTAAGAAAAAGAAACCAAGGCAGAACCAGATCAGTCTAGAGAAAAACACTGAAAAGCAAAGCTATAGAAAAGTGCTGAGTTACGCCTAGGACTAGAACAGAAGAAAAGATCTGTGGAGATAAGCAAAGGAGGAATTGAAGGCAGGAATAAAGAAAAAGCAAGATTAGGGAGCTAAGGCCAAAAATCCAAAAATGAAAGCAAGGAAGAGAACAGACTCATTAGGCACCTTGCAGTGTCAGAGGGAAGCCTGCTGAACCTCCTTGCACCACAGTTTGTCCAAAGATCCTTCTCTGGGAAAGTCAGCAGAAATACAAAATGACAGCTGAGGAGCTCACATTGCTCCTTCCCCACTGTAAAAGAAACTGGATTTCTTAGAATGACAGAGACAGAAAATCTGTGCAAGTAGAAGCCACTTTTCAAATACTTATATTAACAAAGCAGGCTAAGAGTACTACTGATTTATCACCAAATTGGTTTTCTAGAAATGAATATACAAAAGAAGGGCAGACTTGGAAGAGTCAGGCAGACTTTGATCATAACAACCAAGATTTTTCTTTTTAAGCTTATGGAAAGAGCTGAGAAATAGTTGTTAAATTTTCAGATATAGTAGAAACATAGGCATATGGCAGTGGACAACTCTTATGAGAAGGACCGAAACTTTGTCTTAGTCTTTGCTTAAAAATGGTGGCCTGCAGATATCTAGCCCAGTGTGAATCATATCAGACAACTAACAATGAAACCTGTGATTTAGAGGGAGAAGGAGGTATTCCTGCCAGAAGTGTTATGCAGCTTTTCTATGCAAACTCAGCAACAAAATAGTCAATCATATTGATAATAAATTAACAAAGGATGATGAACATTTTTCTAAATTTAGACTGACTCTTTGTAATTGTCCACTGATTTTTTGAGAATAATTAAGGGAAACTGTTTGTTCCACCTCCCATAAGAAAACAGATCCTTCCAGTATTGGGAGATAAATCAAGTACTTTCTTTCCAGGGTAGTTGGCGGAGAAGACTCCAGTGTTGTGCTTGCACATCAGTCAGAGAGCTCCACTCTGCATAACCAGCTAGGTGTCAGTGAGTCAGTGGCTCAGTGAATAATTCTTTTCGGCAAAAGAAGTATAAATGTCTCCCAGAATTTACATATAGCACCAAGGAAAGTTTTTCAAGTTGACTCCAAACATAAAAAATATTTTCAGTAATTATCTGCATTATACGTGCTGAAAAGAACAGCATTTTGACAACAAAGACATTTCCCTGAATTTGAAATTATTGCATGTGGTTACTATTTTGACCAGTCAGGTATGAGTCCTTTTCTTCTTTGCAGTAAAATGTTAAAGAAGATGGGTACATTATTCATAGTAGCAATTAGATGATTCAATATTTATTTGTATTCAGTATTTGCAATGAAGTGATATGCATTTTAGCTGGTTGTTGAGTGATGACATCATTACTGACCCACTGCAGTTGCTATAGAAACACAACTGGATTTTTCACTCAAAAGCTTTAGGGATCTGCTTTTTTTCTAGTTAATGTGTTGTCAACCAAAGTATGAACTCCTAATACCTTTTACTTTCTGGAGAATAGAAGTATCAAAGAGCCAGTTATTTATATCATGAGAAGAATTGATTTGATAAGCTTACTACCAAATTATCATTTTTTCCTACTCATATAAACAGATCATGATGTCATCTGCAGAAGGACTTGCTTTTGTATCTGACATGAGCAGAGTACTTTTACATGAGGGCATCCTCACACTAGCTGAGGTGAGAAAGACCAAGTCATGTTTTTTCCTCTCAATTGCGTTCATGTTTAGGTGTTAGTGACTGCGTGCATACTTACCCAGTGCTTGCAAAGCCAAAAAAAAAAAACTCCTCAACTCAGTCACTGAGTATTCACAAGGACATACTCCTGCTTAAATCTCACACGAAAGTGAAAATATTTAAGAGACCATAATGGATTTGACTCTGCCACTACCATCCTGAATTTCTGTAAAGCTCTTACAGACTACACTCCATAGGCATGCTGCATTTTTTGAGTATGCAACATTCGCCATTCACAGCTTAGGAGAGAAGACACAATAAAGAAACTTCAAGACGTGAGTTGGACCCTTTTTAACTATGTTCATAAATGAAAGTTCACTTTTATGCTTGCATGGTTTGGTATAAAAATTTTCATCACAGTTGTGAGAAAAGGCAGTTATACAGAGCATTTCAGAACTTAATTTTGAGCTATGTAAAACAGTAAAGTTTCCCCTGAAAAAAAGAAATTGTCAAAATGTTTTGAGGAAAATAATGTTGTAGAAAATGAATGGTTTCATTTCGGTTTAGTATTTTGTAGTAAACAGTTATTTAAATGTTTTAAAATTTCTTTGAAAAGAGAGACTCCATTTCAAAATTTTACACCATGACAATATTCAAACATACTGTTTTCCTAAATATTAAAGAAACAGATTGGCCAAGTGAATATTTAATTTCTGAGGAAGGAATACAGTTCCAATGCAGATATTAGCTTTTGTCTGTTCCAGAAACAGATCCCTGACCCACAGGAAAAATTCATTAACTGAAAGAAGTAAACAACCTTGCACATCTGCACTATCTTTATTTAGCCCAGAAATGTCAAAAGGAAAGGCTAAATTTCCTTTTGTATTATCAAGTTTAAATCACTCTAGTATGACAGTGAACAAACAGCATCACATCACTTTAATCAATGAGCTACTAGAAAGCAGCTTATCAGTATTTTCAGATGGGAAAATACATATTACAGTATGATTTGCATGCATGTGTAGTAGCACTTAAATGTTTATGAAGGAGAGCAAAGCTAAGCCACTCTGAAAAATGAATCAGGTAATTATTTCCCTTGCTCAAGGACATTATATATGAATTTTTATTCAAATTCATGGAAAGAAAAATATTGTGTATTCCAGAAAGTGCTAAACTTGTACTGGTGAACAATTACATGGAAGTTTCTACTGTAGTCATCCCAACTTCAGTAATGAACTGTCCAGCTAGATAAATAAGAGAGAGACTGTGCAATTTAGTTTTATTTTATTTTCTACATTAATAGAGGTAAAGCCTGTTAGTTAATATTAGACTTTCCTACAGCTAAAATTAACAATATAAGCCATTTTGGTTAGACAACAAAGGGAAGAAATTTTGTTAAACAGAAAACATTTTTGGAAATTCTAAGTGCTTACCAAAGGAGAGCTTAGAGAAAATGGCCACTCATATGTGATTGTACTGATGCCATCCTTGTGTATCCACACATAAAGTAATTTAACCACCAAAAAATAATAGCACAGAATGATTTAGCAGAATATGGTGACAAATAATTCATTCTCCCTTCAAAATCCTTTTGCAAAACATGCTTCTTCTCTAGCTTAATTAAAACCATCCAAATTCCAATATTTAACACTGAAATCTTGTATTTATACAGGGTTGTGCAGGTTATTTATTTATAACAGTGATTATTTAACTAAACCAGCAGTGAATTGTATATGAGATCACCTGTGTCCATAGAAAGCTGAAGTGAAGTCACCTGGATATTGCCAAAAGGCAGGAATCTTTAGGCTGTGACCTTAATCATGACACTCAGCTTTACCTTTTAAAAGAGAGCTAAAAAAGGGTTCGATGCAGAGGGTGCCACCAGTTATACCATGTTCACCATAGATATGTGTTGCCCATATGTTAATTCCCATTACTTCTACTAAAACCTTTGTTATGAGCAAAAGGAACAAAACTTACGTCAAACCCAAGAATTTATGTAATTTTAACTTGTTTTAACAGTCTCATCCATCATTTCTAATCTAGTCACAATGACACTAAAATTGTATTACATACATAATATTGTGTAAAGTGTACTGTAATGTATTACATGTATATATAATTATATATGGTTTAAATTATATATCTCTAAATTTCAAGCCTGCCTTTGACATTTTGGCCATCTTCTTAAGCTCGAGAGCTTGCAGAGGGGATGAGGGGGCACAGGGTAAGGGAAAGAAGCAAAGGAGTCTCCAGTATCAAGGGTATTTTCCCAGGAGGAGAGTCATGCTTCTTCCTCCTCAATCAGAATAATTTTTAAGTTTGCTAAGATGCTCTACACCTTGTTTTTTCTTCATTGGTCCTCCAGTTCACATTACAAGTAAATTCACTGTATATTATATTTTTTTAATGTTCTTTGTTCTCTTTGTTGTTGCCTGAAACAGGTTTTACCAAGCTTCCCAGGCTGCAATCCTTTGATGTCTGCTGGTGATTTGCTTAAAGTCCTGGAGCCTCCAACATCAATCTATGCCTGAGCATTTAAGACCACTGCTGTCACCCCATGCTTTTGGTGCCCTGTGCTGCAATTTATTCTAGACTTACAGGTAGTTCTTTTTATTACCTACTAGTTGCAGAATTGACAGTAAGCATCGCAATCATAGAGACATAATCAAAAACTGAACAATGTGGTTAATAGTCACCAGTTCATTGGAGCTACAAACAAATCAAAATCTCCAGGAAGGCCAAGATAAAGCCTAGCAGAAAGCCTGTGGTCTGTTAAAAGCAATAACAACACCAATTTTTTATTGGGCTAAAGGGTTACATATATCATCCAATTTAGCTGGTGATTTTTAGTGTAGAAAAAAATGAGTGACAAATTTCTGTAACATAAGTAGATCTGTAATCTATCTCTGAACACTGTGTATGAGAGAATGCTGACAGAATAACATGCTTAAAGTATAAGAATACTGAGGCTGAGTTATGCATCCATGCAAGATCAAGAAAATATGGGAGTCATGCCTGCTTATCAATATACATGCAGATATATTTGTATGTCTATGTTACATTTCAGACTAACAAGCTGCATGTGTACAGTATTTGCAAACATAAAACCATCTCCCCCTAATCCTTCCTGGACCACCTGCTCATTGGAACAATCCAACATATGTAATCCCAGAGAAAATATCTAAAAAAGGATTTTGCACCTTGGCTTCAGAGATCTCAAAGAAGTCTTGCTCCTCTAATCTACTCTTTGGTCCTGTATCATCAACATAAACCAGTTCATTACACTGCAACATGCCATCTGAATGATTTAAACCTTGTCATTCTACATTGTGACGGGTAACATCTATAATTTTTTATGCAATGATTTTCTTATCTTGATTGCTACATGCTGTTGACACCATCATGTGACTTCTTGCCTATTTGAGTAATTCCTTTGTGGTGTTTGTATCACCTTCTATTTATGTCCGTCTCTATTTTCATTGTTTACACATGAAATTTTAAAACAAGGCCATACTAGGCTAAGTCTGGGATTAATATATTTATGAATGTTGTATAGATGCCATGGGAAGATGTGATTTGCATATCCACCAAGTTGCATCTTTTCCATTACAGGCTGCATGATGGCAGGAAAGCCTTAGGGAAAGTGAAATCCCTGTAGAATGGAAACCCATAGGTAGTCCAATAAGAACTAATTCTAAATTACGTGAAAGCTTTATATTTAAATGTAAGTAAAGCCTAGTTATAAAAAAAAAGAGAAAGAAAGAATGTGTGTTCAGTGCCAAAGACTCCAAGTTATTATATTCAATTTTTCTTTACTCTCTTCATATTATAAGAAAGAATTAGTTTATTTTCACATTGTGATATAGCCCTTTACAATAGAAGATTTCACAGAAAGTGATCTTATGAAAAGTGAATAGGAAGCCAAAAAATATTGATGGGAGAAGTCCTTCACATCCAAGACAGTGATATCTAACATATTTAATTTTAAAACAAACGGTTGATATGGCATTAAAAACATTCATAGTTGAAAGGTAGAATTCATAATGTGGGGTACAGGACGTATCTAAACAACTGTGTGTATTCACATTCAAAAATACATTTCGTGTCTCTATTATTTGACTAGTTTTAAAGTCAGATGCTCCTTCGGATATATTTTCCAAGCCAAATAGATCCAATAAAAGTCTTCCAAGAAATTATTGTATTTATCACTCCTCCAAAAGCAAGAAAAAAGACACAGTTCTCTGACCAGTTCCATGTCATTTCAGTTGCTCATGTTTGTGAACAGAATTTGAATACTCTTTTTGTATATAGTTTTGGCACTGTTTCTGAAATTTGATTGCTGAGGAATCTGACATTAAAGTAACACATTATTAGATACAAATATGTAATGTCTAATTTTTAGTATCAAACATGAATGGCATTTATAAAAACCAGCTGTCACCTCAAATTAGCATTAGTGTGACATGCAAAATCCTTTAGAGATGGTAAAGCAAAAGGCTCATCTAGATGTTCTCTGAGATAATTGACACACATGAAGGAGTCATCTCCTTCATATTCCATTCATGTATCTAGCTTACTCATTTATTTCCTGAATATGCTGAACTACAAGATGTCAAAAATGTCATCCAGGTATCATTTAGCCCTCTCGCAGTGAAGAATGCCAAGCATTTTATTGCTTATAGCTGTACCAAGAACTCATACTGACAGAAGCTTACGAAGTTGTGCTTGTTTCCACCATACAAAATTAAAAGGCACGTCTCTCTTATTCACTCCGTATGATAAACTTAGCCAACAACACCCATAACTCCTGAGCAGAAGGAATGCAGCACCATGCTTGGCTGAAACTGTGCTGTGCCATTTTTAAGGATGGTCCAAAAGGCTGGTGCCATCTAGGTCAATATCTTTTTGTTTCAATGCATGGGAGCAGCAGTAATTGTAAACTACAAAAACCAACATCTGAGTTCTACTGAGAGAGAGCATGGCCAGGCGATTAAATCTGTAAGCTATATCTATCATGTCTTTGTATGCTGATAAAAGGAATCCCAAAATTGTCATCTACCCTCTTCACAGAAGAAACACCCTGCTGTTTCTCTTAACATATGCTAACCAAGCTGCTCCTACCAAAAGCTTTCTCAGTGCTATGAAAGATAGCCTTATGTTCACCACACATCACTGCTCATTTTTGTTCAATGTAAAGGTGTCTTACTTCACTGATATGTTACTAAAGCACATTAGATCAAGCAGTCAATGTGAATTTGCTTTGTAGCCTACTCTAGTAATGGAAACGCTCCAAGAAAACTGGCAGAAGATGTAGTTTGTGGTACTTGGCAAGACAGCTCAACATGTGAAGGCAATGCATCTTCAGAAAAAACAAACAAATAAACAACAGGCATTTAACCACTTTCAGAATTCATCAGCACAAAGAAATTTAATTCCAATATCTTCCCTGGAGGAAAGAGGGGATGTGTTCCAGCAAGTTTCTTGGTAGATTCTGCTTTAAACATCAGTTGATACTATGCTCCGCAATTTAGCCAAATCCTTAGCTAGAATTCTCTAACAAAGGACCTCTTGCTTTATTAAATCATATCTTAGCTTCATTATGCCATAGTGGGTAGACACCATTTCTAAGCAGTCAGCAAATCTCATTTATTGTAGTCAATGTCATATTTTTATCTTGAATTAAATCATCTACATCCATGTCACCCTACTTTGGCCAAGGCTTTTACTGTATTTTACTTCACTTTGTGTCAGTCTGTATGTATAGTAATGAATCTCCTTCAGTTTTAACCATCCTTTCTAAGGTCTTTAAGTAATAAATGTAAAAAGATAGAAATCTTCTGTTTTTTTTAAAAGATTTAGAAGTGTTTCCATCCAAGATCAGCACCTACATTTTTGAGTGCAAATACAATGCTGGAAATCCAAAGGTACAGTAAACTCCATTTACAATGTTAATTGTGTTACATTAAAGAACAAGACCACTTTCATCTTTTCCTATATTTTCATTACACCAGAATTCACTGCATTTTTCAGATTATGTAGTAAAGAAATTTTTTCCTAATAGGTTTTCACTACAAAGTCATTTACACTAATTTATTTCAGTAACACGTGATTTCCAGAAGCACCACAACCAACAAAGCACTGATTCTCTATCATCTACCTCGTTTTGCACTGCTCCCTAGCTCTTCAGTGAATAACTGCAAATCCTCCATTAGTCTCTTTGCTTTGACCTCAGACTCAACAGAAGTACCTCTGGCCCCATGCATGCTGACAGGATGAGGAATAGGTGCTGTTTGGTGAGCCAAGAGGAGGAAGAGGTAACTTTAGCTCTCACTGAGCTACAGGACACTGCTTCAGGGTTTCCCTTCTGCAAAGATGCTGTTTGTGACAAAACTGATAGGAATTTTAATCCTGAAGAACTTTATTGTCTGCCAAATCTCTTTGAAATTGGCCAAGTGTCTCCATATTTGCTCTAGGCTGCCTGGTAGGCAGGCAGATGGCCTGAACAAACGTAAGGTGTTTTTTCCTGTAGAGGCTAAGGTAAGAAAGAGTCTGAATTTCAGTAGAATTAATTCTCTTTCTCATTTTTAAAACTAAAATTTAATAATTAAGTATTCAGATGCTCATCTCTTCCAGATCAAGATTTGCCAGTATAAAGTGTGAAAGTTACATAAGTAAAAGTTACATTATGTTGTTAAAGAATATACTCAGAAGTTTCCCTTAATTTTTTTTTTTAATTTTCTATCTTCTTTCCTTGTGAAGGGGAGCTATGTGCTGGGTTTAAGGACGTACTAATAAGACTGTGAAATAAGAACTTAAATATCTTATAAATGTAATCTTTCTTGCTAATGAAATGTCCCCGGGACAGAGTCAAATGCTATTATTATTGTTGCTATTATTATTATTATTACTGCCATTATGATTTTCTATAATTATTTATTTATTTTTAAGGACAAATGGATGCCAGATGCCTGTTTTTCTATTTGCATCTCTCTCGCTATTATCCGGAATTGTAGCCTTTTACTGAATTATTTTACATAGAATTTCTTATTATTGAATGATAGTACATTTCTTGCCAATACCAGATATTTATTTCAATTCGGGACCAAGCTATATATCCATATTTTGACCTAAGTCTCTATTTTTTCCCCTTGATGACAAAGAGATTTTTAATTAAAAACAACCATGTAATGACTGGGAAACCCTTAAATACCAATATAAGAAACAAAGTAACCTTATTGCTTTAGAATAATTCCTTTTAGAAAAAACAATATCCTTGAGGACTGGACAGTATATAGAACTGAAGCCTTCTATCAATATTGAGGTCCAGCCTTCTACTGAAAGCAGAAATTTATGAGTAGCTCACTATACCAATGACTGTCTGTTATTGGATGTTTTATTAATGTGAATCAGATTCCTTATGAAACAAAAGAAGTGCCAAGGGACCACTAATATCCTTGACATATTATTTGGTATTACTACTCAGGAGGCCAAAAGATGGTTCTCTGTGTTCATGCGTAGCATTACATTTACCCCTTTGTCTCAGTCTTTAATAGTAAGGTAAGACGTTCTCTGGGTACTCGGCCTCCTGAGCTGGAAGACAAAGACGAGGAGCAGAACAAAGTTCCCATGATCCAAGAGGAAATGGTTAGAAATGTGCTTGGCCAATCAGACTTTCACAAGTCTACCTAAGCGTATTAAGGAAGCTAGAAGAGGTGCTTACCAAACCCCTTTCTGTCATCTGCCAGTGGTCCTGGCTGACTGGGGAAGTTCCACTTGACTGGAGGCTGGCAAATGTGACACTCATTTACAAGGATGGTTGGAGGGAGGATCTGGGAAACCACACGCCTGTCATCCAGCCTCAGTGCCAGGGAAGGTCATGGAGCAGGTCATCTTGTGTGCTCTCATACAGCACACACAAGACAATCAGGTGACAGGGCCCAGTCAACACGGTTTTAGGAAAACCAGGTCCTGCCAAACTAACCTGATTGTCTTCTAAGACAGGGTGACCCACTTAACATATGAGGGAAAGGCTGTGGATATAGTGTACATGGACTTCAATCAACCTTTTGACACCATTTCTCACAGTATTCTGCTTGAGAAACTGGCTGCCAATGGCCTGGACAGGTGTACTCTTTGCTGGGTAAAAAGCTAGCTGGATGGCTGGGCCCAAGGAGTTGTGGGAAATGGAATTAAATCCAGTTGGAGGCCAGTAACAAGTGGTGCTTTCCTGGGCTCAGTGCTGGGTCCAGTTAGGCTCAATATCTTTATTAATGATCTGGATGAGGGGATTGAATGTATCCTTAGCAAGTTCACGGATGACTCTAAGCTGGGAGGAAGCGTCAATCTGCCAGAGGTCAAGGAGGATCTGCAAAGGGATCTGAACAGGCTGGACCGCTGGGCAGAGACCAATAGTGTGAGATTTAATAAGGCCAAATGCCATGCCCAGTACTTGGGACAGAACAACCCTGTGCAGCGCTACAGGCTTGAGGAACAGTGGCTAGAAAGATGCCTGGAGGAGAAGAACCTGGGGGAGTTGGTTGACAGCGACTGAACATGAACCAGCAGTGTGCCCAGGTGGCCAAGAAGGCCAATGGCATCTTGGCTTGTATCAGAAATGGTGTGGCCAGCAGGTCCGGGGAGGTTATTCTGCCTCTGTATTCAGCACTGGCAAGGCTGGACCTCAAATATTGTGTTCAGTTTCGGGCCCCTCACTAGAAGAAAGATATTGAGATCCTGGAGAATGTCCAGAGAAGAACAGTTAAGCTGGTGAAGGGGCTGGGGAACAAGTTTTATGAGGAGTGGCTGAGGGAACTGGAGTTATTTAGCCTGGAGGAGGCTGAAGGGAGACCTTATCACTGTCTACAGCTACCTGAAAGGAGGTTGTAGAGGGGTGGGTGTTGGTCTCTTCTCCCAAGTGACAGGTGATAGGACGAGAGGTAATATCCTCAAGTTGCACCAGGGGAGGTTCAGACTAGACATTAGGAAAAATTTCTTCACTGAAAGGATTATCAGGCACAGGAACAGGCTGCTCAGGGAGGTGGTTGAGTCACCATCCTTGGAGGAATTAAAAAGACAGGCAGATAAAGTGCTTAGGGATGTGATTTAGTAGTGGACAGGTATAGTTAGACTCGATGATCTCAAAGGTCCTTTCCAACTAGTGATTCTATGATTCTATGATCCTGTATTGTTGGGTGCTACCTTAGTCCAGAAAGGACAAATTTCTGCTTTTTCCCCTTTAGCATTCTATGGGAAAAGTAACTTCACTTTTTTTCCCAAAACTGATTTAAAAATTATTAATATATTCCAGTTATATAGCACATGTATATCCCCTGTGATCTTCTTTATATAACCAAATATCGTTTGACTTTCAAAGTGTTTTTATTTCAGGATCGCTGAGGGAAATACACAGATGAAAACAGTATTCCTAGGTAACTCCTGAATACACAGAGAACTTCTAAGCTATAAAACAACAGCAAAGCATTAACACATTAACTATCACAACATTCCTGCAGAGAAACAAAACCAAGAAAGCATTACTATGCCTATTTCTTAGACCTCAAAAAGAGGAGGCATTTGCAGGAGTCGTTTCCTGAAGGCCACGGAGTAGAAATAATAATGATAAATCAACATTTTTCTTCCCATCAAGCTTTAGCTAATGATGACCATCTCCTTTCTCTAAGTTGAAAACAACACACAGTCCCCAGCCTACACTCAGAAAATTTAGCCAAAGAAACGTAGTAATACAATCCTAAAATCTCTCAGGAAAAAGAAGCCAGAAATGTAGCCCATTCTCTGTTGCAGCCAGAGTCATTGAAGTTTATTGCTTCAAAAGGTAATGGGGAAAAAAACAAAGAACAGTTGTTTGGGCTGATGGGAATAAGGACAAAATCCAACACTTGTTTCTGATCTTTTAGTAACCCTTACTGCATGATTATTGGTGTCCAGTGTTAATGACACTAAATCTTCCGAAGTCAGCTATGCTGTAAATGTAAAGCTGTGAGTCAAAAAATGTTCACTGTTAATGCAGTAGCAGCTTACCAAAAACACAAGATTCAGGACTCAGACAGTACGCCTCAGGACTCAGCCTTATCTGAAATAATAGAAACAATTTTTGCTATAGTCTTTTAACCTTTTATTCAGTAGAAACTACTGAGTGTGAACATGCCCCAAACCCAGTCTCTAAGGTATATATATTCTGATGTATTAAAAGGTTTAAAAAAAATCATTTGATTGCATGTGTTCTCTATTGCCTTTGCAAGCATTCTACACTTGCCAGACTGCAAAGCACAGAGGTTCTTTTTTATGAAGCAGACATACATTTAGCCAGACTTTATCATCACCAATAGTTCCTAAATTGTAGTCAGGAAAGAGTGATAAATAGTCCTTACCTCACCACAACCTAGCAGGATAACAACTCTGTGTCTGTAGCAGCAGCACAGCACTGCAATCCCTCCCTGATCACATACATTTTCTGGCCTCAGCAAGCCTTGCATCAGGTCCTGCTTCTACATGATGGTCTGCTGGAAAGGGAAGGTTAGGGAACAACTCATGTGGAATAATCACAAATGCAGAAGAAACCGATTGATAGTTTCCAAATCTCTGTGCTTGAGAGTCTGACAGGCTTACTCCATTATTAGAACATGTTAATTAGTATATGGTCTCTGATTTTGTCTCTCCTATTCTTCTTGTCATGTAGAAAAAGAAGTTGAAAATCAGTGTTAATTCACCTTATAAATTAGCACATATACAATGGGGAAGCATTGTTTGGCTATTTTCAGTTTGACTGCCTTCATAACACTTAAAGCCCTAACCCTAGCCTCACAGCTATGTAAAATTATCAGCCAGTAAGGATCTTGTACCAAATATCACAGTCATAATATGTTGATGAACATTCTTCCATTTTGATGCGACTACAGGGAGTAATCAAGAAAGTGCTTAGCAAGATTTTCTTACTTGCACTGAATTCCAACAAAGATAGGAGGTGTCTGATGAGAGACAAACTAAGATGGAAGAAGGTGGAAGTAAGGAAAGTCCTACTGATCAGTAGATCAGAGGACCTGAGCTAAGCATATAGAGGAAAAAGTAGCCCTAGGGATGGTGAGTACTTCTGAAATCTCTCCTACATAGCTGAAATCCCAACTAGTGTGACACTGGTTAAATGGAAGGAGAAGGAAGAAGAAGTGATGGCTTTCCTTCTCAAGACAGGAGAGAATTATTCAGAAGTATTTGTGAGCCAGCCATTTGTGCCTACCAAATGTATTCTTTGGTTCTAGTGGTGCTTCAAAGGGGACTGTGCATTGTGCCCTGAAGAGAAATGCAAGGGGAGGCAGGAGAGCGTTGAACAAGGAGACCTTGCCTGGGGGATGTTGGACCTGGGGCAGGCTCTACCTAACCAACAGCACCTGAGCCTCTGATACTTAAAATGACATCAACAGATTTTATGCAAATGGCAGCCTGGAATATATGATTGTATTCTGAGAGAGTGCTTTTATACAAAAAAAAAAAAAAAAAAAAGGCAAAACAAACCCCCCCAAAAAATAACACAGGAAAACCAAACACAAAACCAAAAAACCCAACCAACAAAAAAAGTCAAATGTTCAGTGTTTTCCAGATTTTGATTGGTGAAACTGTAACATTGGGGCACCCTTCAGAAACAGTTCTTGCTAACTACAGAGAGATGATGACGCTGATAATATGTTGTCTTTTCTGTAAATATCACCCTTTGTTCCTCAAAATACAGGGCTGCTATTTACATGTTTGTTGCAACCAAGATTCAGTTTCTCCTGTAGGTCAGAGCAGAAGATTACTTAATTACAGACTCTTATGACAGACAATCACTGATTCACATTTTCCTTTGTATCAAAATATATCAGCTTTTCATCTATCTATATTAATTACATCAAGTATGCATAGTCTGTGTGCTGGTGTACATCATCTAATTTTCTAATACAAACAATAGATACAGGAAATTAGTCATATTTAAAACTGAAAAGTTAAGACACTTCTGCTTAATAATTTGCAATGTGTATTCATACCACAGCTGATTGTCAATGTGAAGTCAAATTACTTTTCTATTACCAAAAACATGAAACCAGTCCTTAGCTTTGATATAGATAAAAATCTATTAATAAATCTAGATCCTGTTACCTTTATAAAATAGCCCCAAGATTATTTCTGCCATTCATTCCCTTTAAGAAACTTCAAATTTTAGAAACTGCTAAATTTTAGAAGCCAATATAAAATGTGTAACGCTTTTCAAGTACAAAGAGTGAATAGGAGGAAAGTTGATCTACCACATCAGTGACAGGTTCTATCTCTGTAGCCATGCAAGCTTCAGAAGCACACTTTTAACTTAAGAGAATTCAGTTTTTCTGTGTGACACAACAGAAACCACAAATGAAAAAGGAGTCCAGACATATCAAAGCACTTGCCCAAGGTCTCAGAGATACTGTGAGCTCTCAAGAGATCCCCTTCTTGAGCTTCTGTGAGTACAGAAAAGCCTCCAATGCTTCTGGCCCCAGCTGAGAACCACAGCTTCCTGATTAACCAGCCTTGAGCCAACAGTCCCTACCCCAACAGTGCAAAGAAAGAAAATCACTGGAGGCTTTGCTTTTCCTATGGGTCTCATTTTCAACTTTTTCTCAAGGACTGTCAAGTACAACGTCATGTCCTAGTGACTCTTGTGTCTTTGGAGACAAAATATTCCCATCTTGCAACTAAATTTAAAGATATTCAGAACAGAAATGTCTCAGCATCACAAACCTACCTTCTGCTTGTGTACCAGTAAAGAGCTTGTGTTCTACTTCTAACAAAGAATGTATGCAAATTATACACATGCATCTTATCCAACATTAAACTTATTTTGTGAAGGGGTATGAAAATGTAGATAATATGACAAGTAAGACTCCAAAAATTCCAAGAATACATATGTTAAAAGGCTACCTTCTCGCACCTGAAGGTCTGGATGGGTTTTCTGTTAACACAAATTTGTCAGTTGGCTGACAAATATTTTGATGTACAGACATGTCCTTGTCCTCTCAAACTATAATCAACATTTTTGGCCAAAAGGCATACTCTGGATGTGATAACAGGAACTGTGAAAGTTCATGAAGTTTCCCTTCAAAAGGATTAGTCCTTAAAGCATGAGTCAAAACAGGAGTTTAAACAAAACCAGGTTACTAAAGGATTAAGGGGAAAGCTGACCTTAAGTAAGGATTTTGAGCCAAGTCACTATTCTATGGGGAGCCAATACAAAATCAGGGTATACCGTGCTGCTGTAAAAGTGTGTTGCAAACTCCCATGCTCCTAAGGACTTGAATACAGACAATTTTTATGTTGTGTTGATGTAGTATGCAAAGAAAAAAAATGGAGGTGTGTATTACTATCATTGTCCATGAGAACAGGATGGAGTCTCATAGACTATTGAAAATGCTAGGAGATTTCGATTTGTGGAGTTACTATCAGCAGGGATTTGAAAGGCATTGAAAAACTTGAAATTTGAAAAACTACAAAGTTATAGATGAATAATATGTCTGCTGGAAATCACATTTGTGGGGAGATAAAAATTATTCACCAATTTGGACAGCATGGAGGGTTAAATATTACAATAATTTATTTTGACATTCTCTAGGAGAAATAGTTTCAATGTTTTCAAAACAAGATCATTCTGACCTCCTATTTTGAAATAGCACAATTGTTTTGAAATTGACACAACGTTGTTCTATATTTAACATAGTGTTTCAGGTTGGCAACGAATAAATTTTTTCCTCCTGCTGAAAGAAGAAAACAAATTATTAAACTCATTACAAGCTGTTTCACCTTGCTATAAGCATTGCCTCCAGACTGTGTAGTTCAGCCAATAAACTTTCAAGAAGGTGACAAAATGTATCGTTCCTGCAGCTCTTTGAAAAAAGCCAGGTGGGGCAATCAACTGAACATACACACCTTCCAAATGCCCTGCTTCTAAGGCTTGTTTTTCACTGACTACTATCCCACTGAAGCATAAATTTAGTTCCTATGCTGTAAACCCAGGATAAGAAGATACACATAGCCTAGAGCGCTGTGCAACCACTCCTGTACATCTGCCCCTATGGTTTAGCTCCCCATATACTTCATAATGGTCAATAGACCCTGGCTCCTTCAAGAGAGATGCGAATCACTGCCTACCTCCTTCTCAATCTGAAAATTTATGGCAGTTTCATTTAAATGAATCACAGAGCTTAATATTAAGTTACATACAACACGGAATTATGCAATCCACACAAAATTTGAGGGGGTTTTTTGTGTTAAATTCAGTTTATTCTTACAATGTCTCTACTATTTCAGCTTTTGCTATGCTGTAGACAGGCATTAACAATGTATGAAGTTTATTTTGAGACTGTCAGAAGCAGAAGGCTGGAGAATCTAGACTGGTAAGGGGTACGTACATGAAGCTCTGCTTGCCTGGAGACACAAAAAATGATTTGGGGTTAACAGAAAGACTAAACTCGAATTCAGTAAAATACCTGGCAATGAAACAGCAACTCTTGCACTGTAAAGCTCTGCAGCGGAAACTGCAGTCTCAAAATCATGTATTACATGGAGCCCTGAATATTAAAAATGGATCACAAAAATAATTTCTTCTAATCCAAGGACACCACTTTAAGAAAAACATAAGTTTTTAAAAGATGAAGGGCTAGATCCTGTGCTACAACTTTCATTATCTCAAGCCAGGGAAAGGAGGAGCACAACTTAAGGTAGGCCTCCATCACCTTAAAGCATCTGGTTTTGGAGCTGTGTCAGAGAAACTGAAGCTTTACTTAATGTGTCCATACAGTCTGAAAGACCCACAGCACTTTGATACAGACACTTTCTTCTCTGGACTACTAGCTAATCTCACTCCACAGTGATTAGGACAATCACTCATACTGATCCGGAATACCTCCACTTAATCAGGGAGGCCACGGCCCCAGTGCAGTGTCAAAATTGGGATTTAGTATGTACGAATAACTTATCCTAACAGAATAAAAATTCACCCCTTGTGTTTGGTCTTTCCTGTACATTCTTTTCTAAGTAATTTTTGGTTTTAAAATATTATTACTATTTGCACAAGTTACCGTAGTGGCTAGTACACCCAGTTATGAGCCAAGGTCCCCTTGCTTTGTATGGCACTGCACAGACCTAAAATACTGTCCTGACTCCAAAGCATTTGTAGTCTGCAGAACCTTAAAACAGTGTATTTAGTTAGAAAGAGACATGAGGACAAACATGATGATGTCATGTCTAGCATAAATGGTGAAAATTAATCCAGGTAGACTCCTGTTCCCTTTTTCATTAGGGAGACTTAATTCAATTAAAAGCCAGCAAATGTAAAGTACACAGAAGTCATCCTCCTACATTCAGATTAATATGTGGAACTCGTAGACGCCACTGAGGTTTTGTGGAAGTAAACAGCTTGGGAAGAATTAAACAAGAATCAGACATTAATAAACAAGCACAACATCTATAGTTTCATTACCAAGGATGCAAATTACAACGAATGTCCATCATCTGACTCGAAACAAATCAGATGATAGTCCCAGGAGACGTGTTTCTTCATGGAGGAGAAAAAAAATGGTAGATCTTCATTTGAATTGCAAGCACTGGATGTTCACCACTGGCAGAAACACAGTCCTGGAAAACGTGGACATTTTTCTGTTTTAACAGGTAAGCACTTGGTATGAGAAACTTATTCTCATTTCGCACTTTAACAGCACTGCTGTTCAGATTGTTATTCCCGATTCACAGCACCATGAAAACAGAATTCATCCCTTAGTGTTTTACTGGAGAGTTTCATTATCAACAGAAGCATTCTTGTATTGAATCCTGATGGACTAGCAGCCCATGGCTTTCTCCAGTTTGGAGTCATGTTTTGCTTCCATTCCATTTCTGCAATTTATAGAGACAGTTTGTTTCAAGTATCTTAACACATCTCAGTCTGCATCAGAGATCATTTCCTGAGACTGAAGCTGTATCACTCACCATCTCTTTCTTAAATATAGAATTTTATAACTCATCCTGCCCCACTCCCCCTTTGTATTTCCCTTCCTCCTGCAACAAATGTTTTCTTTCTCATGTTTTAGCATCACCTCTGCATCTCTCTACAACTGCAATTCTTAGCCATGCTGGAATAGCAGGTTGTGCAATTACTCGAGTCAAGTCTTCTGATCCAAGAAGTTTCCCCACAAACATAATGGCAAACAGAGAAAAATAAATCAGTCATAATTGGACAAAAGAGCCCTTGAGAGATATTATTGTACTGTATCACCCTGTATTTCTGGGTGATACAGTACAATAATATCTCTCAAGGGCTCTTTTGTCCAATTATGACAGATTTCTGATGACTGTTACCAGAAATACAGAGAGATGGTCACAAGTTTCTTGTGAAGACTTTAAACTCCTCATTCCCATCCTGGGTTCATTTAATATACATTGTAATCACCCTGCTGAGACAAATTAATTTGAAATGCATGCAGATTAATGCATCTAATTTCATACTCTAGGTGTAAATCAGTCTGGGCACCAGTCTTAGCAGTGGTACTATCAATAGAATTCAGTGCCTGGTTTATTTGCTTACATTATGTTTTCTTTCTATGAGTCCTCATATTTACTCAGTTTTCAACTCTGAAAATGATCAACTGCCATCAAGAAAAGCTGAAAACAATAGAAGCAACAGTATTAGACAGCTGCATAGATACTTTTGAGGTGAGGGGATCTTCTTTTTTTTTTTTGCTGTTTTTTCACATCCACAAGCAAAAAAAGTATACATCATTCCTAAATTGTTAGGTTTATTTAATTATGGCTTTGGGTAAGACTTCCAAAAAAGAATGTAGCGAGTTATTCAGCCCAACTTAATAGAAGCAAATAGATAAAGAAGAAGAGTTGAGAAAATAATCTTTTCCTCAAGAGTCTCCTTTAGTAGGATTTCAAGAGCATGCTTTGCGTATTTCCATTTATGATTAAGAATACTCAAACTCCTCCTGACTTCATAGAAAGGAAACCACGCCAACAGTGTGGACTTTTTACTACAAAGAATAGAAGCCTCATAATGCGTGCAGGTGCTGAGGAGTTCAGTATGTTAATTGTCAGAAAATTCTGGAGTCTCAGGTAAGTGGTGACAGGAAGACGAAGAAAGGATGGATGAAGATGCAAATAAAAAGATGCAGCATGTAAGGAACAACTAAAGAATGCAAATAATATAAAACAAAAAGAAGGTAGTTTAAAGTGTATATTCAGGAATGTATCAGAGGAAGAGTAGAGAAAATGTAGAGATTTCTCATTATAAATATCAACGCACAATGATTCGACTGAATGTGAGAAATCAGCAGAAACTGTAACTCAAGTCACATTCAGGTTGCCATTTCTGCATACTGAAGTACTTAAATCTGACCTATTATGCAGCTTTTTTAATCCTCTTGTTAACAGGCAACAGCAGATATACAGTCTTCTTTATACAGCTTCCTCTTAGCAAGGCCTTCTTTGGATTGAAACCAAAGAATTAGTTTAGATCTGTAAAGCAGAAAAATAACGTATTCCATTTCTACCAAACTAAACAACATCAGCATATTCTTTCAGATTCTGACTTGTATTGCATCCTTCCAGTTGTTGAGGAAAAGAGAGCCAGGAGGAAAAACTTAAACTTACTCCCCACAGAACAAATAAATACAATCAAATCACCAACACAGAAAAGAACTGTACGAGCCCTAGGTACCAAAGCTTGCCCATAAATAGCTCATAGTGAATAATGCATGTGGTCCAAAGTCAGTTAAAATAAGTGCCAGGTCAGTTATCAGGCAGTAGTGAATCTGCAAGATCTTGAAACAGAATTCCCTTTGGATTCTCCCATTCTGAGGTATGAACAAATGAACTAAAATGCAGACAGTAATGACTGAAGTAAAGAATGGGAAAGAACTGGCCAGTTCTGCAGTCTTTCAGCCCTACATCAAAACAGACTTGTGGTGCTGAAGAAGCAATAGTAATGTGAAAAAACCATCTTTGACTTTGTGAAACGAGTTTGTGACATCACGTCAGGTCCTAAATCACTACTATGGCTCAGAAATTGAAATGATTTGTCTTGGCTGAAAAGTTCTGTAGGAAAGCAGCAGATGAGGAAACTACCACCATGAGCCTTGATTCCAGTTTAATTTGTGTGTTATAAAATCTTTTTGTTTGGCTGCCAAACTGCAACCTTTGCAGGACCTACAACTGCCATATTGTATGTTCATACAGATGCTTTCAGGCTAGCCTCCCTTCAGACGAACTCAGCTCCTCGGGCTGCTGAGTGCTGGGCACATTTTCCGGCCTTGGAAAAGTGCCAAAGGTTCTCCAGGAAAGCCAGTAAGTTGACAGCATTTACGAAAGGAAAGGGAAAAATTAATGAAAATCAAGTAGCATATGGAAATACATGCTCTTTCTCCACTGTATTGTACTCTACTCTTTATTTTACCTTCTCTGGCCAATGAGCCAAAGGCTTAAACAACTAGTAAATTGCTGCACTGAAAATGCAGCTAGTTGATTATTCACAGAAACTGTAAAGCATTTCAGTCACTGCTTTCCAGGATTCAGTAGAAAGGTGTTTAAATTTTCAACATAAATTATTTTTTCCTTGATGTGCTTGTTCCTGTCAAAACATGTGTTGTTTGTATGACCACAGCTCCAGAAATTCTGATTACTTCCAAGCAATAATTTACCCCTAATGGCACTGTTTTCTAGTGATCCAAGGACTGGAACTGTTATTAACAGTGACGATCTATATTTCTGCACTGGAGCAATTTTATCCCAAAAATTGGCAGGAAACATGAAAATAATATTAAAATTAGTAAAGTATTCCAGGAAAGGTTCATCTTTAATTTCTGTTTTGCTTGAAAAAATAAGTGATTAATTTGTTGTTTATAATTAAGAAATTGCATTTCTATTTAAGTACTGAAAAACACCAGAAGTAAACTGCAGAAATTCTGAAGTCCATAGTATTATGGTCTTATTTTAACTGTTGTCAATAGAAATATAAACTCCTTAGTTTTCTAACCTATTATAATGAGTCCCAGCCTCATGTAAACATGCCTGAAATTGTCTGTAAATTATGCAAACATCCTCAAAATAGCATCATTCAATATGATACATTCACACAAAAGTACAGCACATTCTTCCAGGTGAGCAGCAGTCATCCAGTTACTGGTTCCTACAGAGGCATAACAAAACATATACTGCCTAACAAATAATCCATCAACAACACATAGCACGATGTAATAATTCAATGTTTCTAACACCCATATTAATTCATAGACAAAAAGGCACTGAACTGTTACACTTTTTCAGAGCAGAAAATTTAAAGGTAATCTTCTTCTGCAAGACTGTTCCTCCTTGCAATCTGTTGGACTACTTATCTACTAGCTTAGGTAACTCTCCCCACAGAGTCTATGCCAAGACAATTTAGAACACTGAACTTGATCTTAGCTTTCTAGAAGCTTAAACTGCCTTAGAAGCACAGGTTTTATTACCAGAAATCCAGAAACAAGAGGGTTTTGTCCCCACAAGTTTTACCATCATGAGGCTTAAGTATCACATTTTGCATCACATTTCAAGATATTTAAATGTTGGCTTCTGCCTCCTCTCCTGTTCCAGTGACTTAAATAACTGAGAGGTAGCATTATTATGCCTTGATAATTGATTGCATTACACATTCAGAAACAGGAAAATCCTAGTCCTTTTTCTCCTTTCAATACGATCAACATTTATTAAAAAAAGCATATTAATGCCTACCATTTAAAGGTGTACATCGCTTTCAAACAAGTTTTCGCATATTCCCTTTCTTAAAACAGCAACTTTTATATCACTTTAAAAACTGTGTCTTTATTTAATTAAAATGTCTTAACTTATACATTTGTATTTTAGTAAACAATACTGCTTCCACTTACATTATTCTTACTCTAGTATTCAGGTTTTGGTAAAGCATTGCACTAATTTTCTGTAATGTTTGTGTTAACAACACATACAAAGACACCTATTATTCTCCTGAATAATAGCCTGGATAATTTTTTTTTCTTTCAAATTCTGTACAGAAATCAAAGAAGTAATCTAAAACCATTGTCTAAGAATAAAAGATATCCTAACTCTAAAGCTGCCTCTAATCTAAGTATTATCTTCTGTGATTTATTTCTTACCATGGACAATCTGCACACACTCAAGTACAGTTGAAACACACCATTTCACAACTAGGTAGCCTACAACCTTAAATTTCTACAAACTTGACCCGTTCAGGAAGTCTTTGGATATATAAGCATTTAAGGAGAGGTAATTCTAAAGATGATAGGGGAAAATCAACCTGTAAAGAAGAATGTGATGAAGGGTTTGTGCTTTTTTCTTGTATCTTCAGGGTATTGGAGACATGGTATTTCATATCTGTCACTATTAGACTTCTCTTGGACAATCTAAGGCAGGAATTTACATGGACTGCTGGAACACTCTCATACTTGTTAGTGAAGTGCTCTGTTTCCTCTAAACTGGATTCACTTTAGCAAGAACCATAATGAAAATTCTGTGTTAAAGTCTTCTGTGAAGAACTGGGAATAATAGAGAGACTATGGCAGTAAATTGCTATTTTGTGCCTATTTTTATTGCATAAAGCAGAAACTGAATGCTTATATAAAATAGATAGGTTTGATTATATCCAACAACGTGCCTGTCCATAGCCTTCTTGTATGATGTAATGCTGTTTTCATCCACACTGATTATAAATTCTCACCACAGTTAACAGGTGCTGGGCTGCAACTAGAAATTGAACCATGAATGAAAAAGGAATACAAATTTGTAGAGAGTGATATGTGTTAAGGTTCCAGACTTTAAAATTGACAATGAATCCTACTACCAACCTTGAAAACATTCGGGAAATGAGCTGATGTTGCCAGATGGGACTATCTTCATTAATTATATTTTGCTTAACTTCCAACTTCAGTTAGACTTTGTAAGTATTTCAATACTGGTCACAAATAATTTTAACATTTCTGAGAATCTACCTGAATTTAAATCCAGAAATTTTAATCTAAATCTATCTAAAGCTCTGATTACATCTAAACATCTATTTAAATACAGTCTGCCACTAAGTTGGAGTATCGACACCAGACAGATAAGACAGTCCTCTCCCTTCTGTAAACAGTATGAAAAATAAACCTTCTTCTGCTTAAATGACTATTTTCTTATTCGTCAGTATGCCCCTTGTGTTGTTATTTTTACTTTAGGCTTTTGAACCACTATGAGTTTTATCAATCAGTCTACCCTCCCAAAAATTATCACATAGCATGCTAGAGGTTTGGGTTCTATCACATTTCCACTCATAGCAAGTTGATATAAAACACTATCATAAGCAACATTCTGTGATACCTACTATTTTTGCCAGATTTATAAGGATCAGATCTATCCTAGATAATCTAGGCTAACACAAGGCAGGGGTTTTTCCCCATTGACAAAATACTGTCAGGTCTTACTGATTTCCTCATAATCTCTTATGTACATAAAAATAGGTAATCTTATTTTCTTTTTTTTTTTTTAATTAAGTTAAACACATAAGCCCTGCAAAACACTTCAGCTGCTTTGGGAAAATATGGATATTTCTCGTTGATTTTTCATAAATATGGGGCAGTCCCTGTCTTAAAGACACTGTGCATTGGAGATAGAGTATAGCATCTTTCTTTCAGCCAATCTAACTCAAAAGAACAGTAACATCCTTTGATGATCATCTTGTTTATCAAAACCATCCCAAAACTAGCAGCAGAATATTCTCAGACAATTTTTAAGTAATGCATGGGCCACTGGCACCACAGACTCATCTGGGAAGAAAAGGCAGGCAGTCATTTTAGTCAGATATAAGTGGTAAGAATCATAGAAGTGGTGTTATTGATACTCTCTCATTTATAATATTTGTAATGTCAGATTTGAATGAAGGGGAAAAATACCCGTCATCATGCTGTTGGCAGTGCAACCTCTGTCATCTGTGGTGGGTTAGTCTTAGTCAGCAACCAAATACCCACTTAGCTCCTTGCCTACCCTCACCTAACAGGACAGGGGTAGAAAATAAGATGAAAAATCTCATGGGTCAAAATAAAGACAGGGAGATTGCTCAACAGTTACCATCACAGGCAAAAGAGTTTCAACCTGGGGCATATTAAGTCGATTTATTGCAAATCAAAATAGATTTGGACAGTGAGAAACAAAGACATAAATTAAAACAACACTTTGCCCTGCAGTAGTCTACTTATCTCATAAATTTACAAGCTGATCTCTAGGGAGACACCTTTCCACCATGCTTGACAGAAGCTGCCTCCAGAGGTTGTAGATTGTTGTCTTTCTTCCAATTCCTTTGTCCCCTCTCTGGTCCTTAGCAAGGTATCCCAGCTTCTAGGCTTCCTTACCTTCTAACTTCTGACTGTTGACTGTCAGCCCCAGTATCACAGCATCTGAGCAACCAGGCAGTAATCCATTTGTCTGGTTGGCAGATACAATCTTCCTCAAGGTCTGCTCAGGGACCAGGTGGTTTCTGCCTATAGAATGACTTCTGTCACCTCCTTCTCCTGTTTCCTTGCCATAGGACCAACGCCCTGATCAGACTCTTCCTCCTTCCATACTAATCGATGCTATGGACTTGTCAATTTCTGCTTTCTTTTAGCGGGTTGATTGCTGTAGATAGAATTTTGGGCGCTGTCTGAAACGTGGTGTCCTCAGATGTGGTAACTGCCCTAGGCACCTGCCGAAATCTTCCCACATACCCTGCCACCCGAGGACTGACCATGTCAGGGCACATTTCTCTGTCACCTCACCAACAAGTTGTTTCCTCTTACACCTGGATGAAATCGGGTTCCACATATCCAGCGATGTCAGATAATAGTACCGAACAACTTACACTTACAATGCCTTGTCAATTTTTTAGGGGGTGTGAAGTTTTTTCACCTTTGTTAATATTGGCTTGTGGAGGGAGGGCATTCAGGAAAAGTTTCACCACACTATTCTGAAAGCTCTGTCATCCTATGCTTAGAAGAGTTTTATCAGATACAGGAAAAGAATTGATTTGACTTCTGTCATGCACTGGGTCCACAGCAGAGAATTCAACTGTATCTTCACTGCTAAGTGTCCAGACTTTCAGATGAGGTCACACTAACAGCAACTGAAATTCATAGTTCTACAATAGCCTATAGAGCAATGTTAATGGAGAGCACAAAACACTGGAAAGTATATGGAAGTAAAATTGTACATAGTCCATTACCTTGTGTTATATTGAAAAACAGCAAGTGCACTAATATATCACTTCTTTAATCTTAAAGTTTCTCATACATTTGTACAAACCAGTGCACAGGAATTTGAGAGATCATCAATTTTCAAAAAGCATTTTCATTTCCAACTATTTATCTAATGTGTCTCTTCTCCAATGATTTCAGAGTAACTCTTAAAATTGGGGATTTCATTTTTGTCTTTCATTTGCTTTCTGTTACCACAAAGATGCTGGCAAGTTAGTTACATGCTTTGTCTTGATGCATCATCCCAGGGGATACACGAGATTCATCCACCTTGCAAGATTATCACTGAAACTAATTGATGCTTATTAAGTAATATAAAACCCAGTGGCCTGCATGAACATGATTAGACGCATGATGTTGAGTTTCTTTCTACATAGTCGCTTCACATCAAAATTAATTTCTGCTAGAAATCACCTGAGTTCCCTTAGTTTATTTTCTTAGCATAATTTTTGGCTTTGGTTATTCCAATACTATTCCAATCGTTGTTTTTATATAAAGCCATGATCAAATTTTGCCTTTTCTTTTCCTTTTTATTATCAGCCAGTTTTCAAAGGCCTATAATCCTTAATTTCATAGCTTAATAAATGTTCTAACTGAACTCTCCATTACATTTGGACACTGTATTGATTTCTGAACATCTGCCATTCTCTCTCAGGTGGGATTACAACCTCCTTTTCTGTCATGTCTTAATCCCAGCTTCCCTCCAGATGCAGAAATAGGAACTCCCTTCCTTCTTACTAATACAACAGACTCACACTTCCAGTGGCAAAGGAAACTGAACTTCTAGTTAGATCTCCAATATGAATTTGGGAACATTTACTTAGATGCAGCACAAATAAGTTCCTAACTCCATCCTTGAGAAGAGTCAGCCCATCCTGGAAAAGACCCAGTGCCTAATGACCTAGTCCTGGCTCAATGTAACCCCTGTAATTCCCAGTGTATCAGTCCCAAGTGAAACTGAAGTCAAATTTAGTCTCCAGCTCTCTGTCTCATACCTTTTATTTAGTTAAGCTGAAGTGTGCCTCCCTGCTTTGATCAATAGCAATACTGAAGACAGAGAAAGAAAAGAGTTATTTAGCTAGATGTCCCTTCGTAAAGGCTTCCTCTTTACAGTGAGTCAGAGAGGAGAATGTGTTTGATACAGTATGGCTGATAATAAGCCTGCAGGTAAATTAAAAGCTTTGTTTAGCCCATAATTTAAAAAAAAAAAAATCATTCACTCCCACTTTCCTCAAATAAAAGGATGTTCTTAAAAGACTTTGAGGTTTTTGCTTAGCTGGGTGCTTGAATAAAAAGGCTGAACAGCATGTCAGAACAAAGTTAATGTGTGCCTCAGCTCCTGTTTGTGTATAGACGACCAAATTCATAGCACTGCAGTTTCACAGCAACTTACTTTGAATAAGTTTGCTAGATTTGCCATTTTTTCATATCGCTCAATTAAGACAATTCAAAGAAAATGTCTTTCCTTGTAGTCCTGCAAGCACATATAAAATATGTGCAAGCCTTATAATATTTTTTATTTCAACTATCTGTTGGGCACAATCTAGACTCTGCAAAGCAATAGCCAGTCTGTTTTACAATTGCATCAGCTCACACAGCCCTAAAAAGGACTCTATTGTACTCAATTACCTGCATAAGAGTATGTAAAAACCTATCTGAAAAATGCACTGTGATTTCCTAATAAATTCCACTATTAGCATTTCATAGGTGAGAATTTCTGAGAAAAAGCTCAGAGCAATGCTGTTGGGCATATTTTGAGACATACAATTGAACTACAGTAACGTAACACTTGGTGAAGGTTTTTAGTCAAAATTTCAACCTGAAATGTTCCATACATCCATGGACTAGGGGAGCAAGTAAATGGCCTAATAAGAAACTAAGGTTTGTACCACCACAGTACCTAGATTTTGTGCTTAATGTAGGAGAGTGATTTCCTCTGGCTGTATTTATTGCAGGAAAAAGAGGGAGCACCAAATTAAGGTGAACAATAAGACACCACTACAGAGGAACAACAATACAGGAAGAGAGCACAGTATTGCCTAAAGATGCAAGGCATTTACAAAATGACTGGAGATGCTGTCATCCAGACTAATTTCATTATGGTTAGTTTCTTCTATTTACCAAAAAACATACTTAAAACATTTCAGTCCTGAAATTTTGCACTGTTATTTTTGAGTTATGTATATTGAATGGTGCAGATGAAAAGCATATGCACAAATCTAGAAGATAATGCCATTTTCAATAACATTCTACTCTTTATTTTATTTTAATGCTGATAGCTTCCCAAATGTGCTATCTTATCTACACGTACTTCTTGAGATATTCTCTGCTCCAAATATATTGCAATTAAAGACTTAAAAATAAAAACTATGAAAGGGGAGCAATTGGTTGCTTTCGGACTATTACCTAAAACAGATGAGCTATCTGAATTCTAGAAAACATAATTGTGGGGTTTGAGGAATGATACAGTCAGGGAAAGACCAGTATTATTGGATAGACCAAAGGAGAGCATCTCAGTGATGGCAGACACAAAGACTTCAGGGAAAGAAAGGTACAGAAAAAAAAAAGTCTGACAGCTCAGAACGACAACAGAATAAAAAGGCAGCAGCTGCTAAGTAGGTATGGTGAAAAATGTTAAAGGCCTTGAAGAATAGTGTTTAAACAACAGATAAGAAACAAAGAGTGAGTAGGATTAAAAAAAAAGAAGACATTATCAGTCTAAAAGAGAAGACAGAAAATGTCAGTCCTCATCAAATGAACTAGATCCATCGAAACAGAAAACCAGACATAAGGGAATTGCAAAAATAAAGTTGAAAGTCAAAGAAGCCTCAAAACAAGGTTTATCACAAAAATGGATATGTGGATAGACTATATATGGTCAAACTAAAATGACCGTATTTCAGTGGATATCTACAAAAGTAAACACTAGAAGGAAAAAGCAACCATTCTTATTTTGATAGAAACAGCCTTAGCCTATCACATCAGCACTGTTACTCTGGGGAATATAAAAACACGCATACACACTGACTTAGCCATTGGCAAGTCTGCATAATATCAATGCCCTAGCTTCAAACAACAAAGATCAGAACAAAGCATACAATCAAGAATGACAGATTTTAATCACAAGACTGGAAAATAGTTCAAGTAATCAAGACCATCCAATAATTTGCCATTTCGGATTGTCAGAATACATTCTTAGTGAAAGATGACATGAAATTTTACTACATGTCACACTTCCACATAACAGTCTGAAACCAGAATTCTTCACTCCCTGCTTTGGTTCTAAAATCTGCATATGAAACATTCCCCTAGAGTGTGCAAAAGCACAAAACCACTATAGTTGTATATCCATATATAACAGTTAATAGCTAACATTTACTTCAGCAGAAGTTACCACCACCAATTAAGCTGGCATACAACTTCATATTCCCTTCCTGAGATCTGCTCTATCATCTTGACGTTTATTTTCATTCATTAGATAACGAAATATGAAAATTATGGGTAGCCCGAGTTGCACGGTTCTCACATGAAAGGACTGCCTGCAGAACAAGAGGATTGGACAGGCAGAGAAATCACACTTGTAGCCTTACCTTCCAATTAGCAGGAACTCCCCAAGCACTCCCAAGCGCCTCATGGCAATGAGGATCCCCCTCACAGTCATTCCCTCGCAGAAGCAAACCACCACTCTAGCCTTGGGTAATCTTTCTCGCAGCTTGCGCAGAAGGCGATCAAAGCTCTTTTCCCCAGCATTGCTGTAGATCTTGTCAGAGTGAGCAATGCAGAGACCCTCTTGGGCAGCCAGCTCTTTGAAGGCTTCCATTCCACTTTCCCCATAATTTCCTGTTGTTAACAAAAAAAAAAGTGATTGATATTATAACATGCATTTAACCAATTAAGAGGTGGCTGTGATGAAAAATGGAAAGTTTTCCTTCAAAAAAAAAAAATCAACTAGCAAGAGCAAAGGAGGCTCATTAAAGTGAACATACTTGGAGCTCAGTGGAGCAAGATGTCCATGTATCAGTAGGTCCTAACTAAGCTGGATACTGCAAGTTTGTTTCTTTAACTTGATTTACCAGTGGATATTAAAGGCAAACAAGGGATAGACAGGCAGAAAAGGGGACAAGGACAGTTCAGACAGTAAGGATAAAGTTTTATTAACATTTCTATGGCAAAAACTACAGTTCTGCGAGTCCAGAAGAATAGTCACAGTAAATGTAAAAAACAGTAGAAAACTTGATGGTCCATATAATATCAAAGCTGATTCTCAAATTCTCTTCATTTTTCTATTTATACATTCTGGAAGCCAAATTAACAGCTTTATAAAGCTCAGTCTGCCTTCGTCTATGGAGACAGGTGAATCTCAAGTTTTCTTTGAATATCTCATGCCTGTCATGAGCACAGGATTTGTGATTAACATCAATCAAGCAAGAGGAACAGATGGATTACAAAAAAACTGTCTATTAACAGCTACATGAAATGGTTTCACAAAGAGAAGCACGAATTTTGCGCTATTCACATTTGTAGTGTTTGCTCATTACTGCGGGAGTAACAGCAGATATCCTGATCATTTCTAGACACAGACCTCTTAAAGACAGGGGCAACTGAAGAATTCCATCTTCCACCTTTGCAGCAAAAGTTTGAAACAGCAAACAGCAAGGAGGAAGATTTCTGAACCAGAAGAGAAAATGCAGCAAAAGACAGTTCAGGCATTCTTTATAAATCCAATACAAAAAGGTGCACTTTTTCAGAAACAAAATTGTCACAGATCAGACACACTCTGCAGACACACTATGACAGTCATAGTCACACTAGGATACAATCAAACCTGCTAGGTCTAGTGTCAAGCACGAAACTCAAGTTTCCAAGCCCTTTGCACTGAACTGCCCTTTTCTCAGAAATCTGAAGCAGAGCAGAATGGCCTCTTTTCCAGTCTGTGACTTGAGGCCATATGCAGCAAGCAGGTCAGTCTGCTTTTTTTTTCCTGTGAGCCAGACATAGAAACACAGATTTGTTTAGATTAGAAAAGACCTTTAAGATCGTCGAGTCCAATAGTTAACCTAGAGCTGCCGAGTCATCACTAAGACATGTCCCTAAGCATCACTTCTATGCTTCTTTTAAATATCTCCAAGAATGGTGACATATTCTAAAGTGGGAGCAACGCCATTGCCCTAGATGGCTGTGGGGTGGGCAGAAGAGAGGAAGGGCAGCACATGGGGGGAACATATCACCAAACAGCCCCTACTATGGGCTCAGTACTGTAGCCCCATCTCGTGACCCTGTACTTCACTAGAAGTTGTGGCCTCATATAAGGCTTGTCATATGCTAAGAAAAACATAGGTGGAGACATTTCCAACTATTTATAGGCCATAACCCACAGGACCTGAGGCTAAGCACTTTGAGCTGTACTGCTTGTATGACTTTTCTCAGGTGCCAGACTGAAGCAGAACAGCCTCATTGCTGACTTGCTTGCTTAGCAAGCACCTTATGCTTTGGAATGAAATGACTTTCCCAGCTTAATGCAACACAAACTCAGTTGAAACCAGTAGGATTACTCTTAAAATCTTACTTAAGGTGAGCCAGGGGATTTGAAGCAAAAATTAAAGCTTTCTAACCCTCATGTGAGAGATGTACTGGAACATATTTCCAACAGCAGCACAAAGAAAGAAATCTGATGTTAGATTGATGCTAGCTCAGCTCACAGGAGTATTATATAATGTAGATGTCTGCAACAGCCAGGGATGAGACTTGATAACCCAGGAGGTCCTCCCAAAGTCTGTTTGTTGTGTTCATAAAGCAAGACAGCATGCAACACACCTTCTCCTTCAGGGAAAAGGAGCACGGAGAAAATGAACATGTGGCAGAAGTTAGACACATTGTTCAATGCACTCAGCTACCAGAGTAAGCACAATGTAAAGGCATATATAGAACACAAAACACTAATTAATTCTGAACAGCAGCCAAGGACATATCCATCTGTATCAGCTTGCTGGGTACATCAATTTCAGTGAACATACATGCAACAGCTGAGAGGGGAAATGTGGAATGAAAGATCTGTGCAAAATGCTAGTCAGCAAAGAGTTACAACAGGGTCATGGGCTGAGGACTATTTTTCCTTTCAAAGAGTGAAGAAAAGATCCAATCTTATGTGCAACTTGCATTTGTTACAAGAATCATTTGTGAAAAGCCAAAGTATTTATTATGGTGATCTACAAACAACTGATTTCCATTCTGATCTGTACCCTAAACCAAGTAAGCCAGTAACATACTTTGAGCCACACAATATCATGCTAATTTTTAACAATTTTTTTCTCTTTTTTTAGGTCTGTTCAACTTGTATCCTGTTCAGAGAACCAACTGTTTTCTTATGTGCTTCTAGCAGAGTCTGCACAACAGTGTAAAGCTAAATTCTAACCCTGTCGTGCCTGCAATTTTACTAAAAGGGTTGTCATGGCACTTTTCTCTCAGTGCCAAAGACAGCTTTGCTTCTCCACTGTAAAAATCCCATATAAGGCAATTCCTGAAAGGGCTCCACATACCTAAAGATGCTGGTGAGTGCAACATGTAGTGGGAATTACTCCTGTTCATTGCATTCCATGCATTAAATGTCTTAACAAAAACAGTAAGATGCTGTATTAAATATCAAAAAATCTTTTGATCAACAGAAGACAAACAAAAGAAGAAATTATCAAAACTTTAACCTCATAAATTGCTCCTATGATACAGTGCACATTACACTTGGGCCACAGCTACAGTGCAAGTAACACTATTTGTTTGTATTAATATTTGAGCACCATGGGTAGGAGAATCCATGAGCTCCATCTGAAAGTATTATACTATTCCTTTTATTAAAGCTCTTTGGCAAATTTACTCCCTTTTTTTTTTGTTAGTGTCAAAATAAACAATTATTTTTCCTTTATGAAATGAGTAAATGTAGTCAAAGCAATGAGATGGTCCTCTTGTGGGATGCGCGGAACAGCTGTTTGGGTCCCTCCAAACCACAGGAGGGAAATAGCTGTGTTTCCAGGCACCTTATGACCACAACAGTGGTTCCAACTTGAATCAATGTCTCATTTCATTCAAGGATAGGGAGTATTTGTGGGGCAGTGTAAGAAAGTAACAGTCATATTCATATTTGTGCTGCAGAGAACATCTTCTTGAAATATAAGCTAGTACCTGTTTAAAAATAAATCTTAAAGAGGAAGAAAAACATAATGCTAAAGAGACAGAATAAAACTGTTCTCTCTCACTCTGCTTTTAGTGGCTACAGGAAGTATCGGCTACTTCCTACCTCTTTAGAGACCCCTTTAGAGACACATACTCAAGAACAACAACAAAAACCCACAGCAGAGGACTGTAACTGGAATAACAAAAGGGAGGAAACACGAGATACTTCACCTATCTGGTCCCTGAGCAATCCCTTCAGCTAAGGTCACCTGTTCCTTGCCGTTATGGGCTTATTTGCTGCATTTATTTCTCTAAACACCAGTAGTAACCACAATCTAGATGAAAGGTGAAAATAAAAAACCACATATGCCCTGCAAACACACAGCAAAGGAAGTGCACCAATAAGACAGCTTCAACAATAAGACTAGCTTCGACAAAGTGTACTAGAGAGATAAGTCATGCTGTAGGAAGGCTCTTCTTTCCACAAATAACAGCTGAGAAACAATTCCCTGTCCTCTTCTTTCCTCTCTCAGCACTACAATCTGTTTGTTCACCTCTCCCAAGCTTGTAGATACATTGCTGGAGGTATGAAATTTGTTTCAGTGTTCAGTACTGATTCACTATAAAGCATGTCTTTTCCTTAGCTAATTAACTTCTTTTTTTTACAGAGAGAAAAGAAGAACAAGAGCACTGCATAACAAAACAGCAAGGAAAAACACTCAAAACTTCTCTACTGGATAAGCATATTATTTGGGAATTGCTGAGCAAGGACATGATCTGATTAAGTTACTTCCTGATATTTTGCAGTAACTGGTAAAACCTAGTGGCTATATTAAATATGATAGTAACTGTGCAGTGGTCAAATACAATTTTGGGAAGACTGGAAGCTTTTGGACCACAAACAAAAATAAAAAAGGAGGGAAAAAAGGCAAACAAAGAGTGCCAGTTTTCTGTCTTATAATGTCCCATGTTTCTTTGAATAGGGTCAGTTAATAATGTGTCTCAGAAGACAAGCAGTCACTTTCTAAACTGTAATAATTCAACCACCTACTTCCACATAACTATAGCTTTTAATAAGAGAGTTAAACACAAAATCCAAAATCTACATTTAATTCCTGAATGTAGCAGACTGACAAAAAAAATAGAAGTTATAGAAATGGATGTGCCCCAATCATAAATACCACATTCATACAAAGCAGCTTTGCTGGCACGTGACTTCCAGGACCATTGAACTGATACCATCCCTCCTCTGCCAGACTTCTCTATTGCAGCAAAAAGGGTAATACCCAAAACTTCCATGTTTCCTAAGAATATCTTTTCCAAGGCTTAAATCTCACTGACGCCAGGCGAGGCTGCAGTTTACCAGTTATGAGGGGAGACCTCATTGCTCTCTATAACTACCTGAAAGGAGTTTGTAGAGAGGAGGGATCTAGCCTCTTCTCCCAAGTGACAGGGGACAGGACAAGAGGGAATGGCCTTAAGTTCCACCAGGGGTAGTTCAGGCTGGACATTAGGAAAAAAAGTTCACAGAAAGGGTCATTGGGCACTGGAACAGGCTGCCCAGGGAGGTGGTTGAGTCACCTTCTCTGAAGGTGTTTAAAAGACCAGTGGATGAGGTGCTGAGGAGCACGGTTTAGTGGTTGATAGGAATGGTTGGACTTGATGATCCTGTGGGTCTTTTCCAATCTAGTGATTCTGTGATTCTGTGAATTGTGTTTCCTTTTTCAGTGAACCATCTTCACTTTAATGTTGTATTTGCTACCTAAAGCCCTTTACTGCGCCATCTTTTCAGAGTTCAGATAGCTTCCTTAACATAATTTTCTTTCTTTACTGAGTATATCTCACCTCAGATGTTTTTAGGTAATAACTCTAAAGTGGGCAAGTTGGGCTATTGGAACACTTCACAAACCCTAAAGAAGTGGCCACTTTACAACAAGAAGAATTATGCATGCACAGGATCTTCAGTTCTGATATCAGTCAGGACAAAACAGTGGAGAAAATGCTAAAAGAAAAACTTTGTTAGACCTAAAATCTTCTATTCTAAGTAGTTTACAGTTAAGTGAGAAAAAAATGCTTTACAAAGATTACTGAAGTGCTATGGCTTTAAAGAAGAGAGAAACATGTCCTTCCAACAGTTTATTACAGGTTGAATGTCACAGATAGTCACTGTAGGTATTCTTTTCCTGGAGACCAGCTGGATTTCCCACGGCTTTCTGTTGCCGTATAGATCAGGTCCAGCCACCCAGCTCCTCAGCTCTACATTAACCTGCTACCATCTGCAGGTGTCACAGACCTCCTCACCAACAACAACTTGCACCTCAGGCCAACTCACGGCTCTGTGGAAGTCAGCATTTCCCTTAAGTCAGCGAGGTTGGTTTCCCCTCCCAAGTAACAAGTAGCATGACAAGGGGAATGGCATCAAATTGTGTGAGGGGAGTTTTAAACTAGATATGAGGAAATATTGCTTCACCAAAAGGGTTGTAAAGCACTGGAAGAGGCTGCCCAAGGAAGTGCTTGATGGACCATCCCTGGAGCTATTTAAAAGACAGGTAGATGTGGCACTTAGGGACATGGTTTAGTGGTGGACTAGTCAGTGTCAGTTTTACAGTTGGACTTGATGATCTCAAAGGTCTTTTGTAGCCTAAATGATTCTGTGATTCTATTTCCCTGGTTATTTTTCTTTGACAGTACTAGAGAGATCTTACGTTGGCTGGAGGCCTCACTGTTCTTTAGTTATGAAGACGGCAACTCATTACTAGAAACCGAAACAGCAGTGTATACACACTGTATTCTTTTAAATAATCTTAGCAAAGTTTTCTGGGTTCACCACAGATTTCAAAGCAACTGTAGTTCAGCCTGACAAAAGCCAGAAGGATGTGTTAAATGGATTAATTGAGTCAGCTTTGATACACTACAAACCTCTGTCATCTGTGCTTATTTTCTCCAGAACTTAAGGCCCCTCTAGAAATGCATAAAGTGAGCTGTTGAAACCAGACTAGTCTTTTCATTTTCTGAAGTCAAGTAAAAATGACTACAAGGGAGAAAATGAAAGTGGAAGATGAAAGGATGGAGTTAGATGATTGTTATAAAACAATACAGGATTCCTGTCATAGTCCAAGTTTTCAGAGAGATGAAACTATATTTCAAATAAGAAAATGGTGCATGATTTTAGCAAACACTAGGTTATCTTCTGTCTTTAATTACAAAGTATGCACATTCTGCCAATAGTTCACCACAGCGATGCATTATCTCAGTAGAAAATACCCAAATAGAAATAAAATTCTGCCACTTGATACAGCAGTTACATTTAAGCCTTCATCTTGAATGAGGCAGGTGCATCATCTTAAACAACTAATTGATATTCTTGTCAGAAATACAAGCACAGGTGAATTCAGTCCCAAAGTAATGAGAGTATCAGTGCTAAACTGCACTTCCTTAATAAAAGAAATGCCAAAATGTGGTCATACGCCAATACCTTTTCCAAATGTATTCAAAGACTACAGTCAGTGCTTGTTTATTACGTGTCTAACAAGGAGCTTTAGAGATTTATTTGTATTGTAATGGAACCATTTCAGCTCCAATCCTGGCTGATACTAGTAACAAATTGCTGAACCTAGTGATTCTGCTCATGATTTAACATGAACAAGCAAGTAGCTTCCAGTTTTCTTCAAAATGTATTAAAAATAATCTAATGATGCCTAACATTAATTGTTGGTTAGTTCTGCTGGTTAGCATTGGTTGAACAATGAGTCACAGATGTTTTCTGGTTCTTGATGAGCATGGAGAAAGTAAATAAAAGAATAATTTCAACACTTTCTTCTGAATAATCTCTCTTGTTTTTTTCAAAGATTGCTTTGAATATTTTAGTTGGTGAAATCATTTACAAAAATAGTTATAGAAAGAATACCCAAAAGGGACATGCATCATTGAAACAAATATCTGAAAAGCTACAGACTTGGACTATAACCCCAGAGATGAATATTCACTGCTGTTTTGGCTTATATATGATTTTTAAACACCAATTCTTTCTGTTTATGTGAGCCACAGCTCTAGATATTAATTCTATAATATAACATCTAATAAGTCTTAGTCTTTTGTCTAGAAAACTATACCTAATCATAGCTTATCTATCAGTGGAAAAAACTGTTCATCTAAATATAATAAACTTCTGGGGTTTATTGTGAAGGAGAAGACAAGATATTTTTTTTGCTGTACACTTTATCAAATCCTTGGATATTGTAATCCTACTATTCAGAATAAAATTATGCAATTTTAGAATTTTGTTTTAATTCAAATATGTTTAAGACAGACAGTGACAGCTTTGCCTTATGTGTCCATTGAAGAATTTGACAAAAATAAATGTAACTTTCTCATTTTATCTGAACTGCCTACCCTGACTTTTGCTTTTCAATATTATGACCAATCATATGTAATCAATTATATCAACACAGCTGGAAGAAACACAGAAAAGCATGTTAAACAATTCTGCCTCTTGGTTTGATACAAGAAGAAAACAAGCCAGAAATGTTTAGATGTTGATTATGAAAGCTAGAAATAAGAAGCAAACTCACATATTTAACAACTTAAGGAAAAGGCTTAGGAAAAGAGAAATGGAATGCATAAACAAAAATAAAATGTATCTAAACAGAAGTGTTTAATTTTTTACATAATCAAAATCAAAAATATTTTATTTAACTTTATAAATATTTTTAGTACCCTCTAAAGAGCATTTAGTCAAAATATTTCCAATCACCCCTAAGCTGAAGTGCCAGTTCTGCAAAAATTGCCACAGATGGTGACTTGAATACTCAGAGCAATTCTTTAAAAGACTTCAAGCAGAGACATTAAATACATAGCAAAAGTCTTTGTAGGCTTTGAGACTGACAGAAATAAATGAAAAAAAAAATCAAACCCTAATTTTGAACAGTAGTCCCAACAGTAAAGTTGAGGTGAGATATTCATACCAGCATGTCCAGTTGAGTTCTTAGCCTCAAGTATTAACACAATGTAAATGTTTGAATTACATGATTCTAAAAGTCATATCTTATGCTGATTGGTAAAATATTTGAAATACCTTTACCCACAGGCTACTGTAGTATCTGCATACTGTAGTATGAAATGGTGACTTAATACCTAGAACCCAGGCAGAGCTAAGTGCAGGAAATGAATGTGAAAGCTGGATTACCACAGACAAAGAACACAGTAATAGTTTACTTCGCATAGCTCCCACAGAGGTAATACAAAAGAATGAACTTTGGAAAGGTAGACTTGTGAGATAGAAAAAAATGGCTAAATGCAAATAAGACAAAGTTATTCATCTGAAAGCATGAGATACTGAAGAACACTTAAAAACACTGCTTGTCAATTAAGAGCAAAATGATCAGTTCATCTTCTGTTCTCTGAATTGCCATTAAGCTACAGAAGTATAAACCGGGACTGAGCGTAGATTTTGAGTTAGCTAAACCCTAAAAGAACAAAACTGTTACAACTGTCACAAAACTGACAATAAACCCTTGCACTGACTAAAACACTTTTCACTTTCATATAAGAAATCCCTAACTTACTTCCTTTCTCTTGCACCTCTCTCTTAATTTTCCCTAGCTAGTTAGGAAAGGTTTTGAAGAAGAGTGACCCAAAGGCAACTCGTCAAAAACAGTGAAATGACACAGCCATTATCTGATCTAGGCAACCAGGAGCAACCAAGTCCTTCTACTGGTGTGTTACATGTTGATATAGAAGTGTCGTGGTTCTTTGTCTCTGTGGCTCTTCCAGGCTGTGCCCCAGCAATAGTGCCCAAGACATCCTGAGTCTTCCTGCACCCGTGCCCAGAAGCACTTTCAGGTTTGCCTTCAGTGCTCTCTAGACCAAATTGAGAATGCCTAAAGGGCTGAGAGGCCTTTGCAACACTCCTAATATTCTTCTTCATATATTGTGCATCCTTGGAGACATCTACGCAATGCTGCTATGCAAACCTGTAAAAGGGCTCATTGGAGAGAGAAAAGAAGGACCCTTTGCTGGATTAAGAAACAGAAGAAAGGAAAACTCATGAAGAAAGAGAGATCAATTTGTTTTTTCCCCAGACATTGCAATTTTGCTTTCTCCAGACACACAGCCCTGTGACATACAGACAGCTCCTAAGGAACGACATCCAGGTGCTCACAAGTGGTACAGACCTCCAGCAGATTCCTGTCCCCTGCTCAAAATGATCTGAGCCCAAGCGCATCATCCCAGCACGGCTGCAGCTGCTGAACCCTCAACTAAACACACCTGAGAAGACACACTGGAGGAAGGTAAGAGCCCTCTGTCAAAGTCCCACTAAATAACCACAGCCCCCTGCAAGCATGCAAACACCAGGGAAGACAGAAACAGTCCTGTTTGCTCCCACCACCTTGTCTTTTCCCAAATTGCAGCTGTGAGGGCAAGAGCACTCAGAGAAATGAGACAGCAGTGAAGTAAGCAAGCAGAACAGGCACAGCAACAGGCACTGGCGGCAGGGCAGAGCCAGCAGAGCAGGGCTTCAGGCCCCGCAAGGCAGGAGCTGGCACCCATGGTCAAGCTGCCCTTCCTCTCAGAGGAAGCTGTTGGCTGGGATGGCTTCACTGCCCAGCCACGTCCCATTTATTGACATGGAAACTCAGGTTAAGAGGGAAGGTGGAGGAGAGGTAGCAGGTAGGAAATGTAAGGAGAGAATTTGAGGTTGTGCATGTATTGAGCACATTCAAATACAGCAGCTACTGAGGGCGACAGTTATGCTTATACACTTTAATGCACACAAGCTCTCCAGGAGAATTCTAATTAACTGCTGTCAAAGCAGGCTGTGAGACGGCAGACTGTGAAGCAGATTTGGATGATCCACCAATCTCAGCTCTGGCACTTTGCTGGCAGTGTAGAAGAAAGGATTTCAGCCTTTACAGCAGCAAAAGGACAATATCAACACAGCTAGCTCTGGTCTCACAGCTGTGGGAACAAGGAAAGATCTTTCTGCAGCTGTGCAGATGGGGTCTTGAGGGAAAGGCTGTGGATGTATCTTCCTGGACTTCAGTAAAGCCTTTGATACAGTTTCTCATAGCATTCTGCTTCGGAAACTGTCGGCCTCTGGCCTGGACAGGCGCACACTCTCCTGGGTGAAAAACTGGTTGAATGGCCGGGCCCAGAAGGTGGTGGTAAATGGAGTTAAATCCAGCTGGAGGCCAGTGACAAGTGGGGTTCCCCAGGGCTCAGTGCTGGGTCCAGTCCTGTTTAATGTCTTTGTCAACGGATGAAGGCATCGAGTGCACCCTTAGCAAGTTTGCAGATGACACCAAGCTGGGAGGAAGCATCGATCTGCTGGAGGGTTGGGAGGCTCTGCAAAGGGATCTGAACATGCTGGACTGCTGGGCTGAGACCAACGGCATGAGGTTTAACAAGGCCAAATACCGGGTCCTGCACTTGGGGCACAACAATCCTAAGCAGAGGTACAGACTAGGAGAAGTCTGGCTGGAAAGCTGCCAGGAGGAGAAGGACCTGGGGGTGCTGGTTGACAGCTGACTGAACATGAGCCAGCAGTGTGCCCAGGTGGCCAAGAAGGCCAATGGCATCTTGGCTTGTATCAGAAATGGCGTGACCAGCAGGTCCAGGGAGGTTATTCTCCCTCTGTACTCGGCACTGGTGAGACCGCACCTCGAGTACTGTGTTCAGTTCTGGGCCCCTCACCACAAGAGGGATGTTGAGGCTCTGGAGCGAGTCCAGAGAAGAGCAACAAAGCTGGTGAAGGGGCTGGAGAACAGGCCTTATGAGGAGCGACTGAGAGAGCTGGGGTTGTTCAGCCTGGAGAAGAGGAGGCTGAGGGGAGACCTTATTGCTCTCTACAACTACCTGAAGGGAGGTTGTGGAGAGGAGGGTGCTGGCCTCTTCTCCCAAGTGACAGGGGACAGGATGAGAGGGAATGGCCTCAAGCTCTGCCAGGGGAGATTTAGGCTTGAGATTAGGAAAAAGTTCTTCACAGAGAGGGTGGTTAGGCATTGGAACGATCTGCCCAGGGAGGTGGTTGAGTCACCGTCCCTGGAGGTGTTTAAGGTGAGGGTAGATGAGGTGCTTAGGAGCATGATTTAGGGATTGGTGGGAATGGTTGGACTCGACGATCCAGTGGGTCTCTTCCAACCTGGTTATTCTGTGATTGTGTTCTGTGATTGGTGACAATGTTATAGAGGACTTTTCAGCCAGCCTGGACAGGGAAAAGGACAAAGGGGAAATGGCCTCAAGCTGCGCCAAGGGGACTTTCAGGCTGGACATCAGAAAAAATTTTTCACAGGAAGGGTCATTGATCACTGGAAGAGACTACCTGGGGAGGTGGTTGAGTCACCATCTCTGAAGGTATTTAAAAAATGTGTGGATGAGGTGCTCAGGGGCATGGTTTAGTGGTTGATAGGACTAGTTGGACTCAATCCTGTGGGTCTTTTCCAACCTAGTGATTCTGTGATTCTGTGATTCTAGTGCTGAGAGACAGCATAGCACCATCAAGAGCCAGAGTTTTTGATTAAGGTCTCTGTCAAGGGTGTGGAGAAGTGATGGGGCTTTCAGGGTGTTCTACAGTTCTGTCTTGACTGAATCTATATATCTGTACATGGATGCCTCTTGATCTTGTGATAGATAGTGTGGCAGATCTGACCTGTGCACTAAAATACTCCATATATTTCTCTCCAGTAAAAAGATTTACTTCTGACAAAGAGGAATGCAGCAATTCAACAGACATGCTTCTACAACCAGGAGTGTTAGAAAATCAGTCCCTGACCAGGCACCTTGGGAGTTTGATACAAAAGAACAAGACACTACAAATTCCATTTTGGCATTGTATAACCTAGTATCACTAACATGCTTCTGATATGAAATAACATAATGTTCTATGACAAGATGTAAGCAACACACAGTAAGAAGACACTGAATCTTTCAGATGCCTAGAGTGTTTTCAGGTCAGATATCATCTGCTTTTTGTATCTAATCCAAGTACAATCAACTGAATATCTGCTGATACCAAAACACTTGTGGAAACCAAAAAGAAACAAAATTTCAGTTTCTAATTATAGTGGACAATTTCATTTTCTCTTTTCTTCATTGTCATTAAGGTTCAAAAGTGCAAATTGCTATTTAGCATTGTTGTTAAGTTGGCCAGGTGTTAAAAGAACAAAATAAGTGAGTCTATTTATGAGAACAAGCTCATAAAAGGTTCATAGAAGCTTTAAATAGCTGGAAAGCAGGAATGAGTCTTCTTAGAGAAAGAAATTATCAGTGCAAAGGTCGGTGCAAATGCTTTATGCCATTAAGAACTCACATAAACTCTTTGTCTCTCCAGCAAATTAATTCCAGCACTTAAGTGAACATTTGATGGTAGACCTTTGTACAAGTTCCACATAATCTCCTGTCCTCCACATTAAACAAGGTATTTAAGTTTGATTTGAAGATTGTTATTTCAGAATCAAGATTTCACCAAATGAACAAAGAAAACCTTGATGTTTCCCATACTCTTGTAGACAGCAGCTAGTGACTCCTCTTAACTCACGATTAAGAGATATACCAGTCACATACCATTTTGGATAGGACTGATACATCCCCTTTATTAATTTTAAATGTTTTCTCTCTTAGCACTATGTTTCATGCAGCTGAATAGTTTGTTTGTATGATTTCCATGCACTTGTATATTTGAGAAGTTGATCACGATGACGTGATCCTACAGGGCACTTTTAAGTAAAGGAAACTTGTTAGCTGTTTTTGAAAAGCCCTTTCCAATGCTATTATGAGGTTGGATTAAACAAGTGATGTTTCTGCAAGTATGTGATCGTATACATAAGCAAACCCACAGGTGCCTGGAAGTTCAAGGCATCTGTGAGTCTGCACTACATGAGAGCAGAGATGCTCAGGGACTGGGCAAATCCCATTTAGATGATCGGGGAATTAGATTGTACACAAAGTGATTAGCTGCTGCAATACCAGCAGGATTTCTGTTTCTAAAATACTGCTGTATTTTTCACTATCCATGTGTTCAATAAATAGTGAACAGTGTTTTAATTTAAAATATGGCCTGAATGTAAATTTTTCTCTATCTCTTTGAAACTGTTAAGAGCCTCAGAAGGTAAAAGTGAAAGTAGCCCCTGTTTATTTCCTTTGGTGCCATCAGGATCCAACTCAAGACTTCCTTGTTGCACAGACAAAATATCAGTGGGGAGGGGAGGGAAAAAAGGCTGCTAGTCATAAATAAAATCATAACCAAACTATTTTCACAAATTTCATTGTATTTCCTTTATGAATTCAGCTGAAACCCCTCTAGGATGCTCACTCAGAGGAACAAAGACATAAGAAGTACTCTCATAAATGCAATATGCAAAAGTTCCATGAGCCATGCAAAGCAACTTATTTCGAGCTGTTACTCTCCCAAGTGTACAGAGAGTGAAAGGTGCCCACCAAGGATGATCTGGCCCCAACTCTATTCTGCTAATGTGATGGCCTCTCTTCTTCTGTCACTACAACCCCACACAAGGTAGGGGTGGTTGTGTTTCTGATGCATCTGGGAAGGTGAGTACAAATGCAGAGGGCTCCTATTGAAATGTCAACCTGATGGCAGGAGCCACTGGCAGAACTGTGAGCAAACTCATTCATGCAAAATCTTTGGCATCAAAGAACCTCAAAATCATGGACAGAATTTCTATGAACATATGCATCTTTTGGACATCTACTAGACTTTTCCATGGTTTTTCCTCCTTCGTAACGACAGTCAGGTTTTGTATTCTATATGTATGAGATTTTATGTCTAAGATTAGTTTTATACTAAAAAAAATCTACAAAGGATCTACAATCTTACCTTATAAATCTGTCCACGTTTTAATATAATCAGAAAAGCACACGGTTATTCATGTTAACGCATTATAAGGAGATGCTTTAGGCAAACCTCAATTTTCAGCTTTAATAGCTTGACTACATACATGCAGCTGGAAAGTATGCTAAATGACACAGCAAGGGCTAAAATCTACTCTGTTTTGGTGAAGTGTATTTCACTGATTGAATCAGGAGTCACATGCATACACTAGTGCAAAAACAGTTACTTAGGGGTTTATATTTCTGACATTTTTTACAAAGCTGTTGCAATCTGATACAGAGAAAGGCCAAGTGATGAAAGCTGTGTAAGTCTAGAAATTTTAATAAATATCAGTAATACTTGTCTTCCAGATTTGCCTTTCTTCCCTCATTCCAGTATTCCTCTATGTGTATTCTCTCGGTGTGCACTGTTTATACAAAGGCAAGGAGTTTGTGTTGCCAAGAGAGTTACAACCAAGTTCTCATTGGCACTGGGACCATGTTTGGCAGCATAGTGCTCATGTATCTGCCCAGGGAGAATCACCTCTTTTCATGGAAGCATTCATTGTCCTCTCAACTACTGCAGCAGCTTTGTGGCTTTTTAGCCTATACTGCCTGCTAAAAGCAGTTGTGATTTAAGGTTTACTTGGAATCACTTTCACTCAGTAAGTGATAGAGAAGCCTCATAATAATATCTTGAGAAAAGCTTAAGGAACAGCAGGACCTTTACTGAGACTTAAATCCTGTGTCTGTGATGAGTTTCATTTGGCATTTCTCAGCCACAGACTAGAGTCTTTCTCAATAACCAGCAAAAAAACATGATGTATGTCTGAAATAAGTTGCCAAAATACCTCTGAAATACCTTGCTGGAACACAGCTGCCAGCTTAGCTTTCAATCCTACATCCCAAAGAGAGCTGTTACTGAAGTTTTACAATAAAGTAACTTGCAAGGGTTCCCCCCATTGCACTCCCTCTTCTGTTAAATCTCATCAACAGTTCCAATAAAATAATGTTTGCGTTTCCAATTAAAAAAAAAATCTGACTTGAGAGAAGACTGTTAACGAAGTCATGCTTTAAAATGTCACCTCACACATTGCCTGGGAAAAGAGGTTACATGCTACAGTTTTCCTTGGTAATGTTAATCACATTAATTACTTCATTTTTCTTATACTCTAAGAAGCTAATGGTTTTGGTATTTTTATAGGTAGATATCTGCCTGTAACACAAAGTACTGATGGAAAAAGATAAATAAATTTAAGACAAAAAATCTAGGTCCAGTTCATCTATTTCACTGACATTGTAGTGCTAGGAAAAATAACGTAAAACATTACTTCTTGAATTGCATCCACTTTAGTCACATTTCGTTATAGGTGTCAACTCTGTCAGGATATCATCTGTCAAAACGAATTAGTGGAAAATTTAATATTGCACTTTTAATGAAGAATAAGATTGTAATGGCATTTCAATTTTCCTTCATCCTCTAGTTAGCACTTGATAAATGCTCTCTCACAAGCACTGCTGCTCTTTTGACACGATGCCTGCACTCTAATCTAGCAAAACTAAAGAAAGTTGAAGGCAGAAAGCTTTCTGTTTTTCTTAACATTTCTGAAGATCTCTGCAAGCTATTTTCATTTTCATGATTGAGTGGATTAATTGTTTTTTTCTTCCTTGGTAAATAATGTTTTATTTTGAGTGGATATCCATATATTAATGAACACAAAGTACTTATGGGGTGGTGCGAACAATTTTTATTTAATCACAAATGACTGTTTTCCTTTCTTGTCTCATAGAGCTGAGATCTGTCATAACACTGTGCTGGGAACAGACACTTCCTGTGAGATATCTGCTGTACTTACTACCCTTCAGAAACAAAATACTGTTTTATTCAATGCAAAACCCAACTGCAGGCACAGCCAAAGGCACAACAATGACTCAAGTGGCCCAAATGTTGACTGAGCAAACTTTCTGAGCAACAGCATCAGACATTTGCCATCATCTGAACACTTACAGCAACAGCCATCTGCCTGCAGGGAGCTCTGTCACTGGAGCTGACTCAAAGTCTGTCAAAAGCATGAGCAGAAGGGAGGACAGAGCCTGAGATGCAGGTCTGGGTGAAAGCTCTGGAGTAGCAGTTTTGTTGGTCCTGGCAGTGCCCCAGATGTGGAGGCAAGGAGCCCTGACCACTACTCTTGGGAGCTGTCACTCCCCTAGCAGCAGCAGCTGCCATTGTCACATGTTATCTCTCGCCCTTAACAGCACCAACCAGCTCTGCCTGTCAGACCTAGAACAGACAAACTGGACAGCAGAACTGTGCCTTCCTCTGCTTCTCCCAGTAAGCCCTCCCAGTTACATTCTTTGCTTAGCTCTGAACTGACTTTCCTGTGCTGGGGAAAAAAAAATATATGCTATTTGGCTATAGTCAGTAGTATGGGAGCACAAAAGGTAACAGAGAAACATTAGAAGCTGGGAACTTCAGAAAAGAAAAGAAAGAAAGAAAAGGAAAATGATAAATGATGATGATGATGGGTCAGTGCTTGAAAGGTTTCTGCAGAACAGCAGGATACTGAAGCTTTTATGTTCTGGATTTTGGGAAAGAGACAGATAATGTATACATACCAGAAGATGATGACAGTGTTGGTGATGGTGAATGGTAATTTCCCTCCCCAGCTCAGAAGGAAATCAAGTGGCAGCTCCAAAAGGCAGGCATTTTAAAATGGATGTGTTGAGATAACTTCTGACAGAAGTTGCTGACGAGCTCTGTGAACTACTAGAAATGATTTTCAATAACTGTTGTAAAGTGCCAGAGGACTGCAACAGAGGCAGTGTCGTGCAATGCTTTAAAAAGATAAGTGAGTTAACCTGAGCTATTACAGGTCTGTCAGCCTGACATTCATTCTGGACAAAATAACTCAGGAGCTGACATGGAAATCGAGTAGGAAAATAACAAGGAACTAGAATAATATAATTGTTATATGTATGTGAAAACTAGATCTTTCAAATTCATTTATTCAAAATATCTTTTATCAATGGATTTACTAGCTTGGTTATTAAAAGTAATGTCAATGCAATACAGTTCCAGAGGATATTCATTTTGTATAACACTTTGGTTATAAACCTGGAATTATAAGAATCAGTATTGCATACAAAGATTCAAATCTGTCTGATAGATGTCAACATATACTTGCAGTGAAGCAACACACATTTAACGGGTGTCTGTACTGTGTCCCATAAGGATCTGTTCTTAGATTTTACTAGATAACGTTAACCAGTGACCTGAAAAAAAAAAATACAAAAGCATTACCAGTAACATTTGCAAATGACAGAAAGGTTGGGAGACAAATTACTAACGCAGCATGATTTAGTTAATTCAGTAAACTGTGCATAGACAAAAAAATATACAGTTAAATGCACACATAAATTTAAATTCTGAGGAACTACAAATGCTCTACATACAGGATCTTGGACTCCATCATGGGATATGATTACTGGCTTGGGAATTAAAGTAGATAAGCAAAGGTAATGTTATGGCTAAAAAAATATAGACTTGGTTTTTAGTTGTATAAATAAGGATGACACTGTAGTAACAGAGACATCATACTACCTTAATTCCATTTCATAGCATTATTACTGCTTCTGCAGTAATATCCAGTCATACAAGATATTGGAAAACTGGTGAAGTTTCAAAGAAAGACAGGAAGATGTGACTGACTTTAAGTGAGCTATCCAAGGGCTCAATCAAAAAAAAAAACCCAAAACAAACCTCCCAAAGCAAGAACCAAAAGCAAAGCATTAAGCAGCTTTTATCTGTAGAAGGAATGAAATTCTAGAACAATGTTCCAAGAGAACTATTGGTATTAAGGAACTTACCAGGCTGGATTTTAAAATGGGAATGAGTACATGTACACATACAATTATACAATGTGGTGAATCCATGAAGAAAATGCTTGAAGAATCACGTAATTTTGAGTTGGACTATGTCTTGGGGAACTTCCATGCAAAAAAACCCTGAACCTCTCTGTGCAATCTGCATTCCTTAAATATGTTCCCTATTTCAAAACAGTTGAAGTTCTTATAAAATCACAGCTTCTAGAACACTTGGGAATATCTTAAAAAGGAAGAAACTTTCAAACTTAAGTGAAGCGAATGTCATTTATCTGTAAAATGTTCCTATAACTTGTCAGCTCAGTTAGTCACACAGATATGTGTGACTTAAGCACAGAGCATCCAGCCTGGGAACTATCCATTGGAGTGTTCTAGGCTGTAAATCTAGATTAAATAATGTTACACAAGTGCTTGACTATCTACAGTTTAAAATTATAATGCATTTCTTGTGTTATTTTTTAAATATCTTTAATGTGTTAGTTGTGAAAACTTCCATCTGCCAACATCGCAGACCCAATGAGGCCTCTGCAGACATAAAAGTTCAAGTCAAGCAGTTTAGCATTTAGAGCACTCATAAGAGAAGTGGTCAATAGAGCTTCAATTTCAACACCAGACGATAAGAAAATCCATTTTTCACACAGAAGAGTGATTTAATCACTGAAATATAGTGTTTCTTCACCTAGACTTTACTGGATCTGGCTGCAATGGAGTTAACTTTCTTCATAGCAACCTGTATGAAGCAGTGCTTTGATTTGTAACTAAAATAGCATTGATAACACATCAATATTTTAGCTGTTGCTGAACTGTGATCGAACATCACCAGGGCATTCTCTTTTTCCCACTGTGCCTTCTGCTTCCCTTATAGTGAGTAGGCTGCATTTCACTAGTATACTGGATGTGGACACAACCAGGACAGCTGACCCAATCTGGCCAGCGGGTTACTTCACACTATATCACAATGAGCTCAGCAATAAAAACTGAGATGAGGAGAGGGGAGGGGAGCTTCCAAGGGGGTTAGTGTCTGGAGACTGACTGGGTGTAGGTCTGTCTATCAGATGTGGTGAGTAATTTCCTTTGTTTCACTTGTTTATTTCCTCTGTTTCGCTTGTTTATTTCCTCCCTTCCTGCATCTATTAAGCTGTTTTTAAGTTGACACAGAAGTTTGCTCTCTCTTGCTCTTCCTACTTTATCTCCTCATTCCATTGGTACAGAGTGGGGAGAAGTGAGCAGGTAGTGGTGTGGATGGTTGGCTGCTGGCCAGGATCAGCCCACCGTTCAGAACAATGAACACTTTAAAGGTTCTTGCAAAATACGGCAGCGTAAGATTTGACAGTAATGCTTCACACAATGTTATTCTCATCTTCTCAGAGAAAAAGTTGATCCAGAATCTCTTCTAGGTAGGGTTTATCAGTGAGATAAAATGTAAAACAAGAAACACCATCAGGTTGCCCTCCTTGGCTCTTGCTAAAAGTGCCCCAAAATAAAACATTCTTTTAATGTTGGAATAATTAATTTTCAGTTGTCCAAAGCACTTTTTTCCATAATAAATAAATAAATGAATCACTAATCTCTACAGCTGAGCTGTAGAAAATCACCATTTCAAGCTGAGTTAGGATTCAAGTAAAATGTCCCATTTTTTTTTTCTGTTTTCTTCACATAACTGTGAAGAATTTTTGGATCTTTCTTGTCTCCTGGATCAATTCCTGATTAGCAGTGAAGCAGAACTCCTTGATGCATGCAGAACTTAAATGCCCTAAATAAAATCAAAGTTGCAGAAATTAAGTGTCAAACATCTGTGCTTGCAGGTGTGCATCATTCCTGCACTGCAGTTCATTAAAATGTAAGAGTTTTCCTATTGATGTTCCTGATTACAGTATGAAGAACATCCTTTTTCCTTTATTCTAAATAACAAGAGTCCTTATCACCACAAAGATCATTAGTAGCAACATAAAGCAAAATTTCCCTGAGACTGAAATTCAAATACACATCACCATGAAGAAATTCTTTATAAAGATTTATATTTTTAGAATGTATGCCTGAATTCATTCTACATAAAAATAAAGCAAAATGAAGAAATTGTTTCTATTAGTAAGATATACAGACTTTCCCTCAGCCTCCCTGTTTTACAAGCCTTTTTCCTAATATCCATGCACATTTTCCTCATATGCATCTATATTTACATTGAAACTTTGTAATAATTATGCCCCAAACCTCTTCCTACAGAAATCAGTAGCAAATCTTCCAGTGACTTCAATGGAACTGTGTTGAAAGTTAGTTCTATTTTTAGATTAAAATAACTTGCAATAATAAAAGGCTAATTATGATCTAATTCTAATGACTACAATCCCTTTTTCAAATGATTTGCCTGTCTGAAAACTAAGCTTGCAGATCAGCTCAGACACATTTAATATTTTATCAGTATAAAGAAAATGGACTTCCTGGTGACTTAGGTCACGATCATCAATTCTGCCTGGTCCAGAGATGCTTACATCTGGTTATTCAAAGTACCAAAGCACAGTGGCTTATAGTAAAAACATGAAAAGAACAGTATTGAAGAGAGAGATTCGGCAATGAGTGTCTGCTTTTCCAGAAGACAATACCTTCTCAAAACAATAATAATAACTAGGTCATTTAAAAACTGTTCCAGGTGTTAATATAGATTCTGTGAGATGGGCCTGGGAAAGTAAGCTGTAGGAAAGACTGGGTACAGAAACACACAGGCTGTGATTTCTAGAGGATGGGATGATGAGACCCAGAGTTAGAGGTAGAGCCAGTTAGAAGGTCTCTATAGGATGTTCCCTCTTTTGGAAGGTGCTCATTCAGTGAAATCCTACAATAATCTTTTAATTTTTAGAAGTTTTCACCCAAAACAAGGTAGGTCAGTGCTGTTTCATGGCATCTCCCAGTCAGTGACTGACAGTATTTTACTGGGTACAAAATGAAACCGGCTTGCTAAGCCATGAGGCATTTATAGTGTTTATTCTGAACATAAACTTTAATTTGTAATTTAAAAAAACCCTGATTCGCAAAATGTTGTGTATTTTTATGTTGTGTAGTTTAAGTTAGTATTTGTTAGAGGTTCAACCATTTCAGATAGCTTCCTTGAAAGTTAAGAAAGTCAGTAGTTTGTGCTAATATAAAGAGGCTGGCAACACCAAAAAAAACAGTAGTCTCTTACAAGACAAGTCTTTTTGTGAGATACAGAAATAGTTCCTTTCATGTGTTATATTCAGCACTCTGAAAATATTCGTCAAAAAAATGAAAAAGGAAAAAAATCCAGCTGACATTTACCCTAGTGTATCCAGATTTTAGCAAATGGTTAACAAAAGCAAAATAAATACAATATTTTAAAATAAATCCTAATTCTTACACGGTCAAATGCAGTGATGATTCAGCATTCAGCTGGCTGGCTGTTTACCTGGATTTAAACTAAGAAAGACAGCAGCAACTAATTTTTACTTCTCTTTTCAAAGCAGCACATCCAAAATCCTGCCCTTTTTCTACAGCAGCCTGTAGCTTTTAGTCAACTCACTCATCAGTTTTCATAATCCTCTGATATGCACAGTTCTAAGGCTGTTTAGTTTCTCCTTAGCCTAACTCACTACATGGACTTATATAAGGCTTATAAATGTTAGCTTTATTGGTAGAAAGCTTGTCTTTAGTGTGAGATAAGCACATTGTGCCTAAACTTGTAAGGCACTGGGCACTGCTGTGACGTGAGGAATTTCCAGAAACTGTGCCCTGTAAGTGTATGATTAATCCTTGCCCTTCATAATACAAGTGCTTAAAGTTAAGCTAGTGTTCACATCCCTTTTAGGATCAAGAAACCGTACTCTGCACCTTAAGGGATCTTTCTATGGGGTCAGATGTATGGCTAAATTTCAGTCCATAACTGACCTCTCATTTACTTCATTAAAGCGGAGTCATAGTTCTGAATGTAAATATACATGTATTGCCAGAATTTTAAACAGCATTTTATTATTTGTATGTCCTCAGGATATGAGCTACAAAGAGCAGTGATGTGACTTTGGATATTTGTGGTACCTGCACATTTCTGCTTCACATTTCACAGGCAACACCACAGCTATGACAAAAGTGGAATACATCATGTCACATATACATGGACTACGTAGAAAAAGCACAAGTAGGTGTGACAAGGACAATGAATTTTCAAACATGGCTATGCTCTACATTGCCTTGTAAGAGGACATTAAGGTGGTCATTGTGTAAAGGCATAGCACCTAAAACGTGCTGTGTTCTGAAACAATCAGAAAATTTCAATGCCCGTACTTTCTCTGCTGAAATTAAAACAAATATTCACAAAATTCACCACTGAATTCCTTTCTAGAAAAGCTGCTAGGTAAAAATATTAATTAACCTATGCACCAGCTTCTTTTTTTTTCTAAATTTTTTTTTAATCTAGCATGGGCTGTCAGATGAATTATATAATTTTAGGTACAAAATAGTATTCTAGTTAATAAGACCATAGAAAAAATGTCACTATATCCTTTTAGAAAACTTGCTGTTTGCTTCATTCATAGTGGCCAACATTTATGTCACAAGTAAGAGATTAAGTGCAGGATAAAATTGAAATGAAAGTGAAAATTTCCCCTAAGCAAACAAAAACAGTAGGAACTAAAGGGCTCTCTAATCTAATGGTAAAATGCATAACAAACACCAACTGTTGTAAGGGAACAAATATTGACTTAAAATAACACACAAACTGCAACAGCACACTGAATTTGATTGAGGGGATTATTTCATCCTGAGTTTCTCTTCCTCTACAATCAGTAAGAGCAGCACAGGATACTTTGACTTTTCCGAGGCAGCTAAGCAGATGAAGATACACAGGACTGTCAAGCTTCTTTTTAAATTAAACCTTTTGTCCTGCTTGCTTGTACAATCAATGCTATCCATAAATAAATAGGATTTCATATAGGAAAGAACAGTCAGGTCTTCATATGTGACCACCTGTATAATGATAGCCCATAAATTCACTCATTCCAGATCCCACCTCATTGTGTCCAATGATTTGCATTTCGAATAAAACTCTTCTGGAACATCTGGAGCAAATTTTTCTTAGACAACATCAAAAGTCTGAAAATGTATCACTTCCCTCAGTCATTTCCCCCAGTGGTTAATCACCGCCACACATAAAAAAGTTTGTCTTTTTCCTAATTGAAATTTGTTGACTCACCAGCAAATGCTGCTTGTTATGCATTCAACCATTAGGATACAAAGCCCAATACTTCCTATTGGTTTTGTTTGCTTGGAGGAAAATGAATGTTCTTTGATAAAGCTGACTCTTTTTGACAAATCTGATAAACTAAGCTGGTTTAGATTCCTGCTTTAAGGCATTTTTTCAGCCCTCATAGGGTTTTATCCCTGTCTCTTTTTGCTATTTTAACTTTCGTTTTAAGATGTCGGTGACAGAACTGAACAAAGAAGAGTGAAATTAGTACAAATAATCCTTAGACTGAAGTAAAGTTTCCACTTTCTCAAGAATTACATTAGCTTTTTGTATTTTGGGTTGCTTTCTTTGTCTGAGGCTTGTTGGGGTTTTTTTCTTTGTTTTTATGCAGCTCCTCTGTAACCATGTAGTATATATAGGAATTATTTCAGGGACACAATTCTTCTCCTGTGTAAGTTTCACACGTGCCTTATTCCTGTATTTATGGCTGACATTTGACAGGATTTTCTTAGACTGGGCCTAGCTTACCAAGAGATCTGAATCTTCCCTTTTGCCTCCATTAACTGCTATTTCAAAAATCTGCCTATCTTGTCAGCAATGATGCTTTGTTATCATTGATGAAGACAGTGAGACATTAGATTCTTTGTTGAGCTCTGTGCTATGCAATAGATATAAGCTCATTTAATGGTCAGTCTTTACTTGCTGCAGTCAATGTGCTGAGTTTTAATTAATGCAATGCCTGTTTTGACTAACATACTGCTTTATAAATCAAAATACCCTGTAATACTGATTCAGTGCCTTACAGAAATCCAAGATATTCCATCTGCACTGCTATCTGTAGTTACCAAGTTCATATTTTCATCAGGGAATAAAATCAAGTTCATTTGAGAAGACCTGTTTTCTGCAGAGTCACACTGACTGATTTTACTTTAATTGCAATTTTTTGTCAGCTGAATCCTGAACCATCATCTTCTTATTTTTCTGAGGATTGGTGTCTTTATTGCCAGAGCTCTCCAAGATAGCCCTTTTGTCTTTCACATTTGCGTTTTGGGCACAACTCAACACTATACATTTTTGACCATTTCATGATATATTGAAATAAATATTCACTGCTGCACTCAATTTCATAACATTAGGTTTGTACATTACTGTCCGTACACTGTAAGCTCATACTTTCACTACATCCTTATTCTACTGTTTTGCAGGATGCCAGCATTGAAGGATCCCATTGTAGGCATGGCTGGGGGGCATACATTTAACAGAATATTGGCCATCTCTTTCTGAGGTCCGTGACAAATCCAGAAGGAGCTCATTGAAAACATTCTTGTCATTCTTATAAATTCACCTGCAGTATGACACTACATGGAAAATAGGAGGAATTCTGGCTCTGGGTGACCAGCACTAGCAGCTTAACAGATTGAGCTATCAGATGTTGTAGTCCTGGTCATACTTGTCAGTGGAAAGAATGGTTTGAGTTGGGCAGGTATCCGTGTGAAACAGGATGCCTACGCCTATTTATGCGGCAATGCAGTGACAGCTGGGGACCATAACGTAGCACCTTGAGAGGGAAGGGTACAATAAAGGACTAAAGAAAAAGCAGGTGGCTTAGCTGAAGAAGTTCATGTGTGGTATGCTGTGGTTAAGTGGTACCCAGGCTGCCAGGGCTGCAGCCTGGCTCATTCCTCCTTCTCAAAATCTTAAGCACTTTTGTTCCAGCAGAGCAACCATCCCAGCTCAGTACTTTACTTTGTATAGCTGTAGAGTTTTTAATCTGATCCTGAATATGAGTATTACCTTTCCAGGGAACAAGGACCTAGCAAATAAGGACATCCTCCTAGAGAGAGCTGTTGGTCCACTTCTGTACCCCATTCTGATAGTTCAGTAGGAGTGGATTTTAACTTTCCAGTCTCTTTAATCATCCTAGCAGTTTTAACATTGCTGACAGTATAGAATTCCTTTACAGCACTGTCAATATTCCATTTCACATATTTGCTACTCAGGCAAGAGGCTGAGATATACACATATGAGTCTTGTATTTCAGACAAATAGCCTCACTAGGAGTTTCACAATCTTTCAATACCCAACATGATGATCTACACACCAAATTTCCATTTGCTAAAGCCTCTCCAAAGCCTTTCTAACCCTAGAAAGGCTTATATAAATAAGCATGAAAGGTTTTCTCACTTCCTGACAATTAATTACAAATTTATCTTTTATATTCCACTCCACACAGGAGGAGACATTAAATGTTCAATGGAGCCTGACCAGGCACCTTAAGAAAGTATTTATGAACACTTATTTAGAATGCAAATAGCTGTCACGGCAGCAATATTCATACTTGGTTCTTACTGCAGTTTACCAGGATGAGTTTCATTTGAATAAATGTTTGGGGAATACTAGCTTGTACGAATCCATCTGTACGCACAGATGAATAAAAATGAAAGTTGCTGGTCAAACAACTGCAATTTGCAAAGAGAAAGAAGAGTTAAATTCACTGGGGAATTTGTATGGGAAGAAGTGAACTAGATTCAGCCGCCTTCTACTTGGAAGGAAAAAAATATGTGTATGAATAGCCTCTATTATCGATGCAAATCCAACACAGTTTTATACTACTTTCAATTAATGATGAGATCTTTCTAGCTGTGAGATTCACAAACCTTGTGAGGGATGTCAGCTCGATAATCTGACAAGATATCATCTGATGGTGATGCTGAGCCCCATTCAGGATCTGTTGGACTCAAAAGCAGACCTCCAACTAAATTGAATGAGGATTGGATCAAGAGTGTTACAGTTACACTTGCTCTCTGCACCAGCACAGGACATGGCTTTCTCTGATTTGTCTACCAGAACTGCCAAATGTCTATCCTTACAACACTTCTATTAGATTTCAAAAGGGACTTGTAAATAATCACTGGGTGTTAATGCAATTCCAATATACTTTCATAAATTAATTTGTTTAAAAACATTCAATACAAATGAAAATTGTTCAAACAGAGGACAATGACATTGTATAACAAACAATATGACTTTTCTGTAAGATTAAATAACTGTCACACTCTTTTTGGATAGATACAAGTTATTTGGGTAGTGGCACATCACAGGAGGAAAGGACAGCTTGTGTCACACAGCGCTTTTCATTAAAAAGCACTCCAAGTGTCACAAAAGGCTATTAACACACCCTGACTCTGTGTATAATACTGCCACACTGTAGGTTAGATAATGGAAAATTAAGGCAAGTCTTACATACTGTGCATTGATTTGTTTCACATGTGTGTTATTCATCTGCTCATTGAACTCACAAAAGAAGAAACCACTTTTCATTTAGTCTTGAGTTTTATTAAGAACTATCTATCAAAAACAAATTCATATTTGGACAGAAAAAGCTACCTGTGAAATATATCAGTGACAGTAATCTTTAATATAAACCAAAACAAATTATATAAAAATGAAAAAACTAACTTCAAGGAATTTAAAAGGAGAAGCTAAAAGAGTGAATTACTAATGAATTACATGAAATACATGAGAAGCTGCAAGCCAAAGCTCCACACGGATCAAAAAAGCCAGCATGACAAAGCAGAAAAGTAAATTTCCTAAAGCTATTAAAATAAAATAAAATAAAATAAAATAAAATAAAATAAAATAAAATAAAATAAAATAAAATAAAATAAAATAAAATAAAGTAAAGTAAAGTAAAAAAAATACTTTTAAAAGTCTAAGCTGTGTGTTAATGACAGAAAAGAGAACAGAGCATACCTTGGCAAATGAAATACAAAACCACAATAAAACAAGACAAAACAATTTTGAGACATAAATGCATAGAATCTAATAATCCACCACTCTTCAAATATTCCAGAAATGAGAAACTTGACTGATATTCAGTGCTAACCAGTTCAATAAAAGAGCACTCAGGGAAGATAAAACCACAACAGAAAAGTTAAATTAATTCTCTGAGTGTACTGCCTGTGAAGGTGGATAGGATGATTCTCATACATAGGCCATTCCTTGCATAGGATAAGACTCAACTGTTGTCTCAGAGTGCCAACAGAATGTATTTTAGGACAAATTCATAAGATGGACTTTAATAGATTGCAAATACCAACTAATTTTCTGTTGTGGTACATTACCTCCAGTTCAACTGGCCTTCATACCAAAACAGAAGGGAGCGGTTTCAGGCATAAAAGATTTCACTGTCGCACATATGCTGGGACAAGCAGCCAATGCCTTGGCATACCCGCGATATTAGCAGCAAGCACAGAGCAAACGGCTGGTGTTCTCAAGCTTGCTAGCTTGTTGAGACCTTGGAATCTTTACTAAGACTCGTGAATTAATAAGAAAAGAAGGCATTTGATGGAAAATACGAGCATAAGGGTCACATCTGTGGTAAATAGTTGGTTGCACTCTATTACTGTAACTGCGGGATTCTTATGGGGGGAATTCACTTGGGTAGATACTGACTGGGTACAGAAACACTATATAAGGTTTTGTGTCCACTCAATAAAGTGATCTTGTTTGTCGCCTCATGGATGGGGTCCGTGCCTCGATCACTACAAGTGGTAAAGTGGAAAAAGTCATTAAAATTTTCATGTTTCGGTTTTCATTTTTTAACAGAATGTATGCACAGTATAGAGGCACAGAGAGTAATGCAATGAACAACAGACACAATATTTCTGCAGACTTAAGATATTTCTGCACAAAGCTAATTGGTAGGAAGCATAGCGGAAACAGTACTAAAGTACAAGTAAACGTGAGGGAATAACCAATATAGCTTTGGCAGAGAAAATACATGCCTTAGAATTTTATTAGACTCCTTTGTTGGAGCAGATAACAATATGAGTGATAAAATCACTATAGAAAATTTGGAATTTAAGAAAGCTTTTGACAAAGGTCCCTTATTTTTATAAGGCTCTGACAGAAAGAGAGGCAATATGGGATAAAATAGAAAGGCCTAGATTAATAATCAGCCAACAGATAGGAACCAAAGTGTAGGAAATAAATTTTGTGTTAATAAGTGGAGAGTAACACACATAAGGAATATCCTGTGCATAATGAACTCTGAAGTGGGATTTATCATATAAGAAAAAGGTTTTGTGGTAACTTTAAAATATTTTCTGACTATCTATTCAGTGCATGGTAGTAGCTAAAAAGTTAATGGACTAGCGGAAGTTTATTAGGAAATGTCTGACAGCAATGCTGAACTTGTTACTTTACAAGTGAGTTTAAACATAGTGTACTCCCATCCTGAATGCTGAATACAGCTCTATTTTCTTAAATTTCACATTGGAATTAGAAGTGCAGAATAACACCCAGGATTAACAAATTAAGAGAAGTTTTGTACAAATGTATGAAGGTAATGCAGTTATTAAAGAATAGTTTTAAGTAATTAGCAGGAAACATTTTTTCACTGAACATACAGCTAAGTTATAGAACTCACAGTTATGGTACTATGGTGACTAAAGTATAAGTAGATCAAAAAGGGATTAGTCAAATTCATAAAGGAAAGGCCTACTGGCAGCTGAGCACCTTGGTATTTGGGAAGTCACTTCATACCAGACCTGTGAAGATATGCTCTGCACATGCCCTGTTCTTGCTTCTTTTAATATATAGTCCACTGTTGAAGGACAAATACAGCAGTTTTAATATTTCTTTAATTTTTACTGTCTTTCCTCAGCCATAGACAGTTTATTTTTCACAAAAAACAATTACTACAAAGAGCCTTTACATGTACATCATTCTTAGACGTACTTCTTACACACCATTTGTCTATGGTGTGAGGTACTCTAATAGGGACAGCGTTTTAGAAAATGACCCTCATCCTCTAAGCGTTTTTTCACTAGTAAAGAACTAAGATTGACATAAATTGACTTCAATGACTTTATGCCACTCTGGGATCCATGCATAGCCACTTGTGGGCTCTGGGCACCTCTCTCAACAGCCAGCTTTGTGCTGCACTGATAGGCGAAACATATCCAGAAATTGTTCTTTAAGCTGTACATTAATAGTAATGATAACAATAGCAATATTAGTGTTTGGGAAAAGATCCAGTCTAAAAAGCTAGACAGCAAAATCGAACTGGTTACCCACTGGATGGCGTTCATTTGTTTCACTCCTGTCCCCACCCATCTCTGGTGATATCCTTTACCATCTCTAAGATGACCATAGATGAAGGTATAGTTTCTTTGGTGAAACGCTACTGTAGTTCATGTTCTGTCAGCTTCTGGCCCTCCTCTCCCAGCTGCCAGCACAGGTATTGATTATTGCCATCTGTGACAGTGATCTGTGCTGTGAACACCTACCACCCAGAAAACATACTGAAATCCCTATAGTTTCACATGGGTCAGTGACCACCATGAAGGAATGACTTTAATCAGTGTTTTTCTGGGTTGTGTGTGGCAGGTACAATGCTTCTGGCCTCTCACTACAGTTATCAGCTCACTGATACAGCAGACCCCTGAAGAATCTCTCACAATGGGTGACAATACTTCTAGTTACATGATTTCCCTTCACATAGCTTTTGGGTTTCTATCTGAGAAACCTAAGCATAAGCACCTCCACACTGTCAACTATATATTCAAAGGAATATTTTAGAGGCATTTTCACATTTCCTGAGAAAGTTCATTTAACTTTTTTAAAACCATCCTCAGTAAGTCAAGAATCCTGCAGAAGTTAACAAGGGTCATGGGACACAAAACTCTGAAAGCAAGGGCAAATGCAGAAAAAATAGAAGCAAAGCACAAATAAACCATGCTGTTGACTGATACATATGAGCTCTGCCAACAGTGCTGAAAAGGCAGGCACAGAAATTAAATGAGTTTTTTGAGTTGATTTAACTCATGTACCTGCCAGTTGTATAGCTGAAAAGCTAGATTATTTGTGAATTTAGGAGCATTCCAAAGCAATATATTGTCAAGAAGAAATTTCGCTTGATCTCTATAGTGTTTGTCACTCACAATAATTTTGTCAACTTCACATAATGTAAATGATTCTCCCAGCACCTTCTGATAAATACAATTAATGTGTCCAATGCAGGGAATATTATAATTCTTACTTGTTTTCAAGTTAATTTCTGTCCTCCTTGGTATATCTCTGTCTCCTTTTCTCCCTATTACAAAGCCTCTGAAAGTGGTTAGTGAAGCTAGTTAAATGAAGAAAAAATATATTGGAATATTCATTTGTGAACACACACCTCAGGCACAGTTCACAAGAATTCATGAGGTTAACCTTTAAAAGCATTTTGTAACTGTTAGTATTGACAGAAATATTTGCAAACTGAAATTTCAAACACTTGAATTGGAGTTACTTTTCTCTATTGTCCCGTCATAATTTTATAAGAAAGTATCAATTATTGAGTGGAATTAATAATATAACATTATTAGAAAAAACTCTAGAAACACCTTGTGAGAAATAAACCACAAATGCATGAACATTATTCCTTTGAGCTATTTGATGGATATTGCCCTATTTATGTTTAAACATAAGTATTACTTTCTTCTACTTATAGAGCTACTCTAGTCACTCCTCCTGACAGAACTTATTTCCTGTGAAATCTGCAATAAAGTGCAAGACTCACTCCCCTCCATCCTCTTTCCAACACATAGAATCATGCTTATGAGTTTTCTGTATGTTACTACAATAGTGTGTGCAGCAGTCAGGTTATCAAAAATCATTGTGATGATGATCATAGAATATTTAAGATTAGAAGGGACATTAAAGATCATCTAGTTCCAACCCCCTCTGCCATGGGCAGGGACATCTCACCAGACCAGGCTGCCCAAGACCCCATCCTACCTACAATCCACTTTGATCTGAAAATCTTTACAATTGTGCCTTCTGAGTCGTAGTTCTTTTTAAGCCTTACTCAAGAAATTTGTATTTGGCAATACAAAGCTTACAAAATTGGTCTAGACCAGAAACATTCCAGTGCTTTCAGTAAAATGAATCTATAAACAATCAAAATTTGGTGCAATTAATTTAATAATTCCATTTCCAAAGTTGTTTCTACAAAGCCTGAAGGTTAATCAGTTGGAATGGAAAGGGGTATTTGTATACTACAGTATAAGAATGGGCCATAAATTGTAACTGACACTCAAACAGATCTATTCTGCACATCCAGATCTTGTTTTCACAGAATCAAAGTCTCACATACATTTTATAAGCCTAACATGTGTGCAACAACTTAAACGAAAAACACTGGCAGTAAGTATTTCTATTAGCTTAATCAGAAGAGATAAATTTTGAAAATGACATGATAAAAAGGTTTCTTACACCATCATCTCTCCTGCTTCATGTACAGGAGGAACAGCTAAAAGTGAGGGACTTAGTGGAGACTGTGCTAATCACTAGCCAAGGTGAATATTTTGCAGGTTTTGGAAGCTGGAATAACCTACAGCAATCTCACAACCACTGCGCATATTCTGGGCAAAACCCTATTAACTTCTGTGTCTTCAGCATCAAAACACTACAGAGGTGGTGACCACCTCCTCCATTTAGCATTTCTTGCCTCAATCCAAAGGCAGCCCAGGGGCTCTTCTCCAAGCAAGGAAGAAAGTGTCCCCTGCAATTCTTCACAGTTTCAACAGATAAGCAGTGGCTGCCTGGTAATTTGAGAACAAGACCTGACTCCAAGGTTAGCTCACTGGAGGCAAGAATATCTCACTTGGAAAGCAACGTTTATCAAGTGCAGTTCCTTCTGCCCTTATCATATTTGGCATTGTGCTTTTGTTGTCTTGATTTCCATAGGTAACCTTGTCTTGGAGCCAGACATATCCTTATGTGCTTTTGCAGATAAAAATTATTTCCAGTCCTAAGAGCTTAGATGTACACATGCCAAGAACTCCAACACTGGATTACCTGTGAGGAATCCTTAAAAAAAATAGTCTTGAAAATGCTTTGCAGCTACTATACAGTCACATTGCTTCAGCCAGCAGATGCACACATTTCTTACCTCATTTAATGACTGCTGCCCACTCTGGAAAAAATTCACTTTTGTGATGTGCAAAAATGCTCAACTGAGATACATAATAAAATAACGAAACATAATTTGTCTTTCTTTTTTTGTTCTTGGATGTAGAGTCCCACAGGTCAATAAAAGGAGCAATGTGCTCTCTGGGCCTATGAAAACAAATTTTATTCACTAGCACAGAAGTTTCTTCCCAAGACACAGTGCTTATATATTTTAATAAAAAACTGCGCAAAACAAACTCCACCCTAGAACAAGTATGGCATACCTTCATGCAGCTCCACGTAACAGTGTATAGAGATTGTATATAGTTAAATGTCATCACCACTAATTAATACTAGTTATCATATTAACACATGAAGAATAAACTTTTGTGTCAAATGTAAAGCAGGATAATGAGGACTACTTAAAGACATCATGCTACAGATTACGTGACTCTTATCTTCATTCTCACAGCACATGTAGGTTCCATGTTAAGAAACGTAGGCACTGAATTACCTGGTATTTATTTCTGATTTTCATTAAAGGTATAATTGTGTTGACTGGTATTGTTTGTATCATTCTAATAACTCCAGCTTTGTATAAGAACAGAGGAAGGCTAAACAGAGGAGCTGGGTGGTTCAGATGGTCTGAGGAGATCTTCATCACTTCTGTGACCCTAGTCCAGCACAGACTGAGGAGCAGGGCTAGCTGGCACAGGTGTCAGTGAGCTTAGTGGTCTCATTGCATCCCCTTGTGGCTGGGTGCCTACAAGAGCTAAGTATTGCCCATCCCCGTGAGAACAAGAGGTCAGGCAAGAACAAAACGGCTTTTCTGCTCTCAACAGGTGACCAGATTGGATCTGGACTACTTGGAAGGTGAAACAATTAACTTATTCACAGTGTCAACCTGTGCATTTCCTAGATTTCCTAGATTCCCACAGTCCCTGCTGAAGTGATTCTCCAACCCCTGATAACCTAGAATTCCTCACAGCCCACCATAAAGACAGTGTAGCGGCCTATGAGTAAGTGTGTGGGAGGAATGTTTCTAACCAGACTTTATCCCCGTATTTCCAAACATAGCACGGATGAAGCAGCTCCTGTTCAGGCAGACTATTATTCAGAGTGGTTTTGTGTTGTCTGCAAAGAATGAATCCACCTTTAACATGCCAGCAGGCAGATCTCTCACAGTAAATGCAGGGGATTTGAAGCAACAGAAGTGTAACAGTTTACACCAATCTTCATGAGTACTAATTTCATTTTAAATAGGAAACAAAAAAAACTCTCTCTTTGGAAATCACTCAACAGCAATTGGGGTGAGGTTATTAACTTGTCTTTCTGGAAAGCAACACTAAAGTTCAAGCTTGGTACATATTGCCAGTGGGTTTTTAGCTTGAATCTAACAACAGAGGTATGGCAGTTAAAAATTAATAATAATTTTTAAAAACAAATGTGAATATCAAGCTGCACAATCTGCAAAGTCCTTAGCAGTATATTTATAAAACCAGATATTTAACTGAAATTCCTCACGATGAATGAAATTGCTACTTATACTGATCTTTTAAGAAGGAGTTAACAAATAACCTTCATAACCCGTTGTCTTTTCCAAAAGAGAAAAGTCCACTAATGTTAAGGAGAGTTACGTCTGAACGAGAAAGTAAGAGAGTAAGTCCCTTTAGGTGGCTTCTCAGGCACTTTTGAGTTAGCACAGCTCCCCGGAAGGGAGCACTGAAGGGAATCATGGTGATTTACATCAACCAAGAATTTACTCCTTTCATGTTTATTTTTCACCCTGGCCTGCCACAAGATCTAATCGTATCTGTCAGCAATACAGAATCTTAATAGCTCATGTCCAGCTCCTGCTAGCAGTTTGTTTTCTCATCCAACAGGGCATAGATGAACTGCACATGCCAGGTCATTGCCTCCTGCTCTTACTTCCCCAGTCCCCCCAGACTGCAACACTGTCACGTTTTAGGTGCTCAGTTTAATCCAGTTCACCTTTGAATCTTGTACACGCAAATCTTCATGGAGATTCTTCCATTTCTTCATCATAATATGTCTTAAGTATTTTTACCTAGTCATCTCTGTGATAATAAAATGTGTGGAGTCAGCTCAGTAACCAGAGGGAATAATAAATCAAATCCATACAAGACATACAGTCAGGTACACAGAATGTCTGCAAAACTACAGCAATAATGTGGTCAGGTTTGCAATTCCATACACAAAAATCCCAGTTTGAGGACCATGGCTAGGCTACAGGAGTGTCACAATAATACATCTCAAGAATTTGCTTTCTATCAAATGCAATTATTTCTGTAATTTATGTTGGTCCTCATAACCCGGCTATAAATCCACGACTAATTTTTAAAGTATCCTTACTTTTGACGTTTTTGTCTTGATATTTAAAATTAACGAAACCTGTTGACTATGAACAGATTGCACAGAGCAACATTTTTTCATGCAATTGCATGAAAAAACCCTCTATGCTCGGCTGGACTTGCTGACAAACTGCCTACTGCCCTTTCTTCCCCAGGGGACGTGGATTTGCAGGGGCCACCTGAACTGTTAGAGGGATTTTCAGGTTTCTTTCCCCTGCGTTCACGGTCCCAGAAACTGAGTTCCCACGGCTCGAGCCAGCGGCTAATCCACGAGTCCCCGCCGAGCCGCCACCCCTCTTCGTTCAGGCAGAGATGCCGAACTTCGCCTGGTGGCAGTGACCGAGGGCGAGCGACCCCTGCTCCCCAGCCCCACGGAGCCACCTCCAGACCCACCGAGGCACAGCCGGGGCCTCTGCCACCTCCGGATCTAGCTGCTTGCGTCTCTTAACCTTTTTGTTTAGAAATACACAAACCACTCGGTGCAGGGACAGGGACGGGGCCGCCGGGGACACGCTTCCTCTCCTCATCGCCAGGAGACGGCGTCTCCATCCCCCCTCCCCGGCCCCCCAGCACCTCTCCGGGAGAAGGGGGATGCGGTGCGACTGCCCCATACCTACCTTCCGTGTGGACGGCGGAGACGTAGGTCCAGTTGTAGCGCTTGACGATGTCGAGCATGGCCCTGGCTTGCAGCGTGTCCGAGGGGACCACTCGGAGGAAGTATTTGTAGAGGGTTTTGTCACTCAGGTCGATGCTGGTGGCGGAGTAAGCTATCTGGGGGATGTCGAAGAGCTGAAGGAGGTTTTGGACTTGGATAGCAACCGAGCTGGAGCCGGGGCCGATGACCCCCGCGATGGGCTTTTTCACTCTGGTTTGGGGCTGGGGCTGTGAGTCGGAAAGGCAGCGGGTGCCTCCCTCTCTGTCGTCCCTGATGGAGATGAGGGAGTCCCGAATGAACTCGATGCTCTGCTCCAGGGCCACCGAGGAGTGCCAGCAGGAGTCTCGGATCTCGCTGCCCAGGGTGATATTAGGTAGCAGGACCGGGTCGGCGTTAATTTTATCCAAAGTGTGAAACATGGCTTCAACCCTCTGGATGCCGTATTGCTCCCGGATTTCCCCGCACTTCCTCTCGGGCACTTTCTCAGCCGGTGGCTGGTGATGGACAGAGAAGAGAGCCCCGATGATGACATCCCCGTCCATCCGAGCCACAGAACGCTGTGAGGAGGCTGCAGAGAGAAGCACCTTCCACCCAGCGCTCCGAGGCAGCACGTCCATCTCCAGGAGCAGAGCAGGGAAAAAGACCAGTAACACACCGATCATTTTGTTGCAGGACGTCATCCAGACCCAGGTTACGAATTTCATGGGCTCCTCTTGCCTGCACATAGTTTAAGGACATGTAGGAAATAGCATCTGCTTCCCCCTGCCAGTGCCCAAGTTACTACAAGTACCATCACAGTGAAGTCTTACAGCACCGCTCTCGAAGATGTCAAGGCAGCTGTCATCCTAGGGATTTTTAACCTGGTGGCATAGAAACAGGGGATAAAACATGCTAATCAGGAAATCGATGTCAAACCAGAGCTCAATAAAGCAACTCCACATGTTTTGAGGAGATGACTGCTTTTGCAAATGCCCGGGTCAATTTGCTTTTGTAAAGGCACTCGAAAAGGAAGTTTCAAGAGGGATTAGAACATGTATTTACCTTCACATAAGATCATGCATCGTCACATATCTGTTTATATGACCTCTTTCCCGTCCACTTTTCAGGTCGAAGCAGCTGTTTTTCACACCTTCAGCCGGCACAGACCCTCCCCTCCGCCCCCGGGAAGTTTTAAAAGTTTCATAAGGTAGTTAGCTCAGCGTCCCAGCCCGGCCCCAGAGTCCTCAGCCCTGAAACAGTGGCAATAAGTGCTTCCGACTTCCCGAAGGCATCTTTCTCAGCTCAGCAATTTCCTTTCTTGAGAGAAAGGAGGTGCAAAGAGAGAGCTAACAATCCACCCTGCCAGCGACGGAGGGGAAATGTCATTTAAAGGTCAGCGAAGGGAAGAAGAAAGGAACCACTTTACAGCTTAGATTAACTTTTCCGTGTGTGGAGGGCAAAACCGTAATCCAGCCGGGGACACAGACGTGCAAGCGGGGGAAAATACATGTCAGTTACTAAGGCAACAGCGGGCAAAGTCCTGATGTGCCTTCCCGGCACATGCATGCAGGCTCCGGGCGGGGAGAGCCCAGCAGCGGGGCTGGGAGGCTGGGAACGCCGTGGGAAGGCGGGGGGTGGGCGGCGCGGGGGGCGCGCCCGGGCCGGGTCGCTGTTACCCCGTCAGCACCTGGGACAGCGCCCGGCAGCCGCGGGGCCGCGGCCGGGCTGAGCCGGACTCCGGGGGGCGCGCCCGGGCCGGGTCGCTGTTGCGCCGTCAGCACCCTGGACAGCGCCCGGCAGCCGCGGCCGCCCTGAGCCGCTCCGCGGTCCCCGCTGCCGCCCCGCTGTCCCGGCGCCCCCGTTGTCTCCTCGCTGTCCCGGTACCTCCGCGTCCCGCCAACCCCGGCCCCGGCCCCGTCGGCTCGGCCGCCCGCGAGAACGGCCGGGCGCTTTCCCCAAACTTCTGCCCCTCGCCCGGCGCTGCCGCCGCGGTCTCCCCGCATCCCGCACGCACGCGGGCGAGCACACCGAGGCACGAGCACCGGCCTCCGTACCCGTCTCCCAGGACCGGCAGCCGCTCCCCTGCCCTCCCCGCCGGCCAGGGACGGGGCTGGAGACAGTCACGGGGAAGGCGATGCTCCGAGGAGAGCCGCCGTCCCGGCCGCTGCGTCCACACGGGCACAGCCGCCCGAAGGAGGCTCCCCCGGGCAGACCCGGGGCTCCTTTTGCCTCCGCCGCCTGCCCCCCGGGCGCCCCCCGGGCTGAGACTCGCGGTCTGTCCGCAGGGCAACCCCGAGACGTACCTGTCCGGGGGAGGCGGCGGCTCCCTGCCTGCTCGGAGCGGGCACCGGCGGCTCCCCGGCCGCCCCGAGCTGCCGTGCTGGCGGAGGGACGACGGCTGTGGGCTGGGCGCTGGTGCCCTCTGTCTTCAGCACCGCTCCACGGCAAGGAAAAAAACAGGTCATCCCGGGCTCATCCATTCTCTCACACAGAAGGATCAGTCATTTTCTCCCCCTCCTTAATTTCTATTGTCTTGTAAGCGAGCGAGGAAGCGTCGCCAGGAGCGCGCTGCGGCTGCAGGGGAGGTGTCTGCTCTCACCTCCCGCGACTCTTAATTCATTATCTTCGTGCCACAATTAGCAAAAGAGAGAGCAAAAGCGAGGGGCTGCTGCTTGAAAGGGACCCAGACCGCGCTCAGGAAACCCGACAGAGTGAAATATGCTGGTCTGCCTCACGGGCATGGTTTCGCTATTAAAATAAATATTTATAATAAAGGGGGGGGGAGAGAAAAAAGAGATACTGCATTTAGATAAATCACCTATAGGTGCAAAGGTATTGAGATTAGAGTTTTCAGGTCAAGATGAATGTAAGTGAAGCACATGAGAGGCATGTCAGATTAAAATAATACCAGATTGAATAATCATAATTCAGACGACCTGCTTGCATCCCTTACATAGGTCTCGGGTGTTTTACTTGACTGTATAAAAGTTAAAGTTAGATTACTTCCCCGCTGGGAACTCTATAGATATTTGCCCTACTTTTGAAAGAAAGAGGCAAGGACAAACATTTAACTATTGCTCATTCAAAGAAGGGCTTGCAGTGAATGCTGCCTCAGGGGTGTCTTCTCCCTGTGTCAATATTTGCATTTTTACTTGACACACAGCTAGTTATTTGCCTGCATTGCGTGTTTATCCATGAGATGTGTTCACTATGGAAGACACTATGGTTTGCCGGTGCTCACATTTCCTGTAGGTCATGTTTCCCAAAGAGGGAGCTAGAAGTAGAGGGGCTGCCTGTCCTCTGTCTCTGGGCACAAAGCTCCCACAGGGAACCACAGAGACAGCCTGGGTCAGATCTACCAGGACCAGGCCTGGAGGGACATCTGGGAGTGTACATAAAGGGGGAACAAATGTCCCTTCATCCACACTTTAATAAATACACTTTGCCCTTGACATAAGGAATATGCAACATGCCAGTAAATTATTCCAGTTGTGAAAGGAAAGGTTTGCTCCACCGGCTCTGGCAAGGGAAACATTTGCAAATGTTTCCATTGGCCCATCCCAACATTTAACACCCTGTAGCGTTCATGCCCTCACACCAGGAACTCGCAAAGACAAAGTCTTTCAGCTGAGGATCATACACATCTGTCAAACACAGCTGTTCTCCCTCCTGTGATGGTCTGAGTCTTGCTGAGACTAGAGAGCAGGTTACCAGGTCCTGATGCTAAGCCATGGCCTCAACTGCAGCCCCTCCAATCCTTGCAGCAGCAGATGAGGACAAGTAATAGCTTGTAGAAGCCCAGAATTCATGAGAAGACACATGGGATGTTAGGAGGCTTTCAGAAGCGATGAGCAGAGAGCACTGGGACTGCAGGAGCTTCAATCTTCCCCAGTGGTCATGTTTCCACCATGGGAAGTAGCACCATGTGATGCTGTTGTCCGTGTACCTGCAAAGAGGCCAAAGTCATCCCATGACCCAGTCCTACAATCTTCCCAAATTTCCTATCACATGGTACCTTTATCATCTGATAACCAACACTGGAGAACTGCACAAGACTGCAGTTTTTCCAGAGGTGTGAGCTACCATCAGATAAGCAGAGGATCAGGGCAAGAGCAGAGCAAGGGTTGGAGCTGGCTTGTAAGCAATGTTTACTTTCCACAGGAAATTGCCTGGTGTTGAATATTTGTCCCTCCTGAAATGGATGAAAAGTGAACAATTTTCACTTTCCCATGCAACACAATTTAAAAAGCAATTGGAGATTGATTGAAATATTCTATTTTGATGGCATCAAATATGTTTTGTTCTGTTTTCCATTTAAACATTTTATACAGTGTAGCACAGTGTATCATTATTTTTACTTCAGATGAAATCAATCATCAGCTTAAAATGGAAGTTCTGTTCCAGTATTTCTTCAAAAGATTTTCTTTTTTAATTTTTCCTACAACAGGCATAGTCCTATTAAATGTTTCTATTTCATAAAAATTATCTCTTTCAACAGGAAATCTATTGGAAAAGTTCTGGTCAGCTGTAATGAGAGAGGTCAGTGTATTGTAGAAAGCCATTTAAAAGAGGGGTGGCCTCAAGTAGCAAATAGTGAAGCAGGGCTTGCTGAGACCCTACTTTTGGTTTCCCAAACATGGCTCCTCCCTCCTCTACTTCCTACCAAGTCTGTCTGGCTAAATTATTGGGAAGATTTAAAACTATTCTGCAACAACCAATGCTGCTAAAATTACACAAATTCATTCTGCCTTGGAAACAAGTAGAAAGCTCATTTGTTCCTGTCTGAAGTCAGTTGAAACACATACCAGCTCTTTCATAAATTGTCAATAGCTCTTTCTGTTCTGCTCACTCAGAGGTTGTACTCTCATGATTTACAAAAGCCACCTACTAGATATAAACAGTGTGCATGTAAAACATGCACAGGTATCCCTCTGTATTAGATACTGAAATGTTTGCTCATGAACAAGGCTTTAGAGTCATATAATCTAGCATGCTCGTTTAGTTGAAACAGGGATTTAAACCTTCCTAATATACTCAGTATATTTTCTCATTTTCTTCTGGCAAAGCAAACATTTCTCATGGGTTTTCATTTAAAATGCGTGCCAGCTACAACATTGTTTTTACTGTATTTCTTATATTTAAGCTCTTAAGTCACTCAATCTGATAAGAAATAAAGCAACAGCATTGTTAACATTGTTAACAGTTTTGATTACTTACACTTACTTGCTGCATCTGCAAGGAAATGAACATTAATGGATCGATGTCTATATATAGGGCGCTTCATGAAGGTCTGAGCTCAGCTGTTCCTTGTACTAGTAGATCCATTAAAATTAAATAGGATTAACCCATGAAATTTATGTCTCACTCCTGTGATACTTAAAAACTAGCAACAGCTTCTACAGAAACCTGAGATAATGTGGGGCTATTCTGCTCCTTTTTTGATAGGCATACAAATCCCTTGACCCGAAGGATCCCCTGAAATTTGAAAGCTTGCATTGCTAATCATCACATACCCTCTCATTCCCTCTCTCAAGTCACGGTATCTTGAGCATATTTTACAGGCTAAAGATATTTCACATCCTTTTAAAATAACCAAAATGCCTTCTCAGAGATTTAGTCAGGGGAGGACTGTCTGTCTGGTTATGATTTCAAATGTCTTTCAAATAAGTGTGAGATCAATGCAAAATTCAGCATTCAGGGATGTCTTGTAAATTTTTTACATTCTCTAAGGATTATAGACTCCATGAAGTGATGAACAGACTAGATTTATTCAGATGTTCAGCAGTACCCATGTCTGGCTAGGAGAGCTGTTAATAAGCTAAGATTAATTATTTCTACATTTTAAAATAAGTAACTGATTGCTTTCATAATACTATATAAAAAAAACTTTCAGCAGAAGTGCTTTGTGCCAACTGTTAAGGAGGGAGACTGGAAAAGCATGCTCCAAAAGAGAAATGGCACAGTCTTTTTGTGGCATAGACATGCCATAAATCCATGCTGTCCAAGCAATGACAAGCAATAGCCAGAAAATACCTGATGTCCCTTCACTACAGAAAGGGCACATGTTTCAAAACATGGAGATATCCCAGGAGCCTCCTCTTGTGACACCTGAGGATGAATTTTGGCTCTATGATGGCTATAAAAACACTCCAAAAGAGTGTGTGAGAAGTCATATGAATGTCTCCCTTGCTAAACAATGGGAATATTTGGTCCTAGATAACGTTGCGTGCCATTCCTGTATTTATTTACTAACTGCAAAAAATGTTCTTAGGGTGCCCTCTAGGCCAAAATACTACACAATATTTACAACATGCTCTTACACACACTTGTTCTGTCCAGCTGAATTCATTTTGATCTGACTCTCTTGCTCTGAAATCCTCTGATTTCCCCGAAATCATTGCCTAAGATACAACCTGAGTAAACAGATAGATCTGTGCTGGGACTTGCATACCAACAAGCTTATTCTACATCAGACCAAAAAGTGCATTTCAAAGTCAGAGGTCCACAATTTCTGACCTTCAGACTCTCCTTTTAAAATCCACAGATTTCTAATGTAATTTGGAAATGTCAGTCTGAATCACTCTGTCTGAACTTGCCAGACGGGGACTTATGTAAGCGTGAAGAAAGAGATGGTATCTTGGCTATATGGGATTTCATACAGATTAACTAGATAGGTATACTTCATTATAATAGATTGTAAATAACAAACAGGACAAGGAATTTAACTAGAAGTCACTGTACCCTAAGGAGAAAGATTTGGCATTCTGTTTGTGAGAAATACGGCAGCTCAAGCATCTGCTAGCTAGAATTTTCTAGTCATTTTCAAGAGCAGCTCCATGTAAAATCATGATCTGTAGGAATCCAGTCTGGTATCACAGGAAACATGTAACAGCTACATATAGAAAGTAAGTCCTTGCCATGTAGGTGAGGAAAAGGTATTCTCCTTTCTGCCATTTCAGCTTTCAGGCTGGAGGTGTGGGTCAGTAATCCCTTAGGCTGCAGATTTCAGTTAGAAGAGGGTAAGTAACTTGGGAAGATGGAAAGTTTACTCTCAGACTGTACTATGAAACACCATATCTCTGTGCCACTCAGAGGAAACCTGCCAGTACCTTGTCACTTCCGAAATTACACCAATGATTACAGTTAACACTGAAGAAAACAGCTTTCCATTTAGGGGTCATTTTTTGTATCCTTTGTTTTACCATGTTCCCCTTCTAGTTATTTTGTAAAATAAAAAAAAAAAAAAGAGAAAAAGAAGTCACATTAAAAATCACAAATATCAGAGATGGAAAAGGCTAGCAGCCTTTCCAAAACTAAAATATTTTATACATGACTAAAGAATCGATGAAGGTTTGGCAAATATCAGTTTAGCAATCAAATCATGTGTAACAAGTATTTGACACATTTTAAAGAACCATTCCCATGTTAAAAGAAGCTAAAATAAATGGATAAAAAATGCTAAATACTTCAGAATGTCAGTTTTCCCATTTACAGTCTATTGTTCTTTATGACACACTGTATACAAGATACTTTACCAGTTTCTATAAATATCTATTTTTGAAGTTGACAATAACAAATAAAGAAAGGGAGGATGGAGTACTTCATAGATTAAGAGGCTTTTATGGTGACATTTAACTGAAATTATCTCATCTTCTATCCTTTTTTTATGCATTTACAATTGTTTGGCATGAACAGAAAAGATGCCTTAAAATCAGACTAGTTGACTTTTATTCACTTTGTTTTTACTATACATGAGTGTATAAGAACTCAGAGTTGTCAACTAAGGGAACTTCAGGCCTGTATTTCTAGTTTCACAATCATTATTTCGATTATTTTTCTACATTTAGGTAATATGACAACAGCACACCATTGAGTAGTTATTCAATAAAATAATTCAAGTTGCATGGTTTAAAGGAGGTTAGAAGAAAAGATATATCTCAAAGCGGATCTGTAGTTTGAGATACATTGACCTGCAGACATGTGCATGAGTGAATTCAAAGGGATTGAGGTGCCCTATTTCAGATTGTGTTGGTCTTGCTTGGATTAAATAGTGCATAAGAATTATGGAGTGATTAAAGTGAGCAAATGACTGTTTAGACTAAAGGAAACCTGGTCTAGTTTTGTATGATGCTGAGTGAGAGGAAAGAGGTATTGGCAAAGTTCTGCCTCCTATAAAGAGCTGCAGAAAAATAATCCACACTGAAAAATTAAAAAAGAACAGATAAATATTTTTATAACACCACTTACATATTTATATCTGTGCAGTTAGCCTACTTTTCATGCTTTGGTCCAAATCCAATTGTTCAGTCAAGGAAACATGACAAAAAATACTAGGCAATACTGTATTTATTTTTAATTACATACCTCTTACTCAGAGCAGGACATACATAACACAAATCTGATACTTAGAAATTGCATAAGGATATGGTGTACAAACTTTGGTCCTCCAACTATTTGAAAATGGCTTGATGTATTTGTCTAAAAACTTGATATACAAAAGCACCACAACTACCAACTGAAAGGCTAGTTCAGGGCACTTCAAAAAATAGCTCAAGTTTTTATGTGTTCTTATGTCTCCTGTACTATAATAAAAACAAGAACAATATCAGAGTGCACATGTTTCTGTTAAGAACTTCTCTTAGTTATAGACCTCATGAGGAATTGCCTTGATAACAGAATTTGCACACAGACTTTATCATTTTGACTTTCTAGCCAGTCAAAGTGTTTCTGGAAGCATTTCATTACTTCAAGATTTATTAGAATCATTGTTATAACTCTCTTTCCTTTCACTTCCCTGGCAGTATGCTGCTGTGGTTTTGGTGACATATTAATTGCTTTTTCTCTGTGATTTCCTTCTGGTGAAGTGGCTGCACTGTCTCACTGGCCCACTGCCATTGCAAGGATGCCAAGACCTTGGCATGAGGTGCTGTGCTATCAAACTGTAAATAAAGCGCACAGGCAATCAACAATTGCTCCACTAAATTAAGAGAACTCAGGTAAGGGAAAAAATCTAAATAGCATTTAGCTGTCTTGGTTAGAGAATGAATATCCGCATATTCATGATGATGAGTTTAGAACAAAATGTCCTTGTGGTTTTCAAATTACCTGTACAAGCCTGTTGTGTAAGTACACATTAATTTCATGGCATAGCCTTTTATTTTTATTCTAAAGGACACTTTTTTGATAACTGTAGCAGGTGCTTGTTTTTGTAGCATGTGCTTGATTTTAGTTTTGTTTTCCTTCTTCTTGGCAACAGATTCTAAAAAGACTCTCATCATTATTGCACTTTTTCTTTAGTGGCAAACCATAACTCCCCAATAAATTACCCCAAACCAGCTCAATTGATTTGACAGCTGCTAACAGTCACCACAGCAATAGGCCAGCTATTGATTTTCATGTCTTCATTTAAATCCAATAGACAATTGCTAGTGCTGCATATAAACATCTTAATTCCTATTGTGTTTCTGACTTCTAAATGGTACCTGCACTTAGTTTGTCTTCTTTGCCTAGTGTTCAGGTCTCAGGAAACTGGCTTTTTCAAATCTGTTATTAGAACTCTCAATCTAACTGAACATCTTAGGTCCTAGTTAGCTTTTATTTTCCTCTGAATTCCAGCCACTGTTAACAGAGGAAGCAAATCTGCACGTCATTCTTTCTTCTCACTCTCCTTTACCAGACCACTTTGTGCCACTCAAATAGTTTATACAACATTTTCAATCTATTTTCTAAATCATCCTAAAATGTGAATGTTCAGCCTAAATTTGTGTGAAAAGTCTTCTAAGTTTGCTTTCATTTTGTGGCTAAATGTAAATAGACTAATGACAAATGCATAGAATCTAATTCCAAAGAGCATTTGGTCATATGCTTAACTCCACCCTCATTTAACACAGCTTTTAAGTTTGTGCCCTCAGTTTTCTCTTTAGAAATTGAGGAGGAGAGTAAGGAGAGGAATTCAGGGATATGCAGTGAGGACATCTTCAGCTTCTGTTGTCTAGCTCATTTTTAATTCTGTTTAATCATTTCTAATGGAGTAAAAGCCTGTTGAATAAATAAAAAATAATCTTTTTTAAAAAGGGTTGCCCAGTAAAAATCCAGATGGACTCATGTTCTGTGAAGGGAGCACCATACATGTTTCCTGTGCATCACAGCTATGCTTGCCATCTGTGTATATACTTTCTATTTCAAGACCCCCACAGCTGAGGAGAGAAACATCTTGGGCTATTTTGTTGTGGCAAACAAGACCTGACGCTGCAAGACTAGAGTTCACATTGGCTACTTGAGGTTGCATAGTAAATATGAGTGTGTGGAAGGACTCTAAAGTGTGTTAGAAGTGATTCTGTTAGGATTTCATGTAAACTGTACTTTTTAGGATGCTGAGATTAAACTGTCTTATCTCTTTGCCCGTTTTAACTGTTGGAGATATGAAATGTGGGTGAGAGGAAGCTGTTATTCAGTTTCACGCTATTTTTAATTTTATAGTGTAGATAATGTATTCAGAAACCTTTTCTTTGAAGGCATTCCACGTTCAGTGCTCTTAGATAGTATCACATCTTTATATAGCTTATGGAATAATTTTGATTAGATGCAGTTCTTACCCTGTGGACAGAAGCATATAATACCTACAGTAATTATGGTAATTGTATATCAGAAGTTGGCTATTGAGGAGAAAGCTATCTGTTCAGCATTAAACACTTTAGGGCTATGAGATAGGGAAGTGTCTGCATTTGAAGAAAAAACAATAAAGACCACTTTAAAGCAGACTGTCCTCTATGTTACTTTACATTACATATATCTTAAAGATTACTCAGATTGACGTTATCTTGCTCCAAACAACACTAACTTCACCAGAATGTCTCAGAAATGCAGGGCATGAATGGGGAAGAATCAGCTTGGCTGTCAGGGAACCACCTTGCCTGTGCAGAAGCAGACGTGGAAGGCATATGTATATTGCCTGGGAAAGCTGGCTCCGAAGAGTAAACCACACCAAACTCTCATCAGGCAGACCAAACCCAAGACTGAAGAATTGTGGCCAGGCCCAGTCAGGCAGAACTGAAAAATACGACTGCCTGGGTAACACCCCCCTAGGAAAGCTCTCATGTTGCAAGAAGCTGGGACAAAAAAATTGTGAGGGTTTGCTTGGTGAGGATGCTACCTTTTGTTTTCCCCATCTCAAACAATAGTGTTTATTTGGCTGAAGAACAAGGAGTAAAATTTTGAAGCATGTGAGTTAAAACTGGATGCTGTGGGAATTTACCATTGGGTTACATTCTTTTTTTCTGGAAGATTTCCTGACAAATGCTGTTTCCAAGCACAGGAGAAAGAAAAAACATCCTTGGCCTGTCGTAAAAGCATGCTCATTGCTCTCCTTGTGGAGCAAACATTGTGGGACAGTGGTGGCAGGGCTTGGCAACCAGGGCACATCCAACCACCCCAGCCAGTGGGCAGAGCAGCCAAAAGAAGAGCCCTGGAGGCTGGCCAAGCAGGGCTGGTGGTGCCCCCGGTGCCCTGACAGAAAGACATTGACTTATGGTTTGGGCAGCAGATACTACTGTTGCGGTTTGTGACAAGCCATAAACAAGATACTTACCAAACCAGAAGATAAGCATTCCTTGTTCTGCTGATATCTCTACACACAATATCGTAGTATTGTTATTTATATCCTACAACGTCTTAATCATTTATCATTTTCCATCTGTGCTGCAGTCCCAGGACTTCATCTATTAGGAACATCTGCAGGTCCATAAGCATCCTAAGAGAATATATCTTGCAACATTTTTGTATTCTGTTCCTATTCCCTAAAGAAACAAAGTAGAGTTAATAAAAAGCAATACTTCGTTGAGAAAAAAGGAAAAGATTTATTTTACTCTGACCCCATTATTTTCACTCACAATCATCCTTCAAATAAAAGCCTGTTCTCCCATCTCTTTGGACCTTTTAACTACCTCCTCAACTACAAAAGGTTTATTTTTGCTCAAGCACTGTTGTGAGATGTAATATTTCATTTTTTTATTGTGGCACAAGGTGGCTTTTTTCCCTAAGACTGTGTTCAGTGAGGCACAGTTATTTCTGCTGACTCATTTCCCCAGTCAGAGAAGACAGATTCTACCAACATCAGCTAAGAGGTATGACCAGTTCTGTGGTACACAGATGGAACACTATGTAGGAAAATGCCTTAGAACAGAACAAGTCAAAAAAGAAAACTCCTCAGAGCACCAAAAGCAGGAACGAGATCAGGTTGAAGCATGGCTTATTACTGAAATTTTTGTACAAACTTTGTAACTGTAGCACTACATAAACAGATTATACATCTACCCTGGTGAGAGGACAGTAGACATAGACTCATTTTTTGTTATCATTTTACAGCTAGAACACAACACGCGCAGATAGGTTTGGTTGGATTGGAAAAGGCAAAGTAGACACTAATGAAAAGAGAATATCTGCAGACACTGGAGATTAAATTAAAATATAAAACTCAATTACAAATTTCTGTAATTGCAAAAGGCCACTATGTATAGAAGTACCAAAATTAAGTCCTTAAATTGCTTGCATCACATATATGGGTTGTAAACCATGAACTAGAACTGCTCATTTACTTGGGTCATTCCATCAGTCCCCACCAGGCTGCGCTCCCTGTGCTACCATGGAGAAAATAAAAACCAAAGATATTTTTGGAACCCCAAAACAACTTCTCATTGTTCATTGATCTGTTCATCGTTCATTTCTAAGTTTTAGACCAAAGACATGCAAAAACATAGTTTGATTAATAAAAGTGTAGGTCTATGATATCATTTGAAGTACAATGACATTACATCCAGAGAAAATATTCTTTCTCATTAGTTAGGGTTGCTGCCTTAATCATTTAATGCCCCTAGCAAAAGTAAAAGGTCAGCTCAGGGATGCTTCAGGCTCCTCTTCACTAGAGGCTTGCTGGAGGGATCAACAGTGCTGCAGACAGATGGGAGTCTAGAGGCTTCTGGTGCCTTAACATTTCTTCCCTGAGCAGCAGCAGCAGCCTTATACTACCTCATTTGGGCCTCTCCTGTTCCAGATTTACTGTGCTTTTCAAAGAAAAGTTATAGGGAATCAGACCTCATTACATCAGCAGCACAAAGCAGTAGGTTCTGCTGCACAGCTGAGAATTGCCTCACTGCAATTCCCATACACACCGTACCTAACTTCACATACTGCAAACAGAAATATCCCTATGCCTTCTGCCAGGAACGCAGTCTGACATTAACAACATCCAGATAAAGTCTGACTGCCCTGCAGCACCAGCTAGTTTGCTGACAGCTTTGCAGTGTCTCCTCTGCTGTTTCATGCCCTGTGCAGCCCATGATTCAGCACTGCCTGCTATCTCAGCTCGGAATGAGAACAAATGCTGGGCAGTGCAGAGCACATCGCCTACCCTCCTGGAAAACCAGGTGCTTTTTCTGAGTCAGTGTCATAATCTGGGTGGGCTCGAAGGTGAATTTCAGACAGATAAATATAACTCTCCTCTAAAAGGAATTATTATTAATTGTCTACCATGAAGCCACATCAGTCTTTATGAACTTTTTTGGGAAGGGGCAGATTTTCATCTGTGTTAAACAAATACATTGGTTTATAGCTTGAGAAGTGCAGATCTTTCTGCACTTCTAGTTTTATAAATCAGGGAAATAATATCCCTCATGAAGTTCATGCTCTTTGACAAAAAATACAAAAACTGCTTCTCACTTCTTTATGAGTAAAGTGGCCAAAAGAAAATTGTCCCAGAAGACTGCCCATTTTTGTTTCAGTTATGTTTTGAATTGCCTTTTTATCCATAGTGCAGACCACAGATAAGAATTTTGCATTAAGAAGTTTTGATTGGTTTAATTTTTATATTAGAGAGCCAGCTATGAATTCAAATATTCTCTTGCTGTAGTGTGAAAATAAAGATTTTTCACTGCCAAGAAAGGTATCTCTAAAAGATAATGTCTGAAATATTTCTCTGTCATGAGCGTCCTTCAGCTCTCCTACAAACCACTGTGCCAAATATTATGTCATAAACATCTATATTTTGAGCCTAAATTACCAAATGTTCTTACTGATTTTCTAATAACATTTTATCTACTTAATTCCAGTTTTATTACAGGGTTTGCTTTTTCTCAGGAGCTGCAAACTTTTCCTTTATGTATTTTCATTATATTAAAAAAAGGCTCATAAAAGCAGTATCAAAGTAATGAAAACACCTTATTTAGGTATATATTTAAATAACTCCAAGAACTGGATTCCAAATCCTACATAGGAACTCTAGACGATGTCCTAGATGCAATGACATGGTTATTTTTTTTTCTGCTCTATATTTAGGAAGTCTTTTTAACTGTCCTTCTCTCTTGGAAAGAGGGAGATGGGCTTAACTCCCACCAGTGACTGATCAGCTGCTACCATCAGTCCTGAGGTCAGGTGTATCACCTGGTTTTCACAAAACCAGCACGTAGCTCAGCTGAGTGACAGATGGACAAGGGTGTATAAGAATTGTGCATACATGTGAGCTGAGACAGATGGCCTGAAGAGTGTTATTCTGTGGGGTGTAGATAGATTCCTTCAGGAGATGCTGTGTTAAGAGGCAGAAGGGCACAAGTTGAACTTCGCTATTTTGAGGAAACAAAACTGAAGCCCTGGAGTAGTGAAAAAAAAGCGATGCTTGCTATCCCGTGGCTCCATGGTATTGTTCTCTGTGTGCTGGGGAGTTAGCCTACTGGCTTATCTGATTGTTTCTGGCACGCAAATATACTCAGCCCTTTGTAGCTCTCTGAAAAATATTTAAAATATTTAAAACTTCTACTCTTTTGCCTGAAGCAGTATTATGCACTGTGGATGGTAGCAATTATTCAGTAGCACTTTAAAAGTCCTACTATGATAGCTAAATTACTTTAAAACACCAAACTCTAAGGAAGCTGGGTAGAGCTGAACCCATGAATATAATTTCCTACCAGGGCACAGAATACGGACCATGCATTTATTAATCTGGAACAGACTGGAGCCATATTAGGCCTCTCCTGGGGTCCATCTTTTCATTTCTACCATACGGTGATTTTTATCTACAGAACTCAAAAGATTCTTCCTACTAGATAAGTAACCAATTAACACAGTGAGTGGTTTTCTACGTAGTTTGCTGAGGCACACAGATGCTCATTTAGTGCTTCAGCATAATGTGTAAACATTGTAGTACAGGGAATATAGTTTATCTGCCCTCAGTTTTATTCTTTTGCTGCAACTGCTCACATTTTCTGCAATCGGAACCAATCTGGACACAAATAGAATTTTTATTTTCTTTAGAAAAAATCTGCTTGCCTTTGTACCTAAAATATTTATGGAAAGGACTCTAAAATAACACATTGACTAACATGCTGTCTTCTCTTCTCCATTCTCCCTCACAAAAAGAAACACTTCAGAAAGTAGCATGTCTCCTGCTTTTATTGGCTTACTCTTCCTGGGATTCAAGCATTGCTACTGAGAGCAAAGGGGAATTTTCTTATCCATAGGCAAGTGGGGCTGTGTTCTCAACTGTGCTCAAAAATCCACAGAGCCTCATTTTATGTCAGAGTCTCTTCTCTTCATACTGCTCCTTTCTGTTTTGTTAAATTAAATGGCAATTATCTTCTTTCATACATTCAAATTCTTAAGAACATGAGTGAAATTACTAGGTGCTTATCACTAGGATCTTTAGCCATTGGCTGTTGAATAGAAACAGGCATTCCTCCACATACTCTTGACCCTTATTTCAAAATACAGCTCATTTATCCTGGGAACTAAAGAAGATATTTCCTACAGAAATGGGGGTGAGAGAGAAAGAGAAGCTCAGACAGAAGAGAGAAAGAGAAGCTCAGACAGAAATCAATGGGCAAAACTGGCAACCTCTTGCTGCCATTGTATTTTCCCTCTTTAGAAGGCAGAAAGGTTCCTTTCTTGCTTACTAATTGTCATGACATCCAAATAAGAAAATAAAGTTCATTTTCACAAGAGTTTTACATTAAAAGTCTTTAAAAAACCCATTACTACCAAAGAAAGCACAAATCCCCATCCCAGAAAGAAAATCATTAAATAGAAGACATTCATAACACAGAAATACAAAAGTTAACGAAAAGACACGGACTAATTAAAAGCTTCACAGCTCTCAGCCTGTGAACAGAGCTCACTGAAACATAGGTTATTGTCTGCTATTTCTACACGGATTCCTGAAGTATATGCTGTTACAGTGATTTCTAATAATGGGTGAGTGATTTTACTACCATCTGTCATGTGTTTTTCTTCCATTATTCTCCTGCAGGAGAGTATGTGATGTAATGTTCTGGTTAATTTTTGTCTGTTCTCTTTTGTGCTGCTGTATACTTGGAGAAGTCTGAGTCAAAGGAGTGCTCTTTGGGCTTTTAGTGGGAAACAGGTAATGTTTTCACGGTCACTAGTTCCTGGGGAAGCTCAGGTAATAGTTAAGATAGTTACTGCTAGAAAATTACATCTGTAGTGGTTTTTTTCAGTTTGAAGGAGATGAGGAAAATTTCTCTGGATGATGCATCAGCTACTGGATTCAGCAGTAGACGGATCCTGTGCCAAAAGTTTAGCGGTCCCTCAAAAGTTCAGGATACTCACAAAGAGCTTTTAGGGGAGCTCACAATTCTGAAACGGAAAACTGTGTATTGTTGTCAGGGTAGATCCATCACATTTAAGCAGTATTTACAGATTTATAAAGAAATGGGATACCACAATGTTCCTTGCCAGCTTTATTGCTAGATGTAGATCCTAGGACATTAATAAAAATGTTTCCTATTATTCACCTTAGGATTAGATTTGACAGCTATGATGGATCCTTATGGGAAGCCTTTTAGGCTATACCTGAGTAGGCTCTATCAGATATGCCAGTGGATACAGTCTAGTTCCTGGGCAAGTGGCACAGTACATATTGTCTCCAAGTCCTTCTGGAAGGAGCTGTGCCCAGTTTGCATTCAAGCAGGATCGACCTTCAGCATAACAAGAACCCAGAAACCTTTTGTGTTTCCTTCTCTTTCACTCATGTCTGTGACAACCCCTCCACATCCTTTACAAGGGCACAGGCCTGACATACCTCTTGAGTCAGGCAATGCACTGCCACTAGTGCTAGTACTCCTGGGAAAGCGTAACACCAGCTTAACACAATTACCAGAGGCCATCCAAACCTGAAATAAAAAGGCAGGCAATCCACAGTAGACTAGATGAAGTCTATATTCCCTAAATTTCCAAATAACCATGATTAGAGACTGCAGAGAAAGGGAATGTTCCACCTGGCAGACTTCCCTTTCCTATCCCATTTCCCACAGCTAGTAGAGCCCAGACTTCAAGAAGCAGAGGAGGACTGGTGGGATTTCCTCACAGCATCACATTGGCAACAGGAGGTGAAGGACACTCGCATGAGGAGTCCCTTATTTGAGGTCCCATGTAGGGGGAATCCATGCTGCCCCAGTGTCATGGTTTAACCCCAGCTGGCAAATAACAACGATGCAGCCGCTGGCTCATCTCTCCCCCTGCAGTGGGATGATGAAGAGAATGAAAGAAAAGTAAAAAACTCATGGGGTAAGATAAAGGCAGTTTAATAGGACAGCAATGGGGACAGATAACAACAAAAACAATAACAGAACATACAAAGTAAGTGATGCACAATACAATTGCTCATCACCTAGTTGCTGATGCCCAGGTTGACTCCTGAGAGTGACTGCTGCCTCCCAGCCAACTCCTCCTGGTTTATACACTGAGCAGATGTTATACAGGACGGGCTATCTTTTTGGCCAGTTTGGGTCAGCTGTCCTGGCTGCATCCCCTTCCCAGTGCTACACCAGCTACTAGGAAGAAAATTAACTCAATCCCAGCCAAAACCAGCACACCCAAACAGACAGCATACCACTTTTATGACCCTCTCATATCAGTAATCATGACAGGAATTGTTCTCTGGCTGCTCTGACTCCTGTCATTGAGAGACACAGTTCAGGATGGGAAAATCTGATATTCACCTCTTGCAACATGAACCTGGCTTTCATGCCTTTAAAAGGAGCTGCCTACCCAGGCACAAGGCTGCATGCCAGGAGGTGGGAGTGAAACACGGTGGCTTCACAAAATCTTAGAGAAGCACATAACTTCAACTACTCACTATCTTACTGATTGAGTCAACAGCTAAATCCCAAAAGGCATATCCAGAAATAAAAGGATTCTATGAAAAAAAATAAATAAAAAGGATGATGATCTTTTAGCAAGACCTTCGCATTATGAGGAAGACAGAAAACCTTCCAAGGCAATTCCACGCCACTGCCATGGCAGCACGGGCTGTAACATAGACCCAGCATGCCAGGATACAGAACACCTAGAGGCATGGATCACTAGGGACGGGTGGTGAGCTTCCCCCAGTGTGATCCAGGTCTGGCTTTAAGCTTTTTGAACTAATATGACTGTCTTCCTACTTTGAACCAAACTAGCTCTTCTGCTACTTCTCCAACAATTTCTTCACACAATTACCAGAAAAAATGCTAGCAGTAAAGCTGTGCTTGCAGCACCACCAAAAACTCACCAGCATCAACATCCTCAGGGCCCCACCAGCCCTGATTGCTCCTGCCCAGACCCAAGCAAGGACCACCCCCAGCACCCCCAGGTTGTTGTCTCTGTTCCACAGTAATATACTGTTGTAATGTAGGACTAAGTGATGATTTTAAAGTGAATTTTCATACAGGAATGTCAAATACTCATGTAGCAAACTCGACATTGACAGTTTAAACAGCCAAACCACCATGGCATAAAGGCTGATACTGTGAAGGTTCCTCTCACTACTGCAACCATACATCTCTTTTCTCTCAACAGTATTTCACCTTGTGGATTGCATCAAGGGTTCTACCATCACCACTACTTTGAGTGAGCCATCATATCCCAGTGTCACGTTTTCCCATGTGTGACTGTCCATGGAAACAAGATGGTATCTCCTCTGCTCCACGACAGTTTCGAAACCTAACAGACTTTCTAAAGCAACAACATAAGTACTGCTAGTGTGACTACTCATGCTTAAAGTCATTCAAGCCAAAAGGCCTTCAACAGTTTGCCCACAAGTGGACTTTATCCCATGACCCTTACACAAACGCCTGTCATAAGGACTTGACACACCTCACAAAACTTATCTGGTGCTTCAAGCAACCCAATACCCTTCAGCTTCTCTCTTTACAGTCACAACCTAGACCACCGTCATGGTTTAGCTGTAGCCTGGCCAATTTCGGGAGCTAATACTGAGCAGCTGGTCAACAAATTCCCTTATTCCCCATGCCCAGGGAAAGGAGAAAGGAAAATGAGAGGAAAAGACTTGTGGGCTGGAAACTAAAACTAAAAGAGCTTTAATGAAATAATACTGAAGAAGCTACTAAGAAAATAATAACAAAAAAAATGAAATTGTTCCCCCACCCCTCGATGAATATACGTTTCCACAGATACCACAGGGCAGGAGGGAAGGGTCTGAGGCTAGAAGGGAGCTGGGCTCAGAAACTGGGTTCAGGAATCCTGGATCCAGGATTAGGGACAAACAGACAGACGAGGTCCTCACTGGACATCAGCCATCAAAGGAGAGAGACAACCTTTGTGATATCTCAGTTTTATATCGAGTACAGCATATATGTGATGCAATACTCTGTTTGTCAGTTTGGCATCACCTGTTGTGTCCACTCCTCCCCGCAGGTGTGATCCCTTTTCATCTTTGAATTATGGCATTCCACTAGCTTGAGGATGGTCTTGATTACTACAGGAATAAGTATAAGCAATAGCCTTTCTGCATACCAATGCCCTGTGCTGCCACTTCTAGAGAAGAACATTGTATGAAAAACATGCAGTTAATTTTCAGAAAATGAAGTTACTTAGATGAGGCTTAGCTGAAGCTAGAAAACTGATTCTCCTTCAGCTCAAACCAGAACATCCAGAGTTCAGAGGGAGGTTACAGCTATTAGCAACACCAATAGGAGGCCTCCTGTTCAGGTTTCATCTAGTGATGACACAAGGCTTAGCTGAAGTAAGATATCTTAACTTCTGCTTCAGGTCAAACCAAAACAACCACGTTCCCCTGACATGTGGAATCATGACTCTATAACTTATGAAGTTATAAAGTAGATATGTTTACTCAGTGCTGAGACACACAGGAGAATTATTTCTCAAAAAAATACGTGCGTGCCCACCCTGGCAACGTGTCTTGGCTTTATACAGCCAAGTGTTACATATTCATAAAATTCAAAGAAAACACCTCTACATATTCATAACCTTTTCCTGCTTCTTATTATAATGAGTTTGAGAAGAGTCTTCCTCCTGTTTGTGCCTGTGCAGTGTCTTCTCAGGGATAAAGTTGATTGTCTTAACTTCCTTTAACTTCAATCTGCGCTCATGTTCTCTGGATCCTTGGCATTCTTGTCAGGGTTGTTTCCTGCTCTTATCACAGTTCCAGGTAACTAGTCTTGATTATCAGAAATCATCTAGCAACAGACCCCTTTCCTACATAAAGGCTTATAGAAATATGTTGCTTTAACTAAACAACTGTCATCCTGTGTATTCTTTAAGTGTGAGAAGCTTCTATTCTGTTATTCTTTAAGCGTCAGTTGCTTTGGCTAAATTATTGCAAATTTGTTCACCCCTTAAGTTAGTCCCTGCTTTGTGCTTATCTTGGCTGACTAATTGCTAAGAATTTAAAGCTAAACAATGGTTATTCTGTTAGCCCTAAATGTCATCAATTGTTAGCCCACTTAGCACTATATCTACCTGCCACCTGCCTCATCAGGTCAGGTATTAGGAAAAAATTCTTTACTGACAGAGCGGTCAAGTAGCGGTCAAGTAGCGGCAGAGGCTGCCCAGGGCTGTGGTGAAGTCACCACCCCGGAAGTATTTCAAACACAGGTAAGTGAGGCACTTAGGGATATGATTAATAGTACACAGGTACGTTTGGACTCAATGATCACAGAATCATAGAATCACCAAGTTGGAAAAGACCTACCGGATCAGTGAGTCCAACCATTACTATCAAACACTAAACCATGCCCCTCAGCACCTTGTCCACCCATCCCTTAAACTCCTCCAGGGAAGGCGACTCAACTACCTCCCTGGGCAGCCTGTTCCAGTGCCCAATGACCCTTTCTGTGAAAATTTTTTTCCTAATGTCCAGCCTGAACCTCCCATGGTGGAGCTTGTGGCCATTCCCTCTTGTCCTGTCCCCTGTCACTTGGGAGAAGAGGCCAGCACCCTCCTCTCCACAACCTCCCTTCAGGTAGTTGTAGAGAGCAATGAGGTCTCCCCTCAGCCTCCTCTTCTCCAGGCTAAACAACCCCAGCTCTCTCAGCTGCTCCTCATAAGGCCTGTTCTCCAGCCCCTTCACCAGCTTTGTTGCTCTTCTCTGGACTCGCTCCAGAGCCACAACATCCCTCTTGTGGTGAGAGGCCCAGAACTGAACACAGTACTCGAGGTGCGGTCTCACCAGTCCCGAGTACAGAGGGAGAATAACCTCCCTGGACCTGCTGGTCACGCCGTTTCTGATACAAGCCAAGATGCCATTGGCCTTCTTGGCCACCTGGGCCACTGCTGGCTCATGTTCAGTCGGCTGTCAACCAGCACCCCCAGGTCCTTCTCCTCCAGGCAGCTTTCTAGACAGACTTCTCCTAGTCTGTAGCACTGCAAGTGCTTCTCCAAGTCTTCTCCAACCCCGATGATTTGGATTGAAAGATTTTAGAAGTCTTTCCCAGCCTTAATAAGCCTACAACACCGATATAATCCCTCTTCCAGCCCCGCCCCGCCCCGCGGCCCCTCAGCGCCTGCGCCGCCACCCGCCCTCCCGTGGCTGGTTCCGGCGGGGCGGGCGGACCCGGCACCTCCCTAGGCTGCCATTGGGCCGCCTGCCGGGGCCGGTGCGCACGCAGCCCCGCGCCCGCCCCTCTCCGCGTCCCCGAGCGGCTCTGCCCGCTCCGACGGGGGTCGCGCATCTCCCTCACCCCCCTCGGCGGTGGGAGGCACCGCACCCTCCGACCTGGGGACCCGCGGCACCCGGCGGTGCGTCCGCGGCGGGGGGAAATGGGGGCCGGGCGGGGCGCGCTGCTGCGGGGCCTTGCGGGTGTCCCCTTCCCCCGGGGTCCTGGGGGGTGTCCTCGTCGTGTGTCCTCTCTTCCCCCCCCCCCCCCCCCCCCCCCAACATCCCGGGGTCCTTGTGGATGTCCCTGTCCGCTCACCCTCCTCCAACTCCAGGCTCCGTGCGTGTCGCCTTTCCTCCCCCACAGGGTCCCGGCTGGTGTCCCCGTGTCCCCCCCGGGGTTCCTTACGGGTGTCTCCGTCTTGTCCCTGGGTTCCCCCGCCCCCCGGGGTCCTTACGGCTCTCTTTGTCGTGTCCCCGTATTCCCCCTCTGGGGATCCCGAGCGGGGGTTCCCGCGTTCCGAGCGGCGGTCCTTGTGTCCCCCGGGGTCAGAGCGGGTGTCCCCCTGTCCCTCCCGGGGTCACCTCGGGTGTCCCCGTGTCTGCCGTGATCCCAGCGGTGCCCCCCGGTGTGTGCGGTGCGGGAGCTGAGGTTGCTGTTCCTTTCGGAGTAACTTTGCTGGGCGGGGGCTGCAGGGCTGGGGTCTGACCGGCCCCGGGAAGCACCACGGCCCGTCCCTCTGCTGCAGGGTCGCTGCTTGCCCCGTAGGCAGGACCGTCCCCTGGCCGTACCGCTGCCAGAGCCCTTCTCCCGAGTTTCTACACTGGAGTGCGATGCGGGAGCTGCTGTGCACAGACAGACCTGGTGATGCGGGCACCCTTCTTTCTTTGCTGTAAGTGCAATGTTACGGGGTGTGTGCTTGCTCTCCGTGTCTCTGGGTTTACTGGCAGCAGTGCTCTGTGTGCATGAGTACTATTTACATAGAATCACTAGGTTGGAAAAGACCTTTTAAATCATTGAGTCCGACCATTCCTGTGTGCCACTAAACCATGTCCCCGAGCACCTCATCTACCCGTCTTTTAAACATCTTGAATACTGTGTTCAGTTCTGGGCCCCTCACCTCAAGAAGGATGTTGAGGCTCTGGAGCGAGTCCGGAGAAGAGCAATGAAGCTGGTAAAGGAGCTGGAGAACAGGCCTTATGAGGAACAGCTGAGAGAGCTGGGGTTGTTCAGCCTGGAGAAGAGGAGGCTGAGGGGAGACCTTATTGCTCTCTATAACTACCTGAAAGGAGGTTGTAGAGAAGAGGGTAATGGCCTCTTCTCCCAAGTGACAGGGGACAGGACAAGACGGAATTACCTCAAGCTCCACCATGGGAGGTTCAGGCTGGACATTAGGAAAAAAAATTTCACGGAAAGGGTCATTGGGCATTGGAACAGGCTGCCCAGGGTGGTGGTTGAGTTGCCTTCCCTGGAGGAGTTTATGGGACGGGTGGATGAGGTGCTGAGGGGCATGGTTTAGTATTTGATAGTAATGGTTGGACTGGATGATCCAGTGGGTCTCTTCCAACCTGGTGATTCTATGATTCTGTCTCCAGGGGTGGTGAAAAACTTGCATTTCCTTTCTCTGTTTCCATTGTGCTTCAAATCTAAAAGTGGCAAAATCTGTTGGAGCAAGTCCAGAGGAGGGCCATGAAGCTATTTAGAGGGCTGGAGCACTAGGCTGAGAGAGTTGGGGTGGTTTAGAAGGCTCCAGGGAGACCTTATAGCCACCTTCCAGTACTTAAAGGGGGCCTTCAGGAAAGCCATGGCATGGAACTTTATCAGAGTGTAGTGATAGGATAGGGTAACAGTTTTAAGATGTAAGAGGGGAGATTTAGATTAGATATTAGGAAGAAATTTTTTGCTGTGAGGGTGGCGAGGCACCAGAAGGAGTTGCCCAGAGAGGCAGTGGATGTCCCATCCCTGGAGGTGTTCAAGGCTTTGGGCAACCTCACCTGGAGGAGGATGTCTTTGCTTATGGGAGTGGTTCAAACTAGATAATCCTTAAGGTCCCTTCCAACCCAAATCTTTCTATGATTCTGTGAAGATTTGAATATTCCTGAATTTGTCTTTTGACCATCACAAACTATAAAATTTATAGTCTGTTTTGTGTTTTGATTTGGTTTAGTTGTTCTTGGGGTTTTTTTTTTTCCAAAGACCTTTTGAAAAATGATTCTGAACTCTAGGAATTTAGCCCTCTTCCAAAATAAACCCTTTTAACATTATGGTGTGAGACACTGGAATTAATAACTTAGAATATCTGCCTCTCATCTTCCTGTATTTAGAACTTGCATGCAGAAGCTGAACTGATGTGGATATCTAAATATTTTCCTGTCTTTGCTGACAAAGACAGTGCTGTACTATGAGGTCATGAATCTGTTGCTGTGTTCAGGCTTCTTATAAAAGCATTATTGCCTTAAAAAAAGGCTTACTACTTGTTTGGGTATTTAAGTGTGTGGTTTTGAGTATGTAATTGGTGGGTCTTTTATTCCATAATCTGCTTCTTTGTGTGTATTGTTTAGTATATGTACTTTATTTTTAAGTATTTTATCCACATAATTTGTTTACTGCCTAGGTTCAGTTAAGGAGTTGGATGTGTAGCTTGACTTAGCTTTGCAACTAGCTGGATTGTTAAGGCTACGCATTTAGTTTGCTAGTTGGTCACAGTCACACTGAATAGAATAAGTAAGGGCTCCTCTGCAAGCAAGTTATATATCCAGGCCCTAGGATGCATAGTTTACTGGGAAAATAAAGTATTCAGTACTAGCAGGAAGGTCATTAGGGACTCCTAAGTAGAAAACTTGATAGCTTAGGCTCTAAACCATCTTTTCTGTAGTGGCATCTTCAGAGTAGCTCTATGTCAAGTTTGCATAAAGTCTTATGTCAGTGTAGGCTTTGGAAAGAAGGAATGGAGCAAGAATTTTCTGTATTTTCCCCACACCCTCCCTGGAATCTCCTGTGCTTCCTGCACTTCTGGTTGTGGAGTTTCTTTTGCCATCTCCCTCCACCTCCACTTTTGAGGGAATACACTGTTTCACCTTTTGTATCTGTCCCACAAGATTCTGAGTAACAGCTGTGAAATGTATCATTCTTGTTGATTGTTGTCTGTGTGTTTTGTGTCCAGCTTTGCATGATGGCACAGGGACAGGAGAGGCTCTGTAAAACTAAGTCTCTTTTGAGCAGTTGGATTTCTTAGTGCATGTGTCCATATCCAAACATTTGCAAGTGTAGCAGGTTCTGCACATTGAGATTTTGGTGTGGCCATCTGACTCATTGCTGACTAATTTACTTCATTTCAGAGGCTGAAAACACTGTTGAGAAAACGACAAAATGAGTGGTCGTCGAAAACGTGCACCCCCATCAAAACTAGATGAGAAGAAGAAGAAGCAGCTCTGTTGGAATATGCATGAAGACCGGAGAAATGAAATAACATTAGATGATGATACGACCAATGAGGACCTTGTTCCAGGTCCAAGCACCACTTCTCCGTCCTTCGTTGTTATAAATGACGATAGCACTGATGAAGATCTCATTCAAAAAGAAGGCAGTAGATCAAAATCTGTGAAGTTCTTGACAGTTAACAGTGAAGATGACTCTTATTCCATCTTGCCTTCTGTTTCAGTACAGCTAAATATTATAGTCTTGCCATACCATGCGGATGGGTCCTGGAAGGCTTTGTTGGGTGAACTTGTTCTTCATCTTCCTTCTAAGCAAATTCTAACTGATGACTTCCATGAAAGGAGCTTTAGTTTGATGAGAGGAGACTCTGAAGATCAGCTGCAAGTTTGTGTTCACGAAAGAAGTGAAGAAGAGTGCGGTAGTGAAACAAAAGAATACCTGGGTGCTTATGAACAACGTATTTTGGTGGAAACAAATTTAGGTGGTGAAATATTGGAAGACTTGAGATGGTTGCAAAAGAAAAAAATAATTGGACTTTATCAAAGACTTGGCGATAATCAAGCTTTAAAGGTATGGTTTCTTATATTTGTTTTGTGTTTTAAGTCCTTTTCTTGTTTGAAATAGAAAATAAAAACCTCTGAACACAATGAAGTATGGCAGCTACCATTTATTTTTATAATGGGATAAAAGTATTTGGTTTCTACGTGCTTTTGTGAATATTTTCAATGTTGTGGGTTTTTTCCCTAAAAATTTATTTTTATTGTTACACTGCTAGTAATGCATTACTCATAGGAATCTCAGAAGCCAGTCCCTGCAATGTTCTGTATCCTCAATATGGTGATTTTAGGAGATCTGTTACATATGTCTACATCTGCTAACTTTCAAAGCACTGCTTTTATTTTCATGTTTTTCTGTTTATGGTATTCTTACCATTCTAGCAGTTAATTAAGTCATTAACTGTATAACCATTTCACAGGTTGGAATTTATTTGCTGGAAGCTGGGCTAAGTAAACTAGAGTTTCTCAGTGATGGAGGTGGAAGACCCAAAAAGGCTAATCAGCTGATTCAAAAACTCATGGAAAAGTTCTATAGTTTTTCAGTTCCAGGTAATGTTGAACGTTCAAGTTGAATGTTGATGAATAAGTTTTGTTATTCAAGTTTGGGGGCCTTTTTAGTAGTTTTAAATATAAGGGAATATAGTAAGTTATTCCTGCCATCTGGAAGAACTTTGTTCTCAAGGTAATATTATTAGATTTTTCTTTCCACAATATTACCTGATAATTAACGTTATGCTAATTTGTTAATGGTCAAATTACAGATGATAACATTCCTTCTCTACAGATAAGGCACTGAGGCACGTAGAAATTTGTTCCTTTACCTTTCTTGGGAGTAAATACAGTTTTTAATGATTCATGTAGCTCATTTGAACAGATCTGCAGTAGCTCCTCCAAGTTACACAGGAACAGTTTAAAAGAACCAGGAATTCAGTTTGGAAGGCTTTTGTTCATAGTGTGGTACCTAACACACAACTGTGGCAACAGAATTTGTTTGGTTTATATTGCAAAGCAATTGTAATCTAAACAATAGAAAATTCACCTTTATGAGGAGTTTAACCACTGCAAATTTACAATAAAGGCATTGTAATTTTGGAATTGAAGAAGTGTTTATTATATTCAATAGTAATACAGATTTTTTAGGGTGCTATATATGACTGCTGTATGGTGCGATGTCTTAGGAAACTGTTAAGAAAACCAGCCTTGGTCTTGTTCCTAAATGTAGGGTGGATTCAAAATGTTAGTTGGAGACTGACATAATAACAATAATCATAAGTTTTTCATTAATCTAGAATATAGGGGATAAAATTATGTTTTCATTGATGTAGATATTTTTGTTCAGCAATTTGGAAACTGCCCTGCAGGTAAAATAGGAAGATCCTGCTTCAGGTGCAATAGCAGAACTTTGGTTCAGTCATTAAAGGAATTAAGTAGAATTATGAAACATATCAGAGAAACTTAATTTTACATAGTAGAATAACATCTGTTTCTCAAAGGTAAAAAATAACTAAGATGAAAGCATTTTTGAAATGGTTAAAAGCATAATTAAATATTCATCATTGAATGTCACTGAGAGAGAGGTTAAGCTCCTTAGCATCCTTTTAAAAATCCCTGTGGTACATGGAATGATTTAATCAGGAAAAAAAATTCTCTGAGAGGATGAACAAAACAAGAAAGATGTGGACAAAATATCCAGTTGTATGGACAAAAAACAACCAACTTTTTACTTCAAAGCATATTATAATCTTCGCTCTCCTATAAAATTCTGAATAGGCTTAGTTTATATAGAAGCTCATTTATTACGCTGTGAAATGTGAGATTTGAAAACTGTTATTTGAATAAGTATGATGATAGGTGTCATTATAGATCAACTTCATTGATCAAAATTACTCTGCAGTCACTATAATTTCTCTGCTCTTTCTTTGAGATGAGGAATGTGTGTGAGAGGTTTCCTTGGAACAGTTTCTGTAGTGTATAAAGCTGCATGCTCTGCAATCTGGTTACATTCTTTACATTACAAGTCTGTAACAGTGCGAGAGTGAACTTACAGGAACTTAATGTCTTTCAGAATTCTCTTCTCCCTTGTGAAGCACTGGAATTGTCCCACTGACTTAAAAGGATTCAGGGTGGGAATATAGGGACATCATTTCCTGCTGGTTTTTTTGAAAACTGTTCTTCACCTTCACCTTTCATTTGAATGAAAGAAAGTTTCTGCTTTCTGTGAAACAGAGTCCTAATAACAGCCCACAAACTTTATTTTAAGACTAGACTCTCTGGTGTTTGTGCCATGTACATCACTTCTTTGTTTCTGTGAGGTGTAATTATAAGTGGGTTTAATTGTGCCTGCCGTTAGGTGTTTTCTCATGCTTTTAAGTTGTATCTTTCTTTGAGCTGTAGAGTTGTACAGCTGTTTTGTTGGTACCAATGTTTTCAATTTAAGACTTAAAACACTTAAAACTTGTCCTGTAAGTCTTTTGTTTCTTCATCTTATGTCAGTTTCCTAAAATGCAGACCTTTGAATTTTTCATGAATTTTTGATCTGCAGTTCTTAAATTCTGTCTATGCCTCTATGCCCACACAAGCAAATTATGTGAAAAAAATATGTAAGCACAAGGCCTTCTTTCCTAGAGGGTAAGAAAGAAGGGTTGGGTTTCCATCCTAGAAGGTGCAGACTTCTCTTCAGGTGAGATTTTAGTTTCTAAAGTATGCCTTGTCTGAGTTTTTACAGTGATGCAAGTGGTGAGAATTTTGTGTTGTCCTGCTACAATTTTCTTATCCAGGTGGAAAGGTTTTAAATAAACATTCACTGAAGAGAATCTTCAGAGTTTTCTTTTAATGTTATTTTGTCAAGAAGGGCTTATTTTCCTGAAAAAATGTACAAATCCTTGACAATCCAATGTGTTTTCCCCCTTTCTGTAGGATCATTGTTAACATTTAAGTCTGCAATGTGAGATATGTGGTTCTTTATCAGTTTGAAATGTTTAGTAGAAGATCTTTATTAAATAAATGAAGCCTGGGCATTCTACCTCTAAATTCTAAAGGAAGAGCTTTGCTGACTGTGCTGCTGTGATTGCCATAGCATGTTAATTTAACTTTCAGGGAATATGTGCTGATTGTTTCCTACTGTTGCTTCCTGAGTCAGGTACCGTCATGACATATGTTTAAGTGATGTTAACTTAATGTGTTACAGCAAAATTTACTGAAATGTTGAACAAACTTGTTTTATAAATTATGTCTTTATTTGGTGTATGCAGATGAGCTGGAGGAAGATGAGGAAGAATCTGACATGGAACTAGAGCGACAAAATATTGAAGAGCTTTATGACTTTGTAAGGCACACCCACCAGCAGGATATCCAGTTGCTGAGAGAGGATGTGCAGCATCCTGCATTAATTCCTATTCTGAGGCCATACCAAAGTGAAGCTGTGAACTGGATGCTTTATCGAGAGAAACTCTCAAGCAGTGGCAAGTATATGGGTCTGGAAAACTTGTGCAATTAAAGAAAAGTGCATTGTATTGTCAGCAGTAATGTTTTCTTGTTCCTTGATTAGAAGCTTTGTTAATTATTTCATTACCATTTTTATCAAAACTGTTGCTTATGTAGTACACTAAATGATAAACTAAACTTTGTTGAACAGCAGTTGATCTATCTTGTTGGTCATGAAGGTCTGTGGAGGTAGATGTCTGCTTTTTGTCTCTCAGTGTCACAGTAAGGATGAGCAATTCTAAGCAGTGTGCTGTTCATAAAGAAACTTCATAATAGTAACATGAACTCTTTCTCCATAGAAAATGCACTGCACTTCTTGTGGCGGGAGGTCATCACTCTGGATGGAGTAAAAATCTACTATAATCCATTTACTGGCTGGTATGTTTTTGTAGTTATCTCTTTCTGAGAACACCTGAAGGTTGTACTTTGTGAAAGCCTTATTGACAATTTTTATCTAGATGATGTAAAATAATCCATAACTGTCATTTTTCAGTTAACAACTTAATTATTAGAACAGTAACATTTTTAATTTGAAAACAAAATAGGCAAATAGGAATGTACAATCCACAGGTAAATATGTAACTCTTAAGTTGAGACATAGTTTTTGAAGTTGTGGGGTTTTTTATTTTAATGCAAATTTGTTGTTTTAAAATCAACACTTTTTTTAATTAATGTATTTGAGGCTTTGACCTTCTGATCCAATTTTTTTAAAGTCTAAGGACAGGAGTCAGTATAATGCTTTTTATTAATGCTGGTTGTTACATTATTAATTCTGTTCCAGTGTTTTTCTGATTTAGTTGGTTAGAATTGAACCTTCTGTTTGCGAGTTTGCATTTTATTTTTTTCCCATATAACATTCAGGTTAACAGATGTAAATAGAACTGTATTTCAAATTTTTTAGAGACTAATGTTATGATATGCCAAGGTTAGCCAAGAGGAGCCTGTAGGAGGGGAAAAAAAATCCAAAATCTTCTGGCATACACATTCATCTTGGCCAGGCTTGTACACCTAAAAAAGCTTGTATTAATCTCAGCTTACCTAATAAAAGGTAATTCCTCACCTTAGAAACTTTGCTTTACTGAAGCTGTGCTGTGTTTGTCCCCGAACACGTGCTTCTCTGACGCCATTCTATAGTTGCTGACTGTAATTTGGCAATGTACTTGAATTTTAGTATTATCCATGAATATCCGATTGCGGGACCCCAGTGGCCTGGAGGTATTTTGGCAGATGAGATGGGTCTTGGAAAAACAGTAGAAGTGTTGGCTCTTATTCTTACCCATACGCGACCAGACATTAAACAAGATGATCTGACATTACCTGAGGTAAGAAAATACCGGGATAAGATTTAGTTGAAGAAAATATTTTTTCAGAATTAATGGAAATGCACTTCTCTTGAGTTCATTGCTTTCTCTTTTATAGAAATCCAGATTTAAAGCTAGTTTAAGGTACATGCTTTGTAGGATGCAATACTTGGTGGCCTAAAGAATGCAATGGTTTGCATGGGAAGCAATTGATAGTGTCCGATTGTTGATGGGTGTTAGCCAGTAACTGCGCTGTTAATAGGTTGTTGGTAATTTACACACACTCCAGGAGTGTGTAGAAATGTGATTTAATTTACTATGTTGGAAATCATTATCCCTTTGCCTCATTGATGAGTATCAATCATCCATTAGACACACTTTCTGTGCTAAAACAGGGACTCCTTAAAGTTAGTGAATGAAGATTTCTCCTACCCCTCAATTTCAAGTAGTAAATGGGCTGGAAAAAAAGCCCTGTAAGAACAGCCAAAAGTGCTTTTTTCGAACAGGGACTTTGTGGGTGACTTCTGGCTTGTGTAAACCAATGTCAGAGTTCCTCCAAGTATTTCCAGTCACTGTAGGTCTCAAACAATGACTGGAGTTTCATTGTAGTTACTGTTTAGGAACTCTGCAGAGCAACCAGTTCTACAGGGCGGAGTGAAGTGTCAATGAATACAGCTATAAAACAATTAATCATAGAAATATTGGCATTGAATTTGTTCAGACTTTTAGGTTCTTTTTTTTATATCCCAGTTCTTGAGTGTACAGCTCCTTGAATTAAATCACTGTTTCTGAATCACAAATAATAAAGTACATTTTGGAGGACAGTCCCTGAAGAGAGAAACTTATTTGTTACACAGCTAACTAGCACTTCTCAGTCAACGTTACTTACCTCCTTTTGTGTTTGTCGCTATATATTAACTAAGTATTTTCCTCCCCTGGCAGTAACTGAGATCCATTACAGCTATAGATTCCTGCAGCTAGGGGAGGAGGAAGTGGAGGACCCGAGCAGTTTGCAGGGCTGCTCTTTGTGTTCTCAGTGTAGGTTGCTGAATACTTTTTACCAAGAAATTGAACCAAGTGAGGTACCACTCTGTACACTGAAATGAGTTATCTGAGCAAATTGGTGAGATTATAGTACACATCTGTAGTAGCTCATGCTTATTTCCAAATGTGAAAAGATTAATGAAGTTCAGAATTATTATGAAGACATGAGTTAATAACTGTTTAATGTTGTCTGCATTAGGGTAAGCTCGTAAACTTCTTTGTTCCACCTCAACCTTTAGAAGGAACTAAAAAGAAAAAAACAAAGGAAATGGAGTTTAAGTTGAAGGAAAAAATACAATACCCCAGTAAGTATTTCTGATGACTTTTAAAATACATTTTACTTTTGGCATAGGCCTTGTTATCCACTGATGATGAGTTCAAGGCTGCTCTTCCCTTCTGCAGAAAGAAAATATTCATTTGCTTAGTACTGTGGTGTAGGATTGCATGCTACAGACAAGTGATCCCCAGTTAAAAGTAGTTGCTAACTCAAAATCTGTGCTACAGAGCTCCATGTAACTAAAGCCTGTTGTAAGAAAGTTTATGCATTTGACTGAAACGTGTTTCCTTTTTATAAGCTTCAGTAAGAAAATTGAGTGAATTCTCTCTCGCTATTCAGTATTGTCTTAGAATCACTGAAACACAGCAATTTGTAGGGCTTCCTCAAGTAAAGCATTTGTCAAAGCTGCTGCCTGACTTTGGTTTGCATTTTTTTAGACAAGCATAGTGTTTAGAGTTCCCTTAATATGCAAGGTAACTTTCATTTCATCTGAGCTGTAAGTTTTTTTGCTTTGTGTCTGCATGTAGGCTTACGAGTGATGATATTAGCAGCTGTAAAGGAAATGAATGTGAAGAAAGGAGCATCCATTATTGCAATGTTTAAGTACATCAGTGCTGTATATAAGTATGATGTACAGAGAAATAGACGGCTTCTCAAAAGGACTCTAGAAAAACTAATCACAGAACAAGTAGTAGAGCAAGTCAAAGGACACGGTCTGGCTGGATCTTTCAAGCTGGGAAAGAATTACAAAGAACAGAAGAAGCGAGAAAGGACCAAAGAGCAGGTAAAACATGCTGCCGTAGTTACTTCAAGGAATCTTGCAAAGGCAGATCTTATTTCTACCGATTGCATACTACAGCTGTGTTGTCCGTGTGCACTAGTTGAGTGACACAGATTTATTGATAAAAATAAACTGTAGCATTTGATATTGATGAACAAAAACCCAGAAATCATAAGTAAATCAAATCTAGGGCTAAATATTAACCACATCTGTCAGAAATCTAAAATAGTGTTTTTGGGGTGGGTAGATGTATTGTTCTTACTTCGAAGTTGTCTTTTGAATTCTGGCAAGCATAAACCATATCCTCAAACTGTCAATTGATATAAAAACTTAATATCTATGTCGTGATGTGTTTATATGTTTCAAAAGGAAAAAAAAAGTGAGGAGAATTTCTGACATTTTTGTGTAATTCTGCTTTGTAGGTAGCAAGGACTTCAGAAAACATTCAGAAGAAGCCACTGATTGATGCTAAAACTCAAACAAAAGGATCAGGAAATAATGATGTCAGTTCTGAAGATGTCCTTAAAGCCCCTTTACAGTTGAATGTTGCCATGGAAGAACATGATTATTGTACAGTTAGCAAAAATAACAGGAAACCTGAAGCAGATCATGAGAACTCTCTAAAAGAGAATAAAGTTCAGCAGGAAGCTGTGGTCCCAGAGTCTCCTAATTTGCATGGCAACCTCCTTGTCTCCAGTGATGTGAGCAGGCATCCCAATTTTGATGTTTCTAAAACTACTGCTGATGTCCAGCAGGAAATACCAAAGGATCAGTCCTCTCATTCACAAGAGCATGCTGGCCCTCCTACGCAACATGCTGGTTCTGTATTTCCATTTAATACCTCTGAATATCGTTTTGAATGCATCTGTGGTGAGCTTGGATTGTCTGACTATAAAGCTCGAGTGCAATGCCTGAAATGTTACTTATGGCAGCATGCAGAATGTGTAAACTACAAAGAGGAAAACTTGAAGATCAAGCCCTTCTACTGTCCCCATTGTCTCGTGGCAATGAAACCGGTTTCTACAGGAGCAACTCTGATAATTTCTCCAAGTTCTATTTGCCATCAGTGGGTAGATGAGATCAACAGACATGTAAGATCATCTTCTCTTCGAGTTCTGGTAAGGTTATATAGCTTCATGTTCTGGAGAATTATTTTGTCTAGGCTCCTGGCTTCTGGTTTGACACGCTGTATCCCACAAAGTTCTCAAAGAGGTTTCTTTGTCCTCTGTGTCACAATTCTACATTTCTTGCTATTAAACCTGTGCTTTGGCATTGCTGTCCAAGAACTGTGTAGTTCTTAATTTTTTCCATATTAGTTGGTTACTAGGAAATGATACAGTGGACTAGATATATCTAATGAGTGGAAGCAAATTTTAAGCACCTGTCACAAGAGGTGATTCCTGAGAGAGAAGGCTGCTAGTGTTTTTTGAGATTGCCAGGAAACCAGAAAGGCCTAACTACAGAGGCGTTACAGAAGTCATCTTTGGCCTTGATGTTTACTGAAAATAACACCATTGCAACCTGGACATTGTCTCTATTAATCCACCATATTTATCAGGATGTTGCTTATCTGGAAACTATGATTGGTTTTTATTTCTGATAGCTCTATTACTAAGACATAATTACACGTATAGTAACTATGGCTATACAGGATTTTTTTTACTATAGTTATCACAGTGTTCAAGGGTAGCCACTGCCTTTTATGAATGATGTAGTCAAGTTTTGTTTTTTATATTTTTAGTCAGCAAGAATCTTAGTAATGATGAAATGCTTTGAGAACTGTACATCCCTTATACTTTGAATAAAACAACAGTAGTAGATTGGTAGACAAGCCTTTTGTATTCAGAGATGTATTTGATACCTTCAGATATCCTGCTTAGATGCCCAGTGCATAAATGAGTTGTAGATTTCCTGTATGCTATTTGTGTGAGCAGTCTAACTGGCTTTAGTGCAGCAACTAACAAACTGGTAAAACTTGCAGAGTTTTCATAGGACCTGGTCCAAGTTTTATACCAGCTTTGATGAAAACTGTCAGAAATAGATTTACATGGTAACAGTAAAATAGCTTAAATACTGAATGTCAGTGCTTTAAGCTGTGTGACACCTGCCATTCTAAGACACTTCTAAAATTTTAACTGCCAACTGTAAGTCATCTAGACTGGCTTTCAGTGTTGCTTCAAAATGAACATTTGTTACATTTTTTTTTTCTGTAAAGTTACAACGAAACCAGTACAGCTGTTTCAAAGAACCCATATTAACAGGTTTTGCATTGCATGTGAAGGGTGTCTTTTTATTCTTCCAACTGCTTACAACCCACGGGAAATTCTAGTTGGTTTATGTAATAGAGCAAGAAATTAAAATTTATCAGGTTGTTTCTTCTTGCTGCTGTGAAAACAACAGCCAAGTTATAAACCTCTGGAAAATCTGGTCATAAATACTTGGAAGAACTTACTGGGCTTTGACAGCTATTTTTTTCTTAAATTACGTCAGTGAACGTGCTCTTATTTTTTCCTTTTTCTCCCCTCGCCCCTCCGTTTTGTTCATTTGCATTAACCTGGTTGAACATGCTCTGTTGTCACGCTCTGGGGCTGAACAGACATTTTCTGCAAGTGTTTCACTTGACAGAAACACTGTTTCTATATGCACAAATATAGAGAAAGATTATTACTGAAAGAGAAAGTACAGTTGACAGTGAAATTAACAGTGAAATCAAGTGCTGAATGTCAAGAGGCAAAGAGAGGGTAATCAACTAAGTTTTATAGAGTCACCTTGATTTTGGTGTTTTTAACTGTTAGCTGTGTGAATTAAGAAGACATTAAAGTTTAACACTATGAGGGACTGAAAGACAGTGTGATTTTTTTTAAATGGTAAAAGCATTTGTAAGTAGTTGCTGATAAACACTAACCAAGATGGTTTGTTCTTACAGAATAAATCATGAACTTGCGGTGTTGCATTTATTATCTGTATTACTTTTATGGATTTCCTGCCGTGCTACTCTATGAATACAGGTTTTTACCAATGGTTTCATATTATATGAGCAACACTGATGAAAGCATACATGTATTAAGCTGTACCGATATTTTAGCAATTTTATGGAAGTGTTTCTTTCCCTCATTGTTTGCTGTTGTGCTATTGAATGGGCTTGATGATTTCAAAGGTCTTTTTCCAACCTAGTGATTCTGTAATTCTATGAATACAAATCTATGTAGGTGTACCAAGGCGTGAAGAAGCATGGCTTTCTGCAGCCGCACATGTTGGCAGAGCAGGAGGTGGTTATCACCACATATGACGTCCTCCGCACTGAACTGAACTACGTAGATATACCCCACAGTAACAGCGAAGACGGGCGCCGTTTCAGGAACCAGAAGCGGTACATGGCCATCCCAAGCCCATTAGTAGCCGTGGAGTGGTGGAGAATTTGCCTCGACGAAGCACAAATGGTTGAATGCACTACTGCAAAGGTAGAACATTCCTGATCGTGCATTTATTTAACCTGAAAAGGTTTTGACAAGCTTATTGTAAATAATACAATAGATTTCCCCTCTCTGCCTCTAACGTTCACCGCACTCAGGTAATTTGTCCATGCTCTTTAGAAGTGAATTTTCTGTGAGGAATATTTACTGTTAAGTGGTTCTCCTGTTGGAATTATGGCAGACTGAAGTATATCCAGCTCGAAAAATATTTAACATAATCTGTACTGACAGTTTAAAGAACTAGGTCATCATGTTGTATATGGTGTTTGATAGTTTCAGACAAGACACTAGCCTGTTCAGTGACATGATTCAGAGGCATAGATATGTCCTTCGGGTCTAGAAGCTGAGATAGCAAGCAGTCTGTCTGCAAGCTCTCAGGCTGCAGTCTGCTGAGGAAGATCGTCTTAATTAGTATTCATCCAGTTTTTTTCCCCAAACAGGAAGACAAAAATGCTGCTTGCGTAATAGCTCATGGATTTTAGTTGTTTGTTTGGGGTTTTTTGTTAGCGTAGTTTCTTTTGATAACTGCTTGCCTTCTGTGAACCCCTAACTGCACTTGATTACTTGGAAGTGGTTATGGCTTTTATCAGCTTTCAGTTACCTTCAAAAAAGCTCAGTATCTATATACACATTTTTATACTGTATTGTACCAGTGCTGCTTATAGGTCTGCTAATCTTACATACTGAAAAGATGTTCAGACTTCTTAAAAATAAAGCCTGTGTGTTTTTAGACTGTGTTCCACTCTGACTTTGTTTTTCCTTTCCTCCCATTGGTTCTATCTCCTTCTGCTAGGCTGCTGAAATGGCCCTCCGTTTAAGTGGAATCAATCGCTGGTGTGTCAGTGGCACTCCTGTGCAGCGAGGATTAGAAGGTGAGATTTTATGTAGTAGTGTAATCTGTAGGTTTTCCTTGTGCTTATAATTAGGTAGTGGGTTGAAGCAGTTAAAATATCTGCTAATTTTTCTCATCAGATGCTGTGACTTGCTAAGCCATAAACATTAAGTATGTAATAAAGCCATCAATAAATTTATCAATATAAAAACTGCAGAACCAAAATCGTTTTTTTCCTCCTCAAGCTAGAATAATACTTGGGGGAGCAGAGAATCTGTATGTCAAACAGCTTGCTCGAGTCTGTTCTTCAGTTTCACTTAGAGTGGGTAAATATTAACCCTTTTTTTATTGCAGCTGAAGATAGTCTGCTCTGGTTACAAAATCCTTGTCAAATACAGTGAGCAAAGCTGTATTTGCTTTTGCATAGCCCTGTATGAACTACTGTGGGTATCAACTGCCATGAATATAAATTCTAAAAATTATACTGAAGTTTATGAAACTGTCTTGATTCCTTATGTAAGGACTTAATGAATTGAGATGCACGGAGTAGGGAGCTATATGTTAGCAGGTGTCATTTATTCTTTTTTTTTGTGAAGTACTCAGTTTCTGTAGACAGGCTTGAGACAAACTAAAAAAGAAAGGGAACTTGCAGACTTCTTCATGGTGTTAGGAATATAGGATACGTATCAGGGCAATGAGTTTGAAAATGGATAAACCATTGCAAGCATTTGTGTGCATTAGAACTATTGTTCAGATACCAAACTATTATAAAAGTCAATATTGCAGATTCATTTGTTATGGAATTGTGGATTAAATTTACATATAGTTTTGAGAATAATTAATAGAGCAAACACTGTGGAAGTGACTTACTTGACTGTCGTGATTAACTTGAACAAGTCCTTATGTGTGATAGTATTGATTTAATATTTATCTGAAATGCCATATTGTCCATAATATATGTTGATCAGGTGCCCAGGCTGTACCCAGGCCAGCCCCACAGAGGAGATGAAAACTACTGACTAATATGAATCTCTACTGTCACTGCTGTAATTAAGTGGGATAGGACCCCTGGTTAAACAACTGCTTTCTGCATAGAAATCATTACTAGGATTTTTCTTCCCTTGATCTGTGAGGTATTTGGGTAATGTCTTACGACTCTTAGCTGAATACCAAAATTACCATAAAGTTAACAGAATAAAGAATGTGGCCTCATCTTTAAGAACTATCTGTAAGGTGTCATCCTGTATTTCTATTTCTTCATTGTCAACATGAAGCATTTAAACATGTTTCTCCATTTTTCCAGTAACATTTTGGGCCAAACTTTAAAGTCAGTATGTCCTTATATTTCATCCCAAGAACTGATAGGTTTCTGAACTGGGCAGAATTAACAAGCTGTATTCTCTCAGTTAGTAGGAAAACTTATGTTTTAGTTTCTTATCCTCTAGTAGAAAAGTTGAACTCTTTTTTTTGAATTGCACCCCTTTTTAGGATGGTGAGCAACAGACAGCTGGTGCACAGCGGGCTGTGAAGTAATGATACTGAGCAATATTGTTTTAAAAAATCTGGCAAACCCAGTTAACCATATGCAATTATGTATTTTCTGCCTCTCACCCCTGCTCTGAATAGATTTAAATTCATTGCAGTGTTCTGCAAAACTTGAAATTAGGAAAGTGTCTCATAAATAGGTATATGCCAGAAAAAAATTCTATGAAAATCAACAACTATCTAAAGGAGAGAACCCTCACCTTCCCTCACCCAGTCCCCTGCCTCAAATTGGCTATTTTAGTGAGAGAATGACAAGTGGAGTTGCTTTATGCTTGATAACCTTTGTATGAAAGGGCTTTTTTTGAGACATAGTGTGAAATATTAAAGCACAAACGTTGTTTTAAAACACTTTCTTTTTCTTGGCAGATCTGTATGGATTAGTCCTTTTTCTTGGAATTGATCCTTACTGGGTCAAACACTGGTGGGACCAGCTTTTATATCGACCTTATTGTAGGAAAAATCCACAGCCTCTCTACAGTCTAATCGCCCAGATAATGTGGAGATCAGCAAAAAAGGATGTGATTGATCAAGTAAATAAGACTTTTGGGTTTTAAAATTCCTGATAGAAGTTGATAAATGTCTTTGTTTGCAAATCACTTATTTTCGTTTTTTAACTGCAGATTCAAATCCCCCCTCAGACAGAAAATGTACACTGGCTTCACTTCTCTCCTGTGGAGAGACACTTCTATCATCGCCAGCACGAGGTGTGCTGCCAGGATGCTTTGGCAAAACTCAGGAAGATTTCGGACTGGACTCTTAAGCTTAGTAGCCTAGATAGAAGGACTGTGACCTCTATTCTGTACCCTTTGCTGCGTCTGAGGCAAGCCTGCTGTCATCCACAAGCTGTTCGGGGAGAGTTCTTGCCATTGCAGAAAAGGTGAATTTCTGTCACTTCTTAAATGTCTTGCTTTATCCAGAACAAAACTCTGATGGTCCCTAACGATGCAAGATCTTGTACAGTTCTCAAATAAGCCTGATGTTAAACTTCTTCAGTTAAACGTGTGAGTATGGCACACAAAGTTATCTGAGCTCAGAAGCTGAATAGGATGCAGTAAGGTAGTAATTCTTGTGTTAAAGAACATAGTACTGAGAGGCAGTTGTCTGTGCATTTGTGTTTTAATCTTATGATACTGATAGATACTAGGGTGTTGAGGTGACAGACTGCGTGTGAAACAAACCAAATTCTTTTTCAGTTTTAAGTAAGTCCACTGATTTTTCTTTTTCTCTTAGAAAACTCATGCTTGTAAATGAGAACAGTGAACAAAATAAATAAACAGAATGGAATAATTAATTCCAAGAAAATGTTTTTAATGTGAGGTTGCAGAATTTCTAAACATAGATCCAAATTTGAAAGCTGTTCACATGCTGGGGTTTTTTTCTTTTTTTGCATGCTTTTAAGCTCATCTTCCTCACAAGTGCCCTGTGAATACTAGTTTGGTCTCAGCTTTTGTTAGACATAAGCATGTCGCTAACGCTCTTAAACTTTGTGTCCTGCTCCTTCCCTTTTCTCATATGGGACACCCACAATGCCTAAGCAGCTTTAACTAATGTCGTACCTACTTCAGCAGGGACCTATAGAACATGCTCTGCTGTTGCACTTTTTGCCTAACAGTCTGCTAGCATGCAGGCAAGGACTCAAACGTTGGAGCCCACCAACCCCTACAAGATTATTTACATGAAAATGGGACAGTGGATTACAAATTAAATATGTAAACTGAGCCAGAAGTTTGGGATAGTTAACTGCTGTGTCGATTTTGGTGGAATGCTAGTGGAGTGACAGCTGCATACTAACCCTGGTGGAAATAACAGTATTGAAAATTAAAACTTTCTTAAAATCATATGTACAAAGAAATGTTGTCGTTTCCCAGCACTATTTGCATATCTTTTTTTGTGAACCAAGATTGACTGCAGCAATGGACATTCCCAGGAAAGAGAGAAGATTTGGCTCCTGGCTTTGGTAATACGTATGAGAATAATGAAGAAATTCAGTGCTAGGTACATTTATGACAAACAGAAATTTACTGAAACAAAGTTGATGCTGGTGCAGAGAAGAAACTGGCCAGAAACAAGGAAGCTGAGTTCGGAGCAAATATTATGCTAGGTGACCTTTTTTCCATCCTATGTAGTGAAGGCAGTAAATGAGAACAGTGACTCAGCAAAAATATAGCCCTCAAAAGGGAGTTTTCTAGGCCTTTTTACTTACAACGGATAAAAAAAATCTTTTTATCTTAATTGTTAGTCTGAGGCTATATATCAGATTGCATAATTCATTTATACATCCTGTTGCTTTTGTCATTTTCCTTAAAACTGCTCATGATGTTGGAAATGAAAGTAGCAGTGGTAGAAGTATCAGAGCGGCCAATACCTCTGCAGAATTCAGCTAATTACAAGTAGTGACTATATTAAATAAAGCTGTCTGTGGGGTAACACTACAGTGTAAATTCAAGGAATGCTTTCTGCAAATAGAACAGTGTTGCAAGGAAGGTAAAATGAAGGCCTGGTCCAGGGTACCCTTCCAGCATACCTTGGTCCCAGACTGCACGGGAGTTAGGCCAACTCTTACTCTGCTCTGCAGCACTAAACACCAAATATAATAGTCGTGCTTCCCCTGAAGGTGAATGATGCCAAGGAGCAGAGTTTCAGGGAGAGGAGTAGTGTCTGTTCTCACACAGCATTTGATCATAGAAGCATCCTCAGCTCAGCAGTTGTAGGCTGTAATTGCTGTTTACTTTCCATCAGGCTTCTTCCTGACTGGATTCTTTGTCCCTTGGCTTTACTCCAAGCTGTCCTTCATGCTTCTTTCTCACCTCAGTTCTTGCTTTTCCCTCTTACCTCTCTACTTCTTGTGTTTTTATATTAGGTTAATTCTCTTCTTACTAAATTCCTTGCTGTAATTACAAACACTACAAATGAATGTAGAAAAATTTGTTTAAAACGATAGTTGCTAATTATCACTATTATAATTCCACACATCTTCCTCTGTACCTTGACACCTCATCTGGTTTACATTTTTAGATTGGTAGTGGAAGGGAGAAATGTAGTCTCTCATAGCTGTTTTCATTTGAACAGAATCTAGCAAAATGAGGTTGGTCTGCTTGTTTCCAGTTCACCACTGTAACAGAAGGAGCAAAATACTTTGCCCTCCCTGTAGAGGATTATTTTACCTAGTTTTAATTTTCCTCTTGTGTCTTATTTCTTCATATTTTTAGGAAATGACATACTTGGGGTGAAGCTCTAGCTGGAGGAAAAGCTGACAACGAGGAGTTTTGAATAATTAAATAAATATTGAATAAACATTTGCACAGTATGTTGGTTGCATGTAGCAATCTTTCATGCTGCACAGCATGACAGTTTTACTTCTCTACTATTGTACTACTATTCTCTACTTGTTTCAAATTTGAGCCATTTGGTCTCCATTTCAGCACTATGACCATGGAGGAGCTGCTAACGTCTCTGCAAAAGAAATGTCGAACAGAATGTGAGGAAGCTCACCGACAGCTAGTGTGTGCGCTTAATGGCTTAGCTGGTATCCACATCATTAAAGGTAAGACTGGATGGCTGTAGCATATTCTTTACTCTTTAGTAGGCTAACTATGGTTTAGATGACACCATGTAAAGACAGTGGCTTTTTTTCCAATTCGGGGATAAAGCACTAGTGAAGTCATTGGAAACTAGAGGCTTTGTAACAGTGTAACAAAAAACAACATTCATTCCTGAAGAGGGAGAGAAGAGTAAGTGTAGTTCGATGGGTCTCTGAGATGTCTTTGAGGGTTTCTGGCTTTTTTTCTTTTATGTTCTTTCTTGATTCTATCATCTACACATACTGGTAGGGTAAAAGAAGCCATACCTGTATAATTGTTCTTAACCTGCATTTGGATTGCCAGTACTGTTTTGTGGGCTTTCTTTATGCCCCTTGCCATGCAAACTGCTATGCTGACCATGAGATCTATTTGCTACTACCTGCTATTTTGCTCTGTCAGATTTTGTCTGAGTTAGGAGGGGAAAAAAGCTTTGAATGAGAAACAAAAATAATTCAATTAATCCCCCTGAACAAAATAACAATAACTTGAAGTCCCGTAGTCATGAATGTGAAAGAAATGCCTTTTTGCCAAGTTACAAGTCATCTAAAGCTGACAAGCTGCTTGAATTTTTCCAGATCATACTGAAGTATTCCTTCAATGACAGATTCTCTACTCTGTAGTTAGTAGGTTTGAAATACTTTGATTGCAAAATGAATTTTAATTTATTTTTTCAGATAGAATTAAGTACTTGAAAAGATTTCTGTAAAGATTGAATATTTCTAAAATACACTAGTAACGAGAATTAAGTTTGGCCCTTTTTTAAGAGCAGATCGATGAAAATTGCACCTGGTAAGAAACAAAAGCAGGACTGAGGCAGAGATCTGGTCTATAATTTCCCCCCACCCAGCATTACACTCAGTATTCTATATCAGCAAGGAGGAAGCGCACCTTGTATATAAGCAAAGCCATGAATTTATTTTTAATATTATTGAAATCTTATAGGTCTAATTGTTAGTAGTCCAGATGTGTTTGTTACAGGTGAAAAAAAATTGTAATCATGCTAGTTTCTACTGCTTGTCTTGCTTTTATGGTCACCTTTCTTCTGGGTCCTGAGGTCAGTGGTTTCATACTGGTGGTGGCAGTACAATGGCCAGTTGTCACTACCTAGAGTCCTTTCTCAGGAGGAACAAGATGCTTGTGTTGATGGTTTCTTCTTTCTCAGTCAAGGATCCAGTAAGGGTCATTTTTAGATTCGCTAGCACACTTTCACACCTCTTTCTTTCTTCACTGGTCTGCAGCTCCGTGTTAATACCAAATTTAGTGTGCATTATACGTTTTTATGAATTTTACATGCTATTTCTTTGTTCTCTTTGTTGCCCCTAAAACCAGTTTTGTCCAGCTCTAGGTCTACATTTCTTTGACTGTGGGTGAGTTGTTTACAGCCATGGCTTTCTTATCCACTGCCAAGCCTGTGCTCCATCTCTTAGCATCCCATGGCCATATTTATCTACACTGCATCCTATATCTTTACTTTTCAAGGCCTCTACTATTGTAACTGTATTCTTCTGTAGTAGATAATTGTGTTAGTTGTAAATATCTCTATCTACACAGAATAACTGCTTGTTAGTGCTATCTATATAAAGCTGTGATTGTAGCCATAGATATCTAATAAATTAGAGAAATTGCTGTCACAGCTAAGCTGAGTAAAAGGTACAGGCAGATCAATAAAAACAGAAAGGAGGCCTGACAAGCCTCAACCTTGAGGCCTTGCAAATTCAGCACATAGCTTTCTGCCTGCTGCTGGTAATGGCACTGGTAATTGCAGGGGATACACCTTTAAAACTGGCAACTTTTTCAATGTCAAAAGCAGCAAATCTTGTTGACATAGGGTTGTAACACCTCTAGATATGTAGGAAGGTGCTTTGTGCTCTGTTACTTTCTACATTTCTTGTCCCAGTAATTCTCTAGGTTTTCAAAATCTTCTAAGACTGTTACTGGCTAAGTAAATCTCTTTCAGGAGAAAGAAAATAAATAGTGTTTGCTTTTTTTTTTTTGCTGCTTTTCCATATGCAACTTCAATTTATATTTTTTTAATTTATATAATCTGATTTCTGAGAAGTGATTGTGATGTTAGCAGCTTACATTAGTAGTTATGCTCCCTGCATGTATTTACTCATTTCTGAAGTACAATGCAACTTTCATTGTTTTCAGTGGAAGAGTGAAGAAGGTGTTTGCAGTGTGAATTTAATGATGCATCACTGCAGTGGTAGATGATGTTATTTCGGTACCACATGTGAGATTTTTTGGACTTATGCAACTGCAAATATATATTTTAAGATCAAGAAGTCTACAGATCTTGCAGTCACAAGATATTTAATTTGGAAACTGCCTTAGTCTTTGTAAAGTACAATCTTCTCGTCTTTTACTAGTGGGATTTGGTTTTTTTAGGGGGTGAGGGATGGCAGAATAAGTAGGGAAGACTTGCTTAAAGACAAGCAGATACTATATAGCCTCTCTGAAAACATCTTAGTATGTAACAAGTGATTGCCAGTCATTATTGTATAATTAAGAACCAAAAAATATATGTGTGTGTTTTTGTTACTCTGTTAATTCAGGAGAATATGCATTGGCTGCAGAGCTGTACAGAGAAGTGTTAAGATCATCTGAAGAGCACAAAGAAAAGCTCAAAACAGATTCCTTGCAAGTGAGTGAGCATTCAAATATAGAGAGATGTAATTAAGAACTGGAATACTTTAGATTTAACTTAACAGGTCAGTCTTTTCTTCTTCCCGGTGGTGTGCTGAATTTTTCTTTGTGCCTGCTGTCATTATCACAGTTGTTACATAGGAATCTGTCCAGTTCCCTTTATTTTTAAAAAGCTGCTATATTTCTAAAGACTTCTGCTTGTGAGTCATGATATCCCATAAGCAGTGTATGATCTCCACCTGCTGTTCTGCAATAAACTTAACATGCTGAATTCCTTGTTTATGTGACTGCTCGCATTAATTCTACTATATTACGCCCTGCAAATAAAGGATGCTGAATTTGCATTGAGAATTATACTAATGTGCCAAATGATAGAGAATAATAAAATTGTTGCTCTGCAGATGATGTTCTCTGAAAGGGCACTAAAATATGAAAAATAATCAAAGGGAATTTTCTCTTCAGGAAATATATTAATATGTGTTTTGAAAACTGTGTTAAAAATATATGTACTTTTTCCTGATGAAAAAAGCAATGATTCTCTAACAGCTTTGTATTCCTTCAAGAAATATCAGTTCTAAATTGACCAAAATTCTCTTAAGCATAACAGGATATTTAAAACATTAAGGACAGATAAATAAGTGATCAGTTGTCTATTTCTTTACTTTGTTTGCTTCACTGAGTAAGTTGTTCTTTGATCATCTTGCACATGGTCATCTGATGGCTGTGAGGCATATTTCTTCTCCTTTGTGACTTCCTAGAGGCATTTTTCACTTCATGTAGCTGTATCAGCATGAATTGATAAAACTTCGTTTTCTCAAAACGTACACTACCTAATACAGCGTTTGTGTAATAAAACTCACCTTCTATCGAGTACTTAGCAGTTGTGTAGGCTTAGCCCTTTAAGATAAGAGCAAACCACTGCTGGCCAGTGCTTTTCAGTGGCTGCAAACAGTACAGGGCAAAGGTGAAGTGGATCCAGGAGATGAGAAGGGCACAAGTTCATGATAGCAAAAGTTATCAGTTTGTGCGACATATGCAGGCAGCATAATAATAGGCCTCTGGTTTGGGATGCTTAGGGTGAACATAGATTAGAGGAATAGAGTTGCCTTATACTAACAATCAAGTTAATGTTTAAGGAAAATAAACAAAACCAGCTTTTTTTTCAGTCATCTTTTATTTCAGAAAAGTGAAAAATAAAAAATTATTGAAGGTCGTTGGAGCTGTTTTTTCCTTATATTTTGTTTCACTTTAAATAGGCCAAGTGAATTGTCTCCTTATAATATTCCAAGGTATATTTACAAAACAATGTGCTTGGAGATAAATAACTTGTTTTCCATTATATTCAAGGGCTGTTTTAATTAGGAGAGTGACTGTGGGACAGAATCTGATGACTTGGTATCAAACTTTCCTGCTAATTTGCTTTTGAGGTGTTAAAGAAGGTCTTTTTAGTGTTTAATTTCCTATCTCGGTAAAATGAGGAAAAGAATGTTTATTTACTTTACAAGAAGCTTTAAGATTAACAGAGAAACAAATAAAACTAATTTTAAATTAATAATTTCTTGCTATAATCTTTCATTGCTCTTTGAGTTTTTTCTGTCACAGATATTGATACATATTTTTTTGTGATTGCTGTTGACTCTGTGTATATTTAGAGACTTCATTCTACACACAATTTGATGGAATTGTTGTTGGCAAAGCACCCAGGAATTCCCCCGACGTTGCGTGATAGCCGACTTGCAGAAGAGGTAAACATTGTTCACATTGTTTGGGTGTTTTTATACTTCAATATTTTTCCCACCTAAAGAGATATCATTAAATAGCTTTCAAGTTAATTACATATATTGGTAAAATCAAGTTTGTCTTGTCAGATGTTTTTTTGGGCTTACTAATAAATGTTGAATTCTAGAGGAAAATAAATAATGCTAAAAATTAATGCTCAATATCCACAAATGCAAGTGAGTAGCACATAGGTAGCTAACCATTTTAAAATGCTATGTTGGCTGGGAATTGGGGGGGAATGTGCATTTTTGTTTATTCCGCATACATGAGTTGTTCATAGCTTAAGCTCTCATCTCCATACAGGCAGAACAACTTCGACGGCATTATATGAGTAAATCCAATGCAGAAGTTGCAGAAGCCCATCAGGCCTTACAGCCAGTTGTTCAAACCATTCGGGACCTCCAGAGAAAGGCAGGTACCTCTTATATGTTCAGTTTCTCAATTTTGCGATTTTTGTTTTAATGTTATTTTCACATGTTTATCCAGAACTTCAGCTGTTTGTTGTCCCTAATGTTTCTTTGAAGGCCTTTTTGGAATTGGACTTTGACAGTGTGCATGCACACGTACACACTCACGTCCTGTGTTCCTCACGTAGAGAGACACACACTACTTGATGAACAGATGACTAGAACCAGAAGTACATGGTGGGATGATTTAGGAACAGTTTAACACAATTTTTTGTTTTTATCTTAACCATGTTTTACTTGTAAAACTTGTATAAATAAGTTATAGGTTTTGACCTTGAAACATTTCTGTGGAGTATCAGATGGTATTCCAGTTATTTTCAAAGGAACTGTTACTTGACATGCGTTTAATTGTTGTGCTTAAGACTTAGTTGTGTTCAGTCAATATGACAATTCAAGTTTCATGGGAAGGTACAAGCCCATAATGAATTGATGGAAACCTGAGTTAAACAATGCTGCTTGTTAGTTGTGGAATATTTAAGAAATAATAAAGAAATGTGGACAAGTGGCACATGAGGAAGTAAACTTCTGCATCTTTTTTCACCATTTAAAATTATAGTCACTTCTGTGTTGCTCTTTATTAATTTAGAGAGTTTCCTTTAATCTCTTTTTGAGAGAAAGAAGAAACTTCGAGATTGCAGTATCCCTATGTAGCTATTCTTTATAGATGGCGTCTGTGAATCAAACTCTACTGAAGCAATTTGAAGGTGTGGAAGTAGGTGGGAATGTAGAGAATTTCTTAATCATGTATTCATTTAACAGGAAAGGATATATTTTTAAGCATACTTTCATCTTTCACTTTCCATGGAATTTATCAATCTGTGTTTGAATTTGGCCTAGAGAGTGGTATAAGCCTGTGCTGCAATGAGTAAAATGGTTCATCATGGTATCTGTTCTTCTGCATACAGATACATTCAGGTTCTCCGTGGTGGTTGGATGTCATCCAGACAGCAATACAGTATGCCATCGATGAGGAGCTCGTTCAACGCGTGCAAAACGAAATAACCTGCAATTACAAACAGCAGACCAATAAACTCTCCATGGCAGAGAAGTAAGAGAATAGCTAGAATAGGCTAATGAATACAGTTAAGTCTGCTCAAGTCCTCTTATCAACTTGTGCTAACAGTTGCAATTAAATAGCAGATGTTTTTGCTTCAGAGCATCTGGTCAGCAATTAGATTTCATAAACAGTCCCCCAAAAGTATAGCCATATAGAAGTTTTAGGAAGAAAAGCAGGAGTATTATGGTTTTCACCTAGACAAGCATTCTTTTAAATGTTTGTTTGTATCATGTAGTATAGTTTTACAGTATTCTGTACTCTTACAACTGCTGAGCAAGAAAAATTGAAAGTTTATTGCCTTAAAATTGAAATAAACAAAAAATAAATAAAATTTCAAATAACCTTTGAAAGAAACTGACTTGCTTAAATGGAAAACAGACAGTATCAGAAAATCCTTGTGTAACAGCATAAAATAGCATCACTGTTTTTCTGAGCGAAGAATTTTGGATTTGTTTTAAGTTAGACAACAGTACTACTGTTGTGTGCAATTACAGAATAACGGATTGGGAGGGACATCTACAGGTCACCTAGACAATTCCCCAGTTTATAGAACCTGACCAAAGACTCAGCCCAAACAGGCTGCATAGAGATTTGTCCTTTTGAGTTTAGAGCATCTCCAGAGAGGGAGATTTCATGGTCTCTGTGGCATCTGTCTGTGTGGTTGCCTATGTCATGCTGGAAAAAAAAGTGATTTTTTTTTTCTTTGTTTAAATTAGCTGCTTAAGAAGTGTATTTTTAAATAGCTATAACTTACAGGCTGTATAACTTTGGACAAGCTATCTGCAACTCAACAGTTTCTTTCATGAAGTAGTGATAAAACTTACTTCCTTTTAAATTTATTTTAGCATCTGCAGTAAAAAATTAAATTTCTTATGGAGCGTTACTGGTCAGTGGTGGAAGCAACAAGTGCTACTCTCTAGCTGAATATTAGAGATGGTTAATCCAAGGTGTAGTGCGTGGGATATATTCTTAAATCTGAAATGTTTGGTAACTAGTAGTATTAACAACAAACTTGTCATTGCTCTTTACCTATATTTTCGGAGTGCCTGGTGAAGCAAACTGGTCTATTTTATTTTAAAATACATATTACTTATGTAGGTCATTTGAAATGCTAGTCTTTACTGTTCTTAAACCTGTGGGGTTTTCTTCCACACTTTATAAAAGGGATGTTTTGGATTAAGCTCTCCATATGAGGTAGAACCACAGCCTTGTAATACGCTGTCTTGTATATGAATGCCAGACCTTGTACGAATGATGCACTCTCAGCAAGAGTCCTCTGCTCGCAGGGAAAACTCAGTATTGGAAGTGCTTTGTTGGTGTTCATGTTCCTACTGCCATCATAAAAGACAAGGAGGTTTCAGGAAAATAGTTCACTGTTCTGCCCATTCAATAATTTTAATTTCAAAAGTTAACTTGCAAAATGCAGTATATTTTTGTGATGGATGCATGTGTCTACTGTGATTTGCACAGATGCATAGCAAATCTGTTTGGCCAACAGATGCAAATAAGGCTATAAAATGTGCATTTGTTTACCTTTAGTAGATTTGCCTTCTGGAACAGTGTGTTGCAGTTTGATGTTGACTACTCTATCAACTCTTGGAAAGATTTTCTTTTCTACAAATACCAGACATGATCTCAGGGGATACAACGAGATGATTTCTTTCAGTTAGCATTATGTGTAGTACTAATAAGCATGTGCTTATGATGTGAGCTTCATAAATTGTCTTACATTGCTATTTAGCTATTTCTTTTCTACTTCAAAACACTGAATTAAGTTTGGATTTGGTGCCTCACTGCGCTATTTCCTTTTTCTTTAAATCAGATTCCGTGACTGCAGAGGCCTTCAATACCTGCTTACAACCCAGCTGGAGGAAGTAAAGAAGTTCCAGAAGATTGTAAGAGAAGCAGTGAAAAACTTAGAAGGCCCTCCCTCTAAGCAGGTTATTGAGGCTGCCACTATCTGCCATTTGCGACCTGTTAGGCTTCCACTTAACAAGTATGTCTTGAAAATAGAAAACATTCTTTAGAGGTCTATTACTAAATTTTACTTCATTTAAAATAAGAAAAGATTGAAGTCTTTAGTCTGTACTTAGAGTTTGTATGCACACAGATATCACAGATACATTTGTTGGAAACATGACCTTACTTTGTTTGGTTTTATTCTTATAAAATCTTCCTGTTAGTTATTTTGTTGAGCGTACATAGGACTGTTAAGTTGTTCTTTAAGGACTTCATGTGATTTTATATGTTGGAATAGCTCAGTGCAGGGATTACTGTCACTTTGTGATGAAATTGAGTGCTTCTGTTTCCAATCTTCTGTATTGCAGCTGTGTCTTTTGTAAGGCTGATGAATTGTTCACAGAATATGAGTCGAAGCTCTTTTCTCATACGTAAGTACATAGCTTTATAAAATTTTCCCTATTAAAAAAAGTGTAAGTTGAATTGTTTTGTATTTTCTACTTCAAGTTTTCTGAAATAACTTTACAAACAAATTGCAGCAGCTTCTTGGTAATGGCCTTGATGGCATTTTTATTAGCTTGGTTTACTTTTTCTACTCAAATTTCAATGAAAAAATTGTGTACAGGAGGCAAATACATGCCACTTTTCCTCAAGCTGCTATAATATGGCCGTACATTTGAAATGAAGCCTTGAACTGTTCAGACACTGCATGTATAAATGCAAGTGTGCTAATTCCTATTTGTGCAAGTATTTTTTGCAGTCCAGTTCTAAATGGTACAATACCGTACTCATTCTGTATAATCCATTAAGTAACAAAATTTAACTAAAGCCACAGTGAGAGAAGAGATTTCAGGTATGAATGCAATTGAGAGACAAAAGAAGGGTCACATCAGCACAAGGCATGACAGAAGTACAATGGACAGTACTGAGAGGCATAGATTACATGCAGCCTTCTGCATGCTTTCTCTTTTATTTCTCATATCCTTCATAATGTAAAAATTGCATTCAAAAATCTTGAGATCACTGAGAGAACAATTTGACAAGTCTTTACCAGTAGAAGCTCTGTTTCCTAGTGATTCCAGCAATCATTAGGTAACATTAGGATGTTTCTTAATTAGCATTGTTTGTCAAGGAGAGAACTGGCAATTTGTAGTGTTCTTAAATAGTGCAATACACAGCAACTTTTGCATTAGAGTTTAACTGCAACTCTTCAGATTTAAGAACTCAGAATTGCAATTTTTATATAATTGTGACATTAATCATTAATAACTACCGAAGGAGCATTAAGATGCATAAGCCTTTACAAAAGCTATTGGTGACTTTTGAGCTGACAAAATGGCCTGTATGGTGATTTCATTGCTGGTACCAACGTTGCTGTGTTCAAAGCAAGCTTTTGGTATATTAAGTAATGAAACATCCGTTTATATTTGTTTCATTTACTTTATCCTTTGGTCAGCTATTAGAAGGCTGAGATATACAGTGAATAACTAAAAAAGGATATGCAAGAACAGTATCAGTGATAACTACTGTGTTGCGTTTGTTTTTAAGTGTTAAAGGCCAAATGGCAATATTTGAGGAGATGATAGAAGATGAAGAGGGGCTTGTTGATGACCGTTTGCCCACCACAAGCAGAGGACTGTGGGCAACCAGTGAAACTGAACGTGCCTTGAAAGCTATTCTCTCCTTTGCCAAAGCTCACCGAATGGATGCTAAGCTTACTGAAGAAGGCAGCACGTTTTTGGAACTCTATGAAGCATGGAAAAAAGAATATAAGGTACAATGGTGTAGCCCATTTAATGTAATATAAACAAAATCAAGCCTGCCTAGACAAAGCTTTTTCGCGGTGTTTATTACAGGATTTGATTTAAAATAGTTAAATACATTGCTTACTAATTTGCTTAGTGGCCGGTATATTTGCATCTGTTAACACAATATACTGATATAATTAAATGTGTTCATTATTTAGTTAAATCAGAATTTGGGAAGACTCAGCAAATCAAATGATGGTCCATTCTGTGATTCAGTTTACCTTCAATCTGTAGCTATATGCAGATGTCTTTTCATTATTGCTTTATTTACTGGATCTTGTTTACTACACAATGTGACCAGAAATTATTGGTCTCCTGTTGTTTAGATCAGGGAGAACTACAGGAGTATATATAAGAAAGTGGAAAGCTTCAGAAGAAGCATTTTATGGTTTTATCTGTAATTTGCAAATGATGGTTTATGTATATAGTATGCTTCCAGTTGTAGCCATTTCTTTTGCAGAAAGCCAGAATTTACTTTTTCTTGGGAGAATTCAACTGGATATTATCTTCACATCACAATAATCTGTAAGACCACTAAAAGTCTTAACATTTCTTTAAAACATACTTCATCTTTAAGAAACGTCCTTAGTACTTTAATACCTAATTATTTAAAATTGCTTAATCATTTTTCCTTAGTTTATGCAGCATTTGATTAGTCTTGCAGGTAATTTGTTCTTGAACTTTTAGTTGAATTAGTTATTGTAATAGTGAAGTTGTAGAAGGCGTGAGAGACAGCTGTTTATGGTTGCTTATGAAGAGAAACTGGAAAAGAACACAGGTCTTTCATGTTACAGATGATCTCTATACTGGTTGTTTTCCATCGTAATTTGTTGTTGTGGCTGAATTACAGGAAAGAAATATTATTTCCTACTCCAGAAGGATTTTTACATTACACATTGTATGGCAGAGTCGTGTAAAGGGAACTCAACTGAGATCTGCTACTGATTTGTTTAGGCTTTTCTTACAGTTACTTCATGAATATTGGATGGTGCTGAGGGATCATGTGTCTGCTATTGATGAACTGGCAATGGCAACAGAACGGCTGAGAGTGCGTCATCCTGATGAGCCAAAACCAAATCCACCAGTTCTCTACATTATAGAACCACATGAGGTACAGTACTTGGCAGGAAAGAAATGGTATTTTTCTGAAATAAACTACCACCTATAAAAATAGTATCTGTATCTAGATATATATCTAAGGTCTATAATATGTTTCTGTTACCATTTCAGAAAGCCTTGTGAAGTAAAGAATTCCTATGTATTTCTACATTCAGTGTACAGGCCTTTTTGAGCTTGTTACTCTTATTTTCATATATTTTTGTCAGCCCTCTGACTGTAATAGTGGTGTGTTTCCAAAAGACTGCTATCCTTCCAGCAGTAGGTGAAAGTCCCAGAGCCATTCTCTACAGTTGCACAGTTTTCCCAGCTGGTGGAAAGTTAAATTGACTTGATTTCTCAGCCGTATAGCTACTTTCCACAAGGCCCTAAATAAAAGACAGTGAAAGCCTAAAAGATTAATCTTTTTTTCAGTATCATGGAATTTCTGAGACACTTTCTGTAGGAAAATAAATATTTGATCTGTGTGTTAAAGCAATTTTTAAAATGCAACACTTTGCTTAATGAATGTTTGACAGTTTGATTTATGTATGTGTGCGACAATAAAAGGCACACATATTACTTCAGACTTCATCCTTTGGGTCCTTGCCTCTTCTGTAGTTTTAATAACTATGCCACTTCCAACTAAATAATCTAGAAGGGAGTCAGCTTGATGTTTCTGTCTTTGCATACGTTAAATAGAAAGTGAAAGCTTTTAAGAAGTATGAATCAAGTAATTAATTTTTTCTTATGCCCTGTTTTTGGAACCACATTTAGGATGTATTTGGCTGTAAGAAGGTAGATAAATTGAATTATATTTGAAAGCAATTTAAAAAAAAATAAAGTTATTTTAAATTGGGTTTGTCTCTGAAAAGAATAAATAATGCAAATAATAAAAGAGCAAGGTTGTGTTCTTGCTGGGTCTCAGCCCATTCACAGTTCTGTGTTTTTACTGTGTACAGGAGAGGAATTGATAATCAAGTTGTGCCTGGGGAGAAGCACATCTTAAATCCATGAAACTAACTGTTCTTCTGTCTGCTTAGCTATGTTTTTTTTCTTGCTTTTTAATACATGTTTAATACTATTTCCACAGGTAGAACAAAACAGAGTGAAACTTTTGAATGACAAGGCAGTTGCCAAATCACAGCTTCAAAAGAAATTAGGACAACTTTTGTATCTCACTAATCTGGAGAAAGTAAGATTTATAGCTCCTTGGTCATTCCCATAATGATGCACTCTTTACCTAGAAGAACAAGCCTGACATTACTTTTATTTAAAACTTACATTTTAAGGGAAATATATTCTGTGAAGTTTCATTGCATGTTGGAATACAGTATGATGTTCTTTGTGTTATTGAATAGTCATAAAGTTTATTACATTTTATATTTGTGCTGTTTGTTTAATTATGCAGTTACAAAACTATGAACTACTTTTAGATAGTTAAAACTTTTATTAAACTAACTGGATCATGTTTAGCAGAAGCCCTGTAAAATTATGTATCTCTCCATGTACAAAGAGCTTACCTTCTTAAGCAGAAGAATAATCAGAGGTGTGGCCTAAATTAGTGTTAAAAAAACCAGATAAAACATATGTATGTTACACTATTTTAATCGTAATGTTCAAGTAAGTGCAATTACACTTAAGAAAGCATAGTTAAGCATGAAATATATTTATGTGTTTTTACAACAATGTAGAACTGATAGAAAAATATGAGGAGTTTCTTGTTTGAAGCTTGTATTTTAATAGGACTTCTCAAATCTGTAATAAGAAATGTAGATCTGAAGGGTGTCAGTGTGAAGAGTGCTCCTTTTACTAACCTTAAATTACATATTTTTTTAACTCCTCAAAATAGACTTATTCATGAATGGTATTTCTTAATTTGCTCACACAATTTTTTCTAAGGACTTAATTATTCATTTTTTTTTCTAGAATATAGAATAACTTCTTATTTGTTATAAAGTTGGGTTTTTTTCTCATTTGTAGTCTCAGGATAAAACTACAGGGGGTGTTAACCCAGAACCATGTCCAATCTGTGCACGACAACTGGGAAAACAGGTAAGTTAGTTAGCAGGGTTTTGGTTTTAGAACACCTGTACCTAAAGCTGAGTCAGTTGTATTTCAAATTTTCAACATCTGCTTTTAAATTAACTTAGTATTGAAATAGGGGAAATAAGCCCTTTCCTGTAAAGTACCAGCTCAACCTCTCCCCTGAAATATCACCTTGTGCAGTTGCAAGCACCTCTGCTGCCATTTGAGGTCAATGTGTAAGTATTTTGATGGAAGTCTTTCAAAAATTGTAACTGATGGTTTCATAGCTGAAGCTTTGCTTTCACAGTTTTGTCAGAAAAAACCTGTGTCATTTATAAGCTAATAGAGTGAAGAAATAGATAAGTTTCTGTAGTATACGGTTGTATTTTATTGTAACTGCTTACTGATATTATTTCTTTATTCTAGACTTTAAAGAAATGGGCATTAGCTACTTAAACACTAGTAAAAAGTAATAGGAAAAAAAAAATGACAATCTGGATTTCTTTCCTCACCACTTACCTCTTGAACTTCAGGAGTTGAAACTTAAGCGAGATTTAATCAAAACAGATCCATATAATAAAGTACAAAGCCATAGTTTATATTTTACTGACCATGTAAAAACATGAAAGGACTTCTGTACATTCGAACTACATTGACTTATTTTCAAGGGTAGCTGGAACTACATTGACTTGTTTTCAAGGGTAGCTGGTTTAAGGTGTTTTGGCTTCTGTTAGCTTTTTAGATCCAGCCATTCCTATCTGCCACTAACCATGCCCATCAGCACCTCATCCACGCGTCTTCTAAATACCCCCAGGGAAGGTGACTCAACAGCCTCCCTGGGCAGCCTGTTCCAGTGCCCAATGACCATTTCTGTGAAAACCTTCTTTCTGATGTCCACTTTGAACCTCCCCTGGTGGAGTTTGAGGCCATTCCCCCTTGTCCTGTCACCTGGGAGAAGAGGCCAGCTCCCTCCTCTCTACAACCTCCTTTCACATAGTTGTAGAGAGCAATAAGGTCTCCCCTCAGCCTCCTCTTCTCAAGGCTAAGCCACTCCAGCTCCCTCAGCTGCTTCTCTTAAGACTTATTCTCCAGCCCCTTCACCAGCTTGTTCCTCCTCTCTGGACACACTTCATCTCTGAGCAGGAGGAGCTCATTGAAAGCAAAAATAGTATTTTGTTTAACTTTGGCTGAGACTGCCTCTTAGGATGATAGTAGCCCCATGTTGCAAGGAACTTTTGGAATGCTTCACATAATTGAAAGGACCTTACAAAGCCTAAAGTATCTTTTGCATGATAATCGCTAGCCTTGTCAATTTCTTTTGCTACTTTCTTTTTTTTCCTTTTAGAATGGCCTATAGAACAGACTGGTACAGAGTTAAGACCTTATTTTTAGGTGCAAAATCATTGGTTTACTTCTCTGTTACAGAAGGTCACAGCCAACACATAGATATTCCAGGACCTGAAGGATAGCTTCTGAAATGCACTGTCTTGTTTCTAATATATTCTGTCAAAGAAAGATTAAGTATGTCTGTAAATACTTAATCTCTACGCTTAACCTATGTGTTAAGAATCATTCATAGAAGTGAAAGACTGTAATATCGTCTTCAAGTTTAAAACTGGGAAAATGGAAAAATTAACAATAAATGCAGAGAACTTTCTGTGGGTCATGACTTTCTGTGCTGGAACACATTGAAATCCAGGCTTTTTAGCAGCTGGAGTGGTACAAATTCTAGAATTCTTGAATTTTAATTTAATTAGTTTAATTAAAATTATGTTTCTATGAATGTGTAGCATATAGTGTACTGGAAAACTACTTCTCTTGCATTGATCCGAACTGATACTTTGTTTTGTTTGGGTTTTTTTAACAGTGGGCAGTGCTGACGTGTGGACATTGTTTTTGTAATGAGTGTATCGCTATCATCATAGAGCAGTACAGCGTTGGCACCCGCCGGAGCTCAATTAAATGTGCCATTTGCAGGCAGACAACATCTCATAAAGAAATATCATATGTCTTCACTGCAGAAACTGCAAATCAGGAGGATGATATTCCTGTAAAGGTACGTTGTTTACATGAGCTTTGTGGCTCACGCTTTCAACAGTGTAGTTTTATCTCGTACTACATTTAGGCAGATGAACTTCTAGTGCTTCCTGCCTGTCTGCATTTTAAACTTGTTGGTGTTTGGTTAAAGCCCCACTGACTATACATACACATACTGAAAAGATGATTGTTGAACAAAGTGTGACTTTTGATCTTAAAATGACTCCCTGCCTGGGCGTTCCCTTTCTCAAAGGGCTTTCACTAACCATGTATAGCTCTGTTAAAGGTCAGTAGCTGTGTTTTCCGGTGTGACTTTCTGTGTTTATTCCTTTTAGCCTAGTTTTCTTGAAGGCAGATGTGGAAGAAAAGCAGCATCTCTGAGTCTATAGCAATACTGACACATACATAGTGCATAGATACATTTTTGCTTTGCACAAAACTGTTAGACCAGATGGTGTTAAACCAAATACCTAGGGTTATTGCAGTTGTGTTAAAAATAGAGCATTCTGGACTAAAATGCATAGGTAAAAGGCTAATATTGGTAACATTGTTATTTAGATTATACTGCTGTTTTAATTAAAATATATAATACAGCTGGACATACTTATAATAGTTCTAATGTAGTTATTTTATTTAAAAGTAATAATTAAATGTTTTGACAGAGTTCTATGGTATCTGTGCAGGTCTCCTTGAACCTTGCAGGTGTAGGGGAGTTGTTGGACTGTACTGAAGTCAGTGCTAACCACATTCACACTACTTACGTCAATCTCTCTGAACAACTGCAGTTCCATTTTATGAGTAGCTGCTTTCTAACTCAAATTGTTAGATTTGAAGTAGTTGATAGCATGTGGCACCAGGGGGAGTAAATAGGCTATATTTTTGAAGTGCTAGTTATTAGGACATCATTTCATATGGGTTTTTTAAACAGGTATTTCCTCAGGGTTTAGAGATATTACCCTGTTTCTAACCAGAAAATTCTAAATATTTCATAAATTATATTATAAAACATAAATAGAATAACTAAACTTCATTAAAAATGGAACATATCATCTATGGTCTTGTGTAAACGGTTTTCTTGAAGTATTTCTGCATCAAAAACTTGAGGCAAAGTAAATCCACGAATTCTGTGTGAATTCACAAGTCATCTTGAGAGAAGTTCATTCTTATTTCAAGAAAAATTAGCAATTTATACTGTACCTTTATTGTACGTACTATCAAAATAGGCAACATTGTTAAAAATGCCCAGCTATATTCCTGTTAGGACAGTTCACAAAGATGGTCCAGTTCCAATCTGCCTAACGTGGGCAGGGACACCTTCATATCAGGTTGCTCATAGCGTGATCCAGCCTGGTCTTGAACACTTCCAAGGATGACTTCTCTGGACAACCTGTTCCAGTGCCTCACCACCCTTAGAGTAAAAAATTTCTTACTAATACCTGTCCTAAATCTCTCCTCTTTCAGCTCCAAACCATTACCCCTCATTCTATCACTGCATTCCTTGATAAAGAGCTCCTCCCTAGCTTTCCTGTAAGCCTCCTTTAAGTACTGGAAGGCTGCTATAAGGTATCATGCTCTTCATTACATCAGCACTAGCAATCTTAAGTTTAATGCCTTGAATGCAAAAGGACTACTGCAAATGGGACCGTTTTATATTAAGAGAGAGGTTGCTGGCATCCTTGCATGTTTTGGTTCTGTAAATGCTTCCAGTGTCTGGTCAGTATTGCACTGGGTTTTGCCAGCTTGTCATCTGAGGCAGAAATTGCTTAACAGCGTAGTTTTGAATCTACCTTGTCCTGTTCTGTAATTAATTAGAACTAATTAATCTGTTCATAAATACTTATCTGGGTATTCAGTGGGGTAACATATTCTAAGACAGAGTGAAAACAAAGAGCTCATGATACTTCTATAAATTCCATCTCTCCATAAATATTGAGAAGAAAAATAATTTTTTTATGTCCTGTGGACAAAAGCTTTAGTCTGTTGTTAATTCAAAGACAAGTCTAATGTAGTTTATCTAATATGATGTTAGCAGAGGGATGGAGAACTTATCTTGTTTAAAAATGAGAGCAGTGAGACTGTAACTACTTTGATCATTGTGCTGTTCTCTTCTTTGCCATAGTTCTTTTGACTTGTCTAGTACAAAGTCATGTTTGTAACATCTGAGTCACAGGAATCGTAAAGGCTGGAAAGATCAGTAATAGTGGCTAAAGCTACTGTCTCTTACAGCAGGAAAAAAAACCCAGGAGCTATGATAAGGTCCAAAAAAAGTCTGTGAAGAACACACAGGTGATGAGCAGGAATAGTCATAACTGAGTCAGAGATGAATGGTATCAGAAAAGCTCATAAATGACCCTGGAATATATAGTAAATGCCATAATTTAATCTCAAATCTTCTAACTGAAGGTAGTTATGATTGAAAGGCAGCTGCCGGAGGGCTGCAGATATGTCATTTGTCCATGCAGATCTTAACACCTACTGACAATAAGCATTTTTAATTGTCTGTCTAACTTTTCGAAACAGTGATAATGTCTACCAGGTGCAACAGAGTTGTTATGAAAAAAGCTGGTTTACTTCTGTGTCATACAGTTGAGATCACTGTGGAAGAGCCTGGAAATAAAATGGTACTGCTTTTTGTAGCTTATGGTAAAGTAGTCTGCAGAAAGTCTTTTACTTGTATTTCTGGAGCATTCATTTAGCTGCATAACATATGAATGATCAAGCAGCCCAGCACTGGTTCCCAACTTGTGCTTAGACTGCTGACATACTTCCCCACCAATTCTGCGAGCAGCATAGCTTCAGTAAATTTGATCTCTCATTGTCGCAAGCCAGCATACTTAATTCAGTGTTCAGAGGACAGGTGCAGACAGAAATAAAACAATATTTGGCCAGCTGAATCTAGCGCAGCTTGAAATTACTGTGCATGTAAGAACTAGTAAAGAAATTAAATTAGAGCTGCTTAAAAAAAACACATTAGGTAAAATTGCTTTAATGCAAAGTACATAAGGAATAGAGGGAGATACCAAAAGAACTATTTCTCAGAACCCTCTTCCTGACTAAAGGGAAAAGGAGGGAGCACAGAAATCAAAGTGGACAAGAGATAGAAAGTATTATTTGATTCATTAGGCATTGAAATAATTCCGAATGCAGAATATGAGGATATTTCCATTGCAGCATGTGATCCTTCAAGAATTAATTTGATTTTATTTACCAATTTATTATAATTTTAACCATAATTAACAAGCTTCAATAGTACTGAGCATAAGTTTGGTGCTGCCAGAATGAGAAACAAAAGCAATAGAAGCAGAGTTCAGGTAGGTTTTTTTCACTGCCAGTTTACAAGAATGTGAAAGGGGAAAAATATTGATGTGCCTTTGGAAGGTTTTTTTTTAAAGATTGTGCCGCTGAGTTAAACCTCAGAAGGCCTAACTGGCTTGATTGTTGCAACAGCACTACTGGGGCTATTCATTCTGCCTCATGGAGATCTACATAGGTGTAACTGTGGCTTTTCATTCTTCTGTGTATTGCACATGCAGTAATACACCACTGATCCTAGAGCGTTGCATTGTGAGGGATGGATAAAAGGAATTAGTGCTACTTAACCTGCCCCTCTTCCAGGCTGCTGATTTTTAATTTCCTGTAAGATACATTGCAGCCCTAATAACATTATTTAATAAAGCAATTAATGTGGAAGGAGTTGTTTAATATCCTACTTTACTAATGCTCTTTTACTTTTCAAAGGGAAGTCACTCTACCAAAGTGGAAGCTGTGGTCCGAACACTGAAGAGAATTCAATTTAAAGATCCAGGGGCTAAATCCTTAGTTTTCTCAACGGTATTAATTACCATTTTCTGTCTTGTCTATATGGGTGTGTAAGTTTAAAGCGGTCATTATATTTTTTGGGAATTAGTTTAGCTACCAAAATGTTGAATCGCTCTGTACAGCCACTTGATCATTTTGAGAATTTGTAGGGCAATTCCTGTAACTAGGATGCAAACAATGATGAGGGTCACTAGATGTAAAAGCTGTTTTCTTTAAGGAATAAAGACTTAGATTTATATGGAGGCATTAGAAATTCTAGATATTTCTAAATGTAATGTCTGCATATTTTTGATACATTGTAAGACTGGTTTTATGATTTATGATTTTTTTCTTTTATTCAAGCTGATCTTTTTAATTATTTTTCTTTAGTTTTATGAAAGATTCCGTTTCTGGCATGTAAATCTATTCTTTTTCTTTTAAATTGCAAATGCTAGTATTTTGAAAGGCCTTTTTATCTACTCTTTCTTAGGGAAGTTGATTAGTATAATTTAGTTGTTATTACTGTTTGTAATGTTGAATTACTTTTAATGTGTTGCGTTTTTTGGGTTTTTTTACAGTGGCAAGATGTGTTGGACATAATTTCGAAAGCTTTGTATGACAACAATATGATTTTTTCTCAGATCAATGGAATTAGTAAATTTCAGGTACATAAAGAATTTTTTTTTAATTATTTTCAGTGGGGAAGATTTAAGTTCATAGAAGTTAGTTTCATCCTTTTACTTCATTGCTTCATTTAAGAAACAAAAAGCAGCAAATTTGTTTGACAGAAGCTTTGATCTCATTAATTCTAAAAATCATAATCACAAAAAGCCACAATTTAAAGCCCCTGGAGATAAGCAGTACATTCACTTTCAGGAATAGTGTTGGCGTGGACATTAAGGATGAGACACGGTGCTTGCCTTCCTGATATCTGTCAAGTATCTGTTCTGGCATGACAGGTCGTGGATCAGTCAGACTGCAAGATGTCTCTCTGGGGCCTTTAGTAGCTGCTGGAATTTCTTGAAAGTACAGAGATGTCCCTCCACATTCTTCATTGAAGAACTTTTATCACACTGCTGTGATGTTTGCCTTTCAGGAAAATCTGTCTGCATTCAAATATGATCCCAACATCAATATTTTGCTGCTGCCTCTTCACACTGGTTCCAATGGATTAAACATCATCGAAGCAACTCATGTTCTGCTTGTGGAACCCATTCTGAATCCTGCACATGAGCTACAGGCTATTGGCAGAGTACATCGTATTGGCCAGACAAAGTAAGAATTAAAATTGTGTTGGGTGGTTTAGGTATGGTTCAGAATAGAACCGTATACTGCAATCAGAATAAATCTAGTTCACTGAACTTCTCGAGTTTGGAGATGATGGTATTCATGATGATTATACAAGGGACAAAGATTAAAATAAAAGTTTGCTGAAAATACATGCTGTGTACTTTAGGTAGTTTATTTGTAGGGTAAGATGCAGAAGCAAATTGTGTTTATGCGTTTAGGAGGAGTGTAGGCTCTTGAGCCCAAAATCCTGAAAAACCTCCTTCAGCTGCTGCCCTATTTTATGTGTGCCATTGGTGCCTTAGCCTTTAACTTTTAAATTCTGCTTGTAAGCATGTCCAGAAGTGTCTTAGTTTTACAGATCTGAGCAACTCTCTCTTTATATCATATGTGGCTAGATTCAGGCATGGCCCTTCCCATTTTCCTTGAGAACTCCTTCTCATTGGGCATTCCCAGCTCCACATTAAGAGGGTTGGGGGTTTGGAGCTGGGGGAGCCCAAAAAGCAACGTTACAGCACACGCTTTTTAAAACTGATTAGTTTTCAAATCACAGTTCTGCCCTCACCCTGCCCAGACTTTTTTTGAGGACATTAATGAGTTTGCCTATCTTTTGTTTGTTTCAGTGTTGTAGATTTTATGTGGGTGGTGTGGAATACTTAACGAAGGTTTTGGAAAGTTTGATTTCCTGTCATTTGAAAAAATAGGAAATCGCTGTACATGAAGAAGAAAAAATAGCTGGAGTGAATTCTGGAATAATAATATTCTAGAGTAACAGTGGGGATTGAGCTCTAGAAATAAAGGCAAAGCAAGAGGGCATGAATGAGCATGTATGTGAAAGAACGTTTATAAACAAATGGGTATTTGCGTGTGTTGGTAAAGACTTTGAATTAACTGTGAGGGCTTAGGAAGACTGATTGCCACAGCCTGCATTATTGTTTGACATAATGCTGGCACAAAAGGTCTGGCAAAAACCTTGCAATAAAACCAGCAGGAATGTATGCTGTATTACTGAAGAATAAGACCTCAGAAAGGCTTATTTGAAAAATGGCCGTGATAGAGTAGTGTGAGCATAAGGAAATCTGCTGTTTAGTGTCACTGGTGCAACTGCTGCCAGTTCAGTCAAGTTCTTATTTACTACTCTTTTTTTTTTTGATAGACATTTGCTAATGAATCACAAAATATTTCTGCAGAATTCCTTTATGTAATGGTACCTGCCAAAGTTTCCACTTAAGATTTGAAAACCAGCTGAGCACTTTCAAGGGTTTATATCTGGAAAAGCATTTATACTAGAGAGCCCGGGATGATTTTTCATCTTTGGAGCTGACTCTTTTCCCTTTGACTTTCTTCTAAGTGACATTTCTTATTTTATTACAACTTTCTTCTTGACATTTTATTTCATAAACGGAGTTGTGATTTTGTTTTATGTTTATTGACACTTTGGGTTTTGTTTTACTGTTGTTTACAATTTTGTGTTTAATGACTACAGTTACTGACTTTAAAAAAAGTAGTATTTTGCCATCTTCGAGTGCAATATTGTTAAATGCTTGGGAATGAGCTTTAATTATTCATCACACTGAGCTCTGTTCTTAAACTGACTTGTGACAATGCAGTTAAACCAATGGGCCAAAGTAATTCTTTTAAATGACAATCTAGGCTCTTGAAGACTGGGGTTTTTTTGTTGGTTTTTTTTTTTATAGCAGGGACGCAGAAAGCAGAACCTTGCCCAGCAACTGCTTTAGGATTTTAGTTAATACGGCTTATATTCATTTAGGATGTGATTCAGCAAAGTGGAAGCTTGTGCTCTGGGAGGCACTAAACATCCTTAAATGTCAGTGGAGTCATTAATCACCTTGTAAGATTCTTTTCTTAAAATACAGAGGCCTTTTTTCACTCTTACAATAATTGGTATGAATCAAAAATGTAGTTGTGAGCTTTGACAGTAACAGCGTAACTTCTGCTCACTCCTGGTCTTGTTTTCTTCTTTTTTTGAACATGTTCAGATCTACCATTGTTCATAGGTTTCTGATAAAAGCAACAATAGAAGAGAGAATGCAGACTATGCTGAAAACTGTAGATAGAAGGTATGTGTCAACTTTTTCTAAAAAATACTTATTGTACTGAAAATGAAAATGTAGTTCTCAACCATGCTTTGAGTACAGTTAGGTACACATATTTTATATATAAACTTCAACTGTTCTCTTTCAAATTGTTTTAATTGACAAAAAAGTTTTAAGGTGTGAAAAACTGATCCTTTAACCTGGTTGTAGTAACTTGAAACTTAAAGGTATTTTAATACTCTGGAGAATACTTCAGTTGCATTTTGTATATTTTATTTCATAAAAGCTAAGTTAATTAAAAAATTGTGTGTTATGCTTTATCTTTTTAGTTTACCTATTTCCATTGGTATAAAAGCAATTAATGGAATAATACTAAGCCTGTCACTGGCGTAACAGCCAATGTTGTAATCTTTAATATAGGACATTGATTCTTTCTTTCATTATTTTTAAATTCTACAAACCTAGTCTGTCAAGTCTGTGTCACACTGATTGATTTTGCAGTCAGTGCAAGAGTTGTCCGGATGCTAGCTTATAAGCCAGTCTCGTGTACAGACACAAAGCAGTTTTCACTGTGTTTATCTTTTCAAAATATATAAGCAATGACAGATCGGAGCAGAACAGAAGTGGTATTTACATCCTTTATGCAGAAAGTATGAGAGGTTTGTATGTCTAAATATATTGTATACACATGCCATGTCTAGGAGGAGCCTTACATTAAGAAAATAAGTTGTTTTTCCAATTTTTTGGCTGTTACAAATTGAGTCTAAAAAATTACATGCGTATCTTTGGCTGTAGTTATGAAGAAATTTGGCTTTAGCTTTGAAAGTATCTGTAAAGTAGTGCTGCTTTTGCACATAAAATTCAGATAAATATACAGTGGTTCAGTGATCCAATGAGGACTAAAATTTTGAAAATAATATCAAACTTTAGGCTTAAAAGATGAAGCCAGTCCTTTAAATATTTAAAGCAATGCAGATTATCCAATGTTCTGCTGCCTGTGCAGTGCTTGGTGTTGACAACTATGGGGGACAGTACATGAACTTAGCATCTTACTCAGAATTTACAAGAGGAGGAGCTGATGTATGTATTTTCCATGACAGAAAGTGTGTTTTCCTTCTAAACTTCAAAGTTGAACAGCTACTGGACTCTGACCCATGTGGTCTTTCTTCAGTACATATAGCTTGTTAATTAAGGAGGTGCCTTCTCTTATGTTTGTATGCAATTTTTTTCCCACAGCCACACAAGCTCTTCCATGAAACAGTCAGAAGCCTCAGTTCTGACAGTGGCAGATTTGGCTGACCTTTTTACAGAGGAAACTGAAGAACTTGAGTAAGAAACATTGGTTTGGCCTAATAAAATCAGAATGTACCTGACCTAATAAGCACCAGTGTATTATCCACTTGATCTGTCATTCCTGTAAACATCATCTAACATTTGTAACAGAGCTATTGGAATAGAAAAGTCTTAATTGTTACTGTTTTATTCTGTGGTGAAGTTCTTGGCGGCACACACTTCTGATAGCACTGAAGAAAACTTGCACTTTGCACGTTTTACAAAACCATGGATTTTATTCCCAAAGAGCATTTAAATTGGATCATAGAATCATAGAATAACCTGGTTGGAAGATACCCACCGGATCATCGAGTCCAACCACTCCTATCAAACACTAAACCATGCCCCTTAGCACCTCGTCCACCCGTGCTTTAAACATCTCCAGGGAGGTGAATCAATCACCTCCCTGGGCAGACTGTTCCAGTGCCCAGTGACCCTTTCTGTGAAAAATCTTTTCCTAATGTCCAGACTAAATCTCCCCTGGCGGAGCTTGAGGCCATTCCCTCTCATCCTGTTCCGTGTCACTTGGGAGAAGAGGCCAACACCCTCCTCTCCACAACCTCCCTTCAGGTAGTTTTAGAGAGCAATAAGGTCTCTCCTCAGCCTCCTCTTCTCCAGGCTAAACAACCCCAGCTCTCTCAGTCGCTCCTCATAAGATTTGTTCTCCAGCCCCTTCACCAGCTTTGTTGCTCTTCTCTGGACTCGCTCCAGAGCCACAACATCCCTCTTGTGGTGAGAGGCCCAGAACTGAACACAGTACTCGAGGTGCGGTCTCACCAGTGCCGAGTACAGGGGGAGAATAACCTCCCTGGAGCAGCTGGTCACTCCGTTTCTAATACAAGCCAAGATGCCATTGGCCACCTGGGCACACTGCTGGCTCATGTTCAGTCAGCTGTCAACCAGCACCCCCAGGTCCTTCTCCTCCTGGCAGCTTTCCAGCCAGGCTTCTCCTAGTCTGTACCTCTGCTTAGGGTTGTTGTGCCCCAAGTGCAGGACCCGGCATTTGGCCTTGTTAAACCTCATGCCGTTGGTCTCAGCCCAGCAGTCCAGCCTGTTCAGGTCCCTTTGCAGAGCCTCCCGACCCTCCAGCAGATCCACACTTCCACCCAGCTTAGTGTCATCTGCAAACTTGCTAAGGGAGGACTCGATGCCTTCATCCAGGTCATTGATAAAGACATTGAACAGGGCTGGACCCAGGACTGAGCCCTGGGGAACCCCACTTGTCACTGGCCTCCAGCTGCATTTAACAGCATTAAGCACCACTCTCTGGGCCCGGCCATCCAACCAGTTTTCCACCCAGGATGTTAAAACTTGAGATCTTGGACCCTTGATTGAGAGGATTTTTACCGTCAAGTTTGACTGGCTCGTAGCTCGGTCTGAGAGCAAAACTCTGTGGGTGGTTGGGTGGGAAAGGGAAACAGAAAAACACAAATCTGATTTGTTTGTCTGTTTGTTTTTACTCTACAAAGAATTGTTAGAAAAAATGATTGTAAATATTGTTTTAGAAAGGGCTTGTTAGCATTTAATGCAGAATTACTGAACGTATTATTGGCAAACACTAAATAACTAATCTTTGGTAATAATTTGGATATTTGTATTAGGCTTGTAGATACTCATAAAGCCTTTTGACAGTTAAACTTCATTGTTAATGCTTACTGCAAAATGATTATAATTAAATTATGCGTTTTGTATGTGTGTTGGTCTGGTAATCAGTTAAATACTTGAACATACAGTACATGTTTTCACTTATTCTTAAAGCCATGACTAATTTAATGCTTTGTTTTTTTTTAAAAAAAAAAAGTAATGCATTTGTTACAGACCTTTAAAAATTAATTTGTTGAGTTGCTGATCACTTTATAATCTTTTAGTGCTTCTGTGTAATTTCTCACTCTGTTTTTTGTCTAGTTCTCCCTCTTAGAGATGCAGCAACATAAATATTAAAAATAAATGTCATTTATAAGGTCGGTAGTCTAGTCATTAGGTACCTAGTCTTAGTTAGATAATCAGTGGACAGAGATGAAACTTTTGCGAAACTTCATCCTGAGATATGCGAGATCACTCTACTGGCAATAGAAAGTTTAGAAAACAAACCTAGGCTAACTTTTAGGCTACAGAAAGTAGGCAAGATAATATTTATACTTTTTAGCATAGGTTATGGATATACATTTCTTGAAGTGTATCCACTTAATGTAACACCATTTTGAAAGTCCTACAGAAGCAAGCTTAGTTACACAGTTGGTGTTGGAGAGAATATAGTGTTTAGAGACTCCACGAATGTATATGCATAAATGACAAGCTGCTCCCCTGCAGTTACAACATTGTTTCAGTACAACTGTTTCAGTAGATGATGTTTCTTGTATATTTTGGAACTCTTATTTGAGGTTGAAACTAAAATGAGTCCTTGAAGAATTCCATTTTAGAGTTTATACTCTAATCATGTCTAGTAAATAGATTTGCATTGCAGTTATTGAACTTCTTGAATTCTGTTTTCAGTCACACCACATTTGAGTTGCACCATTTGGGTATTAAGCCCGTCTACATGGCAAACAATTTTTCTGCTGACAAATGTGAATAGAACTTACATGAATAATATTGTATCAATAAGTGTTTTTTTGACATCTGTGCTCTTTTGTCCTTTTGGACGGGTTAGATACTTTGTTCTAGAGACTATTTGAGTCAATTTACACACAATGTATTTTTATTTCCCATTTTTGTAATATGTATTAGTCTTATTTATACATTGTGTTTTGAAGATGACTGATCTTTTGCAGCTTTTGATTTGCAGCAAGGGTAATAGAATAGGTAGTAGGCTTTTTTAAATGAGATTGATCAGTTTGCATGGACACTGACATCTCCATCCCTGAACATGTTGGGAGCTCAAATAAGCCCAAGCAACTTGATCCAGCTTTGAAGTTGGCCCTACTGAGTGGACCAGATGACCTCCATGGATCACTTCCAGCTTAAATTATTCTGCAGTGCACTGGAGATCATGCTGTGCAGACACTCCAGGAACTCTGGAGGCTGTAGCATTCCAGTTGCCTTATTATCCTCAGAGAGGTTTAGTATTGTACAACACAATGTGACTGAACAAGGAGCTGCTAATCACTGAGAAATTGTATGTTAAACACCATGGGAGTACAGAGTTTAACATGCATAGCCCCCATTTTAAATAACTAGATGTGGGAATAATAGTTGTCAGTGAATGTGAAGACAGAAGCAAACTGAAAAATATCTGCTATGAGAAGTTTCCCCAGCTCTGCAAGTTTTTGGCCTATTTATATGAAGATGGTGGTTTCATTGTTTATTTACAAAAATATGGCTTTTGGATTCCTAACTAAAAGCATAGCTTCTCATCAAGCAGTGCATGAATCTCTAGTTCTGACTTAGTTTTTTATGTTCACTTAGCAGCATGGAATGCCAGAGATCTGGTTCTAGGCTCTCTCCCAGCTTCCCTGGAGCACCAGGACCTAGAACTTAGGAGGAATAACAGAAAAATGTGTCAAATAGGTATGTTAAAGCACTTTAAATTGAAAACTTGAACCATTGAAGTGTCAGTGGTAAGATGGATTGCTCAAGTTTCATGCAATTTAAAGTACAGAGAACTAAGTTTAAAGTAATATTTTGAGAAATCAACCAAACTGTTGATTTACTGCTTTTTGCCATTGTTTGCATCATTTCGTTTCTTTGACAAAGGTTTTCTTCCAGACTTTTTTAAGACATCTCGTAAGGTGAAATTTTTTGTCTGCTAAGGGTGCAGCTTGTACATCTGCTGTGTTTTTCCTTTGTCAGTGCACAGAAAGATTGTTTTCAGTCTCCTATGGTTTTGCCCTCTATCAGAAGACTTTTTTGAAAGATAGTGTCTTACCTGAGAACAAATTTTACCCTATTATAATAGTTCCAACATACTCATTGAAATGTCATTTTCCACAGAAGACAGAAATCTATAAAAACTAACTGCAGCGTTTATATAATATACATGTAGACATATGCACAGCCATGTACTAGATTCTCATGTTTTCTCCTGCTGAAACATGTAAACATGACCAGAGCTGACAATTTTGTTTATCCAGTGCAGTCAGTCCCTTTAAAAATGAGGCTCTGACTGATGTCAAAGAACTCGGTGCTGACCTTTCATCTCTTTCAGTTCCAGGACAAAAAATCTTGGGAGGGTTCTTTTTGACTGTAGTTGTTAAGGATTTCAGGACAGGTTTTTTTTCTTCCTATATATAAAAGTTCAGTACCTTGTAGACAGAGCTGTCATCTTATTTACGTGTCTGTAAAAGCTTGATGCAAATAGTAGACTTCCTTAAACCAAACAGCTTGGTAATGTTGGAAACTAGGGAGTGGATTCCCTTATGGTATTGAACTGGCCAAGGTGAAAAAAAATAACCTTGAAGGTTATTGCTCCCCCAAACTAAGGAATTAAGTCCATTTCTAAAAGGAAGTCTGGGGTTTCCCCTAACTATAAATGGAGCCTCTTTCTGAAGCTTAATGTAAAGAGTTACTGCTTAAAATCTTTATGATAAGTTTTTCTATAGATTGAAAGGCTAATTGCAAAGCCACTGTGTGTGGTTTTCTTTTTTGGTTACTTGAAACAAGTAGGGTTTTTACAAGATTATACAACATAAATGGAGATTTTCATAATGGAGAAATCGGGAAGTCTATGACATCCTTAGCTCTCTATTTCTGTCTCCGTCTTCCTTTCTCTGTCTGTCCCTGCCCCCCATGCTCCACCCACCCCCAGCTCACTCAGCTTGTTACAAAGCATGTTTACGTTTGGTCAGTAGAAGTAGACTAAATGAGTCATAATCCATAAAATGGCTACAGTAAAACAAGCTTATTATGTCAGATGAAAAGTGTGGGGGTAAAGATAATATTAGGCTGGTGTAAATTCATTTTTGTACCTGTAATGTCTTAATTTTTACCCCTATGCTTCACCACGGTAGAAGCAGATGTTGAATTTCAGTCTGTGAACTTCTATATTTCTGGTTTTATATTGTACTGCTGACATATAAAAAGACCTAGGAATCTAATTACTGAGTTATCAGTTAGGCTTACAAGTTTTTAGCTTGTAAGTCTTTACGTTTTGGATTCATAAAGTGCACCTGAACTGCTATCACAAGTCCTATTGCACACACTGTCTCCTATTCTTTAGAGGAGGAAAGTTTAGGTAACTATTGTATTGTAAATATTGTAGTATTGAACTCAAATCCCTAATATTCATTCGACATATTGTACAGTCATATACAGTATAAAGCTGAACTCAGCTATCAAATGTAGTTAAGGAAATAAGTCACCTGTGGTGAGGAGAGGTAAATGACGTAGGGTTTCTAAATACTAGAATAATTCTACTTAGAAAATGGGGTTGCAAGATAATCTGTGAGATAGCTGCTCTCTGTGGCTTCGGAAGAAGTGCTGAGCTCTTCTTCCTAGTATTCAGTGATAGGATGCAGGGGAATGGTTTAAAGAAGCACCAGTGGATGTTTAGACTGGACATTGGGAAGCATTTATTTTCTGAGAGGATAGTCAAGCACCGGAGCAGGATTTCTCGAGAGACAGTCTATGCCTCAAGCCTGTCAATGTTTAAGAGGCATTTGTACAACATTCTTAACATGCTTTAACTAACGTCAGCCCTGGATTCATCAGGCAGTTGGACTAGGTCATTGTTGTAGGTCCCTTCCAACTGAAATATTCTCTTCTACTCTGTAAGAGAATGGCACTTAATGTGATGGTGCATTCAAACATTTTAATGGCTTATTCTGCAGTAATGGAGAATATGTATATACTTATGTATATTCAGCATATTGTCCTGGACAATGAAATGATTACTGTTAAAGTTATATTTTGATATGGGTCACTACTCCACTAGGTGCTTCATATTCATTTATAAAACATCAGCTTTGGAGTACATTGATACAATAGAGAATACATTTTATAGAGAGCATATGAAGCCGTTATATCCAACTGTGATTTTCCTTTTTCCATCACATGCAGTTGACTTGGTTTGTGTTCTGCAGTGTAGGCTTTGAAGCAACACTGGAATAAATGGTGAGGGAACAGGGAGCACATTTGACTGAAGTGATGAGCGCCTACTTTTACGTCACCAAGCTGGGTTTACTTAAACAATGTGAAAGTCAGCCTAAGAGTTTCTGTGGGGATTATTTTTATGTAATTGCCAATAATAACTATACTAGGCTGTGGAACAATAATTCCTGGAAATGCCTCTTCTATTGCCCTGTTGGCAACTCAAGCCCTGCAAATGAGAAATCTCGCTTGCAAAAAAGTTTCTGATCTCTTCTTTGTTAACGTTAGGGCCATTTCCTTCTAACAAAAGGACATTTGCTCACAAAATTAAAAATAATGATACTAATTCTTCCTTCTCCTATTTAAATTATTGCACATTTATGTTTTCAGCAGCAGCAAGCAGTGGATTTGGTTTCTATTTCAGCTTCTCCCAGCATACGGGAAAGGAAACTAAAGTAGTATACATGTGAAGCTAACAGCTCCTCACTGCAATGTTTTCTTTGATATGCAGCAGTTTAAAAACACATACACTCCCTATTCGGTAGAGAATATACCCAATTATGACATAAGATCTTCCACAGTGTACTAGAATTCACTTAAATGCATGACATTGTCATAGTGCGTACCTTCAAATACCACAGAGAGCATGTTATGTGTCTGGTCCATACAGGTAGGGGATCAGCAGAAAGGAAAGGACATAGATAAGGGTTTTTTTTTCTCTTCTAGTCTTCTACAGAGTGTTAGTAAAGCAATGTAGGTCTTCATGCAAATGATCATACTGTGCTAACTGCTGCTGCCATTGTTAGCTCTTCACAACAGGACTGATGAAAAGACATCATACAGCTCCTCTTTTAGAGGTAGAAAGCCCAGAGCACTTCAACACCAGCCAGAGAAGGTATGAATGGATCACCATTCATACCTGCTGCTGCTGTTGCATATGCAGCAGTGGAGCTAGAACTGACACTGGATAGAGTTGGAGAGAAGGAGGTTGGAGGGAAAATTGGAGGACTAGGTGTAAAACCTCCCTCTGAGTGCCCTTCTGCTAGTTTTCCTGTGGGCAGAATGAGTCACTGATACGAGCAATGAACAAACAAAGAGTGAAAGGTCGCTCCTATTCATTGGAGTCTAAATGCGGTGGCACATTTTTGTGTGTTCATGATTTGAGGTTATGATTATTTTCTTACCAAAATCTTGGGATGTGAGTATACAGTGGATGAGCAAATGGGAATATTGAAAAATGTTACACCTGTGGTAAGTTTTTTAATGTGCACTTAAGAAAAGTCATAGGACTCCCTAGCCAAATTCATGCTGTGGATTTGTGAAGAGTAACAGTTTAAACTCGGAGGATATATGTTTTTAGACCCCGTGAAATAAAGTGTGTTTTCACAGAATCACAGAATGACCAGGTTGGAAGAGACCCACTGGATCGTCGAGTCCAACCATTCCCACCAATCCCTAAATCATGCTCCTAAGCACCTCATCCACCCTTATTTGCTTAATAAAGAGCTCTCCCCTTTTGCATTCTCTTAACTACCAGGTATCTTGTAAGCATAGGTTTTCTGTACAGTTTCTACAATTCTTAATGTGTGCTTCCTTCGTCAGCAAGCTACCACTATTCAAAAGAACATTCCTGTTTTCCATGAGAAGCGTGTATGTCCTGTTACTTAACAAAGGTGGGTTCCTCTGAATCACTTACAGCTCTTGTCAAAAGCCTCCAAAGCAGAACTGAAGGACATAAAATACCAAAGGCGTGGACAAAGTGAATGAAGTGAGGGGAGTTCTACTTCAGCCTAATCAAGGTCACACTATGCTGCTGCTGCACAGGAGAAAAATGTCTGAGTGGGGCTACTGTAGAGGATAGGTCTTGTCATGTCTTTGAGGATTTTTTTCTAAAATAGGTAGAAAAGCTGTCTGAGTATTTTTTGTCTCCACAGACTCTGCACTTCAGGAATTCTGTTGTTGGGCACAGGACACTCTTTGGTCATTTTTTTGAGGCATTTCTCTCCGTGGAGGAGGTTTTAAAGCCCAAAACCATCACCCTGAACCCTTGCATTGAACTGAAAAAAACCCACCTTTTATCCCCACCAGAAGAAGCAGTTGGAAGGGCAAAGAAAGAGGAGGGATCTTCAGCGATATCCTGCCTTTGAAGTCGGGGGGGGGGAGCTTGATACTGACTGTGCTTCGCTACATGTTGCTTGCCAGTTTACTGGGTGTATCTGCTAATTTCAGCAGATGATGCTGAGATGGGAGAGGGCAAGTTGTGTATTTTTCCTGAAGAAAATACCTTTTTTTTTCAATAAGCAATGACAGTATTTTAGTGAAGCAGCTATAGCAACACAGAAACCTTGTGATCCAGGTTCTTAACACATGCTGGTGTATTGTCAGCTGTAAAACTTACTCTTAAATCAGAATCTATCATAGCTATGTAGTAGTAGAAGGCAGTACTTCCTTGGTGTCATACTGGCATGTATGTGGGATGTAGAATAATTTTAGATATTACTAAACCAAAATTTCTTTCATAAACTCTGAATTAGTTTACTACTGTTTACAAAAGGAAAGTAATTTTGTAATGTTTTAGATATAAATAAATACAGATTATAAAATAAAATGGTACGTTGCATTAGCTGTGCCAGTTCCTCGTTTAGTCATAATAATGTTAAATTTAAAATCATTTGACAATTAAATCTGAGACAAATCTTTGAGTTACATTTAAATTTTTTATATTTTAGTAATCAACTGACTATCAAGTCTATAAATTACCTGCTTTTTGATAGAAAATGTTTTCTTTTATACAATACATATTAACAATACTTCATCAGGTATTTTTAAGCAAGTTGATGTCCTGGAAACAGAGAACAACTAAATTGTTCTAGTAATAGCAGAGTGAAGCTAATCAGCTTTGGCAGTGACAAGATAATGACTTTCAGAAAGTAACACATAGGAAAGAAAAGGGCAGTATTCAATAGTGTTCCAAAGCTGAAATTTCTGGATGATAAGTGAAGAGAGAGAGTATTTTGATTACCTGATGTTTCCTTGCATTATGTCAACACTGTAATTTCAATGAAATAATTTATCTAGAAAGTAAATAAACTAAATATTTCTTTAAAAAATTACCAGGGATAGATACGTATACAACTTTTAAGTTCCCTGGTCTCACAGCAACTTAACATTCCCATCAAGAACCTTTCTTTTGTATTCAAAATTTGCTGTCAGAAGTGTATCATACTCTCTGAAGGTTTGCAGCTATTCCCGAATCCTTTGTGAACATAAATTTCTGTCTTCTATTACTCTGCTACTGAAATAATACTGATTGTTGTAATAGTCATTAAATATCCTTTTCTTGACAATTTGTGCGAAAGTAGCTGGTTCCTCTTCTGAGAGACAGTGCTTAATTTGTGTTCCTAGTCATTTTCCTTAGTATGTTGCCGAATTGTGTGATAGATGTTACCTGTTAATTAGAATCAGTTATTAGGAATGCACTGCATGTGTAAATAACTGCTATTCAAAACTAAAATTACAATATGTGGAGAAGCCTAGGGGTCCCTAATTGTTCTTTTCAGTGTGGTTGGTTGAACCCAGCTCCAAAACTGCTGCCTCCTGGAACCAGCAAGCACTTCCCTGCAGCACTTCTTCACTGCAGCCTCCAGCTCCATAGAGACCGAGCCTGGGACACCTCCTTGATAGAGTCATCTGTCAGATCAGTTGTATCGTGTTTTCCTTCCTAGAACTGTAAATCACTCCTGGTCAATCCCAATATACAAAGAATTATTTTTAGTACTGTAGTATAATTAGGAGTCATATTTGGCCCGCAGCTAATGTGTTACTGTTTCTAATTCCTTTTAACATTTTCAGAAATTAATTTAAAAAATTAAAAAATTATTCAATTAGTTATACCTAGAAAAAACCTAAAGAATGAAGAAAATAGATGGTAGGTCAAAAAAAAAGACTAACTTTATGACAAAACATGAGAAGTTATATTGAAAACAAGGTATCTTAATTTAGTTTGAAGTCAGCACTGCAGCAGGTCCCTTATTTTTACGTGCACTGTACAAACGCTTGGGATATATTCCAAAGCCCAAGTTATACAGGGAGAGATAACCTGCACCAAGCTGCGAGGGTGGTGAGGGGACATGTCCAAAGCCCAACACTGGCAGAGAGGAAAGGGGAGCCCCTGCCTCCCCCATCGCACAGCAGGGACCAGGCGTGCCCACCTGAGCCCGCGGGCAGGCACCGTGGGCAGGCTTGCCTGCAGCTGCCCCTCCTGCACAGAGCTGCTGCCACGCTAAGCATTGGAGACATCCAGCACAAGCACACAATGGGATCCTGTTCCTACTGTTCCCTTGGCATTGTATATTGATCAAACTACACAAAGGCTTTTGTGACTTGCTGGGCTGTTTCCTGCAATGCTCCCTGTTCCCGTGTGTTGCGCCTGGGCAGAGCAGGATTATCTTCCATGGCCCCCGCATCTTGGCTGGCAGCTATCCTGCACTAAGCAACCTTCCTCAGAAGATGCCAGTTCTAGCAATAATGCAGAAGATAGTATGGCCTTGGGAAAAAAAAAAAAAAAAATGCCACTGTCTCATGGCATTACCTGTCCTAGCTCTTGTACTAAGGAAGAGGGGATTTTGTAGTCCTTTTTTGTATTGAGGAATCAGAGGACCCCTCTGGCTTTGGGAGCCTTGCTGGCCAGACATAGGGCAGGATGGGATGCGTTACAGATGACTGAAGAGGGAGAAGGACTGTGGCTATTGGATCCCTCTTGGCTATTCATGCAAGGGATATTCCCCATGCTGATTCCACAACCCACTGCGCGGAGTCTCTCAGTTGAGGAAATGCAGGTGCATGTTGGTTGATGACTGGGGTCTGTAACCCTCATCCAGGGAGGCAGAGAACAGGGGGGTGTGAAGTAGAACAGTAATGAGAGAATTGGGAGTGCATAAGTAATGCTTTGGGCAGCAACTTTTTCCTCCTAAAACACACAAAAAATTGGAATTATTGCTCCATATGTACTTTTCCTCCTTAGGTATCCATGGTATACCAAATAAGGAAGATGGTGTGTTAATTGAACAAAAGTTGTTAGGTGTTTGTATGGCAATGGAAAAGGGAAAATCTGGACTGATGACAGAGCTAAAAGCTAAACAGAAGTCACACCTGGAAGGAAAGGTCAAGAGTTAAGGTGTGCCGCTGGCTATTTCTAATGAGATGTTTAAACAGGTTGGTTCCTTTGGGTATGAGTCAGTATCTGGGGAACATGTTTTGTTGTCAGCCCGTTCACTGTAAATCCAGACCTTTATGGATTTTTCTTCTGTGCTCCTGCCAGTGTAACTGAGAGTAAAGTGTAGCTCTGGTTACATCCCTCTAGAGCAAGCTGCGGCTTGTCTTATCCACAGAATTCCTGTTGGCTTCATAAAGTTTTACATGAGTTGGGACATCTGGATTTGGTACAGTAATACTTAACATTGGGATGTTGCTGTAAACACTAGGATGTTTACAGAAATGAGAGATGAATTGGGGCCCCGCTAACTATTTCACAGGGGCATAGGGTTTCTTCCAAGAAAAATATCTGAACACTCTAGGGCAGCATCTGCTCCCAGTATTCTGTTCTGCCTGAAAACTTACATTCAGGAAGATTAAAATTAGCTTCCCTGGATTCCTGTATAAAACTGTCAGCTTGAGAATCTCCACTGTCTCACAATTGCTAATTGCACTAATTCTCTTAAGTGTCAGTGAAATTGTAATGGGCGCTGAGCAGCTGCTTCCCATCCCTTGGGAACTGTAGCCTCAGTCCACCCCAAGCTAGGGCATGCATCACTTGATAAATAAACGCTTGACCTCTATTCCAAGTGGACAGTACATGAGCTACTACGAAAACTGAATCTGAATATGTTGAATATTTAGAAAGGGAAAGCTATTTTTTATATGCCCTTCCTTTGTACCCAAGTCTAAATTTTGAAGAATTGCTGAGTTATCTACACTGTATGGTTGCATTTTTATTCTTCAGTTAGATCCCGTCTTAAATACAAATTGTCCATTCAAAGCAGAAATTGATTTAGCCTATTTTTCTATCTCCTGCAGTTCACAATCCACACCATAATGTAAATTTAAAACAGATCTCCACTGTGACAATTTGGAAGACAATTAGTACATAAAAACAGCTTCATGAGCTGCATTCGTCACAGCAATAACTGGTCATAAACCAGCATGAACTTAGTCTGCAATGTAGCAAAAGCATTTGCAACTCTCTGTGCCAGAACTCAGCTGGCAGCAAGGAGAACTGCTGCTGCTGAGGTGGAATTAACTGGCTACAGTTTATATGGATTGGTAAAGTTGATGCTAAGCTGGTGACTCAGTGGTAAACAGAGAGCTGGGGCTCTCCCTGCGCAAACCCTGCAAGCACAATAAATAATCTTCCCTTCATTTTGCAAAATACCTGAGGTTTTATCAACTATTGCAAAGATCGTATAGAAAACACAAGGTTTCCCTCACTCTGGTGGTATAATTAAAATATGCCTTCTGGAGATCTTAGCACCAGTCTTGAACTTAAGATGTTGCTGGAGCTCTGTCCTGCATTTACCAGAGGGGAAAGGACAGCACTTCTTGCTGATGCTGTTTTCAACAACTCTGCCAGCATATTTTCACTTATCAGGAACTGAGACCCAACAGATAAGTCATATTCGAGTAAAAATCTCCTGTGGCTGGAGATCTCTTCCACTTCACCAAGTGGATTTGCCATAATACCAATGTGAAGCTGGGTATCAAGTGTCAGTTATTAATGCAACGGTCAATGTTTCCTTGTTACTCTCCCTAAAGATTTTACATATATACTAAAGGAGGGGAAAGACACATCAGGACCTTCATCTATTGCATCACTTCTCAGCTTGGAGGCTGTTCTTTCTGCATTGCCAACAGGAAGGAAATACTCCAGTCCTCTCTGGAAATGTCTACATGACACTGCTCCAGTGCCACAGAAAGGGTTTTTCAGATCAGGCCTTCTGGTACTTGGCTGGGAGCTGCTAGTTCATCTGTAAAATAAGGTGAGCTGTGAGTGGGAACAGAATATTTCAGGGCTGTTGCGCACTCATGTAGAGTAGACACTTCAGAGCCTTCTGGTTTCAGTGGCCTTACTGAGCAGTTCTTTGAAATTAGCATTTCAGACTGAAGGATAGCAATGTCACTTCAAGTACCATGGTCTGTGATAAAAATTGCACTCTTCCCTATCCCATCAAAAGCTGGAAGCATTAATGGGCTTTCTGAGTCTCTTGGTATCTGTCCATGCACTTAATTCAGACTTTGCACTGAAAATGGTTGTGTAAGCTGCTGCACGCTTCCTTCAGCACCAAGAGGGTCATTTCAAGGAAGAACCTGAGAAATGAGCTACGCTTCCCTGAAACAAACCTTATATTAGGTTTTGTTCCTTGCACCACTGGCTAAGGTCTGAGCAGAAAGGTCCTGCATCTGACAGAAGAAAAACTATGTTCCTTTCCATTTCTGTCTCTTCTGGGGACACTGTGTCCCTCTGCTTGGCACAGATGTGAGGGAAGATGTGCTCCAACTCTTGCACACAAGACACAAACATTCTGGATCTTCACCAGCCAATTTCCAGTTCCCTAGAATCTATATTTAGCAGCTCTACTGAAACTGAACATAAACACCGTTGGTTGCATTTAACAGATGATCTTTTTGTTCTTGTTGTTTCCTCATTAAAATTCCAGGACCACAGGACAGCTGGGCCATTCCTTACTCAGTTTCTAGGCACTACTTTAATTCTGCATTGCAGCTGTAAGGCTCCTTGGTAAGCTCAAAGAAAGGAACCTGTGACATTACTAATACTGGAGCATAGGGTAGAATCATAGAATAGTTTGGGTTGGAAGGGACACCTCCCACTAGATCAGGCTGCCCAAGGCTCCATCCAGCCTTGAACACCTCCAGGGATGGGGCAGCCACAACTTCCCTGGGCAACCTCTTCCAGTGTCTCACCACTGTCATGGTGAAAAAATTCTTCCTTATATCAAGCCTAAATATGCCCCTCTCCAGTTTATATCCATTGTCCCTCGTCCTATCACCACAAACCTCCCTCCCCAGCTTTCTTGCAGCCCCTTCAGGTACTGGAAGGTTACTATAAGGACTCCTCAGAGCCTTCTCTTCTCGAGGCTGAACAATCCCAACTCTCTCAGCCTGTCCTCATATGGAAGGTGCTTCAGGCCTGGAATCATCTTTGTAGCCCTGCTCTGGACCCATTCCAACAAGCTCCATGTCCTTCTTATGCTGAGGATTCCAAGACTAGACACAACACTCCAGGTGAGGTCTCACAAGAGAGGAACAGAAGGGCACAGTCGCCTCTGTTGACCTGCTGGCCACACTTCTTTTGACGCAGCTCAGTATGCAGTTGACCTTCTGGGCTGCAAACACACATTGCCGGCTCATGTCAAGCTAATCATCCACCAGCACCCCCAAGTCGCTCTCTGAAGGTCTGATCTCCATCACATCATCCTCCATCATGTACTGAAAACAGGGATTGCCCCAACCCAGGTTGCACTTGGCCTTGTTGAACCTCATGAGGTTCATACAGTTCCACTTCTCCAGCCTTACCAGGTCCCTCTGGAGACATCCCATCCTTCTGGTGTGGCAACTGCACCCACTCAGCTTGGTGTCATCTGCAAACTTGCTGAGGGTGCACTCAATCTCACTGTCAATATCATTGATGAAGATATTAAACAGCACCAGTCCCAGTACGGACCCACGAGGGACACCATTTGTCACGTACCTCCATCTGGACTTTGATCCATTGGCCAATACTCTCTGAATACAACCTTCTAACCAGTTTCTTATCCACTGTACCATCCACCCATCAAATCCATATCTCTCCAATTTAGATAGAAGGATGTTGTGGGGGACCGTGTCAAAGGCTTTACAGAAGTCTGGATAGATCACAGCTGTCAGTTTACCCATGTGATCTGCTGCAGTTACCCCAAAGTTACAGAGACGAATTCTTGAACACAGCCCAGGTCCCTCAGCTCTGATCTGACACATGCACTGTAAGGTAACGGGAGGGAGACAGAGAGAAAGAGAGAGAAGAGGAAGCAAAGAAATCACCACATCAATGGCAGCAGCAGTTCTTGGGAACACGTGGTGGCAGCAGCAGCTTCTACCAAGCCACGTGGTCCAGGCTGCTCCTATCGAAGCTCTAGCTAACCTAGGGTTGTAGCTGTTCCTGTAGCTGGCCTAGGGTTTTTAGGCAAAATATGCTTTACGTACAATATCTGGTTCCTGTAAAAGTTTTTTTTAGTCTTTTTTCCTTTGAGCGCACTAGTCTAAAGGCCTCACATACCCCATGGGCCAAGTGCTTTACTTCATGGTGCAGGATAGGATTTATGGGAACGCTGCAGTGAATGGCAGGAGGTAAATCACAGGGAAGAAAACACAGCTTCCAGAATAGAGTGGAAGCATGGCAGGTCTAAAGAAAACTGTTCCCAAAGCACTCCAGACAGCCACACAAGCACATTTCTATATCAAACTGACTTGAAATAAAACATTTTCATTCTTAAACATCAATATTTTTTTTTCCACATTTTTGAACCATAATTTTCAGAAACCTTCCATTTTATAGAGGAGTTACTATTTCCTATTCAGGATGAAAATAGCGATCAAAGGACGAGAGGGAATGGCCTCAAGCTCCGCCAGGGGAGATTTAGGCTTGAGATTAGGAAAAAGTTCTTCACAAAGAGAGTGGTTAGGCATTGGAACGGTCTGCCAAGGGAGGTGGTTGAGTCGCCGTCCCTGGAGGTGTTTAAGGTTAGGGTAGATGAGGTGCTTAGGAGCATGATTTAGGGATTGGTGGAAATGGTTGGACTCGACAATCCAGTGGGTCTCTTCCAACCTGGTTATTCTGTGATTCTGTGAAATTATGAAAAAGGGACATTTGGATGTACTCATTCATTTAGATGTACTTATTTCATTGTCCTTTTTTGTAAATGAGCCTCAGGATAGTTTTATTTCCACACAATTTTCAATCCAGCAATATTCTGTTTATCGTTAGGTAGAAGGTTTTTTTGTTAAATCTGAACTAGGATTTAATGTGATGAAGAATCAAACCAGATTAGGCTGTGTGAACTCCATGGTTAATTTTAATGCTTACACACAAATCAATGAAACTCTTCTCTGTACTAAGGACCTGATTGAGGTGGAAATGACAAATACTTCTTTCTGAAAAAAAGTCTTCCAATTCTAGTAACTACTTGTCCACACTAAAAAAAAAGAGTATTTTTATGCCTTCGGCTGTGGATTTTTTCCTTGTAATCATTTTCATTTGATCTCAGTGACAATTATATATCCTTGTAGTCAGGCTCACTGTAATAATGTAAAACCTCCTGAATTTTGACAGTCAATGGATATCACTGATATCATAGGAGAACTGCCTGTGCAATACAGCGGGCTTTCTAGATTTTAATCTGAATTCAGATGTCTCACTATACATCTTCAGGTCAAAAGAGAGAGCAGAAATGACAAACCATTTTCTGTTTAATTCTTTCTAACTTTTTCCCTCCTTTCAGCAGTGAAGAAAATGAAAACTGGTGGTGGTAGCACAAAGTGACAACTCCAGACTAACAACCTGGTGAAAGACCAGAACATGTTATTACAGAGCGAAAATGATAAGACAACATCTATCCCATCACTTTCCTGAGTTCAGCTGCAAACCTCTTCAGCTTAATGTTGATTGATAATCTCAAGGACTTTATATGACACAATGAGATCTGTTTCCTATCTGGCATAAATCAGCAGAAGCCCAGAGATGTCAGATAAGGAAGATCTTCCCTAATGGCTTTTCCCAGAATTGATAATGAGAGGTGATTCCTGTTGTCCAGTCATCAGTATCTGAAGCACTGGGGAGGAACCAGCAGGCCATCATCACTGTCCCCTCCAGCAGTAGCTGGCAATCCTACTGCCATCCACTCCCAATTTTGAGCAAGAGCATGTTAAAAAAAATCATGAGTCTTTAAATACAAGAAATCCTGCAATGAAGCCTTGATCTTATTATGGTTTTATTAATATTTCTAAAAGAGCAAAAGCTTGCTTTGCAATCCTGCACTTGAATTCTGTCTCTTCTTTGACTTTCACGTAAATAAACACAATCCTTACATCCTATGTCACAAGTGATAAAAATCCACATATGGATCAGCTTGTCATGTGAAAATCCTTTTTTGCACTATCTAATTGAGTCAAATGAAATTGTGATGGTAGATAAAAAGCTTCTGTCTTGCCACTTTACTACATATTTTGTTGAGTCATAAGAGACTTCCATTCCTATTTGTTGACTGCCTACAGTCAACAGCATACAGTGACTTGCATTTCAGGGTGCAAGAGGAGATAATGTGGAAAAGAGCACAGATACGGCAAAATTCAACTGTTCACTGCATGCATTTTGCTGGAGCTGGGTAGTAAACACTTAGATGTTGTTTACAATTGTGCTTTGACCTCCTACCTCGTGCTGGGTAATTTACTATTCTCTCAGCCCATTAATCAAACACTGCTGAAAAATGAAATTTTGTGTGGTAAGAACTGAGGCAGAAATACACATCTTTAGGTTAAATTTTGCAGTGTTCTCAGGTCAAAATACAGAGGAAGAGAATTATGAAAATACTGAAATATTTTGCTTTTGCATTTTAATGACTTGTTGCCTGTTGAAAAAGAAAAAAGAATATTCCAATGCCTTTAGAAAGAAACATGTTAGTTGGCTTTAAAATCACATTTCTCATTTTGCAATTAACCTAAGGGAAAAAGTGAACGCTTGAGTTGATTCAAAATGCTCATTTCTTGGTCTGATTGTTTCATCAGAGATAAAAATCCATTTAATTTCTATCCAGAGAAATTTTTTGGTTGTTTTCCTTCTTAAATTTGGCAACAGTTTCAAAAGAAGTTTTTATTTGTCCAAACATGCCGGCAAGATTTAAGTTATCAGAAATGTCATCTGTTATGTAAGAAAACTCTGTTTTGCAGCATAAAACAAACAGTAAAAGAGGAGCAAGGTTTCTACTAAATCTCCCTAAATCAGTCTCAGAGGATTTTGTTATGGCTTCCTCGCAGCTCAGAAGATCTAGGCAGATGACCAGACACAAGAGATTCATCCCTCACAATTCAACCGCAAAATTCAGCAAGAAAAAAATCTCAGTGCATCTGCCTACATTACTCCAGAGCTGTGTACAGAGCCTGAATGGGTGTTCTACTTAGCTAGCAAAGAAATTCTGGGTAAACAGGGATATAAATCTCCCGATACTTAACATTCTCCATCACTGTAGCTAAGAGACACCTACAGCACCTCTGGTCTGCAAGCCAGAGTTCATGCCACGGCTAAGAGTTTGATACCAATATGTATAAATAAGGTAATGATCATCTAGATATAAAATGAGGTGATGCTAACAAATAACAAGCTGTTGAAAATATAATTTCATTTTAGATCTCTGATTTAGACCTGAACGCTATGGTACTGAAAAGGGAACGTTTACATGTTCAGCATCAAAAACAATTTGAAAAACTGCAGAAGTAGAGTGGTGCAATAGCCTGCTGTTGAAAAAGAACCTTTTTTCCCCCTAGATGCCATGATTATTTCTTTTTCTGGGGTGGCCTAAACTACAGAATAGAATGTGTTTGATGATGAAGCACATGTTTCTGTATTTTCTCTGTCTTTTATTGCTGCTGCCCTGTACTAGTTTCTTATTACTCAATCAAACATTTGTGAGGACAGCTGACATTTCCAGAAAATTATTTGACCAAGAAGAGATTGTATAAACTTAATGCACCATTTGAATAACTAATATAATTTGTACCATATTAGAAGTATTAGGCAATGAAAGCAAGTATACCTGTTTTGCAAATTTGTACATTTTCTTTAAAAGACTGACAGACACTAAGCAAAAAAGCTGATGTTGCTCAAAGTCCACAGGACAGATCTTTGTACAGACAAGAAAAAAACTTGTTATATGTGCAATTTCAGAATATACATTAAAGAGAAAATCTCACAGCTATAAAAAGGCCAAATTCAGATTTACCACAGGTGTAACTTAAGAAAAAAAACCCAACAAGGCATATCAGGTCTCTCCAAGTACATTTCTTATATTAATAACCATAATTATAGTTTTCAATGTGAATTAATGAAATTGCAGAAAATCAGGACATATAGATGTCAGCATTTGGGATAAGAAGATAAAACCACTTTCCCAGAAGCCAGTGCATTCTGCCTGCAGAAGGAGAGGGCATGTGAGACTGCTTGAGTCTTAGGTTTTCAACACCTGTCACAAAGAAATGTGATGTGCGCTTTTACACTGCGTGAGTTTGATCATGTCTGGCATCAACCATTAGCTGGAAATTACTTCAATGAATGTTCATTTTCTCCTCTTAAGCTGTTCTGCTTGAAGAGCTAAAAAGCCTGGCTTCTTATAGATTTATATGCCCCCTTCTGCCTCCAGCCTGCTGCCATAGCACCAGCCTCTGTCGATATCTCCACCATAAAGTTTTCCTTCCATTCAACTCATCTACCTTCTGCCAAGCATTCAGAGAATTCACCCCTGGGCTGGAAGGGACCCTGGAGGCCATCCAGCCCCAGCTTCTGTCGAAAGTGTTTTACAAGAGAGCAAGCCTGGAGCACATGCTTAAGCCCCCCCCCACCCTCAAACTACACAATTCCAAAAAAACAGTTTCTGTTTGCAAAGCCACTGCTAGGCCATAAGTTAAGACTGGGAACTCTCCAGAGCAGAGCCGACCATCTGTTGCAGGGGAAGGAGGAGAGATCACAGAATCACAAAATAACCAGGTCGGAAGAGACCCACCGGATCGTCGAGTCCAACCATTCCCACCAATCTCTAAATCATGCCCCTAAGTACCTCATCCACCCTCACCTTAAACACCTCCAGGGAAGGTGAGTCAACCACCTCCCTGGGCAGACTGTTCCAAGACATCTCTCTGTGTCTCAGTGCTAACAAAATAAACAAAATTGTTATTAACAATGATTGTTTTAAATGGATCTGTGTGGTGCACAATGATAGAAACTATGATGGTTTCATACAAACAGCAACTGCTGGCATGTGTCCTCATCTTCTAATATCTATTAACCTTCAGGCTTCAGATGATGCATATATTGTCTTCACAAACACAATACAGAGTTACTTCTTCAACATAGTTGGAAAATCCTTAACTTTTCTTGTTAATACCCTATTTATTCCATGGCACAACAGCCTAATAGGGAGAATAAGATCACTGTTGACATCAAGTATTATTTTTTTCCTCCTAACTGGAGCTAATATGCTGTTATGCTTGAAGATCCACAAAGAGAACCAGCAAAATAAAGTGTGTTCCTTGCCTAAGTAATGCCTTTTCACATGACTCCCGTAATAAAGAATGAGGCTAGCAGGATCTGCTTTGGTCTGCTCTAGATTGCAAGATACCACGATTCCTTTATCCATGCACAATGCTGTAATGCAGTTTGGTTTTAGCTTCAATTGTGGCTTTTGTCCAGGCCATGCAGCCCTAAAAATTTTCAACACATATACCAGGATCCCATAGTTCTAAATGTTGCAGTCAGAAAGCTTTTGAGTTAACACTTTAGCTTGCTGCAAATATTGTGAGAAGTATCTGCAAGCAGATGGATGGACAAGTTTCCCCAGAGAAGGACAGTCAAGCCCCACAGCTAAAAGACTCCCTCTCATTCTCAGCGCGGCTCCTCTTCAAGTTCATGCACACACTGCTGCCTCTTGGGCCACAGATGCGTTAGGTATTTACAGCATGAACACTGACACAAAGACTCACAGGACCAGCCGCTTCTCCTTTTCACGGTAACCTAGGACCGTGTGATTTTGAGCAGGTAAATTTGGAGTCACATGCTGTACAAATGGCCACTGAACATGCACAAAGTTGCTGTAAAGCTGATGCACAACACGTTGTGGGCACAGCTGTGTCAGACCTACTGCATCTGCAGTGCTGAGGGGGCCTGCACTTAAGGCTTTGGAAACACCGAACCCAAGCACCTTACAGTGCCTGCACAGAGCAGCTACGCAGGGACAGCGGGCTACCCAGGCTGTACCGTGCTTGATCTGACAGCGTGGGCAGGTCTGAGCCAATTTCCAGATTTCTATGAAAATTTCTGATCCACTTCAATGGTGGATTTCTTACTCTCAAAGTGAGATGAAGCCATTGGGGAAAAAATAATTTGTTTTAAAAGAAAACATTTTTATTAGCTTCAGGTTATTTAACAATTTTTAACTTCCAATTAAATTTCTATTTCTGAAAAGTATCATTTTAATGTGAGAGTTGGCATTTTTAATTTTAAAACTGTTGGAAGGAATGTTGGAAAAAGAATTCAACAATGTCCATTCTCCCTTTTAGTCAGAGTTGTTAGCTAAACTGAAATGAGTTAGGATCAGCCTCTGTCCAAACTTAATTTTAATGGAATTCATTATAAAAAACTTTCATTATCAAAAATATATCAACTCAAGTGAAAGTCTGAATCAGTTAATATGACAAGAATTTTCATCTACAACCACCATCCTCTCTTCTTTTGAGTTTCCCCAAGCACCAATTAGGTGAAGGCACAAACAACTTGCCTTCAGCTTTGGAACAAAAGTTCTATATCCATCACAAAATTGTATCTGTCTCCTCGCAGATTCCAAGACATTAAATAATTCAAATGAAAACTGCTTGTTCACACCAACAATAGACCCTTTCCATGCTGTCCAGTACTCCTTTATAGAAGAAATGTTTATATTTCTGTATTCATTAAACACTATTCTGAATCTACGGTTGACTGACATTTTTCTGAGTAGCATTTTTTTTTGTTAGAAAAATCATGCTGCAAAGTTGAGTATTTTTCCACATATTGACTTTTAGAAAAAAAGCAAGGGAGAGAATTATTGCTTTCATATAAATCAGTTTGCTTCATTTTTACTTCATAGGTTATGAATAAGACTGAAAACGTTCAAAACAGAAGTCTTAACCTTATGAGATGAAATACTTCAAAAAGAGCTGCTCGATGCTTTCAAATAATATATTATTGAATTCTTAACACACAGGAAACCTTGAAAATCTAACTTTTCCTTTTGATTTATGACAAAATGAAAAGTTCAAGGAGAAATTTTCCATAGAGGAGAAATCCTACATATTGACCTATTATGAGATCATTAGCTGAACTAATGGTACAGTCTGGCTAATGAAGGTAGGAAAGGAAACTTTAAACTTGCTAAGTAAATGTAGATTTGCGCTGTGCTCACTGTGCTACCTCCATTAACGTGCACAAAACACGAGCTTCTGTGAGTGCAGTGCAATTCATCCCTATGAATTAGTAAAATGAAGACTGATGGTAATTTGAATGTATTACGTTTTCACTGATGCTAGTTTGAGCGGAAATGTCAGGCTAATGTGTTTATCTGCCAGTAATGAATGGAATGACTAGCCTGGGATGAGCAATAAGCTGGTGCTGCAGACTGTGGGGACGTGGGCTGCCGCCTGACAAACCGTCAGCTGCTCTTGATCCAGGTTATGATACTGCTATATTGTTACCTCCCAGCTGCTTATAGCATCTTCCTCTCTAAATCTTCATCTCTGCGTATTTATCAGCTCAGACAAAAACTCTGGGTTACAAAGGGGAACAAGAATTTTATATAGTTGTCAGTCTGAATTTGGACCACTGTGCAGAAGCAGGTTACTGACTGATAAGCCGAACAGGTAAGCTAGCAGAAGCCGCTCCCCCAACAGATTTCTTTACAAGTGTGCCCTTTGCCTTAGGGCTTGCAGCTAGATGCATGTAACCTTTCATGTAAATTTTTGGTGGGTGCACTCAAGTACTTTTGAGATTTATTCCAGAAAGTACCTGCATTCCAGTAAGTTTAGCATAGCCTGCCTTACAATTTTATTGTTAAATCTTTCAACATAACGATCATCAGAGCTTTCACTCTAAGGGAAAATTTTAAATCTAAAATGTGCACAAAAGCTAACCTGCGTACAGGCTTGAAACAAACAAATAAAAAGAAATAAAAGAAATGGAACATTTCAGCTGGTGAAAACCCTGGTTTGTGAGGCAAATTTATTTACAATAGACAGAGTTGCTCTTCCCCGCCCCTCTCCGAAAATACCAGCTGTTCCCATATTCCATTAAAAATGCTAAAACATGAAACCTTGAACATTTTGATTCAGGATGGCATCATACTCTCTGGAGTTACAGTTTGCTTACTTTGTGATCCAGTTCTCCTCTATAGACGAGATTTTCTGGCTAAGCTGCGCTTTTTTGAAAATTGAAGGTATCATGAAATCTATAATGTGGCCAGAGAATCCAAAATACAGGGTACTTTATGCACAACTGCCACTAAAAATCACTATTCACAGTATCCCACGTTCTGATATTATGCCAAATAACAGAATGCAAAAATAGTTTTGCCAATATATTACTGTAAATAATTATTTTCATTTGTGAACATCAAATTGCCTCAAACAACAAAAGCAAAGAAACAAATCTTTTCCTTGATTCTTGGAGCTTACAACATGGCATTCTCCTCTAAAATACAAAAAAATGTATGCAATGAGGTTACACATGCCTTAATGTAAAGTCAACTATTTCCAACAATTCACACACAAATATTGACTGCAGCCGAAATGACCTCACCATTTCACTTGAACACTTTTTTTAATATGCATTAAAATACTTCCAAGGTCTTTGTTCACTCCTAGCGTTAAATCACATCAGTCTCAGCAGTGTGGGAATGACAGCAGAGAAACGCCCTGCTCCAGCCCCTGCTGCAGCTGCCTTGGCCATTCAGCCAGGAGAAGAGGGCCAGGTGCCTGGGAGGGACCTCAGAGCACTGGGTAAGCAACAGGCAAGGGGACGGGAGGCAAGAAATGCTGTAATAACACACCTGAGACAAGCTCATCTACATCAGATGTATGACATCTGATGGCCAACGCTGTTAGAAGTATGTTGTACCACAGAGGCCACCCTCTCACATCCATCTTTAATCTAGCTACCCCCATCTCAAAGTCTGACATCCCACTACTTAACCTACCTTCGGCTACCCTTTTTACAGGCAGACACTAGAGCTTGCATCCTTTTGGACACTCCGCCTGAAAGGTCAAAGGTACATTTGCCTTTACCAGACGTCTGAGTGCATGTGCATCTAGATGCCTCCCTGTACTTAAAACAAGATATTGTGAATGCCTCAGGAATTCTTTGTTTCCCCCACTTCTGCACACAGAAGAAATTGCAGACAAAACAAGTGAAATGTTTTTCCTTTAAGTCCTTTGCTTGTGCTATCCTCTGGCAAGCCTGGAAAAATTAAAAATGTTTTAAAAATAATGCAAAAATTGAAAATTACGATTTAATATTGAAGTGGAAATTGGGACTTTTTACAGTCAAATGGTGTTAGTACCTTTTTCTAAATAGTCATCTGAAGAAGAAATCACTTTATTATTAAATTTAGCAAAGTTAATCACCTCTGCTTTTCTCAATTTGATATTGATTCCGTTAGTTCTAATTTTGGTTATTTTGTGGGATGCATGAATCTCATGCCTAGGCACTGGATCTGGATCCTGCTGTGTAGTTAAACCTCTTCAACATACGATACAACCAGTAGTTCCACAGAGTAAGATTTATGACTTTTGGATCTAACTGCATAATACCTTTGACTATGTAGTTGCCCAAAAATTACCGAGGGAGAAATCCTGGGTTTATTGATGAATGGAAAAGGAGCAAAAGCAATGTTTAGGATCCAGATGTTCAGATTTGTTGATGCCTCTTGCAATTACATTTTTCTGCACTGTAAAGTTCAGATTTGCCACAACACTGCAGCTGTCTGTAAGCCCATAATTTTTGGGGGTGGTGAGGATAAAGATGAAGTTATGTTACTGCTGGGACAACCTGAAAACTTGGGAGCAGGTTTGTTATATGGGAGTTCCTGAGTCCCAGCTACCACCATTTAGCTGGTGCTTAACCTCAAGCAAAGGCATTAAAAAACACAGGGCTTTAGCATCACCATTAACAAGAATAATAATTCTTACTGCAAGCCTGTGCAGTGACTCAGCAGAAATGAAACTGAGGAGCAATCAGCAAAGGTTTTTATTTCAGCCTCACATATCTAGCCTTCCAGCTAGATAGCAAACTATTTTAACTATGATTACAGAGGTAAAAGTTGCATCAAAATCAATTTCTGCTTCGCCTATGCTATTTGGACAGATAGGTTATATTATTTCAAGAGCAGCCTGTCCAGTGTTGTGCATAGAAAAAAGATTTGTACTGATAGTAGTTTACAGTTTATATTACACACTTGTAGTCCTGAAGGAAAACAAACAACAAAGAATTTCTCTGTCTCTGAGCAGACAATGCAATGTGGTACCAGAAAGCATATGCTATTACTTGGTCCTAGAGGAGTTATAACTAGGTGACATTTACAAGCACTCAGCTAATGAATTACAGGCTCTTGAAATAGGAGTTTTCTAATGAGCACTGTAATATTCCATCTAGAAGAAAATTCTTGTATGCTGTGGAATCCTATAGCGCTATGATACTAACAAGATTTCTTATTCAAAGCCCAGAGGGGAAATATTTTCCAGATTAGAAGAGAAAATATTGTATCTTATTCTCAGTGTTTATGAGATACTATGATACAAAATACAATATCTACTTGATAGGTTTCAGGTGGTAGAGGTTTAGACATTAATGGCAGCTGCCTCATGACAACAAGTTTTATGAACCAGTTTGTTCCTTTAAAAACATATCTGAAATGCCACCATGCTGACATTAAACAACAGAAGTAATCAAAGCAGAAGGCAGTATGACATTTTGGAAACAGACTCAAAACCTGAAAGTCACAAGATTGCAAATGCACCCAACAAGCAAAATCTGACAAAAACAAAACTAGGGTTTGTTTCTGGTTCCAGATATAAATGTTATTTATTACTTGAGACCTTGTTACAGAATTTGTCCACACAACAGCATGGACTTCCTTTAACAGGACAAAACCCAAAACCTTTAGAAACATGTCATCCTACGACATCACTGCTTAGTTTATCTTGTGATTCAAAACCTTGGCAACCCAGTATCATCAGATTAGTAAAATACTTTTGAAGTGCATAAATAATTCACTTACCATTGTACCTGATTTATTTTAATTTTTGTAATAGGGTCTAACTTAGCCTCATCTAGTGCTGGAGAAAAGAAGATTATGGCACCATAAGGAGCAGGGCATATTCCATACTGACCATTGCTAATGTGAGAAACGGGCACCTCAGGATATATCTGCAGAGTTAGTCTTGATTTGATCATGGGAGTTATCCATTAGTGGTTATCTAAAAGGAACTTGAATCTCCTTTTGTACGTATTAGTATAAATTATAACTATCTATGTTGCATTTACTCATTCACATTTTTAAAACTGATGAGGGATGATAAGAAAGCCTTAAAAATGTACATTTGACCTTAGAACTTTTTTCAAAACGTGCAGCCTAATAAGGTCTGCATCTAGTCGCTGAAGTTGAATCTATTTTCTCTTTGTGGATTTTTCCAATGTAGATTTTTCCAGTGTAGATTTTTTAGGTTTTGGAACAAAATGACATTGAGTTCTTAGTCTAACATATGGGCAGAGGCCTTCCTCAGTCTTGCCCAGTTATGAGTGGTTATTATGTCTAAAGTCCATAAACTTTAGTGCATGCAGTCTCCTGCTTCCAGGCAAGAAACTGGCCTGCCGCAAGAAAATCTTACAGCTACAAATTAAGTCCTGCCTGTTGACTTCTTCTGCAGATCTTTTTGGTATTGCACATGATCTTTAACTGGGACATTCCCAAACCTCCTGAACAGCCCTAGTAACTTCCCTGCACAGCTGTGACTGGGGGAAATTATGGGCTGAGAGCTCAATCAATGAAGCAAGGTTTTATTTTTGTCTCTGCAGCTGACCTGGATGTTCAGTTCTGTGTATGTTGCAAGGGTGTGAAAGGGGTAGAATTTCTGAATCCTGATCTGTTTTATTATGGATGGTGAAAGTTATTTCTTAATCCTAGTCTTATTTTTGAAATTCATTCTTTTTGGAGAACTGGACCAGGATGATGCCATACATATCAAGATCTTTCTCCAGATGACTGAGCGCTTTGAGAATTCTATTCCCATTCCAAATAAGATGCTAACAGATTCACTAGCATTGCTCAGTGGAGTTCCCCAGCATGATTCACAAGAGCTTAATCACTATTATATATATAGGGCTTGGAGAGAGGGAAGGCTTTGTCCTTGGAAAAAGGGAGTGTTCAGGATGCCAGACTTGACCTATAATTGCAGACAGAAGCATTTAATATGAAGGAGTAGCCCATCTTCTCTTTACAGAGAGTATTGGTTGAATCAGCTTGCTTGGAAAGAGAGGAAACAGGGAAATTACTATATAAGAAGGCTAATTTTACAAATAGCTTAAAAATGCATTGTTACTGTACATCATTTTCCCCAAGTACTTCTAAATTTGAGCATTCATTTTAACATTGGTCTCCTGGTTACACCCTTCTCCTACTTCTGTTGTTCTCTTCAGTATCACATTGACAGCCCTGTCTCTTTCATTGCCATGACAAAACTGCCTATTATTTATCTGCCAGTTTTGTCACAGAGAGCCAACAGTGTACTAGCCATTCTAAGAAATAGCTACAGTAGTATGACCTTACATCTCTTAGTCATCAAAATTCAATCCATAGGTGAGAATTCCTGATGTATACAGAAAGTTGCTCCATATGACAAAGTAAGCTCTGACAGAAAAAAAAATCTGTATAGTATAGAAATATATCAAAGTATATATGGCCTTAGTTAAGTCAAGGACCGCTCAATTGGGGAGGAGCCCTATTACAAAGGCTGTAGCTACGCCTGCCCAGCTGAAGTGCATTTACACTAATGCACGCAGCATGGGAAATAAGAAGGAGGAGCTGGAAGCTGTGGTAGGGCAAGGGGACTACGATGTCGTTGCCATTGCAGAGACGTGGTGGGATGACTCATACGACTGGAGCGTACCCATGGTGGGATATAAACTCTTCAGGAAGGACAGGAAGGGCAGAAGAGGAGGCGGGGTAGCCCTCTATGTTAGAGAGGGCTTTGATACCCTCGAGCTGGACTACGGTCAAGATGGGACTGAGTGCCTGTGGGTGAAAATCAGAGGAGCCCATGGGCAGGAAGGGATTGTGATGGGAGTCTGCTATAGACCACCCAGCCAAGAAGAAGCAGCTGATGAGCTCTTCTACAAACAACTGAGTGTAGTCTCAAAATCGCTACCTCTAGTCCTTGTGGGTGACTTCAGTTTCCCAGATATAGGCTAGGAGTATAATACAGCAGAAAGGAAGCAGTCCCGGAGGTTCCTGGAGTGTGTGGAAGACAACTTCCTCACACAGCTGGTGAGCGAACCGACAAGGGATGGTGCCCTCCTGGACCTGCTGTTTGTGAACAGAGAAGGACTGGTGGGGGATGTGATGGTTGAAGGACGCTTGGGGCAAAGCGATCATGAGATGATAGAGTTCTCAGTGCAGGGTAAGATGAAGAAGGAGGTTAGCAGAACAGTCACCCTCAACTTTCAGAGAGCAGACTTTGGGCTGTTCAGAAGGCTGGTCAGAAAAGTCCCATGGGAGGCGCTCCTTGAAGGCAAAGGTGTCCATGAGGGCTGGGCGCTCTTCAAGAAGGAACTCCTAGCAGCTCAGGAGAAAGCCGTCCCCAAGTTCCGGAAAAGTAGCCAGCGGGGTAAGAAACCAGCATGGTTGAGTAGGGAGGTCCTAAGAGACATCAATAGGAAGAGGAAGGTCTACGACCTCTGGAGGAAGGGGCAGGCATCCCGGGTGGACTATAGGGAGGAAGCGAGAATGTGCAGGGAAAAAGTCAGGAGGGCTAAGGCCCAACTAGAAATGCGATTGGCCAAGACTGTGAAAGACAACAAAAAGTCTTTCTACAAATACATCAACAGCAAAAGGAGGACTAGGGAGAATCTCCAGTCCCTAGTAGATGCAGAGGGAACAAGAGTAACAGGGGACAAAGACAAGGCTGAAGTGCTCAATGCCTACTTTGCCTCAGTCTTTAACAGTAAGGATAATTGTTCCCTCTGTGCACAACCCCAAGGGTTGGAAGAGAAGTACGAGATTCCCAAGGTCCAAGAGGAGGTGGTTAGAGACTTGCTTGCCCAGCTAGACGCCCACAAGTCTATGGGGCCGGATGGAGTCCACCCAAGGGTTTTGAGGGAACTGGCGGATGTGCTGGCCAAACCCCTTTCCATCATCTTCCAACAGTCCTGGATGACTGGGGAGGTTCCGCTGGACTGGAGGCTGGCTGATGTCGTGCCCATCTATAAGAAGGGGCGCAGGGAGGATCCGGGGAACTACAGGCCTGTCAGTCTGACCTCGGTACCGGGGAAAGTCATGGAGCGGGTGATCTTGAGTGCGATCAAGAAGCACTTGCAAGAGAACCGGGTGATTAGGCCCAGTCAACACGGGTTCATGAAAGGCAGGTGTTGCCAGAGTAATCTGATCACCTTCTATGACCAAGTAACTAAACTCTTGGACGAGGGAAAGGCTGTGGATGTATCTTTCTGGACCTCAGTAAAGCCTTTGATACAGTTTCTCATAGCATTCTGCTTCGGAAACTGTCAGCCTCTGGCCTGGACAGGCGCACACTCTCCTGGGTGAAAAACTGGTTGAATGACCGGGCCCAGAGGGTGGTGGGAAATGGAGTTAAATCCAGCTGGAGGCCAGTTACAAGTGGGGTTCCCCAGGGCTCAGTCCTGGGTCCGGTCCTGTTTAATGTCTTTATCAACGACCTGGATGAAGGCATTGAGTGCTCCCTTAGCAAGTTTGCGGATGACACCAAGCTGGGTGGAAGTGTGGATCTGCTGGAGGGTCGGGAGGCTCTGCAAAGGGATCTGAACAGGCTGGACTGCTGTGCTGAGACCAACGGCATGAGGTTTAACAAGGCCAAATGCCGGGTCCTGCACTTGGGGCACAACAACCCTGTGCAGCTACAGACTAGGAGAAGCCTGGCTGGAAAGCTGCCAGGAGGAGAAGGACCTGGGGGTGCTGGTTGACAACCAACTGAACATGAGCCAGCAGTGTGCCCAGGTGGCCAAGAAGGCCAATGGCATCTTGGCTTGTATCAGAAACGGCGTGACCAACAGGTCCAGGGAGGTTATTCTCCCTCTGTACTCGGCACTGGTGAGACTGCACCTCGAGTACTGTGTTCAGTTCTGGGCCCCTCACCACAAGAAGGATGTTGAGGCTCTGGAGCGAGTTCAGAGAAGAGCAACAAAGTTGGTGAAGGGGCTGGAGAACAGGCCTTATGAGGAGCGGCTGAGAGAGCTGGGGTTGTTTAGCCTGGAGAAGAGGAGGCTGAGGAGAGACCTTATTGCTCTCTAAAACTACCTGAAGGGAGGTTGTGGAGAGGAGGGTGTTGGCCTCTTCTCCCAAGTGACACGGAACAGGACGAGAGGGAATGGCCTCAAGCTCCGCCAGGGGAGATTTAGGCTGGACATCAGGAAAAGATTCTTCAGGGAAAGGGTGGTTAGGCATTGGAACGGTCTGCCAAGGGAGGTGGTTGAGTCATCGTCCCTGGGGGTGTTTAAGGTTAGGGTGGATGAGGTACTTAGGAGCATGATTTAGGGATTGGTGGGAATGGTTGGACTCGACGATCCAGTGGGTCTCTTCCAACCTGGTTATTCTGTGATTCTGTGATATAAAAACATATAATATTCTATATAATATAGACAGAAATATAGCCTTAAACAAGCAGATATGGACATTTCCTCTTGTCATATCTGCAAATTACAAGATCCAAGAAACATAAATTTTTCAAGCTCATAAATTAAAGGGGTAAGTTACAAGACTGAACTCAATTTTTGAAGTATCTTCTAGTACTCCTTTTATCAACCTAGTGTTACATACTCCAATATTTACAAGTAATCCATCCCATATTCGATATGACAGGAATTGCCAGTAACAGCTCTGAAACATAAACACAGTTGGGGGAGTTAATAAAAACCCATAGAGTAAGAGTGAAATGTCCAATTCTAAACCCCATAACTTACTTTCATTGTTCCTGCTGCTGAGTGTTTCTGCTGTATAAGTAAAAGCACACAATTAGGAACCGATTCTCAGATAGACTGCTAGTGCCTCTTTATGAATGACACTCTTGAAAAAAAAAACCACAACAAACCAAACAAAATCAAAAACTTTTTGCAAGAACTACATTGATCTGTGGTCACAGAAAATGAACTCCAGTATACCTATACTTGTGCAAGCTGCCACAGGCTGTCTATAGCTCCAGGTCTTTGCTTGCAGGTTCACACCATTATTGACCTCAAATGACTCTGAATGAGCCTGTCTACAAAAAAAAAAAAAGTTAACGTTAAACTGCAAGTCCTCTGAGTAGTATATACTCCTGCTTTGGTTGCAGGACAAGCTGTGTGTTGTGTCTTTGGTTTGTACATTCAGGTGTCAGGGCAATTTCTTGAAAGAAGATAGCCTCTACACAGGACCCTGCAGAACTGGTAGAGCTGTTTCTTCCCCTACTTGGTGAGCTTCTGTTTCTAAGCAAGAAGTTTTGTCCATTAATGAATTGATTTTTTGCCATTTCTTCTATCAGAATTCTACTGATTACAGTAGAATAACCATAAATAAAAGAGACTCAACTCCATTCCTCACACACATGGTCTCTTATGGTCCCATTCAGTGACAGCTAACAGACAACAGGGAAGCAACTACAAGTAAGTGATTCATAAAGTGGTCCATTCAGAAAAGTTTTACACAGCCTGGTGCAAATTCTCAGTACGTTTTTAAAGTAAAAAATGTCACACTGCTGAAGTGTAGCTATACAAAGAATTACTACAGAATCACAGAATCACAGAATAACCAGGTTGGAAGAGACCCACCAGATCATCAAGTCCAACCATTCCCACCAATCCCTAAACCATGCCCCTAAGCACCTCATCCACCCTCACCTTAAACACCTCCAGGGATGGTGAATCAACCACCTCCCTGGGCAGACTGTTCCAATGCCTAACCACCCTTTCCCTGAAGAATCTTTTCCTGATGTCCAGCCTAAATCTCCCCTGGCAGAGCTTGAGGCCATTCCTTCTCGTCCTGTTCCGTGTCACTTGGGAGAGGAGGCCAGCACCCTCCTCTCCACAACCTCCCTTCAGGTAGTTGTAGAGAGTAATAAGGTCTCCCCTCAGCCAGCACATCTGCCAGTTCCCTCAAAACTCTTGGGTGAACTCCATCTGGGCCCATAGACTTGTGAGCGTCTAGCCGGGCAAGCAAGTCTCTAACCACCTCCTCTTGGACCTTGAGTGCCAAAGAGAACAAAATCCAATAAAAGTGTTTTATCATTGTTATTTTTATTCATTAAACATGGAATTTCACCTCCCCTTAAAATCAGTTCTGTGCCATTAAGCCCAGGAGGTACAATAATCCTCCTGAGCACTACAGCTTCTGAGCCAAACTTGCGTTGAGCTCACAGAGGTCCCCTTGATGCTCTCATGTAAAACTCAGCCATTCAAACAGCTCCTTGAAAATGTGGAATTAAGAGGGCCTGGCTCTTCCATCTTTCTACTACTCCAATTCAGACACAGCTCCACCAGGTTCTCTATGATAATGTTGTTATAAAATTTAGGCAACTTAAGGAAAAACTTGGTCTTAAAATGCTCTCTAGCCTAGCTGTCACCCATACTGGAAGATGCAACACCATATGGTGGAGAGTCTTCCCTTCAGACTGGAGACCGATTCATCCTCTCATTTGACTCGTGGAGGATGAAGCCTCTGTAAAAGAACAGAAGACCCATAGAGCTGTAAACCGCTACCTTCCCACAAAAGCAATCTCCAAGTTGAGGAGGCAGTACCATATCCTAGACAATCATATCCTGAACGTGCATATGGCACAAAAGTGTTCTGGGTACGTTTTATTTAGAAGATCACCACTGTCCCTTGCTTACCTCCTTTAAAAACTTTACTCTATTCCTCCTGCTTGAATGAGAACTGGAAGTAAAAGCTAAAAGTGAAGAGAATTCGGTAAGTTACAATGAAATAATTATTGCACCAATTCAAACTCTGTCCTAGATTATTAACTGCTTCTTCAGAGTTTCAGGCACAGTATCCCTTTTCCAAGTTAAATGAACTGGTACATGATGTTTCCATGTTGTCATTTCACTTCAGATATGTTTTTTTGTAAGTGCCTTAGAACTGGGGAAACCTGATCTATGCTAAGATAATTTACTGTCAGTTAGATCTCAGTGGAAGAGGCTGCTCTGTAAAAAACAGTACTTATTATTTTCTCTCCAAACAAAACCAAGCTTCAGCCAGCTAAAGCTTAGTCTTTGGGGAAGCACTGATGTCAATTTTATTCATAACTAGAACCTCTGGAGAATTTTTATTTCAACTAAGAAGAGCAAACCCTTCTACGCCAGTGAAGCTGACTACGACATATTTTCACAACTCGGAAATAGCCTCATGAGCTGCAGATTCCTCTGTAACTTCTTACAGTCTTTTGTCTAAATTATCACAGGAATCAGAGGGTGCCACCTCTAATTAACAGTTACTTTATGGTTTCCATTTTGAGATAGTTGAAGATGTCAGAAAACTAATGTTTCAATATTTTGTTTACTTTGAGACCAGTGGTCTACTAAGAACAGCTAAAATATAAAAACATGTAATTTATCACAGGTATACTGTAGTGTGGGATTTTTACCTATGAAAACATACTCTGAACATAACTGTAATCGGACAAGTTTCACTTTTATCTTAAAAAAGGTAGTTTTGTGTGAAGTCAATGTTGAATGACTGCTGAAAGTCCTGGGATTAATTCAAAGCATTAATGGGATTACATTTCAAGGATCTTAATGACATACTTAAGTATTCATTAATACATCCACCCCTGAGATTTACAAACAAGTTTCCATTCAATAGCACATTATTTTTTTTCCACTCTGCGAGTGGGTGTTGATTCTTTCTATCTTGCTACTTAATAGGTCTATAACCAACCAAGGGAGTCCAATTTGGCAGGATTTAAACTTTATTGACTTGAAGGTGTTTATGTCCCAGTACCTGGGTCAGAACACCAAAAATTCCAACAAAGTAAGTGTGGCACCCACCCACCACATCTTTCATGGTTTTAAGTAGGTAGGTGAGCAATTTTGCTGACATTGAGACATCTAACCTGATGTTAGGGTAGATTTTCCTTCCAAAAACCCTCACCTTCTCATGTTAAAGACGGAATATGATAAAGAACAACAAAACCCCAAACTTACATGAACTTCCCTAGTGGCTCTAGGCTATTTACAGGCTTGTTCAATGACAGAAGACATACCTCGTTAAAGAGGAGAGGCTTTGTTTGGAAAAGGATAAACACAAAGGCATTACATTAAGATTGAGATCTCTCAATGGGCCTAGGTGGAAAACACAAATCCAGAAGGCTCCAAATACTTATTTTTAGGTCTCTGTTGTTTGCAAACATCCCGCTCTCAAAGTTGTGCAATGCAAACGGCATATGTAGCTTTGTGGGCAGATCTCAGATGTTTATTTTTATACACTGCTAAATATGAATGCTCACGCATCAGTAAATCTACTTGCAATTGCATTTCAGAAGCATTTGTAATTTTTTCCCCTCTGTGTTTATACGTAGAAAGAATTTCCAGACACAAATACCTGTCAGTGAAAAACAATGGTGATTTTTAGAATTTGAGACTAGGATGTGCTTACATTACTCACATTTATCAAAAAGTGTAAGCAAACAAATTGCACCTTCTACAACTTGAGAAACAAATGTGCTTTATTTCACATACAAGTACCAGCTTACAGGAGACTGTCCACATGACTCAGCAACTGCCTTGGAATTCAATACATGCTTTGCTTCAGATGAGGTGAAAGACCCAAATGACACTGCCTCAAAAACCAATTTACACTTCACTCTTCCATTGACTTCAGGGACAGTGCCATGTACAGAACAATACTGGGCCAGCAATGGATACTCATTCTCCATTTATGAGTAACCAGAATGAAGTTTCATTAATTTTGGAATTAAGCCAGTAAAAAATAGCCTCTCCAGTTGTTCACCTGTTGAATCCTCAAAGATCTTCTGGCTTGTACATCAATGGTACTAAGCCAAACTGTATGATTACAACTTGCCTGATTACCTTAAACAGTAGTTCATGAGAATGATGATGATTGTCAGGTGGGGCAGAAGGGGACAGCTCTGGGACTGTGAGCAAGTGCATGCATTAAAGAAGCAACAGATTCTTCCCTGAATGACTAAATGACCAGAAAAGACTCAGCTGAGGTATAAGAAGTGCAAACCAAAGAAATTCATTGTCCTCACTCAAAAGAAGCAATTAAAAGCCACACTTCTGTCATAGAACCATGGTCTCAGCACAGTCACAGACAAAAACTCTACAACACCCTATGTAATTAATACCTTTGCAGCAGGTTAATCTCAGTCACACATAGAGTACACTCCACTGTGGTGAGAATAAGCAGCACAGCAAAAGTTCACCCATGCCAGAGAAGACGTTTCCAATAAAAGGCAGTTGCAAAAATCAGTGACTATCTACACAAATTCTGCCCAGCAGTTTGTATAATTGCCTGCTGACCAGAAGAGATGAATTTGCTTTTTAAGGCATGGAGCCAATCCCTACCATCTTTTGGAGCTTATTTGGCTAGATGATTATGTCCTGATCCTATAATCAAATCTACGAAGGAAAGAAAGTGCCTGTCCTCAGGATCAAGGAAGATCAAAGCTGTGGTATAAGGGTGGAGCAAACCTGAGAGTGCTTATTATAGGAAGAGCGGGCAACAATGCCTCATATTAAGGTCATCTTATGCTTCATCTTCAACGCCTAACATGAAAATGAAGGCTTACACCTTTCTTTCATGTTATTACTTCTAGAGCAAGAAAAGGTAAGAATCTTCTAAGATGCTAAATGTCCAAACTTGCAACATCTTTTACTTGCTCTTCACCTAACTTGGGTGAAGTACTAAGAGATTTAGGGAATCTCTTTGGCTTGTTCTTAAAGATCTATAATCTCTTTCAACCAGAAATCTACATAGATGACAGGGAAATAAGGTCTTTGGAAACCTGGTGCAGGCAAACAAGGCTTTCAACTGGAAGTTTGAAGAAAGAATACTATTTCTTGTGAATTAATAAGTTAATCTTCCCAATTTCTATTTCCAGTTGCCATAAAATATGTTTAGCTTCACACATTCTTCCTGAATCACAGGCTCATAGAATAGTTAGGGTTGGAAGGGACCTTAAAGATCATCTAGTTTCAATACCCTCTGCCATGGGCAGGGACATCCCACTAGATCAGGCTGCGCGAGGCCCCATCCAACCTGGCCCTGAACACCTCCAGGGATGGGGCAGCCACAGCTTCCCTGGGCAACCTGTGCCAGTGCCTCACCACCCTCATTGTGAAGACTTTCTTCCTTATGTCTGGTCTACATCTGCCCCTCTCCAGTTTATTCCCATTGTCCCTCGTCCTATCACTACAAGTCTTTGTGAACAGTCCTTCCTCAGGTTTCTTGTAGCCCCTTCATGTACTGGAAGGTCGCTATAAGACCTCCTCAGAGCCTTCTCTTCTCCAGGCTGAACAAGTCCAGCTCTCTCAGCCTGTTCTCGTATGGGAGGTGCTCCAGCCCTCTGATTACCCTTGTGGTTCTCCTCTGGACCCATTCCAACAGCTCCATATCCTTCTTATGTTGAGGATTCCAGAACTGGACACAATACTCCAGATAAGGTCTCACAAGAGAGGAAAAGAGGGGCAGAATCATCTCCCTTGACCTGCTGGCCACACTTCTTTTGATGCAGCTCAGGACACGGTTGGCCTTCTGGGCTGCGAGCATGCACTGCTGGCTCATGTGGAGGTTCTCAAAAAAAGGGGTACAGTCTAAACAGAACTGCTTTTTTTCTCAAGACCACAGCACACACTGCATCATCTTAAAACATGACATCACCAACGCTGGACCCTTACAGGCTGAACAATTCCTACCTACCTCCTGCCCCCTGCCCAGCTAGCTGGCTTCCAAAGCCTGAGGAGCAGACCCTGCAATCCCAGGCTCAGCACCGCTGGGAGCGGGCTCAAGTTTCTAAGAAAAAAAACCCCTGTTGCTCAGCGCTCTAGGAGCGAGAAGCAACAAGCCCCGCCCCACCGTATCGCGCACGCGCGCGGCCCCGAGCACCCGCGCGGGGGCGGGTTGGGGGAAAAGCACGCGACATCCGGGTACTGCCCTCACCCCATCCCGCCCCGAGCACCGAAGCGGGGCCGCCGCCGCCGCTAGGGAAGAAAGGCCTCGCCCCGCCCCTCTGCCCTCCGTTTCCCCTCCCCTCGCTGAGCGCTGGGGGCGCGGCCGGGCCGGGAGGGGCGGCGTGAGGCGAGGCCCCCGTGGCGGGGAAAGGACGAGCTGCGGCGCAGCCTCCCGCGCCCTCCTGGGTGCCGAGCGACGGGCACGGGTGAGGCGCAGCTGTTCGCGACCGTCACGGCGACGCTGGGGCCTGCGGGGCTGCGAATCCACCCTGGCAGCCGGGGGTAGGGGCTGGGGGGTGGGTATGGGCGGCGCCGGCTCGGCCGGGAGGCGGCGAGGAGGCCGGTGTGCGCGCTCCGCCGGCGTCCTCTCCTCTCTGCCCGGCCCCCGAGGGGCCCGCGGGGTGTGCCGGTGGCGGCGCGACAGGAGCGGGGCCCGCCCCGCCTCCCTGCGGGCCTGCGGCTCCTCCCGCTCCTCCTGCTGCCCTGAACCGCTGCTCCCCGTCGTCTTCCCCGCTTCCCCCGCCCCCCCTACCGCCCTCCAGCTGCCCCCTGCTCCGTTGTCCGCGCTGTCGCGATAACACGGGGGAGAGGGTCGGGCTACTAGGGGCCGCCTGACGCTGTCGAGCCTGCGGTAGGAGCGTCTCCTTTCTGCGTGGAAGGAGAGGGGAAGAGAGCGAATAATCCAGAGGTATCGCTGAAATTCTCACAACTACCCCGTGTTCGCGTATTTTGAGGGTCTGCTCAGGTCGTGCAAGAGGGGGTGTTTGGTCTCTTGTCTCAACTCCTTTTTTTTTGATGGCATTTTTGGAACCTTTTTTTCTTTCTTTTATGAAGGTTAAAAGGGTTGCATGGCTGTATTCCTGTAACCGCACAGGTCGGCAGTCAGAAGCTCATAGGGAGATGACAGCAGCTTGTTGAACGGCACGCACATTGAAACACTTAGGTGGCCTCGCTTCCAAAAGTTCTAGTGCTGCTGTTGTTTGCAGCAGGTCTTCTGAGTTCTCCAGGGGAAAAAAAACAAAACCGAACAAAACCCGTGGGCTGGAGAGATGGCTTTCTTTTGTTCTGCAAAATTCTATTCGGATTTGGCTGAGGAGCTTTTCGTAATCCTTGTTTCCCTTTTGCTGATTATGTTGTTAATATGCCAAAATAAGTGTGCATTAGTATACTAAGTCCAAAATGGGCCTGTGCTGCTGTAGCAACGGCATCGCTTTGCTTGTGCTGGTACCTTAGGCAAGAGGTCTCTCTGTGCTTTCTCTAGAATAGGTGTGTAGGCTTGATGATTAAATCCTTGCGTTGGACAGCCGTTGCCTTCTCCTTTGTGTTAATGTCATACACCTTAACTTATGCTGTGATTTGAAGGGTTAAGATTTATGCATCCCTGTTCATAGGTATGTTGGTTGTGCTTGTTTTTGATTTTCCCCTAGATATTAGTGAAACAACTTCAGTTGCTAAGCAAGGTAAATACCTGGAAGACTGAAAAATACACTGGCAACTTTAATCCCTCTTCCACTTAATATGCATGTAAATATCTGCATATTTTCTCCATAGTGGTCAAGTTTCTTCCAGAGAAGAAATAGATTCAAAAGGTGAATTGGGGTCATGTTGCAAGCTGAGACTTTTGTGCGGTCTCAGTCTTATTCTTTTCCAAAGTTAAAAGGTGTTAAGAGAACAGGAAATCCCAGCAGAATGGTCAAAGGCTGTGCAGAAGCAGTGCTTTTACTTTGCTGCTTGAATATTATGGTTTTTGCACTAAATTATTCTTTTACTCAATTAACTTTTTATCCCTTGTTTCCTGCTTTAATGTTAGAAGTCTAATGGGCAAAATAAGTGCTGAGTTTAACTAGCAATATATGTTTGGAATCTTCCAGACAAGATTTCTGCATGTTTTTGGACAACCAATTTTTTGGCTTAGGTCCTAAAGAGTGTCTTGTAGTACTTTTGTTAAGAAAAAAGTATATGGTTATTAGGCTTCAAGTGAGCTCATGTAGCTGCCGTGGATTTCAGCTTTGTAGGAAACCTATGCTTTGTATTCAGCCCCATCAAACTAAATATAACAAACAACTTCCTTCGTATTTATAACCTCTTTCCTTGGTGAGCGCTGTCTCAAATAAGGCAAGAGCTGTTTGCCTCTGACAGTGAGATCCAGCCATAAAAAGATGGGAGCAGGTAATCATTTATCTGGTGATCACTGTACTGGTGCTCTTTCAGTTTCCTTATCTGCACAATAAGAGCAACAATAGAGTATTTGTTGGCCAAATGGTTAGATTGTATATGGAGCAAATACTTCTGAACAGAATACAAATGAACAATTACATTATTAAATGAGGGTTACAGAAGTAGCCTGTGTAATCTATTCTAAGTACCTTGGTACTATCTAGTCTCAATATTGAATGAAGAAAAGACTGAAAAAATCTTGCAAGATAAACTGGTCCTAAAACAGGCCAAGGGAGTCAGTCACAGAGGGGCTCTAGATTCTGACTTACTTCTCAAGCTACTGTTGTTAATAGTCTTTGAGGTGACACTTGATGTCTTGTTTTAATTTTGTTGTAATAGCATAAATGGTACTTGAATGCCCTGCTGCAAACCCCTACCATCTGTAGAACATTTAACTGAGTAGACTGTACTGTTTACCAGATGCTAAACATTGATCTAAGCTCTTAATGTGAAATTATGATGAACACCTGGTCGGTTTAAACTTGAGGCAGTAAAGCGAGAGACGTGGTGAGGTAAAATTCTAATTGGCATAGTTACAGCTTTTCATATAAAATGTAAGGTAGTGATTCAGGTTGATGTTTGAGTAGTGATACCTTGTTCAGGCTTGGTTGCATAGGTACTAGAAGGTGAGTGGTTTTTAGTTTAAACTTGATATTTGTCTGTTTAGAAGCATCTCTGTAACAGAGATCATAGTTTTCCTAAAGTCCTGAGAAACAGAGTAATTTGTTGGAGTGGCAGTTTCACTGCAAATAGGGTCTTTTTAGGACTGTGCTTTATTGACAGAGCTGTAATACTCTTGCAAAATGTTGCTTTAGCTGAGTCACCATTGTCATCGGCTATGGAATGTGTTTGGATGGGAATGTCCAACTGGAGTCTTTGAGGAAAGAGTCTGTTGACATTTCAGAAGGCAGTCTACATTATATTAGAGATCAGAAATTGATGACTCATTCTGCCTCTTAAAGCTCTCCACAAGTGTCCGACAGATCTTAGTGTTTTCTAGTTCTTCATTCAAGTTAGAAATAGTGAAAGAGCAGTATAACATGCTCATTATGAGATATATTCCCAGATTCCTGTGATGAGCTATTTGAAATAGGTGAATTTGTTTAGAAAGTAATTTTTTTAAACTAGATAATTTTTTACTATTTCTATTGGTTTTAAAACCAAGCAGCTTGGAAGGGGGAAAAGGTGCTGCAGAAAACGTCTCATGTGATAAGAAAGTGAAGTACCTGAAAACAGAATAGGCTAAAGTTGTTAATACTGTCTCTCTACTTGTTCTCTTTTTCTTCTTTTAATTTTTAAAAATATTTTAGGACAAACTCCATCTTTTCTGTTTTAGTATTGTCTGGTGCCGTGGGGCACGGAGGCTGGCTGTGAAATTGTTTTGTGTGTGTACTGAGTACTTTTGCTGGGTAGTGGTCAGGCCATCTTTTACTTACAAGGGTGTATTTTTAATCGAGGAAAAATAACGTCATATGTTCAGAGGACATAATATATCACATTGAAGTGTGGGATTTTGGAGAGCAGTTGCATTCCATTTACTTTAAGGTTGTTTTCTTATTTTGCTATGGGAAGTGGTTAAACTTGTGTAGTAAGAACTAAAACAGTATATTAACAAGATTTTTTTTGACTGCTCTCTGTAAATATATTGAGGACAGGAATTGTGTGGCAATATGTATGAATTAGAATATTATATAAGAAGGAGGATTTATTTTTGGCTTTCTTGAGTGGCTAAAAATGCCTGCTGTAATACTGTATAAGATGCGTTATTTTTTCAGTAGTTCTGTTTCTGATATCTGAGAAATGGCTTTTTTTTTTTTTTTTTTTTCCCCCTGAAGGATTTGTGACAATATCGGATAATAAGGGTATCTTTGTTCTTTGGGTATATTGACTTTGTTCCACTTCTGTTAAGTTTTAGTGATAATTTAAAGGTATGAACACGTAGGAGAAGCAGCTTGTTATAGTAAAGAGTTTTTAACATTAGACAACTGCTTAATAAGTTCTCATGTCTGAAGACTGAAGCTGGACAAATTTTAACTAGACTGAAGTCTAAAACAATCAAAACTTTAAATGTATGTATTTTTTTTTATTTTTCCAGCTGTTGCAATCTTTAATTCCAGTTTGCTTTTTTCATTAAGTGGTTCCTGGTGGACCAAACAAAATAATTAAGTGAAGTAGGTCAGAATAATAACTTTATTTTAATTAACTCTTCTAGCCTTAAATCTAAATAGGTAGCCATACAGTGTGACTAACAGTTAGCAGTAAGCTAAAATGACAGAACTTAGATTGCACTTGCAAAGTTTTGTTAAAAACTTTTCCCTAAAAGCTGCAAAATATTTCAACATTTTTAGCTCCAGATAGTGTAAGCACATGACCTTTGCAGAGGATTTACATATGGAAAGCAATCTGTAAACCTGAATTAAATCCTTACATTTGATCTCATTTCTTGCAGAGTCTGCAGCGATCGAGGAGTCACACCGAGTTCAAGTTCAGAAGTGCTTTACACATGAAATCTACTGGCTCTCTAGCTGATTCTGCTCTGTCACCATCTCAACAGGTAGAGTGCTTTTGTGCCTGAGCCCTGCAGCAAGCATAGCTGCTCCTGGTGTGATTGTCCTGTGTCAGTATGTGGCCAAAGGTGCATTGAGACCCTTAGGTTTCATCTTTGGGGAATATACCAAGGAGACAAGGATACATGGCAGATCTGTCACAGAAGTGCTCCAAGGAAAAGCCTAATAATTTTGGTTTTGATTTGTAATGCTCATGGAGTTGAATATTGATGGCAGAAAGTGTTCTATCATTCCTTCAGAGCTTCTGTTTCTAAAATGGAAGAAAGCCAGACAAATGGGGCATTGGTGGAGGATGCACTTCAGTAAGAGCTGCAGTGATTTGGAGGGAAATCTCTCACTGACTTCTCTGAATGGGAAGAAGATGGTTTGCCATAGGGAGAAAGGAAGTCCTAAGTGTTACTCAAAAAAAAAATACAGGTCAGCTCTTATCATAGGTAGTTTAGGGCAGGAGCAGAGGTAGAAAAGCTTTTATTTATCATGTTTACATAAAATAGTTGCAGATAATTCTGTTACTCAGGATTTTTGCTGTAGTTAGAACTTTCCTTTTGTTTTGGTCTGTTCTGTTTTTGAGGTAGATGAATAACCTTAATTTATGCTTCAAAAAGCAGTTAGTACGTACTGCTTTGATGCTGTATCACTGATAAATCTAGAATTTTTCTAAAATTGTGTATTTTCCTGTGGCTCTTTTCTTGAAATAAGCTGTGTTTTGAGCTGGACCTTTTTCTACATCATTTGTTTATTACATATAAATTCCTATAGAAGATAATGATACTAATTGTTTAGTAGTTTGGGCTTCAGTAATCGAACCTCTTCCTCCTGTTGAATGATTAGGAAAAAGTAATGTAGACTCATTGTGGTATGTCCAGTATGTGCTGTTACTGCTAGACAGGGAAGATGCTCTCTTCTTTCTTGAGGGTGAATTTACGTTTGAGAATACAATGAAAACTCATCTGTCCTAATGTTTTGAATGTCGTTTTAACTTCTGCCTAGTTGCAACAGAAGCCAGGGTTGTCCTGGTGAACTCAGAGGTTGGAGGCAGTAATTTGTATCCCATAAAGTTGAGATTTTAAGTGCATCTGAGAGGTATTTACCTCCTAAAAATGTCTTGTGTAAATTAGTTTGAAGAAATATAAGGATTCACAAAGTTCCTGTCAGGAACTTTCCTTTCAAACTAGGAGAAATGTATCAACAACAACAGTTGCATAGTGTATAAGATTAAAATATGACCTCATGTAGTACTCAGTTACCTGTGCAATTGAAGCACATACCTTTAAATTTGTTGCATCTTAGTTGTGTTATTTCACCTTAACAACTAGCAATGTAATGTTGTTTTTCTTTTGAGTTTAACATTTTAAAGTGTAGCTGGAAATTAGCGTAGCATTGGGTAAACTTTGCTTTATGTACCTCTTTCCTGTCTTCCCAGTTCTAAGGAGAGAGAATGTGAGGTACTCAGCTCCCAAATATGAAGACAATGACTGCACTGACTTTTGAGAAGCCTTAGGATGGAGAAGCCTTATTTAACCTTAGACTTTGTAGAGTCCTGAGGAGTAGAGTTAGAACATCCTCAAGCAGGGATGGCAACTAGTGGTGGCACTAGCCATCCTCCTTTTGAAATGGTATTGAAGGCCTTGTGTTAAACCTCCAGTTCATTATATTTTCATTGGTTACTTGCAAACTGATAAGTCAAAAGACTGCAAACCAAAAAAACCAAACACCACCACTCCCAAGCCAAAAAAGGGTGTGTAATGTGAAGTTACTGTGGTCATGCTGTTGTAGTAGTAGACTGAGGTGTTGGCTTTTAGATACAAAAGTCTATGTAGTTTTTGTGCACGATAGGGATGACAAGATAAGAGATCCTTGCTTTCTAGAAGACTACAAAGTTTGTTTAAAGCATTTTGATAGTTAGACATACTAGTCAAGGTGAATAAGAGTTGTTCTTCCAGGTGTAGTAGGATACAGAAAAATAAAATAGCTTGTTCAATAATTATCTATAGTACCATTAGTTCTGTTTTGGCAGAATATTTGAAAGCTTTTTTTTTTTCCTCCCTCCTCTATGTCTGTCACTTAAATCTCTCTCTTACTTGGCTGTTTCATCTCTGAAAGTTTCTGCATCTTACTGGACTTGGCAGTTGATTGATTTGTCCAGAGACCTGGATAAAAAATGGAAGTTTCAGAACTATGGCACTCTCTTCTGCAATCTCCAAAAACAAAAGGGAACTTTTTTAGGATGGTTTGCATATGGCTGCTTGTGGGTGGATTTGGATGCTCCTGGGAGTTTAAACCTGTAGTACTACTTAGGTGTGTCTTCACCTAGGTATTCTTTCACTTCCTTGAACCAATAATTTAGAACCCGTTGGCCTATCTAATTCAGTTTGATAGAGGGAAGAGTCTTAAAGGTAGTTGAGCTTTATTGGTTTGGTAACTAAAAGGTGGATGAGTAATGGAGGGTTCCAATAGCAGTGGTAGCTGAGCGATTTCCTATCTTGTTGGTACCAAAGAATTCGTGCAGGGGAAGTAAGCAAGCAGACTTTGAGTTTGAGGATACTAAGTACAACTTTTTATACTTTGTGATGTAGAAGAAAGTGAGAGCTCTGACTTGCAGCTGAGGTATTTTGTGGTGACTGTTTGAAACCCGTATTATGTTATTTTAAAGTTTGTGTTACAACAGCAACTGAAAATCATGTGGCTGTAGCAGCTGGAATTTTAATCCTTTTAATTATGACAGATTTTCAAAGCATGTTCTGGCTGATTTGGTCAGCTGACTGTATAGTGTGTACAATAACATCAAGTGATTGCACAGATTCTAAGAGCAGTGGTCACCTCACTGGAACAGGATGTATTTTTAGGTTTCTCTGCTAGTAACAGTCAAGTGTGTGTACTTCAGCATCTCATATTAACTGAAGCTAGTTGCTGACACTGCACTATCAGAAAAGGACAGAGGTTCTTGCTATAGTCATTGATCTGACATTCTATCTTCTTACCAAATTGTGGCAAGGAACACAATGGGATATAAGCACTGTAAATATTACTGGTACATGTTTTAATGACAGCTGTTTTTCTTCAGGTCAGCAATGACACTCATTGCTAGCCTTTTCAATTTTCTGTTTCAGAATAACTGAAAGCACTTTATTACCTCCAGCAGGAATTTTATTTATCTTCCCTTCACCCAACAGTTTTTTCCTTTACAAGGTGCTGTTTGGGAAGAGGGTGGTTCTTGTTTGCAGTGTAGTGCTGGTGATACATTAACTGTGGTACTTCAAAGGAAAATGGATCTGTGCAGATGCTCTTAGTGAAAGTTCTGTGGTTTGCAATGTTAGCTTACAAAATGGAGTGAGATGTGACCATTTGTTCATTAATGAGTGTGCTGATTCTTAAGGTCTTGTCCATTAATTTCACCAGTTTAATAGGGTTGTTTAGTTTTTTTGCTTTGGACTTAATTTAAAATTTGATAATTGAATTATATCAAAAGCCATAACTAGTTTAAGCAGTCCAGGAATTTATGACTACCCAAACCAGTGTTGAGTATGAAGCCCAGATATTAAATGTCCTCTTTCTGCATATATAACTTTAATATATACATAAAAGGACTTAGTCAAAATGTCACATCTTTTTTTACAGCTTACTAAACTGAAATTCAGCAGGTCCTGTGAAGTTAATACTTGTAAGCAGAACACAATTTTAGTGAATGTCCTGGTGATGGTCCACTGATGTCCGAAGAGGTTTAAAATTATATCTTTAGTTAAGGAGTCAAAGGATTTTAATTTTAAGAGAAATGGCAACTAATACCTAATTTTTTATTAACCAATAAAAGTTTTATTTATGGAAACTAAAAGAATAGGTTACTTCAGCTATTTAATTGATCATATGCATAACTGCTTCTTTATAAAAACTATTGCAAGCATTTGTTGTAAGTGTAAATTAGCATCGGCCTGTTGGTAAAACGTGGTATTTTAGTGTTGCATGAACTGTCTGGTAATGATATATGATGTTTTCACCAGGCTTTGTCTTGTTCGTACATACTTCAAAATTTCATTTGCTTGTATGAAATCATTATGTTTTGATGAATATTAGCTTATGTGTGAAAGGAGTGCAGGAGCCTGAGAAAAGCCAGTATCACCCTGCAACTCGAGTTTCACAATCTGACTTGTAAAGACCAAGATAGCGTGCTAGGGAGGAGTCTGGTTTACTGTCTTAATAGAATGTTCTTCTGTCTAAGCTCACATAGGCTATTTAAAGATATTATTTAACGATGGTTGACTAATTTAGGGTATGTCTACACAAATGGTGCAGGCAAACAGAAGCTCAGTTTGACTGTGTTCTGAGCTGTCTGTGTGTCTGTGTGCAGGACAGCTTTGGCCTAGAAGCTGTAAAACAGTGCAAGCTAAGCAGTGTGTCCTAGCTAACACACCTGCCCTGCCCTCTGCTCTTCAAGTGGCTTGCTTGGGGCCATCTTAAAAGGAGCAGAGTGCATAGATTTTTGCACAGTAGATAAACAATATGTTATCTAATTTTTTTGTTTTAAAATGTAATTGTGGGTAGCATTATATGAAGTCTTACTTCTACCAGACTGCTTGTTTTATGGAAGCAGGACTGTATTCAGATACATAAAGAAAGGGCTGGGCTCTGTGAGGGCTCTTGTTTTATAAAGAAGTTGTCTTTGCAGGGCTGTTTTCATTTAGTGTTAAGCACTTTAAGATACGTACCTGAGAGCTTTTTTTTTGATCGCTAGTTACCTGTTGACTTGAGAAAAATTAGAGTTTGATTTCAATATTAATGCAAAACTCCAAATTTTTCTTTGGTTTAGCAATAGGTAGGCTGCTGTATTTGGCAGGCTTACTTAGAGAGTTGTCAGAAAAACTAAAAATGTCTCAGAGAAATCAGATTTCTTTTTCATTCTTTACTGAATATGTTTCAGATCTTTGTAGTAGATGCTGACTTAATATGCAAGTTGAAAGCATAAAGTGTGCCAGAAAAGTTTGCTAAAAACCTTTAGCAAGTCATTCAGTTACTGAGTTCAGCAACTGATATACTTGCTAATTTATTCAAAACTTTTTTGTTACTCAATATATAAGTACTAAGATATGGTGAGGAAAATTCAGCTATGTTTTGCCTGCTAAGTGTAGCTAAGTGTGCTGCTTTGTTAGAAATGTTCAGGAGAGTGGGTGGCTGAAATATTTGAGTTATCCAAATCACGATGGATGGGGAGATGAGGAGTGATGACTACTTAAAGTTGGCATGAATTTCAAAGCATTAAAAGAATACAAGTGAGTGAAGTGTCACATAGATTTCTATTTAAATGCTTTAAATTATTTCAAGTGCAATGTCACAAAGGCAGTTTTGTTTTCTTTCACCTTCAGTTTGAACAAAAGGAATAATACTAATCAGTTTTATTTTTACAGTTTAGAGTATTTTTAATTTAAGAAGCTTAGTGCACTAAAACTTAAGATTTTAGTCTGAAGATGATGTGTGAGAGCACTGATTAGCTAGCAGAATAAGACAAGGAACTATTTCTACCAATCTTAAGTTCTATTAGTGTTTTATGTTTTAAGAAAATTGCTGGAGGGTAGACAGTGAGGAAAAGGTGGAACAAAGCAATGTATTTGTGACTCAGTATTTTGAGATTTAGCTCTGTTCAAGTTGTTCTCTGATACCTCTGAACTGTAATCCCTAGTGGTAACTTAGGAGGGTTTTTTTTTTTTTTTTAGGGTATAGAGAGAGCTTGGTCACCTGTGTGGGTTTGTACAGCAGCTAGTTAGCAGTTCCAGAGTTTCTTGAAATATGGTACAAAGATGCAAAGTTACCACTATTCCTATTTTTTTTATTTATTTATTTGAATTGTAATCAAGATGGCCATAGAATACATTTTTTAAAAACTACCTTTTTTGGGTTCATCCGGAAGCATAGGTAAGACTATGTCGTATAATAAAGTTTTACGTAAGAGTTTCTAAAAAAAATAAAAAAACTACACATACATAGCCTATATAACCTATAGCTCCTCCCGTATTTTTATCATAGTTGTTGCATAAGGGTAGCAATTATACTCTCAAGTGCCCCAGATACAGTGCATTCAAATGGTTTGATACCTGTAGATGAATAGTCCTATGATGCACTTTATCAAGCTGCTGTAGAATAATAGTATTGCTACATTTACACAACAACTCCTAGTAAAAATACAGGAGAAGCTGTAGGTTATAGATGAAGGAAAAAGAGCAGTTAAGAGCAGTTGTAAAGGATTGCTCTCTGTCAGAAGCATGGAAGCAGGGAAAACGGGACAGGACAGGGGACTGAGATAGATACATGGCTGAGGGCAGCAGATTGCCTTTAGTGGAACTGCGTGAAGAGTGTCAGAAGCCTAGGTGGTAGCAAGTAGCTTAGGGAATAGGCTGCCTCTGTTTAATTTGGAGAACTGGAGATGAAAATGAGTCTGGCTTTATTTCTTCTCCCTAATCTGTAGAGTTTTATGGTTTATGATTTTAGGTATTAGGCTATAGTCAATGATCATGCTTTGCTTTTCATTAAATCATCTATTTGCAGTGGGCAAGGGAAAAAGCTGTTCTACAGGGAAGGATTATACAACATTTTTACCTAAGTTGCTTATATTATATCTGGTGAATAAATGCTTAGACTGTGTCTTGTATTCTGATACAATTGTGTACCTGTAATTTTCAGGTGAACTTTTAAACACCATTTCTTTGAGATAAAATATCACATGCTTCTTGTTCTTCTAAAATGGCTACTGATTAGTTCACATTGTGTTAATGTATATCTCTCTGTACATGCAGAGGATGCAAGCTGCAAATAATAGTAAATATTAACAATATTGAGTTAATATTCTATGCTTGTCTTTTTTCACTTAGAATTGGATTTACAATCATGGAGGAACATCAACAACATTTACACTGTGTGAACTGTGTCAGCCGTCGTTGTATGACCAGGCCAGAGCCTGGTATTTCCTGCGATTTGATAGGATGCCCGTTGGTTTGTGGAGCAGTTTTTCACTCTTGTAAAGCTGAGGAACATCGCATGTTATGTCCACTTGAAAGAGTGCCTTGCTTAAATAGTGGCTTTGGATGTCCCTTCATAGTAGCCCGAAATAAAATTGCTGATCACCTAGAAGTTTGTCCTGCAAGTGTGGTATGTTGTACCATGGAGTGGAATAGATGGCCAGTCAGTTACGCGGACCGAAAATGTTATGAAAATCTGAGTAAAGATGTTGATGAAGTGGAGCAGCTAGATATGGCCTTAGCCCTTCAAGACCAGCGTATGTTATTAGAATCACTTAAAGTGACAACTATGATGTCAAAAGCAGGTGAGCAAATAGCACAATCCAGAGAGCAAACGTCTGTCAAATCAAGTGCCCCAGATACAGTGCATTCAAATGGTTTGATACCTGTAGATGAAGAGTCCTATGGCGCACTTTATCAAGCTACTGTAGAAACAACAAGGAGTTTAGCTGCTGCTCTGGATATTCTGAACACTGCTACAAGGGACATTAACATGTTAAGTTCAAGGCTCAGCATTTCACCGCATGAAATGAAAGAAGATACTGAGATTAAAGAACAGGCTTCTAATGGCATTATTCAGGATAAAAAGTCTGACCATGACTGTTGTGATGAAGATGATACAGGAGCAGTTGGAGGAATTAACTTTGATAGCCTAAGTCAAAATTCACGAACGGAACAAAATGGTTCTAGTGATATTTGTTATGAAAAACATGACTTAAATCTAAACCTCAGTAGCTTCTCACCTTTGTGTAATGGCTTTCATATAGAAAATGAATGTTCAGACGTGTTGGACCAGAATGAAGATCGTGGTGTATCTAATTCAAAATCATCCAGTGTAGCAAATCGTGAATGTACTGCATCTGATGATGATGAAGCATTACAGTCTTGCAGTGCCCTCCCTGTGACAGCACAATTTAATGAAATAATATCAGCTGATCACTTAGTTAATGGCAATGTTAATCATGTACTACTTCCCCACAATGCTAACGAAGAAGAAATGTTAGAGAGACAAGTGGAGCAAGAAAGGCTGAGAAATGTAGATGCGTTTTCACGTTTACGGCGTCGATCATACAAATTCTTTGTTAACCACTGTTGGTCTACACCAAAAGAAGACAAAGCTGTTGATACATCAGATTTGGAGATAACAGAAGATCCTATGGGTCTACAGGGGATTGATCTAATCACTGCAGCTCTGTTGTTTTGTCTAGGAGACTCTCCTGGAGGTAGGGGAATATCAGAAAGTCGCCCTGTCGATGTGTATCATGTTGACTTTGGGACCCAAACATTTTCTCTCCCATCTGCTATATTGGCCACGAATACAATGGTGGGGGAAATAGCTTCAGCTTCTGCATGTGATCATGCCAACCCCCAGCTCTCAAATCCAAGTCCATTCCAGACACTTGGACTGGATTTGGTATTGGAATATGTGGCTAGATACCAAACAAAACAGCGTTCAATGTTTACATTTGTTTGTGGACAATTGTTTAGGAGGAATGAATTTTCATCGCATTTTAAGAATGTTCATGGTGACATTCATGCTGGCCTTAATGGCTGGATGGAGCAGAGATGTCCCTTGGCATATTATGGGTGTACATATTCTCAAAGAAGGTTCTGCCCTTCAGCACAAGGGGCAAAAATTATCCATGACCGGCACTTACGGTCATTTGGAGTTCAGCCTTGTATATCCACAGTATTAGTAGAACCAGCAAAAAGCTGCTTAATTGGACTACGCAATGACCATCTGAGTAGTTTACCTTTTGAGGTTCTGCAACACATTGCTAGTTTTCTAGATGGCTTTAGTTTATGTCAGCTTTCAAGAGTGTCACATTTAATGAGAGATGTGTGTGGAAGCTTGCTTCAAGCACGTGGAATGGTGATACTGCTTTGGGAGAAGAGAAAGAACCCAGATGGAAGTTCTTCTTGGCAGATAAAAGAAAAAGTAAGTTATTTTTTATTCTGAACGCAAAGGGAAAATATTAAATTTGTCATGTCTCTGCTTTTTCCCTTAATATTTTCCCTGACTGCTGCTGTTATTACTGTTTTTTGATATCATCTCCCTTCAAGAAACAGATTGTTGCATAGAATAACAATTAATGAAAATTACTAGCAGGATGGTTCAGTCTTCTACACTTAAAGAAGCAGAAGTTGAAGTAGTGTCTGCCTAAGTTTTACTTGATGTAAATAAATTAACCTCTGTCTTTCTCAAAGATTTTAAAACATTAAATCATTACTTCATGAGTTTCTTTAATACCAGTCTTCTATGAAAGTGGGAAAATTGCTTACAAACGTTGGGTTTTTTTCCTTTATACCGTTTACAACAATTTTAATTTTTGCTGATGCGTTGATATCCCATCCATTGCCATGATAGAGTGCCTGAAGTATGTAAATAATTCTTAAAACCTTTGGGTGACATTTGTACAGTACAGTTTTCACCATTTCCCAGCATCCCTCACGCTGCCCCCAAGCTCAGAATGTCTGCAGCAATCATTTGGATTTGCAGAAGTTAATAATTTCAGAGAAGGGCCATTGTGACTGCTCATGCAATACTTGTTCATTTAACTTCTGATTGCATCTACTTTGTAGATGAAAAAAGTACTGCCAGCTTTTCTTCCCAGTGTTCAGAGTTCACTTGCAATCTAAATCAGCCTTAGACTAACTATACAAAATTTGGCATTGGATGTTTTTGTCATGTTGGTTTTTAGTATGATTTGTAGTAGTCACAAAACATTGCCTGGAAGTATTACAGCACAAACATTTCATTTCCTGCTCTGAGTTCAGGTATCTTAAAACAATTTAAGCCTAAGTTCAACTTATTTTCTAGGTTTGGCGCTTCAGTACAGCCTTCTGTACTGTGAATGAGTGGAAGTTTGCTGACATCGTAAGCATGGCTGACCACTTGAAGAAATGTAGCTATAATGCTGTAGAGAGAAGAGAGGAGGCTGTTCCGCTGCCATGTATGTGTGTAACACGAGAGCTCACTAAAGAAGGACGTTCACTGCGCTCTGTTTTGAAACCAGTACTTTAAATATTGCAACCACTCCAATTGCACATACACTCAAGCACCTGATATAACCTCGGTAATATTACGTGACACTTTATTAATGTACTAAAGATACTTTCTAGCTAAATCTACTCTGTCACTGTGTATATAAGGTTTGAAGTGACATTTATTTTTTATAATACTGTTTAGCTGGAAAGTAATGAAAGTTGCCTTAACGTTTGAAAAATTTGGAACTTGCTGGACAGGGTAGTTTTATCTAACTTATGTAATTTAAGAACAAAATTCTAAGGTGTGTTTTCTGATTCATTGGTGCCCACATTGCTGTTGACTGATAACATTTCAAAAATGGCCTCTAAATGGTATGCACATTTAGATAGGAAACACTGAATTGTAGCGAGACAAAATCCTGACCAAATTTACTTTCTGTATTTGGTCTAGGATCAGCTTTTTAATTTTCTTTTCTTAGGAATGATCTAAGTGAACTCAGATTTACAGCAGCTTAATTATCAGTACTATTTTGTTTTGACATGTCAACAATGATTATTTTTCTTCTCAACTATGAACAGTTACTTCACTTTTGGGAGCAAAACTTTTAGAGCTAAAAAAAATTGGAATATTAGCTTTTATTCTTGCATCTACAATGACATCGGTATAAAATGTGTAAAATGTTTTTCCTTGTCCTGCAGTTGGGTGAGGGTTAAATTGTTTGACCAGTCAGAAATTCAAAGAATGCAATGAACAGTTATGAATTTATAATGCAGCTAATGAAAGGGCTTTACTTATTTTATGGTATTGAGATGTATTGTCTCCTTTTCTGTTAATTTGTCTATAAAAATGCTGCTTTTTCTGAGGAGCATTTTAAATTACTGGTATATATAGCAAATGTATCATCTTCATAAGATGAGACATGATTTCTTAATTGCATAAGGCACATCAGATATGTATGTTCAACCACATCTGTTAAATGTAACAACTCCACTTTGCTTCCAGTCTTCCATGATAAAAGATCTTACAAAGCACTTGTGAACAGACAATACATGCTATGAAAAATGGCCTGGTATTGCAACACTGTAATAACTTGAGCTGACTTTTCAAGTTGTTTGTATTAATGTTGGTATCTCTAGCCTGTTGCACCTAGCAACTGTGCCACAGAGCTAAAACAGAAACAGACCAGAGCTTGGAACAAAGAAACACAGTATGTGTTTCCATGATAGGAAAAAATAAGAGATTAGTAAGGAGGAGATGTTTACAAAAATGGCTAAAGTTATTACTCGTAATTTCTGTACTGGACTCTTGTTATGGCTAGTCTGGCTGCAGTTCACAACTTCTGTATCTGCATTTCCTGTTCTTGGTCCAGACCAGCTAAACATTCACTGCCTTTTTCTATCTGGAGTATTACAAGTGCCCAGAAAAAAAAAAAATCTGATTCTTCAGTGCCATGAGTTGATATTACAATAGTTCAAACAGAAGTTCTCTCCAGATCTTCAAGCTACATGTTCTCTTTCCACACTTTCTCTTTTTTTTTGTTTGGAGAGAGGAAAGGAGTAAACCCCCTACAGAAGTTAGCAGTGTTTGCAGTAATTCTTAGCTTTTACCACACTTGCGTGGAAAGGAGAGTCTAGGTTTATGTACAAATCTGACTCTATCAACTGGGTTTTAGGTAGAGATTTTACAAACATACATACCTATACATTCTCTAAGTTAAGTGCATTGAAATGCCCATTACCCACAAATTCTTCAGTGTGAGGCAGGAGGCAGACTTTCATCATGTCTTGTAGCTCTATTGGATGCTTGCTGCTGCTCTCCAGTTTTTAAAAGTAGTTGTATGACTGAAAGGATCCTGAATGTTGAGAAGTTTATGCTGGCATTTATGGTTAACTCCACTTTAAAACTTAATTTGTCTTTTGGTTACTGGTATTTTTTAGTCAGCAATGCAATGGTGTTGGTACCTGGCATTCTTTGTTACTATCTGGAACCCTGAGAAGTATGGTATGCAGGCAGGTATCTTGGTGGCTTAGGAAAAGAGGATGCTCAGTTAGAGGAGCTGGTGCTGGTAGAATCTCGCTTATATCACAGTACAGATCTACATCTAAAGTATCATGGATTGTCCATCTATTAAAATGATTTTTTTAAGTACTCTGTGTTCTTATTAAGAAATAACACTATTTCTCAATACATGCACTTTTTTTTCAAATGTAGATACAGGCTTTTTTGTTAGTTTATTTTTTATGAGATTCCAGGCTATTAAAATATAAATGTTGTAAACAAAATCTCTGCCTTGTAAACTGCTCAAAATGCAGGAATAAAATATAGTTAGGATAACCTTTTTACACTGCTATGCAGTTTGTAAAGCATTTGTAGTGTGTAGTCAGTCTATCAAAATGTGGCTTGTTCACATTTGCCCTTGAATTTTAAAAATGTCATATCCCTTTCCTGGTACATCTTCCTTACAAAATATATAGACAGCTGTTCCAGTCTTTCTTTTACTTGATACCACATTGCTACTTTGTTAAAAATACTATGTTTTCAATCATTATGCAATATTTCTTTGCCATGTCTGTTGAAATCCTAATAAAAACTTTTGGAGTTTCTCTTTTAGTATGGTTTTACTTCTTTTTTAAAGCTTATCACCAGCTCTCCGGTGTTCAGATGTGGTGCTCAGTGTCTGCCTATAGGATTCCAGTAAGTACTCAAAAAATCAAATTACACAGTCTATTTACAAGCATTTAAACGTAATTTGGAAGTGATTAATATGTATTCATAGTTGCTTCAAAATGAGGAGTGGTCATTCCTTTTTAGACTGTACGCCCGTTTCTGTTCCTTTGGTCTATTATGCAGCATAAGTTTCCTTCCACAATTAAAGATTTAACTGGATAACATTGAAGTCTCATATTGTATGTTGTAGTTTTGTTTTAATTGTTTTTTTCCTGAACAATAAACTGAAATGATTATTTGATCAATGCAGTTGATACACATGCTACCGATTTGCAAAGAACATTTTCAGTGTATTGTCTCATAAGTAAAGTTTTCTATAGAAAGTCGTTGCTTAAAATTGTACAGGGGCAAAAATGTAGGGTAGTTTTAAGATAATAGTTATAGTTCAAACTATTTGTAGAATGGCAAAAGAACCTTATTAAAATAGAAGACTTTGCCCAGAAATTGACCCTTTGCCCTGCCATTTGCTAATATGAGTGTGCCGATAGTCTTTACAAATAAAAAAATGTACCTATGCTACCTAAATCTGGTAATAAATTAATCAAAACTGTGTTGAGTAACGGTGTAGCTTATGGTTTAATTTTAGCCATTACAAAATTGTGGCTACTTTGCTTTTTAGATTTTTAAATTATAGTGGCTACTATAATTTTTAGACATATTAGATGTCTCTCTTTGTCTTTCTCCATAAATGGATTAGATATTCTGCTGTGTAAGGAATTTTTTTTTTGTCTCACTAACTTTCTTGATGCTTAAGGTATTCTAGAGGATTTGCCTGTATGTCTTGGCTTGTTTGGTTTTTTTTTCTGAGAATACTACTGCTAAAACTATCTTCATATGCTCTTACTTGATGAATATACTTCACTGAAATAAGATTTAAGTTCAGTGGAGAATTTGATGCTTCCTGTAATATTGTAATGTAAATTCTTTCAGTCAGAATGTCTCTTCAGGCACCTTTAATCGTATTCAGGAAAGCAAAACGTAGTGGTTGTTTACAGCACGGAGAAAAAAATAGCATTCAGGTAGTGCTTATAAAAAGTTATGGCATGCAAAGCAGAGACAGTTTGAAGAATGGGATTCTCATAGTGTGACGTTTGGCATGTGCTGACTATTGTACCAGCAACTGCAGAGGAAAACTGAATGGAGAAGTAGGCTTAAAATAAGGAACACATCCAGCCCTCCTAGTACAGAGAATCTTCTGAGGGACTGTTTGTGAGAGTGCTGGAAGTTTCTCACTTGTGCATGCTGCAGCTGTGTTTTGCTGATGATTTATCAGTCTTTCCATGATAGCAGGAGTTACCCTGATGCTATTTGAGCTCTAATGTGCTTTAGTTATAAACTTTCCCCAAGTGCCACCTGTGTTCCTGAATCAGTTATTAGTTAAGTTGAATGCAGTCCTCTCTGTTGAATACAAGATACGTATTTGGTGTGGTTTCTACATGCTGGCAGTGTCAAAGACAGTATTTGGTAAGAATAACAGAAAATTAAGGTGCTTTTAATACAGAGAATTCATCTATTTGGTTTCCATCAGTTTTTGCTAGAAGAAGGGGACAAAACTGTGTTAGGGAATGCAAGGCGTAAAATAAGACAACTTTAATCATCGTTAGATACACTAGGAAATCTGACAGCAAAAGTCTGCACCTCTGCCATTTTGACAAACTAAATTCTGCAGTACATGCAGTAGAATCATGGAGTTGTAGAATGGTTTAGTTTGGAAGGGACCTTAAAGATCATCTAGTTCCAAACCCCCTGCCATGGGCAGGGACACCATCCACTAGATCTGGTTGCTCATAGCCTCATCCAAACCTGGCCTTAAACACCTCCAAGGAGGGAGCATCCACAACTTCCCTTGGAAACCTGGGCAGTAGCAGGTATGCAGACTGGCTGTAGCCTCAGGTAATAGAGAAATGTGTACAAAATAAGAATGTATGATTTTACCTTCAAAATAGAGGAAGAAAAGCTAGGATTTTGTTGTATGAATTCACATAAGGCTTGGTTTGTAGAATGAATCAGAAAAATACGATGTCTACCTTGAGGATATTTCAGTGTTCTGGTGCTTAGTTTCATCCTAAACTATGCTGACATTTATTTATTTATTTTTAATCATAAGGTTAATTTACTGCTGTGAAATAGTAGTAGGAAAAGTTGCAGTTACCTTACAAAATTATTTCACTTTGACAGTGTCATAATGTCACATCAAACTGGGAATTTCACAACATAAAAAAAAGAAATGCAGAAAAAGAAGATTGTGATAAATGCTCTTTAAGATTTGTTCTTTCTCCCATGAGATATGTGTTCAAGCATGTAGCAAAAGCGCTGTCTTCAATCTTATTGTGTTATAAATGGAGGAAGATGCTAAGAAGATGCAAGTCGGGTTGCAGTTTCACATGAGCATCCCAACAAAGGAGCAAGCTGCAGAACAAAACTAATCTGATTATGTGACTGGTTAGCAAATGTACAATTGAGGACCTGGCATGAATATACATTGGACTTTGTTCAGAAGTGTTAATGTTTGATTGTTACATATTATGTAATCTTCTAATATTGTGTACTCTTTTGTATTGTAATTGTATAGTTGTGTTCCACGTGTAATTCTGGAGGCCTTTGCAGTAAATGGGAAATACTGTGCTGCTTAACAAGATTTGAACCTTGTTTAACGTAAAATATGGCTTAGGTGCTGTGGCAGCTGTTTATGAGCATCAGCTGTCTGGAGTTTGTCATTGTGTGTTTCAAGAGTAAGGGATAAGTGGATGCTTTGTTCTCTAAGCAAGGTGGCTTTACTTTCAAGCAAAGAGAGTTTTATATGGCATCTCATTGTGTATGGGTTTTGATAGCTGAATAGGATGTTCTTTATTTAACAATGCAGTAAGAGTAACTTCTCAGCAGATGGGATTACACAAAACTTAAAATTGCTTCCATATTTTGTGATAACTGTTCAAGTGAAAGCTGCTGCGTGTAGATAAGAAAGGGCATCATTTTAATGAAAACCGAACTCAAACACATCGACAAAAGCTGTAATTGTCAGTATCACCTTTTTACTGTCCTTTTGATCTTCAAGTGAAGCTTAAATGATACCAGAGTTGCTAATTTTTATCATTTAGATGTTTTTTTATTCTCTTTGACTAGTTCAAGTATGCAAATAGCTTAATAAAAAATCTCAAGGCTTTTATAGATATTCAGTGGGCTGAGACAGCTTCAAGAACAAGATTTTACTGTTGATATTTGTCATAACTGTAGGGAGTCTCTGCTAAGATTGTGGTGGTTAATGCATTGCTCAGATGCAATAAGATGATCTTTCCAACTCTATACTGAAGATAAATCAGAAGGGCAGTTCTCATATGTAGCTATGATCCTCCATACTATGTTGAAACTCTTCACTTTTATAGGAGTCACGTTGAACCTACAAGAGTCTCATGTCAGTGCTAATCTGTTTGATGTTTTGAACTTACATCTCTTATTTTGAGTACTGTCCAGGTTTCATAAGAAAAAATGGTTTTATATTTATCGATGAGGTTGACACAAAAAATACCCCAGAACACATAATGTCTGAGTGTTTGCATTTCAAGTAATTTGGAATATGTGCCAGATGGGTATCAGAGACTAATGTTAACCAATATCAAATCCATTATCTTTTCCATGCGATATGGGGCAGATCTCTGGATCATCGATTTTTTTTTTTTTTTTGTCAGATAATTAGGATACCTGAAGAAAGTCTGTGTTTTCACAGTGGTAGAGGAAGGAGACAGATTGTAATAAAAAACAAACATGTTTTTGTGCTCCTTAATTTAATCTTTGAGAAGTTCTGTGGGTATTCCTCTTTAAACTCATCTACTTTGGCCAAGAAATCATGAAGTCATAACAGGTGGACTCATCTTCAGAGAGTTAAGCATGTCTGCTCTCCTCCAAAATAATAAAATCGAGGCAAAAGACTAGGGACTTGGTCCTGCTTTGGTTAGGTTGAGACATTTCCCTTCAGTGCTGAGGTGTGACACAGTCCCTGTGAATCCTTGGTTATTGATTGTGGTTTGAGAATGGGAAGCTCTCCAAAATATAGTAAAAGTGCATTTAGTAGCCCTTTATACACCACTAATAACCAACTTTTTTTTTCTCATACTCAAGTGGTTGAACAGTTTTGATTCAGGGGTTTGATCCTGAGTAGTTATTGAAGCCTTAATTAGGTTTGTCGTCAGGGTTGTGGTGTTAATGATGGAATAAAGTGGGTTGTATGACTTAATGTCACTCGGGAGTATCATTCAGTTGGAAAGCTCTATTTCTGTTTTGCCGAGGGGCAGGAGAAAGGGAGAAGTTTTCATCTGTGTTTTCCTTCTGGAATGAAACACAATCTTTTTGTTGTAGTTTGTCAAGAAAGCAAGCAAGATACAAATGTTCAGAGTTACAGCTGAATGGTTAGGGCATTTCATATGTGGAAGACCCAGGTTGTCTTGTCTTCAAATGAAGCAGAGAAAGCTCATTCAATACTATGATGCTGTTTCTTGCATAATCATTCCAAGAGGTGTTTGAGTTCTCCCTTGCTTTCACCTCTCTCCTGACAGAATGAATAATGTTAAATTATTCTACTATAAGAAATAGTTACCTTGTATGTACATGTGTTAAACAAGGTTGGACAGAACTTCTGTAGATAAGATAAAATGTCAATAAGAAATCTTCAAAACAGGTGGAGAATACGGGTTAATTTATGCTTTGACAGTTACTCAAGATAAATTGTAACTAGTCTTTAATTTTGCTCTGACCACAGGTATGCTGTCACCAAAAGTGGGTTTGAGAAATACTGCTTTAGGGAGAGGGCACAGCCTGTATTTGGGATATTCTGTTTGAACATTAAGACACTTTTAATTGACAGAAGTTGGATGAACAACTTAGTGTTAATTATGGTAGCTACTAAGAAGAATGTACAAGGTGGTTGAATATATGCCCTGACAGTTGTGGTGACCTAATGGTGCTCAGGAAAAAGTGCGTAAGTGGTCAAATGAAGTGTGTTGTGCTGCTTTGGACGTTGAGCTAAGTACTTGATGGTTATGTTAAGATCATACAAGACTGGTTTTCTTCGAAGCCTGATGTAGCACATTGGGTTAGAATAACTGCTTGCATCTGTGGAGGTAAAATTTTAGTTGTGCTTAAGCTGAAACTAATCTGAGGAGGCACTGAAGAAAATATTGAGAACATTACCAGCTGCACATCGTTATCTGGGGTCTCACCCAGGATAAGGGAGTTACCAGCTCCCAGACACATGTGACCACACAGTCTGTAATTGTAAGCTACTGAGTTACCCATTAATAAGCTGAGACATCATAGTATTGTTAGCAGATGTGTTATAGTTTGCAGTTGGAGCAGATTGAGAGAATTTATCTTGTCATTTACCACAACTCATCTAATAATGACACATCACTCCACAAATAATTTGATTGAGGAATTGCCAAGGGATATACTATAAGAGTCAGGACCTAGCCTGCACTGCCAGCAAACCCATCATTGCTAAATGTACTCTGAGCAGATTTACTGTCACTTCTGTTGCCCTCTGTGGCATTCAATGCCACTGTATTGGTTCTTTATGTCAGTGTAAAAACAATAGAAGTAGTGATTTTTTTACCATTATTATCAGAGACTTTTAAAATTGCTGTTAAGGTTTGATGGGGATGTTCTGACAAATACATAATGCAACTTAGTTAAGGGGCGGGGGAGGATGGAAATCACATTTTTAGTGCTCCCTATGGATCACATAGGTTTAATCACATTGAAATGAAGTAAGATGCCAAAGCTATGACTACAGTAAACCTGTGAAATTCATGCAGAGTTCATTTTATGCTTTTTGGATCAATACATCAAACGTTGCTTTTTATTTCCTTGAATTTATGCAGGTAGTAATATTTGAACAAAGATGTGCTACAGCAAAAGAAGTATTAATATATACAGAATAATAAAGATACAAACTCACTTTTCTCAGTGGTAAGGACAGAAACCTTAACAGCACTTAGGAAAGACTGCCAGCAACTTGTTTATCCAAGTTAGAAGCACTGGTGATGCCAGCTGGATTTGTTACGTAAATACAACTTAAAACAGATTTCTGAGTACTTTCGGTCTCATTAAAACACTCTTAAGCTTGTTAGCTACAGGGATATACATCATGTATTGTTGACAGATAACTACTAAATTTTCAGAAAAGAGGTGTTTTGAGCGAAATGAGTGGATTCAGTTGAATTCCATGCAATTTTCAGACTGTTGTAATTGAGATCATATTGACTGCTGCTTTAAAAGAGGTCTCAATTCTACGAGAAAGTACTAGTTTTGCAAGTCTGAAATAAATTCTTTGAGGTGATAGCATGGAATTCATCCATCACTCTAGTTAGCTGCCAAGTAACAGTTGTGTAGCTATCCCTTACAGTTAGAATCATTGAATCAGAAATAACCAGGTTGAAAGAGACCCACCGGATCATCCAGTCCAACCATTCCTATCAATCCCTAAACCATCAGCACCTCGTCCACCCATCCCTTAAACACCCCCAGGGAAGGTGAATCAACCACCTCCCTGGGCAGCCTCTGCCAGTGCCCAATGACCCTTTCTGTGAAAATTTTTTTCCTAATGCCCAACCTAAAACTCCCCTGGCAGAGCTTGAGGCCATTTCTTCTTGTCCTGTTCCCTGTCACTTGGGAGAAGAGGCCAGCAGCCTCCTCTCTACAACCTCTCCTCAGGTAGTTGTAGAGAGCAATGAGGTCTCCCCTCAGCCTCCTCTTCTCCAGGCTAAACACCCCCAGCTCTCTCAGCCGCTCCTCATAAGGCCTGTTCTCCAGCCCCTTCACCAGCTTCGTTGCTCTTCTCTGGACTCGCTCCAGAGCCACAACATCCTTCTTGTGGTGAGGGGCCCAGAGCTGAACACAGGATTTAAGGAGCGGTCTCACCAGTCCCGAGTACAGAGGGAGAATAACCTCCCTGGACCTGCTGGTCACGCCGTTTCTGATACAAGCCAAGATGCCATTGGCCTTCTTGGCCACCTGGGCACACTGCTGGCTCATATTCAGTCGGTTGTCAACCAGCACCCCTAGGTCCCTCTCCTCCAGGCAGCTTTCTAGCCAGGCTTCCCCTAGTCTGTAGCTGCACAGGGTTGTTGTGCCCCAAGTGCAGGACCCGGCATTTGGCCTTGTTAAACCTCATGCCATTGGTCTCTGCCCAGCAGTCCAGCCTGTTCAGATCCCTTTGCAGAGCCTCCCTACCCTCCAGCAGATCCACTCTTCCACTCAGCTTAGTGTCGTCTGCAAACTTGCTAAGGGAGCACTCGATGCCTTCATCCAGGTCATTGATAAAGACATTGAACAGGGCTGGACCCAGCACTTGAGCCCTGGGGAACCCCACTTGTCACTGGCCTCCAGCTGGATTTAACTCCATTTCCCACCACTCTCTGGGCCTGGCCATCCAACCAGTTTTCCACCCAGGAGAGTGTGCGCCTGTCCAGGCCAGAGGCCGACAGTTTCCATAGCAGAATGCTGTGAGAAACTGTGTCAAAGGCTTTACTGAGGTCCAGGAAGATACATCCACAGCCTTTCCCTCATCCAGCAGCCGAGTCACTTGGTCATAGAAGGCGATCAGGTTGGTTTGGCAAGACCTGCCTTTTGTGAACCCGTGTTGACTGGGCCTGATCCCCTGGTTCTCTTGCATGTGCTTCATGATAGCACTCAAGATCACCTGTTCCATGACTTTCCCTGTCACTGAGGTCAGACTGACAGGCCTGTAGTTCCCTGGATCCTCCCTGCGAACCTTCTTGTAGATGGGCACAACATCAGTCCAGTGGAACTTCCCCAGTCTCCCAGGACTGTTGGAAGATGATGGAAAGGGGTTTGGCCAGCACATCCGCCAGCTCCTTCAATACCCTTGGGCGAATCCCATCCGGCCCCATAGACTTGTGGGTGTCTAGTCGGGCTAGCAAGGCTCTGACCACCTCCTCTTGGACCATGGGAGCCTCATTTTGCTCCTCTAGCTCTGGGGTTTGTACACAGAGGGAACAACTTTCTTTACAATTAAAGACTGAGGCAAAGAAGGCATTAAATACCTCAGCCTTTTCCTCATCTCCTGTCACTGTTGTTCCTTCTGCATCCAACAGGGACTGTATGGTCTCCCTAGTCCTCCTTTTATTATTTATATATTTATAGAAAGATTTGTTGTTATCTTTCACCGACTTTGCCAATCTGATTTCTAGTTGAGCCTTTGTCCTTCTGATTTTTTCTCTACACAATCTCACTTCCCCTCCTGTAGTCCACCCAAGAGGCCTGTCCCCTCTTCCAGAGCCCATAAACATTCCTCTTCTTGATATCCCTCAAGATCTCTCTGTTCAGCCAAGCTGTTTTTTTCCCCTGCTGGCTTTTTTTTCCGGAACATGGGGATGGCTTTCTCCTGAGCTGCTAGGATCTCCTTTTTGAAGAGCTCCCAGCCCTCATGGGCTCCCTTGCCCTTAAGCACTATCTCCCATGAAACTTTGCCAACCAGCCTTCTGAAGAGTTCAAAGTCTGCCCTCTGGAAATTTAATGCTGCTGTCCTGCTAACCACCCTCTTCACTTCACCTAGAACAGAAAACCCTATCATCTCATGATCACTTAGTCCTAGGCATCCTCCTACTGCCACATCCCCCACAAAGCCTTCTCTGTTCACAAACAGCAGGTCCAGGAGGGCACCTTCCCTTGTTGGTTCATTCACCAGCTGTGCAAGGGCGTTGTCTTCTACGTGCTCCAGGAGCCTCCTAGACTGCTTCCTTTCTGCTCTATTGTACTTCCAGCAGGTATCAGGAAGATTGAAGTCTCCCACAAGAACACGAGGCATCGATCTAGAGATTAACTCCAGCTGTTTATAGAAGAGCTCGTCAGCTGCTTCTCCTTGGCTGGGTGGCCTGTAACAGGCTCCCATCACAAAATCTACCTTCTTATGGGCTCCTCTGATTTTAACCCACAGGCATTCAATCTCCTCATTGCCACAATCCATCTCAGCAGTGTCCAAGTCCTCCCTTACAAAGAGGGCTACTCGGCCTCCTCTCCTTCCCTTCCTATCCCTCCTGAAGAGTTTGTCCCCCCCCATATCTGTACTCCAGTTATATGAGTCATCCCACCACGTTTCCATGATGGCAACGACATCATAGGCTCCTTGCCCTACAACAGCTTCCAGCTCTTCCTTCTTATTCCCCATGCTGTGTGCATTGGTGTAAATGCACTTCAGCTGAGCTGCTGAGCCTTCAGCCCTCTTAAAGGGAACGGTGTTCGTTCCCAATTGCCTGGTAACTGGAGTAGCTTGTACCAGGGTGCCTGTATCTTCCTTACCACCCACAAGTGTGTTCTCCCCCACTTTCTGTGTGGTGCTGTACTGGTGGTCCTCATCAGCACACCCTCTCCAAATCACTAGTGCCCCACATCCAGGCTTGCTCCTGTCTAGCCTGGTCTCAATCTGTTCTCTGTATGGTGACATGTCCCCATGCAAAAAAAAAAGTTGTTGTATTTGCAAGCATTTCTGAAAGGCAGAGAAGAATTGTAATGTTTAAAAAAAAAATAGATTACATCAAAATCAGTAGCTGAAGTTTAATTAGCCCATTTAAATTTTGAGCTGGTTATATGTGAACTTCAATGAAATCCTCCGAGCTTTGCAAAACACATGGCTGAGAGCAGCAGCAGAAAAGAGATCAGCCTCTCTCAGAGTCTATGTAGTCCAAATAGTGAACAGTTTCTTTGCACTATACTCTTTTTTCCCCCAGTTTCTCTTAATATCCTTGCATTGTTCTAAAAATAATACCCCCCTGGCTGTTCTCAGTGAGACTGCTAAATTGCAGTCATACAAGCCTAAATTACATCTGTAAAAGACCATTATTTAATAGCTTTATAAACACCAAGTAGTTTTATTTTCATAAAGTCTTAATCTGAAACTTGCACAAATGTTAAATACCCAAATATAGGGCTTAAAATCATAGAAAATGAACAGTATATTTCCAGAGCAACTTAATCCTTTATGTGCTGATAAAATCAATAGAGAGCACTCATTTATCTTTACCTCTAATAATTAAAGTTTTAGCTTTAGCCTTCCAAATCAAAATGCTTTTGATACAGTCGCCTTGAATCTTTCTTCTAGTAAGTGAAGGCACTGACAGGTTTTTTTTTTTTCCAATTTTTTTAATACGAAGAAACATCTACCTTCTCACATTTCATGTTTAAAAATGTCAGAGAACCTCATTTGGTAAGACAGATAGGTTTAACTTTCCCTACAAAGACATGGAGGCCAGAATGATGTGAATATTGATTTGTGCTCTCTCCTTAAAAATATTAAAAGGAAAAGCATTAAAAGATTAATCTAATTCAGCTGTTCCAACAGAATATGCCACTTTGTCACAGGAGCTTTGGCAGGCAAACAATGGCAGACTCAGTTTTTGCAGTTTAAGTCTGAAAAGATATAAGTTTTGTGCTTGTTCTGTATAGGATCTTTCTGGAATGAAATAATTCTGAAGATGTTCTCCTGTTATTGTCTATGAATGTGAATAAGTCTGTGATTGCTGTCTCACCTGTATGCTTGGATTTGTGCATTCCTGTAACATGGATTATTCACGTGGTCACACATGGCAACAAGCTTAATGTTTTTTAATGGTATTGATGTTGATAACTTTGTCAGACTGTTTACTTCATCCCACAATAAAATGGTAGATACAAACAAGGATCTGTATATAGTAACAAAGGGAATACGCAGATCAGTGTGCAAATATTGAATGTGCCTTTAGTGTGCATAAACGCTTCTTAGAAATACAGTTGAAGAAAACCTTGTTGATTATTTTAGCTTGTTTATTATTATATATTGAGAGTCTATGGACTTCAAAAGAGAACGGCGTACAACTGAAAATGAGGTAATTCAGAAAGCAAAGGTAAAATAAGTGGCCTATTACACTTGGAACGTGCAGTCAGTACCTCACTTCCAGGTGAGAAGGAACTGTGCAATGGCACTGGTCATATTCCCTAGGTCAGGACTGATACTATCAGAGGTTCTAATTATGAAAGCACTGAGTTATCACATCTAGATCTTTTCGAATGAAGGGTACAGTTTATTTTGAGTGCCATTTAATGCAATAAGGGTAGTGAATAGTTACAATATCAGTATCATTGATCACTAGGGTAAAAAAAAAGTCACTTTATTTGCATATTCATACTTACAGTAAAATTGAAAATCCAGAGGTTAATTGTTACTTTTCATTTAAGTAATTTGTAATGTGGATGCTTACAAAGGAAGTCTAGTAACTGCTCATCAAGTGCTTCACTGTGCTGCCCCTTTGAATTCCATCACACCAATCTAATAGCTTTATTTTCTTCCCCTTAAAAATATTTTAACCACTGGGATATCTGCAATCAGTAATAAATTAAAAAGACTCATAAATGTATGCAGTGTAAAAACTGTTTGTTAAACAAGATTAAGCTCTTCAGAACCTGGAACACAATATTCTACTCCATGTGTTTATTAAAGAACTGCTACTCTCTGCAAAGATTAGTTGGCTAGCTGGTGCAGGAACTGAGAGGGCTTGAAATTTGCATGGGACTAGACCATGCAAACTAGTTCCAACAATTCATATATAAATTTATTTTTGAAAACTCGATTGCATTGCTTTATAGGTAGGAACCTGAGAACTAAGAGATCAGATCAAGATTCATTCTACAAGTTTTGCAGACAAGGAATTTGCTTTGAAGCAAAACCCAATTTTGATAATTTAAGAGAACTATTTCACTTACCTGGAATTTGAGGTTATGAGTGACATACTTAAAAACTATAAAGATGTTGGCCAAATGTTGCTAATCTGTGAATCTATGAACTTGTCTATTTAAGTTTACATCAGAACAGGAAAAGCTTTGGCAACAATTTTTTATAGCACTAAGCGTTCAGTAGTGAACTTAGTTTGACAATGCTGCTCGTATGTAAGTGTGCAAATGACTTAATGTATACAAGTAAACCAAGAAGGACGCTAAGGAGGACAATTGGAACTAGGTGATGTTTTTCAGTAAAGTTAAAACCACTTGGTGGGGGCAGAAGACAAAAGAAGTTTCAGACAGCTTGTATAATTATATTTCCATGCAGTAAGGAGCAAAAAGTAAGTACTGAGAAAGAGAATGCCATTTAAAAATGCAAGCGTGCTCATAGCTATTCCAAGACAATTTTATATGTATGTGTAATACAAGTGTAACTACAAGGACATTATTCGTATGCTTAAAATGAAGTACATGTTCTTGTACTTCAAAGGCTATTCTCTGTGAAGAAAAACAAGAAGTGATCACTTGGTGACTCATGGGCCAGGTACAGCTCTTGAGTAGCCAGCTGTGGCTTCTGTGTTGTGGGAGTACTTTGAGGGATGGGCTGTGCTAATGGAAAGGCATCTGCGTTAGAACTCAAGCTCGAGTGGAAACAGGTCACTATGGTACACAGCAACATACACACACTCCAAATTAAGAAGCAGGAGTCCCCTGTTTATAATCTAGTCTCCAAAGTTTGTCATACACAGCTGCGAGCTGTTGCCATGAACTGTGGAAGGTTGCTAAGTTGGCAGGCTGTTTACACACTCATTTTAGACTACAATTCCTGCTTTCAAGGGTTTCTTTATGGCAGGATGAAAACAGTTTGTTCCTCAGCAAGGATTATTTGTGTCAGGTAAACTAATTCATTGAAGTTTGCCAAACTGGCTGAAATGAAGTGTCTTTAAAAGAGAAACAAGAAATGTAGAGTTTTAAAATTGGTAAATACGTGAAACCAAGAAGATGAAGAAGCAGCAGCAATGTATTCATACCAGGAAAGAAGAGAACTGACTAGGTACTCTGTACACTGTTATTCACTTCAGCATTAAATCTACTTCTTTATTAGATTTGGCTTATGATACAATTGCGTATTTATTCTGTCTAGTTACTTCTAAAAATAACAAACTTTTTTTTTTTTCAAGTTAAGGGAATATGCTATACAAACCCCTATGCAAAAGTGAAAATAAACCCCTGTAATGTCCTATGTATTACTAAGATATAATTCTCCATCACATTTTCTAAAGCGGTCAATCATGCCAGAACTTCTGTAGCTTAGTCTGCATAAAAGGCCGCTACCAGCACTAAGCAGGTAAAGCAGTTCATGCACTTAACACCGCTCTGACAGAGCAACTAACGCAAAAATTGAGAATAGCATTACTTAACCGGTAACACATTCTTAAATTGCTTAGTCTTTTTTTCAGTCTTCAGACTATAAAGGTAACATCTCAGCTTTGCTTTTCTTAGCTGGTTTACTGTCAAATTAGAACAAATGGTGAAAGCATTAGTTCATACTTCTATCGGAATTATCATGAGGACAGTTAGGATTTCAATTACAAAGTTTGGATCCATAGGTCGCTAATCAGTTTAGATTATTCATCAACATGTTAAACTTTCACTTAAAACATTGACCTTAAATTCTTTGCATTAGACTAGTTACTTTTATATTTACTTCAATTTGTCTTTAGAAACATAAGCCGTGTAAATTTTTCAGCAATGAACATTTTACACAAGTCACTAATACATCTAAATCACTAATACATTTCAATCAGCTTACCACATAATAGAAATGTTTTTTACAAGCAAGACTGTACAGTGTGCTGCCTTGCTCTTTTCCATAATTAGCACAAGTATTTTGAAACTGCAGTAGCACTTTCTTCGCATCTTTACAAGAAAGCAAATTACCTAAAAAGGGAAGAAAGGCAGCTAGTCTAGCAGGGAATACAGCTTATCTAAACATTACCCACAACTAGCAATCAGGGACAACCTTGCGCCCTTCCTCCCTTCTCCAACCAGATCCCTTCAGTATTTCTGTTACGGTTTTGTTTTTCAAAATCTGTCTTCACTACAGATTTCCCTACTTGGAAATATATTATTTTAGGTCACTGTACAGCAACAACAGATAAAGCTGTGCCAAGCAGCACAGTGACCCACAGTGTAAAAGTTTGTAATTGATAAAGAATACGTATTGCTGCAGATGCAGGCTACCCCAACATAGAATAGTTTGGGCTGGAAGGGACCTGACAGATCATCCAGTTCCAACCCCCCTGCCATGGGCAGGGACACCTCCCACCAGCCCAGGCTGCCCAAGGCCCCATCCGACATGGCCTTGAACACCTCCAGGGATGGGGCAGGCACAGCTTCCCTGGGCAACCTGTGCCAGTGTCTCACCGCTCTCATCATGAAGAATTTCTTCCTTATGTCTAGTCTACATCTGCCTCTCTCCAGTTTATACCTGTTGCACCCTGTCCTATCACCACAAGCCTTTGTAAGCAGACCTTCCCCAGCTTTCTTATAGCCTCCTTCAGGGACTGGAAGGTCGCTACAAGGTCTCCTTGAAGCCTTCTCTTCTCCAGGCTAAACAACCCCAGCTCTCTCAGCCTGTCCTCGTATGGGAGGTGCTCCAACCCTCTGATCATTTTCACAGCCTTCCTCTGGACCCATTCCAACAGTTCCATATCCTTCTTATGTTGAGGATTCCAGAACTGGACACAGTACTCCAGATAAGGTCTCAGAAGAGAGGAACAGAGGGGCAGAATCACCTCCCTCGATCTGCTGGCCACACTTCTTTTGATGCAGCCCAGGACACTGTTGGCCTTCTGGGCTGTGAGCGCACATTGCCGGCTCATGTCGAGCTTCTCATCAACCAGCACCTGCAAGTCCTTCTCTGCAGGGCAGCTCTCAATCACATCATCCCCCATTCTGTATTGAAATTGGAGATTGCCCTGACCCAGGTATGTATATATGGAAGTATTAAGTTCATCTGCCATTTCAGTATTATTCACATTATTCAGATAATTCTGTGCTATTTCTATACCTAGTAGACACGTTTCAAATAAGAAAATAGTGAAGGAAAACACGACTTTCCACTTGGAAAACTGAAGTTTGGACTACTGGATACTGTCAAACTTCTAGTAATACTGCTGGTAATACTTTCTCCAATTTCCCAAATGTAACAAATGGTTCAAAACTCTGAGAACGGAACAATTTTATGCCAGGAGGAGACAGTATAAGAAATCAGAGGGACTTCTGTAGCTTAAGAAAACCATAAATGTATCTTTCCTGGATGGATAACAATTCATAGCAATGGGATATTTATGAATACAGCATCTCAGCAATAGTATTTCAGTAAGGCCTTATGTAGAAAGTTAGATTTGTGGTTCTGCAAAAGGTTAGTGCACAGCAACAGAAAATGTTCCATGTATATGTAGGTATGATCACAGCTTCAGTTTTTGGACTTTCAAACTTCTCCATAGAACCCTTTTCACTACAGCAATTAGGCAGAAACCGAAGACAACCATTGATGTTACAGTTCGTACACAGCCTCAGTGATTCCTCCTGTGAAATCACCACCTGCACAAATTTTTGGATAATAAACCAGACATAAAGGCTAATTAGCTGGAAATTACATATGGCTGGACCTATCAGTGCAGTTTAGGAGAAACTCCACAAAGCAATCGATTCTTGCAGAGAAGGCAGTCTCTAGAGCTCCTACTTACATACTAATGCTGTGAAAAAACAATCTTTTTTTTGTGCAATTCTCCTCATTTAGTCAGTTGGAAACTGTATTGGGTTTGCGTGGCAAGGCTTTGGTAACAGAGGGGGTAGCTACGAGGATGGTTTCTGTGAAAAGCTGCTAGAAGCTTCTCCTACATCCAATAGAGTGAATGCTACCTGGCTCCAAGACAGACCCTCTGCTAGCCAAGGCTAAGCCCGTCAGTGATGGTTGTAGCATCTCTGGGATAACATATTTAAGAAGGCAGGGACACCTGTGCAACAGCAACTGCCACTGGAGAGGAAGAATATGTGAGAGTCACAACTCTGTAGACACTGAGGTCAGTGAAGAAGGAGGGGTAGGAGGTGCTCCAGGTGCCAGAGCAGAGATAATCCTGCAGCCCATGGCAAAGACCATGGTGAAGCAGGGTGTCCCCCTGCAGCCCATGGAGGTTAACAGTGGAGCAAATACCCATCTGTAGCCTGTGGAGGACCCCATGCCAGAACAGGTGGATGCATGAAAGAAGCTGTGATCCTGTAGGAAGCCTAGGCTCCTGGTAGGACCTTTGGCCCTGTGTCTGTTCCTGAAGGACTGCACTCCATGAAAAGGACTCATACTGGAGCAGTTTGTGAAGATCTGTAGCCTGTGGGAAGGACTCACATTGGAGAAGTTCATGGAGGATTGTCTCCTGTGGGAGGGACACCACCCTGGAGCAGGGGAAGAGTGTGAGGAGTCTTCCCCATGAGAAGGAAAGAGCAGCAGAGACAATGTGTGATACACTGACTACAACCCCTATTCCCCATCCCCATATGCCACTGGGGTGGAAGGAGGTATAGAATTTGGGAGTAAATTTGAGCCTGGGAAGAAGGGAGGGGAGTGAGGAAGGTGTTTTAAGATTCAGGTTTCATTTCTCATTATCCTACTCTGGCAATAAACTGACATTCCCTGAGTCAAGTCTGTTTTTTCCCATAATGGTAAACGGTCCTTATCTTGACCCACAAACCATTTGTTATATTTTCTCTCCCCTGTCCAGCTGTGGAGTGGGAGTCATAGAGCAGCTTTGGTGGGCACCCAGTGTTCAGACAGGGTCAGCCCACCACAGAGACACACTCAGCATTGACAAATGCCTGGGGTGGTACCACTGAGATGACAAATACATAGACCATGCAAATCTAGCAATGGGAAAAAAAAATCAAAACCATTTTTGCCTTTGCTCCTGAACTTAAACCCAAAACTTATGGTACCTCCAGCTCACTAGTCTCAGATCTAATGAGAATTAATTTTATCCTGTCTACAGCCCTCACTCAGTCCACAACTTGGTAGCATTCATCAATAAAAACTGCTCTTCCCTTCCCACTATGCCCAACCCTTGAGACTTTAGAGTCCCAAACCAATCTCCAGTTCTAGTTTTTACCCCAGCCTTGCAGGATCCAGCAATAAATCCAGTTTTTCAGCCTTTCTGGTTTGCTCTCAATGATAACCTTAATCTGAACTATGCTTTTTGAGGAAAGAGCAGGAAGTCAAGCTTGTCACTTTCTGTCACCTTTACCTTAATCTTGCACCCAAAAATGACAGGCACAAAATGGATAAAGGCAGAACCTGGGGAAGAAACAGACTGAATTATTTTCAAAACTAGTACTTGGCATATCAAAGTCTAAAGAACAAGTTTTTTGTTGTTCCACATGGCATACAGGTCTAAAATGAGGACTAGGTACTCACAGGCAAAGAAGTTAAGGTTTGCCTAAAGGTGTATGTGTTGGTCGTTTCTGTTTACATTGAGGTTTAGACAACAACCAGGAACTAAACTCTCAGTGAGATATCTTGTTGGATCCTGCAGTTTCTTTAGCTGGGACTGAGACTGGAATGAACACAAGCATATAGTTTGTTGTAGACCCAACATGCTGGGGTGCTTTTAGGTGTTCAAGCTTGAACTCTGGGATAAAACCTCAAAGTTCATTGTTACGTTCTATATTGCCCATAACACTGAACTGAAAATTTATGGTAAAAGGGTAGATATTTGAAAGACAATTATCAGACAGGTAATGAGTAACTCAACTGGAAGGTTGAGCAAAGCAAAGATCAAAATATATTGCTTTGTTCCACAAAGGCAGCAGTGCTACAGCAAGGGCTGGTGCCAGCAGCAATGCATGGACACAGCCAGAACTCCTCTAGATTTGGTTATGTCTGGAAAAGTGGTGGCATATCACTTACAAGTTCAATGAGAATCAGTGAAAATGAGCTACAGCCTCTTAAAAATACATTTGGCAGTACATACTCTTCAGTGTGTCATCACCCCTGAACAGAGAAAACAAGCACTCATCTTTTGAAGCAGGATTTCTTTTGACTCATTGAAAAGCCTTCATCCTGTTCCCAGAACTTGACCTAAATAAAATTACCACTCTCTGTTTCTGTCCTTAAATGCTTCTGGAATGGGTGTATTCAGACAAGGACTACCCTGTAAATTGTTGGATTACATTTTCTTTCTCAGCCATTCTGTGCAAGCCCTAAATGTTGCCACACGCAGGAGTTGCCAAATTACAGCCAGAAGGGCAAAACAAGAACACGTGCAGAGGAAACTACAGAATTTTTTAAAAAAACATTTATAACCTCCCCCAATATTGCACATTCCTTGTCTCACCACAGTTGGGTGCTTGTCTGCAGAGAAGATACATACCTTGTGGATACTGAAGTGTCATTCGAATTACCTATTTGTAATACTGCACATATGGCAGTTATTTAATGATGTGTTTGCCGCACTAAATTAAGTCTGGGCTCTCACAAGTTATTGAAGTAGCTTCATTAGATGAAGTAATAATACTTACTTACTGAAGTCAGTATAGATAATGTGTAGCCTGTTGCAATCTGGAAACCTAGTATTTATCTACAGAGATAACTTTCTGTTCTAATCCCAATTAGAATCATAAAATTGTTAAGGTTGGAAAAGACCTCTACAATCACCAAGTCCAACTATCAACACACCACCAACATGCCTACTAAACCATGTCCCAAAGCAGCATGCCTACATGTTTTTTGAACACCTCCAGGGATGGACACTCCATCATTTCCCTAGGCAGTTTGTTCCAATGCTTTAGCACTCTTTTGGTTAAGAATTTTTCCAAATATACAATCTAAACCTCCCCTGGTGCAACTTGAGACCATTTCCTCTCATCCTATCATTTGTTACTTGGGAGAGGAGACCAGCATCCATCCACGTTACTACAACTACTTTCAAGGAGTTGTGATAAGATCTCCCATCAGCCTCCTCTTCTCCAGGCACAATCTCAGTTCACAGAATCACAGAATCACCAGGTTGGAAGAGACCCACTGGATCATTGAGTCAAACCATTTCTATCTGTCACTACACCACTTCCCTGAGCACCTCACCTAACCATCTTTTAAACACTTCCAGGGAAGGTGAATCAACCACCTCCCTGGGCAGCCTCTGCCAGTGCCCAGTGACCCTTTCTGTGAAAACATTTTTTTCTGATGTCCAGCCTGAACCTCCCCTGGTGGAGCTTGAGGCCGTTCCCTCTTGTCCTGTCCCCTGTCACTTCGGAGAAGGGGCCAGCTCCCTCCTCTCTACAACCTCCCCTCAGGTAGTTGTAGAGAGCAATGAGGTCTCCCCTCAGCCTCCTCTTCTCCAGGCTAAACAACCCCAGCTCTCTCAGCTGTTCCTCATAAGGCCTGTTCTCCAGCCCCTTCACCAGCTTCATTGCTCTTCTCTGGACTCGCTCCAGAGCCACAACATCCTTCTTGTGGTGAGGGGCCCAGAACTGATCACAGTATACAAAGAGCAATCTCACCAGTACAGAGGGAGAATAACCTCCCTGGACCTGCTGGTCACGCCGTTTCTGATACAAGCCAAGATGCCATTGGCCTCCTTGGCCACCTGGGCACACTGCTGGCTCATGCTCAGTCACTGTCAACCAACACCCCCAGGTCCTTCTCCTCTGCACAGCTCTCTAGCCCCTCTTCCCCCAGCCTGTAGCGCTGCACAGGGTTGTTGTGCCCCAAGCGCAAAGCTCCGCCCTCGCCACCCCGTGTTTGGGTCGTTGCCCGGGGACGGGGGGCGGTCGGAGCGGTCACGCGCCCCGCCGGCCCCGCCCCCTCCGCCGGCAGCGCGGGTGCCCGAGGCGCAGGCCGCCGGCCGCCATGCTGTTCCGATTCGGCGTGGTGCTGCCGGCGAGGATGACGGAGGGCGGCGGGGAGCTGCTGGTGGCCGGGTCGCGGTCGGAGCTGGGTCAGTGGGACCCGCAGCGCGCTGTGCCCATGAAGCCGGCGCGCCCGACCGCCCCGCTGGCCGCCCAGGAGCCCGCGCTGTGGCTGGCGGAGGTGGCGCTGCCGGACGAGGACGCCACCAGCCCCTTCTGGTACAAATTCCTGCGGCGGCAGGGCGGCGGCCTCCTCTGGGAAGGTAACGCGCGGGCCCCGCCCCGCTTCGCCCCTCCACGAGTCCTGCGGGCGGTTCTGGGCGCCGCGGGGCAAAAAGCGTCCAGAGCTGCTGGAGGAGGCCCCCGAGTTGGTTGAGGGTTCAGAGGCTGAAGTCACTTAGAGGAGACTTGGGGGAGACATCGCAGTCTGCGGCTTCCTCACAAAGGGAGGAGCAGGAGCGGGCGCTGGGCTTTTCTCACTGTGATCGATGAAAGGACCCGAGGGAATGGCAGGAAGATGTGCCAGGGGAGATCTAAGTTGGATATTAGGGAAAGGTTCTTCACACAGAAGGTGGTGGAGCACTGGAAGCAGTCATGGGCGCCAAGCCTGGCAACATTTAAGCAGCGTTTGGACAACACCAGCAGGTCCAGGGAGGTGATTCACCTCTGTACTTGGCACTGATGATGAGGCTGCACCTCAAGTTCGGTTCAGGGCCCCTCATTACAAGAGGGATGTTGAGATTCTGGAGTGCATCCAGAAAAGAGCAAGAAAACTGGTGAGGGGACTGGAGTACAGGTGATATGAGGATCGGCCGAGGGAACTGGGGTTGTTTAGCCTCGAGAAAAGGTGGGTGAGGTGAGACCTTATCACTTTCTACAGTTCCTTGAAAGGACATTGTAGCGAGGTGGGTGCTTGTCTCTTCTGCCAGGTGACAGGTGATAGGACTAGAGGGAATGGCCTCAAACTGTGCCAGGGGAGGTTCAGACTGGACATTAGGAAAAAAGTTTTCACCAAAAGGATCATGAGGTGCTGTCAGAGGCTGCCCAGGGAGGTGGTTGAGTCACTATCCCTTGAGGTATTTAAAAGACTGTTAGATGAGGTATTAAAAATATGGTTTAGTGGCACATAGGTATGGTTGGACTTAATGATCTTAGAAGTCTTTTCCAACTTCGTGATTCTATGAATGCTCTCAGACACACGGTGTGAATGTTGGGGTTGCCTATGCAGGGACAGGAGCCCGACTTGACAATCCTTGTGGGTCTCTTCTAACTCCAGCCATTCTGGGATTCGGGCCGCCCTGCCTGCTGGGCACTAGGTGGGGCTGGGGCAGCGGGGCCATCGAGTGCCGGACAGGAGGGGCAGCTCTGCAAGGGAAGAGCAGAGGTGGGAGCTCTTGACATTGAGGGATCCCTTGCCCTGCTGGCGGCTCTGACAGGTCTGGCTCTTGCCCGGTGCCCCCCAAGTGGTGTTGCTGGGGAACTGGGAGGGGCGTCCCTGTCAGGCTCACTGCACCCCGGCCTTGATGCTGGCGGTTGTCGTGGCGGTTTGGGGATGGCCTGAGTTACGCCTGTGGGTAGAACCTCCTAGGCTGTCGTGACTAGCCATGACACAAGCACTCACTAGCAAACACGATTCTTAACCGCGTGGAGCAGAGTGAATGCAGAAGGAAGCAGCTCATCTAGGTTGGTGAAAGTTCTTTGAAACAATTACATAATTATTTTTTTTTCTTCTGTTGTCATGGTGGTTTGTTTTCTTTCTTTCTTTCCCCAGAAGTAAAGAACTCGGAATTTCCTAATTATTCTTTAAGGTGTGATTTGCTTACTTTATTTCAGTAAGCTTAAATTTCATGATGGCTTTTTCAGGCTGGTAAATTTTACCATTGGAATTGCTGAAAAAAATAGGGAAAATTCCTATTACAGCTTTTCCAGTCTTTTTGCAGTTTCAGTAGTACTTCCAGCATGATTTTCTCCCTTCCAGTGTTGTCAAATGTTTAACAACTTCAGTCAGTTTTGCTGTTCATATATGTATATGCAATTTAAGTATCTCAAATAAAAGAGAACACTCCTGCAATCGTATGCTGAGTCAATTAAAGCTCTAAATATACCTCTTGTCACCAAGGAATGGATTGGACTCGGTGAAAGGAACATGGATTGCTAGGTAGTTTGTGAAGGGTTTTTTTAAACTTATAAAATATCTTTTATAATCCATATACTGAAATAACACATTGTAGATCAGTTGCTCTTCACCTATTTTAAGAAAACATATCACACTAATAAACTGCCATTCTGTCGTATAGACTGAAACTTGCATGTCATCATAATTATTGCATTTTTTTTTTCATCTTTGTACTAATAAGGCTACGCATTAATAGTTCATTCATGTCATGAAGCGCTGTTTACACAAAGTAATAGTTATTGATCTTTTAGCAGCTAAAATAAATAATATATTCTGCCTGTTTTAACCTTATTTTTCTTTTTCAGGAAAAGTGAATTTATGGAATAAAAATCTTTGCGTCTGAACAAGGAAGCAGAATTGTGTCTCTTTTGAAGGTGCCAGGTTGTACATAACATGACGATGATATTGGCATATAAAGAGGTCCTCACCACACAGAAATAATAGTGGTGTGTTTCAATCTGTAGAGAGTGTAATTGTAAGGTGATGGATGCTGTATAATTTGGAAATAATGATATCTCAAGGTATTTTTCCATACCCGGGAATGCATTTAGTAAGTGTAGTCATTGTAATAAATACATTTTGTTTTGGCAGTGATGCGACTGATGCAGTTTTAGGATTAGCCTAGGTAGGATTTTGTTCTTGTCATTGTGAATGCTCAGCAATTTCAATTTATTGATTAGCTAGAATGACAGAAAACCAACAGGGATATCATCCAAATGCAAGGTTTTGTTTTTTTTTTTATTACTCTTTCATATCAAACTTTTTCCTCTAAGTTGTTATTATTAAGAAAGAACTAAATGTGCTCAACCCTGAAATGTATTGTTCTTCATTTATTGCATGAAGAGAGCTTAAGGATGTTTTTTGTCCAATAATTAAACAATATCTTGCTGCCCTTTTAATGTCATTTGTTTTAATGATTTTTTTTGATTGTAGATTAATAAAAATTTTGTCTGTCACCTGTTTATTCTTGTAAAAATCACAGTTTGAAAACAACTACCTTTTTTAAAGAAAGAACAAATCTCTTTTTTGGTGATAAGTAAATGTTATGCTCTTTAGTATCCGATGTGTTTAGAATTAAAATGTGCTTTGGGAGACATAGCAGTTACAGAACATTTGCAGTTTTGAAGACATGGTCATGAGGGATAGAGGAAAGTGCAGAATGATACTTGCAGAGCAAGTTTTATCAATTGAGACGTTCATCTGTAACCAGAGAAACTCCTGTCCAATTATGGATGTCAGATGTTTATGTATATTGGATGTGAAAGAATGTGTCATCTTTAAGAAAACAACTCCCAGTTTTTTATTTAGTATACTTTGTGTGAAACTTTCACTAGTAATGCATATACTTTTTCGAAAACTAGAGCACATGTTGCATAATATGTTTGAGTATAAATGTAGTTCATCCTTTTAGTCATTCCAATGCAATGGGGAAACAGAAAGATAACGTGAGGGTATTTCTTTCTGTGGGCTATGAGAGTCAAAGTAACATGTCAGCATTCTGTGACTTTTGGGTTCTGCCAGGTGGTCTGGTAGGAAGCCTTCAGATAAGGCTTGGCCTGCAGGAGGGTTATTGGTTTGTTGCTTGTGTCAGAGGGTACCTAGTTCTCTCTAGGAGAACAAGGAGGGAGAGGAGACTCTTGTGCTCCTAAAGGGTCAGATGCTTACCTTTGCTGTCCCAGGGTCTGTCATTTAAAGCCATTGGGCTCTTCTGGCTCAAATCATGTGATTTCTGTATGTGCTGTGGTCCAAGTTAAGTTTCTTCAGGGATAGTACTTTGCTTACTAGCAGTGAGGTTAGCCGACAGACCTGTTATCCAGGGGGGGGGTTTAACTCTGTATTTATGGAAAATGGGTTGATTATATTGAGCCTTAGAACCTGGAAATAGGTTTACCCATTAGGACAGAAAAAAAAAAGTATTTAACTCTCTCATCCCCTCCCCAGCTGCATTTTACATGCCTTTCTGTGAACTTCAGTTTTGATGCAGATTCTTCAGAACTGGCTTTATTGATGTCTCTCAGCTTGGAAAGTGAAAGGGTATTTTGCTTACTGTTAAAATGAAATAAATACAAAACAAAACTTACTCTTGAATTTATTTTTGTGAATTTGTGCTTGAACACTTACCTATGCCTTCTTTTCCCCTTTACTCTGGTCGACGTAAACTGTAGGTACTATACAAGATGTATGTTCCATAAAAGGACAGAAGAGTTACTAAGGGTATGCCCTCAGCTGTATTTTGAAATGATGGAATACTGTCTATTGACACCTTACATTTTAAGAAGGGGGGGAAAAAGTATATATAAAAAGTATATGTTTATATTCTAAAATGTTGGTCCATTTTCACATATTATTTAGCTTGATGTAGTTGATGCTTGAAGCTTGACAGATAAGAATATTGTCAGTTACAGCTGATCAATGTACATTCTAGCCATTTGTGGGAGTGAGAGAATTATTCCTTCCAAAAAAAAAATAATCCCTGAAAAAAACATCTGAAGTTTTGGGGAGGGAGGAGGAAAAGGAGATTCTTGTTTGCACTTGTCTACTGCAGTTGTTCTTTGGTTTCATTGGAGCCCAAAACAATACAATACAGTTGGATTTAGAAACAGTTGGGTACACAGCCTGTGGCTTGCTATGTTGGCCGTCCAATATATCCAGTTCATAGTTCTGTGAGCTTTTTAGTTACAGTTTTAGCTGGCTTTTGGGCAGTGTTCAAAAAGCATAGTACATTTGTGGAGGGTTTTATAATATTGTAATATAATTAGTGAAAACATCAGAAGTAAGATCTGCCTGTAACTTTCAAGGGCCAAGCACTTGGTTGGCTGAAATACTAGTGACAGTAAGGCACATTAAAATTTCATTTATAAAGTGATTGTGTGTAAAAGCCTAGAACAATCTCACTTCTTGCCCTCAATTCCATGGACCAAAATTAGTATAATTTCTTATTTTAATACAGGAGATTAGTCTGAGGCTGCATGGGAAGTTAATACTGAGTTGCCACTTGAGTTGGAGAGATTGTAACAGAATAAAAAGCATTTGGGGCTAAGCCATAGCAGTATAAATTGAGGTAAAAATTCTTGAGGCCATTGTGGAGAGGTACAGTTGAATGCAACATTATTTTTCTGTAACTGAGATGCATCTCTTTTTCTTTCCCAAGGCTAATCTACAGATGTCCAAATCAGATAGCAGTTCTATTTTAAACAAGAAAAAGAAAAAAAAAAGAAGAAAAATAACTTTGAAAGATCAACATTTTTCTTCGTACCTTTTAATGCAGATATGTATGTAGTGTTGTTCCCACTGGGTGTCGCCATTTTACTTGTGTATAGCTAGTGACTGCCTAGTTTCTTGAAGCTACTTGCACATTTTGTCAGTATTGAGTTTTAACCTATTCTGCTTTTGAAAATAATCCAGACTGTTACCTGCTTCCTCAGTCTCAGTCTTGTTCTTAAGTGGGTAGTTATCGGGAAGAAACATAAAGTGCAGGTGAATGTTGACAGTCGAATAAGTGTGCATAATATGCATTTTGGTTGTGGAAGGCTATTGCTCTGGACATTACTAAATGCCTTAACACATCTCAGATATGTTAAAACCTTATGATTAAAGCAGATATATTCGAAATCTATTGTCTAGTACCTTTTTAATGAATGGAGAGAAACTTTTGTTTGCAAAGTACAATAGGTCCTGGTATTTTGTTGTCAATGCCCCCCCCAAGACATATACTTAGCATGGATTATGGTGAAATTGGTAGCAAGTTTTTTGATACTTCCTACCTGTATGTGTGCATTAACAGGCAGACTACTCAAGAACAGTCAAACAGCACGGAGTTGCCCATGAAACTACAGATTCAGAATAACAGAAATAAGTATGTACCCATACATTCATTCCTCTGAATTTGGCAAGTGTGTGCCATTTCTTACCCTCCAGGGGTAATCAGGGCCAACTTTAACTGCTGCGAGAGCCTAATTAAAGCACTTGTGGTTATAATGGTAAAATTACAATAGCTGCGTTGTTTATGCAAATATTTATATACTGGTTTTTCCCATCATCCACTTTACTCCTCACCCCTCACTTCCAAGTGACAGCTGCATGCAATAAAGGGTTAAGAACTTATTTTCAATGGCAAGAAGCACTGAGAAGTGATAAGTAAAGAACTGGGATGTATAGTACAATGCCATAGAGAGTATCAAAGTAGTTAGGAAGACTGTATTACATTGCAAATGTTGCAGCTATCAGCCATTGTCTGTCATCTAAATTTCCTTTATTCTTATTTCTGCCACCTGTCTGAGAAGAACCTCGTTTTCATATGAGATGGATTCCCTTTTAGTTACTTTTCTCTGGCTTAATCTACATCATTAGACTGGGCATTTGGCTTAAACCTCTTCGTATAGTGGCAGCTCTCGCTGAGGAACACCTGTGCCTAAGCAGACCTAGAGAGAAATAAAACACGTTTTTGAAAGTTGCCTTTGAAAAATCTTGTTTTCTCATATCTGATTAAAAAAAGGAAAAAAAAAAAAAGCCTTGTTGATTGGCAGCCTTGAGAGCTGGAGGGTGGTTTTGTAAACAATTGGGTTCTAATTCTGGCATAATTTTTAAAAATCTATAAAAAGACTGCTCTTAGGAGCAGACTGAGAGACTAAGAAATCTTGAATTCAGCCCAGATTTTAATAGATTTAAAACTTGTTTCCTTGATTATCTATATCAGCCCTACCAAATGAGAAGTTGAAACAGTCTGCTTGAAGTCTGGTAAAAAAATAAACGTGTGATACAAATGGTTTTCTGCTTTTTTGATATCTCTGTTGAGCTGGCAAATGCAAGGAAACATTTCTGAAAATTAAGTCATGAAGGAGGTGTTAGTAAACTGTGGTAAATTAACAATTTTGTCTTATAACGATATTAAGTAATACACGAAACTCAGCTGTTTTCAGAATCTAAAGGGATGGCAGTTTACTGGAAGCAGAAGAAGTAGCATTAAAAAGCAAAATGTTTCTGTTAAGCATATAAGCAAGTGTTAATACATGACATACAAAATTAAAATGTGTTACTTGGTGCTATTTGTCAGAGGTTTGAAAACAAAGGGCAGCTATTCAGGGGCCTTACGGACAGACACTTCAAAAAGGTGTGAGTCCAGTCTAAGAGCCCGTGGCAGACTCAGACTGCCAAAATACCTGATCTATCTCTATTCCAGCAAGGGGAATTCTGCCTCCCATCTTTTTTTTTTTTAACAATCAATAGTAATTCAGCTTTGGTAGGATTGAAAGAGATCCTATTTCAAGACAGCAGAGATTGCATTTTGTTCAAACAGGCAGCAGGGAGACTTTCGTAACAGAATCTGGTGTAAATGGTAAGTAAATTTGAATATTGTAAATGTAATTAAATTAGAATAATGTCTGATAATAAGATCATACACTAGCACACTGTCAAACGTGAGAATTGCATCCAAGACAGGACTTGGGGCTTTTCTTTATTGTAATACGGCTATAAGGGATGAGGAAAGACTTTTAAATCCTTCATTTCTGAGATTTTTTTCCCATATTTCCTTTAGCTCCTGTTATTCTATTACTTCTATTTTTTAAAAAAATCTATTCCTCAACCTGCTCTCTTCCCCCAACCTCCCGCCTTTAGAGTGTTTATAGTGCTTATGATATTGAACTATTCCAGGGGAATTTCTAAGCACGAACTCAAGAAGTTTATTTAGCCTGTTAAGGGATCTCATTTCATATTTCAAATGCAATTATGTATAATATTTAAGCATACTTAAAATTTTGACTTGGCTTGTAAAGCCTTCTGGTTCATGCAAAATTTGCAACCAAGATTGTAAGAGTATGTCTTTACTCTTACTGGTTTGTAGGTAGGTCATCTGAAAATTACATGGCCACTTGCTGTTTGGATTTGTTAGTTACTGTTGAAGCTAATGGGCATGTCTAGGGTCATCCAAGTAGCCCTGTAGATTTTCAAAGGTAGCGGCAAACTGAGAAATACACTGACCTGGAAGTTTGCAAGCAGTAGGTCTTGGCGTAGGGTCTGGCTAAGCCAGGGATGAGAGTGACAGCACCTTGGCAGCCGGTTTTGTGCCCTGGAGTTTCTACATACCTTCCCTCCCACAGTGAAAACCAGGAAAAAATTAAAACTTCCAGCAAGGTATGCAACAGGCCAGTAACTGGGAGAGCTGTGGCTGAGCAGTACACCAAATGGCTTTGCTGCAAAGAGCTCTGCAGAGACAGTGGAAGAGGCAACCTTATTTTTCTTTGTTCATGTTTTTTTTTTGTTCACTGCGCTTAATGGTGCTGAGAAATTTCATTGACCCAGATTTTTCTCATTATCTTCTAAGATGAAGCTGATCATTTCAGCAGTGTGACTCGTCCAGAATATTATGCAGTCATCCTCTGTATCAGGATGAGTTTGTGCCGTTGGCAGACTGTTGGATTATACTTTTTGCATCCCTGCAGTACAGATGTAATAAAGTACCAGCTGAAACTTTTTCTTTATATGCTGTCACTGTCTGTGGTAAGCTCAAATTTCACAAGAGCCTCTTCTGGTCTCTGCTTATCTTCTTCCAGTCCTTGACCTTCAGACATTTTTTTCTTACTTGCTGCATCTTCACCTGTTTTTACTTTGTTTTGTTCTTGTCTCCATCTTTTGGCAGTGCCATTTCTCAGTTATGTGGAGGTCATTGTTTTTAATCTTATATTTGTTTGTTTGTGCAGTTAACTTCCTTCATCTGCCATTTTGATCATCTTTCACATGCTTTAAACTAGGCAGTCGTACAGATTTTGAAATGTCCCTCTGTGAGGCTTGAGATGTAAGCAGGACTGCTGCTTGCTGTGTTCTCCAGCAGTTCCCTATCTACATCAGTGGATTCCACTGCACAACCATCCGCAACAGAGAGAAACAAGTGGGTTGCAAAAGCAGTGAGAAACTTTATACTAATTTTTACTTTTCTCTTTCAGATAAGCATTTTTGCTGCGAGGAGTCACAAAGGTGGAATTTAAGTAAAATCATTCTGGACCTTATTGAAGTTAAACTAGGACCTGTATCTTCTAATAAACTTTTCCAAATTCCTTTTGTTCTTCAATTAGGAAAGTCCATACAATCAGTTAACAGGAGGATTAGTACTGTTCAGATGTATAACTTGCCCTTATTTATGGTTAAATTTCACATATTTTCAAATGATTGTGTATTTGCTTGCAAAAAATGATTAATTAAACCAATGTTTTGCCACTTGAAACAATATGAATAAAAACAAGATGAAGAAAAACACTAATTTAGGAGTGAATTGGGCTGTAAAAACATGTTTCCTGTTGTGTATTGCCCTTTCTCAAAGGGCATTTGTGCTTGTTTTCTGCAGATGAACAAGTGAATGGAAAACAGATGTGATTTTCTTTGCTTTACTGCTGGCTTTAGGAACAGAAAAGTTGAACTACTGTTAAAATCCCCCCCAGTCTCTGAGGCTATTTTCTTGACTATAAAAAGAAATTAAAATTTCACTCAAAGAATTGTTAATTTCATATTAAAACTGCCTAGAAACCAACCTAGTGGTCTGGTGGTGTGTGCTGTTAGCAACATGTGAGTTCTGAGACCAGTGCTGCTGCTGTCTTGCAAATGCTGGTGAGGATGCGTGCAGCTGCTGTGTCTGAGCAGGGCGTGTAAATGGGAGTTGTGGTGAGTTCCCATTCTGGAAGCCAGTGGAATCACATGGGGTTTATTCAAAATATCTTGAAGTCTTTGTACAAAGATTGGGTAAGTTTGGGAGATGAGTCAGTGTAAGGGGACAGATGTATTTACCTGTGCTATTTAGGTACTGAAGGATTGCTTTTGGTGGGAATTTGCACCTCCTCTAGGGATTCTGCAGTGTGCCCACATTTCAGTGATTCAAGCCGTTTCCCTCCTAGTGGACTGAAGTCTAGAGTAACAGGGATGTTAGGTCCTGCAACCATTCAGTCTCTGCGTGAGTGGTATGTGCAAGGGACTGGACAGTAGTGCACTCTTTGTTGTGGGTGAAGATGTGATGTGCTGTGGTAGTCTTGGAAACATGTTGGATTGCAGAAAACTAAATACTGGACGTTCTCTGTGCCATGCGGGGTGCTGATGTAGAGGCACCCTGACAGTCGTGGTTGCCTGACACTGTCAGGATAGCTTTCCTAGCTTGTAGATGGAACCTTTCCAAGCTTCAGGTACAGACACTGAACTTCAGTGGTAGGCCAGTAGTTTTGCGAAATGCATTGTGCCTTTGAGAAGTGAGTAATAAAGCTGAGTTTCTGTGGGGAAGGGTTGCTGAGTCTGACTTCTTAGGAGATCACTTTGAAGATCCAAATGTGCAGTGATCTTTCAGATAATGCAAAAAACTGAGACATGTAGAGAAAATAAGTGGAGTAGAGGTTGGAGTGGGCATGAGCAGCTTCAGTCATGAGAAGACATGTCCAGGCTCTGCATACATGCAGTCTGGTGGCACTTTTCTCTGCACTGACCTCTATCTTCTCCCTGGTGCTTCAGCAGAAGGCAGTAGATTAGAAAGGGCTTCAACACTTTTGTGATGCACTGAGAATTGTTTTTTGTTGAGCTTGGTCCCACTGGCTTCACTGGTTGCTCTGTTTCCTCCCAGGCTAACCAACCACACCACACAAACAGTCCTGGACCAGAGACAGAGCAGGGAAGTGGTGGTCTGTGATCTGTGATGCTGTTGGTTGCAGCCTGTAGCTAACACCTTGGCCTGTAGTAGGCAGGGGAAAGTCCCCATGCTGTAGGGATTCAAATCCAGAAAGGATTTTGCTTGGCCTGTTGTGGAAAGGGAGGGGAGAATAAGTGTTTCACTTAATGTGCCAGATATTTATCCTGATCTGACCCTGAAAGCTTTTTTTGTTCTTGGCACGAGCTCTTCCTGTACTTGTGTGAAGTCTTGGGCCAGCTCATCTGAGTCTGACCGAGTCAGGTAACTACCTGACAAAGGAGATGCAGGGAGCCTGCTCAACCAGCAGAGAAAGGGGCTGAGACCAAGGCATGTTTTGCCTGGATATCCCTCAGACCATGAGGCTGATGCACCTCGCTTCAGACAGAGGAAACTCATGAGAAAAGGTTTAAAAAGGCACAGGTGGAAAGGGAAGAACTGAGGATTATCTAGTTAATGATATCTGCCCATCACTCAGGCTGTATACATTCTGCAAATATACAACAGAACTTGTAAGTGATGATAATTTTTTTCTGTTTAAAACACTGTTTATGATCAGTTACCTTGAATCAAAGTTGTTTCATTGGCTGCTTTTTTTTGTATTAAATGACTCTGAATGATAAAAGTTGAGAAAATTAAATCTTGAGCCCTTTTATAGCATCTCTAAATTATAGATGAGTTCTACATTACTCCTCCAAACTTGTCATCTGACTTTACTTCTGAAACTGTGCTGGAACAAGCATCATGTGAACTGAGAACAATTTTCTCTTTTTCTGAAACTTATTCGTTTAATGCGTCTTGTGAAGCAAACTGTGGTGAGAAGCACTTGTGTATTGTTTGGACGTTGTCTGGGTAGTGAGATCCTGGTCATTTGTGGTAATTGCCTTCCTTCACAACTCTTGAAAGGAGAACAGAAAATTCAGCTTCCTTAACAGCTCGGTATGGTCGTACTGTTCTCTAAGTCAGTATTTCTTGGAGATAGAAGCACTGTCCCCTTCCCATCTGAGATACTATCACTGTATTTGTTGAAGGTGAGGTGTAGTGGTGCAGAAAAATCAACAGTGATAAATAACAATTAGGCAAGGAAGCTTTTCAGAATGAGATTTGACAAAACCTGTTTTAGGGAGCAAATGAAACAAACATTCCAAAGCAATTGACTCTTAGCCCCGCATTTATTTGTGGTGTCAGGCTATGTAAGGGAATGAATGGTGGAAATGTTACAAGGCAAGGAGGTTACTGCCATTTAAGAAGGCAGATGATAGGAGAAAAAGAGCCAAGAACTAAAGCTGGGGAAGGGGATGGGCAGTAAAACTGGCAAATAACAAGAGGACATGCACCTCAAACAGCAACAGTTGTAAATAGGAAAGCAGGAGGTAAGCAATTGACTTGCCAGTGTTAGGTTAAGGGTTGGACTTGATGATCTTAGAAGTCTTTTCCAACTTAAACAATTTTATGATTCTGTAAGACCATAAAGGTGAAGAAGAGCGAGGCTTTGTTGTCTTGTAAAGATTTTTCTGAATACATGAAGTCAACTAAGGGTCATAAACATCCATAGGTTTAGTTACACTGTTGTATTTGTTGATGTATGCTGCTGTCTTCAGACGTTGTTTAAAAGTGGTAAGAATGTGTGGAAATGTGAGATAAAAATGTAAGATTTGTAGCTTCAGGAGCTATACACTGATCTTGCTCACCTATTTATCAAAAGCTGTCTCATACTATTGTGTATGATACACAATGGTTCAACAATATAGAAAGAGAAAATCATTTTATGCTTAAATTTTTTTTTTGGTAAATAATATTTCACAATTATGGTAGTGCTGCCTGTCGTCTGGAAATAATGAGATTATTTGAGCTTTCCTATTAAGTGTTAGTGTTACTTTCTAATCATTGCATTAATACATCTCCCCAGTTGCTCTTGCTCTAGCAAATTTCCCTGAATGTGCTTGGAAGTTGGTATTTACGTGCAGTATAAAATTAAGGATATTAATTAGGGCATAATTTTACTGAGAAATGCTCTAAACGTCATTAATAATGTATATGTGTAACAGGTTTACATTAAAAACAAGCCGTAGACTAGGTTGCTTCTAATATACACAATAATTCCTACATGACAATTAGTATTACAATAATTATGTAAAAATGACCAAGATGGGGCAGGGGAAATACACGTGTACTTTTGGAGGCCAGGTAACCTTTTGATTGATGGCACAATGGCAAGCCGGTAGCAATGAAGACCTATTTCAGGGAGCCGAGAAGGCAGAGAAGCAAATAACGTATCTTGCCTGCCCCATTTTACTTTCTGACAGCTGTCCATAGTGATGCACATCACTGTGGCCCTTCTCTGCTCCCAGAAAGAGGTCTTCATTGCTGCCAGTTGCAGGTTACTGTCTGCCATCTGCTTCCTTTTCTTCTTTGGGATTTGATGCCTTTTCATGTTGGTGCTTTTCTTCTTGAATCCTTAAGGTGGTAACAAGTCCAGTCTTACCCCTCCTACCTTCGTGGTTTTGCCTTTCTGATCTTACATGGCTGTACTCTGTGCTTTCTCTAAGGTCTCTCTTGTGGTTTGGCAATTTCTTTAGAAGTAAGGCTGAGGCATGGTGATGCTGCTGTGCTGCATCACAGCTAGAGCTTGGGCCATAGCAAGCTGAAGACCTGCCCCCGAGGGAGGTCACCCAGCAGAAACATTAAACACTGAGGTCACATATTATCAGACATTAAATGAGGAGCTGAAATGTTATTAATTATTCTTAAAATTTTAAGTACCATGATTGATGATTTGGGCATCTTAAACAGCTTTAATGCTTTTTAAAAATAATTTGCAAAAATTTAGTTTAATGCTGACTATTTACTTTGTGGTAGTGCTTCTGTTACAACTGTTTCAGATGTTAGTAATGTGAGAAACACAGTTTGAAAGGGCAGCAAACACCAATCCTCGTCTTAAATACTTAAATACAGGTCCTGCAAGACTTTTGGAAAATTTTCCAAATATACAGCCCACAACTGTCTTTTCTTCTGTTCTAGGTAATGGACCCCATCATGATCGAAGTTGTGTTTATAATCAGAGCAACATAGTAGATGGAGTTTACTGCCTCCCAATAGCACATTGGATTGAAGTCTCTGGACATACTGATGAGATGAAACATACAACTGACTTCTATTTTAATATTGCAGGACATCAAGCTATCCATTATTCCAGGTAAAAGAAAAGTGCACGTCTTGGCTGGTGTCAAGTATTCAAACAGAAAATCTGTAGAGACAATGTCAACAAAATTTGAATTTGAAGTATGTATACAACAGTAAAGTTTAACAAAGATTCAACATCTCTTTGCAATTAAATGTCACTTTTGTCAATAAAAGAAGAGGTTCTGAGTTCAAGGAGACCAGCAGACTAGCCAGGTGTGTTAAGTTGCATCAGATCTGAAAAAGACTAGTGGTAATTTATGGATAAATTTATGAGTAACTGTAATTTTCAAATGCTTGTCCACATACACATGTAAATACGTATGTTTCTAATGGGCTTGGTTTGGGATTGTTTTGCTGAAGAACAAATCCAAAAGAATAGCCCTAAAAGTTTAGGGGCATCACATTATTACTCATGTGAGGCAGGAACTGCAACTAGTGACAGCTCTCATAGATGATTTCTGTTCCTGTGCATGCTTTTAAAAACATATTAAAACTTAGACAAGCCCTAAAATGTTTGTACTTCTGCGGTATTCACTTGGGTCCACTGCCTCACCAGTGAAGCATCCTGGCCTGAATTAGGAGTCAGTAAAGCGCAGAGAAAAGAATACCCACCCTTTAGTTCTACAGATAAAGCAGAGGCTGTATTTACAGCAGCAGCCTTAGCACTGGTGGTTAACAAAGTAGCACTGAGGAATCTGGGAACATTTGTAACTTTTTCCCCATCTCCAGTCATGGATCTGGCAGCAAGTTTGTGAATTGATAATGGATAGCAGCCCTGATATACCATGTGCAACTGGTTTTGGTTGCAGTGCAGTTGGGGATCTCAGAGATGTGTATTTTTTTAATAAATCAAAGCACCTCATACTTTCATTAGGTCTTAGCATTGCTTTGTGTGAAATTCTCCAGATTACCATCTCGGCTACCCTAGTCTAACCATCTTGTCTCCTCTTTCTACTCTTTCGTCTCCACCCTCCCACAGGGTAGGAAGCAGAATCGATTTCTTGTCAGAGTTTTAGTGTATGAGGGGGAAGATTTCCTTCTCTTGATATCTTTTGGAATACTATGGATTCATAAACACTGTTAGTGCTAGGTATATGTAGGTATTTGTGTGCCTTAGTATGTTTTTGCTGAGACCCCCTCAGGCTGCATACACACCTGACAGACTGTACTGTTATCTGTATCTTAAGCATCCATTTCCAACATCCTATCAGAGAAAAGATCTTGTTTATTCCAAAGCACAGACTTGTCAATTCCGAATAATCTTTGCTTGGCAGAGGAAGTTTGTGAGAAAGAACAGCTGTCAGAAAGTGAATATCTAAGTACTAAAGGCTAACTTATCTTCCTTTCCAGAGGCAGCAGTGATCCATTTAATACTGCCTTACCTGTGTGACTATATGTTTCTAAGATAATGCAAAAACCACAGAATCAACTAAAGGATTTTGGAGAAAATTTTCCGAGTTGTGTAGTCTTTTCCAGAGGAGGATTTCCTCCTCTGTTTCTCTCTTGTTCACACATATCTTCATTGCAATGTAACCTTATATGTACATCTTCAGAATGTAATTCTTATCTCATTTCTTTGAGCTGTGTTAAGTGAGCATACCCATAACAGTCTTGTTGCTTTTTCTTTTTTTAAATCCTTTGAAGATATGCAGCCTTAAATGACTTGTTAATTATTAACAGTTGGGGGCAGATTCACCATTTTGCTGGTTATAACAAAGCAGCCTAAAAATACTGGCTAATTAAATTTTTTTTTCTTTTTGGCAGAGCAGCTGAAGTGAGCAGATGAAAATGCCTTTATTTTTGTAATGGTTTTATTGAGTCAGAGGAGTACTATGGAGCTTAATATCAACAACAACAAAATACAAACTTACAAACTTCCCCCTAAAACAGACAGAGCTAGTTCCTCTGCCTGTACAGTTAAAAGCTCAGTGTAGGATTGGATTGTAGTTCTCCAGCCAAGGTTACTTTTCCCCTCCCCACACCATAATGGAGGCAGCAGTACTACCAGGAGCTTTATGAGCACAAATTCCGAGTCCTGTTGACATCTGTAGGATCTTTACAGAATGGCAGCAGCTGGAAAGAAGTGATTTGTCAGTGAAAACTTCTGATGTGAGATGCTGTAGGTTGCTCCACTTAACAGGATTGCCATGTGCAAATTAGCTGTAGAGGAAAGTTTATCTCTGTCAAAATAGCTTCCCACCTGAGCCCTTGGACTCATTTTACTTGTAGACTGTCTAATCAGAAGAACTAGAAACAGTTGTTCTGAGCTTTGCTACCACCTTGCTTCTTCATAAAACATGTGCTTAAACTTTAAATGGGTTGCAGAAGGATGAGAAGGGCTTGCTTCCTGCTGTTGCCAAAAATCATATCTGAATTATGCTGGGCTGATGACAGTGCTTTGGGAAGTCAGATTGTTCTCATTTCATATAGATGTATTCACTCATAAATGAGTGAATGAATTCATGTTTAAGCTTAGATTCAGAGAACTCACTTTGTGTTTGTCATTCAGGTTGGAGAGTTTATGATGCATTGTTTAAGAATAGCAGAATTTGAATTAATTTTTTTTAGATGTGAAATCGAGCTTGCCTGCAGCCATGGAGTCATGAGTGATACCTCCATGGCATTAGATTTCACTTGTTCTGGACATGTAATGACTCGTATCACCAAAATCTGATTCATGAAAAAGTAATAGTCCCTTTCTCTTTTGTATTAGGTATTACTGTAAGAAGATGCCTTCAAATTGAAGGAGAGTTCACTTAGGACACAGTAATTTTCCAAAGCCAATTAGGGTTATTAAAGTCTTTTCTGGGAGAAGATGACTTCAGAAAATTTGTAAATGTGGGGCACATTAGCTGAGTTTCAGTTCTGTTTGTGAAAGGTGGAACTCCTAACTCATAGGAGTCATATATCTTAGTATCTATATAAAAACCTCTGCAATTCTCAGAAGAAAGGCTTTGTGTAATAGCAAGAGAGGGACTGACACTGGAAATTACAAGATCCTTAAATAATGCATTGGAGACAGTGATGCTTGATGGTAGAATTAGATGCTATACCTAGAGGAAAAATTGTCTTGTTACAGCTTTCTGTTTTCAAACTCATTTTAGGTCCCTGAATCTACCCCTGATAAGTAGTGAATTCCCATAGATTTTGCCTACTCATTCAAATATGATTCATGAACACTGCCTCTTCATTTTAGGACACATTTTTCGATACCATCTACGGTGTCTGTTTTTTAATAATATGTGTTTACAATCTACTGTCTCCAGAAGTATAATTTTATTCATTGTGTGTGCTTTTTGTGGGTCATATCTCTTAAATCTGATGAAGAAAAATAATTTTACATGCTTTGCATGTTAAATGCAGCTAAATTGGATTCTGTAAGTGAATTCCTCAGACAACAATGATAGCTAATCTCTAAATTATGTGGTTGTTATGGTTGCTAAATATTTTAGAGGAAAATACACAATCAGCTTTAAATATAAAAGAATTTAATGGAGAACCCAATAAATGACAGTAGCCATGGGTGCTGACAACAGTTTTTTGACATACAATTGTTATAGTAGCTTCTTTTGCACTTTACTGTTAAGGCCCTTAAACGTTAATATTTCATGATTATGGAGCAAGTGGGATGTTCCTGTAACTGGACTTAATCCAAGAAACTGTGAAGTTGATTAATGTGTTACTATCATCGGTATATATGTCTCTATTTTTTCCAAAAAACAAAAGAAAAGAAAAGATAAAGGAAAATAAATCTTCTGTCCTTGGAAGTACAGTTGTTGTTTGTTTGTTTCTTGATGGTTGCAAATTAAACTTAATTTATTTACAACTGCTTTCTAGCTTGTTGGCAAGACAGTTTCCTTTGGTAATGTAGGTTATAACTTAAGTTAAGTGGGGATAATCAGGAAAGTCACATGAAATGTGTGCTCCAGATTCATACTAAAATGTTAATGTAGATAGGTAAGTGGATGAGCAATGATCCAGGGCAAAATACAGATGTTTCTTGTTTACTTTCTTGACGCACTGAAGCAGTATTGTGCCAATAAACACTGAGTTTCCTTTTATCTGTAGCAGTTCTCTTGTGAAGAAAATGAGCATTTACTTGATTGACGTGCATCCTTCATTGGGGTGGAAAACAAGGAGCTGGTTGAGTGTATTTTTGTGGGAGAATCACTGGAAAAGGGAAATAATGTAACTTCTGTTAACTTATTTGGGTCTTACAAGGTGCAGTTATTGCTCTTTGAATGTTAGAACGCTGCTGGGATTGATGAATGTAAAGATATATGTAAAGGCATGTGTGATAAGGCTCAGCTTGAGATTAAGATGACTAAATTTGTATGTCTATATATGGCAGTTAAACGCACTGGTGACTAGACATCTGCTTTCAAGTCAGTTGGAGAATTGAATTGGTCTCTAAACTTCACTGATGATGCTGATGAGACCTCTTGTTGATTTGTAGTGAGATATTAAACATTCTGTTTGCTTGAATGTTGATGTCTAGTGCCATTTGAGATGCTCTAGGGTGTATTACTTGTCATCCAGTTCCTGCACGACCATAATATGGTACACGTTTGTAGCTAACCATGTCTAGGTATCCTTATCTTGATCTTGTCTCCCATACCTATCCTATATTAAAATATAATGTCCATCTCAGTTCAATATGAAGGCAGAATTACCTTTGAATTATGCAGCTAAAAAAATACAAGAGAGAAGGGATTTATTTATTTTTTTCTCTTTAACTTCTCTTCTGATTTACTGGGTTTAATTCATCCACAAAATAAAATAGCCTTCTGTTTTAAGTGTAATTTTGAAGTAATTTTTGTATTACTGAGTTATAAAAAGCTTTAAAGAAGAAGCTGTTACAAAAAAAACCCTAGAGTGCATTGAACTATGCTACTGTAGTAGAAAGCTGAACAATACTTTATGTCTATGTTATGCATTAAGATGTGATAAGACCTATGGACATTACCATAATTAAAATTAAAAGCTGAGAACTAGCTGTCCCCTGTGCCTAAAGAATACTTGTGGGACTACAGAAAAGAATAAGAAATAATGAGCTCCGGAACAAAAGTCTTCAATTCTATTCTAGTTAAAATAATCATTATTAGAACTGCTTAGCATCAACAGGAGTTTGGCCTTTGATTTTAGTACTAAGTGCTCTAAGTGTAAAGTTATCTGGCAATTTTATATATTAAATAATGAAAATATTCTAGGTCCCATTTTGTGATATGTTTATCCCATAAACTAGGACATTTGACCACTCACTTGAAAATCATTTTACTACCCTGAGCTGTAGTCTCAAACTAGTTAAGTTAGAGCCATAGTTGACTTACTTATGGGGTTTAAACCACAAAATCCTTAAAATTTTATTTTTTTGTTCCTTGCATAGCTTCATTTTTTCTGTATCATCCTCAGCTGAAGCTGTGAAATGCTTTTACAAGTCTGCTGTGAAGCAAATGTTACAAATAAGTATAAGAAGTGACCTTTAAGCATTTTTTAATGTAAGTTCTTGAAAATTAGGAATGAGTGTGAGGAGATAAAAAATAGAGTAAGAAGACAAGCATATTGTGAGTTCAGAACCTTATAATTTTTTTTAAGCCCTTTTTTACATTTATTTAATTCAGATCTGTCCCTATATTGATTAACAAATGCATTCTTCTTCCATGTTTGTTCTCCATACAAACAACAAGTTTCTCCTTTCATGAACTTAACAGTGGCTGAAAACTTGAAAACTGATACTGCTTTTCTAAGTTTTCTGACTTTGTGTGTGCAGGATAGCACCTCGCTGAGATGACCTAAGCCAGGCTATTGGAAAATTAGATACAAATCCTAATCCCCTGAACGATGCACCGGAATGTACTTAGGATGTGCCAGCAGTGCAGTCACAAGTCACGGTACCTGTGTGTTACTGTGGATGAACTGGATCAAAGGAACTCACTTTTCAGTCATTTTGTTTTTCTTTTAGCAAATAGCTGTTGTGTGCACTGCTTCAGTTTCCTCACCATGACCTACCACCTGAACACTAGAAAGAAGCTTGAAATGGGAACTCCTGGGTCACAGTTACTAATTTCTAATTGCATTTCTCGTATGTGCCATGGTAACAAGCAAAATCTTGCACTTAAATGGGTGCTGTAAATTTTTCCAAAAATAAAAATCACAGAGCTTTTAGATTAAAGATTTTTGTATGACTGTCATTAGTGTTTGAATTCCCAGCGATACTTCTACATGTGGTGAGAGGTCTGTTAAATCTGATGAATGGCAACAAGCCAGCATGCTGCCACGTTTGTTGTGTACTGTAGTGACTGAGGAACACAAAATATTTTCTAGACATTGGGATGACACTGTTGAAATAATGGCAGATGAATGGTAAATTATTTCTGTAACTATGATAAAAGTGGGGGAGGGAATGATTTTGGCAGCAAATGGGACTGAAAACTAGCAAACTGTGAACTATTAATATTTTTCAAATAGCAGGCATTATTAAGATTCACTGGCTTTTCTGAGTGTTTTCTCCCATTTTTCATAGAATCATAGAATCACCAGGTTGGAAGAGACCCACCGGATCATCGAGTCCAACCATTCCCATCAATCACTAAACCATGTCCCTCAGCACCTCGTCCACCTGTCCCTTAAACCCCTCCAGGGAAGGTGACACAACCCCCTCCCTGGGCAGCCTGTGCCAGTGCCCAATGACCCTTTCTGTGAAAATTTTTTTCCTGATTTTCAGCTTAAACCTCCCCTGGTGGAGCTTGAGGCCCATTCCCTCTCGTCCTGTCCCCTGTCACTTGGGAGAAGAGCCCAGCTCCCTCCTCTCCACAACCTCCTTTCAGGTAGTTGTAGAGAGCAATGAGGTCTCCCCTCAGCCTCCTCTTCTCCAGGCTAAACACCCCCAGCTCTCTCAGCTGCTCCTCATAAGGCCTGTTCTCCAGACCCTTCACCAGCTTTGTTTTATAAAGCTATGCTGCGTGTTGTCAGCATTATTGATAAATTAATAATTTCAAACTGTTCATATTTATAGTCTAAATAACGTAACATTTAAAAGATTAGTTTATGTGGAATTTTACATTGCTTTAGGTTATAGAGAAATTAGAATAATTCTTGATAGCCCAATAAGGGCAAATCCTACTGATGTGTGGATTTTAGTTTTAATGAAAATCAATACATTTCTAATGAAACACAGAATATTTTCACAGTTCAGATGGTAGTGAATACCCCAATGTGATGCCCAGTACTCATCTGTACTAGTAAGAAATGGCTTCCATAGTGCCTTCATTACATCTTATTTGCCTTCGATTTACTCCTAATGAGGGAAAGCAGGGTTGTGAATTTCTTTCCATTCCTTATACCTGCAAAGAAAGATAAAGGAAATCTTTTAGATGTTACACATCTGAAAATGCTGTTTTTTCCTAAATGCATTCTGAATCATATTCAGGAGTTATGTCAAGGCCCTTCAAACCATCATGAGGCTCAGCTGAAGAAGAACCAGTTGGCTTCGCTAATCTTTGATGGCTAGAGAAGTGGTACGGTAATGCAATACCATCCAGAAAGTATTGCTAAAAACCTTAAAGAGTAATTAGGCAAATAAAGGGAGCTTTTGCAGCAACAAAGCTCTTAATGTACTTCCACCTATAATATTCCTATTTAATATTCCACCTAGTTAATATAATTCTGTTCAGTGCCACAGCTGGACTATCAACAGGTGCGTGGCAGCAGGATAAGGAATGGGACCACAGCAGGAGTCCTGGTGCTTTGTAACGCCACATTAGCATGAGTCTCTGCAGGGCAGCAATTATTAGATGTGATATTCCTTTGGAAAGCAAATAATTTAAATGCATAAAGTGAGTATTGCTCAAGGTGCTTCTAGTCAGCTCGGTGAATATGACAAATTTTAAATATTTTTTAAAATAATTTAAAAAAGTTGATAGGAAGTCTGTAGCTGAGTTGCACTGAGTGTTGTGACATGGCAGAAGGAGAGGCAGCTGCAAATCTGTCTGCTGCTTCATGGAAAGGATTGGCCTTATTTCACATGCCAGGAACTCATGGCTTGCAAGGTGTTTTAGAAGGAAACCTGAAATGAGAGTTCAAATCAAAAAAATCTAGTAATTTAGTCAAGTGATTTCCGAACAGGGAGTGGACAACAGGACGCAACAAGCTAAAGGGGAGCTTAACATGCTGGCTGGATATTCTTGTGAGTTTTATGTGGGTGTTTTTCCAAATTTTTCTTTACCATTCTGCCATCCATATGTGGCATTTGGAACAGGCATTTGAGAACTATTTATGTAGGAGGTGATTGTTCAGGAATGTATATTTTGTAAATAAAGCTATTGCAAGCAGAGGCTGGCTAATGATGGCAAGATGAGCACCTTTCATCAACTGGCTGGCAATGGGTAATATTTGTTTGAAACCACTGTTGCTTTTTACGGTGGATCTTTTCATACATGTGTCACAAAATTATTTCCTTACTTCTTAAGAAAACCTTGCAGTTCTGTGCCATTCTGGGAACAAAAACCAGAAGGAAGACTGAGGGCCCTCCATGAAAAAACCTTGAGGAGCAAACAGTTATTTTTTGTTTGTCCCTGTGGGATATAATAGACAAATATGGATAGTCTAATAAATATGAATTTTATGTGGGGTACCACTGTTAGGGAGCAAAAGCTACTTCTAATTTTTCTTTCCATTTTACTGTGCCTCCCTGTCCTTTGTCTGAATTTCTTCTGGAGCCTTTCTTCAGCCCTTTTTCCTGCCTTTTTACTCTTTGACATTCAGGCTGTCAGCAAGAGGGTAAAGTTCCGTCTCCATTGGAAAGCAATTTGCTAGTGTTGCCGACTGTGAATGAAATTGACTGAGATTGTGAAATCCTGGGCAATTTAGCTCACAGCCAGGATGACTGGAAAGGGGCAGCATTGCGCTTTCACCAAAAATGATGTTCCAGTTCTCTTGCAGATATTTATTTCCTCTTAGCTTTTACATGCATTTATTAGGTGCCCTGTAATTGCTGGCATTTCTTAATATAGTTTATCTAAAGATAGCAGGAGGTTTTTTTTCAAAAGCAGAGATTGTATACTCAACCTTATTGCTATTTATGTACCATGTGGGAGTGAATGCAGATATTTGGGTGTCATTGAAGAAACTTCACTAAGATGATTCTATAATTTACAACTGACAGATTTGTGTTTGTAGTATATACCCACTCTGCTTTCCGTTCCCATGTTTTTTCATAGGTACAACTGCTAGGGCAGATTGGCCCAGCCAGCCTTCAACTGACACAGGAAAAAAAAGCCCTGAAAAATGAGAGAGTTTTCAGTCCCCAGATGTTAAAGGTGACACCATCAGATAGTTCATTAGCACCAGCTGGTTTGGTGTTTTCTTGCTAGTGTAGACTGTATTTCTGAAATGGGTAACCTGTAAGTCAGAAAAATCTGAAATAAACAACTGCTTAATTGTTTCAACTCAAATGAGACAGAAAAAGGGTAAAAGATATGTCATTTTAAACAGTAGCAAGCTGAAGCTGTGAAGTTGTGAATTCTACCTGTCTTCATTAATTCTTATAAATGCAGAGAAATATGAATGCAAATTTTCATGCTTAAATGCTCTAGATATTCACAAGATCATTTTTAAAAAGTTCCTCCAGATAACAATATGTATAATCCTACCAAAAGGATAAGAAATGATTTATTAGAAAGGAAACTTGAATGTAGCTCTAGTTTCTTTGAAATTTGTCTCCAAAACATGAGTATTTTATTTCCCAAAAGTAACTAGAGATTATCAAATTACTGCTGTAGTTTCGCATATATAATTTTCTCTCTGCAAGAAAAAAACCAAACGCCAAAGAAATAATCTGTGTGTGTTTTCCCAGGGAACATATTAAGAGGCTGAATGCAAAGTCTTTTGTTCCCTCCTTTAATGCTTATACTTTGGGAAATTTAATTTCAGGGAGTCAGGTACATAATCTCTGCTACTCTTCGGAAGTTTAATGTGTGTCCTCTTGTGAACTATGATAAAAAATGAGTCAGATGTCATAGACATTGCCAAGTTATAAGAAATATGGATTTCTCCTTTATTGGTTCAATAGACACCATGGTTTGTAAGTTTAAATGAAATTACTTTTTTCTTTGATGTGAAAAATTTAATAATAGAAAAGATCATCTTAAGCATGTAAGAAGATTAAAAAGGGGACGTATGCATTTCAGTTTCAATAGATACAAGAAAATGTGTAATAGAAATAAAATCAATAATGAAATTGAAGCCCTTCCCTTCCCTTCCCTTCCCTTCCCTTCCCTTCCCTTCCCTTCCCTTCCCTTCCCTTCCCTTCCCTTCCCTTCCCTTCCCTTCCCTTCCCTTCCCTTCCCTTCCCTTCCCTTCCCTTCCCTTCCCTTCCCTTCCCTTCCCTTCCCTTCCCTTCCCTTCCCTTCCCTTCCCTTCCCTTCCCTTCCCTTCCCTTCCCTTCCCTTCCCTTCCCTTCCCTTCCCTTCCCTTCCCTTCCCTTCCCTTCCCTTCCCTTCCCTTCCCTTCCCTTCCCTTCCCTTCCCTTCCCTTCCCTTCCCTTCCCTTCCCTTCCCTTCCCTTCCCTTCCCTTCCCTTCCCTTCCCGTCCCGTCCCGTCCCGTCCCGTCCCGTCCCGTCCCGTCCCGTCCCGTCCCGTCCCGTCCCGTCTATATATTTTTAGTACTCCTTCTTTCTGCAGTCTGGCTGTCAGTTTGAAGAGCTGGCTGTGTGCAGACCATTCACAAACACAGCATAAACTACCGATTTCACTGCACAAGGCTGAATTGCTCAGATTCCCGTAATGCTGAGTTGCTTTGATCTGGTGAGGTGAAAGGGGTAAAAAGCTTCTCAAACATGTTTGCAGTCTGTGTAATAAGGCTGTTCATATGAGTAATGTTTTACAAATTCACAAAGTCAAGCTTCAGCCTAGCATGCAAACACATTTACATAAGCTTTAGTAATAGGAGATCACTTCAATATATTTATTCAAATGCCTGCAATTCCAGTTTTCAAGCAGGTGAACTGGTATTGCTATTGGTTAAAAAATTTGGTAATTTTAAAACCAGACAATTCTTGTTGATCTTGGGACTCCCATGAAACATTACTTGTTTGTAAAATTTAAGTAAAATGATTTTTTTATCTTTTGACATCCAAGACTTCTTCAAGAGATCCTACTATACTTTGCAGTAATGTGTTAAGAAGACCTTCTCAGGTCCTTCTGGGTAACTCTGGTACAGTCTCAGCCTCAACCTTTCAGGTTGGCAAATCATCCACCGGGGTTATTTATTTTATGTTTATAATCTAGTAACCAGGTATGTTAGCGAAAATTAGGTTCTCTGACACTTTTATTATGGTAGCACCATGCAGCTGTTTTCCCTTTGATTTGACTTTGTTGTGGGAACATATTATTTTAGATATTTACGTAGCTGACTGTGGTGATGCATTGATTCAGTTTTTCTCAGTATTTCTAAGATGTTCTTCCCCAGCCTCTGGTACTTCAGAATGTATCTGTCCCTCTTTAAAATTAATATAAATGAGCTGATATGGGCTTAGAAATTCTGGATAAGTATCCTAAGTGGAATGTACACAGATACAGAGCCCGTCAAGCTGTATTTCGATGGTGCCACAAGGGATGTGCTTCTTCCTCTGACTGTTGCGCTTCTGAGGAGTTGCCAGCATTTTGTATGTGTGCACATGCTGCCATTGTGGATCACAAGGCCACTTTGCAATAAACTATGCTTTACAATTACATAATTTTCCTGAATATGTACTTTTTTTCTGAAGCATTGGAAACCTTTTCCGTTGGATCCAAATGCTGCATTTTTGAAAAGTGTATCTATCTTCTATAAAACGTTTGCAGTCTAGATTTCTAAGCAGCTGCTAATAAGTAAACTCTGAAAGAAGACATAAGATGGTTTTACCAGTGATTCCTGAAACTTCTCAGGCACTAACTTAAAGTTCATCTGTAGCTTTTAAAGTCAATTTTGTTAAAACGCTTTAACTTCAAGGTGCCAGCAGTGGCATCATTCCCATTGCTAAGTGTTAGTGTTAGAAGTTCTCATTCCTAACACTGAGAGATCCGTGGCTTATTATGATCTGGCTTAGTTTAGTAGCCTGTTCTCATGTTTCCAAGTATTCTAACTCAAAACAAGTGGGAATGTTGGCAACCTAACAGAGACATATGCAGGAAGTAACCGTTAGCAACCATGGCTGCATGAAGCAAGACTCTATAATTGGAGCATTTAAGCATCCTCACAAGCCAGGAGAGGAGTCATTTCCAGGTTGCTCAGTACATGCCTTGGAACCTGTTTCTCTTCTCAGGCTGTATTTTTGTAATTAATTAATTAATCGTTTGCTTCAGCTACTGTTTACACAAAAGAAATTACGAGAAGAGTCATTCCCTACAAAGGCAAACCCTGCTTTCTACTGCATGCTGTGTTCTCCTTAGGTATCATCAGAAGACTTGCATGTGTGTTTGAAAATAAAGTCTGATGAAGTCTTACAAGGCTAGATCTGGACATCATATCCTACAAGACATTGTTGTGCCTATGAATGATAACTTTCTTATCTTCACAGTAGAAATACATGGTGAAATATGACATAAGATATTTCACTTCAAATACAGGGAGGATAAAATTTTGTCTTCCATAATTTAGTTTTGCCATGTACATAAAGTCTTGGGTGACTAAGTTATTTTAGATCATATCTAGAATAGAGATAAAATAGATTATAAAAAATGTATAATATATAAAGATACTGTCTTTAAGCTTTTTAAGGTGAGTGAGAGGGGAGAAGAATTTATAGTGTATTTCTTTCCCTGTATATATTCAAATGTACTGCAAGCTTAATGAGAGCAATTCTATTGAATTTATTGGAGCATGCACACTTATCCTAGAGAAAAAGTTAGGTAAATTTGTTCTGTTATTGTGTCAGAAGAACAAACATGGTCTACAGTCCCTTTTGCACTTCCATTCCTCAAGGTGGGACAGGTCTGGAACATGTAGTCCTGGAATGGAAATGGTTAGCTGTATCAGAATGGTTCATCTCATCTATCAGACTTTTAAGGTAATGCAGCAATCTCTGTTAATGGAGATTCATTGCCTCTCTCGTGTTGCCTTCTTCAAAGAACTTTGTGGTCAGGAGATACCCCACAAAAAGAATCCCCAAGGTTTCTTGTTGGAACTTTATATTCTCTGTTCCAGGGGAGGAATAAGAATAGCAAATTTAGTTTTGCAAACCCGTTTAAAATACAAAATGATGTAACAGTTGTTTTTGTTTCTGTGTCAGGGATTCTCTGATATAGGACATCACAAACTGCAGTGAAAAGCAGAGATACCTCAGCTAACTTGGAATGAATGAGGGCATTTTCCACAGGCTGTGTAGCTTTTATGATGCTGAAATTGGAACAAAATTAATTGGCTTGCAAGGAAGTCTGTGCTACTATAGCTTGACTACTTCTGGTGTCTGAGATAGACAGCATAGTTAAATGAAATCTGAGAAAGAAGATCTATTACTATTTGTGAAAGACATTCAGGATTTAGTATAAAGGCGGAAGAAGAATTATTGAGATTGAAGCTTCTTTAAGATCAAACAGACATTAATTGCTTCTGAATTAATTTAGAGTGTAAATTAGAACAAGGTTTCTGACATCAAAGGAATAATGCCAGAATTCTGGCATGACCTTTCAGATAGAACAGGGAGGACAAGGAACCTAAATTATTTCAAGATGCAGCTTGATAAATTAATATAGGTAGTGATCCCAGAGGTGGAAATAAAAGTTTATGATTATAGTATCGTAGATCACAGGCTTAGAGAAACTTCAAAAAGCATCCAGTCCATTTCCTTGGTCTAACTTGTTCTCAATGATATTTAAATAATTCCAAGTTTATCCAGCCTGACCTTAAATACATTCTCATCTCAGTGATGGAACTCTACGGTTACTCTTCCATTCAATTACCTCACTATTCATACCATTGTAAAGCTTTCTTCATCTCAGCTTAAATCTTCCTAGCACAATTTAATCATTCTTTTCCTATCCACAGCAAACTTGGAAAACAAATTAGTATCCTGCCCCTTCATAGCCATCTTTTGGGTGGATATAGCCATGTACTTGAAAACTCCTATCTTTTTCCCCAAAATCGTAGAGTGGTTGAGGTTGGAACATCTCAGCATTTTCATTTTGATATCAAGCCTCAGTTCTTTAAGTCTTTTCTCTGAAAACTTGTCTTCTAAATCTCTGATTGTTGGGTACCCTCTGCTGGGCTCTTCCGGGTGTTTTTCTTCCTTCTTCCCATTCCTCCTGAAGATGATCCACTGGTACTGAATACAATAGAGGGATTATTTTGTGACTCTCGGGCATAGTGGTACTGCTTATCTATCTGAGTAGTATTGTAATTTTTGCACTGTGGGATGTGGTTTACTTCCAGGTTGTCTAGGTGGTTTCATCAAAAATGTTCCCTGCTACGGCAGAGTACAGGATGTTAGAAATACCCTTGATCTCTGCAGTTGTCCTTAAGTTTTTGTGAGTTTCTTCTAATAAAGCTCTTATGCTTCTGATAAGGGAATATTTGGGGTTGCTGTGGAAGGGGAAAATGAGTCATAAACAGAAGACTTTGTGGATCCATCTGGACTAAACTTCTCTTAGATGATTGACTCTGTCAGTGTCTGACTCAGGCTTTAGCATGTTTTCTTCTTGTCTCATAACCTGAGAAGTACATCATAGCAGCTACTGTAAATGCACACTGGTAGGTGAAGAGGGGGCAACCAAGCCCTGTTTTGCCATCAAGCTGATGCTGTGGCTACCGGCTCTTAAGACAGCAGAACCTGTGGGCACTGTACCACTGGAACTGCTTTGTAGCTGGATGTCTGGCTAACCTTATATTTCAGTTATTGTTTTGATATTATTCTTACCTGTTTTTGTTTTAGCACATTGTCAGCTTGAGGTCAAATCTTAATGGCTTATTTGCTCTGCACATCAGCAAATGAGGTATTTTGATGCCACATTCATGCATAACCCTGTGAACATGGAATAAATGAGGTACTATTAAGCATAACACTCAGAATTCAAGGGCTTGAGAAACTTTGCGTATTTCTAAGCTGACAAAGTGTTGTTCTAAAGTGATAAAAGCAGGTGTTTCTTTTTAATTTCCAAGTCTTCTCCCATGTGAGAGGCTAAATAAGTAGTCCAAATTACATCTAAGAAGAAAATTTGCCAGAGCTTAATTACTTTTCATCACAGTGCCAAATAATAATAAGAAAAAAACTAGCTTGTAACTTCATTGTAGTCTATTTAATTCTCATTTAAAGCCCTGAGGTAGAAATTTTAACCTTGCAATAAAGTGCACTCTTTCAGTAGCAAAGCAGAACAAATTTATAAGCAATGACTTATGCTCCTTCTGCATTTGACATTTAGGTAAAAGCAATATTTTGTTCAAAAAATACAAGTAGTTTTTACAAGGTCTTCAGCTGTGTTGTTTCAGTAGTATATAGTTTTATCATTAATCAGCACTTGGCTCTGATGACTTCTGCTAAGATTATGGCCATTTATTCCATCTTTGTTGATAAGAGTGATCTTATTAAGACCAGCTATTACATCTTTGTGTTCTGTGAGTTAGACCTTGCTTTCCTACTGTGGCCAGTAGCGCATGTCTGCGTGCTGGGCAATTGAGTGCATCAGACTGTGTTAAGTCAATCCTGTTTAAGTTAAGCCTCTCATCACAAAGCCTCCATCAGCTTGTCTTCTGCAAGGAGATTTATCAATAACTCAGCAGAGGCAGGGATTAAAACCACAACCGTTTACCCACATGCCCTATACAATGTGCAATGAAATGTCAGTATTGTAGCCCCTCAGTTCTACATTATTATGTCATCAGTAAGGGGGCATTTTGCTGAGAGATCTCTCTGTACTTTATTTAAAGAGAATGTAATAGAATCAGAATTCTTGTATGAGACCAAAGCAGGGGCTCTTCTATTTGAAATCTGATGATGCTGTCCGTATTTTGGAGGAAGAGACAAGAATCAAAAAAAAAAAAAAGACAAAAAACCCCTGCCATTTTTCTCATCTCTTGGTAGTTGCATTCTAATTGAAACTATATGGAAGTTGGGATTCTTTACCTCTTTTAGGTAGATAAAGTCAGTTGATTTGCCCCTCCCATGTATTTTAACTTTAAGCAGTCATCCAATTCCCTCTTAAAAATGCTAAATTCTTAGTCTGCCCTCATAGGAAAGTATTTCCACAAGAAATAACTGCATTCTGAATCTTTTCATTTTTCTGTATCTTTTTTTGATACAATAAAATAATTAATAGAAATTTCAAAATTTGAGTGCACAGAATGGATCATTGATCTTTAGAAAATTACTATGATTTTTCTATTAGTTTCAATTTACTTCTTTGTATAGTCTAATATTACCACTTTGACCTCTCTATAAAGCAACACTTTCACCAAACATCACTGCAAGTGTGTACTGTTTCCCTTTGAAATTGGTTATAGTTAGCTTAAAACTCAGTGATGTATGTGAGAGTCTCAGATTATTTATTCCAGAATGTATTACTGAGATGCGTTCATCAACTGTGAATCTCATCTGCTCCTTTCCTGCATATTCATTTAATTTTATTTAATACCACTGGCAGTTGTAACTAATAAAATTAGTTGTAACTAATAAAATTAGTAATTCTGTTTTGGGCATATTTGCATCTCTTCTTGAGTAGGTTCGTCTCTTGTAAGAAATCTTAACTTGAAAAGAGAATTGCATGTTGAATATAGGTCAATGGTGTCATGCTGTACCAAGGATAGCCAGGGAACTACAAAGAAGAATGTAGCTTTTGAGGTACAAAAAGTATCTAATCTTCAGTTCTTGTCAGAAATGGTTAGACTTCTTTCCAGTATTGGTCATAACATCTTAAGGAAGATTGAAAATACGACAAGCAAGTGTTACATGTGTGAAGAATACTAGGCTGTGTGGGTGTGTGTTGGTTATTTTTAAATGAGTAAAATGATTTTTCAGAGTTGAAGGGAATAATCTGTTCTTTGTGTTCATTATTGAGACAAGAAGATGTCTCTGTGACCCATGACTGCACTATTCGTATTGGACACGATGAAAATATTTTTGAAGGCAAAGACAGTCATCAGTGTGCTTTCTGCATATCAAGCAAAACTTGAAAGTGTTCAGATCTTGCACTGGAAAGCAGAATATGGTCATTTGAAAATCTTTCTGTTTGTAAATGTATTTCATGACATTAGATAGCGATCTAGGTAAAGTTTTTAGATTACTCTGACAAAGGTACAGGAACCTCATTTGATTTCTAGCAAATGCTCTTAGTATTTTCACTGTCACAGGTTCAGGAGAAAAGAACAAGGAAGGCGCAAAGGAGAGATGTCTAATTCGGTGCTTCAGGGAAGCCATGCATGTACCTAATAATGAGCTGCTGTATGTTGTTACAAGGATGCAAATGGCAAAAGAATGAGCACATACAGGATGATAGTTCTGGGTCATTGTAATCCAGTAGTATCACCATTTAAAGTGATGTGCCTTGTCACGAGGCAGAGGGTAGAGAAAAGACAAAAGAGAATCTCAGCCACAGCTGGTAGGATTTTGTGTAGTTATTTTGAACATGCCCAAAGCAACACTTTTGGAAATCTCTTTTGTGTCAAATGTGAGAGAGGGAAAGAGAGGTAGGAGGTTTTTTGCTGTCATCCCTCTATCTCCCTTTATTTCTCATCAGACAGTTAGTCTTTGAACTAGTTTAAGTTTAGTTAAAAGTAGAAAGTTTCAGTGCAAGCTTTTGGTTCACATAGATCATCATTTTCCATTAAAAAAATTCTGAACCAGTTACTAATCCAGTGCCATCAGTGGAGGAAGTGGGAATCCACTGTAATTGGAAGCAGTCTCCAATAGTTACGATGCTCCAAAATCCAATTCTACCTGAGTTGTACTTCAGGCCTATGTACCCCTTGGGCGGCTTCCTTGTAGTGGTAGCAGGGTAATAGAAGTATATTATACAAAAAATTCCTCATATGCATATAAGCATCACAAAATACTGGAGATAAATTAACTGAATTATAGTTGTTGCTCTTCTGGGAATGCAGAATAAAGTTTGCTGCAAGCTACATGTAGCTGTAGTAGCATGCTACACCTTTAGGAAAGAAAAGGCTTAAAGGAGGACATGGCTGATTTAATGATTATTTTGTTTGATGTTTCAGCTAAATTGCTCTGTCTTTATATGTGTGTGTATATATATATATCAGCGCTCATCTTGCTGTCATCAGATGCTTAGTGGGATCTAAGGAAGACTGGTAAAGACAACTGAAGTGAATTGCAAGCTTTAATATCAAGCTGCATCTTGACCTGGTGCTGAAAGGTGAATTGATGCTTCACTTTTCATTTAAAATAATGCACTGGACCTTGATAAAAAATAAAAAAAAAAAACCCGCATGGTTGATGGATCACTCTGTTGCCAATAAGCAATGAAATAAGCAATGAAAAATATATTAGTACTTACTCTTAGTTTGGCAAAGTCCTCTTTCTTGATTAAAGCTGGCAACTATAGGGACAAAAGGACATCTGAAATGTTGTACCTGAATAGATGTTCTGATGAAATGTATTCCTCAAAGGCTTGAATCCAACCTTTTTCTGTAAGAGATGTGGCTCCTTAAATTTTAGGAGAGATTGTAATATGCCTCTCCTAGTACACTGATGACTGAACAGATCTGGAAACAGTACTTGAGTCATCTCAGCATACAGCTCAGCAACTTCAGGAAATATCAATTTGATGTCCATTTGTCTTAAACCATTACCAAGAAAAGTAACACAGGAGCTACTTAAGAGGCAGTGCAGACACCTGTGATGTGGAGGAGGAGGTGACTGCCTGATTCAGTAGTTTGGGGTATCTTCCCCTAGGGCAGGTCATCCTCCCTGTGAACTGGTTTCCTCCAACAACAGTTGCTGGGTTGGTTTTGAACTGTCCGTGAAGGTCTAAGATTAATATGTCGCATTTTGGGAACATTTCCTTTAGCTTGGAGAATGCAATCTGCCCCATTAAGAAAAGGTATCAGAATGTTAATCTTTCGTTGCCTCAGAAGGGAAGACTATTTGCATATACATTGATTAAACAGAATGCATTTGTTGTTTCAGATGCATTCATCGTGGATTCTTATAATTCAATCCCGGCTGTGCAGGGTCCTGGGGGGAAGTAACCAAGTGCAATATATATCTGCATCATTAAAACTAATTTAAGTGTGATGACAGCTGGAAAATAACCATGCAAGTGATTTCAGAGTGTTCCATATTTATTTCCTGGTAATGATAAATCGTTGTTGGTTTTCTCAGTTTACAAGTAAAAAGGCAGGTTTTTAACTCCTCAGCCTTTAATCTGGCCTCTGTAAATTAAGTAAACTGAGCAAACACCTGCCTAACATTTAGCCCTTGTTACCACAAATTCAGATTCAAGCTTCTCACATTCATTCATTTAATCACTCGAAGTCCCCTTAAGGTATGTAAGTATTCTCTCTATAGTACTGCAGAGAACTCAAGTGTAGGGCAGGCTTAAAGTAACTTTACAGAAAGTAGCTTTAAAGAACAGGGTTCTAAACAATCTACAAATTGTAATCTCAGAAGTTAGCTGGACATTTTTGATGTTACTGTTGGTGATTTCTTCATTGATAAACTTTCTAACGGAATTGAGCATGTCTTCTGGGACCAAGCATGGGTTACTATCCTTAGTAACATGGGGAGTTAACACGTACAATGATGAAGTGCCATTTTTATATTAAAACAGGATTCTAAGTAGAACTTTATTAAAACACCATCTTGTTGTAATATTTGAGGAATATTACAGGGATTAATGGCTGAGAAGATTATAGGTTTATCAACCACACACAATTTCTAAATTTTTTGAGCTATATGTAAGGATCACTTAATTTGCTGCTGGGTAACAACCACGTGTGAGCTGGAAGGTAGCAGCTGTCAAACAGCTCAGAGCAGTACTACATGTCAGTTGGAGGAAAGTAAAAGAGATCTGCTCTCTATGCCAAATATGCTTATGGCTAAAACCTAGTTACCTACTGAAGTACAGTGGCAACATAAAGAAGAAAGGCCACATTGGGAAAAGGAAAGTTAAAACTCATACTATTATGGAAAGAGATGTAAAAATTAAATTATTACTTTCTTGCTTTGTTTAATATGTAAGTTTCCCTGGTTCTCAGCATAATTAAGATATGGGTATCAAAAATCTATATATAAAATACAACTGCCAAACTCTTCATCAGTTTCTGTAATCACCTGTATACTGATCCTTTCATTCTTTCCTTCTTATGTAAGGTAGGGTCTGGGTATGAATCAGATAAAGCCAAATGGAATACAGGTAACATGCAGTCGTATCCGAGGATTTTTACATAAATTGGTCAATAGGACAGCTCTGCTGTACTGTTTTCTGCATGGACTATTTTCCTAGTAAAGAGTGGTTAAGCCTTGTCCAGCAAGACCAAGACATTTTAGACATTTGGAGGTGGGTAGTAAGGGGCTTGAAGACCGAGTTTGAGGCTGCTTCTTGTGCCTCTTTCAGACTAAACTAGGACCTGATCAGAAAAATGATTCACAATAAATAGCTCTCTTAACATATGTTGTTTGGTAATTCTCTGAATTTCACCACTATTTTTGTTAACTGTAGGGAAAGCCAGTGATAAAAACTTAGTAGATCCATTAGATTCTTCAGTGAATGCATTTGTTGTGAAATACAGGCTTTCTTGTCATGGACAGGACTTGTTAGGCTGCAAAATCAGAATAAACACATGAGGTATACCCCAGTGGTCTTGCAGATAGCACAACTTGATGTTTGCCCACTAAATAATCATTGTGGAAAAAAAATTGTAAAACATTGATTTATCTGTAAGCAAGAGTACTACTCAGAATTTTCTTTATCTCAGGAATGCTTTTTTTTTCATTCCTGATTGAATCAAATGCTAGAAAGCACACTTTTGCACTCCTGTCAATGTAACTTACTGTATTAGATATTTCCCAAAATATCAAGAGAATTACATATGTATGAGATCCCAGGAAAGCCTTTGAAGGAAGGATACTAATCTTGTTCTTTAAAGAATTTCCTCATATTGTCACAAAACATTTGTGACGTTGCCATTTTTCTTTCCCTGTTACAAGGTTTTGTGGGCATTGCTCATCGCTAGCCACTCATCAGTGTCTATTGGAGCACTTTAACTTACATTCACCACCTTGAAATGCTCTGATCATTGTGATGGATCCCTGTGACGGAAGCCTGGCAGCACTCTTTCAGGCTAGGATGGAGTTTGCTGTAGGGCTGGCACATGGAAGCGGGGCAGTGAGGCCTTCGCTAATCCCTTTCAGCAGGAGTGCTTGAGCTGGTTATGTTGGCTGTTAGGCAATTTTGTAAAGCTTCCTTCCTGTACCAGCATGTGGGATTGTGCCTCGTTCATAAAGGTAATATACAGTTGTTGTGCTTTCTTGGATTTCCTTCAGTTTGCCATGGAGTCCGCTGGGTGTTGATATTTCTTAATAAATGAACTAAATTTAATTTGTAGCTGAAGAAATTAAGAGCCTGTGTATTAGAACTTCTTTCTTTCCATGTGTTCTTTGCTTTAGAAAGGTAGTGTTCAGGAGTGTGAAAAAGAGTGACAAAAACAACTTCAAGGTGTAAATCTCAATTTCCGAAATTTTGAATTAAAGCTTGCTTACTGCTTAGGAACAAATGCTTTTTCCATTAGCAGTGGGAAATACTCACGTTGTGTTCTAGACCATGACATGGATGTGAAACAAAAACTAAGTCAAATCTCTTCAAACAATCTCACTTTTGAAACATGTTTGAAATGGTTATTCACTACATAATATTTTTGTGTAAATTGGACTCATTTGCCATCTACTGAGATCACATTATCTCACTGGAACAGGGGCTATTAAGGCAAAAGTCTGTTTATGTAGCTGATACGTTATATGTGTGGATGCAGCTGAAACACAGGAAAAAACAATAATAAGTGCCTCCTGGGTCTGAAGGGCTTTTTTTTTTTTGCCAGTCTTACAGTAGTAACATAGCAGGATTTAATAATTTTCAATTACAGGTCTTAATTAAATGCTAGTAAGTACTTATTACTGTGAATGGAAATAGCTACCTCATAATTTAAGGACTGTTTATAGGAGTGACTGCTCCTAAATAAAAAAAAAAAAATCTGATTTGTCTCAAAGATTAAAATTGGAAAAGGTCATAAGAGAAGCATTTTATTTTTGAGGATCTTGTTTTATTGTGGATTTGCTGTGCTTTTAGCAATTGATAATGTTTACAAAGTTAGATGTTCAGCTGCAGGGATACTTTGTGTAGTTTCTGGATAACATGTTAAAAATAGAAGTTTATGCAAACAAAAAAATTGAAGTAGATCACTAATTTCTGCATGTAAGTAGTCAGTTGAAGATACCATTAATTGCATGTGTAGATTAAAAATCCTCGTTTAAAAACAAGTCTCTAAATCTGCAGTTTATATTTATGTCAAAAATGTGTTGAGACATATAGTAGTTTTATCATAATTAACAATGGGAAAACTATAAGTGTCTTGGAATTTGATTTGGATAAGTACCAGAAAAATGGATGTTTATTCATCCTACATGCCTCTTGAGTTTCCTTGCAAAATTTCTGTTTCTTCAGGCCCTGAGGGAAGTTAGACATATATTATAATTCTACAAGTGACTCCCATTAAACTCCAGAAGAGCAGAGAAAAATGAGGAGAGAATAATCCATTCAATTTTGAGTTTTCTTGCAGAAGGGTAGTTTACACAAAGAGTTTTTTGTTTCCCTGATCTACTTTCCTCATTGTGGTGTTAGCTAAGAAGCTGTGAGCATTCTATGCTCTTGGCTTATTACTAAAGTAATTCAGATCTGGATCATGTGAGTCTTTAGATCTCCATTTCTTTTTTTGTACAAATTGCATGAATGTTTAGAGTTTTCTTATTCTAATCTGCGATGTTAGTAAGTTTCCATTGCAAGTTTAATGATGGATGCCTTGGAGACCTGTGCTACTAATTATGCTCTTAATTTTTTTCTCAGACCATCTGGCTCTTTGTGGTAGGATAGGGACTAGATTCCCAGCATCAAACATTACGAACCTAACTGTAAGGAAATAAGAATCTGCTTACTGCATGACATGAAAAAGCTGCGCTTAGCAATGGTTGTGTAAAGATGCTAAACAGATTTGAGCTGGAACACTGCTGAACTTGGCTGTTTCTTTGTTAAGGTATTTTAATCAACCCCACTGCAATGTTTTCTTAATGGTAGAATTCTGCCGAACATCTGGCTGGGAAGTTGCCCTCGGCAGCTGGAGCATGTGACTGTCAAGCTGAAGCACGAGCTGGGTATAACAGCTGTGATGAACTTCCAGACCGAGTGGGACATTGTTCAGAATTCTTGGGGGTGCAACCGCTACCCAGAACCTATGAGCCCTGAAATCCTCATGAAACTGTATAAAGAGGAAGGTCTTGCCTATGTCTGGATGCCAACCCCAGACATGAGTACTGAAGGTAATGCTCAGACCACTCTTGGAGCTAAATTAATAGTAACAAACCCTTTGAATTACTGATCTGTCACTTTCATGACTGTGTTTTTTGCTGTGAAAATTTTGCATAAAAATATAGCGGACACACAATGTGTAATTCCTACTTTTATTGTCTCTCAAAAATTATTCATCTTTCCTTGTAGACAGAGAAGCCATCTAAAGCACTTCATGTCTGGCAGTACCTGTATATTTGACTTTAAAGCTGTATGACGTTGATATCTGCTTGACTGTTTTTGCTTTCAGCTTGAATTCAGCCCATATAATGAAAATACGTTGTGTAGGTGGAAGACTGCAAGCTTGCACAGCAGGAAAGCTTGCCAACCTTGCTGATTAAAAATGGAGAGCCAGTACTGTATATCTGTCTCTGCTGTTTCCCTCCCCCAGCAAATAATTTTTTTCTTTAACTGTAGTATCCCAGTCTGATAAACATCCATAGAGTCATTTATATAATTATTTGTAATTAATTTAGAATATCCATGTTGCACCTCATGTTGTTACATAAATTGTTGCTATTTTTAATTCCTTCATTAGAATACTCAGTTCAAAATTGTATTTCCAGTGAGTATGTTAGAAACTGTGCGTGTTTTTGAGTGAGTAGACTACAGGGAGAAGAGTGCTTTCAATAGAGTGAAATACTGCTGTCCTAAATAGAGAATTGTCATAGCAGCAATAGGACATCAGGGAAGACAGGAGACCTTAAAACTGTGATTTGAAAGGTCTTAACGTCAGTGCTCGTCTGTGTCGTGAGGAAAAATCAGGCTCTGATGTTTGCAGCTCCAGTTCCTAGGGCAACAGGGAGAAAGGCATCAGGAAATACGGTATAGTCACCCCTTTGGGAGTGAGAAGGACTGTTCTGTGTTGTTTAACCATATGCTTAATACACAATTAAATTATAACAATATTAAATTCTACAGGGAAGTACTCTTCTGCTCTCCTTCCGTCACTTATTATTGACATAATGGCCTTCATTACAATGTTCTGGAAAACAGCAGTACATGGGTAGCTTCACAAGCCTCTGGTACCAAAAACCACCACACTTTTGGCTTGCTAAACTTAATGCTATATAAGATGTGGAGTTCAATATGAATTGCTGCCTTATCTCAGTTCCTGTGAAAATGAATATGCCATACACGTTCAGTGTTAATAAACATGTATATTTAGAGAAAACTTGGAGCATTTTACAGATTTTATGTGATGTCAATCTACGTTCCCAGAAGAAATAAAGGTTAGAGTAGAAGGTCATTTTGAAAAACAAAACCCAACAAAACCAAAATATGTCAGGTTTGCCGTTGTGATTCATAGTAGATGAGCCTGTGCAGACATGTCAACTGTAAACCTAGCTTTCTCAAACGCAAATGAATATGCCTTGTTTTTAACCTTAGGAAGAATACAGATGTTGCCACAAGCTGTCTGCCTGTTGCACGGGCTGCTGGAGAATGGACACACTGTCTATGTTCATTGCAATGCTGGTGTTGGCAGGTCTACAGCTGCTGTCAGTGGCTGGCTGAAGTATGTGATGGGATGGAGCCTGCGTAAAGTGCAGTACTTTTTGGCTTCCAGGAGACCGGCTGTCTACATTGATGAGGAAGCTCTGATTCGTGCTGAAGATGATTTCTACCAGAAATTTGGGCATCTTCGTTCCTCATGCAAAATACAAGACTAGCAAAACAGAAGAGGAAAAGAAGGTGAAGAGGAATCCTTACATTTGAACTGTGAGGACTTAGAAAACATAAGTTGGAGTCATACCACTCCTCTTCAGATTATAAACTTGACATAAAAGTTGTGAAAATTTTGTTAAAAAAGTGCCTTTGGGGTTTTCTATTTGCTTTCTTTAAGCTGATATGATTCGTGTTTTCAAGCTTTTTACTGCAAGTATGAGACCTAGAAACTCTGCAAAGGGAAACTAAGATTTTCTTTTAAGTACTTGTCTACAGGAACTGAGGTTTTAGGGTAGGCACTAAAGACATGAAGTGAAAAAGATTTAGTAATATTTCAGTGACAAGAAGGAGAAGTCATTCTCAGGAAAACAGATACAAAGTTTGACTGGATTAAGATTCAGGTTAGGATGGAGCTGATCATTGTCAAAACTGCTCAGTTATTTTAGGTGGAATGCACGTTATTGAAGTGTTTTCCAGAAATTTGGAGACAAACTGCATTAATGAGAAGGACCAGAAGGAAGCTGATTTTTCAGCTGATTTTCTTAAACAAAAAGTTAATGTCTAATGCAGTGAACAAGAATCTACTCTCTTTGCCTATCTAGTTAATAACTCTTTGGTTATGCTGGGACGTGGCACGAAGCGAGGAAACAGCTCCACTTACTGCAGTTGTAGTTTTTCACTGCAACAGGGTACTATTTATTACATTATCCTAGGCTATGAGATCTCTAAATCAAAGATACATTTTTCTCTTCTGGTCAATGCAGTGCTGTACAGTGGGTTCCTTAGGTGCCAAGTCTATCTAAGCAGTAACCGCTGGGCTAAACCAGGACCTATAGGAACTGTATGATAAGCATTTGCGCATGACTGACATCACAGCCTCTGTGTTGTTGACCTAGATGAATTTCTTCACTACAGCAGAAGTTTCTCCTTCTTGCACAAGCAGTATGTGGGTGTTCACAGATGGAATATGTAGCCAAGTGAAGTTAATACATTTCTGCATAGGAGCAAAAAGCAACTCTGAGGAGCATTTCTCAAGACTTTGTGAATGATCCATAATGTTTTCCAGTGCTTCTTAGTCCCTTAGCTAAATTAAGCAGTGGCACCAGCAGCTTCCAGCCCTGCTCAAGTAAAACAAATTTGCTATGGGTTAAGTCAAAGAAAGAAGGGAGAGAAAGCATTTCCTAAGGAAGAGAGATTTAAGGATGCATAAACACGAAGAACCTAATTTGTATTTATTAGTTCTTCAGTGAAGTTTCATTTTTTACAGCCAGCTCGTCCCTCTAAAGACCCAGTCATTGCCAAGTAGTTTAGCTGATATATATTGATTATCTGAATACTTAATGGAGAAACTATTAGATATGAACTCTTCATGGAGAATGTCTAGAATGACATAACATAACATAACATAACATAACATAACATAACATAACATAACATAACATAACATAACATAACATAACATAACATAACATAACATAACATAACATAACATAACATAACATAACATAACATAACATAACATAACATAACATAACATAACATAACCTATACTTCACTCATATTCCAAAGCAAAAATATTTAAGTTATTCTGTATGTGTGGGTTTGATTTTGGCTTTGTTTCTGAATTTATTTATTTTTTGCTTTGAGATAACACTGTTTATAAAATGTTGATAATAGTTCTCTATTAAATAAAAACAAAAAAGACAATTCCATCAGACCATCTTATCCTATGTTTTTGGCTCCTAATTTCATGAATAGCAAAAAGGGTCATGACTGATATTTCTATACAGGGGTGGGGCCAGCCACTTTATTTGTAACAGCCCATTTCTTGTATGCTATGCTGTGTCAGGTTTGATAGGCTGTTGAGAAGGAAATCTCAAAGAAGTGGCACAATAAACATGTGTGGGTGGTATGGCACCTCTGGTACTTCCAAAGACCAAAAAACTCGAGATTGTTTCTCCTAGCCTGATGCAGGAAGCAGAGGGGGGGCCACTGTTGCTGTCTGGCATTTGCGCTTTTGTGTGAACATCCAAAGCTGCAGTTGAGTGTCCAGAAGCATCCAAGACTTAACTCATTTTGACTGAGTTTGAAGTAAAAAATATAAGCTTTTACCACTGTGTGCCCCTCAAAATCAAGCACTGAGGAGGATGGTATTAAGAAATAGATAGTAGAACTCACTTAAGTTTTACTTCTCTGCTGACATACATTTGAAACACCAAACTTAACATAATTCTGCTTTTTTCACAGCTAACTCTATTTCTTTTTTGCTCTTTCAGCGCATAACATGGCACAAACAAGTAGGTGTATGACTGAGTACTGCTGTGGTGCTATTTTCTGATTTAATTGGCAATGGAATTGGACTGGTGCTTCATTTGTAGGGCAAAAATTCAAGCACTACAGAAGCCACATATTCAAGGAAGCCCTGACAAGGGACTGTTAATTTGTTGTGTATTATCATTTTGGTTTGCTTGTCTGCTGAATTGCTGAGGAACTACATCATATACAGATTGGATTAGCCAATTAACTATGTGAAAAATAACTTGACAACATCATGTTAACAAAGAATGCAAGCAGATCCCATGGCTTTTAGTACCTTTGCAGCCAACTTTTCTTCCTCTTTGCTGCCTTCCTGCCTTCCTTGAAGGAAGGCACACCGTATTGTGTGACATTTATTCAAAACCCTTTCCTTTGAATAAGACTAGGAATTTAAAAGCTAAAGAGATCATTGCAAGACGCTACAGCAACAGAAAAATCAATCATATAAAAATATTCAGTTTCTCCAACTATATAATTACATGATAAATCTACATCTGGAGTTTACCTATTAGGATTCCAGTTTGTAATATGTTCTTATGCTGATTGAATCATTAGCTTTTTCCACAGGCTAGCCTCTTAATGCAATTTGGATGTAAGGACAATCTACTGTTCATGTACTTGTATATATCCTTGCTGCTTTAATCATAAACATGCTACAAAATTTAGAGAACAACAACTCCTATAGAAAGCATTAGAAAAAGATAAATAGCTCTGATTGTTTTAAAGTGGGCTGAAGAAGACAGACAATATACATACAGTAATGGGAACCAGATATAAATATTAGAATCACAGAATCATGGGATCATTTAGTTTGGAAAAGACCATTCAGATCTTCAAGTCCAACTGTAAACCTAACTCTACCAATTTCACCACTAAACCATTTCCTTAAGACACACGTCTACACATCTTTTCAATACCTCCAGGAATTGTGACTCAATAACTTCCCTGGGAATCCTGTTCCAGTACTTGACAACCCTTCCAGTGAAGAAATTTTTCCTAATATCTAATCTGAACCTACCCTGGTGCAACTTGAGGCTTGTTACTTAGGAGAAGAGACCAACACCCACCTCGCTACAACCTTTCAGGCAGTCAGCCTCCCTCTCCCCAGACTAAACAACCTCAATTCCTTTAGCCACTCCTCATAAGACGTATGCTTCAGACCCTTCAACAGCTTCATTGCCCTTAAAGGTTTTATTCCAAAGTGGTTGAAAAGTCTAACAATTGACAACTGAGCTGTGTGCACTGCACAAAAGCATGTGCAAAGCAGTGTCTCTGTTCTGGAGTGGAATTAAAATTTTAGACTGCCATCCAAGATATCTTGGGCAAAAATTAATGTAATAGATAGGCTGTAGGTTTTGCAGGAGCAGGCAAAAAAATATCCCTACTTAAAAAAAGAATGCAAAAAGTCGAACAGTGCATTACATGTTATGATGGCCTTTTTGAGTTTTAATTTATATATCTCGCTGACTTTACTGGTCTTTAATTGAGAAAAAAATTTATTTGAAGTAACCAAAGAGATTTACCATGACTATATATCCCTATTGCTTCTTTTATTCTTCATCATTAGCAAGAGGTTTCAAACCAATGATAGAGTTAAAACAATAAATAATATGATTCTTTAAAACAATACACTGGAATTGTGCAACAGAAGACTATAAATAAATATATAGAAGCATAATAACTACTGCAAAAGCATATATTTGGCAAGCAAGCCCAACCTTCTTGAAGAATAATGAACATCAGACTGCCCTTAGCTAAACTGGAATTGTATTAATGTAGCAAAGGACAAGATATAAATGACTGTCTTGCACTCTATTTACATTCTCAGTGATAAATCAATACCTCTACAGTTATTGCCTTAAAAATTGTGTCTTATTTTCCACATCTATATAGCTTAAAGGGAAAGGGGCTGCTCTGAGCGAACAGACTTAGAAACAGTGGAAGTGTAAAGGAATTAATCCTTTTTCTGTTGCTCAGCGACACAATGGCATTACCAATAGCAAGTCTAAACCATATGAATTCATAATTATCTTCTTAAATTAACAGAGGAAGGCAGTTTTTTCAAGATCTATGACATTAACATGTATTAGCATAGTGCATAGTTGTGATATAAGCAACCAAAATACAAGTTGACTCTTCAGTGGTGCCAACAATTCCAGTGAATCCACACTGTTCATTCTCAATATGACATGTTTTCCTCTCTCTCCACCCTTTCACCTCAGGATGCTTTATTCCAGTTTTGACTAGTTTATAAACAGTTTTGTGGCTAAAAATTGCCCTATTTGTAAAAGTAAGTAATGCATATTTTATGAAGCCTTTTTTACATACAAAGGCATGTCTGGGGAAATAAGAACTGTTACACCCTGTAAACAAGGATGGTGACATTGTGAACCATAGCGCTATATAATTCAACCTTTTTGAGTTTAAACATGTCTTATTTGAGAGATTGAATTTATAAAGATTACGGGGTAATGCCTGTGATTTGATAATTACTTCATTGCCTATGTTATTATATTCCATCAAGGAAGATGGAAGGCCTGTTTATTCATGAGTTGGTAAAATATAAAATGATATTACATTCTTGATTTAGATGATGTGAGGAAAAAGCATAAAACAGCTGCCAAGAAATGATTTCTCATGCTGGGCAGATTTCTGTGGGTTTCATTTAATGTCATTATAACAAAATTTGTTTTGAGGTAATGCAGTTTCAGCAGGGAAGTAATTAATAGGCCATCATCCAAGGGCAGCCGCCATGCTTAGGTTGGGCAGCCAGCCCAAAGTCACCGCAACAAATCAAATGCTGAAAATGAATGCAATCATCAAAAATTCAATACAATATATAAATGCAGAGGTTAAGAAATGAATAAGAAAATTGAATTGGGAGAAAGGCAAAAATATATAAAAATATAATCCTGGCTAATGTCAAAGGGAAAAATATTTTGGAGTGGGATAGCAAACACTACAAGTCATTTGAAAACATAATCAGTATGTTAGGTAAAAGTATAGCTAGCATTTAAACTTTGCTAACTGGTTAAAGGGATACTGCCAAACTATTTATGCTTAAAATATTTAGTTATATAAAGAAAGAAAAGAGGTAAGCTCTGAAAGAACACAGGCCAGCTTTATATCCTCCCTTGGGCAACTAACTCATGGAATATACTTGAGCAAGTGAAGCTTTATGAGCTCAAAAGTGGCTGCTGGTGCAATCCTTGTGTAGAGAGTTGTTGTTCTGAAATAGGATTGGTAAGTCTATGCTTTATAAAAACTAATAGGAAAGGCACCTCTTGAAACATGTTTAAATGCTAGCTCCATACGGAATTCTAGGCAAGCAAACGTCTTGATGGAGTCTGTCTCTTTGTGTGCATCTTTCTGAAACAGAAAATCCTCTTAGAAGTCTTCTATCCCACAACAACTGTTCTTAAAGCCAGAGCACCAGAATGAGAAGTTGTAATTGTGAATAGCAGTGGCACCGACCTTTAGTTAGTTAATTGTCAAATTACATTGTTCAGACCATTGCCAAGTTGGGCAGGGCTGGCCAAATTCAGGTGAAGGCTGCCGTGTGGATGTCTGAGGAATGTCTAGAATTAGGGTGCTAAAACTCACCTTGCCAAATTGAGATAGCCCAGTGGGGTCTCACCAGGAGAAGGGCAGACAGGAAAACAGGGTCCTGCACCCAGTGCTGCCTCCGTTAGTGAAATGGATTATTTAATTTCTTTATTTGAGGTGTTCCAATTCTTAACACAATGCAAGGATATTTAACCTTGGTACTCTACATATAATTGGATGTGACAACTGCTGTTCTCTGTCTCTGCTCACAGTGCCTGTGTAGGTGCCTGTGAGCACTTGATGAGACACTATTTAATGTACTTTGCAATTCCACGTTAATATGATCTAAATGATAGACTTAAATTTCACAGGCAGCTATTTGTCCATGTCCGCAACATATTTTCCTGATACTTGTGTGAATATTGCAGTTTGATGGCACTCACAGGCAACACATGGTCTAGGAAGACTCCGATCTCACCTTCTTCCCAACTGGGATATCTCTTTCATCTGGAAACGAGGGTATGTGAACAGATGCCATTATCTTCAGTCAGACTTATTGCAGTTTTCTTGATACTTTATATGCCACTTTCCTTGCAAGCGCCCTCTCCAGAGAATAACAAAAGCAATCATGATAGGGTGTTCTGAGCACCACTGAAAAACTCAAAACTCATTTGTGGTATGGTTTTAGCTATGTTGTTTTTTTTTTTTTAATTTAACTTAATTTAAATACCTGACTATGGGCAAACAAAGTTGAAAATGCTGCTCTGAATTTTTGAGATCTCCCATCCTTCCTAAATGGTAAAATAAATGCATTTTTCTGCAGCAATTTTCACATGAAGGACTACAAAACGTTTTACAAGGCAATAACTACATAAGCTCTAGACCAGCAGAGGCAGATATAGAAGCCGCAGGAAAATATGTGAACCGAAGAAAGCAGTGGTCTACTGAAACAAGGCAGAGAAAGTGGCTGAGCAGCCTTGTTTCTAGTGGTCCCCTGTCATGTGGGAAAAAGGTAGAGGAGAATGCAAAGGCTTGCAACTCAGGCTGAGGACAGGGAGGGGAGCAGTCCAAGGCAGGGTTATGTAAACCAAGAACAGTTGCGAAATGGCTGGAAACCTGGGAAAAGGCTCAGAGACAGGTGTGAGCGGGTCTTGCTCTCTAGGGTTAGAGGTGCAACCATTGCAGTTACATCATCGCTCTTATTTCAGTACCCTCGGAAATGTGTCGATTAGCAGCTAGTAGGCACAAACACAGGGACTGAGGAAATGCTGTGGTGAGGCACAAATAGATCTCAACACCCAGTGATCACCAAAAGCACAGTATATTGACAGGAATAGCAAAGCCTGGCAAGCTGTTTAAGAAAATCTGCCAAGATCATTATTTTTGAGAGGAAAAGATTTGATTAGGTCCCTCTCGATTGCTGGGAACATGATTTAAGTACACTTTGGAAAATGCTGAGCTCTACCATTCATGTATTTCTGCTGATGGAACTGAAATCAATAACTTAATTTTAACTGTAAACATGGTTCTTATTTTTTCTTATTGCTTTCCTGAATGGCAGTAATTTCAAGGTGTCTTTCAGCAGCACCCTGATTTAAACAGAAAAAAACAAACCCCCAAAAATTATATCAGAAATTGATACAAGCTTGTAGGACAACAAAATTCTACCCAACTTGTCAAGGTTGATCTTGCAAGAGGTGGCAAACACTGAAGTCCCCTTGACTTTGCAAAAGGGAGCAGTTTGACTTGATCAACTTTCTTTGGTGAGACAGAAAGAGTAGGTGGTGATCTAGTGTTCAGATCAGTTGAGTGACACCTGGTATGAGACAGAGGCCTCACAGCCTGATGTTGCTTCTGTTGAGAACAGAAAGACACCCTGAAAGCACCTACCAGCTTCCCGCTCCAAGGGCATGATGACCCACCAAGTCTCCCTTCTGATAACACAGCAGGCTTTGCCAAGACAGTTAACACATAATTATTGACATAATAATGGCATCTCCAAGACATGCCACAAAAGTCTAAAACTGGCATCTGAAAGCCCTTTTGTTGGAGAGGAGGAATCAAAAGACATGCTTACCTATTGAAAAGGTCTGCCCCACTTCCCACCCTCACCACTTCCCCATAGGTCACCCCCAAGGAGTGATGCCTTTCTGGTAAGAGTCACACCTCAGGCTTTGTTGGATATTCCCCAGGCAATAACTAGTAGCTCAAGTTTCAATTGTTACATCTTTTATATATATATGACCATCATTAACCAGTTGTAATCACTTGGCACTAACTCAGCAAGTGAATTTATCAGTGGCAATTCCGAACTAATTTTTATCTGTTGCTTTAAATAAATTACCTATTGTTTCAGCATTGCAAAATTGCCTCTGTGAGAGACTTTAGGAGGAAAACACTTGCATGAATGTGGTTTTCTCTAGTCTGTATACATTTAGTATAGTAGAGGTTCAGGAACTATGAAGGAACAGGTGAAAAGAAGGAGAAACACAAACCTGTATAATCATTCTGTGAGGTTCTGGGTCACCTCTAAGAGATATGCAGAAATCATAGCTGATAGATAGATGGATAGACAGATAGATAAACAGAAAGCTCCCTGCTGAAGAATCTGAAAATTACAATTTAACATGATTTTTCCATCAGTACTTCCAGGCATTATTTGAAATAATGTGTTGGGTTTTTCCCATACTTGTTGCTAGTCAGGAAACCTCTACGCATTTCTTTCACCTTCAGTGAAGAAAGCTAGCCTTGAAAAGCACTTGGCCACTTATAGGAATTGTGAATTGTCTTTTGGTCTCTTCAGCATTTAATACCAAGTTCTGATACGTGCTTCAGACAGATCCCTTAGGAGCTGCATACTAGATGCCAAAGGTACAGCAGTTTCTTATGAATGGATCTCTGCTTATTTTTGTATTTTTCTATATCTAGTTCTTTCATTGGCTATGTTTTGGCATGGATGTGATCAAGCTCTTCATTGATTGCTATCAGTTATTTCTTGCTTTGTTCGTGGCCTGTAATACAACTCCTTCAGCCGATGTTCGCGGCTGTTGCCAGCAGCAGATCTGCAACCAGCTGAGCTCTTCAGCTGCACAGGAGCGGGTTCCCCTAGTTGCTGACAAGTACGGGTGTGACTGGATACCTGACCCTGACAGAACTGAGCTTAAGGCCACTGCTGTTTGATTTCATAAAATATTAACTCGAATTTTTAACAGTTAGCACAACAGAAATGCTAAGACAAGCAGTCCTCTTTATTGCAGGTACATTAGCTCTTTATAACCTAGTGACTTCAGAGAGGAATTTCAAAATGCTGCACACTGAGGGAACTGTTTTGAGCTTTCTCTCAATATTACAATTATTTGTCCTGGAGGGCAAACAGCAGAAATCTAAGGACCTTCGTTTGGTGGTGGAGCTTCAGCAGGGAAGTGGGTAGTTAAATAAGAACAGTCAATGAGATCTGATAAGCAACAGGTTGAATTTGCTTTTGTTCATACTTCATGTCACCCACTATAAGAATAGCATTTCTTTTCTGATTTCTGGGGCAATCCCTACTCCTACCTTGTTTGCTCAACTCAAATGTATGAGTTGCATTCCAGAAATGCCCCGGAAATAGAGTCTGAGACTTAATCTTGCCTTCTGTGTTTCCCCTGTAAGCCATACTTGCACAGAGCATGTCACTTACTGAACAACTGAATGAAGTCACACTGAGGGTTCACCCAGCCCAACATGCTGACTTGGACAGTGGCTGCAAGCAGGAGCCAAGGGCAGTGAACAGGGCAAACATGGAGGGTTCTATGCTGTCTCCAGGCTCTGACCATTTGTAGCTGTAGTGATTTTCAGAGCTGATGAAATTTCTTTGTTTAGTGATCTATGATATACCTCTGTTTGAGTGCTTGCTCTGTCTCCTGTGGGCATAAGCTTCAAGTATTCGGAGTGGCCTCTGGTAAGAGAATCTATAAGTCTGCTACACGCTGGAGGATTAACCCCATTATTTTGTTTGGTTTGTGATATATTCCATATCTCCTAATTTTTGTACTGGAAGATTCAGAGTATAATTAATCTCTTCCCACCTTCTCCATCAGAGATGCATATGCTCTGTTAAGCACACACATGAAATAACAAGTACTTGATGAAGTCCAGTGGAAATAAACAACACCTTAGCCCAAACCTAAACACAGACTCATCTGCAAATGCTTTGCTGAGTACAAGGGCTCCAACAGAATTGCTGCAGAGCTAAACACATTTTTTTCCTGCTTTAAAGTAAAACTCCTTTCTCCGAGCCTTTTTTAGGTGCAGGCATTTAAAAGATCACTTCTAAATCTCTACTTTCCTTGAGACAAATATTCCCCCTCTGTCTCTCCTTGTTATCTGCTTATTATCTCTCAGAGGAGATCTTATACCAACTGTCCATTACCTGAAAGGGGCCTACAAGAAAGCTGGAGAGGGACTATTCATAGAGGCGTGTGGCGGTAGGACAAGGGGCAATGGGTATAAACTGGAGAGGGGCAGATTTAGGCTAGACGTTACGAAGATTTTCTTTATCCATGAGAGTAGTTAGGCACTGGCACAGGTTGCCCAGGGAAGCTGTAGCTGCCCCATCCCTGGAGGTGTTCAAGGCCAGGTTGGATGGGGCCTTGGGCAGCCTGAGCTAGTGGGAGGTGTCCCTGCCCATGGCAGGGGGGTTGGAACTGGATGATCTTTAAGGTCCCTTCCAACTCAAACTATTCGATGAGTCTATGATTCTATCTGCTGCCTCAAAAACCTTCTGGTTTATTAAGATTCTAAATGAAGTGGACATGCCATTCCCATGTATATTTTATTTTTTTTAACTCTTGCTTTCCTTTCTTTTTAACTTGTTCACCGCCCCTGGTCAGAGGCCATCAGCATGAAGAGAGAAGAGTGCACCCGCTCTCATCTGTCTGTCTAGCAGAGGCCTGAAGATGCAAAAAACCTGCAGACACCAAATGGTGCGTCTGAGTGATTAAACAGTGAAAGCAATCATTACATTAACATTGCTGTGTGGCTCCTATGATGCCTTACACTCCTGTAATTTGGATGAATTATTTTATTTATAAAAATCCTAATGCATGAATGCATAGAGAAAAGACCCAGAAGTAATGGAGGATAATTTAAGAAACAAGATTCCTCATGTATATGACCAAGCATGTTTCTGATTAATCCTCCTAAAGTCTTTGTCCCAGTCTCCATCCCTTGCCCCAGAGTTTATTTTTGCATATATGACCTGCAATAATTTTTAATACCCCTGTACAAAGCATGCAGCTGGAGGTTTCTCAACAAGTTTTTTTATTACCAGATGAAACTCAAACCACATACATCTTAGGGAACAAGTAAGGCTGTATCACTGGAAGTCCCAGCCCCCATGTGCACCTGCATGCTGTCTGAGGAGTCACCTGGAGATACTTTATAGGATATCCAGTGGCAAAAGCAAATCTGATAACTGCCCCAAACCTGGAAGATCTTCAGATAAGCACCTCTGCTCTGGGACATAGGGAATACCATTGTCGATGGGAGAGACACCTTCATAATGAAGTTTCTTACTCACCCTTGTCTTCCAGGCTGGTGGTAATGGCTATAGTGCTCATTGTAGTTATCCAAGAGTTTAAATAGTGGCCTAGAGGATAGGACCCTAGGCTTTATTCACTCCTCTGCCCAAAGTGTTTCAAGACCATGGTTCCCAGGATTGGACCTTAAGTGCTGAATGGTATAGCACATAAAGGAAATTTATGTTCAAGAGATTTAACAAGCAACATCCTGGAGAGTAGGAAGAACATCACCAGGCTCCTTATCAGCCATGAGTGTCCTGGTCTCCAGTTCTCACCATCAACATCTCTGTTGTGCTTTGTCTCAGTCTGGCCCAATTAAATTTCAGGTCTGTTCTGCTCACTGGCACATCTCTGGCATGATGCTGGGACTGGAGGGCAGTGGCTGATTTGGTCCCACCATGCTTGATCCTAACCTGGAGCTTATTGGTAAAACAACATGCAGATTTTATGCTCATTTCTGAAGCAAGAGTTCTTATGAGCAGGCTGTTAGGAAAAAGATATCACAATAATCTCTAGTCCTTCAGAAGAAATGTGGGAACTGGTGGCATTTGCTCACATCAGCATTTAAGATATCTATAGCCAGTAAGTGATATTCGTGTTCTGAAGCTTAAACTCTCTAAAGCGTCTACAGTGTTGTAAATCCTGTTCCCAGTGGTTCATCTACACAAAATGTGGAAGTGGTCCATGCTAGTACCACTGGTGCCTTAGAACCTAGGGGGGGTTTGGATCTCAGCTTCTTCTGAGGCTGTTGTCTGTCACAAGAAACAAAAAAAATGTGTATGTGCAATCCATATTTTATTCAACAGCTTGCAAACAATTGCTAGAAATGAAAAAGGTGAAGAAAGAGTACATCAGAGTAGAGACAAGGAATGTTTCCTTTCTTCACTTTCTCAGTCCATGCAAGATACTCAGATACTGCCAGCAAAAGCTGTAGTTCACAGGATGGAGGAACATTATAGGTTTATAACACAAAGAATTTCTTTTTCCTGTTGTCTTTTTCTTCTCTTCCTCAAATGACAAGATATTTAAATAAAAACTTAGAGAGGAAATTATATATTTAGTTGCAGAACAGTCACATAGAACATCTGTTTACCAGTTGTTTTCTAAAAGGAATACCTTGGAGGGAGAGAAGGAAAGAGACAAATCACGTGGCTTTGCAGCCATTCCCACGATCTTCATCTGCTGCCCTCAAACAGCTTGTGCCACAGTGAAGGAATTTTAAACTAGGCTGAAGTCCCTCAGGAAATATACTCATGAAAAACAGGACATACACAATCATGACCTGAAAGTGGATGTCAAGGTGAGGGAAGATTTTTTTTCTGTTGCTGTGGGAGTTCATTGCAGTCTGGGAGAGCTCTGCCATGCACAGATGAGCCATGCTCTCCTAGTGAGAAGTGCCTGTGTGCCAGAGAAGCAGATTTCATGGCAAACTCATAGAAGAGACCAGCCCCTAATCTCAGAGCTATAAACAATCTTTAAATACCCTGGGATCAAGATGGTGAGTGCCTGCAGCAGCAGCATTGTGGGCACTAGTGGTCCAGACTCCTTGCCTGGGGCACCTCTTCCCCACAAGGAGAATGAAGCAGAGGACCTTGCTCACCCTGGCATGCCCTTGCATCCATCCTCGGGGACTAACAACAGGAGGGCTTGTAGAAATGTTAGCTATTGCATTGTGGCACAGTAATGGAGATAGGTAAGGCTTAAAAAGCCCTTAAGAAATTACACAAACACTTCTGTGTGTGTGTGTGTGTGTGTGTTTGTGTGGTATAGCAACTCAGTTAAAATGCTCCTAGCATCCCCAAGGAAGAAGGGGGAAAAAAGACTCTGGCTTTGCAGATGCCGGTGTTTGTGGGATCCTAATAAAAAAGGATGTCACTGAGATACTTGGCAAAGTCTGCTGCCCACATATGGACTCAGACTTGAAATGGCATTTCTTGCGTTTTCTTCATTTTGTTCTGTCTTTTGCATGTGGTATAGGGGAAATATAAAAATATATGGCAGATCCTATTTTAATACTACCTTCTGCAGTGATTACAGTTTGCTTTTGCAGTGGGCTACTTTATCATAACACTTCTGCACTTAGCAGAGAACAGCCATTTACCCTGTAAGGAGCTATACTGGAACTGGTACTTTTCCTTATATTCAGCTATATTTCCTTCTACTTCCCCTTGAGATATTCCTGAGAGATTATTCTTAGATCATAACATTTCATGTTATAATATCAGCAAGTTATTACAAAAGGGAGGGTGGATGAACCTCCCTTACAGTTTACCTCATGTCTCACATAATTTCTGTGGTTAACTTTCTAATGGGGAGATCTTGACAAGAGAATCCAGGGACCTCAGGTAATATTTTGCAAGGAGAACACTTCCCTGTGGAATGGTGAAGTTCCTGAGATCCACTTGAAAGTATCTTTGTCTTGATCTCACTTGACAGAGGAGGTTGTGCCAAGGCTACATGTCCCCAGGGCACCACGTGGTGTGAGAGCAGGTTTTCTTTATCCTTGCTCATCCAATCTCCCTGGGGATTTCAGGTCACTGACCTCAGCAATGAAGGATTTATTTCTTTTATTCCTTTTACCTCTCTGAATCTGGGCAAAATCAGCAAATCCCAGATTTCTTTCTATGGTTTTGGGCAAGGGCAATTTTTTCATCTCTCTGTCTACAGAGCAGCCAGTGCAGTGAGTTTCTTTTGCTATTGGGACTAGACAGCAGGTTTATAAAGCAGGTGGGCGTGTTGGGAATGCAAATGCTGAGTATATCTCAGGTGTTCATGGAAAAATCCAAGCAAGTCCCTCATAATCTGAAATATTCTGTTTCAGTCAATATTCACCACACTTGGATTCGTCATTCCTGGGCATGATGCCCTTTATCTGTATAATTTCATAGTAAATTCATAGAAGAATGTCAGGCTGGCTGACTGGAAAACTTTTCTATAATATATACACAAAGGGCAGATCTGTAAACCTGACAGGAGAGGAGATAGTCACACAATTCATTGCTTCTGGTTTGGCTAGAACTGATGAAGAGCTACTTACTGCTTGAATCAGGCAATTCATACCCTGACATAGCTGGTTGCTTTGCTCACCGTCACAAAGATTGACACATGGAAACATAATGATATCTTGCCTCGTAGCTTGGCTTAAAACTGTTACTGATCCGACAGGACTTAGTACTTCTTCCGATGTGCAAAATTTGTCCTATAAGAAATGGGAAATCATGCCTGTGAAACAGATACAGCGTAAAAAGTGAGAAGTAAAGGATAATGCTAATAGCAATACTTTGCCAAAAGTATTATGGATTTAAATATTGATCTACACGTCAGTATGTTCTTTCATTACTGACTAATGTGCAGAACTGGAGTCCCAGAAGAACTGTCATATTCTTTTCTTAAAGTGTCCTCCAAATTAACTTGACTTCATTTCTGTCTCGCTTGTCTCCTTTCCTTCTCAAGAGTTCCCTTGCTATGCATTTACTCACTGCAGTTTCTATTGGTCTTTAAGAAAAAAGTATATAGCACCCACATGTGGGTTTGAACAGCTTGACTCATAGAGCTTCTTTTTTTAGTGATAGTTTTAAAGAGTTTTACTTGTGAGGCTGTTGAAGATTTTTTTTCTACCTACATGAGAATTTTCCTCTCTTCATGTTTTTAAAATGGAATTTTCATTTTCATTTCTGTTGCTTGAGTAAAATAAAACTGAGCACCAGGGAAGGTGACTTTCCTCATTCAGATTAATTTATATGGTTTCTCAAAAAAAAAAAAAAAAAGCTGAAAAATGGTAAAAAAGAGGAAGGGCTTGACAGTGCACCCACATCAATTTTTCCAGATGTTAATTTTTGGTTGGATGAGTGGTTTCTGACTTATTCTTTCATCAGATTGTCAGGACATTATTTTCTCTTATACACTATAGGTTCTGTTTGCATTTCTCTGGCATCTTCAGTCTCTAAGGACTGACAGCACTTCACTTTCCATCCATCTGGTCTGTTTTCACCTTCTATTGAAGTGCAGCTGCCACAGTCTCAGGAGCACAAACTGGAGATGTGTTTAATTGTGTATAACGACACTGTCCCACAGCGTAGGAGAGAAACTAAGCAGAAACCAGTAGAAACAGCAGAGGACCTTTAGATAAAAGTGTAACTAGAAATGAATATTCAACTAATAGAATTTTCTGAAAATAAATCTCACTTCATCTCTTTCCTTACCTGTTTTAAGCCTATTTGTATTACAGGTGTCACGTAGAAGATCTCTGGTCTACTTATTTCACATGCATGCTTTCTTGTTTCTTATAGGCCAGATGTTGCACGTTGGAAGCAGTGCTAAGTCCTCTGAAATCCTGCATTTTGATCAAAACCCTCTGATTTCTTTTTGCTTCTCAATTTGCTTAGGTTAGAGATGCTTTCTGATTCTCAGAGCTGCTCGTGTCCTTGCAGAAATCAATGTGTACTGATGGAGCCCAGCTCATCTAATTATCCCACTGAAACATAGGCTCCCTAGATAGCCCAAGTCAGCAATGTCAAATGAATGCTTGGTCCTGAAAATTTTGATCTTAACAGAAGCACCCTGGGTGACAGACACAGGTCAGAATCATAACAGCCTGTTCTAGCTTGTAAAGCGAGATAAACACAGGTGTTCGGGGGTTACAGCCATTGTAAGTGATGGTACATGTAATGGCACAATACCTATAGTATTCCAGGACATAAAATCAGCATCTGGATGGTCAGTGGCATAACTTCGTGTAGCTTCTTCATTGCTGTCTGCAAGGAAACAGAGCAGTAAGCACAGCAGACCAGAACATACCTTTGATATGCTTGATTTTCTGCAGTGGAGGCTGTTCTGGCTGTAGAGGGTAGAAAACAGAGCAGCAATGTGCTGACAAAAACAGGCAGGGCTTCTTGGCAAACAACCCCCAGAGTAAATGGCTTGCTGCACAGAAAGATTTCAACCCCAATTAGCTGAAATTGTAGGGACGGATGTTTAACTAGCAAAGAAGATGTTGAAGGACAGAAATTCATTTAAGTCGATGAAATGCTGTTTGTTTAAGGCAGACAAAAGCAGTAAGGTAAGTCTTGTAGATAGTTTTTTGAGTCCTATTTTCAACAAGATTATTCAGATTTAATAACATCCCACATCTCCATGCTGAGGCCATGTGCATGGCAGCATGTGCTCTAGAGTCCTCTTCAGCACTGGCCATTTTTCTAATCCTTCCTGAACATGATTTGTAGGTGAGTCGGTCTGCTGAGGAGATTTGGTATTCATAGCAGCGATCTCTTCCCTACCTTTCAGTCATCTCAGAGGACTCATTTGGTGATGTCTATCACATACAATTATGTTGGAACCCCATTAATTAATTAATATTAGCTGCTAATTGTTATGCAATTAATTGCATTTGGAAGAATGTAAAATTGAGTAAATAACTTTGAAGTGTTGAGTCCTATTTGGCAAGTGAATACAGCTCATCCTGCCCAATTACACTGATAAGATTTTGAACTAATTGAGCTCACACTGTGTCTCTCCATTACCTGACATTCAGAAACACAAAGAGAAGATTAAAGGGATTCAGGGGATGGTGTACTTGTAAAACCAGCAATAGTCACTCTGGTTCTCATTTAAGCATAAATACACATTAATTCACAACTAAACAACACTTTATATAGAGGTTACCATAGAAATGAACATTTTGAGAAGTTTGGGGCTTTTTCTGGCATTTCAGGTTACTCAGGACCTCATTACACAATGGCAGGTGCATATCCTGCAATCCAACTGGTTGCTCACCATGCCACTAGAGCAGCAGAAGGCTCACCATACTGGATTAAAGAATTTGTTCATCTAACTTGACATTTTGCCTTCTGCACTGATATTCTTGAGGAAAGTAGAAGGCTCCCATAATGCCTATTACCTACCCAATTATGCTATGTAGTATACAGGGAAAAAGCATCCTTCCAGAGCCCTGCAGGCAATTAGCTTACACCTAGAAGCGTTATATTCAATTACCCTTATTATTTCAGCAAGCCAAGCAGCAGGAGCTGGTTAATGATTGCATGAAATTATCCAGCCTTTAATGATAATCTACTCAAAGTTTCCATAACCTTACAGCGCATGCCAGCAAAACCCATATGAGGCCCACTAGCAGCAGTAAAACTCAAGAAGGATGACTGACCAATTATTCACTTGAATGGCAATATTTGTCTTTTTGAGCCTCTTGTTCATACCCACAGAGTCTGTCCTGAGGAACACTTTACAGGATAATGTTCATCCAGAAGCAAATCTGTTACTCTCCCATACTGAAAAGTCATGACTGTACAGAACTGACTGTTTTCAGAGAAGGTTTTGGGCTGCTGAGCTCTCAATTTCTTTTGGAACACTCTGGATTCAGAAGTTTCTTGTGACTGTATCCATGGTGCGATTCCATCTTCTGCCAGTCACCAGACTTTCAACAAATCACCTGATGATAATGGAAAGAATCTGATAAAATCCTTCAATGCTTTGAAGAAATGTTTTTGCAGGATTAATTATTTTTCACTGAATAAGAATGAGTGGCTGAATTAATTATCAGATTAACTCCTTAGAGAAGAAAACTTAATCTTCTTGAGCAGAACAAACTAAACATTGAAAAATGAGTTATCTTTCAACAAGTGTGTCTTATAAAATTTTGTAGTGGTTTGCACTTGAACAGGTATTTCCATTGCCATGTGAAATGGGATCAAAGGTGTCAAGCTGCATGTAAATCATATAGAAAGACAATATAAAAATATCTGCATTGATCAACAGTGTCTGGGTACCATATCAGACCATGCAAGAAAGGAGGTAGTAACTAAAGAGTGTAAGTGCTGTGAGAAATGAAATATTTGATACCTATCTAAACCAGATAAGTGATCTTGGCTGGTAACTTTATGTCCTTCCAAGGAAGCATAAGGGAGATAATTACAAAATTTGTCTGTGTTTTTGATGATACCAAACAAATGCTGAACTTCATCAAACTGATTATAAATGGGCTGCAAATAAAATTTCAGAAGACCTTCAGTCCCTGAAAGACATATACTCTGACTAAGATGTATTGAATCATTACCTATTCAGTAAGAGACAGTTAAGTTCTTCCTGCTAAAAAGTCAAGCAAAACCTTTACCTTTAAGGCTGAAAGAAATTAATTTCCTTTTAAGTTTAAGCTGTCTGCTAAAATAAAAGGTGGGATGATGACTGCCTCGTAGGCTGCAGACCATCATCCAAGTATTTAGGATGCCAGGATGTCAGTGAAAATGCAGTTTCATGATTATTACCAGTACTGATTGAATTAAATGTATATTCTGCACCTATATCTCACTCCTCTTATGGCAATGGCACTGCCTCAATAAACACGAGGACTGTTTAACATTTGTCTGTTTAACATTTACTAAATAATAATTTGATTCCACAGTCTTTATAGAAAAACACTGTTTAACTAAATAGACTTTCAAAATAGAATAGTTAGGGAATGGAAATTTTAGTCTGTGAAGTGGATGATGGTGTTTTGGGCACAGCCTTGGGTTTCACAAAGAGGACATCATAATTCATATTATCCAATGATAGACTCCTTGCTCATGGCAAACAAAAGGCAGCTGCCTGCTCTTGGGTCACAGTGAGCACACAGAGACAAAATATCACTTTTCTGAGCCTATTTGATTGTTTTTCTCTAATATCTTTGTGTCCTGCAGCAGCTGGTAGGAAAAAGCAAGACTAATCATGTAGAGATACATACTTTTCCACACAGGAATTAAAATTTTGAGGTGTGTTATTTATTCAAATATTCTTGAATAGTTACAACTGTAGCTTATTGAATAAAATGAGTGTAAGCTAGAAAAATATGGGTTTACTTCTCTCATTAATCAGATGAATAAATTGTGTTAAGAAGTTGATGTTTTCCTGGAACAGAAAACAAATGATTCTGTGAAAGACATATAGGAAATAACAGTGAACTACTGCAAGTCTTCTAGTAATTGCTGCCAAGAGCAGCAAACATCAGAGGTAAATGAATAATCACCAGCAAAGCGGAACAACTATTAGACATAATGATAGAAAACCTCCCTTCACACTCACAGACATCAACCTTTCGGTGCAATTACGAGTTGGCAGAAGCAAACAATTGGCTTTAAAACAAGATGAAGAGCTACAAAAAGAGCCTGGCTTTTTGCTTCGAGTGAGGAGACTGCAAGTGAATTCAGCTGCTCCGCTTGGAAAAAGGAACAAATGAGAGCATATTCTTTTGTCCCTTCAAAGAAAATCCAATGTAAGAATAAAATCAAACTATTTTGAATTCTCTTTTTCATAAATCAACATGAACTACCCAAAATCTCTAACTCTTATGCAAGCCTTTTGAAACATATCTAGTAGGACCTCTCAAAAGAAACTGTAGATTTATGCACCTCTTGAAAGGAGTGAGGGGATATGAGAGAGGGGATGTGTCACTAGTTGAACAGCAAGAGCAGGATAAGGGACAACACTGTTAGCCTGTGTCTTCTTCCGTGCTATCTGTCTTACTCTTGTGGAGTGCTTTTGACTTCTTACATATTACTCACGCCAGTAACAGGAACACATATGTCCTGGGTAACACAAAATGCTTTAAACACTCATTGGTTTAGTATTTAATTTCAAGCTGGTTTTATTTTATGAAGGAAATTGTCAAAGAAGGTGAGAAGGTGTGATACATGTAGTAAAAGATACCGACTAAAGAAGGGACAATTTAGAAAAAGAAAACCCAGAGGAACAGTTCTGGAGACAGAGAACAATTCAGTGTCACCAAATAAAACCAAGATATTGTGACTTTGTGGATGCTTTTTTCCCTGTGTGGATTTGGGAGTTTGAAATATAGAACTACAGGATTTTAATAGTTTACTTTTTTTTTCTTTTTTCCCTGAATGTATGTTAAATTCTAATTTTCACATCCTAAATCTCTCCAATGCGGAGAACAATATTCCACTGACTGCCATCTTTAACTGACTCCAGAAAATTCACACTAAGAATATTAGAAAAACTATGTATGTCGTCACTGAGCAAAGAGACTCAGGAGTGCATTTCCTCTGTGATCTTAAATGTTTTGGTTTTGTATTTATGAAAGAAAATAGAAATTTTATTGCAGTCCTCTACATAAAAATGAGAATACCTGGAGCTTCAAAACAGAAGGAAATAAATTACATAGTACCCTTCAAAACCAGTTTCTGATTTTGGCTATTTAAAGCTGAAAGCATAGTATTGGCAGTCTTCTAAATTTTAATGAAAAATATAAAGCATTTTGAAATTTCAGAGTTACTTTATAAAACTCCTGCAGGGAAGCAGTTTCCTAAAGAATAAGTGACACGACAAAACAAGTTGATGGGCTCTCAGATGTCAAGCTATTCCATAAATCTCCCAGGGCTCAGGGTTGGTCCAATCCTGTTCAACATCTTTATCAAGTTTGCAGATGACACTAAGCTGGGTGGAAGTGTGGATCTGCTGGAGGGTCGGGAGGCTCTGCAAAGGGATCTGAACAGGCTGGACTGCTCGGCTGAGACCAGTGGCATGAGGTTTAACAAGGCCAAATGCCGGGTCCTGCACTTGGGGCACAACAACCCTGTGCAGCTACAGACTGGGAGAAGAATAGCTAGAAAACTGCCCAGAGGAGAAGGACCTGGGGGTGCTGGTTGACAGCCGACTGAACATGAGCCAGCAGTGTGCCCAGGTGGCCAAGAAGGCCAATGGCATCTTGGCTTGTATCAGAAACGGCGTGACCAGCAGGTCCAGGGAGGTTATTCGGACCCTCTACTCGGCACTGGTGAGACCGCACCTCGAATACTGTGTTCAGTTCTGGGCCCCTCACCACAAGAAGGATGTTGTGGCTCTGGAGCGAGTCCAGAGAAGAGCAACAAAGCTGGTGAAGGGGCTGGAGAAGAGGCCTTATGAGGAGGGACTGAGAGAGCTGGGGTTGTTTAGCCTGGAGAAGAGGAGGTTGAGGGGAGATCTTATTACTCTCTACAGCTACCTGAAAGGAGGTTGTGGAAAGGAGGGAGCTGGCCTCTTCTCCCAAGTGACAGGGGACAGGACGAGAGGGAATGGCCTCAAGCTGCGCCAGGGGAGGTTCAGGCTAGATATCAGAAAGAAATTTTTCACAGAAAAGGTCATTGGGCACTGGCAGAGGCTACTCAGGGAGGTGTTTGAGTCAGCATTCCTGGAGGCGTTTAAAAGATGGGTACATGAGCTGCTAGGGGACATGGTTTAGTGGTAGATAGGAATGGTTGGACTCAGTGATCCAAGAGGTCTTTTCCAACCTGATGATTCTATGATTCTGCTTATATAATTCCATCATGCAGTCTCTGGCTAAATGAATGTTTATTATTTCTAAAATAAACTAAAATATAATTGCTTTCCTGTTACACAAAAATATCTTTCTTGACAAAAAATACTTTTGTAAAATTGTAGCACTGTAGTGGAATACTGTAGAAAATGTAATTTGATTATGATTCTTTACTATTGCTTTTTAGCTGTATTTTAATAGCATAGCGAAAAAACACTTTATTACATAACTATGCAAAAAATAATTTTCTGGGTTAGTTGGTTTGTCTTATAACGCTCACTGAAAGAAGTTCTAACAGAAATGCTTGGCCATTAGCATATTAGGGTATTGCTGTACGGGAAAGCAGTTAAACACTTAAGCATTTCATTGAATTGAAACCACGCAGTGTAAATGAAGAGTCATACAAATTGCCATAGGTAAGTACACAATGCTGAAGCAGACGAAAATCCTTAGAAAGAAGGAAACTTAGCTGTTTCTCAAAAGACATGGGGCAAGATTAGACAATGTTCGTTACATCAGAGAAAAAGGAAAGGAAAAAAAAGAAAGGTAGAACGCAAAATAAATCCCTCTCTTTCCTCAAGAGATAAGCTTGATCTATGCAAGACTAGATCCAAATGTGCTTGTAGGGTCCTACTGAAATTGTAGCAGAGCACACTCCATTGGTTGGGCTTTCTGCTGCATGGATGCCAACTAGCTCTCATCCAATTCTGCTGTTAATAATAATTTAAAAATGCTGATGAATATTAAATATACAAGTTATAAAATTTAAAATTTCTTTGGAAAAGTTCTCTCTTTTCTTTTATTTCAGATTCAGTGATGTTTTTCAAAAGATAGGTTGTTAGTCCACCACAGATTCTGTCAGGCTGCAGCAAGGTCTTTCCCAGGGAGCATTTGTATTAATGAGGTGTAATGGATAACTGAACTTTTTTTGTTAAGTTTGAAACTGGAAAAAGAAAAGCACAGAAAAGGAGGCTAGGAAAGAGAGAAATAATTAAATAGAATAGGAATAAAATGTAAAAGAGGGAATTATGACAATCCTGAGAATTTAAAAACTACTTGGATTTTTAAAAATTGGACATCCTTGCAGTCAGTTTGTTTTGTGGGTACATCAAAGGCCAGTACGTCTGAGAAGAACTAATTATCTGAACTCCCTGCTTTCAGTACTTGCCCTGTGAATGATCACCCTGACTTTTGCCACAGCAATGTCAGAGAAGGATATGTTTGCTTGTCACTCCTGGCTGACAACCATGGCAGCTGTGTCAGTCACCCATGTATCAAGGTAACACTTTAGGTGCATCAAATATAATTTGTGATTCAAAGATTTTCTTCTACTACTGCTGTGCTAATTTAGGGCCCTAAAAGTATCACTGAAGCTCAATTTCACTGTTGAATTCTCCTTGGATTGTCTAAAGCAGAGGAAAACGTTTTTCTTCTGCTTTGGCAAAATGGCTTTTATTAACAAATTTACAGGACTCATTTGCAGGTTGAGCTTGACTGTCAATTGCTTTTTACAGTTCCATTCATCAAGGCATTTAAAACTCTAGCAATTTTTTATAACATTTGCATGCCCCAACCGTAAAGACTCATGTAGGTATTTATAAAATAAACAAATACTAGAAATCCTTGCCAGCACTCTGCCTGTGAAATTTGACTGTTCTACTGTCAAATTACAATTAAGGGTACATAAGCTCTACTCAAAATAAACTTCCTGTAGGCTTTGAGCTTGGTTGTCTTATTGGTGAAAAAGTATCTTAATTCCTCCATATAAATATGTGTATATATACAAACCCATCTCTCTGCCTCTCTCCCCCTCTCTCTCTCTTTACATGTTGTTAATGGATGACATAATAAATTACTTTATGCAATAATTCCCTTGCTAAAGTACCTTCTAACTATTTTTCAGCTTTCTCTATTCCTTTGTTCAAAGTAATACAATAACTTGGCCCACATCACTCAGTTACTAAACTACACACAAGCCACTAATATGTGCCAGGGCCCAAAGATAGAATGGCTCCTCTGCTTTCCTAAAATTAAGTAATCTGAGAAAATCAAAATCAAGCAGAAGCTTCATTCTGTTATTTGCTATTTTGTCAAAGATATCTGGCATTAAAAGAAAAAGGAACAATGTCTTCAAAAGAGTCTTCCTGATCACTGGGACAGGTACTTTTCCCTAGGGAGAAAAAACTCTGCACAAGTAGTTTGTAAAGATTTTTTTCCTTCTGCAAGTCACCTCCTGCAATAGAGTGTGACTTGTGTGTGTCAGGGTTACCCGTGGGTGTGCCAGGAATGACTGCAAAAATGCTGTGTCTAGAAGCAAGATCTATTTCTTTTAAAAATGAGAGCTACAGACATCTTTTTGACATATGCGTACTCACTTTCATGTGTGTCCATCCTCTTTCCTAAATCTCAGGGTTTCAGAGCTGTAGCAGGACATTGGCTAATCTTTGTTACCTGGTGCTCTCTCTCTGGCAGGTAACAATATCTATCTTGCAATAGAGTAAAAAATCTTTAGCTTGCTACTGGCTTTTAACTTCAGAGGAACCGAGCAGCAGGTGACTTGTGTTTCTTTTTTTGACTTCTGCCTTTGTGCATGTCAAAGTTTTGATAAAAGGATCTCTTTGGTATTAATGCACTCAGTAACTATGATGGCTCTACCTTCCACAAATCGGCAGCCAGTTTATCTCTCACCATTTGCTGGTTCACCACCATATCAAAAATTCACTGCTAGTCCAAGCACCACCAAGCCTCAGCAGCAGCATCTGTTCCCCATGCTAAAGCAATCACATCATCAGAAGGTTCCTATTGCCCCCATAATTTCTCTAATTTCTGCATGATTTAAATGAGTACTTGGCATTGCTGATTAGCTGGACAGGGCTGCCACCCTGGGCACCTGTCCCTGCAAAGGGGGAGAGTTTGCTTCCAAGCTCTGAACAGCACTAGGCTGACAATTAAGATCTTGTCTGAAAAACATCATTCATTTGAAAGTCAGTGTTCCTGAGACATACGGAAAACACTGCTAAACCTCTGCAAAACCATGGAATAAGAGATTTATATTTCACTCAAAACGTGACATGAAATTAAAGAACAATGTCACAATAATTAAGACACTGTGAGGTAATACAGGTGTGTAAAATTAGACAAGGTCCTGTAAGACCTATCAACTTAGACATGTCTTGAAGAACTCTGGGGTTCTCTGTGAGAGCAGGGATTCGCAGATACAGTGCAGATCGCAAACATACCAAATTCACCTTTATATATAAGAGGTCTGCTGGATATCACCAAAGCAGTGGTATCACCCAGCTCTACAGAAGGACAGCACTAATGCGTGAAAGAGGCATTCCTTGCATTCTGCATTCTTGACTTTGTGCCTATGTCCAAGAGTGACTTGACTTTCTCACACTTTACCAGCTGGTAAAGCTTTGTATTTCATGATCTTATCTTTGTTTCTTGATATCTTTCTTCTTTTCCCTCCCTGCGTTGTCTATCTTATTTCCTTTTTCATACCCACTTCCAGTCCATATAGTTGCTCTCTGCCTAAACATTTCAGCCCCACATCAAAAATAAAATAATTAAGGGGAAAAATAAAATAATTAAGGGGAAAAATAAAATAATTAAGGGGAAAAATAAAATAATTAAGGGGAAAAATAAAATAATTAAGGGGAAAAATAAATTTGACGGTTATTTTCAGGTTGTATGGTGGAGTTTTTTGTCTGGAATCACTTTGATCATAGAAACTAGTGTGACAACATTATTGTAATTTGATTGAACCAGACTCTGTATGTATGAAAGGTATTACTTTTTGTAAGTTCTATCCAACAGCTTTTTTTTGATAGCTATTTGCTATATATCACCCTGCTCAGCACCTCTGAAGACAGTTGTGTATCTCAGTGTGGCAGTCTGCCACAGAGGTACAGTAGCCTAAAAACATAAGTAAGAAGAGCTTGATATAAAATTCTTATGAGGGGAACAGAAATAATTGGATAGAGCAGAGAAACTTTCAAGAACATCAACTGTTGTTCAAGAAGGCTGATATGTCTAGAAGCTCATGACATCTCTTTTTTCCATTGTATCAGTTATTATACTGAAAGACGCTACCTTACCCCTCAAGTCTTGCCTTCTTGATGCCATTTCTGCAGAAATCAGACTTCCAGGGCATTTTGAGATAACTATCCTGTTGCTATGACAACCCTACCTTGATGTTTTAGCCCAGTCTTGATATTCACAGAGTAAAATGGAATCCACTTTCCAACTGTTCTCTCTTGTATCCCATTATTTTGTCTCTAGTACAAAAAGTGAAACTTGTAACTTGTCTAACTATTCCACTACTGCTTGAGTTTGGGCTGGAGTGAACTGTTTTCCACCATTCCAGCTAGCAGTATTGCAGCAGCATGATACCAGCCTGGGAGACAGTAATGAACAGAAGAGGCAAAAGATCAAAAACTTGTTTGTTAGTTCTAGCTGTTTGACCCAGTTGATGAAAATCCCATCCTGTAGATCCCAGGTAGTGGATATTGACAGTTGTACCTGGTTTACTTTCCTCCCAAGGCCAAAACACACTTTCTTCTCTACACTGAAATCCTGGTTCAACTTTGAAGATTTCAAAGCCTGAAGGTTTGCGGTTAGAAAGCAGAGGCTCTCCTATGAGGCACTGTGAAATGTCTGAATTCTCCACCCGAAGATCTGAGCTTTCCTTTTTCCCGGTTACAGATCTCATTCTTTGTGTGCAATATTTTGGGCTAGGTGACTCCCACAGAAGAAGGGGAGAAGGAAACATTGCTCTGTTGTGTATGACATAGGAAAAAATACTAAAGTAAAAAGGTCAATGTCCAGAAAATTTCTTTGAATCCCCCGGTTCTCAGAAGATGAGGCAACTGCACTAGGAGATGAATTTTCAGGTTTTTCTATTTTTGGGGTGGGTTTTTTTGGGTTTTTTTGTTTTTGTTTTTGTTTTTTAAGAAGTGATTGCAAGCAATTAAAAACAAACAAAAACCAGAAAAGGAGACATCTCCATGTTCAAACTGTTGCTGAATCTTTTCATGCCAGAAAATACTACAGACATTTACCTCTCTGGCATTTCTCAGACAGAAAAACAAAACCAAGGCCTGAAACAGCAAATGGCTCTGATAATGTGAAATGTTTCAGCAGACAGTTGCAATGGGGTAAAAGCTCCCTGTAGGCGAATTACTTCTTTTTGCTTAGATGGACCATGGCAGTCTGCTTACCTCAGTGTTCTTCATTTGGCTATGGTAACATTTGCTTTCCTAAAGAAAATTTTAGAGAACAGGTAAGTGTGAATAAAGTCTTGTGAGTACAAATCTGAAGGACTAGCTTGGAGAATATGAGCTTTTCCACCAGCACACTGAGTTCCCTTGTGTTCCTTGTGGTCATCTGCACCCTGAGGACATGATATTATCACATGCCCACATGGGCACAGTGTCTCCTGGCCTCATTTTACAACGGTAGAAATCACTTGGAAAGAGCAACAGATTGCAGGCTGCAGGTCATGGCTGATTATGTTCCACTTTCCTTCCATCTGTATGTTGTGTACCTTTACCAACGCTTGCAATTCCACTCTATGACTGGTTTGGGGGGATGTGTTTTCGCATAAAAATGAAAGACTGCCCCTTCTCTTCCTGCCTGCTCTCTTCACTCACACCTTCCTCCATCCCCCAGCTGCATGCTGTTGAAAAGGCAGAAAGGGAGATGTGGATTTCAGGAAGGTGGTAATATTTCTTTATGCTGGGCAGGTTAAGCAGTGTTGCTATCTTGTTTCCTGAATGTAACCTTCCAGTTATTTGAAAAAGACTGCCACTATATTTGAATAATCTCTGTGCATAAAATGGTATCATCGCAGAAAGCATGCCTTCCTGCAGCTATAAAATCTGTTTTTCTGTTTCTAATTCTGGAAAAAAATGCCTAAAAAGTATTTTTATGTTAAGGTAAGCTTGTAAATTTTAAAAAGAAATAAGGATTTAATTTGGAATATAATTGCCAAATGTCCTCTCTAAATCTGATAACTTGACATAATCAGGGACTGTAGGAGGGGAATGATTATTGTGAGTGCAACTGAACTTTGCAGAGGTGTAACTGTCACCTCTGTATGTATGTGTATTATCTGCCTTTCACAACAACAAGGGGTCAAGACAATGTCTACCTTTAATAATTAAAAATATGATGATATTAATAATTAAAAATATGATGATATTTCCTACAAACTTAGTTTCAGCCTTTGTGTTCTGGCCAAGGTCCACTTCAGCTAATACAGCCTGACCTACAATTTCAGCTACTTTCCCAAGCCCTGTGGCTCTGTGAAATACTAAGACTGCTTGTGGCACTGCTGTGCCTTCCAACATCAGCCCTAAGATCAGGGTGCTTCCTTGTCTTGGGAGAAGGTGTGGGTATACGAACAGTCAGAAAGGTACTTCTAACTCAATATCTTGTCATTGTTCACCAAGAAACAACATCTGTCTGCAAGAACAGCCATAGTACACTTAGTGAGGAAGAGAAGCGGCAGATGATGTCAAGGGCACAGCAAGATCCTAACTGTCTTCAGATGAGTAGCGGGATAAATAGGTATAAACCTCTGTGGAAATCAGTAGGATGAATTTACGCTTTTCATGGCAAGAGGAGAATGATTCTCACCCCCAAGATGTCATTGCTAACACAGGCATCTGTTTTATACCCTGGCTACTGACATACATTTCTGAACACTGTTAAGCTATCTATTGAAAAAATAGGGGTTTGTGCCTTTGGTATCACCTGCTATTGCTTTGTGATTTTGTCTGTGTGTTTGTTTTACAGGCAGTTAAATCCTTTCCTCACAGTGCGCTGAGCCATAGGCAAGCACCATGGTAACAGGACACTACATGCTCAAAGAATACATTTTGGCAGTTTAATCAAAGGGGGTGGGAAGAGCTCTGGACAGTTGGCATGGTCCAAAATGAGTTCTTTTTTTTTTTTACCTGGTATTTATTTGTCAAGCAGTTTGTACAATTTCAGACTTCCCAGCTGCTGCCACCAGTCAGCTCTGGAGGTGTTGGCTTGACTGGCTCAGTGAGAAGCCCCACTGGGTAAGGGAACCTGGAGGATCTTGTGTGGCCCCACAGTATTTCATGTGGAAAAAAGAAATAAGCCCAAAAGGAATCTGCCTTCAATCCTGTGTTTGTGTCTCTGCAAAGATGTCTTCATTTTCATTTTCTGTTTATCTGACTAAAGGCAGAAATGATGGAAAAATAGAATTTTTACCTGGAAGGAATATTTTGGGGTTTGGGTTTACTTCTGAGCATATTCAAAGGTGAAATAGAAATGTTTGTCACAAAGGAGCTCCTGAAAAAAAATGAACAACTTTGGAGCAATGAGTGCCTCTGGCTGCACTTTCACAGTGTGTGATCAGATATATAGTTTAAGCAGTATGCCCAGAGATCAAGGAGTCATTAAATACCTAACAGAAGCATCAATGAAGCACTGAACAGCTGGAAAAGACACAGAAATTGATGCTGAAGCCATGCAGACATGTTATGTTATTTAATTTAGGTCTTCTGGTAGAAGAAGAACAGAATTCTTCTAAAATGAAAAAAAACCCCAAACTAAATAATAAAAAATATCAAAGTTTTCATAAGGCAGTTTTTGACTCTGTGGAAGCCATATGCTATCAAAAAAATGATTAGTTTTAAACCTTCTTTCCTGTTCAGTTAAGAAGCACGTTACCCTTTTCTTTGTCATGCTCCAGGAGAACAAGTCTTGCCCATGATCCAGCTCATCCTAAGGAGGAAAACAAATACTTGCTGTGGCTGGGGTAAGATTCCATAACACTCATTCAGCCAAGGCCTCCTTTTTCTTTATCAGGAAGGTCTTGGTCTTCATTTCTTTCCTGACTCCTTGGACACAGCCTTTGGACTTGTAGGCTAACCACCTCTTGCAAACCAAGAAAGCTCTTGTTGAATGCACTGAAGTTTTCTCTAAGGTAGGAGGTAGATTTTACTCTCTCTTTTAGAATATGTTTTCTGAACCTTTTGGTTGTATTGTAGTACTTCAGCTTTCTTTCAGCATCTGTCTAAACAGCGAACACCAGTGAATTGTTATGGGACAATTCAGGTATAGGGATACTCAATGGAGGGGAGCTGCATGGACTGAGGTGTCATTGCCTTTTTTTACTACCTTGTTAGGTCACTAGCAGCAGCAGGCAGGGAACGATCCTTGTCAACAATCTTTTCACGTTTATTTTGTTGTAGCACATTATTCCTGCAATTCAGCAGAATAGTGGTCTGGAGCTTATTTGATTTTTTATTTGCTTTCCTTGATTTCTGAAAGAGGGATGGCAGGACAGTTTCAAGAAGAAGACACATCATGTACAATTCCTCATGCTCCCTTTCTGTGCTCAGGATGGGAGCACATGTCTACAATAAGAATGAGTGCAAGTTACTTCTACGTGGCTCTGGTTCTTGTGCTGCCAGGGGATCACATGGTAGTCAGAATCCACTATAGTTGGGACTCACAGGGCTTCAACAGAGCCTATTGAACACCTGGTAGTCATCCTTCCCTGAAGAAGAGGGACAGAAATGATACAGGAGTGCTTGTGTTGTGTACTTGGGCAGCCGGCCTTATTGTCTAAGCTCAGAATTTCTCCTTGTTCTACAGGGCAGCCTATTGGCATCTTAGCCTCACTGGACCATTGGATAATTCAGTTTGGAGGAGGCACCAGGAAGGCTCTAGTCAAATCCACGTGCTCAAAGCAGGGTCAGGCATATTGCCAGACAGATTCATGTCGTATGTGATAAATAAGAAATTCCTCTCCAGGCTCTTCTGTTTTATTCTCAGAAGGCAATAATATTTTCAGGAAACTGTGACATAAAAAAACAACAGAAAAATATTTTAGACAAGAGCTCTGAAATTTTTTTCTCTTCTGTAGGTGTTTGCCTGCATATGCTGTTAAATCTCCATGACATTTACTGTGATGTACTGCTCTTGGGGCAGAAGATTGTTTCTTTCCTTACAAAATAGCCAGGTATCTATATTTTAAACACCTCCTTCAGTCCCCTTCTGACTACAAAGGCATTTATTAATTTGCATGATAGATGTTTCACAAGGGCTGGAAACAGATAAGGAGACAAATCCTGATAAAGACTGGAAATCATCTGACAGTTTCAGTATGAGTTTAGGTGCTCCATACCAATTCTGATTGCAATATATTTCCAATTTCAATACCACAGTTGGGTTGGAGATATGTAAATTACCACAGGGAGCTAGAGCTAGAGCACAGCCAGGAACAGGCTGCAGGGAAAATAGTCAGTTTTAAAGATAAAGCAGCAGAAGGGTCCTAGAAGACCTGACCATCTTAGTTTCCATTAATGATCTTTATACAAATAGGAAGAGTGCAGCACTGATAGAATTGGGAAGCATCATTATACAAAGCAGGATGTGACTATCAACAGGAAAGGATGGAAGAAGGATGGTAGATGTGGCTGAAATATATTCGACTAGAAGAAAGTCTCTGATATAGCTTCCATTAGGGAGAAGTGACTGAGTAAATTGACGTGTACTTGTCAATGGCAAGTGGCAAGAGATACATGAGGCACATACCCCACACAATTCTTCTGGAAAAGTATTTCACAGTTAGGGAAGTTTAAATACCACTGGTCAAGGTCCTGATGAACCCTTCTCTGGAATAAAACAAGCAGTAATTTTGTCATCTATTTTCAAGAAAAATGAACTGAAACTGGAGGAAGTTAAAAAATTCTGTCCACGTAGTTGGAGAATGAGACAGCCTGTAGGGGAGTAGAAAATGTTGAATGAAATGGAAAAAGAAAGGCTAAGTAACTGTAGAGTAGACTTTTACTGTGTAAATACAACCAGAAAATACATTTTTTACACAGTTATGTTTTCACTACCTGTGCTTTACATGTCTCTAGACTTTTCCTGGAACTAGCTAGACTTGACCAGAGCCAGGAGTGGCAAGAAAATCAGTTGGAGATGCTCATATTTAGTAGGTAGTGATTAGTGTACTAGCAAGATACTTTACATTTATCTCCATGTCTTTTGTCCTCCTTTCCTTTCAAAGCTGTTGTAAAATCTTACTACTGAAGTCAAATAATGATATTTGTTTGGATCATTTTTGGAGAAGTTTTCTGATCTAGTGTCCCACTTCCCTTCTCCTTGTAAGTGTTTTTCATTTAGAAAGTATCATATTTGATTTGGGGGATTTCCTAAAAATAGCTCACAAATGCCTATATCATGTACCAGACCTTATTTCTGGTGTGGAGACTATTCCTACTTCCTCCCTTCCCATACTCATCTGCAAGACTTATCAAGTTTTGCTTTCTTCTCCAGAGGACTAGTTTTAATTTCCATATCTTCATTCCCATTCTATGTATTTCCTGTGCCATCAGTGCATCCAACCTTATTGAAAATCCATGTAAATTGTTCCTTTAGTTTTGGGATCACACCGAGACAATACTTCATCCACAGGTTACCCAGTCTTCAGGACTAGCAAGCAAAATTTTTTCTTGTTTCCTTCTGCTGTGTATTTCCAGAGGTCATTTTGTCATTTGGTTTTGAATCCCTTGCTGTATCTAGCTCAGACTGATTTTTGACTGTTCTTGGTTTTCACCCTTGTATAATTTAACCTGTGAAACCTAGCTTTACTTACTGATCTCTCCTTTTGCCTTTCTAGCTCTTGTAAGCTTTTTGATTGTATACTTCATTTATATAATTTTAAGGGTAATATGTATTTTTTAATATAACTTGAAAGATGGATATTTATTTATATAAGTATGATATCCACTTCTATAAATTATTCTTCAGGATGAGGCTAAAGATTTCTGACGCTTTTAGCTCTTCAGACAGTAGAAAATTCCTTTCTCCTTCCACATTCAAGCTGCTGTACTATCTCAGTTGAACTGATTTTACTAATCAGTTTCCTTAGCTTGTCTAAATTTGCTTTTGTGGAATCCAAATCCTTAGCTAAAGACAAGCTCATGTTTATTCTTTGATTTTAAATATAAACTGAATCAATTTGTGATCTTTCTGCAGTTACTTTCTATTATTCTGTTCCATTAATCATCTGGCTTTTAGCACCCTTTTCACTTGCTGAAATCCCACAGTGTAACATCTCATTGACTGTAATTGCAATGAAGATATAGGTTGGCTAATTTATCCATGAATACCTTGTCATTATTAATATTGATAGTATTTGTACTTCACCCAGTATTTTGGAAATTCGTCCTTCCCATGATGCTACAAATGCCTGTAGTATTTCTTTCTGAAATGGAATGAGAGAATTCCCACAACCAGCCAGACCAATTGGAAAGTGCAACCTCTCCACATGTCTGAAAATTCAACCAAGCCCCACCTGGCCTTGACTGCTGAAGCACCATATTCCCAGAAATATTTGTCCTTCTTCCAATGACCTTAACATCATCCTGTACTACCATATGTTGTACAACTTGACTACTCCCATTATTAAAACTATAAAACACTGTTTCCTCAAAAAGCTGCAGAAGGACTGTTTCCGAGAAGAGATTTCATCTGTACCAGAAGGAAATTATCCAGCTCATGAAAGAAGATAACATGGTGGCTGGGAGGAGTGGGTTCCAATTAGCAGTATCAAGGTCTAGCAGTCTTTGTTATTGCTCATGTGCCTGTATTAGGACTCAACTGGCCTTTCTGCTTTTCCTTCCCTCTTTTTCATCTTGCTGCACTAATAGGAATAGGTTTCTGTGGGTGATAAAATGTGGTGAATTTTTGCAAAACATTACAATTGGATGAACACATGCACTAAATTGTTTGGGTGCTTATACACTGTGAAAATGCATGCTGTTCAACAGCTATCATCCTAATTCACTTTGTTAGTCTGGCAGTGCTGTTGTCCACCATAGCCCAAAACATACAAGCCAGTTTTATTTAATGACCTTTTAAATGGACAAATCCTGGCAGACCTGTCTCTATTGCATCAGAGTGAGGTGTGCTGTTCTTTAAAAACTGGCTGGCTATCCAACATTCAGAGTTTCTTTTGTTTTTTTTTCCTACATGTAAAAAAGAAGCAACTCAATGTCAAAGAGAGATGATAAAGTTTTAGAGGGTCATTTGTGAGAATGGGTCCAGGCAGAGCCCAGGCCTGGGCTGAATCATGACCTTGATCATCCGTGCCGGGAGATTGCCATGGATATATGTGCCCACACACTGAAGTCAGATACATTGCTCATGCTCTCCTTGGTTTAACTTCCTCAGGGGTATTTAATTGTGTAATTGGAGATTATATAGACAACTTAAGGCAAAGCAGAACACACAAATGACAGATTTTTCAGTTAATTGTATCAGTGTTTAAAGAGCATAACATTTAGAAAAGCGTACGGAAAGAGATCACTTAAAACATCAGTGCATTGGGAATTAAGACAATTCTGGTTGGATATTTTTTAGGATTGTATACAGTTGTAAAGAAACTTAAAGAATTTTGAGAAACCCTTTTAGCTTAATACTCAGAGTTCTTGTGGGGGGTTTTAATGTGACAAATTAGGATTCCTTAATTTGGAAAGCCTGGTCAATTTTTTTTAGGCTTATGAAGATTACTTCATTTTCCTATTCAAAAGATAGGGGTTTTTTAACAGACTTCATTCATTTTAAGGCAGAAGATGCCAAATAAGCTTCAGAGCAGGATGATAGAAACCCAGTAAAGATCTAGCTTTGTGACCCACAGACAATTTTGTAATTTTCTTCAATAAAAATGATTTAATAAAAGTATCAAATTAGCAAATCCAAAATCAAGACACTATTTTACAATAACCAAGGTGTTCTCAAAAATCTGTCATATTAACGTGGGATAAGGCTTAGGACTCCATTGTGGCCAGGAGGATGAGACAGTGCTGTTCTTTGAATGCAGCCAAGATGTGTTTAACACAGGCATTTTGCAACATTTAACCTGTGATTGTGAAAGCTTAAAATTAAGTTCTTAGTATGGTTTAATTCCTGTCCATCTTTGCTGTAATCACTTTACTTAGTCCTGTAATGTCTTTTTTTTCCCTTGTAATTTTTACTATGAGAGAGTGATTGCCAAGTAAGAAAATCTGTCTGAGGCTATAGACTGTTGGGAAGTAACTGTCAAGTAACAGTACTTGGTTAAAATAAAGTAACTTGAGAGATACCCGTACTAGAGACAGAAAGGACATGTGGCTACATCCTGGTTTACATGAAAGTCTTTTTCCTCTGGATCTTTCTGTATCAGGTGATGCTGACTTCCCTGTTCATAAAGTCTGGCCAAGTACAGTCTCCTTAGCTGCAGTCCTGAAATGGACCCGTGTTCATAGAATGATTTGGATTGGAAGGGACTTTAAAGATCATCTAGTTCCACCCCCCGTCATGGGCAGGGACATGTCCCACTAGACCGGGTTGATCAAAACCTCACTCAGCCTGGCCTTGAACACCTCCAGGGATGGGTCTTCCACAACTTCTGTGGTTGACCTGTTCCTGTGCCTCACCACCCACACGGTAAAAAAATTCTTCCTAGTATCTAATCTAAATCTCCCCTCTTTCAGCTTAAAACCATTACCCCTTGTCCTGTCCCTGCATTCCCTGATAAAGAGCCCCTCACCAGCTTTCCTGTAGGTTCCTTTAGGTACTGGAAGGTTGCTATGAGGCCTCCCTGGAGCCTTCTCTTCTCTAGGTCAAACAATCCCAACTCTCTCAGCCTGTCCTCATAGCAGAGGTGCTCCAGCCCTCTGATCACAACCTTCCTCTGGACTTGCTTTAACAGACTGATGTCCTTCCTGTGCTGAGGCCTCCAGAACTGAATGCAGTACTCTGGGTGAGGTCTCATGAGAGTGGAGTAAAGGGGCAGAATCACCTCCCTCAACCTGCTGGTCACAGTTCTTCTGATGCAGCCCAGCATATGACTGTTACAGCCTCTCTTAAGAATACTCTGATACCTCAGGTAAAACCTCCACATCTCTTAATCTCAGAAACATCTGCAAGGGTTTTCAGTGACAGGAAAAGTTGGAGAAATTACTGTGTTGTAACTTTCCTGCTTTGAGTTTGATATGCTTTGAAGACGATGTGTGGTATGCATAATTTGATTCTTTTAAGGTTAAATTTCAAATAGACATTAAAGGACAAATTGAGACCTGAAAGTAATTACTGAGAGCAGTCCATACCTGCTTCTGGACACCTGCTTGAATCCCCCTTTACTGACTTCAAATGGGTTAATCCTTTTACAGAGGCCTGCTTGAGGGCTGGAATTTGTTAAACGAAAGAATAAGGAGTAAGGGAAGGAAGAGTTTAATTAAAACATGCCCTGTGAATGGTTGTAACAGCACAGAAAGGAATCCTTTCTCATCAGAATTTATAGTTGTCTCATAACATCCAAAAAAATCAGACCACAGATACATCACAAACTTACAGCTTTACGTTAGGTTACAGAATGGTTTCACATGTCACTTATTGTTTTCATTGTGGGTATCTAATTTTGCCAATGTCCTGGCTTCAGTATGAATACTGTGAATTGAATACTTACACAGATGATTATCAAGCTTTGCCTGAGCCAACACCTGCAATTGCCTTCTCCTTTCCCATCACAGTCATAAAGTGATTGCAGTACCGCTAACAAGAACAATAAATTGTGATGTGGACAGAATGCTTGTGTCCAAATTAGTGCCTTGCCTAATCCATTCTACATGAGCATTTATGTTTACTGGAGAAGAATCTTGCAGGAGAACTTTGCATCAATGTAAGAAGTTCAGGGAAATGTTCCTGTGACTTAGCTGTCTGTGGATTCTCTGTGCTGTTCCCGTACCTGCTCATTTTGAAGCTTTCGTCTGATTTTTGTTGGGGTTAATTTAAACCCCAAATAAGTCTTACTTGATATTTTTATTGCAATAGAAGAGACAAGTAGTATCCCAAATAATGACTCTACAGTAGAAAAATGGGGATGTGTGAGACAGGCACCAAATGAAGCTGCTCAGCACAGGAGAACTGTAGTGACATCTTGTGATAAGGGACACGCCGTGGACATTTGGGTTTGCTGTTATACTGAGTGACTCCTCTTTGATAGCTGTCAGAGCCATTATCTAGTGCCTATCACCTCCTGTGCCTGTGGGAGTGCACCGAGGGCCTGTCTTTTCAAAACACTGAAAAGTGACTGATGGAAGAGAACAGGAGGAACAAGTTCCATTTTAAATGTGTCATTAGCCTACAGGTGCAGAAATGCCAAAGCCCCTGAATATAATGCCACGTGAGCACATATGGTGCACATTCATGGAAAAGTCAAGGAGTGTTTTATAACCAGCTCACCACATGATAATTAGCAGAGGCACTCTGCTGCGTGACAAAGGTATAGAAGCTAAACAATTACCAAGTGCAAAATTAAACACTGACCCACTATCCATGAGAATGAAAATGTGCCTTATTCGCTTAGAAAAGCAGGCCAGCAAATGGCAGAGAACATACTTCATCTAAACACTTTAACAGTTAGAATCAAAAGACAAAATATACAGTAAAAGTAATTGCTTGTACTCCTAAGGTGCCTTTCACCCAAATATTCCAAAGCATGTCAGACTTTCATGCTACCTTTTCATCTGCAAGTCCAGCTCCAAGTGTGTTACTGTTTGCACTCCCTTCGCAAAGAAAAGGATATCAAAAATGGTATGATGCAGAGGCAATCTGCAGAGAGAAGAGGGTGATCTCTATAATCTCTGAAGTCTTCTCCATTACTTGTATCAGTGTTATCCATTTTATAAGTGGGGCAGAGAGACACCAGGATTCTTGATGTCTGCTTTTGCAAACAGTATCAAGTGACCGTGGGAAACCTTGCTGGTCTGAGGAGTTTGAGTGTGTGAACTTAAACACTCCAGAAGTCGAGGTCGGGGCAATCCGCTACACATAGAAATTGTGGGCCAAAAGACCATCTTTATTGATTTTACAAGACTTTTTATACCCCTTCCTGAGCTGCGCGTCCATGCACGATTGGTTTAGCTAAAGACCGACAGTTCATAATTAGACGACTCCTTCTCAGTTGTAACTTCATAATTGGGTGATTCCACCTGCGGCCTGGCAGCTTCCTAATCTTGTTTACTCAGGTCTTCTTGGTGCCTTCCAGCTTCTCCAAGGATACACGGGCATCTATTGAAGGCTGATGTTTAGGTTCACACGCTCTAACACCTCAGACCAGCCGAGGTTTCCCACAAGTGACCACTGGTTGAGGCAAATGGTTAAAACCAGTTAAAAAGCCAAGGTGGGTGACATTGTTTCTGTCAGTTCAGTCATCTCCAGTTTGAGTGGAAAGAGACTGATCTCTTCAGGCTCCCTGTGTCAATGAGATGATCAGCTTTTCAGTGACATACTTAGTTTCAGTGGCTTTTCTTTTCCTCCTTTTAGTCTCTGCCATGGTTCTGTAGGCTGACTGATATTAGGCAAAGCTAAAGAGGATTTATCAGCAAAACATCTCACTATTGATAAACCCATTCTTGCAACTGATGACACAGCTTCTGCTATCTAACTCTTCAATAGATATGAAGCTGAGATTTTCATCTCTAACATTTCACCCAAGTTTAGGAAAGTGAAATGGTCTTCTTAATTACATCCCAGAGATTGATTCAGTTCTCTGCAAAAACAATATTTAAGAGAACAATATTTTCTCAGGAAGGACAAAGATGCAATCTAGTATTCAGAGAGGGAAATCCAAGCTTTTTAACAAAAGGTCATTTTCCCAGGGGACAGATTCTGACCTTCATATACCCCAAACCCATATTTTCCTGTGTAGCAGGATCCGGCCCTGAACAGCTCATGGGTAAGTAGAGGCAGAAGGAGAAATGCTTGCATTCCCACATGAGGAAGACATGTAGGGAGCCCAATGACACTGAAAACAAGCCAATCAGGGAAGTGAAATGATGTGAAAAATACACCTTTTTTTCAATATACTATTATTGTTGCTCTTCGGAAATTCCTTTTTACTCCCAGTAATCTGTCTTTGCCTGTTCTCCTCTACATACGTAAACACGTACTTAAACACAGCCACAGGATTGTTTATGTAGTATCTCATACTCCCTTAGCATGGACCAGATTCTTCCATCTTGTACTGTTTTAATGGGAGGTCTATTTCAACAAATAACTGCTTCTCATTGCCCTCTGTACAACAACATGCATTGCTGTGAATATTCAGACAGCTATTGCCACAACACTTGAATGTTTCAAGATATTTTTCCAAAGATGGCAACTGCTTTTCTAAATAAGGGTTCATTGATCATGTGATTTCTCAGCAACACTCACTGGAAATCTTAAACATTTTCTTATGTCATGGCCGGAAGACAGCCGATTCCTACCCAGAAAAATAGCTTGAGCAAGCCTTGTAGGTGTCGACAGCTCTTATGGACATATGAAACCTCCAGTATGAGTTTATGAAGTCTCCTGACTGAAGGACATGTCTCACTAATTACATGTCGATTTCAATAATTTGGCCACATGGATAGCCTTCAGTTTTATCTGAAAATTCCCTGTTTCTCTTCTTTCTCAATTCTGTCTTTGTAAAACTTTCTTTGATGTTGGGAGTCTGTCCGTGTTTCCCCTGCAAGGATATTTTACATGGTAGAAATGGCCATTAATTTATCCGTCTTGACCAGAATGCATATGGTTTGAAAGCTGAAATATTTGTGGTTCATGAGCAGAAAATGAGTGAAAGCATTTACATTCAAAGGTGTCAGGTGAAACTAATGAAAAAGCCAGCTAAAAAATGCCTAAGGCTTGTACTTCTCAGGGAAAAAAAAGGCAAAAAAGTCTTTCTTTAGCTTCCTGCAGTCTTCCTTTTATGTAGTGCCTACTCATGTCACACTTTTGTCACAACACTAAATCTGAATTTCCAGTAATGCCTGGAACACAAGTAGTAGTACCGAATTAGAGGAGCTATTGAATGTAATCAAAATGCAAATTTCCGTTAATGTTTGATTGCTCATTGTGATAATTGGAGACATGATATTTAAACTGACAAAAAAGGAGCTGACCAAAGTTATTCTGCCCCCAGGATTGTTTATTTGTAAAATACACCACAACAGTGTAGCACGTTTTTATGGGCAGTGTAGAATGCTCTCTCTTTCTAATATATAAGACAGGCTAAATAACTGTGAAGGAAAAATGCTGAAATCACTTTGAGAAAGAGTGGCAAATGGGGTTGCAGCTCCCATGATGAAATGAAGCCAAGCAAGCGTCCATCCACTGGCTTACATAGTTGGAACTGACAGCAAGATTGGACCTGGTATTTTCAGTCTTTCTCAGCAGCATAATACTTGGAGAATTTTTTGGAAGTTTTGAAAATTATTTATAATTACCAAAATCAGTCCAGTTTGGACATAGGCTTGAAACTAGGTGTGATTTTCACAAGTGTGAAGTGATCTAGAAGCGTAACCCTAACAGAAAGCTGACAGAACACAATCACCTCAACAATTTGAAAGGTTCCAGGCTGGTGCTTGGACAAGGGCTTTCAACAATGTTCGTGTGGCAGCTAGCATGAAACAGGAGCAGTATTTGGTGGAATTCACTTAATTTTATTTTAACTGTACAAAGTAAATCATATAAAATATACCAGTTGTCTATGCTCTCTGAGCAGCTGATGCAAACAGACAAGCATTATTCAATATCAGGCCTTTCCATCACTCTTAACCATCTTAGGATGAACCAAATTTTTTCTTGTCACTGAAACAAACACTCTTAATGGAGTGCAACTCACCTTAAAATCTGATGGACTGAAAATGGAGCCAAGGGCAAGCAGCTGACCTTCAGGCAAGAAAGTATCTAAAGTTAGTGCTGTGTGTCCTGATATAACTAATTCCTCCACTTCATTCAGAGAAGACCTCTCCTTCAAACAACTCAATAACCCTTTCTGACTTCAACTGTACGTGAGTATTTATGCAGGACTTGCAGTAACAGTAATCTCATGTGATACTGCTCTTACTCTTGGCTTACAATGTCCTCACTTGTGCTCAATAAGCCTTCTTAGCACAAATTTTAGTCTTGTGAAATGTCACTGGTGAAGATGTGATCTAACTTGGACCAGTGATGCTGGGATTTTGGCTCACTCTGTTGTTTGATGCTCAAATCTGATTGTTTTTAAGCTGTCCGAAAACCAAAATTTTTATGAGAGGGAGAGCTAGAATGAAAAAAGTAAACACTGTAAACATGGCTTAGCATGCACACTCTGTGGATTACATGTTTTGTATAGAATTTTCTTCATCCCAAAAGCACACAACATCTTGCCACAGCATTAGTGTAAAATGACTAAGAAGGAAAAAATAATTATATGGTTTGCAAATACAGATATGTATTTTATTTTTTTCCTCCAGATGAAGAACTGGGAAACCAGAATGACTTCTGGTCATTCGGAAAAAAATGGCATAGCGTAATCAAATATATATAATTTTTATTATTCATTTTCCACTTAAAGGATAAAACAACAAGCCTGGTTTGCCTTGTTCTCAGCAAAACTGAAATTAACTGTCTATTTGGGTGGTTTTGGAACCTTGCTCTGCAGCATGCACAGGCTATTCCAAGGGCACTACGAATGCATAATAACTTCGGGGGAAAAAAAGAAGTAAGGGTGTGATTTTGATGAAGGTCTTTGATGACATGCTGCTAAAAGACAACTTAGAATCTGCACTGATAAAATTTGTCAGTCATGTGAGTCATCTGCAGTAAAACAATCCCTGGTGAGCCATGGGGGTCAAGAATTAACATCAAGTCTGTTGTTCTTTTTTTAGAGAAAATAGCTGACATTTTGTCTTCTGATTGCCAGAAAGAGAAACAAGCTTGTCACAGTTTGTCCAAAGGACTCAGTTTCCAATTTTAGGAACATAAACAATTTAGTGACATATTTGTCACATTTTTAGCTGCTTTCCCAGTTGACCTAAAATGAAGTGTGTTCAGACACTTTTTCCTCTATTAGAGTTTATGAAGTTTGACACATAGCTTACTTTTTCAGATTCAAGTGGGGAAGATGGTTTGATTTCCTGTGACCCACTCTCCTAGTATCTTCTGTTCTTTCCTAATGGATTCAAAGTTTGCTGAGGTTTGTTTTGGTAACTAAGATGATAAATGTGGGACAGAGATGCTGTGGATGTCTATAAAACTGGAACACTGTTGTGCACTTGCTTGGAATGACAAAGAGTTGATCTTATGTTCTCAATGCCTCTCCTTGAACTGGGAGAAAATACACTAGCTATTTTATACTTGCTGTTCTAATAATAATTTTTTCACTTGTCACCCATAGAACAGGAGGTAGTCTGTAAGTCCAAGGTATGTTGTTAGAGCTCTGGCTTTTACTGCTACCTGAGATCACGAAGGATAGATCTCTGAAAACAATGACTTTTTTTATTCTTGACACAAAAAAAATACTGGTTTTCAAGTTTCAGGTAGCTTGCTAACAATATCAAAACTCTAGAAAAGTTAGGATTAAAATAGTTGATTTGCAGAAAAATATAATTTACACAAGCTCTGTTATTAAGGTAGCAGTCTACTTTGTTGATGTTCCAGGCTAAGAGGTTCCCCAATTGTGTTTGAGTGTGATGATGGAAGAAATGGGACAACACACAACAATCAATGTGATCTAAGTGAAGCTGTTTATACAGGGTTCGTTGTCGGCTTTTATACATTGCCAAGCCCCAGCCACCAATTGTGTCAAACATTGCTTGGAGCATTCCATCCTAGTAACAAGCATTCATTGGTCACAGCCCAACCACACAACCACGCTACTAATGCAATTGCTATGTCATATGAATGTTCCATAGGCCACTCTAAATATCCTTTGTTAATTGGTAAATAAATGTGAAAGGGCTCATTTCCAGATAATTCTAGACACCTCTTCCTACCCTTCATTATCAATTGGCTGAAAAGTTCCAGTCTAGTGATGACGGTATTTTTAAAAATATCCATTCTAAAATCTGAAACTTTTGTTCTGCCTGTCACAACAGACTCAAAGGATGTTTTCGATCTTGACCAGAGTTAACCAATACTAGCTCCAAGGGCTTATCTGCCACATAACGAGTTACATTAGCCATTAAGATTTTCTCCACTATCTTATCCAATGCCTCTTTTTGACTATTGTTTAAATGTCATTTATCATCTGTTGAAGAGATAGTTCCCAACAATTCCATCAACGGTTGAAGGTCATCATTCATAATTCCTGTCAGTGGTCGGACCCATTGGATATCTCCCATTAGTTTTTGGACGTCAGTCAATGTTTTTATATCAGTATGTATGGTTACCTTTTGGGGTCTTATCATGTTGTTAGTTATCTGCCACCCCAAATAATTCTACAGAGATGATTGTATTTTTTCTGGAGCTATTTTCAAACCCTTTTGTTCTAACATACATTTAAAATCTGTTAATACCCAATTAGCTTCCAAATGCTCTCTTATCCATGTAATGATACACCAACAAAAAGGGATATTTTTGTCTAAAAGATTGCAATGCCCAAGCAACAAAATTTTGACATATTGTCTCAGAGTTTTTTGTGCCGTGGGGTAATACTATCCATTAAAAGCACTTTGCAGGTTCCTGCTTATTAATAGTTGGAACTGAGAAAGCAAACTTTTCTGAATCTTCTGGATTTTCACAATCTTTCACAAGATTGTGAAAAAAACAATCTTTCAGGTCCACTATGAACAAATTCTAGTCCTTGGGTATCATTACTGGAGATGGTAGGACAGGTTGTAATGTGCCCATATCCTGCATAATGGCATTAATTGCCCTAAGGTTGTGTAACAAACACCATTTTCCTGATTTTTTTGGAATACTAAAATTTGGAGTGTTCCATGGGCTGGTTGAAGGTACTATATGCCCTGCTTGTAGTTGCTCATTGGCTAATTGTGTCACTATCAGCCGCCTATCATGAGATAGCAGCCGCTGATCTACCCATACAGGAGAATTAACAAGCCACATGAGTTTTAGTATGGGTTTATCTGGCTGCTCATCACTGATCGCTCCCCAAAATTTGATACCAATCGTGCTCCCATTTGAGATAACACATCTCACCCTAATAATGCTACTGGCAAATTTATTACATACGGCTTTATTGAGACTGACGTCCCGTCTTTAAAATAAAACTCAATTCTGTCTTGAGCTATCATAGTAGTTTGTGTTCCTCCTACGCCTACTATATTGGTCACAGCAGGAACTACAGGCCATTGTTGAGGCCACATATGTAAAGGAACCAAGGTAACATCAGCTCCAGTATCCACTAAAAAGATCAAAGAGACCAAAGACCTATTAGGGTGTTTAAGCAACACCTTTTCTTCTGGCTTTCCTTTTGAAATATCTATTGTCAATAATACTTGAGGGATTCCTAGAGAACCAAATCCCTTATCTCCTCTCTTATTTGGCATAATGTTCTGCACCTGAGCTTGAAACAGAATTAATTGAGCTATCTTTGCACCCTTTAAAATAGTCACTAGCGGTGTTAATGTATGAACCATAATTTTTAGCGTTGATCAACCCAGGAACAACAAAAATTCCCCTCTGAAACACAGAAGATCGCCCAATTAATAAAGCACTTAATCCATGTCCCAATGGTCCCTTTTCTGTTGAAACTATCAATACTATGTCTGAAGTGGTTAGTACAGTATCTATTCCTGTTGCCAAGTCCAGTCCTGTGCTGCCAGTTGTGGCGGAGGTGCAGCAGTCCAAACACCCTGAGGCATCCCTTGCATTTGTGTTGGTGTACCAGGGGGATCATCCCGTGCTCATTGACCAGTTTCCTGAGTTTCTACAAGCCACAGTAGTATGTATAGGACTTTGACAATTACTGCACCAATTCTTATTGACCCTGGGTTATCGGCTGGAGCTTGACATTCCTTTTGGAAATGACCAGCTTTACCACAATTGAAACATGTCTTATCTCTTCTATCATTTTTTCCTTTAAGTGTGGCCCCAATAGCCACAGCCATAACTGCAGCCTGATTTTGTACAGCCACCCTATCCATGGCGTCTAAAAACTGTGCAGTAGTTTCTCACTTCAGCAAAGTTGCCATAACCTGTTTAGTCTAGCATTATCAAAAGCCAACATGTCTAGCATTTTGGGCTTCATTTCCTCTGATAATTCCAGATTATTGTCTATAGCAACATGCAATTGATCTACAAACTGCGAAAATGGCTCAGCCAGTCCTTGTCGGATTAATGTAAATGGCGGGCTCGGCTTTTCGCCTTTTACACTCGAAATCGCTTTTCGACCTAATGCAGCAACAAGCTCTAAAACTTCCTTAATAAATTAGCCTGCCAATCCACTCTACTGTATGGTCCTGCACCCATTAACATTTGGGATTGTACCCCATAAAGCAGGTCCCCCTGTTGATGCACTTTAGCTGCTTCCTGTTCACACAAATGCTCCCAAGCCTGATAAAAAGACGTTGGGAGGGAGACAATATCAACATGACTAGCTGCCGAATATCTGCAGGACAAAGGGTATGACCCATAAATATAAAATCTAAGAGACTTTGTGTAAATGATGATTGCAAACCATACTGTGTACAAGCAGCCTTAACTTCCTTTAACAATTTCCAATCAAACGGATCCCACCCACTCCTTCCTGGTGCGTATTCAGTAAGACAGGATAAGCTTCCATGGTTACCCCTTCTAAAACTGCATCCCTTACTACCCCCTGTCAGTGCGTTCCTAGCCCCCGACACCTTTTCCCCCTGACAGTTCCCACACTATCAAACCCTGTCGGCACTTGGAGTGGAGCAGTCGGTTCGCGGTGTGACTACACACCAGGATACTCCGGTGGAGGCGGTTCTGGCAGGCAACTTCCCTTCTTCTGACAAATATGAATTTCTTCCAATTTTTCCATCATCTTTTCAAAATCTTGTCTAAAAGTGGAATGCTCAGGTGGTGTTGGGTGCTCTGAATCTTCACTGCACGAATCATCCAGTGATACAGCCGAGGGGCTCTTTTGGAGAGGGGGATATAAAGTCTGGTGAGGAGGGTCTCTTTCCCTCTTGTCTACTTTATCCAGAGCCTCTTCATGCTCCTCTAGGAGGGAAAATGGTGGGGAAAGCCAGTCTCTGGGAAGTGGTCCCCATGTAGGCATATTAGACATACGAAACAATAATGCAGATGTGGAGGTACTGCCAGTATTGTCCTGATTCTTGCTCATAGATGCATAAGCCGATGCTGCAACCTCTCTCTCCGCTTTCATTTCACATAAAGTTTCTTTAACTAATCGCCAGAGGGTGAGATATTGCCGAAGGCCCTTATTTCCTTTAGTACATTCATCAAACAACCTTTGTCCCATTTTCTCCCAAGTCTCTCTTTCAAATAGGGCAGTGGTAGTTGGAATAGTGCCGCTTCGATTAGCCCATCTTAACACAGATTGCAAAGCAGTTTTTTTGTAAGCAATTCCTCTCACTGAGAGAATATGTTGGAGGAGCTTCACTGAAGCTTCAAACCAAGCCTTGTCTTCTGATGAGTGTGCGGACCCCATCTCCTTCCCTGACCGCTCACCTGGCCAAGAGCTAGTTTCCCGCCAAAGTCTTTAACCTGCAGCTATACGAAAAACTTTTTCATGAGTGCTGGTGCAGCACTCACCTTCTCTGGTCGGCTTTTCCATTCCCTCAATCCGATCTCCGGCAGCCTTCAAGCCGAATCTGAGGGTTCCTGTTCAGGCACCAGATGTGACGATGGAAGAAATAGGACAACAAACAATGATCAATGTGATCCAAGTGAAGCCGTTTATTCAGGGTTTGTTGTCGGCTTTTATACATTGCCAAGCCCCAGCCACCAATCGTGTCAAACATTGCTTGGAGCGTTCCGTCCTAGTAACAAACATTCGTTAGTCACAGTCCAATCACACAACCATGCTTCCAGGGCACATTTCCTGCCTTCAACAGCCAGCTTCCTCATTTCCATAACACAACAGAGTCATTATAACCTTCTGTAATCTTGAGGAGTCACGCTAAGGCTTTTTAACTTTACTTAGCATGAGTTCCTCAGTGTTTGGTCTGCTCATTAAATGACCTCTGGTCTGTAACGACCCATCATTTGAGGGTGGCTGGAGATAGAAAGTGAAGATGGAGAGTTTCATAAGCACAGGACTTATTTTCATGGGTAGGGGGAAGATAAGGAAGAAAAACTGAAATAGCCCTGCACTCCTCTACTGAGATTTTGCACCAGCTGTGCAACAGAGGCAAGTGCTTATTCCATTTTATAATAGCCGGGTGTGAATGGTTCAGTGACTGCTTGATCACATATGAAAGATAAATAATACTCAAAATTTGCATGTATTACTGAGTGTGGCCTGTAATTAATAGTATGCACATAAATATAAAAGATGACCCATTACGGATATTTCTAAACAATATCAAGTAATAAATGAAACAGAATATTTGATTGCATTGCATGCAGGAAAATTATGAATAGGGTTTGTGGAAGTTTATCAAATACATAATTTAACCAAAACTTGGGGGGGAAAATAGAACAAGATTTTGAGAGATTTTACATTGTAAATGTCTATTGAAAACAGTCCTTTTTCCATCTATATTACAACTAAAATGGCTTTACTGATTTATGAGTTTTCAACCTACAGTCCCAAATCTTTCCTGCAGATGTGCAGAGCTGAGGTCACTCTTTTTTGCTCCATATCGAAACAGAACACATGTGAGGAAAAGGAAAGAATTGTGGTGTTTTCTTCTTTTTCAAAGAAGACACAAAATCTGGTAAGAGCAGAGAAATACTAACAGATTAAATTACCTTTTCCACTCTTACTGCAATATTCTTTCCTTCACAAAATTCACTATTTTTAAAATTAATTTTAAAATAACACATTCTCTATGATAACAACCACAAATATTTTTTAGGTTCAGAATAGACTGTTGTCATCATTTATTCTGACCTCCTGTATACCACAAGCCATGAAATTTCACATACGGATCCCACTGCCTGATAATCCATCAGAGAAGACGGATCTTGGGTAGGGTTTATTTTTTTTTATTGACTGGCAAATCTCTCCTGCTCTAACACAGAAATTTGAAAAGACATCCACCCAGACCTGTTACTTAAGTCAACACTGATAAAATTAGATTACTCCATACAAATGAATTATTTTCTTTCATTCTGAAGCACATGATGACACTTTGCTTTCACTCACTTACAGTTTGAACCAAATACCAGTCACATTCAGTGCACTGTGTTGCTCGGGGAGCTTGGAGACTGAATTCACATGATACCACAGCCCACTGGTGTAGCTGCCCAGAGTAATTTTCTCTAACATGCACAAAGCTGACAAATGAACCAAAGATTCAAATCAAGGGCTGATCTCTGCAGACACTTTGATGAGATCTGTTAGGGTCACTTCCCTCCTAGCAAAATGAGGCCTGCCAGTTCTGAGAAATTAGAATCATAGAATCATAGAATAACCAGGTTGGAAGAGACCCACCGGATTATTAAGTCCAACCATTCCTATCAATCACTAAACCATGCACTTCAGCACCTCGTCCACTTGTCCCTTAAACACCTCCAGGGAAGGTGAATCAATCACCTCCCTGGGCAGCCTCTGCCTGTGCCCAATGACCCTTTCTGTGAAAAATCTTTTCCTAAAGTCCAGTCTAAATCTCCCCTGGCGGAGCTTGAGGCCGTTCCCTCTCATCCTGTCCCCTGTCACTTTGGAGAAGAGGCCAGCTCCCTCCTCTCTACAACCTCCTTTCAGGCAGTTATAGAGAGCAATGAGATCTCCCCTCAGCCTCCTCTTCTCCAGGCTAAACACCCCCAGCTCTCTGTGCTGCTCCTCATAAGGCCTGTTTTCCAGCCCCTTCACCAGCTTCATTGCTCTTCTCTGGACTCGCTCCAGAGCCTCAACATCCTTCTTGTGGTGAGGGGCCCAGCATTTGACCGTGTTAAACCTCATGCCACTGGACTCTGCCCAGCAGTCCAGCCTGTTCAGATCCCTTTGCAGAGCCTCCCGACCCTCCACCCAGCTTAGTGTCGTCTGCAAACTTGCTAAGGGTGCACTTGATGCCTTCATCCAGGTCATTGATGAAAACATTGAACAGGGCTGGATCCAACACTGAGCCCTGGGGAACTCCATTTGTAACTGGCCTCCAGCTGGATTTAACACCATTTCCCACCACTCTCTGAGCCTGGCCATCCAACCAGTTTTCCACCCAGGAGAGTGTGCGCCTGTCCATGCCAGAGGCCGACAGTTTCCATAGCAGAATGCTGTGAGAAACTGTGTCAAAGGCTTTACTAAAGTCCAGGAAGATACATCCACAGCCTTTCCCTCGTCCAGTAGGCGAGTCACTTTGTCAAAGCAGGCGATCAGGTTAGTTTGGCAAGACCTGCCTTTTGTGAACCCGTGTTGACTGGGCCTGATCACCCAGTTCTCTTGCATGTGCTTCATGATAGCACTCAAGATCACCTGTTCCATGACTTTCCCTGGCACTGAGGTAAGACTGACAGGCCTGTAGTTCCCTGGATCCTCCCTGCGAACCTTCTTGTAGATGGGCACAACATCACCCAGCCTCCAGTCCAGCGGACCCTCCCCAGTCTTCCAGGACTGTTGGAAGATGATGGAAAGGGGTTTGGCCAGCACATCCACCAGCTCCTTCAATACCTTCGGGTGAATCCCATCTGGCCCCATAGACTTGTGGGTGTCCAGTTGGGCAAGCAAGGCTCTGACCACCTCCTCTTGGACCATGGGAGCCTCATTTTTCTCCTCTAGCTCTGGGGTGTGTACACAGAGGAAACAACTTTCTTTACAATTAAAGACTGAGGCAAAGAAGGCATTAAGTACCTCAGCCTTTTCCTCATCTCCTGTCTCTATTGTTCCTTCTCTGTCCAATAGGGACTGTGTGGTCTCCCTAGTCCTCCTTTCATTATTTATATATTTATAGAAAGATTTGTTGTTATCTTTCACTGACTTTGCCAATCTGATTTCTAGCTGAGCCTTTGTCCTTCTGATTTTTTCTCTACACAATCTCACTTCCCTCCTGTAGTCCACCCAAGAGGCCTGTCCCCTCTTCCAGAGCCCATAAACATTCCTCTTCTTCTTGATACCCCTCAAGATCTCCCTATTCAACCAAGCTGTTTTTTAACTTTCTGGCTTTTTTTTTGGAACATGGGAATGGCTTTCTTCTGAGCTGCTAGGATCTCCTTTTTGAAGAGCTCCCAGCTCTCATGGGCTCCCTTGCCCTTAAGCACTGTAAACCAGTATATTACCAGAGTAAAGATTGAGGACGTTCCATATATCAGGTAGAAACTTCGCTTCTCTGGTTTTCTGAGCTTAAATCCTGGTGTGGCTTACTTTTGTATGGTTTACCATCCTATTTCAAGACAGCAAGGGAAGTGTCTCATGACCTATTGCAAACGTGCAGGAGGAACTCTTGAAATCAAGGGGATATTCAATGGAATATTGAATATTTCATTTTGTGCATCCCCTTGGGTTTCTGTCAGACTTTGGTGATTCCTGATGTCTTTGGTACTCCCAGAACATTCACTGTTTACTTTATGCATCTCAATAATCAAAAAGTAGCACTTAAGAAATACATTGAAAGTTCCTGAATCAGCAGAACATATAGGTTTTGGCTGCAATCAAAGAAAATGGATCTTGATGCAGTGAGATGACAAAGTAGCTCTTCACAATTCTTCCCTTGAGCAGTTCTCTTGAATGCAGCTAACTCACTGTGAGATGATTATAATGATGGCTTGCCCATATCCATCTAGCTAGCATTTGCCTTTGTGATATCTTATCTGTCTTCTGGATTTTGGGGATCTTTCAGTCCCTTCTGAATCCCTAAAAGGTAGGGCACAATTTCATGCTAAATGTTTGAAGCCTATAGCAGGATAGAGTTGATGAATATTTGAAAAACGTGTACCCTAATTAGAAGGTGCATCAACAAGATGCTTATTCCTCTGCAACCTTCCCTAGGAAATACTTCTGTACATTTTCCCACTCACTTTATACTGTCCCACACTTTATGGTTGCTGACTGTTAAATACAATCAGATTGCTTACACAAACTTTAAAAAGTCCAAAGATGAGAAAAGCTGTGACTATAAACAGAATTTCCTTTAAACTTCAATGCCACCATATTTTGAGAGCTGTATCTGGAGGATAACCCGGCCAGTGTCACTATGCACTCATCAAGTTGCACCAGGTGACTCTGGAGCTGGCCCACCCCACCAGACAGTGCCCCTGAGGAAGTGCACTTGTGTCTTTTTATCCACTTTCTTCATAAGACTTGCTATCTTGCTATCCCATCAGAAAAAGGATCATCTAGAAACCTTTCTTAAAAGGGAGGCTTCAATGCTGTTCTTAACAAAATGCTGTGGACTCTGTAGGAGAGTTAGGCTGATTGTACCTGAGGTGTACCTTATTTCTCAAGTCAGTAGGACTATGTTGTCCTGTTAACACTTGTTTTGCTGAGATAGAATATTTTGCCCACAATAGGCTCAGGCTGAGGATCAGAAAAGCAACTTAACTCCCACAAAGACTAACAAATATGTTTTTCACTTTTCTCAGTGATGAGGGCACTATTTGCTTTCTGGGAACATCTTGCCCCTGATAAATTCTCTGTCATTCCTGACTCCTCCGGCACTGACTTGGTCTTTCTGGTATTCTGCCTGCAATATGCAGTTTCATCTCCTCAAAAGTTGTGAGCACCTGAAATTCTTTATTTTTTTCAAAAGCCTTTGGATTTAATATAAAATACCAGTATGAAACCTAATGGCCTATGATATTTCTGCAACCTGACTAGATGATCTAATGATTCCTTCTGGCTTTAAACACCAAAGCTCTTGGATTCTTACTTTATTGATGATTGTGTCATGTAAAATATAATTTAGAATAAAAATAACCTGATCATTCATCATATATTTTCTTAACAGGAGAAAATCATCTCAGCAGCAAAATCACAGAAAAAGAAATTTCACCAGTATGCCTGTGATTTGGTGGGGTGATCCTGAACTCCAAGGCCTCATATTGTATTAAGGATTAGAGCCGTTTCTCTGTGCTGGATCTGGACTTCAGGCCTGTATCACTAGTGACGTGTGGAATGTCCTTATCAATTAAAAAAAAAAAAAAAAAAAAGCAGAGCCTATTCACTTGAGAAGAAAATCAAAACAAACCAGTAACTGCAATTTCCCTGCCAAAAAAATGTCCAAAGACTGTGTGATGTGAAAGTTTCAGAAAGAACTGTGAAGATCAAGTGAAAATTTCTAAACAATAACAACAACAATAAAAATGCTGTTTTAAAATTTATTAAAAAGGGCAGCTGAACTAGGAGTCAGGAAATCTGGGCTCAGAAAAGTATACTGAACAGGAAAGCCTAAAATGAGATGTCAGTAGACTTTGAGTATTTAAACTAAATTTTGTGACCAAGCTTGCCTAAAGCTGTCCCCAGCATAGCAGCAGGGAGAGCAGGGTGCTGGCATATCTTCTGCCCAAATCTCTGTGTGAAATGGGAACAGAGAATGGGGAGCAGGAGCTCCTGAGAGTGCAGCTGGTGGGGCGGCTGAAAATGTGTTGCTACATGGGACCAGTTCCTGCATGAAACACAGCTGGTGGCTTGTTTACATCCCTACCCATCATGCAGCTTAGCCAGCAATAAGAGCACTCAGACAGTAACAATTCTTCCAAGACATCTACTTTTCCAGACAGTGGAAGGTGCCTTGCAGACTGCAGAGGATGTTAAACTCAAATTAGAGCCAGGAGTCCAGAAGATGTCTGCTCCATCACAAGCAGCGTGCTGTCTGTGCTAAGGGACAGTGGGAGGCAGAGATCCCACTGTGGAACACCTGGCAGAGGAATGTGAGGTCTGCACTGGTGTCTCCCCACAAGCCTCTTTTGAGGAATGTATAGAGAAAAAACGTTAGATTATTGATAAAAAAGGATCATAGCCTATTCTATTTACAACCATTTTTGACTCACTGTTTAGAACACTGTTTGAGAATGGATTATTTTCTTTTCCCTTGAAAATAAGCAGCAGGAATTAACAAGCAGTGCCCTTTCAGGTGCAAACTACCGTTTTACCCTCCCAGCTCCCTTTGCTTTGACAAACTACTGTATGAGGCACAGATACGTGCAATCAATTCTGTGTCCTCTCAAGGTGGATTCTTACTTGAATTTGAGTCCCCAAATGCCTGACACAGTTACTTTTTGAAAAGGACTTAGAATTGATTCTGAAAAGTCTCCAGTGTAGTCTCCATCTGTGACTGAGTTCATTAAACAAGTTATTGAGCTTGCTTACCAATGACATTAGGAACTTCATACTGCGATGAATTTGCATGATAATTTTATTTTGACTTTCCAGCTTTTGGGTCATTCATATAACCTTTTTTTTACCTGTAACAAAACACATCAAATTCATTATTATTGTTACTGCTCAGTTAATATGTATCAAGTTATTGATGTTACTAAAATGTCAAAAATTCAGTAAGATTTAATTTATAGGAGGACACACACACATATGCAATCGCACAATTACTGTCCTTATTCTTCTGGCACATCTGTGGCCAGTAATAACAGCAGTAGTAATAATAGTTAACAGTAATGAGAACGGCAACAAAACTCCCCTCATCCGGAAAATGCTGAATAATGTCACTAGCCTTATCACCCATGGTATTTCTTGTAAACTATTTGATATAAATTACTTGAATAAAACTATAGCAATGTGAAAAATAAAGATATTCCTATTATATTTCCTTGTATATTTTGTAAAGGACACAACTTGCCACAAAACTCTTTGTTTCTGCTTTCCAGCATCTGCTATTAGTATTTGTATTTATTCATTCATTAGAACACTGAGTTAAATTACTCATTTTAGCTGATGGTGCTTATTTTGGCTTTCCATAATTTTTCTTTATCCTTTGAGTTAACTTTTAATCTCTCTCCTGTCTTTCATTTGGGAAACAGCAGAAAAACAGTTCTGTTTGAGAAGAAAGTATTCTCATCCTTTTGTTTACTTATGTTGGGATATTTGTCTCATCTCTTTCAAGAGGTTATACAACATATTTTACTTATCTCAACTTTATGATGATATGATGCTTGATAAAGAACATTGGTACTGTAGGTGTGTACATCACTTCACAGTTTAAATATCATCCTGCTTATTTGCCTGCTGGGCTACGACATTCAGAGGATGATATTTTTTTCCTCTTTATGCAGTGTTCCTGCATTTTATAAAATTATGGTGATTAAAATATGTTTTTTGGAAAATGGCATGAATTTCTAAGCCGATATTAAAAATAGTTTGGAGATGAATACATGGCATTTGGATATTTTTTTGTCACAGCACAGATCAGCTTAAACATTGAGCTGGTGTCAAAAGGACTGCCATGGACATTCTTGTGCAGTGTGAGCCCAAACCTTCCATTTCTGAGATTTACTCCATTAAAACACAGAGTACGTACAGCTTGCTGTTTTCACTGAAAAATAAGTTGCTGGCATATCAGTTTGTTATTGACAGAAAACTGAGAATGGGGAGGAAAGCCCAAGCACAGAGATGTGTTGATGGACCCTTTCCTCTGCAGTCCACTGCGTGTGACGGGGTGAGCAGTTCAGCATAGTGGGAGCATAACACACATTTGGGTAAGGTCTTCTCTTCCTTCTTGAAAACCTGGCACTCTGACATCATGAAAATAGCTTGTTCTAGTATCTTGTGTTTTGTTATCATGGTGACTTAACTCAGGAGTGCTTCCAAAAAGGCTGTACTCCCTTGTCCCTTTCCAATCACTTTTCCTTTGGGAAAAATCATTTGTGCCATCATTGAACCAGCTATTGGAATAAAATGGCTGAAATATAAATCAAGAAAAGATTTGCTTGCAGATAGATTTGTTTTCTGAGTCATTTCACAGTGTGTTGGCAAATTGCTCCAATGTGTGGGTGGCCTTGGAATGAGAATAGCCTCTGGGAGTTTGAAGTGAGAAGGACACCAGGACAGGAGAGTCTAGGATGTGCTTTTTGAACGACTTCTCAAAAATCAAGGATGTTTAAGCAAGGTCATGTCATAAGAGGACTATCTTGGGGGTGAATTTTATCTAGAAAATCGGTTATCCAAAAGAGGGCCTATAAAGCTATAGGAAGGATTTCTTGCTGGGATGAGAGAAAGACAAGAGGGATTGCTATGTGCTTAACATGTGCCAGATCTTGAAGCTCGCTCAGAACAATGTAAGTTAAAAACACATGAAAGCCTGCAAAGGACAGTTGGACAATTTTCTGAACTGTTTTTGCCTAACTCTACATCAGTTGTACTTCAAAATTATTAAAACCAATGTCAAGTATAGAAAAAAGTAAAATATAAAAAAGCCTGTAGAAAATAACAGTATTTCTTCAGAGAATATTAAAAATTTTTAGAGGCAATTGGCACATAAAACCCCTTTATCTTTGGGTTTATCTTGTTTTGGTTTGTCTTTTAGCTTAAACAAGTTAAAAATCTTTTAAGGTGTCTTCCTACTGATGAGTTGAATATACTTCACAAAATACGCTTGTAATTATTTGTGTCCTCTCACCATGCAACAACATGCTGAGAAGTATTTCTGCCTTTTATGTCCATTTACAAGATACAGACCAGGGAACTGCCTCTACAAGCAGGACCCAGAGCTTTCAACTCACTGAACAAGGGCTGTCTACGATGAATATTTCAGTGCAACAAGAGTAAACCCACTTTATCCTGTTCTAACTCATCCTGTTAAAAATCTACCTCTCAGCTTCAATCTACTCAAGTCAGTTTTTCTCCTCTTTAAAAATTCTATGCTCCACAATGTATGATATGGATTATCATACATTATGTATGATTATAGTAAAAGTAATTATGACAGTTTTCCAAATCATCTCGATAACACCATGACCTCAATTCCCGAGGCTCTCTCAAAGAATTTCTTTCAATTTGGAAAGAGATTACAAATATGGTATAGTATTCCTGACTGAAATTGCATTTGCAAATTTGTCTGGGGAACCGGAGTCCTCCAGTAATTCCGCTTCTGAGCCCCAATGCCAAAAGATTCCAGCAGGTGAACAAAATCATTCATTTTGGTCACACCAAGTGAAACTGGTCCAGCTATGCAGCTAGTGTAAACTGTCTCAGCGGTCACAGCAGTGATGCTGAATTATGGTGGCTAAGGAGACTATTATATTCATTTTGTTCATCTGTAGAGCCATTCTCTGAAATAGCTTGTGATGATTGTCTCTCCAAGGTAGAATCATGTCAGGAATTATAAATTAGCCATGTGTAGTGCATCTGAGGGAACACTCAGGTTTATTGCCTCTTGGTAAGTTATTAAGCTTTTATTGAAGCATATTTTGTATAAGCATCAATATTATCCGCATGCTTTGTGCCCAATGTGTTTCACTTTAGCACATTTCAGTTAAGGGTCTTCAAATAGGCTACAAACACTAATGAATCAAGCTTCGTAGTGCTCCACTGAGGAAAGAAAGTGGCATCATTGTAGGTCAGGATACCGAGGAATGGAGTGGCTTTCTGAAGGCAGTAAAATCAACTTCAGATGATGGTTCCTGCTCTTCTGGCATCTTGAGGACTTTCCTGTTTTCCCTGCCAACAGTGGTGTAGGAAAATAAGTCAGCTTGCTCACAGCTGCTGGCTGCATCCCCAGGAGTGGCGGGCCCCAGATGTACCCTATACTGGACATCACTTGTTCTGGAGTCCATGTGCCCCTGAGCAGCAAAGTTGGCCCCTCTAGCCTTACACCACTGCCTACACTCCCACTCTCATGTTGCCCCTTCATGCAACACCTGCCATATCAAGTGCTGTGGTCCCAGGCATTCTCTTGCCAAGCACAATGCATCCTGTGGATCCCAAGAGCAGCTATAATGTAGTTTGAATTAGCCATTGACTGCACAGAGGTGAGAGATTTGACTGAGCCTGGTGTCAAGGCCCAATAAAAATAGAACAAATAACCAGCTATCGTTGTAATATGACAGCTGTGGAGAAACTTCCACTTACTGGTGGTTTTTTAAACAAACACACTTTTACATCCTCTGAGATTAATTTTTCTCCCCTGGCATTGTGCTTAGCTGGTATTTAATTTTAGAAGTGCTTTTGTTCTGTCTGCTGGACACTTCTACTCACCCTTAACTATGTTCCTAGTTCTACCTATTGTCAGCAGATGTCAGACCTGCAAGCTGAAATGTCAGGCCTATTGGGAGAAATTCTTCTTAATAATCCCCAAATTGTGTCTCTGTGTCCAACACAGTCATAACAATATGTCAAACACTTACTGCAGTGTCTCTAAGTCTTGAGTTTTCAGAAAGCCTCTAAGCTTTTATTTTTTATTTCATTTTCCTGAACACAGCGATCTGTAGATACTTTTAAATGCTTTACATCAACTCTTACTCACTTTTCATTCTTCTCTCTGGCCATTTTTCCCTTGCAGTGCAGCTGCCACTTTCAGTGTGATGTGCTGCTGGGTTCCTCAACCCTCAAGTTTGAGAATTTTCACTTTTCAACCACTCTTATTGGCTACCTGGTAACAGGTTCTTTACTTTTCAATCTCAACCTATTTTTTCAGGTTTTTTAACACGTTTTAGAAATTGGAGTGGAAAAAAACTGCAATACAACCCTTTTCTCCTAAAACACAAAGTATGGATTTATATTTCTAAACCTTTTCCTCCACATCTAGAAATTTGGCTGCATGGGTGCATCCCAGGTTTACTCATACATCACACATGCACCCCAGTGATGCATGTCAGTGTTAGTGGCTCAATTTTCCATGTAATTTTCACAGATAAACTGTTTGTACAAATCCATGATCAATGTGGCGGGAAAGGGGAAAGTACTGTTTGTATTCCCAAATTCAATGGCATGGAGTGGTGGTTGGTTGGAGTCTTGCCTGACTCATTTTTTCCGTGTTGCCTCAGCTGGGGCTAGTATTGCAGCTCCTTGCTCTACTCAGAGTCCCCCAAACCCCTTGTTTTTCCCTTTTTTTCCTCCTATTTTCTTCCTAAAACTTCTTGTATTCATCAGTTTCCAGCAGTTCCACTTTGTGAATTTGTATGCTCAATGGCATCTTCTCTTTTCCTTGCAATTTATTTCTTGAGGGGAGACCAATTGCATAACTTCAGCTTCATTCCCTTGTTTTAGGTAAAGGAAAACAACAAACCAAGACACAATTGTCTTCTGTTAGATGCTCTGACAACTGTCATATTACTTAACAACCATGCAGGGAGAAGACTTTCAGAAGTTCAGTAGGGTGGTACCCTGGAGGGCTAGCTCATTACAAGCTTCCAGGGTTACATCTAGAAAGCTTTGCCAGTCCATGATAACTTTCCTTTCACCCCAGAACTAAAGAATGGTTGCATTAAAAGCAGCAACACAGACCAGCTCTGGCTGTACAGTCAATTTTTAGCAGATTAAATATTTCAATAACCTGTTATGAAAGACAATGACAAATAAGAAAGTGGAAGAGTTAATCCTATGGAAAGTTTTATGAAGAAAACAACTATGTTAGGGTTGTGAAAAATAAAAGGGAGCAAATAAATTTGGAACAGTTTATCATGAGTTAGTACATTGGAAATGAAGCCTGTTAAATAAAAGGGAACAAAATATTTTTTTACAAAGTATCTCTGTGGAACAAAATGGCACTTTCCATGGATAAATACTGCCTAACAATGAGTTTCATAATGTATAGTGTGCTACCCCTTCTTTGTCTCTTGTCCTTTGTCTGCACGTATTCATGGTGACTTGAAGCACTAGAATTTAAAAGCAAGTGCTTTATGACATTAACTGAGTTTCAGAGGCACCAGAGCATTGAGAGCAAAATAAAATTAGTTCTTCATACACCTTGTGAAAGAATAGAAAGCATCCGATGAATGATAAGTAACTCAAGTTTCATTTAGGCTGATAGAAAAGTTCAGGGAGTCCCTGAGCTGTTTACCCATCTACCAATGAAAGCACATCTTCTTCTAGCGGCCTACTACAGATTTTGAACATGCATGGAATGAAATCTAAACTATACTGAATATTGAATCCTCTATGTTTTCTTTCTCTGTGTAAGAATTCTTCTACATATGATTTGTACCTATGGTGTCCTTGATGTGTTCAGATATAGCTATAGGAATCTCCTTCTCAACAATATTATAGCAAGTAGAAAATGTCTGATTACAAGTGAGTCTTGGGGATCATATCCCTTTTTATAAATTAAAACATGTAGAAACAAAGATGGTTGGGTGGTGACTTCCAGATCCTGAAAGCATGAACACTGCCATGTCTGTCTGTTTAACAATGGCATACTGACCTTAATAAAAGCTTTTATGAGCTGTTTTTCAGGAACTGGGAGTGCAGTGAATAACTTTATAGAAGTCCTGCTTACTTAAATCTGATTGAGAGCAACAAACATGGATGTTTAACGATGCCACAAGCTGCAGCTCCCAGTTCTGTACCTCCTCATATACCTGTGAGATAATCCTAGGAGGACAATGGATGTCAATTCTAAACTTTATCAAAAAACATTGGAAAATCTTTTAGAGTTATGTATTGTGTTAGTTCTTTGCCTTTGTTTCCTCTCCAGTAAGAGATCCTCTTTACAAAGTAGATAAAATGTTGATATATTCAGTGGTGGTATGTTTAGGAGCTTTGGGGGGGACAGTGAAAACTTCATTCCCAAACTGATGCAGGAGTTTCTCCTCTGGGTTTCCGACAAGAAGGATCATCCAGTCTAGTCTCTCACAACTACAAATGACTGCTGAATAGGTAGCTGCTCAGTCCAGATAAGTAAGTCCACAGAATACTGAGTCCATACTCACTCTCAGATACGCAGCCAAACAGCACTTTTTTTGCGCTCTACAATGAACTTCAGTTCAGGCATAAAATGTTCCTGCGTTACATGGAAAAATGTCCTAGGTCCCTTCAGTAGCAAGGAAATGTTTTAAGTGCAAATACTCAAAATTTGTCTAAAAATGTGATAACACCTCCTACTGCGGAAAAGGATGATGGTTTCCTATCATTGTCACCAGTACCTGCCAATCTAAGTTACAAATATGTAGTCTGTCCACTGAAGATTTTAATCTATTGCTACCTTAAAAGGAGTTCATGAGGCAGCTTCTGGCTGGTGATTTGCTCTGAATATGATTTTTCTCTTTGAGGAAATATTAAAATCCATTTTCTTTGTGATGATGTAGATTGCAGCTTCAGTTGTGCAGCTTTGATAGATTAATAGATTCTCTTGTGTTCACAGTGTCCCTTTACTTGTTTGTAAACTCCAAGTTTTCTCTTTCATCTTTTCTTCAGACTGAATAGATCCAGGTCTCTGCAATTTCTCCATAAACATTCACTATTTGAAACTTTCACCATTTCCCTTGCTTCCTGTTTAATTTCACCTGATTGCTGGCGTGGGAGTGTGTGAGATTTCCAGGGTAATAGCTGCCATATGCAGCATATTTGTTTAATGGGTTTTTGGGGGGGGATAATAATGAGAGTTAAAGGAGGAACTGAAGGGAGAGAAATGAGTTTGGGGGGGACAGAGGAGGGGAAAAAAGATGAAAGAATTTATTTCTGGGCCCCTTTCTAGAAGAATGATGTTGAGCATGTCCAGAAAAGAGCGACGAAGCTGTTGACGGGGCTGGAGAACAAGTCTTAAGAGGACCAGCTGAGAGAACTGGTGTAGTTTAGCCTTGAGAAGAGGAGGCTGAGGGGAGACCCTATTGCTCTCTACAACTACTTGAAAGGAGGTTGTAGAGAGGAGGGAGCTGGCCTTTTCTCCCAAGTGACAGGGGACAGGACAAGAGGGAATGGCCTCAAGCTCTGGCAGGGGAGGTTCAGACTAGATATAAGAAAGAAATTTTTCACAGGATGGATCATCACTGGACACTCGTAGAGGCTACCCAGGTTGGTGGCTGAGTCATCATCCCTGGATGTATTTAAAAGATGGGTAGACGAGGTGTTCAGGGACATGGTTTAGTGGCAGATAGGAATGGTTGGACTCAATGATCTAAGAGGTTTTTCTGGTGATTCTATGATTCTATTTCGGTTTTGATAACAGTCTACCTGGACAAGAAGCATAAAGGTCCTTCTTGGGCTGGGTGTCCCAGGGCATTGAGAAATTCTGGTAAATGCACTGTGAGAAAGCTAGTGCCAGAGCATTTTTGCTCAGCCAAAACATGAAGCAGCCCTGCTTACCTGGTCACTGCACTGTGTTGCAGCATGATGGTTTCTTACAGTAAGATGGGTCAGATGGAATGTTGTGACAGAAAGGCCACTTCTGCAGTAATTCACAGAAATTTGCCCAGTGCCTCTAGCTTACCAGAGGCCTTGGCAAATGATTTTGCAGACAGTATCTAAGTCTTTGTTCTATTATAGAGTTCTTCTCCAAAGCATTTCTTCAAATCTTTTAGATGAGGTTACTTTTTTTTGTAAGGGATAATTTATATTGCTCTTTCTATGTTGGACACACCTTGTGTCAATAACTCATATTTATTACAGCAGAGACACTATTGAGACTATCTGGCACAGTGCTTCACTGTTCATGCATACATTATTAGTTCATTAGCAGAGACAAAGTTTCAAGAACCCTTCAACCCTTTCAAACTATGAGAAAGTTACAGCAATAGCTTGTTGGAGAGCAATGGAATTATCTATAAGTGATTTGTTATCTACTATTTCACCCAGACAGCTGTGATATTTAAAAAATGCCAGTCTATTGTCTGTTTTCCCCTGCTTCTCCATATCCTCTGCTATGTGGTGTTTGCCCAGCCTCTCCACTTCTCTAGTCTCTTAGCTCAGAATCTTTGGTACAGACATTGCAGTTGATTTGTGTCTTGAAAGTCACAGCTGCAAATATCTTCTGAGCCTGACAGCTGATCAGTGCAGGAGCCAGGAGTGAATCACATCCCCTAGATGTCAACATTTTCTGTGCAGTGAATATCTTTGAACTTTGTGATTGAGTGTATGAAGGGAGAGGTATCGCTAGCTATAAAGGATTGAAGTGACTTCTGCCCTCAAAGCTTTCCCACTACCTGTTTATTAATTATGTTAATTCAAAAGGATAAAAAAAGGAAACCTTTTGACTGATGAGAATATCTTGATAGACAGTCAAAAACTTTCCTGATTATATTGAGTATATGATATTCCTCTCCAATATGGCAAATTAAATAAACAGATCCAGCCTCCCCTGTAATAAGCAAAGAGGGCCTCCATTTATAAAGATAAAAAAATCTTCATGAAAAGATGAACTTATTTAAAATATGAAATACTAAGTAGAAGAAAAAGTTGCTTAATGTGAGTTTTCCTCATAACAGATTTTGTTTGTAGTTATTCAAGTCCAAGAAAGTGCTGTAAATCCCATACAAAGGCCCTTGGAGGCAGAGGAGGGAGAGGGAGATTAAGGAAGCAAAAACCTTATTGCCTTGGTGTTGCTGTATGATTTCTGCAGAATTAAACCCAGAGCATTATGTTTATTATAGACATTGCATTGCTTCCCTGATTATGCTTGATAGAGAAAGAAGCACAGAGAGCTCTGGAAGGTCTTTCTCCTACAAAGACTGAGGGCCTGAAGAGGAAAGAAGTCCAAGCAAAAACCTCCATGCAGGCACAATGATTTATATATTTGAGTTTGGAGGCTTTTTTAAACTCTCACTCTTTTTTCCTCCTATTAATCGTTGTTTAACGCATACACATTTTTAAATGTAAATTCTTATTTGCACCAAAGGCCTATCTTCTATCATCCATATAATATTATGCAACTCCACTGCAGACACGAGAACTGAATGTTTAAACTTTAGATTAAAATGTACCCCAAACTGAGAATTTGGGCTCAGGAAAGGTGCTGTAAATTTAGCCCGGAAAGTCTAAAGAGCTTCACAGATCCATCACAACAACTGGATGGAAAACGCTAGCAAAAATTTTACTTTTGTTTATTGTCTGATGCTCTCTATGTGATTTCAGAAAACCTTATTATGGAAACCTGTATTCAAAATCAGGACTTATATGAAAGAAGAAATATTGATTAATGTATTTTAATAATTGGTTATCAAATAGTATTGAAGTCCCCAGTGGAAGGTGCACTGCTTAATGCTTATTTTTCCTCATACACAAGAATATTATGCTCCTGATGAATAATTAGAATGACAAACATCTGCAGAGTTATTCTAGCACATTATACTGACAAACATTGATTGAGAGGTGGACTTCCAATGACAACTGTCATTTTTTAAGCATAGATAGTAGGTATGTGTAGTAGGCTTATCAAGACACCTTTGGTTTGAAAAACATTAGAACAATGGAAAATTGTTAAATTGAGAAGGTGTTTACTGCAGAAAAAGGCAGTCTGAAGTATATGAAAAGAAATTAAATCCTCTGGGAATACTTAGCTAAAGTGCAAGCTGTAAGCTCTCTGCAAAATCTTTCCGTTATGCTCAATCATTCTGAGGCAATACTGGCTTCTTCTAAGGAAACAATTTATGGTCTAGTGCAGAGAGAGTGAGAGCTGCAATGTGTAAAGCAGTGAATCAAATAGAGCTGTGATTAAAGATACTTAAGTCCAAAGTCTTTTCCTTATTTCCATGAAGGCAACTAGTCTTGTGCAAGTGATTGAGAAGTGACAGACATCAGCCTAGCAAAATCCTATTTATTTTCTTACCTGGAGAAACTGAAAAGAAGTAAAGCTATGTAGTGACAGGGTGATACAGGGATTTAGGACATTAAGTGAGAATGATTTTAATGAACAAACATTATGTCTACACTTTCATGTACTTATATGCAATAGAAAAGTTTATACGGTATAAGAATATTCATTCATAATTCCTTAGATTATGATATCTCTGAGATGGAGGTCTTCCTCAGCTGTCATTTTTCTACTTTTTTTGCCAATGACACATCTGATTAATGTGCTGTGTGAGGAATGAGATCAAAACAAACATTGATAATAGATCTGGGTAAGTACAATTACTAACAATGTAAATCTAGTTTGTATGGGCTGTTGCAAGTTGAGAAACATCCTATTGGAATGACCTCCTACTTGAAACCATGCCTCCAGCAAAAATGGGTATGAAGAGTCCTAATCAATCAATGAGGGAATTAAGAGTTACTGGCCATAGTTTACTGTCGTCAAGTCAGAAGAACAAGCACTTGGACAACAAAGTGAGTTCATATATTCCTCCAACCTTTGCTGACTCCTGGGGGTGATACAAGTGCTGTGAACTATCACACTGCTTGCCCTGTAGCAGAAGGCATGAGGAGGAGTTCCAAGATGCCATTTAAATCTAGCAGTGGACCTTTCTCTTTTCATAAAGTAGCCATAAACCAGCAGTCATGTCACCAATGAATTCTCATCCTGAATCCACACTTAGGGATTTTCGTCAGCTTAGGATAATGTCAGTGAGAAGTATCACAGACCTTAGTCACTTAGGGTTATGTATACCCTCAGGGCTACCCAGTTTTTATGTATCTGTAACGGGACTGAGAAAGTCTCTGGGGTTTCTACTGATAATAGTTCCAACCAATTCCACTCCGTACTTCATTTTGCTTAAAACCTTGAGCTAGGTTTGACATTTCTGTTTATGTCCAGGCTAGCACTACTGAGGAGTTTGATGTATAATGGAGGAGTGTCTGAATCCTTCAGTTAGAAATAGAAAATGACGTAGTGTATTTTACTGTTCCTATGCATTTAGAGTCTAAGAGGATATCACGTGAAGGAAGGATAGTTTGTATTACAGTGACTGTCATTTGGCAGTCATTTAAGATTAGGAATAATATAAAGTAATAATTCTGTCAGAGTTCCCTGCCAAAAATTTTGGCTTATTACATTCTCATTACCCACCTGCAGCTCATGTCATATTTTCCCAAGTTTCCTAATATTCCAATTATTCTCTGCCAATATCCCATATCTTCTGTCACCTCCTGGCTACAGGAATGATACTAGCAATAGCAATAAAAATCCTTGAGCAGAATAAATTATTACCTATGAACACTTGGAGTAACATACAGATAAAACTGTGGTGGATGACCCTTCAGGTGTTTTTCTTTAACAGCTGATTGCTTTGTTAGCCAAATCCCAATTTTCCTCCTACCCTCCATAGTTCCTAAATATTTTTTCTTCAGAAGGTCTTGCTGAGCATTGCCTTCCAAATGTTTCTGATTATAGATTTTACAGTAATTAAAAAGCAGTGTACAGCTTAGCAGATAGCCAAAACTGCATGTGATACTTCCAAAGCCCTCATTTACAATATAGGGGATGGGAATTTCTGTAAGGACAGCTTTGCAAGTTCATCTTCTTCTTTTTTTAATTAACTCCTGCTTGCATTATAATATGTATTGGGATTCATTACCTGTTTTAGTGTTAAGTTCTGGTATGATTCTTATGTTGATAGAAATAAAAGGTGATGGTAGTCAAGGGAAGTTTCAAAGTGGAAATGTTTTTGCTTTGTGAATCACTATTTTGAAAGCAATGTAGGTAACATTTGGGCTTAGTAAATGCAGAAGCTATAAAACCTTCATTGCTCCTTCTAACACTTTAAAAAATAACTTCTACTACTGTGCTCTTTGCAAGAAATTATATTCATGGTATAAGTGGAAAATATAGGGGACTTTAAAAGACTATTTTCCTTCACTTATTTTCAGATTCAGAATGATGCTCAGGTGCATTTCTGGAGAAAAATTACAGTATAAACTATGTTGGAGTAACTCTTTGGAGGTAATATTGTCCATCCTTTACTCAAAATGGGGTTAACTCCCATGTCAGAGCTGGTTGCACTGAGCAATTTGCAGCCAGGTTTTAAAAACCTCCAAGCATGGAGGAAACCAGACTCTGTTCCTATATTGAATCACCTTGACTGTGATTTTTTTTCCTCACTTCCATTTGAAATTTCCCTGCAACTTGTGACCTCTTGTCTTTTAATTTTGCACTTTTGGTAGGAGTCTGACTCTCCCTATCCTCCCATTTAGGGAGCTGAGGATAGTAATGTGTCTCTAGGCCTTCTCTTCTACAAGCTAGGCAAACCCAGCTGCCCTAGTTTTTCATCTTACATCATATGCTCTAGCCTCTAGTCCTCTTCATGGTCCTCATAATTTTAACACAAGCGATAAAATAAATAATCAAAACTAGATTTTTTTGCAAGTGGTCTGGTAATATCCTTATTCCATTTGGATTAAAAGAGGCAGGTAACTGGTTTTGAAGTGGTTCTGTGAAAACTTGAATAGAAAATAACACAAATAATGAAATAGAGAATGAAAATACAAGTGCAAAGGGAGCTGGAGTGTCACTGATTCCCAGTAGCCTTTGTCCTGTTCCCCTGCACTGACCTTGAGAAGCCATGAACCTGATATGGCACTGCAGATTCACTGCAGCCTCCTTTTTTTGGAATACTCCAAATGTAGCTGTAGAGCAATGGGGGACATTCAGCACTGAGTCTGACTGCCACTCAGTGAAAGAAGCTGCAACGTGATGCCAACTGATTCTGTTCCTCACAAAGGCAGCTTCCAGCCCCACAGGAGTCTGCAGGCTGGGCTGTCCTAAAAGTAATGGAAATCACTTTCTGGCCTTACCCAAAGTCAGATTTACACAAATTGCTTGCAGTTTCCAGAAACAGTGCCTTATTTACAGCCCTGAGCCTGATTCATCTCCCTGCTGCAGAAGTTTAAGAGTGGTGAATTGCATTCATCATTTTCAACATCCTGGAAGCGGCGGTAGAACTCCTCTGCATTCATAAGGTTTAATATACATTTTGTATGTTGCAGGATAAGAATCTACATTTAGATTTAAGAAGGGAATAACAACCAATAATCATAATGAAGGGCTGATAGCAAAAGTTTTGCTGTGCTATTGTATTATCAAGATAATAGTGTTCTAGAAATGTTGTATAGCAAGAAAAAGAAAAAGAAAAATTGTAACATTGCTGATAAACATTTTTCCCTTGAGATTCAGATAGTCTGACACTTTTTGCCAGGTTTAGCTATGAATGCAATTGAAAAACATGACTTCGTGACGTTAATTTCCAGATTATTCAATTTCTAGAGGGTTTGTTTTGACTGATAGTTATAATGTTCAAAATCCTTTGCCCTTTTTTATCCAAACACTTTTCTTCTTTTTCCTCACTGTCTTCACTCCTTTTATCTTCTCTCCTCCAACTTGCAAGTAGAAAGGGAAGAGAGGAGAGGGAAAGGATATAAGGGACAAGGAAAAAAAACAATGCACCCATTTTAATTCTCTATACAGATATAAAAATATTCTGCAAACATTTTCAATTTCTTTATCAAAAACATTTCAACCAGCTTTAGCAGTTGAGCTGGAAATTACCTAAGGTAAAGCTCTCATGATCCAGAAGATGGATTTATTATTCATATTTCCCTAGGTATAGAATCATAGAATAACCAGGTTAGAAGAGACCCACAGGATCATCAAGTCCAACCATTCCTATCAAACACTAAAATATGCCCCTCAGTACCTCGTTCACCAGTGCCTTAAACACCTCCAGGGAAGGTGAATCAATCACCTCCCTGGGTAGCCTGTTCCAGTGCCCAATGACCCTTTCTGTGAAAATTTTTTTCCTAATGTCCAGCCTAAATCTCCCCTGGTAGAGCTTGTGGCCATTCCCTCTTGTCCTGTTCCCTGTCACTTGGGAGAAGAGGCCAGCACCCTCCTCTCTACAACCTCCTTTCAGGTTGTTATAGAGTTAATGAGGTCTCCTCTCAGCCTCCTCTTCTCCAGGCTAAACAACCCCAGCTCTCTCAGCTGCTCCTCATAAGGCCTGTTCTCCAGCCCCTTCACCAGCTTCGTTGCTCTTCTCTGGACTCGCTCCAGAGCCTCAACATCCTTCTTGTGATGAGGGGCCCAGAAATGAACACAGTACTCGAGGTGCGGTCTCATCAGTGCCGAGTACAGAGGGAGAATAACTTCCCTGGACCTGCTGGTAACGCCGTTTCTGATACAAGCCAAGATGCCATTGGCCTTCTTGGCCACCTGGGCACACTGCTGGCTCATGTTCAGTCGGTTGTCAACCAACACCCCCAGGTCCCTCTCCTCCAGGCAGCTTTCTAGCCAGACTTCCCCTAGATTGTACCTCTGCACAGGGTTGTTGTGCCCAAAGTGCAGGACCCGGCATTTGACTTTGTTAAACCTCATGCCATTGGACTCTGCCCAGCGGTCCAGCCTGTTCAGATCCCTTTGCAGAGCCTCCCGACCCTCCAGCAGATCCACACTTACACCCAGCTTAGTGTCGTCTGCAAACTTGCTAAGGGTACACTTGATGCCTTCATCCAGGTTATTGATGAAGACATTGAACAGGGCTGGACCCAGCACTGAGCCCTGGGGAACCCCACTTGTCACTGGCCTCCAGCTGGATTTAACACCATTTCCCACCACTCTTAGGGCCCAGCCATCCAACCACTTTTCCACCCAGGAGAGTGTGCGCCTGTCCATGCCAGAGGCCGACAGTTTCCATAGCAGAATGCTGTGAGAAACTGTGTCAAAGGCTTTACTGAGGTCCAGGAAGATACATCCACAGCCTTTCCCTTGTCCAGTAGGTGACTAACTTTGTCATAGAAGGTGATCAGGTTATTTTGGCAAGACCTGCCTTTTGTGAACCCGTGTTGACTGGGCTTGATTGCCCAGTTCTCTTGCATGTGCTTCATGATAGCACTCAAGATCACCTGTTCCATGACTTTCCCTGTCACTGAGGTCAGACTGACAGGCCTGTAGTTCCCTGGATCCTCCCTGTGAACCTTCTTATAGATGGGCACAACATCAGCCAGCCTCCAGTCCAGTGGAACTTCCCCAGTCTTCCAGGACTGTTGGAAGATGATGGAAAGGGGTTTGGCCAGCACATCCACCAGCTCCTTCAATACCTTCGGGTGAATCCCATCTGGCCCCATAGACTTGTGGGTGTCTAGTCGGGCTAGCAAGGCTCTGACCACCTCCTCTTGGACCATGGGAGCCTCATTTTTCTCCTCTAGCTCTGGGGTGTGTACACAGAGGAAACAACTTTCTTTACAATTAAAGACTGAGGCAAAGAAGGCATTAAGTACCTCAGCCTTTTCCTCATCTCCTGTCTCTATTGTTCCTTCTCTGTCCAATAAGGACTGTATGGTCTCCCTAGTCCTCCTTTCATTATTTATATATTTATAGAAAGATTTGTTGTTATCTTTCACTGACTTTGCCAATCTGATTTCTAGCTGAGCCTTTGTCCTTCTGATTTTTTCTCTACACAATCTCACTTCCCTCCTGTAGTCCACCCAAGAGGCCTGTCCCCTCTTCCAGAGCCCATAAACATTCCTCTTCTTCTTGATATCCCTCAAGATCTCTCTGTTCAGCCAAGCTGTTTTTTTCCCCTGCTGGCTTTTTTTCCAGAACATGGGGATGGCTTCCTCCTGAGCTGCTAGGATCTCCTTTTTGAAGAGCTCCCAGCCCTCATGGGCTCCCTTGCCCTTAAGCACTGTCTCCCATGAAACTTTGCCAACTATCCTTCTGAAGAGTTCAGAGTCTGCCCTCTGGAAATTTAATGCTACTGTCCTGCTAACCACCCTCTTCACTTTGCCTAGAACAGAAAACCCTATTATAATGATATGATGTTTGGCAAATAAAAGAAAAATTTTGGCAGATGAAAGTGGCATGTTCTTTCCCAATTCTTATTTTCATTTTAGAGCTGTAACAGAATCGCTTGAGATTGTTTTCTATTTTTTATTTTTTTTTTATTTTCTGGTCATTCCCTCTTATTTAAAAGGGATAAAAACAATTGGGCTGGAAACCTTCTCACAGTCTCGTGAAATGCCTCTGCACTATACTGCACATTTTCTTCTGCCTTTTATTGACTGTTATGGCATATTTCATATAGGAAACCTCTGGGAAATGCACACTATGATTGCAGTATATACACAATTGCTCTTGAGCAGCAGTGTTTTTAAGCAAGACTCATATCATGAGTCCCGAGATCTATTTCTAATCCAGTCAATGCCTCCTTTTGTGACCTTGGGCAAAACCTCTTTCTGCCCTTCAGACCACTCATCTGTTACATAAGAACAGAAATCTGAGATACTTTAGGGGCATTACAAAGCTTAATCCATGTCTGTAGACCTCTCTGAAATGCTCAAAGTAAACACATTACTGAAATGGACAGCAGTTTCTCCCAGTATATATATGCCCTATCCACAAAAACCTTCTGTGAACCTTACCCTGAGGCAGGGAACAGAGATCACAGGCTGCACATTTTGCTTAACTTACTGTCCTCTGCCTACTACTGACTGCATGCATGAGTAGAGAACTTCACTGCTCAGTCTTTCCCATTCATTTGCTTTTGTAAGCCAATGTAAACAGTGAGAAAAACATGGTCTGACATTGATCCTCGGGATTCACTAGGTTGCCCACTTTGCCAAAGCTGGGATTTGCTGGTTGTTTGCTGAGCTGCTGTCAGCTCAATATAGCAATTTGTCTTCTCTTTGACTGCATTTGTACAAGACAGCAGGATAAGGGAAGAGAAATTTCAAACTAGGATGCCCCCACTGAGGGTGCAAGTGTAAAAGAAGGGTGAAGAACCATGAGAAAGCCATCCAATCAAAGGATGTTTTATGCCATGTGTGCTTTATCACTCATAATGAACCAGTCACTGCCTGTGGGGTGGCCAAAGACAGGCACTATTTAACCTTTCTCCTTTGCTAAACCTCTAAATACCCATACATGCCGTAGTTTTTAAGTACCCATCATCAGTGGATTTTTTTGAGCTTTTTAAAGATGACTTTCAATTCTTACTGGTGTTGAATGTACATCAAAAGGGTATAGGACATATGCTGTTACTTGTAAAAACATCTGTATTCAGGGCCACATACATACTCAGGTGTTTATGTTGCTATTTACTTTTCTTTTTTTTCTTGCAATCACGGGCATTAAATTTACTGATGTGCTAGCAGTAGTCTGAAGAAAACAGATTCAGTTTCTATGAAATTGATAGATAACAGTTTAGCTTGAAGGGCATTTTCCAGACGTGAAATGCCCATAGTTCACCATAATTAACTGGAAAGACTATGATTTTCTTAAATTTTGCATAGGCATGAAGCATTTACAGAAACCAGACATTTCCTAGCTCAGGGCTTTCACAGCTTCCTCTAATTATGTCAATGTGACAAAACAGCTTATGAAAACATGCACTGAAGTACATAGAATATGTGTATATTGGTCAACAGATGTTCATCTCCTGGCAGAAGTTTGTAGGTACATAATTAAGTCCTATGCTAGATGCCAAATGTAGATACATTTCCTCATTTATTGCAAATGCTGCAAAAAGTGCAAATGCTAAATCCCACAAACTGCTGCTATCCATTGCTATATTTCTTCAGGAAATATTATTGGAATATAGACCTTGCCAGGAAAGGTAGCTGAGAGGAGGAGGTCACCTTCTGACATAAGTGAATTTTCAGTCCTTTTTACCAAAATATCCATCTGCAAACATGAGTGGTACTGACAGGGATGACTACTGAGCTTTTTTAGCAGAGGGTCTCCCAGATCACATCTGTGCTGTTTTACAGCCTAGTTTCTCTAAAATGCTTGTGTAGCACCTGCAGGCCACAGAAACCTCTTCCAGTTATCCACACTGCCAGCCTCCATTCTCCTTCAGATGTGGAAAGTGCACTTATCCCTATTTTCTAACTACCTGAACGTTTAGGTAAATTCTTTTCTTTGTTATTAACGTTCTTGTTCCAGAGACTCAGACTATCAGTCATTTTACTTATTGGGATTAACACTATCCAACCTGCAATGCTGATCAAACGCACTTCCCTCATCCTTTGCTTTGTTGCCACCAGTCTCTTTCGTTGCTGATAGGGTTAATCCAAGTTACACAGATTCTCCAGCTAGGACAGCATAGAGAGGGCAATTCTTGGGAAAAAGAGAGTTTAAGGGGAGCAAAAATCATTTCCTGAAACACTAATCTAAAGCAAATTAAATAATAATAAAGTTTTAGTTTAGACAGCCACGTTATAAACTGAAGAAATCTGAAGCATGACAGCCTGATGTTTGCATTTTCCTCTTTAATTTTTTAAAAAAATCTCCTGAAAGGTTATTTCAAATCTGAAATATTTTATTGCAGTAATGTAAGGATTTATGTGACATGTTCCCCATGCTAGTTCACCTTCTTAGCAATCCTTCCTCCAGGCTATGAAGGTCAAAATGTGGCTCTAAGTGTTCAAGTAAACTACATTAATTGTATAACATACATAGCTTTTAACTGAATGGTGATTTCTGCTGCTACTCTGATGATCACACACATATCTTACAGTGATTCAGGTGATATTTAGGTGGGTTTATAATGCACTTCATGTAGATGCTTTATTTAGCCAAGCGACCTGAGGCCAGAAAAACTCAAATGGGAGGGATTTGGAAAGATAAAGAGACAAGGAAAAACGTAAGTGGAGGATATAGGGGTTTATCAAAGGAAAATATCAATTGCTGTGCACAAATTGTTTTATCTTCAAGATTACAAAGCAATTCAAGCCCTTACTTCAGTTTTTCTTACAGCACAGTAATTACTGCTCCCTTCTTGAAGTGAATCACTACTTCCTGCTCTTTCTTTCTAAACATCACATGATAGTGACCTGCGTACATCACACTTTTCTTTCATCTCTGCATCCTCTCCGTAAGCACACTGAATGGAAAAGAAGGAGGGAAATTAGAAAGCAGGGAGGCTTCTGGCAGAGGCACATGCAAACGAACAAGAAGAAAGGCAAAGAATGGGGAAAGAGAAGAGGGGCTGAGGGGCCAATAAACTAAATAACCAGAACTGTGGTATCTGGCAAGTTGCTAACAAGATAACAGTGTTGCCTTTTATAAACAAGACCTTTGATGTGGGCTATGAAAAAAATGGAGCTCCTGCCCCATTACATATCCAAAAGATTGCTATTCTTAACTCACTATTTAACCCTCTGACTAGAGAGTGCAAGGAGTTCATCTCACTGTCCCCCATCACCATTTGCTCTCAAGACCTTCCCTCATCATGTTTTTTCCTCTCATCTGAAGTCTATTCACGTGACAGGGGAACTTAGGATGATAGGTGTATGGCCACAGTTAAGTGCTGTCAAGTGCATTCCATAAAAACGGAGAAAGTCTCAGTGTCACTAGCCACTGGGGGGGTTTGTAGTAGGATTCTGGAGATGCTGCTTATTCTACATTTGAGAAGGACTTGGTTCTCATTTCAATGAACAGATCATGCCATATTTCCATCAATCTTTTAAATTAAATACTTTCCAAGATATTTTTGAACCATTCCATTGTATGGCCAGCTTTATTCTTTATATATATTCTTTACTCTCCAAAATCCTTTGCTCACAATTTCTAGTGAGCCACTCCTGATGCTTGATGACAAGCACAACACTAGGGTATAAATGGTCTTCTTAAATTATTCATTTTATTTTGAATCTCGTTCTTTTTTTATTACTGAGCTGATATTTGCTCTCGTATGTGTGTGTGTGGAGGAAGATGGAGTTGCTTAAACTATGCTTATTGAAGGGCTTTACAGTAAAAGCCATTGCCTGTGGACTGCCAATAACAGAACTTTCTGGATAACAGAGGATAGTAGTGCAAATTCTGTTTATTTAATAGCTTAACTTTTGGAACCAGACTGACTTCAAAACCTTTTAACTGTCAAATATTAAATGGCAAATTGAAATATGTGTATGTATTTCTAAAGTGTTAGTGACCAGCCATATACTTGAAATCATGAAGTTATGATGCTGTTTCCCTTTTGAGCTACTAAGCCTTTTAAGTTTTGGTTTTCCTGCTATTTCAAAGCTATTCAAAAGCATCCATGTAATATAGTCATAGAAGAATTACTCTTCTTCTTTTTTTTTCTTTTCAAGTTGAAAGGAAGCTGGACTTTAATTTCTTTAGTTCTCTGGAAAGCTAAAGAAGAAACGCTGTCCTACATATGAGATCAAACAAATTGAGTGGGATACTATTTTTTGTGGTAGACTTTAGTTCTGTTGGAATTTTCATTGCTTTTAAGAGTACTGTAATTGTTACCCTTCCCATTCTTGTTCTTAAAATTCATCTAACCTTCTTGTCTACATGCACAATGACAATCAACTGGTTTTTACATCAACAGACCAGTTACCTTTTAGCCCTGTAATCAGGGAAATACAGTCACAGTAGTCTCAGCATCCCACCACTGGCACCCATCGGAGCAAAAGGCCTTTGTACTTAGATTATAGGCCAGAGGGTTGCCAATGAATACCAATTTGTTTGCCTGACACCTGAATCAAATTATGCTTCTGTAAGAAGTACCCAGAGAGAGATGTACCTCATTAATTATATATGCAAATTGGGATCCAGCAATATCTTATGAGGTTCCATATTGCAAGCCATGGTTTTCTGATGCTGTCAGCAGCTTTTCAGTTTAGCACATCAGTGATCTAATTAAAATGGCCAACAAAGTAGAGCTGAACTGCATTAAATGGTTCCCATTAATGTCATATTTAATTTAGTGGTTCAGTACTGAAGATGTTCATTACTGTCCTTTGATAGGTTTTGAACAAGATTTGGACGGCAAGTTTTACATATGATATTCACATCTCAAGTAAAATAAACACACTGTTTACATATCTGGTATCTCTTCTGCCTTCTCACTCTCCACTTGGCGTGTTACAGCTGGATTGCCAGCTACTCCATAGCTGCTTCTTCAGAGCATCCCGAGAAACTTTGAAGGCATGTGGGAATTGCAGCCAGGGGAATGGCACCATCTTTTGTTGTTTGTTCTCTCTGTCCTTCAAACCAATATTTTTGTCTAATCATTAAAGTCATTCCAGACTGTTCCATTTCATAGACGTGATGAGATGTCTGAACCTTCCCACTGACCGGCAGCATTCTTTCTGCTGTGCACTAAAATTAAGGAAATTGCAATCTTTGATAGAAACAGCCTGTTATTTCTAGTGGTCAGATGAGATGTGGAGGGAAGTTCTCATCCTTGGGCACTGCAGAATTATTTCACTGTTCTCAGAGTTTTTCCTTCTTGTGGAATAGCAAGGAATGAAAAAGGAACCTGTCACTAAACCCACACTTTAAAAAAAGGAGTAAAAAGGTATCTGAAAATGGTACTATTAACTTTTTCTTTCTCTTTTGCAGATGGTTGTGTTTTAAAGCTTCGATAACAGTTTTATGAAACAGAATGGAGGAAAATATAAACCTGGATAAGGAAAATCTATTTCACTAAACTTCACCCGAACCACAATTGTGTAATATCAGTGTACACATTGTCAATGTATACATTGACTTACTGTAAAAAAACATCTTCTGAGGAATGTGTTGCAACTATTTACATCACTGATCTTAATATGACAAGAAGACACACTTATGTGACAGAAGTGTGACAAAATTAGAAAAACTCATCTGCTCAATACTTTAAGTGAAGTCACTATGAAAAATTCAGAATTCAGCAGAATGGAAGTCGTTTCGTCATCCAGGAAACATATCAAATATTGTATCAGAATTGCAGCCAAGGAGAAATTTATGACTTTGGATAGAAGTCTCAGAAACATTTTCATTGCCCTTGACAATCACTTTTTTCTTTTACATGTCTAAGTCTAGTCCTCACCTAAACAACAATATTAGTTAAATTAAGAATAGAAAGATTTTTGTAAATTGGAGAAATTCAAATTTTGGAGAGGAGCAACAAAGTAGTTCATTTATAGTGGCATCATAGGAGGTTATACTGTAACCACACCCCAAGAAGGTGATTATGAGAAGAGAATAAGACTGAATGCTTGAAGACTATAAATACTGTATAGTAGGAATAATAAGTCAAGTGATTCAAACAGTGCCCATTTTAAATGAATGGAATGAAATTCAGCAAAGATGCAGATGAATATTAGAATGTAAAATTTTACAGTTTCAGATATTAGAATGTCAGAATCTTTTACTCCAGAAAAATCACTCAGTGCAAGTATCATAATTTAAACATGGTTTAGGGGGGAAAAACATGACTTTGAAAACACGTATATCTCTGAAAGGGAGAGAGTCCTTAATTTTGAACAAGTCAGTTTTGTTTTTTTTTGGTCAAGAGTGGGATTACTTGGAATTCATAGTTTACTGAGACTGTTTACTAAGAGAAACAGAGATGTGCCTAATGCAAATGAATTAGTTCATTGTAATATCTTAGCACAGCAAGTCAGCCTTGTAATAAGCACAGCTCTACCTTTCCAGAACATTGAGCTTAGATGTGAACAACCCTCAGACATTTTCACATAATTCATATAAAATTCCTTAGAATTTTCTAAAACACAGTTTTGTATGTATTTTCCTGTCTTTTGGGAAGGATGGCCAGGATATGTTCTGTGGCTCCAAAAAGATGAACAGGTTTTGGTCACCTGTAAGGAAGAAGTGGTCCCTAATGGTGTCCCATTCTAATAGATTTGCTGGGGAACCAATATATTTTTTCCCTCAGGAAATACTGTCTGAATTGGATGGCAATTAAAAGACAGATGGGAAGTAGAATTCAACTATGTTTGGTGATTATGTTCTTGCAGAAGCACTTTAAGCACATTTTGGGGTAATCATGTTACTTCTGCTTCTTATTCTAGAGGCAGTGAATATATAGTAATGCACTTGAACTGTGATAAGATCCTGTCCTCCAGGGATTATGTTTCTCACTGCAGGTGAGTAGGGAGCCAGGATTAGTTAATGAATGTGACGAGACTCAGGAGTTTCAATATTCAATTTTCTAATGTTTTTTCCTGTATTAATACTAGTAGAAAATTATGTTCCAATTGATCGCCACCTCCTAACACCTCATTTACACTCACTTTGCTCAATGTAGACAGCTGGTCCACTAGGTGATTTATTCCATACTCTTAACATAATTTTATTAAAGACAAGACTTCATGAATCCAGTGCCTTCTGCATTTATAAATATGACACATCTAGGCTCTTTGATGACTTTCTTATATTATTGAGTTAATAGTTATTATTGAGTAGCAAATGTGTTAAAAGGTACAGCAAGCTTTCCTTTAAGAGACAGAAACCTAAGAATTTAATAGACAACTAAGCATCAAATTTAAGTCTGCTGAGATGTGTCTAGGTGTACACTGAAGGAAAACAGCTGAAATACTTGAAGGGTTACATTTTTATAACACAACAAAGAACTAAGTGAGGGTAATCAGAATATTCTGACATGCAAGCTGAAGCTATTGGGCTGTAACAGAAATTAGGGCAATGTGACTCCCATTCCCCTAGTTAGTGCTTGTAAGTATTATCTTACACTTCCTCTTTCAACTTTTCTCTGAGGATTTCCACATGCTTTAGAAACACAGACAAATCAAGAGTCATAAGGGAATAGCTCTCTGTACTGTAGGCATATATAGAATCTAAATGTTTTCTTTGCATATGCTGTAACAAGTCCTACAGAAACTGATCTCTAAAAGAGCTCTTGTAGGTATCAGCCCTCCTAGCCCACATTGGCCTCAGGGGATGTTGGGGTCCCACTGATGACATCAGGTGTGCATTGAACAGTGCATTAAACTGCTTCTCTGTGGTAACAGTTTCACAGGCTTAAATTTGGCACTGTGTGTTTAAGTCTGCTATCTGCCATCAAACAAGTTTGAAGAGGGATCCAGGTGTCTTGATACTTAACTAATACAATACCCAGATCTCTTGAGCCTTTTCCTTTCCAGAACTAAGGCAAGAAAAGAGACTGCAGCTAATATCACTGAACAGCTACTTAAAAAAATATGCACTTAAACTATGATATTTCTTTATCAGTCTCATTTCCTTTATAAACCTATTTAATTAACTTTATAATGCTAAGTCAAGATTTTGACCACAACTCTATACAATTACTTCAGCCACTGCCCCGTGGCTGTACCGTGATTGAGCATTAAGACGCAATTGCTAGCATTAGGATCCTGGTGGAGCATGTCTTAGAATGACTGCATGGCATGAAATCCAATGATACACTTCCAGACAATTCTTATTAATAGCATGTGGATAGAAAACAAATTCTGGAGACTATTTTTACCCATGAACTCAATGAGTTGAACAAAAAGTGTACAGATAATTCAACACTGCTGTCACAAACATAATTTAAAAAGCTGACTGCTCAAGTTGCTCAGATATTTGTGTGCCACCAAAGCACATGCTGAAAACTGGTATATCTGAGTGATGCTCACCAAAACTCCTGCCTCAGTTTTCTTTGGGTAGTGAATACTCAAGGCCGTAAGTTCATTTGTGGCATGGAGCTGCTCACAGTAACTGGCAAAAGCTGTGCATCACTAGGTTACAACCAGTACCTACAAGTTCTCCTAGCTAGTTTTGATAACATTAAACTACTTGAAATGGGAGTAATAATCTGTGATAAGATACTGTTATTCTCAAAGTAATTATGTTATATCATACCAATATATGAAACTTTTTATGAATGTCTCCCATAGTGCCAGTAAATTCCTAGCCTACTGGGTTTATGCACTGCTGGAGACTTGTGTATAAATTTACTTCTATTTCTTCTGTAGTTATAATTACAAATTATTTTCTTCAATATTATTATGGAACTATTTGCCTTTTGATTAGAAATAACTATGATTAATTACATCATTCCTTATGATATCATTCAGTAAAATACCATTCTTCCTTAATAAAGGAAGGAGTTTGAATCTTCTGCCATACCTTCTTGATTTAAGTTGTAACTCACAGAGAGATTTCCTTTTGTTTGTATTAACTACTATAAAAATACCTGTAAACTCTTTCTGCTCTGCAGAATAACATTCAAATCAATGGTCTGTTATAGCAAGGACAGGAGCTCTTGAACAAAAACATAAGATAATTTCCTTCAAATGGGCACCTTAGAATGGCAAGATAGGCTGACAACCAGGAAAAAGCTGAGGTTTATATCTACTGTTGGTTTATTTTTTCTTTGCTGCATGCAAATAAACATTGAGAACAATTTTTGAAACAACACAGGTTATTCCTAAAGCTCAACTTAACTGTGTTTTGCTTTTAAGTCTCTTGTAGACCAATGCGGATTATGATCATTTTTGATTTCATCAGTTCCAGTCAATCACATCTGACTGTACTAAAAAAAAAAAAAAGACATTTTCAGTGTCCTGATAAACATGTTTTCACAAAGTATCTAATCCTTCTGCAACCAGTAGCAACCAAGGGTATCTTACAAAACACAGCTGGAAAGAAGAGAAACAGCCACTTTCAACTACCCACTAGCATGTAACAAGATAATAATAATTTCAGTGGGAAACAGGAGTCTGATGTTCATTTCCCATGTCTGCCTGGAGAATCTTATGACCACTTCTGCTCTTCTCCAGAAGCAGGACTAGCCAGACTGGTTGAAGACGGGTCACTTTTGTGGCTGGACTGGGAATTTTGGGGCTGGTAGAAGAGAAGCCACCTGCAGAATAGGCTTTCTCACTAACCTAACAGCTATGTTAGGAGACATAAGTTTTTCTCTCTGTCCTTTCCCCATGACCAAAATAAAAATGAGAAACAAAGACATTGACTGAAAATTGATAGAATACGGCTAATTTATAGAAATGTAATTCAATATTTAGAAAGCTGGTGTCTCTTCTGACTCTCTTTTGTGAGAAGAGAGACAGAATTAAAATAGCTTCAAGAGAACCACTAAGCACTAATATGAAAAATATTTAAGAGAGAACTTTATGACAAATAATTAATTTGAGGGAAAAGTGAGAGGTTTTATGAGTCAGATAGGTCAGATTAAGATAGCTCTTGAATATATTATATTAAAGTTGTATATATTCTGCCTCTTAAAATAATAATTTAAGGGGGAGTGAAAAATTTTAAATAAGTAACACATTGGGAACAACGTTTACATTATGGTTGCATTTAATTACAGTCAAGTTAGAAATTATGCACAGAATTTGAGAACTGACTTAATTTTCAGGGCAGTCAACACAGAATTTAATTTATGAATTAGTGTTGTTTGCAAGCACGACCTAAAAAGTCAGAGATATTCACAATAGAGAGTGCGGTGCAGAGAGCAGAGAGAAGTGCTTTGCAGGATGGGAAGTGCAGATGTAACAGAGGAGGAAGGCAACAGAAGACAATGCAAGAGGAAAAGCAGGCAAAAGAGACGCAAGCAGAGCTGAAGGAAAATACAGATACCTGTAGCAGACACCTTTGGGTCTGCATATGAAAATGCATTAACATTGAGACCCTGTGGTATTTACCTGCTGTTTGAGAATTGCTGTAATGCTCTTCAGGATTCCTCTCTGTGCCAGGCAGCTATTGCCTCAGGTAAATGGCCCACTGGGGAGAGATACAGGGGGGAAATCTCAGATACACATATCCTCTGTGATGCAGAATGAAATGGGAGCTGCCTACAGGATCAATGGAAATGTTTCCCCAGAGAATCCTCAGTTGGATAATTACAGCCCCTATATGTGGGTGGTGGCGCAGGTACAGGAATGAATAGTGTAAAATGTCCCCTCATTTTAGACAAAAGGAGTAAAAATGTGTTTTACTTATTTAATCTTCTCAGTGTATCTCAAAAATCCTGAGCTAGGTTCTTGAAATTTTTATCAATTCTGCAACAGAAGTTAACTTGCCACACTGACCTGTAGACAGCTGTAAGCTGTTTTGTTGTTTTTATAATGCATAAAACAGTCTAGAGAGCTAGACATCTTGCTCAGCATTTCTGAAGGTTTCAGATGTGTAGAAAATTGATTGTTCAGCCTATTCCTAAATCATAGAAATGTGCTTATCTTTCTTGTTCAGTGTGGACTACATATACACAGATTTTTTTCCTGTTCTGCTTATCCACAAATCTAGGTGGTCATCTAGCCACAATGGCAATGAAGATTTAAAGAGTAGAGCTCTGGTAGGACTTTTACAGAAATAGGATAACCATTCATATTTGTGAAGACGAAGACCTGCAAATGCATTGTGGAATCCATGCACAAAGAACTAAAATTAATGCCTTATGCATAATACTCTACCCAATTGCAGAACCTCTGACCTGCAGGACTTGACAATGGAAAGCCTTTCAGTTTGCTCTGTCAAAGAAGCTCAGCTTTGACACTGAACAGCTACAGACCGGGTGGCAGGCATGTGGGTACTTCCTCAATAATCTTTTGGCCCTTTACATTTCTGCTGCTGTGTTAACCATAGCAGGGGATCCAGTGTGACAGAAATGGATTAAAACCAACCTTTGTCACATATGGTATCAGCAGTCCACAATCATCTGATGATAATGAATTTCTGTCACTATGCAAATGTAATGTTTTGAGACTAACTTCCAAGAGGCTGAAAACTGCATTCTCTTTATCAAGCCCCCGAGCAACTGCTACTGTCATCACTACATTTTATTAGAGATGATGCCTGGCACCATAGCAAAATCAGAGGTTTATCCCAATGTAGGGTGTCTTTGTGTATGATACCAGATATACAGACTGTACTTGTGGTTCAGAAAGAGTTTTTTACAATTAGAAAGGGTAATGGAGTGAAACAGATAGCTGTCTGAAAAAATGCTTCTAGGTCATTTCTCTTCAAGCACAGACTAAAAACAACTCTACTCAATTTCCATGTACTGCAGAATGAAGACAGTTTGTAGTCAGGTGAAACAGAATTTGAGGACAGATTTCATGGAGTAGTTATTCTAAAATATGCAGGTTTTGCTTAAACGTGGAGGATTTCAGTAACAGGTACTAAGCATTTATAAACTGTGCTGGGTTTGTAGCTCACGCTGTTGGGGTAGTTTTACTGCATCTATACCTCTGTGATTTTAGTATCTCACTCAGCTATGAAAAACAGAAATGGCATTACAATCTAAAAAAAGCCTTAGGCATCCATCAGAATTTATCTTTTTTTTTTTTTTGACCTTAGTATGGCAAATGCCAGGATTTTATTTCCTCAGGTAAAAACACTTAGGTCACTTATGAAGGTCACACTTTGGGTTAGCTATTTTTCTAAATAACTTCGGGTTGTTCCATCTATTTTAGGCATTGGAGATATGAGTCCAGGTTTTATTCTGTTTCCCTTTACATTTTTACAGTGCAGAGCTCTCTCTATTGTCTCAGCCCTTCAGGACATCTCAAAATAAACTTGCTGGGGCAGGAAGGGATTTTGCTGAAACTGAAGTTTGGGGCATTTATGAGATGCTCTAGACTATTAAAAGAATTATGAGATTATGTCCTGGATATGCACAAGCCTTTTTATTATCATCAGAAGTCTTGTGGGATTCAGAAATAAACAAAGAACCAGATGATATGAATTTCTAAACCTAATCCTAAAGTAAGGCTAACTGTAATGATACTCAGAGAAGAAAGTCCTGTATATAAATTTTGTGTATACATGAGACTTCACCAGTAACAGCCCTCCTCTAGTTTCCTTTGATGAGGTTACTTTGTTCACTTTCTTTGGATAGGGAAGAGGTTAAACATTGCCTCACAGGATTTAGTAGCATCTCATTCTCCTTTGACAAATGCTGTTGCATTATCTTTCTCATGTCAAGGAATGTGTTGAACAGAAACTTGATTACTGCCCTACAGCAATGATTGTGTATGTCATTCTGAGCAATGGGGACAAATAATGTTTTAAACAATAGAAAAATCAGTGATTCATAGAATCATAGAATCACCAGGTTGGAAAAGACCCACCGGATCATCAAGTCCAACCATTCCTATCAAACACTAAACCATGCCCCTCAGCACCTGGTCCACCCTTCCTTCAAACACCTCCAGGGAAGTTGAATCAACCACCTCCCTGGGCAGCCTCTGCCAGTGCCCAATGACCTTTTCTGTGAAAATTTTTTTCCTAATGTCCAGCCTAAACTGCCCCTAGTGGAGCTTGAGGCCATTTCCTCTCATCTTGTCTTCTGTCACTTGGGAGAAGAGTAGTTGCAGAGAGCAATGAGGTCTCCTCTCAGCCTCCTCTTCTCCAGGCTAAACACCCCCAGCTCTCTCAGCCGCCCCTCATAAGGCCTGTTCTCCAGCCCCTTCACCAGCTTCGTTGCTCTTCTCTGGACTCGCTCCAGAGCCTCAACATCCTTCTTGTGGTGAGGGGCCCAGAACTGAACACAGTACTCGAGGTGCGGTCTCACCAGTGCCGAGTACAGAGGGAGAATAACCTCCCTGGACCTGCTGGTCACGCCGTTTCTGATACAGGCCAAGATGCCATTGGCCTTCTTGGCCACCTGGGCACACTGCTGGCTCATGTTCAGTTGCTGTCAACCAACACCCCCAGGTCCCTCTCCTCCTGGCAGCTTTCCAGCCAGGTTTCTCCTAGTCTGTACCTCTGCTTAGGGTTGTTGTGCCCCAAGTGCAGGACCCGGCATTTGGCCTTGTTAAACCTCATGCCATTGGTCTCAGCCCAGCAGTCCAGCCTGTTCAGATCCCTTTGCAGAGCCTCCCGACCCTCCAGCAGATCCACACTTCCACTCAGCTTAGTGTCATCTGCAAACTTGCTAAGGGTGCACTCGATGCCTTCATCCAGGTCATTGATAAAGACATTGAACAGGGCTGGACCCAGCACTGAGCCCTGGGGAAGATTTACAGGACTGAGAGTGGTCTCCTTATTCGTAAAGCCCTTGCTCAAAAAATACTCTTTTTAAGCATTTTTTTATGGGTTGCAGTTTAAATTACTTTAAATTTTGCAGTATAAAGTCAACCATTTGTTGCTCCTTGCTGCCTTTCAGTCTATAATATATAAGCACTTTGAAAGGCTTAATTGAGTCTCTGGGTTAAGCAATCACGATAATTAATGTTGTCACATGTAAGAAAGAAACCTGTTACATCATGAGATTTGAGAGCTATCTCAGATTCTTGTCTTTTTCATTTTTATTTACTGCTTATCTGTATTTTTTTAGTTTTCAGTGGAAACTATCAGAGAAAGGAAAAATTATCTGAAAATATAGCCCACTGATGTGTCTGTAGGAAGTCTTTTAAAAAGTGCTAGAGAGTATTAAATAGTTTATAGCCTGCAGATATGTTGTATAAATATACTTAACATTAACCTCGTACATAAAACTTGAAAACCTTCAGTGATCAGACAGACATTTTTCTCATGTGGTACCACTGATGTATTTGTTATGAATGAATTATTACTACAAAAAAACCCCAGGACTCTGCAGTTACCTTTCGTTTGTACTGATAATTAAAACTAAGCACACTTACAGAAGACCCATGAAGCTTCATAACCATTTAAATTAGACACCAGTAAAAAAATAATAGTACAACAATGCATAAACTGACCTGAAATATGTACAGGGTCTTTCAGGTTGCTTTCACCTGAGCGAGTTGTTACATGATGTGTATTGAGTTAATGGGAGGAAAAGATATACTAAATGCATAATCAAGAGTGAATGTATAAGTATAAATACAAATTATATTGAATATTACTTTTATATTGACACATCTTCTCTTAGCTCCATAAATTGCTACCCTTTTGACAATAACTTTCTGTTGAAAGAGAAACTGAGTAGTACAATTCTGACTTCTCAAATTTTTCATGTGGTAGCATCAGTTAGATAATATTCTCCTGTTCACATTGAGAAGGAGTTGTAATTATGAGGTTTACATTCACTTCAGTTGAAGATTTCAGTTTTAGAAATGAACCTGAAGTTCATGTGATCTATGCCATAGAAAGCAGTCTTGTCTTTTTTTACTTAGCACTTCATGGCAACACTCATACTTTCATCAGGGAGACATTGAGAAGTCTGATTTCAAACATATGATGTCATAAATTCAGTCTGTGGAAATATCATGCTGACCACCTAACACCTCATTTTGTTTTTCAAAGTTTTTCCTAAACCTCTGAAAAGTTTCAGATGGTGTTTTGTCACTATACCTTATGCCTTCTTCTAAACTAAGGATTAGAAAGATTGAGGTTGAGATTTCAATGTATATAAATGCCTGAAGACACTTTACATACAGTACCTATTCCAGGTAGGGTTATGCCAAGTATTGTGGCAACCATCACACTGGGTGATTGACTTGTGGGATGTGTACTCTGTTAATCAGAGGAAATAGAATCACTGTCCCTTTCAGAGAAAAGCCTCATTTTAGACTCTCTCCACTCGGCTCCAGGCAGATTGCTCTTTCCTTCAGAGGCAACGTCTGTTCCCTGCTCTGAGTGTGGTCTGACCCACAGGAGGCCTTCAAACTTGCGACTGATGCCTGTCTGCACTCCTAGCATGAATGGTGTTATGAGGTTCAGCACTGTAGCAGCCTTCCTTCATAGTTCTTTTCTTGAGAATGCTTTGTCTTCCTTGCTTTTGAGATCACCCTCTGAAGTACTTACAATCACAAGGACCCGTGATGATAACACACTTTTGTGAGCAGCTTGAACCAGCGCTAAATTCTGACTAACTGTAAGAAGAAATACAGATACTAGGGCTCCAGGAATGAAGGTCTGGCTTTCCCATCACATCATATTTGCAGCTCTGACCATCTGGACTTTCTTTCACCAGCAGATTCCATCTGCCACTTGCTTGATGCCCCAGTTTCTTTTCTGAGGTTGATCCCATATGGTTATAGCTTATGGGCCCTTTTCCTGCACTGTAGGAACTGCACAGCTCTCTAACTAGACACCGTGTACATTTCCACATAGGCACCATTTAGCCCCTTCAGATCTCTAATATTCATTGCAATTAAAACATTTCCCAATTCATTGGAGCACCAAGGAACAGCTAACAGTACAACATAAATGCTAGTGAAGTATAACCACATCTCACAGTCCACCCAAGCTACTGTGCAACATACAGGAGCATCTGTACAGAAATAGTTTGCACTGTGATATTTAGTTAAACCTAACATTTATCAAAACACTCCAAAGAAGCTTAGATGTGGGAATTCAATGGGCATCATTAATCTCCCACTAAAGACACTGCTCACTTTACCAGCTTACATTTAGCAGCTTTGGAAACATCAAAGTTTAAATTGACATTACAGAGATAAGCATTTGGGAGCATTGTGGCTTTGTAAACATCAGTTATGTTAATATACTCCACGGCACAGGAAAGAGAGCTGATAGGCATTTCCATTCTTGCATTTGTAGTTGTTTATTAACATAGAAAGAGGCAGTCCAGGAGCCATGAACAACATCCTTTCCCCACAGCCAGTGTTCCCAAGCACTCAGCCATCTGCTGCCTTGCCTACCTGTGATAATTACCCTTTATCCCTGCCAAATTTTGTGCTGCACTGTGCATGATGTTTTTAACGATTTAGGGGACTAATTTGAATTTTCCAAATAATTTTATATGCTAATTAATTTCAGTTAATGTTTAGCTGCCCCTCCACAAATGACATCACGGAAAGACATGGATCAGCACAAAATTTGCTGGTTCTGAGTATATCAGAAAGGATGCCCAGGGCTGCTGCAGTAAGTTTGTGGGCTGAAGGCGTAGGAATGGTGTGCGTAGGGGTTGTCTGAATGTGATGTGTTTGCCGACAGGCAACAGGGAGTAGAGGAGATTGCTGTAATTGTGATTTGCTGTTCTGGGTGATTCTGGGGTGTCCGGGAGAGCTGCAGTAGCGGCACAGGCTGTTGTAGCAGTGGGAGCCAATGAGATTTGTTTTACACCAAAAGTTTCGCCAAATGTGTACCATATGTCTGTCCTGCCCACCTTTCAGCTGGTACCATGGCTGGATGCCTGAGTCCCAAAGGCAGCAAAGGGCAGCTGGTAGATCAGAAGGAGGCTATCCAGGTGTTGCCAGAAGCTGAGCAGGACTTAAAGGGCATAAAGCCTGGACCATAAACTTCCCATCCCTAGACTTATTAGCCAAGCACAAGAAAAAGGAAGGCAGCATAGCAGAAAGACATCCTTGCCTCACTTTCGATGCCATCTATATTATCAAGCTGTAGATATCAAAATCACTGGGCATCTATGAGATAAGCATGTTATAAGGACTCATCTTTCTTCATAAAACTCTTTCCAGTAGATGCTATTAAATCTTCTTATTAAGAGCTTTTCACAAACTGAAGTACTAAATTGCACCTTCAGGGACAACCCCTCCAATCAAAGAACTCCAGCTTTGAACACTTTGGATACTTCAGGACATCCCTGTTCCCACTGGCAGCCCTGGCTGGCAACACATGCCTCTCACTACAGTCATCACAGCCTCTTCTGCTGCCGTGGCACAGGAGACAGACTGAAGGGAGGGCTTCCCAAAGACCTGACAGAGGATCTGCAATATGAAACATGATGATTAAAATGCATAAAATGGTACAAGTCTCCAGTATCTACAAAATCTTTGAAGAAGTCATTGCTGTCTTTATATATTTGTGTTTATAAATGGCATAGAGTTGCTCTCTACAAAGCTAATTTTTTCAGGTAACTTAAATGTCTGGTTTTATTCGTTGTGCTGAAATGCCCATGGCTAAAAATTAGAGACACTGGCAGGTTCAAAGTATGACATATTTGCTGAGTTGAATGCACTTCAAAGTTCTTGTAATGTGCTATACTGTGTGATTTTTATCAAGAACAGTCAATTATTTTTTATTTCACCAGTCCTTCTGAAAAACAGTAATGAGTGTATGACGAGAACGGAACTATTTAATGAAGAAATTGTAGAGTATTACCAGTGCTCCACATGAACACCAAGAAAAAATAACATAAACACAGTCTACCATAAAGTTCAGTGAAAGCATAGAACTTGCCCCTTTTCATTTTTCTTAGTCTTTAAAAGGAGTTCAACTGCACTTATCAACATTCCTACACTGAGAAAAGTGGATATGTGAGGGTTTTTTGATGATGTGCACTGACTTTTTTTTTCAGGTATCATATGCCAAACAGGTTAACCACTTGCAATATCTGACAAATTCTGTACATCAAATGATGTACAGAGAGTCTGACACCTTAAGTAATCAAATCTATAGCAATTTATAGCAGTCTCTCATAGCGAATTAAAATCATGATCAAAGTTTTTATTGATTTTATTTGGGAAAATGCGGAAGCTCTTCCATTTCCTCCATGAGTGGTAAGTATACGTAGTTCTGCAGGTTGGAGCAAGGCTTTACACAGCATTTGTGTTGTTTTTTAAGCTCAGAAATGAAGCAAAGAGAACCCAGATTGTTTTTAACTTGGTTTGCTCCTCTCTTTGAGAGTAATTTATCCCTCATTGTGAAGCCAAATAAGAAGTCTCTTAATCAAGGTATTGGACTAAGATCAGTAACCTCTCAGGATCATTTATGAGAAGTTGTCACAAAAATGTGACCTCCATCAGTGCCCTGAAGTCCCTTTACCTATAAGTCCTACTATCAGTTGCAAAAAGGAATGTAAAGTATACAAGGTCTTGGAGCGATGCCCAAAATGAATTTCTGTATTTCACACTCTTCATGGTTTTTTGAGAGGAAAGAAAATCAGAATTTTTTTTTTTTACTCTCTTTTTCTGACAAATTAACTGAATTTTCATCTCTTTCTTTGAAAAAAATCTAATGGATCTGTTTCCTAGAAATAGTTGTACATGTTGCAGTAAACTTCATTCTTATTTACTTGTTGCATATAAGCGAAAATTGTGGCCTTACTTCTATAAACCTTAAGCAGTGTCTTGAAAAAAATAGATGCAAGTGAGCATATCTAACTAGAAGTCTTATATCCCTAACTGTTTCTTTAACAACACATCGCTATAGAGCCATTTGCCTGTATGTATAGGGAAGAGAAGGGAGCTCATTTCAAGGGAGTTACCTTGTATTCTAAAGGTCTCCCTCTTCATTGACTGTGGAACAAGAATAGAGAGATTAGCTTCATGTGGCTATAGCTAGTAGATGAATGTTATGATTTTTAAATCGTTTCTGGAATCCTGCCTTCTCACCTGTTAATGAGGCAGTAAATTGGTTTGGAGCAGGTTCCTACCTCTAGATGTTTCCCATTCACTACGTGAATAGCAGCAAATCGGAGTCTGACTGCACCGATGGTCAGCAGCAATTGTGAAAGAGCTTAGGAGCCTTTAGAAACATGGATCTAATGAACAAATTCTTCTGTTCTGTGATTCCACTGCAGTCAGTGATTCTTATAAGAATAAAGTGTTTGATCTTTGATTCCAACACAAGCTGTGCTTGGGTGTGAGGATTTATTGAGAAACTCTGTTATGCCATCACACAACACTGTTTCCTTGCCTATAGAGGACTACTTTTTTTGAAAGCTGTCATTTTTCCAAGTTGTCGTGCATTTAACAAGCACTTTACAATTATTGCAGAATTTTAGTATTTTAACTAGTAAGCCATGCATTGCTAAATTTTTAAAAAAAAAAAACAACCAACCAAGACTGAAAAAAATCTGATGCCTCCTGTTTTTTTTACTCAGTAACTTTAATTATTACTAGCTGATTACTATTACTGTAATACTAGTAAGTATTCTACTAGCAGCAGAAGTAGACTTATCAGAAGTACCTTATCAGCTAATATTACAGACTTATAACTAGATTTATTACTGTACATATCACTAGGTCTCTGAGTGCCATTAAATGATAAGCTAGGATCTGGCCTTGCAGACTGTTTCACACAGGCCTGTGCTATGTTCATGCAAGTCTCTCTGAAAACAAGAGATTTCTGTGTGCTTGCAACAATCTACCTGCGTGTGATGAATTGCAGAACTCCTAACAGCCCTGATCTTCCAGGTCTTAATTTTCCAGGTATTTCATGGCATTTCTTGCCCTGTTGACTGCCACTGAAACATTTCAGGCAAGATTATACTGGAGAGTGTGGAGAGGGTGCATGATCATGTATACGAATCAATGCATAAAACTTCTCTAAGCCTATGGATGCTAGTACATTGAAATCAATAATAAGGAAATAATTAAGTGAGACAAACCAGCAAGTTCAGAATGGTAAGAAATATTTTCAAATGAAACAAAAATTGTGGATTTTGTGGTTCATTGGACTGCAAACCAGTTCTGTGTTTGCTGCTTTCTGATTTACAGGCAGTTGTTCAGTGTGTGTGAATTGAAATTAAATGCTGAAGTCCAACATAGAAAAGCACACTGGAGCATGCCTTGCAAGGGCCTTTGCCTACCCATTCTCATGAGCAGGTATTTAGAAACCAGACCACAGTTTTGGAGCATCTGATAACCTCTGCCCAAGCCTCCTAAGTTTATTCCTTTCCCCTGCACTTTCAGAATGTACATAATAAGTCCATCAACAAATACGAGGTTAGATAACCATATAATTTCAATTTTGTTATTCCCTGAATCTTGTCATCTCCACAGAGCTGGCAACATGATTAATACATTATGCACAGTTTTGATTAACGCCAAGTACATTTTAATAAACAAGTCAGAAGTAATCTGGAAATGATTGTTGATAGAGATAATTGGGAAGATAAATTTAAGCCTGACTAGTGAGAATATGTGGTTATCAAAAGTTTGTTTCATATAGTCAATTTTAAATTATTTAATTCCAAACAATCTTCTAACACTAATCACAAACAATGCCCAAACTGGAGTTACTCGATGACCTGTGGCTCCAGAGCATTCACACTATGTTTCACTGATTAGCCAGAAAAATATTATTGAAAAAACTGAAAGCTTAAAATGTTTGATATACTGATAGTATTAATTTCCAATGTTTTCCCATTATAATGAGGTCTGCTCAAGTGTTCAGTAATACCATTTTGAGTTTCTACCTTGCTTGTTTATCCTTCTTAGTTTTTCAGTGCATTTTTAGCTCTTGCACGTGAAAGAGGTTATGACCCCTTATTTTTCTGTAATGTTTATATTTGGCTCACAAAGCTCAAAAGCAATTACAGCGCACTGCTTCTGAAGCCACTGCTAATCCTCAAAAAATTATCTTGATTGGGATGTGACAGGGCGGGATATCAATTCCCAATTTAGTCTCGAGTTTCACAAAACCAAATTCTGTGATCTGTCAGTGGACATCTCTAATCTACTTTCAGGTCAATGTCTTTCCCTCACAGATATCGCTAGCATCCACTTCACAAATGTGCGTGATGTGTTACAGAGTGAGTTGACCTAAATGGCAAACAGCAAATACATTGCAAAGCCAGTCACAAAATGCTGAGCTAAATTGTTTGAAAAGGTGAAAGAAAACCTAGCTCTAATTTGAACTTCACCCGAGTTTAGTCAAGAGGTTAAACTAGATTGCTGATTATTTTCATTAATGATTTCATTATTATTTGTTCTATGGTCCTGTACTTTGACAGCTAGATAATGTCACTTCCCAAAATCACCATGTATACATCAATGTCTCAATGTATCTGGCAGTACAACAGTCTCTAGTCACCTCAGAGGCACAATAATGCATAATCAAAACAAATAGTAAAGGCCTTCATTTAAGATTTTGGATTAGGTACAAAGAAGTGGAAATTTGTAGGCATCTTTAAATACACCATCTGAACTTCTAATGGTGTGATTTTTTTTTTCTTATTTCATGGCTCAAACAAGTTACCCTTTTTTAATTTGTTTTATTTTTTGAACAGCACATTCCTTTCAAAACTCTGTGAGTATCTCACATTATTTAATTTGTCTTCAGTATAAAAAAATGTACTTGTGCAGATCTCCCCACCCCAATACTCACAAATGTAATTATCATTTGGAGCAACACATCAATCATTGTTTCTAAGCTCAGAACAAAAGGAAGACATATATAGATTTTGTGACTTGTTAATGTTCTTTTGGTTTTCTTTTTGTCTATTTTAATTTTGGAGATTGCCAAATGCCACTTTCAAGGAACTGACTATACATGGGTGCCAAAAACAAAGGGAAAAGACTTAAACTGAAGATGCTTTTTTTTGTCTTGTGTAATAGGTTGGCTTATCCTTGATTCAAAAATCGGATGTGGTCAATAAAACTGCCTTAGATCACTCTTCAGACCTGATAGGACGTGTGGACTTTGGCTTCATGCTTCCCTCACTTGCATCAGTGTAAATCAGGACAGATACCAGCAAAGTGAATGAAAGTCTGAAAGTATCAAAGAGTGAAAGGAAAATTATTCCCTTATTCTTAGGAGTTGATTAGCTAAACCACCCTGGAGAAAAACCAGGAGGAATTTCACACTCTAACAAGCCTGTTTTTAATACAGATCCTGAGGCTGTGAATACTTTGGTAAAATACTTTCACCTCTTTATAGCACCAGCATAATTTCATTTGAGAAGAAAGAAAGTTCTAGTCTTATTACAAATATTGGTTTATTATGAATTCTGTTTTCTTGTACTTACAGGAACTGTATAATGAAAACCTTTATGGAGGTAAAACAGAAAACTAAGCAATAGTTTTTAATAGATTTTAAAATCACAAATCAAAATGAAAAACATTTTCAATGAAAGAGGATGAGCACAGGTATTTATTATCCCACATCATTTGTCTGACTTATGAAGTAGCACTGCCGATCTATAATATTTTCAATGCCTTTTCCAGGCACAACTCAGGTTTGCTGGGGTCATAGATCTTCCTTTCTGTCTCACAAAATACTGGACTCCAATATCCGTCTTTGTGATTGCAACTGTACAGGAATATTTTTAGGGTCATTCTACTGGCAGCTGATCATTTTCTGCAGTCAGGGCACAGGTGGAATGACAAGAGTGGACAAAAAAGCAATACTGTTCCTAGCAAACCTTTCCTCTCATCCCTCTGTGGTGCTGGGTGGCAAATATTCCCATGATCTTGCAACGAAGCTCCCAGGGTGAAGTGAGAGTGTGTGCCCTGAGCAGAAGGCAGGTGACTGTCTGCAGGCCAGTGCAGGGGCAGCAGGGACAAGTAGAGAATAGAGGAAGCATAGGTGGCATAAGTTAATGTACTTACGGAAGAATTCAATTACCAAGGAGCTTTGCTCTGAGCAGAAGCCTCAAAATGGATAGAAGGACATTTTAAGCATTGAAATGGTTAAACAATGAAGTGCAACTCTTAATCAGAACATCTTTGACTTTCAGTGTGAGTAGGTACATTGGGATTTTGAAAAATGAGGACTCCGGACATTTTTAAAAATATCGATTTGGTCATCACTTGCATCTGACTTAAATTTTGTCCTTAGATAAATAGTCACAATGTTTCTTATATTTTTCATCAATTCAATAAGTCAAAATGGTTTAAGAAAATTTCTTAGGTCTTTTCACAGCTTTGATAGCTTTTGTCACAGTAATACTCTTTAAAATGTGAGCAATAATGGGAAAACAAATTCCTGGAAAGAGATGCTTGATGGAAGGGAAAATTGAGGGTAAAGGGCACACCCTACACCAGTGACTATACTTACCAGTAATCAGGTGAAATCCAAAAAGTACAAATATGTCATACATAACTAAGCTGAAATCTGCAACAAACACTGTCTTACCTCAGATATTGCAGTTTCTAAGTCCTGGTTCTGAGCTTACCGTGTGACTGACTTCAGAGATCCAGAGCCTGTTAAACAAGATTGATATTTCTAAAAGCAAAAAGTGATAGTCTCCATCACTGGATGCAGAGATATTACTAGCTATTGATATAAGGCACTTTGAATCAACTAGGTGTTCTCTACAGGTATTGTAAATTCTTAGTGTTCCTTTCCTTCTCTGCAGGTGTAGGGTTGAAAGCAGTTTTCTCTGGACCATTTAATTGTCCTGTCACTATATGCTTGGAGATCTGCTAATTCATGAGCCAGTAACTGTGATATATGGTACATATGTCACTACTGTAAGATATACAATAATGAGGTGCTTAATATCATAGCAGTGTTAAAACTCATATAACAGAGTTAACACTATTCCTACATAATTTTTTGTCTTCTCTTGCACTGTAAAGATCAGCTTATGTTTACACAGCACAAAAGTTGCCTGAGAACTGGATCAGAAATAGAATTTTCATGATAAAATATTTTATTCCTTTAACATCAGCTTCATGCAAAATTAAAACCTACAACTAAAAAGCACAGCCTCTCATTTTCTAGGTATAATAAGATCATTGTTACTGCTGAAATTTGGGTCAATGAATATTGCATTGTTCATAGAGTTAAAATTTTAAAAGATCATAGCATATAGCTAGTTTGACATCCTACACTATGCCACAGATTTTCAACCAGAAATTCCTGTCTCAAGCACATACTTTGTCATTGAGCTACATTGTCTGGAAAATATCTGCATATTTTAATCATCCCCTTCTAGTGCTATGCTTAGAAGTGTATAGTGCTCAAAAATGCTTAATAAATAATACTGGTGAGCCAGTAAAATGAGCTGTACACAGCTGGCAGAACCAGAAAGACAGTATTTCTAAAGTGGATTAGGCACTAAATACTGACCGATCATTGTAGCTACTAATTTGCTATGGGGATCTGGGACTTACTTTGCCCAGAACGTTGAAACTGTAAGAACTTGTCTTGCTTGTTGCACACTAAAAGCCACAGAGACACATACTCTAAAAGCCATAAATGCGTCTGAAAAAAAAAGCATTTTTTAATAACTCTGGTGAATAATGGATTTTTGAAGCAGAGGAATGAGGCAGGGAATTCATATAAAAATCCAGAAACAGACAGAGTTTTGAGTTTGATCTGCTCGTGTCTCAGTAATATATCTGCTTGAAGGTCCTTCTCATAGGCTTCTGTAACAGTAAAGAGAACTTGAAGTTCGACTAAAACACAGCTAATAACAAGAAAAATGTGTACCGCCATTACAATAAAAAAAGATAAAGGAATAAGCTGCAGACATCCACACCATGCCTGCTTCCTAAGGTACATCCAGGTAACAAACTGCCCCTCTGCTAAAACTAGAGAAATTTTAATTAAATGCAGTTAGAGGAGCTATTTTTTAACCGTAATCCAAAAAGTCTAGGAAATACAGGAGTGTAAACAAAACTAATCAGAGAAGTGAAACACCGTATATACTAAACTGACTAATAAAAAAGTGAAATGAGCAGAAATATAGTTAAAATTTCTTATGTTGAAGGAACAAAACAGAACAGGAGGGATTAAAAGGATGTTGAGTGATCCTTCCTGGACACTTATGGATAATAAATAATGCTCCTGTAAATAAAAGGAGCTAAATAGTCTGTCTGCACTTTATGGAATTTTGAATAATATTGTCTGAGAATAGGAGTTTGAAATGTTAATCTTAATAGTTTAAAATAAAATTAATAACAATAATAAATTTTAATCTTAAGTGCTGACAAGCAGCTTCTCGTCTACCTGTCTGATCAGACGAACATCCATTACAGCAGTGTACCTTAACAAAATTTTTTACCAAGTGCTGGGTTTTCCCTGTCAACAGATTTTTCAGAAATGTATGTTCATTGAGTGCTAACTGATGCATTTCCACTGTGTCTTCATAGACAGATAAAATCATAGTACATCACACGTTCCTCAGATATGTGGACACAAGAGTAATCCAAAACTAGGATATATTTCTCAAATATAGCCAGATAGTCATACAGAGATGATCTGCTTCTAAGAGAGGAAACAATAAAAGCTGAGGGAAAAAAAAGTTAATCACAGTACTAAGATACCTGGGAATATGTTTTTAGCTTTCTGAAATCTTGTAGTGCAGATAAAGCAAAAGGAAGGATATTGCTTCCTTCAGGTATAAACTTACCAAGTTATAAACATGCCAAGATATAAACATACCAAGAATTTTTTAAAAGCATTTTCCTTCCTCTCTGGTAAGCTAAGCAGCCTTTTGACTCTTCTGTTTTAGAGTGGGAAGCAGTGCTGCCAATGCTTGTATCATCTTTTCAGGTCGCAATTTACTTTTAATTTAAAAACATCTTTTTGGGTAATCAAGTTACTTTTCAGCTTTCCTATGTTTGCAAACTAATTTCCTTCAAATTTCAAGTACTTTTTGTATTGTATAGCAGACAATTCATATGAAGTGTTTAATTAAATGGGGTTTTGGAGAAATGAATAATTACAAAGGTGACACAGTCTGCAGAGAGATAAATCCTAATGCACATTCTACCTCTGCATTCACATACAGTCCGTCTCAAATTCTAAAGTAAATCTTTGTTGTAGGATTACTCATTTTTGCGAACAATGTCTCTTAACCTCCTGATACAAAAGCCTTGTCTCTTCATTTCCTACAATTATACCAGTGAACTTTAAATGAAGCTAAAATTTGAGAATAATTTAATTTTCTAGTAGTCTTCTAACATCATCCTAATGTTCCAAGATTTGTATTTTCTGATCCTGCTATTTACACAATTCCTTTGCAATGTAAGCACCAGGCTGGTTTAAAACATCTGTTCCTTGCCTGCACTTTATTCTATTTAAGCTCCTCCATTTTAGACTTTCTAGCTTACCTCACCTAAATTATACGAGACAGAATCATAGAACCATAGTATCGTTTGGGATGAAAGGGACCTTTAAGGTCAAGTTCCAACCCCTCTGCCATGGATAGAGACATTTTCTACTAAAACAAGCTGCTCAAAGCACCATCCAACCTGGCCTTGAATACTTCCAGGGATGGGACATACACAGCTACTCTGTGCAACCTGTTCCAGTGCCTCACCACTCTCATAGAGAAGAAAGTCTTCCTTATATCTAATCTAGATCAATCCTCTTTCAGTTTAAAACCACTACCCCTTGTCCTATCATTACATGTCCTTCTAAAAAGTCCCTCACCATCTTCCCTCCAGTCCCCTTTCAGGTACTGGAAGTTTGCTATAAGATATCCTTGGAGCCTTCTCGTCTTCAGCCTGTCCTCATACGGGATGTGCTCCAGCCCTTTGATCATCTTCGTGGCCCTCCTCTGGTCTTGCTCCAAGGGATTCATGTTCCTCTCATGTTGGGGACCCCAGAGTTGAATACAGTACTCCAGGTGACGTCTCACAAGAGAACAGAGGGGCTGAATCAAATCCCTCAGACTGCTGGTCACACTTCTTTTGATGCAGCCCAGGATACTGTTGGCTTTCTAGGCTGCAAGCAGACATTGCCAGCTGATGTAGAGCTTCTCATCGACCAACATCCCCAAGTCCTTCTCTGAGCTACTCTCAATCCATTCTTTGTCCAGCCTGTATTTGTATTTGTGCTTTGGGACTGATCAGCAAGACAATCTGTTGTGTAGACCAAAAGAGATACAATTTCTTGTTATCCTTTCTCCTATTTATTCCTGTTCATTGAGCAAATTTCTCATTTAAGGAACTCCTAGAGGTTAACATGAGTATGTTCAGTGAAGTGCTATGCAGACATGCCATCTCGAGCCTGGGAGGAAGCATAGTTACACTGTCACCGAATTCCACCAGGGCTCATTTTCTTAGCAGTTTAACTTAGCCTGGGCACAGCACCAGTGTATTTTTATTCCTATGCTTTTGGCTCCATGACTAACTTGGCTGTCTTTTACCGTTACTGTACTACACCATGTAACCAGATCCTAAGTCTTTCTGCAATTCCGCTGCTTAATAAAATGTGTAAAATGAGAATCCCACCTTTTCCTTCTCTTGCAATATCTCTCTCATCTAGTAAAAATAGCCCTATGTATTTCTCTTCACTTATTTCCACCTTCTCCATTTCTTTTAATCTCCTGCACACCGTAGATTCTTCTCATTGTCTTTCTGCATGAGTACCTTTGTAAAGATTGTCTACATATTTAATCTGATTTTAAATTAAATTAGGTTATATTAATTAGACGAGATCAATCTAGTTTTTAAAAGGTACTTTTCTTCTAGCATGAAAACATTGAAGCATGGAGTCAGCAATCATCCTTCTTCAAATGCTGCTCAGAGAATGGCAGTGAACACTGTTCACTTTTTATTGCTGTAGCTGTTCTGTAAAATGAAGGTGCATATTTTCAGTTTTTCTAGTTCATGTTAAGTGAGAAAAAAAACTGTTGTACTTTCACTAACCTCCTTACAACAATTTTTCTAGAGAAAAGCTTGAACGTAGGATGCATACTTGTTAGGCCAAAAGGGCTCATAAAATAATAAGGATATTGTTTAGGGGTCTGGTTTGGAAATCAGAGATATTGTTTTGTTATTCCCGTGGAACTGTTTCTGCAGAAGAATCATGAAGCTACTGAAACCCATGTACACAGTGTTTATATGAAGTTATGTCCTTCTCTTTAGTTATATAAGAATTTTTGAAGTACATTCAGCACAGCAGTGGGTACAGGGATCTTTCGACACACTGCCTGCATGGTAAATGTAAATTATAGGCTAGTGGCTTTTTCTATGATGGAGCACTTACAGTTGTTCCTTACAGTACTTAAGGTTGAAGTTAGATTCCCTGCAGGAACCATGATGAATGAAAAAAAAAAACACAACCAACCTAAATCATGTGACAATAGAAGATAAAATTTGACATTTAGGTAAAAAGGACATTTGACCCATGCCATATTCTGACGTATTTTACCAAAGGAAATATTACAAACAAGACAAGGATTTAATAGTTGGCTAGAACAGCTAAGAGAGGAGTAGAAAACACATTTAAAGGCAGAGATTCAGACTTGTTCTTTCTTCAAGACATTCATCATTGTCTGTCATATGCCTTCAGTGAAAATTAGCAGTATTCTTCTTTCCTGAGATCTGTTTGTGAGTTTTACCAATACAGTCCTTGGAACTCTGACACTGCAATTTGTTACTGTGACAGTAACAGGGATATTATAAATTAAGCCCCCACAAGGTCTCTATGCCTCTAGAAACCGGCTGTGAAGGAAAGCAGCCAAGAGATTATGTGTGAAATTTATGAGAAAATATTATTTTTCCTTCAAACCATCAGCAAACTAGGGTTTGAAGCTGTTCCAGCTAAAATCCATGGGAGTTTTGTCACTAATACAATGGAAGCAGAATCAAGCAAAGTCTGTCATGGATATTAGTATGAAAAACCAAGAGATGTGTGCAGCAGAAAACCTCTGTAATCCCTCATGAAAAATCCTTTCCCAGCATTTGGATGTTTTTACTGGTGCTGCTAATTTCCTACATGAAAAAGAGGAGATAAACATCAGCAAAATGACATTGTCTGGTAATCACTAAAGTATATCATTCTGCTTTCAGTAAAACAGATTTGGCTGATTTCCTCACTCTAGGAAGTCAGATGGTCCCCTGAAAGTCTTTACTTGCAATTATGCCCTCTGCTAAGAAAACAATGCAATAGCTGACTGTGAATTCAGACCAACTGTTTTAAAGGACTTGAGTCTAGATCCTTTGGCTCTTACTCACAGAAATGCTGTCCAATCACACAGGTAAGTCTGAGGAAGGGCTTTTTACAAGCATAAAATTGAAAGATTAGGCTGTAAAAGAAAGGAAACTAATCACAAGGATCAATAATTATTTCCCAGTGTTTTTCAACTAATAATTAAAAAAAATGTCCTTCACACTGAATGGCACAGCCACCTTCTAGGCGGAGTCAACGACTGTTAGAGCACTTAGGACAGTCAGCCTTTACAGCAAGGGATTCTTCACTTGGAAAAAGAGGAGCTTTTTTACAAAACTTTTCAGTAATTGATTTGAAAAATTACCTATATTATTACACTTATTCTGCAGAATGGGAGAGGAAGGCAGAGCGATATAAACAATGTTTTCAAGGTTAAACCATTAAGGAGTTACTCTGCTATAATGCCATGGATACCAAAGCATGTCTGTCCTTCCAGGCAGTCACACTTTAGCAGGAGTTGAAAGTAACACACCCTGCTCATTGGAGAGACTTTTGGCAAATCCAGTGTGTTGAAGGAAAGATCCCAGAATGAGAGTGAACAGAAGTGAAAAAACAGGCATCTCTAATAAGTACTACATTTCAGGAAGAGTGGAGGCTTGAGTTTGTGTGTGTGTGTGCTTCCAAAAAATTATCATTATTGTACAGATGAATCTTCACCTTCATCTATGTCACAAAGCCAACAGAACACCCAAGTTCAACATGCAGACCTCAAAGGGAGGGTCTTGCATTGACGTCAGTGTGAAAGTTTTATGTGCAGTGAATACACAACACCAATACAGAGCAATTTGTTTTTTAACTCTAAGAATTTGACATCATTGTTTTATTCAAGTTATGAGTCAAGATATATGTTTTATGGCTTCAACAATTTTCCAAGTCAGTGACAGATATTCTACACAGATTTGCAGGGCACTTTGCCATTGTTTTTTTCATTTCTTACATTTTATACTTCTGTGTATCATCCTGACTTCAGTTAAGTTACTGTTGTCTGCATATGGTGCTACTTCCATTTTCAGAAAGTAAAGTGTAATTTCAAAAGAAAAAAATGGCAGGAAGAGAAATATTTACAGAGTTAATAGAATCAGCCCCAAAGGGAGTGAAAGAATAATTATAACTATTAAAATTTGTAAACCAGTAAAACATTGTCTAAATTGCTGTTTTCTATACAGTTATGGAGTAAATCTAAGGTTAGAAATCTCAGTGAGAACAAAGACTTAATGTTGTTACTGTTAAGCTTAAAACACTCATTTTTTTCACCCTTGCAGAAGCACAGCGCTTCAGTTTTAAAACTCTTGTTGACCTAAATAAAGCAATGTGGGTTACTTTTCCATCATAAGAATTATACAGCTCATTTGAGTCATTCATATGGTGGAGAAAAGTGACTAAGTATCAGTTAGGTCCATTACTTAGCCTTCCAGGTGAAATACTGGTGATTTTTGTCCCTTCACCCTCAGGGGTCTCATTTGCAGGATTTCCCAGTGCTCCACAGTTCCTTTGTACTTGTAAGCCCTCGTGGGAAAAGTTCAAACCAGCTGATGAGGCAACACACACTGGTACCAGCAGCAGAAAGAAAACACCCAGCTGTGAATGAAACGCAAAAGCCACCAAAAGCACCACCTGCCAGCTGCCCTGCAAGCTCTCAGAAGACAGTGAACTGATGAGAGGCAAGCAGGCTGGGAGTGGAGCTAAACTGTGACACTGGACTGAAGTTTAGAGAAAACTAAGGTGAGTTTGTGAGGAAGGAGCAAGAGTTTCAGGCCCTGGCCATCCTCTAGAAGGCAGTCACATTAATGCTTTGGTAAATAAGTGTACTCAGAAGGGAATAACACAGTGTACTCTACAAAATTAATTCAGTAATGCTAGTAATTATTAGGAGTAAGCCACTGAATGCTACTATACGTCTAGTCATTATTTTTAATAACTACAACCTGAAACTCCTAGTCTTATAATCTCCACATAGGAGATGGCATATAATGAATATGTTACGCTTAGATTTTTCTGCCTTATCAAAAAGTATAAAAAATCTTGTGAGAATAGGGTACAATGGTAATTTGGTTTTGTGTGTCTTTATTTCCATAGTAGGGATATTTTAATAGGTGTAGAAGTTCTGTTGTCAACTGACATTTTTAATACTAATGTATTGATGAACGGAAAGACTTCCATTTGGTTTTGGTTTAATTTTGTCTCACCATATTCTTTTTTTTTACAGTTTTAATGTTATTGTATCTATTAATCCTCCACATTGCTTAAATACCATAAATTTATCATTTCCCCTGTCCTGAGAAGACAGTAACTGGGAGCCTTTCCTTTGGGTTTGCAGCATAAATATGAAGAAAGAAAAACTAAGAAAACAGCAAAATTACTTGTCTTACTGAAGATAAATGCTCTTCTACTAGAAATATTTCATGGGTGGGTTCATGATGCATTAGAGAAAAAAACAAACAAGCTAAAAAATCCACACTTTAGCCATTTGTTCACAGTTACAGGAAATGATACAATATTAGGCTTGTAGCAAAACAGAAGAAAACAAGGGAAAGAATATTGCAAATTTTGAAAAAAAAACCCACCCATGATTAGTAAGTGGCCTATGACTGTTGTTGGCCTTCACAGAGCAAAAGCCATGAATTCCCTATGGACTCCTCCTTAGCTTGGCACTAATGCGGAGGTCCTTTACAGTCCCATAAAGAGTCACTGTAGCCAGTAAGATGAAGAGTTAAGAGGAAGAACATAAACTGAATGAAGCTGGAGCAGTTACCATCTACAATTACCTCTTGCAGTAATTAGGCAATGTGAAGAGACAACATTTAAGTCTTTTGAAATTTTCAGGGGTAAGAAAAAGATACCATTAGTTTTAGGAGCTGTTTTGCTGAAACAAAAGAAGCAAGCACCAGAAATGTTTCTTAAAACCCAACAAAATGTTAAAGCTAATTCCAGTTAACTTTCATGCTTCTCAGTTTCATTTGTGTAGTAGCAAGAGAAGGGAAGGATAAAATTAATATTGTTTGGTTTGAATATGGCTGACATTAAACACCTTTAAAATCATGTCTTCTGCAGCTTGGTACTGATTTGTTTGATATTCATCAGACCCTATCAGATATCTGTACAGAGGAAGAGATGGAAAGATAATGTAAGAAAGAAACAGCATGATAAGGCTAAGTACTATGTGAGGGATTTAAGAAGCATTGGTAAGATGCTTATTCTTTCTCCATCCAAAACATGGATGTCTTGTTTGAAATAGAACAGGGAGATATCTTGGCACTATACCAGATTTCATCTGCTTTATCTTCTTGTATCTGAATCTATTCACAATCACCAATGTTATTAAAAAATAAAAATAATATAAATAAAAATCCCCTGCAAACTCTCAAAAAATACAATGAATTTCAAATCCAGATAGCGATTTTTAGTCATAACAAAAAGTCTGAGTTCATTCTACAGCACATGTAAACTCAATAATAGTAAAGAGGTGTCTACTGTATTGCTATGATTTCCTTTTATAAAATAGCTACCTTTCCTTCTTCCCTAGCATCAGCTGCAGAGCCATGTAAACTAAAGAAATACGATGTGTGTTTCATGTTCTATTTTTCCATTTCTGGATTATTTTCTTATTGGCTGTTACTATCTCATTTTATTTTTCCACTTCAGTTCTTGATTTCTTCATTTACATTTAAGAAGTTATACTGTGTTCTATTTTAAATAATTACTCTCTTTTCCTCTGTCATCTGCTACTGGCTCACCCTTTTATTCCTTCCAGCACTTGCCTTTCTCTCTTTATTTTCCCATCCTTTTATTTGTGCATTACCTGACTCTGTTTCTTCAGCTTCACTAACGTCCCACAGTTCTTCAGCTCTATCACAAACCCATCCCTCCCCGAAACATTCATACATAACACATTACAAATACCTGAAAGGAGAAAAACTTAGATGTGATAAAGATCACAGATCAGTGTAGGTACTAGGGTAACATCCTCTTGCTTTCTTTTGAGCAGATGATAGTGTTCTTGGACGCACAATCTTCTGTGAATGTGACTGCCTGGACTGAAGACACCACAATCATACCTGTAACATCATATGGAACCATGTCACCTGGGAAAGGACCAAAATTTATTTCTCTCAACTGAGCTTCAGAAGTGAAGGTCTGGTGTAGATTTCCTCTTTCCACAAAAATTCAGGTTTTAATTTAACAGACTCAAAAGATTCTCATGTGGACAGAATACCAGGGTTGGGAATGGAAGGCATGGAATATCCTTTAGGGGACCATTAAACAAACCAAAACATTCTCAAATGAGGACATGTGTTGATATTTGCTCTTGAGAACTTGGAGAAGAATTGAGGAAACTACCTTCACAATTAATTTCTGAAAGGAAAATAAAATAAGAACTCAAAATTAATTTCCTGGTAATAGAAGGATAATGGCAAGGGCTGTAGATATGAGGAATTTTTCTAAGGTACTTTTTTTTGGTGTATCAGACTTTCTCCCCACTTCTAATCTTTCAAGGAAAGGGATAGTATACATATATATGTGTATGTATGTATCTAAGTATGAAGCCATTAGAACAAAGTGAAGAGGAAGTTAATGCTACTCTAGTGCTTGGATGGGAAATGGAAACTCCAAAATTCCTCCTTTTCAGCCTTATTATTTACACTTTCTGTGACAAACCACTGCTCACAAATGAGTTGGCTTTTTTCTGTTCCACAGAAACAACAAACAGTGGAAGTGTTCTACATTTTAAAATAACTCTTTTTATCATTCAAGACTGTCCGTTCCAATATGAATCAGATAATCTTTCTGGTTGTCAAAGTCTGCCACCTTCAGTGCTGCCTCTCTTTAACACAGACTTTTCCTTACCCCTCAAAAGCCTTTGCAAATCCAGCCAACAAAAACCTGTTAAGCATATTATGGCTTTTTGATAATTGTGTATATTCCTTAAGACTACTTTTTTAAGGGCTCATGAACAATCAGGCTGAGGTAGCTGTGAGCTCAGAGGCTGTGATCAGTAGTAGAATATCTGATATATGTCCTGGTTTTTGCAATAGATCTCTGAATAGATTAAGCAATGCATTTCTCTGTTTAAATAGTCATACCTGTTCCCCTATAAGCAAGCATTAATATGTTTAATTTGAAGGGGTAGCCAAACTCATAAACATTATTCTCAAGTTCAACTACCACACAATTTCTATGTCCACCTAAGGTACTGTTAGCAGCTCCATGTTGTGTTTCTGCAAGATCTGTTAGCCAGAGGTAAGTTAATTATTAGTTGGAACAAAACTTAGGATATGCTATATTTAACACATGAAGTGTTGCTGGGAGAAAGGGGAACAAAAAAAAAAAGAAAGAAAACAAGGGAAGAAGAGGAGAAAGGATAAGTATGACATCCTCTATGATTTACAGAGCCAGCTTCTTTTCCTAAAAATGCCTTGGGTTTGTTTCAGCTAAAATAAGCTATAATGCTTATCACATTAATTTGTTTAAGGCACCCCTTACTCTGCGACTATTCAAGTGCAAAAGTAGATACCCCACAGCAAAACTTGAGTCAGAGTCATGGCTTGGGGACACCCCAACACAGCCATAAAACCTATATGTGTACAATCTCTTACTTGTTGCCATTCATCCAAAGCTGTATCAAGTCACCACTGCAAACAAAGTTATGTGGTTTTCTTGCTCAGTGCCTGGATCTGTAGCCAGGATCACATGATGCCCTTGCAAAAAGGCAAAAGCTGGCAGCAGGCAGTTTCAGACCTTGACACTGCGTAGTGGACTACCCACAGTCCCATGGATGCTGGCTTAGAGGCAGAAAGTTCTGAATGATATTGATTAATTACTCCTGCTTTATTGTCACCTCTGATGTCAGTAACAGAGTTGGACTCGAAGATCCTTGTGGGTCCCTTCCAACTCAGGTCATTCTGTAATTCTGTGATTCTGCAATGGTGTGTTAACATCACTACTTATAAGTCAGAAGTAAAGATAACAGAGTATGTCAGTAGCTGATCTGAGACTAAGATCTCCAGTCTGCTAACAGAACAGCTCTTCACATCTTTCACCACTTATGTATTCCTCATCAATTAGTAACTGCTCGCAAATGCTAACATCTGTGGATGATATTACTATGATATGTGGGAATAATTCCACTGTTCCTGTTCTATATATAGTTTCAAAGATCCTGCCTTCTTGGCTCATGACCTATAAGATGCAGCAATTTTTAATGAAATTTCTTGGCATCAGTACTTTCCCTGTTCAGAATGAGTTGAATTGGATCAGATTAAGCAGTGATATGCATAGTAAATATCAATGAAAATAATTAAAAAGGCGTTTTGTCAGAAGAACAGATATCTGCCTATTTTAAGTGGACAGAAAAGGACTGACTTGGAGAGTTACTGCAGAAAATGATATAAAAAAAATTCCAAGAAAGTTGGAATTGCTTTTGTTGTTGAAATTATTTCAAATTTCAAAGGGAGTTGTTCTTACTGAAGAAAGCAGAAAAAAAATATCAAATCATGATTGATTTATTGGCAATTAAAAATGAAATTTAGCTTTGTGATATCAAAAATAATTTATTTTTTCCCTTAAACAGAAAAGATAACTGTTCTTTTCCAAAACATCCTTATTATTCTCATGGAGTTATTTTCTTGGTAAAACATGGTTGTGACTAGTTCTTGCAACTATAAAAGAAAACTGGATTTAGAATTTGAAAAAATATTTGGGAATATTGGGACTGGAGAGGGACAATCTAGATTTAGAAACCAACATGTGAACACAGCAGAATGAAATGACAAATGCTTACTCAGAAAAAGGATGCAAGTGATAAAGAGTCTTGGAGAACACTCTTCTGAGAAAACTATCTAAAAAAGACCATGTAATGGCAAAGCACTACTGGTATTCCCAGAAGACTTTTTTCCATGAGTAATTTTTGTAAACTGCAAATGGATTTTGCTGGAGGAAAGTCATAAGGAGAACAACTTTGAAAGCAGTGTTTTGGGAACTACATATGTAAATCCTGTTGTTTGCTAACAGGATTTGTGAACAGAAGTCCTGATGCTGTGTGTTACAGACTGAGCTCTGAGAGGATTAAAACACGCTGAAAGTTTCTTTTTCAAGCCTTTTTACTTTTATTGCCTTTTTTCCTCCTCAATATTTAAGATGACACCATCTTCACAGCTAGAGGGATCTGGCTTGTTAGGAGGTCTTTGTGGCCTGCAGTTAGTATGTTACAGGTAATTTCTCATTCTAATATTAAATCTGATGTAGCAGTTATGCAGTTTCTTAAACCTAGAGCACCCTTAGGAAGTCAAAGCGTTATTCTGCAGCTTCATTGATTCCATGAAGAAAATCAGAAAGATCTACAACTATCAGTTACCAATTTAAAAAGGACAGTCTAAACCAAGGTGAAACAGACATGAGAAAAGAAGCTAACCTAGGTAGTTGCCTCAGAATCTGGGAGAGTGAAGCTGTTCTCCCTCTCCTGGAGCACAGCAACAGGAGGAGGAAGGAAGGGATGTGAAAAGGATCGCTTCCAACAAATGTCCCAGGATGGACTATGTGCCCATGGGTAGGAGTGGCTGCAGCCACATCTGATTTCTGAAATGTGTCTGTTCACTAAGTTATAAAGAAAATACAACCCACTAGTGAATCATTAAGTAATTCTTCAGCGATACACCTGAGTGTTAAAGAAAATATAAGACATCCATTATTAGGTCTGAGTGCCTTACAAGATTTGAAAAACGTGTTTTATAAATCAAAACTGGAAGCAGAAGGTAAAATTATCCATTTGCCAAAGGCCAAAGCAAAGTCACTGTACCATTTACTTTCTCAAAATAAGTTTAAGTGAGACCTATGGTTTCATGCTGACCTTTCCCGAAAGGATGAGCATCAAGATCATTCAAATGGAAAATAATCACCTTAAAAATGAATACTATAAAAGATGAAAGGTAGAAGTTTCTTCATATGGTGAAATAAATAAAATTCCCAGCTACTGTTACTAAGACTTACATCTGCAGAGAGTTAGAAAGAGAGGCAGCATATTTTTTTCAGCATCACATTGAACAACACGTTAGCTTGAAAGAGATGTTGTATTCCAAGCACAAACAGCCCTGCATATTTAAAAGAGTAAAACAACCTAAAAATGTTAAATTCCTTTGAAATGTAATTTAATATTTCTTCAATAATTCCAGGGGAAATTAAAGATTTATTTTAAATTCTATTTCTAAATGCATCTTACTGTTTCCATGATGTCTGCTTAAAGAGGAAACAGGCAGAAATAATGCAGGAACACTTCTGAGTGACTTCTATTCTTGAACACCGCACTGCCTGTCCTTAGGAAAGCTTTGACCTTGCTCTTGTCCTCATGTTCTCATTTCCATGAAAGAAAAATGTCACTGCTCTGAACTAGTAACAACTTACATCAATTTAGGATTGGTGTAAAAGATTGTTTTACAAGGTGTCAGGTTGACAAAGGATCACAGGACACCAAAAACCAATCAAGGCTATGAAATGGAGCAGTAGCATATAGGCTCTTCTTACTGACTTGAGGATAAATGCTAATGGCTCCTGTCTTCATTATTTTCTTTTAATGTGTACATACATATATTAATATGTATATGTTTACACATTTTATGAAGCTTTTTATGTTAAAGCCACAGCTTAAAAAGGGCAGTTCACTACGTTTGGCAGATTCTTTATCTGCATATTTTCAGCTATTTAATTAGTCATATAGCGAGGGACAGTTGTTGGTTCTAATCTGCTTTTATTGACTATATTTTCAAATAATTATCTTGGGCATATCTCTGAAGTTCTTATAGAAATACCTCAAGCCTATAAATAATACATCTTTCACCTGATTCCAAACGGTAACACACTTTTCAATAGGGTCTTACTTGTTTCTTTAAAATTTATGAGAAATTTCCTAGGAAAGTAATTTTTCAGAAAGCCAGGAAGATATAGATGAATGAGTGCATGGGACTCTGATGTGATTCTCTACACACAGATCCACTTCTAGGTTCTTCCACATACTCAGGGACCTTTGCCACACCATGGAGCTATTACATTTAACTACATGAAACAACAGAGGAGGAAAACAGCTACCTCAAAAGAAGCCAAAGAGTGTCAGAGCCAAGCTGTAGCTGAATAATGTTTGGAAGCATGAATTGAGAGAGCTGAAAACCTTTGAAGTAACTTCTAAACTGTGTCCAGGCAATTAAAAGATCTAAGTGGATGACAAACAAAAACAACAGTCAAGTCAGCCTTTTCCAAGAATCATATACTACTTGGAAAACCATTGTAGATGGGTTACAAGAGTAAAAGTCTGCAGGACAAAATTAAATGTATCTCAGATGACCTCCTTTTAGCATAAGCCTAGCTCTTCCACATAGCCTTAGTAGTTAGATGTCTATATGCTTCTCCTTTTTTGCCTGTATTAATTTGCAAATAAAACAATAGAGAGGAAGATAAATTATTAAGATGAAATCTAAAATATATTGAAAGTATCATAATATTAATTTCACTTTAAATATCTTTACTACTACAAACTACACTGGCCAGCCATGCCTCATATCTAATAAAACTACATAGAGTTACAATAATACAATACTTATTATAAAGCAGTCCATGAACCTTGGTAGACCTAATAGCTCAAACAAAATCAAAACCCACAAATGCTAATTTGAAATATATCCAAACATCTTTATCTTTGATATAAGGTTTGGCAATGTCATTAATGTAAGATTTACTTTTCAATTTCTGAGATTGTCTGGTGCCTTCCCGATTAGAAATACACAAGAATAGCCATTTTCACATCATGTTTTGACATGACTTCTTTTTTCATTCTATCCAGTTACAGGAATCTGGCAATAGAAATTAAAAAGAAGTTAGTATCTGCAAAATACTGGGGGGATGTGGTGTGATTCAAGTTATTTCCTACGTTTCTAAACCTACTTTGCTTACTTCATCAGCGTCTAGATATCTAGTGAACAGATACCCAGTTTTCAAAGTTTCCTTTGTACATTTTCAAGTAGGTACATTGGGATCTGTTATACATCTGTCAGTTAATCATTGGTGCAAAATACTCTGCACATACAGAGGGAACTCAGGGCAACAGATACATGCATGTAAAAAAAAACCCTACTTTAAAACTATTCATAGCTTTAAATTAAAAGCAGTGGCAAATACCAAGAAGTGTTTGCCATAGCTGATGTAGCATAATTTGCTGCCAACATCCTAGGGAGGCAAAGTTCCTCTGTCCACTCCCTGACTCAGCAAGCTACATACTACTTTCAGAAACAGGATATGCAGGAGTCTGTTGGTGTGATGGAGTAAGTATATTAATAGGAGAAAAGTCACCTTGAAAAAGTCTGCAGAAGAACTCATGGTCCTATAGCAGGACAAGCTGCTGACAATTTTTCCTAAACACATCATGTTCAAAGTATAGTCTCACAGATAATGCTTCAGTACTTGAAAGTCAGTATAAGTCAGTTTGAGGATAACAACCATTCTGCTGGTGAGAGACCACAGATACTGTTGATACACACAGAACCTAAAAGAAACAAAATGTTTATTAACAAGAGTATTTCCTGAAAGATTTGCCAAGGTGGTTCATATATACAAACCTTGCTCTTATAAATGAACAGAAGTATCTCAACATTTTAGAAAACAGTGCAAAGGTGAAATGTCATCTGGAACTCAGTCATTGCTATAAAAGAAAAAAACACATCCTGGAGATGCACTCCTGATAAAAAAGCAACCTAGCCTTTTGGTTGAGAGGAAGGGCTCAGCAGGTAAGCTGTGATGGTACCCTTTTCCCTCCACAAACTGCCAAGTGTAGGAAGCAGGTGGTTTCTCATAACTTGTTACATATAACCCACTACAGAAACACTCCTCAAAATGGTCTTAAAGAATATGCCGTTTAGAGTTTCTCTTTCTCCAAGGTTCCTAATCAGTTTATTTTGCCCCAAACTCCTCTGTTGTTCACCATTTCCTTTACAAAAGTACTCCACAGTCTTTTGAATCTCACCTTCAGGCATAAAAGTGTGCATACCCTGTGTTATTACAAACATTGCAATTAAAATTCCTATCAGTTTTGACATCAGGAAATAAAAAAGCTTAGTGTTCTATGTCCCTTTAATAATAATTGTGTTTACCCCTCACAGAGCAACAGATGATGTAGCCCTCAGAGACTGGTAGTATTCATTAAACTCTGTGAAAATGTTCCAGCAATACATGAAATCACAGTCATCTTCTTTCATGCTAGCTTGAGAAAAATGTATACAAATGGGAACACAGTTACAGGTAACTAAATATTGCTGGGCACTGGATGAGAATGTAGAATCTGAACACTCCTCAAAATCATCTGGATTTCAGTCATTCACTGAGGCATGCGAAGCATTACTTCGCTTCGAAATGAAAACCTTGCTCACATAGTGGGGCTAACGTCTTTCTCCAGGTGAAGACCTGTGATGTCATAGCCCAACACCATGTGCTTAAGCCAGACAGAGAATCCAGTATCCTCCAATCCATTCCTCTCCTACTTTAGGATTAAAGCCACTCCAGGTAGCTGAACCATCTATGAATGTCACGTTTGTAAAGTGCTGACATCTCTCAGTAGAGCTCCACCTTTCAACAGAAGCATTACCAGCAGGCTTCTGGGGCTGTTGTTTTGTTTCAACAAGAACAGCTTCATTGCTACCTCAAAAGCACAAGAAGTAAAATCTTGATGTCCAAAGGACAGCTTTTTCCCAAAAAAGGGTGAAATTTGACTGTAATGATACCTGTTATCCTGCTTGAGATTTATCAGGTTGCAGTTAGGACAAAGCAGAATCATTTCTTTATTCATATTTTGTCCTCACCCAGCTGAGAGTGACATTAATTCCAAGAGAATTGTTGTCAGATGTAGCTATTAATATGCTGTATATTTAAACACTGGTTTGTATCCAAAACCAGCTTCTGAATCTCTTTGACAAGCACTTCTTGGCATGTATTGCTATACTACAAGAGCTACTATCTACACATATTAATAACACACAGATATTTACTTAGCAAGAAAAGCTCACATAAAATGAGCTAAGTAAAAACATTGACCTCACAGTAAGGTTACAGAGGTCATTATTAATTACAGTATGCTAACTGAATATTGGCCCTAAAGCATGCAGAAATTTGGCCTTTAGTATTTGAATAAATTATAATTTAATCATACAAATATACCACATGAAATAAGGTCATGAATGTTAGGAAATGAAAAGAAACCAGAAAATATTACTTGGGGAAAAATAATAAAAATTATTTATTGAATGCAAGATAACTACTTTGCTTTTATTTATTGAAGAGACAAACTGAGGAGGTTTTCTTGCAGAAATAAGGGTTATTGGTTTATTTGGCAACATCATTTTGACAACATCTGGAATGCAGCATGCAGGAAGTAAGCTTTTGGTTTAAAATAAAATCGTAGACTTACTGAAAAAGTAACTCCATGTCACAACACTTCCATAGTATGTATACAAGTGATTAACATTTGAGATGCAGCATCTCATTTATACCTATTTATGGAAGAACTGAGATTTGTGAAAGGCAGGGTCAGAGCAAAAGTTTTTAATAGAGGTGTAACTTTAATATGGGACATATTCTCTAATCCCATTTTTCACCAAATAAATAATAATTTCTTAATGCTTAGCCCTGTCCCAAAAAACCCCCTACAAATTCCAAGCAAATTCTGAAACGGCGTTCTTATTTTAGTTTATAATGGGTATATACTGCAAGGCTTTGAAGGTCAGAGTTTTGAAATATTGAAAAAATCTTTTCTCAGGCACATGGTTGCAGAGAGAAGTAGAATTTTACTTTAGCTTTAAACTCTCTCCCTCTAGCAGATACTATTAAAGTTCTTTTTATGAGCTAAATTTTTTTGGTTTTTTATGAGTAAATATATAACATATATATACATATATAAAGAAATATATACACAGTAAAATATCCTGTTTGCTTTATCACCTCTACGTTCTTTATGGAGTTTCCTACCTCTACAGTTCAACATTTACAGACTTTTCAATTTCCCTTAAACTAGATATTAACAGTGGAAAGGCCTGGAGGAAGAGTTATGACAGAGAGAGAGAAGACTGCTCCACTCCACACTTGCTGACACTATATTCCTTCCCTTGTTACAGGAGTCAGTATTAAACGTTAGAAATATACTTGCTGAATTCATGAGCTTTTTTTGACTTTAAAAGCTGCCTCTTGAAGATTCTACTGAGGACAAGGCATTGGCCCTAAATCATGACTTGGACCACATGTCCAGGGACCTTCCACTGAAAATTTTTTCTTATAGTGAGTGCTCTACATGGAGATTATATATTCAAACAATTGCTTAAAATGGCAGATTTATTTTTATACCCAAACTGAGGCTGCCAGTAACAAATTATGTCTGATTTTGATGGAGAAGTACTTGATAAAACATATGAAGAGATAATTTCTTAGAATGCCAAATACAGAACTATTCAAAGCCTGTGCTGATGTTGCAACGCAAAATGATGTGATAGCAGAATGCGTTCAAGCCAAGTCTGTAGAGGGAGTACTGCGAGCTAACAGCAGGAAACTGAAATCACACCATATTCACAAGATGTGTTAGCTGTTCAATAAAGGCATTATACCCAACATCTCCCATCTGTGCATCTGAAATTTAGGCATAAAAGGTTGAAAGCATTTTATGTAACACGTCACACATTTACCTAGGATTGTCATAGGGCTTTTTCATTCAATAACAATTATTCCAGCAATAGTTTGAAAAAGAAGGGTTTCATTTGCAGTTGTTGTTAAGAATGTTTATTTTTGCAGAAATAATTGCATTCCTTTTTCTGTTCAATTCTCTCTACCAGTTAATCATTTCTGTTCCCTTTATGCCTGTCTTCTAACCCTTGTCCTCTTTGCTCTGTCCCACTGAGCAATTCCTTCAGCATGTTGCTCCTTTTCTTATTGTGCCTTAAGGTATGATGCTGTAGAGATTTTACTCCTTATCTCTTTTTTCCCCTGACATTCACCTTTTCAGACCACTGATCCTGGTTTTCTTCCTTTTCCTTTGTAGAAAGGCCTGAAACAACTAGAACTATTCCCAGCTGTCATATATGGACTTCTAAACACTTGATGGCAACCCAGAGCTTTAAAGCAGCTGAAAGTATTAAGAACCACCTGACTCCATGGGTCACCAAAGTACTAGAGATAGTGATCTAAAACCTTGGGCATATAGCATTACTCATTTATAATAGATTAATCATTATCACTTTTTTTCTTCTATATCTTATATTAGTGTGGACCATAATTTGGCACAGCAGGAAGTGTTTTGTCTAGATTTTCCTCTGTCTCGCAGAGAATTTGAAAAGTTGACGGAATCTAGCTTCCAACTCCTCTTCTTGTTTAGTCACCAATCCTGTATTTGATGTAGCTTCTTCCCTCCATTGCATTGCATGTCTAAGCCCAGGTAAAGGTGTTCTACATATAGGGACTGAGAGGAGATGGCAGAAAATTCAGAGTAGCCCATGCACCACTGCGTCATTGCATTCCCTGACAGAAAGAGACAGCCTACTGGAATTGCTCAGGATTTGAGGAAATTTTGTCAGGACCAGGAAATGAGGTGCCATTTGTGCCATAGTCACCTTACTTTCCCTAAAAACATCTCATAAAATAAGTCTTCACTGGTCTCATCCAGTAATGGCCCTCTTACACACTCTTGTATAGACCTAGTTTAATTTAATGTCTTACAAATTACTTGATTCAAATGCAATTGCCATTGCTCTCCTGAGTACTGAATTATGCTAATAAGGACATAGACTTGTTTTTCTAGTGTTTTATTCAAGACATAAACTAGAAATTCAGTCTCTCCCCCTTTTTTATTTATCAGTGAAGTCATTGTAGTCCTTGCAATTTTTATGCTGTAAGCTACAATATTTAAACTTTTTTAAGGCTCCCCTATGAACTGGAATTCACTTACAAGGATTATGAAAAACAGAACTGCAAGTGACATTGGTGATCTCTAACACTTGCTGGAGATCAAAAGCTTCTGCTAGAGTCACTGGGAAATCAACTACAGGACTGTAAAATATAAAGTATTTTGGTGTAGCATGATGTTGATTTCCCATAGTATTTAGTAGTATATATTGATATCTAATAATGAATCTCACTCTAATAGAAAGATTTAACATCCAAGATACATTCAGAAAAATGTCTTTAAAGAGAGAAATAAAGATAGCTGAATATTAAGACAGAAAAAAAAATATGTTTCTTTTTGATGTTTTTTGAATTCCCTTAATGAATATTTCACTAATGTGTTCAATAATATAAGAAACGTAAAACTATTCATGATTAAGATGTGGCTGAATATCATATTGTAAAAAGAAGGAACCAAACAAACTAATACTGCAGATATACTCAGGACTAAGCAGCAGAGAATTTTATTAACTTCCAGTTTAATGGATCTTATTCTCGTATGAGGTTCTCCAATGTGATTCCTATGTCCATGAAAAATCAAAGCCAAACTTCAAATCCCCAAACTAGGGTAAGTCTATAGGTCTCTCCAATAAAGATATCCCTCTGATAAATGATCATCAGATATTGCAGATTCTTCCCAAAAGAAAAACATTATTAAAAACCTATACTATTCATTATTTTGTCAGATACTTTGTAGAATTCCTTATGCAAATTAACTCTTTGTATAAAAGAGCACCCTCCTCTCTACAACCTCCGTTCAGGTAGTTGTAGAGAGTAATAAGGTCTCCCCTCAGCCTCCTCTTCTCCAGGCTAGACAACCTCAGCTCTCCCAGTCGCTCCTGTTCTCCAGCCCCTTCACCAGCTTCGTTGCTCTTCTCTGGACTCGCTCCAGAGCCACAACATCCCTCTTGTGGTGAGGGGCCTAGAACAGAACACAGTACTCAAGGTGCGGTCTCACAAGTGCCAAGTACAATGGGAGAATAACCTCTCTGGACCTGCTGGTCATGCCATTTCTGATACAAGCCAAGATGCCATTGGCCTTCTTGGCCACCTGGGCACACTGCTGGCTCATATTCAGTTGGCTGTTAACCAACAACCCCAGGTCCCTCTCCTCCTGGCAGCTTTCTAGACAGGCTTCTCCTAGTCTGTACCTCTGCTTAGGGTTGTTGTTGTGCCCCAAGTGCAGGACTCGGCATTTGGCCTTGTTAAACCTCATGCCATTGGACTCAGCCCAGCAGTCCAGCCTGTTCAGATCCCTTTGCAGAGCCTCCCTGCCCTCCAGCAGATCCACACTTCCACCCAGCTTAGTGTCATCTGCAAACTTGCTAAGGGTGCACTCGATGCCTTCATCCAGGTCATTGATAAAGACATTAAACAGGACTGGACCGAGCACTGAGCCCTGGGGAACCCCACTTGTCACTGGCCTCCAGCTGGATTTAACTCCGTTTCCCACCACTCTCTGGGCCCGGCCATCCAACCAGTTTTCCACCCAGGAGAGTGTGCGCCTGTCCATGCCAGAGGCCGACAGTTTCCATAGCAGAATGCTGTGAGAAACTGTGTCAAAGGCTTTACTGAGGTCCAGGAAGATACATCCACAGCCTTTCCCTCGTCCAGCAGCCGAGTCACTTGGTCATAGAAGGCGATCAGGTTCGTTTGACAAGACCTGCCTTTTGTGAACCCGTGTTGACTGGGCCTGATCCCCTGGTTCTCTTGCTTGTGCTTCATGATAGCACTCAAGATCACCTGTTGCATGACTTTCCCTGGCACTGAGGTCAGACTGATAGGCCTGTAGTTTCTTTTAGGAGGGTGTCCCCTACAATAATCACCCTCCTCTTCTTCTTAATGGAGGATGTTTTTATCTTTTTCTGAGGATGATGTGGCCTAGGGAAAGATTCTAGGCTGTGGAAGCCATAATCCTCAGGATTGGATTCCACCTACACCACATGGTACTTGTTCACCAGGGGGATCTCAGGTTTTGCTGTCTCGTTGAGGGGAGCAAGTTATCTGGTTGAGGGGAGCAGAGAAATGTTCCTGTGAGAAACCAAAACCTCAAAAAACCTGCGAATGCTGTAAGCACAATCTATAGTGAGCTGTGCTACCGTAACACAATATAACAATTTATTAACACTTTCATTCATTTTAGTTGGTTTTTCCAGATATTTCTTCCTCCAGTAGCTATCTAGTACCTGTTTTTGAAGTTTTAACAGTTTTAGCCAATGCTATCATCTAAATTACACCTAATTAAAACACTGAGCTTATCTTTTCTTTTTAATCAATATTCTTTGTTAATACAGTAAATGCACCTTTTTTTTTTCCTAGGGCATTGCACAATTCAGCTTGCCTCTCAACAGCTCCTTCAGAGATGCTATTTTTAGGATGGTTCTCAAACTGATTTAAATGACTGATTCAAGACATGACTGTTGTACGTGTGATATTCAGCAAATCTAGACAAGCGTGCTTTTTTGTTCTGTGAGTTAATGCTTTTGTGAAAATATATGCAAATATATACACCAAAAATTAACTAATCAGAGACATGTTTGTTCCTTGTTTCCTAAAACACTAAATAGTGCATTAATATTTTCTTAAAAACTTTTCCCTGCCTCTTTAGGTTGCATTGATTTGGAGCTGTTTTTTCAGCATGAAGTGATAACTGTTAATAAGTGTGAGCTAAGTTCATTCCTTGAAGTGTGATTTCTTTTTTTTCCCTAGGAAGTCTAAGGAAGAGGATTATCAGGAGACCTTTGGGCAATAAATATTGAACACATAGTAGCTGGTTTTAAACCACAGTCTAGTGCTCCTTGGTGGCTGAATAAGCCCATCTCTTTTTGAGTTAAAAATCATCTCACTCACCCCAACTCAAAAATCACCTTATTTCAATCTCACTTTATTTTTTTTTATCTAAACAGATTGTGCTATCAAAACATATTTAAATGCATGACTCTACCACATTACCTGCTGAGGCTGCTGTTTTTCTTTTCCAGGTCAAAGTAGTCCCTCAAATTTTTATGGCAAGGAATAAACCAAATGGAATTCAGAAAGCTGATCTGTAGGAACACACGCTCAAATCCTTAGGACATGCTTGCCTAGAGATCTGGCAGGATCCAGCAGCAAGCAGACCTGTCATGTGTACTAGGGATATACATGGAGAGATGGGGATATATAATTACAGACATTAGTCTGAGTGTCCCAGAACAAAAGATCATACAGGCCATTTTTATCGAAGCTCAAAGTAAGGGGCCAACAAAAGGCTGTGTTTATTAGTACTTCTCATAGGCTTTGTAAAAGAAGGGATACCTCATTGTGTCCAAATACAAAACTGAAGCCCTAATTGCAGATCTCTGTATGTGGTGACTTGACTTAGACATTTTTGCTGTGTTTTTGCTCCTTATAAACAGAGCACTTACCAAACCTCAGGATAAACTAGAATTTTAAATACTCTTATCTGATTATTTTGTTCATTTTCTGACAATCCAGCTTGATATGGGAAACCTTATCAGTAGAGGCAGAAGATGACAGCAGAATTACCAACTTACACTCATTTCCTTTGAGAAGTATACCCATCATTATATGTGAAATCAGTGATTTATACTAGTCAAAAGAGTAAAGGGACAATAGGCATTCTACCCTTGACTCTCACAGAACACTGAATTCACACACAAATCAATCACACAATACGAAGGAAGCTCAGGCATCAAAGCATGCAAATTTATGCCCCCCATTCTCTTTAAATAGAGTTAAGTCATTACTAAGAAACTTATCTGACTGCTAAGCATAGATGTTAATGTTTGCATGCCATATATGTATATAATTACATATATCTTGCCACTGAGAGCCTGGGCATACGGAATTTGAGATTCTTCCTATCAAGAATTCTTCATATTCAGAATTCTTCATATCAAGGATATACAGGACAAATTTATTCAAAATACTCTACTGGAACACTGCTGCTCTGCTGACACAGTATATCTACTCTTATAGTTTATATTGAACAGGATATAGAATGTAAATATATGAAACTCTTTGACGCTTGGCCATGAAAAATTGCTGTAAAGTGGGAGACATTTGAATGCCTAGGAAGAAAATAAGACTGTCACGGTAAACATAGTAAAACTTTTGATATTATTTTCTATGAACCAACCTCTAGGCATTTACCAACACTAACGAATTAGACATCCAGATACAAAACTGTTTTTCTTCATTTCAGAGAGGAGTAACAAAGCACAGACAGCTTTAAAGCTTCTTCCCTCAGTTACATGAGTTCCTGGTATTTTACGTGAGTCCCTGGTATTCTCATTTTCATGATGTGTGCTACAACCTGTGTTGCCTGGAAAATGAACAGTAACTTTAATCTGAAACTGTCTCAGTTTCTCAGAGTTCTAACTATCTTTTACTTATTCTGTCTAAACCTTCAGCTACACTGGTCTGCCTGGCAAGGCCATGCAATAAAAAAATAGTATCATATTTCCCTTCATTGTCCCCCTCAGATATAATTTGACCAAAAAAAAAAGTGAATGATTGAGAAACACTGGTTTCTAAATCAGTGATGAGAAATCTTAGCTCAATCGTATTCTCACTCTCAACAGACAGTTCATTTGGGAGACTGATAACCGAATCTTCCTAAAAGAAGATGGGAAGGATAGAAACCCAACATCCTTGAGATCACAGAGGGCACAGTAGTATCCTGCATCTTTCAAGTAATTCTGATCCTATGGTTTCAGTATAAGACTGCTCCATTGTTATATGTGTGCAAGCCAGTAGAAAGGATCCTGAACCGTGGCTTCTGAAAGCCTTTGCACTTTAGATAACAGACAACATAAAGAAGGTGGCCACTGAATGTCAGTAGCCACATCTGATACTGCCAAAAAGAATTACAGGTAGGACAAGGCACTAGTGAGTACACACTGTCCACAGACTCCAGAACAGATTGGATTTTACCTGCAGGCAAACTTACTTGTAGAATGAGATATGGATCTTGGTTATTGCATTTCTTTCCAACAGTGTCAGTTTGCCAGTTTACTATAGATAATAATTGTCTCATCTGCTCACTCCTTGCACAAGAGTGTTAGGTGTGTGCCAGGCCTTGACTTGCAGGAGTCATCTGAAGAAAGTTAATATCCATATTCCATTTAGTCATTGACTTAACACGTGAAGAAAACCCAAAACAACAGACCCTCAAAACAGGGTAGCCAGCTGACTGTTTTAAGATATCATCATTCATCATTTGAAATCAGTGAGTTCTGCATATGGCCAGTCAATGTGTCAGGATATTCTCAATACAGTTGTTCTTGTCCTCTATTCACCTTATCTGTATGCTCTATGTTCCCTTATTCTGCCTTGTCTTAACTAGAAGATATCAAGATTTGTGTTTTCCTTTTAGCTTGTATAACCTCTGGCAAAGAACTTGCACCACACATCAGTTTTGATTCACTGGTCTGCTTCTTAAGAGGTTATTTCTTTTTCATTATCAATGATCTAGATGAGGGAAAGAGTGTACCCTTAATAAGTTTGTAGTTGACTTTAAGATGGAATGAAGTGTCAATCTGCTTGAGGATAGGGAGGCTCTACAAAGGGATCTGAATAGGCTAGATCAGTGGCCTGAGATCAATGGTATGAGCTTTAGCAATGACAAGTGCAGAGTCTTGCACTTGGGACACAACAATACCGTGCAGTGCTAAGGGCCTGGGGAAGAGTTGCTGAAAAGCTGCCGGGCAGAGAAGGGCTTGGAGGTGTTTGTTGACAGATGGCTGAATATGAGTTAGCAGTGTGGTGAGGTGGCCAAGAAGGCCAATGACATCTTGGCTTGTATCAGAAACAGTGAAGTGAATGTGTCACTGTACTGAGCACTGGTGTGGCCGCACCTTGAATACTGTGTTCAGTTTTGGGCCCCTGGCTACAAGAAAGATATTGGCTGGCGCGTGTCCAGAGAAGAGCAATGAAGCTGGTGAAGGAAATGGACCACAAGTCTTATGAGGATAGGCTGAATGAACTGGAGCTGTTTAGCCTAGAGAAAAGAAGGCTGAGGGCAGACAATCATTATCATTGCCTACAACTACCTGAAAGGAGGTTGTAGTGAGGCAGGTGTTGATCTCTTCTCTCAAGTAACAGGGGACAAGACAAGAGGGAATGGCCTCAGGATGCACCAGGAGAGGTCCAGATTGAACATTAGGAAAAATTTCTTCACTGAAATTGTTATCAGGCTGGGACAGGCTGCCCAAAGAGGTGGTTGAGTCACCATTTCTGGAAGTATTTAAAAGATGTATAGATTATATGTTTAGGGATATGATTTAGTAGTGGTTAGGTACAGTTGAACTCAATGATCTCAAAGGCTTTTTCTAGCCTAGCAATTCTATGATTCTCACACTTCTCTTTTCAGTGCAACCCTCCCCTCCAAGGAGACTGAAAGCAACAATCCAGGCCAGTTCAAAGAGAAAACCCAATCAATTCTTTGCTCCAAAAGGACAGAAGCTGAAATCTTTATACCAAAGATTTGTTTCAGAAGACCAAGCAACAGTAGTTTTACACTAATCTTTAAATCCTTAAGAGTTTTTATCCAGAAATACCAGAAATAAGCTCCCAAGGGGCTTTCCATCTCTGTGACAGCCTCACTTATGATTCTGTTCTCAGCAGCCTGTCTTCCTTGTCTTTATGACTTTCCTATATACTCATTTTCAGCTAAATTAAGCCTTCCTACTGTTGCTTTTTTACTGTCACTATGTAAAACATAGGTGAAGACTGATCTTTTAAAAAAATCTGAAAGTCTTACCCTCTTCTTATTTACTGTTCTTCATGAGATGCCCCACACTGGCAGCTACAGTCTCAGGAAATGTCAGCAGGCAGCCAGGCTCCTTCCTTTCCTTGCTGACTGAGACTCTGTGTTACTCAAGCTTTGCAGTACTTGGGTTTGTGCTGGTTATGGATGTCACAATCTTTTCTGAGCCCTTTCACTTCCCCTGCAAAACACTGGAATGGACTATATATGGTACAGAAAAGAATTAGGGAAACACAGTGTATTTATAGACAAACCCCCATGTCACCCTTAATGTCTCTGAAACATAATCCCTGGAATAGCTGAAGCATGAAGCCTGTTTTCCTAAAGCCACTTTACCTGCTTGGATTTGCTGGTACCTTCTAAGAGTGAAGGCACATGCTTCGGGCCCTTCTTTCTCCTCTCTCTCTCCCTCTCTCTCTCTCTGATTTAATGAAATTTGTAAGAGGTTTATTTTTCTAAGATATCTGCCATAAAAATTGGCCAATGGATTTATAAGTTCTTGGGTAAAGACATATACATAGGTGGATAGCACAATGGTGCGGGTTTTATCTCCTCAGAAAAGAGATTAAAACAGTCCTTTGGCTTTTCAGATGTCCCATCTTGGGATACCAAAGGGAAAAGAAGCTAAAATGTTACCCAGGGTGGCATTGAATACCAGATGTGAAACAGGGAAAAGAAAACATGTAAGGATGAAAAGAAAAACAGACAGGAGCAGGCAACACTTGCTAGAAGATTATGTTAATGAAAACACTGAGGATGAGTCCTAAGCTGCACCACTTGCTGTCAGTAGATGAAGACAGGAATTCTGGTGTTCAGTGGAGCAAAGCAGTACATCAGTGATCGGGGTAGATAATCTAAAGCATGTCACTGCAAAGTGGAAAGGGGGAAGAGACTAACTCAAGAATGTGGACGTTGTTCATTTTGGCTGTCAGGTTGAGTAAGTGAAAATAAAAGAAGCTTTCAGCTTCACAAGAAGCTCTTTCAAGTTCCTGACTAAAGGAAGAAGTGTTTTTCTACCTGGAAAGCTCGCCTCTCCTTTGCTTGTATAAGCAGACTGAGACAGAATTTTAAAGACTTCCTGCAGTCTTGTACATCTGTCTTTTTTAAGTACTTCCCATCAATTGAGAAGATCATAAATGGAAGAAAAGACATTTGGAAGAAAGGTCCTCACATTGCTCCTGGATTAAACATTTACTAACTGCTAATTTGGTAATGCTTTACATCTATGAATGATTACTTCAGCTGCAAGGCAGCAGAGATACAGGTCTGAAATATGTGCCTGTTCCTAAAGTCTTTGGCATCCTGTATGTATATACAGAATTATTAATCTTTGTCAGGAAGGTCAGGAACTATCACACAGTGATTAATTGCAAGTTGCAGAGGTTTCTGATAACTGAGCTCCAAGGATTGTAGTTGAAACCTGTCAGATGGCTATTAATGCCTCCTTTGCCCTTGCTGTAACCCATTCTGCCTACAGATGACTATTGAAGACCTGCAAGGCTTTTCAGCTTGCAAGGATATTCATGACTCATCTCTTTCCTCAACATGGCCAACATTTTAGGACCCTTTGTATTGCCAGCTGGGTGTTAATTAAGAAGGCATATGTAGGTCTGAAACAGCTACATACATTTTTTTCCCTGCCCATGATTCACCATGGCAAGTGCTTTCCTCTTAAAAAATGAGGGTGAAGCATGTAAAAAGGGAAGATAGAACAACTCAGTGTCAAAGATGTATAAAAAGGTGATTATTGAAATCTGTGCATTGAGTTTGTTCTGCACTCAGACAATTTTAATTCCGTTCTTAGAGACTTTGTCTAAGGCTGCCTACTTAAAAAAGAAAAACAAACAAACAAACAAAAAACCCCAAACCCCACAAACAACCTTTCTTTTGCGCTAAACTTAGAGAATACATATCCTTCTCTACTGTATGATGCCACAGCAAAATGGGGTTAGAAAAAGTGTAGCAGATAAACTTTTAGAAGAACTCCAGCGTTGCTGCTCACCTTGCTAGGACAGGTAGAAAACAAAACGACATTTTCTTTCTTCGTATAATGTTCCTGGTAAATTTGAACCCTTGTTCTTTACACTAAAGCACTGTCTCTCTGCTACTCTCAAACCATGGATGGGGTTTCAAGAGTAGGAAGGCACTGCAAGGTCAGCCAAACCATGGATGGGGTTTCAGAGTAGGAAGGCACTGCAAGGTCAGCCAATCTACTCTCTTTGATCAGCGTGTCTGTGCTAGCAGTAGAGGTTGAGTTTGATAAGTGTGCAAAAGTTCTCCAAAATACAATCAAGATTTTGGGGAGGAAACGTAAAGGTGGCTAAACATTTAGCTAGATATCATGCAGGGGTATACAAAGATGTCTCCGTGTTTAACACCTATTATACATTATAATGCAATGTAAGTACATAAAAAATTTTAAATTCTTTCACAATTGTCTATGTAATTTTTTTAGGTACCTAAATATGTTTTGAAATTTACCTCTAACAGGCTACTTAAGGTAAAAACCTTTCAACTACATGTTTGTATCAGTGCATCTCAAGTTAAATGAATTATTCTCTTCTCATATAGAATTGAAATTATAACCTTCATAGAATCATAGAATGATTTGGGTTGGAAGGGACCTTAAAGATCACCGAGTTCCAACCCCCTTGCCATAGGCAGGGACATGTCCCACCACACCGGGCTGCCCAAGGCCCCATCCAGCCTGGCCTTGAACACCTCCAGGATGGGGCAGCCACAACTTCCCTGGGCAACCTGTGCCAGTGCCTCACCACTCTCATGCTGAATAAATTCTTCCTCCTGCTAAATTTCGTTCATTACTGTCAGACTGACTCCTTGGATGCTCTAAAAGATTATATAAGAGGGTAAATATCCAACAGACATTGCTTACATTCAGAAAAGCCTGGATGACTTTTGAAAGACAATACATAATCCAAAGAAAATGGGAAGATAATATTACAAATTAATTTGTTTGGGGCAGTTCAGCATTCTGTAAGATAGGATAAAGGGACTAATCATAGCCACCATCATTTAACTTTCGGTTTTGTTGCACTTGTCTGGCATAGGGCTTACATCAGCGTCACACTCAGGGATTTTTATATATTGATCCAGAACTAGGCCTTGTAAAAACCAAAATAAGGGTGATCTGGGAACAACAGTGCAATGTGAGTCTGGTTTTCTGCTTATTCTTATACAGAGGATCTAACTCTGAAGCTTCATTTTTTTATCTTTCTTTCACCGCAGACATAGACATAGACAATTCTCTAAAATAACAGAAAACTTAGGCTTACTGTATGATGAAGAGCAGGCTTTGTTAACATATCATGCATTGGTTTTGAAAGTTGGCTTTACAGAGATGATAGCAAAACACGTGTTGATTAAAAAGGGCAGTTTACTCCACTTTCTATTCTGTCATGGTAGGAATGAACGTAATGAAGCCTGTGGAAAGATGATGCTAAATGCACTAGCAAAAAAAAAAAAATTTGTAAAGATTGGGCTATTTTTTCTAGTTTGGAACAGAGTTAAAATAAGCATTTTCATGAACACCCTGGTTAGAAGGAAAATGTATTGTTGTAAAAAGAGTTGATTAAATAATACTGGAAACAAAGGGGAAAATTGCTGAAATACTTAAAATAATTGGATTTATTTATGAGAAAAACTAGTGCATGCTCTTTAAAGTATGCCCTTTGGAATGGCAGCAGCAATTCTGTTTCTGACAAAGCATTAGCAGTGCAATGAAATGTCAGCAAAACAGCAATATTGGAATAAATTTAAAAATTTTAGAAAGATTTGCATATTTTGTAGTATGATTCAAATATGAGAAATATCAAACCAAAAGTGTTACAGACACATGCAAAAAGCCTAAAAATAACTTGACATGCAGAAAATGAAACATCAAGCTGAGAATGAATTGCATAGTAGGGTTAAATTAAGCACTTTGTGAAGGCTTATAAAGCAGAGAAGCAATTAGGTACAAATCTAAGAAGACATAGAGGAAAGCAAAAAAAGTGAGAAATGGGTCCTCATTTGAATTATATAAAGGAGCCAAGATGGAATATTAATCGAATTAAGTTGAACAACCACAACAACAAGAAAAGCATGTCAAGAGAAGAAGAAAGTTTGTTTTGGGAACTACAGCATGAGCATAGCCATCAGGCCAGATGCACTTAAAATCACTGTGGAATTGAGCAAGGTCACTCTTCTAGCCCCAGGTGGACATTACATACATAAAGACTAAGAGGCAGTTCAGTGGGAATGATCTAGAGATACGTCCTTTACTGCAGTGATGTTCCTAGAGCAGTTCTCTTTACAACAGGAACTTCATGGAATAGTTTCTGACAGGATGAGGAAGAAACTGTTCCTCACATAGTTTTAGCTTCTCCTGGTTTGAGATGTTATATATTAATGAAAGATATGTTATATACATATACATATACATATGTATTTGTAACTTTTCCAGATAGGCATCTACTACATTTGCCTTAGGTTGTCCCAAAGGGTAGAGTGAGCTGACCTCATAAATGTGAACACCTTAAAAAGCAGCACAGGTATTTGCAAATGAGAAAAGATGTACATCAACAAAGCAATTTCTTTGACAAAGTGACCCATGCTGCAAGAAAATTTGAGATTTATTTCTCAGCATTGCACTGATCAAGGAGAACTAGAACTTCCATTGAATGGGTTTTTTTTTTCCTTTTTGGTTAAAAAAAAACCCAAAACCAAAACCAAAACAACACCAAAAACAAAATGAAGGGATTACAGTGAAATTTTTCTGATAAGAATTGTTTTCCACCAACAACCCTTCATCTCCATTAAGTTTAATTCCCAACTTCCACAAGGCACTGTTTTGTACTGTAGATGGCTCCCATTGCCCTCAAATTGCTTTGCTTTAATTCACTAATTCTGCTGATTCACCAAAGATTTCAACAGGTAACAGGTCTGGCACTGTCAAGAGGATCACATGATATCTCCTCAGAAAGGCTAAGGCTCAACTAGAAATCAGATTGGCAAAGTCTGTGAAAGATAACAAAAAATCTTTCTATAAAAATATAAATAATAAAAGGAGGACTAGGGAGACCACACAGTCCCTATTGGACAGAGAAGGAACAACAGTGACAGGAGATGAGGAAATAGCTGAGGTACTTAATGCCTTCTTTGCCTCAGTCTCTAATTGTAAAGAAAGTTGTTCCCTCTGTGTACAAACCCTGGAGCTAGAGGGGCAAAATGAGGCTCCCATGGTACAAGAGGAGGTGGTCAGAGCCTTGCTTGCCCAACTAGACACCTACAAGTCTATGGGGCCGGATGGGATTCGCCCAAGGGTATTGAAGGAGCTGGTGGATGTGCTGGCCAAACCTCTTTCCATCATCTTCCAACAGTCCTGGAAGACTGGGGAAGTTCCACTGGACTGGAGGCTGGCTGATGTTGTGCCCATCTATAAGAAGGTTCACAGGGAGGATCCAGGGAACTACAGGCCTGTCAGTCTGACCTCAGTGCCAGGGAAAGTCATGGAACAGGTGATCTTGAGTGCTATCATGAAGCACATGCAAGAGAACTGGGTGATCAGGCCCAGTCAACACGGGTTCACAAAAGGCAGGTCTTGCCAAACTAACCTGATCGCCTTCTATGACCAAGTGACTCGGCTGCTGGATGAGGGAAAGGCTGTGGATGTATCTTCCTGGACCTCAGTAAAGCCTTTGACACAGTTTCTCACAGCATTCTGCTATGGAAACTGTCGGCCTCTGGCCTGGACAGGCGCACACTCTCCTGGGTGGAAAACTGGTTGGATGGCCGGGCCCAGAGAGTGGTGGGAAATGGTGTTAAATGCAGCTGGAGGCCAGTGACAAGTGGGGTTCCCCAGGGCTCAGTGCTGGGTCCAGTCCTGTTCAATGTCTTTATCAATGACCTGGATGAAGGCATCGAGTGCACCCTTAGCAAGTTTGCAGATGACACTAAGCTGGGTGGAAGTGTGGATCTGCTGGAGGGTCGGGAGGCTCTGCAAAGGGATCTGAACAGGCTGGACTGCTGGGCAGAGTCCAATGGCATGAGGTTTAACAAGGCCAAATGCCGGGTCCTGCAGTTGGGGCACAACAACCCTATGCAGCTACAGACTAGGAGAAGTCTGTCTAGAAAGCTGCCTGGAGGAGAGGGACCTGGGGGTGTTGGTTGACAGCCGACTGAACATGAGCCAGCAGTGTGCCCAGGTGGCCAAGAAGGCCAATGGCATCCTGGCCTGTATCTGAAACGGAGTGACCAGCAGGTCCAGGGAGGTTATTCTCCCATCGTACTTGGCACTGGTGAGACCGAACCTCGAGTACTGTGTTCAGTTCTGGGCCCCTCACCACAAGAAGGATGTTGAGGCTCTGCAGCGAGTCCAGAGAAGAGCAACAAAGCTGGGGAAGGGGCTGGAGAACAGGAGAGGCTGAGAGATCTGGGGTTGTTTAGCCTGGAGAAGAGGAGGCTGAGAGGAGACCTCATTGCTCTCTATGACTACCTGAAAGGCCTCTTCTCCCAAGTGACAGGGGACAGGACGAGAGGGAATGGCCACAAGCTCTGCCAGGGGAGATTTAGTCTAGACATTAGGAAAAAATTTTTCACAGAAAGTGTCACTGTGCACCGGAACAGGCTGCCCAGCTAAGTGGTTGATTCACCTTCCCTGGAGGTGTTTAAGTCACAGGTGGACGAGGTGCTGAGGGGCATGATTTAGTGTTTGATAGGAATGCTTGGACTCGATGATCAGGTGGGTCTCTTCCAACCTGGTTATTCTGCAGTTCTATATAATTATACATGAGAAATCCAGTGCCATCTAGTTCCTGTGGTGATTACTGGCAGCCAGAAAGAGGCAAGAACAAAAAGAAAGCCTCAAAGGGCTCTTTGCTGAGCCAGATGACTGAGGCTGTTAAGGAAATGCAAAGACTTGGCTCCTTGGAGCCAGTGACAAAATTCAGCCATACTCAGAGCCTTCTTTATGTGCTGTTGTTGAAAAATATTCCCCTGGAGAATGATACGAATACTACATCATTAGTAAAAACTCACCTGTCATAGGAAACAGACAATAGGGAACAGAGAGAGGAAGGAAAAGCAAATGCTAATGAGACTATAATAGATTATGGACTCAAAGAATAATTTTAGAATTATGGTTTACAATATCCACATTTGCTTGACCTGACCTTACTATTAGAAATAGTACTTCGGCTCTTCCGTCACCTCTTATTGTCTGGGACCTTGATTTTTGCCTCTGGGTGATTCTGGCTGTCAGTTCTCAGAACCTGATTGATTAGCAGTAGGAGAACTCTCTGGGGAAGAACTGCTCCATCCTAGAATTTACCAAAACAAATAATAGGCAGGATTATGGATTTAAATTTTCAGTATACAGCATTAGAATTTTAAATAAGTATGAAAAACAAATTTATAGGTTATTCCTTTAAACTGGGTCAAGGAAAAATTATGGTTACATCATTCAATTTGCTGCACAGTTAAACAACTGTAATTGGCAATTGCACATTTATTTGATATTTTCTATGAACTGCATAAATGTCAACGTTGGGCAACATTTACTATCAGAGTCTCTAGGCTTTTAGAACAGACAATGTAATGCATTGATGCCAGTACATCAATATAAACACTCTAGGTGTAAATATAAGAGAGTAGTTATATATAATTAATAAGGAAAAAAAAGTCTCCATAATTCCTGAAGCAAGATGTAAAAGCCTCTTTGTGAGTGCAGTTTTGCACACATTATTGTTGCCAACTCTTTGTGCTATGTACTCAGCTGCAATAAAAGCCATCAATAAATTAGAAAGGGAACAAATCTTCATACTGATGGTCTATAGTCAGATGTTAGTTAGAAGATCATAAAAAGAATAAAGTTTTCTGTTTATGTGATAATAATAAGCTTATCTCACCATGCTTAATTTTGTTTATGCTGATGATCTGGAGGGACTGCCAAAAAAAATCTGCCTTTACCTAAAACCTTTATATCACAGACTAAAGGACAGACCAAGAACAGCATGGTCTGTGAATTCCGGAGCAACAATGACATTGAGGGTCTGTTTTATGGATAAATTCACAGCTGCATTGCTTTAGTGAACACAGTAAGCTTACAAGTTGCATCTGAGTACATTGGGCTTATGCACAAGTGTGACATCATACGAGAAGTTATTGTTACGTCTGTCCTTTCCAATTACTGTTTCTGCCTGTTTACGTTTGAGCTCAGATTTTTAGTGTAATCACTATAAAAAGATAGACTTGATCCCTGCAAAACCACATAATTTCTCTTCTCCTACAGCTGATGATCAAATACTGAACAGCACATTCCCTGCATTAATATTATGTTTTTCTTTATTTCACTATTAATCTCTAGTCAAGAGTTTACACAGCCTGGCAACTGTGGTCTAAAGCAAAAAGCCTTACTATTTTCTCTCCAACTTTACTGTGATTTACAGTACTACATAATAATCTCAGGGATCAGGCCCTGTTATCTGATTGCTCATGCCTAAAAGCTAACTTGCAGACAGCTTCTATTGCTAATCTCTCTATCTCCCTTACTAATCCAGAAGCAGAGGAAGCTGACCATGTTCATTGTAATATAGCTGAAAAAAAAAAAAGAAAAAAAAAAGGAAAAAATTCCCAAAACAATAGGTTTTGCATTACCAAAGTATTTTACTGCTTGCAGAAACCTCTAAGTAGCATACCAACAAAAATATGACCTTCCTGCCCAAGTAATGACAGACACAAAGGTAGCTCCTTTTGCAAGGGAGTGGGAAGAGTAGGTTATGAGTGATTAAAGACTTCAAGGGCACTTTGTTTGAAATGGTGTTGTGTACTTTCTCTGCCTGAGTGCAGACACACTACTTATCACTCTAATTGAATCAGTGACTTATTCTTGCAGACAAACATACACATTGCCATTCCTGGAAGGCTGTGAAAGACAGGGATAAAGACAAGTAGGTCTGTACCGTCTGGAGTGTTACGTCAGTGTTATTTAAGGTGCATGTTACTCTAACACCCATGCTATGGTAGCACACTGTGAGACAAAGTGACATTCTGATGTATCTGGACATGTTGCCTCCTACATGAAAGAACCTTTTTCTTCTTTATGAGACAGAACTTCAGTGGGTATAACAGGACATTTGTCTTTGGGTTCAGACAGAACCACAGCAATTTCTGAAACCGGAATATTTGACCCATTATTCTGATCTCCCTCTATTTTTTCATGTTCTGTACAATTATGTACAAAGCCTACCATGTAGAATGTCTCGGGCTTCAGTAGGAAGAGTAGCTGGTGCCCACCCTCTGTCAGCACACCCAGGTGGTCATTAAGCTCCTTCTGGGCGGAGACAAAACTTGTCATCTGCTTTCCCCCTATAAGAGCATTAAGGTATTTTCAATGATGACTAGGTGGGTGGCACTAGAATTTCATCTTCATTCACGTCCTTAAGTGACAGAAAGAGAAGGAGTTCAAACATTCTTTGAACATAGCCTTTCTCACTGATAAGTTGTTCAATATGTCACTAGCTATGTTTCTGTTAAGGAGCACCCAACCCTGTGCTGCTGCATGCAACACTCATTTGTAGCAATCTAAGCGTCTGACCTGGATGCTCCAGATGATCACACAGCAGCAGGTGCCACATAGTTATGTAGTGAATTATTTGGTGTAATGCCTAAAGCAGGAGGCTAGTCATAGCATCTCTGTTCTTCCTGGCTGCAAATACAGGTGAACATTTGGACAGTTTAGAACTAACTCAAAGTTTCATTATTTTTTAGATTTTGTATATTTTCAGGTGCTGAGTTTTGAACAACTGATGCTGGCAGCCCATCGAATATTTAATATCTGAAATATGAGCTATGCATATTGAACACAGTGGCTTATTTCAAATCTTTAGTCAAATTGGTACAGAATTTCATTCCCTGCAGACAGCCCACAGTCTTCTAAAATCCATAGACCTGCTGCTCAGTGAATTCATTTGATAGAATATTGACAGCAAGTGAAACAACAAAACAAAGGTGAGGCAAATTCATACTAAAAATATTAAAAACAGAGGAAGCCTTCTTTTGGCTTTTATTCATCAATTGTTTATTGGGGGTGACAGTGTTTCCCCTGGTAAATTATAAGGTGTTAATATAATATTTGACTGTGTTATTCATGCTTGTCTGTTTCTCTGCTGCTGGAATCCAAATTCGAGAATTACTTTAGTCATGTCTCAGCATCCACCGATCCACTTGCTGTTCCTCTTCCATACCTCTCAAAATGCACCATTTCTGGGGAAACCTTACAGGATCCTCTTGTTTGTCTGGACATGCAGACTAACCAGCTGTGAAAAGATGCTTCTTTCTCTATTCATCCCTTCATATGTTTCTAATTCAAACTGCTGTCCCCAGTTCTCTAGAAGGGGAAGAAGAGTTGTTTCCATCCCTCCACCCAGGGCAGATGTTTTTGAAAAGCCTCTGTCATATTTATAGCCATGCTGGTTAAATCACATCTGTTGTATCCTTTGTGAAACACTTTTGGAAAGAGGGGGAAGATGCACCTGAAGTCCTCCTAGGAGTTTCAAAGCTGATTTGGGGACACAATCACACAACTAAATTTCAGAAATTATCAGCTTTCATTTTGTTTCTTAATGAAGCAGACTGAGTGCAACTTGGGAAATGTGGCTGCAGGGATTTTCCTGAGTGATTTCTCATACAATTACCTATGAAGCAGCTACAAAGAGCTATTTTTCAGTCCTCTCCAGCAAGACTGAAGCTCTTTTGATTTTCAGGTGGATTGTGACAAGATTGCGAATATTTGAGATATACTACTGAGAAAAATAAATAATTATGGTCAATCCTCTAAGGATCAATCAGAGAAAAAAGAGAATTCTACCTGGTTTATCAATCACGTGCTTTATTCCTTTTTTCACTTTCTTTCCTTTTCTTTCTCATTGTCCATTCTAGAATTTCATTTAAAAAAATACTTTGTTGGCACTCCCATAGATAACATGTCACAATAACATGACTACAACTCATGAAAAAAGAAAAAAACAACTCTGAAAATGTTCAGTGACTCTAATTTCAGAGAGGAAGTACTGAAAAAGATTTAAAAGTAATTAAATTATAATTAAATCAACTGATATTCCTACAGAGTATTACATAAATGATTATATCTCACTCTCACTCTTCATTCTCATTCATTACCAAAGAAGGTGGGTGACAACACAAGAATTTTTTTAAACTAAAATTTCAAATCTTGCTATGGTTTGTACTTCCTACTATACCTGGTTTTTATAGGATCTAATCTACGAAGGGCTATGCTTGCCTGAAGGTGGTAGAAAGCTAAGCAGGGATGCTTTGTTTACCTGTCTGTGATGCCTGTGACTGCCTCCCTTTCCCTCCTGATCACCTCAAATACAATATGCCAATTTAGCAACTTGGCAAAATCACCTTGGAGTGGTGCTTTTAAGGCTGGAGAGCTACCAACTACCCTGCAGCAGATTGCAAAGAGAAGTTATAGCTCAACTAATTTATCTAAATGTCATGCCTGCATCCCAGACTGGGAATTCAGGTAACTTGAATTCCCCCGTTCTTTTTTTCTAATATTCCCCTAGTTATGTTTTTAATTTCCTGTCAGTTACTATATAATTACTTTACAGCATTGTATGTGACTGTGAATTACAAGGTCAATAATTAACATTGCCGTTGAAGAACACATCTAGAGAACTAGAGAATGAAATACCAGATCCTCAAGGAGCAGGTTGCAATTTGCATATTTGTGGGTTTTAACTATGTAAATCTACTGGTAACAGAAACCTTTATTTTCAAAGTGGGAATATTTTAAACTCACTATAATGGTCTGGGACTGTTAAAGGGAACCTAAAATCAGAAGAAGACTTTGAAGATATAGTTCATTAATGACTTCCAATAACCGTATCTTCTAATTAGGTAGTACCTGCCAGTGTATCTCTAAGTTACCATTCTTAATGATATCTCAGAAATTGGTGTCATAATTAGGCTGTAATCTTGACAAAACTAATCCTTCAAGTCCCTGCAAAGCATTGGTGTTAATTGCTGCTCTCCTGGCAGGACATCTTGTATAAGCAGTGAGTTTTTCATCAGAGAGTACTGTAGACATCTTAAACTACCAATTCAAGCCTCCCATGACAGATTTTACAGATTTAGCACTTTTGTGCAAAGAGGTGACTACTGCACTAAGAGGATTTATACACAACCATCACATGGTTGATTTTCTGGTCATATTTAATTAAGCTATGCTTGTCTCCTCCAATTCAAAACCAATACATTCAATGCATATTCTTCACTGAAAGGGTCATTAGGCAATGGAACGGTCTGCCCAGGGAGGTGGTTTATTCGTCTTCCCTGGAGGTGTTTAAGGTGCAGGTGGATGAGATACTGAGGGGCATGGTTTAGAGATTGGTGGGAATGGTTGGACTCAATGATCCAGTGGGTCTCTTCCAACCTGATGATTCTATGATTCTAGGATTCTATATGTAATTAGTGCATAGCATGTGCTACTAACAAACTAACTCTTTCCAACTTAGAAAAATAAAGAATTAAATAAATAAACTTCTAAGTAAGCCTCTAAAAGCAAAATACGACATCTTGACCCCTAAGTCTTTGTCTGCGATAGATTTATTCTTAAGATTTTTTAGTAGTACTTGGCTCAGCTATATCACGATCAAGGGAATACTAGTATAGACAAAGGTACCCTCAGTTTAAGAAAATAATTTCAAATAAGCAATGTCCAAAAGCAAACCAAGTCAGTGCACATGAATAATGGGGCTTTGAACAGAAACAGCTGCAATGACTTCCAGCTCTCTGTGTCTACTCCCAGTCTCTCTCCTTACAGCAAGGAGAGCAAAAGGATACAGACAGCAACTCTGGAGTCATTGCAGCACTTTTGTCAGTGTGTCCAAGACAATCTGCCTCTCATCTGGAGCCACTTTCATACATCAGGCTGCAGAAAGCAATGGTACAGAATCTGCATCTATGGTTCAGCCTCCAGGAGGTCAGGTTGGACAGCTTGAAATTGTCACATCTCCAGCTGTTCTGCTTCAATCCAGCCTTGCCCGGACAATGACACCTGTCCCTAGGCTGAGTTAGAAAATAAAGAGTGCAATTCAGTGAAGTTAATTCAGGTTCTGGGCACTGAGAAGAGAGACAGTAGTAAAGAAAGATCAACTGCTTCACAGTTATCGTTGAGACAAAGACATTAATGAAAAAAGATCAACTATGCTTACCATTCCTGCTCAAGTGAAAGAGAGGGAGAGGTATACACACACAGTCTCCTCTAATGAAGAAAAATCACATAATGATTGCAGGTATCTGATATAAGGACATGAGTAGTAAGAGGAATCTAAGTATCAGTCTTACACACTAGACAACTGTGTGATTGAACCAGAGGGTAAAAGACCTAGTTATTTAAGAAAGATAAGTGTGCAACACAAAAGAACAAATCATGTATTAAGTGCATCCTGAGAGAGAGAGAGAAAGAGGCAGCAGTGTTTCATCTACACAAGCTTTTACTCAAGTAAAACAAACCTGAGCTTGTTTCCAGCATATTCACAGAGCAAACTTACTTGAGCACCTATGGGAAGCCTGGGGAAAACAAAAGAAGTAATAGTTGGAAAAATTCCTTGAGTGCACTAACAGGCTAGAGTAATACTACACAAGCAAGCAAGCAAAGACACAAACAAATCACTTCCCCCTCCTGAAGCCCCAACTCAGCAGCTGTTGGTACCAGGTATCAAAATAATAAAGGCCGAAAACTAACAACAGATCAGCTACAGGTTCAGATTCTGCCCAGAACGAAACACTATAGCTCTTAATGCTTCATCCCATATCTTCAGAGGGAGACAAAAAAAGCCATCCTACAGAGAATATTTCCACCACAGCACTGAGATCTGGCTCTCTTTCATGGACAGACAAAGACAAAATATTTGTAAACAAAGCAGGCAATGGCTCAGACCGCTTGTGGGTCATAAACCCATAGTAAAGATATAACTAATGTCTTAAAAATCCAGGATATAAAAGACAGAAGTGGGTAAGGAGACCTGAATGAAAAAAAGCTAGCAACAAAGTGTAGAAAAATATGTAAAGCAGTATTATAAGTAGCTTTCAGTCTTTCCACAGTAGTTTAATTTCAAGTAGTATTTCTTTCTCTCCAGGCTTCTCACACACACCAGGTAGTATAGAAGTATGAAAGGTTTTTTATTTCTACCCTGATATCATACAGTTCTACTTCCTAGTGGACAAAACCAAGCTCCATGAGGGATTTTCTCATGCTTCAAATGGACTTGTAGAGAAATAGTATCATAAGAGTAGCTGTTTGAAAGACTGTCCTCTTAAAAGGACCATCCCATGTTACCACATTTCACCTCTTAGCAGCCTCAAAGAGTAAAACAGAGAAAATTACATATATATACCTTCTGTATTTTTTTCTAGTATTGCTTATTCACGGTATATTTACCTGCTCTACATATCTTGGCAGAATTTGCTGAAGTATGCAGACTAGGCATCTTTTCCTGCTGTTGTGACTATTAACCAAATGTGTTGGGTAGGCTACCTGAAGTAATTTTCTTTCACTGCTGCAGTATTGAAAAAAATCCACAGTGTTATACGGCATGATAAAATTAGTTTAGGAGCATAAATTCAGCCAGATATAGAGTTTACAAAGCTCTGAAGAGCCTAGACTGCTATATTTTCAGTGATACAATTAACTTCTATGGCTCATGAGCAACTGGTGTTGCCTTCAGAGTCCTTCTGAGGAACAACTTTCCATGAGCAGTAAAACAGTAAAATTCATTGTTCTTCCCAGGCTCCAGATGGGAAATGGATCACTTGTGTAAGAATTACTTCAGAGACACTTCACTTCCTGCTCATGTGCATGTAACTTCATTCACTTAAACTACCAAAAAATACCTTTTTTTTGGTGACATTCTTCTGCTACCCCATAGGCAGAAGGAAATGCAGAAGTAAAATTAATGCAGCTCATTTGCATCAATAAATTGGTTCTGGGAAATACATTTCAGTACGTGTGCAAAAGTATTAGTAGACATATTACAAGTTTTCCAGACACTAATGGTGAAGATCTTTAAGGATTTTAACATCAAAAGGCCTTTTTTTCTTAAGGAATATTTCTGAAAGATGCTATTGAATTTTGCACTGCCAAGGTGATTTAAAAATTATTATTAATAGGAGGAAAATCTAAGATTATTTTTTGAGAATTTTAAAATAAGGATATCATAGTTTTATAGCAGATTAATCTTAGCTTTTTGAAGGCTACTTAGATGTTATGTCAAAATACTGGTTTGCCTATTTGGGGACAAGATCAATGTGTTTTAAGTGCTGATTTACAATATTTTAGGCACAAAGCTGATAAAATAATACTGAATTGTATTCAACAAAATCCAAACATTTAGCCTTTAATTGCTCATAAGAAAGTTACAAACTGAAATAGTTAAATAATCCTTTCTGAACAGACAGAGACAACACTCCAAAAATTCACACAAGGAAGAACGACTCCTCAAAATTCTCAGATAGAAACTTGTTTTGACATGACATCTGATGGAATAGAATTTCTAATTAGAAGAAGTCCAAATGAAGTCAGAATCAACTAATTATTTCATCAGCCAATTAGGAGAACCAGTGATTTCACAGAGAGGTTACAAAATCAATGAAGGAGAGGTTACAAAATCAATGAAGGGGGAACTAAAATATTTTGATTTAAAGTGTTTCTACTGGGCACATCTGTCACTGACTGTCTATTGTTAAACAGCCCTTCTTGGTTCCCTTTGCTCACTGTAGCAGTGGAGAACAGCCACAGTCAGGCTTCTCTGAATGAACAAGCACCAGGGACTCTCTGCTGATTGCATTCCTGTCCTCTTGGGCTGGGACATTCCTCTCTCATTAACTACATATGGTAACCTCCAGGATTTTTCTTGCCAAATGCTCATCTAACAGAGAAAAAGAGAGATTTCTTCTGTCTTGAATATTGAGAAAAAGAAAAATCAGAAAGGTCACTTTTTCCCTGAGTGACCACAGTAATGAGCACAAGAACAAGCTGAAACCACAGGACTGTCATTACTTTTATTGGACCAAGACTTTACCTATTTTGTACCACTACTGCAAGGCTCAATAAAGCTTAATTCGACAAAGGGTCATTCTCAGTGCATGGGCAACCTTCTGATGCGTAGTGCCATGGTCCTCAGATAAAAGTCCTCTACTTGGCTCATCTCCTTACTCTACCATCTTCTGATTGCTTGAATACTTGTACAGCTTATTGCAATAAATCAAGTTGCTGAAGCAGGAAATCAGTTGGAAATCAAAAGATTATATTAGATTTAGACTCCACCAACTTAAAAGGTGCATCCCCAGACACCATAAGTAAGCATCTATCTGATTTATCACTGCATTTAGCTCACCTGAGACAAAGGTCATATTCTAAAAGCCCCCTGTTTCTGTGTAAGGAACAGCACGTAGTTATGTGATCCCAGTGGTATATGGTCAGTGGTACATACCGATGCTCCATTTGCATGCTGAGAATGAGCTGATGTCTAGTCTGTTCCATCAGAGGTAGGCTCATTCATATTGTAACCTTCCTTTCCAATGCGTCAACAGCAGCTCCTACACTGAGGTAGACTTTTTTGCGTGTCTACTCACAACTGGGGCATGTGGAATAGGGTTGTGGGCACAATCTGTCTTTATCTATTTTGTTACACAGGAATGTTTGAGATCTAATGGGAGTGATAATGCCTGGAAACATAAAAGCATGCTGTGAATAGCAGTCTTGAGTATATGTCTCCCTGCCCACCCCCAACCCCATGCTAGCTCTGAATCTTGCGATTCAAATTCACTGTGCAGTTCAGAAGAGCATGTAGTATCAAGTTTTGCAAATTATGTGGATAGTCAGTTTTTAATACGTCTGTAATTTCTCTTGAATATGCCCCAAAGCTAGGACACTGATCTAAGATTTTACTAGATGCCAAGTGTAGGCATTGTGCAAAGTGTCATTGTCACAGAGAATATGAGCCTTATTCTCATCCAGTTTTGATAATATGAATTCAAGATAAGCTTGGTGAAGCAAAGTTTGAGATGGGGACAAAGAACAGAACACGAGAAAATGGAAACATAATTGGAAAAATTGATTAGTTAAAAAAAAAAAAGGTTGTGAAATTCTAACATATGGTTTCTGTTAAAAATCAATTTTTATTCTATCTAATCTTATTTCTCATTAATAAAAGTGTTTTCGTTAACAACAACCTAGTATTGGGTATGGAGTCTAGATAGCAAAAGTATTTCTTCTTGTTGGAAAACAAGTACAACCACACACAGACAAGCCCAAAATTGGTAAAGAGTGTATATGAATGAATGAGCATTGTCACAACATTGTAGTCCCACTGGACATTTGCATTCACCTTCTTTTCTGTGTGCCAAGGCTTCAGATGACAGTGTAACCACCAAGTGGTTACTATGAGGCATCATTTGTACCAAGGGGCCATCAGGAAAGCTGATGGGATCCTCTGTGTTACTCTGCATCTCCTGCACCAAACAAGTGCTATAAGCAGGAGTTGCCTTGGATGACTCCAAATATAAAATTTAGGTGATGTTGCCAGGCTATCTTCGCAGGCAAGAGAGAGGAAAAAAAACATCTCCAGGCACTGATTTTGCTTCTTTTGTGTGTGGGAAGGATAAATGGACTCCTGTTGCTGTTTCTTTCTTTTGATTGACTAAAGGGTTTCTAGACCCCTAAGATGCACTAATCGATCTCTATATCGTAAAGGTAAGTAAATGATTCCCATTTGTATATTGGCTCCAGCTGAGCCAATGGCAACTATCCATTGAACCTGAGTGATGAAAGTGATAACCTTTTAGATTTAAGGAATTAATTCTTAATGACATAAAAGACGGGGTTTGCCCATTTTGAAAAACATGTGTTGCCATCTCTCTGTTGCAAAACTCTCCCGTCAGTCAGCATATAGAAAGAAGGATCTAGAAAGACCTTCAGTTTATGGCTAAATGGCAGATGCAGACACAGATGGATGCCAAAGGCAGGGGCTGCCTGATGCGCTCCTCATGGCTGTCCCAAAGTTTACAGCAGGTTCAGAGAGCAGACCCTCACTAACAGTACAGGGAGATCTTTGAAGTGGATTGTAAAGTCTGCCCTTTCAAAATAGTTCAGCTTATTTTGTAAAGTGGCTATAAAGCTCATATATCTGATTCACGCTTTAAATCTGGTGCCATTATTTTCCTACTCCAGCAGTAGTTAATAAACTTTTATCATTGCCATTGGCAAGTTGTTAGTGGTTTAATTTCGCTAAAGAGAAAATAAAACTGTGAATGATTTTGAGAATCTTTTAGTAAGACTTCTATATGTCAAATAATAAAATGCCTATGTTTACCATTTTGCAGGGAGGAAAATGGTAACGAAGTTGGTTTTATAGATTTATACTTGGTGGCATTATCATATAAATTGGTGATTTTCAATCAGACACTTTTGAGACCTCGGGGAGCTTCATGAGCTTCTTTTACAAGACCTATATCCCATCTGTAGCAGCTCTCCATAATTCTAATGGAAATATATCAACAATTGTAAATCGAACCCCACTGCACTAGATGGTACTGCAAAAGCAGTAGCTTAAAGCTTCAAATAATTGTAATTACCTTCTAGCCATGGGATTAATGATTGTAACATTGGACACTGAATACAATCCATAATGTGTTGTGCTCTGGGAAACAGTATTACACAAGCCACATTGTATTTTTGCCTCACAATCACCAATATTGACACTAATTGACAAAAATCAAATGAGTGGAGATATTTGTGGAAAGGCATTTGCTCCTTTAGACAAATAGATGCTTTCTATTTCAGGGCTGGGCTGGTGTGGTTTTCTGCTACCTATCTGTGCAAGGTATAATGAAATAAATGTTAAAAACATGGGCAAATTCAAGGAAGAGCAGACAAGGGAATGATCACTAGACCACTGAAAACTAACAAATCAAACTTCAGCAAACAGAGTCTGAAAGATGCCATCCAGAGATATGTCAGTATCCATAGAAAAGCCTTCCCATTACTCTAGTATTTGCCATCTCTTTGGTATCTTTACAGCACTCTACTCATATTCTTTTTTATTTTGATTTTGCTGAGAAAAACTTGAATACAAGTTTAAATAAGAATCAAATTATTTTTGCACAAATTCTCAGTTGTTAGTAAACTAAGCAAGTAAAATATTTTTTGCAACTCTGCATATATTTTTAAACAAAATTACATGTCTTGCCAGTCTTGTTTTATTGATCTTAAGGCCAGAAGGAGATCTTAGATTATGTAGTATAACCTCAGGCCACTACATTTCTCCCATTTTTCTCTCAATTGAACATAGTTCTTTGTGTCTTAGAGTATTTTATGTACTCCAGAAAAGCAATTACTGTTGATTTAAAAACATAAAAGAGACAATCCAGCAGTTTCTTGATTTTATTTTTTAACATTCTTAAGAATCCACACCATTAAATCCTTTTTTCCCATCTTCATTTCTAAACAGCAGCCAAGGATCAACTTTTAGCTATGTTGGTTTTTTGTAGACACTGAACAACCTTTAGATACTCAGCCTCCACTTGATGATACTTAATCAAATTTCTTCAGCTTTATTGATAAAGCAAGCAAATTCAAGTGTCCAACCCTTTCCCTCCTCTGCCTTATGCTCCTAGAAGTGCAAAACCAGCACAAGTAACTGGACTGACAGTTCTGGCCAGCCTGTGTCCCTTGGCTTTCTGCTTTCTGGCTACATAATATTTGCGCAGGTGAGTGCTGAATGAGTATGAAAATAGCCTATGGGTCCAAAAGAAAGCGAAAAATCAATGCAGAAAGCAACACAGAGGCTACAGAGCGGGAAATTGTAGGCTTGCCTTTTTCAGCCAGTGCTCTGGTTTATGCCAACTTCATGTGCTTGTGCAGCTGTAAGATAAGGCACTCTGTTCAGTTCATTATTCTTTTTTCTTTATTCTAGTTATCTCAGGTTTTTCAAAATCCCTCTTCAAGTTTAGTCTCAGGAGGCAAAAGTAGTGTAAGAGTATCACTCCTGCTAATGATACTTGCCAAAGTAAAACTGCCTGCCTCCTGCTATTATTCTTCTCTTTACATGGCCAAGGTTTCATTCATGTTTTCCACAGCACTGGACAAAGACTTGGGTTGAGCTGCTTCCCCATTAAAATGCTTAAATACTTTTCAAGTTTAACTGACTTTCAAGATATAGTCTCCCCTACTGAGGGCATCCTATATTCTTAAAAATATAAGCATTTCTCCTCTAGAGAGAAATGCATGCTTACATATCCTGTATAGCATGGTTGTTCCTGAATCCGTGTAGTCCCATTCTCCCAGATATTATTTAATATGGTTGAGACAAGGAATTTTTTTCTTGCTGGATATACACTTTTTAAAATATTTCATATTGCTGTTAATGATTTTCATGTTATAATGAAGGCAGAAATGGAAAATTGCATGTCAAAGAAATCTCATTTTCTTTGTGAGAGAAATAATTGCAACATACATGAAAAGGGAAAATATTTGCTTCACATTTTCTTGCCTTCTTCCCTTGTCTTGTACGAAAATTGTTGCTTGTATACTTGAATTATGATTTTTTCCTACTGCATGCAGAAAGCAGTCCATAGATAATATTTTCACAGCAAATATTCATACCATCCTTGAAATTCTGCATACTGCATTGTTGGAAATGCAGAGTACACATTTGTAGACAGAATTGGAAAAAAATTGCTAAGAAGGCTTACAGACCAGCACAGCACTGACACAACGGCAGGATGTAAATGAAAGTCAGCATCCTATATCTTTTCAGTTTAATTAGGTATTTCAAAATGCTGGTGAAGAAAACAAAGTGACTGCTTCATGCTCCACTTCCACAGTGAGTGAAAGGTAACAAAAAGAGCAGTTTTATATTGCATAACTGCTAATAACTGTGCCTTTTGTGATTAACGTTGAAATACCCCTAAATCAAGAGGATTATCTTCTCGTAGAGTTTATGGCTTGCCTTTTTTTTGCCCTTGGCTGGGATTTTTTTCCTTACAACTGCAATCTTTTTAATTGTCTGGCTTAGAAATTATTAGTCAAGTCTCTAGGACTCCTTCTAACTAGACAGTCTCTGATAAAAAGCTTTTCTTTTGGTGGTCTACATGGAAGATTTTTAAAAGGAAAACCTGTGCTTGAAGATTATGTAAATTAATCTGATAAAAGTGTCTGAAAGTAACATTTGCATGAGAGGTTGAAGTGATTTTGTTAGTCTTATAATAAAGCTCAGAGAGGCAATCAAATGTTACGCATAACTTATGTGAAAAGTTGATGTCTGTTGGGACAACATGCAACAATATTTTGATAGAATCCATAAACTAAGCCTGGGCTGGAAAGATTCAATCAAAGGATCAGAATTGTCTGAGCAAAAGAAAAATGCTGCCATGGAATTGTTAAGAACTGAGTTATTTCTTCTCTGTAGTTAGTAGTGCACAGGTGTCCACACCAACAAAAATAGCTGTTCATAACTTCAGACCTGTCTTCTCATTGTGTTCAACCAAGCAAACTCTCTTGCTCTTTTGTTCCACACTGGGACGTGTTAGCCAGGACAGGTACATAGGAACACAAACTGCTTCTCCCTGATATGAAAACTGTTTCATTCTTCAGGGCTACAAAGAAATTTTACCAGTACTGGATTTAAAAAAAAACAGATGAGAATTATTTTAACTACGTGATGATTTTGTACTGTTGCCTATTAAAGTAATGAAGCGGGATTTGTAGAGAAAATATACCTTTTAATTAGGCAAATTGATAAGAAGCAGGAAAAAAAGGCAGATAAGAATGAGATCTTTCTGATCTAAAAAGTAGTCTGGTTTAATAAGAGATGCTACATCTCCACAAACCTTGCCATATTTCCTTTTTCTTTTTTTTTCCCTCTGAGAACTCCAACATACTATATACACATCCTGGAAGCCATTTCCACAGAGACTCTAAAGTGAAATCTCTAATGGACCTACTGAAGTCTCTCATATTTACACACTGTTGAAGCATAACTTCTCAGGGATAAACATTTTATGGCTTCTTAGCTTAGGAGTAGAGGGGCAAATGAAGGTCCCACTGTGGTAGTAAGACTTCCAAAGGCTTTGCAGCATTCTATATAAGTAGATTTACATTGTTCTTTCTCACAGAATGATAGGAGACACAGTAAAAAATCGTGTTGAGTTGTTTTCTTATGGATCATAGCCATAGTCTAATTTGAAATTAAGATGTAATTGTTATAAAAGAGAGTTGTATACCAATTGGAGTGAATAATGACAAGCCTTAAGAGTTGAAATTCATCTATACAAAGAGGGGTATGCCCTCTCCATTAGCCATTATTTTATGAAAGCCAGAGACCATAATACTTTAAGTATACCCATGCAGTTTCAAAATAACATGAAAAATAAACCAGTTTCTCAGTGCAACAACTGGAGTAGTCTCTCAGGTTGCATATACATCAATATCATAGGCATCGCCTCCTGGCAAGCTCAGCAGTTTGCAGCCTGGGATAGATATTAACATATTCTCACACAGTTCTGCTCATTTGGGAGATGAGATAAGACATGCAATTAACTTCCAAGAGGAGGAGTTTAGACTAAAGATTGATTACTTTGCATATTGAAATCCACTGTTCTAATTTCCACTATATCAAATGCTTTAAAAATCAGACCAATGATGTCTTTTCAAAGAAAGTTTAACATTTTAATACCTTTGACTTGGATTAGGAGGATAATTCTGCAGAAATTTTGCATACATATTAGATTTTAAACATTATATATAATTCTAGCCTACCAAAGATATAGTACATCTCTCGGGATAGAGATTTCTTTTCAAGACAATCATTCTATTGAAATACGAGATCAGGTATCATTCCAGCACTTCCTGAACAACTAATTTCTCATTTCCATATATATATATATATATATATAGAGAGAGAGTTATATTTAAAATTTTAAAATTATTTTTGATATAACACTACTCTGATCATGTAAAATAAATTTCATGCCCCTTTTCAAAGCCACGGTGAGTTACTAGGTGATAAGCAATCTGTCAGAAAAAAAAAAATGTTATAGTTGCAGAGATGGGAATGCAAAACTAAGTGTCAATCAGGAATCTCTGTAATGGAACATGAAAAACACCGGTCATCTAAAACCTATCCAAAATTTGCAAACTAACCTGCAACCACAAATCATACAATAAGAAAGAGATTTTGCATATTACAAAACAGGGATTGGGGGTAAAAGGTATTAAGTGCAAAATAACAAAGAAGCAGCTAGAGGAAGCAATTATTCAGCCTGCATGAAGATTGCCCCTGCAGAAATAATGACTACCTGTCTGGTACAACTAAGTACAGAATTCTTGAATTTTGTCTCAATGGCTGTTTATGCCCTCAGCTTCTGCCTTCTACTGTTTTCTGAACAGAAGGATCAAAATCCATGTAAGTTACCCCAATTAGCACGGCTTTTATGTTATGAAACAACTTACTAACATTGCCATAGGGTGAATGAGAGTGGAAAGCAATGGCTAATAGTCAGCAAAACAGGAAGTTCCGCGGGAGACGGTGTCGCACCAAACATTACAATATATACTAAGAGAGCACTGGATTGAGCATTCACAGCAGCACTTGTGAAACTAAGTGTTCTTTTCAGGTGAGTTATTTTATATGACAAGGAATGCTCTAATAAATAATGTGCAGTTAAACAAGGTTGGAAGCATGGCCTTCTGTGTGAATGAAGAACATCACTGACAGATACAGATGTGGATAAGATTCTGGCAAAAGTTAACCTGAAGAAACCAGGATACATGCAAGGTTTTGTAATAAGGAGATTAGTTTCAGAAAAAAAGGTTATGTATGGTATAATGCAAATAACACACAAATCATATTTCTATCATTGCATACAAGTCCTACCAAAAGCATGAGTAGGGTTAATAATTTGTATGCAAGCTTAGAGGCACTAGTGGCACTACATGGAGTAAAGTGCTAGATGATGCTAGGGAGGTGATATTGTACCAGAAAATATTTTAATTTCTCAGTTGCACAGTTAAATCCAAAAATTCAAAGACCGAATTCAAAAGCAGATCCCTGTGTCTCATATGTACTCACTGCTGTAATTTTAAATATCTGTTTATGTATTACTTCATTTATACCCTGGTCAATAGTGCAAAAATAATCTATTAACTTGCTAATGATATATGATTTCTTGAGAGTGTGATTGCCATTTTCCCATGCTTACAGTAGTCTCATTGTTACTGTAGTGACATACATATTTTTCAGTTGCTAACTAAACTTTTGCTATTGTAAATTCTCCTTTCGCTAGGTATACACTTTAGCCATTTGGAGCTAGAGGCATTTACCCTCCTTGCAAGAGCCAAAGAATGTTGTGCCCCACGTACATAGATTCAAATCTTAAAAAAAAAAAAGAAAAGCAACACAGAAAAGATTTTTAAGAGAGTCTAAGACAGAGAAAAATATCACACACCTTGCCTCTCTTTGCTCCATTGCAAAATTTTTCTTTAGAACCTAATCTAGCATAAAGCAACTCAACTTCATGCCTCACTAAAGACTGATTATACCCATTCTGCTGCAGATGCTGCAGCCTTCTGACAGAGCTCCACAGCCACCTTTGGGCAGTAATATCTGAGTAATATCTGAACACGTAGTCTTGGCACTTAGGTATAAAGAACTACAAATGGGAACAGATGAAAGGGATAAATTCTAAGACATTCAGCACTAAGCAATGAATTACCAGGTTAAGATAGTGATGTAAATGGACCTTTGTGTTCAAAATGGGACCTTAAAGGAAATATCCTGTGTTTACTTCTTCCATTTCATGACATATGAAACAAAAATATAGAGAGCTGAAGAACGAACATATTTCCAGAAAATGAAAATTAAAAATATGCTTTTCATTATTAGGGAATCGAGTTGTAGACATTCTTTGTCAGCACCAGACAAAGACTGGATCAGCCCATGAAAGAAGAGATCATTTGTTATGAGTTACTAACATCTTATAAGTCTGAATATTATGTATAGTTTCTGAGATTTTAGAACTAAAATATAGAATTAGCTTGAACAAAAACTTCTAGCTAGCCGGCGTCTGGTTACTTACACTTACATAAGGAGTTTTAACAAAGCTGCAGTTAGAAGGAATGGGAAAGAATGTGACTGTATCTAATTAAGCCAGATAACGAGGACTGGTGCAATGATAAGAGGGAGATAAGATGCTAGATAAGATGCTAGGAATAGATGCAACCTTGAAGAGATGGCCAAAAGTCTTCAGAGCGTGCGCAAGAAGGGAAGTTGAAAAGTTCAACGTGACGCAGACAACCTGCCTTCATCCCCAAAGAACCTCATCAACCACAATCACTAGGAGGAGCGCATGCGCAAGGAGAAGGAGATACATGTTAATGAATTCTTGGAACTAATCTTACTGACCCAACCCACTTCTCGGAAACTCAGGACTATGTACACTAACCTAATACATAAGAATAATATAGCTCAATAAAAATCTGCTGGCTTGGATGCCTGGTGTGCAAGCTTGGAGGAAAAATCCCCCTTGCACCCAGTGCATGGCTGCATACCTGAACCTAACGCTGAATTGGGTGTTGTTATTCCGCAAGTCACCCACAGAATGCACATAAGAAAGAAGATGCTCTGAAGAATTCACAGCCTACCAATATTCTTTATGAGTAGATTTTTTTTTCTCATTTCATATCAAACAAAATACCACTAGGAAGTGGCTTATGAGGATTCATCTCAACTAGAGTTTTCCAAAATCTAAAGATTAAATATTGAAATAACATCTCAGCTGTCTTCAGTTTTGCAGGATGTTGATATGGTTAAACAGCATGAAAAAGTCAGAAGTTATTTCAAAATAGACATGATTATTGTTAGCAGTATTGCAAAGGCTCCTTGCAGTAGGAGGGCTAAACAGAAAGAAGTTAGAATAGCAATCAGTTGACTATCAGACCTAAGAACTGATAGGACTGCTATCAAAATTGTTATGCCTGGGGAATTTAGTGGCAGTTTTGTGCCTATGAATGATTACTGTACAAAAAAAAAATTGGACTGCTATACACTCTCACTTGGCTTAGGTGTGATAAACCATGGGCAGAATATGAACAGGGATTAGATTTTAAGTGAAAACGGAACAAAGACAAAAGCTGTCACCTTGGGATAAGGCAGTTTCCAATAACCAAGAACTGGCCAAATGAGACATCCTACAGCAGTCCCTCAGCTCCCTACAAGCATCTGACAAGAAACAAATCAACAACTCTCTGTGGCCTAACCAGAAAACAAGAGGTGGAGTCAATATGTAATGTTAGACACAACTGCCAAAATGAGCAAGTTTCTCAAGAAGAACCATTTCTTTTGAGCTGAGCTTGAGTCCCTGAGGCAGCTTGGAGCTTAGGAGAGGCTCTGGCAGTCACACTAAACCACATTTATTTTCCTCTGTGCTATTCTGATTCCCTGGGCCGCTAAAGAGTGTCACACTGAGGGGCAGGAGTACCAAAACTTGCAATTGAATTCTATATTCAGACTGTTACCAAGGTAGAGAACAGTGTGCTGCTCATAGAGAGCAATGCCTTCTAAGAGATACACATATTTAAATATTCTTTTTTTCTCTCTCTCTCTCTCTGTCCCCTTAAGATACTTGATAATCTTCCTGCAGTAGTAGTACTGGTAACCTTATCTCAATTCTTATTATTTTTTTACAAGAACTATTAGGATTTTAATAGTTACAATTTCTGCTTCAAAGATAACTTAATCTTTCACATAGAAACTAGTGAAGTTCAACAGAGGCAAGTATAGGGTTCTGCACCTCAGGAGGAACAACCCCCTGTACCAACACAGGTTAGGGGTTAACTGGCTGGAAAAGTAGCTCTGCATAGAAGGACTTAGAAATCCTGATGGAATATAAGTTAATCATGACCCAGTAATGTGCTCTAGTGGCCAAGAAAGCCAATGGTGTCCTGGGGTGTATCAAGAAAATTGTAGCAAACAGGTTGAGGGAGGTTATCCTCCTCCTCTACTCTGCCCTAGTGAAGCCACACCTGGAGTATTGTGAACAATTCTGGGCTCCTTAGTAAAAGAAAGTCAAAGAACTGATGGATAGAGTCTAGTGGAGTGCCACAAAGATCATTATAGGATTGGACCATCTCTTTTACAAAAAGAGGCTGAGTGAGCTCAATCTGTTTAGCCTGGAGAAGAGAAGACTGAGAGGGGACCTTGCCAATGCTTATAAATATCTAAGGAGCAGGTGTCAAGAGGATGAGACCAGGCTCTTCTCAGCAGTGCCCAGCAACAGGCCAAGGGGTAATGGTTGCAAACTGGAACAAAGAAAGTTCCACCTGAACATGAGGAAAAACTTCATTGCTGTGGGGGTGATGGAGCACTGGATCATGCTGCTCAGGGAGGTTGCGAAGTCTCCTTCCCTGGAGATACTCAAAATGCACCTGGATATGTTCCTGTGCAACCTGCTCTACGTGAACCTGCTTTAGCAAGGGAGTTGGACTAGATGATCTTCAGAGGTCCCTTCCAACCCCTAGCATTCCATGGTTCTGTGATCCACAACAGTATTAGTACTGTGACAAAATCTAATGTCTAAATGATGCTCCAGGGTGTCAGCTTTAAGTTTCAGTAAGTTGCAAAGAAAAGACAATTCAGGATGACTGTACAGTTCTGACAAGAATGTTAAGTGGCTGCTATTCTGCCACCAACATGAGGAAACATTAGCAAACTGATGTCATTCTCACACTCATGCAATGGTCACACGAGCAGTAGAGAGCAGAATTCACACTGTTCTCGCCAGTGACACTACAGCAGATTACTGTAACAGCTGGGAACCTCAGACCAGAATTCCTCACTAACTTGTTTACAAAATGAAGGAAAACCTCAGCTGTAGAGTGTTGGGGCCCTAGTGGTGCTAAAGGAATATGAGTCAGTTCAGTGATTATCTTGAACAAGTTGCCGAGGTCACAAGATAAGGAAAAATGTAACTAAGCAACCGACTTGGGGTCAGAAAGGTTAGGTGGAGTCAGAGCGTGTGTTTTGATATTGTAATTGGATACTAACCAATGGATTTAAAAGTAAAGAAGTAGTTATTAACCAATGATTAGATGACTAGTGAACAAAGCCTGTATGAGATCGTACATAAGTGTATGCAGCCTGTGAAATAAACGGATTGAATCTGCATCATATTGATGTGTCTGTGATTCTTCCCAGGATCGCCACGGAACAAATGGACCCCAACAGTATAGTTAGCTCATTCATATGCCTACCGTGACTGTTTATTCTTAAGCAAACTTCTTAAGGAAAAGACGCAGAGGCTATTTCTGTCTTCCTTTTTACCATCAACTGTGACCTGTTCCTGAGGTTTGGGGGTTTTTGTTAGTTTGTTTGTTTGCTTGTTTGCTTGGTTTTTTTACTGTAAGTAATTGTTCCTATTAATTTATCTCTGTCGTCTAGACTAAATAGCACTGAAGAGTGTAATCACTGGCTTGTGTTGATAATTTATTTTAAAAAAGAAACCTCCTGTCACACAGTTGAGAGTGCCCCAATTCTGTTGCTATGGTGTATTTTTAGAATACAGCAACATTGACTACCTTGTATTTCACTGTCTTGAATTATCTACAGGAGTATTTTTCACCTTGCTCCTACCCATGAAAAGCTGGGATGCTGTGGGTGGTGTCACGCCTGTTCTTTCTCGGGAGTCATCATTTTAGCTGTAAAATTCCTGGAGCTGCAAGTCACAGGGATTGTTGTTGAGGGAAAGCTGGTAAGCACAAGACGTGAACTGGGGTTCAATATTTAGTAATGATATGTACAAAAAAGGTACAATAAAGCTCCCCATAAAGTTAGAAGAATATTTAGCTTGCAAAATCAAAACCTAGAAGTCACCCACTGAGATGATCAGCTCTGAGACAGGTACAGCAGAGAGTGTGGGGATTAAGGCATACAGGAGGATTTCTTGAGCAAAGGAAATCCCAGGGGAGCATAGAGACCAGCCAGGACGTGGCAACTCTCATGAGAGTGGCTGATGAGGCCTAGGCACGGCCAGGAGTAACAGCAGCCACCCTCAGAGGTGGGCAGAGGCGGGAAAGCAAGGGACCTGGAACACTGCGAACAGGACAGGCAGACAGGACATGATGCATCAGTCTGGGTGTGGAGCAGCAGTTTGCCTGCTGTTGTATGGGAGGGTGCACAGGGAGAGCATCTCTTAGAAGGAAAGGCATTCCACTGGCCAAATGGGAAACTTGACGTACACAAACCAGCAACCAGGCACGGCTCTGTGACCATCTGCACGGGTCAAGGGCACTTGTCCTACCTGCCTCAAGGCAGAATGGTGGGAACTCATCTGAGAGCAAAAGACCAAAGTGCAGCTGGAGGGTCTGCACAATCTACCCCAGTGGTGACCAATACCTTCAGGCAAAAGGAGCTGCTGAAGGAACAGGCTGCAGTACAGACCTAGACCTTTCTTCTGGTGCAAAGTCAAGTGGCAGAGCCACCTGCAAAAGGTGTGCCCCAGTGAAGGAGCTCCTGCAGCAAGTGTCTGAGTTGCAGGAGATGGTGAAAAGGTTGTGTAGCATCAGGGAGGCTGAGAAGGAGTTAGATAGCTTGTTCTAAGCAAAAAGTGCAATGCTCCCACAGCTAATCAGCCAAAAACACCACCAGCAGCCTACACAGAAGAGAGAGGAGGCAATAATGCAGAAGAATGGTAGCTTGCAATGGCAAGGACCAACAGGAGAAAGGCATTTCTTCCAAAGTCTGAGATGCCCTTGCAGAACTGCTTCATCACTCCGCAAACTGAAGAGGAAAGACTAGTCATGTCAGGAGAGATGCTGGAGCTGAGTAAGGTAGCCCAGTCTGCTTACTGTATAACAACCAGCTGAACTAGTAGTAGATAATTCTCTTCTGAGAGGTGTGGAGGCATCCATTTGCTGACCTGATGCACTCTCTAGATAGATACACTGCTTACTGGGGCTCATCTCTGTGCTGTCACCCAGAGACTATAGCAAGCCTCGTACAGTCTACCGACCATTATCTGCTGCCATTGCTGTTCTGTTCTAGAGTCCTCAGCAGAGGAAGAACATGGATTTGTTAAAGTGACTCCAGCGGAGGGACACAGAGATGATCAGAGGGCTGGAGCAGCTCTCTTATGCAGACAGGCTGAGACAGCTGGGCTTGTTTTGCCTAGAGAATTGAAGGTTCCAGTGGGGGAACTTATAGCAGCCTTCCAGTACTTAAAGGGGCCGTGCAGGAAAGCTGGGGAGGGATTTTTGGCTTTAAGCTGAAAGAGGGTAGATTTAGATCAGATACAGGGAAGAAAATCTTCTCTGTGAGGGTGGGAAGGCAGTGGAACCTGAAAGTGTTCAAAACCAGGATTGATCAGGCTTTTAGCAACCATTCTATGATCATGATAAGTTTTAGAAGTTAAGCAAGATTATGCAGAACTTTCCATCCCTTGTGCATTTGCACTGTGATGGAGCTTTAATTAAATTATCATATTTTTTTGTTTCCTGTCTCATTCAGGATGAGAGGGAATGGCCTCCAGCTGCACCAGGGGAGGTTCAGATTAGACATTAGGAAAGACTTCTTCACCGAAAGGATTATCAAGCACTGGTTAGAACAGGCTGCCTAGGGAGGTGATTGAGTCACCATCTCTGGAGGTACTTATAAAACACATAGATGTAGTGCTCAGGGGTATGATTTAGTAGTAGACAGATAGAGTTGAATTCAGAGATCTCAAATGTCTTTTCCAACCTAGGGATTCTATGATTCTGTGATTCAATGAACAAGGAGTTAGTCAATCTGTAGGTAATTTTGTTATTCACAGTATAGCCTCTGGTCTTATTCTCCACACATCAGTTAAGTTTCTCTAGTCAGAGAAATTATTAATTTCTGTACAGATGCCTCTTGCAGTTTAAACAAGCTGTTTAAAATGTATCACATTCATTAATAAATATTGTGTTTATGAGAGTAGGCAACATATCAATTTTACAGGTAAGTAAAGGAGCCATAAAGAAATTAACTCTCAAGTGACTCAGTGTACCTATTATTTTTACTGCCCAACTACACCTTGCTTTACTTTGCACTATTTAATACCAATCCATCCAAATCACAGCTTTAAATTATTTTCTGTGCTTGTATTGGAACCTGTAATTCTAGTTCTTCATAGCTTGCAAACTTTTATTTTCGTAGTGTTAAAATTCCATTAGTGATTGATATATTTCTTGTGCATAATTTTCCAGATAAAAAAAACCCCAAAATAAAAATTAGAACTGTTATCACGTGGCATCACACAGATATCTGTGTATGTCATCAGCAAGTTGGACACATTGGATCTTGCTCACAACCTGTGCCTCTTGAGCCAGCAGGTACTTTATAAGAATGGCAGGTTATCTTTCTCTGCATGCCCCTACACTAAACAAAGCTGGCAAACTTCAGCACTGGGGCTCTCCACATGTATTTGCTAATGGTAACAGGGTGGAGCACTCATTAAAATATCTTGCTTACATTAGCAAGCTGTCCTGAAGAAGCTGATATTTCTTCTTTCACTCTCTTCTTCTCATGCCCTTCTCCATCTCACCTCCAGCATTTAGACCAGGTATGTCTTCCCCATTTACAAATACTTCACATTCTGCTTTTGACAAAATTTTAAGTTCATTGTAGGATGAAATACCAGTTTGGTGTGGATAGGACCATTTACTTTAAAAATACAATAACATTTTTGGTATAACTTTTGATTTCTGACTTTGAAAGGATGTAAGGTTGATCTTCACAATATTTTATCAAGAATAATGACAAATCAAGGTTGAAAGTTCTTTTTAAGAATTAGTTATATATTTTAAATAAGTCATATTAAAGCTGAAAGAGTCATTTGCCTCATTTGAGGCAGAATCCTTAATCCTTTTAAACACTAATGGAGCTCAAAAGACATTGGAAAAAAGACAGAACAAAAGAAAAAGTTAGAAATTTAACACTGAATATTTTCTATGGTGTCTCAGCAAAAAAAACCAAAATCAGGCATTATAATTACCAAGGAGAGTCAGAAATACTATCTTCCTGTCTGTGAACAAGAATTAACATGAAAATAATTCATTTAAATAAATTAATAAAAGTTAATGATATTAACTAAATTTGTATCTAATCACATCACCTAACAATGAAGTTATGAAAAAATGATTTGCCTCAGCCTAATTATAGAAAGCAAAAGCATGTCCAACTCATTCCCTCAACCAGCCAACAATCATCATAGCTCTTCCTGGTCATCTCTAAATGCAACAGCAGCAATCATACAGAAGGAAAAACACTTACAAAAATAAGCCACCATCCCACCTAGCACTGTTTTTGTAATTACTCAGTGCCTGAAGAAATCGACTGAAACACTACCAAAGATTTGTATTTTTCTTTTCATTTTTATGTAAAAAGAGACTGATAGATTGTGGTAGCTTCAGATGTTAAGGATTTGGACTGGTGTGTAATGAGTTATGTACTCCAGAAAGCAAGATAGCCTGCAAAATAGGGAAGCAGTGGAATTAAATACGAATTTCTCTGGAACTTTGACCTTCTTGAATATTTATTGATTTCCTTGTCTCAAGAGAGCTGCCTGAATTCCTTATTTCACCTAGCTATTTTGTTTTCTTCAGTTACACAGAACCTAGGTAAGACCATTGTCTTTTATTGGAGAATTGTTTAGAGTGTTCTTTTTTTTACTAGGAGCAAGAGTCAGGACCCTTCTTGCACTTATTTTGCCCAGCTAAAGCTCTTTTGATTCTCTGTTGCTGACTGTTTCACTTTAAATCTATACTGACTGTGAAAATCAAGATATTTTGCTCCTCTTACAAGCATGAGATATTCTAAAAATTGTAATCTGACAGTGAAATTTTCCATAGTTACAGAAAACATCATTGATTGTATTATATTGTCCTATATTTTTTTTATACTTTTCCTGCCTGGAGTCCATAGCATCTTCAGGCTTGTGCCTCTGTACAGGTTGACCTCTGTCTATAGACTGCAGAGACCCACTCAGTAGAGCAGCCTTCTAGAAATGCTGACAGACATCCTTGGCTGAAACAAGAGTTTCTCAAACCCAAGATGTGACCAGAATGTGTCTGTTTTAACAGACTGTAGGATTTCCCTGGAGCTCTGAATGGGGTTCCAGTTTCCTTTGATACAGATGCCATTTTCCTGGATCAAAATCCCTGGCCCTTTCCCAAGAAGTTAATGCACTTAGTAGACTGAAATCTATTCAGATATTTGAACTAAAAATATACCTTTGTCAACTTATCTTAGACTGTGCCCCACGCCCTCCTCTAAAAGGAGGCAGTGGAGTCTATCCTTATCATTGTTATGACAACAACATATGAGAGCTACCTGGAAGCTTGTGTTAAAATGATCAGGCAGATGAAAGAATACAGGGTCATTCTCTTCTCTCCCCTGCCATACTCAACCTCATTACCATTTGGACTCTTGGTTTTGGCTGAGAAACAAAGAAGCCTTTTAGAGCTTTTTCCCCCTTTTCTTGTGCCCTCTGGCTACTTGCTTCTGCAGCATTCCTCCATTAAAATTAAAAAAAAAAATACTTTTTTCTTTTAATTAAAAAGTACTGAATGAGGCCAGCTCCAGTTCTTGCCAGACATCAATCTGATGATTTGTACTGGCAATTTTTCATCTGAGTCACTTGCCAGCAGGGACAAGAGTCCCTGAAACTGACCTTTCCATAGTAGGCTGAATATAATTATATTATTTTTCCAGTAAAGATTTGCTTTTTAATAGGAGCAGAAAGGGTTATAAATAGGTTAGACGCATTTCAAGCCCTCTGAGATCATTTTTATAAACTTACCTCTTTCTTTAATCCTGTCTGGCAAATAACATTTCTTATTCTTTGTATTCTGCATGTTTTAACTAATATAAGTACCTGACTTCAAAATTATCTAGTCACGTTTTATCATCGTGAGTGCTAATATGACTGTTAATTAAGCACAGAATATCTGAAATATTCTCACACCTTAGGAAATGTCAACAAAAAATTTTGTTTAGCATGCAAGGTTTGAATGCATCTTTTTTCTAAATCTCCTAAGTCTGCAAAGTTGATCTAGGAGACTCAGATGAAACTATTTTTCTGGTAGTTTCTGTCACATCCTTCTCCCGTAGAAAGACCTACCCTCCTGAGGTCCATTCATGTTTGTCCCATGCCCTCAGTAAAATCAAAGAACTTTGCAGAAAAAAAAAAGAGAAACAGAAGAAACAAAAATTGATCAACGTTTTTTCAAATGCATTAAAGCACTTTTTTGGTGTTCCGACAGGCCAAGTGGGTGGCAACACAAGTATATACTTTTCTACACAGTAAATAAGAGGCAGTTCACTCAGTCAGTGTTAACTGGTGAACAGAGAGGCCGAGGTCTTCAGCTCAGGTGGAAATATGACAGAGAACGGAACGAGAAATATGGTACAACTTTCCATGGTGACACCATAAGATACATGAACCACACTTCCATTTTTACTTTCCAAGTTCCAATAAAAAACAGTGGGATATGGAGGAAATCTCAAAAAAATGGGAATGACAAAACATATAAGCAAAAGCTTGAAATATGTTTGTGGTCTCCTGAAGAAGTCTAGCCTGGTTTCTTAAAGCCTTCATTTCCTTTTACAAAGGGAGTTGCCTCCTCACTATATTTTTTCCAGGAGGGTTTGCTTATGTTTGTGAGGTGAAGATTATACTGTGCCCAGGAAAAACACAATTTGAAGTTTTTTTATTAAATAAAAGCTGCCAACAAGAGATAATTTTTTTCTATGATGTTTCTTATTCAAAGGAAACCAATTAATGTCAAAGTACAAAATGAAAGTAATTTTTATATTAGTTCTTACATAACTTAAAAACTCATATATAGATTTTATCACATGTAGCATCAGAATAACCTCAGAATTACACCCAGAGAGGAAATTATATAATACTAAATAATTTCACCTGTAAGCACTATTGAAAATTAAATCCATAAAATTTTTTTATCATTTTCTTAGGTGTCTATCACAATCTTAAGTGTCTATCATGTATATGCTAACACCAGAAGTGATCAGCAGAGATTCCTGTTACTTTAATTCCTGTGATATTTTATTCACTGATAAAAAAATACCATTTGACTCATCTTTGCCTGTATAAATATTACATGCTAAATTTTGTTATTTCTGAAAGAAACTATCCCATTTAAAATAATGTCTCAGCTTCAGTATGATAAACTTTTAAATTTGTGTAAAAATTCAGCCATTAATTATTATGAGGAAAGTATGTATTATTATGTTTGGTAAAACATAAATGTACATATGTAAAAACATGGAACTGATGTTTACATCTATATTCAGTATCTGTGTTCTGCAACAAATAACTATCTGAAAAAACCCACATATTTCGTATACAGCTATGAGACATATGATTCGCAAGAGTCTAATTATGCTACTGCCATGAATTATGTTTTCCCTCCACTGCTAAAGCAATCTGGAAATATATTTACTTAGCTCTAGGCTCTGAATGTCTGCTTTATCATAGAGAAGATCATAATACTGTTGGTCCTGTGCTCTCGGCAAACGTCATGATTTTGTGCAAAAAGTACTGATGTGATGTTGGAGATCAATCCTTTCCAAAACCTCCTTGCAGTGACACAGATGTGATCAGAGTCAGTGTCCTGACATGAAGAGCTACACCAAAAATATCCACCATGGAAGTACTTCAGGGATAGATTGAGGAAGGTGGTTTAAAGGGTGTGAAAGGTTTCAGTGGGTAAAGTACCCACAGAGCATTTTAGATTTTATTGAGTTTTACAATAAGTATATTCCAACTATTAGAAAGGGACAGAAGGGATTTTCTTCCCCTGTCCTCCTACATTAGAGTGATCAAATGAAAGAATCAGTGAGACTTAATAGGGGAGAAAAAAAAGAGCAATGTCCAAATAAAGAAAGATGAAATTAAGTCATATGTCCTAGGATTTTCTGACTGAAATACTTGGAAGACCAGAGGTCTACTAAAAAGATGATGCGGTGATAGATTAACAGTTTGTAGAAAAAGTGAAGTAAAAAAAAGCCATAACAGTACAGGGAAAATATATTGCATCTGTGCTAAGTCTGTGAAAGACAAAAAAATCTTTCTACAAATACACCAACAGTAAAAGAAGGACTAGGGAGAATCTCCAGTCCCTAGTAGATGCAGAGGGAAAAACAGTAACAGGGGATGAAGACAAGGCTGAAGTGCTCAATGCCTACTTTGCCTCAGTCTTTAACAGTAAGGAAAATTGTTCCCTCTGTGCACAACCCCAGGGTTTGGAAGAGCAGTATGAGGTTCCCACAGTCCAAGAGAAGGTGGTTAGAGACTTGCTTGCCCAGCTAGACGCCCACAAGTCTATGGGGCCGGATGGAGTCCACCCAAGAGTTTTGAGGGAACTGGCGGATGTGCTGGCCAAACCCCTTTCCATCATCTTCCAACAGTCCTGGATGACTGGGGAGGTTCCGCTGGACTGGAGGCTGGCTGATGTCGTGCCCATCTATAAGAAGGGGAGCAGGGAGGATCCAGGGAACTACATTCCTGTCAGTCTGACCTCAGTACCAGGGAAAGTCATGGAACAGGTGATCTTGAGTGCGATCATGAAGCACTTGCAAGAGAACCGGGTGATCAGGCCCAGTCAACATGGGTTCATGAAACGCAGGTCTTGCCAGAGTAATCTGATCACCTTCTATGACCGAGTGACTAGACTCTTGGATGAGGGAAAGGCTGTGGATGTATCTTCCTGGACTTTAGTAAAGCCTTTGACACAGTTTCTCACAGCATTCTGCTTCGGAAACTGTCGGCCTCTGGCCTGGACGGGCGCACACTCTCCTGGGTGAAAAACTGGTTGAATGACCGGGCCCAGAGGGTGGTGGGAAATGGAGTTAAATCCAGCTGGAGGCCAGTGACAAGTGGGGTTCCCCAGGGCTCAGTGCTGGGTCCAGCCCTGTTCAATGTCTTTATCAATGACCTGGATGAAGGCATCGAGTGCACTCTTAGCAAGTTTGCAGATGACACCAAGCTGGGTGGAAGTGTCGATCTGCTGGAGGGTCAGGAGGCTCTGCAAAGGGATCTGAACAGGCTGGACCTGCTGGGCTGAGACCAACGGCATGAGGTTTAACAAGGCCAAATGCCGGGTCCTGCACTTGGGGCACAACAACCCTAAGCAGAGGTACAGACTAGGAGAAGCCTGGCTGGAAAGCTGCCTGGAGGAGAAAGACCCGGTGCTGCTGGTCGACAGCCGACTGAATATGAGCCAGCAGTGTGCCCAGGTGGCCAAGAAGGTCAATGGCATCTTGGCTTGTATCAGAAACGGCGTGACCAGCAGGTCCAGGTTATTCTCCCCCTGTACTCGGCACTGGTGAGACCGCACCTCGAGTCCTGTGTTCAGTTCTGGGCCCCTCACCACAAGAAGGATGTTGAGGCTCTGGAGCGAGTTCAGAGAAGAGCAACGAAGCTGGTGAAGGGGCTGGAGAACAAATCTTATGAGGAGCGACTGAGAGAGCTGGGGTTGTTTAGCCTGGAGAAGAGGAGGCTGAGGGGAGACCTCATTGCTCTCTACAACTACTTGAAGGGAGGTTGTGGCGAGGAGGGTGCTGGCCTCTTCTCCCAAGTGACAGGGGACAGGACGAGAGGGAATGGCCTCAAGCTCTGCCAGGGGAGATTCAGGCTTGAGATTAGGAAAAAATTCTACACGGAAAGGGTCGTTAGGCATTGGAACAGTCTGCCCAGGGAGGTGGTTGGCTTGCCTTCCCTGGAGATGTTTAAGGTGAGGGTGTATGAGGTGCTTAGGGGCATGGTTTGGTGGGAATGGTTGGATCCGGTGGGTCTCTTCCAACCTAGTGATTCTGTGATTCTATGATTCTAATATTTATCTAGGCTTTTTCTTACTGGAAGTCTGAAGAAATTAGAATATATAGGTGCTAAACTAATTGCTATGTGCAATCACAGAATCATACAATGGTTTGGGTTGGGCAGGGACACCTTCCACTAGATTAGCTTAAAGCCCCATCTAACCTGGCCTTGAACCCATCCCTCCTGGTGTGGGTCTTTCACAACTTGTCTGGGAAACCTGTTCCAGTGCTTCACCACCCTAACAGTAAAAATTTCTTCCTAATATCCTATCTAAATGTCCCCTCCTTCAGCTTAAAAATGTTACCCCTCATCCTATCACTGAGCTCCTTGATAAAGAGCACCTCCTTAGCTTTTCAATAGGACCCCTTTTATTACTGGAAGGCTGCTATGGAGTCTCCTCAGAGCCTTCTCTTCTTTAAGCTAAACAAACACAACTCTCTCAGCCTGTCCTTTTATGGGAGGTTCTCTACCCCTCTGATCATCTTCGTAGCCCTCCTCTGGACTCGATCTAACAGATTCATGTCTTTCCTGTGCTGAGGACTCCAGAACTCAACGGAATACTCCAGGTGAGATCTCACAAGAGCAGAGGCAGAAGGGCAGAATTACCACCCTTAACCTGCTGAACACACTTCTTTTGATGCAGCCCAGGATACATATGGTTCTCTGGGCTGTAAGCACACATTGATAACTCATGTTGAGCTTCTCATCCACCAACACCCACAAACCCTGCTCTTCAGGGCTGTTTTCAACAGGCGCTCTCTGTCCAGTCTGCATTTGTGCTAGGGATCACCCCAACTTCAGCTGACTTTAGTGCTGGATGAATGAACTGTGACAAATTTTACAGCGGTATTTAAAAATGGGCCCAGGACAAATCCAAAATTATAGGCCAGTTATGGACCAGGATGTTTGATGTCACTGCTGGGCAAAATGATGGAAGCCAAAGCAGAGAACATAATCAGTGGATACATGAACGCACGCTGTAAAGAAGGAAAAGTCAGCATGTCTTTTAGAGTGGAGAGAGATTTCTGTCTATTCATACCATTTGTATACAGATTTATGTCCTTTTATCAGTCTCTCAGTGTAAAATTATGCTATTTTTACTTACCGCATTCTGTGCCTCACTGTTGGTCAAATTTATCTGCTGTTGGTCAAATTTATCTGCTGCTGGTTCTTGATTGTAACTAATGTCATTTGTTTCAATAGTTCTGATGTGTTATTCATGCTTTCCCTATTTCCCTTAGGTCTGCATGACATCAAGCCAGATGATCAATTCATTGTTTTCCCTTTGCACCAGGAAAACAAATATATTGCCTCACACCTGAGAGATGGCAGTCTCCTGTTTTTCATTCTAATAATCAAAAAATTCTCTATGTTCTTCAGCCAAGGAATAAACAACTCTTTGTTGGCTTAAAGTGCTCTGGCTAGCAAATATAAGAAGACAAGGTTTTCTATGGTATTTTACAGTTGTCATCAAATGGCAGCCATTCACAGCTGCAAATTTATGCCTCTATAAAGAGTGAAGTTCAAAATTATGGTTTAGACACTTTAAAGAAGTAGTAAAAGAGGAGAGGGCAATTTTATTTTTGCTTTAGTAAAAAATAAGCTCTAAAGGGCCCATAAACTACCACAAACCGAAAGTAATTTAAGTGATTATTTTGCATGCGTATAAATGTCCTGAAAGGAAATTTTGTCTTAAGTAGAAAAAATTGTGAAGATTTGGATTTAGAAATTTAAAATTTTTAAATTCCACTCTTCTCAGAAATTTTTTTTTCCACAAAGAGTTTTTTCTCCTAAAAATATTTTGTCTTTAAATCATTGAGCAGTATTAATTATATTTGGTAAATAAATAATGGACACTTTGAAATTTTTTCCTTCATATTAGGAATTCTTACTGTGCTTTTCTTCCATGCTTTTAGTGAAAATATTATCATCTTCCAAAATAAAAATTTACATGGAGATTTCCTGAGTCACTTTCCACTTGTTTTTATAACAATTATTACTGTCATCTCAACATTAAAATAATCAGCTTATACTTCATACTTTCTATGTAAATATATTTTGCACTGCTGGTGCTTAATTCTTCTTTCAGTTGATGAATGGTATCCATTACTATCTCTGTGAATTTTGAGAAGATTTTGAAAAGCCAGACAGGTGGTGAGACACTGTAGCTCCTTTAGTTCTATTTGAATTTAGCTCAATATCCCAAGCTCTGTTTTATTTTCTCTATAAGAAATTGGCATGATTCACTTCTCATAACTTCAAGAAAATATAATGTAACAACACAGCATTTCTATTCATAATATACAGGATGTATGTACCAAAACTGCTACAGTAAGTAAAATTGATGAAGGTAGCATAAGAACTTAGTAGGAGAGGAATAGAATGAAAAAAAAAAAAACTTCATTATTTATTTTGATTCAGGAATTGCTTCCAGGATTTTATATTTTGAAGAATTGTGTGTATGTTCCTCAGGGATCTTGCACTGGAAGTCTGGACTGTTCAGAATGGTCAGAAAGTGCTTTTGACATATCCTGTTATCCCTGTGCCTGAGTTTGGCAGTCTTGGCCATTTTCTATGACGTAGAAGCCTACTGTAAATGAAAAAGGGTAACACAGCTTCCATAAATCAAGTTTGATGTTGCTACCACACAGGCAGCAAGGTCTTTCTCAGCCTAACTGAAAAAAACAGCCCTTACTTTCCAAAAAGAGCAGAAATACAGCTTCTTTGTTTTGAGAATCTCTTCCAGACTAAAAAAGGAAGGAAAGTTCACCACAAACAACTGCATGGAATTGAAGTTTTCTGCTATAGAAGGACAGAGAATTTAGCAATCCCTTCTGAGGTTTGAATCAGTGGCAAGCAGTATCAAGTAAGATGATTTAATATCAAACTGTGACATCAGGAAAAGGATGTAGAACTGGTAATGTACCAAATTAAATGTGACCTATCATTTCAAAATCAACTCAGATTATCTAATTAACACTGAGGGTATTGAAAACATCTTAATAAACCTAGGCTGCAGGTAAGGAAAGACATTTTTAGCATCAGTAAGTATAGTGCTTCTGGAAGGACAGTAATAGAGCAGAGCTTTGTATCAGCCCCCATCCAAAGAATATATCTGCTCCTGGAATAAAGATCTGTAACTAAGCAGCTAAGGACATCTTGATGACATTTAGGCAGAGAAACAGTGTGAAAAATGTTGGTCTGGTATGTGAAACGTAAGTGTATAAGACAGTGCTTGCACTTAATTGAAACTAGATAGAGATATCAAGGCGAAAGTCCAATGATTTCTCTCAGTGGGTAGAGTAACTGATACATAAACAACATAAACTGGAACACAGAAGGAGAGTTTGGGGCATCTTTTGGCACTAAACTAATAGGCCCCTACTCAGAAACTAAATAAGCAATAAATGCCTTTCCTGGGAAATGTTACTTACATCTTATTGAGCCTTCAAAAATTGCTTTAACACTTGAGTCTTTCATTTAACTTACCTCTCACTCCAAAATCTTTATCAAAGATGTTATGGTATGTAACACTTCTTTGAACAGGGGTTTCTATATGGCAGAAGATGCACTAGACAATAATCTCTGTGTTACAGATCTAGTTCTCAAACACCTTTAATTTTGACTACTTTCTTTATATGTGAACACAGTGTGCTAATTTCCCAGTTGTGTAAATGACGAAGGAAACCTCTCTGGTTTCAAAGCAATTATAAATCAGTCTCAATAGTAGTATGTCTTAAAATGTCACCAGGGACCTTTTCAGTCACTGTTTTTAACACCAGTTCCCCTGCTCCCTCTGTCTCAATGACTCTCTGTCTTTATAATAAACATTTTGGTTGTCAAAATTGGCATGGCCTGAAAAAATACAAGTTTGCCCTGAGGACCAAGGAGAATTTTTCTGCAGAGCATAAAGCACATTCCCTATTTCAGAGCTACAGATCATTAAAAATAAATTACTCAGTTTGAATATCTTTAAAGCCATTGCTATAAAGATTAGAGTTCTTAACTTGGGTAATCACCATTAAAAAGAATAGAAATAACTCGAAGCAAATGAGGACTTGTTTATAGTGCACAAAAGATTAGTCATAGGCATATAACTTACATGGGTCATTTGTATAACAGGTTAATAAACATTTTTCATTCTTTTTTTTACTTGTTTTTTAATCTGTTGGTTTTAATAGAGATAAATGGAAAAGAACAGGAGTCACTATTTGGCGTACTTGAACAAAAATCCAGTTGTCCTGGTGAAGTCAATTGGCAAGGAAGACTTAAAGGAAATCATTCACACTTCTGAGGTAGGTACCTTGGTCATAGCTTTATTCTGCATGATATCATAAAGTCACTTATGAAAATAACAGGAATGCTCATGCAACTCATAAACCTGTCTATGGCTGTACACTTGCTGATGCTTGCCCACCTGGATGAATTCCCAACATGCTAACAGCATCCATGTCCAAAGAATTTTGGAGAACTGAATTGCCTATATCTTCCTCTCAATAAAGGCACAGGCAAGAGCAGGTCAGGAATCTGCAGGAGGCACTGGTTGTCGCAGCAGAGGCATCACACAACCTCCCACAAGCTGAGCCTCTGGCCCAAATTGGGCAGGTAAATATGGGAGATAGGTAGACTTTATCTGTGCAGCAGACCTCCTGCTTTTGGGTGGGTTTGTTGCCTATGCAGCACTGACACAGAGAGCAAGGTTCATATGTGTTGGAGCAGAGGCAAGGAGGAAAAGTTTTGCTTAGTTTGCAACAGGATTGTTTTCCAAGAAAGAAAAACTTGTCAGAAAAATGCAAAGAGATTTAGAGAGACAAATAAGTGAATAAAATTATTCCACGCTTTCTTGCTTACCATCTAATGGAAACTTAAACTCAAGTAGTTCATTTTATTTCTTTATGTATTTCAAGGTAATAACCAAGCAGCAAATAGTGGGCTGGATGACAAAGACTTCTGACTCTCTAACCTTTTGTCCCACAGTTTCACGTGAGCTCACTGCCTATGAAGAGGCTGTGGTGAGAACATCAAAGCCTATTGTCTTTAAAAAACACCATTGGCATAGGGCTCCAAAATTAAAAATACTCATTTCTGTTTAATTGCTCTGTAGTGGCTCTACTATTCTCTTTCAAAGAATACTCTGACAATGTCTAAAACACACATTGGCTGATTATTGTAAATCTTGTTTCACAGTGAGGGAACAAACAAAAAGAGAAGATCTGAAGACTATTTTTTACTTTTTTAGAGGCAGAAAGTGATACTTAAACTGGTAATCCATGTAGAATTAAAAGTCCCAGCAATGCATCTCATGAATGCTATGAAGCATCTTCTCCTGAGCAGAAAAGAGAGAGAGAAAAGGAGAGAGATTTGGATACTTACGTCTGTATCTTATCTTATCTTATCTTATCTCAAATAGTTGACTGAGTTATTAGTTAGAAGGAAAAGAGGTAAATATTTTTAAGTTTATGCTCTAATATGAATGAAGAATCACATCCCCTTACTTCAGAAAATATAGACAGCTGGATAGGGAGGAAAAATTTCCTCACTACCTATGCAGGGAAGTATCATTTTCTGGTAATTGCTAAGACTCTAGACAGCAACATCCATTGACATATAGAAGATGCACAGGGCTGCCCAGCTTTGCCTTGCTTTGTCCTTGTTTGCACTGAAAACAAAACTTTGGATATTTAGCTTCCTGAAGTTCTGATTGGGTATCTCTGACACAGACAAAGCAGGCACCTAAGCTCGTAGGTTTCTTTATAGCCTATCCTTATCTATCAGAGAAAGCCCTTCTAATATCAAACCAAATTAACTGGTATCTATGGGGTTTTTATTTTAATTTCTCTGTCCACTGCCTTCCTTTACCTCTTCCTCTCTGTCTAAACAATGTGTGAGTAATATGAAGAAAAGGTGGCTTTAGTGTCTTTGTTTTGTTTCTAATACGAAATTGTTTCCCCATGTGTTTACTTTTACAAAATAAAAGGCTTGACAGTACAAGTGACCAGCAGCTAAATGTGGTGGTTTTACTCAGAATTTGGTAAGCATGTTTAAGGGATTCACTGTGATAGTATTGAATTCATTCTTGGCCTGCTGTTATTCACTTTTGTAAAATGAACACACACAAAAGTGACAATTGTAGGAGAATCTACTTATGTATGAGAGCCATATTTTATCTTAAAAACTAGATGAATTTTTTAAAAACTAGTTTTAATAGAGCTCTCTGCTAACAGTGAAGAAATATATATTACAAAACTGAAAAAAACCCTTTTTTAAAAAAAAGAACTTATATGAGATGCTAAGTGAAATAACTAATTACAGTGCTGAGCATTCAGAAAATAAAGTACATCATCTATTGTGGTCTAATGGACCCACGCATTTATGCAGTTTTCCTTGCTAGGACCCACGCATTTATGCAGTTTTCCTTGCTAGGACCCACGCATTTATGCAGTTTTCCTTGCTAGGGAGTGCTCTTGAAGGGAAATATAAGTAAGCTGAGATGCATTCTCCAGTCTAAAGAACTTACTGAAAATGTCAGGGTAGAAAACAGGGCTTCTACAGGGAGATATTGTGGTGATTGCTGCCTTTGGAGAAGAACACTTGGGCTTATATGAGAAAAAGGAGCAACCACCAGCAGGGGAAATGACATTGGCTTTGAAGACAATTACTCCATAGGATAAAACAAAGAAAGGAGTGATGCAAATGGTAAGGACATCATGAGAGGTGGTGAAAGGTACAGTACAAAACCAGCCACAAATAAACAGAGATGTAGGAGGAATGGTGTTATAAAACCTAACAGCTTGAATTTCACAGTTTACTTGAGGCCAGAAGCCAAAGGAGAAATTCAAGCATGGCTGTATAACTGCTGTATATAGAAACCTATGTTTATGTGGGGAAACATACAGTGCACAAAACAAAACAGAAAACCTGTTAGTGGACAAAATATTTTGGCATTTTTGTGGGGGTTTTTATAGCTTTATGTAACCAGCTTACTTTGAAAGAGAATCTGCAGTTTGCACTACAGCTCTAGGACAGTGATTAGCAGAAAACGATTATTTCACATGCCAGTTGCTATTATTAATGATTATAGTATTTGTTTAATGAATAGTCTTCTATTTTTTCCTATGTTCCCATGACAGCAATTATCACATTGTTTTAAGTATTGTGATTAGAGGTGGTAATTTTAAAGGATGTAATTTACTTCTGATTACTATATTGTGTCACATGAATGACTGTATTTCATCACAGTGTACAGCACTGTGGTGGGAAAGAGCAGCTCCTGCCGTGCCTGAGGCTTAGTAGTGGGGAGGGAAATTAACTGTTCAGGAAAAGTTCTGTTTAAATGCAATCGCTTGCTTGGAATACAGCACTCTCAGGTGGTCAGTGCATTGTGAAGACAGAGACAAACTGAAGAAAGTGTGGGATTATGTGTCTTCATAAAGATTGCTTTCTTAAATGTCCCCAAATCATTTACATTGTCAAAAATTATTTAAATCCTAAAAAAAATACTTGTTGCTAAGGTTGCCTGCAGTATAGAAGTGACTAGGGTTATAGATGATTATTTACAGAAAGTAACACAGGTAATGCTGCATGACCACTGTGTACCATTACAGTGTTATTGATGCACCTGAGTTACTCCTATATGTGGGCTTTTTTCTATTTCCTATTATGAAGTATATAGCATCTTCTCAAGAACTATATTGCGTTGTATCCTCCTACATTATATCGGCTATATTACAGATGGCCACACTATATACTCCAGTATCCTAAAAGACGAGGTACAGAAGTTGAGAAGCTGGAACAGCTATTTTGCTTGTACCTTCAGTAGCATTCTTTCAGATTAATGCCAATCATGTATGCAGATTTTTTTCCTTCTCATATTTACTCCAGCAGAGAATAAGAAAGAGTGAGCTTGGTTTCCTGTCACTTTTCCCACTTCCAGCTCTACCAAGGCCAGGCTGGATGGGGCCTTGGGCAGCCTGATCCAGTGGGAGGTGTCCCTGCCCATGGAATGGGGTTGCAACTAGATGATCTTTAAGGTCCCTTCCAACCCAAACCATTCTATGATTCTATGATTCTATGATTCTATGATTCTATGATTCTATACTGAAACAGTAAAAAACAATTCAGAGTATTGTAATTATTCTGTGGCCCTGAGGAACAGCATATTGGCCCTTTTCATTCAAGTAGTGGAACAGGAATGTCAGTGATGATACACTTCCTTTTAATGGTATTGGAGCAGTCTGTCATAAAAAAGTCATCTGATCTTCTCACTCTTGCATGGCACCCAGCATCTCAGGCCATTATGTACATATAACTTTCAGCAAATTACTTCAGCATGGTACCAAAGTGAAAAAAAATGATTTTGAACTTTGTGCCTTCCAAAAAATTTTTTTCAAAGCTTCCTTTTCACCAAGCCTAATGTTTCAGGCTGGCAATACTGATGAGCTATTTGATAAGAATGTGTAAGATGAAAGGTCAAATTCCAGCAAAGGCCACAGACAAAGCTGCTGAATAATTTGAAACATTAAGAGGTAATGAAGTAATACACTGAAGAGTAAAATAATCAATAGATCTAAAGAATTTTATGTTTCACTCTCCCTTTATAGACTCGCATAGCTGTTTGACATGCAGCTGTGTGTGTGGCTGCCTGCTCCCTCTACATATGAAATATCATTTTGTGTCTCCAAAAGGACTTTCAGCAGGCAAAACTGCTGGGTAGCATGTAAAGACAGCAAGAAGAACAAGGGCATCACTTGAGGGCCTTTAAAAACATACATATCACAACTACCTGACTTCCTCAGTGATGAAGTTAGAACTATGCAAAAATCCTGCGGACGAGAACAAAGTAACTGTCTATTTTTTGCTGTTTCATGTTCAAGTTGGAGACAAATGAGATGCCCTACTTAGGATACTCATAACCACCAGAACATACAATAACAGCAGGGAAACGTGGCAATGAGAAAATAATCAGTCTTGCTGATTATTTAAAATGTTTCTACTTCAAGTTGTCCACTTCAGGCAATTAGGAGTGGAGAAAAAAATATATGGAGAAAGTTAAAGTCTCAGAGAAAAGAGGTAGTAAAATATGAGAAGTTGATTAAGAATCTTGAAAAGCACTGGCCGTGGCTGTGCTGGAGGAAAAGAATGAAACATAAATTCAGAATTCACTATTTTCTTTGTAAGATACTGCCAAGACATTTTGAAGCAAAGGAGGTACTGCCAAACTACACCAGAGAACTTCTCTTTCCTAATATAATTGTGGAAGGGGATATTTAGCTTGGTCTCAGTAAGGGCTGATAAGTACAATCATGATGTGTATAATTTGAAGGTATTTTCTTAGTACTGGTACTTTCTAACAAAAGGATCTTGAAGGCCTTGATCACTGCAGAACTATCACTTTTAAAACTGAAACATAGGTCTGCAGCTAGTGCCAAAGTATGTTTTCTGGTTTAGTATTTTATTGGCTTGACATTTTTCATGAACAATTGAGGTTGCTGATATAATTCTTTGAGGATTTCTTCTTGGGTTTTTTTCTGGGTTTTTTTAATATAGAATAACATCTGGGTTTTAAGAATTAAAGCTAAGCAACAGAAAATGACTGGGCATCTTGGATGGCATTTTTTTCAAGAATAAGACACTCAAATTCATCCTCATATTTAAGGTCATTACAGTCAATAAAGATCTAGGGCTCAGTTCAGATCCTAAATATGAACCACTAGTGCTTTTTGAGTTACCTTAGGATATCCAAAGTACTCACTCAAAGGTTGCAGATATGCATATAAGCAATGGAGTCTAGCAAGCAATTTGGAGTTCTCTAAAGGATACACTCAGGAGTGAGGTTAGTTTTTTAAACCAAGACAACAAGTGCTACTTAAGATCAAGGTTACTCCACCTCCTCTTCAGTCATCCATGCAACACCTCCAGTATTTCATAGGTCCCACCTCATACCTGACTATGTGAACCTCTCTGAGATTCTAGGATAACTCAATACACACAAAGCATCTGTGTCAGGGCAATTATGTTGAGTACAAGATCTCCATTGACTATAGTGGGAACTTAGATAGCTGCTTCATATAGAGACATCTTTTAGGCGTCATAGACACAAACGGATTCTCTTATCTTTTGTAGCTGTGGGTGGAAAATTCCTTAATTCACTTAAACCCAAAATGCAGGCTTCTGAAGCACAGTACTGTTGGTGTGATCCCACCCTGCTCCAATTTGATTTCCTCTTACTTTGTTCTCTTGAAGACAAGAGAGTTGGTAAGTGGAGTTCTCAGGACTACTTTCCAATTAACCGCAGAAGCGGCCCTTTTTTGTTGCAGACTTACCCAAACTGGAGATATAAAGAAATGGCAGTATTATTTGCCTGTTTTCTCCCGGTTTTACACTTTGGACGATTTCTGGACTAGATTTATCTGAAGTATGTGCTGGGCTTTTTTTAATAAATCGGAAAAGGTGGAGTTCTGTACCCTTCTACCATAAGAAAAGCTGTCCTTAGAAGAGCTATCAGTGTCCAAGCAACAGCCATTAGTGTCCAAGCAACAGCCTCTCTGTTCTTTGACCCTTTCCTCTTAAGTGACTGGAAATGTTCAAACAATGACAAATAGGAACTTTGTAAATCCCCTGAAATATATTGACATTGGAGGGGATGGAGCTTTCAGTGTCAAGGTCATGAAGCACATGAGACTTCGGGTAATAATGCTGGCTCTCTCAGAGCTAACATCAACCATGGCATTAACCAGACAGCCACATGAAAAATTCTTATATACAGCAATAAATGATAACACAAATGCCTGAGAACAGGTTCTGGAAGCTTCTTAGTAATCCATTCTAGTGCAGATTGTGAAGCATGTGCTGATATTCAGAACCACCACCTGTGCGCCAAGGCAGAGCTAAGGAGATCTATCAGCCTGTTTTGTAAGATGGCTGTTAGCAGAGCCTTCAGTAAAGTACCCTGAGATCTATTAATTCTTATCCAGTGCCTGCCACAGCAGCATTTTACAGTGAAAGTCTACCTGACCTATTCTCTCAGTGCCATGTACTATTCAGCTGAAATATCAAGGCTTTAAACACATTACAGAGGTTTTGCTTCATGGAGTTCTCACCCTTCCTGGCTAAAATTTGTTGCTTCAATAACAGGGAGACAAGTTTTTAGCAATATGAATGATGCTGTACCAGTGCTCAATGTGCAGATGTCTTGTCTGTCACTAATTCTAACTTTGACATTTATGCCACTTCTTCAAGCTAGTTTGGATATATCTAGGAGAGGCTGGAGGTACCTGATTCTTTCCCTACAGAGCTGTCATTAATTACCAGAGGCAGATGAAGAGGTGAATTTTTGAAGTTCATTTGGAACACAGACCTGTTTAATGATGGGTTTGGAAGTTTAAATTGAGTTTAGTTTTACTAAGCAGGATGATAGGAAACAAGCAGTTCTAAAAGCAGTTCTAAAAGTTCTAATATATATACAAGTTTAGTCCTTCTCAGAACTTCCTATAAGTTGCTATTTTATTCACTTTCGAGCCAGAGGCATTTCTTTAACTTGAGCTCATTAACAGAAAAGAGGTAAAACAATACTTGATATGTAGTAGGGACATATCTGGCCGTTTAAATTGCAGAGCTACAAGAAACTCACTAAAATGCCTGGAAATAAAAGAGAAGAGAAAAAAAACCCCATAAAGTCATAGAAAGAGAGCTTGAGAAGAGTTTCATTTTGTTAGTCATGGATTATAAACATTTAAAAAAGGAAGGAAGAAATGCAAAAAAAGGTTAATTTATATTAGTGTGAATACTACATGTAAAGAAAGTAAAACAGCATCTAAACACAGAGTTCATAGATACATAAGAATGTAAGCCTTCTTGTTTGCAATTTATTGTTTTTTAAATAAATATTTTAGAAATTGTTCTTATTTATTTACTCTTAGCATACCACAGCTGTACATACTGAACAAAACAGTAAAGACCTGTCTCATGGTTTTATCAGCACGTGTTCTTTCTGCTTGGTTGATGCATTCCTATAACATTGCTGTTCTTTAGCAACACTGACTTTTGTCCAAAAGCAGCACCCATAACACTCTGCTCTTCTGCTGTTACAATCATCAATGCTGTCCTTCTCAATCCACTACAACCTGGAATTTAGGACAGTTAGGAACTGATGAAAGATCTGCTTCTTAGTTCTGTTGAACTAGTCATTCAAGGAGCATACAGTCAAGGAGTTAACAAATAGAGCAACACAAGACTGAGATGATGGTATAAAAAGTTTGTCTAGTACATAGGATAGTCACAGGTTACCAGTGACCTAAATCAGTAGTTCATTGTGTCTCTCCTCCAACACAAGAAAACACAATATTGCTGGCAAATGTTTAGCTGCTTCTTATTAACCCTTCTTTCCTTCCTCAGCATTTTCACTGTCTTCTGTCTCTCAGGATGAAATTACTTCTAAATCAGCTACATTTAAAAAACCTTGAATTCTTCTTCCTCCGTATCACATATTCAGAGAAGGCAAAAAATATCTACTAACAGAGTTATCATTTGAGTAAAGATGTTCTTGTAAAAACCACTCAAAAAACGAAAAAGAAAAGCACATCTTTTGAAATCCACAAATAGAATTGAATTATTTAAGAAACAGACCTGGTATGAGTATAATTCATATAATATATCTAAATATTTCTCTGCATTTCTACACAAAAAGAGTGGCAAATCCCAAGCAATTTAATGGTGTGTACCTTAAATGCCTTCCATATTTTTTCCCTTCAGCTTGTGCTGAGTGGCTTTACTAACAAAATGTTACAGCTATTGCATTTTTTAAATTTCAGATAATGGCTGTGGTTAATTAACATGTTGTCTTACTAATGATTGAGAAGTTGAAGGCATAATGGTTTCCACCATTATTTTTATAATAGATGATACAGTTTGATACTAAAACTTCTCCTACCACGAGTTGCACAGTAAGTCATTTATTAAATGAGCACTTATTTTAAAAGACACACTGTTGTCAAGTTTTAGGTAAACAGAACACTCCTAAAATTCCTAAAGTTTAAGGAACCAGAGGAAATTAAGAGTTGGCCTGTTTCCTGTTTATGCTTGTAACTATTTCTTCCCCCCAAATTGACTTGACTTTCGAAAAGAAAAATATTCAAGTTATTCATGAAGCATTGCACTTTGCATTCTTGAGTCAATGAACACAGAAATATTTGGGTTTGTATGCTAGCAACTGGGTGAACATATTGAGAGTGATTTTTTTCCTACTTTAAAAAAAAAATCTGTCCAAGATTACTTCTTTCATATTTTTGGAGTCACTAAAGGACCTGAAAAAGTTTTTTGTTTATTATGTTTAGATGTTTAACCAGAGAATATCTCTTTTTTCCCACAAATTATTTCCCTCAACAAAAAAACACTTAAAAACGTTTAGGATTATTGTAGTAAATCCCAAAGCTCACTTTCCATTATACAGTATATCCTCCTTATTAGTTGGGATTTGCACAAAAAAACCCTTTCAAAAGTAATAGAGACAAAGGAAAGGAGGAAGCAATTTCTCACAAAGCTAATCTGTCAGTTGAAACTAGAATGGAGTAATAACATGGAGATATTTGTAGTAGCCTGCAGGTTTGCTGTAAAATATCTTTACTTTCTCCTCCAGAATATCCCAAGTAAAAGTAAATGATCATTTTAGCTGATGATGCCAAGTTGTTCTTTGAATTTTGTAATTGCGACAGTGCTCTTCTAGTTTAAAAACAATTCAGGTTTGTAGGGAGAATCATTGGGAAGGAAATATCATGGAAACAGACAGAAGAATTTGGGAAGGTAGACAAAGTTTTCAGCATACAGAAAACAGATGAGGAGGATAACAGATTTTATCTACCCAAACCAAGATTTGCTTCTCCTTCTATAGTGCATCATTTTTCTGACTTTTCCCTTTGGGATTTTTCTGCTCAGCCTTAGCACCACAGATAATTAAAGCCAGAAATCAAGTTAGATCTCAGGAAAGGTTTTCAGGTTCTTATTTTTTACTGGTTGGACCTGGTTCAAGCAAGTACATTGCAACAGTAACATGAAAAAATAATCTGAGTTAATGTACATTTAATTAATATGCAGGATCATGAAGGGAAGAAGAAAGCTATAAAGACACAAGGGTTCTGAAATGCCAGGTAACGTCATCTTCAAGTGGCTAAACAAGATACATGAAGGAATAAAGGTCTCTGAAAGCCATATTACTAAGAGCTGTTTCTTGTGATTTACATTCAGTGCTGTGTCACAAAAGGGTGCTGCTTACCTCAAGAAATCCTATTACTCAGAAAGTAAACTAGTGAATTGGGGTCTGGATTCCTGCATTCTTGTCTTCATGCAGAAGTATTTTTACTCCACAACTAAATCGAGAAAGGTTGATGAGCAACAAAATCATAATTAATTAGAACAAACAAGAAAAACTAGGATGGTAATTCACTCTAATTAATATCAGCCTTTCTCCTTAGCAGAGAATTGCAAGGATGGTACTGTTTCTATGAAAGCATAAATAACTTTCTAAGTATACCCTACTCACCCTTTTTAATGCCTGGCTCCTTGTTTTTCTAAATGATCCAGGAATCTCCAAAACTTTTCAGAAAATACCAAAGGTCATCCCATGGGAATTGTCATAGCAGTTTTCAGCTACAATTTAGTGACAGTCTTGTGAAAATTTAATATCTATTTACTATTTTCATTTCCCTATATTTCATTAGCCCCTTTGCAAATAGGGGATGGATTGTGTATAATGCACCCCTTTCTCTTGCTTGGAATAATTTTTGACTCATCTCCTGAAGAGCTAAGAGACCTCCATGTATAGGAAACAGGTCACATTTCAACAACTACTGCTGCAAACATGTAAAAAAACCACTTCCATTGACTTGGCCTAGTGAAAAATCATGTTTTAACTTTTGTTGGCTGTGTGCAGGATCAGAAGGTCTCAGAAGCAACACATTGCCCTTGTATGAGAATCACCTTTATGTTTGGTTCTGTAGTATTGATAAAAAATCAAGTCATGGTCACACATTTTGCAATTCATACAACATATCACACTCGTGTTTTCCAGATATCATACTATTCATATTAGTATGAAAGTATGATATGAATGAATAAGGACAGCAATCTTATTAAGGTGAAAGTTTTGACATAATAATAATAATAATCAAATATTATGCAATCCGTATTTTGAATCCATACAATTTCTTAAGGTTTAGTATGCAAGAGATTGATCAGCAGGAATAGGGAGTCAAATCCAATTTAAAACTAGCACAATACTTCTGTTCTATTTGAAATAGCAACTTCTCACCGTTACCAGTCAGTGTAGACTAGGACTTAAACAGGAATCAGGAATTTTACATATATCCATTTACCATACCCAGAGACTAATAACAGGAATTGGGTAAAAAAGCCACAAGACCAACAAAACCATGAGCGTCCATGCAAAAAGATTGAGAACTGCTTCATGTTGGGCCCTGTATTCAGGAATGACATGTACAAGGATTCAAGTATTAACGTGGAAACTGGTAAACAGGGGAAAATTACAGCTGTATAATTCCTTTAAAACCCATATCACTAGGAGTAATCTTAGTTCTTCCATGGCTTCTGATTTCATCCAGATGTTTTTTTGTGCAACAGTCAGCTAGATCATTGTTTGACAAAACTATGTTTCTGCATTTGTTTCTAGGGTGGGGAAGCTGCTTACCCCTAGACACAAGCAAAATAAGTCACAAACCTTCTGAATTTGTAGCATTTATAAGTGTGGATGTCTTTAAAAAAATGAAAGACAATGGAGAATGAGTAAATCTCCAAGACCATGGGATAATACAGCTTCATAATTTTTCTTCTGAGAGGAAATCATAGAAAAGTGACTTTTTTAATCACATCTTGGAAATTATAAAGAAATTAATCTCTTTACAAACTCCTCTTTCAGAATGTGTCTTAGATGGAGGACATACTTCCTGGAGTTTTGCCTAATTTGAGCTGTTGTCTTCATTTCTGTCTTCCTTAGCTGATCTTGCTAGCATTTTCAGTTGACTATACAGGATGAATATACTGATAAAGAAAGTTTCACCTTCATTTCAATTATTCCACATACAATGACTTTACAGTTTTACCATCGTTGTTTCATTCAGTTTCTGCAAGATCATTCAAGCTCCATGGATTTTGTTTTAAAAGGCTGACTTAAAAATGAATATGAAGAATTTAAAGTGAAATTTCCTTTATGAGCTCTAAAACCTCCTATTTTCAAGTTAATGTTCTTAGACGAATGTCTGCTTTTTAAAGCAAATGCCATTTTTTCCACATATATTTGTCAGTGACTATAAAAACTGAAAATTGAGCAGAAAAAGAACAGTTGAAGGACAAATGTGTTACTTATTATGAGAGAGAAAAGCAAATACTTAGGGACAGTAGTAGTGCAAGTCACTGGCAAGAGTGAAAGAGCATCATACCTTTTCTTTTAGCAAGTTTATCTGAACTATTTCCTAAAAACTGTCAAGAAAAGCTGAAGGGAAACATGGTTGCCTTGTGAGGTGACATTAAAAGGTCATTGCCAGGAAATGGATTCTGTTCCTTGAAAGTGCCATCCTAAAAAATATATCTATAGGGAAGTAGTAACTTTTCCACATTCAGACTTATTTAGATATCTGTAAATAACTGCTAGAATTTAATACGATTTCCTTCAAATGATTTGTAAAATATTATGTTCGGTGCTTTTTCCTATTATCCTGTCTTTGCAATACTCGCATAAGTAAATGAAGTTCAGTTTGAAAGAATATATGGTTGAGAGCAGCCCTGCAGAGAAGGACTTGGGGGTGCTGGTTGATGAGAAGCTCAACATGAGCCAGCAGTGTGCGCTCACAGCCCAGAAGGCCAACCATATCCTGGGCTGCATCAAAAGAAGTGTGACCAGCAGGTCGAGGGAGGTGATTCTGCCCCTCTGTTCCGCTCTTGTGAGCCACTCTGGAGTCCTGTGTCCAGTTCTGGAAGCCTCAACACAAGAAGGATATGGAACTGTTGGAATAGGTACAGGGAACGGGCCCATGGCAGGGGGGGTTGGAACTAAATGATCTTTAAGGTCCCTTCCAACCCAAAGTATTCCATAACTCTATGATTCTATGATCTAAAGAAAGTTGCTGCTAGAAGACGTTTGAAGCAGTTGCTGACAGATCTTTTACATGACAATCTCTAATAGAAACTGCAAGCAGTAGTTTACAGAATAATTAAAGAATATGCTGCAACTAGTGGACAGAGCCAGAAGTGGCTCTTCACTATCTTCTACATAATCCCATCTCTGGATGCAGAGCCAGCAAACCCACCAATGTTAGTGAAATTCATTGCACAGGCCATTCACATCTGATAAGTGCTCTGACACCAGCTGCCGGATCCAACAGTAGTGTAAAGTAACCCCAGAATGCTTACAGCTGATCAAGGGCTAAATCAAGAGCTCAGGAGTAGAACTATGACTTACTGCACTTTATTCTTGCTTGTACTGGATGATGCAGAAAAAATACCTCAGTTTCGCTTATGGGTCTGGGATAAACATAATCAGTAATTATAAGTCTACCTGATTGAAAGGAGGAAATGGCATTTGCATTCATGAACTCTGATTTATTTATCTGTGCATACTAATAACAGCATGCTAAAAATATGGGAAAAATATGAAAATAATTCCAGCAAAGATATGTTCCTCATTCTTGAGTGACTAATTGATTTTTTTTCCTCTGCAGAATAATATAACTATTGAAATTTCAAGGTGATAAGTCTTTCTGAGTATAAAGTGTTTAGAGGAGAAGAAATCAAAGACAGGAAAATAATATCAGCTTGGGGAACAGATCATCTGTTATGCTACAGAATGTACTAACTACATTAACTTCGTTGTACATCTGAAACTTATTATCTGCAAATAAGGTCAGATGTGTATTTCCTTGAACTTTGTTTGAATTCAAATCATTGCCAACAGAAAAATAAATATCTGAAAAGACAGAAAACCTATAGCTCCACTAAGAAATGTTTTTCCAGTTGCTCTCCATTGTCTGTTTGCCACCGTGATTTTTCACACTAGTGCAGAAAATGTTGTCATGATAGGCTACACCTTTATTCATGAGCAATCATTCTTGTGTGGCTTCTCTTGTGACCTGCTCTTCAACCAAGTAGCTACTGTCTAATTTACCGCTGCCCTGCACTTTAATAGTCATTTTCCTCTCTGCAGTCTGTCTGGAAAATACTAAAAACACCACGAGTGAATGTAGGATTATGGTTTAGCAGTATTTTGCCTAATTTTTGATGTAGCTCATGGAGGAGAGGGAAGAAAGGGGCTGTCAAACTTCTGGGAAGATGCTACTACTTAGGGGAGGAGAAAAAAGTCTTCTCTGTCTGCTATTATCCACCCCTGCAGTTTTTACAGAACTGAAGGTGACTATGCAAACAACACCAAACATCAGAACGTAAGTCAACAATGATAAATAAAAAAGAACAGAATATTCTATTGGGGAAATATTCAGACATCACATTACGCAGACTGCAATACAATTTCTGTGTCTGTTGATGTTCAGATTTAGTGCTTTTGGCAAGAAGATTAACATTAAAAAGTACAAGTACACTTCACTGCAAAATTAATGTTTCTGTAGCTTTTGTTGTTTTCCCCAGTAAGTTGATATAATTGCCTTTAAGCCATTAAAAATCAAGACCGACAAACTGCTGTTTCTGAAGTAGCTGAAAAAGCTCACCACTATTACTATGCAAAACATTATAGATGTTTTTCATGTAAATTCTCATTTTGTGTTCAAGCTTACTGAGCAACAAAAAGTCATATTAACAAGGCAGTTACGAAGAAGGAAAGGGTGATACAGCAGAAAAAGTGAGTGAGTGAGTGAGTGAGTGAGTGAGTGAGTGAGTGAGTGAGTGAGTGAGTGAGAAAAAGAAAGAGACACTGGGAAAATAAGTCTTTGCTTTGTGAATTGCGTTAGGTTGTTTGCAACTGCTTTCACACAAAGATCTATTTATGCTGAGGAAGCAGTGAACAAAATGGCTATTAAGAATAGGTAATACTGAGATTGTAACGCATTAAAAAGTCTGTTTTAAGTGGGTTACAAACAGGCTTGTGCAGAGATATTGAGCTCTGTAGCGCCTAAAATTGTGAAGAAAAATTAATCATTTTAATCAATGAAATCTTTTTCAGCAGCTTCAGCCAAGGCTGAAGTATATAAAATGCCTAAATTTCTTCTCTCTAGGCAACGTCCCAGATCACTTGGCCATTTCTGACACCAGTTTCATGTGAAAATGTGATTGGTGCAACAGAGTCTGGGAACAGGCTGTTTGCATGCCCACACTATCACTCCCTATGAAAAACGAGTGGGTGTCCCTTGCCTTTTTGATCAGTACATCTACATGTCAGCAGCTTTATTTCACTCTTTGTAATTTAGGACTTCAATTCACTGGAGTAATTCAAGGCAGTGTTAAGTAGTTAGTTCAGGGCCTTGATCAAAAGTAATTGAGATATCAGTTTCTAAGCTCTCACATAGGAAACTAACTTCCCACTAGTGGCTGCTTTGGTTGGAGTTGCCACCAATAAATCTGCCACAGATCAAAGTTATCAGAGTATTTTCCAGTGAAGGCTTAATATACTTAGCCGACACCTTTAACACTTGGAGTTACTCCCTCAATGCATTACTCAAAGTCTTTTTGCAGGAACAGTGTTAGAAATGTTTATTCCCACTTGCTATTCTGTACTGATTCTTTGTGTTAATTACGAATCAGAAACTAATAAAAGACTGTATATGATAGTATATGAACTCACATATATTCCTTACATTAAAGAAGCTACTTAGTCTGCTTTTTCTAATTGCTTCTACAGAACACAATGTTTTAATTGTACTTGCTGGAGTTCAGATCAGCATATGTACCAGTATGTGGCTATGTTTCCATTGCAAAACAGATATTAGTAACAGTCAAAGTTAACACAGGTTTTACCCTTTCTGTAATGTTTTCAGATGCCTCAAGATTTATACTAGTCAGGCTTAGCCTCTGGTTATTGGAATGCACTTATGTTTCTATAGAGTTTGAATTTTGCAGTCCTTTCAAAATTTACCTATTGTTTTACCTTTTGTATTATGAAACCAGCTACCTGTAAGGTCTAGTAGTACATTTCTAACAGTCTACACCCACTGAGACTGCTCTGACCAGCCTGGTTTCTTTTGGAGACTGTAACAATTAAGAAATATAGACAATGCAGAAAATAAAGTAGAGAGCTTCAAAATTAATACCTGAAAGTGTCTCATGACTGTCCAGCAGCTTCTGCCAGTTGGGGTTGTGCATCGATAGTATTGCACTGTATGTGCCTTTGATACTGTTTTTTCAGGTGTACGTATTCAAGCAGTCACACACCTGTATGGCTCTGCTGAGTAAAACTTGTTGTCTCTGAACCTTTGTCCAAAAAGTAGTTCCAGACAGAAACTAGTCTTCTCTCTCTTTTAAAGTCATTGCGTGGCCCCAGTCTCACCTTCAAAGGGAGTTGCACCTTGCAGATCTGGATAACAAGGCCCAAATCTACAGGAGCTGCTGGTCATCTAAGTGATGAAAAGAACTCTCTGTTAAGAATTTGAGTCTTAGATAAAGTCTTGAGTTATTTTTCAGCATTTTAAGTAGGAAGGACAACCATGAGTTTTCTTTAAACTTCTAATCATCAATAAAGTGTTTCCTGTTATTCTTATAGATAATTATTGGCTTTTGTTTGCTAACAAGCTTGTTTTCATGCCAGTCCCCTTTTCAGGTGGCTTTCCACAGAGGAGAAGCTGATCCTGAAAAAGCTACTGAGATCTTCTTCCACAGCACTGACCTGATTGCAGTATGTTCTCCGAAATATATAGTTTCCATTTGCAAGCCTGTCTCAAACTCATTCTCTTATGGAAAAACAAAGATGTCAGAAAAATCCGTCTTTGAACTGATCAGTCATTATATTCAATATTCTCTTTCATTGCTCTTATCATACTACTAATTTTATCCAAAACAAACACTCATATATGTTCATGCACAGAAGTGAATACACTTTTGAGGAAGTATTAAAGGAGAACTGCAGTTAATTAAACTTCCTTTTTTATGCCTAATGCATCAGGGAACATTCACCAAATAAATATTTTATCTATAATTCAAAATAAGAATCAGTTCCAAAAGGTCCACAGCTGACTATTACATAAAAACAGGAATTTTTTCTGGGTAACCCTGACACTGACTCATCACTGGAGTTGCTGAAATTGGAATAGGATACTTCCTGGTGGTTTTGCAGATTGCATCTTTCTACTTGGTTCCAAGAAGCCCCAGTTAGTTTGTCCCTCATTAGCAGATTCTAGTTAGGCAGAAATGCCTAATATATGAAGCTTTAAAATCTTTTACTTTTTTGACTTTAGTTTTATATCGTTTATTTTGAAGGACTGAATTGTAAGAGAACTGAAACTAGCTGAAAAAGCAAACTGTACATGGGAGAAGATGAGATGTTAACTTCTCCCAACACCCTAATCCTTTGTTTGCAAAAGTACAGAGGAGAATGTGTTGGGGTTTGCCACTTTGTAGATAGCATTTGTAGGTAATGACACTCCAGTGGGTTAAAGCACTGAAGCAGTGGATGCTTGCAAGTGTGCAGCAGACTACTGTGAGTGGCATATGCAGTAGCAACTTTCATGCCCTCCTTCCCTAACTTGTAATTTGATTATGTCACTCACAGCTCTCAAAATCCCTCTCTTTTTCCTGGAAAATAACTACAAAATTTTCAAAATTAAGAAAAATATCCTCCCAACTATAAAAAGGAACAGGCCAGGGAGACAACGGAGCTCCTTTGCTACTGTTTAAAATTGATGTTTCACTCAGAGAGGAGATAGAGTTGGAGCTTATCAAATGAGGGATAAATTAAAAGATCTTTCCTTTGTTGTTCTGAACAAGAACCTGCTAATGTTTCTGTGCATCAGCAATAAAATTCCTGAATTCATGGCTAGTATCATGCATCCTCTGTCAAGAAGCATCCTGTACTTAAAAGCAGAAGCTCATCCTCATTCCTGTCACTTCAGCAAATAAACATTAAATGTATGAAAACACTGCTTGGAAATACTTTATATTAGTTAGCTACTGGGACTATGTAATAATACTAATTTGTAATTCAGAAGGCGAATGTTTCCAGCACTGTGTGGTAACAGCAATGTTAGTAGTCCTCAAAAAAGTAGCAAGTTTGCTTCTGATTAACTGCACGAGTTCAAATCAGTCTCTTACATAGTATGGTCTGAAGCTTGAACTGAGATGTATCTCAAGATGTGTTGTTATACACAGTGAGAAAAGGTGGGCCCAGTCATCTACATGCTGCTCTTTTCTCTAATTTTGTATATTACATTGAATAACAAATAAAGTGAATATCAATTAGAAAAAAAAAAAAAACAAACAAGAAAAAGACCTGCATTCCAGCAGATTTAGTAACTTATCACAAGAATTTGTAGGAGAAAGGGATACCTGCACAAGAAGCAAGAAACAACACCTTCATAAATATAACTACAATGGGAATACCTGTCTCAGAAAAAAGCAATTGTGATGTAAAGGTTATCATGTCTTTTTTGACTATGTTGAAGAGATTTAAATAGTTTACAAATTATTCCTAGATAGAAGACATGCATGGTTATCATGCCCTAATGTTGTTACAAGAGTTAAGATGAGTTAAGTGTTAAATAATTTGCGTTTAACCAATAGTTAATCATCCCATATATTATATGAAATATTTGTGGATAAATTTGTCAATTAAATAACTTTTGTTCTAAAAGGCATAAATAAGACCAAGTTCTCTAGCATTTTTTCCAAAATAGCAGCACATTTTACATCTGCAGGCCATCTTCTCTCAGGACAAATGGCAAATACAGACATGAAAACCATAACAAATTTCTGGCAATATTTTTGTTTTACAAACTCTTCTTTGAATTAACCAAGAACATTAACTCTGGCTTTTGATTACTGCTTAGGTAAGCATGTGACTTCTTGGAGTAACCTTAGCACATCTACTCAGTTTTGAATCTAGTAAAAGTAATAGGTATAAATGAAACCTTTTCTGATCTCAATCTGTCAGATAGCTGACAGAGACACGTTAAGCAAAAGGTGATACTTTCCCAGTTTCCAACCAAGCACACACATTGATAAATACTTTGTGAATTTTAATGAATACTGCATTTCTCTCCATTTTCTAAATGTTTTTATAATGCTGTCTTTTCACTGTGGAAGCTAGAGAAAGAGTATTGTGCTTTCCATGGAAAACAAGGTGCAAGGCAACATTTTTAACTTCAATTTAGCAAACAAAGTCTTAGAAATTGCTTTCACTGTGCAGGCACCAGCAATTCCAGGTGAACCAGCATGCAACATGTCTTGGTCTGGCATGTTTTTACTTGATTTTACATCAGAGGAACTCCATTCAGGGAACTTATTCAACATTAGTGCTAATGAGATAAGAAACCTGCATTAATAGCACTTAGTAAATCATCAAGAGCAGCAAGATGTCTGCTTTTGATGTGCAGCTAAATTGTTTTCATAATGGATTCTATTAATTGAATTAATTTTCATGTCTAAGCAGGATTTAACTAGGGTCATATTTGCAGTTATCATCCAATTTAGTAATCAGCAACCACTTCAGAAATGCAGTATTTCCTGTATTTTGATTGCCAGATTGTAGATGAGTAAACTCAAATGAGACAGATTAACTTTACTTGAATGACAAAGATAATACAATCACTAATAGGCCGAAACGGTCACCTTCTTTTGTCCCAGAAAGTATTTGCATATATTATCACCTAGTGTGCACCCATAATATGTTTTGTAGTCTGTGAAAAGTAATCAGTCATATGAAAATATTTATCTGTTAGCCCAGCTTTAACAAAAATCTACCACTGTAGCTGAGACATACATTGCTATTCTAGGCAGAAATAGTATAGACTTAACTAGCCTAGACTGTGAAGAGTAATCTCTCCAAAATCATAGCTCACATAGTAATTTTTCTGTTGTTTTTCCTGGGGGACTTGTTTAACAGTCCCTGAAACATATATTATGCTTTTCATAATAATCGTTTCTCTCTCCAGGCCCATTAGACTCTGGCTTTCAACAGATGATAAATACATACCCCAAAACATTTTAAAATTAATGAGTGTTCCAAAATCATTATATCTTGACCAGAACATCCAGAAAAGCTATATACAAGCTCCAGTTGCCGTTACTGTAGTGTCATGTAAGACCACCTTCAGGTGGAATGCATAACCTTCCTAAAGGCCTCTAGGAATCTTCCTGCATGGTCCAGAAGAAGAGTAATCAAAGGGGTGAAAGTAATTAAAGATAAAAACTGGATAAGGGAGAAAAGGGAAGGGAAGGTAAGGTTCTTGAGAGTAATTTTTACTTTTTTGAAAGGGAAAAGGCCAGAGGTTCCATTCAACTCTCTATCTTATTTTCCTTATCTCTAGGTCAAGAATAACAAAGATTTCCAAAGAAATAAATGCAGAAAAAAGGCTAATAAGATTACAGGACAATCTGTCATGCACAAGTTAATCATTAGTTTGCAAAATTGGACTTGAAGAAACAAAGAGCCTATATTAATGTAGATATGGCAAATCCTTCTGTATCAGCTGCTCTGTTTAAATAATTTAAAATCAGAAATGAAGCTTTTTCATTTATTTAGGGTGATCAGATCAAGAAATTCTTGCAACATTAATCCAGATAATGACTACAAGAGAATTCTGTACCTGTCAGATAAAGTAAACAATTAGAAAGTCTACTGAGTAAACTTTAGCCTGCAATGATATGCTGCTTCTAGTTGTGACATGTAATGTATTAACCTAGCTATCTAGCAAATTGGGAAATAAAGAAAACAAATCTTATTCAAAACATGTGTATTTTAGAATGAGTTAGGAAAAATATCTGCAGATGAAGTGAAAAAAGCAGGGTTTTTTATTTATTTCTTCATCATTCACTTACTTATTTGTTTGACAAGAAAACATTCCTGTTCCTTAAGAAACTAACCAAAAGTTAGTTGAAACAAGACTGTGGCAGCATTATCATAATTTGAATATAAGGAAACCTTAGTCAGAAGACTTATAAATATTTGCATTGTGATTTTTTATATGTACATGTATATAGAATTATACTTTTAAAGTGATGGGGATGTATGAATAATTTATAGGAAAAAACCCAAAAATCAACGAGAAAACCATCCTTGAACTGAATGTACACATTAATAAAAGACAGTGGACAGTACTCTAGGTATAGAAACTGACAATGTAGTTGAACACTACAGTTAGATTTCATTAGAGATGTCACTGCTGCATGTATTTCTTTAACTGTTTTTTCAGAGGAAACCTTTCTGAAAGAAATGAGTCCTGAGAAAGAATTTGAAGATTCACAGGTAAAAGATTCAGCAAAGATGGTCCAGGAAGTGAAGACAGGATGAAAACTAGCAACTAAGCCTAATAAAAACCTGAAAAATATATCAGACTTGAAAGCATTGATTACCCAACTATCTATGAAACAACACTTCTTGCCTGTGCCCTGTGTTAAAACAAAGAAGCAGTTAACCTAGGTTTGAAGAATGAGAATTATGGCAGCCCAATGTCTTGTTTCAACCTCACACATCTGTTAAAGACACCAATAAACAAGAGAACATCAAGTCTGAGAGCAAACTCATTTAAAGCGCTAGATTATAAGAGAAAATATCTGTAGACTTGTGTAAAGAAAAACCTTTCTTATCTGGTAATCGCTGTTTATTTTATAGAGATCTTTAGGTATCTAGACTCTCAGTTGCAGACCTACTAAACTTACCCTAGTATATAGAGGCAAGTGGTATAAAATAAATAACTGAATTGTTATTATTCAATTAAGACTGGAATATTATCAAGCAATGGTTAAAATACCATTAAGAACATTAAGAAATTTTATAAAATGATACAAATAGAGCTTAGCAAAACAATAGTAAGAAATCTGAGCATTATACATAAGCCCAGTTTTTAGTCTGGTAATGATTATGTGATTAGAAAGCCATGGAGATACGTAAGCATCAAGCTGAGCCTTTCCACAGTCAGGACGTCAGTTCTAACAGAATTTGCAGTGTGTAGATTTGTCTTATATAGTATAAGATGACATCGGATTAAGAATAGACACAGTTATTCAAAGGTTACATTAGTAATTAATTTATTGCTGTAAGAATGGACAGGAGATAGAAATAATATCAAACTACTTCATACAGATTAAAGCACTGAAACAAAGAAGAGGCATGAGCTTCAAGAGAATGTTCCTTGAGGATTCCCATCTATGGATGCCCTTAAGACTTTCCATATAGCTTCATTTCTAAACTTAAATAAATTAGATAAAGCTTCTTCCCCAAGGCAATGGTCATCTGCTAGTGCTCTTTAGCCCAATGTTTTTCCTTTTCATATAAACATATATCCTTTTTCTTTAGCATTTTACACATTCCTAGAGCTGAAACATGCCATGACTGCTGAACCTCCTGAGACATTCTATAGCTTATTTGGATTTTATCTTCTCAGTTTACTATTTCAGAGCACTATCTAAAATTCTTTTCTCATTTTAAAATTCCACTTTCTTGATTCCTTTCTGTTCTCACCTGATATCTGGGGACAAACAAAGCAGGCCTTTGAAACAACAAGCCAAACAAGAACTTAAATGTATTTTCCCCTACCACGATAGCATGGAAGAAAGACATCTTTGACAATGAAACATCTTGTGATTTCAGCTGCATTTCCTCCTCCTATTTGTTTGGAGGAATGTACAGATGTAAAATACAAGAGCAGCTGTCAAGAGACTTGTGCAATAACATGTTCCTGCTGAGCTACAGGACTGTCCTCAGATCAGTCACCAAAGAAAGCTCAGCTGAGTTCTTCATAGGCTGATTGATGAGAAAAATGCTGTCAGTCTCAACGGTTAAACTGTGTCCTCAATGACTTTAAGAGCAATTCAGTTGCCTGAAGACATTAGGAAAAAGACACTAGTTCTAAGAGCTCCAGCTTTCTTTTTTAAGCCTTGGAATTCAGGTTTATGCCTTCCAAAGTTCAGCTCCAAGCTCTGCCCAAAGCTAAAGCTGAAAGGCAGCAAGGACTGAGCACTAACCGCTGCCATCAGATATCAGTGTCCTCAGTGGTCTTTGCGTGGTCAGACTGGTCAAGGCATTTAACAGAAAAGAGAGCAAACAACTGGTTTTGATACCTTTATTTCCAAATAATTTGCTGGTAGCTGTGCACAGGACAGCTTTAGTAAAGATAAACTTCCTCTTCTTTGTGAATAGAAAGTTCTCTGTGTGAGTAAGAGCACAGGGCAATGACAATTTCTTGTGGGTAGTACAGATAAAACTATTCTGCAAAGCCAAATGGCCAAGCAAATAGAAGTTTCAAAATCAAAGATTTATCTGCATATATTATTTCTTATTTTTAAATATGCAATACAGAAAAAGGATGATGCAGATAACAAAATGAAGACTTGATAGGATAGGTATTTCTTTTATTTTTTAATATAAAGCCATGAAAAGAGGATTTCACTTAAGAGAGAGAGGAAGACAAAGACAGGTTTTGCATTTCTAAAAATGGAATAGGCAGGTGGTTACTGCATTTTTAAATAGTGAGCTTGTTTAGAAGTCTTTATACCTATCTAATTTATATTTTAAAATATTTTTGTGATAAAAAAGATTTTTATATTCAAGTTTTATTTTTTAAGTATTTTTCACATTTTTGTAAAAGATACAATTGAAGACTGTTTTGAGGGGATTTATTTTCAAATTTGTGAAATCATTTTTTTCCTTTTGTATAATTTTTTGAAATTCCAGCAAATCTGGTAAGGTCAAAATGTGAAAATCAAGTGGTTCTATGATCCTTCTGTTGATTTTTTTTTTCCTATGGAAAAGAGAGAGAAACCTATAGATATACTGAAGCAATAAAGTTCTTGTTCAATCTTGAAATGGAGGAACTCTTGTAATTTTTTGTGACTGTAATGTAGTGAATATTCTTTGCAAATAAAAAAATTCTGCCTTTTAAATCAATTGTTACATATGGCTTTTTATTCTAGCATACAAAAGAATATGAATAATATAAATTTCCATTCAAAATTTTTATAAAGTCAGTACAGACACAAAAAGATAATGACCTCAGTTCCATAGCCTTCACATTTACAGATTTGGATTATTCTTACAACTCTTAATTATATTACAGAACAATATAGGATCTTTTCAGTGGATAATTTAACATCCATATAAATATGTACATTTTCTTATCTGAGATTTTATCATTTTTTAAATAAAGTGCCAACATTCAAAGTAATAGACTTAAAATTTTATGGACCTGTAATTTATATGCAATATTTAGTAGATGCTTTCTCTAAGTTTTAGGTGTATCAGTAATAAGGCTTATTTTTCAAAAAAAATACCAAAGAGTTCAGTTCATTTTTGGTAGGTATTCTTAAGACAACCTTTCAGAATTAACTAAAAAGACATATTTAAATCCCTCTTGATAGTAACACAGGGCTTCTCAAAACGTAATATTAAAATCTTGATAAGATTAGTAAAGGATCTTAGAATATGTCTTGTGCTTGCTCATAATATACACTCCTGATAGGTCATCTTACTGGACTGAAAATTCAAATAAGTATTTACTATCATTTGCTTTGGCCTAGAAAATTCATATACCTTTGCAAGACAGAACTGGCTGAAATGAAGGATTTCTAATTTATATGAAATATTTGAACGTTGTAGATTTAAAAATGAAGTTATTACATTTTTTTTTAACTCCTATCACCTAGATAAGCCTTTTTAAATCTAAGAAGTAAGGGAAACAAAGTTTCAGAAATAATCACTAGTAAATAGCCTGTGAAAAAGCCTTTCAGCTGATAATATCTGTACTTCAACATATCAACCAAACTGCTCTCCAAGATGCCAGGTACCTTGACTGAGATTTGCTAAAAAATTATGAAATCTGATAAGGTAGGAACAAATGTCAAAGCCTCAATAGATTTCCTTTTTCAGGTTTTCCAGTACACTGTAATAGGAGCAGATTATATTTTGTATGCATCTTCAAAGGAATCATTTAGTAACTTCCACTACTTATTTACCTCTACAGGTTTTAGGGATGAACTCTATGTTTAACTTTCTGAGCATGCACCCACTATTAACACAGCAGAGCATATTTTCACTTGCAAACAGAACAATTTTTATAGAGAGATGAATGTACAATATTATACTTTCATTTCTCTAGCACTAATTGCTGTTGCAGAACCCAACACTTCTATTGCATAAATGTAAATACAAGGGTAAACGCTGATGTTAATAAATAGATCTGTATGGAAGTTAGTCTTTGCTTCAAAGATGGAGAGTAATGTCCTAGCTATAATGAAGCCATGGAAACACATCAGAGAAATACATAATTTCTTCTGAAAAAGAGTTTTGCAATACAGTAAAATTGAAATAGCCAGAACAGATCAGGTTGTCCTCTTAGCACTTTCATATATATATAGGAGAAACACTATAAACCACAATGTGAAAAAGCATCATGAGGTTTCTAGCCCGATTTGCAAATCCTAGATAATATAGAAATTTCAAAATCATCCTGAGCAGCAGGAGGCTCATTATCCTTAGCAACAATTGCACTACCGTGGTTTAGACTGATAAATTTTGTGGGTAATTTTAAGCTTTGTAATTTAAGAAAAATATGAAAAATTACATGTAATTGAAAGGCCAAGAAATAATTTCGCACCAGGCAAAAGCACAGGAGGAAAGAGTAAAGGAGGCAGATCTGCACAACTATATCAACGACTCAGGATGGAACTTCATCACAGCATAGTATCTCCTTTGATTTAACAAAAAGACAGAAAAAGAATTACTTCCAGGTGAAGAGGGAGGCAGGAGAAAGGGTCATGGTTGGACACTACATAATTTCATATGCAGAAGACCAAATAAATGGGATTTACAACACTTAGAAGGAGACATAATCCTGTATAGTATTATGTGAGACGTCATCAGAATGCATGATAGAAATTATTTTTCCTGGCCTTTCCTATTCATAAATTGATTTAATTCTACTTGTCAGGGCCTGAAGGCACTACCAGCCCCTATGAGCCTTGTTCAGCCTCCTTGGAGGTCTCTTCTGACTCTACCCCTGCAAACTCAGCAGCCAGGGGGATGGTGGCCTGTGCAGGGGTCATCTTGGCCGACCTGCCCTCTAGCAGCAGCCAGCCCTCACTGTGCCCATGCACTGTGCTTGTGGCATCCCTAAATACATGATAGATTTCATAGCATCATAGAATAATTTGGGTTGGAAAGGACCCTAAAGATCATCCAGTTCATCCTCCCTGCCACCTCTGGATCCACCACTGGATCAGGCTGTCCAAATCCCCATCCAACCTGGCCTTGAACACCTCCAGGGATGGGGCAGCCACAGCTTCCCTGGGCAACCTGTGCCAGTGCCTCACCATCCTCATGGTGAAGAAATTCTTCCTTATGTCTAGTCTAACTCTGCCCCTCTACAGTTTATACCCATTCCCCCTAGTCTTATCACTACAAGCCTTTGTAAACAGTCCCTCCCCATTTTTCTTGTAGGCCCCTTTCAGGTATTGGAAGTTCTATTATAGACCAATTTTATCTTTCCCAGTAAGTTGAAAATACATTGAGAGAAAGAGCATGTTAGTGTGCACATATGCAGGATCAAAAATATGCTTCTAGCTGAATGGCTTCCCACTCGGACGTATGCAAATCATCTCGTGTTTTTAATAGCTATCCTGAGACCTTAAAATGGAATCATCTAAACTTCCCACTTGGTTGAATTTCTTTATGTTTTTGTTCTGGTTATGGTATTATAAATGGATTTGTTTTGCCTGAAAAAGACATGACCAAATCTCTTAAGGATGTTTATTGGAGCTCCTCAGTGGTAGCATTAAACCTTCCTGTAGCCCAAAGTGCCTCAAAATTGCCTTCATAGAATGGTAGAACTTAAGAACATTCATAAAACATCAAACATTTAAATGTTGCGGTATTCACTCAAGACTCAATTATTTATCTTAAAATAGTATGTAGTCCCAAGTGTGGTCTTTTCGGGGACCCTACAAGCTAACACTGGACTTCTTCAGCAGCAGCATAACCCACAGTAGCTCTGATCGTAGTCCCAAAATGTTGATGAGATCAACAATAACAGTGAGCACTATGCAAATTAAGGTTTTTCAGATGAATAGGATATTAAGACCATTGCATTCTTTATATTAAGGCAATGTCAGATTTTTTTTTTAGTCTGTTATCTAAATGGAGAAAACATGTTTTGTTGTGGTTTCAGTAAGCCTGAAAAAGCATAAAAGCAAAACGAAGTAGTTTTTATTACTGACTGTGAGTTGTAGGGCTCCCTTTAGAATACAGGAGATCAGTGTTTCACAGAATCACAGAATCACAGAATAACCAGGTTGGAAGAGACCCACTGGATCGTCGAGTCCAACCATTCCCACCAATCCCTAAATCATGCCACTAAGTACCTCATCCACCCTCACCTTAAACACCTCCAGGGACAGTGACTCAACCACCTCCCTGGGCAGACTGTTCCAATGCCTAACCACCTTCTCCGTGAAGAACTTTTTCCTAATCTCAAGCCTAAATCTCCCCTGGTGGAGCTTGAGGCCATTCCCTCTCGTCCTGTCCCCTGTCACTTGGGAGAAGAGGCCAGCACCCTCCTCTCCACAACCTCCCTTCAGGTACTTGTAGAGAGTAATAAGGTCTCCCCTCAGCCTCCTCTTCTCCAGGCTAAACAACCCCAGCTCTCTCAGTCGCTCCTCATAAGGCCTGTTCTCCAGCCCCTTCACCAGCTTTGTTGCTCTTCTCTGGACTCGCTCCAGAGCCTCAACATCCTTCTTGTCGTGAGGGGCCCAGAACTGAACACAGGACTAGAGGTGCGGTCTCACCAGTGCCGAGTACAGAGGGAGAAGAACCTCCCTGGACCTGCTGGCCACGCCGTTTCTGATACAAGCCAAGATGCCATTGGCCTTCTTGGCCACCTGGGCACACTGCTGGCTCATGTTCAGTCGGCTGTCAACCAGCACCCCCAGGTCCCTCTCCTCCTGGCAGCTTTCCAGCCAGGTTTCTCCTAGTCTGTAGCTGCACAGGGTTGTTGTGCCCCAAGTGCAGGACCCGGCATTTGGCCTTGTTAAACCTCATGCCGTTGGTCTCAGCCCAGCGGTCCAGCCTGTTCAGGTCCCTTTGCAGAGCCTCCCACCACTTGTCACTGGCCTCCAGCTGGATTTAACTCCATTTACCACCACCCTCTGGGCCGGGCCATCCAACCAGTTTTTCACCCAGGAGAGTGTGCACCCGTCCAGGCCAGAGGGCGACAGTTTCCGAAGCAGAATGCTGTGAGAAACTGTATCAAAGGCTTTACTAAAGTCCAGGAAGATACATCCACAGCCTTTCCCTCGTCCAAGAGTTTAGTCACTCGGTCATAGAAGCTAATCAGGTTACTCTGGCAAGATCTGCCTTTCATGAACCCGTGTTGACTGGGCCTGATCACCTGGTTCTCTTGCAAGTGCTGTTTAGATCTGTAAATTCCATCTAGACATTAAGCATTACCAGTGAAAGCTTTGTCAAAACAGATTTTGACAGAGGATTTTTTGGCTACAAAAAAATTGACTTCCTGAAATTTGCTTTATGAAAAATCCCACTCAGCTCCATACAACCTGCTACACACAGAGCAGTGAATGTCCTCAAAATACAACAGTGAGGTTCCACCCTTGAGTAGGCAAGTATTTGTGGGGAAGCACATAATCACAGCACTTGGAATTAGTTGGTTTTTTTTTTTTTAATTACAAGTACTAGGTTTGAGATGGTGATGAAACAACGGGCAGCACTGAAGGTCTGTGTACCCCATGGGTTTTATGGGAACAAGGAACACATAAAGAGTGTCAGTGGCTGTTACTTAACACTCAATTGGTGGTAGTGATTTGCAGTATCTTAGACACAGACACGGACAGCATTTATAGATTTGGTTTTGTCATGTCCAGTCAGCTGAACAGGGTTTGAATCTCCCCTAGAAAATACTGCAATGCTCTTACGTCTCTAAGTCTATCGGCACGATTCAGACAGTGGGTAAGTGTGGCCAAGAAAATGGAAATGGGAGTATTGACTGAGACTAACTCGGAAGTTGTTTCTCCTAAAATGTAGAAGTATTTTTCTTTGCTATAAACAGCAGAGGATCCCACTGTTCCTGCACCGATGCCTTGCCTATGGTTACAGTGTTTATGCTTCAGGCCTTATGGTTTGTTCAACAGACTCAAAATGTGTATCAGCAAAGCACTCCACAGTACGAAAGGTGTCCCACATTCATTTACACCTCCCTAGCGAAGCTCAATCTTAACACGCCTCCCACAACCACAACCTGTAACTAGGCTGGTATACGGTATGCAATACACAGCCCCTCATACTCTCTTTTGCTGGTGCTACACAGATATGCTCCCTCTTGCTGACTCTTGCTTTCCTGAATAAATAAAGTGAATGAGGAGCAAGGCTCCAGAGAAGAAGCCCTATGTTCCCACTTTCCCATTCAGTGCTTAGTGCCACCACACACAGCCTAGTCAGACAGAAAACATGCTGGGCGACTCATGCTTCTTGAGCATCTGCCTTCTCAAGCTTCTGCCAGCTCAAATAACAGCTGAAGAAGTCCTTATGGGCTGTGAGGCATCCTGCCTTAGGAAGTTAAGGCTACTTCTCAGCCTTCAATGTGATGACTTCCTGCCCCTGGGCCTTGCAAACTCATCTTAGGCTGCAGGCAACTCTTGTAGCAGTCTCTCAGGTCTTTATTGGTGGATGCATAACCTGCTGACTTCGTGCTGAGGACTGGCAATATCGTAGCAGGAGCTGGGGACTGAGCAAACACAGGCAAGCAGAGGATATTGAGAGGAACTCTTCTGCAGCAAAATGCTGGAGAATGTCTTGCTCACTTAGGTGTTTCTGGTGCAAAGTTAAGCATCTGAGGCCAATGTTGGGCATGCTTGGTGCTGAGTTAGACCTGCCTCCTGACAAGAGTGAGAAGTCAAGCAGAAGAGGGTGCAGGTAAGTTTGCATCCTTGGCAAATGCTGTTGCATTGTGCGAGTGCTGATAGCAACAACCGATTCAAGCAGGTAGCATGTAGAGAGATTAAGGAAATGCATGTTTGGTGCACCGGGAGGTGTGAGCACACTACCTAGTGGAGGATAGCTAGTTTGATAGATGCTTAGCAAACCTAGCTGGGCTCCAGCTTACTGGTATGCAAATATGTCACTGATACACTTACCCCTCTGCAAAGCAGCTAGAAAAAGGGACTATGATCTCTGCAAAGCCCATAATTCTCTGTTCTCAACAGTGCAGCAGTACAGGAAGGTATATGGTGTTCTTGAAATCTCCACACCGAAGTGCTATGTTGCCTCACTACTAAAGGCTGTTTAACCTGTTATCAAGATTAGGAGCCCTCCTTACTGTCCTTGATCCTATCTTTCTCTACCATAATCAGCACAGATACCTGTCTCAAGGCATTTGGTAAGGCTGTATCCCTGAATCATGCCAGAGGGCTACTCTTGTGTAGCTGATCCTTGGATTACTTTCAGACGTGATATAGAGAAAAAGTGATATAGTCTGAAGGGCAATGGCCTTTCAGATACCAGTCAGTGCCATTAACACTCACCACATGCATCACATCTCCTCACAGCATCCTGTTAGTTACAGCATTCCTGGTGCACCAGGGCAAATTTTCTCCAGTAGAACAGCCAGGATGAGGCACACTGGCAGCTGGTGTGTTGTGCGGGACACGGAAACCTCCTTGGACACCCTTGGAGGACTGGGAAAAAGCAGGGCACAGTTAGAGCTGAGAAAAATGGTATCTATATTGTATTTGTGGTCTGCCATATGTGCTGGTCCTCACCCAGATTTCCCCAGATGAAGAAGTACTTCCGTTACACACGGGTGGAACGCAGGCATGGACCAATGTGTATGTAGCACAGGACCTGGCACAAAAACTGAAACACCAAGCCTATCAGCACAGCACTGCTCAGCCACAGAAGACCCATATGAGCCCTCTGGGCTGCTCGGTAAGGGGGCAGCTTTTATAGCTGTCTTTCTGGCAGAGTCCCACTGAGAGGACACTATACTAAGATCCCGATGGATGTGTAAGGAAGAGAGAGAATAGAAAGCTTTGCAAAGGTTTCTGCAATCTTTAAAGAGAATTTTAAGAAAGACATAAATGCTTTATCTGAGCTCATCTCAGCTATTAGGAAGGCTTATTTTGAAGAGTCCCCTGGGAGCTATGAGGCAGGTGTTCACACCTACTGCTGCTTTTACAAAATAAACAATTGTATTAAACACCTCTGATTGGATTAGATGGAGTAGTCATGATCCCCATCTTAAATATGGTTCTAATGTCAAAGGGCTCTTGGTTTCCATGAGACACAGTCAGGTGGTAGACTTAGAATTAAGTGCTGGGAACTGGAGTAGAAAAAGCATCTAGAAAAACAATCTAGATGTTGAACGATAAAGAAACTCCATTTATTGCAAAAGAAAACTTACCGAGTAACAAATGAATTTTTATTTATTAACATGCTCACGGTATCAATTTTTCATCCTTTGGCTGGGTCAGTCCAGTGATTGCTCTGAATTTCTAGAGGCAGTTTTAATTTCTGATCAATGCAGGGTGTTTTTATCATACCAGCCATGCAACTTGGGGACTGAACACTATATATTGAACAGAATCAGCTAAACTGAGGGAAAAATTTTTCCATTGCTTTTTAGAATTTGAGGATAGTTGGGCAAATAATGTGCCTTTTACTGCATCTTTCTCTTTGAATATGGGCACTCCCTTGGCTTCAGTAATTAAAATGCTGGAGAACATCTAATTACAATTTTAAAATTAACTAGCTTGGAATTGTAGCACTGTATAAGTGAGATCCTCATAATTTCATTTATACCTGCTTAGTAACAAATGTTCAAGTTGAAAAAGTCAAAAGCCTACATATATGCTCTCTACAGCTCATAGTAAGTATTACCCTGTAGTCCCATAGATGAGTTTTGTAAAAACAAGGCATGTAGAATCACTGCCTCTATGGTGAGAGAATCTTTTTTTCACGGTTTTGGACAAAACTGATCTGAGAGCTAAAGCCTTCGACTGTTACTAGCGCAGTCAATGGAGAGACCCCCAGCTGGCTGTTGTAGACCCAGCACAAACTGCATCCACTGGCAGGGTCCTGACTTGAAAGGAAATGACAAGGTCTCAAATGCCAAAGTGAAGATCACTCCTGAGCCATCCAGCTCCTCATGAAAGATTCACATCTGCTAAAATTATGAGAAGTATTTGCTCATGACATAAAGGACACTGCTGCAGCAATATTTGTTCAACAAGGCAACTGCTGTATACTCTCTCGTTTGACATTTCATGTCGTATTTTCTTATTTTTTTCCCCACTTCCAATCCCACAGAAGCCTTTTAGAGGCAGTTTCTGGGCACCATGAAAAAGCTAAGAAACCAGGTGATTTCATACCTCTCACAGAGGTAGCAAGGCTCACTTTGGGGTTTTGTGACCCAGGACCAATAGAAAAAAACAGCCTCGAAGAGAAAAAAAGTCATGTCAGTGTAAATCTTTACCAAGTGGCATCAAGACCAGTCTGTGCATGCTTTTCCACTCATAGATTGGAGCAAGTAAACTATCCCCTGTGGCCCTTCTCATTTTCTATTCTTTTTCATGAACAATATTGCTTCTGGGTTCTGTGAGACACCAAAGTGAAATCAGATGCATCTCAGACAAAGTGACATAGGCATCCTGTCACACAAACAGCAGTAGCCTGAAGGCACCACACGATTTGTCACAAAAAGCTGAAATGGGAAGAAATAAACTTGGGTTTTTTGAATGAATGAAGGCTAATTCTTCACCCTCCAGAATAAAGAGGAAAAGCCTAACCAATATTTTCCATTGGAAGAATTCTATTCCATGCATTAGAACTTCTAAGAGAATTTTATTTTGACAATTTAGGAATTAAAAAAAATATATATATATATATATATATATATATATATATTGTCATTATCCCTGGAATGAACCTTGCATCAACAAAAAAATTCCATTTTTTTATTTAAAATACCTAAAAAAAAATTCTTTATTTATTTGGAGGCATCACTAATCCTTATTTCTGATGATTTTTGCCTGGAAAAAATTTATGGATGGACTTATTATCAAGATTGCTTGTGTATCTTTACTCCATCTGCATCTAGAAAAATACAGAAATATAATTTTATGTACAGAAATACAATTGTGTTGACATTTAATTATTTGCTAGAAGAAGCCCCAAATAACAGAATAATATACAGGTTTTTCTTCAGGGTTCATCAAATTTCATTAAAAATGTTTTAAGTCAGTAATTAAATCCATTCTGGTTTTATCTGAGTAATTTCAGCCAAAGCTGTCTGCACGTAAGTAGGTCATTTTGAATTACAAGATACTCTGGGAACAGTTCATGTACCTGTAGGACTCAGAAGGGAAGATAAAATCGCAAGTGTATGCTTCCTACTTGTGTCTGTAATTATACAAGATCTCTTGCATCCCTAATGTACTATTATTAAGTTATATTAGGGAAATACTCTGTACTAGGCCAAGGGCTAATTGTGAGAAAATAAGTGTATCTTTTTACCTATTTACATCTATACATACAGTAGGGACAACCAGCTGGACAACCAGCTGCTTCACCAGAGTGGAGGCATGAGCTCTCTTTTTTTTGTTCAGTCTCCTCCACTATGAACTGTAAGGTCTCAGCCAGGAGAGGTGCAGAGTGTGCCCCCAGGTGAGTGTTATGACATGGGCTTGATAACTCTGCGTGTAAGGACAACTGTGGCACCCCAACAGCTTGTCCATTGCTGCAAATGTCATCACTTTGGTTTTCTGTTCCACCTGCCCTTCAGGAGCAGCCAATCCTTGTTGCACCCTGACATGTAGTACAGCAGTACAAGGAAAAGCGTGAGGTGATTGCCTACAACCAAAGAGAGAATGTCACCTTCTCAGATAAAAGGCACCAGAGCTCTGGGTGCCAGGCTCACATTGGTACTCATCAGTGAGACAAACAGCCCAAGTGAAGCTCCAGCCACATGTGCCCCTTCTGCTTCTGCTATATACAGTCACTTGGGCATCCACTATGCTCACCACATCAGCTGCAGTGTACTCCTTTTCTGTGTGCCCAGTGATCTCTGCTGGAACCAATTCACCTAGCACATATTCATGAGTTCTGCTGCAAAACCTGGGCGCCTTAAAAGCTGGTGGTGTTACAGTCAGCACTGATATGCCTAAACAGCTTTGTGCATCTGGCATTTAGGTGACAGTGCAAGTGAAAATATGACTTAATTTGGAAGAAAATCAGAAGGATTAAGTAGAAAATTATTGATGTACAAAGACTTATTACTGCTAGTGATGAAACATTCATGAGAAAAGACTTAAACATCAATGTGTCAAGACTTTCTGCTAATCTAGGACACACAATTAGGATTTGCTGTAAACAGCTGTCAGCTTTTCCATCAACAACGTCCCTCTGCCGTTACTGGTAGCACATCCATGATCAAATATTAACACCCCAGGAGTTAGCGCAAAATGAAAGTACAGTTAGAGCTGTGCAGAAATTTCCACTGCAGTCTTCCAAGAAGGAAGATGAGAGGTAATGTTTGCCCAGGATCAAGCAGTGAGTCTATTAAGGTAGTCAAGATACCGTGAATTCCTGTGTTAATGATCTCTCACTTAACAATCTCCAGGTTCACATGGCTATCACACCAATCTCACCAGAGGACCCTTTACAAAAAAGCCAAATCCAGAATTCTTAAACGTGTTGAGAGGTAGACTGGAAAAGACAAAGAGAGAAGGGGTCTAGAGATGTCTCCAGTTGTCCTGCAGAAAGGCTTCCTTCAGTAAAGACACAGAACAAAAAAAGCTAATTCATTCTATAACCCTTCACAACATAAATTAGTTCTGGCTAGAGAAGATTAACAGTAAACTATTAGAGGTGGTTTAGATCAATTACTAATAGCATTAGTTCAAATGACTTTTAAAATCACCTGAAATTTTTCCATTTCTACTCTAGGCTTGAATTAATCTCATGCTTTCCAGGCACTGCTGTGTGTTTAACGTGAAGTCAGGTATTACACAGAATTCATGTGTCTGCACCTCGATTTTTTTGGCAGGTTTCTCAGCATGTAATCCATGGTTTGCTGGCTGCTAAATCTCCTCAGTGAAACAAAAGTCAACTGAGAGGTCGAACAGTACTTTGCTTTTCATGGTGCTCCAAAGAATAAACAAGACACAGCCTCACAGTTTAATATTAAGACGGACATTAGACCATCCAACTCTGTTCCATGTATATTACCAGCTTTCATTTGAGGACTTGTGAAAACAAAGAATATGCTGATGTAATTGATTTCAGTGATTAATCATGTCTTCTGATTAAAAAAAAACCAAATGGCTCAACTCTCACTTCTCGTAGTTCTTCCTAGGTTCAACTGAGGTCACAAAGAACCACTTCAAGAAAGTTGTGCCACACCATATGTCCTTTGTGATATGAAGCTGTGAAAGCATTTCAATATGGTTTAATATTATTTAGAAACAATTATACAAAAGTTATATATTAAAATAAAATCCTTAGGATTCCAAGAGTTATAGAACATTGTGGGAGGAAAATAAAACTCTGTCTGAACAGATGGAGCAGATAAAACAAACTTGATGGCTATAAAATAATTTTACTGCAACCTTTAATTCTATGGCAGGTATTGCCAGTGTTTAGAAAGATTTTCAGAGTAAGTAGAGAAATTGAATCAGGACTAGGGTTTAGGGGATTTTTAAAGCAGTGTGCCAATTTTGCACCAATTTTTGGAACAAACAACTGTTAAAAGAACATCTTCTATATAACTCAGTGGTATATTCCCAACATTGAGAGTATTGGCCATAAGCCTAGCAATTAGAAATGTGAACTGAGTAAAATGTGCTCTGACACCTTCAGATTAACAAGTCTGTGCTTGCAGTTATTTATGGGTATGAAAATTCAGGTCAGTTTGAAAAATATCAAGCTAAACCTCTGGTGAGACTCTGCATGGGGCAGAGCCACTAACAGTAGCTACGTCAGCGGGGGGTGATCAGAAGTTTTGTTTTCCTGGGTAATTAGAGTAAATATAAGCTATTACAGTGCTACTAGATTCGGGAATACTTTTTCACTGAACTCAATAAAGACCTGGTATGCAGCTGAAAAACTACACTCCACTTAATAAGACAAAAATATTATTTTATCATAGCTATTAAGAGGCCTAAATTCATCCCTAAATTATACTGGTTCCAAATTATTTATAAAGTATGCTTACAGATGAGCACTATGGAGAATGAGTTGTAGAACAAGAGGATGTATCAGAAGTCAGAAGTTACTAATTGAGCTAGTGATCAGAACGAATTCATAAGCTGAGGAAATAACTATTTCTTTGGGTAACTCGGAGAAACTCAAAACTGCAGCCTTCTGGAAATCTGATCCATTAACAGAGCAATGGGAAAAGATGCCTGCTGGAAAAACTGTTGTGAGACTGTGAGGTGATATGTGATTTTGAATAATTCACTGTAAATACTTGCAGTGCCTATTTTGATTAGAACAGATTTTACTCTCTCCCCCCATCCCCCTTACATTTTCCTTCTTGTAAAGATCCAAGGAAATTTAGTTGCCCTACATCTGCATCCCCACTTCTTATTCCCTCCGGTCATTGCAGTGTATTAAGTCTCTTCTAAGAATGCTCTGTATTATTAATGATACGTTTTGACTTGTGAGACTTAACTGCAATATTTCAGGTATCCTGTGCGCTGGCTGTTCAGTGAGATGATGGTGTGGGATGAAGCTGGCTGCATTGCAAAACAGGACTGACAGAATCATGTGTTTCCCTGTCTCACTGGAGACTGGCAATTCTGGTTGTTGGCATAAAAAGATGTTTGTTTCTCATTCAAATGGCTGCCTACATTAACATGCCCAGTACATAAGATGAATTTCCCTCCCCCACTGCACTAAATGTGCCGTTAGAAAGCAAAAGAATTTTAGGATATAATTTTTAAAAGATCACAGATTAGATGTACAGGTTTTGCTGGAAGAAATATGCCACTAAATCACTGGGCACTGACTGTACAAGACTCTTAAGTCGCCCTGTTTGTCTCTTGGTCATTGACACACAGCCACCACGGAGCAGGACATGATTGTATCCTGAGGCTCTACACATGGACCAACTGTGTTTGGAGTTTACCAAACACATTCCCCAGCAGCATGCCTTGCCCTGAAGTTCTCCTCCAGGGGCCTTTCTACCACCAAGCCAGAACTCCATCCTCTTCTCTTTCCTTGCACACAGACAGCTGGCTGGCTAAGGAGTCACTTCTCTGAACACTGCATTAAGCACTTCCTCTCCGAGTTGATACCTTGTTGGGTTTTTGTCTTCCCTTTAATTTCCTGTGCTTGTATTTTTTTACCCCACCCCATAACTGACTATCTGAAAATAGGTAGGTGGGTTTGAACATGAGATATAGGCAAAGTCTGATATGTGAGGTTGGGAACCTAATCAGTTGAAGACCTGTCAAAACCAAGCCAGCAAGCAGGGTTTTCCTTCCTCAGAAAGAAAATAAAAGTAGGATTTGGGGCTGAGACTTGGATTTTCTTTTTTTGTTCAAGAAACAGTAGTATGATAAAAAAGATTAATAACTGGTCTCTGGGATCACAATGTGGTCATTCCACAGTCAAACAGGTTGCAGACCAAGTTTACAGGTGAGACAGTTTTGGTGCATAGCTGTAAACAGATTCTAAATTACATAACTTGCCGCACTGATATTTGTGTGTTCATTCATCACCATCAGAGGAGATGCAAAAATAAGAGTATTCAGACCTGAGCTAATAACCAAACATCTTTGCAAACAGAAGCCTCCCTCATTAAGTATTAAGTATTAAGTCTTTTCCTTTGAAGAGGTAATACAGCTTAAATCTCGTTGTTGCCTAAATCCCATTTACAGAGGTAGCAAAGGTGGAAGCAGGATTTGCAACTAGGACTGGTTGTATTAAATTATGAAGCTGGAGCCAGAACCTAGACTTGGACTTCTTCCTCAATGTTATGATAGTAATGAAGTTCCCAAACGGAGCAATGATGTTCCCATTGCAAAAGATGGGAGCTGCTTTCTAGACAACTCCGATTGTAATGAATAAAAGCTAAAACCAAATAAATTTCATATCCAACATATCTACTGGCACTACTAAGATCATACTGTGGTAGGAAGGGCAATTACCTGCAAGTTATAAAAATAATCAGTGGCAAGAATTAATACAACGCTTTACTAATCCATAAGTACATCAGCGATAAACAGAAGAAATTACAGATAAAGAAAAGGAATCATGTCTGCCTTTCCCTGAGTTTCTCATTGAAGTTCTGCAATACACAATATTATGCTATCCAGCAAACTGCCTATTCCAAATTTTTTAATCTGTTTTTGTCAAGTATCTCATTCATACCTTGGAGACATGCTCCCTTTCCATGTGTAGAAGGAGAAAATTAACAAGCATATTAAAAATTTCCTAAATATGATTTATTTTGCAAAAGAAATTAAAAGCAAGCAATCAAAAGAACACAAATCCACAAATTAGACAAAAGTTCCAATTGCCCCAGGCTCTCTCCCTAAGACAGCATCCCGTCAAGCAGAAAGCAGACACAGCATGGGAAATCAAACTGCCCCGCTGAGAATCTGATGCTCAGCTCCAGTCCTCCTGCCACCTCACAGCATCCCAGGCTGCAGATGTGTCTCACACCCAATATCCACAGACTACATCCAGTGTGGCAGCACAGCCAGGTGGCACACAGCAGCAGCAGACACTGCCACCACACCATACTTCTCATGTCCATCTGATAACAGTTGTGTCGCATTCCTGGGGACACGGTTCAATGTGGCCGCACCTCTGCATTGCAAATTGGATGTGTTCCATGATAGACCCTCAGGGACCCTGCCTCAGGTCCGCTCACAAAACCCACCAAGAAACAAGGAAAGAGAATCTGTGATACCAGGCATATTAAAAGTAAGAAGGCAAGCTTCAAAATTCAGTAAACTTAGCATGTTTGCGTTAAGATTTTAATTCCCCTGATTTCATCGCTTTGCACTGTTATCTCAGTTACAGCTTGAGTTCATTTACCAATCAATTAAAATATGAAAAGAAGCTACCATGGAAAATACTTTAGCATAGAACTGAGGGGCTAAAGCAATTCTAATTTGAGGAGATATTTTCTAAACACATACAGTAATTGGAAGAAAATTGTCTAAAATTAAGCTTACATTGGATATTTTTTACAAGTTTGACCTCCTTTAGGAACAATTACTTTTCGTTTCACTTTTTATGATAATTATGCAAGTCTTCTATAGCTATCAAGTTCAGTCAAAATAATCTCTAAGTGAACACTATTTAAAGAAGAAACACATTAAGCTGCAAATCTAATTTGCAGTCTCTTTTTTAGAAAACCCAGAATTCAGAGCCGTATCATACCCAAGTGCTAATTTACATCAAACTCTACTACTTCCTTTCACCTGGTACAACAACAATGCTTAACTTAAAAGCTTACAAATTTTTGCAGCTCACATTCTGTGCATTCATCCTACTCCCCATGGCTATTGCCCTTACACATAACAGCAACTCCTGCAGAACCATAAATTAAGTAATTGACAATCAAGATATCTTTCAACTATACCTGATTTTAAAGGTATTTTCTCACAACTCATTCTGCATTGGCAGTGCCATTGGCCAAAGAGAGACATCATTTAGTTGTACCATATTTTGCCCTTCTATCAGTATAAAAATATGTAGAAAAAGGGAAGTGACTGGCATGTACAACAGCTCTCTAACAATCCTGCTAGTATCAGCAGAGCTATTACTGATACTTCAGAAATATTTGTATAACTTCACAGCAAAGTGTTCATAGGAAATGGCATAACAGTTTCCAAGGGAGAGCTGAAAGCTCACCACCACCCAGACGCAGTATCCATAAACCAAAACCCAGAAGTAATAAGAGTTCAATGTTTGTAGCCATTGCAGACAAATATTGGTTCTAGATGCTACAACTGTGTTAGTCATTTCATTGCAGAAACAACCATACTCTCATTCTAATTACTGTAGTTTATTGCAGGGATTAGCAAATATCTCCAGTAAGCGGAGTATGTGATATATATCTTAGCAGCCGAGAGACAAATGTTATGACATAGCTTCCTCAAGCAGGATACTGCCTTAGCTCTCATGCTCATTGAGCAAGAATAACTCTTATTTTAAGTACTGCCAGTGGTCCCAAGACTTCAAATACTATTACTAAGTAGAGCGAGCACTAGCCAAACATTCAAAACAATACATTTCTCCAAACCATTCATTCACACGTGTACGTATGTGTATCATGAAACTATACACAAAATCCTGTAATGTCTAGCTAATGTTTGGGTTGCATCAGAAAATATCACATCCACCTTCCTGGCGAAGGTAATGTTAGCAATATAATAGGAGCATCTGAGGACACCACACCACATAACATGCAACTATTACTTTACCTTCTAATTTGGTTCTGTGCCATTTTTCTGATGCTTCCTAGCAAGGCAAATCTATGTGGAAGGGGGTGCACAAGGCTTGCAGCCTTCAAAATCATTTTTTAAAGTAGTATGGAACTCTTGCCTATACTCATAATGGTAAAAAACCCAAACAAAACACCCAAAAATTAAAAATGCAAGGCATTAAGTATGGAAGCCCAGCTGCTTTCTGCCAGCAGAGTGACGAATCAGTGCTTGCTGGCACTTGTGCACTGCTGAGTTAAGGGAATGCAAGAGGTGATCTTCTCCCCGCTTCATTCCTGGAGCCTTGCAGAGAAGCAGCACACCCATCTGGGCACAGCAGGCACTGTGAAAGTAAGGAGCAGTGATACTGGGACCTCCGAGATCGTCTAATCAGAATGTGACTAACAAATTAATTGACTCTTGCTCTGCTGCTGAACCAGTGTTCTTGGTAATATTGGCACTGCAGATACAGCTGCAGCAAGTTTCTGTTTAGGGTCCGCCCTTTCATAGTCTCTTTGACTCTTCAGGGTTTGCTTTTGACTCCTGAGAAGCCAGTGCATACTTGGCATATGTTCAGGCTCCTTTCCCTTTGCCAGGTTCTCGTGTCACACCCTACTTTCCTTAGATTGATCCTGCTCTGGCTGGCTGACTACAGGCTTGGGGATGTGAATCTTGTGGCATGAACCGTGGCCGTGTGCCCCCATGGCCATGCTGGATACTGAAGCTTCCAAGTATTTCTAACCCAAAGCATTTTAGGCATCAACAGGTTCCTGCATTCAAGATTTTAGGATGAAACATGGATAAGAACATGTTACTCATACGCAGTGAATAACCAAGAGAGCAGAAGATAACGAATGTTCACCAAATACAGCTTGAAGGCTAAGCCACTCTTTATTTATTTTCTTTCAACTCACCAAGAAATATCTCCCAGATGAAGAGTTCTAACCAAATTTCAGCACGGTATCTAATACAATATCTAGCATAGATATCTATCACATTTATGCTAGAAATCTTTGAATAATAGATTTTATAAATAAAGGGTCTGTCTTAACCTTACTCATATCTATCCTCCAAAAGCATATCATTAATGCAGAAAATAATCTGAGCTATATGTTTTCAATTGGTGGGGGGGGCTGTTAAGTTAGGGAGAAAAATATAACAGAAAATTAGAAGTCTTTACTTAGAGTGTAAAGCACAGAGTTGTACTCCTTTCTAAAATTTCCTTTATTGCTTTTGCAGGAAAAGGTATTATACATAATGCATTCCCATCCATTCAATACAGCAGGGTAGCTTGATAGCATGGAACAGCTAGTTACACCTAGCAAGAAGTACCTCCAATGCCAGTATTTATCTACCGCTTTGGGAAAAAAAAAGTATTGGTTTTTTTGTAATTCCATAGTATGTAATTTCATCTCTGGAGTGACCTGAAGAGCACACTTCGGGCTCAGTGGTCCAGTGGCCACTCAATCTGATGAAGTCTGGTAGGCTCTGGTTGATTCACAGTACATGCTTTTGTGCTTCTGTGCAACACTTAACAGATCACAACAAGCAAAGTCAACTCAGAACTTTGAAAAGATCATACCAGCACCTTATTCTAGCTCTACAATGGCCTGTAAGATCAGCTTTTCCCAGCTCAGGACATTTTTTTTATAATTTTTCATACATTTGAGGTCCTGCTGTCACTCGAGTGAAAAAAACACTAAACAGTCCCTACAATGCAAATACTTTTCTGCAATGTATGTCATACATTGCTCACATGATGATAGGTGTTAGAGACCTTTTCTTGGAACTTGTTTCAGGTTATCGCTATAATTTTTATTCATCTCTTCACAAATATAAATATACAATTTACATTTATAGACTTCAACTGGAAAATGAAATGTTATCTTTCTATTCTATATGTATTATTCATACCCCCAAGGTAACAATTTTGACTTGATTAGGCTACACTCAATGAATCTAGATCAGTGGAATTTAGACTTCCTAAATTAAATTTATAATCCATGAGGGACAATCTCTTTATCTTCAGTGCTGCCTTTTACATCAGAAGCATGTTTGAACAACCCTTAGGGGAATAAAGATCACAGATAAAATACAAGATAATCAAATCCAGCACCAAACTTCTCAAAAGTAAGGGTCAGCTCTGACCAGCTGAAGCAGTGTTACAATAGGCATCAGTGGTTGTGAGCACTTAGCATACAGCTTGGGGAGACTGCAGTGCCAGCATGGTGGTAAATATCACCTGATGTTTCTGAGAAAAGCAGAAAGCTTTTTTTGTCTAATGTGACTTTTGAACCAAGATAAGCTTTCCCAGACATCTAAACAGCATTGCATTATACATCTCCCATCTGTTTTAGTTACTGCAGGGATCCAGCTTTAACCTGCAGCTCCATCATCAGCTTCTCACTTCCCCCAGAAAACAGTGAAGTTGTGCCAGCAACACAGAGGAGACAAAAATTTGGTTGGGAAAAGCAAAGGTAAGACCAGGACCACAAACAGATGAGAGCTTCTGTGTTTCATACAAGCCCTGACTAGGGCTGTCCCAGAATGGGAGCAGCTGATCTGAGCTCCAGTTGCAATGGCTCAGCCACCTCCCAGCTGTCCCTGATCACAGAATCACAGAATCACCAGATTGGAAAAGACCCCAAGGATCATCAAGTCCAACCATTCCTATCAACCACTAAACCATGCCCCTCAGTGTCTCATCCACCATTCTTTTCAACATCTCCAGGGAAAGTGACTCAAACACCAACCTGGGCAGCTTGTTCCAGTGCCCAATAACACTTCCATGAAAAATTTTTCCTAATGACCAGCCTGAACCTCCCCTGGAGGAGCTTGAGGCCATTCCCCCTTGTCTTGTTCCCTATCACTTGGGAGAAGAGGCCAGCTCCCTCCTCTCCACAATCTCCTTTCAAGTAGTTGTAGAGAGTAATAAGGTCTCCCCTCAGCCTCCTCTTCTCCAGGCTAAACACCCCCAGCTCTCTCAGCCGCTCCTCATAAGGCCTGTTCTCCAGCCCCTTCACCAGCTTTGTTGCTCTTCTCTGGACTCGCTCCAGAGCCACAACATCCTTCTTGTGGTGAGGGGCCCAGAACTGAACACAGGACTCGAGGTGCGGTCTCACCAGTGCCAGGTACAGAGAGAGAATAACCTCCCTGGACCTGCTGGTCACGCCGTTTCTGATCCAAGCCAAGATGCCATTGGCCTTCTTGGCCACCTGGGCCACTGCTGGCTCATGTGCAGTTGCTGTCAACCAACACCCCCAGGTCCTTCTCCTCTGGGCAGCTTTCTAGCTAGTCTTCTCCTAGTCATCTCCTGATGAAGCAGCAATTAGCCTCTCACTGGCCAATGCTTGTTGTTTGGCACCCAAGTGCAGCTGCTGGAAGATCAGTTGTATAAGCGTGGAAATGATCCTTCCCTTTATCTTCAGGACAGAGAAGGTGAGGAATCAGTGTCTGCCTATACGTCCCTTATCTGAAACACTGGAGTCAAAGCTGAAAACAATCTGTTCCACCTGCAATAAATTCATGCTGTCTGTCATTATGGTTTGGGGTATTTTGTGGCGTCAGAAGCCAGCACTAATGATTCTTAAGGCTCACTAATATACAAGACAGCTGAGATGCTCTGTTCTTGTGGGATGAAGTTACAGAAACAGACAATATACTGTTGGGGCCTCCAGACATTATCTATTGCTCTGGGCAAAAACTGATTACCTTCAGGCTTTGCCAGTAATAGACACAAAATAAATAGATTATACTAAGATCAAATCACCTTGTATTTATAGGCAGGAGCTGAGATTTGATAACAAATCATGTGTTTAAGGAACATTACATTTTTCTCCAAAAACCTTTGGCTTGAAATAAGGAGCAGATAAGAATAGCTCCCTTTCTCTGAGTCTGAGATTCTTGAAACTGAAGCCACCTGGAAGTATTCATCGTTGTGAACTCTAAAGCCAGGTTCTCTGAATTTATCTTAGAGAAAGTGCTGCAGTAATCAGGTCACATCCCTCTTAAACTTCCCCTGACAATCGAAGAAATCTGGAACTTGGTTCCTTTCCATTTTAAATGTGGGTATTTGCAGTACAGGTGCTTCAATGGAATTTCTCATTTTGTGCCAAATTGAACGTGGAGTTGATTTTTCTGTTGACTCTTTTACAACTTCGGTATCTTTCTCTATTTAAGAGAGAGCTCCATCTCACAACTTTCAAAACTGGCAGCCCATGAGGCTAAGCTGATATTGAGTGTCCCAAGAGTAAAGCAAAAATGCAGTCTGATGAACTTTTTCTCAGCAATTTTTACTGAATGGACTTCAAAGACTTGGGTTGCTGTCGTCAACCAGGGAAGAGAGCTGAGAGACTATAGAGATGTCTGTGACTTAAAATAGAATACTTTATTTGTAAAAACTTTGGAAAATATCAGCTTTCTGGGCATGTTGCTGTTATTTTCCCCTTGCCATTTCAATGGAAAGTATCTCTAGCTGTATCTCAGTCACAAGTAAGATGGTAAGTTCTGGTAGAGTCGGGGGGGCATTTGAAGAGGAATTTTTTCAGCCTAACAGTTCGTTGGTGCTGTGAGGCCCAGGTAAAAAGAAGACTTTTAAATTAGTAACGTATAGTTGGTAGTAGGAATTGGGGTATTTATTCTCTTTTTGGTTTTAGTATCCTGCTTATTAAGATTTTCTCAAAATCTGAAAATATATTTTTTTTATATTACCATCCCTCTTACATACTCCTGAACAATTTCTACAGGAGTTACAGGGTTCATTTACAGCTGTGCCACTGCTGCATCCAAAATCGTTGAGTGAGAGGTAGATGGAAGATTCTGCCTCACTCACCGTTACTGGCAAAATTATTGGTGTGTAACACACTGTGTCTCTGTTGGTTAGTGGTGCAGCTCTCAAGTATGAAGGTTAAAATAAATCAAATTTAAGCGCTCCATATAAGATACAAATGCATATATGAAAATCACACCAGCAATTTTGTAACTTTGGCAACCAGAACTCTTGGGTTATCTCATGCTTCCACCACATATTGATGTTCAGAATCTTCTTCTCTAGTGAAGAGGAAGGTAAAGACCATCCATGAGTGAAAAGCAAGGAAGACAAGGGCCAAAAAGCTGTTGTGTTTCCTGGATTATGAAGCCAGGTGGATAAAGTGAAGGATATGCAGTAGAAAGCTGGGGAAATGATTCAAATAACAGGAGAAAGAGTGGCCTCTGTTTCTAGGAAGCACTTTATTGAACAGTGTGATTTCATACTTCATTAGTTTTTAACTGTCTAAAAAGGCTTAATTGTAGTACAAAGCCTTCTGATGGTCTAAATAGGAAGCTTTTTAATCTTAATATACTCCCACAGACTCGCAAGAGTGGTTGAGGTTGGCCCTCTGGAAGTTATCTTGTTCAACTTACCCTGGTCAAGCAAGGTCACTCAGAGTCAGTTATCCAGGATTGTACCCAGATAGCTTTTAAATATCTCCAAGGATGGAGACTCCACAAACTCTGGGCAGCCTGTGCCAGTGCTTTGTCACCTTCAGAGTAAAAAGTGTTTCCTGGTGCTTAGAGAGAACCTCCTGTGTTTCAGCTTGTGCCCACTGCCTCTTGTGCTGTCGTTGAGCATCACTGAAAAGAGCCTGGCTCCATATTCTTTACACCCTCCTTCCAGGTACTTATACATCTTTATATACATTTTTATATTCTCCAGGCTGAGAAGCCCCAGCTCTCTCAGCCTTTCCTGATTGTAGAGAAGTTACAGCCCCATAATTATCCTGGTGTGTGTTGGTAGTATATGGATATAAAGCCTAGCTTGGATGGAAAGGATCTGATTCAGATTATGCACAGGAAAGATACAAACTAGTAAGCAATTAACTTAAAATAAGACAGATTCGTGAAAAAAGGTTTTAACATGCAGAAGCATTAATAAATTCAGAGAAGTGACTGTTTTATGAATAGCTGTAGATGTTGGAAATTTCTTTCTATGAATGCCTGGACTCTTCAGTCTACATACCTGATGCATGGGGTTTTTCAGGTCTTTCTTTCCAAATGAAACAAATAGATCTATTCTCAGCAGTTGTTTCTGCTAGGGGAGCATCCCTAATGGTTGCTGATGTTTACAGTAAGAATCGTTTGGTCATTGAAATGTAGTTTGTATTTATATATATGTATATATTTAATGGCATAAGGGAGTTTGTTAAAATGGGCTGTATAGCTAGCAGAAAATTGTGCTAAACAAAATCAAGACTGTGTTATACTTGGCCATTAGTTTCTTTAAATTACTTGGTGATTAAGTACTTAATCATTAAATATCCTGTAAATACTTTGACATAGATTGCTAACCCTGGAGGGCAGTATGTCAGTGTGAGAAGACAAAAAAAATATCTCCTAGATAGATAGAAGTCATATTTACTGCCATACTTCCATTCTTGAGTATTTGCAACATAAGAGGGAAAAATGGAACTATAAATATTCTGAGATTAATTTCTTAATCACCAGTTTCATGGAGAAGAACAAGAGTTACAGGTATGCAAACACTAGTGGATGGAAGGGAATTATAAACAGTTAAAAACACAGTACAGTGTTTCTACTAAAGACAGGCTAAGGTGTGTAAAAAAGCTTTAGGGTTATTGTATATCAGAAGCAGGAATAGTATTATGCTGTTCAGGCTCTCTTACTTTTTTTCTTTTGTCCTTATACAAACATGCTGACGTTGTTATATGAAGTCCTGTTGAAGAAAATACACCATGGCTATGAAATACATTTATGAAATCCATGCGGGTTTAACTGTGCTGGATGGAAAACAGAGTGAAACTTGAGTGTCACCTTTCAGAGGGCCTCAGAACCTGAATGCTTATGGAGTATGACCTATAAATGAAATGAATTGAGCAATGCCTATTGGCCACTGCAAGCTTAAGTGTAAGATTTTTGACTATTCACTGTTACTCTGAGAAACTCATCTAGGCCCAAAGAGACAATTTGAAGCATGTGAGAAACTTTGTAATGAATATTAATTTCTAAATGCTGGCTGCCTTCTGGCATAGGTAGAGGCATAGGTAGAGTTTTTGAGAACCGTGGTTTTAGCCTGTGGGCCCTGCAGAGCTGATTAAGCAATCTGGTCAGCATATTTCTCAGTGCTTTTTAAATATTTCTATGTAAAGGTTTGTAGTGGAGAAGTAAATATGTTAGAAATTAACTCAGTGCCCTTAGGTCAGTCAGTAAGTTATAGGAAATCAGCAGGTACAGATGGCAAGTTCTTACTGCCTGCAAGTGAATAGTCAGGACCTATAGCAAGAGTGTATCTCTGCTCTTCAGAGTCCTTGTAAAATGTGCATCTCTGAAAAGTCTATCCTTCTGTTGCCATATCAAAAATGCCTAGTTTATTTAAGAAAAAAAACCCAAAAAAACAAAAAGAAAGAAAAAAGGAGACTGAATTTAGAGATGGTATTATTTTCTTCTGTGTTGCCCTAAAGTTACCTTAATCACTCACTGCAACCTAATTTTCTTGAAATTCATCTTCTGCTGACAACCTTTGAAGCTACTTTAGTTTTAAATCTGCTTAAATCTGCTGAAGATGTCATGGGTAGAGCGATTTTGCAAATTTATTCCTTGACTTTTACTGAAAGTATGTGTGCAGTATAACACAGTCCTGGTTAAATACCAGGGGAAAGGAAGGAGTCTCTTCATGCACATGATTCTGCCTCTTGTGCACTGTGGGAGTGAGGAGGTGGGGAGAGGTGCCCTCCTGTTCCCAAAAGAGTTCTGAGGCTTCTGGAGGAGGAGGAGGAAGAAACTTCTATCAAAATCCCACTTCTCTAGCGCATCTTGAAACTCCTGCTGTAATTCTAAAGCGAGCAGTTTAACAGGATGCTGAAATTTGTGAAATTTGCCTACCCAATCCTGTCAAACCAGGAGATTTTGAGAATCTAAAGGGCAATTCAGTCCATGATAGGTCCTGGGCCTATAAGTATAGAACATAGTTTGTGATGACAAAAAAAAAAATAGTCTTTCTTGCGCTTCCCCACTCACAGAGAGATGAATACAAATTGTAGAGGCGCTAAGCAGTAACTCTCAGATAAATTTTACATGCAGAGGCAGTTCCTACCTGACACTCTAAATACTAAGCTGAATGCTGAACATAAATGTTTGCAATCTTCAGTCGAGAAACTTTAACGAAGATGTGGGATTAGGTAATTGGCCAAATTATTTACTGACTTTGATATGAATGCTTATTTGGTATTTGGCTCCCTGGAGCTAAAAAGCAAGATAATTGCCCCAACCTTCAGTCTCTGTTCTTTCTCCTGCTCTAAGATAAGGGCACATTCCTAGGGTGATTATTACTTAATTACCTACGTTATTCTGCTAATACTCACCATATAAATAGAGCCTTCCTTTATAAGTGTTGCTGAAGGTGGATATTAACTGGCCCTAGACTGGGGCCACTAGAGCCCAGATTGGGATATCACCCTTCCCTGCCCTGCCTCTTGGAGGGGCGGATGGAGCGGGAGCCTTGAAAAGCTATTGGTATCTCTCCTGGGAGGAGCAACTGGCCACGACCCATGGAGGTAGCAAGGTAACTGGCTTAAGAGCCAGCTGTAATTTTTTTTTTTCTAATTTTTATTTCATCATGGATAAACGTTTGTTAAACTGTCTTTGGCATAACCTTGTCCTGTGATATACAGTTGTCTCCAGTGTGTATATATATATATATATCTATATCTCTCTCTATATATGTATCTCTCAAATAACTGAAATAATGCCAGATCATCATCATTAATATTGCAAGAAAAGTCCACAGAACCAATTTGTTAGATGTGCTTCATGACAGTATTAATATTTCTAATTTTGACTTGTCACTTCTGCCAGTCTAGGAGGGAAGGACTGATAGGTGTGGAGTATACTGGTTTTGATCACATCAATTAATCTAATTCTTTTGATAGGTACATATTGTTTGAGAGAAGTATAAGTACGATGATTAGGAACTAGAAAAAACAACCAAACAAACTGAAAAACAACTCCTACTCTTAAGCATCTGTCTATGCCAGCTATTAGGGCAAAATATATTAAGAAAAAAATCACTCTCACCATTTAAGCTATTTACTGAATTAACTAAACTGCCATATTTTATCCAATATCTGTGAAAACAGATGTGCTATAATCTTAATTTATTGCTTGTCTTGCCTTTGCAACTGGGTTAAAAACTAATAAGTAAATGCAGCAAATGTAGATGAAGCTGACAGGTTTAGGCTGCGATATGTATGCTAATACATTCTGCAAATAGCTTTGAAAGGCATGATTATACCTTCTTAGTTTGGTTTATATTGAACCATAAAGACCCCTAAAATCAACAGTGCCATGAAGAGATCTCATTAGGGAGCATCTATAGTAGTTCTTTAAGAAATTTAACTTTTTTTGTGTATAATGACATTGTACTATTTATAAAATTGTTGTTTTAAGTCAAACTATCCAAAAAGCTTTCAATGGTAGCATATTGCTGTGGGCAAAGAAATGGAAGGTGTACCAGTTTTGTCTGCTTGGAAGTAATTTCTAAGGCACGGGAGAGGTCATAAATAATAGTGAGCAACAGAATTGACAAGCTTACAGAATTTTTAATTAAAAATCTAGGTGTGGTTTGGAGGGGGTTTTTGTGTTTAAATGCTGATAATCCTGATCATTTGAATGGAAGAAGCCAACCAAAATCACACGTGAGTCTAAGCCCAGGAAAGCAAGTCTAGAAGAAGGAAAAGCAGATGAGAGTGACATTTTAAAAAATATTTACCTCCTAATCCTTTTTTTCTAAATGTTACACGTGCTGTGATTTGTAGGAAAACAGAACAAAAGCGCTTGCAATAACAAGAATGTAAGCAGTTCTCAGAGGAATTTCTGTGCCAAACACTGTTGAGGTCTATATTAAGTAAGCAGAGTAACCTGTAAATCAACAGTCTCATCTATGACCTACAGCCTTTCCCGGGGAGGCTCGCTTGTCCTGAGGCAGTGTGCCCTGGCAGCACAAGCAGGGGCTGTCCTAGCAAAAATGTAATCCACAGACTGAAGGAAGTGACTATTCATTTTTGTTTAGGGAAACTGGAACTGCAATGCTATGTCCAAAACTGGACATAGCTCAGCCCCTTGCCACTGGCTGAGTAGCAAAAGCTGTGCTTGAGAAACCAAATGAAAGTTCAAACCCAAGAATAATTCTCTTTCACAAAGGCTATCACGAATTTTCTTTCCTCAGCAAGCAAACGGATATTTTGGGGAGGAAAAAAATGCAAGTGTAGGCAGCAGACGTGTGGATACCATGGTATACCCTGTGTACAAAGCCTAATTCTTATTTTCTAGTAAGATCAACTGTTGTTCTGGTGCTTTACTGCCATTTCAAGTAGTTTTACTTTTCAACCTGCAAGCATCATCTTTATACCAACTGGATTTAGAGGATAAAGTAACGTTCTTATTCTGCTCATGTCTGAACCATTCAGGTTTTCCATTTGTTCACATCTGTATTTTTATAGAAAATTGATAGGCCCTGCAATTACAGCCTGCTGAAAGCAGGTCGGGCAGAGCTATACTTTCTATGCCAGAGGCTGCTGGGACTGAAGAGACAGAAATACGTCTGGACAGTTTTTCTTCCTGTGTGCCTGTCTGTGTTGCAGCCACTCCTCTCAACTGCTCACCAAAACACTTTGAGTTATTACACTAAATCAACCAAAGTACTTGTGTTCAAAGGTCCCTCCCTCCTCACCTGTCATACGTCTCTCAGCAAAAGATTTTTTCACAGCATCTTGCAAAATAGCACATTGGCTCAATCACACTGTCAAGGGAAAATTTCTTGGAGTGCACTGATGATGATTTCTTAACACAGATGATCGAGGAGCTGGTGAGGGGAGAGACCCTGCTGCACCTAGTGCCACCTCTAGTGAAGAAAAGTGAATTGTTGTGCTACCTGTTTTTACACGGCTTGTAGTTACCCTTGCTGTCCACTGGACTTCCACTTCACCTGGGATTAAGGAAGGTTACTGTATTTGGCAAAATGGTCGCCTACTTCCATATAAAATTGAAGTGAATTATCAGTCTTTCATTCATCATTCATGTGGCTTTTTTTTTTTCCTGACTCCACTAAATCTACATTATGAGACTCTCGAATTGTTGGTAAGGGATTCTGTCCCTTTCTCTATTTTGCTCTCATTTTCCAAAGACGTCAAAGTAATAGCAGTTACTGTGGGGACAAAAGGAAGTCCATCATATGCAGATAAAATATTGCTGAAATGCTGCTACGTGATTTTCTGTTTGGTTTTGGTTTTGTTCCATTGTTGTGTTTAACACCAAGCTGGGATCTATTCCCAGAAAACAGATTCATAAGCTGAAGACAACTTCCTCTGAGCTAGTTATCCTAGGCTCTCCTTCCATTGTCAGGAAGTAAATACATTTTAAGTACAGCTTCTTCAAGGCAAAGGAGTTATTAGAGGTTAGAAAACTAGAAATTTTCAGAGTGCTTAGCCGACTATAAAGAAAGTGACTAACAAGAACATGAGTAGTTCATCTGTAAATATTGTGTTTCAGAGATGACAATGAGATAGGACAGATAATGTCTATGTTTTGTTGTGTTGCTTTTTTCTTTTTTTCCTGTGTATGGACCTAGAAATTCTACTCAGTTCTCCTAGGCTTGTCACTTTTAATAAGCATACTAACAAAGAGAAGTTTTCAATTTAAAAGATCCCTTTGTGTTGGCTGCAACAGTTAGCTACAGTGCTGGGATGCCTGGGAAAACAAGCTGAATCAGCCCACTCTTGGCAGCAGAAAAGTGCTTGGAAAACCATTTGATGAAAATACAACCTCGCCCTTCCAAAGGTGGCTGCTGTGCTTGCATGCAGCTGGTCTTTCTAATGTATAGATTTAAATTGCAAAGAGTGTAATTTTGGCTGGAACATCATGAATGCTTAAATGACATTAAAGGCAGAAGATAAACTCCAAATGAAAAGAGCCAAGGAAGATTTCACCTTTTTTGGCCACAGGAACAACATTTTGGGAGGATCATAGCATGCAGCTGATGACTACTGAGAGCTCTTTTGCTTGTAAGATAGAAGAGATCTCTTCCTGCTCAAATATTCTTTTTTCCTCCCCCAAGAGGTTTTTCTATACCCTGCTGTTATTAATTTACACCTTGGTTGCAATTCTAAGACTGATTTTGTTGCTGCTGTGGGAGCAGAATTCTCAGCCATATGGCATGACATCTTCATTTCTGCATGACAGTAGGCAAGATCCACTACTCAGTTTTGCAGTGGCGTTAATGTTTACCTTCAGGAACTTTTTCTTAGGTTAACTCCATAATGAAGTAGAGAACAAAAAATACATGGAATGAAAAAACTCCCTCTGAAAGGCAATTTGTACTGTGAAAGTTTAAAAGAATATTTTGCTCTTTTCAAAAATACTAAGTTTTCTCATTACAGTAGTACATTTTTTTAATTTGGCTAAATTCAGCTTTTGGGTTTTTGATTTTGTTTTTTTTTTTTAATCCTCATTTTTCAGCTGTAGAAATAGCAGAAGAGAGGACAGAACCCCTGACCCAGGACACTCGGGTGGTAGGAACCTTCATGTGCATCCTGGCAGTTTGTTTCTGGGTCCAGTATCTATGACCTAGTGGGACTAGTGTCTCATAACTTAACTATAGCATTTACTGAAATTTGAACATCTGAAGAGCCTTGTCTTTGTCCACAAAGAAACAGTACCACCACCAAAGAACTGTTCCGTAGTGGAAGTTCCCCTTGAAAATGAAGCCCCAAAGAGCACAAAAACTTCTGCACTCTGATTTTAATTAGATGCACCAATTTCACATCTTCTCTGAGAAAATGAACTGATCTGATTAGTAATGTTTCATCTCAAGTATATTTTGTAATAAAAATTTGCACAAATATGCTATCTACCACCCAATCCATTTTGGGCTGTACAGGAGGGTGTCTCTTTGGATTAGATGGATAGGCATGCGTTTTGAACTGCGAGCTTTTTGATAGAGGAATCTAATACTTCCCTTGAAAAGTATCATGTTGGCTTTCTTTTGCCTGAACAAAACAACAGTGTAAGAGGCTGTTTAGTAGTCACAGGGGAAGGCTGCAGAGAAGCGAAAGAGTGCTTCCCATTGCACGGGTCATCAAGGACCTGAGGTTCCCATGTCCTGCCATGGATCTTCCCCAGCTCCCTCAAGAAATGTCCTATGCGAAGCTGGTGAGAAGTGGGTGCTACTCTGTTCCCTTGAGCCAAGACCTTCACAGCAAAACACTGCAGCGCGATTTTAAGCTGACAATACCTTCCTCATAGGTGACTGTTACAGACCTCTGACACCTGCTATCTTAGCAGTAAAAGTACAGACAGTTGAAGCTATAAATTTGAGCACTTTCATTAACTGTTCTCAAAGCTGGGCCTAGGTATTGACACCACACTTGTGTTGCCTTTAACTCTACAAACATTGAATTAATATGTTTACTTTTTAAAAATAACAGCTTTTGTGGTTGAATAGATTCTTTAATCTACCAGTCTCCTCTTTAACATAATTATTGTTATAAATACAGAACTTAATTATAGAAATAACAATATATTGAGTCAAATAAAGTTCCTTGTTAATTGCTGAATCACAGACCCCTGCTCTTCCCTAAAACTTCCTTGTTAAGCATCCTTCCACAAACTGAGGTAAAATACCACTACTCTGACACTCAAGTTTTACATGTCAGCGTTTGAAAAAAATATTTTAAAAAACACAAAACATGAAAAAAGCACCAACTATTACTATGAAGATTCAGAATTGGAGTGGTGGACTTCTTTCCCTCTTTTAAGCACAGTAGTTATAACACAGTTATTAACACAATTTGCATCAGCTTAATGTAAATACCTAAAATCAGCACAAGGTAGGGCTAGGAAAGCACATATTTCCTGACTGAATACCTAAGGCTGTGTTTCACCTGAGCATGTTGCCTGAACATCATCAAATCCTGAAGACTAATCTACAGTTCTAATATTTGACAGGGCTTCATGCGTTATTGTTGTTTTCTCATATGTATACATCACATTTTTAAAATAAAAGCAGTCTGTTCCTCAGTGATCTAATTTAATAGTTGTCATGAAACCAAGAAGGATCCCATATTAAACCACTAAAGATGGAAAACTGGAGGAAAATAAGCACAGATTTATCAGGAGGAAACACTGCTTAATCTCATTTATGTAAATGCAAACCACATTCCAAAAGTGCTAACACACAGAAATGGAGTATCACAGTGTTCCTGTGTTAAAATTAATATTCTTCAGAATGAAATTTTCAGCATTTAGCAATGAGAAGTGCCATCCTTGAAGATCACAAAATTTGAAAGAACTCCATACTTTCTCATGTTACTGCAATATATTCCTTTTATTATTGTCTCAGAGGAAGAATATTACAATGTAGTGTTTGAAGCAGCATTTACTTTGCAGCAGAGGACAAAGGATGCATACAAACACAGGCAGAAAACCAAGTTTATACATAACCTCATATTCAGAACAAAAATAAAAGCCACCAAATTCACTACAGAGATCTTTTTTAACTCGTATAGGGGGATGTTTTAAAGGATTCTTTGCCTAGAGAAAGATGTAGCTTGATAAAAGCAAACTACTTTGCAGAGAAGAGAATATAAAGCTATTTCCAATACTACTCACAAAGATATTCTGAGGTAGAAAGGTGGTCATGGCTTTCCACTTCTGTAAAATGTGGGGTTTTTTCTTCTCAAAATAACTACACTACTTTCTTAATAGATGAAGCTATAGGAGCCAGCATCTTCTCTTCCCATCTTGACAATTTTGCCCCACTCACTCAGGAGTAGCACTTAGCATTTATATAGAGCTTTTTTGACACTAACTAAGCAAGCTCTACAACATCTTTGAGAGGCAATTACTCTCGCCCCCATTTTACAGATGGGAAAACAGAGGCAGAGTGGTTAAATAATTTGCCAAAGGGGTTCAGAAAGAATTGCCACCGGAGCTAACCCTAGAATGTGTTCAGTGCTGTGTCCAAATCACTCCTTGAGCAGCAGCCATCCAGGAGTGAATAATGTGGGTTCGGGACAGTCTAGTTGGCACTGCTTCACAAAACCACTAGATAATCCTGACCTGCTATCTTAATGTCCTTTAGCATTTCCCGGTAGCAGTAGAGAATGTACAACTCTTCCCATACCATTTTGAGATATAGATTTTCTTCAGTAATAATTAAGAATAACATAGTTTAGTTTCTCTCCACTATACATGAAATATATTGCATGCAGTATTACCAGTTAAAAGTATGTCCTGAAATTAAAGTAAGTATTCATGCAGAACTGTAAACTCTGTGAACGCATTAAAATCTCTTATGATAATTTTAAAACTAGAAATCAGCTGATCAGTGACATAACTTTCCTGTAATTATGCCTTAAAGTACATAAATGATTTCAAAGAGAAATATGAGTTCCAAGATTACAATGCCAAATAATAATATCTAAACACATTGCAGTTGTGAAAAAAAGCATTCCATAGCTAATAGTATTGGAAAGGGCTTTCTAATTATCTCTTCATTTCCAAGAGGCAGACAAAAGAAGGGGATCTCATGGAAATAAGCTTTACTTTACAGACTGTATATTCCAAAACTTGAAGCAATTTTGGCACAGAAGAGAACAGCAAAGCTTTGTCTCTGAACAAAGTTAGGAAAGATTACACTAACTTAGACCTTACTAAAACAACTTACGCTATCATCTAAGTCCTCTTTTTAGCAATCTCCTGATTTAAAGTAAAGCAAGGCTTAAAAAATAAACCCTCCAAATGGAGTGTATTGGCTGGAATTAACTAAAAGAAAGTTAAAAATACAATTTTGGTGCTTGAGGATGATGACTATGACTCAAAATGAGAGTTTACTTTGTTTAATGGAGTTAAAATACTACAGCCTGCACACAACGGCAATTTCTGTTAACCAGTAACAATAATGCAGTTTATGGGAACTTCATATACTGAACCTGAAAACAATTCAAGGCTATTCTGAAATCCGTGTGGTCAGACGGTTAGCATATAAATAATCAGTACAGAACATTAAATGTGTGAGAATAAAACTAAGGGTATTTTACAATGTAAAATCAAAGAGCTGAAAGGAATGTATAAATGTAACATTTTGCTCCAAACTCCTTATGCAGTTCTCTTTACGACTATCAAAAAGAATGTATATAAAGCCCCTGCCCCTTTTCCCGCGGCTGTATATTTATACAAATCAGTGACAAATACTCCACTGCTCATTAATTTACAGTTGCATAGAAAGGGAAGAAGAAGGAAAAAAAAAGCCCATACTATAAAACCAACATCCTCATCTTTGGGTATTCAGTGTTTTACTATTTCAAGTAGAACACACAGTCACTGCGAACAGCATGTTCCAGGGTCCCATGTAGCCTTCTGATGAAGTGGAACTTGTGATTCATGGTTTGTAGAAAAAGGCTGTACTACACATCAGGAAGCACTGGTCAATATCTAAATGAACACTTCACATTGCCTGTCATAATGAGAAATAACCATGTTAGTGCATCAAAAGCTTGAAATACTCCAAGCTGAGTTCTTCCTGATGTAATTTTACAAAACCTCTGTATTCAAAAAATTAGATTTATTTGCCCAAGACTCACCAAATCACTGAGATATATAGTTAAGAAAAACCTAATTTTACTGTACTGCAGTGTTTAAAATTCTTGTTGAGTAAGGACCAGAGGATGCTACTCTACAAAACAGTAAATATAGACTTCCTGTTGTTCTGCACCCATGGAAAAAACGTTTAGGCAAACTGTTGTCCTACCAGAAGCCTAAGCAGTAAAAATGGAGAATATACAGAGTCTGGATTTGGACCTGGTCCCTTCAAGTGTGAAGCTTATTTCTAGGCTCCTGTTTCACAATCCTGTTCCCAAATAGATAAACATAACTTCCCTAAAGGTTCTGGTAGGGTAGATTTGCAGTGAGACCATTTAGGAATCATCCTGGATACAGAAAGAAATCAAATGCTTTTTCAGGATTATCGGTATTATTCATTGATAGCTCTAAAAGGTATTTGTGCCTGCTGAGAGGAAGAATTTCTGAAATATGCTAGTTTAAGTCACTAATTTAACTTATCAAGAGACTGAAACACAAACCCTGAATTAACTGAGTGCGGGGTATGATTGTATGATCCCATTTCCTTTAGAAAATCTGGTTTGGATGGGCAATCCTACTGCCCAGATATTACAAGCCGTGAAAGTATTTGCAGAGCAATATTTCTGAATTTTTAGATATTCATTTTGGGAGGGTCTGACCTTGTAGACTGTAGATTAATGGACAAGGTGAAGCAATTTGGGAGAGTGAACAGACTCTTTCCCCACCACTTAGTTCTTCTGAAGTCTCACACAGGAATTTGTGTTAGTCTTTAAAACTTACATCACACTGAAACTTTCAAAGAACTCAAATCACACTTTATGTTGTTCCTTATTTGTCATACAGGGGGTCCAATATCATATCATATCATATCGGTTACATTTCCAAGTACAAGTATCTAATTCTTGTGAACTCTGGAATTAGCCAAATTTCTGCTTCAGGTTTATAAAATCATTGCCTGTGGGGAGAGGGCAGCTTAATCTAATGCCTATGATACTGTGCGGGTTTGATTCTTTTGTCCTGGTGTCCATAAGCTCCTGAAGTGCTGGACACCAGGGCATGAGGACATATGAATGTCTTTGCAAGGACCATCTTTGATTGTGCAGAGCACATGCTGGCTTGAAATAAATTTGACTTGATAGATCTCAGGTGGTTCCATCTGGTCGACATCCCAGAATTGCACACTCTAGTATCCTTGTTAATGCCTGAACTAGCAGGAATTTTCTGTTAGCTGGGATATTCCAGAATCTAGCCTTCCCACCACATTGGTCTAGTTTCCAAATAAACCTCTAGGCAAAAATACAGAAAAAAATCAGCCCTGTCACTTTGCATTAGTGAAACTTTTCCATTTGCTTTACTTTGCTTCCAATGACTATGTAAGTATATAAACATGTCTCATACCTGTGGTCTGCCAGTGAAACTTGCTGCAAATAGAAAAGAATAAAAGTTACAAATCTACAAGATTCTGCATCTTGGAAGTTTAAGAACAAAGCCAGTGTCAGGAAAATAGGTACTACAAAAGAACAAAAAGACTCCTACCTTAAAAAAAACCCAAAACATTTAACCAGAAGTGTGTTGTAATGGTCTATACATAACTTTTTTCACAAATTTACTTTGCTTATAAAAATTTATAGCGTTATGAATATACAGATAATATAAATTATTCCTTTTTCACCACTTGTAACCATACACACCCACAAGTGCTGTATTGTAATACCACTTGTTCAAAATGCTCTGTTCTGGAACTCACCGAGATGCAAATGCAAGACTCTGCAAGAGTGATGCACACCAGCCTAGTTCTGAGGACCAACCTCAAACAAACCCCATCACCATTAATATCAACAACTGGGATTGGTTTAGCCTGAAGACACAAAGACTGAGGAGAAACCTTATCACTTTCTACATCTACCTGAAAATTAGCTGGAGTAATTAGAAATACTAATTTCAAGATGAAACTTGAAAGCTATAAAAACAAATAGAGCAAATCAGAAGATTGGATCTATTATACAGTTAAGATGGGATAAAAATAATCTGTGTAAGGCTCATATTCTAGTAATAGTCCTTAATGAAAGCTCTCATCAATAGCTTTTTTTTTTTTTTTTTTTTTTAAGAAACGGACATGAATGTTGAACATGAAGGCTGTTCTACATTATTTTTTAATGTCAGGAACAGAGTGATGCTCTTAAAACAGGTTGCCTAGGGAGTCCATGGAGTCTGCATCATTGGAAGCTAGATAACTGTCCATCCAGAAAGACAGATCCATCTCAAACAGCCACAGGAACAGATGATGGCCTAGATGGCCTGTCATGATCTTCCCTAGCAAAACTTGGAGTTTAATGCATTCTGTGGGGAAGGCCAGACTAATAATCCTCATTCCAGGCTTCTAAAACAGTATATGAATCTCACACAGTTAAAAAAAATACACTTCCAGTAAATCTCCGAAGCAAAACATATTATAGAATGACTGAATAAGAACATACATATAGAGTAGTACCTACTAATTAGGGTAAGCCGGTTTCATTTGATTTCTGCAGCAGCATGTCAATCACAAAGAAAAATCACATGAAATTTGGAACTGTGACTCGTTTTAATCTTAAATGATCAGACATGCTTCACAATATGAAACAATGCAAGGCCATGGTTTTCACTAGCAGTCCCCTTCTACTTCATTTAAAGTATTGTTTCATGGATATTAGATTGGTTTTTTTTTTCCTGTTTCCTGGTTGTGGAGAACAGCCGTCATTACCAAGCTTACCCAGACACAGGAATGCAAGCGAGTATTTTTGCAAGCACGCTGTAAATTCATTTGGGCCAAATATCCAGTAGCTTCTATACCCCTTATGCACACAAAACAGGAATTTGCAAAAACAACAGTTGATACTTGACTTGCATTTTCTACTCATTTGTATGCACGTACATCTCCCCTTGAGTTGTGCTGAGTAGCTCCACTAGCAGCTGACTTCAAGGAGAGATGCTTCTTAGAACACAATCCTTAATTTGCAAAGTAACGGGCTCTGAACTATTGAACTCATTGAAAATCTCAGGGGGCAGCTGAAACAAAACTTACTTTTGCTAGACCCTAGTTTGCTTTCTCAAAATGTGCAAAGTGATGCAGTTCTTCACAGCCAAGCAATGTATGTACAAGTGATGAAAAGGTATTTTAACAAGGTTCACTAAGTATATGAAATAGAGTAGAGTTCAATCTCAATGCTTTCAAGAGAACTGGGAAAAACACTTCCTTTTCACATATGCCTTTTAAAAATGACCATCATTATTACATTTCATTTGAAAGAACTGTTGAAAGTTTTTGAATATATCAAAGTTTTCACTATTGTTTTTCTAAGGCAAAAGAGGCGAAGGTGAAGATATATATGTATATACCTATTTTTTAAAAAAAACATCTTTCAAGGCATTTAAGCAGGGAAAGGTGTTACATTGCTGTGTTAACAGTTGTTTCCTCTGGTCAATAAGTTTAATAACTAGTTCAATGACCAGTTCAGGCAGGCAGAATCGGGCTACTGTCCCTCCTGTCACCTAGGGTCTTTTTTTCAGGTTCTATTAGAGGAACAGCATTCAGAATTTCTGTATGCACATTCACATAAGTTCTACACAGGGTTTACTTCAGCAGCAAATGGAATTCTAGACCTGTTTTGTGAATACAAATGGAAATTCCATACGGGGCTATGGGCTTTTCTCATAGTAAATCACTTCCATTTGAAACACGAGAATATTTGTTTAATCTCTTCACAAGCAGGGACTATTGAGGAATTTTAAAGAACAGAATTATGTAGCTTGCATAACCATAAGAAATCATATCAGAGAAAAGACTTCTCCCTAGTCAATACCATAAGAGTGACTTGTTTCTTCAAAAGACTGCCTCAAATTCAGTATTATTGTCAGAGACATATTTTGTTACACTTACAGCAGCAAGCTGGAAACGTGCTATTGATTTGCTCCATAACATCTGTTAGATCTGTGTTGGTATCATGAGGTGGAACTAACAAGTCATCTGCAGATATGACAACAAAAAAGAGCAATTTAGTAATAAGAGGAGGTGGGGGGGAAAACGTACAACAGTCTGAAAGGCATTCTCATCCAATCTTCTTTTTAAATATTCCTTTATATTTCTAGGGGAACCACTACCTGAAGCCTTTGTAACTTAATATGTGAGAACTGTCACTGATAATTGCCAGCCTTAGGAGAGGAGGTTAAAGTTACATTGGCAATTTGCAACAGAACTAATTTTTCTTTTATTAAAGCTTAACCATTGCACCCAAGATTTAAACTAGAAAAATTGCCAACAAGGAGCAGTACATAAGAATTTATAGTTAAAATAAATAAAAGGTTTACAAAATGAGGGAAATTATACTCAATAGCAGCTCAATTAATACTCTGTTCCATTTTCAGATTTGTCATTTAACTTACCATGTGAATACACAATTCTTTTTCCGAAAATAAAAAATTCTCTTTTAGACGGTCTTTATTGAATATATACCAGCAATTTCACTAGTGTAAAAATCTCCTTGCCATTTTTTTTTCCTTTTAATATTGCTTAAAATTAAGCCAAATGAACGGTTAGGGAATATGACTGGCTCTGTTCCTGGCAGTGTTATCAGACAGCATCTCCCATAAATCTACCATTGCATTAAATCAGAATTGAAGATGTCCCATGTTCCTGGATACAGAAAACACACATGTCAATGCTGGATGAGAACTTTTCAGGATGCAAGGGGATATTTTTCCTGTTTTCCATAGAAATAAAATTATTTTTTAATCTAGAATTCAAAGGCTTGAAAACAAAAATCAGGGAGGAAATTGTACATAACGTAATTTGAGAAAAAACTTATATTTTTTTCCCCTAATTTTGAACACTCAAAGGTCTATAGTTATTTCTGCTAATTCTCAGTGGAATCACTGAGTTCTGCTATTACAGAATTTAAAATAATCTTTCAAGAGAGAAATTCTCTCATGTGCAGAGGCTGTACACGGACATAATAATTCCTAAAGATGAGTGAAGTCTGAGGGGTGGCGTCATCAAAATACCAGGATAAGCAGTGAATACACAAGAATTTTTAAAGCGTCCTATGGAAAGCCTCAATTATACATTTTGGATGTTTGATCCTGTATCTGATAGACTACTTGGGTGTATGCATGTGCTGTAGGACAAACAGCTGTTGGCCATTTCATTTCAACGAAAACTCCTTTCCCCCTTCAGTAAGGGTGGATTTGCCCAATAAATTTGGTTGCTTAAAATGGGTGAGACCAAGTAGTCTATTGACAGAAATCCATCAGAGTCATATGGATTCTTGTGATACCACAGCTGTTTGCAAGCATGGCAAAGCAACAGCTCCAACTGCTGTAAGTCTTGCTCCCGGTAGCTTCACAAAGATCAGTTCCTTTGTATTTATAAGTCTTTCCAGAAAGATGCCAACAAACGTATTTATTCAATAGTCACCTATAGACCCAAGCAGCACATTATCTAATCAAAACACTTACCTGTCTGATGACAATGTGAGCTTGTCTCTTGCTCAGGTGGGTAACCAAGGGCAGAGTGCTGGGGCGAAGCACAAGGGGAGGCGCCATTAACCCGGGAATCTGACTCAGGCTAAATTAAAGACAATAATACCCAAACTTAGATAAATCCACAGAATTTAAGTGTTGGCTTATATGCAGTCATCCTGCTCATTTCCTTTTTTATGTGTTCTTTCTTGTTTGCTCTCCAAATTATAAAACATTGGTTTAGGTTTATACAACTTTTTAAAAGAAAATTTAGACTCAATGTAATTCAATGTAATGAGGCTCCAGTTGATGGTCTTGAAAACATGTTATGTTGTGAACATGTACCATAGAAATATAATGTAATGTACAAGCCAAATAGTCTACCAAGGCTCTCAGTCCAGCTACAAAGAAAGATGGTATTATTGAGGTGGTATATATACATATACACATACGCAAAGAACATTCAGCCAAGGTTCCCTAAGAAGCTTTCCTAGGATGACTGGTCATGCTTAGAAACAACTGTTCTATCATGAACAGTTTTGCAAAACTCAAGAGAAGTCTGTTAAATCTAAAAAGTGGTAACTAGCCATCACTCCTGCTGATGCTGCTTCTCAATAGTGTGGAGGACACTAGTGGTAGCATACAGAATGGCACTTAATTTGTGCACAAGTTTGATGCCTTGCAGCTCACAGCCTTAAGGGTAACATTCCATTTTTTGAGACAACTTCCAGTTAAAAAGAATCTTCAACAAAGTTGAAGATTGTTCAACAATGAAAGATAATTTTTCTTCTATACACTGTGGTGAGAAATAGAAGGAAATGTTCCCTTGAGCACTCAGCAAATCTTTTTTTTCTCCTTCAAATCTCATCTCTCTTTCAGCATGACAATACCAACTCCTAGCTTTGACTAAAAGAATAAATCAAGAAATATTGCTCTGCATATAACAGACAAAGGAAAACTGAAATGTTTTCAAGCCAGCCAAGGATTTAATCATCAAGACACTCCTATGAACAGTGAATGCTATCAAGTAGTTAAGTAATTTGCCATTCAATATCAAGCTTCAACTCAGCTACAGGGTCTAGATAAAACGAGTGTCACAATTTTAGGGTAACTAACCCAAGGTAATTCTCTATAGTCAAGAACCTCTGTTCAAGATGATGTTAGAGCTGTAATGGAGAAGAAATGAAGCAAACTCTCCAAGGGTTAAAAGTTAATTCAGTATAGAACAACAAGACTAACTCCAGTGGCAGAGTAGCTGCTTGTCCACCTCAAAAACAGATGGACAGAGAGAATTTGAATAATCCAAAATGCAAACTTGCACCTGGACGGGATCTCTGTTGCTCTTCAAGCGGTTACTGTGGGTAAATGGTGCAGAGAAGCCTGAGGGTGACTCAGGAAGGAGTATCAGTGCTGGACTTGATATAAAACTTCAATACAGCAACACATAAGCTGGATAAAGGATAATAAGGATCTGCAAAGTCATGATTAATTAGGATAGAAAGAATATGCCTACAAACTTAAATGATGAGTTAGTAGTGAAGGTTATTTAGTACCACTTAGGAGTGCTATTGCAAATGACAAAAAAGAAGCCCCGCAGAGCATGAGCACTCTAACAGTGGACAAATTAAGAGCAAACAAAACACACTTAGAATACTTTACACTGATGAACCATATATTGCTGCAGCAGTCGGAATGAAACATTGCAGTTGGATTTAAAAAATAATAAAAAAAGCCAAAAGCACACCACCCAAACATACATCCCTTTCTAATCAGAGGACAATATCTGATGATTTCATTTTCATTTAAATATATTGATAAATGTTACACTAGATAGTTCCAGTGACTGCAACAACAAGAAAAAACAGAATAACCCAAACCTCTCTTCTTCAAAAATCAAGACAGTACAGTTAAGCAGATAAAGATAGGGTTTTAGACCAGAAAGGGAAGGGTTATCGTAGCAGCATAAATGCCTTAATATAATAACCAGATACTGAAAAATGTTAAATGCAAAATTGTTGAGGATACAGCTGCATATATTTACACGATTTAAAAATTTTACTGGAAGAGAACTTGAGGAAAAAAATGTAGAAAATTGTGTTCTACTTGACCCAAGTTGCATAACACCTACAAAATCTGATCACTTCCACCATCAGTCCCCTTCCAGCATCATGAAGTCCATCTATTCTTATACAAAACAACCCAGCAGACAATGCTTAAGCTAGAAACTATAAGAAAATAGCCTTACATGTTACTATCTGCCTGCTTCTTCTTCTTGACTAAATAAAAATAGGGATACCAAGTACACCTCTATGGGGATGAGGGGGATGTTTCCAACTCCAGTTTCTGGAAGGTTTTCAAGCTTCTTTTCATGCAAAGCCAAATAAAGATACAAAGAAACAAGTAAGTTCTCTTCCAGAAAATTCTGAAATTGATAGATTCTTCTGTATTACAGCAGTTCTAAAACTATTTCAAAAGAGATATCTATTTTAAGCAGTTTGAATCTACAATGCCTTATTTCATCATGCCTCCTGCTGATGTCTTTGCCAAAGAAAAGCCTGAAGTATTCTGTAGCTTAATGGATAAACAAGACATGCCTTTTCTTCTCTTGACTTCTGTTGCTTTCAGTAAAAAAAAACAAAACAAAAAAAACAATCCTCCCCCCAAATTCTGAATCACAGGAAAGGTCATAAAGGCCAATTCCCTTTCCATATACATTATAGATGTTTCCTCTCATCCCAGTCTTATTCTTCCAGTTATAAAAGAAATAAAGTCTCTTCTGACCTTTTGATAAAGCTACTCTGTTTTCAGTTGGAGAGGAAGCTTTTTCCTATTTACTATCTGAAGAGTCTGAATCAAATGGCTATTAAGAGATGATTTTAGTTTCCATTAACTTCAATATCAAATCCAATATGAAATCTCTATTCAGTAGCTCAGGCAAGCAGAGAAGATTCCAAACATACTTTAAATGTCCTTCATAATAGGTTTTACTACTGCTTTTCACATGCAGTATATAAAAGGGCTGAAGAGACAACAATGAAAATGGATTCTTTATTTTTTCTGTGTACAATTAACACGTTGGTATCAAAGCTGTCACAAGCCAGTTCTGTTTCACCTTCCTCTTTGGCACTATAATCAATCAGGCAGACAAAAATGACAACATTGTGTGACAACTACTAATCCTTTGGGCTTGTTAAAATATAAATAGTATGATAATGTCACAATTGTGACCTGAAATAGGCAAATGAGCAGTAAGGATGCATGTGTGTTTCTGCTAAAGGTGCCTTCTAAAGAATGTCCTAGAGTACTCTCCTCTTGGCTAAAGTTACTACAGGAAATTTTCTAAGTTTCATTAATTGTCTACACAACTATATCTGTGTACATAGACTCACTCCATATCTTTTAGAGAAAAACATCCTAGTATTTTAGATTCAATGGCAAGTTACTAACCCAAACAACAGTCAGGAGACTGAGCGGAGAAGAGAAATGGAGAGACTTGCTGTTGACAGAAGACAGAAATAGAGACAGCATGAAATGCCACTCATGGCAAAGAAATTGCTGCAAGACAGACGTTTAATACTGGCAATTATTACAGGAATTACAGAGTTCTTACATATTTTGACATTGGGACACGTAGGAGGATCTTCCATGCAAATCATCCTTCTCATTAATGAGAAAACACATTCTTTATATCCACTAAAAAAAATTATCAGGACAGCCAATAAAAGCAAATGAAACAAATACACTTAGGTCCTCAACTGGCTTCTGATAAAATCCATTCTCAAGCAGTGAGAGAGATAAATAGATATTAATGGCATAGGAGACAGAAAAACAACATGCTGAAGAGTGGTCATTCTTTTGAGAAAGGTAAGGGGGTGATAATGGGATTCAGTACTTCTTCATAATTGTATTAATCCTCCCTGCGCCCCTTCTTATAGATGGGCACGACATCAGCTAGCCTCCAGTAGCGAAGATGCTACTGAAGAGAAACTGGATTTTTAATGGAATGAATTGCTCCTTTCCATTTTAGAGGCATCTTTGGTCTCTGTCTCTGGCATGCTCAGAAAGGCTTCGGTGACTAAACATAACAACAAATAAACTATTTAAGGAAAGATTGAAAAACTGAAGGCAAATATAGAGTACAACTGGCACCTCTACTTGGAACAGGGTATATATTTTCTGCTCCCTGCTTTTTAATCCAAGAAAAAACACTGTACTTGTGTTATTCTCAATGTTTCCTAAGTTATCATGGTGACTCCAGCAATTGTAATCATCTTGCACACATTTGACTTTAACTATGGATTGTACTAGAGGGTAGGAAAAAATACCTCTTGATGCTAGAAATGACCAAGGGCAACAAACTAAGCTAGCAGAAGCAATACAGGGCAAAGACATCAGCATACATCTACCTGCTCAAGTAGCTGCCGTAGCCGGTGAAGCTGGGACTCCAACTGTTTATTGTGATCTTCCAATATCTGCATCCTTGCTTCTAGGCGACCCTTATGCTGCCTCAGGAGTTTAGCTTCAGCAATGAGCTCGGCATCTTCAGAAGCATGCTGAGGTGACACAACAGAATCAGGAGGTGATGCAAGAGGGTTTATTCCTCTCCGAAGATGTTGTTCTTTCAGTTGCTCATATTCTATCTGCAGATTCCTGGTATATTGCAAAAAGGAGGATAACAATGACTTAAGCAAATTTAGATAAAAAATCTTCCTTAGATCAAATGACGTTATCACCACCTTCAAGTAAGAACAGAAGATGCTCATACAAAGACAATGTCTTGACTTGTCATTTATGGGGAAAACCCCACATAAACAATATCACAGACACGCCCCTTCTTCCTAACAGATTCAGGCTATGAACAATATATGCCTTGATTGGTTTTTAGTTTTTTTTTTTTTGCTAAAGTCATGACTGCCAGGTCCATCTCATCTCCAACAATTTTATATAGTACATGCATGGCTCAAACAACAATGAGGTGAGAAATCAGACAGCAGGTAAGATGATAATGAAACCTTTGCTCTTCCTCAAGGTCAGCGATGATGCGCTCCAACTCTCCTCGCTCTTCCTTTTCCACTGACTTGAGTATCTGTGCAGGACTCTGTGGCTGACTTGCAGGTGACTCTCCTCCCAGCGTCTGACAATACTGCTGGATAAGGGCATGCTCATCCTCTCTAGAACAATAAAACATTTATTATGTGAGCAAATATCTTTGTCAAGCTGAGGGGGTTTTTTTTGTTTGTTTCTTTATGAAAAAAAGACTAAGAGCAGGAAAGAAGCCTGAAAAATATACTGTAAACCCCCCCATACAAACATACTGCGCACAGGGAGAAGACTGATCTGTAGTAGTATAAAAGAATAGTTTAGTTTAATGTATGCATAAATCCAAATGCTGCTGGTGGTTTGAAAAGAAACAGTGAAAGCAAGAATCTGAGAAAATATAAAACAAATATGACATCTCAAAGGAAGAGAACACCCCAACAAGGAAATCCAGGGAAAATGTCCTTTGAAATATCCTAATCTCTTTGTCGATATATATTTTCAAGAGGTCTATTCCAAAATAAGTATTATGCATGGAGGAAGCAAGAGGCAAATAATGTTGCATATAACTTCCCCTGCATCGAGACTTCACTGTAGAAAGAAAAATTCATATTTCCTGACAGTCACTTATCAGCAGTGTACTACTTAATCTGATTAAGAAAGCTTATTGTTAAATTAGATTTCAGAGAGTAAGATATGGGTATCTATGATCCTCCTTTTTTGATAATTTTCATTTTTCCTGTGGTGCTCGCGCCAAGTGGCAGTCCAATTAAAGTGTACTTTGACTTACTGATGCTATGAGAAATATTAGAATAAGATTCAAGAAGGTACTCCAAAATGCCTTGTCTTTAACTTCTCTGTTCTTCTCCTAATTTTATCATCACGTGGAACTAATTTCTTATTGTGCCAATATGCCTTTTAACCACTGACATGTCAAAGTATTCGGATACTACACGCTAATTTACAACACACTGAGTGGCAGTGCCAGCTAAAAGTACCACTGGCATTCGCTGCTTGCTCCGACTCCTGCACATGAGTGCACAACTCCTTAACAAACAAAATTTTGTGTATGTTCCATCTCTGCTTTCAGCTGAGTGTGAAGGGGCATCAACAGTGCTCTGGATGGAGGGCTACAAAGATGATCTGAGGGCTGGAGCACCTTCCCTATGAGGACAGGCTGAGAGAGTTGGGCTTGTTCACCCTGGAGAAGAGAACGGTCCAAGATCTTATACCGACCTTCCAGTACCTGAAAGGGGCTACAAGAAAGCTGGAAAGGGACTATTCATAAAAGCTTGTGGTGACAGGACAAGGGGGAACGGATATAAGCTGAAGAAGGGCAGATTTAGACTAGACATAAGGAAGAATTTCATCACCATGAGAGTGGTGAGACACTGGCACAGGTTGCCAAGGGAAACTGTGGATGCCCCATCCCTGGAGGTGTTCAAGGCCAGGCTGGATGGGGCCTTGGGTAACCTGATCTAGTGGGAGGTGTCCCTGCCCATGGCAGGGGGGTTGGAAATAGATGATCCTTAAGGTTCCTTCCAACCCAAACTATTCTATGATTCACCTCTATACTGAAAATATTTATACCATGCCCAGTGCGATTAATCTTAGTACAGGCTAGATATGATAGTCTGTACATTACAGGAAAAAGAGAGTTACATTATTGTCCTATTTTCCAAAGTTTTCTTTGTGTTTTGATTGTACTATACCATGTTTTGTCAAATTGTGAGACAATAGCTTTCTGTTAGGGATGCTATTTATCACTCTTTGTTGTGAAGACTTCATTTTTTTCCTTATGCTCACCTTCACTTGTGAAAAGCCCAGTCTACTTTAAAGATACAGATGTTTTCAAGTGAATTAATGCCAAAGAAAATTAATTACAACAGCCTAACCCAAACATTTAGAACTCCCTAAAGTATGGAGAAGATGACACGAAGGAAAAACATTTTTATTCAACATATTTATACTACAAAACTCATGCATAACAGCATGTTTGGTAAGAAACAATACACACTACAGTAGGGACTATGACTTTTTTTTTGCTATCTACAAATATTTTCCATTTGAGGAAAATGCATCTTTTAAATGAATTTGCACACCTTTAGGGGAGGGATAGTTAGAAAAGCTTAGTTAGGGAGACAGAAATCACAAGAAATTAATTTGAAGAATGTTTTCTTAATCATATGGTATATTGCGAAACACTCCTGCAAAAAAGACCCTCACAATGTTTAACTGACAGCAGAAATATCCTTATTGTCACTCAAATGTAGAGGACTTCTTACTTCTTTGGAGCATGAAGAGTGTTAGAAGTATTGTTGATGAACTTGTGAACCTCACAAGACCAAAGCAGTAATTTTTCAATATTAAGTGCAACTGTGCCTCTGGTTTAGGTTCACAGTAAATTGAAGGACTCTCACCTGATAAAAATAAGATCACATAACAGAACTCCAATTATGAAAAGGAGATGATTTGATCTCCAAACCAGTAATCATCTCCTGAATATTCAAAAGCATATCATAAAAAAAAATGAGATATTGCTCAGGTTTACAGCAGGGGCATCTGAGCTGAAAAAGGTGCTTCCAAATTTCAAGTTGCTCCTTCAAATTCAGCCTATATAGAATGATTACAGTATGCTCATTTCTATATCAAATTCTATTAAACAATAACAATAAAGCTGAACTATAATCTGAATTCCCAGTGTTCCAGCAGTAGGGTGACTTATCATCCAATTTTCATAGCTCTGTAGAATCCAGGAATCACTGAAAGGGTTGTCAAGCCCTGGAATAGGCTGCCCAGGGAAGTGATAGACTTACCATCCCTAGAAGTATTTAAAAGACATGTAGATGTGGCACTTAGGGCCATGGTTTAGTGGTGGACTTGGCAGTGTTGGGCTAAGGGTTGGACTCTGATCTCAAAGGTCCTTTCCAACCAAAATGATTTTATGATAATTGTATAAGTACAAATTTTAAATAACAGTTCTTCAGAATTTTGTGAGTACTTCAGTATTTACCTTAATGAAAGCATGCACTGTTATCTGCAAATAAAATAGAGGTGTCATAGGGTACCAAATTACTTCCTTGTCCTCCTTGGCCCCTATAGTTCTGCATATTTTGTGTAACGGTCTCCTTTTGACAATAGGACTGAGACCCAAATTCAGAGGCTCCCATCACATATTGGTAAAGTTCACCGTGTTCATTCATTTTCTTGCAATAGAGATAATTTTTTTATATGCATGCAGGGAAATTGCATTAAACTCAACAGATTAATTCCCAGTAAAAATTAAACATACACATCCCCTTTTACCATTGTGATAGAAGGTTGCTTAGTATACTCATTAACTGCAAGAAAAACAACTCAATCAAGTGTATGAGCATTTAGCTGCCTTCATGTTCTCAGCTTTCCTGCCAAAAGACAGTATGCTTTTTTTCTTTTTGGAAGAGAAATCAAAAGGGAATATTTTTGCTGCATTTCCCTCACTGATGAGTGTACGAATAACAAACACACGAAAAGAGTTTTATTAGTTATGTAAACAGAGTTAGTTGAGCAGGAAAGAAGAAACATTTAAAAGTGGTCACAGACTTTGAATGCAAATGCTATGAAGCAAAGCATTTTGTCTCAAATTTTTAGTATGTTCATAGGTAGAATATTTTCATGATTAGATTTTAAAACAATGAAAATATTCTTAAGAATAACAGCATTTTCTAACTAAAGCTGAAGAACAATTTTTGCTTCCTCTTTAAAAATGTTAATGTTGTTCATTAATAGCTTAAGAGGCAGAGTCCTACTACACTTATTTAATTAACAGAACCAATGATACATTGAGGTTAAATTATTCATCAATTTTTACATTGCAAAAATTGCATTTAATTCATCAGTAATTTGAGGGGTTCTATGCTTTTCAGGTTCATCAATACATTTTAATGAAGGTTTTTACAGTAAGTGACAATTCAAAAAAAAAAAAGTGGCATTGGTAAAATTAATGTAGGGCGACACATTCCCATTAACAAACCAATGGAACAGTAGCTAGCAAACTGAGATACCAACCCTTTTCTGTCTCAGCAGAACCTTGAAAATACAGATGATTTTTCTTTTTTTTTTAACAAGAAAATTGTCATAGAAGTTTGCACAAGCTTTTGAGCTATTCCATTGTCCACTTTAACATAGAACATTTTATTTTAGACTGTGAAAGGAATACAAATTGGAATCTACAGAGCTGTGACATTTTTCCAGTCACATAAAATATCCTCACATTTCAAGCAGAATGGCCGACAAACGTTCCCTTACATCCTTGCATGAATAAACCAATTCCTACGATTGGCATCTGGAATAATGAAATTTATGTAGGCATGGGGACATACTTATCAACTGCTTTCATTGAGATTAAGTTGTGCATTACAGTTTATGAAGATTATGCCCTGCATCTATAGTCAAAGTTCCTGTCAGTCTTAAGAAGTGCAAGTTACTTACACGCTTCCTGTGGTGGAGCTGCTGTCTGTGAGGAAGGAGCCATTGGTCCTTTCCATCTGTGCGAGCCTGAAAGTCAGGGAAAGAACATGACTTTCAGAGAACACGCTCTACAATTTAAACAGAGGCACTGTGAAAAATAAATTCTACTTAAACAGCTCAGATATGGCAATCTTGGTATACACAAGTAGGAATAAACTTCTCGATTTTATGACAAAAACCTATAATCCAGAGGACTTTCATGAAAAACTTATGCTACAATTAACTAATTCTACTTGCCAAACAACAAGAACAAGTATACTTTCTATCTGTAGTATAATTATCAATAGCATCACCACAACTCTCATGGTAAAATTAGTTAAAGATGTGTTTTCACAGATGGTTTTCTTTTTGAATTTTAAAAAGCTGGACTAACAAAAGAGGATGAATATAGCATGTGCCATCTGAAATTATGCTTGGCAAATAACACCATGCTGTGGACAGATATGTCCTGGAAAAAAAAACCCTCAAAACCCAATGTAGTTACAGGCAGTTACTGCCTATGGTTCCTCATTTTGGAAGGAATTATTTTTAAAATGGTGGACTATTATAATGCATATATAAGGCCATACAGCTCTTTAAAACCATAGCGGAGATTTTCTGTCTATTGTAGGAAAGATATAATTTACGAATATACCTTATAATATATACATAAAAGTCTACGTACACTCAATGCTGTGCACATGTACAGTACTGCACCAAGCATAGATGTTCCCTTTACTATAATGACATCTTAATATCATACATATTTTGGCAAGTGTGTTATGCATTATTGTAGACAACTTTTTGAAAGCAGTATGCAAGGCCTTAAAGAAACAGGAACTCCATTATCATCTTTTTGCATGGATCAAGCTTGCCTGTCTGTACATTTGTTAATATTCCTCAGGGATGAAGGAGGATAAACAAAAGCACACGTAGGATGAAGTTGTCTCAATTGCCTCTTCCCATCACATCTGGGGTGGGATGTTGTGCTCCAACACCACCTCTGATGGGAAGGACAAGCTCCTAAGTGACTAGAGACAATGAGATCATCTCTGCTCCAGGGCTTCTCAAACAGATCACAATGCTGTTAAGCTCAGCATCTTTCTCTGATGAAAGAATTTTCAAAATTTATCTTCATAGACGCTCTGTCATACAGGAAAGTAGTATGAGATGTAGTAATTTTCAGAGATGTGAGCCTGCCCTGAATGTCTTTGCAAGTAATAGATATCCCAAAGCACAAATGTTGATACTACTATTACCATCATGTTCTCTTTCTCCACCACTTAGTGAGGATTTGCTTGGAATAACATGTGGAACCAGGGGACAATCTTGATCAGGGAGCAGTGGGAGACAGAGAAAGGATTCTAGAATTGTAAAAAGCCTTCAAGGCAGGATTAAAAACTGAAAACTGAGAAACTGAATTAGAAGCAATTCAGAGGTGCTGCATTACAAGGGAATGGGGAGATGATGATTGCAGGTAGAAGACTTTGTTAACAAAAAATGAGTTGAATGTGCTTCAACTAGTGACAATAAAGGTTTTAAGACCTTAAGACTGCTGGGTATAGTCTTATTTGGGAAGCCTTGATAATATTCCTTGAAAGTTACTTAGCTGAAAAGATCAGAACAATAAAAAATTTTTACTAGATTATTTCTAAAACATGCATAATAATAGATCCAACTAGAAAGCCTACAATAAAAACTATATAAAAGATACAGAACTGTGTCTTCAATTTTTACGATTTTATGACTAGAAGAAAAAGCATCTTGAATAGCTTTAGGTAGCTTAATTCTATAGTAATTAGTATCTGTTGAAGTTTGTGACTTTGCTAATCAATGCCTGCACATAGCAGGTACATATTTAGCTTTGTATCCTGAAAGAGCCCTGAGCACTGTACACCTTCAACAATTCCAATCCAGTACAGAACTGGTAAGGCCTGAGGCAGAGGAGAAGGGAAAAAAGGCACTGCACATAGAATGTTCTTTGATCCTTAATGAGAGTCCAGAGCTTCATGTGGGCACAGAAAGCCACTGTATTGTGGCACCACAGGCTGAAAAAAAGGACATAGGAAGACAGAAAATCCTCGAGTCTTCCTAAAAAAGTTTAATTTATTTGCTCCATGGGTTTCAATTGATTACAGCATGGCCTAAGTCACAGATTCAAAGAAATGCTGGGCAATTTATATGAATGGCATGTGCCACATAATTGAAAAGCATTTGACTATGTACTATGGTGCTAATAAAGGATGAAACTATTCATTGTTGGATTAAAAAAAAATAAAACATTGAGGCTGACAGTAGGCAGTCCTTCAGCATTAGTTTCCACCCCATTTCTCCCTTGCAAAGAAAATGAGTTGAGTACCCTAGGTATTTAACAAACTGCTTTGAAGATTTCTTATGGTGCTCATAAATAAGTATTCAGTTAACTTAAACATAAGCTCTGAATTTTTATCCAAAATACTGAAAAAGCTATTTTTTTATTAGTTGTGGAGATCAGAAACAACAGTAAAAACACCAAAAGCAAAATCAAGTCAGTTCCCATGGTAATATGGATCAATTTCTTTGCAGCCTAAAAGTTGGGTGGTGATACTCATTTTTGAGATGGTATCTGTCTGGTTAGTGCTTAGCTGTCACCAGCTCTGAATGTACAGAAAAGAGTTCAACAAAACACAGAAGCATTGTGATGGACTTGGCATAATAGATATTTTATCATTAAAGTATGAGGGTGACCCCATAAAAGCCAGAACATTAAAGATCTGTAATTATTATATGCTGTGCTAAAAGTCAGTCATAATGGATAGTGTCAACATATCATAGAAGAAAATGAAAACTTGGACCTAAAATCCTATACGGAAAAATTATATATCCAACAAGTTCAGTTTATTTCAAAGCTTAAAAATGAAGAAGCAAATCAAAACCAGCATATTTTAGACATAATGCACAGTAATTCTGCAATGGTTTCTGCTTTGTATGACAAATTAACGTGTCTATTCTGCATTTAATACGACTATATTCAAAAGCTAATTATTTAAAAACATTTTAGTTACTTTTAAATACAGACAATTATATCTTTTTAATAAAACATATGTAGCCAGTAGAGGATATTAAACTCTACAGGAATCAATCACAAAATGCAGCATGCTAGTAAGAAACTGCACATCTCTTACCTAGTAGCATACTGCTCTATCCTGGAGTGTGTGTCATCATGGAACAGCTGTGGAGACTGGGAAGGACTAGTTAAAAAAAAAATTACATACATTAGTGGTGCCTAAAGTAATTCGTGATATAGAAAACTTTTTTCAAGTAAGTTAGACAAATAAATAAATGCACAATATTGCCAAGGGAGTTATTGCTTTGGGTCAGCCATGCCCTATAGCTCATGCACATCAGATTAGCCGGAGCTGGAGCTACTGAAAACCATCAGTGTACTAAGCTTTCCCGACAAAGGGGTTCTGCATACTCACTCATATTGCTCTGGCCACATACTGATGAGAGTGATAGGACTGCAAGGAAGACAAAAGAAAAAGAGAGAAAGAAAGAAAAACTATGAAACCAAAACTTTTAGTGCCATTTAAGCCAGAGAAAGCTGGAGAAGCAAAATATTTTTAACCAATAATCCACTCAGACTAGTTGAACCAGCAACAACTGATGTAGAAAAGAGATAGTAACATATATTGCCATGTATCATGGAGAGACAGGAGACTGACTTATACATTTAATTCTGTTAAACAAAAATCAATTAAAAACAAAATACCAAATCAAGTGTTATTGATTGAACTGCAGTTCATAAACCATGATCAGTTCATTTAAATTCTGCTCAAGCACCGGACCATTCATTTTAAACTAACTAGAAAATACATTTACAAAAAAAAAAAAATTAGGAGGAAAAAAACACCATAGGTCGAAGTTATCAATACTTATTTTCCTACTGCATAAAAATAATCAGAAGTATATACATACTGTATTATAGTCTGAGATTTGACATGATTTAAGATTTTTTAATTTTTATTTTAAGGAGCATATTACAGAGTTTTGCAACCTGCAGGGGAAAGAACCAATACCAACAGTTTCCTTAACACGATGCTGCCAGTTTATCTGTATAATTCCCACATAACTGGAGCAAGAGAGTTTTATCCTGACCTGTGATTACAGTTTTAGCAGTGCCATTTCTGGCAATATTTTATCACATCAAAGCAGCTTTTCTTTCCTGTGTTGGTGGCAGCTGAAGACTGCCCAGGTGAGTATCATTTTAACATTTGAATGTCCGTTTCTTCCTTAGAAGTCAGACCATCAATAATGCCAGTTTTCAGAATATTTCCTCCTGTTTCTTAAACTGCTAGTGAGCAGGGTTTGTTTATGTATTGTAAATAAAATGCACAGTCCTCCAGTCATGCAAACAGAGCATAGACACTTACACTGGGCTGTAGCAAGCAAGCAGAACGCAGAGGTTGAAGCTTCACATTTGCTTTTGCTTACTAAGTGGTGCTGTGTTCAGACAGCACAGTAGTACCATAGACTCCAGGATGTCAAGGAGAGTCAATTCGTGAAACTACTTCTAGCGCCCTGTCAACACATCTTAATTTTGCTCTTTGAAGAGTGTCCTTTGCTGACAACTACCAAGTAAGTAAACAGAGTGGAGTATTTCTGCCAGCACCATAAGTAATACTGTAGAGACAGAGTGCTCTCTTTTAGGCCACCTATATTTCTGAAGCTTGTAGAAACCCAATTAGCTCAGACATTTCTATCTCCAGGGTCTTTCAGACAGCAAAATAAGCAACACAGTTCGAAAAGCTGTCTCCCCAAAGCTATAAAAGAGTTCTCGGTAAAGCAGCCATTCAGCCCACTTTATGATAAAATGCTTACAAAAATCAAAGTATAAAATATGTTACTTTTTAAAAAACAGGCAAGATCTGCAAATAAAGTGAAACAATTAATAGAAAATAATATGGCACAAGGCTCTACAACTGCTATTAATTATTTCTTAGGTTTCTATAACCAAGCTTACGTCTCCAGGTTGTCACCCTCCAACACTGTTTGCACAGGTAGGTAGCCAAGCCGGGGATGCTTTGCAAAATACTTCTTTGACCGGAACTTATTCTTTAGCACCTTTGTGAAGTCCCGTACATCTTCTCCAGATGTCGTCTTAAGAAGTTAAAAAAAGTTAAATTTAACATTGCTAAATAGCATTGAGGGAATAATGCTATTACTATCCTAAAAAACAGATACAAGGAAGAACTTCAAAATGTTAATGATGCTAAAACTGCCTTTTTATTGTCCTGAAATATGGTACAAAAATAATGGTAATGCATCTACAAATTGCCTTCCATTGGAAAAACAAGTGAGGCTTCAAATTCCCAGAAATAAATGCACTGGATTCACAAATTACTTTATAAATTAGAAAAAAACAAGTCTTAAAGTAAACACTTATAACTAGTCTTACAAAACACAAATTTAATTTTTCAGTTTGCCAGATAAGGCAGTGCTCAGCGACAGAAAGCAATCTTGACATCTCGACAGTTACTTTTACACCTGAAGCCTGTGACTCATCCCACAGAGAGAAAAACCTTGTAATGGCTCTGCAGAAAAAATACAGCTAACAGTAATGGGTTTGGGTTTTTAATTTCTTCAGCTTTTTTTTTTTTTTTTTAAAAAAAAAGCTAACACAGCTCGCTCTATTCACAAAGTGCCTTAAAATAATCATTGCCTCCCATTCTGTACCTAAACTTGGAAACTTTAGCATGAGATACAAGCAGTACATTTTAAACCACTCTCTGCTGCAAAGGCCAAGTTTTGCATAAGCATTTTCTCAAGTTACCAGATCTCTTACTGCAGGTTTGTGCCCTTATCTGTATCATTCCAGAGCCAAAAAACCACTCCACAGATGAAGTGACAGTCACTGTACAGACACTGTTCAAAGGTGCAGTCAGAAGCAGGCCTGATGAGAACAATCAGTGCCTGAAGTAACAAAAATGCAGACTGGTTCACTTGCCTCTTTACTGCCACAGGATAAAACTAGTATAAAAATAATCTAAAAGATTCTGCAAGTCTGAAGTTACAAGTTAAAATCAGCAGCTCCCAACCCTACCCCCCAAGCAGGACTTTTTTATGGTTCCCCACTGATGCAACCTCTTCCGAAACTGACAGATGCTTAGCCCTATCCCTCACCCCCACACGAAATTGTGTTCTTTAGAACAGAATTAAAATTGATACGACTGCTTTTAAAAATAATCACAGCAATAATGGCAGCACTGCTTTGGTAATACTATTCAGTGAACTTCTGCTATAAAATCAGGGATAGGAGGAAAACATGCAGGCATAATTTACGAGGTGAAAACAGCAACAAAGAGATCTGCAAGAAGAAACAACAGTATATGGTATGCCTTTAAAGTATATGTGCTTACAGATTGCATTGAGTGTTTAAACAAAACAGTCCCCACGTAGCAGTTACTATTGGGCATTTCCTTTTGCAACTGCAGTAAAGAAAAATGTGGCCATTCACCCCCTGCATTACCTGAAGATTTGCAATGGTTTCTACTGATTTCCAGCCCAAATTTTGTAACAAATTACAGATTTTATTTCCAAACTCTGCTTTGGGAGAAGCTTGTTAATGTAAAAGAAAGCCAAAGTGGATGGTTAACCATAGGGGAAACAGAAAGAAAGACGTCTGTCTCAACTTTCTTCCACTACAGAGTGGCCTAGAAGCATATCAGGTTAAATACTCTCTGATTTTATTCTCTATTGACAAAACGTAAAAATACTTCTCTATTCGCCTATGTATTTCAATGTGTATATAATGTGTCTGTAATGCAGACAAGATGAGCAAAATATTGTAGATAATCAAACCGATGGTGTTAAGAGTTTCTCACATCTAGCTTTAACAAGTAACAACCACCTCAGGAAATTTGGGATTTGGAGGCGCTTGTACCCCTGAATTTTAATACAGGCAAATTCAGGGATAGTCTAAAAAAATAAAATTTTTTTGGAAAGCATCTGCTCCAATCACTGTGCCATTGAAACAAGGAGCATGTTGCAGCTCAAAGGGCAGCTTGTTCTCATGCAGCAGCAATTCCAGCAGATGGAACTCTGCCCCAAGGCCAAGGAATGAAAGTTTTAGTACCTACACACTACAGAAATAAATGTCTACTGAGATGCCAAACTTCTCTACACATGTATTCTTTATATGGTACGACAGCCTGACTCAGTTCCATGGAAAGACTAATATGACTGTATACTGACTGAGGACAATAAATATGCGCTATAAAATTTTACTTTCAAAAAAAGAATAGCCAGGCACTGTTGTACAGAATTGATCTACTGAAGTAAACCAACACATAGCTTGTAAACTTCCTTACGTCAGGACATTATGGTATTTCCACACAACTCAAGAGCAAAAATACCATCATAATTACAGAAATTTCAAAAGCAAAGCAAAGAATCTTTACCTTCACTGAAAATTTCAGCCAAAAGATCACACTTTTAAACTCAATTTAAAATTTCAGTTCTTAGAACCAAAGTTCAGGAAGGAATTACTAAGATCCATGGCTGACATATAAATAAGTACAAAAACATCTATTAAAGAAGGTTTCAAGGAGAAAATCTGTAGCACTCTTCCATATACCAGGCAGGCATGAAAGGCATTATAAGTCTCAAACTAAAGCCAGATAAAGTACCTTGTAAAACAACAGACAGTTAGAAAAATGAGTTTTACACAGGAAGTAGTGGAAAAACGAGAATATGCTGAGACATAGTTTCCATATGTAGGTTAAAACCCCCAGTTGCTATATATTTTAAAATATTACAAATACAAGTCTTTATTGGGAAAAAGTAATATCAAGAATGTAATAAAGTAGTTGGAAAGTTCTAAATTAAATAACAAATAATATTAAAAACTGTATAAATTAACAAATATATTAAACACATAACATAGGAATAAATACATATATATAATACTTAACATTTACATATTTTTTCTCACTGTTTTTCTTTTTTGAAAGAAAAAATAAAGTGATAGCGAAAGCCCACACAATTTCCCATTTCTTTCACTACGCCTACATAAGTAAAAGGACAAGTCTGCACCTATATCATCATTCTTTTAATTACATTTCTTATACTATATCTGACACAAACCCAAAGACTTGTTCTAACATACACACAGGAACTGATTCCCAGAACAGATGTGAACCTCACTAGTGAATGCTGTCATTAACCCCAGCCAGATATTCATAGGTTATGAGGAACCTGGAGAGAAACATACAAATATTCAGTACTCCCAATAATCAAGCAAATTCCAAGAAAATGTATTTTGGATAATAAGACATGCTCAGTGCTGCAAAACACTAAAGTGTCATGCTTGGTGCATTGATAAGCATGTCAAGATGAAACCACTGATTGACTTAACGTCAGCTTGCTGCTTAATGTTCAGGAATGTATGTCTTCTCTGGATGTCCGTAGCAATTAAATTTTCAGATGAGTTACTTATAGAAGTCTTAACAGGCACTATTACAGATAAGCTTTATTGTGCCTGGAAAAAAAAAAAATCAGTCTATGGCAAACTATCATTCAAACAATAATTGCTGACATCTTGCCTATCATGTTCCAAGCTTGCTCAGTGAAATAAATTCTGGTCATCGGGAAGATGAAGGGGATAATCTTTGCTACAATCATTTTTTTTTACAGAAAAGGCTACAAAATAAACCCCACTACCCAGTTCGTACAATAACAGGCTGTGCCAGGTAAGTATAGTAGCGTAGAACTATAAAAAATGATTATACTTTTCATTGAGGCCAAGAAGTAACACTACTTGAAATGAGATAATGTTCAGAACTGCTGATTTGATATTTTCACATTACCTCAGAAAAGGTACTTTTAAAGTTTTACTGTAAAATGTAGGAGTTGCAAAGTGGAAACAGTATGGGGAAAGAAAACTGATGCAGTACCGATTTTCATTGAAATTCAAAGGGCCTGTTGGTACAGAAAGCTACATTAATATGACACAAGTATCACTACTGAGAAATTTCCATTCCAAAAAAACTAAAAATTATATCACGTAGGTATTTATCTAGGGGTATTTCTGATTTATAAAAACTTATAAAATCTTCTACATAACTCTGTAGAATTCCACATTAAAAAATCTTATTTGTCCATCTTTTCAGAGAAAGACTATTTAAAGATGAAAAAATAACTATCATAACTCCACATTTCTATTACTAAGAGACAGTAATGTTTTCAGTTTCTTATCCCACCCATCTCTAAATCTTGAATGAAAGAAAAAAGACATAACCTAAGCCATTATCACAATTCTTTTACATCTCCAGCATCAAAAAAGCTAGCGTGCATGCTAAATGGCGTTACAGATCAGGATTCAATGACTACACATAACTTGGTATAAACAGCCCTACTCTGAAATTATAAAGTAATTCTCATCTGATGCAAATATGGCAAAACTCATTACAACAGAGAATCACCCCCTTGCAAATTTAATTTTTAAAATAGATTCCTTCAGCCATTCTCCAAATTAGTTTAAATTTAAGTAGAATTAACTGAGAAAACCCTTCGAACTCTAGACTGAACTGCTTATTTGAAGTCTATTAAAACGTTTTCCCTCCATCTGTGTCTAGGCTGCAGTTCTAAACATTAGATTTCTTAACCAGGGAAACATTTTTTTTTTTTTGTAATTATTGCTAGTATTCTTTATATTGATGCATTAGTATACACTAACAGTAAGACAGAAGCTAGATTTTATTAAGGTAGTTTCATAAGTACATGTACTTCTACTCTGCTTTGAAACACAGACTACAAAAGCAACATTTTATCAACAGCCTTTGAATTTGGTTGAAAAGGTAAAGTCGATGCACTCTTCCTATTCAGTCTACCTGTACCATAACATAATGGATTCCAAGGAACAATTAATTGGCTTTCTTTTTATTTATTTTTTTTAATTTTTACTTCATATACCCAGCTCTGTGCTGATTAGGGGGCATTATTCCATTTAAACATATAAACCATTCTAACTTGCTGCAAAGAATTTTGTAATTCCTAACATTTATATCGCATTAAACTAGGTCAATAAATTGGAGGTTTAGCAACAAATTAGTCCACCAAACAGTGCATTATTACAGATACTACTAATAAATGACATGGATTCTTTTTATGAAATCAATTCTTTATTCCTGATCTAATTCAGATGAGGTTAAAATGCATTAGATCCTGATTATGGGAGTCCAACAGTCATATAAGATGTCTGTTCACATAATGGGTCGTTTCATTTTACAGAAATGGAACTAGCAGAGTGTACTTACAGCAGTATCCAAAAAAAATTCCAACTTCTATATTCCGCTTCCAAATTAATGGATGTCAGTGCTGAACCTCTAATTTTATGCATCACCTAGATTATGTCATCTTCTTTATTCTGCTCTACTTTTAAACTGTTCCAATTTTCTTCCTTTACCTCCTATATACTTGCATTCCTTCAGTCACTTTAATTGAGAATGGCAGGGGAGTTGGAATTAGATTATCTTTAAAGTCCCTCCCAACTGAAACCATTCTAATTCTAAGAATGTCATTATTGTTATTATCCTATAGTGGATTCACCTCATTCCTTCCATATTTAATGGGAAGAATGGACTTCTGCCTCAAGTAACCTTATTCTGTACTTAATATTGCTTTAAAACTATATTCTTTTTGTAGCCATCCCTAGTCCCAGGGTCAGTGGGCATTCCAACCACTTCCAGAAGATACTTTTCTGTACAACAGCCTTCACTTCTAAATGAAATGGCTCACAGTTACACAATATAAAGATGTTAAACAAGAACTGAAATCAAGCCAACAATCAGTATCACTGTATTTTCAATGATATCTAATACAGGAAAGAAAACATGGTAGTCCTCCAGATCCTGAGAGTTAGAACAATCACAGGAATATGGGCAAAATGAGGTCTACATCATACCACAAAACCAGTATAAAACAAAACCACAAGGTGACCTCGCTGAGTGAAGAAATATTTTAGAAGGAATTGAACTTCAACCCAAACCAATTTTAAACATCATAGATTCTAAGAATAAACATTAGTAATTCAGGAAAACACAGCACTTTTCTTATCAGGTACTTTAATAAATTAACCCACAGTTGCTAAAGTAATAAGACTTCTTATTACATTTATAATCTTAAACAAATAAGAATATAAAAATTTTAGCATAGGCTTTGCTATACCTTGAAATATGATTTCTAATCATACCTAAACAGAAATCTGATACATAATCATGTCCAGATCTCTGACCTGCAGAGTCTACATCTAAATTCTGACCTGATGTATCTTTTATACAAACTGCCCAGCTGCAACTATTAAAAAACTGTCATTATTAAAGACTTGTTGATTTTAAGTTTCTTTTTCTTAATACTTGTGATTGCCCTACAAATCATAGAATCATACAATCATAGAATAACCAGGTTGGAAGAGACCCACTGGATCATTGAGTCCAAACACCCCTATCAAACACTAAACCATGTCCCTTAACACCTCGTCCACCTACAGGGAAGGTGAATCAATCACCTCCCTGGGTAGCCTGTTCCAGTACCAATGACCCTTTCTGTGAAAATTTTTTTCCTAATGTCCAGCCTAAATCTCCGCTGGTGGAGCTTGTGGCCATTCCCTCTCGTCCTGTCTCCTGTCACTTGGGAGAAGAGGCCAGCTCCCTCCTCTCTACAACCTAAATCTAAAATTATGTGCTTCGCACATGCAACATTCCCTACCCCCAATATTGGCTGTAATTTCAAAACAGCAAGTAAGTGTCTTAAGAAGTTGAGAAGGGAAAAGGAGGTAGAAAAAGAAAACTGGTGACAGAATATAACAAACACTAGATCTGCCTGAAATGCAACAAACCTACTTCAAAGAATTTCTTCAGAATATAGCCTGGCATGTCAAGTTATCAATCAACTCATAACATTAGGTGATAGAATTAATGAAAATAAATTAAGATAACTCATCGTTTCTTCTGATCACAAATTGAAAACACTACTTAACAGAATTTTAATCCATTTATGGGACGTATAGTGGATGAAAAAGCTCAGTAACACATTGGTAATAACCCCAGCTACTACAGCAAAAGACAGTCAAATAAAGATTTTTCGCTAATGAAAGAACACACAGAACATTGTTACGTGGTTGGAAATAGACTCTACTTCATTAGCTCAGGTTACATTCTGTCTGAAGTTGTTTTTCTGAGCCTACAGAACTTTCACCACTGTTGTTCAAATTGTATACCAATTATCCCATTGATTTATTTGCAACTGAGTCAAAATTCTTAAGAATATGAACAATTGTCAGATTAGAAGTGTGAAAGAGGTATTTGTACAAAGGAAGTGACTCACTCCTCTACTTAAAGTCTCCTAGAAACTTATTTACAAAGTGTTTGAGATTTCATTAGGAAATTATTGTGTTCTAAAATTGATTTTGTTGGCCATTGCAGGCAAACCTCTCACACTGTTTTCAGTTAGAAATTGTCGGTTCTGCTTATTTTTCTTCCAGCTACACAATGATTTTTAACTATCCCAGTAATCAGTAATTACTTGGGGGAATAAAACATGACAGTATTTCAACTCTCTTTTCATGAGGCAAGCAAAATGTTGGACCTGAAAGCAAAGATCATGTACCTTTAAAAATATGAAAGTGAAGTACTAGAATATTATATATTCTTTACCATGGCACAGCAATAGTGAAGTAAATCCCTTTCCTCTAACCTTTCTCACCCCTATAGTGTGTGTGTGCGCATGTGCAAGTATACAAGTACTGCAATTATATTTAATATTCCAGCTTTGTTTTAACAAAAGAAAAATGAAATTCAAGTTCACTCAGAGATGGACACTTCTATCCATTTCTATAGAATCCAAACACTGCCCACATGAAATCAGCAGCACCAGAAAAGTCCCTGATGACTTCCAAAGAGAAAGACAGGAAGATAGGCCCTAACAAAGATATATCATGAAATCCCAGCAGAATATCTAGGTAACAAAAGACTAAAAAAAATTTAGACTTTAAACAGTGAAAAAAAAAAATCCCTTAGGAACAGTCAGTAAAATGGTACTCACAGGTATACAGTACTCCACCATTGGGTAATGCAATTTATGCCCCTTTGCTGTACGGCCAGAGAAAAAACAGCTCTGACAGACGTCATAGTTGAAATGTTTTAAGCTCCGGTACCTACGGGGACATTAAACAAAGTGTTAGAGCTTCCTAGGTTTAGTTCTAATGTTTACTTGTTACTAAGCCTCATGAGGCTGAAATGGTGTCGCCTGCTTTTCAGCAGCACAAACACAAGGCCATAGTCAGTTTCTTGAGATTAACTTAGAAAACACCTTGAAATGCAGGAGCGCAACACAACTGGGACACGGCAAGACCAACACTTGTCACAGCTGCAGACCCAGAGGCACTTGTGCCACTGTACCAGCTACACAGGACACATAGAAAACCCACAGTTCTTGCTCCCCTTCACACAAACTTCCTACACTACACTGTTTACAGCACTGAGTATGTAAAAGAAATTCCTGCCTCCTATGGCTGTATAGGGAGCCAATGTCAACTATCTGTTGACCAAGCTTCTTTGAAGCAGAAAATCCTGCAGGGATCTGCTTCATAGACAGAGTGCAAAGGGTTCATCATTTTAAAGTTCAAACTGACTTCAAATTATATTCCTCTTTACTACTGTGACAGTAGATCAGGATATAATGTCTATGAATTAAACTAGTTTACTTCTCTATGTCTTTACATTCACCAGTAGTTTAAATGTTTTTAATGCCATTTTGATGCTCAGAAATTCTAAACACATTTCAGAAAATAAAACTCTTGTAAATTCTTTAATTATAAAAGTAATATAAAATCAAGTTTAAAAACTACATTGACTTATTTACTTTCAGAGCATATATATGTATAAACAATGTAATGAACTTAAGCAGTACTCCTTCTATTAAACAGAGTTACCAGGAGCATGATTATTTTATTTTATTTTTAATAACTAAAGCTGAACAAAGCAACAATTCCAACTCCAGATCCTGCCCACTTCTTTATATTTTATGGTTGTTCTGACTGGATGAGGCTGAATCATTTGTATGAAACTAAAAAGAACTAACTGAGCCATACTGAATAGCTACTGAATAGTTAAAGTTTAAACTAAATTGCTTCCCGAGAGCAGTTTTCAGTACCAAACTGCATTTTTCCCCCGCTGAGTTTTATGTTTTGCTTTGAAAGACAGCATGTGCCTATAAATGTTAAGGTTCACTTTTAAGGTTGCTGATGCAACTCTTTATAATCCTTACTCAGAGCCTGCATACTAAATGGCCACATCTACCTTCTGCTAAGATCCTAGATGCTTTTGTTGCTGCAGATCCCCAACTTAATTGTGGAAAGTATTTAGAATGAGCCACTCTTTTGTCTGTCTTCCTCTTTTTTTCTGTCTTTATACCCTCCTTCTTCATAAAATATTTCAATAAAGACAAGATCCATCAGCCCCAACTTCAGCATCTAAAAAGATATCTGAACTGGAGCTTTGTCACCCCATGCTCCTTCAAGCATTAAGAAAAATAGGAAAAGTTAGAGGAATTATTTTTGGAAGAACTTGCATAGCTTTAGTCAGACTTATAAGAGTGAGCTAGGGCCAGCATGCCCAAAGCTAGGTGAGATGAATCTGACCTCAGGATTCATGGTATTATCCTTTAAAACAACAGAAAAAAGGAGAAACAGAAAACATGGAGATCAAAAATTACTCATCTGCCTAGATACCTAAAGAAAAGTCTTAGAACCACTTACAAGAAAGATTGCTCTATATTGTTCCTAAATAACATAGTTTACTTCATGACAACAGCAGAGGAAAAAGCCAGTTGTGTTTAGCTCTAATCCCTAGGGGTTTTTTTGCCATCATTTTATACACTGCAGCAATGACTTTGCAAATGCCTGTTAGTTTTAGCAGTGCTGAGTAAGGGTACCAGCTACCTCCTGCCCCATGATGACAAATCGTAGTAAAACCATACAGTATAGGAATATAATATGGAGAATATACCAGAGTATTTTTAAATTTTAGAAGTCACAGCTTCCTTTGAACAGATGAAAGGTTATGTTCGATCCAATAGACAGGAAGTCTTCAAGTCTAGTCACGGTAACATATTAATGCTCATGCTAAGAAAGGAAAGACTGCTGTTGAAGGGTGTTTAATACTGCCTGGCATGAGTTAGTTTTCCAAGCCCTGTGCAGCAAAGCAGACAAACGGCATTGTGCTTAGAGAACACCTGGGATGGACTTATACTTCATGTGCTATTTATTGGATCCACCAGTGCCAAAACACCCAATGACAGCCCACCCTGCACACCTCACAGTCACAGGATCACTGGGTGTCTCACAGAGGCACTGCAGGACTCAGCACTGCACTGTGGCCTGAAGCATAGGTGGCAGATCTCATCTTAAAGCAGGAAAACAGTGGAAAACCAAAGAACTGTAGATGTTGGAAGACATAAAAGTGTGCATATTTTCAGAGGAACCTTGCACCCAGCTCCCCTCCTCTTACCTAAAGCCGACAATTGGACACTCTTTACAGATGTTGCACTTGGCCTGATGTTTTGCTGTTTCTGCAGCTGCCACGCGGTGTAAAACTGGTAGCCATACCATAGACTGTGGCTCTAAGCGCATCCAGTCTATAAATTGCTTTACATTTATTTCTGGCTTGTTATGGTTCTGTGGAGGGAAGAAATACCCACACATTCAAATTAAAAAAAACAAAATCAACACACGCACAAACAGATTTTCCTTAGAAATCAATAAGCCCCCAAACCACCTGTATCAATTCTTTTCATGCCAACTTAATGTTAAATCATTTACAGAATA